>CM066239.1:16917038-19865964 GCA_033675125.1 Athetis lepigone | reverse complement strand
CATTGGATAATTCATTGATACGAATGCAACCTTGAAACTAAGTAAATGTATGTGTAAATGAGTTTAAAATCTGTGAGCCTTCTTGTTGGATAAACACTACTTACTCACTGCCATTTTCAATCATTTATCTCTCAGCATTGACTACTACACGTCTGTAGCAGTAAAAACTGCTGATAGATATATTCTTCAAAAAAGAATTATGACGGTTGCACTGCGGTTACACCCACGTTTTTTGTTTCTGCTTTGCTCCCGTAGGTCTTAGCGTCATGTTATTTAGCTTTTAACCGTCCTCGTTATATGGGCTACCCATCACAAAATTATATTTTCAATTCGGACCACTAGTTCCCCAGATAAGCGTGTTCAACCAAACAAACAAAGTCTTCTGCTTTATAATATTAACTAGCTTCTGCCCGCGGCTTCGCTCGCGTTAGAAAGAGACAAAAAGTAGCCTATGTTACTCTCCATCCCTTCAACTATCTCCACTTAAAAAATCACGTCAATTCGTCGCTCCGTTTTGCCGTGAAAGAAAGACAAACAGACACACTTTCCCATTTATAATATAATATATAATATATTAGTATGGATATTTACCTGAATTACATACGTAATACGTATGTATATCAGTTGTCTGGTTAGCTCTGCTTAGCTTGGTATCAAATAGCCGTGTGTATCTTGTCCCAAGATATTTATTTTATCTACCGTCGGCATATCGGAAAAATTCAGGAAGCTCGACTTACAACTAAATACTATGTACACATGTCACGTACTAATTAAGTCGACAACATGACGTGTTTAACTGAGGCGTCTAACTGATAGCAACTGTAGTGGATGTAATGATAACAGCTGATAACGTCTAATGAAAACACGTGTAGTGACCCAAAAAGCTATGAATTTGCATAGTAATTTCGTAGCTGTTGCACCTGCTATGTAGGGTGTGCGATATATACGTAATGATTGTACTCATGAGAACTATAGCTTTGTCATCATTTTCCTGACCTTCACGCTAGATAATTATGTATCAGTCGTTTCTCTTTCGAACAACGTTTACGCTTATCAATGTATTTTTTTTTGTGGCAGTGCAAAACAACAAACAGAACGGCACTGGGATTACGTATCTTGCAATAGCCGAGCGATCGCGATAATTTAGCAAAATTTTGCTGCTCAAACGTCAATTCAAAATACGTCACGTCAAATAGCAAACTAGCGATAGTGCTGCCTCTGTGGAGCAATCAGTTAACTAAAATATGCATTTTTCGTTTGGTGGTTTCGTATTTAGTATGGTTTTTAAGAGCAAAGTTAAGTTTTTTTTGTTAAAGGTGATATTTAATTAGTTCCAGCGATTGCTACTTTATCGTCATCGTAGCAATAAGTGCATTAGAACAATCAGCGAGCGATTAGCAATCGGTTCATACATAATACGATTTTTTTTGACGATTGCGCGGTGATCGCGCGATCACTGCGCAAATATTGCTCATTGCTGTTTCATAGGTAATAACCCCGCCGAAGTCTCCAGCCTCCGAAATTCAAGTATGGTTTTAAAGGCGGTAATTAAAAAAAAGTTTTTTATATGTATCAACCAAACGCTGGACCTAGAGACATGAAACTGGAGGCTGTTCTTTGTTAAGAGTATAGAGCCACTAAGAACGCATTTTTTAGTATAAGCCTTAGTGCTAACCAGCATGAATCTGTTGCAATGAGTTAGGGCCGAAACGTGCTGTCACTGCTGTCTTGGTGATACTAGGCGTAATATATGTTATGTATTTACTGCATGATCACGTTACTGGTAGGAATGGGTCAAAGTCGAAGTAATCTGCTATCCTATTTTTATCCTGACTATTTTAAACGCTCAAGGGGATACACAGTTTAAATGAAATAGAAGCTGTATATAATGATTGGCTTAGTCATTTAATCGGAATTTTTAAGGTAAGGACTCTAAGGACCTATGACACTAAACACAAAACAAAAAGTCCAACACAACCGTCCACAAAAGTGACAAAGGTCACTTTTAAATGTCATCCAAACTATAGATATAAATCAGCTTTCTCCAAAATACAATGAACACAAATCAATACAATAAATAGGAATAACTTTGTCGTTAGATGAACTATTGGAACAAGTCATAGATACTCGATATGCGGGCACATCCAATTTATTACTAAACTGTTAGGCTCTGTGCACATCGCGTGATGTGCTGTGATATTTTACGCTTTTGTTGTTACCCTGACTTGTTTATTACTTGCGTGTATGTTAGATACAATGTATAGTAGTAGTAAATCTTCGTGGACCCAGTGTTATGCCCTGTGGAACACCTATGATTTCCGTGCATTTTGTTTGAAATATTGGTCTAAGTCATACTAAGTCACACGGGTCACAGTTTCGTTAATTCCTTGTGCTACGGTTAATTGCTTTTTGTGCTATAATGTTGAACTACAAACTACAAAGGTACAGAACTGCAAAAGGTAGCTGCAATTTTTTTTTTACACTCCATCAATCATCATTATGGGTTAAGCTCGTCTTTGTACATTTGTTTTTGTTACTTTTATGTATTTTTCTACTAACTATCGACATATTTTTTTTACGTTCCGCTTTTTTCACAAGAAGATTTTCAAATAGCTAGCACACAATATAAAACCACCTCTTATAGTGTTGCCATATCTCCATGAACAAAAAGCTTTAATGATCGCATACATCGCTTAGCTTTCACTGATGTACACAAAGCGAAGATTAACGATTCCTTCCACGGTTTATGATAATGCAATACGATATCTCGTTGACCTTTCTCTGAGACATAATAATGTTGGAATTATTAGTGATTGCAAATGTAATGCTAATATTGATAAAAGTGATGAGACAAGTTTCGCTTAGATAAACAGAATCGATCAGTCTTTTACAGTATTTGATCCGTAGTTAGAAGAGATCTGAAGGGTGTAATAAAATAAATAAAAAATAAAAGTAATTTATTAATACATAACACACACAGTGATAGTATAAAGATAAAATAAGTTCTACAAACGCTGATCAATAAAATAAAGTGAACATTTGACTCCTAAACTAAGTAAGATTACAAGTTAGCTACTTCCCCATCATCATTATCATCAGCTCGTAAGCGTTCACTGCTGGACAGAGGAGTCACCCAACTATTTCTACAGCGTGTGGTTCTGCTCCACCAGTAACCAACGGTTCTTCACGACCTTTACAAGGTCATCCGTTCATCTGGCGTGAAGCCGTCCAATGCTGTCTATACGGGGCTGCAATTCGAGAATCCATCGATAATCGGGCTTCTCCATACTGTCAATGAAACTGAGGCTGAAATAAATAAAGTTTGCTAAGCAAGTTTTTCAGCTAAGCAATATTACCCTCTTCGTCACATAACTGCCAAACTCCGATAGCAAGATGGAGACAGAGAATAAACTATTCTCAAATTTACTTAGCGTATATTTATATCGGTATGAGGCTATTCACACAAATATTTATGGCAGCACGCAAAACAATGTGCTTAAGGATGCTAGTATACATTTCAACATTTCAAAGGCTGTTGGTATTCACCGTTGAGTATCTTCATTACTAGAATGTGAATGTTTAGTTAGACCCATCGGTTAGACCAGAGGAAATTATTGCAATAGGAATATAACTTTCGGATGTAAAGTTTATTTTAACACCTGATTGTATGAACCTGTCTACGAACGTGACTAAAGCAAAAATATTTATTCTCTTACTACGTTTTTTATGGACGGGTAAGTCTGAGAAAAATTGGTGATGGTATGTGGTTGTACTTTTTGCCTAATTCAAAAGAAGAACGCTTGAGTTAATACATTCCTGCCCTTAACCCACTTAGGTACTTACTAAGGGAACTTTTCTCCTTCATTGCGTTCTTCAACCATCATGATTTACTAATATCCTTTACGTTTATGTTATTCTTTACACAATTCATCTATCCTCCCTCCCCTTATTCGTCCATCTTCACATTTATATCCATAACTCTTTTAGCTTCTTCCTTCCTCTTAACACACTTTACGATGCTCTGTAATTCTCACTAAAGCATATGCATGAATTGACTTCAAAAACAATGCCATTGCTTAACCCAATTCAAAGAACAGTGTCAACAGTATTAATAAACAATGGAAGACTGAATTGTATAATATACCTCTTGTAGTCAGTCAATTTTAATTAATAGGTACCTTCGTTAAACTCTGCCCTAAAAGCATACGTAACTTAATTGAAAAACAACTTGTTATGGGAGCGGCGGATACCCGTGAAGTCACTGTGGAGACATTAATTCATTGAACATGAAAATTAATGGAATTATAATATCGTGCGTTGTGTGACCGATTCATGTAATTTACATAATTACTCACTCGAACACGCATAGCAACTGAAATTTGATGAAATACCTAAGCTTTTTTAGACAATCTTGCCAAGCTCGCAATTCCTCAAAGCCTGAATCAACAATAACGGATTTCTCAACTAAATTGATTAGAAAAGATCAGCAGAGGAGTAAGAAAAATATGTTCTTCACTTCCCTCCATAACAAGTAGGATACCAAACAGATCTAGGCCAATAGGCACAAAGGGATGATTACAACTGGGAGAAGCCCAGATAGCCTAGCATCGTGGACTAAATTTATTAAATTACTGGGTCCTCAAATGAAACCTGTAAACTGGGAGAAGTCTAGATTGCCTATCTAAGTCGGAATTCTATTCTCTTAAACACTGAAGAAAATAGTTGCAATATATATATATGCTATTGAATGCAAGTCTATTTCCAATATGTAGTGTATTTTTGCAATCCATATGAGTATGACTCCTTGAGTATTGAGTATGTTTCAATATGACTATGCCATTTTGAAATCCATTTTTTGTAGGCAACGTAAATATGCTTTTTACTTGTAATAAGTTAGCGTTCAATAAATCAGCAATTCATGTATTTGCGATACATAGCTAATATTTAAAGTCTTCGCCTCATGCAGAACAAAAAACTTTTTTCTCAACACCTTGACGGTTGCATATGTAATGCGATACGTACCTAATTTGCCTGTATGACTTGCATTTACGTTTTTTGCCGGGAGTCAAACCCGATACCTTGTACATTAGCTGACTCAGGCGTCAGCAAAAACTGCACTTGGTAACGGTATGACTGTATATGTTACCCTTAGGTCTGAAACATACTGCAAGCGCAACAACAGGCAGGGTAGCTGCGAACAATTTAAGTCTTAAAGATCTTTAATGAAGTAACACAATATCGCTTAAAAACCGGTACGATGACGCGGTGCCGCGAGCAGCCTCGCGACTTTTGCGTTCCATTCAATCTATTTCATGTATTGTAGCAGCGAACAGTTGAATCAGTCTCAAAGAATTTAAGACTTTATCTTTTCTGAGGTTACACACAATATCGTTTGAGCAGTAGTGTGTTTGGTTGATCGCCGTAATCTAAAAAAAATGTGTTGGATAACCCATTTATGGGGGAATGCTATAGGCTATTTGGGAGCGTAGTAGTATAGTAACTTAAGATGCAGGTGAAACCGCGGGGGACAGCTAGTATCAACTATATACTTCGTCACTATCTCTTGTCATATTTTGCTTCTACTGGGATTCGGCCCTTACTGCGGGTACATTGGTTTGCACATGTTAATCTCAAGTACAAACGCCTTTAAACGCATCATCTTTTTTTCATTAACGGTGATCGTACAAATTGTTCTGTTACCTGGGATGTTTAGGGTTCCTTACACATTTTCTGCCATACTCGCATATCGTGTAAGGGGTTATGGGTTAGAATCCGAGCAAGGACTACAATGACTGAAATCGTCAATTCACTTTGAGCATGCTTGATGCTTGTGCTGTTTCTGCACTTGAAGAAGTCTTTGCCTAGCAGTCGGATTGTAGTGGGCTAGGTATTATAGAAAGTAAGTAAATATTGGGTTTAGGAACAATATAACATTATTAATTCATAAAATACTTAAGTTTATCTTGGACATCAGAGACATCCCGTGCCTTGGAAATAAGACTGACAAAAATGAGACTCCTTTACAGCCTATAAAAAATTGAACTGAAGTAGTCAGGTGTGTCGTAAAGGATTAATCCTGATCATCTGGGGTACGCCATTATAAGCATAACCCACAAAAATCCCAAGTCTGGCAACTCAGTTCCTCTATCGTAAAAAGTTGTGAGATAGCATTGTCCTACCACGATGTAAACTTGCATGCAAAATGTTGACTCAATCGGTAGAAGATCTGCTTTAAGACTGAGTTGCAGGATTCCACCCTACAATACATTGCAAGTTAAATAAAACCTACCAAAATCTAAATTAGCTATCTAGGTATATTATTTCATTAATATTAATAATTATTAGCTTGTTATAATATTAACTTCTAGGTCCCTGAATTTACTTCAAGATTCCTCTGATTATTATATTATAACGTCAAACTTGATTTTAAATATTTACAAACATAACCTGACGTCTTAGTAACTGCATTAGATTAAGACGTTGTTGGTTCAATTATGCATCGACAGGTAACTAATCTTCGCTAAGATGTAACATGATAGTTAAAATTTTCAGTTTTTGCTTACTAATGACTTACTTGGCTTCATCGGACTTTACCCAGGTACCTGTCTATCTACGGTAGGTAGGTATAAAGTAGGGATGTCACGGATATGAAATTTCAGATCTGAATACGGATATGGATGTATGAAGAGTATTGTAGCAGTTTCGGATATTAATTGTATCCGCAAACGATAATGGATGGATAATTTTGGATTATCAGTTAGTTTCGGCTATGGATATTAGATATTTAAAGTATTATTATTATTACATTATAGGTTAATTAAGGCCACACAACAATGCATAGTCTACAAAAATATTTGTTGTTGTAATATGAATCATTTAGAACTCCACCCCTATCCGAAGTTTTTAATTTGGATTTAGAATTTAGATTCAATGATGGTTACGGGTATTTTTTATTTCGGATATTCGAAAGTTTCCGTTGCGGTTACGGAGCTTTATCATCCCTAGTTTGAAGATTTTTAGAGTTAATGAGTTGGATCAGTAATTTTGTTGCAGATTATAGATAGACACTTAGACTTATTATTACGTTGACGATGATTATCAATCAAGAATAGGTACTCAATCTAGTTTCAAATCAAACTGATGTTCGGTGAATAACTCACAAATTATCTACATAGGTAAGTAGGTATATCGAAATCGATTTACGTAGTTAACTAGGTAAGTAAATGTGTAAACAATCTTAAAAAGATATTTTTAACCGACTTCAAAAGGAGGAGGTTTTTAATTCGATGGGTATTTTTTTATGAATATACACCGATATTTCTGAGATTTATGATACGATTTACATGATTCTAATTAAATTTGAGGCAGAATTTTGCCATTTGATCTTATAAAAAAATTACATAGTATTCTTTTAAAATTTATTTTTAATTTAAGTACGTAAAGAATGGTATAGTATCCAAAGATCAATAAGCGCTAATCTATTTCTTTCTACTATTAATCTGTCAACAGACTCGCGTTTGTCTACAGTCGTGCCAAAATTAGTCCCAATTTAGATGCAAAAAATTCTAAGGAATTTCCGACGTTCATCACAGTGTACCATACCACACTTCCAACATTTTGTATTCCCGTTAGCTTAACGAGTCCATTTCCATTCTATATTCAAAATTTAGTTATGTATTCAAACACGTTCCAAAAATTTGCAAAGCATCTTCACCATAAAGGTACGGCCTTATTTACGTTTCACACAATTATCTCTATTTACTGCGCAAACTTACCTTTTAGGTTTCCACCGCTTCATGAATACTCCAAACATCGTGTTTTAGCACAATTCACAACAAACAATCACTTCACCCAACTACTGATAAAAAGTCAACGACTTCCGTTCAATCAATAACACAACAAGTTCACGTAAATAATTGCACGCAAGATAAGATAAACAACGAACTCAGTAGGCACCGAAATCGTCTGACCTAGACACACTGACTGAGGCTCGGATGGAACCACTGTCCTACATTGCGAGCAACTCTAAAATCGATAAAATTCCATAACTATAATGCGTATAGCAAAGTTACGCAATCGTTTTTAGGATATCACTTCATTATTTGTTTATTTCGTGAATGGAACGTCAGCGTCGTAATCTTTCGCTAATAATAAACAATACACGCGACGCTTCCGACTCTCGGTCTTGGCGCAACTGAGTTGAGTCATTCGTTTTGACTTAGCGAGCCTAGCGAGTGCCGGTGCGCGTCAGGTGCGGTCGATCAGCTGCTCGCTTGTCGCCATCTTGTTTTGCATTTTGGCGCCATCTCGCGGTGACCTTTCAACTTTGGAATGATGATGACATTGCTTGTTGTTAATTGTAAACATTGCTTGTTTGTTTTGAGTAAAAAGAGCGGCAATGGTAAGTGTGGTTTGACAGTAAGGACGTTTCTAGGTTTATAAAATTGTAGTTTCATGCGTCGTAAAAAAATATATTCTGTTCCTTCTATTTATTAGGTTACATTTTTTGTAACGTTTTAATTTATTCTGTCGGATAAGTAAGAATGTGGGGTGGCCTTTACTCGGCCATGAGAGACAGATGATTGATAGTAATAAATAATAGTTACTATTACTTGTCTAACACAGAATACCTATTACTTATCCGTCAAATAACGACCCACATGATTTCAAACACGCTGTTTTCTTTGTACAGTCGTTTCATGAGTAAATGCCTTCTATATTGACAATCTAAATAGTGTGGTCTACTGAAGACACTTGAATCCACACAGCAGGAATGTTGTAACTGTTAGCACATCTATACAAATAATTGAAACTTGAAGTGCCTGTTTGTAATGTCAAAATAATTGCTAAGAGTAAAAAAAATATAGTACTTATGTCGGCTTGTTCAGGCTAATCTCCGGAACGGCTAAACCGATTTCGACGGGGCATTTGTAGCAGATAGTGAGATAAGTGTTGGTGGAGATTTATTAATAACGTTATTGTTAAATTGTTAATCTATATTTCTGTTTTAATACTCGGGCGTGACCCGTATCTTTGATTATTACAATATCTCTGCTTAGTTTGGGATCAGATGGCCGTGGTGAATTGTCCCAGGATATTTATTAACTCCGCTCCGCTCGGATTAATACAGACAGACGGTCACCAATTAACATGAGGTAAGCTGTCAACTTGTTTTCAATGATACAAATAAAAACAAAAGACAGATGGACAAACAGATAGCGAAGTCATTCTAATAATCTATTTCTATAAGTGAGAACCCGTTTATGGGTTACCTGTTACTAGTGTTCTAGATGTAGGTTTTCCATGCTCTAAATAAATAAGGTCCCGTTTGGGACTCTTACATAACCCTTAAACCAATGCTTACCAACAAGCCAGCCCTACACACAGCATTAACAGTCCTACCCCCGTTTATATCCACTTTAATCGCAAAGATAATCGAGAGATATAAACATGTCTGGAACACCACTATTATCACGTCAATTACGGAGGTGAATCGATTGAAATCTCGATTCTATCCGTATTCGATCATTTATCGATACCGGTCAATGTTATTGGGAGCTAAGGGGGTACTGTCTAGGAAATCATCGATTTAAATATTGTTACAAAAAGGAAACCCGTGCATTGTTTGACTGTTGTACACTAAACCTACCTCAACGCATTACTGATACTCAGTAATGCGTTGAGGTCTAAAATTAATATCAATTGCTCAGGCCCTTTGGACATGCCACAAAAGCGGTAGTAACACCCTTCTTTGGGGATAGAGAAAGGCGCCACAGTATCCTCATTGAACGTGGCTGTTTTGGAAGGCTCCGATACTATATCACGTATGTCAAGGCTATATAATGAGATCTCTATGAGGTCAAATAATCTCATAGATCTTTTTTTCTTGAAATTTACGTCATAAAGGCAGTTCTTGATTAAAAAAACTACAGTGGGTCAATTACAAAGGATGATAATATAATTTTGTAACTTGCTTAAATTTTCAGTCATTTAAATTAGTAATTTGCACATTTTCTATTTTTCTTCTTTAAAATTAAAATTTGCGCAATTTGTCTCCTAGCAAATTGAAATTATGAGAATGTTATGCATACCTATGATTTGTGTAATTACTCCTATGATATACATTGTTAGTATTATAATAGTATGTATAATTTTGTGTGATTATGCAGTTGGTGTGCTTATTGTTAAATAAGTAAATAAATAACGAGCGAGAGGAATCTTCCGGAGGACACGATAGATTTAAATACAGTACCCGGCAATAAATATTGCACATCGACCTTTGGAAAGAGACAATCGGCTAATTTCGGCTTCGTAGAGCGTTATCTCTGTCGCACACTACCTATGTGACGTTTGTCAGTCGTTGTTCAAGTGCGATAAAGTGCGGTCGCGTCCAGTTCAAAATATATATTAAGAGTTGTTAACACCCCCAAATTTAAATAATTTAAAATTGCACAATGGCATCTTTAGGAAAAAGAGGGAAACCTTTACGAGGTCAGTCACGCGAAATTATCTACAATGTTTATAAATATTTTGTAACCGAAAGTGACAGATTTAAAAAAAATGAAGATGAAAATGTAAGTTGTTATTTTAAGAAGGTTCAAGAGCGAGTTGCAAATGCCACTGGAATTTCAAGAAGAACTTTGAACAATATATTAAACGAAGTCAGTACTGAAACACATTCTACTGAAATAAAGTTCAGCACTCCAAAAAAAGGGAGACCAAAAAAGCAATTTCGTTTGCATATGGACGATTTTGATTATGTATGATGTTGTTCGAAGAATGGTGTATGATTTTCACTTACGATTTAATGAACTGCCAACAATAAAATCATTAAAAGCTAAATTATCTGAAGCTATTAATTACAATGGGTCTGAAAAGACGTTGAGAAAAATACTTCACGAGATGGGATTTCGGTTCACTAAAATGGAAGATAAAAGAAAACTTCTAATGGAAAAGCACGATGTAAGTCTCAAACGGATGGAATACCTCGATAAAATACGCAAATTTCGCGAATCAGGAAAAAATATCGTCTACATGGATGAGTCTTACATACATACATCCCACACTAAAGGGAAATCTTGGAGTGATGACAAGAAAAAAAGGAGTAAAAAAGCCAATTTCAAAAGGTCAACGTTTGATAATAGTTCATGCGGGTAATGAAAAAGGCTTTGTACCCGGTGCCTTTTTAACGTATAAATCCACGGACACTACAGGTGACTATCACAATGAAATGAATAACGATAACTACGAAAAATGGCTGGTTAATCAATTAATACCAAATATACCCAGTGATTCTGTTCTAGTTATCGATAACGCACCCTATCACAACAAATATGTTGAAAGACCCCCCAACTCAAACACCATTAAACAGGAAATGATCCACTGGTTAAACAGACACGAAATTCCAGTAGATCCAAAATTAACAAAAACCCAGATTTACGCTATTATATTTATGTCAGCACAAGGAGAGGCATACAGAGTTTTCCGTGGACAAAGTACTTGCCGAACATGGGCACACTGTGTTGCGATTGCCACCATATCATCCGGATTTTAATCCAATAGAAAATATATGGTCTCAACTGAAAGGCTATGTAGCCTCTAGAAATGTGGGTATGAATTTAACTACAGTAAAAACATTATTGACTGAAAAAGTAAACATGATCGGGGCTGAAGATTGGAAAAAGGTTTGCGATCGTGCAATCAAATGTGAGAATGAATATAGAAGCATTCAACAGGGTTTAGACAATTACACTGATAGACTAGTGATAAATACGGCTGACAGTGACAGTGATATTGATCTCTTTGAGAGCACAGATAGTGAAATGGAAGTAATTGAGAATTAGAATTATTATTATTTTTATTACAATGTCTCATTTTAACAATATGATTAATGTTGTTTATTATGTACACTACAGCTGTAATTTTCCAAAATAATTGAATACGAAAACATAATGGGAACACGTTTTTTTTATTTTATTTTACCCCAACCTAAAGCCATCACTGTAGAAAAATTGGTGTAATTTATACAAATAATAATTATCAAAAAAAGCAAATCATAATTGTTTTAACAGCTCTTATTAGATACCGGACTGTTTGTATTTCGTGCGAGAGAGATAGCGCTCTACGAAGCCGAAATTAGCCGATTGTCTCTTTCCAAAGGTCGATGTGCAATATTTATTGCCGGGTACTGTACGGTGGAGATCTGCCCCGATTGAGTGGAAGAACTCCGTGTTTTCGTGAAAGCGGCTGTGTCGACCTCTCGCACTGGCTCTGGTTAAGGCCGTGCGTGTTGCCGGTGGTGCGAGAGTCCCACCTTCTTCAAACAAAGGGAAAGGCCGAACGCACGAACAAGAGGCAGTCCTCATGCCCTAGCCCAGAGGTCGGCAACCTTTTGAGTTGGAAGCGACAAGAATATTAATTATCCAAATTTCAAAATTTTTAAAGAGCCACTAATTTTTTTCTTGCCTACAATTCTACTACTTCGTATGGTACTAAAGAGCCGTAGCGTTACAACCAAAGAGCCGCATGTGGCTCGCGAGCCGCAAGTTGCCGACTGCCCTAGCCAGCTAGACACATCGGAAGGTAATCACAGGACGATGTTCAGTCAAGCTTGTGGACGGCGGAGTCAAGAGCACAATGATAAAATGCTCATTCAGGTAATAAAATAAAGAAAAGTTTGATTATCTTTCGTAAATAATAATAGACAAAAATCGAATATTTAAAGCCATCGACCGCTCAGCCTCGTGGTTTTAATGCGTGTTGCAAATTTTTATATAATGTTCTTATTGTATGTATTTAAAATAATACATTACATTGCCATTTAGGGAGCTGACACCGTCTGTCATAATGTTGTTTATTTTTATGATTAAATATAGAAAATACCATCATTTTCTTCATTATCACCTAAGTCTGCTAGCTTATTTTAATCTTCGCCAGATTCATCGTCTGTGTCGTTATAACTCTGCTCTGATTCATCAGTCTCTTCCTGGTCATTTACATTTGATTCATCATCTTCTCTAGCATTTCTTCTGTGTATAGTTTCATGATATTCATTTGTGTCGTAGCCGTTTTCAGGGTTAGTTTTAAAGTAAACACGAACACGTTGTCGTCGATTGTTTCCTGGTTCAGCATTTTGATTTTCAGGTGTCGTATCTTGTGTTACAGGTTCCGCTAAATCTTCAGTTTCGTTGTTAGGTTTTTCACCTTTATTTTCAGGTTCTCCTTCATTTTTTTGATGTTCCCCTTCAGCAGGTTCCCCTTCATTTTCTTGTTGTAGCCCTTGAGCTTCACCGTTAGAATCTTCAGTTCCGTTATTAGGTTTTTGACCTTTATGTTCAGGTTTCCCTTCATTTTCTTGTTGTTGCCCTTCAAGTTTCACTTCATTTTCTATTTGACGCCCTTCAGCTTCACCGTTAAAATCTTCAGTTTTATTTTTAGGCTTTTTACCTTCATGTTCAGGCTCCTCTTCATTTTTAGATTGTAGCCCTTTAGGTTTCTCTTCATTTTCTTGTTGTTGCCCTTGGGCTTGATCATCAGAATCTTTAGCTTTGTTGTCAGATTCCTCACCTTCATTTTCGGGTTTCCCTGCATTTTCTTCTTGTTGCCCTTCATTTTCAGGTCCCTCTTCTTCAATTTCAGGTTCCTCTTCAATAACAGGTTTCTCTTCTTTACTTACAGAGCCCTCTTCATTTTCATTTGGTTGTTCCCCTTCATTTTCTTGTTGTTGCCCTTCAGCTTCATTATTAGGATCCTCTTCAACTTCACTGTCAGGTTCTCCTTCTTCAATAACAGTATTCTCTTCATTTTCTTGTTCGCTTTCAAATTTGTTATTAGGATCCTCTTCAACTTCGCTGTCAGGTTCTCCTTCTTCAATAACAGTATTCTCTTCATTTTCTTGTTGTTGCTCTTCAGCTTCATTATTAGGATCCTCCTTAACTTCACTGGCGGGGCTCCCTTCATCAGTAACAGGGTCCTCTTCATATTCTTGTTGTTGCCCTTCAGCTTCATTATTAGGATCTTCTTCAACTACACTGTTAGGTTCTAATTCTTCAATAACGGGGTCCTCTACATTATCTTGTTCGTTTTCAACTTCGTTATTAGGCACCTCTTCAAATTCACTGCCAGGTACCCCTTCGTCAATTACTGGGTCTTCTTGATATTTTTGATCGCTTTCAGCTTCGTTATTATACTCCTCTTCAACTCTATCATTAGGCTTCACTTCATCTTTATTGCCAAGTTCCTCTTCAACTTCCATTTCATCTACGTTTTCATCCTCTAGTTCCTCTTTATTTTCAGATGCCTCTTTATCTTTAGGTTTTGATGCGTTTTCTTCGGGTTCTGACTTATCGCTACTTTCAGGATCGGCTTCTTCATAGTCAGGATTGACTTTATCATATCCAGGATCTGCTTCATCATTTTTAGTATCAGCTTGATCATAATCAGCATCTTTATAATCGGGGTCGGCTTTATCATATTCAGGATCTGCTTCATAATTTTTAGGATCGACTTGATCATTTTTAGGATCGGCTTCTTCATAATCAGGATCGGCTTCATCATATTCAAGATCTGCTTCATCATTTTTAGTATCGGCTTGATCATATTCAGGAGCGGCTTCTTCATAATCAGGATCAGGTTTATCATATCTAGGATCTGCTTCATCACTTTTAGGATCGGCTTGATCATATTCGGGAGCGACTTCTTCATAATCAGGATTGACTTGATCATATTCAAGATCTGGTTCATAATTTTTAGGATCGGCTTGATCATATGCAGGGTCGGCTTCATCATTGTCAGGATCGGCTTCATCATATTCAGGATCTGCTTCATCGTATTCAGGATCTTGTTCATCGTTTTTAGGATTGGTTCCATCATATTCAGGATCGGCTTCATCATTTTTAGGATCAGCTTCATCATATTCATGATCTGCTTCAGTATTTTTAGGATATGATTCATCGTCTTTATATTCGTTAAATTTTATATCATATTGACTATCAATGAAGAAGGGATCTTCGGTAGATTCAATCAACTTTTGGGTATTTTCATCAGTTACTTTCTCAGTTTCAGTTATAGGATGGTTATTGGTAAAATTTTTCGTTTCTTCTTTAATAATGTCATCCAGTGCTTTGTTAATAATTTGTAAAGAGTTTGAAAACAAATTAAACAATTCATTTGAATTTGCCTGTGTTTGGCATACTTCTTCACATTCAGATTTTGTACTGAACTTGTTGTGTGTTGGGCAGCCTCCCCACCAGGCGTCAACACATTCGCCGTTTACATGCGTATATACTATCTTGAATATTTTTCTGCATTTGTTTTGATTCAGTGGAACATTGCATTCTGAAATATAAACATGGTTTTAATTGTGTACTATATAAGTTCTGCCCTACTGTTACAAATGCAATCTCTAGGTTAATGTTCAATGAAAATCTTACTCGTGACAAACAGTTCATTTTAATTAAATTAAATATGCATCGTCATCTTACAAACAGGTTCTTTTCTATTCTTCTTTTGACTTTAATTATAAAAAATGTTGAAACAATGCATTAAGTTTGGAATAAAATTGTGTGGAAAATGCTACACAGTATATAATAATATAGTCATTAACGTAATCTCTCAGAAAAAAATTCGTTGTCTTTATAGCTTTGTACGTACTTTACGAGAAATTTTTAATCTACATTATACTTTAAAGTTTTTTTACGTTTGTCTCCTTTGAACTTAAATCGTACTTATCAATAGTTACGAGAAAATAACGTAGGAGTTAAATGCAGTGATAACTTATACCCTACTTTTTCTTCTTCTCTCAAAGACATCATTCTTAAGAAAATTATTACCTAATTTTTCTTCAGAAACTTACGATAGGCCTTAAGGCGTTTATCTTCAGTTTTATTTAATCCCTTTCTCCAAATACAGTTCAAGGAACATAGGTATTCGTTTTCAAACATGTTGGCGGTGGGGCATCCTCTCCAAGTTTCTATTTCGCAGCGAGACCCAGGTTTGTAGTAGGAGTAGACCAGCTTTGGTGGCATTTTGCAGTCGCTACCGTTCAGTGGTGATAGGCAGTAGTCGGAAGGCACTGTGAAGAAGCATAATTGTCATGATCAGTGAAAAACAGAGACCTACAGCCATCATCTGCGTATGCTTAATCCCAAAGCCATTGTTCTTAAAACTCTACGGCCCATACACTGCGCGATTTCAGGTATTAAAATTAAGTTAAGACAAAATAGGACTGGGGTAATCTGATTTTTGGGGTTTTATTTCTTGGAGTAAGTCGACTTTTTGAATATTTTGTAATAATAATATTAACTTAATGATATTGAAATTCAATTTGAAATTGCATGAACTGAATTATACTCATGGAGTTAAAACACACACGTTCGATTCGTTTGGTCTCGGTATACCTAAAACGCATTTGGTCTAAATCTCGTTATGCCTAATGTTCAGTTTTGAATAGCGTTTTGCCTAAGTAGTCAATTAGCCTATGTCGTTACTAACCTATTTCTCGTATGGTCTATTTCGCAATGTAACTAATTCGCTTTATGACTAAAACGCGTTTTGCCTAATTTTTATAATTCCATTAAAACATGTAGACATGTATGTAAACTATTTTATACAGCTTCTTAATCATTCCCTCTCAATATCCATGTCATCAGAGAGGTCCTCATAGACCAAATTAAGCATCTTAAGCTCCTGAACTAACAAATTTATGTAAACCGTTATAGTTTTTTGGGGTAGACGCAAGAAAAATAAACACTTCGTAGAAGGAGTACACCAAGATCTTTTTTGATGATTTTATTTTAGCTCTGTTGAAGTGGTGAGTACACATAATATCTATTCAAAGTTTAACCTTTAGGCAATGTGCGATTTAGGCATAAAGCGAATTAATCCTAACGCGTTTTATCCAATAGCTACGTAGGCATATAAAAAAATAGACAATTAGCGGGATTAAATCTTATTTAAAAACTAGCCAATCTGGGTAGCTTTGCTCTTATACTTACATATAATCAATTTTATTGGATTTTTCACTTTATTTCATGTTCTCCGAAAGAAGGCCTAGTAATAACCCCAGTAATCATTTAAACTATGCTATAATATTAGTATTGAGTAGCTTCAAGTTTGCTTCTATTGTTATTATTAATAGTATCTATGCTAAGTATTTTGTGTGGTAGGTTATCTGTGGATAGCATCTTGAGTTTGGTAGGTAAATTGCTAGTTCTTTTATTTTAAATATTCTAATCATGTATCTGTTTGTTGTTCCTTAATAAAATAAAATATTTTATTTGTGTAAAACACCTATCTTTAGTAACCTTAGCTTTCTTACGGACATTCACTGGAAATATTATAAAATACAAGTAAATTAAGCTATAAAAAAATATTACATTTTTTTTAAATATAAAGTATTTATTAGGAATATAAAAAATAATATTCATAAATAAATAATTATGTAACGATGACAACTGCAGTAGCTAGAAACTGTAGCTGTGTATTTTTCGAAATTCCTGAACAATTATAATTGGTTGATGGAGCTGAAGAACATAACGAATCAAATGATATTGTAAAAGTACTTCATTTTACGACGATTATTTTCTAAGGGCTGATTTTTCAATCATCAGTTAACTTCTATCTGAGGAATAAATATGACGGTTTGACATATTTTCTATACAAAAACTGTCAAAACGTCAAACATACTCTTCAGATAAGAGTGATCTGGGGATTGAAAAATCGGCCCTACAACAGAGTAACAGATTAAAAGTAGAAAATATTAGAATACTTATGGCTATTATTTTATTTCAAAAAGTCCGGATTATGTAATTTTTCGTTTAAGTAAAAATCAATCTACCGAATTGGTTAATAAAATGACTTATATATACAAAAAAATAATGGTGGTGGTGATCAATAGTGAGATCTTTTCCCTGCACTGGCTGTAATAGGCTGATATTTTTTTATATTATTTATTTAGTATATTTTTTTCTTACGTATTATAATTATCTACTTCTTATCGTTATAACAAAAAACTTACCTGCTCGCACAAAATTTAAGGAATTTAACGTAATAAATAGATAACATTGTAAAAACCAACTGATTTTCATTATTACACGAAACTTGTCGTTATTGAGCCAACTCAATAACTCAAAAGGCCGCATAATTACCTACCCAACCAAACTTCCATTTTTTATGGTTAATTAAATCAACATAAAATCAAATCACTCAGCAATTTAATGAGTTTTTGCTGTGATTGTACTTTAATGGGCTCTTTTTAGTGCAGACGATAAAAAAGTTATGCAAATCCAAAAAGATATTGCATCGACCGGGAATCGAACCCGGGCCGCCCGCGTGGCAGGCGAGCATTCTACCACTGAACCATCGATGCTCGTATTTATATGGCGGAAATTATGATTCAGTTTATGAAATAAACCTATTTAATTACATTTTTACATTATTTTATTTTCGCAAAAAACGTCTAGACCGTTTATAATATGATATTACCTACGTGCCTTGGCTTTTAAATACTTACATACATTTTGTAAAATACAAGCAGTATTAGGTATGTGCAACCGTAGAAAATGTTTTTGTCTATGTATTATTTTAACTCTCAACTTTATTATCTATACCTATAAAATGTAAGTCAGCCACATCTTACACAGGAATGTATATGAATGTCATTATTATGTTTACACCTATGCGAATGGAAAATCGTTAAAACACCCCTTTAAGTTTACAAAAAATCCTTTCAACATAAAAAAATAATAATATTGTACAACAACACAAAAATGTAGTTAGACATGTACTGCCATCTAGGAGTTACATTGTATACTAGCTGTTTTTTTAGTAGTCTAGTGTTTTATTTATTTTATCATTACGCCGATAGATGGCGCTTAATTATGTTATAGGCTACCAAACAATTCGGAAAAAAGTGCTAATTAATTTTAATTTAAAAAAGAAGAAATAAATAAAATATGTTCCTGGAAATATAGGTCGTAAATAAAACAATTGTTATATTTTAGTTTCAGCTAATTTTATTTATATACTTACAATTTTCTTAAATTAATTGCGTTATCCACTATTTCTGTAGCAGTTCAATTTATTGTAGTTAAATTGAATTCGAGAAAATAGGGTAACTTACATTTACGCAATGTAAATCATCAGTACTATGGTAATAAAAAATTGCATCAAAAATGTTTTCGGTTAACTAAATTAATTTATTTACAAAACTTTACATTGATAATTGAAAAAGAGCCACTTTTTTTTCAAAAATAGAAAAATAACTATGATAGATTAATATTAGTTTTATTACATAAATGTACTTAGTTTTTACTCTGGTATTTAAAAAATACTTGTCTACAGCGCCATCTAGTTTGTACTCCAAATGTAATTCTTAAGGTGAGATCTCATCGGCCAGTTGACGATTTAATTATGATGTGTTTTTCGATGCATAGGTTTTACATTACTGCAATTATTGTACATGGTATTACTTTGATATCTCATCGTTGTTCTGTTGTTTTCTTCGGGATAATACAGCACCGATGATTATTAGCAGTACCTGTAAATAATAAAGTTAAATTAGTTTTTTGTACCTATCGTGATTCAGTGTTGTGTCATGCATGACCCAATTATTAAGGCGCCTTCTCTCACGTGGTCGTATTTCTCCACTCCATATCCAGGACATACACAAATTTATCATTTTTTAATGTAACCTCTCTCAAAGCTGGAAGATAACCGCCTAACCGCCTTCAAAAATTCAAAACAAAAAAATAACCTAAAAATAACGCTTACACGAAAGTCTGCGGCTTCTGTTTTATTTTTGTCTGATTTACATTGCCGTTTATTAAAAAAAAAATGCGAAGCTCAATCGAATGTTGTCCAGTTATAAGTTGATGATACGTCATGATACGATAAAAAATTTGTCGGTATTCAACTGCCCAACAAATATAATTTTCTGAATCCCTCAAGGGGTTTTCGAGTACTCAACCTTAAACACAAACCGATGAATTGAGAACCTCCTGATTTGTTAAATCGATTAATAATACTAAATAAGCATAAAATACCTCGACCACAATCAGCAACACAGCTACAGTGAAGACCATAGAGGAAGTCTCCTTGAACACCATGACCACAAGCTCTTTGCAGCCTGTAGTGTAAAATGTGTTCTTCACTTTACACAGCTCTCTGTCTCTCTCTTGCACCAGCTCTGACCGTGAGGAGTCATATGATGGGCAACAGTAGATTGGCACGTTTGGAGGGAAGTAGTACGGAAGCCTTGGGCTTCGATAGTCTTCGGGACTGTAGACGCCGCAGCAATTTAACTGAAATCATAATTTTTTGATGTCATTCATGTCAGGTGCTGTATTACTGCTTTGCGAAACTGACGCTTATTTGTTATCGCTATCATGGCTGGCTTTAGTCGACAAACCTTACCATCGCCAGATAAAGAGCTATGAACTGAGTTGTGAAGAATAGGGTAGGTACGGTAAATGTGGTGACGCCGATGAGCCGCGCAAGTCAGCTGGCAGCTATGAGGTGCGTGTAGCAGAAGATCAAACTGATGATGAGGCTTTTAGTAATATTTTTTGAACTCACATAGAATATTACTAAACTAACACATATTGTTTGTGTGCAAAATTGATGTTCATTTTTGAGAAATAAATTATTATTATTATTATTATTTATCTTTAAACTTTACGTTACTCGGGACCCTGGGGTCCCGGACCTTTGAAAGGCGTACGAGGGGCCGAAGCCAACTCGCAGAGGCCCCTTAAATAAAGCTTTATAATATGAAGTGGGACACCAACCGGCGATTATCCCTATATGCACCACTCAAGTGCACCTAAGGTCAACCCCCGGTTGGTGGTGGTTTATTGCAGGTCATGAAATAAAGAAAGTATTGGACTATGGGTTTGGGTTGCTAAGATGGATTACTTATCTGAAACTATTGAATGGCTATGGCCCCTGCCTAACCAATGCTTGTATACACGGATAAGAAGGCAGGGGGTGACTTGCACACTCAGTAAATGGGCCCCCGAAAACGGCCGCTAGCACATAGTGACGTAGCGACAAGGGGGCAACATATATCGAGGTGCTAGAGGAGTGGAGAGGTATTCCACGGCTATCAGGACAATCCCGGAAGTACGGTCAAGATCCCTACCAGCATCTTACTGGAATACTTCCTTCCCCCGAGCAAATTTGCTCTTGCGAATCTCCACTCAAACCAGCCAATTAAGGCAAGAGTGAGGTGGGAGCCTTGTTCCTCGTCAGAGTTCACTCTGGACGGCCAGTTAAGGCAAGCCAGAGATGAAGAACAAAGGGTTTCCCAGGAGGTCAGGTCCACGGGGTCGCTACTGCCCGACAGCTCGCCACAAGCTGCCCTGCGGGTTATTATTATTATTATTGTTTTACATTTTCGTATCTCGGGACCCTGGGGTCCCGGACCTTTGAAAGGCGTACGAGGGGCCGAAGCCAACTCGCAGAGGCCCCTTAAATAAAGTTTTATTATATGAAGTGGGACACCAACCGGCTTATTATTATTATTATTACATGTTCGAAATCAAAATATCTTAGTTTTAGTCAAAGGTTGAATTTAACCGTCAGAATTATGGTTTTCCTTTAATTAAATTAACCAAGTTTGTTAAGAAAGATTTGATCCTTATGAATGACACTAACGTCTGATGGCATAAAAACATAGAGTGTGACTTTCTTGGATTTTAGCTGGTTCAATTCCCGAGTGTGTCAAGCAAATTTTCGAAAATCTTTGAATGCAGTTTTGTTTCTCTTTATAAATAAAGGAATGTTTACTTTGAGTGAAACCGTGTATATTAATGATTTAGAGTAGTTTTCTTTCAGGGCCCATTAAAATTTCCCATCCTGTATTTTAAACGGAAGACAATTGTGTACATACTATATAAATTTTATGCCAAGGGAAAACCATTCTAAGGTTCACTACTTACGTCTGATTGTGTCAAGGCCCAAATCTTGACATGCCTCGGGTTCTCCTCCTTGGCCAGTCTGAAGGACTCCGTCAGCGACTTGAGGAGTTTAGCCTCATCAGCCGGATCCACATTTACCGATATACCAGCGATCAGCGCTTGGACGATGGCCAGGAGCAGCATAATCACTGCAGCCTGGAATATTAAATGTAATGTAATGTTTATTAAGCCATATGTTTGATAAGCATGTTTGTTAAGCATGACAGTTAGGACCATTGTCAGGCACAATTAAATATCTCGCTGATGGTGGCGTGTGCGTTGGATCATTTGGTTCCCCTTCAAAATGGTTGAGCTGAATGGTGATAAAGTTTACATGTCATGCTCGATAGGTATATATGAACCGTCGTCGGCTAATAGCCCACCAGACACAATACCCATCTGTTTGGAGGATCCTCAATGAAGAATGGAAAACATTCTACTCTGTTTTCCATACTCTTAACCTTTCGACGACCAAGTGACGCCGACGGCCGGCTGTCCAGCTGCTATTGTCTTTCTATTGTGCCTAGAACCGTGTGGTCGAAAGATTAAAAAGGGGAAAATGGAACACTTACAGAACTACTTACATATCCAAAAAAAAAATACCCTATCTGTCTAACAATCGAGTTGCGGTACCATAAAAAATTATAGACTGAACCTCAGCTTCATTAAGGGTCTTTTTACATCCATTATAAGCCCGTGGTCAAGTCCGAGAGGTCATCACAATTAGCCTGTCAAGTTAGCGTGATATGCCAACAGTTTTCCATTGAACTTGAATATATTATGGCACCCAAGGGCGCGTGTATAAGTTACCTTGGATCCCTTTTCTTGGAAACTCGTGGCACGCCATTTCCTTGCGATACTTTGTTAAATCTCTTTTGTTGGGATTTAATTACTTTATAAACTTTAATTTAAGCATATTGATGAAAGAAAATGAATATGATTGAAAACCTGTCGGTGTATATTAAACATGTTAAAATTTCTTACTATTAATTATTCATGTTTCCTTTGGCATTACTTGTCTTCTTCATCTATTCATTTCATTATGTTAATATACAGATAAAGCCGTATAGGTAAGTATTGTTGCTTTACACAACACTAGCGTCACAAAACAGGCGTTACCCCAATTTTCGTATAAGTCGTTACTGTTTTTAGTCCTAAGGGCCAGAACGTAGTCAGAAGTCCGAAAATCACTCAACAAGATTTTTTAAGGAGTATCGTGCTACCCAGTGAATGGGCTGTGGCTGTGATGGTTTAGATCGATGGATCTAGTTACACTGAAAACTGACCCTAACAAAGTTGGGTAAAGGCTAAGGAGATAATAATTAATGAATGTTTCTTTTTTATTTATTCAATAATATCGTATCTCCCATAACTTTAAATATTTATTGAAGATTGTTATCAACCTTGAACCTTATCTTTATCAATACTTCGTTTTACTATTAAATTCCCTCCACGAGTTAAGATTAAGATACAACTAACAGGCTTCGTTGTAAAAAATATTTACGACTTATTGTAGAAAACCACACAATTATGGTTCTAATGGCAATATACGGATATACTATCAGAGTTAAGATATAAAAAATACCTTTTATTGCGTTTCCATAAAGTTCACGTAATAACGACATTAATTGTTTTGAGGTAATTTTACTGCTTTGGTTTGGATGATTCATAATGTGAGGACATCATTTCAAATTGCATTGTAATGGTCTCTATTTCTTCTTTTTGTTTTTGTCTATAGAGTTCTAATGGTCTCAATCACAGAAGTCCGTAAAAGAGACTAGCAAAGGTTCTATAACAAGAAGGTACTCTCCACGTACTAAATTGTTGTCTACTGCAAAATTCATGTGTCAGAGATACTGCACATCTCGAGATTTAGGAGTAATTTTCGAAATTAAAGCCTATATAACTATTACTTTCTACATATCCTCTACATCAACATAGTCTTTTCCCAAATTCATTATGTTGACGTCGGTTTAAAGCCTAACCGGATTCAGCTGGATACCAGTGTTTAAGTACAGCTGGGTTGTGGAGGGGTGTCAAGGGTTAAAAACCATTAACAAGGAATAAAGCCACGACAAAACATTAACTAACCACATGAATAGGCCTCGAATGCTTCTTGAAGACAGCCACTTCCCCGTAGATGATGACACATATCGTGACTGCAGCCGACACTGCTAGGAGTACCATAGCCACCATCCTGCTTGACTGTTCCGCATCATATGCCTTCGTAGCTATTGACGTCAGTACTGCTAGTATGATGAGAGAAACTGCCGCTATCTGGAAAAAATACCATGTTTGAATAAGAAAATTGAAGTGGCTATGGTTGGTTGATTAGGTTATAAAACTGATGATAGATTAGATAGACGGCTGCTTGGGTGGATCTTGGATTTTCTTGGATCTTGGGTATGAATTGTCGACGGCAACCGACATCGCACCGATTTTGATAACGGGTGACGGGTGACGCACAGTTTTCATTAGAATAATGTGGGTGATACGCGTAGTCATTGCAACCTTGCAAAGAAATTCAAAGCGTCGACCCTTTTACCCCTTGACAAAAACTGTCGTCAATAGGGGCAAAGTGTTGGGAAAAACAATGATAAAAATATATAAAAAAAAATGATAACTCACCACACCGATTACTCCTAAGATCACGAACAGGGCTTCGAGACATCTGCCGCAAGCGTATGCTGTCTTTGTGTCGTGCGCCGCCGCAGCCTGTGCTTTCTCATCCCCACACGCTTCGATGTTACCGCCATGTCTCAGCTCGGATTCTGTAGCTGTAGAGATAAAACAAGGGTAAATTAAAATTAAATAATAACCCACCCCAGAGATGTTGAGATCGCAAATGCCGCTAACAAAAGTTGACAACTTTGAAACGGTTGAACCGATGTTTACGAAACACTAGCAGTGCTCAGGAGTTTCACTCGCGTTATGTCAGGTTTCTGGTTACTGCTCCGCTCCCGTGGCTCATCGCTCATCGGTTTGAGCCACGGGAGCGGAACAGTAGTGGGATATGCTTTTGTATTATTCTGATGTCTTTATCTGAGCTACGAATATCTCGCTAAACCACCAGCCGGCCTCGTTTCTGCCCGTACCTAATCATTATTTTGCTGCGGAGTTATTTTATAACTGTGAGCCTAAGACATCCAATGATTTTAATTGATGAAATGAACCCTTATAGAAATACTTTCGATAAGGATTAATACGATGTTCATAAAACTCCTACGGAATATAATGTATTATTTTAGATCACTTTTTTCATAGTGGTAAAACTTGTAACGACGATTAGATTTAAAAAGATTGGTTATCTTCAGGTAGTGTTTCCCAAGGTTTATTTCAGGATGAAGTTACATTTTCTACTTTATTATTTCTTTTTCCGTCTAGATTCTGTATAGTAGTTTGGAGTTTAAAATTGGTACCTCGTTGTCGCAGAAGTTAAACGTAGATCTTTAGTAGTGGATGCCTGAAAGCCTAAAGACTCTTAACAACTGGATTGTGGACTTCTTAAGCAGTCGCTTCATATTAAACGCTGATTCAAAGATAGATAAAGATAGATAGATTGAGGGTTTGAAACCGGTCCTAAAAATTGATGATGTAGTTAGGGTAAACAGTTTTTTTTTAAATATCTCGGAACAAGTCACACGCGCTTATCTGATCCCAAGCTAAGCAAATCTTGTGTTATGGTAACCAGACGACTCATATACATTCTAATATAATTTATGAATATATACATACATATTTTAGAAAAAATACACCTAGACACAGAACAAACAATCAGTCTAATTTCAACTTCAACTTTTATGTTTATTATGGCAATCCACCGAATTTTCGGTGATTTCTGCCAATGAATGTTTGAAAATAATATTTCAGTTTAAATGACAATAATTGTACGGTTATTAAATATAGTATAGAGATCATACACGTGTTCTTATAACCAAGAACACGAGATGACTCCATCAGTCTAACGATTTTACACGAACGCTAAGCAGACGTGAAAATCTGAACGGATACGTATATCGTTGTTTTCTTCGGACATAAGCTAAATGGAGCTGAATAAGTGTCCTTAGTGGCTCAACAGTGTAACTGAGTATCTTTAAAGTAAATTATCATTTCCTTAACACTTGAAAAGAAACTAAATCCAGAACTTACCCTGCTCTCCAGTGGCCATGTCGTCCCAGCGAATGGGAGTCTCGCCAAAAATGAGAGGCCCATCCGAGGTACCAGTATATATACGGCAATTAACAATACATCGGGCTCCGATGCTCCGACGCACGGCTTCCAACATATAATGGAACTGATTTCATTCACCATACTTTATGTGGCATTATGGAAAATCGTTTGTGTGATCGAATGCGCGGGAGTTGGTTGTAGCTATGTTTTGTGCGTTTTTAGAGACGAATTTGGGTTTTTCTTGGGTTAAATATGTGTAAAATTAAGAAAATATGTATGCTATTTGAGTTTTTAATTTTGTCATGAAAAAATGTTAGACCCATTATATCTTTTCCAACAATCAATAACCAGAAAATCCGGCCACACTATTCCTAACCACTGCAACTCCTGAAATCTAGAATTAACAGTAGAATCCGTCAGAAAAGCTCCGATCAATGAAGTTCGACGAGTACCG
This sequence comes from Athetis lepigone, assembly GCA_033675125.1. NCBI lineage: Eukaryota > Metazoa > Arthropoda > Insecta > Lepidoptera > Noctuidae > Athetis > Athetis lepigone. The sequence continues at coordinate 19,839,384 of CM066239.1, read as the reverse complement.
CAGAAACGATTCAACAGTATTGGATACCGCAGTGAAATGAATCAGATAGATATATTTTCCACTTCCTTTATAACAAGCAGAAGAGCAAGCAAAGACCGCCATGTTACTAACCTGACACTGCAGCGATGTAAGTAAGTTCAGAAACTCACCAGCTGACAGTTCTTATCGTCGCCGTCGGAGGACTAGGAAGAGTCACATTGTCTCACTGAAGAAACTCCGGAGATTATTGTCAAAGTTACCGGTTTTTAATAAGTTCTGATATTTAACAAATTGTCTTATTTGCTACAGTCACCGCATTTTCGGAAGGTTCTTTGCATATACCCGAGTCATACCACAGATTAATAAATAGTTACTACGTAAATACTGCACAGTATTCCATAATACGGATTCCATTGAATACGGATGTCATCTATGCTGGTGGAATCCGTAATCCCACGTCATTTTACTGAAATGCGGGTCTATTTCATATGAAAAAAACGCGACGAAACAAAAATGGTTTTTGTGGCGCGTCTGGGTGCGGTTGTATCTTTACAAGGTCTAGGGCAAATAAATACTAAATATTTAAATTAGGTAATTGAAATATTGAGTACCTATATAACATGGAGCAATGATCTTATCAAGATCGCCGTGCCCCGTTGGATGCGGGTGGCGCAGGACCGATGCATGTGGGTATCTTTGAGGGAGGCCTTTGTCCAGCAGTGAACGACTTTTTGCTGATGATGATGACGATGATGTTTATAAACATCATTGTTTTATAAAACAAAGAAATTATGTAACATCTTTTTAATACCTGGATGGCCAACAGGCCCAGAGCGAACCTGACTTTACTACTTCTACCAGCGATTCCGAATCTTTTAAATCTGGGTCCCTTCTGTGACATTTATGGTTTTAATTTATCTTTAATATGTATGTATTTCTAAAGTATGTTTTTTTTTGGTGCGTGGGAAATCATCAAATGATTGCTCCCGTCTTGGGTGGGAGGGCGTGTCAGACTTTTACTGACTAAAACCCACTCATGTTCCTTCGATTGCCCTTTACCAGCTGTCTGGTTACCATAGTACAAGCTCTGCTTCTTGTGTCATTAGATGACCGTGTGTGAGTTGTTCCATGATATTTATTTTTATTGATAATAGTATAAATTATTACTCCTTCCCTTTTTGAAATGGCGTACATTATTTTAGTTCTTACTATGGTAGGTTTTTATGAACACCACATAAGTATAATTAAATAATAACACAGTATTAAATTAAACAATCAGAACAATTTTCACTTTCAATTATGCGTATTGTGCTATTGTAAGTTTTCTATATGGCATTACACTAAATATTACTTTTGTTTATTTTATGTACAACTAGCTTTCACCATCGGTTTTGCTTGCGTGGATGGCGAACTCCCATTTATAATTACCCCATTAGGGGTCTCATATCCAAGAATTCACACTCCAAGCTTTGTGTCTTTTGGACCAGCGAGCGGTTTGGGCTGTGCTGTGCAAATACAGAGAGAAGAGAGAGAGATAGATAGATAGGGACAGAGCTTTGATTATAAACATTTATAATCAAAGGCGGACACCTTGTATAAAGTATCAGATCAGTCAGTTTACCATTTTATCTATATGAATAAATATATAATACCAGCCTATAACTGTCCCACTGCAGGGCAAAGGCCTCTTCTCCTACAGAGAAGGCATGAGCATTGATCACCACGCTTGCTCAAGACGGGTTGGCGATTTCAGACTTATAATCACTACAAGTCCAGGTTTCCTCACGATGTTTTCCTTCACCGATGTCTGCGATGTCTAAGATAATTTTTAGAAAGTACATATGAATTGAAAAAATCACATTGGTACTTGCCCGGATTCGAACCCACAACCACTTGCATGAGAGGCGGGTGCCTTAACCACTAGGCCATCACGACATTTAATAAATATGTATTTATAAATTATATTGTATGTATATCAGTTGTCTGGTTACCCTAGCACAGACTCTGCCCAGTTTGGGAACAGATGACAGTGCGTGATTTCTCCTCAAATATTCATTTATTAAATTTTTCAGTAGCAGCTCGAGAGTTCAGAAAGATAGTGACCCCCGTTGTCCCTCGTGAAATTATTGAGAGCACATAAAATTATTGGTCCCTGCCCCCTTACCATGACGTTTAAAGTAAGATTGTTTTATTCCTGTTCAGGAGTGTGCAAGTGACAGCGTTAGACACGTTGTCTAGCGCCGTCTCTTTCCCACTGAAAGTAATACTGCTATAAAGGCTTGAGGTACGCCCCCTGTTGTAATTTGTAGATCTTTGTCAGCTATTCCGGGTGCTGGAAAGCCATTAAGTTTGACGTTTAGTATACTAAAGGGTATCTTGATTCTTGTTTCACGTACAATATATCCAATCACGTGGGTGCAGAAACCAACTTTCCAGAAGCAGGCCCAACTTTTCAACGACCAAGCGACAGCCGACTGTCACGATGCTATTGTCTTTCTATTGTGTCTCGAATCACGTGCGTTCAAAGGTTTAAGAAGAAGAAAAGGGGGTATCGTGTTCCTCCCTCAGTTGCTGGGTTGTGAAGGTCAGATATAAGCAGTCGCTCCATGACCGAGCAATGAGCTCAATAATTTAGGAGAAAGCTTTTTTTTTTTGGTGAGTGGGAAATCTTCAAATGACTGCTCCCGTCCTGCGGCGGGAGGGCGTGTCAGACTTTTACTGACTAAAACCCACTCATGTTGCTTCGATTGCCCTTTATGTTGCAGGGTCACGGTAACTATATTATAAACATTCCGCAACCCCGTTAGGAGAAAGCTGGGGAGAAGAGGTGAAACAATCTTGACATGTGTTTTTAACTTTTTACCCGACTACCGAAAGGAGGGTTTTGTTTTTCGAGCGTTTGTATGTACACACATCAAAAGTGTCTAGGGATATTTTAATTAAACCTAAATAACTAAAATTCTATTAACTTTTTGTTAAGACACCTACACTTTAAAATAAACCTTGTTTAATTGCCTATCTAATCTGGTAATAAACTTTTAGATAAAGTTAAATTAAAAAAAAAACTTAGAAGAAGAGGAAAAACTCAACAAAATTTCAATTTAGCTTTATTTTTGAAATTTCAAAACCTAAACAACAAAACAATTTTTTTTTATAAAAATTGTTGAAAACTTAAAATTAATAATTCGTGGATCCACCTAAGACTCTCCTGACACATCTGGAGCGGTTCTGCATACTCAAAACAAGGGGGTCAATATCCTGTTGTGGAGTACTGTCCCAAATCCTGCTAAGATGCAAGAAAAGCTGGTTTTGATGCACAATATCAACAGGGAAATTCCTACGAGCTCTTCTCTGAAGCATATTCCAGGCATGCTCAATAGGATTTAAGTCAGGGGATTGTGCAGGCCGGTCTAAAGCTTGGATAACATACTGTTGTAACCAACTTGTAACGATACGCGCCGTATGTGGACGGGCATTGTCGTGCATTAGCTGGAAATTTTGTCCCATTTGCTGTTTGTGGGGCAAGATTACAGGCTCTAGCACCTCATCTCGGTATTTTCGAGCAGTCATATTGCCTTGTATCCAAACGAGGTCCGTTCTACCGCCGAGACGAATTCCTGCCCAAACTATAATCGTGCCACCTTAATATGCATGAACTTGTTGTGGGTGCTGCAGTCGATTCCAACGTCCAGGTTTTCTCCAAACGCGTACTCTTCGCGAATCAGGATGAAATCCAAACCTAGATTCATCAGTGAAAAGCACAAGTGACCATTGAGAATGGTTCCAATTAATGACGGGCCTGTTGGTCTAGTGGTTAGTAGCCCTGACTGCTAAGCCGGAGGTCGTGGGTTCGATTCCCACCCAGGACAAACTTTGTGTGATGAGCATGAATGTTTGTTCTGTGTCTGGGTGTGATTTATCTATAATATGTATATATTTAAAAATTATATAAGTATGTTTATCAGTTGTCTGGTTACCATAACACAAGCTCTGCTTAGCTTGGGATCAGATGGCCGTGTGTGAGTTGTCCCAGGATATTTATATTTATATTTATATTCCAGTTTTCGTGTGCAATAGCCCATTGTAATCTTCTTCCTCGATTACCTCTCCTTAGTGCTGATACCCAAAATGGCCTACGAGCACGTAGATTGACTTCATGCAGTCGCCTTCTCAAAGTTTGACCGCTTACCAGCAAACCATACTCTCTCTGTAGCCTTTGAACCAATTGCATCGTCGCTGCATTTAGTTGACTTCGTGCAGCATTTACTATGAATCGGTCCTGTACATGTGTTGTAATGCGTTGAGGTCCTCGGTGCCGTTCCACCACTTCCTCCGTGACACGATAACATGACCAAAGCCTGGATATAACGCTCTGACTGGTCTTCATGGCTTCAGAAACGGCAATTATGGGACAGTATTCCACAACAGGATATTGACACCCTTGTTTTGAGTATGCAGAACCGCTGCAGATGTGTCAGGAGAGTCTTAGGTGGAGCCACGGAATATTAATTTTAAGTTTTCAAAAAAAATTGTTGTTTTGTTTAAGTTTTGATGTTTCAAAAATAAAGTTAAGATTGAAATTTTGTTTGAGTTTTTCCTCTTCTTCTAAGTTTTTTTTTTTAATTTAACTTTATCTAAAAGTTTATTATCAGATTAAATAGTCTATTAAACAAGGTTTATTTTAATGTGTACATGTTTTAACAAAAAGTTAATAGAATTTTAGTAATTTAGGTTTATTGAAATATCCCTAGACACTTTTGATGTGTGTATGTCTCATTCTAAGGCTCGCTCTACAGACTAAATAGATTACCGGATTTCGACATATGTGGTGTCATTGAACTCGTCTCACTTGTGGGAGTGACATAGGATTAATTTAAAAAAAGGAACATTATTTTTTTTATTTAATAATCAAAAAACAAAACTGCAATTTCGGAAGTTGGTGGCAACTACCTACATGAAACAGAAACAAAGCCACCGACTTCCGAAATTGCAGTGGTTTTTTTATTATTTAATTACATTTTTTTTTATTAAAAATAATGAAGTATAGTAATTTCGTATTCGGCTTCATTCTTAATGAAATTACCGTTAGGTAAGAAACTAAAATAATAATAATAATAAACCCGCAGGGCAGCTTGTGGCGAGCTGTCGGGCAGTAGCGACCCCCGCGGACCTGACCTCCTGGGAGACCCTTTGTTCTTCATCTCTGGCTTGCCTTCATTGGCCGGCCAGAGTGAGCACTGACGAGGAACAAGGCTCCCACCTCTCTCTTGCCTTAATTGGCTGGTTAGAGTGGAGATTCGCAAGAGTAAACGTGCTCGGGGAAGGAAGTATTCCACTAAGATGCTGGTAGGGATCTTGACCGTACTTCCGGGATTGTCCTGATAGCCGTGGAATACCTCTCCACTCCTTTAGCACCTCGATATATGTTGCCCCCTTGTCGCTACGTCACTTTGTGCTAGCGGCCGTTTTCGGGGGCCCATTTACTGAGTGTGCAAGTCACCCCCTGCCTTTTTATCCGTGCTTTCAAACATTGGTCAGGCAGGGGCTATAGTCCCTCCATAGTCTTAAGTACCTAGTCCACCTAAAAACCCAAACCCATAGTTCAATTTTTTTTTGTTTGCTACATAGTTCTACAATAGTCTCACACTAACCGGGGATTATCCTTAGGTGCACCTGCATAGTGCATATAGGGATAATCGTCGGTTGGTATCTCATTTCTCATAAAATTCTCAAGGGGCCTCTGCGAGTTGGCTTCGGCCCCTCGTACGCCTTCCAAAGGTCCGGGACCCCAGGGACCCGCGAAACGTAAGACGTTAAACAAATAATAATAATAATACCACCCTTTCTTGGTCGATATTCCTCGTATCCGCACGCAGCGCTTCTCGAATTCCTTTATTATGCGCACCGTAAAAGAATGGAATTCCCTGCCGGCGTCTGTGTTCCCAAACGCATATAACCCGGATGTATTCAAGAGACGAGTGCATAGGCATCTTTTGGGTGAGCTCGCTCCATCGTAGGCCCCGTCTATGCCCTCGGGCTAGTCTGGGACCAAGAGCAAGCACATATGTAATAAAAAAAAAAAAAAAACCAGCCTATAACTGTCCCACTGCTGGGCAAAGGTCTCTTCTCATACAGAGAAGGCACGAGCATTGATCACCACGCTTGCTCAAGGCGGGTTGGCGATTTCGGACTTATATTAACTACAAGTCCAGTTTTCCTCACGATGTTTTCCTTCACCGATGTCTGTGATGTCTAAGATAAACTTTAGTAAGTACATATAAATTGAAAAAGTCACATAGGTACTTGCCCGGATTCGAACCCGCAACCGAAGAAACTAAATGGAAACAATGTTGGTATGTTTTTTTACGCAATTTTTGATAAAAAGACATGTCTAGACTGTTTAAATAAAAGTAATGTTTAAGTAAACATTGAGATAAAATGTCTTTGCAAATATTAAAGTATTCTTTGTATCAGATACTGCTCCAATAAAATATAGAATTATGGTCATAATAATATTATCAATATAAGTGACGTCATTTTATATGGTTTGTTCGTGGTACTGATAACAATACGTAGTAATCATTTTATTTTGATATCCAATATTTTTTATGGTTAATCTTGAAGACGTTCTCGTTTACGTAGAGGGTCACGGTGATTGATGACAAACACTATTAAGTATTTCAAAGTCGATGGTAAATACATCTTCATTTTTCAAATTCTTAAAGGGACATTTTAAGGGGAAATTTGAAATCTGCTTCAAAAACATATAAGGAAAAGTATTACATAAATTGATCAAGTCACCGGATTTTGTGCCGTTTGTTGTTTTATTTATTGATTTAATTATTGAACTTCATGAACTTAATTTGAAAAAAACACTGTGCATAGACGTACTTAATGTCTTAGGCATTTTCTTTCAGTCTACCTGGAGATGCAAAGACAAAAAAAAATACAATTACCTTAACTTCCGAAATAAAGTATTTTTCTCCTTTTGTGTATTCTGTGTAAAAATGTTGTTTATTTTCCACTCTTTTACTTTTTGTGCCTAAGTTCATTCAAAACATACACTTGGGGTTACATTTGTCAGAAGACGCAATTTAATATTTTAGATATCAGGAGGCGAACCCGTTTTTCCAAACCCCACGAACTTGCATTTAACTTTAAATGGATCCCCTCTTGGTATTTAAATAATAAAAAAGCATAAAAAATTAACATTCCAATGGACTATACTAACCAAATTAAATCACATCAAAACGTACACACACAGGGATAATATTTGACATTGATTGTCGCTAAGGTGATAATTGCAACTTGAATTTTGAGTTCGTCTTTGTTTAGTCATCGACAAATTTTGCACTTTGATTGTCGCTGAAATAATATGTCGACGTACATTTTTACTTATACTTAATTTAGTGGAAATCGCCTTCGATTTTTTTTTTGTGAGTGGGAAATCATCCCATGACTGCTCCCTCCTGGGTGCGGCGGGAGGGCGTGTCAGACTCTTACTGACTAAAACCTACTCATGTTCCTTCGATTGCCCTTTATGTTCCAGGGTCACGGTAACTATTATAAACATTCCGCAACATCGCCTTCGATTTACCTTTAATGTTATAAAATTGGAACTTCTCATTGACTTGTTTCTGACATTGTCACTAACGAGGATTGCGAGTTAGACATAGTGAACAGCATTTAGTTACAAGAAAATACGTACGTTTTCTCTAGCTATAATAAAATTGGAACTGCACATGGACATGTTTTCGACATTAATTGTCGCAAAGATGACTATTGCAACTGTTTAACGAATTTAATCTATCGGATAAGTCTTTTTTTACACTGAAAATTATTAAATTGGACCTACATAATATTGAAATGTCCGATATCCATTGTCGCATTAATGACTATTTTAGTTGCAAGATGACTATTGCAACTTAAGTTTGAACGAATTTAGTAAACCGTTGTTTTGTCACTGGAAATAATAAAATTGACATTTTGATATTCCTGTCCCCGACATTGATTGTCGTTGAAATAATATGGCCAATTACTTAAATTTGTACAATTACTTGGTATAACATTTTATCGCGTATTTTTCTCATAAAAATAATATTAAGTATTACTGACCTGTACAATAATACTTATACCAGGCACTGACATTAACTAAGTACTTGTAATAGATGTCCACCTTCGACATTTCACTGATTTCCGAGCATTTTTCCGAGTCCTCTGAGTCCCTCCCACTTGAAATCTCGGATAACCCATTCAGAAAGAGATCTATGTTGGTATTTTTAAGTTTTGATCACTGCACACACCTTTTCGAATATGGTCAGATTTTCGTACTGATACATATTTTGTGCTGCCGACTTCCTTAGCGCTTTAATTAGCACTTCAGCTGTCATATAGTGCTAATTTTTTTCTAGGTGTTCGCGATATGAGACATTGTTGTTGTGGATTTAGGATGTTTAAAAAAAACCCGATGTTTTTTTTGTATATTTTTGTAACGTCTAGACTCAGACCTTCAGTGGGAGTGGCAGTTATTTATATTTAGTTTTATAAATAATAGTGTCGTGATGGCCCATTCGATAAGACGACTGTCTCTTATGTAAAAGATAACCTTTTGGTTTCGAATATAGGTACCAACCAATTTTTCTAACAAGTCATTATGTAGCAAAGTTTATCTTGGATATCACTGGACTGGACTTATAAATTTAAGTCTAAAATCACTACCCGTAAAGCAAGCGTGTTGATCAATGCATTTGTCTTCTATATAAAAAGAGACTTTTGTGTTGCCGTGAAACTGTAATAAGCTACTATATTTCTTTATACTTAGCAGTGAAGATACAGATTAAAAATAGTACCTAGTTGCCAAATAGAGTGGTATCTAATTCTATTACCATTTCAAGAGCCGTTAGCCAAAAATGGCATGTCAATAAATCATAATTATGTATACCACGCCGTGTTAACAAGTCTTAACACTAAAATGGTCCAATTCCTTCAGTTGACAGTTATCTCTCGTGTGGGATAATCTGTTAATACAGGGGTAATTTAAGGAGGAATTTTGGTCTTTCTGCTGTAGCCTATTTTTAGACGATTGGTAAATTTTGTTGAAACGTAGACTGGAATTAGTGAATATTTGGCTAATCCGCCCCCGAGACCGTCAAATTCATCATTTTGATAGTCTATATATACATAGCTAGTTTGAAAAGTTTGTAAAACAGGTTTCCCTCACTATTCCTACAATTCCCTCTATTTAGTGCTTTCTTATGCTAGTCCAATAAACGACTGTAAGTCGTCCCGCCGGCGTTACCTAGGCCTCCCATACCATCGACGCGACGTCCGACTTCCGGTACCCATTGCGTGACTACGCCACAGATATATCTTTGACTCTAGACCACTTGTCTCTTAATTTTGGTATTTTATTTCATTGTAGAATTCACCTTTCAAAAATTAATACTAAAAGCAAGGTAATTTTAGAAGTTTTCAGGAGTACAATAAAAAAAAAACAAAGATTGGCTATCAAAATATTTAAATTAGAAATAAAAAAGTTCTATTCCTAAAAATAATATTGTTCTGTACCCAAAACAAAATTGGATGAATACGCCAGTGTTAGTGTTTTAATAGTGGCGATGTAATTTATGATTTCAGTGGTGTGGGGAGCCTTAGGAAAAGTACCTATTGTTCTTTTTTGAAGGTACAGTCGTGGCGGTAACTGTTTTAGAAACTTTAATTTTAACCATCAGTTGTGAACAACTGATGGTTAAAATTAAAGTTTAACCAAAAAGTATTAAAAAATAAATATAATATAATAGTAAATTAAAATTAAACCAAGAAGTATTTATATAAGTTTTTGGTGATACCCACGATGCCCCATCGTATTGTTATACTGTGTCCTAATGATGGAAATGAACAATTTAATTTTTTATTTGTCCTGTGTAAATCTCCTGGGGGACTAGTCTGGGGAATTTTAGTGGTACACCCAGCCGGTATACCCAGAACAGAACTTAAATTCTTGTTAATACCTTAAAAATGTTACTAACCTACGTATTAATATAGCATCAACATCATTTAATTTTATCTTATATTTTACTTGAGTATTGCACTAGGTTAATATTTGAACGTACTTAGCTTAATTAAAAAAAAATAACTGAGGCAACAAACTACGAAGGTACCCTTGGTTTACTGGTAGGGTACTTGTAGGTTGAAAGGGAGTATCCGGTCAACCTACTAGCTAACCAATCCAGTCTAATCTTTGTGTAAATTGAATAAAATTACACTCGAACTTAAACTTATGGCAGTGCCAGTCCATAGGTCATAGCTATCAGGCATGGCACAGGGTGCCACTCATTGCGCCGTTGCCATGGCAACCGACCCACAACACACGCATAAAGCCATTGACCACCCCTTCACACCACTTCGCGCCAAGGACACAGGAATTCGCGATTATTCTATAGAAAATTTATTGAATTGAAAAATATTAAACTAGGTTTCCCCGCGGTATTGTTCATGTAAATAGGTGTAAAATTCTGTCTAGTTCTGGACGATACTAATTTATTTGTTTTTTGTTGTTAAGACTTTACCTTAGACTAATCCACAAATCCCTTTAAAAAAACCCCCCCTCAGAGGGAAACGTAGACTTTTATTTGAACATTGTCCAGAAATTCCCACTTGAAAATTTAATGAGTGAAATTTTTCTCCCTAAAAAGTTTCTCCTTGGGGGAAAAATAGACAAGTTAAACAATTTTGCCCATAAGCCCATTATACACCTTAGGGAGAAAAATAAACTAGTAAAAATTGATTGAGACTCCTTGGTAAAATACTAAACTTTTTCAGTCATCATCATCTCCCTACCTTTTTTCTATGTAGCTTGGGGTCGGCTTCCAGTCCGGTTGTACTGGAATTCGACCCTAGCTGTACAAAGCGACTGTCCATCCGACCTCCATAACCCAGCTACTGGGTCACGCGATACCCTTCGTAAGATTGATTGCTACACTTTCTAGCTAGTTCTGTTCTGTCTCCTGTTTTGGAGGGAAGTGGAAAACATATTTTTCTTACTCCTCCGCTGTTCTTCTCTGATTAATTTCGGGACGGGCCTGTTGGTGGTTAGTGACCCTGCCTGCTAAGCCAGGGGTCGTGGGTTTGATTCCCGCCCAGGACAAACTTTGTGTGATGAGCATGATTGTTTGTTCTGTGTCTGGGTGTAATTTATCTATCATGTCTATGTATTTATAAATTATATACGTATGTATATCAGCTGTCTGATTACCATAGTACAAGCTCTGCTTAGTTTGGGATTAGATGGCCGTGTGTGAGTTGTCCAAGGATATTTATTTATTTATTTAATTTCGTTGTGGAATCCAAGACAGTTGAATTGTGTCTCCGAGACATGTCTGTAGAGCTTTATTGCTCTGCGCTTTTCTGGTGGACTCCACTGTTGATTTTGGCTTTTAGGTGTTGCAGTGGCAAAAATCTTTTTGGCGGATGTCAAAGATCTAATAACCATTTGAGAGTCTACTGGATATATTCGGCGTAGTATAAGCTTTAAATTACAAAAAAAAAAAATATGTAGATACGATATTTTTTTATATATAGATTAGGCTGTTAACAGTTTTTGACCTTAGCCTGTCAGTCTTTTTTTCGTTGCTCGAGTTTGGAATTAATTTGTTTTTATTTGAAAGGGTATCTAGGCACTTACTAATAGTAGGCAGTGGAATTTAATACATTGTATGAAAATATTGTAAAATACATACATTTCTCAAGGTTAATATATGTAATTATTGCGACATAGAAATCTAATTTAGAGTTAGCGTTTATAAGGAACATTAGAGCTTGTAGTAAAGTCTAAGTACCTAGGAAGGAAACATATAAAAGTGTTACGAATTGCAAGTTTAATTTATTCTCTTTTAAGACTAGATGACAATTGTATTTAATTTTCAATCCCCTCTTTTAGCTTCATACTCATAGTTTTCAAGACTATAGACTCCATACAGAAACACACTTCGGCCATATTTTGTAAAAGTTCAAATATTGTGATAAATAAAACCTCTTTGGATCTTCTTTAATTTATTAATTAATTAGGGGTGCTGGCCTTCTTTCTTTAAAAAAAATTAGAAACGCCATTTGTTTAATTTTTTTATTTCTTATTTTTCTCAACAAGTAATGGCCGTCATCGCCTGTTTTTCGGATATAACAGCCAGTATTGAATGTAAGTTTGAAGATGTGAAAACTTTTTAGTGAGTTTTATGAGGAGGCGAGCGAATCTGGGCCTTTTATAATACACTAATGAAAACTTTATCAATATTTTTTTCAAGATTTATTATTCTTTACCATGAAATATTAAGATATTTAGTCATGGGATAATATATTAATTATTTATTCAAAACATTACTGACTGTCTGCACTTCCGGTTTTCAACAATGTTGCCAAATGAAATATGTTAATCGATCAGTTGAAATAAGATTATAATGGAAATGTATATAGTATATATGTGTATAAATGTATATATGTGTATGTGTATATAGTATTTACTTATCCTACTATGAATGACGGGCCTGTTGGTCTAGTGGACTGCTAAGCCGGAGGTCGTGATTCCCACCCAGGACAAACTTTGTGTGATGAGCATGAATGTTTGTTCTGTGCCTGGGTGTGATTTATTTATAATATGTATAAATTTAGAAAGTATATAAGTATGTATATCAGTTGCCTGGTTACCATAACACAAGCTCTGCTTAGCTTGGGATCAGATGGCCGTGTGTGAGTTGTCCCAAGATATTTATTTATTTACTTATATTTATTTAATGTTAAAGTTTGTGAGGATTAAAGAGTGGATGTTTGTTACTCTTTCACACACAACTATTAAATGTAAAACTTTACTTTTAATTCAAACTGTTTGATTCAAAAAATATCCATTTACCTTTCAGTTTGTAAAGTCTTTGACATCAAATTGAAGTTTATTAATAGTAAATTAAAAGACAATAACCTACAAAATTTTGTTTTCAGTATATAAATGAAAACTGTTCATTATTAATTTATTAATTTACGTCGACGGCCCAGGGGTGAAGAAGCCCGCCCCTTATGCGTGAGGTTGAGGGTTCAAAACCCAGTACTAATTTAACTTTAAAGTCATGTATTGTTATTTCTAAGTTTAAGTTTGAGAACTTTTAAATGGTTTAAGTTTGAATGAAATCAATGATGTGGTGAAAAGCTTTTATGAGAAGATGCCTTTGCTCTGCAATTGGATTTAAAAATAGGCAAAGAGCCTATTTTAGACTTATCACTACGTAGCATAAATCGAAGTCGCTTTCCGCTTTCTGTCTGTCCGTCTCTATTTATGCTTAGATCTTTAAAACTGCGTACTACTAGCTAGGTACACTCTAAAACAAAATTAAAGTTTTTTTAATTATTTGATAGAGTGATTCATGAAGAAGATTTATTTAATGTGCATATTATACTAAAGAAAAGCCATGATTTTCAACGATTTGTAACACGCGTGTAAGCTCGGGCCGGTTGCCAATAATAAATAACAATAGATATTTTTTGAGTACTTTCTGAGATTACTGGTCAGCTAAACAAACAATTCGAAGTTATACAAATTTTGTATTCTACTAAATACAATCCATTAGAAAAAAAATTAAAACTTATTAAAATACTAAACTTATTTAAATTATTTAAGGACTTTTTATCCTTCGAACACACGTGATTTCAGATACAATAGAAAGATGTCGTTGAAAGGTGAATTGATCAGTAGACGAATTCGACTTTCACACATTGTCAAATGCGGCGCATTTGACAATACTGTCGCAATTATTGTAATTGTCCAACTAGTTACTGCCCGCAACTTCGTCCACATAATGTTAGTTAAGTATCGTGGACGTAAAGAGGTGGATTAAAAGAAAATTAATTTATCTTATGTCACACTAACTGTTCCGTGCTGTTTTATTCTTGTCTTTGGGTATTGCTTCCTTTGGTCGTAGCGTTAAATTGACGAGCTATCCTTTCTATTATTTAATTGCACGTATAGTATTAGTTCTAGTAACTTTAGAAGATTAGCGAGGTTAACCAAACAATCACCAACAATTTTTCAGTTTTACAATATTAGTGTAAGCTAGCTTTCGCCCGCGACTTCGCCAGCATGATTATCGAGCTCTCGTCCGTTATTTTACCCTCTTTAGGAGACGATTTTTTAAACTTACTATTTTTTTTATAGATAGTACCTACTATTTTTATCCAAACCCGTTTAGTACTTATTTACCCGTTAATAAGTAACAGACACATTTCATTCACATTCATAATATTAATAATACATATAAAAAGCTTACTAAGTAAAATCATAAAACCACGATACAATCACTAATCTTCTAGAACAATCTACAACAATATTGGTTTAACACCTTACAAAAGCTCATCAAATAAATAGGGCACAACAACATACACCCCCTACACACACACACACACACCCACACACAAACACTGCTTCAATATACACATGACAGTTGACTAATGACTTCTATCGAACCGCGGAAGTTGTGCTGTACATAAAATATGTAAACAAACGGTAAGGTAAATGACTTTTCAGGTAATTGACGGATTCAGGTAAATCTGTACTAATATTATAAAGAGGAAAATTTTGTTTGTTTGTATGATTGTAATGAATAGGCTCAAAAATACTAGACCGATTTTAAAAATTCTCTCACCATTTGAAAGCTACATTGTCCACGAGTAGCATAGGCTACTTTTATAATATCACGCTTTGTCCCACGGGAACGAAGCAGTAACCAAAACCTAATGTTATGTGGGTGAAACCGCGAGGAACAGCTAGTCCATACTAATATTATAAATGGAAAAGTGTGTCTGTCTGTCTGTCTGTATGTTTGTCTTCCTTTCACGGCAAAACGGAGCGACGAATTGACGTGATTTTTTAAGTGGAGATAGTTGAAGGGATGGAGAGTAACATAGGCTACTTTTTATCTCTTTTTAACGCGAGCGAAGCCGCGGGCAAAAGCTAGTTACTAATAAATTAAAAACTTCCGGACGGATTTCGATAATTCGTACACCATTAGAATGCTACATTATCCCTGAGTAACATTTCACAGTCATTTCATGATTTCCCACTCCCAAAAAAAAAACCCTGAGTAACATAGGCTATTTAACATCACGCTATGACCAAAAGGAGCGGAGCAGTTGAGCAAAATTCTGTCATTAGGCGGGTGAATCCACATGGGACAGCTAGTGTTGAATATGTCGTGATGGCCCAGTGCTTAAACCTTCCAAGTAAGAGTGGGAGGGTTCTAATTTGGTTCTAATCCGGGCAAGTACCAATGTGACTTTTTCAATTCATATTATGTAATCTCCATCGATGTAATTTCTTCAGTTTATCTTGGACATCACTGACACTTCGTGCCTCGGAAGAACGTAAGGCTGTTGGTCCCGGTTGTCATTCGTAGAACTTTGACAGTCTTAACGGGTAACCAGAAAATTTTATCTTAAACAAAAGGGCGTATCGAGTCGCCCTGCTACTGGGTTGTGGAGGTCTGATAGGCAGTTGTTTCACGTCAAAGTCAGTTATCTAGCCAAAACGGCGGGGTTATTACCTATGAAACAGCAATCAGCAATATTTGCGCAGTGATCGCGCGTCCACCGCGCGATTAATAGCTTAACGTCAAAAAAAAATCGTATTATGTATGAACCGATTGCTAATCGCTCGCTGATTGTTCTAATGCACTTATTGCTACGATGACGATGAAGTAGCAATCGCTGGAACTAATTAAATATCACCTTTAATAAAAAAAAACTTACCTTTGCTCTTAAAAACCATACTAAATACGAAACCACCAAACGAAAAATGCATATTTTAGTTATCTAATTGCTCCACAGAGGCAGCACTATCGCTAGATTGCTATTTGACTTGACGTATTTTGAATTGACGTTTATATTGCTTAATTATCGCGATCGCTCGGCTTCTGCAAGATACGTAATCTCAGTGCCGATTAGCCAACATAGATGGGAAAAAGGCTAAGGATATGATAATAAATAATAATAATAATAAATAAATAAATATACTAGGACAACTCACACACGGTCATCTGATCCCAAGTTAAGCTCTGTTTAGAGCTTGTGTTATGGTAACCAGACAACTGATATACATACTTATATAATTTATAAATACATACATATTATACAGGGTGTCCCACGGCAATGCCACATGGAAGGAAACTACCTTAAGTATAGAGGATAGAACATTTTACTGAAAGAAGACATTATTTTAATTTTTAAAACATTTTAAACTGCTTTCATAGATATTTTAATAATTACATAGTTGAACCGGGAATCGAACCTGTTACTCGAGAAAATTAATCAGCCTGTAGTTTTATCCTACCGATCGAAAGGCTTCATAACAAGGATTATTTTTTGCTGAAAAACATAGTGTCAAAAATAAAAGAAAGACCATGAATTTTAACATTTTTAATACAAAATTAGTCAATTTTACACATGCTCAAAATGAGTCCCTTCTTCTTGAATACAAAGTGATAACTTTTGATTATTTCGTTCCCTTACGATTTTTTAGTCTTGTTGTGGTGGATATTTATTTATTTAAATTATGCGTACTACTCAAGTAGGTAGATATTAGTAATAACTAGTTATGATTGTCAATTGTATGTTCTTACGGCAATGTAAGCTTTTAACTTTTCTGAACAAAATTTTACATCAAATGTTAAATTTCACGGTGTTTCTTTTATTTGTGACACTATGTTATTTAGCAAAAAATAATCCATATGATGAAACCTTTCGATCGGTATGATAAAACTACAGGGTGATTATTTTTTCTCGCGGAACAAGTTCGATTCCCGGCCCAACCATTTAATTATTTGAAAATCTATGAATGCAATTTAAATGGTTTTTAAAATTCAAATAATGTCTTCTTTTAGTAAAATGTTCTATCTACAAGATTTAAGGTACTTTCCCTCCATGTGGCATAGCCGTGGGTCACCCTGTAGATAAATTACACCCAGACACAGAACAAACAATCATGCTCATCACACAAAGTTTGTTCTGGGTGGGAATCGAACCCACGACCTCCGGCTTAGCAGTCAGGGCCACTAACCACTACACCAACAGGCCAAACTGACAAAAGTGATTGTGTTGATGCAAAAGTGGTTCAATAAACGATTTAAGAGAACATTAAATAAGTTGTTAATAATAATTACAAAGGAAAACATATTACATTGCACTATATACAGATTAGAGGGCTTAATTAGTACCCATTCTATAATGTATAAGTACAATAGGATCAACTCGGTCCCCGAAACTGGACTAGGAGGCCTGTATATATAAAAAAAAATGAACTCTACCCATTTCGGTTCTTGAGATATACAGCTCGCTTAGAATAGTAGAGCTTTAGTAATAGGACCTCTTTGGTATACTTGCCATACGAAATGCCAATGCCAATCCTAAGGCATTAAAAATTGTTTTCAATTTGAAAGTTTTGTTTGTGCAAACTTACGTTTAATTTTAGCTGTAGCTACACCATCCGATATGGTCTAGTGGCTAGGATACCTGGCTCTCACCCAGGAGGCTCGGGTTCGATTCCCGGTATCGGAAAATCTTTTTGGATATTTGTGGGAAAAATTTAGTAGTTATTCTGCTAATGTTTTTATCAACACTATATTTTTTTAACACTAATGCTTGTTAACTTCAAAGCATTTTTTTAAGTTGTTTTTATTATTTCTTTGCGAAATGACGCCTGCACACAAAATCACGTGGTGTTAAGTGCATCTTGTGTTAAAAAAATATAACGTTCCCATTAAAATAGATTAACAAACTTTAAAAAAACATTCAGGTCACCAAAATAATGACGAAGATAAAAAAAATAAGAAAAAAATATGTTTTAATGTCCGTATTAGACCGTCCAAAAAAAATGGTCACATATTTTTTGCTTGATCAAATTAATAAAAAATACAAAAATAAAGAACATCAAAGTTCTGGAGTGGGGGCTTGTGACGTCACTGTCAAAAAATTATGTAACCTGGATCGCGCCGTCATGCAAAAGTTCATGATGATTTTTTGTTTACAAAAAAAGAAGTGTTCAAAATTTTTAAGTGACGGACTACCTCTAATTTTTTTTTACATTTTATTTTATACATTATAAATATTTTATAAATATTATTAAAGTATAATGTATAGTGATTAAATAAATTGAATAATAATAAGTCGAATTCGTGTCGGGTTCAGTGATAACGAACTCAGATAACTACACTAAGTAAGTACTATGTACGATAAACTTGACTTTACTCCTAACTGGAGCTAGTTAATTTATCACCGGAAAGTAACCGCTGAAGTAAAAGTGCTTTATTTTTACTTCGTTAGAAGTTTGATGGTTTCATTTTCAGTTTGTGGTTCTGTAGGGTATATACAGGTATGTTTGGATGCAGTTTATTTTCGTTTTGTTCTAGAACCTTTAAATACGGTAGTTTCCACCATTATCAATTGACGTACTTTTTATGAGCTGTCAAAACGCCATTCCCCAATAGATTTTGTATGGCAATGGCGATTTATGACGTCACTAAAATAACAACTCAGTTGACTATCTATTTATTGATTTCAAAACAACTAAAAATCTAATTTTATAGCAAATTGAAAATGAACCGATTTTATTAGGCTGAAATTATTATAGGATTTATAGGAATTGTGTCTAACATTTATTGGTTAATGGTGGAAACTACCCAGTTAAAACAAATTGAGTTAACATTATGTCTTACTGTCCACGCAGTTATCGCCTGGATCTTTAGGTATTGTTCCAACAAAAAATATTTGCAGCTTCATTTTTTTAATTATATTTATATCATTCTTCTGTTAGTCCAGTCATTTTAGGTTTAATCTACGAAAATAAACTTAGTAAGCTGAATTTTTGTATCACCTTAATTACCGCGTTGTAATGAAGATGAAAGATGAAAATGAAAAATCGACATTGATATCGTGCCGGCCAAGAAAGTTATAAAGGGCCAAAGCTTGGGGTTTTAAATGCCTAAAATGACTGGACCCAGTTCAAAGAGATTGACTGATTAAGATGATTTTTACGTGATAAAAGAGTCATTCGTCCATCCAGTGCCCAAGATCCAGGGGAACCCTTGAGCTTGGTAGCCCCGGGAGGCCGGGACCCCGGTGCAATGAAGCGTTGCTATGCCACTGATTCCCCGAATAGTTTTACCATACCCTCGTATAGATTTTACCATCACCTAATGTATAAAATTATATATATGTGTATTCGGAAATAAACTACAGATCCCTAATAATACAAGGCAGTTACAAATACATTGACCCTACCGCGCCAAGTGTTAATACGGCAAAAGATTTTTAACCTAAGAGGTTAAAGTCCCTAATGGTTCAACATTGGTCGCCATGGCAATCCGTCGTATTCGTATTAATTACTTATGGACAAAAACTTTTATAATTTCCATGAAAACAATTTTAAAAAGCTACTGTAACCCGGAAAAAGTATTTTACGAACATAAAATCGATATAGTACTTTGAAATCGATTAGAGCATTGCATTCATCGGAATCCGATGGGTAGGACTCATTTATCCGAATCGTTTTGACCATACCGACGGTAAATACTTTAAACACGTTCAGCGAAGGTTGGCTGGTAAAAACATATCGATTGTCATTCATCACGTGCACCCGATTACGAATTAATCGTTTTGTTTTTATGTTTAACCGACTCTGATGTGTTGTCCCATTGACTCGAAATCGAAGTTCGTAGCTATCGATTTTTCAACAATCGTTATATTTTATTTAAAAAATAAATTTAAATAAAAAGTAAATTTAAAAAAGAGAATAGAGGCAGACAGACAGACGCGCAAACAGAAAAACCAAGTGCAACAATTAATGAATTATCACGTCATTGGTCCTTGACGATTCATTGTAGATTTGTTTTGTAATGCAGTAAGTAATTCGTTAATAAGTCTTTTACCTTATTGCGTATATTCTGGTATCGATAACAATCAAGCCAGTCTACCGTAAAAAAACGAAAGATTTAGGTAACTAACCGCTTAATAATCTTAGACTTGAGACCAATAACCGATCGCTAGTTTGAACCGATTTACAGTGATCCCTATCAGTGCTTTACGACGTGAAATTCGAGGGTCGAAGTAACATAGGGGTGGTGCCAGTGCGTGACTACATCCCTTCACGCGACTTCACACCACCAAGCTTTTGGGCTACTAAAATACAAAACGGGTCGAGCCACGTCGCATTCAGCCAGAGAGGCCGGACGAGAGCGAACGACCGTGTCGCTATTAAAAAAAAGTTGAATTTCAAATTCGGAACTCCCGCTCTTTTGTTTGTCATTGTAATAAGTTGGATTCGAATTGTAGATTCAGATTTATTTTGTGGTTTTCTGTGTTTATTTCGAATTAAAACGATTCAAGATGGAAGGGTGCGGAATGAGCTGTATTAAATATCTTCTGGTGGTTTTCAATGGAATATTTCTGGTGAGTCTTAGTTTTTTGTGTCTTATATTGATAATGGACGTGGGTTGAAAGTATGCTTCTAAACGGAATTAAGAAACAGTTTTTGCGGGCACAAACAGATGTTTCTCACTTCTATTTCAATGGACGTTTATTTTTATCGTCGCTCGGTTGTTATTTCGCGCCGGTGCAGTTGAACGACTAATTAACTGAAGAAAAAATGCCGGAGACAGAACTTTTAAATCCAGCCGTAAACGCCGAATGTTTTTTTACGTAAACAGTGCACGGCATGTGCACGGATTACAAATTTGATCGTCTTGGGAGATTCACAATGTCGGTCACGTTATTTTTAAACGTCAACAAATGGTATTTTCGTCTGCAAAATGAAAAGCTATTAGTTCCAAGGATAATTCTGAAAGTGCTCGCATTGCTGAAAACTTTAATTATGTGAATCAGAGTTTATATTATTTTAGTGGTTATTAAAATGTGACGACTTATTTAGAGCAATTAACTATACTGTGTTAATTCTCTTAATCGGTTTTTCAAGGGTGACCATGAAAATTGTTTCTTATGTTTGAATTTTGGAGTTTAGGTAGGTAATAGTAACGGTAACTTAAATTGTTTGTGTTGTTTAAATCTAATGTCCTTGTATTTACGGTTTAGTTATAGTAGCTTATTGTTTCAGGCTTTTTATTTATAAATGCCATTAATTAAAGACCTATTCAAAACTTTCTTACCATTCTTTATAAAGAAAATTATGACGCTGTTTTGTCAGTGATAGGGCAAATATTAGTCAAAGACAAAAAGTTTATTACCATAATAGCCAAATACTCAAACGTGACTTAACTAGACGCTCTCAAATCTATTGCTTGTTGCGGAATGTTTATAATAGTTACCGTGACCCCGGAACAAAGGGCAATCGAAGGAACATGAGTGGGTTTTAGTCAGTAAAAGTCTGACACGCCCTCCCGCCGCACCCAGGACGGGAGCAGACATTGGATGATTTCCCACTCCCAAAAAAAATCTATTGCTTTATATCATTGTCCTTACATTAACCCTTTAGAGTGACAAAGACAGCAACAGATTTAAAAGCGACTTAAAATTAAGTCGCGTTTGAGTGTTCGGCCATTAGACTATCAAAAAGCCAAATCGCAAAGTCTAGAAATATTTAAAACGATTTTTTCATCAAACATCGTTAATTTTTTTTTTGGTGAGTGGGAAATCATCCAATGACTGCTCCCGTCCTGGGTGCGACGGGAGGGCGTGTCAGACTCTTACTGACTAAAACCCACTCATGTTCCTTCGATTGCCCTTTATGTTCCGAGGTCACGGTAACTATTATAAACATTCATTCTTAAAATCATCAGTGAAGAATTCCTAGCTAAATTAATTCACGTTTAATTGAATAACGTTTCGTTACATTTAGTTTATTATTGCTTCATTAACATTTAATCAGTTCTGACATAAAGAGACCACACCGCTTCTGTTAAGGACATCAAGGCCCACATGCGAACCTAGATGGACTGGCTCTACCAAATACGTACCGTAGGAGGTCTGTCTGTACAGTTTTCATTTGTATAATGATCACTTTAAAAGTTTATTTAACATAAGAATATTAAACCTTCGAACGCACGTGATTTGAGACACAATAGAGAGACAATAGCAGCGCGACAGCCGGCTGCCGGCTGGTCGTTGAAAGGTTAAACCCTCGAACACACGTGATTCGAGACAATAGAAAGACAATAGCAGCGCGACAGCCGGCTGTATACCTACCTATATTTGTACACGTAGATCTATGGCTTATAAAAATATTTATACAAGATTTTAAAGGGTTGAGTTCTGATCATAAAAAAAATATTATAATAAAACAACTCAACCGTCAGATAGTGCTCGTAAAGAAATAATTAAAGTGGATAGAACTGACTTGAACTACGTTGTACTTTTACAAAAGGCATTAATAATAACATAGCAGTTTGATAGGTATTAGATAAAAAGTTTTTATGTGGAATTGTCGCATTCATTCTACATTCTTTAGAAAAGGAAGTAGAAGATAGACATCTCACAAAATTGAAAAAATCGGCCAATTGGACTTAACTCCAAGATAACACTAAAACCACTCCAATATATTATTTTCGGAACAGGTCAAATAGTTTAAATTGTTACTAAGGTTTTAATTGTTAATCAAAAGTTGTAATTAACAATATTAAAAGAGGCGCCATGCCTTGCACACTAAATCTATTAAAAAACTGACTACCTCAATTACAACTAACGCCTCCACTCTGGGCTACTTTTTTAATTAATTTTACATCCGAGAATATGACAACACTGATCTATTTAATTGACCATAGACTATATAATAAAAATAGAGCTTACCCATTAAATAAGCGTTCTTCAGTTCAACTATTTAACCAATTACTGCTAAAACAATGTTTATGCACACTATTACACAAATTAAACATGATTAAAACAACTTAAAATATATAAGTTCCATAAAAATATTTAAAAATTTGTCTTAAAGTTTTCACAACACTTTAATTCTTTAGTAAAGTTGACATCAGACTGCGATACAATTTACTTAGAAGACAAATTTACTATTTTATTTTGTCATAGGAAACTTTTAAAGGTTTTTCCATGGCTGTTAATTATGTATTGACAGCAATTAACAATGTATCTAGTGGGAAGGTTTACCTGTTAAACGTCAAAGTGACGTCAAGTGGTAAATTTAAGATTTCCCTGATTATTCACGTGGTCATTAAATTGACTTTCATCCGTTTTACTTTCTTTTGAAAATATTGACTGATAATGAGGACAAAACACACAAGATTAAAGTGTCTTTCATTTACAATCGAGTTATAGTAGTACCAATGGACACATTTTTTTAAATAATAAATCTTTAGGAACTGATGTTAAAACTAAATTACTAATTAGTCTTGTAAGCTACATTTATTATCTACTGACGTCACACACGGGCTTGGAGAAGGAAATATTTACCCGTAATGACAAATTGACAGTTATCAGTGAAGTGACAACATTGAAATAAAAAGAAATAAATAAATTGTAAGCTATATTGTAATTGAGGACCTTGCAGCTAAAGGGAGGCAAGTCCAAATTTCAAAACTGTTGGGTATTTAAAAAAAAGGTTTTTAAAAATTGATTGATGTACTTATGTCTTATCCTTATATGGCATTATATAATATGAACATATATACACATTTTATTCAAGATTTAAGGCAATTGAAGAAGTAATAGAATTACTACGATTTTTTAAAGTTTGGATCTGCCTCCGTTTTGCACCAAGATTGAAGAAAAATACTACCCTATTATGTATTAAGGATAATAAAACAGGTAAACACGGTTATTTTTTTATTTCAAGAATTAGTAATCAGTCCACAAAGGATTAATCAATCAAAAGAAATACAAAAACGAATGAGTGCTGAACAAAAAAGAAAATTAAAGGTTAACTTCAGCTTGATCATCGTCGTCTTCGCTAGAAATATCATCTGCTGGTCCGACAGCTTCACTTTTAAGGGCCCTATAGAAATATAGTTTATTTGGTGGAACATAGTTCTTTACCAACTGCATAAAATCGTTGTATTAATACCGAGCACAAAACGTGCACTGACTAGTTTACAAATGATGTAATAATTTCATTTGTTGCAAAAAGGAGGCAGGTCCGGACCTGCTCCCTTCTTGCACCAAACAGAATAAGGTAGCAGATCCAAATTTTGTTACAGCGCGCTTGTTTGTCGTCGGATTTGCCTCCTAAATGCACCAAACCATAGCTAATTTTTTTGTTTAAAATGTAGGTGAAAAAAAACGGTACGGTTAAAATTTGGATCTGCCCCTCTTTTGCTGCAAGGTCCTCAATTGTAATTATGAGGTAGCCATTGACTTGCATCATAGTTAAAAAAAACATGCGGTCAGACGGACTTGATGAAACTGTCTGTAAAAGGGGTGATAAACATACAAGCTTATCGGTTTTTAAGATCGCGAATTTACTCGGCTTGACATCCTCCTCTATTTCTTTCCCAAGGGTATTTTTAAAAATAATTATAAAAATTACAATTTTTTCTCTTTAGATATGGGATTGTCGAAACTAGAAGGGGCTATTGTGGAATATTTTTGAAAAATAGGTGTTCAAACGGGTATTTGTCGTAGTGATGACACTGATGAGATGACCTATGAAATGTAAATCCCTTAAGATGTTTCTTTGAATCGTAGTTCCGGACCGGATTCCTATTACGTCATACATAGTAGAATATTTAGAAAATCTATATAAAACTAAAAGGTTTGTCTGTTTGAGCGCGCCAATCTGAGGATCTACCGATACGTGGGTAATATTTTTTGAAGTTATCCTTAACTTCATGTAAAGCTGAATCAGAAATAGGTCTCCCAAACTTTAACCGAACACATAGCATCTACTTCTTCAATAAAGTAATGTGAGATATCTTTTCAATTATAAAAATACCAGCTTTTCCCCGCGACTTCCCCCGCCAATGTGAAGACTTCTTTTTTATATTTTACCCTTTTAGGTTAGGGATTTCCAAAGTTTTTTCTTAGTGGATTTTCTTAGTTTTTTAGTATTCTTTTCACAAAGAACACATCCTCCAAATTTTATGTCGCTAGGACCTGCGGTTTGGGCTGCGTTGATATACCTATCAAAAATCAATCAGTCAGTTACCAATTTGATAAAATCCCCACGGAATATCCATGCAAGCAAAGCAACAGACAAAAACCAGTATAATTATATGTATTTGCATAATAAAAACTAAGTAAGTACTACCTACTAGGTTTATTATTACTCAACCAATACTTAGTCCATGAGGTAAACGCTGAATCTGACTCATTAATTCGTCATAAAACACTATTTTTTGTTTTAAACGGTGACGGATTCTAATAAAGCACAATTCCTTTATTATCTTCTTCTTTTGAATGAATAAATTCAGGTTTGGTTGATTCATTGGCTATTAATTGCTTTTGTAACGCGTTCGTGATTTGTGATCTTACTAGTAAACAGTTTCAGAATTTTTAAATTCCGGGTTTTTTGTACGCACATTTATTACTGTTCATTCATTTGTCATTAATTCATCGTTATTTTCTATGGAAATTAACTGAATAGAGCTAAATAAGTGTGCGTAGTTCCTTGGAATAAAATAATTAATTTAAGGCTAAGGGTACAGTGGGCAGCGATTTGCGATGCGACTGGAAGAGCGAAACTAGATAAACATGGAATGGCTACATTATAAGCGTAAATTTGTCGTATATTCGATTTAATTTCGCTGATACGTCGATGTAGCCGGTGCCGCGATTACAGTGATGTAGTTCCTGTCAAGGCTCGGAACCGGTTTAAAAAATACCGGTTAATACCGGTTTATTACGGTTTTCCTCCGAACTTTTCTTAAGAACGTGAACATTTTGAGAACTTTATTTTAACCTAAATTAACCGGTTTATTCGAAAAGCGGCATGACAGTAAACGCGTTGCAACTTGTATGGATGCCGCGCATAGTGACGCGGTATGAAGACGTAGGTAGTTATGATATTTCTTTTCATTCGATTCGTGCGTGATATCGTAGGCCTGCTGCGCAGTGGGATTTAAACACCAGTAAATATTATTTGTTTATTATTTGTGGTTAACATGGGTAGAAAGCGGAAGAATTTAATTTATACATACTTTGACTACAATGAAAGCAATAAAACTTCAAACTGTGAAAAAGTGCCAATCAATTTAATACTTACCCT
Source organism: Athetis lepigone (assembly GCA_033675125.1). Classification (NCBI taxonomy): domain Eukaryota; kingdom Metazoa; phylum Arthropoda; class Insecta; order Lepidoptera; family Noctuidae; genus Athetis; species Athetis lepigone. The sequence goes on along the minus strand of CM066239.1, from coordinate 19,813,214 downwards.
CAAGTGTAAGTAATAAATTGATTGGCATATACACACATCAACATGGTCTAGAGATATTTCAATTAAACCTAAAAAAGTAAAAGTCTTTTAACTCTTTGTTAAGACACCTACACAATAAAATAAACCTTGTTTATAGCCTATCTAATCTGATAATAAACTTTTAGATAAAGTTAAATTAAAAAAAAAAACTTCGGAGAAGAGCAAAAACTCAGACAAAATTTCAATCTTAACTTTATTTTTGAATCATCAAAACCTAAACATTAAAAAACATTTTTTTTTTTATAAAAATTGTTGATAACTTAAAATTAATAATCCGTGGATCCACCTAAGGCGACGCCGACGCTGCAGATGTCTCCTGACACATCTGCAGCGGTTCTGCATATCAAATGTTGTTGGATCATTCGGTTCCCTTCAAAATGGTTGAGCTAAATGGTGCTGATGCCACGCGTCATGCTCGTGAACGGGCGCTGTCAGTTGAGATGGGTCATCTCTTAACTGTTTTATTTTAATTTTGTATTTGTTTATTTTGTTACATACATTGTGTTCACATGTAGAAGCAACAAAAAGGAAAAGTAACCAAGATTTTGTAAAAAAATATTTTTTTTAAAAGAGTGTCCGTGGAGTTTCTTGCCTGTTCTTCTCCATAGAGATCTACGTTTTGGAACAGGCAATTAGCGTCGCTTTCCTTTTCTGACTGACCGACCGACTCTTTGACAATTCATAAGTACCTGTAAATGGTCTAAGTGAAATAAATGCTTTGAATTTTGTTTTTTTTTTTTAATTTTGAATTTTGATATCAAGGGTGTCAATATCCTGTTGTGGAATACTGTCCCAAATTGCGGTTTCTGAAGCCATGAGGACCAGTCAGAGCGTTATACCCAGGCTCACGTTATCGTGTCACATGGGAAGTGGTGGAACGGCACCGAGAACTTAACGCATTACAACACAGGACCTATTTATAGTAAATGCTGCACGAAGTCAACCAAATGTAACGGCGATGCAATTGGTTCAAAGGCTACAGAGAGAGAGTATAGGTTGCTGGTAAGCGGTCAAACTTTGAGAAGACGACTGCATGAAGTCAACCTACGTGCTCGTAGGCCACTTCGGGTAACAGTGCTTTTCAGTGATGAATCCAAGTTTGGATTTCATCCTGATTCGCAAAGAGTACGTGTTTGGAGAGAAACTGTACGTTGGAATCGACTGCAGCACCCACAACAAGTTCATGCATATCAATTTGGCAAGATTATGGTTTGGGCAGGAATTCTTCTCGGCGGAGAACGGACCTTGTTTGAATACAAGGCAATATGACTGCTCTCAAATACCGAGATGAGGTGCTAGAGCCTGAAATCCTGCCTCATAGACAGCAAATGAGACAAAATTTCCAGCTCATGAACGACAATGCCCGTCCGCATACGGCGCGTATCGTTACAAGTTGGTTACAACAGCATGATATCCAAGCTGAGATTGAGCCGCCTCGTCGAGCGGCTGATGCGGGTGGGGCCGGATCTAGCGGAGGGCCAGTTCGGCTTCCGCAGAGGACGCTCCACGGTGGACGCCATCAAGCGCGTACGAGCCCTCATGACAGGGGGGATGCGGTGGCACGGGACAGGGTCGTTTTGGCGGGTCTCTTGACATCGTCAACGCCTTTAATACTCTGCCTTGGGGGGAGCCACTCCGGTATCACCGGATGCCAATCTACTTCTGTCGTGTGGTCGAGGCCTATCTGACGGATAAAGCCCCGGTCACGAGGGAGAGTGGAGTCGAAGAGGGATGTCGTACGGTGTTCCACAGGGATCGGTTCTGGGGCCGCTCCTGTGGGACATCGGGTACGACCTTCCCGAAGGTGTCAGCGTAGTGTGTTACGCTGACGACAAGCTTGTCCTAGCGCAGAGAGGGTCGTTCCAGGCGGCGGCCGACTTGATGTCACGTGGTTTTAGTTCTAGTTTTAGTTTCGCTGGGCTTGTCCGCACTTAGCCTCATAATTGGGCAATTGTGCGTGACTTGTCGCCAATTCCAACCATCCCATCCCACACTTTCCCAGAATCGTAGCAGAATTTTCAGTTTGCCAAAGATTTCTGGAAATGACCGGCTACACTGTTACACTCCATGAGGTCGTGTTGTGGCGTTTCTTCTGCCTCTAAGCAAATTCTGACATGATGTCACGTGGTGTTGCGAGAGTCGTGGACAGGAACCGGCAGCTGGGACTCGTGGTGGCCCTGCATAAGTCCGAGGCCATGTGTTTTTATGCCCCTCGGCACCGGCCACCTCCAGGATCTCAGATAACGGTGGGAGGGGTTCACATCGGTGTCGTGTCGACGATGAAGTACCTGGGATTTGTCCTCGACAACCGATGGAACTTCACGGAGCACTTCCGACGTTTGGGCCCCAAACTGGCGAAGGCTCGAGCTGCCCTCAAGCGGCTCCTGCCCATTCTCGGTGGTCCAAACGCCTTCTGCCGGAGTCACTACGCGGGGATCGTGCGGTCCATGGCCCTCTACGAGGTTTCGGTGTGGGCGCCCAACCTAGCCTTGGCTCCGGCCCGGCTTCTGAAAGCGACCCAGAGGGTCATGGCAATTCGGATGGTGCGGGGATACCGCACGGTTTTCTGCAAGACGGCGAGCCTCCTTGCCGGTATCCCGCCGTGGGATCTGGAGGCAACAGTCCTTGCCAAGTACCAGTGGCGCGTGGAAGTGCCACTACCAGGACGGGCGAAGTCATTTGATGATTTTGCCACTCCTCAAAAAAAAGTTATATCCAAGCTTTAGACTGGCCTGCACAATCCCCTGACCATAATCCTATTGAGCATGCCTAGGGCATGCTTCAGAAAAGAGCTCTTAGGAATTTCCCTGAAGATATTGTGCATGAAAACCAGCTTTTCTTGCATCTTAGCAGGCCTTGGGACATTATTCCACAACAGGATATTGACACCTTTGTTTTAAGTACGCAGAACCGCTGCAAATGCAGATTAATAATTTTAAGCTTTCAACTATTTTTATAAAAAAAGTAGTTGTTTTGTTTAGGTTTTTATGTTTCAAAAATAAATAAAGTAAAGATTGAAATTTTGTCTGAGTTTTTCCTCTTCTTCTAAGTTTTTTTTTTATTTAACTTTATCTAAAAGTTTATTATCAGATTAGATAGGCAATTAAACAAGGTTTATTTTAATGTATAAGTGTCTTAAGAAGAAGTTAATAGCATTTTAGTTATTTAGGTTTAATTAAAATATACCTAGACCATGTTGATGTGTGTATTTATTTGTTTAAATGTTTAAAATTCGTAGGTAGACTGGTAGCGAACAGTAGGTATGTTACAGCACAGAATATAGTAAAGTACCTAATTTAGTAATTACTTTATAATATATATTCTGTGGTCATATTTATTATGATGGATAATATAACTAGGTCAGATTTTTCTGCCGAAATATTATAACTTATAATGCGTAAGTAGTTTACTTTGCACTTTTAGATTCAGGTTCGTTTTTAACCGACTTCAAAAAAAGGAGGTTATCAATTCGACCCGTATGTGTGTAATATTTCCCGAACTGCCCAGTTTTCGTATATGTAAGGCTGGTTTTATTGTCAAGCGTTTCGGCAGCGCCGTTGGAGCGCGCGCGTTCGTAGATATATGAGAGTAGTAGTTGCGTTTCAAAGTCCCGCGCTTTTGCAGCGCCGTTCAGAAAACGCGCAATGGCCGCCGGCGCTGCCAGGCGCGGGCCGATTTGCGGTTCTAGGGCCAGTCCAAAGACTACAATATAATATGGGCCAGTCAGTGTGCGTTTTAGTGTGACGCCGTTGAGACGCGCCGTTTTTAACAGCGCACTGCCCAGCGGCGCGTCCAGCGGCGTGACTATAAAACCAGCCTTAGTCTAAAAATAAAATCTGAACAGCGCGTGGCGTTTCTTTACGGTGCGTCCGTATTAACCGGTTTTTATTGCTCTAAACCGTTTAATCTGACAAAACCCTTATATAAATACTGTTCCAAATATCGGTTTAAAAAAAACGGTTTTGGAAACGAAACCAAAATGTAAAGGTTTTGCGTCAAGGACATAATAGCGGTTTGAAAATTTAACCGGTATCCGAGCCTTGGTTCCTGTCGCAGAAAGAAATCAAAGATCGCTATTTGATGAACGGTGTAGCCATAAACGTGAGCATCCATGTATTTGATTCAATCGCTAATGCGTCACAGCTCGCGTCGCAGACTAGTGTAGCCTCAGCCTTATACTTATACGCGACGGCAGTGGTTGGGACAGTCAGACATTTGACAGATAACCAATTTTAAAAACGAAAAAAAAAAAATATCAAAATTTATTTTTTCTCTAGCTTACTCTGTATCAGTGCTAATCATTTAGAGGTTATTGACCAGCTCTAAATTCTTCCACGCACTCTATTCCGGCTACACCTACAACTGACCTTTGTGGCATTTAGGCAATTCCATTTTAATTAAAATAAATAATATTTATCTAGGGACAAACTAAGCAGAGCTTGTTCTATGGTAACCAGACAACTGATATACATACTATACAGTTTATAAATACATACGTAAATACGTATTTATAGATCGATTAAACCCAGACACAGAACAACAATAATTCTTATCACACAAAGTTTGTTCTGGGTGGGAATCGAACCTACGACCTCCAGCTTAGCAATCAGGGTTCCTAATATTAAACCACCAGGTACATATTCTGGATAATATTCCCTCTAGACAGACCAGACAGTCCATATATAGGCTATAAATAATTGATTTCGATTTGTAGTGATTTTAAACAATGTGTTTCGTTTATATTAGCCCTTTCCATTACACTAATCTTGACCTCAACGAAACCGCGGTCAAAACAAGTAAAACACCCAAAATATTAATGCTCCCAAACATTAATTTGGAAGCAAGCATGACTTACAAACAATTTCGGGTGTTTAAGACGTCTGCGCACCGAAATCACTCGACCGCGCAGACAGAATCAGTCATGCATTCAAAAGCCGGTTGAAGTTACCCGAAGGATATCAAAAATTACCTTTACACTATCTTCTAAGTTTGTTAAAATACAAAAGCACCGTTAATAGGTACAATTAAATAATAAGCTTTGAGCAACATGTGTGAGATTTATCTATAGCGCGGGACCGTTTTTACGGAAAGCACGTAAAGCCGTTGGTCCCGGTTGTCATTCGTAGAACTTTGACAGTCGTTACTGGTTAGCCAGAAACTATGACCAGTCTAACCAAGAGGTATCGTGTCTCCCAGTTACTGGGTTGTGGAGGTCAGATAGGCAGTCGCTCCACGTAAAACACCGGTATCCAGCTGAATCCGGTTAGGCTGGCAGCCGACCCCAACAAGATTAGGAAAAGGCTAGGGAGATGATGAATGTGTGTGTCTGTTTGTCTATGCGTCTGTGGCTCCCCTAGCCCTAAAAGGGGTGAACTCTGTGGGAGAACCGCTTAGAATGCTTTTTTCCTAGCGTTGGTTCTTAGAAATGTTTCATCCTTATTAGCTTTTCTTCCGATGATAAAAATATCTTGTCACGTGTTGACGTTGTTTAATCTATTCCACAATGAAACTGAATAGGCCCTAGGCTTCTGAAACCAGCTGAAGTGCATTATCCTCACAGGGCACAATGTAAGCTATATAAAAACAGTAATACAACAAATGTGATAAAGATAAAATCGATGTTGTGAAATGCTATGTGTGAAGTCACGCGAGGACTTGCTTAATTAGGTACATATATAGATATAGTTACTTATACATAGGTAATTAAGTCACTAGTTAAATTCACAAACTTTAGAGGCGGCCGCCTTAACCACTGGGTTATTTTATTTCTACATTCAAAACGACTTCAGCCTATTTTGTAAAATTAACCCTACTGTCTTTTTACTTTTATCAATGAAGTTCAAAATTTTGTGTAAGTATTAAAATTACAGTATTTAAGCGAGGTATATTTTTGGATTTAAAACTTATATTCATAAGCTAAGTATCATTGAATTACCAAACCGTTATTTTGTGAAGTTATAGAGAATTTTAAATCGATAGCTTATTAACAGCATTAGTGTAAGTAGTTCGATTCCCGTCTAAAACCATCGCACGAAGGACGATCGCGTTTTTGTTATACAGTTGAACATTCGGATCAAAACTGTTTGTTAGGGTTGACGCGGTTCAGTAGTTTAATTAGTTATTGATTCAAGTTTCCATTACAAGTTCCCAATTAAATGAACCATCCAATATTCATAATAATTAAATTATTGATTCGACCGGAGAGGCCGAAACTACAACTTTTTTACGAAATCCTATTCTATTTTTCGTCTCTTTAAGGCGTTCGCTCCACGATATAAGATGTTAGACTGGAAAATGGTCCGAATATTGGGAAAGGCCTAGAAAGCTAGACAGCGCGTGTTATATTATATACCTACTACCGACGTACCATTTTGAATGCTTATAACTCATCTGGCTCTTTTTAGTCAAAATATAAATAAATAGCAGTTCCACGCGGCTTTAGGTACACTCACAGTTCTCGTTCCCGTGGAATTTTTGTGACAAAAATATCCTTTATCAGGCTATGAACTATCTCTGTACGAAATTTTATACAGATCTACTATCACATTTATTTTAAAAAAAGTACGGATAAACTCCTCTAGTGAGAACTGGACGAGAGTAGCTCGCGACAGAACTCACTGGAAACAGCTAGAGGAGGCCTTTGCCAAAAGGCACACTGAATTAGTTGAGGGATATCCTGTAACAGCTTATAGACAACTAAGAAACAATTCAGAATAAAGGGCATTAATATTTTATGGATAAACTCATGTTATGTAAAAGCCGGTATTGGCGGTACTACAATCTTAAGTATGTGTAGGCTTTTATACCCATTTCAAAGCTTTTTCCCATGATTATTAGAAGTACAAACAAGGCTAATTCCGCTACTAATCCCACGCACGTATCGTAATGGTAGTTCGATACTCTTGCACTTTCTATTGAGAGCTTTATTTGTTGATATACAAAACCAAAGCAACTATAACTGAGATAGTTTATCAAAGAGGCTAATAGGTCCAAACTGCTGGTCGTAGAGACATGAAACTTGGGGGGTGTGTTCTTCGTAAAGAGTATGTATCTGTTACAACATAATATTATTAGATCGGGTATTAACGCGCCGGCTTAAAATTGTCATCGGCGTGGAATCCAGTGATTCGTATAACACAACCTCACTTTTCTGCAAAGTCGGTTAACTCATCTGTGGATACGGTCAGCGTAGTGTGTAGACGGCCTAATATGGTGGAAAATAAAAATATGGGGGTAGATGAAGATTCATCGCCCGAATGCAGGGAGCTGTGACATCGCATCCTCAGTCTGCTTGCGACCACGACCTGTGCAACCAGGTCGAAACGTCAAGCCTTCCAAGGTATTTAAATAAATATTATTCGCGTTAATACCCGATCTAATAATATTATGTTGCTATAATGAAACGCGAAAGTTTAAAAGTTAGTATGTATCTGTTACCGGCCAAACCCGATTTAAGGACAAAATAGTTTAGCCTAGGTTAAACTAGTTCTTCTTCGCCTCGATTCAGGGCACCCCGACGATTTTTTCTTAAACCACCCAGAAATAGGAGCCCCGCGCAGCGAGGCTCCGACGACCTATCTTAGACTAGTTTAGCCTAGGCAAAACTAGTTTGTCCTGATATCGGGTTTGGCCGGTAACATATCTAAGAAGATTTTGGGAAACTGTACCTATATAGGTATGAATAGTGGATGGATGGAAGTTGCGGGTGAAAGCTATTAAAAATAATTAACAAATAGAACATAGCTATTGTAAAGTAAAATATTATTAACCTTTTAACTAACAAATATCAATTACCATAAAAGCTCATAAAAGCCTTTACCACGGCGCCGTCAATTTAAAAGTTCTGAAGTAATTGAAATTGATTTAAAACTTTTGTATTATAGAGTTCAATTTTACTAATTAATGTAACATTTTATTGATGTTTACAATTTAATTTGATTTGTTTTTAACCCGAATTGAGTCTTATGTAATCACTAATAATATTTAATTTGATATTTTAAATCTGCGGATGCAGAGTTATCAGGACCGGGATGTTTGGCACTTTTTAAGTTTTTCTATTTAGCAGACAGGTATAATTATGAAGTAAATCTAACTTTTGTGGGTGGGTGGGCCAATAAAAAGTCATCGATACATCGACCGTCCATCTAGATCCATTATAGTAACTAATACTATAATGGATCTAGATGGGTTAGACATAAAGTTATTTTTTGTATGAAAATGTAACAGATATCGCTGCAAAACTCTGTGTGAGGTGTCCTAATGCATGACAGACCAAATATTTCAAGAAAATGGCAGGCAATAAATGTATGTTGGCTGTCCAGCCCCCTTACCATATGTGACGTTTAAAGTAAGATTGTTTTAGTCCTGTTGCAGGAGTGTGCAAGTGACAGCGTTAGACACGTTGTCTAGCGCCGTCTCTTTCCCACTGAAAGTAATATCAAAGTATTACTGCTATAAGGGCTTGTGGTACGCCCCCTGGATTGTGAGGGCTGGACGGCTGGTCTTTGGCAAAATTCAGCAGTGCCCTACAATAGACAATAGTAAAGTTACTCATATGACTGGTTGAAGTAAGAGACCAAGTTTCAAGCACAATATTTTCCTTAATTATTATATTTATCGTCATTTCCGGATAATTTATATGTTCGTGACCTAAACGATGCATACACTGGAAATAAATATTGAAGTAATATTGCAATACAAGAAGAAAACGTGACGAGTCTTATGTGATCTCATGTCTTTGCTATGTTGAAGGTGCGAGGGAACTATGTTGCATTTTGTTTACCTGAATAAATTAATAATACAAGCTTATTATCGTTCCAATACAATGTAACTATTTATCTATTTACTAGCTTTTCAGTAGAAGTCAAAGTAAATGTGTAATTTGTCTTTATCTCCAAAAATGTATCTCCCTGTTAAAATTAATCACATTGTTTCATGTGAAATGGAATGGAATTCTCTGCCGGCGTCTGTGTTTCCAAAAGCATATAACCCGAATGTATTCAAGAGAAGAGTGCATAGTGCGTCTATGCCCTCAGACTAGTCTGGGACCAAGAGCAAGCCCATAAGTTATAAAAAAAAATGTATTACCCGAACAAAGAGTTTATGTTTTATTTACATATCGACTACTATATCAGTCACCAGATTACCTCTCCCACCCAATCAAACCCAATAACCAATATTTACCTTGAATGGGAACGAAAAACACTCATAAAATTATTAAATTAAGAAAAATATTTAGTCAACCCTGACCCGGCTGTTAGATCATCATTGCGTACGCGCAGTCTACGAGACTTGTCATAATGGTTTATTTATTCATCCGCTAACACGCGCCTCCACGCATCTGTGTGACTCATTACAATCCATACTAATATTATGAATGGGAAAGTGTGTCTGTCTGTCTGTCTGTCTGTTTGTCTTTCTTTCACGGCAAAACGGAGCGACGGATTGACGTGATTTTTTTACTGGAGATAGTTGAAGGGATGAAGAGTAACATAGGCTACTTTTTGTCTCTTTCTAACGCGAGTGAAGCCGCGGGCAAAAGCTAGTGTAATACAACTAAATCAAGATGGACACGCGTTGCTTTCATAGTTTCATTATACTGGTGCTAAATTCAGCGGCCATTTTTTTTTCACTGAATGGCGGTTGAACCATCATAGACACGTGGTAAGAGACACATTAGAAAGAGAATAGCAGCGCGACAGCCGGCTGTCGGTTGGTCGTTGAAAGGTAACTGGGATTTGAAAGGATCCTAAGTTCTTAGGTTTCAAGGTTTGTTAATGTCATTAAAATTGGTTCAGTTGCAGACATGCAAAGTCATTTTTGCATTTATCATATTGAACGGAACTGACTGACGATCTAAAAGACTGCCAGTATTTGAAACACTTAGGTTATTTAATTCAAATGAAACTTTTCTTTTTGGCCACTTTGAATGTGGCGCCGAAGAGACTTTTTATTACCCACGTATTCGCCATGTGTTCGATTTTGTGGTATAAGTAGCTAAATCCGTGACATTGTTGTTGTAGTCTCTCAATAAATTATAACAGATTTTTATAAACGAAGAGATATAAACTTCTTAGCTGATGTGATCTTTAACTTGAATGTAAACGTAAACGTACTCACGTAGTAACTTCGGTTCAATTGGTCCAAGATTAATGGCCATTTTGAAATAACAACTTACGTTGGGAGAATACGTAGAGTTGAGTTCTTCATCTATTTAATTATACATAATTATATTAAGCGTATTAAAAGGATAAACTGTCTGAATGACGTACAACGCACAGTCCAAACTGCCGAACTACTGGAGCACGCATTTGGCTGTAAAATTTGCTTGAAGGTTTTACCATTTTTGCAATTTTTTAAGTCTAAGGAAGTGTTGGGTTTAATAATATAACAACACTATTTATTAGTAGTCTATGGCGTTTGTCGATGGTCTCTCTCTCTCTGGCTCTGCGTTCCTGCCAAGATGTAGCTGTAACGGTAAATACTGTAAAAATATAATAAATACATATCATCTTAGTTGATGCTGTTTTTATTCAATTGTTGGATCGTCTCGGCATACCCAACAGGAAGGTTAATTGATTGAAAGTTAATATAAAAATCTATCCTTTTCAAAGCAAAACTACGCGAGCTAACCTGGCAACAGCTAATCTGGTGTATACATATAAGTACAGTAGGTAACATAATCCGTATGTTCAATTGTGTAGGCTGTTTTTTATGTTTTAGCAGTGATCGAATATTGACGACTATAATATTATGGGCAACACATAATCCGGAACACATTTTGACAAATAACTGGACACGATCTGTTTTTAAATGAACTAATATTTCAACAAACAAACCAATAAAGCAAGTTCCCTGTTCTATTATTTCATTAAAGAGTCACGCGTTAGACACAATGAAATAGTAATTATACAAGTAACTGTTTAATGAATGACGAAAATGACTGATGGAGATTATAGCGTCGTAACTATTTAGTAATCTGTGATTATAGTCTAAATCATTTTGGCATTGCTGGAACTAGATAAAGGAATCTTTATTTATATAAAATGGTAGGTAAACTAATTGACTGACTGGGTGACATCAACGCAGAGCCAAACCGCTGGTCCTAGAGTTAAAGACTTGGAGGGTATGTTCTTTGTGGAGATTACGTATTCACTAATATTGAAAGGATTTTTGGAAAACCGACCTCTAAAAGGATTAACTATAGTAGATGGAAGTTTAACATCCTCGCAGGTGAAACCGCGGGAGACAGCAAGTATATCCATAAATGTTAAATAGGTTACTTACAGCTTAGAGGGCTAAATATGGAAACCAAGTCTCCTAGCTGGAGGTCCAAATAAAGTAGAAATGGAAGAATATCGTGTAGAATGTAAGGGTACTAGTTTGAATGAAGGATCCATTAAAGGTATTTAGAAGTACGGACAGTAACGGACAACAGTTTGAAAAGTTTCTCATTCTCCACTGAAATGTTCGGTATTGTCGGAGTTTTGTATACTTGAGTATGCTATTGTTAAGACAAACTTTAAATAAGAACTGTTATACATAACGCAAGATCTTTATTTAGGCTGAGATTAAATAAGAATTTTATTCTATAATATCAATATAACTTCGATATAAGCGTTTATCCCTTATTTTACCACCATAGGGGTAGATTTAAAAAAAAAATCTTACCTAGAAATAACTATAGTATATAAAGTCAAATCAAATTAAAACAACCAACGTCGTGATTATTTTAGTTAACACGTCAAGTAAACACGCATTAGGGATTTTGGTCATGTTAACTCGTAGTTAGGGTTCGTTGTATAGAATATTAATGTAACACGTGTTAACTGTAGCCAGTGTGATAAAGCGATGTACTTACACGATAGCCAAAAGTTTTAACTGAACTAAATAAGTAGTGGAATAAATAAATAAATAAATATACTGGGAAAACTCACACACGGTCATCTGATCCCAAGTTAAGCTCTGCTTAGAGCTTGTGTTATGGTAACCAGACAACTGATATACAGACTAAATTACACCCAGACACAGAACAAACAATATTGCTCATCACACAAAGTTTGTTCTGGGTGGGGATCGAACTAGACTTTCAAAAAAGTTCGCAATTTAATCTTAGGCGAGAAAATATTTCATTTCCTTAGCTCTTATTTGGCCTAACAGGCTAAACTTAATATATACTTGGTGGAAATTTGAACAGATTTGTATGAGGAAATGCCTTAACATTGCACTTACATGAAAATGATCTTGTAATGAGACTAAGATTCACATTATTTATGAAATTGTACTATTCAATTTCAAAAAATGTACTGATGGTAAGAAATAGGTCATTTACACAAAAACATTTTTTGATGGTAACCGATTTTGGTGCTTGTTCTGATAAAAAGTTCAGTTCAAGTCTTTCTTTCACGGCAAAACGGAGCGACGAATTGACGTGATTTTTTAAGTGGAGATAGTTGAAGGGATGGAGAGTAACGTTGGCTACTTTTTGTCTCTTTTTAACGCGAGCGAAGCCGCGGGCAAAAGCTAGTTAATTATGTTCCTAAAAACTACTTACCAGTCAAATATTCTAGATTTCATGCTTAGTCATTGAGTGACCTTTCGCTTAAGCACCTAATAAGTACTACTTCATGATACACACACTAAAGTTTTTGGAAATCGATCCGTTTCAGGCGGAAAATTTCAATGATTCATTGGAATGTATAATTTGACGTCCTAATGTCGTTATAATTATTTCCGAGGCTTACCCATTCGATTCTTATTAGGGATGTCACGCATATGAAATTATTTCGGATTATCCGTCAGTTACGGATTGTTTAATTGTTTATTGTTAATTAAAACGGTATACACCAATAATCCGACAATTCGTGTTAACTAATGTATAATTAACACAAATTGTTGGATAGTTTCGGTTATGGATATTTATTTTTTAAAGTATTTTTATTAAATTATGAGTGAAGACTATGTAAGAATGAATAATAAAAAACGCAAGACACGCGTGGCTAATCTATAAAAATATATTTTGGCTTATGTCATTATTATCCGAAATTTTTATACCGGTTACAATTACGGATATTTTTTTATTTCGGATATCCGAAAGTTTCGGTTACAGTTACGCTTCATAACAACCCTGATTCTTACCATTAATATAGAATAGAGTACATGTTTATGTCTGCCGGGGTGAATCGCCATTAATTATGTAGGCTCTATCAATCAATATTCGTTAATGCATTTCTACTTACGCTGAATGATTTCTTATTTATTAGATACTTGTCTGGTGGATATATAAGAGTAACTTTTCTTTCTGGAAAGTTCTTAGCTAATTCTGAAAGGAGAAATCGTCTTTATGACTTAATTTTATTGAACATAGTGTCGCCATTGCGTGACAATAATCAATAGAATCTTAATAGCTAATTAAATACGTCGTAATATAATAATTATTATATTATAATTAGTGACTGTCGTGATAGCCTCTTATGTAAAAGGTTGCTGGTAGTATTATACGTATATATAATTTGTAATAAAGAACTTACCTTGATGACTAAGTTTATAAATAAAAGATTATTCCTCGGTAGTGACACATTTATTGTTGTACTAGGTTCATTAAATAATAACAACAATTATATAAATTTAGAAATTAAGTTATGATTCTCTTAATGTGTCAATCCCAAAGGAATCAAGGTCGTTTGTTCAAGGTTCGGTGGTGAAAATTATTGCTACTTTAATCTGTATGTATGTAACTCAATCTACGTAGACTCTAAGATATGAAATAAAAATGTCTTTCGGTAAACGAAGCCTACACAAATGAAAACAGAGTACCTCGGACTGTGTTCTTCGGAGGATTTCCTTTCTTTAAACCTGGTTCCTATCTTCCAATCTGTGCAGCAACATCAACCATGTGGACCACAAAACATGGGTTATGATGCCTCATCCCCATAGATGGGACAAGGAAAATAATATATTCTAGAATTTATAGAAATTCTAGAAATACAGAATATTGAAAATGGTATCTCATATGATTAATGATATCATTTATGATATAACTTCTAATTTAGGTGCGTATTGTAATATTATATTATTGTAATGTCTCTTCACCACCTTCCATTGACTGTCAGAGAATGCCTACCTAGGACATATTAAGTCCGGTGAAGTACCTTTGTCCATAAGGTATAGATTATTTATTTTAATTATTGAAATCTGCATTCCAAACATATAAACGCACCATATCTAAAAACATCCCAAGGAGTTAGTTACTACCATACTTTCTAAAATATTTAAAATTCTCAACATTACCACAAAAGATTATTTATGGAAGTCACATGAAAACAAGAATGCGGCTTCAATAATTAAGCTAGTAAAATGTATTTTTGAATCGACATCATAATGTCATAACCGGGTCGAGGAACTGGGTCGCCGAGAAATATGGCATAGGTCGATATCATTTTACTATAGGTAAATAGGTAGGTACGGTCGTGCAAAATAATGAAGCTTTCTGTAGTTGGTATTGTCTATGCACGGCCTTACAATAGATAGCAATAGACCTTAGAATATTTGTTTTTTTTATACTATTATTAAAGACAATTTTCATTTTAGACATTAGTGACATCCAGTGCACGGAAAGCACGTAAAGCAGTTGATCCCGGTTGTCAAACGTAGAACTTTGTCAGTCATTACGGTAGTGAGAAGTCAGAAGTCTGACCAGGCTAACTAAGAGATATCGTGTTACCCAGTAAATAGGTAGTGGAGGTCTGATTTGGTTGAGTGTTGAGTCGTTTCACGTAAAACACTGGTATTTAGCTGAATCCGGCTAGGCTAAAAGCCGACCCCAATATACTTAAGAAAAGGCTAGGGAGATTATGAGTGAAGATCAGCGATCGGACAGGAAGGGTAACTTTATCTAAACTTTAAGTAACATACATTGGTTAGTAAATCCTTTAATAGAACCTAAAATCGTTGGTTTTCATTCATAGATCTTTGGCAGTAGTTACGGCTAACAAGACGCCAAGTTTGACAATCAGACTAAACTAAGTTTAACTAAGGGTAACGTAATACCCATTGACTGGGTTGCGCTCCTTGTTACACGCTAGTAACCAGCTGTATCTGGTAACTAAAAGTCAAACTCAACATAGTTGGGAAAAGTTCTATTACAGATAGTGATGGCGTTATCATTAGATGTTGTAGTGTAAAATTAATTTAAATAATTTTCAGTTCGTTTTAACGCATGAGATTATTAACATTAATGTTACTAATACCACATACTTGAAGTCCAATGTCAAACGGCTATTACTAAACAAAAAAATAATAATATCGTTTTACTAAAATTAAATAATTACACATAAAATGTCGAGTTTTACTTGCTAATGTAATAGATTACTTTCTTTCAGTTTAATTTGATTGAAATAGGCGATAATAAAAAAAACTGGTAATGATTAATGAATGATGAAGATTATTCGAATCAGCATTGTAATAGCTCAATGGTTCTTCAATACGAGTCATGTTTTCAGGGAATATATATTTACAGCCAGCATGTTTTTTAGTATGGGCAAATTGTGTGGCAAAACTTTAATTTTCGGGCTTATTTCTATGTTGGGCCACAATTAAAACAATTGCAATAAAAGTATTATCCATTTACATCCCTCTTGATATCATTGTCATTCTTAGAAATACTGTTCTTGCACACCTACAAGCCTTACATTCATGTAACAACTAGGTAACATATTCAAACAAAACTCCATTATTAAACCTTCAAACACACGTGATTCGAGACGCAATAAAAAGACAATAGCAGCCCGACAGCCGGCTGTCGTTTGGTCGTCGAAAGCCTATAATGTAACCTACAATATCACAGATGTTCACTGTCACTCTATTCCTACTTTACAGCGCAATAATACTGTTTTACGATACAGTTCTTAGAGTGGACATAAAAATAGAATAATGATCCTGATGTCATACGATGTTATCGCATCTTGCAACAATTACACTAATTTACTCCAATACGACACATGACACCTCTTTACAGATTTAAAAGAGCATTATTAATTTCAAGGTTTTATGTACAGAAGTACTATGCCTGTACAGTCAGCAATGTACAAGTAGGCGGAATCCAAGATGGCTGTCAGATACAATATTTTCTCAAAAATAGATGGATATAAAGTTTTATAATATAAATTTTAATTTAAGTAGGAAAAAAATAGCTTATATTAAATTTGAATGTATAAATAAAAAGCTCTGAAACCGGGCAAGTACCAATGTAACTTTTTCAATTCATGTGTATTTCCTATCTATACTTTGTACATCACGAACATCCCGTCCCAAGAAAGGCACATAAAGGCATTAGTCCTGATGGAAAAAGAATAGGTAGGTAACTAATTGTCAGACCAGTAGCTGTCTGTATCAGTCGCTCTATATAAAACTCTGGTCCTAGTTGGGAAAATGCTAGGAGATAAAGTTTATTGGTTTACGTAGATTTCCCCGCATTTAAACTATCAAGTACGCGTAATCAGCGATAAATTCCTATTCTTAAGATGTCACCCCTGTCAAAAGACATCAGATCTCGGTACCAACAATTTTTAGACTCATTGCCATTAATGTCACAACTCCATCCTGCTCTGCAAGTATAATATTATCATCAAGATCTTCACGACATACATTATTATTGCCAATTGTTTTGCTACCTAATAAATATTTATTAACTTTCCCCTCTTTATTTATGTCAATCAAGACTTGTGTTTCGGGTATGTTCTCATTACCATTGAATTTATGAACGAAAATTGCAATATGTCCCGTTCGGGTAGGATTGACAACCGGTCTGTTGATTTTTTTGTCTCATGTAGCTTTAATATCTACTGGTTAAATTAATTATTATTTGTGAATCATGAGACGTAACGTGCCGTGCCGTGACGTGCCATGACATGACGTATTGTAACTGTGTTTTTTTTCTGTGTCTGCGAGTGTGTTGAGTCCTTAGCAGGTTATTTAGGTGGGCCTAAGATATAAAAAGGTCATTGTGAAAATAACTGTACTTATTTAAAATAATAATAATGATGATGGCACTAATTCCATTCCAATACGCGTCGTATTATAAAAGCGGGTTTGTGAGGATATAATTATGTCAATTATCAATTCTTTATTGCATTTCACAATGTACAGGCCTAGGTGGTAAACATTTGAAAAAAGTAGCAATCAAACCGACCGTTTTGTCAACAACAAAAATAATAAAATGTTTCAAATGTCAAAATAAAGCACGTTTTTTGTGCCATTATTGAGTGTTATGTAATTAGAAATTGGAATTGGCTGATACATGATATCTGGGCACAATGATATGTGATGTTGAAGACAAGTGCACACATGTAAATTGAGAGTGCTCAACTATCGCCCGATGTTCAGTTAATCAAAACGCTTGCCTGAAAACCATTTGCCTGAATGAATGGCCGATGACATTTTATGGAACAGCTTTTATTCAAACTTTAGGATTGGTTTCATAGATAATAGCGTGTATTACTAACAATTAGTTTACAAAAAAGTCCTGGATTCCTGATGGTTCAGTAGTTAAAGCACTTCCTATGACGATAAATATGTATAACCTATAATGAATTTAAAATGTCAAATGCACAACCTAAATAAGTTTGGTATACATCCCTGACATTAATTAAAGTAAAACATCATCTTAAAAATGACCAGTACATTTGAAAATCAGCCTTACGGCACATAGCCTAACGAAGACACAAGATGTATGACACTCATTTATTGTTTGTACAATTATAAGAACATACCTCTTGTCATGTAGCATTGGACTTGAGGCTCATATTCAAATCATTAGCAAATGACGTAACATGCAGCTTCGTATGGCACGGCAAAAGGTATTACGAAATTGGTGACGACATCTTTGGGTTTTACGGTTTCCAGGCGCTCGAAAAACTACGGACATGGTTTATTTTTGGAGTTGGGTTATACTTATATAATTTTTACATTTAGGCAGTTACACGCTCGTTTTATTTTAAATCTATTTATAAATCAATGCAAAGAGACAATCCTTTGGGTGAATCTTCGCCTGACGAAACTATTGTAATTAGAAACGTGTAATTTGCACAATAAGCTTATTGTTATGATGTAGAGGCGCATTAAGAAGCGATTTTTGGAATTCAACTCAGTCTTAGATGACAATTAAATAATATTCAAACCCTAACGGAGTAAACTCGGGAGAGAAACCAATAAATAAACGCTTGGCTAGTCATAATAAAGACACAAAATTCCAAATAAATAGCTGGTAAGCCTACACAGAAACCAGTTAAAACAGTATTGTCGTAAAGAATTAAATCCTACCGTAAAAAAAGCTATCGAGTCACCGAGCTGTCTGTTAGATATTTATGATAGTCACACCTGTTAGCTTATTCTCAATAATACATGCAATACAAATACATACATTGGTATTATCGATTTTCTACACTAATGTGCTAAAAGCATTGTACTTTTGTTCATTTTGTAGGCGGATCTAGTAATGTCATGTTTATGTTTATTTTGAACTAGCGAGCCATCCCAACTTTGCAGAGTTGTTACAAATCTTTTAAATTCGCGGCATCCTTGTACCACTACACGCATGTATTTGTATAATATAAACCTTCGTCTTTAATTATTCTATTTATAAAAAATACCGCATCAAAATCCGTTGCAAAATTTTAAAAACTAATTACAGAATTAGGTCACTAGACAACAGGATATCAAGGCGTAAGAGGGGTTACATAGAAATAGATCAGTCGGCTCCCGTTGTATGATGGTGCCAAGATCTAAGCCTCCATAGGGACAGACGTAGCGGAAAGCGACTTTTTTATTCTTTTATGTCATTGGATGGCAAAAAAGTGGTCGGACACATGATTTTAGATGATGGTGGCTTATCGCACTGTCTTGCAGACATACAAATAACGTTTTTACTTGTAACTTGAGGTCTTCTAAGTTTTTAAATTCAACACTATTGTAAGTAGGAATTTATGGAGTATAAAGAGACACTTCAAGAAGCCTTTTTAATTATCTATGGTCTAAAAATCCCGATATCTCCTCTAGCTTACTTCTACACTTCTAAAATTTTCCTCACTTATTATACCAATTTAAAAATCATAGCAACAAGTTAACACAAATAGAATTACTATGTAGGACGCGCCCGTTGACATTGAACGAAATAGCCATAGCCGTACAATACCTTGACGCCATGGAAATGCAGTGACGTCAGCTGCACCATGCCTTTAGTGACAAACAAGTCATTCATTCATTCACACATGGTCAATCGGTCATTGAGACAAGGAGATTCCTCTCAATTTGAGTTACGATGCTTTGCGACATCGTGGTCACCTTAGCCTCTCTTATTTTTATATTTTTTGTTGCAAATCTTTTTAATTTATCTTTGACGAATTGGGGCTTGTAATTGCTTGTTGCATAAAAAAAAACATTTAGAGCTAAAAGTATTGTTCATTACTAGCTTTATCATACGAATTTCCGTAACATATAGTGTTACCAAAATAATTTACCATTTAAGCTGTGTAAAATTATGTCATAAATATGTACTATATATTTAAGTTTATCTTGGATATCACTGACATCCCGTGCCTGGTAAAGAACGTAAACCTGTTTGTCCCAGTTGTCATTCGTAGAACTTGTACAGTTGTTAAGGTTAGTCAGAAGTCAGAAACTCTGACCAGTCTAACCAAAGTGTTGACTGGCCAGATGATCTAGTTATCGTGTTTCCAAGGGCAAGTAAAAAATATTTTAAAATATTTTAGTTGGAAACTGCCTAAGGAGATGATGATAATATTTTGTCTCTGCATCGCCCTAAGGTAGACTGGCAGAAAACGTCTAAGGACCCATTAAGTCCGCCGTTGTGCAATATATTTATTTGTGCATGAAGTTGAAATAAATAAAATATTAAATGCCACAAACTTTTTATAGAAAACGGATAAAATGGCAAGTCTTTCACACACAATCCACATAAAGTGCATAATAAACAAACATAACACGCCAACAGGAAATGTGCAGATTATAGCAGAGATTTGCGGCTGAATAATTTTCGCAAGGCCAATAAACATGGACAATAAAAACTATACAGCGGTAATTTACAAAACCTAGGGCTAACTGCACATTAGAGAACTGTTCATTTAAAATACTCAAATGCGTATTCCTAATTATACATTATCAACAGTAAACCTACAACATACTATTAAATTTATTTATTTATTAAACATTTGTAGACTTACTCGTAACAGGTCAACCCAAAGCGTCGAGCGTCAAAGTGATGGACCTAATGGCTTTAAGGTTCTGCGATAACATAGATTTGTATCTCAAATTATAGAGGAAGAAGAGTTGGCGTAATCCTTTTATAATAAACTGGCTTGCATTCTCTATTTTACCCCTTTTGGATTAGAATTTCCAAAAATCCTTTCTCAGTGGATGCCTACTCTACACAAAAACACACCCCCAAATTTCAAGTCTCTAGGACCCGCGGTTTGGGCTGTGTGTTGCCATATCAACAGTCAGGCATTCAGTCAATCAGTTTACGATTTTAGATTATGAGACATGGCTTCTCTAATTTTAAGTAAAGTTTTTGATTACTGCTCGCTCCGTAATAACTGTTTATGAATGGCTTGAGGCGAGGCGCTCGGCTGCGAGGCGAGGCGCTAGGCGGCTAGGCGACTAGCCACGATAGCCACGTGCCTCGCCCACGGATGGCTCCACATTTAGTGAGAGGCGGAGTGTAATTTCATTATACTATTTCTCATATCTTCTCGCAATAAGTATACCCAAAGCGTGTGATGCGTATCGTGGTCGTTCCACAGGTTCTACTCCGGCACGGGACAAATATTTGTGAGACCTACAGGTACTTGTTTGTTCAGAGTCCGCTTGTGTGCGTGAGAATTCAAAGTTTGTAAACGGACCCAATAAATTTCCAGCATTGAGAAACGTTTTCTTTTGACAATATTTTTTCTAATCAGACTAGGAGTTACAGATATTAGTATCGGTTCCCCAACTAATACCCAGGGCCAACCAGAAAAGTTTCAACACTTTTGACACGAAACAGTCTATTTTATGTTCTGTTTATGGCCCATTTCCTTGTCAGCTCACTACAACCATGGGGCAGGCGTGACCCATTTTTATGGCTTGTATATCACTGACACGGCGAAACATTCCGACTTTGTGTTTCAGATTTATGTGAAGATGTAATCGTCTACTGTTTCGTTTTGATTGGCGTTAGTTTTTTTTAACTAGTCATACACGACCATCAAATTCCTAACGAGGCAAAGCTCGTAAGCTATGGTATTATACATGCTTTTAAATATCTTTGCATAGTATAAAATAAAGAGAAGATTTTTTCAACTAGAAAAGGATTTTTATCCTATTAGTCTATAAATAGAGTCTGTTGAATAAGTTCTCTTGAATAAAACGTATAACAATTTATGAAAAGCTAAAGAACAATATCAGTTATTTGGTTAAAACTTAATGAATTTTCATTTAGATGCGAATCAGAGGTTTCCGGCGACTCGGACCGCAATTAACTCGGACCGCGGCCTCAGTCGCCGGATCCGTAAAAAATATTTAATTTTCTCCATGGTCATTTTCGTGGTCCGAGTTAATTGCGGTCCGAGTCGCCGGAAACCTCCGAATCAGTTTTACATCACACCTTAAATTGCATTTTATTACTATTTTAAATTTGAAATATCAGGTACTTATTTATGGTGTTTGAATAATTTAATGATGTTTAAAATTAATCCTTCGAAAACACGTGCAGCCCGACAGCCGGCTGTTGGTTGGTCGATGAAAGGTTAAATAAAAAACATGCATTTACCAACTAGGTATTCATAATGTTTTTAATTTGGTGTATAGCATCATAGCAATAGAGTTTTCATAAGTTTTTTTGTTGGTAACACTATCTGCTTAGGAAATCCGTATGATACAAACGTTAGTGTTTAACCAATGTTTAATGATAACACTTTTAGCTCTAAATGTATTTTTAATATGCAACAAGCGATTATGTTATTTTTTTTATCGAAGTCTGAAAAAACTATTATACATATAAGTATTCGTCAAAGCTAAATTACAAATTTCACATTCTTCTTCTAACAATTTTCCATTTTATCAAGTAAATCACATTATTACGTTAATAAGATGAATCTACATGGATCCATTGACACTATAAACCTCATCTTTGTCGTAGGCGTTGCCCAATAGCAATCGAATATTCTTTCTAATTGACAGCACCCACTTGAACCTGATTGCTGACGAATTTCGGAAGGCATCACCTTAAATAAAACTGTTTATTTAATACTAGCTGTCCCCCGCGGTTTCACTCGCAATTTACCGTCATAGCGTATCTAGTCACGGTCTTGTCAAATGCTCTTGTAGCCAATTTTCATCAATTAAGTCGTACCCAGCGGTTCACATTTTTGGCTACTGCCACAGATTACTAAATAGTGCTACTGCTTGACAAGCGTGATGTTACATAGCCTACAGACTGCCTCGATAAATGTGATATCCAACACAAAAAATATTTTTTCAATTCCAACGAGTACTTCCAAAGATTCGATTTCGTACGTTCAACCAACCAATGTTTGTATACAAACAAACATACAAACTCTTCAGTTTTATAATATTAGTATAATAAATGGTTTGATCAAACACGGACAGAAATGACAAACACAACACAAACAACTAATTTGTAATGTAAAGAACTGTTACCAGGTTCTTTGAAGAAGAATATCGTCGTTTTCTGGAAATGAAATGCTTAATTGGTGTAAATATGAGTTTCTTTAGAAATAGGAAGCACTTGGTATTTTACTTCTTATGTTGTCGAATCTTTTTATAGTTTTCATTTACGTCGACACAAACCCATTGTTGACAAACATAAAGTCACGGACACAAACAGTCACATCAGGAACATGCAGCTACCTGAAGTACTGTAGACCATACAAATATTTGTCCGTTGTGGGAATCGAAGTGCAGACAAACTCTCAGCCGTTGCATCCCCGCAAAATAAAGGAAAAACTATTATTTAAATAAAATTATGTAATTTAAAGCCAGTTTTTAAATGTCAGTCGATCAGAAAGCTGAATAATCCGTTGCGTAGTTTTAAAAAACTAAGCATGCATAGAGACAGCCAGCGCGGATAGCGGTTATGCAAGAAGGCGAAAAGTGTTTTTTTCTTATACACTAATAAGAACTAACCAATTCTTCTCTTTCTTCCGCAGATCTTCGGCATCGTGATCATAGCAGCAGCATGCGTGGACATGGGGATGATCAAGGGGTTCGCTGGAATGGAGCCCACTGGCCACGAGACTGATGCCTTGCTCATAGCCATTGGGGTCCTCATCATCATCATCGCTGCTTTCGGCTGCTTCGGCGCATGGAAGGAGAGTCCTAAGCTGTTGTATATTGTGAGTAGCTAATTATTTAGTTGTTAAAATTTAGAATTATTAGAAGTAATGTTGAGGCCAGCCCAGGCAAAGTTGGCGTAATGACCTTGACGCATACCACCATGGCTTTTTCGAGTAGACAAGGGCATGAAAAGTTTTTGCTCACCCTTAGGACGATACAGGCCAGAGAAAAAATAATGTATATTATTATACTCGTGGTGGTGGTGTTCCATAAGAATTGAATGAAAGCCTTCCACCAAAAAAAATATACGTTACTAGGCACGTTCTTTGACTGAACTACCCGTCATCTCTATCTTACCATTGTATTTAAGCTGTTGTGCGACAGTAATAAAGCTCTTGCAAAGCAACGTTTGTTTGCCGCCTTAGACTTCAGTCCTTTGTCTGTATTCATTGTAATTAAGGCAATCAAAGCGTCAATCAATTAAACAAGGCCCATTCATACCATTATACCATTGCAGCCCATTGCTTTTAAGGCCTTTCCAAGGCTACTAGGACTGGCACACCGATCGATTTTACCTAGTAAATAAGTTCTAATACAATGCTTGTATACTAATTAGAAAACTCGTAGAATTTTGGCTCTTTTAGGTCATGGTAGGTAATAGTTATAATAATCATGCTATTAGGGCTTCTGACAGTAACATTCTTCTGTCAAACAATAGTCTAATCAAAACGTAGAATATGATGGTAATGTACAAGTGTGTACACTGTACACTTTTTCTTTTCTCACACTTTCCTCAATCTGGGAGATCAGGTCTATCAACGGCTTTACTGAATTGGGTTGTTGAGGTCCTATAGATAGTCCTTTAATGTAAAACTCTGGGTCCAGTTAGACTAGGAGCCGCCCCTAACATAATTTGAAAAAGGTTATGTAGATGACGATGACTTTGCCCGACTACGGGATTCGAACCCAGGATCTCTGTTTGCGAGCACGTGACCAAAACATATAGATTTATAAACTGATGATCTATAGAATGATGTCAACGAGTCCCCAAAGATTGAATTAGAAGAGCACAGAATAGCCAACGGTATTTAGTTTAACCTTGTAACAAATAATATGAACAGCGAATCGCCAATAGGCGCGTTAATTGGCCAATAGAGTGTGACGAAAAAAGCTACTTACAGCGTATTCACTCAGTGTTTATACTACTATACATTATTATTTCACGTTACCATACTACTAATGGATTAAATATTATTTCAGCTAGGTAATATACATATTATGAACAAATAATAATAACATAACTGCTGAGTCTAATTATTATGTATTCAAATCCTCCAAGAACCTACAGAAAAAATCTCTTCAATTTTCATGATCTTGAAATAAAAAATAATTATAAAATAAATGAATAATGAAAACATTCATTTATGAATTAGAAACACACGTTCAGAAGAATTATAACAATTAAGATAGAAGATAAAGAGGCAATTGCAATGCAATTTTTTTTGTAGTAATACTTAATATTTGTCCAGAAGAAGACACATTGAAGCTTGTAAATAGTTTCAAAACTAATTTGGGTCGACCTTACCATTATTGTTTTGTTGCCATGTCATATTATTCATTAATTTTAGTCATCCATTATGTTTATTTCGAAGTAGGTCGTAACGGTTATGACACCCTGATGAGTAAACTTGCTCCTTGTAGCTAAAATGAAAAACATACATTCGAGCCTGTCTTGTTAAACGTCTTAATGTTTTTAGCTTTTGAGTATGAAAATAAAAAGATGGCTTTGTCTTTTGCGTGGTAGAATGACACTTAAGAATAAATTGTAAGTATCTAATGTCTTAGTTTATTTAAAGTGGAGATTTTTAATGCGTACTGATATTATAAATGCGAATGTAACTCTGTCGGTCTGTCTGTCTCTTTTTCACGCCTAAACCACTGAGCCGATTTGAATGAAATTTCGTACAGATATATTCTGGGACCCGGGAACGGACATAGGACTATGTTTTCATCCCGGAAATCCCCCGGGAACGGGAACTATTATTCCACGCGGACGAAGTCACGGGCAAAAGTAATATGAAATATATTGAAGTCCCCTTGTATATTTTAACGACAAGACAATTATGGGGCTACAACAAATAAATCAGTATAAATTATATATAAAAGGAATTTATAGACATAAACAAGTATTTTATAAATACTAATAGTGTATGGAAGAGCTTTTATACGCTTAAAAGGAGGCTTCAATCACCACTAATGTAAAAAAAAAGAACTTTTTTCCATCTATAAAGTTATTAGCAATATCGGCATTAGACATTGGACAAGATATTCACACCTCAGATCAATATTGTGAACTTTAAGCATCTATCACCCAAAAACAAGCACAGTGACCCTAATAAGGAAGCCGGAAACATAATGAAATTAAACCTAATCGTAACCGGGTCAAACTTCAACTCTACTGACCCACCTACAGTCGTGACTTTCGCCTATATTTCAATATTGACCCAAAAACATAATTGGTCATGGGCAGGCCTTAATATGGTAATCATGTAGGTCGCCGATGAACTGCCGGCAAATGTCCTATTGTTTCGTTGCTAGTGTATTATTTTGATAATGATGTTGATAAATTACGTAAGTCTATAAATATAGTGGCTCTAATTGGTTGGTTGTGGAAGTCTGTTAAAGAAACAAACAATGGCGACCAGCTTTATGCTGATGAGCGGGTGTTCAGCGTTTGTGAACAAATTACTATGTTTGGATTACTATCATTTACAGGCATAATGCAAATACGTTAAACGTTGCAGGTGCATAAATCACAATTGAGTTTTACAACAGAAAACAATGATTTCTTGTTACATTGTTATTATTATTTCTTTAAACTACAATGAATTCCCATCGATCGGTAAAAAATGTTATAAAAGAACGATATACAGGTGATAATCCTTACTGCCTAACACACTAAAAATGCTCTAAACATTAATTCAGGAGCGGAATACCAACTTCTGTTTTTTTTTTTGAATACGATACGAGTATTAACTTCTTCGCGATTGTTTGATAATAGTTATTATACCAGGTTATTGAAAAAAAGTATTATTTAAAGCAACGCAATTTTCTGTCCCCAGTTCGTCGGCTGCCTGATCATCATCATTCTCCTGGAGCTGTCCGTGGGCATCGCTGCAGCAGCCCTGCGCCCTCAGATCGAGACTCAGCTGAAGTCCCAGCTGCGAGGGTCCTTCATCAAGAACAAGTCCACCAAGGAAGAGGACTCTACCTACAGGGAGTTCTGGGACCGCATTCAGTCCAGCGTGAGTGATAATTACTGAATTTGTGTAACCTGCCTTAATATGTGTATAGTGGTTTAGGCGCTGGTAACAGTGAAAGGAATGAAGAAACCTGACGGACTTATTTAATAATAAAAGACTGAAATTGCCAATCCGCCTTGAACAAGTGCTAAAGTTATCTACACTAATATGTTCAAGATTTATGGGTTTTAGCCTGATATTCCTTTTGTGCAAACGCACTAATCTATGAAACGGCCAGTCAGATTTGCATCAATAATCTATTTGTCAAGAGCCAATAAAGTCGGCAGAACTGTGGATTTAGCTTGTGACGATATAAGACTAAAACACCAATCCATCTTGAGCTAGTGTGGTGAGCTCGCGTGTGGTCTTTATTTCACTAGGTGTTATTTAAATCCTGCAGACAGACAATGTTATGATTATAAGCCAATTTTTTTTCCACTGCAAAGGCCTCATAACTTTCTTTCCATTAGTCTCTGCATAAGGCTGTCTGGAGAAATCCAAATCAGTAATTTCAATAAGATCCTCTTTCCTTTAAAACCCCTTTCGTTAGCCAATTCCTTTCTCTTCCAGTTGGAATGCTGCGGCGTCACCGGTCCTGACAACTACGTGGCCTCAGAGCCCCGCATCAATCCTTCCTTTAGCTGCTGCCCCAACGACGGCACCGACCGTTCTGACGAGATCAAACGCTCTGACTGCCTCTCCTCGGAGAAGTACTACAAGGAAGGATGTGAAGACAAGGTCCTCAGCACCGTCCATAGTGCTGGCCTGACCGTCATTGTTTGTGGAATCCTGTTCTGCTTTTTGGAGGTTAGTATACAAGGTGGAAAGGTTCTTTTATCATGGGTTTAATGCGAGAGTCAGACCTCCAGGGTAGATTTTGTACGACAGTTCGTAATATCTGATAGAAATTATGGTTGCTAACAGCATATTCGTCACTTGTACAATCTTACAAACCACGTTTGCAAAAAATTTAAAGTAAAAAGTAAATTATGATAAATGGGTTTTTGTATATTGGTTTGAAAAGCTATTATTGCATTAGAGTAGAACTTTGAAACGACACAACCATAACAAAATTGTGTAGGTGAATTTCTGAATTACTTATTATTAAAATAATGAGTCATTGCTGACACTTCACAAAAGTATTACAGCTATAACAATTACTCCATTTTGTTTTTTTACATCGAAATTTATGTAGAAAAGTACCTTGTACACATAATCAACCCACTTTGTTTTACGCAGAACTTGACAATTTAACATATACAACTTATTATTACAAGACCGCCCACCTCAAATTTTCGCCAAAGAAATCATGAAAATATGCGTAACTTGACATCAAATAACATGTTAAAAGCCTTGAAAATAACACGGCTTATAACTTCGCATGTCCAATCACATTTGCGTGGCGTAGATTTATTTATAATTGCTCGACCACTGTAACTCACTAGGTTATCGCTCGTTAACTCACTGGGTTATCACGCCTGAAAGTGTTCGTGAAAATGGGTTCTTTTGAAAGTTTATGTTTGTAGACAATATTTTTCGACAAAGAGGGTTGTCGAATTCAATTTAAGAAATTTTAGTTTTCCTGTTTTATTGTAACAAGCAGAACAGCTCAGATTAGAATCTTTTTGAGTGGCCTTAGCCACCACACATAATGTATGGGTGTTACTGGTTATCGCAACTGGTGGTACCACCAAGTGGGACACCCGCCACACACTTTGTTGGTGGCGCGACCAAGTTGCGTAACCTAGTGTCTAAATGAAATATAAGCCCTTAGTAAAGCAAAAGTTACCTTAAAAAATCTCTATTTTTAGTTAGTATAAAAGGGCTAATCTATAGAAGTACCATTAGTTGGATTTATCAATTCTTTTTGTATATGTCAGCCTAAATTCGTGAAAAGCACTGTATACAATTTTTATCTTTATTCTTTAATGTACAAAAAAAAAAACATACAAAAAGCAAAACAAGAGTTATTTGCAATGGCAAGCTTAACCCAAAGTTATCTTCCAGCAAACCTTATTTCTAAGGTATATGTAATAACATCGCAAAACAATAATTTTCGTGTGCAGAAAAGTAGTCATAGTTTGTTTGATTAATATTTTTTAACATGTAATATAATCTGAAAGCACTACAAAGAATAAAATAATATAAAAAATGTTTCACTGATAGTAAGCCCGTTATTGCCAAGTTAGCATTCAGAGCTTGCAGATTTATGGCATTTGACTTCCCCACAGACAAAGCTAAAGCTACAAACCAGTCACAAACTCTATTTTGCATGACAATAGCGTCAACATGTAAATGAGTTTGCAACCCTTAGTACCGTATCTCTGACGTCAGAAAGGTCACGCTATACCAGAATTTACCACAATCTTACATCTCTAGCCCTGGCCAAGGATTTAACAGCCTTTCTTTATTGACCAGCTAATCTAGATGACCTCCTTTCATGCCTAGGTCTCGTAAAAGAATATTTTAAGGGGTCACAAGATTTGGTTTTCTGATACACCTTTTTTTTAGGCTATCGGTGGAACTAGTTTAAGTTATTAAAGTCGTAATAAAGTGAAGTTATTTTTCATAATTTAAAAAAAAAAGGTTCTGAAATGATTTTTTTTCTGCCTAACGTGAATATTGTTGGCTCAAGTTCAGAAAGTTGAATGCTAGAAACCCTTATGTGTAAAAATAAA
Source organism: Athetis lepigone (assembly GCA_033675125.1). NCBI lineage: Eukaryota > Metazoa > Arthropoda > Insecta > Lepidoptera > Noctuidae > Athetis > Athetis lepigone. The sequence goes on along the minus strand of CM066239.1, from coordinate 19,783,846 downwards.
TGGTCATTTAAATGGGGTTATACCGATCTGTCACCCCGTTTTGTCCCCTGGGTTGGTAAAATACTGAAAATACTGAGATACTTAGTATTTAAATCAATCAAAAGTACTAGGCGCGCAGTAGTGTGAAGAGGTGAATAGAAAATGTGTTCCACACATTGCTAACTGGGGGACAAATCGAACTTTTTTTTCCTATCTGTCACCCGTGGGGACAAAACGGGGTGACAGATCGGAATAATCCGTAAAATTGTAGTTTGTCAGAGAGTTTTGGTCTTTATGAATAACCCTAACGTTTAATGTCATCAAAGTTCACGTTCTTACTTTTTTGGATTTTAGCTAATTTGACGGAAATCGAACCAGCAGTGAGAGTTCCATATTTCAAAAATTCTTGAATGCAGATTTAAAAAATAAATGAATATTTATTTTAAGTGAAATAATATATCTTTAATGATTTAAGGTATTTTTTTCCGGAGCCACTTTCACACTTTCCACTCTGTTTTCGATTGAAACTGGCTGCCCCTTTGTCTATGCCGATTTTACCAAATCTTTTGCAATTCCATATATTGCGTGAATCGTTATAAAGGACATAAGCTACTTTTAATAAGCGAAAACTTAAACTGTCATGTTTCTCTGTATTTCCTAGGGCACTTTTAATAAGTGAAAACTGGAACTGACACGTTTTTTCTGTATTTTCCAGGTCGCAGGTATCGTGCTAGCTCTATGGTTAGCACACGCCATAAAAACCCAGGGGAAGAGCCGGGACACCGCTTAATTCTACACCATAGACACAGCTACAGAGTATAATTTCATATGCAATGCACAGTAATTTGTAAGTTAATTTAAGTTACCTTATTTATTTAAATTTAGAATATACTAGTTTTCTAAAGAAGTTGGAATGTCAATTCATGTGCTGACGTCAATTTTACAGTGTGACGTTTGACGTCAAGTTAACAATTTGATGTTTGAAATGTGACGTATAAGTGGAATTTGTAGTGTAATGGCGGGTAATAGTGAACCATTGCTTGTGACTGTAAGTTCTATAAAAATAATATTTAGAGCCGATTTTTTGATAGTCAGATAACTTTGATACCTAACAAATTTCGCAATTTGACGTATGAATAGACGTGCCACCATATCTTTGACTTTGACTTCGGAATGGCAGATATTGTGTTCAAACTCAAAAATAGACCATTTCAAAGGCACCTTAAACGTCATTTACCAGCACAACAACATTCCCAATTTTCGTTTCGTTTGAAAAAGATGGGCAAGAGGGAGTTTCTTGCTTGCATCAATGTTTAGGCGGTAGTGACGAATTAAGCCTCGTATTCATGGTAAACATTTTGTTTAGCAACATGGATGCATAAACATGTTGACGAGTTGCGGTCATCATATTACGGGAAACACTTGTGTTGCGGTGTTGATCACGCCATACTGCAGAGTTGACGCCCGGCGAGCGACAACATCAGTTGATCAGGGAGTCATCTCGTGTTCTTGGTTATAAGAACACGTGTGTGATCTCCATACTATAATTTATTAACCGTACAATTGTCATTTAAACTGAAATATTATTTTCAAACTGGACATTGGCAGAAATCACCGAAAATTCGGTGGATTGCCATAATATATGTAATATAAAAGTTGAAGTTGATCAGTTGATCAACAGTTGCTAAACAAATGTTTACCATGAATACGAGGCTTTAGCATCCAAGTTTGTTTCCCATCCTATGACAAAATGGTGAAAGTGTCATTATTTCATTTTTCAAGGTTTTCTGAGTATTGAAAAATCAGCTCTAATTTCCATAATTGTTTGTTATGTATACGTAACCTAACCAGGTTATAATAATGGTTAACAGTTAACTGGATTCACGAAGACAGAATGACAGGTATATGATTTATTAAGGTCGCTCATTTAGACGCTTAGTATTATTAATAATTCTGTATGTCTATTATTAATGAACTAACGATATTAACTAGCCTTAGCAAAGCTCTCTATTTAGTAAAAGAAGAATAATTATTAATATGTAAAAAAATGTATTTCGATCTTTTTGTGTCGCTTAAGCCGCCATTATGTAGTTTAGATATTAGTTTTCTATTTATATTGAAACCAAAGCTGTAATAGTAATTAACATGTAATGTCGATAGTATTTTATAATATTATTTCATATTATTATTAACTAACTTATAATGAACATATGGGATCATACGTTTGGTGGTTTTCGGGCAACGCCCATTAAAATATAATATGAATTAAATACGTAAAAATATTGATAAAAAAATTATAACTGTAGTCCCAATATTAAATAGCTCAATTTAATATTAATATTATTGAGAGACTTCGTCAAACCAATCACCGAATTCACCCAAATTATATTATTTCGGACGTAACTCTAATAAAAAAGACGCATTTATATTTTAAATAAAAGTATTTTGATAGAAGCTCAGAGCCAATAGCGGTACAAAACAAGAAAAAATAATAAGTATATAAATTAAAAGTATTTTACTTTATAAAACTGTCGATGTCTAAATTTTAGCATTTAATAATAAATATAAGTTTAACCGCAGTCTGTAAGTATTGAAAATGCTTTACTAGTCATTAATTTATTAACAGTATTTTTAAGAGCTATTGAGAATATTTTGTCCCACCATACTTTTAAATTCATTAGAAAACTCATTCCTTGGAACTTTGAAAGGTAAAAAGGTAGATGTCAAGTTTTTAAAGAATTTAACTTTTTACTTTCTTAAACGTTCCTTTGTAATTGAATTTAACTACTGAACTAGCAAGAGCTTTAAAAATATAAATTCAAGACAAAAAATACAATTTCTTAAAACAATAATTTAAAAACATAAAGTTGTTTATATTTCAAAGTAAACCTATACACTTATCTGTTTAGAAATATTATAAAGCAATTAGTTCAGTAGTCAATTCAATAAAATGGCAATATTATTAATTATTAAAAAGTCTATTAGTGTTAATAAATGTTAAAAATAGATTTTCTTAAAATAAAATATCCGTGTTCCATATTTTGTAGTTTTATTTGTGACTTCGACGTATTTTAGACTTACCTACTCTTCTCTTATTTCCGAAAACGCCATGGGACTCAAGGAGTTTTGACGTTTCGTACTCTTGAATACGACACTATAGTCTATTCTTTTTAACAAACGAGTACTGAGTATATCTCTTTGACATTTCCCTTATTTGACAGAGAGAGATCGGAAATAAGTCGAGGCGGAGCCAACGCTTTTAACACCAATAATAACACTTATGCTGATTATGTGGACCAATAGAAACGCAGACAAAATTTTTGGTACTCGTTTGTTAAAAAAAAACAGACAATAGCGGAATACGGTATTTTACATCATGATCAATTGACAAACTTTTTATGAACTGTCTAGCGGGGAATCTCCCATAGAATTTGTATGACAATTTCACTTTATGACGTCAGTAAGTTAGCAACCTATTTGACTAACTACTTATTGCTTTTAAAACAACTAAAAATCCAATTTTACAGTATATTAAAAATGAGTCGCATTTTCACGGTTTTATGGAAATTGTGTCTTACATTTTTATAGTTTAATGGTGTGAAATATCCAATTGTAATTAGTTCCAAGAATAACCCCCAGACCTGTAGTTACAGTGAGTATCCTCAACTTGACAAAAGCCTTGGTTTGGTTGGTATTGCAGACCTAACTGCCACGAAAGTGCTGCTTTACAGATAGAGACTGAATAGAGCTGTCCGCAATGATTTGTCTGTAGACGAAAAAAGTATTAAAATATACAATAGGTCACTACTCTGAAGATAAGAAATAGTCAATCCTTAAAAAATCATTTTGCAACCAGAGAGAAGAATTACTAGCAAATATTTAAATTAAAAAATGTTACCTACGATTTTATAATGTATAAAGACTTTTGAACGACATTTTGATTCGGGTCGATCTTCTTCAATCCTTACTATCCTTACTATAATATTATAAATGCGAAAGTAACTCTGTCTGTCTGTCTTTCTGTCTGTCTGTCTGTCTGTCTGTCTCTTCTTCACGCCTAAACCACTGAACCGATTTGAATGAGATTTGGTACAGATATAGTCTGGGACCCGAGAAAGGACATAGGATAGTTTTCATCCCGGAAATCCCCCGGAAACGGGAACTATTATTCCACGCGGACGAAGTCGCGGGCAGAAGCTAGTAAATTAATACTTTGCAAACCATACCCATATTATATATGCGAAAGTATGACTGTCTGTCGGACTCTTCTTCACGCCTAAACCACTGAATCGATTTGAATGAAATTTGGTACGGTTATAGTCTGGGACCCGAGAAAGGACATAGGACAGTTTTCATCCCCGGGAACGGGAACTATTATTTCACGAGGACGAAGTCGCGGGTAAAAGCTAGTGGAGAATAAAAATGGCCTTGGAAGTGATAAACATTTTATTAACAACACATGACAAACGCGGTACATCAATATTTTTCAAAATTTCATATACAACATGTAAAATTTCGCACACACATTGCCAAATACTATAAGGTAACATGAACACATGACGATCACAATTTGTGCCTTAAGACTAGTGCCTTAAGAACGTTAATTAACTACTCGTACATACAGCGTGATTTTCCTTGTCTTATTTGTTAAACAAATATCACGATTTTTCTATTTTAATCACGCGCTCTAAATTTACGTTGATTAAGTGTCTAAAATCGACTATTGTTTGATATACAATTTAGGAGTCGAGAAAAGATATTTGTAATGTTTGAGAAAAAAAACTGAAATATTGTGATCAAAAGCCCCTTTTTAATTCTACTCATATTTTTAAGATCGCCAATAAAATTTCAAGAGCGAAAAAAAAGAAGTAGACCAAATAAAAAATAATCAAAAATCTCAGAGTTTTAAGTAAATATACCTTGTCATATTTGTTTACCGAATAATACAAAAATACGTCCATCGACATTGATACCAACGAATATTCGAAATTTAATTTTTCCTCGGAATAATTGACATTTAACCAACTGTTTAAATACGCAACTGGTTGATTGAATATCGTTATTCTGTACTTTAAACATACCTAATTACCTACATAATAAGTACATTTATGAATGTGTCGCCTCTAACACTTATAAAAATATGTAAACCGATAATATAAGTATTTTTTCTACGCGTTTTGTAAGCTAAAGTGGGGTATAATATTCGGATGTCAATCTGAATAATTTTCTGAAAAAACTTTTAAATTAATTCATTTTTCTCAAATTACGCACGCTTTTAAATATAGGTAATTTGGAAGAACATTCTTAGCATTGAACTTGTTGACGCATCTACTTTTGTGTTATTACTTGCACAGGACCGGCCAATATATACGTGCGTATATAGTTTGTGAAAATTGTATGAATAGTAATTATAATTACCTATTTTTAACAATATTTAAATACTAGAAGAAAATTGTGTGATATGCTATGATAAATTGAACACTTATAAAATAGACCTAACATTAATTAAATATTATCTAATGAACATTCATTTCTTTGAACTCTGCTAATTCAATTCCTTAATTTAAACGGTGGAAATTCATAATAATAATTATTTAAATTTTATTAATTTACAATACTGGTTTGTGCACCTTGACGTAAATGTTCTCTTAAACAGGAAATACTCTATGCCATAATATTAAATGCAATAAACAGGCAGTACTTACTTACTGAAAAGTATTGCAATAATAATGTATTGTAAATGTAAATCTAGATTATTTGTAAAATAGGTACATATTGTGCGCAAAGACTTATTTCTATGGACATTTTCGTTGGTCCTTTAATTTCACTACTTCTTATATCTAGTCGCTATCTTAGAACTACCACGCCCTACCCCTCCGAGGGCTTATGTTACCGTAATCGCTAAATAATAGTTTGCAGAAAACAATTCAAAATAGGCAAGATAAAACGCAGCAGCAAAGATGTTATTTTGTAGTCTTTTGAACAGCCAAAACTACTTTTATTAAGCATAATCAGTAAAAACGATATTATTTAGGTAAAGGCGGGAGCACCGCTCTGCTTTGCTCCCGCCTTAGCCTTCGTGGTATCTTTTTAACCACCTAGAAATAGCCTTATAAAGCACGAAATTGTAAACTCGAAAACATACGATTAAAACTAGTTTTGACTGATTTTGCCTGTCAAAAGCAGTTTTTAATGTACCATACTGCCATATACATAGGGACCACAATTTTACAGCATAAGCAAGAACAAAGTTATTTCAACGGTTATTCTTATTACTTATTAAGTATTTATTGTTAGTTGAATATTTTTTTTTAAATCTTTTTTTACTTCACATTATCATCTAAGTGATGAAACACCCAAACCATGGAATGCTCCAGTAAAACGATATTATCTACTGCTTTCAATATTTTTTTGATAGAAAAGAAAATTCCTCTCATATATTTTATGAGAAAAAATTAAAACTCGGGGAACTAAGTAAAAGGTATACTCGACTATCGGGCTATCTTATTTATTAAATCTGCCTTCATTACCTTACTTCTAAACTACCAGATTCCCGTAATTTCCATTTTTATTTTACGCGGCAGATACGCAGTTTTTTTTGAATAATTGACTAAATATACGTACACAATCTTTTTTTTCTATAAAATATGGTTTAACCTTGTTCTGGACGAACTAACACAAATATGTTAAGGTATTTCTAAAATTATTTAATTCCTTATAATCATTTGATCTAAATTAAATTAAGTAAAGAAAATAAAAATATTATACTAGATTTTTTTAAATCACAAAAATGAAATAAAACCCTTTTTTTATTTAAATATTTACTATGTCTACATAAGAGCGAGCGTAATAAAATGCTCCAACTCGTTTACGAATAGAGCTTTCTTAATAATTCATATATTTTTTTTAATTATAACTTTATTTTTATTTTTTTAGATAAAAACGCATATTTTTTTTATCATGAAATACCACATGCAAGTTTGACAAATTTCAATAGCAGATGTGATTAAGAAAAACCGATTTGAAAACACCCTCTATATCCTAATTACAATTTTAATTACTTAATCTTTAGATACTAAGGCAAATGAATTCGAACGAGCGTGAAAACACGCAAAGCAACTACTGTGTAATTGACATAATAGCATTTATTTTTCTATCTTAGGAAAAGTCTATCTTATTTTAATTATTATACCTATTACATTAATCCTATACGAGTTTTAAACTCCATCATAAATATACAAAGCAAAAACGCAGCAAACAATATCGTAGATTGGAATTTTTGTTTAAAATAAGATAATTTTAACGTAAAGATTTTAAATAATTATAACCCCTAAGTATAAAAATAATATACACCGTAATCTGAATCCTCTTTGAAATGTTTACGGCAATAATTAAGGCATTAGAAAAATAATTGTTATTGTATATTTTCTTTAATGATAATTTCATGTTGCTGTTTTCTTTTTCAGAATTATCTATAGTTCTATTAATATTACATTAACAATATTATGTTTAATTTTAAATATTTTACTGGATGTTTGGCTGTGATTTGTAGGTACGCAAGCAAAAAACTCAAAGTGTCTACATTTTAAGCAAAGTGAAGTTCTTCCTCATTTAGAGAATAAGATACTAAGGCTTTCTAAAGTTTATTGTACCCTTACATCATTTGCCTTCTTATAATTTACATTAAATTATTTCGCTAAGGTATACATTAAATTAAATTACTCAAATGCCTAAATATACAAGATAGAAATCTTCGTCTACGTAATTTAGTCTATTTCAGACACATCAGATAATTTTGATGGTATTTTTTAATTATAAAAAAACGAACAATACTTTGACCGGTTAAAAAAAGTGTTACATTTTGACCTTTTTAGATAAATACTTTAACTTTGTATGTTTTTATTATATTTTATATGATACAGCCATATCTTTTTAAATAATCAACTAAAATTCAGTTAAAGGAGGGTTACAATGAAAACAAATAAATAAATATGCTTGGACTCAAACTCACGCACAAATAAATTACACCTATATATCTCTTCTATCTTGTATATATCCGTATGTTAAATGTATTAAGTAACGTACCATTTAAAATACGACCAGTTACATTAACTGTTTTATCTATATTCTATTTATTTCACTCATTGTCATTTCCTATGTACTTAAAAGTCTTAGGATCAAAGAATAAATAAAAAAAAACTGCTAAGTAATTGAATCGATTCTTAAAATAGTTATAGTTAAGCCGTATACATTTTTATTTTTATTTAAGTTATTTTAGAATATTCCCGCAGTTTTTACCTTATTTTTAATGATTTTATTAATTATACCTAATAGTACAGTGAGATAATAACGTCGATTTTCATAATTATAAAATAATATTTTTTTTAAATATTATTTTATAATTATGGTCGTTAAGCTTTACTTAATTTTTTAAATTAATTTGATTTCATCATTACATTTATTTAAAAATGGTTTATTTATTTGTAAATTGCACAATCCATTAATTTACTTACCGTTTTTTTTATATCTTTAGAATAATAATAAGGCACAGATATTTACAAGCGAACATTGAATAAATCCACTCGTGGGTCTTATTAAAATTATGCGTGCTTTTAATAATAATTATAAATTTAAAACTTGATAGAAAATGAGGCATTACTATAAATCATTGGTCCCAAACAGCTAATTATTAGCCACAGTTGATTTTTCACTACTTTTTTATCACAGATTATAGCTAAATTGACTCAAAAAATCCCAAAGACAAAATGACTAGACTATTGACTAATCATGAAGTTATAGTAGAAATTATAAAAAGAAATAGGAAAAAATATTTTTATATGCAAATGTTTAATATATTCTTTAAGTATATTAAGGTGTGGCTTAGAAATAATTTAAGTATACGTTGTGAAATTACAGTTTTGAAGATAAGTAGGTATTTAGTTTTAATTAACTTTTTTAACTTTTTTTTTTAATCAATATTATTTTAGTATAGCTTCTACTTTAAAACTATGATTTCAAATAACTCAGATATTCTTAAATGTTATTTTTCATAATGACTAGATTATTTAATTTACCTTACACCATTACACCACTTACTTTTACTTACTTTAGTTATCCGACTAAACTTACAACTTAATTAATTGTTTTAATGCGAGGGGCAGTTAACTTAAAACTTATTACTTTAGGTGCCCATTACTATATTATAACGCCGTGGTCGTGTTTTACATAGGTTCTAATAATAGTAGAAATGAAAAGATAATGACCCTTGATATATTCATAGCTACAAATTTTAATTTTATAAAAAAACCGTTAAATCCCCCAACTCCACTATGTAATGCCAAAATTAATATTAAAATTACTCTTATTGCATCTCCGGTACTATTAAACACTTTAATTAATTGATATTATTAAAACTATCATACAGAAGTTTGATTTTTCACTGCTTTGAAAGATAGGTAGCAGACCTGAGTATGTGATATTACTTTCAGCAATTGCAATTAAAAATATTATTATGTGGTTTGTCCTTACCTGTGTCAACTACATATTAGGCAGACATTTAAACTTACCGTATATTTATTATATTACAAAAAATATAATTATATTCATGTTTAAGAATATTCTAATAATACTGAAGTGTCAACATGGCTTATTACTTATATCGCGTTGATATGTGCGCCTAAGTGTTCAAAGCCTCTACCTAAAGGTGTCCTTACTACTTTGGTATTAAGATTCAAAATGCGCTTGCAAATTCGCCTGAAGTTTCCGCCGCTCAGATTTCACCGTCCGAGCCATCCACAAACCCAACACTATACAAAGTATCTGAAAGGTAAAATGTATTTGTTATTTTTATGTACCTACGCCAGCAAAGTAAATCGGTGAGTTTTCAATTTAAGTGTTCTCAAAAAAGAATGAATAGTTTTTTTAATATAAATTTAAATTAAAGAATCATTCATTCATTCATATCATTCTACATTTCAATACATCTACCGGTGTTTAATGAAACTTAAATTACATCTTAAAGCTCTGCACACCGATCTACTTTGCTGACTGTGCCACAAAAAAAAAATCCATAAAAGCAAATTACCTCTATCAAAGTAAAAATGATGGCTGTTGTAATAAAAATGTTTCCCTTAAAAGCTTTTTTAATACGCAGAGCTTCCTCGCAGCCGCGCATGTAATACGTCCGGTCGGTGAGACAGTTGGTGTGCAAATGGCGTCGCGCCCCCCCCTCGCGGAGGGGGTGTGCGCGCGCGCAGCAGGAAGCGGGGATGTCGCGGTGGATGATTGCGTAGTCTTGTGGACCGTCCACGCCGCAGCATTGGTTCTTGATAAATGAGTTAGGGATTAATATAAAGAACTGTGACTTATGTGACTAGAGATTCGAAAGAGAAGATATTAAATACCATCGAAATATCTAACTGATCGTGACCTAATTAATTTGAATTTAAAACGGGTCAGGCTTTTTTGGTGGTAATGAACGCACAGCCGAATACATTGAAGGTAAAATCACAGTAGTTTATTTTCATGATAAAGACGAGCAGTTAGAACCGATTTTTATAAACAAATATAAATATGTATAGGGGGAAAATGAGCAAATGGGCAGAAAACTGTTATAGTAACAGTAACTAGTAAAATAAACCACGCCATATTAAACTTATCATGAATATTTCAACCCTCAAACACTCGTGATTTGGGAGACAATAGAAAGACAATAGCAGCGCGACAGCCGGCTGTCCGGCTGCTAAAGGTTAAGAGCCTTGTAAACTCACATCATACTGCAGGTCATCCCAGAAGGCGTGGTACTTGGCGGTCTCCTCCTCGATGGTGGTGTTCCTGTAGAACTGCACCCGCAGCTCGCTGGAGCCGCCCATCCAGGCGCTCAGCACCGCTCCCCCCACTCCCACCACTAGCTCGACCGCCACCAGGAATATGAAGAAACCGGCGTGCTGGAAGAATGGTTTTTTGGTTGCATGAAGAATGGTTTACGAAACAAATTATGTAAATATAATGGGAAAAAAGTACAATAATCACGCTTGTAGACAAAATATAAGATCAGAAGGACAGAAATATACAGGGTGTCCCACGGCTATGCCACACGAAGGGAAAGTACCTTAAATATTGAAGATAGAACATTTTACTGAAAGAAGACATTATTTGAATTTTAAAAACATTTTAAACTGTGCTCATAGATATTTAAATAAATACATAGTTGAACCGGGAATCGAACTTGTTTCACGAGAAAAAATAATCACCCTGTAGTTTTATCATACCGATCGAAAGGTTTCATCATAAGGGTTATGTTTTGCTAAATAGCATAGTGTCACAAATAAAAGGAAAACCGTGAAATCATGACGGTTGGTTAGAGGCGGCGAGGGTTAAGGAAATCTGGAAGGACTTGGGGAGGCTTTTATCCAGCAGTGGGACAGCACAGGCTAGAGAAACAAAATATTTTTTTTTTTTATAACTTATGGGCTTGCTCTTGGTCCCAGACTAGTCCGAGGGCATAGACGGGGCCTACGATGGAGCGAGCTCCCCCAAAAGATGCCTATGCACTCTTCTCTTGAATACATCCGGGTTATATGCTTTTGGAAACACAGACGCCGGCAGAGAATTCCATTCCTTAAATATAACGCGCCTGCAAAGCCTCTATAGACCGCTCTTACCAAAACAAATTAACAAAACCAAAATGGCGCTTACCACGTAAAGGAGTCTAACGTGTTCCCTCAGAGCCCCCACGCAGCCGAGGATGGCGGTCACCACCAGCGCTATGCCGGTGGTGAGGAGGAAGGACAGCACCCCTCGAGACAGCGCTGACTGCTGTTCAGGCTGCGATTTCTTGTCCCTCATGTTGATGACGCATATCGCCATCAGGATTAGGCCGAACACCTGGAAAACGTAACTTTGGCTAGTTTTTTTTTTAAAAAGGCTTTGAACCCACGTTTGAGACACAATAGAAAGGCAATAGCAGCGCGACAGCCGGCGGTCGCTTGGTCGTTGAAAGGTTAAGGTTAAAGTTTTAATTATAATTTGAATAGTAGATGAGCCGCTATGTCAGACCTTGCCCTATCCAGTATGATTTTGATGGTACACAAAAGTTTGATAGAAAAATGTTCAGTTATTCCCGCTTTGGAAATTATCTGCACGACTTTTCATTAGAAGCTTCCACAAAACGAACGAATATAAAAAAAATAGCCGAATTGCTTTAGTCGTTCTCGAATTTTGCGCTTAGCAACATATTATATCAATTTACTTTTATTTGTATTATATAGGTTAGTTACGAGCCAGCTTCTAGGTCTTCACAAATCTTAGAAAATCTTGCCTTTTCTTGACTGCAAATTAACTTTTCGACGACCAAGCGACAGCCGGCTGTCTTTCTATTTTGTTTCGAATCACGTGTGTTCAAAGGTTCAATGCACGTTTATTACGAATATGCCATTTAAAAAACCTTCCTCTCGAATCAATCTATCTTTTAAAGAAAACGCATGAAAGTTCGTTTAATTGTTCAAAAAATCGAATATACATATTCATATTCATGAAAGCGGAAAGTTTTCATTGTATACTATAATCTATAAGTACTTTTCAAACTGATACTGTTTTTTTTTTGGGGTGTGGGAAATCATCCAATGACTGCTCCCGTCCTGGGTGCGGCGGGAGCGCGTGTTAGACTCTTACTGACTAAAACCCACTCATGTTCCTTCGATTGCCCTATGTTCCAGGGTCACGGTAACTATTATAAACATTCCGCAACAAACTGATACTGTGACGTCGCATCAAAAATACACTATTGATAATTATTTACTAACACCTTGAAATTATTGATCGTATACAACAAACAACAAAAATAAATGACGCATTTTTTTATAACGAAAAGAAAAAAAAAGAAAATCACTATCATAAACAACACTGTCATTCTTTTTAAAGCTCACGAGAAAACTAAGACGCAATAAGTGGAAAAATCACAAAAAGGTTCACCAATCAATCAAATATACCGCGGAATTAGAAAGTTCTAGAAACTTACAATACAAATGATATTAAGGACAGTTATGAAGAACTTCATACAACGAACGCGACGAGACTTCATGGTGTAGTCGACCGTACGTATGTCTTGTATGGTCGACGTGGACATCGGAAATGAAGGCTTAGGGGCCATAATATCGATCAATGCATTTGACGACCTATACTGGTGATTACTGGCGCTTAGTGACGAGCGGAGCGGGGAAAAAGCTCATTAAGAATTCATTTGCAAGGCTCCTTTGGGGGAATGTATTGATGTATAGATTTTTTATATCATTTATTGTATTTATTATATAGTATGTTCTTTGATTTATGTAACTGGTATTTTAAACCGTGTAATTCAACCAATAAATAAAGAACAAAAGTAAATAAACTTTTCATATTTAATTAAGTGCGTTGGGGTAAGATCGGCGCCTTATTTAGACTTTCCAGCTTCTGTGGTATCCATTGAATAATAATTAGTATACACTTCGAGGTTCTTCTCTTTAAACTTTGTTTCCAATACCAGTGGGCTAATATTTTTAAAATTTTGATCTTTCTTTGTAGTTTGTTAATTTTTTTTTTTTAACTTGTGTTATTTTATTATACTTACATTTTAATCATTTTATTTAGCAACAGCTGTTTTAACCCGAGCCGAGTTATAACACAACTTAGGTTACTGCACCGTTCCCGTAGCTCATAGCGTCATTTAATGTAGCCTTTACGTTATTTTAATGTAAGTACATTAGCTACATTACTGTAAAGTTTCAACAAAATACGTTCTATAGTTTTTGCGTAAACGAGTAACAAATATGAGTCCATCGACCCCTACAAACTTTGACATTTTAAATAATATAGGCAAATAAAATCAAATAGGTTTTGCCAATTTAATTGAATTCACTAAAGAGTTTTCACTATTTTAAACTTACATTAAGAACTAACCATTATGTCCAAAAAGATACATGTAACGGCCATTAAGTTGAGAAAAAAATAAAAAGAATAAACACAAATGGCTTTTCAAATATTTTCGACGAAAGAAGGCCAGCTACTCTTGTTAAATAATAAGATCCAATGAGGTTCTATTATTAGTATTAGAACTTAACAAAATATAGCTACTATATAGTATTAGAGGGTTTCCTATAAGGAGTTTGTAGTTTTTTAAACGCTTTTTCGCCTTTTAGCTTTAGCCGCTCCGCTACCCTCTCCGCTTATACCACCGTCACAATATTTAGAATGTGGGAACCCATGTGTCCACTTACCCACACTTCATGGTCCATCTTCAGCACCAGCCTTTGTTTCATTACAAACTTATCCATGCATTTGATTTCAACCTTAAATTGTTGATTTACTGACTATATTCCTTTGGCCCAACAGTCGCTCTAACTTAGCTATTCAATTCTTTGTTATAATAAACAGTGTAACTTGGAGCTTTTTCATTACGACATAAGGTTGAAATTCCTTCGTTAAAAATTCTTTATTTTTGCTTTGCGATGTCTTCGTCCTGTGGTTATTAATTATTGACACGACATATCGATCAGCCCGCGAATTATACTTTAATGCACTTTTTCAAATAGGTCAGTTTATAACTTCATAGTGGAATGGACGAGCGTGATTGGCTGCTTATTTTTACCTCGATCGATATTATAAGGAAATGCTGTCGATTATCTATGGATAATTATAGACTAACCACCCGGTGACAAGAGTCCTTTTTAATCAATTATGGAAAAGAAAATGCAGTTGGTTTTTTTTTTGTTCTACTTTTCTATTTCTAACAAATCGATTAACGTACGTTTCCTTTGTTCGTTTAATAAATATTTAAGTACCTTTCAACAATGTTTCCTATTAATTGTTGAGAGTTCTGGTATTTAATACGTAAGCGTCCACAAAAATTCTAACGGAAGGACAGTGATGGATGTTATTAGTAATAATAAATAATACGTATTTTTATTTATGAATATTTAAAGATGTAAATAATATGTAAGAAAATAAGTAATTATAGGATAAGGATAAGGATAATAATCAATCAATCAAAGAAGGGAAGGTATAAGAGCATTGATCACTACTTTTGCTTAAAAAGGAATGGAGTTTTATAGAAAAATCGGTTTAAAAAAGGATAGAAAAAACATATAAATATATCGTGTGTAATTCGTAAACAAAAAACAAATGACCCAATATGTATGTAATCATAAAAAATTAATACATTTTCCGTGTTTACTGCCCTTGTTCGAACATTATTTATACTTATTTAGTCCTACTAGGTAAAAAAAATACTCCAGCAACTCATCCTCACAATTCATAGCTTTGTGTCCATTTTATACAATAGCCTTGCATTAACCGGGGATTGTCCTTGGCTAGACATTTATAGCATTCAAGGATAATCGTTGCCTTGGTTAGTATATTCTATCACTTTTAGATTGCCAAACTGAAAGTTCCAGAAACACGTAAAACAAAAAAAAAGTAATGCAAAGGCCTGACGCTAATTTAACATCACAAAAAACAAATATTTCATACCCACCAGATTTAGGCTCCGATCTTCCTATTTATTTTTCATCATCATCATCAGCAGCATCTGTCAGTTCAATGCTGCATTGGGGCCTCTTTTGAGGCGTGTCACTTTCCCGCTCTTTTGTCTCCTGCTCTTCGCAGATCTTCGCTCCATCTGGCCTCGAGGCATTCTTGATTTCGTTAGTCTAAACTTGGTCTGCCACTGCTGAGCATTCAGATGTGACCAGCTCACTGCCACTCATTCGAAAGGCAATGTAACTCTGTATTTTTTATAATTAGTTTTTAGTATATAAAAGTACTGACTAACATAACAAAGTAGCAAATAACAAACAAAATAGAAGCCAGCAAAAATAAATAAAACAAGTAACGGTGCATATTAAATGTAGTAATTGCATATAATTAGCTACCGTGTGCTCATACAGGTGCACGCTATGCTTCAGCTGGTATGATTCCCACAACCATTGTGTTAGAATAAAGGTATAGCACTCCCAGAGCAGCGTCTTTGATCTGCATCACAATACTGTAATGAAAAGTTATTGGTAATCTCTGTATTTTTTTATATATATATTATTATGTCCATCGATCAATACAGGAATCAATTTTTAAACTAATTTATTTTATTATTCCAAAGCGGTACGTATACCATATTAAAGTCAGCTAGTTAGTCTATTATTTTCTGTAAAGATCTTACTTAGAGATTTGGATATAGACAACGAAAGTCTTAAATAACGAACAAAACCTTTTTTAATTCATTCATTGTTATAAAAGAGGTCTCGCTGATGCGTTGCTATTCTAGAGGTCAAGCTAAAATGTCTTACTTGCCTGTGATTACCGGCACTTATACCCTCCAAATCGAAACACAGCTCAATGCTATTTTGCCATAAATATACATGTTATTCTTTGTTGTACTATTTCTAATACGCGCTATCACAAACAGCTTTACTTCTCTTACGAAATAATCCATGTATTTACCCCAAACTATAAAGTTTAACAGCAATGACGAAAGCTTTGTACCCTCACGTGACCATTGTGCCTTTTAGGATGTCATACCTTGTTTCTTAGTTTCTTCACCATGAGGACAGTACCTGCTAGCAATCAATACAACGTTTTAATTTTTAATGAGCACCCTTCCCCGCATTGACAGACGTTAATTAAAACGTTAATTGGCAAACTTAGCCTATTTACTTGAAATATTAAATAGGTTTTATTTGTTGAACTATTGATTTAACTATCCCCCCCCCCCTACTTCCTTAACTCCTTTTTTGTCTCTTTAACTCAATTAGATAATACTAGCTGTTCGCCGCTGTTTTGCCCGCTTTAAGTCTACGGTCACTGCTTCACGCCCCTGAGTTCCTAAAGCTGATACAGGAGTAGGTGCTGCTATAGCAGCAGGTAATCAAGATCTAAAAGGAATTTGAGCACTCTTTGTTATAGCAGCTAAAATAATTAATCTTTCACAGTATGATGTTATGTAGCTCATGTGTTATTCTGATGTAAGATACAACTAAATCCATTCAGTAGTTTTAGCGAAAATAATACCAGCCTGTAACTGTCCCACTCCTGGGCAAAGGCCTTTTCTCATAGAGAAGGCACGAGCATTGATCACCACGCTTGCTCAAGGCGGATTGGCGATTTCGGACTTATATTTACTACAAGTCTAGGTTTCCTCACGATGTTTTCCTTTACCGATGTCTGTGATGTCCAAGATAAACTTTAGAAAGTACATATGAATCGAAAAAGGCACATTGGTACTTGCCCGGATTCGAACCCACAACCTCTTGCAGGAGAGGCGGGCGCCTTAACCACTAGGCCATCACGACATTTGACATATTTTTTTTTTTTGTGAAAGTGTAACAAATATCCTTACATACATACTCACAAACTTTCACATTTATAATATTAGTAGGATACCTTTGCGCATAGGGGACGAGAATTTGGAAAAATTGATTGTGGTTGGGAACACCGAAGGCAAATGATCGCGCGGTCGTTCACCAACAAGATGGGCCGATCAATTAAAAGACTCGGCGTCAGACAAATTTTACACCGTTGCAAGAGAAGCGCTGGACAGAAACCGGTGGAGGCAGATCATCCGCTCCAGGTGCAACCCTAGTGCCGACCACGATCCTCAGACATGAGGGACCGACCCGAGAGAGAGAGAGAGGATACCTTTATACAGTTTTAATACTCTCGACTTCGGCCATGTGAAAGTATTTGACTACGACAAAAGTATGCCTTAAATAAATAAAAACATTTTGTTACGGATAACTAACAAATTGGTCGTAATGCTTAGTAGTTATTAGTTAAGACGCCCGCCTCTCATGCAAGAGGTTGTGGGTTCGAATCCGGGCAAGTAAAAATGAGCCTTTTTCAATTCACATGTACTTTCTAAAGTATATCTTGGACATCACAAACATCGTGAAGAAACATGGACTTGTGATATAAGCCTGAAATTGCCAATCCACCTTAAGAGCGCACACTACTCCAGCTCAAATCAAAATTTTTCCCCCACGCGCGACGGCCGTCGCGTCGTTAAATCAGCCCGCAACTATCTCGCTCACACAAAGAAGGTGCATGGCGCAGCCGAGTCACATCGGCGCGGCATCGCGTCGCGCGTCGTTCCGAGCGTACGATAGGGTAAAATACACATTTACTGTCCATATAGGCATGGGTATGGAAATAAAATTAGCAATTTTTAATATAATAATTATAATCAATATGAAAAACACGTTTACTTCAAATAGGCTAATTACATGCACTTTTGGATTGATAATCCAAAAGAAAAAAAAAACAAATACTTTAATAAATTGTGTCTGTTTGTGATATCAAAATAGGTAAGGTGCGTTGTGGTAATACCGGACGGATTTTCGAATAGTTGCAAGCATGTTGCAAAAATATTTTTTTCTCGATTTTGGTAAACACCACGATCTTGAGAAATGGTGGAAATTGACAATGAATTTATCAAAGCGTAATTTTAATATAAGTTTATTTATGAAAACACAACAGTTTTTGTTTGAGAAGCCTGTAAAATCAGGAAACTTTTTTTGAGAGTGTAATGACGATTTGGCCGTCAAGGGGCAAGTTCGGACAACAATTTAATCTATTCCCACTGCTAGGAGCAAAAGATGCAAGAAAAGAATGTGTCCGATCTTATCCACTCATTTTTACAAAACCTACCTTGTTTCACCTTTTACCTTTTATTACTCGTCCTAGCTGTCGGAGGGACTGGCGGTCACTGCGGAGTGGGGCAATGTGGCTAGCATTAAAAAATATACCCAAATAAGTGGAATATTTGATTCCTACGTTCTTACCCCAGCGCCGATCTTACCCCAACGCACCCATTTTTTACTAAATGCGTATATTTATTCTATACCTCAAGATTGCAAGTTTTGTCTGTCTGTCTGTCGGTTCAGAGTCACTCACTTTCACGAGCAGAGTGTACACAAATATTGACAAATAAATCACTTTCCTCGAACAATCAAAATAATGTATATTTTCAAAAGTTAATTATTATTCTGTTCAAATTAGCAACCAGCTTGGTTTTGTCTACACTGTTGATTATCCTATGGAGGCAATACCTGCATACTTCCAAGCATTCTTATCTTGGATATAGTCTTCTAACTTATAGTTTACTTGTTGGCATATTATTATTCAAATTTCCTTTCGTTTAGTTTTAGTATACCTATCACAAGGAATTTTATTGTAATATTTTACACAGTCCCCCATGAAAGATTATTTACTTTTTTATATTTATTTCTAGTATTGAAATGATGTTCATCTCCTACTTTACTAAACGTATTATGTTGATTTTTTTCTTACATACATAATGCTTGCATAAATAAATTAGCAAGGTACCGTCATAACATAAATCTTTTTGAATAGTTCCCTAAGAGATTCGCAACGGCGACGTAAATTATAAACGTCTCTTACATCAATGATATTATAAGTAAAAACCGGCCAAGAGCGTGTCGGGCCACGCTCAGTGTTGGGTTCCGTAGTTTCCTGTCGGTAACAACAAGCATGGTATAAAGAGAGGGAAGTAGGTTATCTTCATACAAGCGCACCCCGCGCGGCTTGTATTTGTGCGCCATAGTATTTATGCGTCGGCGCACGCACACTTTAACAAAATCTCGACGCGTTTCTCCTGGCGCCAGTCGGGGCTAACACTGCACGAGGTTCGCGCGTCACTGCTTTACGACACCGCTAAATGAAACCAAAATGTCTGATAATCGCAGGAGAACGTATTGCTGTGTGTTTGGGTGTTTTAACAATTCATGGATTTCAGTATTGTTTCTGTTCAGATTACCTATTGAACAAAAAAGGCAAGCTAGTCACTCATTCTAGCATATAATTTTTACTTGATGTTTAGATACCTACTTACTGTTATTTATTTTTTGTTGTAAGTATTAGTTTTCTATCACACAGAGGAAGCATGTAGGTAGGCCTAATTAAATTTCCTACTAGAATGTATTAGGTACTTTTGATCTGTCAATTGATTTGCTGTTATTGCTTTGTTTACGTTTAGTTATGCCGATGTCTCAGTATTGTAGGTACACTAACTAAGTACCTGCCTAATTACAGTTAGATAATCGTAATTGTGTCGTGTGTAAAGGTGACAACCCTGAGACAGTAGGCAATTATATTGCGGATTGGGCCGGAGATAGCCTACTTCCCTCTCTTTATACTATGCAATAAGTGTTCCCACTTATGAGTTTAAAAAAGGCTATTTGTTACATTGACATACTAAGTACGCAGAAATTATTTTGTACAACCTTTTTGTCTTTTTTATACAAAAACTATTATTTCCATCAAGTTCAAAATAATTTTCCTAGAAAGTTCTTATAAAGTTCTACTTTACAGAATTTTTTCACATTTTTTAAACTTATGGTTCAAAAGTTAGGGGTCCCGGGGACATATTGTTTTTTACTTTTGGAGCGATTATTTCCGAAATGATTGACATTATCAATTTTTTTAAACCCCTATTCATTTTTAAATACCTATCCAACGATATATCACACGTTGGGGTTAAAATTAAAAAAAATACTTCCCACTTTACATATAGGGGGGCTACCCTAACAAAACGTTTTTTTTTTTCAAATTTTTATTTTACCACTTTGTAGGCGTGATTGATATACATATTGGTACCAAATTACAGCTTTCTAGTGCTAACGGTTACAGAGACTAAGCGAGGACGGACAGACAGACAGACATGGCAAAACTATAAGGGTTCCTAGTTGACTACGGAACCCTAAAAAGGTGTAGGTAGGTTACCCAAACGAAATTCTATCTTCAAAAACGGCACACTAACGCACACATACATTACACGTCAAAGTAGGATGACATGATTGAAGTAGTGCGAGTGAAAAAGAGATAAACATCAAATGTCAACGCGATACTCAGTATCAAGTTGGTCAATTGGCAAACTTTGAACGTGCCACTTTTTGACTGCATATAACCTATCTACACTTTTTTACTTATAACATCATTGTCTTACATAATGTTGTAAAAGTAGCTAAAATAAACTAAACGCGCGTTTTCAATGTCGAGTAACTGTCCAAAGTTCCAGTGAGTCGGAACCGTGTGCCCCAGTGAGCCAGGGTAATGCTGCAAATGATGCTGCATTGAGTCAGGGTGATGCTGCATATGATGCTCCAGTGAGTCGGAGTGATGCAGTGCTGCATATGATGCTCCAGTGAGTCAGAGTGATGCAGTGTTGCGTAGTGGCAGGATGCTGCATCGACCTGGAGAGAGGTGCGTCTCTGCTTGCTGGCCAAGGTGAAAAGGGAGGATCCTCCGACCGGACGGGTGTTATGTCCAGTGGGCTACTGCCCGACGGTTGTTGTCGGGATTTTGTATAGGTAAGTATATG
This sequence comes from Athetis lepigone, assembly GCA_033675125.1. Taxonomy (NCBI): domain Eukaryota; kingdom Metazoa; phylum Arthropoda; class Insecta; order Lepidoptera; family Noctuidae; genus Athetis; species Athetis lepigone. The sequence continues at coordinate 19,762,503 of CM066239.1, read as the reverse complement.
CTATCTTCGCATCAAACCCTTATATCGCGATCTAGTATTGTCTTATATAATACAGGGTGGCCCAGAGAGAAATGCACTTTTGAACATTCAAGGAAAAAAAAAAACTGTATTATTTTATAGAACTTTATTTATTACAATTTGAAGAAAATTAAATGAAATTTATTTTTAAATTTACTTTTTAAAAATTACGTCGTCCAAGTGATAACCTTGACGGTTACAGCATTCTTCCAATCTGGCATCAAAATCTTGGAAAACTTTTGTTAGAGTTATCCTCGAAATGGATTCCATTTCTTGTCGAATGTTTTTATGGGGTTACCAGCAGAGCAGAGTATACTCTAATAATCCAACAACTCTGCAGCAACTGAAGCTAAACAGGTAACCCCATAAAAATATTCGACAAGAAATGGAATCCATTTCGAGGATAACTCTAACAAAAGTTTTCCAAGATTTTGATGCCAGATTGGAAGAATGCTGTAACCGTCATGGTTATCACTTGGACGACGTAATTTTTAAAAAGTAAATTTAAAAATAAATTTCATTTAATTTTCTTCAAATTGTAATAAATAAAGTTCTATAAAATTATACAGTTTTCTTTTTCCTTGAATGTTCAAAAGTGCATTTCTCTCTGGGCCACCCTGTAATAATATAATATTATCTTATAAGTCCGAACTTGCCCCTTGACGGCCAAATCGTCATTACACTCTCAAAAAAAGTTTCCTGATTTTACAGGCTTCTCAAACAAAAACTGTTGTGTGTTCATAAATAAACTAATATTAAAATTACGCTTTGATAATTCAATATCAATTTCCACCATTTCTCAAGAACGTGGTGTTTACCAAAATTGAGAAAAAAATATTTTTGCAACATGCTCGCAACTATTCGAAAATCCGTCCGGTATTACCCCAACGCATATTTTATTGAACACCTTGTTACCTACCATGTTTTATGCAAATAAATGATTTGATTTGATTTGATTTGAAAATAAATAGTAATAAAAATTACAATACAATATTATTTTATTCTTTGATTCTAGCAATTCAATACCATTGACGTACCCAGTACCCAACTACTAGGTACCAAAGAACAAAAATATAAATGAGCTAACTTATGAAAAAATATATTTTGTGATACGTAGGTACTCACGGGCATGGTTCGGTCTCCGGTACGTTCTTTTTATTGCAGTCACTATCGGGTAATATTTTTTTATTTTTGAAAATGCAAAATGTGTTTAGGTAAGTATTATAAGATTATATTACGGTTTACCTGCCTGATTTACTTATTAGTGTAAGGAATGTAAATAGTTAGCTAATTTCCAATCAATATAGAAGAACTTTCGTGTCGACCTAACATAATTAGACTAATATTATGTCGGTGATAAGGTATTACCTTGACCTTGACCTGACTTATTAGGATCAGAAAGATAGGCGCTTACTTCCGTATTTTGTTCATGTTCTTAGAATTTTCTTTTCTCCAATTTCTTTTTTTTTATTCCGGTCGTTTCTCATTATTTTCAGAAATACCTACTCAATAACAAAACACAAAAAAAAACAATCAAACTAACACAAAACTAAAACAAAATAACAAGATGAAACAATACAAGTATACGTAATACGCAAGAGCGCGTGGTGACGCGACGCGATACAGGCTCCCCGTCTGAGTGCCGGAGCGCGACTGAATAACATGCACGGCTGTCGCCGACGCGTAGATTTCCACGCAATATTTCGGTATTAAATTTCTAATAAAATAAAAAACAACATTATTTTAAATTGAAAACATACAATACATGTATTATATTAGTTTACATTTATATAAAAAAAATCATTGTAATATGTTAAGTATTAACTGAATACTAAGGTTTTTTACAAAATTTAAGAGGGAAGTTTGTGATTTTTTTGTATCGAGACTTTTTTTAGTAATCGTGTTTTCACTGCAAATGGGACTCAGAATATATGCTCGACTATACGATATATTTTTTTCAACACGATTGATTCAATACTATTTTTGTTATGCAAGTTCAAACGTGAACGGCAACGCAGTTTTGAGGTAGTGTGCAGCCTTAAGCAAGCGTTATGATCCATGCTCGTGCCTTCTCTGTATGAGAAGGGGCCCTGCATTGCCCAGCAGTGGGACAGTAATAGGCTAGTACTATTATTATTTACCTACGAGATCCAGCCATATTTTGTTAGTTTGACCTAATAACTATGCAATTAGCCTCCTCACAATGCTTTTCATTAAGGCAGAATGAGATCTCTGCCACTATAGTTTTCAGGATGCTTAAATTATGTTTGTTTTCTTAAGTTGAGGTAGTTTATTTTTGTCATTGGCTTGCCCGAATTTGAGCCAGGCAGGGTCGAAACCTTAAAAAAGATTAAATGATTTGAAGAAAGTCATCTAAATAAAGGATTTCTCTTTGACTTTGATATTGACAGCGAATATAAAAACAAAATTATTGTTCAGAATAACATGATAACATACTAACACAGTGAACTTTATAATGAATACCTTAGTATTAAGTGGATTAGTAATGTTACGTACTGTTATTAATTATTAACCGCTATTTAATAATATATTTGACCTGTAAGTTTGTACTTCTAGGGTATGTGATACTGGCCCTATTATTCGCTTAATCCATACTAATAATATAAATGGGAAAGTGTGTCTGTCTGTCTGTATGTTTGGCTTTCTTTCACGGCAAAACGGAGCGACGAATTGAAGTAGTTGAAGGGATGGAGAGTAACATAGGCTACTTTTTGTCTCTTTCTAACGCGAGCGAAGCCGCGGGCAGAGGCAGGGGTTTGTTAAATTTTGATCTGGAGTTTTCAAGATTGCAACTGCAAACAAAACACTAAATAGTTTCAATCTAGTTGCGCACAGGAAACCACAGGGAAAAGCTTCATATAACGACTACTACTAATTACTTTTATACTATAACTATAAAAACAATGAGCTCGGCTCACAAGCTCATTGTAGTTAGTAAAAAAAAACAAACCCTAATTGACGACAGTGAGTGCGGTGCAGTAACAGAAACAGCAGTTCAAATGCACTTCAAGACTTCAATTATTCTAGAGTTAAATTATTCAGTTAGCACGAAATTAGGTACAGCCGTGTCTTATGTTGCACGATACAGGGTGCATCGGTAATGCATAGACGGCTGAATAGAATTTTATAGTACAGTCACGAGCATAAACATATATACACTATGTAAAGATTTGAACATTTTTTCTCTTAAATGAGACAGAACTTTCAGTTAAAACTTATTTTATAGTAAATATATCATAGGCTACTATAAAATGTGCCCTAAAACTAGGTATATATCATTATAGTTATTCTAAGAGAAAAAATATTTTAAAGTTATCGTGGTGGTCATGTTTATACACGTGACTGTACCACAGAGGCACGAGAACTCTTCTGTAATTATCTTAGAGTTTGTTATGTCTTCAGGTCTTTTTCAGGAGCTCGGAATAGGAAGTTTAAAGAGAAAACACGTAGAACCGTTGATCTTGGTTGCAATTCCTAAATTTGTGACGGTCGTTAAATTTATTTATTTATTTATTTTTAAAGAAAGCTTACAGACTAATATCAACTTAAGTGACATGCATAGATAGGGACAATTTGCTAATAACAAGCTTCCACATGTATAATACTACTTAGCTATCGTTATAACTGCGTTGACCGGTTAATTCAGCGGTTTGAATAAGAACTTACATTACTAAAGTGAAATACTTAGATATATCAAGTCGTGCAATAACAAAAACAAATAAGATTCTAACTGCGGTAGTCACCAAAATAGTCCTTGTTTAAAATACTTCTAAGTTTCTGTGCGCTGGTACAAAATAAGTCTATATCCAGATGAGATGGTAAACCATTAAATGCTCTAACACTACGTATGCAGAACGCGTTGCGCCTGTAGTTAGTCGATGCAGATGGTACATGGAGCAACGGCCGTTTTCTTAGGCCATTTTGGTTAGCTCGCAGGAATATTTTGCCGAGTAGTTCGGGACAATCAACCGTGCCGTTTGCGATGTTCATTCGAAAGCAGATATCATTTATATTACGTCTTACCTCCAACGGTAAGAAATGATATCGCTTACAACGGTGTCATAATCCACTGAGAATTGACCTGCCTTAAAGTCCAAATACCGCAAGAATTTCCTCTGAATTATAAAGGTTGTAAAAAGCAGAAAACTTGACAATCAGTTCCACTAAGGAATATTTAACCTTTTGACGACCAACCGACAGCCGGCTGTCGGGCTGCTAATGTCTATTGTGTCTCAAATCACGTGTGTTCGAAGAATCAATAACTGTGCAGCTATTTCCACATAAAACGATTCACCCCTCAGCGCTAATGCAACACTTCATAAATTTAATAGCATGTAAAATCGATATTTTGTTGTCACAACTTGCAACTATCAAACTAGGGCAAGTGACATATAAAACTTATGTAATTACTTAGAGAGAAAATAGAAAAAGTACGTGTACTTGAGTAACTATTTATTAATCTGTGGTACTAAGTTCATTTCCCAAAATTCTTGATCCTTACAACATTGAAACGAAAATTGCAAACGCCTTTTATATTTGGTTTGGTTTTTATTTATATTTGGTGAATATATTAGTCAGGACAAGTAATTATCCTACAAATAATTGTTCAAATAGTTTTAAAGGATATAATGTCTATTACCTACTCTTTGAAAAAACTTTGATCAATGTAGCTTTTCCATCAGTATAACACGTAGACTGCATAACACAACGTTATGACCTACAGTAGTAAGTAAAGACCTATTTTTCAGTATTAGGCTGTGTTTTCAAAAGCTCAAAGAAATGGCTAACCTGAAGTTTTGCTCAGCTACTTGTGTCATTGAGAGTTAGCGTGCTGGTCTTCAATCAGGTGTGGGAATATGCAGGTGGGATATTAACAATTAACGATAAGTAACAATGGCTTCTTTTTATCGATCTCTTTTGTCGCAGTAATACGGCCATGTCAAGTACTTTGTTATAGATAGACGATAGTTTTATTGCGAAGGACGAACCATATCTATGTGGCGACATCTATTGCTTAACATGTAAACTATAACTGACATCCTACATAGCGTAATAAGGGATGATTCTCATTAGAGCGGGCAGGGGCTCGGACGGGGCACGGTTTTAATCTGTTACATATATTTTATATGAATCAATTTATATTACACAGTGTCCCGTGTCCCGTCCGGGCCTGCTCGACACACTCCAATACCACGTTTGTTGCACGGTCCCGCCCCGCCCCCTCCACTCGGTGTAATATAAATTGCGTAGCACGGACGGGCCCCGGCTCGTCCACGCCCGGCCCTGGCACGGCTCGCTCAAATGAGAATCATCCCTAATGGCTTGATTACACCTACCGAGTAGAGTGGCGAGACAGTAAAATGTAACTCGGCCGAGACAGTGCCGTAGCCGAGTAAGTGTTCACACGTATTTTCGATATTGTGGCGAGACAGTTCAGTTATTAGAAGAAGTGCAAGGACAACTGAGGCTAACATGGATCGGAAATCGTTTATTAGAAAGTCTACCAAGCTACTAATTCCTCTCCTGGTAGAAGAATTAACAGAATTGTTGGCCCAAGAGAAATCTCGAATTTGGATTTGGTATCGAAATACCATTTCCCAGCCATTATTTATGTTTCTATGTCTTACGGTAGTATTATTAGGTATATATATTATCTTTGTATTTATGGCTAAACGAAAAAATTCACGGAGTGACGTGACGTGTACGCTCCGAGTGGAGAGTGGTGGCCGAGTGCTGTTTAGATTCACCGAGTGACCGAGCGAGACAGTGCGGGGAAGTGGGGAGGTGGGTACTCGGCCTAGTAAATAGAACTGGGTCCGAGTGACTGTCTCGGCCGGTTGCTAGGCCGAGCGCTCGGCCGAGTACTCGGCAATGTGTTTACAAGTACCGAGTACTCGGCCGAGGGCACTGTCTCGCCACTCTACTCGGTAGGTGTAATCAAGCCATAAGGCTCGTTAACATCACAGGAAGGAGCCCAACAGGGCCAACGCCTGCCGGGGTTGCGGAATGTTTATAATAGTTACTGTGACCCTGGAACATAAAGGGCAATCGAAGGAACATGAGTGGGTTTTAGTCAGTAAGAGTCTGACACGCCGTCCCGCCGCACCCAGGACGGGAGCAGTCATTGGGTGATTTCCCACTCACCAAAAAAAAACGGCTCGTTAACATTGCAGGGGCAATCGATTGCAAGCACCGACGCCTGTCGGGGCTGCGGGTTGTTCGAAAGAGATACCGCGTTCGGAAGAAACATGGGTAGGGATTTGGTCAGTAGAAGTCTGCCACTCCCTACTTATTTCGTGGTTCCACCAAAAGCGGGAGGGGTCATTTGATGATTGCCCACCCTCAAAAGAAGGCCATATGTATCTCATTAGGACTCCATGTTGTACAACTCGGGTCGCCAACAAAAGGCAGTCATGAAAAACATATTTGTTTAGTCCTTTTTTTTGGGAGTGGGAAATCATCCAATGACTGCTCCCGTCCTGGGTGCGGGGGGAGGGTGTGTCAGAATTTTACTTAGTGGCCATGTTTAAATCGCGTCAAAATTATCTGTGGAAAGCCTTAATTTGACAGGACTAACTAATATTTTATAATCCCCCCCCCTGTACACCATACATACCATACATACCATAGGGGGTGTACCCCTGGACACCATGGTAGCCCGACGGACGTCCTAATGAAATGTGACCTTTATCATCTCCCGAACCCTTTCCCAATAACGTTGGGGTCGGCTTCCAGCCCAACCGGATTCAATTGGATACCAGCAGTTTACTTGAAGCGACTGCCTATCAGACTTCCCCAACCAGGCGACACCATACCCCTTGGTTACACTGATGAAACTTTCAGGCTTCTGACTACCCGTAATGACTGTTATTTTTTTATGAATGACTAGCTGATCCTCGCGGTGATAATGTAGCTTTCGAATGGTGAAAGAATTTTTAAAATCGGTCCAGTAGTTTTTGAGCCTATTCATTACTTTTCAAACTTCAAACAAACAAAGTTTTCCTCTTTATAATATTAGTAAGAAGTATAGCCAACCAGGACCATCGGCTTTACGTGCTTTCCGAGGCCCAAAATTTCAATGATGTCTTAGTTAAACTTGTGAAAGTAAATAAATGACGGCTGTCGCGCTGCTATTGTCTTTCTATTGTGTCTCGAATCACCAGTGTTCGAAGTTTTAAATTGATATCGGTAAATGTGACACTACCGTTCTTGAAACGCAGCCAGTCTGTACCGCGCGGTCACACACACAAACTCAAAAAAAAAAAAAAAACCGGCCAAGAGCGTGTCGGGCCACGCTCAATGTAGGGTTCCATAGTTTCCCGTCCGTCACAATAAGTGTACCTACTTATAAGTTTAAAAAAAGACTATTTGTTACGTTGACATACTAAGTACGCAAAAATTATTTTGTGCAACCTTTTTGTCTTTTTTGCACAAAAACTGTTCTTTCTATCAAGTTCAAAATAATTTTCCTAGAAAGTCCTTATAAAGTTCAACTTTCCAGATTTTTTTCATATTTTTTAAACCTACGGGTCAAAAGTTAGAGGGGGGGACGCTTTGATTTTTCCTTTTGGAGCGATTATTTCCGAAATTTTTGACATTATCAAAAAATTATTTTAGTATACCCCTATTCATTTTGAAATACCTATCCAACAATATATCACACGTCAGGGTTGTAATTAAAAAAAAAACCACTTTCCTATTTACATATAGGGGGGCTACCCTATTAAACGTTTTTTTCCAATTTTTTTTTCGCACTTTGTCGGCGTGATTGATATTGGTACCAAATTTCAGCTTTCTAGTGCTAACGGTTACAGAGATTAAGCGAGGACGGACGGACAGACAGACAGACATGGCGAAACTATAAGGGTTCCTAGTTGACTACGGAACCCTAAAAAAGGTAATTTTATAGGTCCAAAGCATACAAGGTTTAATCTAAAAAACAGTCAAAATAAAATATAAAATAACAAAAGTTATTGATTGTTGTATCGTGAGGAAACCTGGACTTGTACATACATAAATGAGTCCGAAATCGCCAACCCGCATTGAGCAAGCGTGGTGATCAATGCTCGTGCCTTCTCTGTATGAGAAGAGGCCTTTGTCCTGCAGTGGGACAGTAATAGGTAGGTATTATTATTGATTGTTGACTGATTTATTTTACGAGTTTTATAACAAACTCTTAAAAAGTGTTGCAGTTTCAAAAATGCACCTTGTATACAAGCTTTCGCCCGTGTCTTTTTACTGTTACTTTCCGCACCCATTTGTCGTAGCCTATACCAGGGCTCCAAACTTTGAAGCCTTCGGGCCATAATGATTTTTTCAGTTTGTTCCAGTTTTAATTTTTCTGCCCTTAACTATATTTCTAGATTCATTCGCTGTCGCGGGCCAGATTGATGACACTGGCGGGTCGGATTTGGCCCGCGGGCCGTAGTTTGGAGACCCCTGGCCTATACTATTCTTCATAAATTAAGCTATTTTGTGTAGAATTAAAATTCATTCATTACCATAATTAAACAAACAAAAAAATACAAAACTGTTTAGCTATATTATATTCGTATAGTTTATTTACATTTCGCTTATAGTTAATATTTTTAATTTTGCATTTAATTAAGTTATATGAGTCACCAGTCTATTGCGCCATTTATGTGCAACAGGAAAAAGTTCGATAAACTCACTAACCCAGCAACAGAGTCCACACGTGTGTTTTTCCACCATCCTCCTTACCTTATTATTTCATATATAAACCCGTTACATGTTGACTAGTGGTTCCAGTTGCTCACTGACCGTTGGCCGCACTCCAGTCGAATCAAAATATTCAAGATGGCGGGTCTCTTCGTATTTATATTACTCGGATTATTCATCGCGCCGTCTTTACAAGTCTCTTGCAACGGCTACGATTTTGGAACCAAAAACAATTGCTTCGGACAGTGTTATGACGCCTGTGTGACTGGACATGCCAATGGCTGTTCAATGGACATGTGTTATAAGAGTCTTGGAGGAAACTGCCACAACGGACGAGGTTACAACAGCGGGTCCATTTGTTTCTGTGAAGGAGTGGCGACGAAATGTAAGAATCCAGATTGGGATTAGAATAAGGAGCTAGAAACCTGAAGAAAAGCATAGGCAATATAGAAGACAATATACAACTTCGCAAGATTTCCAAGAGTGCCGATAACAACTTAAACATTTGAACACGCGTGATTCGAGACAATAGAAAGACAACAGCAGCGCGACAGCCGGCTGCCGCTTGGTCGTCGAAAGGTTAAAAATGGATAGATAAAACATTCCATAAAGATGCTGATGGATTGAGAAGAGAAGAGAAGACAGAGAGATATTTTATATTATGATGTTGGGGCTTTTATTACCAGAATAAAACACTTTCTACAGCCAGTGCGCCAGAAACGAAACTATGACTACCTACGACTCGTATTTACAAAATGATTGTGGCGTCACTACCTCCCGTCATTACGAAATAATTTACAATATTATAAGTTAGTGTAATAATTACTTAGATTAATGTGATGAGGCTGAAATACCTTTGTAAGGTATGTCTGTAAATAAATTAAGAATTAAAGAAACATGTTTGCAAGAAGTTTTAATTTCAAATTAATATAGGTGTAAGTATTATTTAAACCTTTAATCATATAATTTTTGGGTTAAATCTAAATACTCTCAACACTAAATTTAGTAAGTAGTTAGCCTAGTACGCAGGAGTTAATATATAATAATTATTATAGTGTATAAGTGGCACAATTGTGCACAAACACAAGTTTATTCCATTTTCCTCTTAATTTCTATTCACGGGGAAGACAAACACTAATATTCCAAGGAATCAGAGATTTCTAATGGAAAAACCTCGACGCAGAGAGAACTAAAGTAGCAAAAACTCGTACTTACGAGTAGAACGCGAGCTGACGTAAAGGGAACGAGTGCTTTGTAAGGGATACTTTAAATGTAGCGATCATATTAGGTCATCTTTATCATTTACTTTTGCTAAATAAAAACAGACACAATAAAAAGACAATAGCAGCGCTACAGGTAAAATAACGTTAAAAAAGTCACTAACGAAGGTAGTTGAGAATAATTTCATTTTACATCATTTCGTTTTTTTATGCTTTTGGATGTTCTATTGTTAAACACTGGTGATTGTATGAATAGGTATTTGTTTTTATCTTAACCATAGTCAATACTATCATGTCACAATGGTGTACAAAAGCCTACGTAAGTAATTCTAGGCTCTTTTTTACAGACTTTAATTTTGTTTTTTTCCATTGTTTTTTTCGTCACCTTCCGTCCACCTTCTAGTTACCAATGCATAGTGCGAAGACACTTTTGCCCTGCGGTCCAAGTGTACTTTTGCAGTTAACGCCCCCCCAATATCATTTGAGTCAATGTTTTTTGCCCACGTTACATGGTGTTCCGGATTCTGACCACCAGCTTCCGATAAAAATGCTGCCCTCTTTGGCTTACAGATACAAAATAGCATTGATGTTTTTTTTTTCATTTTCTATCTTTCCGAGTGTGTCTCGAATTATATAACGGTGGTATTCTCGTAACTAGAATACATAAAATGCTATATTATAGAAGCATATCAACATCGTAGAACGGTCAAAGTCAAATTACAATAATGCTAATAAAGTATATAAATAGTTTATTACTCAAATTATAAGGAAAAGGACCTAAAATATATGTTATTGTTATGAAAATGCGTCGTTAGGTACTTGTTATTGTCCAATAAGTATGAATAATTTTGACATTATCATTAAGGATTTTTATTTATAAAATATATATTTAGCGACCACTTGTTTATTCTAGTATAACTTTATTATATAAGTTTTCGCCAAGTTGAACCATAATTAATTTAAACTAGCTTTTGCCCGCGGCTTCGCTCGCGTTAAAAAGAGACAAAAAGTAGCCTATGTTACTCTCCATCCCTTCAACTATCTCCACTTAAAAAATCACGTCAATTCGTCGCTCCGTTTTGCCGTGAAAGAAAGACAAACAGACAGACAGACAGACATACTTTCCCATTTATAATATTAGTATAGATTTTAAGTTTGATTGAGTTTATTTTTAACAAACTCTTTTCATATTAATAAGGCTTTACCCAAAAACAAAATGGATTTATTGATTTAATTTATTTCTTATGCACAATAATAAAATATTAGATTTTAGCACTTTATATACCTTATTCTTATAAACATTAACGGTGCGAAATTTTAAACTTCTTCGATCGATTTTTGTTAAAAGGGTTTGATCTTAATTAAAACTATTTAAATTTTCCAAATCTTTATTTTTGAACACCTTAGACAATATAAAAATACCTAAACATATGTAGGTTTATACTTAGTTAAATTATTAAGTACATTTGTCTATATTATATATACTTAAAGTAGTACCCACTGATTTTGTTAATTAAGCTTAAGTAAATAATCTTAAAAACAATTAACTTAACCTAACAAAACACTTGAGCATTATCTAACTTTAAGATTTTCACTTACATTAAAAACGTCAAAAAATTACTTTACAAAAAGAGAAAAAATTTTTTAGAAAAACAGAAAAAATAATAGGTATATGAAATAAATATAAAATTATTTTCAATTTAATTTAAAAGAAGTGTGACGATAGAAAATAATGAAATAGTTATTAAAATATTACTGGTAGATGCTGGAGCTGAATTTGCCTTTGGGGTTTCGGTTCTGCAAAACAAAAAAGGTAAATATTAAAAAAAAAACAATTCGTTAGTCCAGGTGTTTTTGAGTAATCGGGGAACCTAGATAAAAAAGATCCCGACAAATTAAGATTTGGAATTTGGAGGAAATCGGATACCTTAAAAGGTTACAAATTGTTTTATACTGTGAGTAGCTGAATTGTATTTTTCAGTAGGTAAGGCCCACATTGCATCGCACTATGGAATATACAGGGTGTCCCATGGGTCATGGCTATGCTACATGGAGGGAAAGCACCTTAAATCTTGTAGATAGAACGTTTTACTGAAAGAAGACATTATTTGAATTTTAAAATCAATTCAAATTGCATTCATAGATTTTTAAATAATTTAATGGTTGGCCCGGGAATCGAACTTGTTCCTCGAGAAAAAATAATCACCCTGGGTGTTCACCCTGTATAGTATGGAAGTCTAGTTAAATATCCGTGAGAATTTGTAAGAAAAAGAGCAATCAGTTTTTTGAGTTTGTATGTTAAATAAAGTACACTAGCACATAAAGCTAGCTGAAACTATAAGACGGGATAAGTATACAGCACATATTTTGTGGGAAATCATCAAATGACTTCGCCCGCCCTGGGCGGAGCGGGAGGCTACGGCCACCCTTGTTACTTCGGTTCCCCTTTATGTTTTCCGGGGCCGTGGTCACTATTAGAATTATTTCGGCAGGATAAATGTACAGTAAGACTAATTTGTTCTTTGTCTCTGCCTCACCATTATATGTATTTTGTCAGTTGTGTGACAAGTTGTAGTTGCTTAGCTATCTGATTTGTTAAGCAACGAATATATTTTATTCGGGTGAAATATATACATAGGTATCTATTATTAATTATTAGTAATATATATTCATGCAGTGTTATGTAGACTTTCTAGTGAAAGAAATATTAAGGGGTTAGTTCAAGGCAAGCGTGCACCAATTGACATTTACTCAAATTTGTTGTTACTCACAAAATCTTTAATAATATGAACTAGTCTTACAACTAATTACAGATTTTAATATCTATATTTAACATGCAATAGAAAATATAGACTCTTCTTTAGAAATATTTCTAATGCTAAAATAAATAGACTTTCTTAAACACGTGATATAATATAACTCGACAGCATCGCGACCACTATTGTAAGATAAAGATGGAAAATAACTACGCCAGACTGCGTGCTTTTATCGGAACGTCATTTTATCTTATCAGGCTTGCGATTTTAGGTGAAAACGCAGCGGACACGCCGCGTTTACGCAGTAAGCGCGTGGTGAAATCATGTAATTCAGATGGCGCCATTGGGTCTTGTTCGATGTCGTTAGAATTGCTAGGAAACGTTATAAATTCGTATACGCCGCGTGCACGCTGCGAACTCGCTGCTTGACTCGCTTTGAAATTTCCTGTGTCATACGTGTTGTGCGGTACTTAAAAATTGTTGTGTGGCTGTGCGTTACGTTCTAGTGATAGACTAAGATTGTATATAATTTCTATTTTAAAGATATGGCAATTTATAGTGTTTTTTTAACACTTTTATTTTACGGCTGGTAACTCTAACTCTAACGATTTTTAACACAGGACTATCCTATATCAGACATCTAACTCTATGTAAGCCTGTAGGAACATTATATTTATCACCCAGAGACTATGATAGTTTACAAATATCATACACACAGGGGCAACAGATATTTGTAGACTATCATAGTCATATGTGCTTCTGTCGTGAGATCCATAATGGCGGCTGCTGCGTCAGTGCACGTGTATCCTAATTAACAATAAATTGTAGGACCTTGTAAGCAACATGCGTTTTTTAGTCTAAAATTAAGTTCTGGTTTGTGATCTTAACGTTATGATTTGCATTTCTGTTTTGATTCTTTAACTACCTCCGTATGTCTGCCTTTTAATGATGTGGTAGATAAAACTAATCTGACAAACTCAGTTTTACTTTTGTCTGTCTGTTTCCTTTATTGGCTATTATAATAGCCAATAAAGCTATAGCTATTATTATAAGCTATAGCTTACACAACCATTGTCGGTACAAGTAACACCGTGCCTTTAGAAATCCCTACTTCCCTACTAATATTATAAATGATAAAGTAACTCTGTCTGTCTGTTACGCTTTTACGTCTAAACCACTGAACTGATTTTAATGAAATTTGGTACGAGATAGAATTGACCTTGAGAAAGAACATAGGATAGTTTTTATCCCGAACTTTTGAAGAGTTCTCTTGAAAGGCGATACAACCGACATCCACGCGGGCGAAGCCGCGGGCAAAAGCTAGTTGATAAATAATTGGACATAAAGGATAAATATTACTATCCTTCATCCTTCATGCAATCGCCAGTCAGTCTGATTTAGATAACAATGAGTTTGACGTCGCTGGTATTACATAACGTCTGGTCTGGATTATTTCATTGTTCGTCCCACATCAAGGTTGTATCGCATCTCGTAACTCATTGAATCACATCCTACTCAAAACGTGACTGTAACAAATACGAAAGTATGTGACGATGTGTGAATGTTTAAAAACATTTTAGATGAAACTTAAAACTTTATAATATCAGGGAAGTGGAGCAGTAGCCGAGGTTCTAACTCAGCTTAAACCGCGGGAGACAGTATCATAAATAAATCACATAAATATTGCAATTAATCAGTTCAAAAGAACTGAGTATGGTACGAAATTAGTTTTATTTAAAAAAAACCATAAGATAATTTAATTCATGAAATTGATACTGATCAGCAGAATAGATTAAAAGATATCTCATGTCGAACTCTATTCTACAATGCCACTCGTCCAAAGGTGCAGATCAACTGTTATCAGGTTTTTCATAAGATCACGATATCTAATAAGATAATCACGTAGAACGATAGTACTACGAAAAATCACGCAAGGTTAGATATTTTTCACCCAACTTAAAATTACATGTAAAATCATGTATGCAAAAGAGAAACACTATTTCGAAAAAAAATAAGAATCAACAAGTCTTTGTTAAAACGTCCTTTAACTTGACCTACAAAAAAAACAACATTTATAAAGAAAATTTATTCAATTTGGTAATACAGAAGAAAACATGGCAGACACCAGCGTCAACGCCACACAAGAACATATAAAAGTAGAAAACGGTAGTCTTCATCTTATCCTAAATAACAATGGCTACTGAGATTCATAACAAGAACTGAAAGTCCTTTCTACGAAATATTTTGTACCTAATAATACCACAAGGTATAATAATAGTAATCGTAATAGTACGGAGAAGAGTACAGGTGTTAGTCAATGCATTGAGGCTCCAACTAAAACTTTTAAAGTCTCAATGCTCGTTAGTAACATAGAATTAGGAATGTAATCGAAAAGGATTAGTCCACAGAAAGATATATACAGCCTAAACGATGCAGCCCGAGAAACAGTACCTCATGAGCCTAAAGCACAGCATCCAATGACAGATACCATGAAAATAAAAGATATAGATATAATAGCAGCCAAAGATCTTACGGCTAAAATATATTACTCTTCCAGCCATTTCTCAAGAACATCTCTTAGACATAAGTTTAAAATAAAATGCTCCCTACAGGATTCCGATGACGCCACAGGCTACACGTCCTCCAGCGTTTCCAGTGGTCTTGGAGTCAGGGTGGTCAGTTAAGCCAAAGTCGTCCTTGCCGGCGTGGAGGACCAGACCCCTGCCGATGATGTTGTGCTTGCCGTTCAGCTTGATCTGACGGTCTACGAAGTCGATGTTGGAGGTCTTAGTGTTGTCAAACTTGACGTTACCGAGATCACCAACGTGGCGGATTTCGGCGTCGGGATGGCCGTGGGTGTGCTAGAACATGAAAAGTTGAAAATAAGTGTTTATCTATGAAAAGTCATTTATAACAATTTTAGATATGGAATAGATAGTACGAATACGAAAAAAGGATGATTAGTTACATGATGGTTGACACGAAAAATCGTATCTCATCGATCCTAAAATTATATTCATGATGTGATGATGACGAGACACATTGGTTGTCTATCAAACTTTTTTTACTATATCTTCTTTTGTCGAAAATTTGGTAGCAGTAGGTAGAAAATAGAAAGAAAATTCAAAGTCCAATATAGAAATTGTCCTTGATGAGAACAATATTTCTGTTGTAGCCAATTAGAGTCATGATCATAAAGCAGAAAGGACCACCTACCCCATTAGGGTTGAAATGTCCGCCAGTGGAACCGCATCCCTTGGTGATGTCTCCAGTCTCGTGGATGTGGAAGCCGTACTCGCCGGGTTCCATGCCGGTGACGGTGCCGGTGACGCGGACCAGGCCGTCATCCTGCT
Organism: Athetis lepigone; assembly: GCA_033675125.1. Taxonomy (NCBI): domain Eukaryota; kingdom Metazoa; phylum Arthropoda; class Insecta; order Lepidoptera; family Noctuidae; genus Athetis; species Athetis lepigone. The sequence continues at coordinate 19,746,456 of CM066239.1, read as the reverse complement.
GGGTAAACGTCACGCTGCCGGTCACGCCGTCTCCTACCAACTTGACGATCGCGGTTTTAACATCCTGAAACACAGATAAATTATAAAGGTTAATATGTGAACGATAAGTGTCCTTTTTGTTTGATTCTGAATGGTTTTGAAGGGTCTGATTTTGAAAGGTTTACCTTGGCAAAAGCATAGATGAGGTTGGCTTTTAGAATGTTGAACTTTTAGCGTTTTTAAATGTTGCATTTTTAAAGCTTCACCACACTTTGAACTGTCTTATTATCGATAGCGTTTGTTTTTTTTGTTGTGGTTTCGTATTAAGTGGCCACGCCTATAAACATTTGCAATATTAGGGACACACACACCCCACAAATGTGTTGCAATTCCTGAGACATGGTCTCGTGGCCTCGTGGCTCGCGAGAAAAACTTTTTCACAAAGACCTGTTCTACTTCTAACCGATGTTGAGACCAAACAGCAAAAGCGATGATATGTCAATATCGAACCATTTTTTTTTTTGGTGAGTGGGAAATTATCCAATGACTGCTCCCGTCCTGGGTGCGGCGGGAGGGCGTGTCAGACTCTTACTGACTAAAACCCACTCATGTTCCTTCGATTGCCCTTTATGTTCCAGGGTCACGGTAACTGTTATAAACATAACATTCCGCAACCCCGAATATCGAACCATTGGATATTGTTACAAAATTATTCATGTTAAGAAATTAGTTAGGGGTAGGTACCTAACAACTGTAAGCAAATATAGTTTTCTATGACAGTATTCTTTGATATTGTTACATTTCAGAAGTATGGAAATTAAAATAAAGCAATGCTTACTTGTTCTTCGTCAGCGGGGGCAGCAAATGCCAGAGCGAGGGCCGCGGCCACAAACAGCAAAGTCTGGAACATCTTTTATTTTCTGAAAATTATAACAAAATATTCCTTGAACATCGTTGTTGCATTTTAACAGTGCCGCAGAAATCTGTTCACACCAGCGACCTTAAATTATTGAGATATCAGCAAATTATCAGTCAATGTGCACTCAAAAAATATATATTTTTTGTTTTTGTATGCTATTAAGATGTCTATATTTTTTTATTCTGGCTCACCTGCGCTTATTATCTATTGGAAAAAACCTTTATTTTTCTAATGTTTGTATATTTTATTTTGTTAAATATCTTTCAAAACACGTCTTATTTTTAGTCTTGTATGTTGAAGTTCATTTGTTTTTCTGTTTTGTTTTGTTATAAATCAAGCTAGAGCTAGGTTGACTTTAAAAAAAGATTTCCATAATATACTAATTTAGTACATTATCTAAATTGGCCATGGAAATGAATCGGCCACACAGTTTACTAATTTTGTTAAAGTTATTCTCTAGTTACAATAACAAGAATAATAATATTCTTACTAATTTGCATGGGGCATACTTGGGGTTGTTGTACTCAATATGATGAACCACTTTTACTGTGTGACAAGCCTTGAAATCACGAATACATAGTCGACTGTTCCATTCATTTATATTTTACTAGCTTTTGCCCGCGACTTCGTCCGCGTGGAATAATAGTTCCCGTTCTCGGGGGTTTTCCGGGATGAAAACTATCCTATGTCCTTTCTTTGATCCCAGACTATATCTGTACCTTTCATTGAAATCGGTTCGGTGGTTTAGGCGTGAAGAAGAGTCAGACAGACAGAGTTACTTTCGCATTTATAATACCTATTAGTAGGTAAGTAATAAGTGTAATTAAGTAAGTAAATAGTAAGTGTAAGTATGGATTTATACTTGTGTTTAAACCACCATTGACAAGCTAACGAAATCAAAACTGACAGATATATGAAAGAAAGAAGAAAAGAAAGAAAAACAGTTTATTCGCGCTAGATACAAGTTTTATATTAGATAAACTTACTATAAATAAAATATTATACACTTGCACGAAATGGCTAGCGCTCAGCATATGCGTATGCGCATGATCGTACTTACGGCATTATTTAGCAACTCCTGAGTCTTGTGTCATAGACAAGATTAATAAGATTTATTCTCATTGCTCATGCGTCGATATCGCTGGTTTAGTTATTAACCGGTTCATTTGATAAGTATTACTTACACTAGTGAACCAAAAAGTTGTGGTCTTATTTTAGGGCGATGTTCTGTATCTGACCTAGGAGTAACCAAAGAGAATTATACAGGGTTATTGGTAAAACACCGACATCCTCTCAGGACTATGTTACTATCATCATAAAAACAACAACTTTTGTTCTATGATTTTTTACAAAATGTTATATATTAACCAAAAACAAATCTTTAAGATTTCGTTGTCCTATCTAACACATTTCAACTCTGTATTGTGCCGTAACAACATACCTACGCTTGCTGCGCACTGTCCTCGTTTACTACGCAGACTTCGTCACATTTAAAGTGTTCAATTTAAATATTTTTAATTTTGTATGAAAATGTAATGAACTAAAATATGATAAATTTTGAAATGTCGTAGAACAAAAGTTGTTGATTATGATGTTAGTAACATAGTCCTGAGAGGATGTCGGTGTTTTACCAATAACCCTGTATATATAACCAAGTGACACCGTGTCGCCCAGCTTGGTTGTGGAGGTATGACAGGCAGTCGCTTCATGTAAAACACTGGTGTTTAGATGAATCTGATTAGACTGGCAGTCGTCACAAACATTAAGATTTGAATAAAAGCTAGGGAGATGATGATCTGTATCCGACACATTGCCTACAGACCCTGCTAGAAACAGAATATTATTGTTAATGCCCACTGTCACACTGCGTCCATTGTTGGGACCCACTCGCAAGAAGTTAGGATTTCTTGAAGTCCAGATTGTAACCCTATCAAAGACCTTTCTGCAGTGCAGGACTTAGATCCTATCCCTACCACTCTTCAAACTGCAAAGATGCGAAATTGGGGAATAGAACACCTCTCGTCAAGAAATTGTACACCGCGCGGCAAGTTCAAATCGGGACAAGGGCTTTTTTATTTGGGGCGCAAAATCCTCATGAATGTCCTCCATCCATGGGGCAAAAAGGTCTGTCAGACGCTTACTGACTAAAAACCACCCCGGTGTTCCTTCTTCCATCAACACCGAGGATCGCGAAACTGATAAAACTTCCAAAATCCCTGGTTATTGCCAACGTCTGCAGCCCTTCTCAGGGGTTTGGAGCCCTGACTCAAAACAAAAGCCAAGCCGTGACTTCGCAGTAGCACGTAATATGGCTTAGCTATTCGCTATCTCTATCTGTCCATCGTAGGTTGTCAGTTGTGTGACTGTGACAGCAATATTTCTTACTCAAATCATTTGATAAACAATGTTCATTTATCATGGTTATTTTAAGAATTTCATTTTATTTATTTATTTTGGTTCGATTTTGTAATAAAACTAATATTTTTCCTTTTTACTAACCCGTTTTATTTTATGCTTTAGTAAATAAAGCTTATTTTGTCTGCGGAATAAATTAGATTTCAATTACTGATGTTTTAGTTTTATTAACCCCCGACACATTTTGTGTGTGTATGTGTGTATATTTGGCAGTCTATTTGTCACCATAGCTCTTAAATGTGTTGGGTGGTTGCAGTCGCCATCTTAATTCGGGGGCGGGAGAGGTTTTAAACTTTTTTTTAAACTTGTCATTGAACAAACATGATGATAAAACAAATATTTTTATTAAAGAGGTGGTATTTGTGATGTCTTATGTGATAGTTTTAACTTTTCAGAACACTTGAAGATGAGATCAAACCTATATATTTCCCAGATAAAATATAGTTATTTTATCATCTCACGTATTCTAAGTTAGAGACGATCGTGTCGATAGCCGATTAGATAAAATTTGTCATAGATACACGTATTTTTATCATAAAGTTTAGTTTCCCTAGTTACTAATCAATTTTAGATGCAATCGTCATAACTATAAGCCTACTCCATGCGAAACAAGCAAACATTAACAAACTAAAATTAAATACCTATTTTTAGTTGAAATGGACGTTCCAAAATGAATCATAATCTTATGAAAATATCGCACTGGCTTTAGGTAATACAGTTCATATATAACTTTAATCTTAGCACGGTTCATAGACACGATTTCATTACTAATTATAGTAGTACATAAGTTAATTACATCAGGTTTATTGACAAACAAACATAAACAAGGACAAACGTAACATTGTTAACCCCACCCCAGCGCTCGGTCAACGCTAATGTGCCGGCGCAAAAACCGGTTACACTTTATTTACTAAAAACAAAACACTACTGGACACAATGTTATTTATATGTAACTTACGATTGTTCTAGATTAATTAGGTAATTTATAATCTGCGTAGAAAAGCTTGTATATACCGGCAAACGTTTTTTTATAATTACATAGGTACAATATGTATTGACTTTGTATAACCTTCCAATGTTCCAGAACGAATATAAACAACGCAATTCACCGCTAAAAAATCCGAGAAATGTTGCTACTAAAAGAAACTGATTCAAAACAGTAATAAAGAGGTGTCAAAACATTGATATTTTCTACGATAATAAAATTAATAACATTATTGAAGAGGCAAGTGTACTGGTCAAGCGACTTACCTGTGCGACGAGAGACGGTGAATGGATCAGTTGCTCAACGCTCGACTAGCGCTGACTTACATTCATACTCGATATATACTCTACTTGTCCTGCCACTAGCGCAGGCAAGTGCGCAGAAGTTCCACTCGTTTTTGTCAAGTAAATCGATGATGATAATTATGTTCATATTGTCAGTTAAATATTTAGCAAAAAAATAAAATTGAAATTGTGGGTTTTCTAGAGAGATAAGTAAAATTCAGCCCCCTTACCATGACGTTTAAAGTAAGATTGTTTTAGTCCTGTTGCAGGAGTGTGTAAGTGACAGCGCCAGACACGTTGTCTAGCGCCGTCTCTTTCCCACTGAAAGTAATATCAAAGTAATACTGGGGCTTGTGGTACGCCCCCAGGTCGGGTAAGTAAGAAATCTTCTTACTTCCTTAATTATCTCAATTCATTTATCTATTTTTGTGCACAGATGTTTAAACAGAATAAAAGTAGAAATGTAAAACTAAAACAGGAGGGTTGTGGTAATTTCTGAAACAATTTATTTCAATATTCTTACGAAAGGAAAAAAAATCTACTTACAATAAGTATAGAAATGAATTCCAATTTCCCTAGATTTAGTTTTAATCTTAAAAGTTTATACTTAGCATTTTTGCTACAAATTAACCTACGTCTGTATGCTTGCCTAACAAAAAAATAAAAAATATAACAATGATGCTAAGCTTAGTTAGTTAAGTTTTCCTGCTCGCCATACAGACGGAATTCCCATCATATTGACACAAAGAGTGCACATTTAAACCTTCTGTGTCTACCCCTATCATCACCAGCAAAATTAACGAAAGCCAACAAGGAAAAATTATTTAGAAGTCGATGAGATCAACATGTTTTAATTTTAGTGATAAAAGGTAAATAAAACCTTTTATATTTTTTAGCAACTAAAATTGCATAATAACAAAATATTTTTCCTAAGATACATCTACCTAACCTTTTGTTTGAGTTTATTAGGAACCAGCTGCCCTGCGGCTTTATCCGTTCATCTTTATATATATAATTCTTCTGTGAGCGTGTATGTCCTTGAACTCCTCCTAAACGACTGGACTGATTTTGATAAAAATTTTTGTGTGTGTTCAAGGGGATCTGGGAATGGTTTAGATTCACAAATCAACCCGGCAGATGGCGCTGATTGCTTGAAAAAGCATGTGATCTCGAAAACGGCCCTAACGATTTCGCTGAAATTTGATATGTGGGGGTTTTCGGGGACAAGAAATCGATCTACATATGCAGGACAACGTCTGTTGGGTCCGCTAGTTTTCATATAAACTTTCAACCCCTGCTTTTTTCTGCCAATAATTTAACTTGCTTCTTATTAGTGCGTCTCCAAATCATGAAAAGGAAGATTCTGTGCATGTTTCAAGTGTCTAGCTAGTTATATTTAGTTAAATTAAGATAAAATCTACTCCAGAGCGCTGCGTCTAGTTTCAGTAGTTTCGGCTGTGTGACCACTAAAAAGAAGACATACTTGAGTTGTAATATGTATCTCAATAATCGTCATGATTTGTTATGCATTTTTGTGCTAAATAATTAAGTTAAAAAATAACATCAACAAAAAATACTATTTTGTTATAAAAGTATGAGAAATAAAACTTGTATCTGATGAGACGATGAAAAACTTACCTATATTATAACAATTTGCATGTCCAATTCTGACTCAATTTAAACATTTAAGAGCATTTTATTTCTATGAAGAAAGAAAAAGACAAAGAATACTTCACAAGTGCTTAAAAAAGACAACACATCACCTCAGTCAGTTTTATTATATTTATAGATCTCTGGGATCACAAACAAGATGCGTTGCCATCCCAGAAGACGAATTCATAAACTAAACAAAATTTTAGTTCAGTACTTCTTTTTCTTTAGATACTTACTATCATTTTTTTAAAGAAAAGGACAGAGGTGCCGATTCTCTTATTCACAAACTAATGTAAATTTAAGTTAAGTACATCTTTCTCTTTCTGTTTAATTAAGAAAAGGACAGAAGATCAAATATTAGTTAAGTCCTGTCAAATTTAGATACTCCATAGATAATTAAGACGAGATTTAAAAACATGGCGTCTAAATATACGTCAATTTTCTTCAGGCGCTGTGTAATTTAACAAGATTAAACTAAAATGTTTCTGCTGTCCTTTTCTTTAAGAAATGGAAAGAGAAAGATGCATTTAACTTAAATCTTGTTAAGTTTGTAAACAAGAGAATCAGCACCATTAACATTGCCAAATTATGATAATCTTAAAATAATTCAGACGCAATTTAAAACATAGCCACTAAAAATGCGTCGATCTTCGTCAATATAACAGGACTAATATATTTTATCTTGTCTTTTTCTTAATTAAATAGAATGAAAAGGATGAACCGAACTTAAATTCAGTTTAGTTTATGAACAGGGAATTTGCATCATTCATTGCGTAACGTGTGAGCAGAGTGGAGTAAAATTTTATTTGCATAGATTGCTGACGAACCTCGTACAATCTAGATTATTCAATCTACATTAATTAGGCATGCAAAATACAATTGACAAATACTGTCAATGTTCATTCAATACTACGTAGACGAGGTAGACCCAGGATATTTTTATATTATTATCAGGGTCCATAATTACTATATTATATTGTTCTATACATTATGGATTGCAATAAACGATATGATTTGATTTGTTTCTTTATTTATTTTAACTACAGAATAAAAAAATCGAAATACCTTTAAATTAAACTTATATTAAACCTTTGAACACACGTGATTCGAGACACAATAGAAAAACAATAGCAACGCGACAGCCGGCTGCCGCTTGGTCGTTGAAAGGTATGAGTTATTAGTTATAGCGCACTCTTATTATGTATGCTTCATCATGTATTATGTACTTACTAGCTTTTGCCCGCGACTTCGTCCGCGTGGAATAATAGTTCCCGTTAACGGGGGATTTCCGGGATAAAAACTATCCTATGTCCTTTCTCGGGTCCCAGACTATATCTGTACCAAATTTCATTCAAATCGGTTCAGTGGTTTTGGCGTAAAGAAGAGACAGACAGACAGACAGAAAGACAGACACAGTTACTTTCGCATTTATATTTATTAAGTACGGATTACCTATGTTTGCAATAAATAATTTTGACTTTTGAATTTTTGACTTTTATTTAAGACTGGTATTGTCTGATTAATTTTTTTTGGAAAATCTCAATAACTTAATACTTGGTAAGCATGTAATTTAGATAAAGTTATTTGATAGTCGTTATGGGGAGACTGTAAACAAGAAATTAGAAGGCAGAAAAAATGCATGTGATAACGTCGACCAGCCTGAACATTAGATTTTTATACTGCCTACTTAAACTACCTTATTTAAAAAAATGCTGAAGAAGCGAAACTTTTACCGTTCCGCTTAGGGATCCTGAGAAGTCGAGAGTCTGTAAATACATTCTGAAAGGACTGGAATACGTGAGACATTTGGCAACAGTCCGGGAAAATTATAATTTGAGAGATAAATAGTTCAGTTTTGGTTTATTTATCATTAGATGGCAAGCAAGCCGACGACCTGCCTGGGACTTAATTCTGTTATTGCAATCATGTCTCAATTAGCGGGCCATCCACTAACGTTCATTCCTTCTGGCTTGTCCCGTCGTGCAATCCGTACAGAAAAGCGACGGGATAAAATAAAACCGTCGAAGCCACTAACTAAACCACAATCCTTCGTTCTTTCCCCTGACTTTATCACGACACGCCAGTCCGGCAGGAAAAACAATCCTTCAGTGACCATCCACACGTTTGTGTACATTCCTGTCACTTTGCATCTTGTCAGCCATACCGAGGGATTGCGCGTGTGTGGATGGTGACAATCCTACTATTTTATGAAGATTGTTGTCATTTGAAAGGAATGCTCGTCATTTTAAATAATCTTTATGGATTATTTTCATTTTGCAACAATTATGTTTATATATTTATGTTTATATTTATCTTTATGTTTATGTGAGTGTACCTATATGTATTTAGTACTATAGTATGTAAATATATATATTTAATTTTGGTATTATTTTTGTACCTTTGCATTTTGCATCTACCATGATTTGTCTCTGCATCACCCTAAGGTAGACTGGGAGAAAATGCCTGAGTGTACGAACTGAGTGAAGAGCGTTGAGCGGAGCGTGCAGCGTTGCGTGGAAGTTGTTCTCGCGCCGCTAGGTCGCCACTCAGGTCACCTACGTGTTAATGCATCTGTTTGATATGGACGCCGCACGCCCCGCCCTGCTGGACGCTCGATTTGAGCGGGCACTCAGGCCCTACACTTAAGCATTAAGTCCGCCTGTGGGCAGTGTTTTTCACATTATGTCCATGAGGTTTAATAAATAAACATGTGTACCTTTAAGAAAGAGATTGCTGTTGCTTTGAGTTTTATTGCAAGTAAATATCTATTTAAACCTAAATTAAGACATAGGATGTGGGAAAAAAGTGGTTATTAGAAAAGTAGAAATATAGGACTTTAAAAAAATCTGGCATGCGACGAATCCGATGATTTTAAGAAATATTTTAAGAGGCGATGTCTCGTCTTTTAACGAACTGCTCAAGTTGATAACACCGTATTGTGTCTATGTCTTGGAAATGCATTTTATCCTTCCAGGACGAATACGAACACAAAATGATTACAAACGAGCGCTCAATCACGCCGGACAAATAAACAGACACTCTAACTTGATCACAGAGCGCGTCGCGCCCGTTGCGACGGTACGGGTGGCGAGGTTTTGATACCGTCGTTCTTTCTCGTTCTTGCAAATCCACTGGTGTTCATTCCGTAAGGATTGTCGCGACGCACGGTGGGCTGAAAATCGGCTTTCATAGACTTAGGGATTTCAATTTGCAAGTGCTTGTTTTTATGCCGGATATCGCTTCTATTAGACATTACTATGTACAAAAATGACACCCGAGTTAATTCTACCCAAAAACGAAGGAAATATAATTTTTTTACGAAAAATTTGTATGAAGCTAGTATGAAAAATCGAATTATCTCCTAAACGGCATGTTTAACCGTAATATCCTTGGAGATGGTCATAGTGCTAATTATTTATGATTTTTTGGTTGGCGATAGGACGAAAAATTTAATGCCGTTTTTTTTTTAAAAAATCGTCAAAATATTTTTATTTATTTTTACATGTAAAACGATCCCTTTTAGTGTCTAAGTTAAAAAGTTCGATATGTTATTAACCCAAATATTAAGAACACACGAAACAAGAAAAATAAAATAAAAAAATTGCTGTTTTTGACACATTTATATTAATTTAAATAAAAAAAGATTTATATTGAAGTAACATTATGAAGTTATATTTTATACAAAATAAGTTAATTTAAGGAATTAATACTAAGCATTCGTAAAATAAAGTAAAATAAATAAAAAAAATAAAACATATCATTAAATATTACAAAAAAACCCAAACACACTCAAATACAAATTTACAAATATGTACATATATATCTTTTTTACAAATTTTCCTTATCACTCTCGTTGTCAGACTCCAATTCTGAGTCAGCATCCAGATTGGATATATCCAAAAATTCGAACTCAGTTTCCTGAAATTGAATTAAGTCGAGAGTTTCAGCAAAAAAGCTCTGCTTTTTCTTGGCATCTAACTTAGGCCTTTGTGCACTTAGCAAAGGGTCCGAAGAAACAACAAGCATATTTAAAATGTCTTGATTGGAATCCTGCCTGCTTCTTTTCCGCGAATGATGTTCTCGAAACCTCCTAAAATCTTTGTTTCGAGACTCTGAGGCTTCTTCCGAGAGAGTCCCAATCGGCACAATATTATTTTTCTCGATTATGTCAGCCCCATGGATTAGTAACTTATGAACGGTTGACGACATGTAGAACCAGTCGTATAGTAAATACGTACTTTTCTGCTGTTTTGCGAGCATAATCTCTAAATTTTATTATATCGATCTGCTCTCCAGATGTAATTGCTTGTAAAATTACAGCAAATCTTTTGATGAGGTCTTCATCCAAACCGGTTATAGCTGCGGTTTTATTAGAAAACTCAAAGAATTTTCTTGCAGTATTCCCGTCATTGGTGGTTCCCGAGCCTTGTTTTACTATATCAATCAACAGATTGAGCTCATCTTTGAATTTATTTTGAATTATTTTCTTTCTTGTCTGTAGCATTTCTTTGTGCTCATCACTTCTCGCTGCCCACCGTTTGAAGTCCAGTTTGTATGCAATGTGTAACAGACATTCCATACAATTTATACGGGCGTGTAGGGATGACAAGCCAAACTCATACAGGTCCGAACACACAATTTTTGATGTTACAGCATCTAAGCGGTTCATTTCTGTAGGCTTTGCTAAGCACAGGTAGCACGATGCATTTGATCTAGCTTCAGAAAGGTAAGTACAGACTTTAGCGTCGATCATCGTCATCATTAGTTGATGAGTCACCCTATTATTATTATTGCACTCTGTGGGGATAAGGGCCTCAATTTCTTCATCCATTTGTTTTTTCAGCCCAAGGACAACTGCTTCACTCTCCTTTACAAAAGTAAACTGAACTGGACGACAATACAAAACTGAGCATGGTTTTGGGTTCGTCCATAAAATGTTGTCTCCATCTGTCAGTTTTAGTGGCACCAAGGAGGTCATGAAAATGCTTGAATCATCTTCCTCACCCTCAATTTTCTGCTTGTATCGGCTTTGGTTAGAAGCACCGTCAAATCCCCACTTGGATATCAGCTTCAACTGCTTGTTATGCTCTTCGTTAGAAAGGCTTTGAAGGATTCTTGTAACCGTGATATCAAGTAAAGCTTGAAGTGTAATCCTAGCCGATGAATCAGTAACTGTCACTGATTGCTTCGGAGGGTAGCAATCAAGCTTAGTTTGTTGCACTTTATAGTAAGATGGATAAATATCTTTAGCACCTTCTCGAATGGCAGCCTCACGCAACGTAATATATTGCCACTTTGAGAGTTTTAGCGAAAGAAGCAATCCAAGCGCCTTTTCTGGCGTAAATATGATTGTTTTCGCTGGTTTCTTAAGCGTTTCATTTAATTTAGCGGCTGCTTCAGGATTTTTCATCATGTATTCGATGACAGAGGCGATATCTCCATGCCCTTCTTCTTTTAAACGTGCTGCAGCTGCATATGCCAATTCACTGGAACCTTCGCCTGTGTGTTCATCAGATCTTCTCTTTTTTTGTTTACTTCCCAGGTCTTCGAATGGTTTACGGGATCTTTTCGTCATTGTTCCAATGGACGTTGATGTCGACGGTTCTGGAGAGACTGAGGGCGCTCTTGGTATCTCATCAACACTTGGTTCTTGATTAACTAAAGTTTGCACAAAACTCGGCCAATCAATATTTGCTCCCAACCAATTCTCGTACTTTCTCCTGAAATTATCAAGGAATCGGTTGGATTTCCCCACCTTTGTAAAGCGGCTCGCGTAAATCTCCGACAAAATTCTTTGAGAACAACATAATCTTCGTCAGACAGGCAATCGCCTATGCGGGATACAACTGCACTAAACAATACTTCATGATCAAATGAAGTACTCTCACTTCGTAGAAGAACAAACAAGTCTAAATTGGTGATTAAACTTTCCATTTTAAGATTTTATAGTCGCAGATTTAGTGTTAGCAGTTACACAGTTGTGAACAAATTAAATTATAAAACAAAACTTTAGCCCTTTTATTGCAAAACGACAATAATTAGGTAACTACCCTCATTAGTTATCTCCTCATTAGCTAATGAAAATCTATAATTGTCACTAACTATTCTTAGAACTCATAGCACTGCTAATTAACAAATTAGCTTACTTATCAGGAAATGTTAAATATAATCCATTGTCGTGAGATATTGAAAATCATTAAATCACCTATTAAGACTCATTAGAAGACCTAATCAGTGTAGTTACTTAATCACTTCTTTTTGGACTCATTAGAAGACAATTGGTAATTTGGTTGTATGAAAAGTTTTAAAACTCATTTTGTGCTGATAAATATCTAGCTCAAACATAGTTGGCTACGTGTGGGTGTACTATAAACCTCTGCCAACTCCTTCGGAAATATAGGAGTGATGCTATTTTATGTTATGTGTAGTTAAAAGTCCGTGTTCTTCAACATAAACACCAAAAGGAATCGTTTCATACGTAAAAACAAATAAAAATATTTTGACGATTTTTAAAAAAAAAACGGCATTAAATTTTTCGTCCAATTGCCAACCAAAAAATCATAAATAATTAGCACTATGACCATCTCCAAGGATATTACGGTTAAACATGCCGTTTAGGAGATAATTCGATTTTTCATACTAGCTTCATACAAATTTTTCGTAAAAAAATTATATTTCCTTCGTTTTTGGGTAGAATTAACTCGGGTGTCATTTTTGTACATAGTAATGACTAATAGAAGCGATATCCGGCATAAAAACAAGCACTTGCAAATTGAAATCCCTAAGTCTATGAAAGCCGATTTTCAGCCCACCGTGCGACGGTACGGGTGGCGGGATTTTAATACCGTCGTTCTTTCTCGCTCTTGCAAATCCACTGGTGTTCATTCCGTAAGGATTGTCGCGACGGGACGGGTGGTGGGATTTTAATACCGTCGTTCTTTCTCGCTCTTGAAAATCCACTGGCGTTCATTCCGTAAGGATTGTACATTCCGGCAGGAATGAACGTTAGTGGATGGCCCGCTAAAGCGGGCCATCCACTAACGTTCATATTTGTCAATTTTGACAGTTTTTGTATGGGAAACATGGAAAAAGATCGAAGTGATAATTCAAAAATTGATCTTTGAACCACTATTGCAATAGCAGATCGAGCTCCTGGTGTTAGGTGGTCATCTCAGTTTATAGACATCTGCAACACTAGAGGTCTCGCGTTGCCATCTCAGACACAGGGATGTTCCAGTAATTGCACAATGCAACGCTACTCATCATCATCATCTCCCTAGTTTTTCCCATCTATGTTTGGGTCGGCTACCAGCCTAACCGGATTTAGCTGGATACCAGACGTTTACCAGTCAAGGCCAGGCAGGCCAGTCAAGGTCCTCTACATACCTCTATTACTATAAAAAGTACGAATAAATGTATCCTTATCGTCAGTAGGGTTTCAAAAACATGCAAACTCGATCGAATGTGAAATAGGAAACACGTTTGAACCTAATGTTTATTTAATTTGAAGATTTTATCAATGGGTGGATCCCAATTATGGCTGTCGAATAAAATTAAACAAGGTACAAGATGTTTTTGATTGCCATAATTCCAATTTGAAAAGCAGACATCGCGTTTGTACAGAATTATGTTCACCGAAATCTAATGCATTGTATTAAAGTTTGGCAATTGTGATAAGATAATTATATTTATTCAAAACAACACGGGGATTCCTAAAAATATTAGAATAGAAGACAAATAGGTATTTTTAGTTTTCATAAACATAACGATACCAGGAAAACTGCATTATTATTTGCATAATTATTATGAGTGTAAAAAATTTGAAATAAAAAACCTAATGGTCATAAAGTAGAAGGAAATGAACACTAGTTTAACCGTAGCGAAACGACGACATTGTTCAGCTGCCGCACAGCATTAGTTTAATTAAAGCTGCAAGCTCACTCAAAAACGACTCACCAGCTTCCCCGGTGCTCGGACTCAACAGATCTTTCAGATGCTCTGAAGTCAGGCTGTCGAGACAAGCCATTCCTTCACATCTGCTTTTTAGTAATATTTAAAAACGGTAAATCCAAATCGGGAGTGCATTTGTAGGGTCGGGGAACGTGAGGCCATCCGCAGGCTGATTGTTTGGTCTCCGGCAGGATGTTTACTCTCGAGAGTTTTAAGTGTCCATGGAGAGTGTGGCGCCACCACGTCGCTGCAAAATAATAACCTAGCTGCACCCCTTATGACGCCCTCATCTAACTTCTATTCTACATGTGATCACAGACCCTTTTGTGTGGGTCTGCGGTGAATAGGACAATTTGGATAAAAAATTTAAGCAGTTACATTTGTTGTTAAAGAATTCATGAAAGTATAGGTTGGTCTGACTTATAAATTGTCAATAATTTCCACAATACTACATTGACAGGAAAGCTAAAAAACAAAACAATGAAACTCATTTCAGTGTGAAACACCGCCCGGTCACGAATTTGTTAATTATCTAAGCACACATCAACCAATTCTTAGAATCTCAAATCTTCACAATATAATCTATCTGCCTACAATATATTTAAAAGGAAATATCACGGGGAATCCTGCATACCGGTGATAATAAATGCTTATATGCGAGCTTTACATAATTGATGTATATAGGTGTTAGGTACCTGGTACCTGCATTATGTGCCATACGGGGCAGTAGCGTCAGTACATGAGTGACATTATCTAAGTTCACATTTTTGGAATTGTTTTGTGATGCATTTGCATCATCATTATCTGTTAGTGTGTGTTCGCTTTTGTGTGTATGTAAATTAAGGCAGGATTTCCTCCTTGGCTGATGTCGGTCGCGTGCGTCGGTCGAGCACACCGTCGCGTTGGTCGCGTATGCAATTTTGCCCAGAACTTCATCATAAACCTAAACTAGTTCAGGTTTTTGATCAAAAATCTGGACAGTAACAGGTTTATGATGAAATTGAGTTAAAATTTTGTCATCTAATTTCGTGAAAAACCTGCGACATATACATAGAAAAACCTGTTGCACACTGGTTCAAACCATGGTCTGAGAGAGGGAATGGGACGCCGCCGCCTCCTTCTACGAAGCAGTGATGTTAGAGAAGGTGGCGGCAGAACGTGAGAGGGAGAAGACCTTTCGTCCCAGCAGCCGCCGCGGAAGACGCTCCGGGCGCCGGGGGCCACGTGATGGCTTTCAGCCAACGTAGGTGCTTGCCTGTGGACGATGAGTAATGGGCTAGCTCACCGGCCGTCCGTCTTTTGACGTAGTCAGGCCGTGACGCGGTGGCGTTCCACGCACGCTTTAAAGACATGTCAGCAAAATTGCAGGGCCCGGGCTGCGGGGTGTACGAAAGAGATACCGCGGCCAAGAACACAATGGCTAAGGCTTCTTATTACCCGTGAAGACTGTCACTGACGCAAAACCACCAAAACCTAAAAAAGTTTTTGTTATAATTAAACTTTTTTTGTGTCCTGGACAAAGATCATCTCCACTCTTCCAAATTTTCTATTTTGTGCAACTACTCTTAGTGTAGAGCATTTGACCCTCAAACGAACAGCATGGAAGGTGTAGTAGCTTAGCTACGTATTGCAAATATTTGGCCTAATGAAGCCCAAAGATCAGTTCTGAGTCAGGTTTTTGGGTATGTGAGGTGAGTTTATGTTTCGAAACGCATCCTCAATACAGCAAATTCCTAGTTCCCAATAATTTCTGTTTGCTTTTCATCATCATCCTAGCCTTTTCCCAAATTCTTTGGGGTCGGCTTCTAGGCCTATCGAACCTTTACAACCTTACTGGGCAACACGATACAATGGGGTAATGCTTTTACAAAATAGAGTAGATCTACTTGAACCCAATTAATTTTAGTGAATCAATTAAACTATCTGTGTTTTTCGATACAGCTTGCTTGCAGCAACATTTTTGGATCCAATTTATATCAATCCAATTTATTTATACTAACATAATTATGTTGATAACGGCAACATTGATACTTTATAATGTTTATGTATACGATAACAGATGAAAGTCAAATTGTGACCAAAAGCTGATATCGATACTTGATAGTGCCGTAAACTTGAGAGTTAAATGTATAAATAAGCCAAAAAAATATTTATACGTTACGTTACTAATTAAGTACATATAGTTCGCTTTTTAATTACAGATATTGATTTGACAAGCCAAATTAATGTTAATAATACCATGTTGCCAGATTTGATAAAAAAGATGTTTCCAAGTTTGATCTTTTTAAATAACTACTGGATATTTTAATCATTTTACCTTCGTGCAAAATTGGACCAAGATACGTAGCATTTTCTAAAATATAGTGCGTTTTTCTAAAATATAGTGCGTTTTAAACCTTTGAATAGGTACACGTGATTCGAGTCACAATAAAAAGACAATAGCAGCGCGACAGCCTGCTGTCGCTTGGTCGTTGAAAGATTAACTCACGGAAGTTTCCTCATCTTCAAACATACGTTCAAACCGAACCTGGTTGTTATATCCAAAAAACAGGTGACGGCCATTATTTGTTAAGAAAAATCTTTTTACAAAAAAATAATAACCACCTTCAAAAAACTAAAAACATAAAAATAACTAAAATTTCGGAAGTCGGTGGCTTCTCTTCTGCTGCCAGTCAATTTGTGTTGCCACCGACTTCCGAAATTTTAGTTATTTTATGTTTTTAGTTTTTGAAGGCGGTTATTATTTTTTTGTAAAAAGTTTTTTTTTCTACTTTTTATTGTCGAGTCCCAATATCTGACTAAAGTATCCAGGCTGCCAATGTCCATACCAAGTTTCATACCAATAGTTTCATCCAAGCGTAAAAAAAGCATTAAATGTTTAACAACGCAGACAATATACAATAAAACTTCTATAATATGAATGTGCTCCATTTTTATAATACTCATTGTACCTATAATAACATTGTCGATTCAAATCGACAAATCATAACCAATTTCAGTGTAAAGTTCACTTCAATGAATCTGGAACACGAGGTAGCTGCTACGAACCATTTAGGATATCCTTAAACTGTATTTTGTCTTCACTATGTTTTTCTTTCTTTCTTTCTTTCATTCACTACAGATTTTGCAGGTATATACACATTAATTTAAGTTTTAACCCGATGCTCGCCTACAATTTTCTAGAGATGCCCTCAATTTCTCAAGGTTTCCACCATCCGATCCTGACCTGATGACAATGGACCCAAATGACGAGCATACTTTTACAAATAAAAAAAGAATTTTTGAAATCGGTTCAGCCGTTTTCGAGATATCGAGTAACAAACATTAAAAAAAATACAGTCGAATTGAGAACCTCCTCCTTTTTTTTGAAGTCGGTTGAAAAATAAGAAAATAAAAATAAACACAAATGGCGATTCTAATTTCTTCGACGAAAGAAGGCCAGCAACTCTTATTAATTAACAAATCAAAGAAGATCCAAAGAGGTTCTATTTAAAATAGTATTAAAACTTTTTCAAAATATGTCCGTTGTATTAAAGGTTTTATGGAAGGTGGCTAAAGTCTTAAAAAAATGAGTATCTGTTTTACCTGATGCTAACAATTTATATTAACTTAAAATAAAGGCCGACACCTGTTGAAGACACGAAATAAAGTTAATAGCATTCACAAAAAACACCCAAAAAATTTTGATGTTTCAACGAACAGCTGTGGGCGGTGCGTAGCTAGTCCTTGTTACATGAAACTTACAAGTACTCTTTGTAAAGTGTAAGTAACCACTAAGGCAGGATTTTTGCAAATTAAATTAAATTGCAACCCTTAAGGGATGGGGTTGCGGAATGTTTATAATAGTTACCGTGACCCTGGAGCACAAAGAGCAACCGAAGGAATATAATAATACATTTATTTATTTTCTCCCACAAGATACAGTACACTTTTCTTAAAACTATTACATGGGTAATATGAGTGGGTTTAAATCATAAAAGTCTGACACGCCCTCCCGCCGCGCCCAGGACGGGAGCTGTCATTTGATGATTTCCCACTCCCCAAAAAAAAACCCTTATGGGATAAAATAGGGAATGGAAGTCGTTCACACTGGAATTGTTAAAAAAATACATGCTCCCACCCGGCTATTGAACTCAACTACACTTAATTCTGTTCTGCAATAATTGATCCGGCTGAAATCAACAAAGTAAACACAACTGGTTTGCGTTTCCCCGTATTATTATAGTTTTTAGCCCTCCATACCTACTTCCCTACCGGACACGGAAACCAGTTTCCTCACGTACTAAAAATAGGAACCTTGGAGAACGTTGCTCCGTCTCCAAGGTCATCAGGACGTTGCCGCAAGTCGTGCAAGTTCTCTAGACCTTGATGGAATGTTCTAGTCGGTTCCTCAATGTCTGTGTACTATTTTTGGTTTGGGAGCTTATGTAATTACTGTAAGGGGCCTTAGGGGATGTGTAGTCTTCGTATAAGTTGTTTTTCTTTTAAACGAATGTTAAAGACTGACTTAAAAATCACTATTGATCCGTTATATTTAATTAACTTTGATTAGTAAAGTACCGATTCGAAATTAGACAATGTCTGAAGAAAATTGGCGTATTTATAGACGCCATGTTTTTAAACGCGTATTAATTATCTATGGAATGTCTTAATTTGACGGGACTAAAAGAATATGTAACTTCTGTCCTTTTCTAAATGAAATGAAAAGAGAAAGATGCGCTTAGCTTAAATTTAGGTAAGTTTATGAACAAGAAAATCAGCAACATTGTCAGATTATTACTGTTCTACTGCAGGACAAATTAAATGCTCTGCAGATAAGTCACGAGCATTGATCACCAGACTCAATCAAGGTGGATTGAAGACTTCAGACTTACATTAGAAGTCCAGGTTTTGTAAGTCCATGTCTAAGGTACTCTTAGAATGTTTATACAAATAGAAAAAGTGACGTTGGTATTTGTTGAATGTCTAAGGCTGAGGCTACACTAGGCTGCGACGCGAACTGCGACGCACGAGCGATTGAAACAAATACATGGATTCTCACTAAATGGCTACACCGTTCATCAAATATTACTAGCGATCTTTGATTATTTCTGCGACAGGAACTACATTACTGTAATCGCGGCACCGGCTACATCGACGTACCAGCGAAATTGAATCGAATAAACGCCAGATTTTCGCTTATAATGTAGCCATTCCATGTTTATCTCGTTTCGCTCTTCCAGTCGCATCGCAAATCGCTGCCTACTGTAGCCTCAGCCTTAACCTCGAGGCTTTCAAGTCATCATTTTTATATTCTAAATCCTTCGCCGGCGACTTCGTCCTCATTAATGTCCATACTTACACCTCTAATTTACCCATTTATGGGTGGAATTTCCAAAAATCATTTCTTAGTGGTTACTGACTAGTTATTTACAAAGAACACACCCTGCATGTCTCTCAGACCAGCGGTTTGGGCTGTGCGTTAATGTATTAACAGTCAGTCAATCGGTGACGGGCCAGTTGGTCTAGTGGTCAGTGACCCTGACTGCTAAGCCGGAGGTCGTGGGTTCGATTCCCACCTAGGACAAACTTTGTGTGATGAGCATGATTGTTTGTTCTGTGTCTGGGTGTAATTTATCTATAATATGTATGTATTTATAAATTTATATAAATATGTTTATCAGTCGTCTGGTTACCATAGTACAAGCTCTGCTTAGTTTGGGATCAGATGCCCGTGTGTGTGTTGTCCCAGGATATTTATTTATTTATTATTTATTAACAGTCAGTCAATTAGTAAGTATACCATTTTATGAATTAGACCAACTAGAAACACTTTTGTAAATGACGTTTCAAAATAAACGATTTGATTATTGACTATTTGACTATTGACTATGTTTCTAGTTCATGTTTGCTACTTGTTACATTAGCCCGCGGCGTACATTGCCCTTTCTATGTGCAAACAGATCTAGTGGCAATGCTACAGTTGATAAACTTGACCCAGTAAAAGCAACACACTCTTGCGCAACTAGACGCAATGCTTAGATATGGATTAATGTCTTGTAACGCGAAGCTTCGTTAGATCCATCCAACTGTCTTTGAGGATGTAATTTCTTAATATTAAAAAGACTTAAAACTTACTTAAAACCTAGTTGCAATTAATAAGGCGAAAGGGAGAATATTTACGTATTTATGAGTGGAAGTATTTTCGTTTTTGCATGACGATTTAGATCAGTTTACTGTAGTACTTAATCAATATCGAAGTTTTTTAAATTCTTTGTATGACAAGAGGGTCGCTACAATTTTTCAGTCTCTATGGGGGTTGCTAAATCAATAAGATTAAAAAAATTGGTTAAGATAAACAAATTGATCTTCTATCCGGAACATAAAGGGCAACCAAAGGAACAAGCATGGGTTTTAGTCAGTAAAAGTCTGACACTCCCTCCCGCCCCGCCTAGGACGGGAGAAGTCATTTGATGATTACCCACCCTTAAATAAGGGATAAACTTTACGTACTTGTGAGAGGAAGTAGTCAGTTTAGATCTGCGATTGAAAAATACAGTTGGTAAAGGTATCACAATATAGTAAATCAATATCGTAGCCAACAGCGTAAAAACAGGCTCGCCACAACTTTTCAACCTCTATGGGGGTTGCTAAATCAATAAGATTGAAAAATATTGGTTTACATAAATTAATAAGTCGATCTTCTATAAAAATATCGTAAAGACATCGAGTATTTTAGCGAAGTAAATAAAGACATAATAAAATAGAGAATGTCTACTGCATAACCTGCATTGAAATTTTTATAGATAGGTAACAAGCATTCGCCATCGTGTTCCGAAACGAAGTCCTTTTATTTATTTAAACTTCATGTACCTATAAATGTACATGAGCAGATTTAATGCCTAACCACTCTCTACCAGTCAACCCAGAGTGAATGAAAAATGATTTTAGTTTTTCTATACTAATATTATAAAGAGAAAAACTTTGTTTGTTTAATTGTAATGAATAGGCTCAAAAACTACTGGACAGATTTTAAAAATTCTTTCACCATTCGAAAGCTACGTTATCCCTGAGTAACATAGGCTATATAATACACGCTATGTCCCACAGGAGCGAGGCAGTAACCAAAAACCTAACGTAACGCGGGTGATACCGCGAGGAACAGCTAGTTAAATATAAAATACCCCCACTTTTGTACCCCTTTTAGCCCTTTTCCAAAAATCCTTTCTTAGCGGATACTTATACTCTTCTCAAAGAACACACCCTAAAAGTTTCAAGTCTCTATGGTCTCTTTGGCCAGTGGTGTGGGTTTTGCATTGATATTACAATCACTCAATCAGTTAACCATTTTATGCTAGGTGATTTTTTAGTCCTGTACCACCCGCTAGGAGATGATTCTACCCATGAAAACAAACAACTTTTATTATGGAACCAACTCTGAAATCGCGAAAAAAATATCAGCTGTTTCATATATTACGGTCGGAGGGCATTGAACTTTTGTTAGGTACAGCTGATATTTTTTTCGCGATTTCAGAGTTGATTCCATAATAAAAGTTGTTTGTTTTCATGGGTAGAATCATTTCCTAGCGGGTGGTACAGGACTAAAAATTCACCTAGTATATATAGGATAGATAACTAATTCATTTGTATTAGTACACAAGTCTTGTTAGATAAGTCGTGTTCACATTTAAGCTAACATATAATTAAAAAAAAACTATTCTGACATCATCGTCCTTGATTGTTTTATTTATCATTCAAGCAAGGATGGGCAGTTGGGTAGGTATTTTGTTTTTTACTTACAAGGTTACATTTATATAACTTGCCGAGAGGTCGAAAGTCTATTATTTTTTATATTTACTTTTACCTTTCTGCAGACGTTTTCTGTATAAACTTTACTGTGTCACATTTTTTTTTCAGCCACGGGAAATCAGCCATATAATGGTGCCGATTCCCTTGTTCACAAACTAACGTAAATTTAAGACAAGTGCATCTTTCTCTCATAAAATATTAGTTAAGTCCTGTCAAATTTAGACACACCAGAGATAATTTAGACGCGATTTAAAAACATGGCGTCTAAATATACGTCAATTTTCTTCAGACGCTGTCTAATTTGACAGGATTAAACTAAAATGTATCTAAAGAGAAAGATGCACTTAACTTAAATTTAGTTAGGTTTGTGAACAAGAGAATCAGCACTAATATCCAATCAAACGAACATGCATTATTGTAATTACTTTATTACCATAAAAATTAAAACTTTATCGGAAACAATTATTGAATAATACAGCATTTCCCGTTATTTAAAACCCGGCAAGTGTAACAATCACTTAAGCACATTTAATTTGTGATTTTTTATGAGGAGACTAAATCGTTTGACTTATTCACCTTTCCACCATGCTGCTATCAATCTTAAGACAAGATTTAGTACTTTCTTCATTGGTAACTTCATTTTTGCCTGGACTATATACAAGACTAGATCTTAGTGCCCTTATTTTGAACCTAACCTACATTCTAGTCAATCACTTTAAATACATTGAGACTGCAACTTGTATGGGTGCAAGTGCACGGTCGTGTGTTTAATTTGAAAATATTGAATCATAACTCGTACGTAATGTTTTTGTTCATATGCCCGAACAACACTCCCTTTTTGGATTTGGCAATTGGCAGGTGAACCTATGAGGTTGTTGGCTGTTTAACCGGACTTGTAAAAACTATTTATTCTACTCGACTCCACACTAAGTATTACACACCAGAACATCGAAAAGGGAGGGCAGCAAATGGACAGACTGGATCTGAATATATTTATATAATATAAATATTATAGTTACGGGCTATCCACCACAAGCTTTCGCTTTGAGCAAGGAAGGGAATTTTCAGGGACATCGCGATGGATGGCAGGCTGGGCAGAGTGACACCGTTCTGTGTTTGTGTTTTGTCTTATTACTATTTTGAGAAGGGTAATAGGGCTATCGGGGGTAGTGAAAGTATGCCACGGTTGGCGAGTCGTGCAATCAAGGGGTCTTCAGCTGACTCGAAGATAGTAACATCCTCTTCGTGCTCCTGAGCAATTTAACCAGAATAAGAGCGCTTTCACACTTAGGCGACTTTGTGAAAATCTGACAGCGCGACAGTCGCGTGTCAGCCGCGCGACTGTCGCGCTGTCAGATTTTCATAGTTAAAACAAAAGCGCGGCGCGGCGGTCGCGCGCTGCCGCCGCGGCCGCCGCGTTTGCAGAAGCAACAATGTTTCCCCGTCGGAATCCATTTTTGAAATGAAGAGCGCCACACTGAACTAAACTGTGGCGTGAATGTGCTTCTGCCGCGCTGCTAACGTCCTAATGTGAAAGCGGCCGAAGACTGGCGACGAGTTTAACTTCCGAGACATCCAGTCGTTAGAACTATCAAGCCGTCATAATTATATGCTAATGTAAAATAGGTAATTGAAAAACACTTTTCCTGTTAGGTAAATATTCTTAATCAGCTATTTCTAATCAACTAGGTAAACCACACCTGTTGTTATAGCAAAATAAATTCCCTGCCCCGTTAAAGCACGGAAATTAGAAGAAACTTGGTTTATTTCGAACCACACAACCACATGACAGGGTATTATACAATGTCAATTAATTGGCCTAGTTTTTATGAGATTTAATGCCAACTCCATTGACAACTAAATGATTTTAAAGCTAGCATAATTAGAATCTTACAGTAAATGAAAAATCAATGTATTTTTAGGGTTCCGTAGCCAAATGGCAAAAACGGAACCCTTATAGATTCGTCATGTCTGTCTGTCTGTCTGTCCGTCCGTATGTCACAGCCATTTTTTTCCGAAACTATAAGAGCTATACTGTTGAAACTTGCTGAGTGGATGTATTCTGTGAACCGCATCAAGATTCTGATACAAAAATAGAAAATAAATAAAAAAATTTTGGGGGTAAGATACATAGAACTTAAAATCAAAAATTTTTTTTTCATCATACCCATATGTGTGTATTTTTTAAACTTATAAGTGGGAACACTTATTGTGACGGACGGGAAACTACGGAACCCTACATTGAGTGTGGTGCAACACGCTCTTGGCCGGTTTTTTATGAAGTGTTTAATATTAAATTTTGCCGTCAAGCAGTGTTGCTATGTTAAATTTTGAAGTGTCTTTGTTGTGTTACAAGCTCATGACTGCAACATTGTAGGTTATACTGTATATATCTATGGTTGTATTTGGGTTACCTCCTCTAGCATGCCTACTGCAGACTGCAGGTGGGCTGCATATTTACCGACCAATTAATACTTAAAATATACCTAGTATAAACACCAGTATATCTCAGCATCTTACTAAGATATACCGGCTCTCTATTTCCTGCACCTACCGCGTATATCAACATATTTTACGATTTTCCTTCCGTAAGAAAACGTCTAACCAACAAATTAAACAGACGTTAATTTTGTTTAGGTTGCAATATAAAACGACTTACCTTTACTGAAGCAACGCCGTGTTTAACCACAAAAACATAACAATTTAAGGAGAAAATAGTTACAAAAATCTCCGCCTCACCTTTTACTTTATCAGTTATATCACACACTAGCACTGATAACAGCTGAACTCAACTAACTCACTGTACTAAATAAACTGTCAGCAGTAGAAATAAGACGTGACAGGTATCCTAAACACGTTTCGACTGTGAAGATATGGAACCCGTCAATGCCATCAATATTGAAATAATTGCCAATTACTTTCCAACATCGACCTACTTTAATGAGAGCTCACTTAAGATGGCGGGCTGCTGAGCACCACGTGATTGGGTACATGGATTTGTTAATACTAATTATTCTATGGGGCCTCATTGAAGTTGGTTGGTAAAGACCATGTTTGTTTTGCTCGAAAACTCGTTTTTTATTGACAGAGCCTACTCTGTTTGCCTCTTGGAATATTTGCCTATTGCGTAAGTGAGTAAGGTACCTTTTATGTCCGACTCTCTGGAAGTGGGACCCGAGCTTCCGCAAGTAATTAAAAAAATACCTAATGCTAGATAAATAATATAGAGCTCATAGATCTGTCTATCTAAATACTTACAAGTTTTTCACAATCTCTTAGGCTCTAGTAAATAAGGTCAACCAACAAAATAATTCCTCAGATTGAATAAAATAATAATATAGACAGGTATGAAAAAAAAAATGCATTGTAGCTGTACGCAAATGTGCTAAAATTAAAATTTCAAATTTCCTTAAACGGTATAAAAAAAATTAAGAGTTATTCCACATTTACGAATTATTCATACATTTGCACACAAAATATTTATATTTTCTTGACGGAAATTGTTCAGTCCACACCATTTAATATAGTGCCATCTATGAACGCGACATCAAACTACAACGTACATAAACACTCTAAAACCAGTAAGGTTGTATTTTTACTTACAAACGAAGATAAGTTTTTCAGTAGACACGCGTTTATATAGGTATAGAAGATAGATGTCAGCAGCTGACCTGAAATCGAATATTAAAAAACGTTCTAACCTTTTCTTTCCTTTTTTAGACCCTGCCAGAATACAAGCGCTGCGACTTTCTGACGCAGCTCCATGCTGAGGTAGGAGCCTTTTCTGGCCTCGCACAGGCTAAATATTGTACGCTTTGTTCGTCAATTGTTATTGTTTTTCATTGTGTGTCTGTGTGTGTCCAGTATAAATGTGTTTTCTTTTCTTTCTTTCTTCTTTCTTTTAATTTCTACATAATATTAATCCTTCTAACAAACGTGATTCGAGACACAATAGCGGGCCATCCACTAACGTTCATTCCTGCCGGAATGTACAATCCTTACGGAATGAACGCCAGTGGATTTGCAAGAGCGAGAAAGAATGACGGTATTAAAATCCCACCACCCGTCCCGTCGCGACAATCCTTACGGAATGAACGCCAGTGGATTTGCAAGAGCGAGAAAGAATGACGGTATTAAAATCCCACCACCCGTCCCGTCGCGACAATCCTTACGGAATGAACACCAGTGGATTTGCAAGAACGAGAAAGAACGACGGTATTAAAACCTCGCCACCCGAACCGTCGCGACGGGCGCGACGCGCTCTGTGATCAAGTTAGAGTGTCTGTTTATTTGTCCGGCGTGATTGAGCGCTCGTTTGTAATCATTTTGTGTTCGTATTCGTCCCGAACGGACTAATAGGAATTCAGGCGGACTTAATGCCTAAGTGTAGGGCCTGAGTGCCCGCTCAAATCGAGCGTCCAGCAGGGCGGGGCGTGCGGCGTCCATATCAAACAGATGCATTAACACGTAGGTGTCCTGAGTGGCGACCTAGCGGCGCGAAAACAACTTCCACGCAACGCTGCACGCTCCGCTCAACGCTCTTCACTCAGTTCGTACACTCAGGCATTTTCTCCCAGTCTACCTTAGGGTGATACAGAGACAAATCATGGTAGATGCAAAATGCAAAGGTACAAAAATAATACCAAAATTAAATATATATATTTACATACTATAGTACTAAATACATATAGGTACACTCACATAAACATAAAGATAAATATAAACATAAATATATAAACATAATTGTTGCAAAATGAAAATAATCCTTAAAGATTATTTAAAATGACGAGCATTCCTTTCAAATGACAACAATCTTCATAAAATAGTAGGATTGTCACCATCCACACACGCGCAATCCCTCGGTATGGCTGACAAGATGCAAAGTGACAGGAATGTACATAAACGAGTGGATGGTCACTGAAGGATTGTTTTTCCTGCCGGACTGGCGCGTCGTGATAAAGTCAGGGGAAAGAACGAAGGATTGTGGTTTAGTTAGTGGCTTCAACGGTTTTATTTTATCCCGTCGCATTTCTGTACGGATTGCACGACGGGACAAGCCTGAAGGAATGAACGTTAGTGGATGGCCCGCTAATAGCGGGCCAATAGCGGGCCATCCACTAGCGTTCATTCCTGCCGGAATGTACAATCCTTACAGAATGAACGCCAGTGGATTTGCAACAACGAGAAAGAATGACGGTATTAAAATCCCACCATCCATCCCGTCGCGACAATCCTTACGGAATGAAAACCAGTGGATTGGCAAGAGCAAGAAAGAACGACGGTATAAAACCTCGCTACCAGTCCTGTCGCTACTGGCGCGACGTGCGCTGTGATCAAGTTAGTGTCTGTTTATAAATATAAATATGTTCTGCCTAAGTGTAGGGCCTGAGTGCCCGCTCAAATCGAGCGTCTAGCAGGGCGGGGCGTGCGGCGTCCATATCAAACAGATGCATTTACACGTAGGTGTCCTGAGTGGCGACCTAGTGGCGCGAGAACAACTTGCACGCAACGCTGCACGCTCCGCTCAACGCTCCGCTGAACGCTCTTCACTCAGTTCGTACACTAAGGCATTTTGATGCAGGGTGATGCAAAGACAAATCATGGTAGATGCAAAATGCAAAGGTACAAAAATAATACCAAAATTAAATATATATATTTACATAATATAGTAGTATATATATAAATACATATAGGTACACTCACATAAACATAAAGATAAATATAAACATAATTGTTGCAAAATGAAAATAATCCATAAAGATTATTCAAAATGACGAGCATTCCTTTCAAATGACAACAATCTTCATAAAATAGGAGGATTGTCACCATCCACACACGCGCAATCCCTCGGTATGGCTGACAAGATGCAAAGTGACAGGAATGTACACAAACGTGTGGATGGTCACTGAAGGATTGTTTTTCCTGCCGGACTGGCGTGTCGTGATAAAGCCAGGGGAAAGAACGAAGGATTGTGGTTTAGTTAGTGGCTTCAACGGTTTTATTTTATCCCGTCGCATTTCTGTACGGATTGAACGACGGGACAAGCCTGAAGGAATGAACGTTAGTGGATGGCCCGCTATCCACTAACGTTCATTCCTGCCGGAATGTACAATCCTTACGGAATGAACGCCAGTGGATTTGCAAGAACGAGAAAGAATGACGGTATTAAAATCCCGCCACCCGTCCCGTCGCGACGGGCGCGACGCGCTCTGTGATCAAGTTAGTGTCTGTTCATTTGTCCGGCGTGATTGAGCGCTCGTTTGTAATCATTTTGTGTTCGTCTTCGTCCCGGAAGGACAAAATGGATTCCCAAGACATAGACACACAACACAATACGGTGTTAGTGTTACCATCAGATTCATCGCATGCCAGATTTTTTAAAAGTCCTATATTTTTTCTTTTCTAATAACCAATGTCTTCATTTAGGTTTAAATAGATATTCACTTGCAATAAAACTCAAATCAACAGCAATCTAAAGAGATTGCTAAATAAACCTTTAAGAACCCTTAACCCTTAAGAAAGCTTAAGGGTTAAGGGTTCGGTTTATTTATTAAACTTCCTGCACATAATGTGAAAAACACTGCCCATAGGCGGACTTAATGCATAAGTGTAGGGCCTGAGTGCCCGCTCAAATCGAGCGTCCAGCGGGGCCGGGCGTGCGGCGTCCATATCAAACAGATGCATTAACACGTCGTCGGTGTCCTGAGTGGCGGCCGAGCGGCGCGAGAACAACTTACACGCAACGCTTCACGCTCCGCTCAACGCCCCGCTGAAAGCTCTTCACTCAGTTCGTACACTTAGGCATTTTCTCCCAGTCTACCTTAGGGTGATGCAGAGACAAATCATGGTAGGTGCAAAAGTACAAAAATAATAGGTACCAAAATTAACTATATTATATATTTACATACTAAGTATAGTACTAAATACATATAGGTACACTCACATAACATAAAGATAAATATAAACATAAATATATAAACATATTGTTGCAAAATGAAAATAATCCATAAAGATTATTTAAAATGTCGAGCATTCCTTTCAAATGACAACAATCTTCATAAAATAATAGGATTGTAACCATCCACACACACGCAATCCCTCGGTATGACTGACAAGATGCAAAGTGACAGGAATGTACATAAAAGTGTGGATGGTCACTGAAGGATTGTTTTTCCTGCCGGACTGGCGTGTCGTGATAAAGTCAGGGGAAAGAACGTAGGATTGTGGTTTAGTTAGTGGCTTCAACGGTTTTATTTTATCCCGTCGCATTTCTGTACGGATTGCACGACGGGACAAGTCAGAAGGAATGAACGTTAGTGGATGGCCCGTTAATAGAAAGACAATAGCAGCGCGACAGTCGGCCACTCGGCCGTCGCTTGGTCCAAAGGTTAAATCATGATCCCCACGCCAATAAGTATATTAATTTTCTACAGACATCTGAGAAAAAGAATATTATTTTTAAAATTAACTTTATTTTAATAATAATATGTACAACAATAAAAAATATATAAAACACTGTACAATGATTAACGTTTTAAACAAATAGCATACTGTACAGTAATTGTACCATTTATGTTTTGTTTTTTCCAGCAAAGCTTTTTAGCTTTGCTGGAAAAGCTAAAAAGTTATCAACAGAAATCAGAGTCACTTACGGACTTCCGGGCAGTTCCGGGTACTACAATAGTATTATGGGCTTATGCCACTAAACCCCAAAAATCATTCCACTTCAACTCGACTATTATTATTCATAACTTAATTTTAATTCCTAAATCGCTTTAGGGTTTAAAATGCAATGAATGTATGGGCTGTAGAGTTTTAAGAACAGTGGCATAAGGGTTTACTGGCATAAACCAAAATAAAAATTGTGTCGGATCTGTAAGGCAAAAACTTTTTTTTTTCTTTTACGGTTACGAAACTTCTATCCCTGCTACGGACCCGAAACTGCCTAACTAGGGCTTTATAATTATAATTAATAGCAATTCTTAATTATTATATAATCAATAATCATACATTACAAACAAAGTACTATCACGTCTGTATTTACCTGGTTTGGAGTTTCAGAAAAACTAAAATATCACCTCACGATAGATCAAGTCTTGAAATTGTTGTCAAGTTCTTTTAAAAGACATTTTTACATTTAACCAATAAATTAATAAACTTAACGTAAATAATATTATTATAGAGAAAGAATTGGATTTGCAACTTTATTCAACAGATTGATAGTTCATAGAAATAGCTAGGAATCTTGCGCTATTTAGAACCATTCATTGCAAACATAACGTTACCCAAAAAACAGAAATAAAGCTAGGTATACATATCTTGATATATTTTGATATATTTATAATTATCATCTAAGTAGCGTGGGTAGGCCCCCCGTAGATGGATTGACGATCTTGACCAGGTCCAGTAGGACACGGGTGGCGCAGAATCGGTATTTTTAACATGTGTGTGTACATCTTTACATCTGTACAACGGTGTGTGTACATCTTGGGGGGGGGGGGGGGGTTGTATGAAAACATGAATGCCCAAAATGACACTGACAACTGGATGACAGCTGTCAGAAGAATGCCTTAAAATGGATACGTCAAGGGATATATTGCAAAAGCCAGAATGAAGGCCGAAGACTTACTGCTCAATCATGGGTATGAATAAACACTAGACTCTCTTCACTCAGCCGGGTTCGGAAGAATTTCGATCGTATTCTGGTAGGACTGGTAACATTGCTGGCTCTCCCTGAAGCTGCGTCAGCGCACATCGTACAGCTGATAGTGTCTCTGGGGTGTGCTTACGCCCGCGCGGGGCGTGCGGTCGGTGAGGACGCGTCATACGGTCGGCCGTCCCAGTGGATTCTGATGAGGAAGAGTAATCATAAGTTCAGGTCTCCATGCGTAGTTTTGGCAGTGCGAAATAGGTCCGCCTATTAATCACATACCGAGCTGTATCTTATTAAGAAATATGATTCGTGGCAGACATCCATCAGTGTATGAGGAAATCGGCATAAGCATTACACTAAGCGTATTATCGGCTGCTGACTGTATAGCTGAATGAGACAGTTGACTTTCAGCGACCGTTACGATTGGTGTAAACAATGCCTTAGAGTTATTCTTTAAATCCGTTGTAAGTGTATGTTTTGCTATTACCCTGCAAGAGTACACAGTCTATTGTAACCAGGTTACTCACGGTTCACTCTAACAGTGTCTCTCTCACGCTGCGCATCCTCGAGCCGCTCGCAGCACGTGCAGAAGTAGCACGGCACGCCGGGCACGCCGCAGCACAGCGCGCCCCACAACCACTTGTTCAAGGTGCTCGCGGTCCGAGACCACGCACCTTGCCTGTCCTGTGGTAGCAATGTTATCATACTCCTGAGGTTCATTCATTTAAGGAGTTCACTAGTCCCACCGTGGACCGTTTCTTTCCGAGCATGATATGTTCGTGATTATTGTACAGAATTGTGGGTAGATTCCTGCTAGCCCTGGCTTTTGCCGACAGACTGCAGCTGTGGTCTTGGAGCAGTGCAGAATAAATATGATTTCAAACAATACTCCTCACGGTCTTGTAGTGTCATGCAGCTACTAAAGTAGCAGTAAAATGTTTAAGCTAAGCAGTTACTAATTTGACGGAAGCGTGGGCAATGTCAATCATTCTTGGAAAGAAATTACTAACCTCAGACAAATAAGGATTGGTTCTCATTTTAAGCTTGCTCTCGAAAACGAGTCATTTAATCACTGTTGATTAAAAACTAATTCAAGACGTATTGCTACACATGCATATAATTATTATTAAAAGATAGCATAATTATTGCACACATGAAAGTTATTTAAAAAATATTATAACGAGCATATAAATACTTATGCTGTGATTTTTTGCTGGACAGTGAAAAACACAACACAACAATAGATTTGGATGATTCAAAACGTTTTTTGATCAGTCAGATCAGATCAATATATGCCTTAAGTAAGCGTAGTAATCGTTGTTCATGCCTTCTCTCTATGAAAAGAGCACTTTTCTTAGTACTGGGACAGTAATGGGCTGGTATTATTATTAGGCAGAATACAGACGTTTTCTAAACTCCTTTTCAAAATTACCTTATACAATTTTGTGCAATCCTAAAAACAAATTACCATTGCGAGGTAAACTGTGAAGACATTTCTCATGATACAGTCCATCGATGACTTTGCAACAAGCAATGCAACGTAAGAATTGTAGTGCTGTTGAATTTCGCCAGAACTATAGTTTGTCGTTGATAGAATACAGGACAATTTCGTTCATTACCTGATGGTGATTGTACACAAAGTTCCGGTTCATCACAACTTCATCGTTGATAAGCTTTTAACTTCAACTTCAGCTCTTCAACTTCAACTTTTATATTTATTATGGCAATCCACCGAATTTTCAGTGATTTTTGCCAATGTCCAGTTTGAAAATAATATTTCAGTTTAAATGACAATTGTACGGTTATTAAATTATAGTATGGAGATCATACACGTGTTCTTATAACCAAGAACACGAGATGACTCCTTCAGCTCTTAATAAATGGCCTTTGTGGATGATAAGCTTTCTCCTTCATACGAAAAGGTAATTTCGTGAGATTTGACAATGTCAATTTGACTGACGATGTTTTTTTTTTAAGTAGGTATGCAGCTTAACGGATAGTTAGGAATACGTTTAAATACTTTTTATTGCTTATGGTCGCGTTAGAAGTCATGAACGAATTTAAACTTTTTTGTTTACTGAATTTTGTACTGTTAATGAGTATTCAACATGTGCGTGCTGAAGACTAATTTATTTGATTATTATAAGTAATATGAACAATTTCACACTACACATTTTGTTGTATCATACACACATAACTCTTACAGGGCACAGCCCGGACACGTAACTGACTAATAAAATCAATTAGACACCTTTGCGTACTGCGCCTCACAGAACATCAAACATACACGCTTAATTTTAGGTCTAATTAATTTAATAATTAATCTTTTCTTTACTAGCAAAAAGTTATTTTTTTATCCCTTCGATCTAAAATCCGCCTTTAAGCTAAAAGGAATGACCACGATGCCATGGTGGAAAAAAAACCGTACAATTGTATATAATTGCTCTAACCTGCACTCATAATGATTTGTATTCTATACATATGAACACAATGTAGGTAACATATCTTTAATATTCTAGACTACTTTTTCATAACCGGAATGGTATACTTCTAGTTTGCTTTAAACTCAGTTAATTGTTGTCTTAACTGTGCACACGCTTACTAGTTCATATTAGAATCAGTACTTTAGCTTAAAAGTTTTGTAGAACAAGGCTCACAAATTGAATCTCCCAAACTCCTAAAACAATGCGTGAAACGTGATCACGATGTTTACAAAATTTACATTTCCCGCAAATCCAGTTGAAACCAGTTAATGGGAAGTTTTCCAAGACTTCCTTATCTTACATCAAAAATATCTTACATTTTATAGCACAAAAACAGCTTTAAAATCACAGTGCAATCCCAACAATTTAACAACACCGTAAAATAACATCACAACAATTTTAATTAACGATTTTAACATTAAAACAAATTAATAATATTATGCTATTCATCAACCTTCGAAGTTAATGAGCGTTCAACATACGAGGCACGAGCTTGGCGCGAACCTGGGACAATGCCGTAACTAACCTGCCATTAATACACGGTTTATAACTTAAGCCTTGGTTAGCACCACTAACGACAATTGCCGTATCTTCATCTAAAGCTATTCATTAGGAAAATCGGCTGGCAGTAGCTTTTTGGGAGGTATGGTTCCGTATGAGTTAATAAATATCTTGAAGAAACCTTTTACAAACGTAAGTTTGATGAAAAGTTGCTGAAAGCAATGTAAAATTTATTTATTCTGTCAGGGGATGTCGAGCTTTATTTCAGAAGGTCTGTCTCATGAGTACACTGACTGGGCGGGTCAATTCGGAGTACACACTCCAAACCAACCTGTCCAGTAACAATACAGGTGGTTCTTTTTACAAAATACCACCTCAGATACCAACCATGTTGTATTCAATCATTTGATAAATTCGCTACAAGAAGCTGTTTGGACTAAAAAATCTTTGACCTCTGAGATTATTCCTGTGTTTCTTGCCTGTAATTGGCTAAAAACACCCCCGTGGAGTTAAAAATGAAGCAATAAATAATGAAACTTGTATAATTGTTTTATTTGGATGATGAGCAGCTCATGTTGGTGTGAGTTACATGTATGTTTTCAACATAACCTCCTAACGCTAAGGCTATCCAGATCGTCACGACACCTCCTTCATGGTCTACAGTGGTCCTGTCTTGCTTTTATGACCCATCAATTTAAAATTAATCATACCCACACACATACCTACCTCATTCGGTAAAACGATCACCATACCTGATTGTAATTAACTTAACATTAAACATCGCCCAAAATGAAATAAAAATGTATGCTTTAAAACCCAAGGAACCCCAAAAAATAGCATCATTTGCAGCCCAACGCTAGGAAATCAAGTCATTGATACCTAGCCACTTGTGAAGTTCACACGCGTAGTTCAAGAAAACAAACACTTTTTCTAACTATTATTTTCAAAATAGTTTTTATTAAAATGAATTTGCGACTCCATGTGTTTCTTGGCCAGTTTGTGTGGCTGCTGGCTGTTCTAAATGGCAAGAACATCCAGGGTCTTCCACAAGGTTATGGAAGAAACCTTATAATTAAGACTTTACCAGCCATTGACGATTACCAAAGCAATATTTACGAAGTCATCATGGAGCCTTATTTGTATGTGAGTAAACATTTTGATTCTTTTCTCAATTGCGTTATTATTTAGGTGGCCTAAAACACAGGCCTCGATCCAGTTTTGGCACTACTATTCCACAATTTGATATTGTGGAGAAAATAAACTACTTAATTGTTATTATTCAATTAACACTGTAAATTATTATTTTATTTCTGGGCTAACAAAACAGGTTCGAAATCCAATTTGTCAAGATTTCTTCACATGTAATTACAGGCTAGCTACACTTGACTAGCCAAGGGGTATCGTGTCGCCAAGTCACTGGTTTGTGGGGGTCTGATAGGCAGTCGCTTCACGTAAAACACTGGTATCCAGCTGAATCGGTTAGGCTAGAAGTCGACCCCGACCTAGTTGGAAAAAGGCTAGAGAGATGATGATGTATTTACAGCCTAGTTCAGATAGATTTGGCTGTAAACATTGCATATTGTATATTCTATAAACCAAGAGCGGATCCAGCTTTGTCGCCAGGGGGGGGTCACATAGGTCAAGTCATGAAATTATATGTACCAAAAATACATAAGTACGAGTATATTCAAGCCTTTGAACACAAGTGATTCGAGAAACAACAGCCCGACAGCCGGCTGTCGCTAGGTCGTCAAAAGATCAAATATCAAAATCAATTTTTGTTCTTCCCAAATTGCGTTTGTACTTGCATCTACTTCAGTGGGTACGTATTGATGGAAGTGGAGAAATGCCAGTCCCAGTGCCAGATTAACCACATGGTGGAAGGTGGCATTTGCCTCAGGTCCCGTACCTCAAAGGGGCGTCGTGTGCCTCTGAGGGGCCCCGCGCCCGATAAAAAGAAAACAAAGACACTTACATCAAAGTTTAAAGAAATACAATTTGCAGTCTAAAATTCAGGGTCTAGTTAACCAAACAAGATTTATTTTTAACCGACTTCAAAAAGGAGGATCCGAGGTTCTCAATTCGTCTGTATTTTTTTTTTTGTATGTTTGTTACGCGATATCTCCGTCAATTGTGAACGGATTTTGATGGTTCTTTTTTTGTTTGCTAAATCATGATTCAGAGGTGGTCCCATATAAATTTTGTGGTGATCGGTTTAGTGCTTCTCGAAAAATTCATCAAGAACAAAAAAAATCGACGAAATAATAATATACATTGACGATATTATAATGTGCGTAACTCAATATAGAACATCATTGGCGTAACTTCAATTTCTATTTTTCGTTTTATAAGATTACAAGTAGTTTTATTTTGAAAATAAATTACTTTGAAAGATGTCATACACAGTCAGACATAGACTCGACACTAAAAAGTAAAAAATAAAAAACTTTTTTCAAAAAAATAATAACCGCCTTCAAAAACTAAAAACTCAAAAATAACTAAAATTTCGGAAGTCTCTCTCTTCTGCCAGTCAGGAATAGAAAAAAAAGCGCGAAAACCCTTTTAATAAATGACAGAACAGACAGACCCATATGTGTAGTATGAATCAATCATAACGACGCTGTTTTGCTAACGCCGTCTTTTTGAATAAGTGTTTATTTCGACTCGTCTCTTTTAGCTCGAAACATGATGGATGTTTAAAACTCTCAAAGTAAGCGATATCAGTCCATTGCACTCCATTGCTAAACGTAGCCTACGTTCGGCAATCGTCTACACGTCCCTCACGGAGCGCCAGCCATCTCGTCCAATGGTCCGACGTGTGGCAGAGCGGCCCTCAACATATTTTGTTTATTTAAAAAATCTCCACTCTAAAACAAGTCTAGTCCACCGCCGATTACCTTCTGCTGATATGGCCGGTCTACTTCCACTTGAGCGTACCTATTGATTCTGCGAGTGATATGGGTGATACAAGTTCTCTTGCGAATTACTTCATTTAGAATATTATGTTCATCAGAGAAATCCTATAGATAAAACTAAAGAGCGTCTGTTTGTGCAAAGAAATTCAGAGAGTGAGTGGTGGATAAACTGAGAGAGATGGGGACTTGATTGATGCAAGTGTGGATGAATGTTAGAATGCAATGACGGAATGTATTCGGTGGACAGCGGAAGATATTTTGGGAGAGACGAAAGGGAAAAATACAATAGATAGGAATTTATTGTGGTGGTCAGTGTGGCAAGTGCAGAATGTTCTGAAGGAAAAGAAGAGAAAATTTAAAGAACGGCAGAGTGTGGATGTTCCTGGTTGGAAAGCGGAAAAGAAGAGTAAGTATGATAAGTATGAAGAAAAAAGTCGTTCCTATAGCGCGGGCATCTGTCTTAAAAAGATTGCACGACTCATTAGACAGCCCAGTAGGCCAAAAAGACCTCTATCGGCTGGCTTGTGGAAAAAAGGCGAAAGATGTGTGAAGGATGAGAGAGGAAAAGTTATCTCAAATGATGAGGAAATTAGAGATAGGTGGATAGTGTATGCTAGAAAATAAATTGACAAATGAAGGGCTAGTCTGAATGATAAGTGTGGATGAAGTGAGAATTATTATACGAGTAAGTAAAATGAAGAATAGTAAAGCGCTAGGGTCGGATAGAATACCAGTTGAAGTGTGGAAGTTATTGCGAGTGGATGGATTCCTTTAAAAATTATAGAGGAATAAAGCTAATGTCACATAGTATGAAAGCTTGGGAGAAAGTAATTGAAAGGCAGCTGAGAGAAGAGAGTGTATTTTCGCAAAACCAATTCGATTTTATGCATGGACGGGTAAAACGGACCCCATTTTTGCTGTCTGTCAGCTGTGCGAAAAATACAGAAGTGCGCACAAAAACTTGCACATGGTGCTCGTTGACCTTGAGAAGGCATACGACCGAGTGCCTCGTGAGGTTTCGTGATGGGCCCTTAAGAAGAAAAGTATGCCTGGGAAGTATGTACAGTTGATCCGAGCAATATACAGTAGATGTAATACACAGAGTGGCCTGCAAGTCCAGAGCAAATTGGAGGTGTGGTGGCTTAGGCTGAGGAGTGTTGGCCTAAAATTGAGCACAACCAAATCAGAAAACCTGTTTTGCGATTTCAGTGGTATCTAGTTCTGTGCCTATTAAATCTCGCAGGAACGCCCATACCAATTTGGTCCGACTTTCAGAAAGATGGTGATATAGACCGAGACAGAATTTGACAATTCATAAGTGCCTGTAAATGGTCAAGTGAAATCTCTGTATGGATGAAATGGCAGCAGGTCACTGGAACAACATGTGACCCACGGATGCCCCTCAAGCTAAAGGGGAAAATATATAAGTCCGTGATTATAACTTTTATTATAATAATAATATATTTTTACAATAATTAAAATAAGGTCAATTTACAAAAATCATATTGTGACAAAAAATATTACTAATTTTAATTAGTGGTCAGTACCGGTTCCACGGCCTAGCGGCCTAGGTCCTGGACCCGGCCCAGGGGGGGGTCATGACCCCCATGACCCCCCCCCTGGATCCGCCCTTGCTATAAACAAAAAGTAGGTATTTAAAATATATTTGCCAGAAAATCTTAATTCTGCATTTTGTCACCTAATAATGAGAAGGCCTCAGGAATCAGAGATTATAAAACTATTTGTAACAATTTAAGTGAAATACAATAAGCAATGGGTTTATCTTGTGAAATGTTTTTTTATATATTAGAAAAATAAATAGCATAGTGAAGATGGTAAAGAAATATGTAAAACTTGTAAACTTTTTTTTCAAAAAATTTTGCGTTTGTCGTTTTTGTCGATATAATATTGTGTTAATAATATCGACAAAAACGATTAACGCTAAAATTACTTGAATAATAACGCCAAAATAATATACTAATTGTAACGTGAAACATGCGGGTGATTTTATTTTGCTCGGAAACCACAAATCAGATTTAAAAAATTCTAACATTATATGATATTATTTATCAGGACAACATTATGATTTATCAGGAATACTATAATCCCACTTAAAAACATCAAGCTACGACCCAAAGCAGTTGAACAAAAAGGCAAGGTGCGAATGAAAAGGCGGGGTCCTATGGAGGGGCAATACTAAGCCACTTGAATTATAGTCATAGTAATAACAATAAGAAAATTTTCATTGAAGAGTGTCATTGTATGAGGTAACCAGGAAGGCTTATGTATCAGTTATGTCATATAATACTCAGGGTCATGGTTAACAATAATTTTAGGTTTGATAGAGTGACAATTATTGCAGTGTCACGACAGGAAGCTTCTTTGAAGGAAGTCTTAATTGTTGGTAGTCAGTGAATTGGGAAATTGGTGGTTCCACATGTCAGTTAGTTGTCACTAGTGATGGGACGTTAAAGTCTATTCCTTTTTAAACCTTCGAACACTCGTGATTCGAGACACAATATGAAGACAATAGCAGCTCGACAGCTGGCTGTCGCTTGGTCGTTGAAAGGTTAAAGGATTTGACTGTTAAAGCCTATTCTTTTTGGAAGGGTGTCGATTGCAACTTACCACAGAGTCGGTACGGTTTTAATTGAACTACTAACTAAACAACACCAAGAATTAGCTCTTAGTTTTCAATGTTATTCCGCAACTAAAGTTATATTTTGAAAATCTAATAGGCAGTCAGTCTATTATTCTATATTTAGGTTGTTACACTATAGACCGAAACTGAGAAACCACTACCGAAGATTCGGTTACGGTTTCGGTTTCGGCTGTAAGTCCTGTTACGGTCACTCTATTTACAATTAATTGGATCATATTTCGTAAGCTAAATTACAATCCTAAAACCATTATCATAACGGTTATAAATATCTTTGTAATCTACTTACACCGGAAGCACATAAATACCTTTAAATTGATGATACGAAAAAATATGTTGATGACAAAAAGTTGCTAGCTGCAGAGCTATTAGGCTCATACAAATTATCATACTTAAAAACTCCAATTGCTCTTGCATTTATTTTTTATCTGAAGAGATTCCGCGTGTTAGTTGCAAACTTGGATCTTCTTCTTCTTTCTACCCTTATCCCATTTTACTTACGGCCAGCGTTATGCATACCGACCTGTCACCCGTCATGTTATCACTTACTCCTTTCTCGTTCTTATCATTCTTTACACAATCCATACATTTTTCTAAAGTCTTCCTCTCCCCTTCCAACCTTCTAAATTCATACACATATATTGTATTATTGTCCTAACATGCGTCGCATCCCTCCTGTTCATATGCCCATACCAAGACAAACGATTTTCTTTCAACTTATCTGTGACTGGAGTTACTTTCAAGCTTTCTCTAATATACTCTTTTCTTATTTTATCTATTCTGGTCACTCCACACCAATATGAGAATGTTGAGATTTGCTGTATGCAGTCTTTTTTCATCCATCTTCTTCATCTTACCATTCAAAAATATCTATTTGGTCAATGATGTTATAAGTGAAAAAGTGTATTTAGTAATTTCTTTACCTTTTCCTAAGTTTGTTAGGGTTGGGTTCCAGACTAACCGAACGCAAATAAATATCAGTTCAGTGTTTTAGTGTTTTAGTGTTTTACATGGTGCGGCTGCAACACTACATTCTCGCACTTTCCGCGGTCTGTCCCTAAGTATGTTTATATCTTGATTCGGTTTTTTAAATACGATACAACAGAAAGGTTTATAGGTATAATACGTAATATTGTAGTATAGAAAAGATTTAACAGAGCTATCTTAAAAACCACTCATGATAATAATATTGCCTTCTAGTGCATATAGGGATAATCGCCGGTTGGTGTCTCTTTTCACATAAAGTTTTGCTCAAGGGGCCTCTGCGAGTTGGCTTCGGCCCCTCCTACGCCTTATAAAATTATGAATAAATATTGCCTTCTCATTTATTTTCAGGAATACGGCCACCAAGTATACCCACCGGGAAATCGTGCTGAGAAGCAAATAGAACACATTGTAGTAAGTTGTTTTACCTTTTACACGTAACTGATTGTCTTGTAGAATCAATTTTCACCGCAGTCGCATTTCTAGGGGTCAACATTAATACCAACTCAACAGATTTTTACGTTTCAGAAAAAACTTTGACAACTAACTAAACGTTTAAATCTATAATTTATTTTAAGACCCTAACACCGCAGTAAGAAGTGAATTTTGAAGTGATGTCAAATAGGAGGTCATTTCATCCTCTGTTGTATGTATGAAAACAAAATACTAAAGCAGCATTAATCAGCTAGTTTATAACATTTCGCACTACCAAATTATTCTATTAAACAAAATTCGGAATTACTCCAAACCACAGTTCATGGCCCTTGAAGCTTCCCAGTTATTAAAAATTACATAAATATGCATATTTAAATATAATCACGCATACAGCGTGACCGGTTGCGTTATAAACACACCAGAATCTGTCTGTCTGTACGTTCTTCACGAAGTTGTGTGTGACGTCACTGAAAACTAATTGTTCATCAATTAACAAGTTTGTAAACGTTTTAGATCGTGATTTCGTTACTTGTACTTCCTTGGGTGGAGTTTTAGAGGTCTTCGTACACCATGTTAAACCAAAACAACTTCTAGTTTTAATTTAACTGAGTTAGTTACCTAAATTGTTTGTTCACTAAATTTTACTTGAGTGCCAAGCTCGTTCACCCACCGAGACGCTTTGACTAAGTCTGAAAACTTATACCAAGACAAATATAAATATATTTAAATAAATATAAATATCCTGGGACATCTTACACACGGCCATCTGATCCCAAACTAAGCAGAGCTTGTGTTATGGTAATCAGACAACTGATATACAAACTTATATAATTTTTAAATACATACTTATTATAGATAAATAACACCCAGACACAGAACAAACAATTATGCTCATCACACAAAGTTTGTCCTGGGTGGCAATCGAACCCACGACCTCTGGCTTAGCAGTCAGGGTCACTGACCACTAGACCAACAGGCCTGTCAATATACACGTTACTTGTCATGTATTTTGGCTTAGCCATGTTCCGTCTTTATCTCGTATTCGGAGATTGACGGTTGTGCGACACTATACAGAATTATTTTTTAGTAAAAATAATTGCTGTGAAATAAATGTACTGTCACGATCTCACAACTATCAAACTATATTGGCATGATAGAAATACAGGTCAGCCCCCTTAACTTTTAAAATAAGATTGTTTTATTCCTGTTCCAGAGTGTGCAAGAGACAGCGTTAGACACGTTGTCTAGCGCCGTCTCTTTCCCACTGAAAGTAATATCCAAGTAATACTGCTATAAGAGCTTGTGGTAGACCCCCAGCAAAGTCCGTGCTAAGTAACCTAAAATCTCATTAAAACATTGTTGATTAGTTTTTTCTTTACTTTACCTTTTTTTTACTTTACCTTCCATCATTTCGTATTTCGTTTACTTAGATACTAATCATACTTTACAGCTCACACTCTTGACTAGTTCAGTGTGCGACTGTCTTTAGGGTGTCGTCCCTGAAAATGA
The DNA here is from genome assembly GCA_033675125.1 of Athetis lepigone. Lineage (NCBI taxonomy): Eukaryota > Metazoa > Arthropoda > Insecta > Lepidoptera > Noctuidae > Athetis > Athetis lepigone. Next base: position 19,704,344 of record CM066239.1, on the reverse strand, counting down.
TAAGCAAAAACTATAGATAATAACACTTCCTACGGTCGGTCGGTCGTAAAAAGTTTTGCATATTATTATAGCAAATCATACAAACATCGAACGAACATAACCTACAAAATTAACTACGAAACAATTTTTGTTCTACAGGTAATCAAGAAATAAAAGATTTCAAAAGACAAGAGAATTTTCTTATGAGGAAAAATCTTATGCCAGATAAAAGCACGTACTTTTTAGGCTTAGCTATGCTCTGACTCTATCTTTTATTCGTATTTTTTTAGTGGTGCGACAGTAAGTACTACTAGTTACATGAATATTGCTGAGATAAAAATATGCGATTAAAGTTAATACACATAATATATCAGTTTGTCCTGTTAACACGATGAATCAAAGAACTGTTTACATATATTGGTGCATTCGTTTTTGGAACAACACACTAAGACTAGGGATAAGAGAATATTGAATTGAATTTTGGTTTAAGATAAAATTAAGTGCTACTCATTTGCTAAAGTGGAATAATTGCCACTGACTAAACATTACAGTAACATGCTATTTTTCCGAAACGCACGTACTTAACCAAACTTAAAACAAACAAAACTAGTGTAAGTTTTTCTTAGAATCAAATAACAACAAACGGTAGTTCCTATGCATGATGAAGCAGCCACTATAAGTGGAAAATGATTGATATCATTATCATAAAACATTGGAACAAAAACAATATTAATTAACATAAAATACCAACGTACTATCTTAACAACAAACGATTGATGTTATTATCGCCTTGTAACAGGAAGATTGAAATAGCTAGCTTGTACCTGTGACTATGTCCACTTTGAAGCGACTATTTCGTATTCGCTATATAGGTAGGTAGTTGTTACGAAGGTTTTTTTTTTTCTATTAGGACTAGTGCTTTCAGTCTTAAAACCAATTTAATCGGACCGCTAATGATTTTAGCCTTAAAATCTGGCAAAGAAGAAACTAAATTTTCCTCGTACTAACATTAATTTAATTCTTTACTTTATTTGTTCCCATCCTTGGCCATCACTTTTTTATAAATAAAATTTGTGGCAGTGGCAACTTCTTTGACTGACATATTCAAAATAAAAAAGTAAAATATTACATTTATAAATAACACGAACACAATGAGTTTTCTATATAAATTATATTATTATATGGTTAATGCCTATCATGTATTAATTTTGCTAATCGCAATGATCACATTCGTAGCCAGATCAGGAATCTCAAATTTGTCTCGAAAAAGGTTTTTAGAATAACTAACGAATTACCGAGCATATTTAATAAAATAATAAAAATAATTAAAGTGAGCATTTATCAACAATTACTCAATATTAACGATCTTCATCCAAAAGTTCAAAGTTTTTAAACAACAGCAAATTAACGGTTCGTTAACTCACAAAAACATTGAATAATATCTGATAATCGTAGTCAATAATCATCAAATATCTAGGAAGTGAACATGACATAAATGGAGCTAGCAAAAACCGGCCAAGTTCGAGTAGGAAAGGCAGACGAACAGTTCCGTACATTAATAATATCGAGCTAAAAAAAAATATAGAGACTGATGTCTCTACATTTTTTTTACTTATCATAATATTTATTATCCAATTCCGTCGTAATAAAAATTATGATGAGATATTTATCATCCAGAAGCCCATTGTAATGAGTAATGACACTGTGAATTCGTTTATTTCAATTGTAGTGACCCCGTTAAAATATTTTTTACGACTATGGCTTGAAGTAGATAGATGAACTTGGAGGCGCACATAAAATAATGACAATATATAATGAATACACTATCATGGAACGCATAGTTTTCGCTAATATTATAAATATGCGAAAGTGGCTCTGTCTGTCTGTCTCGCTTTTACGACAAAACTACTGAACCGATTTAAATGGAAGTTACAGAGATAGTCCAAAGCCTGAGAAAGGACATAGGCTAGGTTTTCCTCAAAAACAAACGGGAACGTGAACTACTCTAGGCATGTACAGGTGCTAGGAGCATATAAGATCTTTCGACGACCAACCGAGAGCCGGCTGTGGCGCTGCTGTTATCTTTATGTTATGTCTCGAATCACTTGTGTTCAAAGGATTTAAACATTGAAGATCTTTGACCTTTTATATAGAAACGCACGGACAACACAGTGTTTCGTTTATAGCACATTTTTGGGAAGGAACCCTAAAAAATAACAAAAACATCTAAATACACGCGTGATTTGATTGCCGACAGACGATTACACTCGAACAGAACAGTGATTAGTTATCTAAGATGATGCGATGGGTTATAAATAACATGTAATTTGTTTAGGAAGTTATTTGTACATAGATATCTAAATTAGGATATAATTTATGAACGCAAGCTTGCAGGATCTTTGGACCGCTTCTGATTTCCTAGATTTAAATTTTTTTTTAGTTTTTCCCATATTTAAAACTCATTTTGACATGACCCAGAACATCTATCAAATGCCATTAACAATTATAATAAAAGTAGCTGAAGAGCATTAACCATGAAACATAGTAAGCCTAGTATTTAGTTAAAAGTAGTTAGTGCCAGTGTTTCCCAACAATCAATTGCCTGCATATTATATGTGCCTACCATACACGCGACAGACAAAATAACATCCTTGGGATTCACTGACCTAAAACTCTCTTCAACGTAGAGTTGAGGAGATAACAGGCGAGACGACAAAAAACTATTTAGTCCGTCACTTAGATTATCAAAAAATATTTACACGTATTTTTTTCTTTTTTATCGCACGTGAAAAATGACGTCGATACAGTGGCTTGAAGGTTCGCGTGACATCACGCCTAGGTACAATTTTGACTGAACAGTGACGTCAACAGCATTTCGGGGGCTACTTTTGTGAAAAAAAAAATTGTATTTAATTTATATTTGTTTATATGTTTAATTTGATCAAGTAAAAAATGTCTAGTATTTTTGGACGGTCACGGACAGACTAAACAGGTTGCCATTTTTATGAAGTAGTCTGCCAATTGAGATGTTAATTGGCAAAATTCTTCGAAGAGATCTTGATCACAAATAGAGAGTGGTGAAATGGAGTCCCTAAGGCAAAAGAAAGCTTGGCAGTTTTTTTTAGGGTTCCGTACCTCGAAAGGTAAAAACGGAACCCTTATAGGATCACTTTGTTGTCCGTCTGTCTGTCCGTCCGTCCGTTCGTCTGTCAAGACCCTTTTTCTAGGAAACGCGCCGTCGACATATCAAGCCGAAATTAATACCACATACTCAGGTCTGCTATCTCTCAAAGCAGTGAAAAAATCAAATTTCAAAATCAACGCAACAAAAAGATACGGCTGTTTATAGACATTTGCAAGGGAATCAAAACCTACAGGGTACTTTCCATTTACCTAGAATCATGAAATTTGGCAACAGGCGATGTCATGTAGCACAAGTAAAGGAAAAACTCCGAAAACCGTAAATTTGTAGTTATTTCACAAAAAATAACAATTTACGGAACCCTCGTTGCGCGAGTCCGACTCGCACTTGACCGGTTTTTTACTTACGGATCCTTACACCATGTTGGTTAAAGTGACCAGCGGCAGATTGACATGAAGAATTAGTGAAGCGCCTAGCAAAAACACCGATCTCGATTAAGGGCTGCTGCAGACTCCTTCTGCCCCATCTAGGGAACACAGAACATTCAACATCGTTGTCCAAACTACTAGTAATTCATTACTTTGAAAGATTACCGCTTACAAACAAACCTCGGCAATCTCCCGAAGTGCTAGTTCGATTACGGAATTGTTTCTACTGATAAGCTAAAACTTAATTCAATAAAGTCGTCTTAAGCTATTGATTTGATATCTTCCAGAGTTCCAGAAAAAGAAGTGTGGAACGAGATGTGACAGCTCACAAAAAGTAAAACAATTGACTGATTGTGTTGATCCGCGTATTTAAAACAAAGGACATGAGATGAGAATGCTTATTTTAAAAGACAATAGTCGAGAAGGAGCATTAAAAACAACGACAATTAAATATGAAAGATTACTGGCAGGCCGGTAGTAAATAATTAAATAGGTATACAGTAACTAAAATAAAAGCCTTAAAAACGTGCGTTATACCGTAACCCATTGACATGATGAGTAATTAAGTAAGTCCTTGAGTACATCGCCGGTTCGTCACGGCATCCATTACTGACACGCACAAGACGTGCTTATTAATAAAAAATCTTTGAAAAGTTATGGTAGGAAACTAGGTACAAACGGTCCTATGACCGAAATGTTGAATTCCAAAATGTCAATTTTAGATTTTGATTATCAAAACTTTAAAATAAGTGGACTAGTTTCTTATTAGGTAATAATTTAATTAAGGTTAAAATATTAATGTTTTCTTTAGGATTAGAGTTCTTCTGAAGAGGCATTAATCACCTACTTGAACTTAACGATTTAAGACAAATAAAGTAAATTAAGTCCAGGTTTCCTTCAACGATATCGGTGATGACTAGGCCTGAGATAAATAATCGTTGCTTATCATATACATCGACCAAGCAATATTACTGGCACCGTCACGGAACATACCTACCTGTCTGACTACAAAGGCAAAATTCTCTGAGAATTAACTATTAATCAACTACTTTGATTGGTAAATATTTGGCTTAACTATTGCCATTGCTTAGCCAAATTACGTACGTAAAAACTTTCATTTAACCAAGAAGCCATCACGACCATTTCGCCAGCTTTTATAAATCCATTTTTTTGCCTCCAGCCCCAAAGGTCGCCAGGTCTCCAAGCGATAGTCCACCTGCAAGCTGATGAGGAGTCAGGAGTGGAAGGCGACCTGATCTTCACGCAGATAGTGCCGAATGGACCTGTCACCATCGAGGGCAACATCACGGGCCTGGCGCCAGGACTCCACGGCATCCACGTCCACCAGACTGGAGCAGTCAAGGACAACTGCAAGGAGATTGGACCGCATTTTATTGCGTTTTATGTTAGTAGTGTTTTTGAAGCTTGAAACTGTTTAATTACTGTCAGGGGTTGGGTCTCGAATTATATGTCAAATAGAACTGCAGTGTTTATCCGACATAAGTCTTCACATAAATATTCTGGCAACTTTCTTCCGAAAATATGATGAGGATAAAAAGGAGAGATTGAAGCAGCATTTTGAATACTTTCACAAAATAATAATGATGCAGAAAACCAGAATAACTTCATCAACTTGATAGCCAATTACAGTAGGTAGGAAGAGGACCTTGTAGTCACTTTGACAGTAAATGTTTCTGTGTTAACGCAATAACTGCTAACTAGCAAGAAGTTTTAAAAAGTTAATACGAACAATAACCCAAAGTTAGCAATGGGTAGTTTAACTTTATTTCCCCAATATCATCTAGTAAGCAACCTCAAACAAAAAGTAGACCCCAAAACACTTTTCAAAAGATGTTCCTTACAATCCGCAAAACTTTCTTTCTTCTCCAGGGTCGACACGGCGGTCCCCACGACAACGTCCGCCACATCGGCGATCTCGGCAACATCAAGGCTGAGGACGGGCCTCTAACTGTCAGACTCATAGACCATCTCATCTCTTTAGCTGGCCCGCGGTCCATTATCGGCCGCTCTCTAGCCATCTCTAAAGGAGAGGACGACTACGGACGCGCCAGTACGGAGGACAGTGGACTCACTGGCACTTCGGGCCCAGCTATCGCTTGTGGAATCATCGGTTACTTACGTTGATATTATGTGCCCTTCTTTTCTGAGTTGTGATATTTTTTCCTTGTTTTTTATTTAATATATTTTTATGTGTGAGTTGTGTTTTATTTTGTTATTTTTATAAATGTATAAGGTTCCGTAATTAACCGCGTTATATGTGCGTAGTATTAATTATATCTGCGTTTTGCAAGTTATATGTATTGTCATCTACAACTTCTGAATGAACAAAGCTGTCTTTCAAGCCGTTAAAGTTTTCCTTTAAAGTTGGATAGACTACCATCATGAATTTTTTCAGATTATTCGAGCTAATTTTAACAAAAAAATGCGCTTTGAAGTTTATGTTTCAGAAACGGATAGCCAAATCAAGAAATCAAATAAAAAAAGTAGGATTTTTTAATTTAGATTTGAGAAACATCACTGGAGCGGAAAACACGTTTCTAAAAACAAATTACTACCACCACCTTGGGGAGGCCAAGGGGTGAAATTATTGGTAAAAACTGACCAAAGAGTATTTTTTATTTGCTACATTACTCCGCCATTTTAGATTTCATTTATTTTAATCGCACCAACGCGGAACGCGCAGCGATAGAAAAAAACTGTTTTTTTTTTGGTCTGCGGCTCTGTGGAAAACTGTGTTGTTTTGTAAATTTAGGAATGGGTTACACATTTTTTGTTCTAAATACATTATTAATTTAGCTTTAGCACCCTAGTATAAAGTTATCATGGTTATTAGTTTTTCACGCTTTTCTGCCTCTGTACTTGGGGGAAATTTTGGTTGTTTTAAAAATAATCACAATCTAAAAAATCCTCTGATACTGCAGCAATATTTTGTAAAAGTTCTAATACTATTTTGAATATAACCTCATTGGATCTACTTTGATTTATTATTTAACGAGGGTTGCTGGCCTTCTTTTGTCTAAAAAATTTAAAACGCCATTTGTGTTTCTTTTTTCTTTCTTATTTTTCTCAACAACGAATGGCCGTCACCTGTTTTTTGGATATGACGGCCAGTTTTGAACGTGAGTTTGTAGATGAAAAAACTCTTTCGTGAGTTTTATAAAACCTATACCTATTTCCTACTAACATTATAATAATGTCAACGTTTTAAGGGAGGACGATTGGGATAATTGCTATTCTTTCACGTAAAAACTATCAAACGGTTTACACTTTTACAGTATCCATACTAATATTATAAATGGGAAAGTGTGTCTGTCTGTCTGTCTGTCTGTCTGTTTGTCTTTCTTTCACGGCAAAACGGAGCGACGGATTGACGTGATTTTTTAAGTGGAGATAGTTGAAGGGATGGAGAGTAACATAGGCTACTTTTTGTCTCTTTCTAACGCGAGCGAAGCCGCGGGCAGAAGCTAGTTATAGCATACATCAGAATAACGAATATACTAATCTGGAGATCCGTCATACAGGTCCTGAACCCAGTACAGACTCCAGCTCTCACTAAGGTTTAATTTTCTTGTCAAACCATTTATTATATACCTAATTGTACCTTTTTAAGAGAAATAAAACTTATTCTATTCTATTCTATCCATACTAATATTATAAATGGGAAAGTGTGTCTGTCTGTCTGTCTGTTTGTCTTTCTTTCACGGCAAAACGGAGCGACGGATTGACGTGATTTTTTAAGTGGAGATAGTTGAAGGGATGGAGAGTAACATAGGCTACTTTTTGTCTCTGTCTAACGCGAGCGAAGCCGCGGGCAAAAGTTAGTTCTATAATAAAATCCCGCTATGACCCACGGGAGCGGAGCAGCAACCAAAGAACTGATACTTATAGCAAACAAGACAGACGGGACAGCTAGTGAATAATAAAATAATACCAATAAAATAAGTAATAATAAACCTATGTACAATCCATACTCAATAATATTATAAATGGGAAAGTGTGTCTGTCTGTCTGTCTGTCTGTATGTTTGTCTTTCTTTCACGGCAAAACGGAGTGACGAATTGACGTGATTTTTTTAAGCGGATATAGTTGAAGGGATGGAGAGTAACATAGGTAGGCTACTTTTTGTCTCTTTTTAACGCGAGCGAAGCCGCGGGCAAAAGCTAGTTAATTTGTCCAAATGAGGTGGCAAACTCAAAGAACATTACTTAAAAAAAATCGTCTGATATCTCTATCTGAATACTAGGACAGGTGTCCAAAATGCAGGCAGCTGGGCAGCACCGCATCTTGTACTTAGGTATGGTAATGTTATTGCCAATTCTACAGCCACAAAAAAGGCCAACCTTTTGGTCACGAGAAGATTCGCTAATCGATGTCCTGATCTTTGCTTCGTTTCAACACCAAACGGCTTAAAGATGTTTAGTTATTTTAAATTATTGTATTGTTAGTTGCTCTTTTAATATAGCGCCTACTGTAAAATGAAACGCAAGCCGCAAGATTAAATAAAAGTTATTACCCACTCCTTTGTGAACACAACTTGTATAGGTAGACTTAATAATTATTATCTACTAGCTTTTACCCGCGGCTTCGCTCGCGTTAGAAAGAGACAAAAAGTAGCCTATGTTACTCTCCATCCCTTCAACTATCTCCACTTAAAAAATCACGTCAATTCGTCGCTCCCTTTTGCCGTGAAAGAAAGACAAACATACAGACAGACAGACACACTTTCCCATTTATAATATTAGTATGGATGCTAATAAAGAAGTGACGAACTCAAGCTGGGATCCTAGACCATTTTCTTAGAAGAATGGCATACGAACTAATGACGACCCATCAGTAGTTTAAGAGGTCACCGCCGCTGTAGAACTAATATTATGAATTTTTGAAATACCCATCCAAGAAAAAAAGCAAGTGATATTTTTTATGTGCCTATAATTAATGAGTGACACTACTCTTAAAATCAGTTTCTCCAGATGAGTTCCTACAATATGTGGTCTATTACGAGTGTTGTAAATACACAACTAAATGTTACAGGCGCTGTGTTGAGAAACAGTAGATACCTACCTACATAGGTGTAACCAACTGGTAGAACATAGGATGCCCCTACTAATTTACGACGCACGGCTGTGTTAACTTTAGAGAAAAAAACTTAACTGATGGTACTGCTTCGGATAACCTTTTTTTTTCAGCTTCCCTTTCGACGACCAAGCGACAGCCGGCTGTCGGGCTGCTATTGTCTTTCTGTTGTGTCTCGAATCACGGGTGTTTGAAGGATTAATTACTGCAATCATTATAATTATTGACTAAGTAACTAAGTAGTTCGAGTATGATTTTGATTCACGAGAATAGCGTCGTGACAATGAAGCTTGACGAGTCTAGAAGAAACGATACAATTGTAAGAAAAGAACAACAGAAATAAAAAACGTATTATTTATTTTTCGCACATGCTGCATGCAGAATAGAACTAGGCCAATATGCAAAATGGGAGGATAACAACTAGACGAAGCCCAGAGCCCATGCAACGCGGAATTGAAATTTTCATTAATTTCTGGCACTAAAACGTGAACTTTTACTTTTAATTTTAATAATGGTATTTTTGTTTGTTATGGATGGGAAATTATCAAATGACTTCTCCCGCCCTTCGTGTTAGTCTTACTGACTAAAACCCACCCTTATTCTTTCGGTTGCCCTTTATGTTCCGGGGCCGCGGTAAACATTAGAACTATTCCGCAACTCCGGTCAATCATGGCATGATCGTATGTATGATGATAAATTAAATTAACTCTATGCATCTGCAATGTAATTGATTCTGGGACTTTGACCAAGTAAAATGCAGTTTGACAAGGTACAGTGTTCCAATGTATCGATTTATATCAGTTAGTTATTTTCGCACTAGGTACTTAATAGAGGAATTTTCCATAGTCTTTTATATCAAAGGTTACTTAGGTACTAAATGATATGATATAAAAATCATGGCTAGCGGTAGACCTAAATTATGTCTTATCTAAAGCGGATTAAGATTACATTTCAGGTACCACTAGTTTTACATTGCTATCGAACGCTGGCAAATCAGATTTAATGGATAAAATAAATCAAATTGTATGGTAAATGATAACAAATGTAATAATTATCACGTATCCACTGAATGGGTAGGTACTCGTAGGTTTAGTCGCAAATGAGACTACTGAGTAGGATTAAATCACTATTATTGGAATCAAATAATTATTCAGTTTACATTTTGTTCAGGAGTGAACCATTGATTAATAGTAATTTATATCCAAAACCTGCAAATATAGGTATCAAAATGTTTCATTGCGAAAAAAATGGATGTCTATGAAAATAGCGATCGACGATAGGATATATTTTAATAACTAAATTAACACATGATTTTAGTATAGAGAGTGACTGTCTATGAATGATCTTTTCTTCTCTTTTTAACCGACTTCAAAAAAGAAGGAGGTTCTCAATTCGTCTGTATGTTCTTTTTTTTTTTTTTTGTATGTTTGTTACGCGATATCTCCGTCAATTGTAAACGGATTTTGATGGTTCTTTTTTTGTTTGATAAGTCATGATTCAGGGGTGGTCCCATATAAATTTTGTGGCGATCGGTTTAGTGGTTCTCGAAAAATTCACCAAGAACAAAAAAAATTGACGAAAGATTCATAGACGATGTGTGCTTTTTCTTCAAGTGACTATATCTACATTGGGAGTCGACACTAAAAAGTAATAAATAAAAACTTTTTTCAAAAAAATAATAACCGCCTTCAAAAACTAAAAACCCAAAAATAACTAAAATTTCGGAAGTCGGTGGCTTCTGTTCTGCCAGTCAATGTGTGTTGCCACCGACTTCCGAAATTTTAGTTATTTTTGGGTTTTTAGTTTTTGAAGGCGGTTATTATTTTTTTGAAAAAAGTTTTTTTTGATTGATTGTCTTCTTGTCCTCTTAAAAGTACTTGGGCCTAGGGCCACCTTTATATTGACTACATTGTTTTCTGGAGCAGGTAACTTTAGCCCCCTTACGCCCTCCCCGTCCCCGCTGAAGGTAGGGACCCTACCCTACCTTGAAGGGCGAAGGGTCTCTGAATTGTACAAGCCAAAGGTACTCGGAAAATATAGGCATTTTATAACTCAAGAACGGCAGAACCGATTTGGCTAAAAAATGATGGAAGCTTAGGACCAGGGGACGGACATAGAATACTTTTTATCATCTGTTTTTAGTAACCAAAAATAGACATTGGTGCTGATTCTCTTGTTCACAAACTTAACTAAATTTAAGTTAAATGCATCTTTCTCTTTCCATTTCTTAAAGAAATTCAAATTAGACAGCGCCTGAAGAAAATTGACATCGTCATGTTTCTAAATCGTGTCTAAATTATGGAGTGTCTAAATTTGACAGGACTTAACTAATATTTTATCTTCTGTCCTTTTCTTAAAATGGAAAGAGAAAGATGCACTTAGTAAATTTAACAGTAAATTTTAGTGAAGTGGGATGACGCCATGGTCAAAACATGATTACTAGTACATTCGGACTAGTAATCATGTTTTGAATGTTATAAAAGTATTATTTTCAAAGCTATTTATTTCTGCATTACTATCCCACTTCTTTAAAATCATCTCTTATACCGAAGGCAGTTTTGAATTACAAAATAGACTGGTCTAGGAAACAATCTACATACATAGGAGGGTAACCAAGAATAAAGTAAAATACAAAATACGTAACCAACGAATATATTTTATGTATAAAAAAATCTTTTAAACAAAAATGCAAATCATATAAGAAAAGAATCAGTAACAGCACCGCATACCAAAAAGTACGATCGATCAGAAATAGGTATATTTTGTATCCTTATATTATGTGATGTTTATGCTTAAATAAATCTAGTCGAGCCTAAACCGAAGTAATAAATAATGATTTTATGAGACGGACGGCCGATCTTATGATACACTATGCAAAAATTGTGCTGTATTTAAGTTTATTTATAGATATCACGGCATTTTATGCAATTACAGGCCAAAAAGTTTAGAACGAATAAGATGACAATAATTCCATGTAGAGCAAAGTTAAATGCAAGAACATTTCATTCGTTAAGAGAGCTTACTTTACTTGGTCTGAAACAAAATCGCGAATCAAAAACTAAACCCTGCCTCTATTTCTTTACGAGAAGAGTTTTACAAACTCTTCATTAAAAATTCCATGATTTTAATACAAAAAATAGTATAGTTGTTGTCTTTTATAAATATTTCACACCGATTTTAAATTACGAATATACTAATGTCAGTCTGACGTTTTTTTTTATTGGAGGCCGATGGAAGCGACCAGGCTTGCGACCTTGGCGACGTAGGCCTTTTGTGCGTCCTCCTTGGAGACTCCACGCTGCTTGCTCCAGGCCTCGAACTTGGCCTTGCCCTTCAGGTCCAGGAAACCGGGGGCCTCTGTAAATGAAAAAAAAAATGTTTTTGAGTACATTGCTTGGAAAGAATTGGGGTCACAGTTGGGAATTTATTTGTGATGGAGGGAATGAGGGTGATTTGTTAGAATTTCTGATTTGGTAAGATTTATAAGTATAATTCAGAAATATGGTTTGAATGAAGGTTGGTATTATTCATAGGTGAGATGAGGTGGAGACATGAATACTTGAGAAAATGATTTTAACTCTTGCAGCAAATAAGTGTTACTGTAAATATCATTATCATTATACAACATCCTACAACATCAGTAAGGTAGCTTACTAGCTTATGTAAATATATTCTAACATGGTATCGAGAAATTCTTTGATATTCATTGTACATGAATCCAAATATTGTCATTCGTATGGTACTGTTGTATTTTTCAGCTATACGTTGACGTACTTATATATCAATTTGTTAACAAATAAAAGAATCGTGGTACATACATATCAAGCTGCTTATGATTGTAAAAGAACAATAGAACTTTATCATCTTAAGAAAAATTTCATCATGGCATCGAAACGACACAATACAATAACTCTGAATCATTAGATAGCCCTATTAGAATTTGCACTTTATTTTCTTCGTCCTAGAACCTAAAGTTGATTGTAGTTGTGTATCCCAGTTCATAAGTTAGTCTTGTTAGACTTTGCACTTTATTTTCTTCATATTAGAAGCTAAAATTGATTGTAGTTGTGTAACCCAGTGTGGAAGTGCAAATAAAATTTCTTGTACAATTTATATCAATTGGTTCAACCTAAATAGCTGGGTGCCAGCTCATACCCCTTATCAAGGATATTATTTGAACGATTTATTTAAATCGAGATTTATATCTTTTGAAGATTGTGCTAAGTGATTAATAGTTAGTAGCTAAACGATAAACGGCTTAGGACATGATTGATTCATTTTTGTTATTAAAATTTAATTTTGAAAAAGTGGCTTTTCCAATGCAATCTTCTGATATGACAAGATAAAAGAATTAAATACAATAGTTTTAGCAAATATAGTCAGTAAAGCGCTGAAAGAATGTACCAGTTATCACTTAATTACTAAATTGCATAATTACGTTAAGTAATTCAATGTCAATAATAATAATTGATCACTTTACATCGTAATCTCATACTAAGAGTATTTAAAAATTAATCTCCGGTGAAGGAAAAACATCCGAAATCCTTGAGCAACCGTTGTGATCTATGCCTGCTCTGTATGGGAAGAGGCCTTTACGCAGCAGTGTGACCATAATAGGCTATTATTTATTTTTTAATCACTTTAATCTAAAACTATGAATTATTTTAAATACTTCGAATCATACACATCATTGTTTAAGTATTTTTAATTTGTAAAATGTATATTATTGAGATATTATTCATTCTTATTCAGTTATCTGTATTCTATTACCAAATAAATTTTTCCTATACTCAAAATCATTCAATTTTTTATATTGACAAAAAAAACATTTATGCGCTTGGCTAATTCATTTAGGGTGCTTGTACACGGTGCATGTAGCTGGAGCAAGTAAAGATGCGGGTTACACGCGTGAGTAATATGCGCAAGCTATTTGTTCGAGTTAGGGTGCTTGTACACGGTGCATGTAGCTTGCGCATGTTGAGGCACTTGCGCGGGTTATATGCATCGTAAACATATCGTTTAAAAACATGTGCGGGTCCAGTGCCTCAGAAACTCGAACAAATAGCTTGCGCGTATTACTCGCGCGTGTAACCCGCATCTTTACTTGCTCCAGCTACATGCACCGTGTACAAGCACCCTTACTGAGTCACTAGACCCGCACATGATTTTAAACGATATGTTTACGATGCATATAACCCGCGCAAGTGCCTCAACATGCGCAAGCTACATGCACCGTGTACAAGCACCCTTAACGATATGTTTACGATGCATATAACCCGCGCAAGTGCCTCAACATGCGCAAGCTACATGCACCGTGTACAAGCACTCTTAAAACCATGCTACAATTCAATACAGTCCAGTATGTGCCTATTACAATTCATTATGTCAGACAAATGAAATAAAAACTGTTTGTCACGTAGTTTCGGCCATCCAGTTTCGTTTCCATAATAACAGTACTCAAATGAGCCATATAAAAACAAACGGGGTACAATCATGTACTCATAAAAGCAGGGCCGTTGAAATATTACTGAGAAAGCAACGGGTATTCTACTTTGTGTGAATCTTGCGCATTCGGTGTTTAAACTGGTTTAATGTAAAAAATTAATACCAGGTTTACCGTTTACTATAGTTTTTTTTTCAGTACTTCTAATGTTAAAGGTTGTATATTTCTGAACGGGGCAGCGAACTAAAATGATCTCCCTTGACTCTCTTCACGACTATGGCGTTGTCCTAATAGAACGCGATTACGCGATTATCGCGCGAGTAAGCTATGCGACCATCGCGGGTGGATCATCATTATATTGTAGTGGCGCGATCGGATCGTGCGATTGTCAATTAGGACACGTATTTCATAATCATAATCATTCATTTATTGTATTTGACGGGCCTGTTGGTGTAGTGGTTAGTGGCCCTGACTGCTAAGCCTAAGGGTGGTGGGTTCGATTCCCACCCAGGACAAACTTTGTGTGATGAGCATGATTGTTTGTTCTGTGTCTGGGTGTAATTTATCTATATTATGTATGTATTTATAAATTATATATAAGTATGTTTATCAGTTGTCTGGTTACCATAGTACAAGCTCTGCTTAGTTTGGGATCAGATGACCGTGTGTGAGTTGTCCTAGGATATTTAGGATATTTATTTATTTCATGTTGTTTACAGGTTGTTACATACATTATGATATTTGAAACCTATATGTTTCATCGCGCGTTCGTACGAACAGATTTCGTGCAAATTGCGTAGTCGCGTTCTATTAGGACAACGCCTAAAGGTTTACAAAATTAGACCTTTAAAATTGTGAACTATTTTCATTGAATTCCATTGGTTTTCGGGTATCAGCATTTATACACTTTAACCTTCTTACGGAGTCTTTATGTTTTGCCTATTTTTCTTACTGTTGCGCCCTCGACTATGTATTTAAATTACTTATCTTATTCCCTTTTTTACTCCGTGGAGCCATTGTTGCTCAATTGTGAGAATGTTGGTCTTAATTAATTGCCTATTATAATGAATATTAAACTTACGTAATTTAACAAAAAACGGCCTCGATCTAAAATACCTATATTATTATTCTAGCGACCCGCCCATATTCTCACAGATATTACTTAATCTTAATTATATTACATAATAATATTAATACTATTTCCACTTCTTACTGAATCACTCTGACAATAGACATAAACGCCATAAAAAACGTGTATATTTTTACTTTAATTTGATTTAATTTATGGTATGTAAACATTGCTTTACCAATTATGGTATTCTCAAAGCTCGGCTTACCACCGAAAGTTTAAAATCTACTAGTGGGAACTACAGTCATACTGTTTAAAATAAATAATTATACACATATAATATTTTAAGTAAACGAACACTTTGAAGTTTACAAAGTTAAATAATCAAACGTGTTAATTCTTAGCCAAATAGACTGAAGTTAAATATGAAACCTGCTAAATCTTAGCCAAATAATAACCACACCACAATATTTTCGTCACATAATTATTTCTACAAATGCGGATAGACATCTGACTAGATTACCACACAAAGGCTCGTTATGATTTTCGCATAATTATTCAAGAGGTTATAAATTGCTATTATGCAATTATTTTCTGGGAACAATAGGCGGACAGACGCGGGAGCATAACTATTGAGGTCCTCTGGTTAAGGCCATGAGGGCAAATATATACGTCAAATCATGCAAAGGCAATGAACAGATTTTCCATTGGACACACAATGGGAATTCTATTTGGAAGGTTCTGTTTCGTTAAATTCTGCCCCCCTAGACAAGTGGAATTGTAGAATAGATAGCGAAATAGAACCCCATACATTTGACAATCTATTCTAATCTACAATGCCACTTGTCTAAGCAGTAAGCTGTCTGTTAGGCTTGCGCGCACGAACCGTGCATACTACGCGCGCAAACATTGCACTGTGTTACATTACATGTTACATTTCGTAAGTCTGTACACGCTCACGGATATCTTTAAATTAATTGCAAGAGATGGCCACAAACTGTAGCTCAGAGCGTTTTCGCTCTGTACTTCAGGTGTCGGTATGTTGATATTCGTAAAAGTGGAAAGAACTGCTACGTGTAGCGGAATCTTAAGCGGTATTTTCGAGGACCAGGTATAAGAACAGGCAAGGCAATAACAATAAATCGTACAATATCTTTTTTTTTTTTTTTTTTTTGGTGAGTGGGAAATCATCCAATGACTGCTCCCGTCCTGGGTGCGGCGGGAGGGCGTGTCAGACTCTTACTGACTAAAACCCACTCATGTTCCTTCAATTGCCTTTTATGTTCCAGGGTCACGGTAACAGTTATAAACATAACATTCCGCAACCCCGGCAGGCGTTGGCCCTGTTGGGCCCCTTCCTGTGCTGACTCCTTCTCTTTGAGGCGCGCGTGGAACAAAACGCGCCGTCTACGCGGTCCTGGTCCCAGCCGGGCGGCGAGCTACCCATCGCTCGCCATCCGCAGAACCGCGCCTACGGTGGCCGGTAGTCGTCTTGCGACTCTCGACGTCTTCGCCTGGGTCTTTGTCCGGGGCGAGAGGCTCGTCGTTGCCTCTCGCGCGCCGCCGCTTCCTTCACTAGCATAACTGCTTCGCAGAAGGAGGCGACGGCATCCCATTCCGTCTCGCCCCGCAGCATGGCCTGAACCAGCGCTGGGCGCGAGAGGTCACCGCCGCCGATCGCCTCTACGAGGACACGTCTATGGTCCGCCCATGCGCGGCACACCTCCACCGTGTGCTCGACCGTGTCCTCCAGGCGACCGTTGCTGCAGTGGTGACACCCAGGCGTCGCTTCCGCCTGAATCCGACACAGGAACCTCCCGAACTGACCATGTCCGGTGAGGACCTGTGTCAGGCGAAACGAGAGAGCGCCGTGGCGCCTCTCCAGCCACTCCTCAAAGAGGGGTCTTACCGCCGCTATCACGGCGTGCCCAGCACTAGGTTGCGACAGTCGCTGTCTCCACTCCGCCCTGAGATCTCGCCGGAGCTCCGTGAGCCGTGCCGCGATAACCCGCGGCAGCAGGACTTCGCCCCGGCGTTGCACTTCCACGCGCCACTCGTACGTGTGTGCAAGGACTGTTGCCTCCAGATCCCACGGCGGAGTGCCAGCAAGGAGGCATGCCGCCTCGCAGGAGATCGTGCGGTATCCCCGCACCATGCGAATCGCCATGACCCTCTGGGACGCCCTCAGAAGCCGGGCCGGAGCCTTGGCTAGGTTGGGCGCCCACACCGGAGCCCCGTAGAGGGCCATGGACCGCACGATCCCCGCGTAGAGCCTCCGGCAGGAGGCGTTTGGGCCACCGAGATTGGGCAGGAGCCGTTTGAGGGCAGCTCCAGCCCTCGCCAGTTTGGGGCCCAAACGTCGGAAATGCTCCGTGAAGTTCCATCGGTTGTCGAGGACAAGTCCCAGGTACTTTATCGTCGACTCGACACCGATGTGAACCCCTCCTACCGTTATCTGAGACCCCGGAGGTGGCCGGTGCCGAGGGCCATGAAAACACATGGCCTCGGACTTGTGCAGGGCCACCTCAAGTCCCAGTTGCCGGATCCTGTCCACGACTGTCGCAACACCACTCGACATTAAGTCGGCCGCCGCCTGGAACGACCTTCCCTGCGCTAGGACTAGCGTGTCGTCAGCGTAGCACACTACGCTGACGCCTTCGGGAAGGTCGGCGCGCAGCACCCAGTCGTACCCAATGTCCCACAGGAGCGGCCCCAAGACCGATCCCTGTGGAACACCGCACGACATCCCTCGTCGACTCCACACTCCCTCGTGACCGGGGTAGATGACGGCTCTGTCCGTCAGGTAAGCCTCGACCACACGACAGAGGTAGGCCGGCATTCGGTGATACCGTAATGCGGCCGCTATGCACCCCCAAGGCAGGGTATTGAAGGCGTTGGCGATGTCAAGAGACACCGCCAAGACGACCCTGCCCCTTGCCACCGCATCCCCTGTCGTGAGGGCCCGCATCGTACAATATCTACAAAGTATACTAAGTCAATGACGTAAAGATTAACAAAGCTACGAACTTGAGGCCCCCGGTCAGAAGGGGCCAAGTTCGTGGCTACAGGGGCCCAAGAACCATGTCGGTAGCGAAGTTTGCAAGCAGTGCAATAAACAGATACAAATAAATGTTTAATGACCTTTTTCTATACAACTGCGGCCGCATTGCAAATAGCATTTTTTTTAGAAATGGTGTGTATATGCATTGGATTCTATACGGTATCTACAATTTGTAAAAATGCACTATTTATCAGGATTAAACTAAAAATGTATGCACATGTTTATGTGTTCAGCCAACGATCACGGAATGTTACCATTAGTCAATTAGACACACGAAACCCCCATTATGTCTAGGTATTGTATGAAACTAACGTATACTACATAATTACACGAGGAAATTTAGATTTTTACACAGATATGTACGGCTTTACGGTTCATAATCCTTTGATAAAAAAAATAAAAAGCGAGCAAAGAAATGAGTTTCTAGTCTATTCCGTAGTAAAATTAACATTTCTAGTAAAAACTATGACTAAAATAGAATTGGTAAAAACCAAGCCTTATAAAAAGTTTGGTTTTTCCGTTCGTTGTGATGGTTTTACTAGCTTTTGCCCGCGACTTTGTCCGCGTGGAATAATAGTTCCCGATTCCGGGGGATTTCCGGAATGAAAACTATCCTATGTCCTTTCTCGGGTCCCAGACTATATCTGTACCAAATTTCATTCAAATCGGTTCTTTGGTTTAGGCGTGAAGAAGAGACAGACAGACAGACAGACAGAAAGACAGACAGACAGAGTTACTTTCGCATTTATAATATTAGTAAGGATTTATACTGACCTAATCCGTACTAATATTATAAATGCGAAAGTAACTCTGTCTGTTTGTCTGTCTTTTCTTCACGCCATAACCACTGAAATAATTTGAATAAAATTTGGTACGGATATAGTCTGGGACCCGAGAAAGGACATAGGATGGTTTTCATTCCAGAAATCCCCCGGGAACGGGAACTATTATTCCACGCGGACGAAGTCGCGGGCAAAAGCTAGTAATATGTATGTTGATTGAATGTTGTAAAAACCCTCGTAATTATAAAGCTATTTCAATCATTGAGTCACACAGATGCTGATAAATACACGTTATAAGCACGTACTTAGACTTAGCCATTCTACGTCTCTTTCTTGGTATCGCAGTTTGACAGTTGTGCGAGATAGTCAGTAATATTGCTTATCCGAAGCAATAGCTAAACAACATTTATTTAATTATTCTAGTGTTACCATTCGTAACTATAATCCGAACTGTAAAGAACTGGTGAATTTTCTGTGATACATTATATTTTCCTTTTTTTGGGGAGTGGGAAATCATCAAATGACTGCTCCCGTCCAAGGTGCGGCGGGAGGGCTTGTCAGACTTTTACTGACTAAAACCCACTCATGTTACTTCGGTTGCCCTTTATACAATTTTTGTTTGTTTTTTTTTAATTTTTATTGGTAAACATTCCGCAACCCCGGTGTGATACATTATATGAAATTTCATTACAAACATTTAACAAAAAGAGCCGTGAAATGTGAAATTTTCAACCTAATTTGAAACTACTTAGGTGAAAAAAAACCTAAATTAATTAATAAATATATATACTAGCCATTTTCTCATTTGATTCGTTAATAAGATAAACACGGTAATCAATACTGCCCTATCGCTTAAAACTTTTCTCTCATTAGGTATGTAATCATTGATGTTTGAAAAACATTCATTTAGTTACAGTAATTACATAAATTCAATTTAAGTACCAACGCTAGCACTTACAGCCCTAAATATAAAATTTTCCCAATCAACTTTAAACCTAACGATTTAACGATAAAGTTGTCAATCTATTAAAGAATTTTGACAGATTGTAGTAGGTTGATTTGCTGGAGTGTGTCCTATATCATAAAATAAAAACTTTTTGGTATTAGAGCAAAAACCCCATCCATCTTGTATAATTAATTGACTAATTATGTTGATTATGTAAATGAATGTCTGATACCCCAGCTTATTATTATTATTTTATTATTATTTTATTTATTTATTAACTCACAGTACAGTATAAACTTAATCTAAATATAATGGTCCACAAAACTGTTTTGAACAGTTTGTCTGCGGACACAGCTGAGTCTCAGTTTTACTGCATACTGTAAATACTATTTAATGAATTAAATAAGATTAATATGAAATGAAATTAAATAAAATTAATTAATATGAACATGCAATGGATAGCACATTATATGCTATCCAATAGATATTTCCTTAATAGTCTTTTAAATTTATATTTTATGGTTTCTGTTCGTATGTTCACAGGCAAACTGTTCAAAACATAAGGTAATCGTTTTTTAAGTGTTCTATCTCCATAATAATTATTAATTCTAGGTACATCATATTTACCCGTGACTTTTGCCCTTGTGCCATGATTATGCGAAACAAATAATAAATTATGATCCTGTTTGCCATAAGTGTTAGTAATTAGTAAATATTTATGTTTTAATTGGGCCGGCAGAATTTTACAAATTTTAAATAATTGTCTATAATTACCTTTACAGCTATCTCTAGTTTTATTATTTACCAATAATTTTAAAAATCTGATTTGTAATATTTCTATTTTATCTATATATGTTTTAAATGTTAAACCATAGCAATCAAGACCATAGGTCAATATGGGCTCAACCAATGCCTTATATAAACATTTAAGTGTGGTATTCGGTACCCTGAAACTTAGGTGATAAAATTTTCCTAGTAATATCCTTAACTTATCGCAAATGTAGTCAATATGAAGTGACCAGGAGAAATTATCATCAATCTTCATTCCAAGGTAAGTTACACAGTTGACTTTTTCAATAGGTTTACAGGTACAATTATTAAGATTATTGTGATAACATGAAAAACTATGAGTTATAATTGAGGTCGGTATATTAACAGGAGTTAAATGAGGTGAATGTAGAACAATATATTTAGTTTTGTCAGCATTTAACACAATACCATTATCATGTGACCATTTTACTACTGCATTTACATCCTGTTGTATTAAGCAAAAAGTCTCAGCCAGGTCGGTGCCGGCTCGCAGTGTGCACAGGTCGTCAGCGTACATATATGCTGAGCAGTGTTGCAGCACTCCACACAGACTATTGACGTGCATCAGATAACATACGGGACCACACCCTGAGCCCTGCGGCACCCCGCACCGCACTTCTCTTTCCTCGCTGAGACTATCACCAACCTTCACACTGTAGGAGCGCGCAGTGAGATAGTCACGGAACCAATTGTTCAGTGGCTCGCCCACCCCGCACTCCCCCATAGCTTTTAATAGTGTATTAGTTTCCAGGGTGTCAAATGCTTTTTTAAAATCGTAAAATACTGCTACAACGAACTTCTTTTCTGATAAATAATTATTAATTTCATCAGTAAAATTTGCTAGCAAAGTATTTGTACTTTTGTATCTCTGAAATCCGTGCTGACAACTATTTAATATTTTATTTTTGTGTAGGTATGACCCGATTTGATCAACAATACACTTTTCAATAATTTTATCCACACTCGATAAAATAGAAATTGGTCTGTAGTTTGAAAACTTTTTACAATCATCTTTTTTATGTATTGGACGGATTATGGCCTTTTTTAGGATATTAGGATATTTTCCGTTACTTACAGATAAATTGACTAGATTGGCAATTACCGGGCTTACTTTACCCGCTATTAGTTTAATATCTGACATACGTATGCGGTCAGCACCCGGTGACTTGTTAATGCTCATGTTTTTAATAATATTTGTAACATATTTACTGCCTACCGGTTGCCACCGCATACATACATCAGATTCTTGTATGTATGTTAGTCATATATCACCTGCGTTGTATGTCGCCAGTACCTACGGCTTAAAGTCCAAGGATTTTTGGCAAAATAAGCAAATACGTACCTATTATTAAAAAAGCAAACAACGTCACTTGCAATACAAGATTTTTCGTTTTTAATGCTTTTTTCACCGTGATTTATGAGATGTATAATGCGTGCATATTATAACAGAGAAAAGCTAAGAATTACACATTTAAGAAAACGATAAATTCACAACATAAATAAAACCTATTTTACCAACTTTAATTTTAAATATTATTAAAAGAATCGTAACGATGTCATTATTTAAAATATTTAGAACAACAATGATTGTAAGTAAGTACTTATAACTTTCTATATAAATGTAAGGCACACGTTGCACACGAGCGAAACGAAGCGTATAAATACCGTTTAGAAAAATGTTAGCATAATTAAGAGCTATAGTGATAATAAACGGTGTATAACAACCGTTGCATAGAAATATAATTTGAAAGTTGAGACTTCGATGAGAGGACTACAAACCCGTTAGGAGTTTTCAGTTCACTGTACCAGATAGAGATAATTTTTCTTAATTATGTAGGGTCTCAAATTTTGAACGACAGACACACACTTTTGGGGGCCCGAGCACCGCACCCAATTACGGCCCTGACTTTCATATTTTCGGACCCCTGCCATCAACGCCTAGGTCGAAGGCATTTTGCTAGTCGTAGAAAGAAATAGCAATTTCTTTTATATTAAACTACCTTTTGCCCGCGACTTTGTCCGCGTGGAATAAGTTCCCGCTCCCGGGGGATTTCCGGTAAGAAAACTATCCTATGTCTCTTCTTAGGTCCCAGACTATATCTGTTCCAAATTTCATTCAAATCAGTTCAGTGGTTCAGGCGTGAAGAAGAGACAGACAAACAGAGTTACTTTCGCATTTATAATATTAGTATGGGAGTATGGATTTTTTTAAATTATATTATAAGCTTCTTAGATATATGTACATTTATGCTACTCACTTGAGGGATCAGAGTCTCCAACGGTAGCCTGCTTGAAGAGGGCGTACAGCTCAAGGAGGTCGTTGTCGCTGGGGAGGGACTTCAGCTTCTTGACCTCAGCAGCGGCTTTGTCGAATTGCTGGAAAAAAATATACACTTGGTTATTACTACGTCACACCGTACGTTCTTGAATGGCCGGCCCTTATTGGTAAGAGTAGCATGAGACGGCCATTCGCCGATCTTCACTAGGTCATCCGTCCATCTGACGGATGACCTAGTGAAGATCGCAAGGGACCGTGGGGTACAGGCGGCACAGGACCGCAGGATATGGAAAAAGTTAGGTGAGGCCATGTCTAGCAGTGGACGCTTACAGGCTGATGATAATGACAACAGAGCAGTAGTAAGTCTGGAGACACGCGAGACAGTGCTTTTTGAGAGGCTTTTTGTGATGACGTTACGGTATTCACAGTATTTCGTCAACAACGTTTAATTTTAAACAAATTTTAGCGCTCCAAGTGGTACTTTGCGCTTCATACATTCTGTTTGACATTTTTTAATAAAACATTTGATAAAGATCCCCCTTACTATTACTTCTCTAAGCTTTTCAAACGCGCGTAAACGGCTGTGGTTTGTTTCTCGAGTCAATAATAAACACGTTATTGCCATAATGTATACGACAAGGATTTTTTATGACAAATATTCTTGTTTCATCTAACGGGAAATCCCAAGCAAAGTTGACGTAGAAACTTAATTTTCAAGATGACACTTTAAAAACGTGTTTATAGCTGAACAACTTATTCGCATATTCATGGTAAACCAGCCTATGACAACACGGCAAAAAGTGAATGAACTCAATGAATTATTAATTTGTTTAATGACCAGGCAGGTACCTTAGCCACACGCCAAGGCCTAAGAATTGACGTAGCTGGCTTTTAGTAATCGGAACCTACGTTTTTATTTTGTACAGAGATGTATCTAGTGTAGGTTTAGAAGAGTCCGACGCCTTAATTTATTTAATTAAAGGGTGGGGCGCAAAAACACAATGATTAAATTCGTATCAACAATCTCGATTGGAATTCTCGCTCTTTGCAATTATTAGTATATCGGGTTTAACCTTTCAACGACCAACCGACAGCTAGCTGTCGGGCTGCTACTGTCTTTCTATTGTGTCTCAAATTACGTGTGTTCGAAGAATTAAGTTACATCATAAAAAAAGAAAATAATATATTTTACTGTTACATTAAGTTTCTTATTTTCTTAAAATAAATATTTGTGCCCTAGTTGCTATTTTCGATTGCTGCGATACGACCTATTTGCTTTCACACGTCGGCAGTATGTAGAAAGGGCGCCCTTATCATGGACACTGATAAAATGATAGCTAATACAGGCCTGCACATGGCTAATTATAAAAAAGCCATAACTTCATGATATTCTTTATTTGCAATTTTAGAACCTAGTTATACACCAAAAATTAACTCCGCCTTTTTACGTTTACGTAAGGTTTTCTTTTACGACAAAAACATTTTCATAGAATGGCTTAATCGGTTTTTCATAAAAAAAAATGTGTTCATACAAGTTAGAAGCATTAGTGTTTGTCAAAGAATACGTCATGTATTCGCGGATCTCGATGTCTTGGCAAACATAGATTATAGGTACGTTTCAGCGAAATGTTCATCATATTGTTAAGTACTTTGCTTAATACTCTTGAAAGCACTGACGTAATGCTTAGGTTAGGCACAAAAAAGTAGTCTTGATTGTCCGGATTTGATAGAGAACTATCTTAATACATTTAGTTATAAGTAGATAGTTGAAATCTTAAGCTAAGGAGTGAGTACCTATATAGTTACAACACGCAAATTTCCAAAACCGCTGGTCAGATTCTGAATATTTTTCTTGGGAAGCTACAGCTACTACACGGAAACAAAGCCGCGGGCAAGGCCTAATCAAATTTGTGTATAATACCTATTTACTGTGCGTCTGTGCTATTGTTACCGTAGATATCATTCATTATTTAATTTATCACTTAATTAAAAGACAAATGAAATAACAAAACAATTTAAGA
Organism: Athetis lepigone; assembly: GCA_033675125.1. NCBI lineage: Eukaryota > Metazoa > Arthropoda > Insecta > Lepidoptera > Noctuidae > Athetis > Athetis lepigone. The sequence goes on along the minus strand of CM066239.1, from coordinate 19,679,291 downwards.
CTTTTCCACAATCGACGCTAATTGGTCGCTGTGCAGATGCCAGATGACTACCGTGACCTTCATTATTACATTATCTAACCGGCAACAATCCAACATAAGGGACACAATACAGGGTACATATTTTTTATACTCTGAATAATACATAATTGAATTAACTCAGTTCAGAATTAACCTTCAAACACGCGTGATTCGAGACACAATAGAAAGACAATAGCAGCCCGACAGCCGGATGTCGCTTGGTCGTCGAAAGGTTAAGTTACTCCCACACTAACTTCTACAAAAATTATTTCTGAGTAGACTTTTTGAGCTTATTGAAATCCATGATTGATGCCTTTCGGGCCGAATCAAATATGCCAATGAGAGTTTCGCGTGTATACCCCAAAGCAGAGACGTAGCTAGGTAGTCTTGGGCCCCGGTGCAAAACGAAGAACCCACTTCCAGTTGGGTCCCTTTTTCAGTGTTATTTAAAAAGGTATTCAGGTTCCAGGGGACCTGGGGCCCTAGTCTGCTATTACAATCGTGTCTCATTGACCAGTCATCGGGCGGATATTTGACTTTGACAGTTTTTGTATGGAAAATGTGTCAAAAGTTTGACGTTACACGTCAAAAACCGATCATTGAGACACGATTGTAATAGCAGACTAGGGGCCCCTGATGCACTACCCTAGCCAGTACCTACACAGTCGCCAGTCGTCATTACTCTCAAGGTTTTCTTAATAAACGCTTACCTACCCACAATTATTATCTCACTATACAACCCTGAACCTTGTTTATTATTAAAACTAAGTACCACAGTTCAAGTTAACTGTTGTATAGGTAGTTAATCTAACAATATACTAGCAATGTTCCTGTTTATAAACGCTATGGCTGCTTTGTAGAATATGACAATGTCTATCCACTACTTAGTAAGGAAGTTATTGTTGTATTGTTGCTAATCGAAGCTTATTGGAAAACTAGTTGTCCCCCGCGGTTGGACCCGAGTTTTTTGGTTACTGCTATGCTCCCGTGGGTCGTCGTTTATTATTAGTATCTATAGATATTTTAGAGATTAGTAAAATGTTACTTAACACGCACTTTGGCTTAGCTATCCTGTTCCTGTTCCGGGGTTGCGGAATGTTTTTATAATAGTTACCGTGACCCCGGCACATGAGTGGGTTTTAGTCAGTAAAAGTCTGACACGCCCTCCCGCCGCACCCAAGACGGGAGCAGTCATTGGATGATTTGTCACTCCCCAAAAAAAATCCTGTTCCTGTTTCTTTCTACCAATGAGTAGCCAAAAAGAAAGAGACAGGAACATAACTAGTTTACAGTAAAGACAGGAATACCGTATACCTAGTCTATAATTTTATAAACGTAATTAATTAAATTAATTTGTAAACGTCTATTAATTACCTAACTCAAAAGGGGCCATATCATTTATCATACGCATTATGACTCAGGTATGTATGCACCTTTATTTAGACTAGGAATATGGTTCAGCCAAAATAAATGCAAAATAACATTCAAAGGGGGGTCAGACAACACAGGTCATTGACTGTAGCTATTTGCATAGAACATTGTATACTGGAAAGAGCATTTCAGACGAAAAACAGTTATAAATAGCATTGTATAAGCCGTATACTTGAAAGGTCGCAATCAAGGTTAATATTATGTAAATAATATATAATATACAAAGTTGATAAGACTATTTGCACAACATAATGCTCTAAGAATGCAATTATTCTTTAAATATTCAAATTGCAGTGTGTGACCTGCAAATGACCTATAACTGAACTTGGCAAAGTGGTTATTTTTACTTAAAGATAACAAAATAAATAATAACTGCATACCTGTGTTGTGATAAAAAAGTATATAATAATAGATTTTGCCCACAGTTTCAGCCGCGTGGGTGTCGACTTTCCAACCGCTATAGAGGTAAAAATTCTAAAAACCCTTTACCCAATACCCAAGTACCCACTCTATGCAAACAACACACCCTCTTAGTGTCATGTCTCTAGGACCAGCGGTCTGCATTAATATATCAACAGTCACTTAGTCAGTCAGTTTACAGAGTTAGTTATTAGTAAATGAAGTTATATATAATAAATAGATTAAGAAGTTAATAGCTAATGGTGAAGAATCTTAACAACTACCTGAGGTTTTCCTAAATCATAAACATCTGTTTTACTAAATTTGACCACTGTTCCTGCTGTTCATACGAGGTTTATTTTAGTTAACACATCAGTTTTTTGTGCATGTTGAGACAGACGGATTAAATGACTTATTAGGCACAGAAATTATACAAAAGGCCATTGCTAAGGACAAAGTTATTTTGACTTAGATGACATAATGTCGAGGTATGGTCAGCAAAGCTAGTTTAATTAATTAGTATACAGGCCCATCATACAATTCAAGTTTCTCAACAACCAATATTTTTTCTATTAATTTAAATTATAGTATGAAACAATTAGTTCTTTAATTAATTTAAATTTCATGCAATGGTGTAAAGATACCTTTAATTATATCTGATGGGTTTGTCTGTATACTTGATGATTACCGAAGTCACCAGAAACTTTATGGATTCTGCAATGACGTATTATATATTGGGATTTTGGGTCAATCCTGGCAGTCTGGATTAACCCGAATCTGGATGGATTGGCCCTGTTCAACTATTTTTTTAAATAAAAGTAGGGTAAGTATAATATGAGGGTTATTCAAAGATTTTTTTTTTTCAATTAGACCAATACAAAGTATAAATCCTTTGAACACACATGATTTGAGACACAATAGAAAGACAATAGCAGCCCGACAGCCGGCTGTCGGTTGGTCGTTGAAAGGTTAAAGAGGCAATGTAAAGGAACTTTCAAACATCTTAGTTACAATAAACTCTACATAATATTGTCCAAAGTAAAAATCTTCAAAAATAGACCTACTACCTCTCATTTTACCTAAATAAATTCTTATTAAATAAGAATATACTTAAAAAAGTCTACTGCATTAAAATATAATTTTGCTATAAATTAAAACTTAGCTTCTTTTAGCTGACCAAAAACCAGTTTAGATAACGGTAATATTAATTAATAAACAGGGTTAATGTTAGTTTATTTAGGAAGGATGTAGGTAGTCTTTAAAAAAAAAGATTTATCACAAACATCTTGAAGATAGAATATTTAACTCAAGGGTAATATTTACACCTCTAACTTACAATACAACTATGCCAATTTATGGTATCTAAGTTCTGTTGCTTAATAATAAAAATTCAAAAGTAGTACAGATCTTAAACTAAAGAGAGCTGCCATTCTGCACTAAACTCTGAATAATTTCACCTCATGCAAGTAGGTAAATGGCCTTTTCACTTTCTGAAATACCTAGTTGCTAACTAAACCATGAAGCACAGAGCCAATGAGTGCAAACTCTTTGCAAAAAAAGAAACTGGCCACAATCTATGACAAGCTTGCCACCGTAACAAGGAAAAAGAATTGACTGACCCTTGAACTTGAATATTTATGTAATACCAAAAAAAAAACTAAAAAAAATACTCACTTCTTGGAGAGACATGGTGATTGTTGATTGTTGATACGGCTAACTAACCTAAAAACACAGAAATTTTTGATAAAACACCACAGTTGCAATTTGATTGTAAGTATTTTGGGGCTACAATGTGATAGGCGGCAAAATCGGGTTCCATAACCTCATAAAAGGTTATTTGAAAAAGGAATCCCATCCATTATCAAAATTCGAATTGATTTAATGAAAACAAAGGAAGTCTCAAACTATTATTGAACAAATTAAAGTATTTACAAGATATTTTACTACTGTAATCAAGAATGTATACACGTCACTAACTTACAGTGAAACAGAAGCGAGTGCTCGGCACGAAAACTCGTTAGGAACTGGTCGTGCTAACAGACTTTAGCAAATACAACTCAAACGAACACAAAACTAATAAAAAACGTGATGACGAATCGGCTATCATGAACCACGTAATGCGAATGTTATCTTTATCGTATTATTGTATCTTTGATCGGTAAAAAATATTGTAACAAACCTACTTAATTTACCTCAAAAAAGTTTGTAGCGTCGAAACGTGGAAACTTAACTCTCCTCCACTAAAAATTAATTAATTAACTCAAACTCAATGTTTTTCAGATTTTGACAGGATTTTTGCGGATGACACTTGACAGATTGGCTGAAATGTCATCTTACCATACTTTTGGCATTATGTTGCGTTTCGCAATGTTTTTTGCATGTTACATTAAAAAGAGATGTCTAAGTTAAGTAGGTATCTCGGGTATACATCATTTAATATTTAACGGCATGAAATTAAATTAAAGTGTTTATTAAACAAGTAGGATCTTATTACTTTTACACGTCATATTTTTTACTTTTACTAGATGAAGGCGGTCTAATTCCTAATTAACTAGGTACCTTTAAAAAGAAATGCCGGACCATATTCAGGAATCGTCTTAAAATATTTATTAATAACTGTTCCTCGCGGTTTCACCCGCGTTATGTTAGGTTTTTGGTTACTGCTTCGCTCCCGTGGGGCATAGCGTTATTATATATAGCCTATGTTACTCAGGGATAATGTAGCTTTCTAATGAAAAAAAAATTGAAATAGGTCCAGTAGATTTTGAGTTTATTTGTTACATAGAAAAATACAAATCTTTCCTCTTTATAATATTAGTATAGAAGTACCTATAAAATAGTATAGAATAGTATAAATGAACTTAGTGTAATTTCATTAATACCTAATATTTTTTTTCAGCCTTGGCGTCAATTTGTGTACAGTCCAACTGCAGGTTTCTACAAAAAAAAAACAATAAAATAATCTTTTCCCAGAGTAGATAAATTTAAATGATGAAAGTCCATGGTCGTTGCGATGACGAGGTCTGATACCTACCTAAAAAATGCTCACCAAAATTGTATTTTAGTTACACATTTTTTTTAAGCTTTAACTTTGACGTCGTGGTACAAAATTATAAAATTAGAAAAATGTCTGATCCCGGGAATCAAGCTTTTATCGTACCGGACCAGATTTTATCATAAACGGTTCAGCGTTTTATGGGTAAAAGATTAACAGACAGACAGAGATGGATTTTTTATTAATATAATTTTATTATACTATTCGACCAACTTTCCTCATTAATCATAAAACTCCGTTTTTAAGTTATCGCGAACAGACAGACAGACACGGAGAGAATCTATGTTTTATAATAATTTAGGATTTAGTAAGTAGATATTCATAAAAAAATAATTACCTATTTAGCTACATTTTTTTTCAAGACTTGAAAAAAATATTAGTTTACCTACTTACTTATCAAAGCCGATAAAAATAAGAATGAATGATGAAAACGTGTGAAATTCATGCAATTCGATCATGCACGCCAACGATGGGATCGGTTATTTTATTTATTTATTTATACTTTATGCGAAGTCCATAACGTGACCATTTATTTGAAGTCCGCCATTGTACATTTTTTAAAGGGTTTTTTTTTCTTCTTTTGGCATCGTTTTTAACATTGCCAGTGTCATTTAATGGGGTTATCATTATTATTTCAAAGTAGGTACTAAGTACACATTTTTTTTAAGCTGAAAAGTTTGTTTAAAAAATATGCGTGTTAGCTAGTTACCACATTTCTCAAGAAAGGTTATAAACATAACGCTATGACTCACGGGATCGTCGAAGCAGTACTTAATTTAAAACGACGTGGACACATACAGTAGCTGGCCAAATTATTAGGGACACTTCCTAGATTTCTGTACTATCGAGTTGGTCTGATTTTTTCTGGAAAATTACTGGGTGTAGGCCCAATCGGTATTTTTTATTAAAAAACCTTGTTATTTAAAAATAATAAATGTGAAGGCAAAAATAAAACTGTTAATTTATAAAAAAATATATATCGCATTAATAAGTTGTGAGGAATTATTTTGTGTTAGTTTTAATATTTTGTGATGCCTCCTTTTCCTGTCATATTAGCTCTTATAAGGCATTGTATACGTTCTAACCATAATGTAACAGCTCTTAAAGGCTTGTGTTATGATTGCACTAATTTATAAGAGCTGCAATAAGCTGGTGTTTGGTGGCAATGACATGCTTAGCGATAGCCCTCTTGGTGAGTTTCTGCATGTTCTTAATAGAGTTCGTATCAAGTGATTTATCTGGTCAGGGCAAAATATTTATATATTTTTTAGCCAGGAACGCTGTAGCACTATTAACCTTAAGACACAATGCAGAACCGGCCATAAAAATGTACTTTTCGACAAGCAGGGAACCATTTTTCGACTTGTGGCAATAATTGAGTTTCTAGTGCTCGCTTGTACAGATCTTGCCTTATGATCATTTCCACGATATATAGGCACCCCAAGTTTTTATAAGAGATCACAAATCGCACCGTGATTAACCTGGTTGTTTAATTTTCCCTAAAAAGGAAATCTGCAAGGAGCTGTTCTCGGTCAGTTCTAGGATGTGTGCGACTACAAATGAGCTTTTGTCGACCCACACCTGAAACAATTATTCATCGGAGAAGGATACCTAAAAATAATGCAATGATCACTGAATAGTGCTTTTCGTACGTATAACAATATTAAAAGTAATATTATTAACCAACTGCAGTCTGCCACAATCATATTTCGGCGATGCCTAGCCCACTGCAGTCGTTTCTACATCATGGTCTCGGTGTCGCGTGATTTTTGATCGGCCGATGATTTATTCAATTCTCTTCGGTCAGCCACCGTCAAACTGTCCTATCGAATACTTCTGTTTTCTCGTCTAATCCCTCGCTTATAATCGTAGCTAGGCAGATAACACACTTTTTACCGTATTTCAGGCAGATATACCCAATTTTATGGTCCGAACAAAGAGTGGTGATCCGTTTTCTGCCACATTTTTTCACAATGTCTGTTTCCAGAAGTTTGATCTGATCAGTTTTTACTTTAATTCTGTTTACTGCAGACTTTGAGACACCTGTGACAGCTGCTAAATCAATCTGGGAGTGTATAAAATGCAGTAATAACATTTGTATTTTTATGATTTTTGGTGGAGACGGGTCTAAAGCTTCGCCCTTTCTAAAAAGTAGAATTTTTGTACATATCGCGTCAAACAGTTACCAAAATTTAATATTTTGTATTCAATTGAGAAAAAAAGGTCACCATCAGAAACATTACCTACGGTTCGATTAGTTGAATTAGAAACATCTTGTAAAATTAAAACCAAAAATATTTTTTTCCATTAATGAAACAGACATAATTTTCAATAGAAGTTTACAAAATGGCTATACATTATTATGCTATACCACATTTTCGAAAATGGCTCGATCTCATGGTGCTATCACATATCAAAATTAATAATGATGATACCAGGAGTAATACCAAACCACAAAAATCTATATGAAATCATTTATTTTCTTGATAAAGGAGTTTGAACAAAAAAAAATTACTCAATGAATACTGTCCCTAATAATTTGGCCACCGATGGTAGTAGGTACTTACTTATAACGGGCTATTTTTGCATAGAAAAATGTTTATAAAAGCATGAAATCAGCTTTATTTAAGTGATGTGATAAATGTCTCTCAAATAAAAGTTTTCGCCCCTAAAAATTATACCTAACTACTAAGTAAAGGTGAGTATAATGAAATAAATAAAGTTAGAGATTTTTATTTGTTAAATTGAACGGGCTAGTTTCTTTAACTGCCTTTCCTATCAGATAGTCAGATGATTTAAGACTGATTTCAGGAATAGTAGACTTCATAACATCACTCCGAAAGCCAAACAGTGAGAAAATCGAGAGAAAACCACTCCATACAACTAGTCAATAGACAAATAAAACTCTGAAACACAATATTAAGATCTTTCATGCCCTACTTTTCTCAGGTTGACGTGGCTAAAAGGATATCACAATATTTTTGTAACTTACATCATCTTCATCATTCTTTAATGCCGCGGTTGCGAAATAGTTCTATTAGTTACCGTGGCCTCGGAACATAAAAGGCAGTAAAAGTCTGACACGCCATCCTGTCCGGGACAAGTCATTTGACGATTTCCCATCCATAAAAAAAAACATTCTTTCATGCACAAGCTCTAGAGCAAGCAACGACCTTTGAGACTAAGATAAAGTGCCTAGCAAATACTTTAGGCACAGTCACCGACGCTCAACTGCTAAAATACGACAGCAAGATAAAGATGGTGAAACGAATAAACTGCATTTACTTGGCTCCTTACATTTCTTAGTTGACCTAAACGACTTTTGACAAAGCTTGCACTGTCTGTCTGGATAGGTCTATTCAAATCTGTGTGCTTCTCTCATCCAGAGATCCTGTTTAGTTTATTAACTTTCACGGCCCTCGCATAATTTGACCAATATAATATTGTTGTATGGACTTTAAAAGAGACTTTGACCTTTGAGTTTGTTTCGGTTGTTTCTTCTCAGAGTACTGGGGATTCTAGGAATCATCGGCTCCATCGTTCGATTAAAATAAGAGAAAAATGACGTATAAAAGTGTTATTTTTGGTAAAGGCAAAACTGCCTTTACCAAAAATTTAAACTCCAATATTTGGGGTCGGCTCTCCTAGTTATTCGTCAGCACACCCGGTCCTTGGTCGCCTTGGTAAATTGTGTTTGCATCTTCATGTCTTTATTTACAGCAGCCTTTCATTGGCTTTCATATTAAGTGCCTCAACTTTTTTGTGCCGGAAACATGTCTACTAGCCGGGTTAGCCCGAGTCATGATGTGTTCAGGTGGCCGGCGCTGAACGACCATTGTTTTAAAGTTTTCTGGGATAGCTTTACCCAAAATCTATCTAATAAGAGTGTGTTGCGGACATCCAATACTCCTCTTTAAAGATTGTTAAAACACAGAATCATGTAGAGCAAGAATCATCTATGAATTTATTACGGACATTGTGGTTAAGTAAGTATAAGTACTCATCAACTTTACTGATGTGACTATATAAATCCTAATCAAGACAATTGACTAAAGCAGTCAGCCGTACAGGGTAACCCATACTACATATAAGTACGTATAACACTAGCTGTCCCCTACGATTCCACTCGTGTTATGTCAGGTCTTCGGTTCCAAGGATCATAACGTGATGCTACGCCAATCGATATTCTGATGTATAAGTTATATTGCTATTAAGTTTCAACAAAATCCTTTCAGTAGTTTTAACGTGAAAGAGTAACATAAGTATATCATTCATCTTGACAATTTTGTACGTAGGCACGTTGTTCGTAGGAATTTGTCACGTTTGGTTAGTTGCTAGTCAAACATCGAATCGATAGGAAGGTCTCCTTTTCATCGATTAAATATGGGCCGTGTCTCTATGTAGGTCACACATTAATATTTCAATATTCACCCATACTATTATGATGGCCTAGTGGCCTGCCTATCCTACTGACTGTCAGCCATTAATATTTATTGAGCTACTTAATTTTTATTTCATAGGGAGCTAATTATTTAAGACAGTTACTAGTATGTATTTTCTTGCCCTCTCACCATGGTGGCAATTATTTTAATTTATGAAAGACGATTTAGGAGTGCCTATTGACCATTTCCTATATTTTTTGTATTCTTGCATAATAAATATTATACGCGTAATACAACAAAGGGTCCCATGTTATTTGGTGGTTGACACAATACTTTCTACTTTAATTTCGTCCTCTCAACCGAACATGATCGGTCTTTCTTTTCATTTACATTATGTCTTATACCGGGGCTTTCAAGATCAAAGGAACCCTGAACTACCGTTTAGGTAGTCAGTTCGCTACTGACTATTTCCTTTCTTTTCTCTTTCCTCGCCATTCATATTTATATTCTTAACTAGCTGTCTCCTGCGGTTTCGTCCGCATTTTTCGTTACTGCTCCGCTCCCGTGGGAGGATAAATGGGCTACCTAACACTGAAAGAATTTTTTAAATCGGACCAGTAGTTCCAGAGATTACCCCCTACATACAAACTTACAAACTTACAAACTTACAAATTTTACCTCTTTATAATATTAGTATAGCTATAGAAGTATAGATAAACTCTTAGGCCGAGATAAATTTCGCGCGGGAAACCATGGACACTAACTTTATACCACAACGCGACCTTAACAAAATGTCTAGATTATTTAAACCGCAGACTGAAGTCTGGGAGGAACTCTTATCCGAATGGCGAAGTAGGTGGGATAATTCCATGAAGGGCCGCCATCTCCATCTGTCCTTTCCATCCGTTCGTGAGCGGCTGACTACGACAATGGAGGTTGATCATTGCGTTGCTCAATTTCTCACAGGTCATGGCAATTTAAAAAGTAAACTCTATTCTTTCAAACTTGTTGGTTTGCGTTTGTGTCAATGTGTAGAACATTGACACTAAGATTGACACAAACGCAAAGCAACAGCAACAAGTTTGTCGAAGTGTGAATCCGAACAATCTGCACATCACATCCTATGGGAGTGTATTCTTTAGCAGAATGAGCGCAATGTTATGTTGGATAGTTACAGGTTACATCCGGTGTCGTTTATTATAGACCTTGGGGAAACCAGAACCAATTTCCGTGCGTTCGAGCGTTTTTGCCATACCAACTATTGGAATCAATAGTAACAGCTCACATTTTAGGACTCATTAATTTTTAACAGATCCTTAGTATTCCGTGGTACTAGGCAATCTGGGCTTCTCCCAGTTGTAATCGCCCCTTTGTGCCTATCGGCCTAGTTCTGTTCTGCTTGTTATGGAGGGAAGTGGAAAATATATTTTTTTTAGGTACTCCTCCGCTGTTCTTTTCTGACTAATTTCGTTGCGGGAGCCAAGACAGTTGAATCGTTTCTACGGGACTCGTCGAGCTTCATTGCTCGGCGTTTTTCTGGCGGACTCCACTGTTGATTCTGGCTTTCAGGAGTTGCAGTGGTTGTGGGAATATAGTGTGGTGGGATTGTCCCAAGGCCGAGATATATAAACGTTGATGCTTTGGCTAAATAATACTCTAATAGAATTGTCAGCGTCGAACTGCGATATCACGAATGAAACTATAGCTAACCCAAAGTATATATGCTAATATCCTACCTACTTTCATGAATTTTTGTTACTCATTAATACAAAAACTACTGAACAATTTTTGTTTAAATTTTACAGAAATATATTAGCTACAGTATTAGTAGCTGCAACTGTATCAGAATACTCACGGAAGCGGAGCATTACCAGAAATTCTATTATAACGAGGGTGACACAGCTAGGATAATATTGGCCTTAGTCACATGTTAATTATTTTAACATTACAAAACTTCTTGAAACAATAAAATATATAAAAAATAAACAAAGACACAATCAAATAGAATTCCACTATTAATTAAATTGTGAAGTGTTTATTGATAATTACATAATAAGTTATATAAAATTAAGAAATATTCTTAAACATAATAATTATGCGTATTTGGGGGCCAGTTTAGCGGCCAGGTCGATGTATTGCTGCTTAGCATCAGCCTGGGAGATGCCCTTGCGTCCTGACCAGGCCTTGAACTTGGCGTTCTCTCTTATGCCGCTGGGTTCAGCTGGAAATTAGAAATATTATTATGAATTTCGTGATGTAAGAAAGTTGGTAACTTATGGTGAAATACACGGTAAAAATTGTAATCGATTTACGAATGTTCAGTGAACCTATGTCGCAATTATCAGGACAATGTTCAGTGAACCTATACATACATGTCGCAATTATCAGAACTGAAACCAAAAGGAAAAAATGAATTTTCATTTAAAAGTGACTACAAAATACAAGCAAATATTACAAGTGGATATGTTGCAGTGATATTTTCGCTTAAAAAAATATATTCTAAAGAATATAATTTTCGCCCGTTGAAATTTGACAGTGTTTAAATCGCTTTGCAAACATTTGCACACACAACCTAAGGGTTTCATTTTTCTTTAAAAATACAAATATCAAATGAAAGAATAGAATACTCAAACGTTACTTAATTTTAAGACGCTCTCAAATTTGTTGCTGTCTTTGTCACTCTAAAAGATAAAGTAAGGACAGCAACAGACTTGACAGCGTTTTTAAATTGAGTGACGTTTGAGTATTTGGCCATAAGGCACCTTTGGAAAGTAGTTAAGCAAACGACGGCCATGTTTAAATTGCAAGAAGCCACTAAGAAAAAAAAATGTTGGGTGTAATTACCAATGTTGACATCTCCGACGGTGGCCTGTTTGTACAGGGAGTACAGAGCGAGGTTCTCGTCGTTGCTGGGGGTGGTCTTCCAGTTCCTGACGGAGCCGGAGACGGTGTTGAATTGCTGGAAAAAAGGAAAAAAATACTTTGTTTGTAAAATCATTTGATTGTATGGATCTAAAGGGCAGATTTAGGCAAGACGTGAGGTATTAAATCCTGTTTTAGAACCTGGTTTGGCATTTTTTCTGGGAAATCATCAGAGGACTGTTTTAACTGAGCGTAGCTAAGGGGAGTGTCAGACTTTAATTGACTAAAACCTATCCGGTTTTCTCCTAATGCCCAATGCGTTATTGGGATTTAGGACCACGGTGACTATTTCGAACTAATTCCCAAACCTGGCAGGAATCGCAAACCAATGAATGCGAAATACAGAATATAATAAAAGTTACTTAACTGTATCTACCTTATTTATTCCCGTACCTATAGGTGCTCAAAAACTTCTTAAAAAATCCATTAGCCTAACTCCTAGGTGAAAAGCCATTGACTCCAACCAATCTATATTCAATTGATCCGTCGGTAATTGGATCAGAGTAATGGATAACCCGTAATTATTCAGTTCTAACTGTCCGATGCAGTCTACTTCAAAGAACCGTTCTATAGGTACCCAATCAGCTTGACGATTACGGTTTAATATCGTTATAATTATTATCCATTAACTGCCGTCATGAAAAATGATTTTTATGAAACCTGAACGTGTTTTCCAAATCTAGTCCAGTTATAAGTTGACTCTAAACTATTATGATCATGTTGTCGTCCAGACAAATATACAAAATAAAAATACCTACTACTAGGCCAAACCATATAAAATTCTTACAGGACCAAATAACAACTACCTATTCTGTATCAAACTTATTAGAACTAGCTTTTGCCCGAGACTTCGTCCGCGTGGATTAATAATTCCCGTTCCCGGGGGATTTCCAGGAAGAAAACTATCCTATATCCTTTCTCGGGTCCCAGAGTATACGTGTTCCAAATTTCATTCAAATCTGTTCAGTGGTTTAGGCGTGAAGAAAAGACAGACAGACAGGGTTACATTCGCATTTATAATACTAGCTTCTGCCCGCGGCTTCGCTCGCGTTAGAAAGACACAAAAAGTAGCCTATGTTACTCTCCATCCCTTCAACTATCTCCACATAAAAAATCACGTCAATTTGTCGCTCCGTTTTGCCGTGAATGAAAGACAAACAGACAGACAGACAGACACACTTTTCCATTTATAATATTAAGTATGGATACTTACGGTATAAGTAAATCGGATCATAAATGCCAGCATCATCGATGTACATACATTAAAAAGCATCGAATCGAATACCTCCTCCTTTTGAAGTCGATAAAAAAAAACTTAGTGTCGTGATGGCTAAGGTGCCCGCTTTTCATAATGAGATTTTCGATTTGAAACTGGATTCTCTATCTAGTTACGTGGCTTTTTCAGTTTATCTATGACATTTCTGACTCCCGTTCCTCGGAAGCACGTGAAGTCATGGTCCCGGTCCCGATTTAGATCTTTGACAGTTACAATGGCTTGTCAAGAGCTAGAAATTATTATAGCGAAGTGTGAAAGTGTTCTAAATAAATGTAGCTATGATTGGTGATATATTTTATTCGTGGTGGCACTTTGAACTATTAAGCTATAGGCATATTAGGAGCATTACGCATGTCATAATATTTATCATAGAGTTTATAGTTCTAGGTCAAGCCGCGTAAATATTATTACAAAAAAGCATTTAAATGATAAAAGCTTTAAAGATATGATCTTTAAAAATGACAAAATAATATTAATCGGTTGATAAGAAAGGTGATTAACATATACCTAGCAAAAGTGATTTAATATTAATAATGATATAAGTAATTGTTAGGTAATTCTAATTAATTGTTTATTTATAAATGGCTACTAATTTACTGATTGTTAACTTGTGATGGAGTAGACAGAGTGGAGGTTTTAGGTAATTAAGGGCCTGTTTCATTTCCTTCTGATAAATTCTGATTAAAATAATTGATAGATCATAATTATAATCATCTAAACTCTGATCCACTTAAAAATACCTATATATTTGTTTTATAAAACATTTCGTAATTAGAGTCCGTTGTGAGGTCGTGAAACAGCTTTAATTAAAATCCATACTAATATTATTGGGAAAGTGTGTCTGTATGTTTGTCTTTCTTTCACGGCAAAACGGAGCGACGAATTGACGTGATTTTTTAAGTGGAGATAATTGAAGGGATGGAGAGTAACATAGGCTACTTTTTGTCTCTTTTAACGCGAGCGAAGCCGCGGGCAAAAGCTCTAAATATAAATAAAAAGTACTGGGAATACTATGCCTAGATACCGAAGTAAATTCCTAGTATACCAAGTTATTTCGAAAAACTTTGGTAACTATAGAGTATTTAAAAGACTCTGGGCCCGGAACCTGTGGTTTAAAGTTCAACCACCCGAAGTAACTTCATCCTGATACTGATATGAAAAATGGTAAACTTACCTCATCGAGAGACATGATGGGTTTTTATTTGATTTGAGATCTGAAACAAAAACATACAATTCATTACTTGAACTACTTTAATAGACACCTTTAGTACAGATTTTATCTACGAGATAGGCGAGTACACCTATCTATAACGTTTAACGCCATAACTATGTAAGTATTAGTTTATAGTTTTAAAGATACGGATTATATGATATGATAAACTCAAGGAATTGGAAATAAACAAGTTAGATTTCTAATGGGCACTAGCTTTTGCCTACGACTACGCCCATCTGTAAAATTACAATAAGGCATTCAAAATAATGTAGTTTACTATCAGCTAAAAAAATGGAAAGAAACCAGAACAATAAGATTATCTACTACAAACAAAAAAACAGACTAAGTACGTCTCTATTTTATCCGCCTCTAGATCAACAAAAGCGAACAAAAGACCTCTCATTCCTAAAAACAAAAAACAAACCGACAAAAAAAAGGTAATTTGTTGCAAAAATCTACAAGTTTATTTTACGGTGTGCAGAATCGCCCGACATTGAACACGCGGTGTGCCCGCGCATTCCTCGGGTTCGTTGACCGGTATCAGCGGAACTAGAGCTGTCTATGCACTTTCCAGCGTTCATTGACAGTGGACCGCGATGGATGTGAACTATGTGGAGGAAATCCGGATAGATTATCGGCTTAGGGGAGTGAAGAGATCACTGGCAGGAATTCAAATAAGGAAGGTCGCATATGTGTTGCGTCTCGACAGTTTGGGCTAGCAATTTAGCAATGTAGGTAGCGAATTGGTTGCGTTTATTTCATATCCGTTAAAAGCTGAAGGCGAATTGATGCCACCAAAAAAAAGATTTGCTGCACAAACCACATCTAGTCTTGGTGTCTATCTTTAAAGCGAAAAAAGAACAAATTTCTTTAAATCGAGTGATAGTTTATTTCGGCATTTACTAAGTATGCCATCCTGAATTCTAACAATCCTAAAGCTAGAAATGTTACCGAACGGGCCGTCAGATTAAGATATAGTAGAAAACGAATATTGTAAGTACTTTAAAACCCGCATCCACTAATAACAAATTAACACATTCGTTATCAATAACACGAAAAGTACTTCACCAAAGCTACGGCAACAAAATCAACATAATTGGTACATTAAGAACATAAACTATAGGTTCTTTGAGAACATAGCAAGGTACAAGAACATAGGTAGCTAAAGAACTTACCACAAGGTAGAGAAGCTAGGTCGAGATCGCAAAGGATACTGAACAATTTTGTGCGGGATCCCTAAGTTAAATTTCGTCAAATATATGGCTCTTGCGGCAGGGTTGTCAATATTTACGATTACGGTGCAGATAAAATCTAAGAGGCGTGAATCAATATTGTAATCAGAAGATTGATCGATTTAGAATTTTCGGAAACGCTGTGTTTTGTTTACCTAATTATCTAGTTATGGTGACGTGTCGTTAGAAGTTTGATTAGGTTCAAATTGACATTTACCTTGCATTGATAAAGCAGGTTTGTAGAGACCTTTAATTTATTAATATTTAAAATGTGTGTGTGTAATGAAGAAATGGTATTAATAAAATATCATCACGTGGGGTATGCAATGCGACTTGCATCAAGCAATATTTTAAGGGGACCAAGCCTTATCATGTCATATTTTTAAAAAGTCTAATGTTGAAATGTTGTTTATTGTCAAAACGCATAATTTGCATCATAACTACTTTGTGTTAGTTATCATAGGGACTCTCAATTTTATAAAAGACAAATTGACTCTATTGACCTTATGTATAAAAAATGGCATTAAAATTAGATATATAATTACGAATTTAATCACATCAAATTAACAAAAAAAAAGTGAAAACCCTACCCAAGCACTATAAATAAACGCTATCACTCAATAAAATATTGAATTTTATCGCAGTGCCATAATCCATTTAAAGATTATCCAATATGGTCCAAATAAAACCTAGGGTGGGGTATAAAATTGTCGACACCATTACAGATTAAGATTTCAGTGCTGGTAGACCTACGTAGTTACCAATAAATGCGGTATTTTGAGGGCATAGAGCACCCTGTAGGTATTTCTTTCTAAATCTGTAATCCATTTGCCAGATTGCCAAATGCCTATTGAGGCCTATTATGGCATGCACACTACGGCTACGCTACCCATAGAGTTTAAATATCTGTGCAATCTATTTGCGCAGATTTATCTATGTGAACTGTTTGCAAGAATGAAATAATCTGCATCGCTATAAAGGCGGTAAAACGGACTGTTACCTACAGTTACATTGCTATGAGAAATGGTTTTTGTGTAGCGGGTTTAGTTTGCAGTGTCGTTGGACAAATTGTTAAGACTGCAGAGAAATAGACATTTGGGACGTTCTAGTAAATAATAATATTATGGAGTTCAGAATGGAGTTTATGTAGAATCTTGCTCGGCTTCTTGATAGGAACCTACCAGAACTTACTGTTTGAAATGAGCAACTAGCTTCATCTTTCTGACTGACGGACAACGGACAACTTGCAACTGGTAATTGAATACAATAACTTTGAGCTTAAGTTTGAAAAAAATCCGCTTCAATATGGACAAAGAAATCATTGTTTGGTCATATATCTAAGACATTTGGTTACTTAAAAATCATTAGAAGACCTATGTAAAAAATGTAGACCATTTGAGTAGCAAAAAAAACAAGATTGCTCAAAAATGAAATGAGATTTAAGTCGTTAACCAAAGTCTTTCGTAATAAGTTAGTCATCGTAATCTCCAGACTACCATCATTATTATTTCTGAGTCATTTGCGGAACTTTTTTAACCACGAAGGCCGAGAATGCTGGCAGTTTTGATTTTACCAGATCGACTAATGGGGAACCACGAAAGTATGTTTTGGTGTCAGTAGCAGGTGTTGATTCATAAGCTGTGGTGACTGCTTATATCATCAGCATCATTTAGTCTGAAAGTCAGATTGAGACCGTATGTACCTATGACCGTTGAATAAGTACTATTGACCTGCGTCAGCAATGGTATCACCATACTCTCAAAGCAGTTTCGTTTGCACCATAAATAGTGTGAACGAAACTTTTTAGCCTTGTCTGCACCAGGTGCAGGTCGATCAGAAATTACGGCCGATCTTTATCAATGCCAGTTCCAAAAACTGAATTCATTCATTTCATAGAACTTCAGTAACTTAGTATTTCTTGGCAAGAAGTCGGTTTTTTTCTCCTAATCGTAATTAACTATATCATAATACTTATAGATAAATAATGTTGATTACATGTTTTATTTGTTCTTATCACAAATGAGTGTCAGTGTCCAAATTATGGAAGCTAAACATTTTCTAATAAAGCTCAAGTCCTCATAACCACGACGATGTCAACAGATGTTTGTGATTACCTAATATTAGGTGAACCCTCAACTAGTTTCTTACCTAATGACATAATGGCCATGGCCAGAATTGGCACGGGAATGGCCTTCTCCGACTTTATCATCGCCTGCAGTCATCCAGCTACTGGCCACCATCCTAAAAAGATGGTTGCCCCACCTAACCTGAGACCTGAGATTATCTAGTAACTAGGAACCCATTCTGATGCATTGTCAATAATTGTCATATAACCGAGATCTGGATAGATTCCTCAATGTGTAACTGAATTTGTGGAGCGGTCGTAGTACTCTGGTTCTAACTCATTTGCACTCAGTTTATGCTTCTACCACATATTATTCTAGTTTCACGCCAGGTTTAATAATCAAATAGAGAGAATCTGTATGTTCAAATATGTCGTGGCCAGATCATAGAATTGATAATTTCATGCAATGTTCTAAGCTAACCAATTTATGAAATGAAAACAAGTATTTCATGTTTCGACTTGTTACTTGAAACACTTAGTTGAACATAGGGATGTTGACTACATCAAAAGAATGACATTCTGTTTAGTCCGTCTGTTAGACAGTCCAAAAATACTGGACACATATATTTTTTGCTTGATCAAATTAATAACAAAATACAAAGATAAAGAGCATCAAAGTTCCGGAGAAGGGGCTTGTGACGTCACTCCTCAGTAAAAATTATACAAAGGCGTGACGTTTCACGAAACTTCAACGCACTGTATTGTTGGTATTGTCGTCATTTTCTGTTAACGAAAAAAAAGAAAAATACGTGTTCCAAATTCTTTGATTATCTAACTGACTGACTAACTTTTTTTTTGTCGTCTCGCCTATTGTATGAAGTGATCAATTTTAAGATCTCATGTCCACCACATATACATTACTTATATCATATTGGCCACGTCTTGGTGACGCCAACGCCAATTTAAAGAATATTTATAAAACCCCGACTTGAGAACCCTTTGGTAAGTTGGGATTAGACTACCTATAAATTTGATTGAAAACCCCTGTCATGGGCCCTGAAGAATTTTGTTCATTACCTTAATGCCTACAGGAAATGTCAAATATAAGTGACTTTATGTAGGTAAATAAGAACTTGTAAAAAATATTTGCTTACTTCGATGTTGCAACACAAATTGATAGTGAAGGAATTTTTGCACATTTTATCAGATCTACAAATAGGTCGTGATTACAAGTGTTTGCCAATAATATGACATGTTACATGTTTTTGTCGAAGGGATATGTTCTTATCTAGTACCTACCTGAAAGATTATTATCAATTGGACACACCTTCCACGCCTCTTAGACCGCCAATTTGTTGGAAAACAAAACTTTATGGTCAGGTGAAACCTGTTTGTAGTCTGTTGTTAGGTTTGTTCGGTTCCATAGAAAAGTATAGATAGGGATTTAATTACTCAAAGGAATTTAAGGAGGTATCATAGGAAATTGGTGGTGTTACTACCACAGTACATAGAGCAGCAGCTGCCTGTCCATCCTAGCAGTACCAAGTGTGAAGATCAAGCCCTCCAGAAGGGGAGTCCACAAAGAAGAATGCAATCAAAGAGCAGTCAGCACATGACGGTGCCCTCTGTGGCCCATACCTGCCGGGGGTTACGGAATAGTTCTACCTAATAGTTACCGCGGCCCCGGAACATAAAGGGAAACCGAAGTCAAAATGGTGGGTTTTAGTCAGTAAAAGGACACTCCCTCCCGCCCCGCGGCCTTGCCATCCATCAGCTTTACCTTGGGGTAATATTTACTGTCCCACTGCCAGGCAAAGGCCTCTTCTCATACAGAGAAGGCACGAGCATTTATCACCACGCTTGCTCATGGCAGATAGTATCCTACACCGTCTGCATGTTCAAGATAAACTTACCTACTTACATAAAAACTACTGCGCATCGTCAAATTTCACTTTAAGCTATAATACCATCAACACCACATCTCAATATACCAAGTACTCTAATCGATTGACATATAATCTTTTACGTACGTTCAAAGTTCCGTGTAATGCATTAACATACATAGCTTGCATTCTTCATACGCAGGTCAACAGCTCAGCAATGGGGCTACAAAGAGCAAATTAAACTTACGGTACACAACCTTCCCTTTTACCGATGGTATTTTGTTTGTGTAGCTGGGTATTTCTTGATTCATGTGGATAGAATTGTGCTCAAATTAATTATGTTATGGCCTGAGGAGTGGCTTCAAGTTCGGTCAAACTAAGTAACAATGTGTGCAGGTTTTTTTTTATTTATCTTTGTTTTCTATATTTTACATCCTCTTTCTGTGCCCTTACAGTGCCCATAACCTGTACTACTATAGCTTTAAGCCATTGTCCCACCTTAATTTACATTATGGTATGTAAATAATTAAATAAGTAATACCACTGCTATACTTTGTAATTTAAGTTCTGTAGTTACTATTTTGATTATAACCTTATTGGATCTTCTTTGATGTACAGCTATATTAATTATTCAACAAGGGTTGCTGGCCGTCTTTCATCGAAAAAAAGATAAAACGCCATTTGTGTTTCTTTTTTACTTCTTATTTTTCTGAACAAATAATGGCTGTCACTGGTATTTTTTTGGAAATAACGGCCAGTATTAATATATGTAGTTTAAAGAAATTGAAACTCTTTAGTGAGTTCTATTAAATTGCTAAAACCTATTTGTTTATCCTGGTATTATTATAAATGTCAAAGTTAATGAGGGTCTATGGATGGATGTTTGTTAATCTTTCACACAAAAACCATTGAACGTTGAAAACGTTCAATGAAACTTTATTGTAAAAAAGATGCATCAGAATAACACGGGAGCGGAACAACCGAAGATCCTGATACTTATAACGCGGGTAAAACTAATAATAAAAATCGGGAACAGCTAATAATAACGAAATGTTTGATTACATACATTTTTTAACCAAGCTTGGTATCCCAGATTTTGAAACGGGTCTCTTAAAAAGTAAGTGAGGTTGTTCAAAGGGCAAAAAGCAGATTCGATAAGGATAGTAATCGGTTTTTCAGTCAGAATTACGTAACCCTAAAAAAGTTGCTTTGTGTATTCAGAAATTCCTATAAGTTGCGCCTGACTGCATCTAGTTGAATAACACATTCATTAGCAGACGCTCCGCTAAAAATTTTGCAATGCAATGGAATTAAACCAGTTATAGCCGAGTTAGCAGTTAATTATTATCTGGGTACAACGCGGTTCGTTTGTTCTTTGATTATGTGCCATGATATCACCTTTTCAAATCAGTGAGTTCAATGGAAACTTTTTCATAAAATATAGCAACATTCTTTAGTGTTGCAGAGTCACTTCAATTTATTACCAAGATTCAGTTTTTTGCATGAATATTCTATCCTTCGAACACACGTGATTTGAGACACAATAGAAAGACAATAGCAGCCCGACAGCCGGCTGTCGCTTGGTCGTCGAAAGGTAGTCTGGCCAATATCCAACTATTTTATTTTTAATGGTAAACTAGCTTTCTGGTTGACTGACTGTTGATTTATCAACGCCCAACCCGCTTGTCCTAGAGACAAGAAACTTGCAGGCTGTGTTCTTCGTAAAGAGTAGGTACCCACTAAGAAAGGAGTTTTGACAATTTTTAACCCGAAAGGGGTAAATACTATAGGAGATGAAAGTATCGACATTCACGCGGGCGAAAGCTAAATATATTAAATTAGGCTTAGGCTATTTACTTTTCTTACAGCAAATTGCGTGCTAATGTGATGAGCAGAGACAAGTACACGTTTTGATTTCCTTTGACCACTGAACAGACGCATAAGTTTCTTTATCCAAAATCGTTGTTTTCTACGGACATAAGCGGAATAGAGGTGAATAAATGAGCAAGAGTTGAGGAATGTTTATATTAGTTGCCGTGACCCTGGAACATAAAGGGCAACCGAAGGAACATGGAGTGGGTCAATAAAAGTCTGACACGCCCTCCCGCCGCACCCAGGACGGGAGCAGTAATTTGATGATTTCCCACTTATCAAAAAAAAAAAATGAGCAAGGTCCCTTTAGTTTAGCTTGACAACTTCTCTCATTCTTACGACACTGAACGCGGCTGAAAGAAGTAGAAGTGTAAGTGTGACCAAAATCGTACAGTGAAAGGCGAATGGAGCTGAATAAGTGCACGTAGTCCATTTTTTTATTGTGGATGAAATATCATCAAATGACTTCTCCCGCCCTGGACGCCAGCGAGTGCCAGACTTTTACTAACTAAAACCCACCCATGTTCCTTCGGTTGCCCTTTATGTTCTGCCGCGGTAAGTATTAGAACTATTCCGCAACCCGAGCAAGGATTGGCCCTAGAGGGCCGCGTAACCTGCTGACTTCTCCTTACACGACCAACGATGAGCGCCACCAACGTCCATGACCGAGGCAGAAGGAAATGGAGCTAAATAGATGGCCGTAGTCCCTAATCTACCTCTGGCTTTAGGTTCACAGAGCAGTGCCACATAAATTCGTACGCTTGACCTTCAGACCTTAGTCCCACGTGAACGGAACCGACTAGTCGATAAAAATATCAGCGACGTAGTAAAGTCTATGTTTTTCGCTTCCTCATTATTTTACAGTTTAGATTCTCGTTCGATAGGTAACCGATAATATTATGATTCATAGGTAATCACAACAATGGCTCGCATCCGTTATAGATGGAACAGATTGTACATACAGACAGATGGTATCACATAGATATAAATAACCGCCATGCTCTCGCCTGTTCCTTGGTCTAGTAAACACTTCCCCAGATCGCGCGGGCAAAGTGTCAGTGGGTTTTTAATTTAGGAGATTCTTAGTACCAGCCCGGGCCTCAAAAGCCACTAAAGCCGTTGGTCCAAGCAGGTTTTGTCAGCAGACGGTTCTAATTCTCTGCCGCATATCTAAATAATTATGTTTTTTTTGTGAATGCTACATATTCCTGGTCTAATGGCTCAAGTATATTCTGCAGTTTTTGCTATTTTTAAGGCTTGCCTACAAAAAGCGGACAGGACACCTAAAAGGTTCCATTCTTTAATAACTGCAGCAAACTTACTAAACCCAATTGTCATCTCATAAAGATTGCAAATAGGATCCTCTTCAACTTTAATATCTTTTTTTTTTTTTTGGTGAGTGGGAAATCATCCAATGACTGCTCCCGTCCTGGGTGCGGCGGGAGGGCGTGTCAGACTCTTACTGACTAAAACCCACTCATGTTCCTTCGATTGCCCTTTATGTTCCAGGGTCACGGTAACTATTATAAACATTCCGCAACCCCGGCAGGCGTTGGCCCTGTTGGGCCCCTTCCTGTGCTGACTCCTTCTCTTTGAGGCGCGCGTGGAACACTAACGCGCCGTCGACGCGGTCCTGGTCCTAGCCGGGCGGCGAGCTATCCATCGCTCGCCATCCGCAGAACCGCGCCTACGGTGGCCGGTAGTCGTCTTGCGACTCTCGACGTCTTCGCCTGGGTCTTAGTCCGGGGCGAGAGGCTCGTCGTTGCCTCTCGCAAGCCGCCGCCTCCTTCACTAGCATAACTGCTTGGCAGAAGGAGGCGACGGCATCCCATTCCGTCTCGCCCCGAAGCAGGGCCTGAACCAGCGCCGGGTGCGAGAGGTCACCGCCGCCGATCGCCTCTACGAGGACACGTCGATGCTCCGCCCATGCGCGGCACACCTCCACTGTGTGCTCGACCGTGTCCTCCAGGCGACCGTTACTGCAGTGGTGACACCCAGGCGTCGCTTCCGCTCGAATACGACACAGGAACCTGCCGAACTGACCATGTCCGGTGAGGACCTGTGTCAAGCGAAACGTGAGAGCGCCATGGCGCCTCTCCAGCCACTCCGCAAAGAGGGGTCTTACCGCCGCTATTACGGCGTGCCCAAACTTTAATATCCTCCATTATTAGGTATGTTTGTAATCCTATAAGTAGAATTTGTAATCAGTCAGCCGGCTGGCGTCCGTCGCCAAGATAAAAAATGGCGCATTAAGTATTTATTTATCGCCGATTACGATTATCTCTGACTTAATCGATAAATTATTATTGGAATTGGAATACACCTTGTTAGTTAGAAACGATTATCTTCAAGTTGAAACTCCGATCCTAATAATTCATAGCATACTAATACCAGTACACTAGTTTCATTCCAATATGATTAAGTTTCATACCTATTAAAATCTAAACTTCATCGATTATATCATCAGTATTACCTCTATAAAAAATAACGTAGACCGCACTTTAAATATTGAACATTAAGGTGTTCAGTTTATGACTAATAATAATAAATGTAGTAAACTTTTGTCGAAGAGAAGTTAAGAAACTTCTTTCGGGTCTAATTAGATGATTTTATTAAATTAGTGCGCTCATGCATGAGATTCGGGCGCTTAGGCCACTGGGTCATCACGGCTGAATGATTTTGTACAAAATATTTACATTACACTTATCAACACACATTCATTTATCAATTTTAAAAGCAGAACCCTACTAAAATAGGTACCTATGATTCCTTAAAAAATAATACCTACTAAATAAATTTTAGAGGAGGCCCACTCTATGTAACTTACTTGCTCAAAGGTCAGGTACTTAAATATGCTCTATCCATTCTGATCTCTATTGCGTCACATGAAGTGCTAATGAAATGTGTAATTCGGTAGGTTAAACCAAAAGACATGTGTTTTGAATAACTTAGCGAACACACAACACGTGGCCACCTAGTGATGTATTATTTAAGCCTTCTACCTACTATGTGCGTCTCACTTTAGGATATGATATAAAGGTATCTATCTACTAGCTCCAGGCGAAGACGTCGAGAGTCGCAAGACGACTACCGGCCACCGTAGGCGCGGTTCTGCGGATGGCGAGCGATGGGTAGCTCGCCGCCCGGCTAGGACCAGGACCGCGTAGACGGCGCGTTTTGTTCCACGCGCGCCTCAAAGAGAAGGAGTCAGCACAGGAAGGGGCCCAACAGGGCCAACGCCTGCCGGGGTTGCGGAATGTTTATAATAGTTACCGTGACCTCGGAACATAAAGGGCAATCGAAGGAACATGAGTGGGTTTTAGTCAGTAAGAGTCTGACACGCCCTCCCGTCGCACCCAGGACGGGAGCAGTCATTGGATGATTTCCCACTCACCAAAAAAAAAAAAAAAAAACTATCTACTAGCTGTCCGCGCGGTTTCACTGGCATCTTTGTATCTAAAGTTTGCTGAGATTATCTTATTTTCAGCGCAATTTGATTAAGTCATTCTTTAGTTATTACTAGGGAGTTCCACAAAAGTGCGGGTGGGGTCAAAAAGACAGTGAAATTCGTGTAACATAATTTACGCGTCAGTTTAAGCAATTAACGCTCGGAAGTCCCAGTAGATGCAGACAATCCAAGGAGGCTATGCCGCCGTGGCTCACGTACAATGGTCCTACCTAAGAGGACTAAGTGCGGAAACCAAACCTCCCAGAGGGAGGTCCATGATGAAGATGTCCCAGTAGATGCGCACTGAGAGAACCACATGCTAGGTCAGTGGTTCCCAAACTTATTTTGTCTTATTGTCTACTGCCCACTTTGAGAATAAACTTTTTTTTAGCGCCCCCATTTTTTCACCTATTTAAAAACCACTATAACTGCAAATTAAATTAATTAATTATTGTGACCTATATATGTATATTAATGGAGAATTGTAAACAAAACTTTTACTATCACCCGCAACTTGAAACCTGAGCGCAGTAGGTAACATTTGTATGTTACCTACTGCGCTCAGTAATAATTCTAAGTGCCGTTGTCGGCACTTAGAATTATTACTCAAAGGAATTTTTCGGATAATATCTGCGGCCGGTTTATGAAGCACAGTAGTTATTATTTCATTTATTGCTGGCAATATTAACTCTTCTCCGATGTTATGTGGTTTGCCTTTTTGAGCAATTTACAAAGAGATATTACGAAGCTCGAAATCCGTCGTCATCTTGCTTAGCACTTGCCGAAAATAGTTTTGCTACACTTGGCTGAGTATTATGCTTCTTCTCTAGGTCTTGAATTTATGCTACATTCCTGTCTTTCTTATCTGGATGCATTTTATTCAACTGATCTTGCAGTCTTGAAGGCTTCATTGCTTCATTAGAAAATGTTTTAGACATGATAGAAGACACAAAGGCTACGATAGGTTTGTGGGATTTTCAATGAATCCGAATTTAAGTATGCTTAAGCAGCACGCACCAGCAGGAATAAAACAAACATGCTTAGACTCGGTTATCTCATTCGACGCTCAATCGTACTCAACAAATCCGAACAAGTATTCAATGAACCAGCGCAGCGGACTGATACAGGAATGCATAATTCGGGTTATTTTACAAAAACTGGTTAAAACATGATAGATATCTACGAGTACTAATAAAAGTGTGTCTGTTGCCTTTTTATTTGTTTGTTTGTGTCTACTTTCATTACGAAACGGAGCGACCGATTGACATGATTTTGATTTTTTCTATATCCAATAAAATAGGACAGATATATGAACTACGCGGAGAGAAATGAAGAACCGAGTTTGAGCAATATTTTAATTCATATTAGTTGATGTTCACAAGTTGTTGTTGAGAGTCGAGAGCGCATGCAGTCGTGTTGTCTAAGAGGCCTCCTAGCTAAATAAAATTACAAATCCCCGGCCTCTACACAACGCCCCCATTTTCTTTCTGGGTCTCTTACCGCCCCCCTTGAGACCTGCAGCGCCCACAAGGGGGCGTTATCGCCCACTTTGGGAAACACTGTGCTAGGTGGATACCGAATGGAGCGTAGAGGAATACCACCTACCCACTTTGGCAGTGTCAGGTCAAAAATTGGAAGGACTGATAACCACTTGCCCGCGCTTTGGCAATCCGGGAAGTGATGTTTTCCCGGATTGCTAAAGCTCGAGCAACCTTCGCACAATTTCGACCTTGGCGGTCAAATAAACTGACCAGACGAGTGAAACTGAAAATCTGCCGCTCGTACGTAAAAACTGTCCTGCTATATGGGTGCGGAACGTGGAGGGTTAGCGATCTAGGTTTTCATTAATCGCTGCCTCTCGGTATGGCCCTATCAGTCATGATGAACACAGACAACAGGGCTCCCAACGCAAATTGCCTTGGATTGGTCTCGCTCTCCGAAGGGATCCTAGCCATATACCTAGGCAAGGGTTAGATGAAATTCCCAGGGAAAACGTTCAAGGTATGCTTGGAAACGTTTGGTTGCTGCGGAGATAGAGAAAATCGGGCCCATGTACATAAAGTGGTCCTATCATCAAGAGGACCAAGTGCGAAAACCAAACCTCCCCGAAAGAGGTCCTTAAAGTAGAAGAAAAAGAAGAAAATCGAGCTAACGTGGCCCGAGATGAAGGGTGTAGCCCAAGACACAACGCGATGGCGGAGCACTATGGACGCCCTCTGCCCTACATAGAGGGCTTAGGACATTAAGTAATTTACTGTGCCCCCTAATTGTTAGCCGTCCTCGAATGATTTACAAGCCATACTTTATTATGATAAAACTATTTATGGGTCAATTGTAAATTAGTGATGTAAGATAATACAACACATGTTTAGCATAATTAGTCTGTATGTATATGTACCTGGAATTCCTCAAGATCAAAATGTTTTTCAATGTTATTATGCGGCATCTAAATTTGCAAAAACTCAATGGTGAAATACGAAGTATGGATTTCCCAAGACAATTTTCTACAATTTTAACGGGCGTTTAAAGACATTTTATAAAACCTCTGACTAACGTATTGCGCGTGGGGTTTGGCACATGTTCTTCGATTCTTATAGACATGGAAGACTTCGCATTAAGTACAATCGTGAAGATCAACGTTCTAAAGTCACGCTATATGAATACAATGATTTTTCACACAAAAAAAACATAAAACTTTTCACGTAGTTTAGCTCAGTTATATTCCCGTTGCTATCTTGCGTTCGTCATATTACCGATTTCTGACAGTGACAGAAATAATGCTTAGCCGAAGCACTATACTAACAACATTTTTATTGTACCTCTCTCTCTAATGTTGATGAGCAGTACCTAATCATAGTTTACGCCTACGTGATCCATTTTTATACACCCTCATATTTTAAGCAAGTAAATACCTATTTAAATATCTACTTTCAGGCACACGCTTAAAATCAAATAGATAAGATTGTCCAATATTATATCACTTTATTTATCTAACATTTTGAAACCTCGGCTTTAGATAGTCCGAACTGATTATGCAAAATTGATGGTGTCCTTTAGTAAGGTTATTTGTGTGAGCAGGCACCTAACCTTTAGCATCTGTTAGTATCAGTCTCAAAGTCGTAAGTATAGCAAGTACGAACTCCAAAGTGTGTACTCCTCTATCTCCTCCCCACCCTCTCCAGATCTAAGAGGACTGATA
This sequence comes from Athetis lepigone, assembly GCA_033675125.1. Lineage (NCBI taxonomy): Eukaryota > Metazoa > Arthropoda > Insecta > Lepidoptera > Noctuidae > Athetis > Athetis lepigone. The sequence goes on along the minus strand of CM066239.1, from coordinate 19,650,896 downwards.
ACAGTAGCAGTAGTAGTGTTAAAAATTTCTGGCTGCAAGCAACACTAAAACTTGCAATACCCAGCTTTTAGCTCAAGTGGGGGCAAGTCAGGTTTTGTAGCCAGATTTTGGAGGGTCATTCCACAATTTACCTATTCCACTCCGTGCCTCTTTTTCGAACTCCTCAGCTGTTCTTTTCTGATTTATTTCGTTACGTAATCCAAGACAGTTTAATCATTTCTCCGGAAGTCGTCGAGTTTCATTTCTCGGTGCTTTTCTGGTGGACTCCACTGTTCATTTTGGTTTTAATATGCAGTGGTTGGGAATAGTGTGGTGAGATTGTCTCGTGCCACGATGATGACACATCTTTGACACATGTTATGGGCAGTCAGAAAGTATGACAGTCTTATCTTACTACGGGTACTATATTACTTAGTGACTGGGGTCTGATAGGCAGCTTCTCCATGTAAAAGTAGTAAACTTTTCCAGCTCAGTTCAACATTTGTCGACATTCTTTTTGGTTTTTTTATCTAATTATTTATTACGGGGTTATTATCCCCATGGATACAACAGTCCCATCGTACCCTCTTAATTCTAGATACACTAATGCCCGAATACTGAAACGCTACTCAAATATTTAAGAGCTGCTTAAACGATTGAGCAGCTCTTAAACTTTGATTTCATATTCACAAAACTTACTTTTGAGTATCTGTTAAAATTAAGAGCTTCTTAAATTAAGTTGTGTAAAAACGCCACTCAGTACAAAAATCGTATACAGAAACGCTACTCAACGTTATCTAGCTGTCAAATCAACTGTCAATCTGATTTGAGCAGCCCCTAAATTTGAGAGTGGTCCCGAGGACTCTTAAATGTAGCGAAATCAATTGAAACTACACCAGAACTGCTGAAAATGTCTCTATCACCCTTGTATTTTCTTTCGAACCACGAAAGATTACATATCAGGCGCAAAAAAGAAAGTTGACGCCTTTGAAAAGATAAATAAGTTTAAAGTACAGTGTTTCATGGTTCATGTAGGTACTCAGTACTTTTTTCTTTATCCGTTCAAAGAGCATATCTTTCAAACATCATCCACGTTTCTGCTTCTTCTCTATTGTAACTAAATTAATAAGAATTTTAGGTAATAAGATGTAAACTTGAATCTTTACTTTGCTCTACGACTTAAGGCTAAGCGTGCACTACGATTGGATATCGTTGCGAAAAAAATATCGTAAGTGTGTGAACAATAGAAAAACACAAAGTATTCTCAAACGATTTATTTTCGCAAAGCGCGGATCACGCGGATTGTAGTACATTTCTGTTGTTCACAGATTGACGAATTTTCTTCTACAATAAAATATTATTGCGAAAAAATATCATTAGTCTGTGAACTGTAGAAATACACTACATAATAGCAAACGATTTATTTTCGCAGTTTGCGGATTGTAGTATATTTCATTGACGAATTTTCTTCACAACTATTCATTTTCGTAGTGTGCGCATACCCTAAATATTCGTACGTAAGATGTCAATCAAGCAACTGTAACGTTCCAATCTACGATATTTCTATCTTTAGAAAAAATATTTTCAAATGACTATTTTTTTATTATTATCTTTTGGATTTAATGTAATTTTTATATAAAGAAATACATAATTTCAATCTTAATTCAAATCAGACTTACGTAACGCTAATACATTTCAAATGATTAATATTTCTAGAAAATATTTGTACAAAGAAGTCCGCGTGAAACGAATACGAGGCGAAAACTAAATAGATTTGTAACTGAGAACGTGCTGGTAAAAAGTTGAGGACTGCTTGGCTAATCATGGTTCCGAATTACTTGAGTGGTGTTTCTGTATACCATTTAAATTTGAGGGATGCTTATATTTAAGTAGCACTTGGATGATTATGAGATTTGAGTGACGTTTCAGTATTCCAGCATAACTTAACTAACTTATTTGAGTGGGAGAGAATCATCAATTACATAACCTTACCGAACTATTTAGCCTTTTCTCTATATACTGTAATTACCAGTTTAAGATGGATATGGATATGTTCAGCTTTCTGGCATGGCTGTATAGCCATACAAAGTAAAAAGCTTTTAAAAACCAAGGTGTGCTTAGTATGTGCAATTAACTAAGCCCCTATCTGTATAAATTTTAACACATGCTATTTTACGTTATCATGTTTTATGTAGTCCTGGTAATACCCACAAAATATCGGATATCAGGTCAGTCAATAAAGTTAGCTCTGATAACGCGTAGATTACGCTATCCTGCTCAAATCTTTTAATAACGTTGTCGTACCGGACTTTGTAATTTGTTATTATAGTAAATTGTTTTTACTATTATTCCTAGATAGTCAAGTGACACAGAGACCTAGAGAACTGACTGGGTTGAGTTATAGAATCAGGCGTTCATATTAATATGCAATATTTCGCGGCGTTCATATTTGGCGGCAATATTTTAAAATATTTAATAATAATATTATACTCAAATATAATGAGTGTAGTATTGGGTGGGTATAAAAATATTGTGCAGCATGTTGCATACTTGCATGTTATAATGCAAATAATAATGCAAACATTTATTTGGTGAAAACCACATGAAAATGAAATAAACAAGAAAAAAACAATATTACAAATTTGAAGTGACCAAGCAGTGCGTTACTCAGGTTTGCACCAAATGGGTGTCCAGCTCAGCATATGTCAGGTAGAGGCTCAGCATATACCTGACGTTTATATGAAAATCATGTCGACCCTACGCCCATTTAGTCCAAATGAAAAATGAACAACCACCAATATGTAACCATAATTTCTTTGTTGGGATAATATTTGAGTCATTGAATGTGAGTATTGATTTTTGTATACCAGCACTATCACTATTGCCTATTGCTAATTAAATGCGGTCAAACTTTTAATGAAACCTTTATTTACAATATCAACTTAAATATCACTTTAATTACAGTTTTGCTGAGTATTTTTATACATTTCATTTTAATTTAATCTTACAACTTGAACATGTATTCTCAGAATAGGATAATCTTGCAACCGCTTTGAACAAACATGGCGCCCACTTGCACGTCTTTTAAAATATACATGTTTTTCAAAATACCTAAATGTTACCTACCTAGCTGATAAACTCTGTCGATCAGTGATTATAACCTCCTTTAAAAACACGCCATCTATTAGTCACAACATAAACTACAAGTACGTTCACACGCCAATAGATGGCGTTATAACTAACTTGAGTATACCCTAAGTTTTGATCGTCCAATTAGGGTCTTCTTTTTCCTCGATTCCAGTTAAAGCCTGCATTTTATCAAAGGGTAACATCATGGGGTCTGTGGGGGGCATCTGTACCGTCGCGCCGAGGACTGGGGTCTTTCTGCCCTCCTTTAGAAGTAGAACTTTTATAAGAGATCGTTCTCCACCCTGTCCAGTTACTGGACGGAATAAAACGTCCGGGCTTATATTTTCGTCGAATACCTCTTCGATTTTTGTTGGGAATTTCAGCTTTCCGCCCGGTGAGAGGAGGGGTACCTGTAATTTTATTGTAGTAGTATTTTTTTAAACTAATTGATATATTATCGGAGAGATTTGTAGACAAAGGGTTCCATACAGCACTATTACACTATCCGTACTAATATTATAAATGCAAAAGTAACTCTGTCTGTCTGTACTTCCTCACGCGAAATCCACTGAACAGATTTAAATGAAATTTGGTACAGGTATAGTCTGGGACCAGAGAAAGGACATAGGATAGTTTTCATCCCGGAAATCCCCCGGGAACGGGAACTATTAACCACGTGGACAAAGTCGCGGGTAAAAGCTAGTGCAATATAAAACTTTTTTGTAGCTACTATATTATTTTTTGTGTTAAAGCAGTACCCTGTCAAAATGTTAACTCTCTTCCTAATATACTATTTTTTTAGAGTTTTACTTGCTTTGAAATCAATCGTCTGTACATACATACAAAGTATAATATAAAGAGTTTTTAAAACCTAGGATTAAAATGGCATTATCATCATTCCGAGATTTTAGATGAAGTACGGCTTTATGGTACTAACTCCCAATATTTCGGTAAATAAATTCTACCAATTCTCTGCTAATAAGAATTAAGAGCTTAAGACATGCGATAACAGTTGCAATGTAATGCAGTATCGCGAACCGATAAATTATATTATCCTTAGCCTCGTGTAAAGATTAGGGCTAGCGTCATAAAAGTCAAATTAAGGTTATCTTCAAGGTCGTCGCATTGATATATGTATTTATCAAGGCGATGGGTAATCCATCAGTGTCATCTTCGTTAGGGCAGATTTATAACACAGACAGGCTTACACGGGGGGCGGGAACTGTTGGGGAGGGGGGAGCTGTTGGGAGGTAGCTACACCCTGGAAGGATTTGAGAGCAAGATTGTTAGATAAAAAGAGTTTATTACTTTTATCTACTACTAATACACTGGTTTCCGAGACCCGGTCTATAAAAAAAATGACTTGCCCGCCCTATCTCCTCCGCCAAGCCAAAAGAATAATCTATACAAGGGCGAATCTAAGTGCCGACTAATCGGCCGCTTTTGTAGTCGGCCAATAGTAGGCGACTAGTCGGCGAAAAGTAAACAAATGTTTCTAAAAGCTCGCTCGACAATCGTTGCAACTTGCGAGCGAATCAGTTTTAAAGTAACGAAGAGTCATACAAATTTCCGAACAATCCCGAATGGATTAGTCGGTCACCACGACACTAGTATCTGACGGCCCTGCATAGGCACATATATCTAATTTGTTTATCTTTTTATTTAAATTATATGCACTAATAAAAACATTTTGTAAAGGCGTATTTAATGCATTGCGGGGATTTTCTACCAGTCTACCTTAGTTTAGGGTGATGCAGAAACAAAATGACAGTTAAAAAGATACTGTAATATTTAAGAATTTTGGTGACTGTACAGAACTATCATTAATATTTAACATTACCTTAATATAAGGATTGGAGACTTTATAGTTGATGGTGTGTACATGGAACAGTATGGACAGTCCCTTCACCGCCTTCTCCTTGGAGTTGTTCTCTATCATCAGCGTCACTCGGAACACCGGGCCCAGACCTTCTACCTAGTTACAAAATATACAATTTAAAGTTAGGAATATATCGCAAGCTAAGTTCAGACAAATGTGAATTGCTTATCAAATAGAAACCTTAAGTACACAGAAGATCGTCATTGAAATTTCAACAATATGGCATTTGCTGATAAGGTGTATTTTGCTTTGATGTCTTGCCATGTCTTACTTGATTTTTGGATACTATTATGCTACAGTTGACAACACAGACACACTTGCTTAGAAGTAGGGTAGTTAGGAAATTACCCCTTCTCCAAAAATTGTCCTTTCCTCTAGCACTTCAAGGTGGAGAAGGGGATAAAATCATGACTGCGGACCATGGGGTTCCATCATTAGATTTTTTTTTTTTTTTTTGTTCGGCAGGTATAGGGGATTAAAGTGCTATAAAAATGGGCGGGCCGGCCCGCCGGGAACAACTGGTAACCATCATTCAACATCTCCCCAGCCTTTTCCCAACTTTGTTGGGGTCGGCTTTCAGCCTAACCGGATTCAGCTGGATACTAGTGTTTTTCATGAAGCGACTGCCTGTCAAACCTTCACAACGCAGTTACTAAGCGTTACGATACCGTTTGGTTAGGCTGCTCAAACTTTCTGGCTTCTTGAGTACCAATATCGGATGTCAAAGTTCCACGAATGACAACCGGACCAATGACTTTACGTTGTATTAGAGGCATGAGGTTGGTAAGGATGTCATCAGTGATGTCCAAAATAAACTTAAGAAAGGACATATGCATTTAAAAAGACACATTAGTGCTCTTTCTTAAACCCTTTAATATTTGCATAGTATATTTGCATGTTTACCTCAGCAGTAAGCCTGACAGACTCCATGTGTCCGGTGCCGACGGAGTTGTCGGACTTGACGTGTGCTTCTAACAGCGTCTGCGCAGCGAACAGACGCAGGCGGTTCAGCTCGTGTTGGAATGTTTCGTGCATTGCTGGGAGGACAAAATAAATTGAACACACATGAAATCATGTTAATGGTTACAATTACATGAAATATGTCAAATATCCGAGGGGTTTGGCGCTGATATCCGAAATACAAGCTCTGCCTAGTTCGGATGCAGATGACTACACCACTTAATCTGAATCAATTAGCCTGCTGAAATTTTTTGTAACTAATGTCTAAGTTTCTTTTAATAAAAAAATATTATTATTATTTATTATTATATAAAACCAGCCCATTACTGTCCCACTGCAGGGCAAAGGCCTTTCCTCATACATAGAAGGCACGAGCATTGATCATCACGCTTGCTCAAGGCGATTTGGCGATTTTGGACTTATATGGTTGGCTCACAATTTTTCTTTAATCGATGTCTGTATATCTGTCTGAATAGACACAGAACATACAATCATGCTCATCACACAAGATTTATCCTGGGTTAAACCCAAGGCTTCCGACTTTTATGAACTTTGAATTGTCTCCGCTGCGAATAGTACAAAAAAAATAATATTAATAAAGATATCCATACTAATATTATAAATGGGAAAGTGTGTCTGTCTGTCTGTCTGTATGTTTGTCTTTCTTTCACGGCAAAACGGAGCGACGAATTGACGTGATTTTTTAAGTGGAGATAGTTTAAGGGATGGAGAGTAACATAGGCTACTATTTGTCTCTTTCTAACGCGAGCGAAGCCGCGGGCAAAAGCTAGTTTGCTATAAATGCTTTATGCTCACTGGTAGCGATCTCACGGACTGCTCAAGGAAGAATTTGGACTTCTTGGGTATCATCCAGGGCTTCTGTCCTGAACTCCTATTAGCTAGCGAGTGACGTCTCAGTTAGAAAGAGAAGGGTATACTCACTGGTAGCGATCTCTCGCTCTCTTACGGACTGCTCGAGGAAGAGTTTGGACTTCTTGGGTATCATCCAGGGTTTCTGTCCTGACAGCTAGCAGATGACGTCACAGTTAGAAAGAGAGGGGTATACTCACTGGTAGCGATCTCTCGCTCTCTCACGGACTGCTCGAGGAAGAGTTTGGACTTCTTGGGTATCATCCAGGGCTTCTGTCCTGATAGTGCAGCGGGAGACATTTCTACTCCTGCTGCGTGTGCACTAAAGTCGGCTGTGCGCTTTAGGATTTTTAGCATCAGGTTTCCTCCTGGGGGAGATGAATTTTTTTCTTCAATGTACAGTCAGCGCCAAAAGTCGATGAATTCGATGAACAGAATCAACATAAAAAAAACACCTGTTTACAATAAATACATATTTACTATATATATTTACACATACATATTATATTTATACATATTTTTACTGTATATATTTCCTAGTTGCGACTATAACTTATGGCATTTTAGTGTGAACAGGTGTTTTGTTATGTTGATTCTGTTCATCGACTTTTGGTGCTGACTGTACATTAACAGATCAACAGCAAATGGATGCATAAAACCGATGATCGGGCGCGCCTTGGGAGAGGCTTACGTTTAATAGTGGACTAATGGGGATGTCACCAATTAAGCCGAAGGACGCCTATTGCGTCTATTTAGATTTTCTAGAAGCGTCGCCACATTAAAAAAAAAAATTAAAAAAAATTAAAAATTTATTTATTTGGAACAAGAAACACAATACAGTTAAAAACAGGTTAAAAACGATGATAACAGCAGTAGTGTAAAACTGTGTCGCTGTCATCAACGCCCCTCTCCAGGTAAAGAAGTAAAATGTTCCAGATTGCTTAAAACCAAGAAAATCATAATTTATATGCTTATTTAAAGACAATTAACATTTTTAAAGTAATGTTAAGTAAGTACAGAAAAAAACAAATCATAGATATATTTGTGTGATTGGAGGAGTGGTTAGATGTATGTGTGCATGTCTATTTTGTGTATGTTATATGTATGTATGCGTGATGTGAGTGTGTGTGTGAGTGTGTGTGTGTGAGTGTGTGTGTGTAAGTGTGCGTGCGTGTGTGTGATTAGACTTCCACAAGTTCTTCTGTTTCTACATAATTTAATTGTTTTAGCCAGGTACTTAATTTAAGTTTGAGTTTACTTTTAGTTAATGAATAGATATTTATTTTCTTATTTATTTTATTATACATTTTGGAGCTAATGTGTTTAAAGTGACGGCGTGCCGCTTCAGTTCTACGAACTACTATGCTACATATCCTATTAGACCGGCGCTTTGAACTGCTGATACTCGGATCATAGGCAAGCTGACAATGTTTACGAAGTATGGCCTTTTTTTTTTTTTTTTTTTTTTTTTGGTGAGTGGGAAATCATCCAATGACTGCTCCCGTCCTGGGTGCGACGGGAGGGCGTGTCAGACTCTTACTGACTAAAACCCACTCATGTTCCTTCGATTGCCCTTTATGTTCCAGGGTCACGGTAACCACTATAAACATTCCGCAACCCCGGCAGGCGTTGGCCCTGTTGGGCCCCTTCCTGTGCTGACTCCTTCTCTTTGAGGCGCGCGTGGAACACTAACGCGCCGTCTACGCGGTCCTGGTCCTAGCCGGGCGGCGAGCTACCCATCGCTCGCCATCCGCAGAACCGCGCCTACGGTGGCCGGTAGTCGTCCTGTGACTCTCGACGTCTTCGCCTGGGTCTTAGTCCGGGGCGAGAGGCTCTTCGTTGCCTCTCGCGCGCCGCCGCCTCCTTCACCAGCATAACTGCTTCGCAGAAGGAGGCGACGGCATCCCATTCCGTCTCGCCCCGAAGCATGGCCTGAACCAGCGCCGGGCGCGAGAGGTCACCGCCGCCGATCGCCTCTACGAGGACACGTCGATGGTCCGCCCATGCGCGGCACACCTCCACCGTGTGCTCGACCGTGTCCTCCAGGCGACCGCTACTGCAGTGGTGACACCCAGGTGTCGACGAAGTATGGCCTGTAGTATAAATAATTGTCTAACAGTGAGAACTTGGCACAGAGAATACAGCTCTTTTGTTGGATAACGAGTGGGTTTCTTAGCCAGAACCTTTAGTATAGCTCGCTGTCCGCGTTCAACTCGTAGCATAGTCGTTTTATGAGTTCCCCCCCATACCACATATCAAACCATGGAGTCTTTAAAATCATGCTGGTGGACTTACCGCCCGTTATAATGATGAGCACGTGTTCCTCTTGTCCAAGTTGACCGAACTTCATCACAGAGACAACATCTGAAAAATACCAATATTATACTAATATTAAAACAAGGACTCAGAAATCATAAAATACGGTAGTTTCCACCATTATCACTTGAGGTACTTTTTATGAGCTGTCAAAACGCCATTCTCCAATAGATTTTGTATGGCAATGGCGACTTATGACGTCACTAAAATAACAACTCAGTTGACTATCTATTTATTGATTTCAAAACAACTAAAAATCAAATTTTATAGCAAATTGAAAATGAACCGAATTTATTAGGCTGAAATTAATAGAGGTTTTATAGGAATTGTGTCTAACATTTATTGGTTAATGGTGGAAACTACCCAATTGATTACAACGTTTGACAAAGAGATGAGATATAGATAAGCATAGGGGTAGGTTATTTTTCAATTCACGACTTCGTGTAATGAGAACAGCTGTAAATAAAAGTGGCATATATGTGCCTATGCACCCTAATTATACGCTATTTTCATAAACACAAGCACAGGACTACAGACTGTGAAGTAAATAAGTATCTAGTCTAGGGCCGCCCGTCAGCGACACCCAAGAGCAGCACCGGTAGTAACGCCATCACAATAAGATGTTCTAACGTCACGCTATCACGCACCTCTCACAAACACAGTGTCCCTCCGCGCCTTGCCGTCGTACAGGTGTACGTGACCCGACGTCAGCGTGACACCTAGATGCAGTACCGGTAGTAACGTCATCACAATAAGATGTTCTAACGTCACGCTATCACGCACCTCTCACAAACACAGTGTCCCTCCGCGCCTTGCCGTCGTACAGGTGTACGTGACCCGACGTCAGCGTGACACCTAGATGCAGTACCGGTAGTAACGTCATCACAATAAGATGTTCTAACGTCACGCTATCACGCACCTCTCACAAACACAGTGTCCCTCCGCACCTTGCCGTCGTACAGGTGTACGTGACCCGACGTCAGCGTGACACCTAGATGCAGTACCGGTAGTAACGTCATCACAATAAGATGTTCTAACGTCACGCTATCACGCACCTCTCACAAACACAGTGTCCCTCCGCGCCTTGCCGTCGTACAGGTGTACGCGACCCGACGTCAGCGTGACACCTAGATGCAGTACCGGTAGTAACGTCATCACAATAAGATGTTCTAACGTCACGCTATCACGCACCTCTCACAAACACAGTGTCCCTCCGCGCCTTGCCGTCGTACAGGTGTACGTGACCCGACGTCAGCGTGACACCTAGATGCAGTACCGGTAGTAACGTCATCACAATAAGATGTTCTAACGTCACGCTATCACGCACCTCTCACAAACACAGTGTCCCTCCGCGCCTTGCCGTCGTACAGGTGTACGTGACCCGACGTCAGCGTGACACCTAGATGCAGTACCGGTAGTAACGTCATCACAATAAGATGTTCTAACGTCACGCTATCACGCACCTCTCACAAACACAGTGTCCCTCCGCGCCTTGCCGTCGTACAGGTGTACGTGACCCGACGTCAGCGTGACACCTAGATGCAGTACCGGTAGTAACGTCATCACAATAAGATGTTCTAACGTCACGCTATCACGCACCTCTCACAAACACAGTGTCCCTCCGCGCCTTGCCGTCGTACAGGTGTACGTGACCCGACGTCAGCGTGACACCTAGATGCAGTACCGGTAGTAACGTCATCACAATAAGATGTTCTAACGTCACGCTATCACGCACCTCTCACAAACACAGTGTCCCTCCGCGCCTTGCCGTCGTACAGGTGCACGTGACCCGAAGCCAGAGCGACGCCTGTCAACGTGACGCCCAAGTGTAGCACCGGTATTAATGTCATCGCGACCGGTCGGTGTTCTAAGGTTAAGCACCATTGTTTTTTACCCTGGGAATATGAGATATAGGAATGGTCACATATTAGTTAAATATAAGGTGACAGATAGTTACTGGTAATTAAAAATTAGGGTGATTGTAATCATAAAAAGAACCAGCTAACCAAAGCCTGCGTTTGCTGTTACACGGTTTTTAGCTTCAAAGATTCTATGTATATTTTGACGCTATTGATGTTTGTACTTATTCGCCAGCAGTATGTGGGGTGTGGTTTCGGGGTTATCGGAAGCAATAAAAAAACAATGCAAAGGCCAATTTCAGACCAAAAACTAAAGAAAACGCCATATGTTTCTGCACCCACCTTCTTACTATAACACGCCATAGTATGATCAGCGCATATGACCATAACGCTGCTATCTGCTGTCACCACCTCGATGGCAATGATATGATCGTCCGTGTTGAACAGAATGCGTCCCTCGGGCCAATCTCTTTTTAACACGAATACCGACTTCTCTCTGGAAAATGAAGAATGAATAATGAATGCGGTAAAGAAGTTAGATGCAACGCAGCGGTCGGCAACCTTTTGGCATAGTAACAAAATGTGATATATAGCATTGCTATATAGGCAGTTGGTAAAAGGTATCTTCTTCTTATCTATCTATGTTTATGCATATTAACGCCTAAAGGCCGGACTCCATCAAAACGGACGGGAAATACCTATCTCGTGCAGTCAGTCGACTTGCATTATTCTTACATACCACTTATCTTTATTATTATCTTATTATTTGCGAGACATTTTCGCACATCTCCGCTTTGGTGGAGTCCGGGCTAAAGGCAAATGAGGGATAAGATTATAAATGTCGCGGGTGGCTCGTCGAAGGGTCGCGAGCTGCGCGGTGTAACGAGAAACTACAAGCAATTACCTATATTAATTAGTCCATGCTGTCTTACCAGTGAGAAAGGTGATAGTGATAAGTGTGGGTTATTGACTTGCATGCGCCTTGAAAAACTTTAAAGCAAATTGAATTGAATTATTTATTAAATTGAGTAAATACTTAGGTGTCGTATTCGTACCACTGTTTGTAGAAGAATAAATAATAATTTTAAAACCATCTCCAAAACGAAAGCTTCTCAAAACAGTTTATTTTTTAATTTAGCTAAATAGGAAATGAGAGGGCCAGTAGAGCCTTGTAAAAATAGTAACAAAGTACGTATAGAAGAAATCCTTTTTGAAATCTAAACATAAGCAGGCGTCCAAGGCTTTTTCTATCTCGAATTCTCTTGGATACCAAAACTTAACAACTTTTTCAACAAACGATATTCTGAAACTATTACGATTACAGTGCGATGGTGTGAGAACAAATAAAAGCAGTGTTCATAAAAGTGCCTTCAGAACTCTTATAGCAATAAGTCACACCTCGTGGCTATAGTTATTCTGTAGTCGACAGTGTACAGCCCAGTGGTTATCATTTGATAAGGCGTTTTCTTAACCCCACATATTTTGGCCTGGACAAATCAAAGGAAAAATTACAAAAATATTTAAACACCGCAATTAAGTGTCTGTGTTGATTAGCAGTATTGCAGTAATATAATTATGCTGTATTTTAGGTATATTATATTAAATAGGTGTAAATAGTTAAAAGGCTTTCTCTGTTTCTTTGTTCCCATTTAAATCATAATTTTGGACAAACAACAAATTAATAACTTGTCCATATACCCCGAGTGCTAAGTACAGTCAGCAAAGTATATTAGTATACAGGACCGTCATCTACAATTGAGGTTTTTTTTTAAAACCAATGAATGTATTCAAATGAAATTTAACCTAATTGAAGAACTGTTCATTTTCTACTATAGTTTAATTTTTTTTTTTGAAAATGTCCGTGGGTTTTTGAGAAAACTTAAACTGTCTCTGACGGCCCTGTATACTTTTATACTTTGCTGACTGTACATGGAGGATAAGAAACAGTATGAATTTTGGGTGCACAGCACAAAACTTTTGGCTCTTGAGTAATCAGTAAAACAAACATGAATCAATTTTCACAGCAGAAATCCTGTCCATTAGTTTGTTAAGTTTTTATGCAATAACTGTTGAATGCATCTTGAGAAATTCTGACAGCAATTCCCAATATTCTCAGGAACTAAGTATGTAGTAATAGGCAAATGTTACTTATGCTAGTAATAAGTTATAAAACACTAACCTGGGACAACTGACTAAAAGTCTGCGGCTCTAACAAGATCACATCTCCATCTTCCGTAGCTATCACAACGCAGCTCACTGAATACTTTTCAATGGAGTGCATCTTCAGTGTGGCAATACATACAATCTCTGTGTTCATCTTACTTGGTCTTTCTGGATTATTCTCCAGGTATTCTAGCTGTTGTTCTGATGATAATGTCAATAGGTGTTTTGACTGCAGAGTAAGGGTTTCATGCGGTATTGCTCTTAAGCTGTCTGTGAGTGGTTTTATTGCATCTGGGTTGTGGTTGCTTGGGTTTGTTAGCTGCAAAGATAAGCTTTATAAGTATTTAATTAGGTCTGTATTGTCTAGCACTTAGCGTTGAATGAATTGGAAGAGGCTAGGGAGAACTAGAAGATCACATTATGAATCATCATCATCATTCCTGTAGCCGTTTGCCGGGGTTGCGGAATGTTTATAATAATTACCGTGACCCTGGAACATAAAGGGCAATCGAAGGAACATGAGTGGGTTTTAGTCAGTAAGAGTCTGACACGCCCTCCCGTCGCACCCAGGACGGGAGCAGTCATTGGATGATTTCCCACTCACCAAAAAAAAAAAAAAACATTCCTGTAGCCTATTCCAATCTACAGCTGAGGAAGAGAAGACTGACCCCAGAGTCTCCAGTCTAACCAGATTCCGCTGAATATCAGCATAAGAGCCTGCCTTTCTATCCTACAAATATCCCTAAGACTGATTGTTAGATGTTCTGGTATCTGAAACCCCTTAAAAAAATCGAAGTTACTTATGTTAATTTTTACTAGATGTACTGCCAGTTTGCTTCTGATGTGTCACCTACCACTGGGTGTAAAATTTACAAAGAACGATTTTTTATTGAAATACATAATTCCTAACCCACCTGTTTCCAAACTTCCATTTCACACATGCTCAGCTCGGTAGCTGGTAGGTAGTACTTATAAAATAGCTTCATATTCCGGTACATGAACACACAGGAGCTGTATGCTACGGCCACAATAGGGACCGACCGTGGTACCGTCTCACTCACATAGAAGCCAACTACACCCAGCGGCAGGTCTGGTAACACTGTGTCTGATATTTGCATGGCTCCTTTGAATACCTGTAAAGTGTAAATGAAAATTAATCATTAAGATTCTGAATAAAATTACAGTTTATACATATATTGACGTTGTTTACTGAGAAATTTTTATTTAACTTTTATACCTATTACTGTTTAGTTTTTGAAACACAGAATTAAGTATGATGACGTTCGATAGTGTGTATATGGCAATTGAAGAAAATGCAGAAAGGAAAAAAAATACCTTTAATTTCGGTCCATCCTCCCCACGCCCAAAGTCTCCAACAACGAGTTTGAATTCATTATCATTTTGCAGGTCCAGTAAAGCCAAGTTCGGAGGCAAAGTATTTAAATCTATGTCATCTGTTCCTACTTCTACATCTAACCAGCGCGTCATGCTTCCCATAATTTATTCACGATTATTTATTTTTATAAAAAATCTGATTTTTGTTAGACTGCCCGCCGTCTACTATTATTTACGTTTATTGTTGTCATGGCAACGGATCCAAATAAAATAAAACTTTTTGACAGTGACGTTAATTTGTAAAAAAAAATTTCAACTGTAGCTTACTCCATAAACCTTAATGATCTCTCGTTAATAGGTGCGATGCAACCTAATGCAGAAAAGAATATGTCTAAACAATCTTAGTTATTTATAAAAAGTTTTTCTGATAAAAACGTTGCATACTCATTTTAATTGGTTGCTGTCAATCTATTTCCTGGCATGCATAACAGGTTTCGCAAACACACTTGACACTGCGTGCGTTCAGAAAACTTAAACCAATTGGGTACCTAATCGTATAAGTAAAAAAAAAACTAATTTAAGCCTTAGAATTATCAAAAACTAAGTAAGATTTAAGTTTTGTCAGTAAAAAATAATAATTAAGTAAACAAATAATAGTAAAGAACAAGATTTTACACAAAGAAATAATTAACAGAATAAAAGAAAGATAATTGTTTAAACTTCTGAATTTATCCTTTTTTGACGTTTATGACACTGTTTTTTTTGTTTGTGTACTTTTTACGTTTGCATGCAAGTGTTGTTGTGTACTTTGCATATTGTTAAAGTTTTATACGACTCAAAAATAAAGTATAAACTTAATTTAGTGGTATTATTTCGTAGTGTATAGTACTTGTTAAGTATGTGTATTAATTATGTTTTTTCTTCTTGTGCCGCGTCTAAGGTAAGTGATAAGTTCATGTTTTCTAACTTTATCATCCGCGTCTTGCAACAAAAGAAATAACGTCGTATTTATTAATAAGTATACTGCAATAAAGATTATAGCAGTTAGAAACAGTTATTATTCTGTTTTTAATCATAAAGTAATAGTTTTGAAGAAGTTGAAACAAGTAGAAAACAAGTTTTAAAGATATCAAGGCTACAGTGAATTACCTAAAAGGAAATACAATAATAGTTGTTTTAAAAACTAAAGTAAATTAAAAACTTAATTATGAACATGTGCACTGCATAAAAGTATGGTTGTCTAATTTATGAAAAAAGTTTGAGGAGGGTTGGAGAGGCCAATTGGCAGCTTGTTTCAAGTAAAATAGATATTAACTATGTTATGGTGATTATAAACACCTACATAAAAAAGTAAATATATGAGTTTAAGTAGTAGTATAAGTTTTTTACTATACAATAAAGTTACAGTACAGGTAACATATAAAATTAAGTACCAATATTGAAAAAGATTATAATCTCTATCATCAAAATCAAGGCTTCATATCAAAAACCTTGATATACTTCCTAGAAACAATTATTATTGTACATAAAATTCACTTGAAGTACATTTTAATTAACAAGCTGTTAAATTATATAACTGATTTACTCTAGATAAAGTGGCTTCCTTCTAAGATATTAGCTTACTACGGTTTGAGTTATAATTAGATATTTTTAAAAATAAATTTAGGTGATGTGTAATATTAATTGCTATCTACAAATTTTATTAATCATCTATTAAAAGTGGTGTAAAGTGGTATCAACAGAATTTAATCTTTGGAAAGAAAGTAGGTACTGTAACAATAATTGTATGAGGTCTTGACAGGCTGCCTTGCTGCCAAGCAATACATCAGTAGTAAAAAACAATCCAAACTTACATTATAAATGCGAAAGGAACTCTGTCTTTTTGTCTGTTTTACTTTCATACCAAAACTAAAATAAATGAATAAATAATACGAGCCTATTACTGTCCCACTGCAGGGCAAAGGCCTCTTCTCATACAGAGAAGGCACGAGTATTGATCACCAAACTTGCGGATTGGCGATTTCGGACTCATATTAACTACAAGTCCAGGTTTCCTCACAATGTTTTTCCTTTACCGAAGTTTGTGATATCTAAGATAAACTTTTAAAAGTACATGTGTGTGAATTGAATAAGTCACATTGGTACTTGCCCAGATTCAAACCCACAACCACCAAAACTATACTGAATTAAATGAAATAATTTGATTTAGAGATAGTCCATGGCCCGAGAAAGGACATAAAATTGTTTTCATCCCAAAAATACAAATCACGTGTGTTCGAAGGTTTAATATATTTGTAGTTATGCATATGATCAATTGCAGTGAGAACTTAAAGGTCATAGCTCATTAGAGCCACCCGGCAGTCACTCCGCACCGCCTCGCCTCCTGAGGCTAGTATTCTTTACATGGACTTGTATGTGCATGCGCTCACTATATCAACTCCGTAGCGGCACCGGATCGCTTCGGTTATAAGGCGAGTCGGTGCGGAGTGGCTGCCGGGTGGCTGTAATGAGCTATGACCTTAAACATGCACTAAATAGCAGTTCTGTTTGCAGTTTTGTTTGATACATGATATGATAAGAATAATGATGTGAATTGTGTGTGACTCATTATGAGTGTTAGATCATTATGAAATGATATGTTAATTTTATGTGTCACATGATTGTGTTTACTTACAAAATTCGATATTTACGATCTTTAATTTATTTCATGAATTGGTTTTTCCAAGTGTTTTTCCTATTTATTGTGGTTAAGCAATGTCTGCTGTTTCTTTATCTCCTACTGTGTAACCCCCGTACCTTACGTGGATTTTACTTTATCGAAAATAAATAATTTAAGCTAACAAAGATTAAAAAATGCCTAGTAAGAGTTCTGGGTAAGCAATATTAGGTACAGTGTGTATCATACAATTACAATGGCAAGAAAGAAGCTAAGAAGCGAAGGTATAAAGCTAAGACAAAGTACAAAGTCCTATACTATAAACCTAAATCTTCTCCTAAACTATAAACAGATAATATTGCCGATGACCTTATTCACAAACTAATCTAAATTTAGTTCAGTACATCTTTTTCTTTCCATTTCATTACGAAAAGAACAGAAGATAAATATTTGTTTAGTTTAGTCGAATTAGTCAGGTCCTGACGTAAATCTACGCATTTTTAGTGGCCATGTTTTTGTTACGGTCTAAATTGTCTAGTCTTAATTTCTCATCCTTATTTGACTAAACCAATATTATATCTTACTAGCTTTTGCCCGCGGCTTTGCTCGCGTTAGAAAGAGTCAAAAAGTAGCCTATGTTACTCTCCATCCCTTCAACTATCTCCACTTAAAAAATCACGTCAATTCGTCGCTCCGTTTTGCCGTGAAAGAAAGACAAACATACAGACACACTTTCCCATTTATAATATTAGTATGGATGTCTTTTTCGTAATGTACAAATACAAATACAATACAATACAAAAATGCTTTATTTCTTCTCTCACACAAAATAAGTAATCATTGCAATGTAGGTACATACATGATAATAATAAAATCTATGTGAGAGACTGGTTTCTGTACTAGGAGACCTGTATGACAGATAACCAGCCTCTCTAGACTCTGAACAGGTGGATGACAGGTAACTACATCACTAAACAATAATTCCAGACAATCAGGGTAGCCAATATGATAACATGAAGTATGTGTGAGCGTGAGTATTGTGGTGAGTGGTGTATGTAGCTATGTGTAAGTTGTGTGTGTTTGTGTGTGCGTGTGTGTTTGTGTATGTGTGCGAATATGTGTGTGTTGTGCTAGAGTGTAAGTAAGTAGTGAGTGAATGTGAATTGGGGTGTGATTGTGCTACGTGTGTGAACGTATGTATGGGGTGAGAATGTTTGGTTATAAAGAAATGATGAGGACAAGACAAGTTACCAGTTAGGGACATGAAATTTTAAGATAGGACCTTCAGTAAATTTTCAGTCTCTTCGTAACTAAGGGACTTTAACCAGTTCGTGATAACCCGTTTACATTTAAACCTTGTCAAGGGGTAAATTGTGATTTTTTCATTTATTTTGTTATAAAGATAAGCTCCCAAAAATCCAAAGAAATTGCGCGAGAAGGCCGTGTTTCGTGTAATATTAGATGTTTGGCAAACTCTGTGTTTGATGCGTTTGGTGGAATTAAGTGTGGGATCGTACCCGATTTTCGAGTGCTGTCTTAAGGCTGTGCTCAAGATAAACAATTGGCGAACTGTTAAAACATTTGAAAGAGAGTAAAGATCCTTTGTAGGAAAGAAGAAGGGCAAGGAATGACTCACTTTTAGGACCGCTCTTTGGGCCCTCTCGAGCTTTATCATGCTTGTTTTGCAAGTGCCACCCCATACAGTGATACAGTAGCATAGCACAGTATGGATTGGCATAGGGCAAGATATACCATTGTAACGACTTGTGTATCCGCAACATGCCTAAGGTTTTTAAAGATGTAAATTAATTTTCGTGTTCTAGATGATAGTAGGTCCAGATGATGATTAAAACTTAGCGTACTATCAATCACGACCCCTAGATATTTTATTTTAATGTAACGGTGCACGGAACTTTTTAGTTTACATAATAGTTTTTGAACAAGAAAATCAACACCATTGCCGCATGTTGTACCCCCTAAAACATATAGCGTGAATTACTCTTGCTGGACCAAATCCAGAGAATACCTATTCATACAAAATTTAAAAGAAGTTATTCGGTAGTATTTGCGCGCGTGATGCATCATACATTATTCCGTTAATTACGATTTATAGTATGTAAAGATGATTAATTGGTCGTAAAGCTGTTTATTTGAATGTCGGCCAATGCGCTAACTATCTTGTTGCACAACAGGTGCGGCGCACACGCAACTGCAGCTGCAATAATCTCGCTGCATCTCTGCCACTCGTTTGAGGGTGCAAAACTGGAACACAAATTCCACCTTTCGGTGTTTTACTTTTGCGGTCGAT
Source organism: Athetis lepigone (assembly GCA_033675125.1). Taxonomy (NCBI): domain Eukaryota; kingdom Metazoa; phylum Arthropoda; class Insecta; order Lepidoptera; family Noctuidae; genus Athetis; species Athetis lepigone. The sequence continues at coordinate 19,631,442 of CM066239.1, read as the reverse complement.
TTTTGTTTTATATAGTTTCATTTTTGATAAGAAGCTTTGAGGCCCTGAGTTACGTCATAGTTTTATTCGGTACCTTCAAGGGTCCTTTTTTTTTCTAGGGACTTTAACAGACTAAAACCAACCCATGTTCCTTCTTAGTCTTTCATATCCAGGGCCGAGGCATCTCTTTTGGACAGCCCGCAGGCAGAAGTTTCAAGGATCCTTCCCAAGTAACACAGAAAGCATTTTAACAAACGAAAATTAAACTTATGTAAAACTTAAGGCCCGTATAAACTTTTATATAAGTTCACCGAGCATCTTGACACTTTATATTGGCATTTCAAAACCGTTTAGATGCTTTATACTGTATAACGGTTGGATAATGGTATATCAAAATGCTTTTGTGAAGCTTTTAGTTTCAGTGCAGCAAACCACAATGCTGTTGTACAGCTTTCAGCTGTTTTTAGTGCATTTGGATTTACAGTAGCATTTTTAAGTAGTAAATAAATGCTCAATGGTGTTTAATAGCATAATTATGAACCATTATAATGCCACGAAAATCCTCTATACAACTTTTAGCTGTTTTTAGTGCCTTAGGGTCTACCATAGCATTTTAAAGTAGTAAGATAATGCCTAATGCTGGTTAATAGCATAAACTTGTATCATTATAATGCACCGAAATTCGTTAAACGGCTTTGAGCTGTATTTAGTGCCCTTTGTTGTGTAATAGCACATCTAAGTGCTAAGTAAAAGCCTAGTGCCGCTGAACAGCATGAACGTGAACCAATGTAATGCTTGTATTTTTAAAGATCAACTGAGTGCTGTTGTACTGCTAACAGCTCTTTAAACAAATACAAGTGAGTTATTGAAATGTGTGAAGCTGCATATACATTCAATTTACTGCATTCGTAAAACCATTTATCGACATCAGTGTGTATTGCGTAACCGTGTGTTTAGCATACGTTTATAATGAAGCTGGTCAAGTGTGAGTCGGACTCGCGCAACAAGGGTTCCGTAAAATGGACACCTAAATTCATCAACAATATTTGAAAAAAAAATATAAACCGGATTTCGGGTTTTTCCTTTACTTGTGCTACATGACATTGCCGATCAAGTGATGAGGCCTAAGTTATTGAGAGTTGTCACAAATCTACGGTGTGAATAATTATATCTGTATTCTGTTATGTTTGTGTGTTTTTATTCCTAACTTTGGATATTGAAAAATATATTATCTTCAATATCCATCCATACGGATTTAGGATGTACAAAAATTCTGAAATGGGTTTTATAGTTTTGCTCAAAGATCCCCAAAATTCCGTTCAAGTAATTGCACCAATTCAGTCTACATCAAGTTTACTGGTATATCGGTGAACTCATATAGAACTACTTTATAGTCAATGGCACTACAGTGGTTCATCAAAAGTCTTCTCTCTGGCCTCTGGCCTTAATAATTGTACATGTGTGAGTATTTATACTGCTGGCGGCATTAAGTAGCCTTGTTAAACGCTCACCGGGGTGCTATAGGCGGCCACCATTTTGTAAATATTTTATAACCTAAAAATATTATCCTTCCAACCCATTTATAAAAGTAATAGACCTATATAATAATAGTTAACTTAATGCAATACTTCCCAACCGATACTGTTATGTTAATTATGTAAAATTCGTTCTATACTAAGAATACAAAATTATTTTGGTTATTTCACACAATAACATTTGATATCAAAATCACAAAATATCAAAGGCGCGTGAATATTTTCAAAGAAACTTATATAGATATTTACAGTAAACTACATTGCGCAGTAATATTTGAAGATATGAAATAAAAAAAGAGTCAAAACCTAACCCAGTATTATAAATTTTGTTTTAAAAATGGTGTCACGCACTGAGTTTTGACGTCTTCGTTCATATTATATTGCGAGCCAAAGTTGATAAATTGCAACGACGGGACGTTCAGAGTATTATAACAATTAGTACCGTGGCATTAGATACGTTTTTGCAATGATGTAGGGTTTATTTAAGTTCTAACTGTGAACCCTTATGTAGCTCCAATCATTCTTTTACTACATTCTAATGCTGGTATAATGCTTTTGTAATGTAATTAGCATCTTCACTATCAATGTCATTGCCAGCTTAATGCTTCTGTAATGCGATTGGCAATTTCGTCGACCGTAATAATGTTTCTTTAAATCAACTGGTACTTTCTTTGACCACAATAATGCTTCTTTAATGCCAATGGTACTTTATTTGACCACAATAATGCTAATATAATGCGCCTGTAATGCGATTAAACAACTAATGTGAACATATTAAGGATCTAAAGCCGTATAATTTGTGCCCAAATAAGCATTACAGTAGCCGTATAAACGTATGTAATGCTACTATGGAACTAAATCAAAATGCGAAAACGATACAAAAATGCTGTAAGTCGGCCGTTATAATGCTTTGATGTGTTACTTGGGTTGGATCAGTTTAAAGCGTCACGTCTATTATATTTGGGCAGTCCTTTTTGAGATAGGTATTAGTTATTTAGATCTTTTCGATATTCCAGAAACATTGTTCTTCACAATCGCCCTTTTTAATTTAAAGTAGACGTACGCTTGCAGTGATTAGACAGCTCCTTTCAAACTTAACACATACGAACAGATTTTGGATTTAGCACAGCAGGAAACTTCACGAAAATAACACCTAGCTACACACAACATGATGTGCATCAACAGGCTCTGCAACATTATTATTCTCGGTAGCAATCAGAGAAATTCCTCGATGACTCATCGTGGTGCGGAAAATGATCGCTTCTTGCGACTCGCTAGGCAAGCGGTCCAGCGAGTTTGCTCTTAGTTTATTTGGCCTTTCTGTCTGGACGCTGCGGAAATCTGACTCACCAACCTGTTTTACTATCGACGGTGTCGCGCCTACTTTTGTTTTTAAGATCTTTTAGGTTGTTGCGTAAATCGATGTGTTAGCACATTGTTAGCATATCGATGAGTTATGACGTGTATCTCAGTAGGGAAGGTCTTTGAGAACTTTTACTCAGTCAGTCAATCTCTACTTAACGTTTTCTAAAGCGTAGATTTTCTAAAGTTTACAATACAGCACTGAAAATCTCTGCTTTAAATACGACATTCTTTTTAATCAAGTTTAATAGCCTGTTTATTATGTAAGCAACCTCTTGCGAAAATAATTGTTTTTTCAAACAAACACATCACTCTTTACTTTATCCTGATCCTCGATGTGTCTTGCATAAAAATATCAACGCATATGATTGGTTTCTTAGGTCCTTAAACCTCACCACCTACACAGTAACGGTCTAAGGTCCTTAATCGTTATTAATCACGCCATGAATCTCAAAAGCCGTTACCTAAATCAAGGTTTAATGACAACCCGTTGACATTCTTAAAAACATGTTTACAAAATTATAAAGTTGCTTCAATAACATACCAACATACTTTTGCCGCAAAGCAGCATTGCTGTCTTCCAGTTTGAAGGGTATGGTCGACGTATGTAATTACTACAACCATCTTTTCCTCTGGGATGAGAACATATCTTATCTGTGAGGGCTCTAGTATTGCAATTTTTTTTAGGTGTTGAAGGCCACTGATCATCGGTTGTTGTCAGATTGTTTCCTATCCTCTATTACTGTAATTAGAAGATAAGTATTCTAAACACTTTAACTTCAAGTCTGGGTCCTTAAAGCTTTAATAAAACAATAAGTGGTCGACGACCTCCAAGACCTTGCTATTACATATTTGGTTGAACAGTCTTTTACTTCCTACGCACGCGGCTTGCTACCATGTTTGGTAGAGGATTATACTTGATAGACAAGCAAACAGACTAACAAGAGTCGCGGGAATTCGCTATCGTTACGTGTTGCTTTTACAAAACATGGAGATAAAACTGCGCATATTGTTTAAGGGCTTTATAAACGTTTGTTGTACAAATTACATGGATTTGGTTTTAAAGTGGTTTTTCAAGGCCCTCAATAACCTTACAAGGCCAATAAACGATCCATTAGGACTATGCTATAAGTTGTGAACTTGTGACGTCATAGTAATACCTTGTTTTACCTATTATATTACATCAAAATTCAGGTAAGGGATAAGGACGACTACACTTTACTGATTGTACTGTTGTCATAGAGGATATTCTATTGATGATATCTCGTTACCCAAAAGTTGTATCAGTTCATATTCTGACTTATATCTTAATAATGTATTTAACTTCTCATATGGCACTCTAGAAACACAATTCTAGCAAACCCAAATACGACCAGAGTTCTCGTGCCTAACTTAAACCATCTCCATCATCAAACACACACCATATAATATGTTGTTGTACAAAGATCTTTACTGCAGTCAAACTACCTAGTCTTCCCCGACCTATCGAAAACTCATCGCAGTAATCACGGTCAATGCCACAATCTATGCACCTCTAAAAGCATAGTAGATGACAGCAAATGAACCTTTACCATTAATCCACGATTTCAACGCCCATTCAAGCAGAGATACGCAATCACGTTTAGATGATACATAAGATAAGAATGGCCATAATTAGAGCACATGTGGGTATTGGTACTATTAGCCTGCGGGGGCAAACCAAGGAGACAATAGAAAGCAACCTCGATTACACTTGTGTAAGACCCGACGATGACCTTACCCTTGTTATGAAGCTATTTGTTCCAACATTACAATGTCTTCCTACGTCGGTATTGCACCGAGATTATTAACGTTTATTTAGCACGTTCTTTGGGTTTGTTTTTGTCTCTATCTTCCACTTGTCATGCAACAGGGACGGGAATAATACTTAGCCAGAGCATGTGCTAAGGTTCATTTTAAAATCTCGGCTGTTTGACAATGGTAAAATTCGCTTAGGTACAGAAGTTTTCATCATCAAAAAGAAATCGCGTTCGCGTGAAAAGTTGTCTTCTTTTAGCTACTCATAAAAATGAAACATGGATTACTTAATATGCTTAATATGAAAGTTCTCCCTTATTTATTTAACGCCAAACGTTCTCACATAGTGATCTTGGGGTCCACCAGATCACCTTCAGATAATCTAAAATCTGGAAGTATTTAGGTAGGGAACATTTGAATTCTTACTTTCCATAGATATTGAGATAAAACCCTTAACGGCAATGCGAGAAAAAGTGGTCCTGACAGAAGGATTCTCCAAGACGTAGTACCTATTACCAACAGATTGTTTGAATTGTTTTATTAAATTTTCTTCGTCTGGCCTTTGCTTACTCGGTTGCCCCCGTGAAATTAATATTTCACGCATTTTAGTTCTAGTAAGTTTTTGCACGTCTTCTAAAGCTGTAGGGCGTAGATTTAAGTAAATAACTGGACCTCGACCTACTGCACCTAAAGGTTTGCACTTTGGTTGTGGTTAAGGCACTCCGTCCAGATCAAACGGTGACCAATATTTTTTTGTCGGAGACAATGGAACTCATGACGTCCAAGAAACCTTGCAGTCATTCTTCAAACTTCCTTGGTTTAAGGTCTATCTGTTTTGCTGGACAGCAACGGTCTAATCGATAATAATTTTTCATAGTCTGATATGGTAATGGTTTTACAAAAGGTCTGGTTTGGGCGGAAGCCCTTAACCGTGTCTTGTTACCCCGGAGTGAAACCCAAATGAGTTCCTTTGACTCATTGAAGAATAATGAAGGTGTAAAATTTAATTACTGTTCTAGTTACATTAACTTCATTAATCACGCATGTTGTGAGCTAGTCGAATTGCGCATTTATTTAGGTAGTGGGGGCGTTATAAGCCAAAAGCAATATTTTTTGCATTAAAGCATGAGACTTGGTACACTTGTTAGTTAGGTGGGTTAGAGTGAAAATCGTCCGGGAGGCAATCGGAGGCACCCCTCTGGGGGGGAGGGGGAGGGGTTGAAGTTCTCTTCTGCCGCGCGCTCTGTTTGTCGTCATAACTCCTAATTTATCATTACTATGGCAAGTGGGGTATCATTTTCGGATAAATCAAAGATGGCCAATCGTTTTCTGAAATAAAAATTAACATGTCTACATACAAAAAAAGTGAATTATGCCCTAAAATGTGAAAATTTCAACCGTCACAAAAATCATTAAATGGCCATAATTTTTCAAATCGTGGCTATATGGACTTTAAAAAAATATGATTAAAAAGCTGTATGCGTATAGATTCTGAAAATATAATATATGTCTATAGTGTATATAGAAAAATCGTTAGAAAAAAAATGAAAACAGCTTGGCGGAGCAGCCAAAATTCATTGTAAAATAAGGACAACAAAATCGATTTTTACAAATTGACCAATATTTTTACCAGTAAATATAGAGATTTGATCAAATTAAATAGATAATGAATTTAAATGTTTTTTTTTTGTTTAAAATCTATCGTTTTTACCCTTAGTACAAGTATAAAAAAAAATTACATTAGTCATATTTGATCTTATAGCTGAGCGGGCTCTGTTGACTAGTTTAAGTGAATTAAACGTCTGTAATTAAAGAAACAACATATAACTATGCTAATAGTACTTACTTATAAAATAATATAAAAGGTGACTGCACCAATGATATACACTTTAAGAGTTAGCACCAATAGCAGGACGCAAAGAGTTGTTCGACATTTCAGACCGCCGCACTTCTTATTACATCTGCACTGGACCATTTCTATATAGGCTGAAAACCACTGGCAAGTCTGTCCATGTAGGCTGACAGTTGTCACTGACCTTACTCCGTCCCCAATCAGACAAATCAGGTGGATTTCCAGACATCTGATCCCGTACAGGAACAGTTTTGGAATACTGCTCAAGTAATGTTGGTGCAGGGCAGCTTTTGTTAGACACCATTTTCTAGTTAACGAATATCTTTAATAAACAGATATTTTAGGTTTCATTTACTTAGCAAAATGTGCAAGACCAGAAATATAAACACTTCTAACTATCTTATAAACTTTTCAATAATATTCTGTGACAACTCATGCCATCTGATCTCAAACTTAGCAGAGCTATACTATGACAGACTAGAAGTAACTGGTCTTCATACTTATATAATTATAAATACGTACATATTATAGATAAATTACAATCAGACACAGGATAAACAATGCTCATCACGCAAAGTTTGTTCTGGTTGGCATCGTAGCCACGACCTCCGACTTAGCAGTCAGGGTCTCTAGCCACTAGACTAACTGGCCCGCGAATAATAGTGAAAGCCTCGCTAATCCGTCCGTCATATGCTGCCAGAAACCCTTTTCCCCTTTACAGTTAAAAAACAAGATACATTGTGACACCCTGGAAAAGCGTAAAACAGAGGCAAGACTAGCTTTAAGTGGTTCTGTAAAAAGATTTTTTTATAACGGAGGATACCAAGTGGCGAACAACAGGATGATAGGACTAACGCAGTAGTCAGAGTTGTGCCAAAGTAATGATACGTACACGTACTGTCGATACTGACGTCTCGTTAGCAGTCGTTTTGGTATAGACGAGTGCCTGAGCTAGAGGAGCTGTGGGTAATGTAGGCACTGGAAAACCCCACCAGTACCTTCCTTGCCGCAAGGTATCAAGTACTCTCCATTAAAAATACTTAGAATGATTTTCTTCCATCCGCAATATACTTCCTAGGACTAAAATAGGATGAGGATTATTTACAGAACCACCAGTGTGATGGTCCTGTAAAAAAGCTGTGACACTGTGACTTATTTCAACGGTGGAGAAAAAAAGCGCAACGGAGACATGGAATGCTTTTCCAACTGTCGCAAAAGAGTTTCTGGCAGCATATGAGAAAAGGATTAGCGAGGCTTTCGCTATTATTGAAAAGCTGCCCTGCATCTCTTTTTGAGAACATTTTTCACCGAATCCACCTGATTTATCTAATAAGGGATAGAGTAAGGTCGGTTATTTTACTGTTCACATACATGGAGAGACTTGCCAGGGCCCCAAGTCTGCTATTACAATTGTGTCAGAATGGCTTCATCTTGATATCATAGTGGTCGATTTTGGCAAGTTTGGTAATCTACTAACACAATGGCGTCATTATGACTTTGATAAGGTCGATCACTGACACTTCATTGAAAAAAATGGCTAAATTGGTAATCTCGTACATAATGACACTAGAATGACTGACGAATTCGGTAATCTGCTAAAATTTTGACAGTTCCTTTGAACATTGACGTACCATTTGAATTTCATAGTGCAGTAATTGCTTTTAAGCCGGTAGCCGTGTGTCTCGAATCACGTTGTGTTCGAACAATAATACTAGTTTTTGATTAAGTGTCTTATTAATTACATTACTGCGATGTATTCGTTGCGATCTGCGATTCTGGACCTAGCCGACGCAGTGGATGATAGAGAAAGAAGAAGCAGGGAGTCCAGAAGGCGTCGTTTAGCCCGTCGGTTGATGAGAACTAATATTAACCCCTTTATTGATGTTCCCGAGGAGGAATTTGTCAAAACTTTTCGCCTCGGAAAGAACTCGGTAAGGGGGTTAATAGAAGAACTCATTCCCCTTATGGCTAAACGACGTCGAAATGATGGCATTACGACAGAAATGAAGGTGAGAATTTGACATTGCTTCATTATTCTATATATCTATAAACACATAGGTCGATCAGTGGGTCGTCTAAGGTCGATTAATATAATATTTGTTATTGCAGATTCTCATTGCACTTGCGTTCTATGCATCTGGTTCTTACCAAACTTTAATTGGACAGAGTGCCCTCCATAATGTCTCACAAATTACTGTGTCAAGAGCCATTAATCAAGTAACAGAGGCACTTAATAAATTGTATCATAAATATGTTAAATGGCCCACACAATGTGATGAAAGAAACATTTTAAAGGCTAAGTAAGTAGTTAAATATATCCTGATTATTTTGTTTGCATTGCTTGTTGTACCTAAGCAGAATTGTTTAGTTATTAAAAATGTTTCAGATTCTATCAAAAATTTCAATTTCCCGGTGTCCTGGGTTGTATTGATGGCACCCATGTGGCAATAATAAGGCCGGAGATACATGAGGAGCGCTATTATAATAGAAAGGGCTTCCACTCCCTTAATGTTATGATAGTAAGTATTGTGTAGATAGTAGAAATGTATACTATATAAACTATATAATGTCTGTAATGATGACTACACATATTAAAATATACTTAATTCATTTACAGATTTGCGATGCTGATTTGAATATTCTATGTGTGGATGCAAGCAACCCAGGTTCCACTCATGATTCCACAGTATGGCAGAGTCATCCACTAAGTAATAATTTAAAAACAATAACAGAAAATAGTAACGAACAGACATTTTTACTAGGTATTACTTACAATATTTTTGTTCAAAAATATTCTCTTTTATCATACTCATGTGTTAGTGTTTGTTGGCAAAATGATTATAATTTTCAGGTGATAGTGGGTATCCACTAAGAAAAACTATGATGACTCCCATTCTCAATACTGTGGAAGGGACACCACAGCACCATTATTATGTGAAACATGTGACTGCACGCAATACAGTGGAGCGTTGCATTGGTGTACTAAAAGCACGTTTCAGGTAATGAACATTTTAAGGCAATTGTTTAACATACTCAAAAATAGGTATCACAAATTAGGTAAATTGGACCATACACAAATAGTTTGTCTTAATGATATATTAAAGTTTATAGATTAAGATGTTTGGTTAAATGGGGTTGTATAAAAGTAAACTGTTATTTTTTTCAGGTGTTTGCTTGCAGCGCGTGCTCTACATTATAGCGCTATAACTGCAGGCAAAATAGTAAATGCATGTTGCATATTGCATAATATTGCCAACTCAGCAAGGGACCCATTACCACCTGATGAGGTTTATGCAGAAGCACTTCGCTTGCAACAGGTATGTAATTTCTATTCCACTATTTTGGAATATGTTCAATGAAATATATAAATAATACTACTATGTTAAAAAATCAACATTTATTATTAACAATCAACATCAAATATTATTATTACTCTTTCTTACGTCTCATAATCAGTCTTTATACAAAACAACAATAAAGTTCTTCAATATTTAATTGGCATTAATCACTAATCAGTCTTTCAATTACAGGAGGAAAAAAAATTACTTTTATAATAAAATAACAATATTAATCACTAATCAGCCTTTCAATTTAAGCAGGAAAATAATTATGCAGCACCTAATTATGAAGATCATCGAAGGGTGAACCGGGATCTACTTGAAGGTCGAGCACTGCAGCAGGCTCTTGTTGACAGACTGTGGAGAAATGCATAAATTAAATTAGCAGGTATGTAAGGTAAACCCAGCTTAATATTCTGGTAAAGTAAAATATAAATCTTTGTTACAGGTCCATGGCATCGAAGAAAACAAGGTGAAAGAAAAGGAGATTTTAATATGTATATAATATGAAGAATAAATTTTATAATGCTCTTTTTATAAACAAGTTTCATTTAATCATTTATCTTTACAACCATTTATAAACAAATGCTGAACACAGAGTCCTGCTAAAATAGATTTCATTTATCTTGACTAATATTTTAAAGTCAAAATTACCTCTTGCACCCTCATGAAACTAGTATGACTCAGAATCCGAAGGCATTATAATTCTGCGGACTTTCTGTGACTTTCATTTTATAATGCATACCTACATTATATGTAACAAGGTACTCACTGTGCGCCACTCAGCCGGCGTTTTAGGCAGTCCACCGAAATCGAATTTGGGCGCACTCCATCCAACATCTTAAACTTCGTCCTTCATTAATGCGCCTGCAGTGGCCAAGCGCCAGTTCTTGGTGGCACTCAACGTAATCAATGAGTGCCGAAATCTGCTCTATTAGCACCATTTTAAATAAAAACAAACATAGGTACAATGAAACACCGGCCGAATTACAACAAAATAATTCCTCTCGTCTGTCCGGAAATCTCCTGTAGATTTCGTGGATCGGGTCGGATTAAATGGCAAATATAGCATACATAGAGTATACCTTTCCTACTCTAACTTAAACAGACTGTAGGTGAAAGAATAAGACAGGCATACAACATCATATGCTAAACATTCAACAACATGAAAGATGTGAAACTGTGAAGTGACATTCTTACATTCTGTCAAATTGTCAATGTCAGAGTCAAAGACTGACATTGACGGTTTCACATTTATACTTGTTACACGAACATTTAATGTTTTTTGGTATTTACGAACTTCTTACTACTTCAGACTGCTTATGACACTGTTAATAATATGTAAAATGAAATGTTAATAAAATCTGCCATGAATAAATTGTTAAATGTAGTAGTAGTTTTTCGAGAACCATTTCTACCAACAGGTTTCATAATAATGGCAATACCCGCAATTTCATTCTGGCACAATTCTCTATTGAGACCATTGACCGACCATTATGAATTAGCAGATTACGAACTTTTAGCAAAATGACAATGACGTCGTGTTGGTATGACCGATTTTATAAAATTAGCAGACTTGGGGCCCTGTACAGTGGTTTTCGACGTCTGTGTGGAAATGATCCGGTGCAGGTGTAAAAAGAAGTGCGGCGGTCTGAGGTGTCTATTCTATCTCAGACACCTTTCTCTATTTAAGATTGTACTTTACCCAGGGTAAACAATATACCCATGATGTTAAGATAAATAAATAAAGATAAAGATGCTCTCAGTGGGAACTTAAGTGATTGGAATTGTGCGACTGCGGACGGCAAAGTATTTAATAAACAATATAGGGGCAGCGGTTGTCATTCGTGGAACTTCTACAGTCGTTACGGGTAGCCAAACTAGATAGTCTGACCAGCCTAACCAAGAGGCATCGTATCGCCCAGTTACTAAGTTGTGAAGGTCTGATAGGCAGTCGCTTAACATAAAACACTGGTATCCAGCTGAATCCGGTTAGGCTGAGAGCCGACCCCAATATAAACCAGAAAAGGCTAGGGAGATGATGAGATAGGGCCAGTGACTCGAATGCTAGCACTGCACCAAATTATCAGCACTCTGAACAATCAGATATAAGCTATTATTTTGGCCTACAACTCATAAAACTTACAATTAAGATATTTTGGAACTCTATTTCTGGCAAAACCATACTATCCGACGTAAAAAATGGCGACATTTAAGAAAACAATTCTTTGCGTCCTGCTATTAGGGCTAACTCTTAAAGTGATAATGAATGGTGCAGTCACCTTTTACATTATTTTATAAATACTGTTAGCTAAGCTTTTAGCATAGTTATATGTTGTCACTTTAATTACAGACGTTTGATTCACTTAAAATAGTCAGCAGAGCTCGCTCAGCTATAAGATCAAATATGACTAATGTCATTTTTTTATACTTGTACTAAGGGTAAAAACGATTGATTTTTAACAAAAGAAAACATTTAAAATCATTATCTATTTAATTTGATCAAATCTCTATATTTACTAGTAAAAAGATTGGTCAATTTGTAAAAATCGATTTTATTGTCCTTATTTTAAAATGAATTTTGGCTGCTCCGCCAAGCTGTTTTTATTTTTTTTCTAACGATTTTTCTATATACACTATAGACATATATTATATTTTCAGAATCTATACGCATATAGCTTTTTAATCATATTTTTTTAAAGTCGATATAGTCACGATTTGAAAAATTATGGCCATTTAATAATTTTTGTTACGGTTGAAATTTTCACATTTTAGGGCATAATTCACTTTTTTTGTATGTAGACATGTATTTTTTATTTCAAAAAACGATTGGCCATCTTTGATTTATCCGAAAATGATACCCCACTTGCCATAGTAATGATAAATTAGGAGTTATGACGACAAACAGAACGCGCGGCAGAAGAGAACTTCAACCCCTCCCCCTCCCCCCCAGAGGGGTGCCTCCGATTGCCTCCCGGGCGATATACGCTCTAACCCACCTAACTAACAAGTGGACCAAGTCTCATGCTTTAATGCAAAAAATATTGCTCCCCATACATTAATGGCTTATAACGCCCCCACTAAGGTCAGACAATACATAATCATAAAACATTTTATAATTCTTGTTTTATGTCTCAACCTAACTAATTAATTACTAAAGTACAGTTATTTTGCCCTAACATACAGGTTTAGAATTAGGTTAATTAGCAAAGTGTCTTTTTAATTCTTTTGAACTTTCTACGTTTTTCTTAGACGCCGTGATCAAGCTCGCGCCTTCTCTGTATGAGAAGAGGTCTTAGCCTAGCAGTGACACATATTGGCTAATGTTATAATTTATAGACAAATATAGCCGAATACTCAAACGTCACTTACTTTTAAGCCGTTCTGTAATTTGTAGCTGTCTATGTCACTCCTAAAAGGATAAATAAGAACAGCAACAGATTTAACAGCGTCCTAAAATTGAATAGCATTAAGTATTCGCCTAAAGTCTTTTAATTTCCACATCAGGATAATGGTCGAGTAAACAACCGCCTTACCACCAACAATATCTTGAGCTTAATAATATTACACTTTTTATTCAACTCGGCGGCTGCGAAAAAGTAATCAGCGACAGTCTTCAACACCGCCAATACTGACATATTATTTACTTGAATACCGATTTCTACATGCCTATTTATTATGTCTCAAGCGCAGTCGCGGAACATTCCAGATTAGCCACGGTATACTATCATGATCTTACACTAGCCGACGTATTGAGAACAATGGTGTCGATATAAAGTAGTGTAACACACGATATTATATGAAGAAATGGTGTTCTGAATGTGGTAAAGTTGATGTATAAATGGGTTTACCGAAAATATTGTGAAGTGGGAGTTGGATTTGCAGACGATGGGTTTCGTACTACGACAATCATACTTTTTTTATTGAGAAATCAACCCGCCTGTCAGTAAAACTCCCTTTAATTTTTAACATTATTGTATTCATATTTTTCCTTCTTATTATTTGAGTCTTTTTTTTCTTCGTCTGACATATTCTATAAGTAAAAATTAGGTTGTACAGATTTATATTATTACTGTTACTTACTAGATATCAATAATATTATCTCATTATGATTGTACTTACTTAGTTTATGGGGGCACTTGCCCTCTTAGACCAAATCGTAGGAAGCTCGTAGGAAAGTTTAAAAAATCAAAACAAAACCAATCCCGCAAAATCAGTTATTTAAATTACCTCCGACCCGTTATTTCTAGCTGTTTCTTTAATAATATTAGTAACGCATCTTACGCATCACGATCAACTTAGTTTTATAGAAAAGCGAACTGTTGTAATTAAAATAACAGTATTTTTTATGTCCGATCTACTGCTATTCAATGAACGGAAAAGATGAATGAACTTGGATCAAGAAAATGGCAGCCGAACGGACGGAAGCTTTGTCATTTTTGCTTATTAAAAAGTAAAGGAAATTACAACACACATGGTATATACATCCTAGTATTATAATGATAGATTTGGATGTAAGAATATCCGAAGTCTAAACATTATCTAAACAGTAAGCTTTTATATGCTTTAAAACTAATGTTATTGGAATATGAAAACTGTATTTTGCGTTGCAAATAAAAATCCAAGATGGCGAATGGTGTTTACAGACGTATTTACCAGGTTTGCCCTTGATTCTATACTAAACAGTCGTGCTTAGGTGGCTGTCAAAAATCCAAGATGGACGCACATAGAACCAATGTTCAGAGTTTTCGTGATTCTATTTAATGTTTCAATGCAATTATGCCATATCTTATATTCTTTTTTATATAGGCATATAAATAAAATATCCCAAATAAATAAAATAAAATATAAGTACCCAGTTGTAGTAGAGTAGCATTCTGATAATGGTGATTTAAACGCGTCAGTTGATGATGATTGCTACTCTTTCACCCTAAAACTACTGGACGTATATTAGTGCAACTTCACAGTTATATAGCTTATTGATCGAAATAACACATATTATGCTACATAACATCACGCCATAATCGGATAATCAGCAAGAACGTTTGTAGCGTGATGTTATGTAAGACCAGTAAGACTCAACTTAATTCGGGAGTATCCACGAAAGACAGCAAGTAAATTATATCTTTTCACTATAGATAACTCTATAGATAAATAAAAAAATTAAAAAGGCGTGGGTAGTGCCTGTGACCCGAAGCACGGAAACAGATTAATTGTGGAGATTTAGCACATGGCTGAACGACTATATCCGTGCTAGTTCGGAATGAGATAAACAGCTGTGGGCTGATATCTGTGCTACACCGAGAGAGCAATTTGAAGGGAGTAAAATAAATAGCGATACTTAAGTTAGAGTTATTATGTGAAAGAAGTACTAAGGATCCAAAAAAGATTTGCCTTAACTCCTGTCGTGACACAATCATTTTGTGGCAACTAACTTCACTTACTCTGCATTTTGTCTTTCTTTGTTTAGCTTATAGATTTTTTGGTAAATTTATGCGTGAGATAAATAGACGTTGCTTTGCAAGAGCTTCGGCCAAGCCATATTACTGTCGCCGTCGCACTACGGTCAAACTAAGAAGACAAAAAGGAGAAGGAGAATAACTAAGCCAAAGTACGTAATTACTAATGTTTAATGTTTATCTATCTCAAACCAAAAGATTTAGTTTGAGTCAGAATCAGTTCCCATGTGCATAATTTTTAATCTTTGCAACTGGATTGGCATATGACTAGCCTTGTTTCTGAGTTACGGCATATCAAATTCAAATATTAATTTCATAATTAATTCCCAAGTTTGTAGTTATTTCACGTCGTTAAGACAAAGATCTAAAAAAAGCGCAACATTTTCCTGTTTTACAGTTGAGACTTTCCAACCAGTTTGAAGACTACCTAATAAACTTTAAGTTGTTGCATTACACTGCATTTGCAGGCACTAGCTAAGAAGTTACGTGTTAATGTTTTTTGAGATGCTTATCTTGTATTTCAGGAATAATAGTCTACACTATCAAGTAGCTTTACCTTACTTGCAATTACTCTAGTACCCAAACTCTTCAAACTGACACAGTGCAACTGGGATTTGTTTTATTCTTGTACTTATTTTATTTTATGTTCTCTCTATTTAGACCCGTGGTTGAGACTTTCAGGATTGACCCGGAAGTAATTCATCAATTTGATTACTTTTACAAATCTAAACCATTCTTTCTCCTTCATAATCCGTTTTCATACTCTCATGTTAATTATCACTGCAAATTAGATTAATAAGCAAAGCATAATCAGATTGGTATTGCTAATTACAATAATCTATTCGCGTGTCCGTCAATGTATGGTGAACACGTAAGAAATTAAAAAATCCTTGGCCTATTAATTATTTGATTGTTTTACGCGATCTACTATCACGGCTCTTCCGCTGTTTGTAAGGAAGTAAAACATGTAAAAAGGTGCTACTTACAGGCAATTGTGAAGAATTATGTAAATGATCTTTGATTGATTGTTGCTATATTAAGTAGGTAAGAGACTTTTAGCACGCTATTGTAGAACGTGTGATTCTGTTCAATTATTTCCAGTATATTTAAAAGGTACGAAAACCTTTACTTTCTTAACTACAGATCCGACGGATAATGCACATCTTACGTTCGTGGAGAAGAAAATTCCACTTAGGTCTCTCATTCTTCCCTCCTTTATTCTCGGGAGGTTATTTTCGCCGATTTTTTGCTTTTGAAATTTTATTTTTGTAACTTGACTGTCCCCTGTAGTTTCGCTGGCGTTTTTGGCACATAGCCCCTCGATTTATGGGCTGTTAGCACAATATTATAAATAAAAAAATATATTATAAATAAATAGATTTTATAAATTAATAAATATTTTTCAAATCGGACCAGTTCCTGAGATCTGCGCGTTTAACCGAACAAAATCTTCAGATTCATAATATAAAATACAGATTCATATTAGTAAAGATATCCACAGATTCTGACTATCTTACTACGACATACAATTAAATTAAAGAAAGTTCAATCAGTTAATTCAAATATGCGCACGCACAATTTCATTATGTAACAGCAAATTGATTTGATTTGAAACCAATATTAATTCGCCAAACTTAATTTAAAATAAATCTATTTGGAATTGGAATTCACCGTATATGCGTACTGGGATTTAATTTATTATAATTGACAGTAAATCAATTACATTAATTACATAGAAAATTAAATGACTTGGTTATTTATTCATGTATTTGCATATTATCTATTAGCAATTACATGTTATATTGTGTAATATCATAATATTAAATATTTATAATATTTATATTTGTTAATAAACGGCTCAGTCTATTTAAAAAAATAGAATATACTTTAAGCAATCACATAAAAAACAGATCAAAGCAGGTCCTTACACCAAATAAAAAGTGGGATCAAAGGTACTTAAAATTTTACCCAAAAAATAAACGCCAATAGCGAGTTGTTTACCTACCTAGAAATCAATAATAAACCAACCAACATATTAACATAATATCATCAACATAAAACAACAAACTATTACCTATTCTAACTGTAACATCCACTTAACTACAAACCGTAACAGGATCAAAAACCTCTGCTTATATGTAAATGAACTGCAGTTATTATGAAATATGAACATCAAAGGACCAATCTATCAGCGAAGTGATCAGCGCAATCGAGCATCAAATTGCCTCTCGCCGGATGTCTGTGCATACGCACCACAATAAAACTTTGTATAACATGGCAGACAACAAAATAAAACATGGCGATGAATAATGTTACTGCGTTTCTAGTGAATATGTATTTATTGTGTGATATGAATAATGCTGAAAGTGAGCTTGTAAATAGATAAGAATATGACTAAGCTGCGGTCGGCGTTAAAATTTAGAGGAGTTTCTTTTAGATTATGAGCGGTTATGTCACTAGAAGCAACTATCATCTACTGTTTTTCTTCTCATTTAAAATGTCTTTATTTGATTTATTTTTATCATCAGACTTGACACAGTCTATACTTCTAATATTGATCCTTTTTAAAATATCTTGCTCTCCCTTTTCCCAAGCTTGTAGACTTTGTAATTGCGTCTGCGTTTGCAAATAAATGACAGTATCCTTTTCCCTTTTTCTTTAGCTTGACTTCCTAATTTGCTGAATTAGCATTGTGTGTTTACGGCCAGTGGCCCGGGTTAATGACCACTGTACCGATGCGGTTGCGCGTAAGCAAGCTGCTACAATGAAGAAAATCCGCAAGCGAAATTATATTTTCAGTTCTGAGTAATAGAGGTTATAATTCTGTAACTTAGCTCTATAGGACTCAATTATTTCATCAATTGTTTGGATGCATGCTGATCATAGTAATGATTCTAGTTTCAATTTCTATTGATCTGTAGGTACTATTACTTAGATAGTGTTGTAGATAATGAGGAAGGAACTCGTTATTTGTCGGTTTATCAATATCAAATGCATTTTATCCATGTCTTTCAAATTCTTTAGCATGTTCACTTTTAAATTATGTAGAACTAGATGACCCGGTGAACTTCGTATCACTTACCTACCAATGTAAACTTTATTTAAACTATATCACCTTTATTCATAAAAGATTTGTATCGATTTCGCCACATTATCACAATCTGGATTGACGTATTTGGGGCGGCCTAATAGTTGTTTAGTAATCTGGCAATACTGTCATTGTCACTGTCCCTTAGGGACAACGCAAACCGGAATGGCAGCGGCCGGCAGCGACGGGGCGAGCACTTTCAGTGTGAAATAATTTTAAACTTTAACTACATACTTCAAAGACCAGTATCGCTTGAAATACTTAAAAAGGTCACGAGGCCGCCCGCGGCCGCCAGCGGCTGCCGGCGGCCGCTCGCGGCGCCGCGAGCGGCCGCGCGCCTTTCGTTTCTATCGACGCCTGGCGGCCGCTGGCGGCCTCGCGGCGCCGCGGGCGGCCGCTGACGGCCGCTGCCGGCCGCTGCCATTCCGGTGTGCGTTGTCCCTTAACTTTTGACGAAAAGATTGTTGAAAGGAACAACTATTTTTGAACAACTATCATGTGCGGTTTTTCTGGTAGGGAAAATTGACCAGGATGGCCATACAGAAACAAAAAAAAATATTAAAAGCACCATTAAATTTAATAAATAAATATTTTAAATCTAGATATTTTTTTACCAATAAAACCAACTATAGTAGGTGTACCAGTAACTGATAACAAAAAAGGTAAATAAAATATGATGACAGCAACACTGGGGAAAAAGAATTAAAATGTTTCAATTTGATACTTGTATTTTCGCCTTAAAAAATATTACACTTTTTGCTTTATAGCAATACTAATATTATAAAGAGGATTTTTTTTTTGTATTTTTGTTTATTACTCTTTCACGCAAAAACGACTGAACAGATTTTGATAAAAATTTACAGAAATATAGGTTATAAAATATATCAGAATAAGACATAGGCGATAATTTGTGCAGTTTATTTAACAGTGATGTTTGATTAGTTGTATTTTTCTATTAGCTGATGAGACGATTGGGACCTACTTGCGGCCTACTCTGAGTAAAGCTAAAAAAAAAAGGCTTTAGGCACTAATTTTAGCCCCTAACCATGCGTGACCAAATAAAGATATTTTTAAAAGAGAGTGAGATATATTGAGATATATATCTGGTTAATCCATTCTAAAATTATTATAAATGCGATAATAACTCTGTCTGTCTGTCTCTTCTTCACGCCTAAGCCACTGAACCGATTTGAATAAAATTTGGTACAAATATAGTCTGGGACCCAATAAAGAACATAGGGTAGTGTTCATCCCGGAAATCCCCTAAGAATAGGAACAAAGTCGCGGGCAAAAGCTAGTATAAAATAAATTAAGATCAACCCAATCATTATAATATAAGTACTTTATTTACACAACAAAGATGAAAGAAATGGTATTTCGCTTTGTGATTAGTATCCCAGTTTGGTTAGGGCATTGCAAGTTTGATTCAACCTTATTGCCCGTTAAAAAAAATGACTCTGTACTTTGTCAAGATTATGGCTATGGTAGTGATCGTCACATACATAAGGCAAGTTAAACGTCTTTAGGCGGCTCATGTGAATCTGACACCAAGGCTACTGACTTCTTCATCTGCCTTCTGCAATAATTCGTCGTGTAACACTATTACACACCCTTGTAATAAGCCAAAGTTGTATGTTACGTACCTTATATATACAAATGTTAAACTCTTATGGATATGAAACAAAGTATCAACCTTGGTGAGGCACACGGTCTAAAATCGAAATTGCGTGTAAGCTACACCTTCTTCTTTACAGATTTATCGGTAGACGTTATAAACAGTGCTTTTGGATTGTGACCGCGGTGATTTCCTAGTCATTCTTTCACTTTTTACTTAAAAATTCTTGAAATTAACAAAATATGTAAACAAACAAACGTAATGTCACTTGACAGATGACATGACAACAATACCATATAAAAATCATTATTTAATTTTGTTTTACTTTTTTTTCATGAGTTACTGGGTACACCTATAATTATCTGCATGATTTGGATTTAATTTTATGAAAATTATTCCTTTTCGTCTTTTGAAAACAATTAAACATTACTTGTGTCAGGTTGACGGGTTGTAACCTCTATGGTTGTAATTGTAACACTTGAATTTGACACTTGATTTGCCGGTTACTATGACAACGACATCCAACAGAACATAATAATAATAATAATCGTCCGTATCCTGGCTGCGTTTCGGTGACCTCTTTGGGGAAACTGAAGGTTTTGTCTGCGCAATAATGGACGAAGTTATGATGACGAACAACTACCGGAAATACATTGTGAAGGACGGCACGGTTGACATATGTCGGGCATGCCACCGTCCCGGGGAATCAATCCGACACATTATTTCTGGTTGTTCTAGTCTAGCTAACGGAGACTATTTGCACAGACACAACCTTGTAGCCAGGATTATTCATCAGCAACTTGCCCTGAAATACAGTCTTGTGGAATCAGAAGTACCGTACTATAGGTATGTGCCCGACCCAGTTCTTGAGAATGACCATGTTACGTTGTACTGGGATCGATCTATTATTACTGACAGGACTATTGTTGCCAATAAGCCTGACATAGTGGTGATAGATCGATTAGAGCGTCGGACAATGATTGTTGACATAGCCGTCCCGCATGACGAGAACCTCGTGAAGGCCGAGAAGGATAAGCAGACTAAGTATCTTGACTTGGCTCGCGAGGTTGTCGAAATGTGGGATGTGGATTCAGCAATCATTGTGCCGATAGTCGTGACGGCCAATGGCATAATAGCGAAGAGCCTCGATCAACATCTGAGAAGGCTCTCGCTAGGCGGCTGGATCAAGGGTCTGGTGCAGAAAGCAGTACTCCTGGACACGGCGCGCATTGTCCGGAGGTTCCTCTCTCTAGAGCCCTGACCACCGGTTGCTTGGATCCTGTTCCCGATGCCGGTGGGATACTATTTTTTATATTTTTAAATGTTATTTTTCTTTTTATATTAATATTTAAAAATGTAAATAATGTGTTTAAAAAATAAATAAATGGAATAATAATAATAAACCCGCAGGGCAGCTTGTGGCGAGCTGTCGGGCAGTAGCGACCCCGTGGACCTGACCTCCTGGGAGACCCTTTGTTCTTCATCTCTGGCTTGCCTTAACTGGCCGGCCAGAGTGAGCACTGACGAGGAACAAGGCTCCCACCTCACTCTTGCCTTCATTGGCTGGTTTGAGTGGAGATTCGCAAGAGCATACGTGCTCGGGGGAAGGAAGTATTCCAGTAAGATGCTGGTAGGGATCTTGACCGTACTTCCGGGATTGTCCTGATAGCCGTGGAATACCTCTCCACTCCTCTAGCACCTCGATATATGTTGCCCCCTTGTCGCTACGTCACTATGTGCTAGCGGCCGTTTTCGGGGGCCCATTTACTGAGTGTGCAAGTCACCCCCTGCCATTATATCAGTGTATACAACCATTGGTCAGGCAGGGGCCATAGTCACTCCATAGTTTCTGGTACCTTATTCATGAA
Source organism: Athetis lepigone (assembly GCA_033675125.1). Classification (NCBI taxonomy): domain Eukaryota; kingdom Metazoa; phylum Arthropoda; class Insecta; order Lepidoptera; family Noctuidae; genus Athetis; species Athetis lepigone. Next base: position 19,609,570 of record CM066239.1, on the reverse strand, counting down.
AGAATCCAAACCCATAGTCCAAAATTTTTGTTAGTTGCCATATTTTACAATAGTCCAACACCAACCGGGGGTTGTCCTTAGGTGCACTTACATAGTGCATATAGGGATAATCGTCGGTCGGTGTCCCATTCCACATAAAGTTTTTCCTCAAGGGGCCTCTGCGAGTTGGCTTCGGCCCCTCGTACGCCTTCCAAAAGTCCGGGGCCTCAGGGTCCCGAGATATGGAAACATATTTTAAAATAAATAATAATAATAAAGCCTTTATTCAACAATCTTACAAAACACTTATTTCTTATATACTAAATTTAATTTCTAATATTGACACCAGTTTTGTGAAGATTGTCTTGCTACTCAGCATGGGCCTTAAAGCTTGCCATAGTTTGCGATCTTGTGTCTTCCTTTGCCATGTGGCGCCGGCTATTCTTTTTATATCGTCTTCCCATCTCCGATGTTGTCTGCCTCTCTTTCTTTTGTATTGCCTTGGACACCACTCCGTTACTTCTTTTGACCATTTGTGTCTTTTGTTTCTCATCATGTGGCCTGTCCACCTCCACTTTAGTTTTTTGACGCAATATGTCACATCTGTTACTTTGGTTTGCTTTCGAATTGTGTCCAGTTTAATTTTGTGCATGAGTTTCACATTAAGCATGCTCCTTTCCATCCCATGTTGGCAGGTCTCTAATACTTTTATATTTTGTTTCGTTAAACTCCATGTTTGGCATCCGTACGTCATAACAGGCAGTATACATGAATCGAACACTTTTTGCTTATATTTAAGAGGTATGTCTGGGTTTTTCATGATCTCTTTTAAGGACCAATATCTTTTCCAGGATGGATTAACTCTGTTGTTTATTTCTTTCTTTGTTAGGTCTTTTGGAGAGATAATTTGTCCAAGGTATGTGTATTCGTTTACGTATTCCATCTGATTACCATTAACTTTAATAGGGATCTTTTCTACATTCGTCATTAGTTTCGTTTTTGAGGTGTTCATTGATAGTCCAACGTTCCCACTTTCGTATGTAAGTTGTTCGAGCATTTCCTGTAGGCTTCTCGCGTCACTCGTAATAAGTATCAGATCGTCTGCGAATCTTAGGTGGTTCAGTTGTGTTCCGTTAATGTTTATTCCAAAGTTGTCCCATTCGAGGCGTCTAAATACGTATTCAAACAGAACATGGGACAACTTATATAGTGGAAAATGAAATTGTTGTTTTACTCTATCTTTCTCGCAATTTTTCCTTATTTTCTCACCGTTTAGACCTACCCTGGACTACGACAAACATTTTAAACCCAAAATCAGCTCAATCGGCCCAGCCGTTCTCGAGTTTTAATCAGACTAACGAACATCAATTCATTTTTATTTATATAGATTTGGTCTTTGATCAGCTTTTTCGTCTTTCGATTCTCAAGAATTAGATTAGATTCTCATGAGTTTAGAATTAGAGCTAACACTTACCAGCTAAACAAGGACCATGTTTAGCTCGTAAGTGTTAGCTCAAATTCTAGCACAGTGTTGAACTGTTGATTGTTTTCTCCATCAACAATTTTCGACCGTCGAAAATGACTTCAGAAACAATATCAAATTCTTACCAACAATATAATAAGTCTATAACTTTACACCAAGTTCAAGAGCTCAACTACCTATGATCTAACAAGAATATTAATTCTGTTGTCTGCTCATATCTCAGGAATGCTAGCGGTAACTGATATTAAACCTCCATAAAAGAAAAACATAACATTTTGCTAAAATATTCTACCAGGAAAACATAGAAGCTGAAGTTACTCAAGTTACTGAATGTTATAAAACAATTGACGTAATGTTGACTATGTTGTCATTTATTTAGCAATCCGTGACATTGATGACAAGGCGAGATACTTCTGAATTTGGCTGTACTAATTTCGCCTTGACCTCGTGACTAGTTTTACAAGCCAATATTGGATTATTTGTTTTTAGTTCATTGTAAGGAAGGATACGTATAGCTACTACTTGGGTTTTGTTTGCAAGAGTTGTAGAGTTGGCTCGTTCTTATTGTTTACTGCTTATTGTAAAAAAGGCATTGTAAACTCCTGATTTTTATTAGCTATCCAATAATATGTTACTGAGTTATAATATTTGTATGCATGTGTTTGTGTGTGTATTATGTATGTTTTTTTGGATAATGTCCTTTAGACGGTAGGACCTCTGCTTATTCATTACGAGTTACTTAGTTATCTTATTCTTCGCTAAGAATACTAAGCTATAAATCTAATTCTAGTGCAATTCGTAGGTTAGGTAGGTATAATAGAATTAAGTATCATAAACTTATTATGTTTGCCATGCGAGACGTGAACGCGTAAATTATTATAAGGTTAAACACCCGCCTGTTGACTCGCCCAACTCAATCATGTTCGTTTTATGAGAGAAGTCAGTAAAGTGCTGATATTACTGGTTTGTTGACAGACGGTAGAACGTAAAGCCACGACAATTAGGTAAAATGTAATAGATTTTCAACTTTATCACTAAAAAGTGTTAGGCTCAAGGTTGATTGGAATTTTTTACAGTTTCAGGTTTCTTGTTGTGCTAGTGTCTGGACATTAGAGCCATATAGTCCCATTTGCTAAAAAGTTACTTCTTGAAGTTTAGAAGTTCAGATTACCCATAATTAAACTCACTTAGCTCATATAATTATAAATATATAATAAAAAATGAATTATTTATTTGTTATAGTTAATAGAGTAAACTAAGTACCTATAAGAAAAATAACTCATTAATTCCAGTTGAACTTCATCCTTTGATAGCCCATCAACCAACCACAAGCTAAAATGATGACTAACAGACATATAATTAATAATGCAAAACCCAAACTAACAAGACTAGGTTCGTGAAATTTTACTGATTTGGCATGATGTTACAAACACATCAATGTAGTGCAACTTTTTGCAACCTAACGCGACTTTTGTGTTTTTGGTGATTGACCTATTTGTGTTTATCGTGAGAGCTAAAGGTGAACGCAGACTTGGCCGCACCGCACGCGCCGTAGTCCCCGCAGTCATCGCATTTTCTTTGTTGTCGTTTCAGGGTCTGCGGCAACTGCGACGCGGGTAGGTGTGCGAGGTGGCATAGAAATTCATATAAAGAATTCGAATGCGAAGACTGCGGCGCGTGCGGTGCGGCCAAGTCTGCGTTCACCTTTAGACACACTAAAGCCTTCATCACACAAAAGTATTTAGAGTGAGGCAGTCGCACCTCCATTAACGCTGCAGCGTGGTGAAGCGCCTTAAGACAAATTATTTCAAATGTGTCTTCCATGAACTTTGAAGATAATAAAGTTATATATGCGTTTAAACATGTATTCATGTATTGGTAACCTACTGTTCAACCTGGTGTAATCAATTGGTTTCATAATTTTATCGCTAAGTAATAAACGCACAGTATTTTTTTCAAGAAAACCAAATATTTGAAGACATTCTGTTTCAATTATTGCCGAAATGTGCACTTATAATATCAATATCGCCTTTCAATGGTATAAAAAGGTTGCGGAACGTTTATAATAGTTACCGTGACCCCGGAACGTAAAGGGCAACAGAAGGAACATGAGTGGGTTTTAGTCAGTAAAAGTCTGACACGCCCTCCCGCCGCACCCAGGCTCTGCTCCCGTGAGCAGTCATTTGATGAATTCCCACTCCCCAAAAAAATGGTATAAAAAAACTTATTTTATTGAACTGTCTTCCATTTATACAGCAGACCTTATAAGGAGTACTTAACTTATTGATTACATTTATTTTAGAAAAACAATCCTACCAGTTAGTTACAAAGCCGCAGGCTGAAGCAAAATACAAAATAACATGTCTATAAACTGTCTTCGCACATGTAATAAAGCTATAAATAAACCTGTTCTCTTCAATTTCTTATTTATCATTGCTACTTTTTTCAAATCTGACAGGTGTCAAACGACAACCGTTAAAAACAAACTAAAAATTATAAAGTGGAGAGGAGGAATATGATTTATGTAGCAATGCCGTATTATTAAAACATAGAATCTGCGAACATTTATGACGAATTTTATTAAAGCTAACCTCGAATGTTGCGTAACCTGTAGAAAGTAAGGCTAATTTCTGCATGCAATTACGTAAAATATTTTTAAAACAGATACTGCTAGTTTTATGTAAACTACAAAGAGTCCTACTATTATATTAAAAAGTAGGAGGTGTTTTAATTGTTCAATCACGCACGCCGAATCACGAAGCAAAAGAACAGTGTACTTTCGAATATTCGACAAAACTTCACAAAAAAGTGATAGATAGTCTGAATTTTTTGCATATGAATCTAATATTTTTTAGGTTAGTAATCTGTTCCTAACATTTAAAAGCACAGCTGTTGAATTGAAATCAGCATTAGAAAAAGCTTTTTAATTTTTGGCAAGTGAATAAAGTAGATTTTGCATTCGTCGCGTCGTATTTTACAAATTACACGCTTTGAATGTAACTAGATTCAGCTACAAAAACGTTTTCTAGATAGCTCCAAGCTCACTGACTTGCTCTCTTTCTGCTTTTCACAGTAATCGATTTTCTTTGATTACCATCATTGGCTAAACTTCATTTTGGCGTAAAATTGGAACCTAACTGTACCTAACGATGGATTCCGATGCCAAGTATTTGGTGGGTTTGAGCTGATTGAATGATTTGGAATTAGATATTTCTATTTCATCATCAGTCATCTGAAGTATTTAATAAAATACTTCAGATGACTTTTGACACAGGGCCAAGGTTTTAATCAAGGTTTTTGAACCTGTATTTCTAGGATAATATCTAAATCGATTTGTATCCATCCTGAACAATTTGTGTACTATAAAATTGGAAACCATAGGATTTGTAAAACATTCGTATCTTTTTTTGTGTCATCTTTTAAAATCCAGCAAAAGACAAGGTGGATATTATAGACGCTATAAGCGTAAGTAGGTGAATGTCTGTAGATCTGTGCTCACCACGATGGCATGTCTCGATTGTCCTTAGACACAGAAACATGCAAGGTTCACATCGCACAAGTTAAGACCTAAGACGGTGTCAGCATGGCAACTTGTTAAAGATATGCAGACTGGCAAATGAGTAGAGGCACCACAAATAAAAAACAGGGTTTTTTTCCAAATCCGTTTATAAACCTTGCTACTAAATATCTTGTAAGCAATGACGTATTATATATAGACACGTTATGAACTAACATCGCGGCACTTAAAAACGGCGAAAATACGATCGAATACTTATACGCGTGAAGAAAGGGAAAGAAAATATGACACCGTACGGCAGGAGGCCTGTTGTTAGAGAGAGATAAATATACATCTTCAGTTACGTCACAGGAGAAGTAATAGTTATATTGCATGCTCATTGGTCGAGCGCATGAGTGACGTAGCTATTAGAGGCATATGGGGAAAAAAGGACATTCGATTTTCTGGAGTTAATAAAATAGTTAATTTGATTTAATACCGTATTACCTATTTTACGAATAAAGTAAAAAAAAATATTATTTTTAAAATACTAATGCTGTAGTAATTATTGTTACATACCTATTAAATTAAAAAATAAAACAAAACATCTTTATAAAGTTATAGAAAACCTTTATTTAATCATGTAAAAACGTTAACACAACATAGGCAATTGAACAATATGCGGTAATCGAAGTCATAAATTATTATTATATATTGACTTATGTTGCAAACTTACTTTTAAATTCCTTCAAACAAACTTAATTTATTCCTTTTTTGCCTCTTATAATTTGATTCAATTTGATCCTTATAAATTCTATCAACAAAAAAAAACACTAGTGTAATAGTGTCCAAACCTCCCCTAACGGCACGTGACTACTGACTGCATGCGCCGGCCGCCATTAATTAGACGACGGAGTAGAACAAAATAAAACAAAAATATTGTAGTTTTGTGAACTTAAGCATGAAATGACACATTTTTGTCTTTAACTTTTGGGGTATAATTTGTACATCGTCTGAAAACACACGACGGCATGTTTTCTTTATGTTTTGCACAGGTTTACACACACGATATAAATTGAAAACAAACGTAGCGTCGGGCGAGAGGTTGGTGCGTAACTAAGCGCGATGTGGCCAATTGGCTTCATTTCGTGTTGTCATTTTTGAGTGCGGACAACGTATCTATAGTTTTATACATCATTGCTTGTAAGCGACATTCTATTTGACAGTATACACGTTTTTTCCTCATTTGTATTTGTCATGTTCGTTAACCACTACATGCATCGTATCTGTAATGTGTCCGTGTCATGTCGAGAGCAAAGTTCGCAATATTATAAAATTAATAAAATAACTATTACTTCCAGCTAGTCACGTACCGAAGACTCGAAATACATAATGAAATGTAACGCGACACACAAAACGAATTGAAGTGACAAGAAGACAGTTAACACGTAACTGTTGACAGTTGGCACAATAATACTATTCACATCAAAGAACAAATACAGATATGTTATGCGCAGGACATCGTCCGTTACGATCATTGTCTTGCAAAATGTACTCAAACATTAGCTTTCGACTCCTGCGCAAGGACATTCTTATTTCAAACGATTGATTGTAATTCGTCGCTCGTCGTTCGAACCTCGAATGACGTGCGCGTACGTGATCTAACTTAGCATGAATTACTAGTATTAATTATCGCCTTTCCAGTAGGTATTGCTATTAAGCACTTTCGTTTTTTTTTTCTCAGACGCTTTTGACAAGTAAAAGGCGTAGAGAGGTTTGCATAAGGGTGGTTAGTGAAAGTACTTGCATAATCATTGTTTGCTCCTCAAAACCTGTAAATTGCCAGTTGTTTGAGTGCGATTCGCACTTGTAGTTTTGGTAAACCCGTTATGTACGTTTCTTATCTATATTCAGTGTCCGTTTGTCCACAATGAAGTCACTGGCTAAATCCAATTTGCTATGTTATTAGCTCAGCCATGTTTTTGACTTGATAAAATCTGTACTCAAGGACTCAACTGTCACGTCTTCAAAACCACACGAGGCTTTGCTTGTTTCATCCAATTATGTAGTGCGATACCTAAAGAATTAATATTTACACTCTAAATAATACCTTGTTTATATGTGAGTGCATCGGAAATCAGGGCATTAAATTTATTACATGTAATAACCCAGTAAATGACAGAATCCATTACGATACAAGAAGTACCTATCTGGCTTAACTACCAATGGGAGTCCTTGTTACGATATCCTTTTTGTTACTCTTTTGCATTTATTTATACGTTCTTAAAGGAGTCTTTGTGACTGTCTCGTTTAGGAAAGCTAAAAATAGAATATACGCGTCTCTTAATGGTTATGGAACTTCAGTCTTTACTTGTCTTCATTCATGGAGCAACAGCCTGTTATCAAGTCCACAGGACATGCTTGTATTGCTGATGTTGTGTACAAAGTGCATTAGAAATTGTCGTTACATAACTTTTTAATTTCTTGAGCAGGTAGTCTTGCCAAAAACATTCTGGTCATGTTTACTGTTGATTTTAGCTATACGTCTTTAAAAGTTCACAAATAAATCAGTCGTCAAAGCATTGGGTGAAGATTGATATTAATAATTGTAGTACTTATTTAGGCTAAGCCATGTTCCGTTTTTACCTTGCACTCTTAGTTTAACAGTAGTGTGACTGTGACAGCAATTTGCTTAGTAAAAGTACGTGCTTGGTAACATTTATCAATCTCGGTCTTAAAGATAAATTGCTGAAAATGTAACCTGACGAAACGCCTATTAAAAGTTGATGAAGCACCTCAAAAGCGGTCTATAAACAAAGAATACTCGTCTTATTTAACTTTAAATTATCGCGGAACAGAAAAAGAAAGATGGTCCTTAATAAAAACAGACATCGCGAGTTGTGACGTAGGTTTCGTGCCAACTGGTGCCACGGCTCTCGCAAAAATAAAGGAGCTCGACGCAGCTGCGTTCCCGTTACTAAGTGAATCATAACATATTCCATAATATTGATGTTAAACATAATCTTCAAGTTGAAGAGACAACATGGTTTGTTGGAGAATAGGTTGTTGAACCTTTTAATTCACCTAATGATAATGGAAACAATATGCAGCATTTCATTGTCCACTTCTTGTGTAAGGACAACTCAAAAATCCTAGGGAGATGATGTTATCATCTATAGCATTCTTTCTAAGTATGTTAGTGTTGGCTTCAATTCTAACGGGATCCTGCTGGATACAAGTTTTTTACATGGAGCTGATGGCGCGGTTGCTTAACGAACTTGTCATCATGAAAGGCGCCCGCGTTAACCAAAAAGCCTCCGCGACGACACTTTTTGTGTGTTAATACTAATCTTCAACAACTCGAGTATTAAAGGTCGATCTGTTATACGCCTCCTTAGATGCAATAACAACCACACTTGTTTAACGTGAAAATCAAAAAAGTATTGTAAAGCACAAATGGCTCTTCTCAAGCAAAAATTCAAACTTAAATTCAGATTTTTTAGACACCTTCAAACTACAAGATTAAATAGGTGCAGCATCAAGACAAGTAACTATCAAATCATAAAACTTTTTGTAAATGATCTCTCTTTAAACATGACTTCACATGACGCATGAGTGACATTTCGTAAATAAAATTAAATTAAAAACAGATTCTTTTGAATTTATTAATGCAGTTTGGAACGAACAAGTTCAGTCCGGATCGATGACATTTTAGGCAACTGGTCAGACTGCATTGTTGGGTAACCACATTTAATTAACGCCTTATCGACTGCAAAAATGAGCACATTTATTTATTTCGCAGAATGGTCTTTTGATTTTTAGCTGTTGAAGAAGGAAAATTGATTGTTTCCACCTTCATATAAGATTCTCTCCACTAAACTTTCTTCTTGTTCATATTCGTAATTATCACTATCATTTAAATCATTGCCCTAAATCAAAATCATAGTCGAATCATTAGTTTCAATTAAACTATTTATATTACTTCTTACTGAATTGTCAAATCAGTCACCAGTCTCATAGAAAGTCGAAGCCAGTGGCTCTAAAATCCAAGTTTTCATAGATTTTACTAGCTTCCAGTCTTGGCTGTGCTAACTTAGCTTTGTGTTTCTCAACAAACAAATTCCGGAAAGAATTACCTCGTGTTTGTTTAACATCAGACGTAATTCGGTAACCTCAAGATTCTACAGATAACATATGACTGGCAGCAGCTCTGCTTCCCAAGTACAAGGAACCAATTGTGACGCAATTGTTTTACTTTTTATTACCTCAATGGAATCTGATATTATTGCTTTCACAACATTGATTGACATTAACAGTTTTATTGTAGATCTCGTTCCCAATGTCATGTCTTGTCTTTCATTTTCACTACTTTCGTTTGCGAATGAAATTATCATTTTATATCACTCATTTTCTTAATTTAAATATTGATTGGCAATGTAAATGATTTAAGTATAAATTTATTGGAGATATGATTTAATGTCGTATAAACTGTGTTGAACTTTCATAATCAAGCGTTTTGAATAAACATTTCATTTCTTTTGCATTGAAGTTGTCTAAGGAATTCTGTCATCGAAGTTGTCTGTCTTACAAATTCCATACATGTAAAGACAACTTGATTCCTATATAATCTTGTATTTCGTCAATGATGTTAGTTAACCTTTCCTTATAAATACGAATACATCTGATCGGTGGTCTTTAGCTTTTAGAGCCTATTGACGATTTATCTGAACTTCTCAATCGCAGACCACTTTCAGAGCAAGTTCGCTTTCTTTGCTTTCCAATACACCAGTTAGGTATGTTGTTCTATTATCATTTCCAATTTCTTGCTATGTCTACGAACTCGGTTCCATCAATCATCTATTGCACCTTTTTGTATCTCTTTCAACGATTAATCTCTTTCCGTATTTGGTTTGCCGGTTGATCTCGTTGGGTCAGAGTGTGTAATGAATTTTGAGTTCACCTATCTGGTACTTGAGTAAAAGTATATCTTACATTCCATCGCTAGCGATATCGTGAGATGATAATGTATAATTATGATTATGAAATGTTTAATGATAGGAAGGCTTGTAGTAATTAATACCTTTACTGTACTCTTACCTATGTTTCGGTTCCGCGTCTTCAAATACCATAGTAACTGTATATTAGCAGTCTTGACAGACCGTGGGAGATGACCGATGATGCGATCATTTCTCAATTTCGAAAATTAGTTTTAATGTCGAAATCATTTATTTAATTTGAAAGTACGGCCGTCATCTCAGCTGTCTTTATGATGACTGATATTTTTGAGAAAACTCAAATGACTTCGCTATTTTTACTATTACTCTATTAGCAGTTTATCCGATGCTTTGTCCTCTGTTCTCAGATATTACGAGCACATTGCGTAAGTCGCGTATGTTCATTGTTTTGGCTGTATTATCCAAAATGAGATAACATTTAATTCTAACGAGTCTGGGAACATTTCTTTTCGCTTTCCATGTTATTAACAAAGTATGTGTTACATCCGTTTTGCCTTTGTATAGTTTTCGTAGAATGTTGACCGTTTCTGTTAACGACGCTTTGATAAACTGTCTATCGTTGTAACATATTATTCTGCGTCCGTGTTTAAGTGATAGCTCATGAATAAATTGTCTGTATTATACGCGTAATCTTTAACAAACTAAATTAGCACTTACCTACGCAGAACAAAAACCACTGTTACCACTTTGTGATACTAATTCTACAACGCCAACGCTAACAGCACTGCCTTTAAAACTAAATGTTTTCTTCTTGATAACTTTGTTGACACAGATTAGTTCTGAATTCCCAACCCACGCATCTTCCAAAATCGACACATTCATAAAACAGTGCCTATCTAACACAATTATCCAAATGTTGTTGACCTCTGTTGTTAGTTAGCGCTGCAGTGTTTACGTCATTGACACATGTATGCAACACTACTGTAATAAAACCTTCATGCTTATTTTCGTCTCTGTTGTTTTCTTTTTCTATTGATTGAAAAGTATCATTGTTTTTATAAATTATGCATTGAATTATATTACGCCTTGAAAGATTTTACTTAAAACAGTATAGCGGGATTGATTGATGAAATGAAATTCTTCAAAAGCAGCTGCACTGCACGATGCTAAATCAAATTATTTTTATTTGAAATTATTACTTACTTGGTCTTACTAAGTAATAATCGCTGCATAAAGTTATGACAGGTTTATACGTCAAAAAATGTATGGTTACACAGGCTTTATTCATGACATAACTTTACACAGTGATTATTAGTAAGGGCATTATTGTTTGTGTTATACAAATCCTTATGGACAAAAATTGACACAATTCTGCCTGAATCAGCTATGTCCGATGTCATTTTTCTCTCACCACTATATTATTATTTCCATTAGGCTGCTTCTTCACCTTTACAACTTTTATCTTAATGATTATTACATCCGCGTAAAATTTATTATATTTGTTCACGCCTTCTAATGTTAGTAATTCCAACTTATTACGTCTGTCAACTATCGTTTGTCTTGCGAGACTTTCTACGTCGCTCTAAGACGTGACTATAGTTCGTTTGATTACACTACTGTCTTGCTACCAGTGGTTTGTTGCCAAATGATGGCTTACTGTAAATATTGTGTCATGTTGCTACATATTGGTAGACGCTGCAATAATTGATTTTGACCACATTGCAACACCCCTTTGAAGATTATTTACAACCGCTCTTGTTTGGACAGGAGCGCTGAAATTTGGAGTTTAGTAATGTGAAGTTATGACTTACTGAAAACTATGTTTCATAATGTGCTCATATCTTGCCTTGACTGCCACTTCACCATTTCACTGGATTTTTGTTTTTTGAAACATTCAGAAGCGACTGTTCGACTGTTCATTGGCTCAGAAGGCTGGCCTATTCTTAGGTTTAAGTATAGCATTGTCATACAACGTGTCATAATATGATTTCAATCCAAGTTATAAACTAAACTAGTATTAATTTCTCATTCTACTACTTGCTGAGCTCTAAGTGTACAAATACAGAAGGATTCTCGGAGCCTAATAGCATAAAACCATCTTGAAAATTCTTAGTTCGTCCATAACAATCTTACAATTTCCCCTGCCGACCTCAAACCCAACTTATAACAATATACTTACTTGACAATGTTGTTTATTAGCCATTTAATCTAACAGGTTAAAGTTTATTTTTTAAGTCATTAAAATTCTTCTAATTTTTAAATATTCCATTAACATTCTTCTGTATTAAGACTCAAGACGCGAACAGCATTATCTTGAAGGCCTCCTACTTGTATTTTGAGAGTATTGTTATTAATTACATAATTAATTCAAATCTACGTTTTGGCCAACGGTGACCATAATTTGAGTGTTTGGGATTCCGTATTGCAAAAGGCAAAAAATGAAACCCGTACAACTAAATGGACAGATTGAGAAAATCGTTTTTTTTTCTAAAGAGTGGAAAGTTTCTTGCTTTTCCTCCCCTTATAAAATTACCATTTTGAATTGGAATTCATTCATAAAGTTCAAAGTGAAAAACTGAAATACATTATGTGATTTTGGTTTTATAATTTATATGATCACTTTTCTCTTCCGTCACAAAGCAATTTTGAATTCATTCATAAAGTTCAAAGTGAAAAACTGAAATACATTATGTGATTTTGGTTTTATAATTTATATGATCACTTTTCTCTTCCGTCACAAAGCAATTTTTCAACAACAATACGCTGTATTATTATTGTTTATATTATGATTTAACAATAGCGTTAAGTATGTACCACAAAATAATGATTATTGACACTGATACAATCGCGTCTCTTAGACCGAACTAACTAAACGTTGATTAGCAGGTGCTTTTAAGAAATATTACTATCAACGTCGCACAACTGTCAAACTATGATGGCGAAATAGATATAAGAGCTAAGCCAAAGTTTGTGTTCAGCTTACAGACTTAATCAGCTCTACTCAACGTTCAATACAAAACAATGATTTCGTATGAAGGCGCATACGAGTCCGTTGAGATTTCCGCCGCATTTTCCGCGTCCGTCGGTTTAGTTTTCATTCAATATCGTGGTTTTTTTTTGTGTGGACATCCTGAATGGATGTGGATTTGCGTAGTCCCCTAAGGAACGCCTATTTGTCGCGGCCTTAATACCCCCTTCTGGCTATCTAGTTCAGTGTACTGTTGACGTTTGTTTGCACTTACTGTGTATGAGTGTGTACTGATAATGTCCTTGTGCAGGTGTTGCACGCAAACCACTTCTAGTACCTGGTGACGCGCCATCTTTATTCGAATTTGAAATTAGAACGAATCGATCATGCCATGTTTTCAAAAGTAACGGAATTATGAATGGCACGCTCTCGTGGCAAAAAATAGTCATACAATGAAGACTTTATTCCGTTTTTGTTACCAACTCATTTTTGTTATGATTTTCAGTTTCGTTCCTTAAATTCTATAGCTTCTTTTTGTTGTTGGGTGCTCTAGTATTAAAGATATAGAGATCTTGCATGAAATTGTAAAGAAAAGTTGGTAAATTCCATTCATAGTGCATTCTTGACCCTCTGCACATTCAATAAAATGAAACTATCTAAACTGGTTATTTAAAACGTTTCCACTAACAGCTATCTAGTCAAATAGAAATGGTATTCTTGTGTTTTATAGACTTGGTTATAGTTTTATTGACTCTGCTATATACAACCAGTTATACACTGTGATAAACAACTTCAATCCTCCTAGCTTTCGATTTGCAAATATTAATATTTATCAAGAAGAGGTTGCTTTAAAAAGATTATTAGAAATGTAAACTATTAAAAAACTACTTTATTAGTCAATAAAATTAATAGCCACATGTCCGCAACAAAAGTAATTCGTTATCCATTACAATCAACTTTATTCGAGTTTATCGAGTAATAAATTAAATCAATCGTCTCGAGCCAATCGGCATCGGTTACGCAAACGTCTCGCGTCCTCATCTCTAGAGCTACAGCCTTCGATTGAAGCCTGTCGACCAGTCCGCCGTAGTCGGTGCGCCTGCGCACAAGCGCGACAAACGTTGACGTTCGATTGTTCGATATTCAAATTTTCCCAGTCGATTAATAGTGCAGTGCTCCTGGTTTTGTGTTTGTGCTCTTATCTTCTCTTTATTTAAGCGATAAAGGGATAGATGATGCTGTTTTAAACAGTTTTGTTTTGTGCAAACTCTTTGAAGGATTTATGCTATTGCTTCGCGCGGTAAGTTCTATTTACAAAATGATGTCAGAGAAGACCGTTATTTTTTTTGGTGATTATTATAAACGTGCTTAGATAATAGGTACATAACACATTTGAGGAATATATTCGGCTACATAATTATGAATGTAGGTTGTCTAACTTTGTCAATGTATTTTGTTTATTCAGGTGTCAGTTACAGCTATAACACAAAATTGTGAGTCATTGTGTAAAACCGTAAAGTATCCATATGCCAGAAAGGTATTCGATCATGTCATTACAGGAAATCGCGATTCAGACCACGGATTGTCAGTACATTATATTGTAACCATGTCCACAATTCGAACAGCTTGCCAAATGAGTCCAAGCATTCAAAAGAGTTTTCTGTCCAAAATATAGCAATGCAGTAAGGTAAGTACTTCGATGTTTTAATTTAACTTACACGTGAAAGTAGACTTTACACTTGTTTGTCTCAACATACCTACTTATGAGATGTTGACCCCAAACTTAACGGTTTGACGGTGGAAAGGGGTCATTATTATACACCTTTACGATTTTATTGATGACTTGAGTAATGTATTCAAGATTTTTTTTTCATGGTCCAGCAGTTAAGACGCCTACCACCACTCAGTGGTGAACCTTTCACACTTGACTAAAAGCCCGGCGTATACTTTTATGAGACCAGACCCTATAAATCTGTAATAAAATGTGAAAAATAAAATTAATAGCGATTGGAAGAGGATTTTCTCTTAGTTTTTTAAAAAGTTGTTCCTTAAGTTAACCCCTGGGAACGTCCTTAACGCCAATCTCAGACATGGCATTACGGGATCCAATTACGGGCAAGTACCATGTGACTTTAACTTTACTTGAAGACAACTACTATGGTAAAGGAAAACATTGAGGAAATCTGGACATAAAGTTCTCATAAGTCTACAATTGCGAATCTTCCTTGAGCATGGTGATCAATGCTCATGCCATCTCTAGAGAAGCATTTGTCTGCAGTAGAACATTACAGGCTGTGAACATTATAAGCTAAAAGTTTTAAACCTTCGAACACACGTGATTCGAGACACAATAGAAAGACAATATCAGCCTGACAGCCGGCTTTCGCTTAGTCGATGAAAGGTTGGTTGTTGAAAGGAAACTGATATGTTGCATTGCTCCCAATCAATAAGTACCTACTATATTACATCATTGTGACGTGCAAGAAACCCGTGGAAATTAAAATTATCCGCTGCAGAAATCCTACATCCTTGATGTTCAATCAAGAGAGAAATGTGTGAACATAAAAACCATGTTTTGTGACTGAATCCGTAACAACGAAGGAGTCAAGAACAAAAATCAAGATTTATGATGTTTTTTTGGTAAGCCAAAATCAATAGCTTTCACCAAACTTCGTCTACAAACACACTGTTTTAATATGATTGGGTGAACATCTGGCTATTTTGTAATCCAGTATCTTTTTCCGAGACATAAAACATGAGCATAGGCTGAAGAAATGGCCCGTAATAGTAAAATTCAAATTTTACCTTATCATTTAAGTATTTTGGGGCCAGAATTGGTCAGATCACTCGAAAGATTTTATAATCAGAGATTAAATCATAATAATAATACCGTAACCTCATGCATTAATTAGTGATTAAAGGCGCCTTAACTGGGCCATTACGACAAAGAAATTATGACATTATGTAATTGGTCTTACTAGTCATTTAATGGCTCGTTGTAAAATGCTATAGATTGTAAGATTGAAAACCGACACTAGCATAGCTAGAAAAAGGCTAGGCAATTGATGATGTAATTAAAACAGTCCTACAAACACAATCGTAACAAGAAATGTAAAAGCATGTCTCTAAGTCAGTCGAATTCTTAGAAATCACGTGTATCTTCCGCGTTATCTAATCAAAGGAAACCTGCTCAATCTCTGTGTTTTAACGTTTCTATAATTATCTTGATTCGATCTTTAATAACATTATGTATCTTGTTTTGTTTATCTGTTGACAATTAAATAACTTCAAAGTGTGGAAAATCAATAATAACAGTTGTCTTAGGGGTTTTGTATTATTCACATTTTCAGAACTAGCATTATACTAGAAAGGTTCCTGGCTGTCAAGTTAGGAAACTTCGAAATAATTGGAATTGAAAAAGAAGTAAAAGAAGCATGATGTGCACAAATAAAAATATAGCAAGAACCGATTTCGTAGAAAGCAGGGCTGTTAAATAAAAATCGGCTGGCTAAGGTACCTAGATCTTTATCTGATGGAATCATATGGAAGAATATGAAGAAGACTCTTTGGAATGTAATTTACTTACAAGCACGAAGATAACTGGTATCAGTTGGACAAGAATGAGCAATGAATCCATTTTCTACCATCATCATATCCAGGAAATACCTAATCCTCCCATGATATAGTTTACAAACTGTGAATTACAAGTTATTGCAAAGCGATAAACACGACCTAGTGAACATTCCACAGATAAAGATCTGTTTTATAGGCACGTGCATTGCGTTATTACCATTTTACATAACCGTGTCTAATCTCGCGTTAGTCAGAATCACTTAGAAATAACATTGTCCAATTTTCAAAACTGTTTGCCGAGGTAAAAGGTATAATTACATCTTTTAAACCAGAATTTGCAGTGGTGTTTGGTATAATTATGTTTTTAACCCGAAATTAGCAATGGCGTTGGGTATAATTATACTCTTTAGCCCTTTCCAAACTATGTTTGTGGTCGGCTTCCAGACTAACTAGCAAATCTGTATTTTACGTGAAGCGGCGTATACTGCGACTGCCTATCAGACCTCTACAACCCAGTTATGAGCGACACGATAGTCCTAGATTAGACTGGTCAGACTTTCTGGTATCAGACTACCCATACCGACTATCAAAGTTTTACAAATGACAACCGGGACCTTGTATGCTCTCCGAGGCACGGCAGGTCTAAATGTCTATCATAACCTTACAAAGTAGGTACAGATGTCGCATTGGTACTTGCCCGTACTCAAACTACTTTTGTATTATTTTAAGAAAGAATGATTAAGGATACCATTATTCCGTTTATTTTAGAAACCCAGGTACAGAATTGCTTCTTCCAATAATGAGTCAGTTGATTCTTCCGCGAATTTCATTAGGTGACTTGTACAGTGGTGTGCAAGTAGAAAGGTGTTAACTCACATGTGACAGTAAAACAAACACTGTCTGAAATATCATGCAGTTTCATCTATCTTTTCTTTTAAAAGTATGCTTTAACTATAGGAGGTGTTTAATAGGTACAAAAATTACATTTTTTCTCTTATTATGATTTCAATTCATTATTAGCTCCAACATTTTCATCGAAGAACGAGATAACCTCGATACGAGTACTCTTGTAACTTACTGCCTGCCGCAGTTTATATACCTATGGCACAATAATTGGCCTGTCTTCCAAAAATTAAGCCAATTTTTTTTTGTTAGTCCCCCATCTCTAGTAACATTTTTATTTGAGCAGCCCGATTACATTATTAACATAGTATTAAGCCTCTCCAAAGTCAATATCCTAATTTCATCACTGTAGGCTCCTCTATTTGTGACAGAAGTTTCAAGTTCTCCCCCTTTTTCACAAAACGATTGATCTCACCAGTTCCAGTCTTCGCCTCCACTTGATTACACCTTTACCACACACCTGTTATCATTGCCTATGTATGCTATGTATTTGCTCTTTAATTATTGGTTCTGCAACAAATCCAACCGTACATCTTTTTATCATTTCTCTGGTCTGAGAAAACTACTGCCGGTAGTCTAATTAATCTCTCCACGACCTGTAACGAATACTTATCTAGGACTAATTATGTAATTACGTTTGCCTAGACTTTTCCGCTTTCATCACGTTCCCAAGATTTTGTACTGTATTTTTCTCGTGTTATAAAAAAGTGAAATTAATAGTAAGTGATGATGACATCGGTGCTTGTTGTTCATTGTCTAATAATTTGATTGTGTAAACTGTCACCCTAAAACATAATGATTTCGGTACAAACCTAATCAACTTTACAAATTCTTCAAATAATGGTTATTATTTCAATTGTAGCACTATAGCAGTATATTCTTAAACAAAAGTGATTGAAAATGTCTCCACAAATACCATTGTTATCTTTAGTGCAGGGATTTCCATGAATTCTTGCTAATGTTTTTATTGCGCGCACGCACGCCGCTGTGCTGAATAAAACAGAAGGCACACTCCTAACGAAAGTTGTCACTGTTACGTTTGCTCAAGTTTTTATTAGTGACATTTCAGTCTAGAATATCTCGGTGCAGATTCAGGTGTATAAACTGATTAAGTACGACTCACACTTAAAGATTTCCGTAGCTCTATAACATATTAGATTGAGCAAAGAACGTAAAAAAAGACAATTTTATTTTATCAAAACTTACACTTTAATTTGTATCGTTATTTTAGCCGCCAAATAAACGCTGCATGAAAATTTCAATTTCCTACTTATTACCTACGTTTCACGAGATACAGCCCGCTGACAAAA
Organism: Athetis lepigone; assembly: GCA_033675125.1. Lineage (NCBI taxonomy): Eukaryota > Metazoa > Arthropoda > Insecta > Lepidoptera > Noctuidae > Athetis > Athetis lepigone. The sequence goes on along the minus strand of CM066239.1, from coordinate 19,590,903 downwards.
AACGGATAACGTAGACAGACACTCTTCTGTCCCATCCATACTAATATTATAAATGGGAAAGTGTGTCTGTCTGTTTGTCTTTCTTTCACGGCAAAACGGAGCGATGAATCACGTCATTTTTTGAGTGTAGATAGTTGAAGGGATGGAGAGTAACATAGGCTACTTTTTGTCTCTTTCTAACGCGAGCGAAGCCGCGGGCAAAAGCTAGTTCTATATAATGAGATGTAGTATTTTAACACTATTATTTTAAGTATAGAGTTTTTTGCCCATTCTTCTCCATACAAAACAACATTTTGGATAGTAGAGTTAGATTAATTTAAGTTTTGTAAATGACATTTCAAAGTTCCTTTTTTGGTGTAATGTAAATAAATGATTTAATTTTGACTTTGACTTTAAAAATTGCCTTCTAAGTTGGACCTTCTTAAGCGTTTGTCTTGTGTCTTGAGCCTGCGCCGCTACGCTGAATTAACATTCTTCAAGAGTGCTGAGGAAGGCCCTGTCCTTTGATTTGCTTCTCCGTATATCCAATTGACTTTCCTTAAAATTGAAATTAATATTTTGTATGTACTGTAGACCTTGAAGAACTCTGTTCAATGAATCTTGATTCTGTTTGTTATCAAAATATTTGCATTTCAAGGTCAAGACAATCGTGGCCTTTATTTGTTTCTCAGCTTAGAATTTTCTTACATATTTTTCTGTATTCATACATTGTTGTGTTTGTAAGTTACAGTAAACTTTAGCATTTAGGTCTAATGCTTCTACTAGCGTTTAAAATGTCAAGGCTTTTTGTTTCCATCAGTTTATAAGACAAACTTGTAAATATTTGATTTGACCCTTTATTTAGAGTCTTTAAGATCTAAAAATAAATTCATCAGGTTTCGTAAAAACATAACAAGCAGCATGTGATTTTGCTTTTGTTGACATCTTTTTTGTTTTTAAGTTTATCTTGGACTGGTATCTTGGACTTCACTGTTATAGCTGTAGGGAAACAAAGGAAGCACACAGGCAAACAAATAAAATGATACAAATTTTGGGAAGGATTATGCAGAAAGCAGAAAAAAACATAGAGACACAACGTTTCCGAATGACAGCAAAGAAGCCACCTGTTCCTGCCTCGTCAAACTCGCTAGATACACTGCAGTAGATCGCAACGCCATCAGCATATTCATTGCGGAATAGTTCAAATAGTAACCGCGGCCCCGGAATATAAACGGTAACCGAAGAAACATGGGTGGATTTTAGTCAGTAAAAGTCTTGACATTCCCTCCCGCCCCACTCAGGGCGGGAGAAGTCATTTGATGATTTCCCATTCACAAAAATAACAGCATATTCAGCACCCCAAACGCATGATTGTATACATATAAAACACAAACAGAACGAGCGTATGTCGTGTCAGTAATATCTATTGGTATTAGTGACATGCGCATGCGAAATTTGAGAGAAATGGTGACAACTATTCAGCAGCTTTCACAGTTATTTAGTTACAGTAATATGCAAACTAATAAGCTTTTACTGACATTCATATAACTCTGAAAACTGAACACTAACAATTCAATAGCATTCGTTTTCATTCCAGTCATTGCCAGTGGCCACAAAAGCTGGTCTGATTTCCCTTAGACTCACAAAAGTTCGAGCAATACGGCAGTGTTCCATACAAGGTTTGTTAGTAAAACTAAGGTATAAAGTATGAAGAATGTGGTTTTCGCTCCGTCATTCCAGTCACGTCCGTGAAACTGCAGGTTGGATGAACTTGGGCATTCCGCGTCTGTCGACGTTCCACATTGAAGCTATGCCGTCCACTTACGGTTGCATAATAAGATGCATTGCCCTGCTTCTAATAGAATGCGGAATTTTGGTTTAGATGATCAGGGAAGCGTGGCCATGTTGGTATCTGTATTGGAAATAGCAGTTTTCTTCTATGTGTATTTATAGGCAAGTAGCACAGTGTTGCGTTCAAATGCTTTAGGTTCTACGGCAAATTAAAGATTCTTAAAAGGGACACAACATGCTTACTAACCTGGTTACCTGGCACAACATTTTACTATCCAGAATGATAAAGAAAAGAAAGAAAGAAAAACATTTATTTTGAACACACACAGGAAAGAAAAAAAACACAAAGAAAATACATGAATTTATATTAAAAAAAAACCCTGTGCGAGACCAAAAACGGTCCCTATCTCAGCTATTGTTGCGATTTTTCTTTTAAAAAATACCACCGCGCTGGTATTCTGATAGGGCCAGAAGTGCTAAAGTGATGTCACGGATGCACATACGGACACTTACATATATATATTAAATATAAAGTTAAATTATTAAAGCAACATAAAGATAAAAATAAATATTGCCTAATAATAAATTAAATTCCCCCTGCAATGAACGCGCGTGGGCGCATCTGTGCAGGCAGTAGTACTACTAGTGATACTAGTGATCTTAGTAATATTTATCCCGTGTCATTTGCGTTTTAAGATATTTTGTAAGCTTTGCCTTGATTTGTGTCAATCTCTGCTCTTGGGTGCGGCAGACACTACGCTTCATATACAACCCACTTTAGAAAATCAGGCTGGAGGACTTTTATTTTAAGAGTCGGGCTTATTTTAACTCTCGAAATGCTTTTATAAGGTTTATTTAATTCTACCGTAGTTCTCCCATCATTTTACTGTTAACAAACAATATTGTAATCTACAAGCGTGTATAATATTATATTAATTATACTTATAACCTAAAATTCTCAAAAAAGTAGCTCGACATTAATACATTTATATATTTATATAATATGATAAACAAAGCTATGTTGACGCAACGTAGAATCTGTTTTAGTCGATGTGGTTTACCACATTAGCTAATTATTTATTCTTTAAATATTAATATTTAAGTCATTAAAAGTGTGTGCGTTGTCCCAGCGGAAAAGTGTCGATTTTCTAAATTTCAGTTTAGCAGATAATTAGTGTATGACGTCCTGTAAATGTGTATGCTAAATTCAAATTTGTGTATCCAGCCATTCGGCAGATATTCAACAAAAACTGGTTCCGCCAGGACAACGTTGTCCCAGCGGAATATTTTTTTTTCTATGGACTTACAAGAAAAAAAATAGGTACTTACAATAATTAGCGTGTAACGAGAGGTAAATGTGTATGCATAAATGAAATTTGTGTGTCGTCTATTTACGAAGATATTCAATTTGCCGCTGCGACAACGTTTGGCAATTTGATGAAAATCATACATAACGGTTTAGTACAGAGTTGTAATTTCTTATGCATGTTGCTTTGAATTTGTGTATAATGTGTGTTAAAACAGAATTTGAAAAAAGCATACCGTTCACAAGATATACACGTAAACGTAAAATAAGGTTATTAGGTCTAAGCTCTTAAAATAGGAACTCTAGAGTCAAACTTTTAACTTTTATCTGCATCTTGTAGGGGTCTACAACGCCCTGCCAAGTTTCATCTATGTTTGCTTAGTAATTAATGAGCAATGCCATAATTTACTACGAATAGACCACTATACTTTATGATATCCGATTTTAGGACTTCTTAATGAAAAAGCAAAATAAAACATATTTCAATCATTAGTGTACTAATGCAACTACTCATATCTGAAATTTCAGTTCATTACACTAAATAATTAAAGAAATATAATAAAATTTCCAGAACAACTACAAAACCCGTATTAACCGACCAAGTTTGAATGAGCACAAAAAAGCGGCCGTGCAGTACATAGACCGAACGTTCCAAATTTCCAGTATAATATAGTGTAATAGCTTTGTACAGATGCGTACACAATTGCTAACGCAATATCAATCAATTATGTATTATCTTAGATTTTTCCTAAAATTCCAGAAAAACAAATTTTAGGTGCGATTTACGTAAAAACGAAATAATAATACCTCAGATAGCGACATAGTGTGACTGTAGATGATAAACTAGGTAAGATAAAAAATCATGAATTTTTTGTCCTTTATTTTGTTTATGTGATGAGTACAATAAAGATTATAGTAAGTAATAATTCCACACTTACATTATAATGTACTATTAAACTAAACTATTTAATTCTTACGAGTGACAAGCTCTAAATTTGCTAGCGGCAAACTTTTTTTATACTCACAGCGATGTGGTGACAGGCGGCTGTTTACCCTTAGGCCGGCTCCACACGTTGGCCCCAACGCTCGTACCAACGTTGGAGCGCAAATTCGGTGAGCCGTACACACGTTGGCGAATAAACTAGTTCTGTCCCGTCAGAGCCAATGTGAAGATGTCCGTGCTCATTAATGATTCCCGCATTTTTTTTAAATCTTCAATTTAAAAAATCATTCCCATATTTTGTTTTATGGTACGCCATGCAACAGCTATTAAATTTTTATTTTTATGATCCTTTCGAGATGCGTCCCATATTATTGGATGTGCTTGATAAAGTTCAATAAACTCAAAAACTTTTTCATTCGTCCATGCCGGTGACGATTTTGCGGATGAGGAAGCCATTCTCGCTTGACGTATGCACTCGCTGCGAGTTGCAACAGAACAGAGCAAAGCGCCAACGTGTGGACGGATCACGAACGTTGGCGCGCAAATTCCTTTGATGAAACCGACACGAGCCGGCCAACTACCAATGCTCGCCCGAACGTTGGGGCCAATGCAAATTTTTAGATCCACATCCCACACGTTGTGTGGAGCCGGCGTTATGCTACAGTGGCGAGTTGGCGGATATAAATTAGAAGTTATTGGAAATTGGTGTTTTGGAACTATCGTGTGTAGACAACATAACATAACCTATGTAAACAAATGGATAAAATTGAAGTATCGGTTAGTAATGTCAAAAAAAGGGTTTTTAGAGTTTTTATTAAATGCGTATGAAAATGTGCGTTACTAAACAATTATTTTTTTGCAATTAGAAAAATGTAAACTTTAATGTAATGTAATGTATACTTTTGTAAATATAAAATTAGTTCAGTTGTTTTATTTTCTGCGAAGCTATTGTGAACGCACCTGTACGTGCACAATAGCAAAATAACTATATTATACTGGAAATTTGGAACGTTCGGTCTATGTACTGCACGGCCGCTTTTTTGTGCACATTCAAACTTGGTCGGTTAATACGGGTTTTGTAGTTGTTCTGGTAATTTTATTATATTTCTTTAATTATTTAGTGTAATGAACTGAAATTTCAGATATGAGTAGTTGCATTAGTACACTAATGATTGAAATATGTTTTATTTTGCTTTTTCATTAAGAAGTCCTAAAATCGGATATCATAAAGTATAGTGGTCTATTCGTAGTAAATTATGGCATTGCTCATTAATTACTAAGCAAACATAGATGAAACTTGGCAGGGCGTTGTAGACCCCTACAAGATGCAGATAAAAGTTAAAAGTTTGACTCTAGAGTTCCTATTTTAAGAGCTTAGACCTAATAACCTTATTTTACGTTTACGTGTATATCTTGTGAACGGTATGCTTTTTTCAAATTCTGTTTTAACACACATTATACACAAATTCAAAGCAACATGCATAAGAAATTACAACTCTGTACTAAACCGTTATGTATGATTTTCATCAAATTGCCAAACGTTGTCGCAGCGGCAAATTGAATATCTTCGTAAATAGACGACACACAAATTTCATTTATGCATACACATTTACCTCTCGTTACACGCTAATTATTGTAAGTATTTTTTTTCTTGTAAGTCCATAGAAAAAAAAATATTCCGCTGGGACAACGTTGTCCTGGCGGAACCAGTTTTTGTTAAATATCTGCCGAATGGCTGGATACACAAATTTGAATTTAGCATACACATTTACAGGACGTCATACACTAATTATCTGCTAAACTGAAATTTAGAAAATCGACACTTTTCCGCTGGGACAACGCACACATTAAAAGTTTCCACACAAGTAATATTTCGGCGCCCATTTTCGGAAACTACCAAATTACGCAGGAGATATAATGTACCGCAATTAGTATACAAACGCAGATGTCGCATTCCCTTTACCCTTACACTTATAATCCGATGGATGCCAATTTTTTAACATTTATACTAATATTATAAATGGGAAAGTGTGTCTGTCTGTCTGTCTGTCTGTCTGTTTGTCTTTCTTTCACGGCAAAACGGAGCGACGGATTGACGTGATTTTTTAAGTGGAGATAGTTGAAGGGATGGGGAGTAACATAGGCTACTTTTTGTCTCTTTCTAACGCGAGCGAAGCCGCGGGCAGAAGCTAGTAATAAATAAAGATAGTGTTATCTGCTTTACATACTTTGCGAGGCACATGAAGATCACACCACCAATATCAAACTATGCAGTTCCTGATAAAATCCTATAGGAAAACCTCAGTATTTTTCTATAGAACCCACCAGAAGCCCAGATCCTTAAGAATCGAATCTAGAACAAAACATTTACGATGCAATTCGAAACAGATGTTTCTGTATACTGTAACGTAATAAGGCTCTGGGCAAAGAGAATTAAACCACGTCATTGGCTCTAGGCAACAGTACAGAAGGCTTTGCGTTATTTGCTTCACACTGACAGCTATCAATCAATATTTTAGTTTTTGCTCGCAGTACATAACGTTTGGTGCAACAAGAATACGTATTAGAATATGATTGAGACCACGCCCTGAATGCCTATATTATTATTATTATAACTTTGAACTGTTATGTCATTAACTTCATTATTCGTGCGTGTTAATTTTTGCATTGCCTAGTTTTTAATTTAGGCCTGCTTATCCATAATTAAGTGTTATTTAACATCTTTTTATGTAATAATATTTTAATCATCTTTTTTCTTCCTCTTGCCCTTATCTAATTAGCATAATTTTGATATTTCAGTGGTCTTTTTGCGTAAAAATTCCCCTGGCTAAAACAGATGACTTTGTTAAGGTCGTTGGGAACCGTTGGTTAGGTGAGGCCCATATCCGGCAATGGACGCTTACGGGCCAATGATGATGATGATTTATCTAAATTTTCAAAGGAAGACAAAATTTGTACTGGCCTCTAGCCCGCTCGCTACCCACCAAAGATAAGCATGGTATCAGCCCAGAACATATGAGCTTCTACGAACATCCCTGATGCAGTACAGTAATGGGTTAGACAGCTTTATGAATTCATATTTTCTTTCACGACAATAACTACAACTACAAGTAAACTAACTAACTTATCAAAATTTAATTCCGTTAGACAAATGTTTTTGTAGAATGGAATAAGTTGTGAAATATATGGGGATGTCAAATAACTAAGCGTAAGCTTTATGTCAATATTGTCAATCCTATACATTTGGCAATCTATTCCATTCTACAATATATTCTACAATGGCACTTGTGTAGGGGGCTAGCAGGAATTGGTTTTTGGCTTAAAACTGCACGCTAGGCTGTCATTTAAACTTGTCTACAATATAATCAAAACAGTTAATTGAAAAACAAGCTAAAAACTTTTTCGTATCTAGCTACGAATTTCCGTGACAATAAAATGAAAAACCATTTCAACGAAAGTGAACAATTAGGAAATTCTTTAAATTATAACGTAGCGCGGAAGACTTTCGAAGTTTCAACGGCAGTATTACGAAATTCATGATGGATGATAAGGTGCGCCGACGGAGATAACATCGCGCACCTACATGATTTATTGTCCGTTCAATTATCAGCCATTATTGTATTATTAATTTACTTACCAATACATTTTTGACACTCTTATCTAGATTATGCACATATTTCTCTAGAAAGTTTATAGTTGAATATCTGTGTGGGTTAGTTAGCCATCAATCAACAGGAGTACCTATTGGTTGCAACACTTTATTTCCAGTAGCTTTCTCCGCAAGAAGTGTAGAGTTAAGAATTGTTTTTTTGCCTGACTGTATAGGTAACACATATTTTTTCACACTACAGTGTAATAGGAACCCACATGCAAATTTTCTCCAGTAGTTTAGGCTGTGCATTGAAAGGTCCGTCAATCAAACAATAAATTAAATATTAATTTATAATATGGTAGATAACATACAAACTTGTACTACTTTCTTTAAACTTACATCCGCCAGATGAAAAATTAGTAAATCAAACTAATAACATTTTTTTTTGGTGAGTGGGAAATCATCCAATGTCTGCTCCCGTCCTGGGTGCGAACGGGAGGGCGTGTCAGACTCTTACTGACTAAAACCCACTCATGTTCCTTCGATTGCCCTTTATGTTCCGAGGTCACGGTAACTATTATAAACATTCCGCAACTTATAAACATTCCGCAACAAACTAATAACATTGTCCAAAAATATCTACACCGTCCTATAATCATTAGTTGCAGAGAGGAAAGGCGAAGCTACTCACAGTACCCATTCAAATTCAATATTATACAGTTATCACTAGCTTCAGTAGATTTTCATCAGTAGGTTAAACCCGAGATGAAATCTGATACTAAATTCTGCCACTCAACGTTGAACTTTGAACAATAATTATGTCTATTTTTCTTACTTTATGTGATACGTCACCTGTTACAGAGTAAACTGTTGTCAATAATCTTCTTCACAAAAATCACTTTCTTTTGCTTATAATATTCTCCACGAATGGCGACACTTTCGTGTCTTGCAGGCACTGGATTGAGCTTTTCTAGTTCCTAGTGTTAGTTCAAAGCCATTTTGAATTCTTTTACACTTCACTGTAATGTCCCATTGCTGGATTGAAAGGTCTTCCCTCAATCTTTGTAGGTATTCCTCTCTTGAGCCACTTGCAACCACACCCCAGATTGCGACTAGGTGACCTCATCAACCTCTTTCTAAACTACAATTTTTAGTCAAAGTTTTCTCTCTCAGTTGACTCCAATAGTTCAGTTGGGGTTTAAGAAGGTATATGACTCTTCAATCAACTTACATACTTTTGGTCCTTTTTAGGATTTCAGGGCTAACATAATGGCATTTTGAAGAAGTTGTATTAGAGGGAATACGCAATTGAACTGCCACCGATATTGTAGATGGTTATAATGCACTTGTACAAGTGCAAAATGCATCATTGCTAAAGTAATCTATTGACATCCGTTTCACTATATCTAATCATTATTGTCGTTATTCATTGTCTCGATTTTATGAATTATGTAATTACTTACATATACTGCTGAGGTCAGACCTATGGCGGATCCAGTATCAACGTCATAGTTACATTCGACCTAGAAAATTACAAGTTTGGCAATAGCTCTGTGATTCATAATTTTTGAGTTCCGACCTACAGAAAGTTACTGCTGCAGTCACTGCGAAACAAGCCTTTTTTACTAGTAATAAAGTTTACTTTCCTGTGAAAGTAGTTGTCCATTCATGCGTACAGAGAAATGAATGAATCATTTTGTTATTGAATATTTTGTAAACTCAGCAACTGACACTTTGTTTTGTTGACAAGGTCGGCCTCACTCAGGTCAGCTGTGTGATCGAATTACATTTATTCGGAGCCTTTTGTCTTGCTGTAGTGACAATACTAATATTGTTTTGCAAACTATTGCCTTTTCAGGGACGATGACCTTCGACGTATCATTTTTCTTCATGTGTCAGCTTGTATTGGCTGGATGACATTTTCGTTTATGACGTTTGCCCACAGATTATAAAAAGACCTCGAATTTGGATTTGCCTTTTCGAAGCAAGGTATCTAGCCATTCCACATTACATAATTATAGGTACATAACGTACTAATTGTGTAATTCTGATGAATAACAAGAGATTGGAAAAAAAAGCCACCTCTTATTGTACTCCTATGCATCCGCTAAACCTTTTTTAAACTTGAATCATTCAACACGAGAGCGATATAAAAGTCGTTTCTATACTTAGCAACTTAGCATTTCGTGACCTTTTTATAAAATACAAACCCCTGGCGCTCGGAGCTAAAGACCAATTGACGTCAGCGTCGAGAATAACTTAGTGAAGTTATAAGTAAGCGCAGAAAGCTGGAAACAACATACGTATCGACGGACACTAACCGCAACCGATTGTGAACAGGCCATATGTGGCTGGAAACACAATTGTGTTATTGTTACAATTAATTATTAAGTGATGGTCGACGCTTTGCAAGAAGTCAGGGGAATCCACATTTACCTAATATGAAACGTGAAATTATTGCAAAAGGCTTGTTTGGTAAAAGGAAAACCTAAGATCATCAGAAGATTTCAGATTAATTTGCATTTAATTGAAGTCTCCTTAGGATATTTGTAGTTTAAGGTATTTTGACTCGCCCCGAGCCACGGAAAGCATTTAAGACCGTTGATCCCGTTTGCCATTCGTAGATCTTTGACAGTCATTACGGGTAGTGGTGAATAGTCAGAGGTAAGAAATTAGGACAATCGGTTTAACGAATGAGTATCCTGTTGCTTACCTGGATTGTAGAGGTTTTCTAGACAAAACTCTCCATTTAATACACCTCACCTCCAGTTACAAATAGTTGAGACTGAAAGCCAACCCTAACATATTGAGAGAGCGATGGTCTAACACGTCTTGAGGCTATTGGAGTAGAAAAACATATTATATTAAATAGAAGCTGTTAAGTTTGTTCCAAACTTCCAAATATTTTTTTTTTTTTTGGTGAGTGGGAAATCATCCAATGACTGCTCCCGTCCTGGGTGCGACGGGAGGGCGTGTCAGACTCTTACTGACTAAAACCCACTCATGTTCCTTCGATTGCCCTTTATGTTCCAGGGTCACGGTAACCACTATAACCATTCCGCAACCCCGGCAGGCGTTGGCCCTGTTGGGCCCCTTCCTGTGCTGACTCCTTCTCTTTGAGGCGCGCGTGGAACAAAACGCGCCGTCTACGCGGTCCTGGTCCTAGCCGGGCGGCGAGCTACCCATCGCTCGCCATCCGCAGAACCGCGCTTACGGTGGCCGGTAGTCGTCTTGCGACTCTCGACGTCTTCGCCTGGGTCTTAGTCCGGGGCGAGAGGTTCGTCGTTGCCTCTCGCGCGCCGCCGCTTCCTTCACAAGCATAACTGCTTCGCAGAAGGAGGCGACGGCATCCCATTCCGTCTCGCCCCGAGAGGTCACCGCCGCCGAAACTTCCAAATATCACACTTCACTGTCCTGTAGCCATTTCTTTCAAGTTGGCTTTTTGTTTAACTATATTATTGTACTATAGCTAGCTGCAATTTGTCGGAGATTATGGCTTTATCCATGGTACTTCGAATTCATGAATTTTTTTTTCTTATCTTGCAATAATCAGTCCGACGTTTGAGAGTTTGCTATGTATTTTACAGTAGGCGAGTTTTAAAAAAGGTTATGATGCTTCTTTTTTCTATTATCATCTTAGTGTGTTCATTTTCTTCTTAGCTGACCGTCCATCCTCCCACACACATATCTTCAAAACTTTAAAACTCTCTTGTCAAAATTTCTCTTCTCTTATGTTTTACGCAAATATGTTAATGAAATAAATACCTTTTTTTTTAATTCATATATTTCAAGGGCGTTACAAAAAAACTGTCAATAATGATCTAAACTTGACTTAATTTCATTTAATCCAGCTCTGTTGTTTGTTCGATTTGTAGGTTATGTTTTGATCAACACAATAACAATTCAATTATGTCTATATTTTTTTATCTATACCTAAAATTATCATTATTTATTGTTCCTTATAAATAACGCTATAATAACTAAGAAGGTTGCAACACCATCCTTCACATGCGATAGTTGGTGTAAATAAATAGTGTAATTGCAATAATTTGCAAATGGCCGCCGTTTGCGCAAGCCGTAACGAACGGTTTGCATAGCAATGGTAACTTCGCGCCAAAATCGGTCAAGTACGTAAACATCATGAGTTCTATGTTATGTTACACCATTTTAGTTTATCATAGCAAATTCATACTAATATTATAAATGCGAAAGTAGCTCTGTCTGTCTGCCTCGTTTTCACGCTAAAACTGCTGAACCGATTTAAATTAAGTTTGGTACATAGATAGTCCATGGCCTGAGAAAGGATATAGTTTTTATCCCAAAAACCCCACGGGAACGGGAAGTAAACGGGTAAAACTGTGGGGGGCAGTTAGTAAAATAATAGTTATAACTATGATAGCAATATTTTTGCTTTTGGAAAACTGGGAATGTCACTGATCTTCCTTGACTTAAATCATATTTATTTGCCACAATAAAAATGCTCCTGTCTGTCTGTCAGTCCACCCACTGTCCTATTGTACCATAGAATTTTAAAGAGTGTTTATCTGATAACACAAATTACCTGTCATAAAAACGTGATTAATGCTGGAATACTGAAACGTCACTCAAATCTCATAATCATCCAAGTGCTACTTAAATATAAGCATCCCTCAAATTTAAATGGTATACAGAAAGACCACTCAAGTAATTCGGAACCATGATTAGCTAAGCAGTCCTTAACTTTTTACCAGCACGTTCTCAGTTACAAATCTATTTAGTTTACGCTTCGTATTCGTTTCACGCGGACTTCTTTGTACAAATATTTTTAGAAATATTAATTATTTGAAATGTATTGGCATTCCGTAAGTCTGCTTTGAATTAAGATTGAAATTATGTATTTATTTACATAAAAATTACATTAATTCCAAAAGAAAATAAAAAAAAATCGTCATTTTAAAATATTTTTTCTAAAGATAGAAATATCGTAGATTGGAACGTTACACTTGCTTGATTGACATCTTACGTACGAATATTTAGGGTATGCGCACACTACGAAAATGAATTGTTGCGAAGAAAATTCGTCAATGAAATGTACTACAATCCGCAAAGTGCGGAAATAAATCGTTTACGATTATTTTGTGTATTTCGACAGTTCACAGACTTACGATATTTTTTCGCAACAATATTTTATTGTAAAAGAAAATTCGGCAATCTGTGAACAACAGAAATGTACTACAATCCGCGCTCTGCGAAAATAAATTGTTTGTGAATATGTTGTGTTTTTCTTTTGTTTACAGACTTGCGATATTTTTTCGGAACGATATTAAATCGTAGTGCACGAATAGCCCTAAGTCGTAGAGCAAAGAAAGGATTCAAGTTTACATCCTATTACCTAAATTTCTTATTAATTTAGTTACAATGAAGAAGAAGCAGAAATTTGAAAGATATGTTCTTTGAACAGATAAAGAAAAAAGTACTGAGTACCTACATAAACCATGAAACACTGTACTTTAAACTTATTTATCTTTTCAAAGGCGACTTTCTTTTCTGCGCCTGATATGTGATCTTTCGTGGTTCGAAAGAAAATACAAGGGTGATAGAGACATTTTCAGCACTTTTTGTGTAGTTTCAATTGATTTCGCTACATTTAAGAGTCCTTGGGACCACTCTCAAATTTGGTGGCTGCTCAAATCAGATTGACAGTTGATTTGACAGCTAGATAACGTTGAGTAGCGTTTCTGTATACGAATTTTGTGCTAAGTGGCGTTTTTACACAACTTAATTTAAGAAGCTCTTAATTTTAACAGATACTCAAAAGTAAGTTTTGTGAATATGAAATCAAAGTTTAAGAGCTGCTCAATCGTTTAAGCAGCTCTTAAATATTTGAGCAGCGTTTCAGTATTCGGGCATCTCTGAAAGTCTTCGTTCTTCTCAAATTGTGTGACATCTGGTAAGATGTTGTGTGTTAAAAACGAAGTTCCATAAAAAAACACCATTTTCTCATTCTTTCAACATTACGACAGTGTAGTAGTAATCAAAGTAGGTGAGTTAATTACTAGTTATTTCACGCAAGCCGTAACACCTAATTAAGTGTAACGAGCGATTGTTGGCAAACTGTCACTTCTGTGCGATATAACACCTGGAGATAATACTGTAACTAGACATTAGGTAAGCAACGATAATGTAATAGACTGAGAGGCTGGAGCTGATTAAGGCTTACATGACAGTACCGTGGAAATGGGGAACGTAGTTAACTGCAATAACATAATAATGTAGTAAAAAACATCGTTAAAAGCATTATAGACACAGAAAGTTGATAAAATAATAAATGCCCTATCTTTCGTTACGTAAACGTCTCCCTAAATATGTGTAAGCGATATTTTGCGGGACAGTAATATCGCAGGCTGCATATTTATCGCAGGCGCACCTTACCCACAAGCGAGATTTTGTTCAAACTCTATGTATTAAATAAAAACCAGCAACACTGCAAGTAAATAATATGAAAGTCTAAAAATCCGACCTAATTCGATTTACACAAAGTAAAAGTTGATACTGACCTTAGTCGAAATAGTATATTTTGAAGCAAGAATCTAATTGTTCCCCTATGTTAGTCGTATTATTTTGTTACGTGTATTCTTCCCTAATAATAGTAAATACACTTACTTTACATGTATCCCAATCACCAACACTATTGCCAAGCACTAAAAATTTAGGCTCGGGACTCGTGTCTATAACCATGAAGGTGTGTCTTCAGACGAATGTCAAGGTCAACTGAGCTCATGTAGGATTGTTATGCAATTTATATTGTCTTGCGGTGTTAAGGACTGTACGGTGATTGTATATGCACAGCAATGAGCTGCAAGCAACAAGCTTTCTCGCGAGTGTGTATGGAATGTGTCAATATTGTTCAATAGATAAATATCTCGGTATTACCACGGTAAAAATATCATTCGGGTTTGGGAACGCCTCAACTTGTAAATCTTTCTCTACCACCTTACACATTTCGACTTTACTTTGGACTTCCTGCTCCATCAATTGTTAATTATTTTATTGACCGGATCATGTTGCAGTGTCTTATATACGTAAAACGCTCAATAAATACCATTTTAACGACAATCTTAACTGCATTCGGAACAATCGCTGCTAACTTTCCAACGTTTTCAATTCGAGTCTCTTTAGTGTCTATTTATAGATCGATCTTAAAACTCTCAATCCACGATATACCAGTATCACAAATGTTATTACTTTCTTCGTTACTTACACATTTACGTATTTTTTGTAGTAGTGTAGATATGGGAAACCTATGTCTCCCACACTTGACTATTGTTGCGCTATCTAAGTGCCTTATGTAATACCACAATATACCATTATCGCCTTTGTGACATACCTCAGGCTTTGTTGTTAACTAGATAATAGGCATAACACAAAGTCGGGATATCTCTGAAACAAGTACCATTATTGGTACATTCTTGATTTTGACATTGTAGATTTTTTCTCAATCAATTTTATTATGCTTTGTAAATGAAAATAATTTTATGGAAATGAAATATTTAGGTAGTGTGCATGATTGCTCACATAACTGACTGGTGATTAGGCGTAGTTACTTATGTAGGTACTCCTTTTTGTCAAACTAATGCGTCAATGAATCGAATGTGGTAAATAAAAGGAAAATAAAAATCTTGTATGATTAAGGTAACATTTCGTCATTTTGATTTAAATATTGGTATGTGCGTTGAAGGAACTTTGAGAAAACAAAATTTCAGTGATGGTTTTCTTCAAGCTTGACGTCCATCATTTACTAAATTTCAAACATGAAAATAATTTAACTTATAAACTACTTGTTAGATTACATAAATACATTAAAACATGAGTTTAGATCTGCCATAACAAGCCAACCATAATCTCAATAATCTTGCAAACTTAGAGCTCCATTTTAAACTTATTCGACAAGTGGGGGAGGATGAAGTTTGTATCAACAGTCAAAGTTTATGTAGAGATGGACTCAATAAAAAACTTAATAAAATTCTGGAAACGAAAGAACTTAATAAAATTCTGCTCGAATATCGACCAAAGATGGGCTACAAGTTAAAAAGTTTGTCCTAAATGCCGCAAATGTGTTACATTACTAACCAGCAATAACAATTCGATTAACTCATCCAAAACTTACGCTTAAAACCGATTTAAATTGCCCAGCATGCAATCCCAAATTTCCAATTACTTTGAAATCAGAGGACAGTTTGTAACGATGATAGGTAACTATGCACACTTACTCCAGACGAGATTCCAATAGATCCAAACGTGTCCAATTATACTTACTTCCTAAACCCAAACAATCAAAGATCAATCAACACAAAAGACGTGACACTCCTTACGGAAACATCAACTGCTAATAAAACAATTATATGTTCATAGTTGTTATGTGCTGCAACATCACAAACACAATGTTCTGGTAACAATGGTGGAACCTCATTCGCTTCCTCACTGAGTAAAACATGGATTCCACGTAATTTACGCATGTCGTTTGCTAAAACGAGTAGCTTTTTGTTGTGATTAGACGAGTCTTGTTATGGTTTTTCTTCCGTAGATGTATTGACTTCCTTTATCTCTTGGATTTGTAACGTGTTGAGATGATGTATGATTCTCTGTTTTTAAAATATCTGTGTTATGTTCTTACCAATGATCTGCAATAAAAATTAGAATATCTTCTTTTCTGTCAGCTGCAATGTTTCTTTTTGTGTAGCCTCTTCTAATTCTGTCCTATAACACCCCCTTTTTTTCTTTGTTTCAGTATCTGGAGTCAGTGTACAAATAATCTGATCAGGTGAGCATTCTACTATTGCTGATTTAACTCATATATTATATGATTTTCATATTTATGTTCTTTATGAAATTTTCCTTAATCTCTATATTTAGATATTGTTATAATCGTTTATTCAATATCAGGTTTAGAATTATTTATTGATTACCTTTGCCAACATTATAAATGTGAAAATCTGTTTATTTCTTTTGTTTGTTCGCTTCTATACCGCTAAATAAATTGCAATTAATCCATACTAATATTATAAATGGGAAAGTGTGTCTGTCTGTCTGTCTGTCTGTTTGTCTTTCTTTCACGGCAAAACGGAGCGACGGATTGACGTGATTTTTTAAGTGGAGATAGTTGAAGGGATGTAGAGTAACATAGGCTACTTTTTGTCTCTTTCTAACGCGAGCGAAGCCGCGGGCAGAAGCTAGTTATGTTATAGACATATATTGGAACTTGGAGAACATGGGCTACTTATAAATGTTTGTTTGTGTCCGCTATATCCGCCATTAGCGAAGTCGCTAGCAAAAGCTAAATACCTAAATACATCTAATATGTATAATTCTGAATTTCTACATAATATTTAACTTTGTTAAGGTTACAAATTACGTGGGAAAGCAAGGCTTACAACTGTGACATTTTCTCTTATTCTAGATAATCATGTAAATATTATACACCAAGTTTCTATTTAACTTGACACATGAATATATTTTTACTTGCGCCACATGTTATATCTAAGTCAAACATTTGCGACCGTATCTAAGTTTTTGGACCATGACTGATTTTTATTTCTGTCAGAACAATCGAGATAAATACTTCGATTGTGGGTTATTTTCATTCTCTATCCTTCTTCTCATTTAAGGATTTAAATAAGAATGCCAAATTGCCAAAATTGCTAACTTAAATTCTATCACTGGAAGATCATTGTTGTAGCAAATTTCATGGAAGCGTTAATACAAAGATTCATGACTCAATTTAGACAAAACCATAGTTTTAAATAGTAGAACTTCCTACCAAACGTGCCTTTTTATGGTCAAACAATTACATATTCATCATTACCATTTTGGTCATCACTTTTATTCTAAGACAGATTAAATTATCATACAGACATACAACAGGTAAGACCGGTTCCGTGCATATAGCGATAAATTCGCTGCCAAATTTAGCAGAAAAAATACTGGTAATCAAATAACAGCATTCATTGGTTGCCCGATATGGTTCTAAACTTCAATTCTTTCGATTTGTTGTTTATTTATTTGCAATGTAATGGAAATTAATAGGTGTTTGAACTTGAGAATAAAAGGCTTATACATGAATAAACTTTACTTAGCACCTAACTATCCTCTTTATCTTGCACTTGGATTTTGGCGGTTAGGCGAATTTGACAGTAATATTACTTACCCGAATCACATGCAATAAAACGTTTTTTTTTTCTCGGCCTTAGTGGATGCCTTTCGATATCATATTCCATGGTGTTGTTTCTATTAATAGGATGCTCCTATTATTAGTAGTGATTCAAAATAATTAAAACATCTGCGACACGAGAAAGCTCGAGTATAACAGTTTTTGTCTTACGCTTCCCTTTCGAAGAACGCTTACATAAACTTGTCACCGCTATTATAACTTTCCGCAAAGTTGAATAAATGTCAAAAATAATTTGATGATACTTGAATGTTGAAACAACACTGGCATTCAGGGAATGAAACTGTAAAACTTGCTTGAATAGCCCAGCTTGGTGTGAGAGAAACGTGCTTTACAAAATGATATAAAGACACCTTGCGAGAAAAAAAAGTTGTTTCTCATTTTATTATTCCATTCATTAGTGATCCATCATTATACATCAATATTATTTATACATAAGTGATTGATTAAGGGTCCAGCCATCTTATATAAAACAGTTTTTACGTAATTTTTTATATCATCAATAGTAATCATTCATTGACGTATTAATGTTTTTCGTTGATTTTCTCATGTAGTGAAAGTTTTGCTAATAAAACGATAAGATTAGCTTTCTGTTCTGTAATTATCTTACTACTTAATTGGCATTTGACAAAGGCTTTATAATTATTATTAATTGGACAATTAATTTTATTATTCGTTTAATGTAGTACATTATATCTGCTAATGCTTTTCTCTTTGGTTTATAAGGTACAAGCTTTTGACCTCGACTTAGCTGTGCGATCTAAAATAAAGATTATAGCGAAGCTTTTTTGGATTACGCAGCGCACGCAAGTTAAGCTTCTGTCCTGTCTGGTTAGCATGATGATTCTTTTCAATCCATCATTATATTTCAGCTAATTTACCTTTTCTTTTATTATTATGTAGGTACTTATTTAATTATCACCTGCATACATTTTCCAATGTCCATCGAGACGATGACAAATATTTTGTTATATTGTTTCCGGAAAACTTACAGCTTAAAACATTTGTCGTGAAAAATTCAAAATTGCATACAGAAATAATACACATATCTCTTAATATTCTTCTTGCCAGTCGCGTGTTATTATTAACTCTCATTCCCATTTCATTAAAATCATTATTTCTTACATTCGCTCTTCCTGTGCATACATATATCGAGAGTTTTACTTGTTACTTTTTCTCTTCACCATTTTTTGCGTTTCAGCTGCCTTTTATTATATCAAATTGCCTAATTTAGCTCTCACATATTTTATTACGAGTCCCTTTTGTTTCTGACAAACACTTTCTCTTCCGTCACACACTATTTCATCAACGTTGTTAATTGCCATTAATGTGTGAGTACCTACACCGTTAACTGCTGAAGGTACTCTTATTGCGATTCCAGTCTCTTTTATTTTTACTGTTAAAATAACTGCCTATTAACTTTCTCCGGATATTGCACGCGCGAATACTGCGATTCAACCATTTTAACCACATATGATTCGATATCATCATTCGATTAATGGTTATGATTTGAATCGATATTACTTTCGTTGGCAGAATTTTACGTTATATAGATATCTAAGTTTATGAAACATTGAGGCTTATTGCTTATATTGTTAACATGTCTAAAATATCAAACGCAATATTATATTTAAATGGACCCACCTGCACGATTTAGCTTCTCTGAAAAGTAATTTTAACCGAGACATTGTTTTCAAATATATACAAGTACCTATAAGTAATTGCTACTTTTACAGATTTTCCGTTTTTATTTTTATGGACATAAAAGCGAAAGATCTGACGTGGAGCTATGCCAAAATGAAAAAAGGGAAAATTAAATTAAGGAGGGAAATTGGAAATTAAGAGAAGATTAGTTTATATGTAGCAAACATAATCTAAAAATCGGCCGGTCTTTGCGACAGTGTTTAGTTATGAAGGTCTTCGACACACACAGTTCTAAGTAGACGGAACCACGAACGAAAATGCAAAAAGCATGTGTGGTAAAAAAATTAAATTACCTATGGGTTTTTGTTTTCAAATGAGCTGTATAAAAAGACACCGGTGTTTTACCGGTACCTACTTTTTATACATCGTCATCGTGTATGATCAACAAATGTTGAATGTTGAGGTCATGACCGACCGAGCAATGGTCGTCAATCAACAGCAAATTATTGACTGATTGGAAAATAATAAGTTGTAATGACATAGACACCGGCGGTATAATCATGTATCGATTATTACAGCAGCTAAAATATATTTTTAAACTACGTTATTGATTCAAACAGTGGCGTGATGGCCCAATAGTTAAGTCGTCCATCTTTTATGATCTCTTCATCATCTTTAGCATCATCACCTCTCTTCGTACTGACGGTGGTGTCAGTACGAAGAGAGGTGACATCCAGTGCCTCGAAAATTACACCATACCGTTAGTTCTGGTTAACATTCGTAGATCTCTGACTGTCCTTACAGGTAGTTCGAAGCCAGAAATTTTAACAATAATTTTCAGTCTAGCTAAGGGGTCAGATACGCATTAGCTCCAAGTAAAACGTTCCTTTTCGACTGGAAGCCAACTCTAACATAGTTGTGGGATGTTGTTTTTCCAAGCAGAGGTAAATTTAATTTCAAATTAACGGCTACGCGTTACTCAGGTATATCATTTTAATTCTATTTAAATATCTACTTGAAAGGGAAAAAGTATTATTACATTACCTATTTGTATGCCATTGATCACAAATAGGAATTTGAAAGTAGGTTTTCCTTTTGATTATAACCCCCTCGTATATATATATATAGCATTCCTGTTTTTTATTTAGAGCTGCTTAAATAAAATTAATTTTATTTTAATTAATTTTATCAATTAAATTTATTTTAATCAATTTAATTTTTTAATTTTTATTTTCACAATTTCTCAGTTTCTGTCAAAATTTGCTTCATCACTTGCATTGTAATTGCTATCACCTAAGGGAAGAGCGAGACAGCTCCGACACAATTACTTTACTTACTGGGGCTGCCTCAATTTATGTATGACACAATGCTTTGAAATGAAATAAATATTAGAAATAAGTATTTTGTATTTAATTTTTACTCATCAATAAGATTAAATTAATTAGTGCAGATATACATTGAAAGTGTAGATTTATTGACATCACCTGTTTAACATCGGCTTGCACTCGTACTTTGATGTAACGGCCACATTTGTCATAATCTACTCATAAAGCGTTTAGAGAAATTGCTTTTACACTTTCAAGTACTTCATCATTTAGGCTGTTAATTGCGTAACGATAAGTTACAACTTTTCCTATTAATTTTCTAGACGACCCAAAGCTTTCTGATGCATTTATCTCTGATATTGCAGTAATATCTATAAACACTGCTGTTTTAAGTAATATTGCGACATAAGATGGCACATTTAGATTAATAGCACCATTCAAAACTACACGTTTTTCAAATGGGTCTTTACGCGGCTCTTGTTTTAAAATCACTTTGAGAATATCATTGGCTTATCGTATCCATTAAAGTATTAGATTTGTTTCTAAGGTTGTTATTCTATAGTTAAACTGTGGTTATAAGATGTTTTGTCGATATTTTTATCAATTACTTTACCAAAAGTTGAATGAAACCGAAATCTTTAATGTCAAGTGTGTGAATGGAACCGGTGTCGCATTTGGGAGCGTACCCTTTGATTTGTGAAATCGCAGGCCGGTGGCCATTCGTTAAAATGTCAGCTTCAACAGGTGCAGGTCCATTGACCCTTGCAGTCACTTTCCCTTGTTCCTGGGTGCAACCTAAACGGCAGACGACATAATACAACCTTTTAGAGGTAACTGGCCGCTCGGACCGCGACCGGTATGAGCAAGCTCGAGTCTCAAGTTACCCGTACCCATTGCCTCTAGTTTATCGACTTTTCAGTAGCGATGGCACATCCTGGACTGGTTGTTTTCACTTTTCTTAGAACGCTAATTGGTATTTTAAATAGAAATAGTAGTAAAAGTACATCCGGTAAACTACGTGTATTGACTGTAATCTCACGTTTATGTAAATTGTTAGATTAGTCATAATGTCTTGTATTGAATAAGCTTCGTTAAGTTCTTGTTAAAACTTTTGATTCAGTTGTGTTTAAATATCTTCCGTTTCGTTAGCTGAAGCATCAGTCTCATCTGTACATGTTCATTCATAGTTCATGTATTTATTCCTTTCCAGTCGCAAGGAATTTGTTCAACAGCAAAGTTGTCGCGTCAAAGAAGCTGATTTATGCAGTTTTTACGTGTTTTTACAACAGTTTCACAATTCGCGGCATTGCGTGCGCACCGTATAGTATTGACGCCCCATTGTAAGCCTGGTAAATGTATCATATTTAATAGTGTGTGTGTTTTACGTTTTGTAATGTTACGAGTATGTTTCTTAAGTAAAACATGTTGCCTAACAAACGCGCAAGGTTCGTTGCCTAACTGACAGTTTAATTCTCATCGGTCTCTGCTTTACATTTTTTGCTTCCTATAATTTGTGTCTGCTACAATATCTAATTGTCTAGTTTACTGCATTGTTAATTAAACAGACTTGCCTTCTGTTTGAACAGTTTGATACAGTTATATTTTCAGTTCTAATAATCTTTAAATGTTATTAAAAAGGAAACGGATGAAATATCCTACAGCTGTTGTCTCGCCGTCGTACACATGTGCAATACGCGCGTCCGCATGCATATTACACATCTCAAATATGGTTATAAATAATCCATCCTAGACTTAATTGTTATCTTTAGCTTGTTCTACAACATGTAGTCTACTGCCGATATCTAAGTAGGTCATCTATGATTTATTCTAATACAACAATAGACTGAGAAATGTGCAATTGAATATGCTTGATACAAATGTTCTCATTCTTCAACTTTACAATACTAGAATCAAATTGATGTATTACAAACAAAAGGTCCATAAACTAACTACTTATCATCGTACTTGTAATTAAGCTAATGACCAGACTAGACAACAAGACCCTTTCTCTAAAAGAAATAAGAGACGACTTTAAAATAGAATATCGATTCAAATAAATGTAAATCGAGATTCAGAAACCATACTCGTTGTGCAAGAATCGATTCCTCGTCACGAGGAAGGAAACCTTAGAGCATTAGCTTCCGTAGACCTGCCTCACTATTTAGGATTCTCCTGTGTAATGTTACACCGCTCGATAGCGCGGCTTTACGTGGTATTACATGACTGCCTGGACTAAAGTCTAAAGATACGTCGTGACTCAGGTTTCAAGAACTCTAAACGAACTGTCAACCAGATGTTAAATATTCTGAATCCATTTTGGGGCTTTTGTAGCTCTTTGCAAACATTCGACTAGAAGTTTTTTTTTCGTGCATTTCTTTCCATAGTTTTATTATTTGTCTAACACAAATCGGACACTTTGTTATTTATTATACTCATCACATGTGCACAACTTTTACTATGAGAATAAACTTGAAATCTAGAGAACAGCGTACTCTACTTCCATATATTATATTCTGTTTGCATAAGTTCACAAAATCAATGAAGTATCTGATTTTACTTTCACGATGCATATTATTAATGTATTAGTATAATTTGTTCATAATTATGAAGTAGAATGACCCCTTTTAGTATTTAAGGTTGTATCTGAACTCTGTCAGCCATAATTCTGAATTAATATTGGTGCCAATGTAACTTATAAGCATATTTATGCCAATATTTGCCTGGACCTTTAAGTTGGTCAGCTCGTTTCTATGCATTTCATTCTATATGCAACTAGTTAATTTTAAAATTATTCCAAATGTTACATATTTCAAGAGCTGTTTGGTAACCTTATAAATTAGAATTATTTTCGCTTATTTCTGTGTATATCATGACTATCTTGAATGCAGTCGTTTAAAAGTAGGTTCACATATTTAAGAACCAAGGCTATGAGGGCCGCACCTGTTGAAGACTTTCGGAGCATTAAATTCAAGGACTTTACATGCGTTATTAAATTTTTGTGTAGTAGCTACTGGTGGACGAACAATTCGGATCTTCTCTAAGTTAAGGTCAAATTCTTTAACTACGTGCAATATGCGTTGACCATCGAGATTCAATTTGTTTCCGACTTTAATAGCTCTGTCGGACGAGTATGCACTTATCTCTGACATTGAAACTACTATTAGTGCCTTTTCACACGCGCCGGTCGCTTCGGGTATCCGATTGCGAAGTGCATGGGTGTGTAAGGTAGCTTCTACATATTTTAACCGGGCGGCCACGGCCACTTGTCATAAACGCCTTTACTGTTCGGTTTCTTTCGACTCAACTTTTTTTTTTATTAAATAATTTAACCTATATTTATTTTTTTCTTTTGTGAGCCTGTTATGTCCCTTTCCTGGGCAAGAACCTTCAATTCCTTCCATTGTTCGCAATGTTTTGCTTCTAATTTATCTATATTTAAGTTAAATTACTTAAATTGATTACTAAACCGTGTAATATTAATCGGTTTCAAGTCCTAGCATATATACAATTCTCCTCCCGCTTACATACGGTAAAGCGCACGTGTAAAAAGGCATTTACCCGGCACAAATTACGAAGTCATTACTCTATGGCATCAACAAAAAGTTGTCTGTCTCCCATAGATACCAGTTTTCTTTACTCAAGAATGTTGTTGTATGTGTGTGGTGACCAGATCTTGAAACTGATAATTTCATTAAATGAATTGTTCAACTAATGTTCTACATTTCATAAAATAGTCGTGTTTATTACATTATATGATTAGTTTAGATCATCTCATGAAATGATCAATTCTGTGATCTGATCAATGAAAACAAGTATTAAATATTTGAAAACGCCTGCCTCTGAATTTGTTAAAACAGCTAAGGGCATCCAAATCGAATCGCCTGTTAAAGACCTACTGAACCACAGGCAGGCAGACAGACAGACAGACACACACATAACGGCCAAACTATTAACACCCCCTCTTTTTGTGTCGGTCGGCGATTAACAAATTATATAGACGTCACTGATAGCATTGTTGCCGATTCTATATACGTAATGCTCTATGGACATAATAATTATGCATCATAGGGGTAATGGTGCGCTTATTGACTAAAAATAAGAACATTGTTACGGTTATGCTTACTTTGATAGGTATTAAATTTTCCTGTTTGTCCAATAGCGAACATGTTATTCTGTTTCATTATTGTGTTCATGCAATCATAAATTCTAACTTAACCAAAATAAGCATACTATCCAAACGGCACGCACGACAGACAGGGCAACAACGGCAGGACAGACTTTTTTCTTATACAGAGAAAGCGCGAGCACTGAACGTCATGGTTTTCAAGGCAGGTGGGCGATTTCAGATTTGACATTAATAAGTTGGTTCCTTACAATGTTATTTCCTTACCGATGTCTGTATTGTCCAAGATATTCGTAAAAAATAAGATTGGCATTTGAAATTTTCAGGAAACCCACAACTTCCCATATAAGAGGCGGACGGATGCTATCTTAGCTATTCAGACAATATTATAAACAGTCTGTTGTTTTGGCCGTCTTTGGGTCACCTTCATAAACACACACAGAGTAATTCCAAACATGGCATCTGTACATTACTTATCATATACAAGTAATATAATAAGACGGTTATTTCCAGTTATTTCAGCTTACTGAGTGTTCAAAACATTGCCTTGGATTTCAAAAATATCCTTTGCATTATATAATTCACTAGCTGTCGCCCGCGTCGATGTCGAAACTACTACTACTGCTATACTATTGCTATTGTCCATCTCCTATCTTACCTCTTTATGGTGCATTTTCAAAAAAATCTTGGTGGATATTTACTCGTCACAAAGAACACCTGCTCCAAGTTTCTTGCAACGGTTCGTGGCTGTGCGTTGATGATCACCCAGCCAGTCACTCAGTTTACCATTTTATATCAAGGACGCTTAGAAGCTATAGAACATAACGCTAAGTCTCCCGAGTGTAGGTAGACGTCACTGATAGCATGTCACTGGTAGTAAGGAAAAGTAATTCTAAAGCCAGGTAGATTATTCCTATTTGCCAAAACTATCAAATCGTCGATTATGTTTTATAGTTTCCACCTAGCTATGCCCACTAACATAAAGAAACAGGATAATTTGGGAGACAATAGAAATTAAATTAATTATAGCCCATTATTTAATTAGGGTCCTTTGATGTGATTTCCTATAATTGAAATAGTCAAGCTAGTTTAAATTTACGTAGTACGATCATTTCAAACGGATTCTTAGACAGAAGTCAACTCACACAGCAAATACAAAAAAGAACAAAGATTGACGTTTGTTATCCAATAGCTATCTGTCAAGGAAAGAATGAAGTCGTCGAAATAATGTAGTTTTTAACGCATGAGGCAAAGGCAAGTGACCCAAATTCCTTTGTAATTGGACGTATAGGAGCGTGCGCGGGCAGGCACGAACCGATAGAGTTTATTATTGTCATTATTTCTGCATACTATAATTATTTCTTTATCTATTCAGCCAGTAACGATGACGTGACCAAGGCCGCGGCTAGTAGGTTTTGTGACAAACCTTTTTGGATTGAATTATTTAAGGCGATAGGAATGAGCTATTGTCTATGTGATGATATTCTGTAATTCTTTCTCAGTGATGTCCTTTTTCTTACTAACAATGACTTTATTGTTTGTTTGTCATAGATTGAATTTCTCTTACATCATAAAATATCATGAATCTGTGACATTTTTATAGCAGTAAATAATATATTACATGGATTTACTAGCTTTAGCCGCGGCTCTGTTCGTGTGGATGTCAAACTTCCATCCCTTAAAGGTTGGGGCTTCCAAAAAATCTTTTATAGTGGATACTTACTCCCTCCAAAGAGGGTATGATCTTTGAAAGGAATAAGAATCCGCTATGAAGGGATTTTTATTAATACCAGGCATGTAACCCGTTTAAAAGTTAAAGTTAGTAAACATTACACCGCTCTACATATTGTTATAAAACTTATTTAACATACACAAGTTCGTTGCCAAAAAGGTACGGTCATATCCCACACGCAACGCACGTACCGTAAACACTTGCTTTACCCAAATCTTTGCGAAGACATAAAGCCTTAAAGTTATTTAGCCAGGTATGCCCACGTCCGTCCGCTTCACCCAATTCCACCAGGTCAAGTCGATGTGGTCGCAACACCATCACTACCATCAGCCGTCAGTCAGAGCCGGTGCGCCCGCCATGACAGACGTACGTCGCGCGCTCCGACGCCATCTTGAATCGCTCCGAAACCTCCCGCATAGAAAACGTTTATAAACTGCTAATAATAAACATCATTCATCATTGAATAACTTGATGAGTCGTGGTTGTGACGTAAATTAAAAATATTGTAGTGCTTTGTGGTGTTCTGTGTACAGTGAAGTGCCTGAACGGATTTACCAAACATTGGATGACGGTAATGAACTTTGAAAACAAAAATAAATTAATATTCTTATGTTTAGAGAAAGTATATTAATTTAGAGTTGTGCGAATAATAGCCTGCTATCGATATCCGGCTCTCGAAGTCTCGACCGTTATAAACAATAATCGGTTTTTAATTATTGATTCTGCATAATCGTTTTGTGTGCGGCTTTCGATTGATAGGTGCAGTTACGTCATTTATGTAACTTGCAAAAATAATTATTTTAATAGAACAAGTTTCTAAATGGAATTGTACTAAGACAACAATCGAATAAAAGAAATGCTATCACGTAAAATAATAATAGACTTCAAATTCAATACTATAGTCCATTGTTCTGTTATATTAAATTTACAGTAATAAAGACAGAATCAGCTACTTATAGTAAGAATAACTAAAATAAGCATAGTTACTCGTGCGTAGAAGTAGGTAATGTAATTTGAAAATGTTTTATTAGCGAGAAATCATTTCAACAATCATGACGGGAAACTGAGAGAAAATGTAATTGATAACATTAATGCAACAAATGATAGTGTTTATGATGCAGCTGCTGCGCCTGCCCTGATACCTAATCAGACGCAATCCCAATATATCTCAAGGAAACTTAATGAAATCTTCCACAATATAAACAATACCCTGGATTTTAAAAACAGTCTTACAGAATCCATGTTTAAAACAAACACGATGGAAATCTAATGTTAACTATGATTAGTTGACCTGACTGCCTTTTGAAATCACTAACATGATTCAATTCAATAAGCTTTAAGGTATCAGTTAGAGCGAATGAGTTATAAGGATCCACATCACAAATTTTAGTACATATTATAGTAGTAAGGTCAATTCGTCATTATAGTGTAGATAGGATTACTGAAGCCGTCAGATTTTTGACACACTAAGTCAAAATTAAAAATATTGCTTACACAAAATCCCGACCAAGACAAGTGACTCTGAAAAAAGGTCAACTTTAAAACTTTCGCCTTTACGTTACATGAAAATCAAATTAATTGCAAAATAACACACATTGCTACTCAATAATTGCCAATTGCGGACACAATAAACGTAATAGCACAGATTGAAAGCAATCAAGTTATGACGACACATCGCCTGCAACTGTAAAGGTGGCCATTGACGGTCATTTTGGCGCGTCAGTCTAGACGTAAAACAGTGGCGTCACTCCAAATGATTTAGGAGGCCAACCAATTCTGGCATGGCGATTCGACACTCACGATCAAATTTTGGACGTAGTTAGTTCAACTGACACGCCAAAATGACCATCAATGGCCACCTTAAAGCCACATTCTGTCTGACTTCATTGCAAGAATGTCAGTTGTCAGATGAAATCACAGGTTAAAAAGTAGCTTGGGATCTGGGCTAAGAATCTAGATCTTAAGCTAAATCTTTGTCAAATTTCATTGCAATCAGTTTGATATGACTCGACCTAATGAAACCATTTCATTTCGTCCGCGTCAAAATGTGGTTAATGGTTTAAAAAAGAAAACATTTGTATACAAAACGCCCAAAACATCGTAACAGTAACAATCAAAATCAGTAATTTTCAACACTTAATTCTGTTACACTTATGTCAACGTGGGCGAAATCGCGAGCACGGCGAGTATGTAATATCACAGTGAACTCAAACACGTCTACGTGTTGATTTATTGTCAAATAAATCGACTAGGGTCTCGATTACAACAAATCGATTACCTAACCATGGAAAGCGATCAAATTCTCTTGTAATGTATTATTCGTTTGTCTATACAACAGTGAAAGTATCATGGCGGCTAAGTCGGTCGAATTCGGTTAAATTGCCAGTTAACGTTCATGTAATTTAGACGTTTAAGTTTTATGTGTAACGAAACGTGAGATAACTATCGTAACTAGGGTTACCATCTGACCGGATAAAGCCGGTCTAGACCGGATTTTTACGTGATAGACCGGACTCCGCCCGGATTTTACGTCAGACCGGATTTTTGTCATACTTTCATGTCCTCCCGCCCGGCTCAGCGACGAGCAGAAGAATTTTCTAAATACAAAGCAGAGCGATTTTATGACGAGCTCGCTGAAAAGCAATGGTGTATCTTTTTTAGTACAATTAACGACAGCTCAAGAGTTTCAGAATTTCTGAAGATTTCTCAATATTTCTTTAGTATTTTGCCACACAACGCAAATGTGGAGAGAGTTTTTTCTCTCATGACTTCTCAGTGGACCAAAGAGAGAAACAGACTTTCAGTGGAGTCGGTGAGAGCCATATTGCTTACGCAATATAACTATAAACACGTGACGTGTGAACAATTTTATTGCGAAATAGCTGGAAAAAACAACTTTTTGCATGCGGTTGCTGGCAACCAAAAATATGGGTCTAAATAATATATGTAAATAAAAACGTTTAAATACTATGATTTTTATTTAATACAGGTGCGTGACCGGACTTTTTTTTCAAAATCAGGATTTTTAGACATGTCAGACAGGATTTTGCATTTTTAGGCCTGGTAACCCTAATCGTAACGAGATTGTTATTATGTAGTGGCTGGTCTTTTTCCACTGCTTAGATTTTGTTGAGATTTTATTTACTTTAATAATTGGGGCTTTAGGCAGATACATGGGCGTAGCCAGCTTTGGGCTTAGGGTGGGGCAGAAGTCAACTACCCCCCCCCCCCCCCCCAGAGCTATGAATCATAAAATCTTCTCAAAATACCTAAGTAAAGGGTACCAGAGCCAAGGAGAGGCAATCGAGGAAGAAGATTACAATGGGCTATTGCACACGAATACTGGAACCATTCTCAATGATCACTTGTGCCTTTTCACTGATGAAACCAGGTTTGGATTTCATCCTGATTCGCGAAGAGTACGCGTTTGGAAAGAACCTGGACGTTGGAATCGACTGCAGCATCCACAACAATGCCAGTCCACATATGGCGCATATCGTTACAAGTTGGTTACAACAGCATCCAAGCTTTAGACTGGCCTGCACAATCCCCTGACTTAAATCTTATTCAGCATGCCAGGGATATGCTTCAGAGAAGAGCTCTTAGGAATTTCCCTGAAGATATTGATTGTACATGAAAACAGAGAGTGATTGCGAGCCGTCTCGTCGAGCGGCGCCATCATGTACGTACGGGCCCTCACGACAGGGGATGCGGTGGCACAGGGCAGGGTCGATCGTCTTGGCGGTGTCTCTCGACATCGCCAACGCCTGTAATACCCTGCCTTGGGGGTGTATAGGGGCGGCACTCCGGTATCACCGGATGCTAGCCTACCTCTGACGTGTGGTCGAACCTATCTGACGGACAGAGCCGTCATCTACCCCGGTCACGAGGGAGTGTGAAGTCAACGAGGGATGTCGTGCGGTGTTCCACAGGGATCGGTCCTGGGGCCGCTCCTGTGGGACATCGGGTACGACTGGGTGCTGCGCGCCGACCTTCCCGATGGTGTCAGCATAGTGTGGTACGCTGACGATACGCTAGTCCTAGGGACAGGAGGGTCGTTCCAGGCGGCTGCCGACTTGATGTCAAGAGGTGTTGCGACAGTCGTGGACAGGATCCGGCAGCTGGGACTCGAGGTGGCCCTGCACAAGTCGGAGGCCATGTGTTTTCATGGCCCTCGGCACCGGCCACCTCCGGGGTCTCAGATAACGGTGGGAGGGGTTCACATCGGTGTCGAGTCGACAATAAAGTACCTGGGACTTGTCCTCGACAACCGATGGACAAACTGGCGTAGGCTGGAGCTGTCCTTAGGCTCCGGTGTGGGCGCCCAATCTAGTCACGGCTCCGGCCCGGCTTCTGAGGGCGTCCCAGAGGGCCATGGCCATTCGCAAGGTGCGGGGATACCGCACGTACCAGTGGCGCGTGGAAGTGCAACGCCGGGGCGAAATCCCGCTGCCGCGGGTTGTCGCGGCGCGGCTCACGGAGCTCCGGCGAGATCTCATGGCGAAGTGGAGACAGCGACTGTCGCAACCTAGTGCTGGGCACACCGTAATAGCGGCGGTAAGACCCCTCTTTGAGGAGTGGCTGGAGAGGCGCCACGGCGCTCTCACGTTTCGCTTGACACAGGTCCTCACCGGACATGGTCAGTTCGGGAGGTTCCTGTGTCGGATTCAGGAGGGAGCGACGCCTGGGTGTCACCACTGCAGCAACGGTCACCTGGAGGACACGGTCGAGTACACGGTGGAGGTGTGCCGCGCATGGGCGGACCATCGACGTGTCCTCGTAGAGGCGATCGGCGGCGGTGACCTCTCGCGCCCGGCGCTGGTTCAGGCCATGCTTCGGTGCGAGACGGAATAGGATGCCATCGCTTCCTTCTGCGAAGCAGTTATGCTAGTGAAGGAGGCGGCGGCGCGCAAGAGGCAACGAAGAGCCTCTCGCCCCGGACTAAGACCCAGGCGAAGACGTCGAGAGTCGCAAGACGACTACCGGCCACCGTAGGCGCGGTTCTGCGGATGGCGAGCGTCCGAGCGATGGGTAGCTCGCCGACCGGCTAGGACCAGGACCGCGCCGACGCCGACGGACGGCGCGTTAGTGTTCCACGCGCGCCTCAAAGAGAAGAAGTCAGCACAGGAAGGGGCCCAACAGGGCCAACGCCTGCCGGGGTTGCGGAATGTTTATAATAGTTACCGTGACCCTGGAACATAAAAGGCAATCGAAGGAACATGAGTGGGTTTTAGTCATTGAAAGTCTGACACGCCCTCCCGCCGCACCCAGGACGGGAGCAGTCATTTGATGATTTCCAACTGACCAAAAAAAAAAGTTTTTTTTTTAGTTAGGTACCTTATAGATCAGAGCCAGGGTGGGGCAAGTGCCCCAGCTTGCCCCAGTGTGGCTACGCCCATGGGCAGATAGGAGAATTTGTTGATTGAAACATTAACTAGGCTGTCGGGCTGCTATTGTCTTTCTATTGTGTCTCGAAGTGTGTTCAAAGGTTTAAAAGATTTAGGGCGAGATGGATAAATGTTACTTAACACGAGCTTGAGCTAAGCAATTTTTCTGGCAGCTTTGCACGAACTGTCAAACTACAGTGGTGAGATGAAGAATAGCTAAGCCAAAGTATGATGTCAAGTCGATCAGGTATTAAGTAAATCAATAAAACTAAGATAAATTATTCCTCTAACTGTCACAATATTGTCAAAATATTAATGCAAGACAAAGAATAACATAGCCATGCACGTGCTTAGCAGCGTGTATTTGAATCTTTGAATCATCTCATGAAGTTCAAAAGTCAGTATACAATACTTGCAGCTTTAGCATGTTTTACTGACACAGATTTATGATAAAATTTAGAACTAATTAATTAAAGTAAAAGCACAAATATACTCTGTGGTAGAAGTATACCAAAACATTAGTAATAACGACTTAACGATTTTGAATTTTGAAACACAAAATGTCATATGAAACCATCAGACCGATTGCAATGATGATAAGGTTATTGGAGCTATTCCAAGAATGGTTAAGGTTCTTTTCCGCCAAGACGTTGAGAGAAATTCCTATTAAAAATTGATTTGTCCTTACCGGCTATCCAATCGAAGCTAAACAAAATGGGGGAGCACCTTAAGTAGCCTTACGGACCTAAGTTAACGGTGTGAATGAGATCATTAATCTTTCCGCAACACTGCACAATGTTCGCGTGACTTCTTTTTGCATAATATGCTTTTACATTCCGCTGATCGTAATCGTCTTGTTCTTGTATTGGCAGTTTGTTTTCCTCTTACGCTGGTTCTATAGTCATTAATCAATCCTAATTAAAATTGTATTAGAGAAATGGTAACGGAAAAGTAAACACATTGTTGAGACAGTTCTGTATCAGTAGACAGATTAACATTCTATTAATCGCGACTTGTTTTGCTTTCCTTGTTTTAATTTCCTGTGAGTATCACTTTTTAATCTTACTTCATTAATTATCCTCTCTGTTGTATATCTTTTCTCTTCCTATCAAAAATTCATCTCGCACTTGTTTGAAAATACCGAAAGGTCAACGTTCATATCGATTTGAAATTATGTTTGCAAATCAATACATATTTTATTTCGTTTGCTATGAACATCAATGACCTGGAACAGCCTGTTAAAGAAATCCAATCTTGAATTGTGGATTTATGTCTATCTTATGGATTCATCATATACATATTATTACCATACAGATGTGTGTATGAATATTAAGTAAATGGTTGATGAAAATATAAAAGAATATGCATTGGCCATCAACCATATAAAAACTCAAAGCCACCTTGGGAAAGAAACAGAAAGTGCTTTTGCATACATCGTAGATGATCAATTTTGTAAATTATTTGATTTATTTTTAATTGATATCAGAGGTCGCAACAACCGAATAAAATACATCAATAAAAATTTAATTGAAAATAATAGCAGCTATTTTCAGTTTAAAAACAGTAGAAATAAAGTTGGCCGTTCATGTGTATGCTACGTCAAATATTAAGGTCGGCAAGTCACGCGCGAGCGGACGCCTGCAATTATAACTTTATTACTAACTTCATATGACGTCGGTGAAGTAATATGCTTGTAACAAACGCATCGAGGTTTTGCTATCTTCTATTCTCATCCTAAATACTATTCTTGTTCTCTTGAAAATCCCACGGAACGATACAGACGGAAACCAACTTTGTATCTTCGGAAATAGTTTGGTCTATTTAAAAGAAATAGACCAAACTATTTCCGAAGATACAAAGTTAGGTACAATTTGGGTTAATCCTTTTACAGAATAGATCCTTGAAATTTTATTTAACCGTGGTAATTACTTATAACAATTGCACCTATTACGCATCGAATTTGTAGAAATAAAGATAAATCCAACGTTGCAAAGATTTAATAGATTTTAGCTTCGCCTTTGTCCAAATTTCCCCACAACTTAACCAACATGTACACCGTAAATTTCGTCTGACACTGTATCCATTGCATTGTTTCATTTAACAATACATTCATTGTAAACATACACGTCCGGCTATGTATGCAACCTTGGGCATGGGAACCATTCCTCAATTCATATTAGCGATAGCTGGTCAACCGCCCTTTCCTTTTCCTTTGAATTCATTAGCTAATTGCTTTTGGGATTCGGTAATTCCTCTACCTGTGTTATTATTTAACCGGTTTTTATTACCTATTTTGTTACCTTAACAATCATTTATTTCGAAAAAACTTTCTAAATTGTGTATATTGATGATTTTCTGGTAATTGCTTCATAGTTAATTCATTGTTCACCTTAATCACTTTCGTCGTTAATGAGTAATGCTGTAGCTTCTCCAACATTGATGACAGGTTCGTCCAGACAGGTAATTGTCTGTTAAACTAGCTTTTGAACACGTCAGTCGCGTAAGGTAATTTTAATGATCTTCATTGGCCACAATCGTATTGTTTGCTTGGCAAATTGCAATAGTAATTTTCGAGTTTTGTTAGTAAGTGAATCAGTAACCTTTAACATTTTAAGTGAGAGTAATTTGTTACATCGTAGGTGGGATATTGGGTATCTTCAGGTGTGATATAAAAATAAATAATTACAGCGGCTTCCTAAATAGACACGTAATACTGAGCCATTGTTTGCCATATCATTATCTTGACTGGGGTTTGATAAGCGTCTAATTATATCTATGACAAATGTATAAGAATAGTTTAAGTGAGAATCAGGAGGGCAATTTTTATCATTTTCAACACTATTGCATTCTGATCTGTCTCAGCTATACAGAAATACCTTCGTTTGAAATCCGGAGAACGGCTGAATCCGCTACGAATATCAGAATAACTTACAATATCGCAACAAAATCACAAAACATAATTATTATGATGGAATACAAACCACATACAAAAATAAACATGGTATTTATTGCATAAGTACTGGTTCCGTTTGGCAGGACAACATATTTTGTCAGGGACAGCTACTAGTGTTGCCTAAATATATATTTTTGAGTATCGTCTCTAAACCTCCTCTCAAGTTGCATCTGTTCGGATATTCTTCCTTACTTTTCAGCATTTTATTTCTTTTTTTAATCATTTTCTAAAATCTTGATCGGACTTAACTATGTTATCTTTTTTTTCATAATCTATAAACAGTTGAAGAATCTATTTCAAAAATGTGAAAACATCCTTAACTTGAATGGGTTTCAATAACAGCGATTTTTCGAGAGTAAAATGCTTCGGAGAGAGACGAGGAAGAGCTAAGCCAAAGAACGTGCAAAGTAACGTATATTTATATCGACCTGACAGGTTTTCCGGAGATATACCGCATATATTACCGCTTATATTACAGCTAAAAAAATTGTTACTTTGTTACCGCACCAATCTCAGAAGCTGGATTTGAAAATATTTTAGTACCAGCTTTTGCCCGCGACTTCGTCTGCATAGAATAACACTTCCCGTTCCCGGGGGATTTCCGGGATGAAAACTATCCTATGTCCTTTCTCGGGTCCCAGACTATATCTGCACCAAATTTCATTCAAATCGGTTCAGCGATGGCGTGAAGAAGAGACAGACAGACAGAGCTACTTTCGCATTAATAATATAAGTACGGATTGGATAGTCCAACTATCAAGAAAGGCTAGACTATGTAACATCATGCTAACATGGGAGCAAATTAGTAACCAAGAACGAGGATGAAACCGCGGGGGCACATCTAGTTAGTAAAGAAAGTGAAATGGGTATTTGTAACGAAACCTTGACTTTATTATACCACTGATCGTTAAAGAAAGTGATACTATTGTACTGATCAATTTGTGAGATCTTGTTGGTTCCCACGTCCGCGTCGCATTTTCACTGTAAAATCAATTAAACCTTAATAAATTTTCGATTACTGATGTAACTATCTGGTTAGCAATTTCGTAGTTAAGGCTGCTGTGAAATAATAATTGCTTGTTAACTTTGCTTAAATGTCAATGTCAATTGTCAGGGAATGTTGTTAATTCTAATGTAAACGTTTTTTGTTGTTGCTTCTAATCTTATCAATGACATACTGGTCGTTATGTGGGTACAGTCGTGACATTGCGTTTGTTTTCTTTCAAATTGCTTGTAAATTATGCGTAATTGTTACTTAAATATGCCTGTCACTGTACTTGTAGTTTTGTTTGTAAATAAATAAACACTTAAATGAACATTGCTAACAATATTACTTTCGTAGACACGAGCGTGACCTACCAAACACCGGAACCATACTTAATTACCAGAAACATTAATGTTCCTATTAGAATCTATTTTATGAAGGCCAGAGATTGTTACTTTTCAGGCCTAAACCGCTAAACCAATTTTGATGAATATTGGCAAGTCAATGTGAATTAAATAAATAAATATCCTGGGACACCTTACACACGGCCATCTGATCCCAAGCTAAGCAGAGCTTGTGTTATGGTAATCAGACAACTGATATACATACTTATATAATTTTTTAAATACATACATATTATAGATAAATAACACCCAGACACAGAACAAACAATTTATGCTCATCACACAAAGTTTGTCCTGGGTGGGAATCGAACCCACTACCTCTGGCTTAGCAGTCAGGGTCACTGACCACTAGACCAACAGGCCCGTCTATCTAATTATATTCGTCTGTGTCCAGATGACAGTAAGATAGAGTCTAATAAACCTTTATTCACAACTAGTCTTTGCCCACGACTTCGTCCGCGTGGAATAATATTTCCCGTTCCCGAAGAATTTCCGGGATGAAAACTATCCTATGTTTTTTCTCGCGTCCCAGACTATATCTGTACCAAATTTCATTCAAATTGGTTCAGTGGTTCAGGCGTGAAGAAGAGACAGACAAACAGACAGAGTTACTTTCGCATTTTTAATATTAGTACGGATTTAAAAACTTTTCACCCAAAATTACAACGATTTTCCTGCCCACAAACAACATCTACCGACTTTAAAAAAGGAACAATATGTTAGTGCAAAAACTTCCTGTCATTGTGTACTACGTGACGAGTCGGAGAACTTATAACTGAAGTCTGTTGGGGGCTAGGCAGCACAATAGGTGTTATTTAATTACATGCACTGACATATGCGGCTATCTTCATTTAGGAATACTATATGAATGATAATGTGTTGAAGAAGTGACGGCGAGTGATTGTGTGACTTTTATGGGGGTGGTAATTACTGTCCGATACCTAGACACATAAAAACAAACTATCTTTATGTTTGGCCGTCGGCTGTCTGCCACCCGATGAAAAATAAATCGAAGTTAGGTAAAAAGTTTATATAAAGGAAACTTTAGCTATGTTCTTTCGATTTTTTTCACTCTGGCTTCTACGATTCTTATTTTTTGTCGAAAAAGAGCGGACATTTCTACTGATATAATTGTAATTAAGCTTATTAAGCGTATCCAAGCCATGTCACTTAGGTTGCAGAGCTCATCTCATAAACATGTATCATCATGTATTAACAGTTGCTTTAATCTAACATCCCTACGTAATTTTCAACTGATAAACTCAATATTTTGCTCTACTAAAGTTTTCATCAAACTGAACTAGAACATTATGTGTGAGCCTTATGTCAATAAATTGAACATTAACTGACCTACATTACTTCGCCTTATTATTAGATACAGGTTTGTTTTAACTAACTTTGCACAATTGTTTAAATTTCTAACTGTGCTCCGCGGGTTCACTTACATTCGTTCCCCTTTCGGTGCTGCTTCGTTGTTGCTACATGCACAGCGTAGCGTGTTGTTATGTTGTCTGTATCGCCATCAAACTGCCTGACATATACCTTAAAACATATTTTTCCACGTTCGGCTGGGAGGTCCAGAGATTTGAACATGGAAAAAAATTAAAAGTGTACTCCGACGACTAAAACAAGATGTAAAGAATCAACTTTTGATGCATAACAACTGCAATTTTGCAAGCATTGTTTCTATTTCATGCTATTGCCACTAACTTCCAAAGGGTAAAACACAAAAAAATCGTTGGTTCATCTTAATATATATAAATCTCGTGTCACAATGTTTGTCCTCAATGGACTCCTAAACCACTTAACCGATTATAATAAAATTCGCACACCATGTGCAGTTCGATCCAACTTGAGAGATAGGATAGTTTAAATCTCAAATTATAGTCGCAATTTTAATTTATTGCTAATTATTTGTCTGTTATTATTTGACAGTCACAATTAATTTATTAGTAGTTGTTGATTTTGGAATGTTTTACATTGGATCCGACAGACGGCGCTACCATCGCAGTGTCTTTTAAATAATAATCACTTTCAGATGTCATAAACATAGACAATGATATTAAAAAGGTTCTATAAGAAAATGCGTAGCAATACTTCTTAACATGTCGGCGCGGGGTATTCCTCGGAGCGCTCCTGTTTGGAAGCGCTCCTAACCAAGCGCTCCTAAAATATTCCGCCAAGCGCTCCTGTTGGGAGCGCTTAGAAAATCAAACTAAAAATATTATTATTTCATTCCTCGGAGCGCTCCTATGACGTGACGATACCATAGGGCAGAGCATGAAGGATTTGTAAGAAACGATATCGATATCGACGTTTTAAAGTTCAACTATCATAATTGTTAATTTTTTTAAAACTACTAGGGAAGCATAAATGAACTGGAGCTACGTACTTTAGTGACTTTAGTGACACAAGACCACTAGCCGCTGTTGTCAACCCCGCTTCCCTGTTTTATCCTAGAGAGTCGCGTGGTCGCGTTATCGAGTGATTCCGAATGCTGCCGAGCATTTCCGGAACTAGTTTACATCGAATACGCATTTTTTTTGTCTTCTAAACTACTAACTACTACTAACTTAACTATTAAAACTATATTATTATAATATACAAGTTGAGTAGTATCGCATAAGGAATTACTTCTAGTTCATTTCTGTTTTCCTGATAGCTATAGGTTATGTACTGTTATATATCTATAGTAGTTATAGATATATAACAGTACATAACCTTAATTAAAATTTTAGTTATAAACAATTACTAAATAATAAGATCGTTATAGTGAATAATGACAAAATAATTTTAGACTTTAATCGTTGGTGTACAATTTATATGAGATAATTTAGGCGCCTCCTGGCAATTTCTGCCACCCTGGTACTTTTCATTAAAGCTTTTATTATTACTATTCAGTTATTCTAGCTATTTCTAGTTTTAATATAAGCAACTAGTAGCCGTCAAAATGTTTATCAATATAATTTGTTACGAACACTTCATGCTCTTCTCTATATTTCGTCATAGGAGCGCTTCGAGGAATGAAATAATAATATTTTTAGTTTGATTTTCTAAGCGCTCCCAACAGGAGCGCTTGGCGGAATATTTTAGGAGCGCTTGGTTAGGAGCGCTTCAAAACAGGAGCGCTCCGAGGAATACCCCGTCGGCGCTACCATCGCAGTGTCAATTTTTAAATAATATTCGAATTAAAATTTTAGTCTGTCCTGACAGTTAGCGCTGCGATCAAATTAAAAAAAAGTTTTGTTACCATTGTGTTATCTATTATTTTGTTATTGTTGTGTTTTTATTGTGTAATCTTATATTATTATCTACCCGTGCGAAGCTGGGACGGGCCGCTAGTATTATTATATTTTCTTCTAGTAGGCCTGCCTACTATAAAATCTCAAACCATAAACAGTTCACCAACCTGTAATAAACAGTGAAATACAACAATAACACATTTCACATAAAACTGTAGGTACTAGGTAGGTATATAACTGAGCTTTATATTTCCTCTACTATCTGTTTTATCATTTGAGAAATATCTGCAAACATGCACACACGTCCGTTAAAGTAACGGTAGCTTCGTGTAGTCCTTAGAATGTTGTTTACTTTACTCACTCTAAGATAATTTTCATTCATCATCACCATCATCTTTTCCCAACTATGTTGGGGTCGGTTTCCAGCCAAGTCGGATTCCAGCTGGATACCAATGTTTTACGTAAAGCGATTGCCTATCAGACCTCCACAAATCAGTTACTGGGCTACACGATTCCATTTGGTTAGACTTGTCAGACTTTCTGGCTTCTGACTTCCCGTAAAGACTGTCAAAGTTCTTTGAATGCCTCAAAGAGCAGTCAACACGTGACGGGGCCCTATAGGGTCAATGCCTGCCGGGGTTGCAGAATAGCTCTAATAGTTACCTCGGCCCTGGAACATAAAGGGCAACCGAAGGAACAACGGTAGGTTTTACTCGGTAAAAGTCTGACACGCACGCCCTCCCCCCGCCCCGCCCAGGGCGGGAGAAGTTGTTTGATGATTTCCTATACATAAAAAATAGCTCTATGAATAACAAGCAGGATCAACGTCTTTACGTACTTTCCGAGGCACGGCGTTTCAGTGACGTCCAAAATAAACTTAAAAAGTAAATTTGAATTTAAAAAGTCACATTGGTACTTGCCCAGATAAACCCACAACCTCAATCAACCAAGAAATCAGTAATTTAAGAGTAATATTTATTTGTATAATACACTTATGTTATTGTAGAGACAACCCGCAGTTTTCAAAGGCTTGTAACATCCAACCGTGCGAAGGGGCGGGCCGGTCCCTAGCTAACTCTATACTATGTCGTAAACGAAATGCCATTTCAAGTGAAAGTCAAATACATAAATATTGTTCGACTCGCTTATTTACATATTTGTCAGTCAACATTGTTTTACAGCCCTTTGTCTCATATAACGTAGAGAAACACGGAAACTTTATATGATTGAATAATCAGAAATTATATGCTTTTACTAGTTTCTGCACGTGACATCGTTTGAGTGGAAATCGTCTTTGCCAATGTATCAAGACTTTGATTTAAGTTTTTAATTATTTTTGCCCTTTCTTTTTTCTGATTTATGTAATATTTAGTTACTTCTTAAAACATCGACTATTAGTCGGCTGAAGCCGACTGCCATTCCCAAGAACAGTTCGTAAATCGAACAAATATAGTTTCAATAGGTATAAAGAAATATAAAACATACCAAACTATAATATTAAAATGTTTCTAATTGGATGAATGTCTGAGACCTGGGTATTTAAATATCTGTCGGGCTTACCCTAATGTTAACCCTAAAAAACAAACCTCCCAATAGACAATATTATCTTTTTTGTTTAACATTGCAAACAGACACTTCATTTATATTTATTTGAATCTGTATGTAGAGATGTCACTGTATTTAAAAACGCTACATGACGGCTCCCCGTAATTTCAGGTTAAAGTTCAGCGGCCAGGCCTCTTATATCACAGAGCTCACCTGAGCTGATGTTCACAACGTGACTAGTTTTCCGCTTACAACATATTGAATTGAATGTTTGTAGGCACGGGAAAAACCACTAAAATGTTGAGGCAACATGACATAAAAAAATAATCAATATTGTCGTGATGATCTGATGATGATGCCTCTCATGCAAAAGATTTCGGGTTTGAAAACGGGCAAGCACGAGCGTGGCTTTTTTCCATTCATGTATGTAAGTTTGTCCAGGATATCACTGACATCCAATGCCGCGGAAAGCTGTTGTCCAGTTTGTCATACGTAGATCTTAGACAGATGTTACAGGTAGTCAAACCATGTGTGTTTTCAAACCATGAGGGAGTCCATTGAAATATCCACACAATATTTCATCTAGATCCGTCAACGTACCGTACAGAAGTAATAGATTATCCAAATCATACTGTAATTCGGATACATATGCTAAGGTAGACTGGTAGATAATGCCCAAGGCATTAAGTCCGCCGTTGTGCATTGTTTTCTTACATGTGCATAAAGTTTTTTAAATAAAAAAAAAATATGCGTAAAATTGCAGACAATACTGATGCCTTTGCTTTACATTCGGTAACTTATATTCAAGACTTTGCCACACAAACGCGTTATTGCCAAACTGTTTTTTGAATTTGTCTCTACAGCGCTGCGTTTCTGAGCTGTGTGGCTCAGCCTTTATGCATTTCATTTCATTATACCCCACTGTCCGCAATTCGATATGTTAACATTCTCTCGATAGTATCGAGTGTTTGCGATGCAGCGTGCGCAAGCGCCGTTACTGACAGTTAGCCAAACTGGGCAATAGGCCATCACTCACACTCGCACTGCCAACATCAGCAAATGACCTTCGATACTGCATTTGTTATGTTGGTACAATAGCCACTTAGGGATTCCCATCGATCAAAACTAATAATATATCTAGTATGCTTCCTATTTCCATTATTAATGTCGAGAGTCTACATGTTGAAAATATTAATGAGATAATCTGTGGTCAATGTTAATGGAAGGTGTACAATTTATGGCGTAAACTGACGTCAAATATTTCAAGAACGCAGAATGCGACGAATGCAAAAGCTGTCTAAATGTCTAAAAAACAAATTCAAATAATTGGTTTTAATGCACTACACGTCCCGCCCCAGCTTTGTATTATCTCGATATGATCTCGATAGTATAATATTTATGTATTACAAACAAATAGCTATAAACCCTCCGGAAAAAAATCTGTAAAAGTTAGGTGAACATTTGCGTGATTTATCGGCCAGACAAATCTTTCCAGAAGCCCTAAACCCCCAAAAGGTACTTTTTATTTTTTGGTGAGTGGGAAATCATCCAATGACTGCTCCCGTCCTGGGTGCGGCGGGAGGGCGTGTCAGACTCTTACTGACTAAAACCCACATATGTTCCTTCGATTGCCCTTTATGTTCCAGGGTCACGGTAACTATTATAAACATTCCGCAACCCCCAAAAGGCACTTGAGACATAAAA
This sequence comes from Athetis lepigone, assembly GCA_033675125.1. NCBI lineage: Eukaryota > Metazoa > Arthropoda > Insecta > Lepidoptera > Noctuidae > Athetis > Athetis lepigone. Next base: position 19,548,044 of record CM066239.1, on the reverse strand, counting down.
AACCGAATTTGCTCCATTTATTGAATACCATAGGGTAGTATGAAATTACCTTTTACAGACAAAAAAGTTTTACTGGCCAAGAACATGACCGACCCAGAAAAAGAAACAGCAAAAACAGACAGACGATAACAGCGACTTAGCTTTATACTATTTCGAAATGGTCACAATAATGCATTTCGAAAGTTAACCCCATTAAGTCGGATTAGCTGATTGCTTTTACCCTCATTAGCTTATCAGCTTTGGGGAAACACCGTAAGCTCAAGTACAAAAAATACTTAATACCACAAACTATTTCAATTGAGATTTCCGAATTGAAGACTCAATTCTGGAATCTTCTACAAAAGAAATAACAAAAAACCCCATCTTTTGTTGAATAGATATAGGTTTCTGTGTTATCCGTATTGATCGGTAAACAAAGCTGTTTAAAATACTTTCTTTTCTTTTCAAATTGGTCCACTTACTGTGTATTGGTACATGAATGGTTCAAATACCAAATAAGCTAGTTTGCGTTCAATAGACGTCACCGTAACTTGTTTTGCATTATTTCAACAAGGCTTAGGAGTTTCCCATTGTTTGAGGTATTTGGTGGAAGATAATGAATACATGACAGGTTTGCGAGTAATACTAAAAACATAGCCAAGAATAAAAAAATTACATAATTTTTTTGTTTAACCTTGCTCCTAACTAATTTTGTGATGAGATTTTCTCACAAGTGTGGGCTAAGTAAGTCATGTCCATTTGCTACAAGGAACCCATAGGTAGACCTATGTGTATTTCAAACAGACATAAAAGATGCTAAAGTTGTATTGTTAAAAAAGATGATAATGAGGACAGCTAATAGAGATAGAGATAAGACAAAAAACTGCGCCTAATTTAGAAGAAGTATGAAAGTGGCGCCAAGAGAACAAGTTTGACCTCATTTCTTGCATAATCCTTCGCTCCAAAATCACCACTTTTGAGCAAAAACGTCTAGCTTCACAAATACAGCCACTTTACTCTCCGCTCCTATTCAAACACGCGATGCCGACAATTAGCCTTGATTCGAAAACTGTTTTCTAAATAAACATTGCAATTAGATAACCATAGTGTTGCACTGTGGTGTCAGACGTGGTGTTTGCTATGATTTCCAACACGTATTGTCGGACTTTCTAAGACATTTGCGCTTTGTAAATGGGCTATCTGAACGCGTCGCACGCGCCATTGTGTAACGGTTACAGATTGATCGCTTTATGGATTTGTTAAACACTTCCCGATCGTTATGTCTTTCTCATTTATAACCTAAGCATACTCAATATAAGATAATTAGATGTCGAGTAATTTGTACTTAAGTCATGCAACGAGTAGTTGCAGCTAAAGATATCTTGAGAGTAAATTCATTTCACAGATTTTATCAATTTATGTCACGTAAATATTCCTATGAATCTTACCCCTGGCCCTGGTGTCAATCAGAGGATTCATAAAATACATCAGTAATTACTATACATCCTGATCCAAATAGTTCTATTTCCATACTAATAAAATATTTGCATTGCATCTAAGATTTATATTTAAATTTTTTATACAAAACAACAACCGTTCTATTCCATAAAAATATTGATTTAAGTGAACGGATAGTAAACCTGATGCGTGAGGTTGATTCACTTCAAATTCACTTATTACTTCTAAACAGTTACTTTGTCCTCTCTCTGTGTGGTAACAGTTCATCAGAACCTATCGATCTAAACTCCTTTCTAATACAATTTTATCGTTTAATAGTTTTATGATCCTCAATTACGACAAGACAAGAATCTAATAATTATTTGCTTGCAATACGGCTCTAAGAGTCTAGTTACGCAATCACGTTCATCTTACTTTTACCTAGGTTTTAAACTAGTTTCCCAGTATTTTACGATTCTGCATGCGTTGTGGTTGCTTAATATAATTGCTTGGAATTTAAAACATTCCAAATGGTAGATCTGTTGCGTTGTTTGGTCAAATTTGATGTCCTAAAACGTTTATGCTCTGGGTGTGAGGTCTTTGATAATTCCTTGTTCGTGTATTCTTATGCAAGGACGTAATGGACATTAGCTCTTTCAGTCGCCTAAACTCTGTTTTTGTCTTTTAATATAATTGCTTGGAATTTCAACCATTTCAAATGGTAGATCTGAATTGCGTTGTTGGATCAAAATTGATGTCCTGAAACGTTTATACTCTAGTTGTGAGCAAGGTCTTGATAATTGTTTGTTTGTGTATTCTATGTATGTAAGGCGTCAATCGACATTTTGCATTTGCCTAATTTGACCTCTCTGTCTTCATCTTCAATTTATTTCTTTTACATCCTTGTTATTTTTTATTATCTAATTATCTGCAACAAATAATGTCATCTTGACGAATATCACTCGTTCGGATTTTTCTTCCTTTGTATTCTCATGAGTAGCGGTACTCAAAAGCTAGTCAAGATTACACCTATTTAAGTAAACAAAGGAATTGGTGAATCAGGTATGATCTGCGACGCGTACGCGATTCCCACGCGGTGAAAGCACTGCCCCGCACGCCTGACCCCATACTCGTTGTACTCCTAGTAGAATAGGCCCAAACTGAGGTTAGAACTAATTTTATCACTATGTGAAGTGAAAGTAGTGATAATGTTGGGAGTTTGGATGATTTGAGGATCTTTGCTGTCTTGTGTTAGTATTTTCGACAGGTTTTTGATTAAGAATAAGAACAAAAGGAGTTTATTGTTTAGCTATGCTGCCAAGACAATTTTAGCTTTAGCTTTCGTGTAAATATAAACTTCTTAACTGGATGTATCCAATTTCATACCTTTCCACACTTCACAACCTCGCGAAGCAACCTCCGTACCTGTAACCTGTAGCTCATATAAATATTTATCCCGTGCTAAACGCGAAAATGAAAACTACATTTTCTGGCACACATGAAACGATTCCAATTCGTTGACACACGTATCGAACTATACCCAATTACATGTTTAGCAAAGAATGTCTTTGTTACCTAAATACATAGTTTACCAATCCTGTATTGTCCAGCACGACTCGCCATTGTCATTCAGACAGCCGTGAAATTACTGCGAGTAATATTAGGCGTGTTGCATGCGTGAGGACTTGTTAGATGCCAAGAACCTCCAGCATTGAATAGGTCGCTTAGATGCTGTGCTAAAATGACTTTTCTTGCTATTTTTTTAAAGTTTGTTCTTGTTCAACAGTTTTAATTTTTGGTTTGTCTGAGCAGTCTTTGTCTGTAATTTTTTCACACTTTTCTGCTGATCGTTTCTGATTACTTTCGTTGCTGAACCAAAAGTAATCTTTTTTCCAGAGCTCTGAAAGTTTAATTTCCTCAGCGCCTTTCTGATAGTTGCCATTGTTATTCCTGGCTCTCAGGAGTTAGATATAGTGTGATGCGCTTGACCTAAAAAAGCCTTCGTCCAGTATTTATGTTTCCTCATTGCAGCATATCCCACGGTGCTTATACCTATTCTGTCGCTGCAATCAATTGGTCGGCATCACAAAAACATATTTTAGTCTTTATCAGTAACACAATCTCGTGGGACACTTATGGCAGTAATGAGCTATTCAACTTACAAGCCGCGGAAAACTGTGCAAACAACGCGTAATGACAATAGAAACTCGAACGCCTTGCAACCGACCATTGTGCTCTACTTTGATAAACTAAACCAGGTTTATAATCCAGTAATTAGTTTTGACAATAATATATTTGTGACATAATCTATGTGAAATGTCTGACAGTTATAGCTTTCGAGTAATCTGACCATCATCGCGCTCATTGTAATTACTTCCTATAATTCTATTGTGTTATTCTATAAAAATATTATAATTATGTAATCCGCAATAATTAAATACGTTTTTTGTTGTTTCAGATGGCGTAGTAAAGCAGAGACAAATATCCCTTACAAATGATAATAAACCTGATGGAAGGCGACACGTTAACCACGAACACTTTCATTTCGTCGATAAAGAAGTTCAACAGCGATGGCAAACAACACGGCACTATAAAGGCTTTGCTTAAAAACTTTATTTTACCAGAAACAGAGATGGCTATAAAAGAAACTCAAAATAACGGCAACAAATACATTTACACAGTACCCGTGAAACCACCTATACCAACTTTGACAGAAAGAATGAAGTCCATAAATGATGCGAAAAAGGCGTTCCTGAATTCAACTGTCAGTTCCACTGTTGCTCCTACAAGTTATGATACGAGAAAAGAACAGCATACGGTTCACTACGCACAGATTGCAATAACAACAGATAGTGACGACACTAGGAGCACAGGAGGAGGAAGAAGTTTTAAACAATCGTGTGCTAACAATAATAAAGAATACAGCATTCCAGTTAATGTATCCCCGATTATAAAGAAAACCATTGCTGAACACCAACCGAGAAAAGTTAGCTTTAAAATAAAAACCGCCGCGACATCCTATAAACGACCGCCTCTAGCCAAAACGATGACTATAACAAGTAGTAATGTTGCAGAACTGACGAAAAAATTTAATAACTTACAAACCGAGACTCACAATGGATTACCAAAACAATCAAAACTTGTAAAAACTTTAGAAGAATTACAAACAGCATCACGATGTTCAGCCAGTAACAGTTCAACGCCTTCGTCAACTCTCAGTTCAAGTCCAAACATAAAAATAGTATTACGGCAAAGACGGGGTTCAAAAAAGCGGAACAACAGAAAAAGGTGCTCAAGTATGGATTCAGTGGACAAATTACTTATTGCTGACAGTTCAAATAAAATTCGCGTAAACCGTTCTAAATCAGACGGCACTAAAATACCAAAAACTACTAAGAAACGCCTCAAATATCAGGATTCAAGTGAACAACCAAGTGGATCAGATTCTGTTGATGGCAGCCCAGTTAAGGTAAAAGAAGTCGAATCTAAGAAAGATAATAAACCCATACAAAATACCGTAGTTAGAAATGTTATTAAAAAGTTTGAATGTGAAATAACGGCTCAGTCAGATTCAAACAATACATTAAAAAGACAACCTGATAAAATTAAAACTACAACACTTGTAAAAGAAAAACCAAAAGTACCTGAAAAAAAATCATCACTAATATTAACCAAAAATCTTGTCGTTAAGGATGGCATTCCAAAAATTAAAACGATCAAACCTGTTCCAAGCGAATTAGCAAAGCTAGATAAAATAACGAACCAAAGCCCGGAGATCATTAAAAGGAAAGAGCCTTTATACGACCGGAAAAGGTATAAAACTAATTACATACACTCTGAGAAATTACCTCTAAAGGTCGTTGAAATAATTCCAGAAGATATTTATGAAAGTAATGCTGTAACAGTCACAGTCAACACTGAACAAAATAAAGAAGTTCCAATTGTAAACATTGTTATACCTAGCGAAAGTGAAAAAGCATATCAAGAGATTAATTCACCGATAACACCTAATGAATCATTTTTATGGCGCCGAAAAAGTAATACTCAAATCTGTTCGGACTCTGATAATTCATACAGTTTTATAAGTGTGACAACAAATGGTACGACTGTTAGTTGTTCCGATGACGTGCAAGAAATCGAAGAATCTCAAGTTGAAACAAACGAATCTCAAGTAAATATTGCAACCCATGAACAACAAACGGATTCCAATTCAGATTTCGAAAGTAATCTCATTGAAGCCTGCAACAAAGAAATTATAGTTGGTTTCACATCCAAACCAAAACAAGAAGAAGTTGAAGATTATTATGAACCTTTAGAACCAAGAGACGAAGAAAACATTGTTATTATTCCCGTAAAAACCGTGGACAGAGCTTCTAAAATAAATTGCCCACTACCGGAAATTCCTAAGGTTGCAAATGATAAGATCGACGACGAGTGTACAGACAAAGATAACATTTACCAATGCTTATTAGAAATGAGATCACACCCTGAAGGTGATGAGAGTAGTCTTCACAACTATGAACTTTGCGACAACGATCTCGAAGAGAGAACTCGAGGCGATGGTGATAGCGACGATGGTTATGAATACTGCAAGTCACCTTCTATCAAGCCGTACTGTGTAACATCTAGCAATGGTATACAAATAGCAGAAGATTATCAACCTTTTGCCAAAAATAACGACAAAAACTATGCAATATCAAAGTCTGTAAGTGGGACATCCACCGTAAGCTATGAAAAGATTGGGTTCGAGAGGATTTATGAGAAAATCCCAGCACGGCCTCCAAAGTCTAAGGACAGTAGTCCTACATACAGTAGTAGACATTCCTTTATCTCCGACTACACGGTGTACAACGAGAACGAAAACATATATGATACGATAAAGCATGGTGATGCGACGTCACTGTCGCATTGCTACGAGAGCATACCGAATAGCCCGAGTATGGTGAAGCTGCGGAACGATATGAAGAAGCAGGCGGTGTCGAATGTGCAGAAGCGTCTGTCGTTCGACACTGTGTCCAACATCAGCCAGTCGACGATGTCAAGTGAGCAGAAGACGAACAGCCTCTACGGTCAGAGATCGGTGATCAGCTACAATGGACAGGAAATCGCGTTCCAAGTGCCCAGCAGTGAAACTAGTGTCAGCGACAGGAGTGACCGCAGCGATGACTGGGTAGATGTATCTGATGAAGAAAAAAATGAGCAGAAGATTATCATGTAAGTTCTAATCTTTTTATCTTGTTGTATCACAATTATATTTGATCTAGGAGATAAGCTATAGAAAGATTAATTTTAATCCAAATTCTCTTATGTAAAATTGTAGAATCCTTTTCGCAAATAAGTAATCGAAATAAGCTCAGATTATTTACTAAATCTCTTATACCCACAACGAAAAGCAAACAGATAGATGTGGAACGAATTAGAAACAAAATATTGACAACACGCCAGATGCCTGATCAATGCGATAAAACATATTACTACTTTTTCCATGAAACTGAAACATCAAATTATCATTTCACTTGACCTAATAAAAAAGCTATAGTAGTTTCCAAAGAGTAGTACAAACATTGTTATCGGTACTTGATATGAAATTGTGTTTGGCGGTGGCTCAGTGGGAAAAATGCAATGGAAAGGGGAACACGCATAGATCGTTACATAATTTTATATTTGGTACAAAAATGGAAATTCTGAATTACAGTGTACGCGAGAGAAGCCGGGGCAGGAAGAGTCCGATCAGCTGGTCGCAGAAAGTCCGACATCAGTGGCAGAAGTCACCGAAGCCGAACAGCGACGATAAAGGTTAGTTGCTTTAATATTCTACTTAAATTCAAAATACTTTTACTAAAAACACATTGAAGGAGTCAAACTATTTCAAATGCAACAACTAACAAGCACCGCATTTACAAGCATTACTATCAGCGCCATCTATTATTACACAAGGGAACTACGTGCTACGGATTGTGATATTAGTTCTTATAGATCACGGTAGATGGCGTTATAAAACAACAATCCACAAACAAAAGTACCTATTTCATCAATTTTATAGTTATGTTAGTGACTTCCAATGCTCATTTACTGCTTCTAATTTATTAATTTACCATCGAGTTATTAACCGCCGTTTGCAACTTTAGATTGAATTTGCGCAAACGCACGCTTTAACTGCTAGTTGCGCAAGGTATGGCGACAGGCGTCCTACGCGCGCATTCCGGCGCCTAAACAATGCTCGGCTCTTTGTTGGTCATTTCCTTTTTTTGACAGTTCACGCGGAACACTGCAATTATTGTTAAATACATGACATTTCTCAAGTCAAGCCTCTTTAAGACATTATCTTATTATACACAGTTATGGTTTCGCAATCGGTCGTCCATTAGGCAGAAACAATAACAGCTGTAAAACACCTTTCTATATTCATAAATGTTAATATTTATGTATATAGAAAGGTGCCCCATTTTCAGCATCGCCAGAATAAATCACAATTTTCCAACTGATTCTCTCTCTCTCTCTTCACTTAACATGAAATGTTTGATAAATACCAAGTATGTTATACAGGTCCATTAGAACCACCAACCATCAAACAGATCACTGCATCCCTGTCAGATTGTATGAAGTTGATAGAGACAAAACGATATTTTAAATCAGTTTGAACTTTCAAAAACACGTGATTTGAGACACAATAGAAAGACAATGGTGCCGATTCTCTTGTGCACAAACTATCGTAAATTTAAGTTAAGTGCATCTTTCTCTTTCCATTTCTTAAAGAAAAGGACAGAAGATACATTTTAGTTTAATCCTGTCAAAATAGACAGCGCCTGATGAAAATTGACGTATACTTAGACGCCATGTTTTTAAATTGCGTCTAAATTATCTATGGAGTGTCTAAATTTGACAGGACTTAACTAATATTTGATCTTCTGTCCTTTTCTTAATGAAAAGGAAAGAGAAAGATGCACTTAACTTAAATTTACGATAGTTTGTGCACAAGAGAATCGGCACCAATAGCTGCGCGTCAGCCGGCTGTTGCTTGGTCGTTGAAAATTTAATCCTAACCGTGTTTAGTAATTTGTGGTGCAAGTGAGCCTTAAATGTCTGAACAAGCTCTGTACAATGACATGTGTGGGCACATATCTAGCAGCAAGTTCACGAACCGCGCCAGTGGTGGGCGCTGCTAATTGTTGCCGGATTCCTGCGCACGCGCCGCCCGCCTTGTTGCCTCATGTTTACGAACTTTAAGTTGCGAATGCTGAGATATTTTTGTACTTTGTCTAGGTATTTCAGAACTTTATTGAAATGTTTATAAATGAACGTACCGGTAACCTTCAATTTGCTGTCCTCAACATTCTACGACAATATTGAAAGGCAAGCAAGGACAAACTCTTTTTACTAGCTTTTATTCACCTGTCCGTGTCTGTCTGTATTCAACAAATCTTATGACTTTTTGACCCACTTACCGGAGTTTGATTAAGCTGAAACTTTGCATACATAATGGCAATTAAATATAAACGATTTGAATGTGGAATATTTTTGTCCGCCAATGCATGTAGAAACGTAGACAGCATTCATGAAACCTCTAGTTTTAAAATCAGGTTACAATCAATGGTTTATTAAATTAAAAAGAAATTGAAAAATAAATTAACTGTTAAATTCATATGCACATCAGTTTGTCAATAGTTTCTTTTTTTGGCAAAAGCTTGTAAAAGATTCCTAAACCCGTCTTTTTAGTTTTTTACTTCCATATATTCTAGTCCTATAATGTAAACCTTTTATTTGATACTTATATAATAATAATGTTAGTTACCCAGGTCGGCAACCCAGTAAACCTATTGATTTTTCACGTTAGGGTGGTTAAGCGGTCGATACGATAGCATGCGACCTACTTCGATAAATATGTATAACACATTACTAAAAGCTTCAGTTTTTGTTTAATAAGGTTTGTTATGGATTAAACTTTCAATAGGACTACCTATATGTTTTTGCAATTCATTTTCCCCTTTTAAGAAAATTTTTCAAAGCTTTAAAAAACAAACGGCAAAACAATTTTCCAAAAATACCGAATACTTGACCTAAAGTCTATCTTTATATTATTATTTTCTAACAGATTTCAAAGTAAGCATCCATTATATTTTATGCCAACCATTTAATTTTATGAGCATCAAACAAATAACGCGACAATCACGTAACAAACTGACATTCGTACAAAATGCTTTTAATTTTCACATTCACTTTTTATGTCTACCGGGTTGCCATTTTTAGGATTTATAACCAACTTTTACTACTTATTTATCGTAAACTTGATAGGTGTACTTCAGACTTCCTATCGGTTCATCATTAATTTACTTTGTTTGGGTTGACTTGTCTTACTAATACTTCAACTCTTAATGAATGATCTTACAATTACACAAGGCATTGTTGTGGTTTTAAGAACATATGTTTGCCAAACATCAGCTATCTACAATAATGACCTTTACTTTCTTCCTTCTATAATGTGAAAATTAAATGCCGTGCAGTTTTTTTTTTGTCAAAATAATGAATAAGGAAAATAGATTTTTGTGAAAAACCCAAAGAACAGTCTACGTGAACGAAACCACGCGCGAGCGCGACAATAATCTAAAATCATCATAAAACTAAACTTCTCAACAAAAGTGAGGTATTGATTGAAGTTTAAATCGAAAAGCACAAAGGAAGATAAGTTTTGATTTATGAAAATAGCTCAATTATATGTCCATGTCGAAATAATAATGCCCTTACTAATAATCACTGTGTAAAGTTATGCAATGAATAAAGCCTGTGTAACCATACATTTTTTGACGTATAAACCTGTCATAACTTTATGCAGCGATTATTAGTAAGGCGCTAAGTCTGTAACAGGAAGCAAAAAAGGATTACTGTCCTTTCACATAGGCTGATAAAGATAAATAATCATCAGCTTGCATAAAATCAGTCCTATCTTACCTATCCTAAGGTAGACTGTATACAATCCAAAATTAATCATTATTCTTATTCGTATGCAAGCTAGTCAAGTGTGAATAAAATAGAAAGTTACGGACCTGTCAAGGTCTATGTATAAAACATTATACACTGCTTGATTAGGTAGGTACGTATAATGCTCTGAGAGCAATAACATCGCTGGTATTTTGTAGTTAGCAAGACATATAGCTATATCTTGTTCTGTTGTCTTCGCTTCTTTTGTTGGATCTTTGTCAGTTCCTTGAGAAACAATTTCGAGCCAGGAAACATCCTGATTAATTAAGACTAGTTTATCCACATCTTTGATCTCTGCAATAATGAGATTTTATAATAAATAAATAAATAAATATCTTAGGACAACTCACACACGGCCATCTGATTCCAAGCTAAGCAGAGCTTGTGTTATGGTAACCAGACAACTGATATACATACTTATATAATTTATAAATACATACATATTATAGATAAATCACACCCAGACACAGAACAAACAATTATGCTCATCACACAAAGTTTGTCCTGGGTGGGAATCGAACCCACGACCTCCGGCTTAGCAGCCAGTTCTACTAACCACTAGACCAACAGGCCCGTTTCAATCAGTGAAAGATTTTCTGTGACCAGATCCTATCCTATAGTACACCTAGTCCAGATCAGTACGTCCGTACGTAATACTTCTGACCACCAACAAACAAGTACAAATTATTAATATTACAAAGCGTAGACAAATTCACAGCCACCATTAACTCCGAAAATAGATAATACAATCTGTCAACAATAGCAGTAATTACAGCGAACACAATGTTTTCAACAATGCAGCGTTAATATATTACTACAGCTGTCATTGTGCAAAGCGACTGAAGTAAACTTCCTTATTGGGCGCAGCCGCCCTTCGACCCGAACGCACAAGCCGTGTCTGTAAGGCCTTAAGCCATTGTTACAAGCTGAGACAGTTCGCTACTTTATGACCTGACCAGGTCTGCTTAATTTACTTATTTTTTGAGATAGCTTGTTATCAGTGTCAAATTCTTTATGTAAAATTTCTCTTTAGTCTAATAAATCATTGTCAGTAAACTATTTCGCTCCGAGGTTAGCTCCAATTTTCAGATTCAATTCTGTCTTTCAGTTTCTATGCTATTATTCTATCAGGTCAGGAAAATTGTAAGTCAGGGCTTACCAAGATTTTTTCCTGTTGACAACTTTATATTGGTTCCTTTGAATTACCATCGGTGGCCAAATTATTAGGGACAGTATTCATTGAGTAATTTTTTTTTTGTTCAAACGCCTTTATCAAGAAAATAAATGATTTCATATAGGTTTTTGTGGTTTGGTATTACTCTTGGTATCATTATTATTAATTTTGATATGTGACAGCACCATGAGATCGAGCCATTTTTGAAAATGTGGTGAAGCACAATAATGTATAGCCATTTTGTAAACTTCTATTGAAAATTATGTCTGTTTCATTAACGGAAAAAATATTTTTGGTTTTAATTTTACAAGATGTTTCTAATTAAACTAATCGAACCGAAGTTAATGTTTCTGATGGTGACCTTTTTTTCTCAATTGAATACAAAATATTAAATTTTGGTAACTGTTTGACGCGATATGTACAAAAATTCTACTATTTAGAAAGGGCGAAGCTTTAGACCCGTATCCACCAAAAATCATAAAAATACAAATGTTATTTCTGCATTTTATACACTCCCAGAGAGATTTAGCAGCTGTTACAGGTGTCTTAAAGTCTGCAGTAAACAGAATTAAAGTAAAAACTGATCAGATCAAACTTCTGGAAACAGACAATGTGAAAAAATGTGGCAGAAAACGGATCACCACTCTTTGTTCGGACCATAAAATTGGGTATATCTGCCTGAAATACGGTAAAAAGTGTATTATCTGCCTAGTTACGATTATAAACGAGGGATTAGACGAGAAAACAGAAGTATTCGATAGGACAGTTTGATGGTGGCTGACCGAAGAGAATTGAATAAATCATCGGCCGATCAAAAATCACGCCACACCGAGACCATGATGTAGAAACGACTGCAGTGGGCTAGGCATCGCCGAAATATGATTGTGGCAGACTGCAGTTGGTTAATAATATTACTTTTAATATTGTTATACGTACAAAAAGCACTATTCAGTGATCATTACATTTTTTTAGGTATCCTTCTCCGATGAATAATTGTTTCAGGTGTGGGTCGACAAGAGCTCAGTTGTAGTCGCACACATCCTAGAACTGTCCGAGAACAGCTCCATGCAGATTTCCTTTTTAGGCAAATTTAAAAAACCAGGTTAATCACGGTGCGATTTGTGATCTCTTATAAAAACTTGGGGTTCCTGTATAGCGTGGAAATGACCATAAGGCAAGATCTGTACAAGCGAGCAAAAGAAACTCAATTATTGCCACAAGACGAAAAATGGTTCCCTGCTTGTCGAAAAGTACGTTTTTATGGCCAGTTCTGCATTGTGTCTTAAGGGCAATAGTGCTACAGCATTCCTGGCTGATAAATATATAAATATTTTGCCCTGACCAGATAAATCACCAGATACGAACTCTATTAAGAACATGCAGAAACTCACCAAGAGGGCTATCGCTAAGCATGTCATTGCCACCAAACACCAGCTTATTGCAGCTCTTATAAATGAGTGCAATCATAACAAAAGCTTTTAAGAGCTGTTATATTATGTATAGAACGTATAGCATGCCTTATAAGAGCTAATATGACAGGAAAAGGAGGCATCACAAAATATTAAAATTTACACAAAATAATTCCTCACAACTTATTAATGCAATATATTTTTTTTTATAAATTAACACTTTTATTTTTGCCTTCACATTTATTATTTTTATTATCTTAAATAACAAGGTTTTCTAATAAAAAATACCGATTGGGCCTACACCCCGTAATTTTCCAGAAAAAATCAGACCAACTCGATAATACAGAAATCTAGGAAGTGTCCCTAATAATTTGGCCAGCTACTGTATATTGGTAAAGCTTGCTCAAATCAGATCAGTCCATTTTATGAGTACTTTCACCACAAACAGATGTCGCAAACAGCTCTGAATCATTGATACTGGTACAAATTGTCACCTGGATTGTGATATTATTTCTGTGTAAATCTGGTTTAATATTAAAGGCAATGTGTTTACTGCTAAAAGCTGTTCACAGTGTTTGATTGGTTTTGTGGTCACTGCTACTAGATTCTTGTTTAAAGATTTGGTATTGACAACACCTGAAAAAAACATACACATAGTTTTGATCCAACAATCGAAATGAAATTAGAACACCATTGTGTAATAGTGAGTGTAAACATTTCTGAACAATATACATAAATATATGTATGTTCTGATCCGCAAATTTGCGTCACTATTAATTTACCGAAGAGATGATGATCGATTAAATTAAAGTCTTTGCTAACTGCCAGTCTCGTTTGTTTAAAAGGTTTTACTTTGTAGTTCTAACTCTACATTCCTTGGGCATTACGTACACAAACTTATTTGCGGGTGTTTAAGCAAATAATTTGGTTCACGTAATGTACGCACGTATAAAAAATACCCCATCGGCCTATATATCTCTGACGTGCACTTAAACGTACTCTTTAATATTGCACGCGGTGTCCGAAACGATGCAATAAACTTGGCCCACGGCTGGCTACATGATTAAATGAAGATACGCATCAGCGCACGCTTGCGTTTAACCCGTAAATAGACACCGCTTGAAAGCCTCGGTTATGTCTCAACGTGGCTTCGAAAGAACCTGTTTGTACTATGTCCTACGCAGAAATACTTGAGGTCAATATCCAGTTTCCTAAAACGACTATCTTAGACTTCTTTCCTATGAACCCTGATGTCGACCTATGTGGCTTTCTCCTAACAGATAAACAGCTTCCTGATCTTACAATTTCAACTATCGTAAGACCGGATTCTGGCAACCGATTTTATGAGACTTATGTAGTACCCAAAAAACCGTGTCTTCTTTGTCTACTAGTGCAAAGTATACGAAGCGAGGTATCGCAGAATAAGGATCAATTTATGACGCTGCATAATACTTTATTTAATTTAAGGTTTAAACAGATCTCTCTTGGATATTTTTGAAAATTTGTTTGGCGAGACTACCGCCACAGTACGTCGGCGGCGGTGGTCTGTCTGTATTAAGCTTACAAATGGCCATACGTGGTTTAAGAAAACAACGTCGTTTTCGTCACATGAACACGAACATGATTCGACGTTTTATTATATCGCAATAGTGTCGTCTGTTTTTCAATATGTAGGTCTAGGTCATTTTAGTCGTGCAGTTTTGTTGAGTTTTGGCAGGTTTTTAATTTTGGTCGCAGCAGAGTCTCTATAAATGTTACTCTTGCTACATTCATCTTGGAAAGATAACTAGATGATGTATGTAGAGACACCTAGTCAAGCTTGAAGTTCTACTTCATTATTTTATGGAGCTGATCACTATGCTTCTTCCTGTTCAACAAGTTCGTGTATAACCCAGGAACACGTATTAGCATCAACTGCCACGCTCTATTTGCACTGTGTTGCACTTTTCTCTCCGGAACAAATAAAAATGTTCTTCACAACAACTTCACATTTCCTTATGATTTCCGCTCTTATAACTCTTGTTAAAATGCCTTGTGTACTTATCGTAACTTGGTTAAATTAATGAAAATTACTTGCCTTTTAGACCTCTCATGTGTCTTGTGGTTTTGATTGCATCCATCAATTAATATGTACTTTCTAAGTATGTCTTGGAAAACATTAGGAAACTAATCTCATAATTAGTATGACCCTGAAATTGCCAATCCGCCTTAGGCTTGATGAATAATTATCAACGCTTGTACCTTGTCCGAATGAGAAAAGGTTTATGCCCTCCAGTTAGACAAAAATAAGTTGGTATTATTTAATACCTATGACGACGACGATAGATGAGGTAACCTGTGAAAATAAAAAGGTATCGTGTTTACGAATCAGGTAAAGTCATGCCCCTGAACATGTGAATGAGATAAGATCATATGTGATGTCAAACAATTCCGCACGACAAAAGAATTCCTCAAGTATTGTCATTCAACTCATAATATTATATCTTCTCACGCTTAACGTCGTCGTGCCATTCTTGACCGTCAAAAAATACATAAACTTCAAAACCGAAAGAAACCAATGACAAAAAATATCTTGATGTGGCGGCCACTTTAGATGACTTGCATAAAGATAATAAAGGAATGATGTGCATATTTGTAAGATTTATCCAATCAGTATTAATGAAATTGAACAACTAGGCATATCAATCTGACATAAACTTAATTTGATAGATTAGAATGAAGAATGATGAAGGATTACACATGCTTCTCAAACAAATGTATTGAAGTTTTAATGAAAACACTTTCAACAATGACTATAAACGTTTACAATCTTTTTTGTTCCCTAGCTTGTGACACAGACACGTTATGGAATGATTTGCTAAGAAATGCATACAATGCTTAAGTGAAAACTTGGAAACAAAGACACGGGAAATTATGATCTCTTACTTTAAGAAAAGCTGCAATAAATTGGTGCTAACGATGATATTAAATAAGCTGACTCCGAAAGTGAGACCAATGATTCAGAAGTTGACGTGATAAACGAAGGATCTGCCAAAACGCGACTTTCAGAATTTTACACGATTTTGTTCAAATTGCGAAAATAATTTGATGCCATTATTACGGCTTTCACTGAACAATTTTAACAAATAATAGATAAAGACGTAATTGTGGGAATTATTTTTGAATGCAGATAACAATGCATCGGTTACGTTGCATGAGGTTGTAGTTATCATTGTGTGGGCCGCGTGTGGTCATCACGACAGTTAGCAAAACCGTGTGATTTCCGAATTTACGACATTTACGCACCTCCCACGTTTATAGCTTTAAGCAATACTCCTAATAGCAAAAAGGTTGATACAACTATCCCTCGAACTAAAAAACCAAGGTTATAAAAATGTAACGCTGAATTAATGGTTACTGAGCTAGAAAACGTATCGAAATGTTTCGCAGTATGTATTATAACTGAAAGGCGATCCTTCGACCTATTGCGCTTGCAACCGTCATTGACCAACACAACAAAAAAACCAATGACTCGTCATTCATGCACTGAACTGAATTTTAAGACGAAATTTAATGCACAGATTCTTTAGTTTTGTAACGTAATCACTAGTTCAAATCACTGATGAAGTCGAACGTGGGATCAATTATTTACCTGCCCCAGTTGTGGCGACTCCAACATTATGTCACTACCCAGTAACGAGTGCAATGTTCTAGATTTCTCGCACAATTAGCGAGTATTTACCCAGCACAGCCAACTTTTTCAGACAATTTAACCAAGTTGCCTTACAGCATTGTTTATCGATATCTAAGTTTCGTTATTCACTAGCAACAGTTTGATTTATAGCTTCATTGATAGCGTATCGCCCTAAATTCTCATGGACAGACTCACCGGACCAGTTTTCTAAAATGTAGCTTTTGCTGAATCAGTTCACTACCTATTGTTGTCGCCTAGAATCTTAGTATTAGCTATATCAGGAATAGGTGTAGCTTCTAAGCCATGATTATTTATAATTGTGTCTTGGTTGGCTGTTACCTTTTTAATTAAACTGTTTTTGCGTGCGGTTCTTATTACAATTCTTTGTCGTCATTAAACCAACTTTAAGGACTGCGATGACGTCTGGCCAGTTACTTCATTATTTTACCTCGATCAGTATTAGGGGTGTTACTTAAATGGCGTTTCTGGTACACCTACACGTTTGCTACAATTGCCGCAAAAGGTTCTCGCGTGGGAGAAGGACGGCGCGGCGGCAACGGCGCGCGCGCGAGTCAGCCCTGCGCCCGCGCAGCTGAGTGGACGCGTTAACGCTCCACACCCTGTGACAGTGAAAGTGCTTCGTGTTTACGAACTGTTAATACTGTGAATGTGCGTGAAACCTAATACGTACTGTAAACTTCAACATCAACACCCGTGTTTATACTGTTTTATTTCATACTGTTGACATGTAAACGTATGATATCAGTGTTCACTTCCACTCAGCCGGCCGGTCAATTTTTTGCTCATCCAACAGCGTGACTACTGTTGCGACAACTTACTACTGTAAAACGTTTTAACTGAAATAGCATTAATTAGCTTACATGTTGTTTATTTTTTTACTTTCTAGTGTTTCTTTATCGCTACTATCTTCGGTCACGGTTCGTTCGGCTCCATCAAAGTCAACTGAGTTAGAGTTACAAGCGGTTGCTTCACGCGTTTTCATGTATTCCAAACGCTTGTCCACCTTGAAGTGTCGCAATTTGCTATTTGCATGTATCCGTTCATTTGACATCTAATTAAAATTATCAATTTGTTAAAGTAAAGTCACCTTTAGTCTTGTGTTACATGTTGCATGAATAAAATATCATATTTCTTACATCCTATTGATATACATCACATTTTAACAGCAGCTTACGTGACGTTACGTAATCTTGAGATAAGTAATTTGAACAATGTCCGTCAAAGTTAAATCTTCTCACGCTCATTTGGTATCAACAGTCAAAATGTTCCGCTTAACATTTAATATAACACTGTTCAAATGAATTCGTAAGATAATATGAATAAACCGGTTCTTGAAAATGACGCATGTCCTGAAGAATTGTTTAAAGAAGAATCTGCAATGACTTCCCCTGTATAATGGTTTTAAAGCAGCGCCTTTGAAATCTGATCTCAAAAGTGCATCCTTTGCAATCGTTCAGCAGGTTCGTGAGTCGTGAGTGAGTGTAGACCGTCGACCCGCGGTGTCTGCACCCAGCCGGAACTGTGACAACTGTTCAACGGAATTCCACCAACAAATGCTACCTTATTTGGTTAATCCACATTCATAACATTCCACTGCATTTAACTCTAATATTCGACTCTATACCTGACTATTATACGGTGTTAATCGATCTGCATATTACTGAGAACAATCTGTTGGAGCTCAAAGCCTGCAACTATTCAGACACGGTCGTATTTATAATCGCTTTAGCTGATTAATACAGCTGCAGCAGCCTGAATATCATTGTATATCGTTATAAATTCCATTGCACAATCTACTATTCAAACAACGAACAGCATTTTATTTCATGGTTTATTTATTTTCGTTTTCTCATTAATATTCTTGACGAAACTGTTTCAATTCGCTGCATTCAGCGGCAAAAACAAGACAAAGCTAGTATTGTCATTCTATCTGTTGATCTAGATCTAGAAAGTGTCGCTGGCTAGACGTAATGCCTCGATAATTGAAGCAATTTCAGTACAGCTACGTGCAGTTGTTTAGTAAGCTACTTATCTGATAATGCTATAACGTACACCGTTACATCTTGTTACACATCGTAAGCTGTAGGTGCACTGTCATAGCCATCATCATCCGTTAGTTTTTTGCGATCATTCCACTCAGCTATTACACAGATTGCATGTAGATTCCTCGATAACGTCAAGTCATTCGGATCTTGCAGTAGCAATTCGCGTTTCTTGCAGCTTGCCCGAACATGCAGTTCGGTAATGCTACAGTTCTCTTTCCGCGGAACAGATTATGCGCCGCGCTAGGCCTTCATTGTTTCGCAAGCCGCAATGCTCTGATTGCAACGCCATACATACAAACACACAACTCGTTTTGCAATTACACCATAACTAGAAGTTATAAATATTATCTAATAACTGTAACAGATTTGCGTAACATCTTTCTACTTGAAATAGAAATAAAAATATTGTCCTCTATGATGTCAAGACAGCCATACCGCGTCGAACGATGCAAAAAACGTTAGAAGTGATGATTTGCAAGGCAATATTATTTTATAGTTATTGCAAAATTAAACGCTTTTGTGCATTGAAGCGTAGCTAACGATTTTCAAATACCAATTTAGGTGCATTAACCACATCCAATGTCAGGCGAACTATTACAATTTGGCACGTTGCGATACCGCGGCGCTTAGCATTGAAACGGTGAAAAAAAAATCAGCGGTTCTCGATTCTAGTGGCGATGCAAACGTCGATCCGTACAATCGTGGTACCAGTCGACCCTGAGACGGCCGGCAACGCAGCTGCCGACGACTTGTTTCGCTTTTTTTTTAACTTGATCGTGCGGCTGAGTTAAGGAAGCCTTTTTAATATCTCAAACTTCAATATTTAGTGATTCAGCAGAATCAGCAGTATGACTGATACTCTACAGTGGTACGTTGTTCGTTGACAGTGCAAACGGATGTCTGATCGAACGTTCTTTGTTCGAAAAAGTGCTCATGAGTCAAAGTGAAGTGATGATGTGACACAGTGATAACGGCGATGGTGAACAATGATCTCCGAGAGGCCCCAGGTGAACGGTGGCGTCGGCCCTCCCGCGCCCCCGAGGCTAAGGACATTCCGAAGGAACTGCGGCGATCAAGGTGCACCAGGCTGATTAATTATCCCAATTATCAATATTCGATACATGGTCAACAATTTGAACTGGTTCAACCGTGACTCAAGATTGTATTTGTTCTTAATTGCTAAAAATCCTTGCGTTTACCTGTCAAAAACTTGTTTGTTTAATACAACAAACATGTTTGGCGAATTTCGTAGCGTACTTGAATTAACATAGTGTGTTAGCATTGGAAAAACTTCGATAATTTTACCATGACCGAACCAATTTCAAATCTTGAGTCGTGATCGTGAATCCGTTGATCTGGTGATCTGGTGTTAATCGGCCCGTTGTCATCTTGATCGTCATTTGTTGTAGTGTTCATAACGTCACCAACGAAGGTGTATATCGACACGAGCGCCAAGTGCTCGTACTACAGTGAGAACGATGAGCGCACGCGCAGACCGGAGTACCTTGGCGATAGAGTGAGGCTCATCGATGTCCTGGACCGCACCTGCTGGCTCAACATCAGAACCGTGCTACAAGATGGAGAAATCGAAATACAAGATCTCATTGCATTTTTTGGTACTTACTATTCTGTTCCGCTTATTTAATTTAAGTATTTATGCTGAAACTTTTAAAGAGACTTCAAAGTCCAATATTTTTTTGTAGATCGTACACTATTGGTTAGATACAGTGATCTCAAGTATCGGATATTAAAACAGCTGATGGATATTGCAAAACATTATCGATAGATCTCAATCCCATGCTTGTCAACATACCTCGGATAATGAGATTAAGTGACATCGTCTTTATGTGCTTGTAATAACACTGTGTACCGTGTCATTAGCTATAGACCTGCTACAGCTCGATCACTAGTGTGCACTTTCTAGCTTTCTACTTGATAGACGTGCTCTTCTAGATCATGCTTTGAAAAACTATAATTAATGGGTTCAAGTGGGTGATAAAACTGTTTGTTTTTAACTGTTACTTTGATAAATTCATTGACCTTATCGTTAAGAATTCACTCTAAAAGAGCGCTCAAACGTGTCTTAGAATGTCTACAGTTTCACGAGTTTAACCTGTCCGTCTATACTTTTTATTTATCTAGGTTTATTTCCAAATCATAATTTATTTTTTTTAAACCGTGTCTGGCGCTTAAACTGTTTAGTTGTATATTTTAGCTTTTGTCTCGGATAACAAATATACCTGCTTTTAGGTTTGCTGCATTGACGATAGGGTCTGACAATATTTAAAAAAAATACTAATTACACAAATGTAACCGGTACTTCTATTAGAAAAACAGCTGCGTTTAAAAGCTATTTGTCTCACCCTAATTCACTCAGACAGTTTCTAGTTCAATAACTATCATTAAATTCATTGGATAATAGCTCGCGTGTCTCACACAATAGACACAGTTGTCTCTCCGACTACTACTGACAAGAAAGTGAAAACACAAAAACGCATACATGACGTATACTTAAGTTATTACTTACAATCACAAGTTGATGTCACTTTTCGCGTTTTTCCACTTAACTTTTAAGTCGAGACCTATGATAAATTGTTTGGGATAGCTCTCGATTTCTATTTGTTTGACGTCAGTTCTTCGTATTTGTACTTTCAATATCTAAATGAAGTCATGTTCAATACTGGTTAGGTTGAGACTACAAAACTGGTTGTAAATGTCAAAGGCATCATTATCGTGGTCCAATCAAGTCATTCCGTTTCCTTCAGCGTGTTTGTAGGCAAGGGCAGAAGTAATAACCGTATTACGTACTTCATGTTCGTCAAGATATTTGTGATTGATTCCATGGTCGTACGCCATTGCGGGAAGAGAAAACATCCGTTCAATTACTATGATGAAGTATATGGAAGATAATTCTGCAATTTATATTAAGGATAGATTGTCAACATGTAGTTATAAATGTCGTTTAAGACAGTACTTATAAACTTACAAACTCTGCTGATATTGTTGGCAAACTTATATGCGAACAGCATAAAGATACAGATATTTCATTGGTCAATAAAACGATACGAATGCAATAACCTGGTAAAACCCTTATTCATATGCAATATATGCGAAGTAGGTAGGTGTTTGTCATCCATAAGATTTTCGATTGTGACTTAAACATAACCAAATATAAAAGCAATGCAATGCTTCATTAGATCGATCGTATCTATTCAATTGAGCAACTGTTTGCTAGTCGATAACCAAATCGTTTTTAATGCGATCATATTGTTGGCGCGGCTAATGGATAAGAGATGGCTAATGGTCGTGTCACTTTTGTTGTTTACATTATCACTGGTATTACCAACATAATCACCGCTTACTTTTCCAAGTATGATTTGATATGAAGCTCCAATTTCCAAAATACTTAGTTTACCTACTTTTACTTTTTAATATCTGCCCTTCCTCAACTCATTGGCTACAGGCAATTACAGTGAATTCGTGAGTCATGTTCATCCATTAAATCCATTAAATAATGGGAAACTTGTATTTTATGTATGTGCAGCAATTTGTTATTAAATCTCTTCCGCACTTCATCTTAATGGTTTCCAATTACATGTTAGTTCCATTAAATTAATAGTACCGAGATCTTGTTCGTATTTATGTCAGAATAATGAGATCCACAGCGTTCGATTTGCAAAATGTTGCGTGAATTGAGAATTTCGTAATCATGCGTAACTTTCGCCTTAATGTGGAGTGAATAATCTAAACTATCTATAAATATTTTCACACGGGTACTCATTTTGATGGTTTCCTGAGGAAGTTGGGTGTGGTATAATATCGTCGGACAACAGGCTAAAGATACTTAAGTGAAGGTAGACTATAGGCGTGTTACACATTCAAGCGGATGAAAGGATTCGATTCGGCCAGGTTCGGCATTCTGAATATAACAGTTGATTACACAAAGTTGTCATTTCTTAATTTGTCAATAAAGTGGTTTTTATGCAAGGTAAATCACATTCTCATGTAATTTTGTAAATGGGTATCGAAATTTAGGGTATCTTGCCTATTAATATCCATGAGAAGCTACCGTTTGTAAGGAGTAACTAGAGTCAATTCTTGTTTGTCTCGACTTTCAAAAGCACTTGTTATTGTTTATCATTCAAATAAATAATTTGACTTATTTAATTACGTATTGTTGCGACTGAGTCAACCTTACTGTTGTGGCTATACTTGATTAAAACAACTTCTGGAAAACAACTTTTGTATTCACTATTTTTATCAATTGACTGCTTGCCTGATGGGATGTCAATGCATGCTTTATTCTATAAAAAAATACTAAAGTAACCAGAGACTATACTGTACCATGCTTTACCCTAACAGAAAGCGTCATATGCTAACCTAACATAATGTAATTTCAGTCCACCATCCATTGCACATCGACAGAGTTAAAACATGATGCAAATCTTTGACCCGATCAGTCATACAGACGCTTGTTAGTAACTTTGCAACGTGTGTCCGTGCTTGCGCAAGAGTACCTGCTGGCGACGAATTTCTTTGAAAGACGTCTTTAATGTTCTTCGCAAAGTCAAAACGACATAAATCACTTTGAATTCTTGATGCATTCAAAGTGCTCTTCACCGTTTTGACCTAGTTGTGAATGTTTCCTTGTTCCAAAATGCTAATCAAATGCAAAATCTTTCTCTTAATATTGGAAAAAGAAGTAAATCAATAAACAATAGTTTAGAATTTCGATTGATAGAAATAATGTTTAGAGTTATTTTCTGTTTATAAAGCTTCCGCGAAAGTTGTGAATGGCTTTAATTAATTTCTTTTTCAATTCTATACAATTTGTTTCGAGTTCATTGTTTCAATGATTTCTGTCAAAATAGTCAAACAGCGCCGAACTTCCAAAGACATTAGATTAAAAATTGCCTATCTTATCCTTTCTTAAGGTTCAAGATCCAGAATTATTCAGTTTCACCAGAACTGACAGACAGATAGGTAGCTTCGAATGTATAACATATTAGAATGGGTTGAACCGACCTTACCTTGACATTAGTCCGGGGCTCACGCAAATTCTTTTTTTCTTGTCAACCTTCGTCGTATCGTAATCGTAATAATAGAATAAGGAGCAGGTTTATATTGGTTTTCTAATGTACTTTCTGTTAGATTTAGATTCTTCATGTTAGAAGACTCTACGAGTCTTCTAACATTTTCTTATTCTTAAGATCGCTGGTGCCATCAGGTTCGCCCGAGTGGTTATGCTTTGCAAAAAGCGGATTTTCATACAAATTTTCCAGAACTTGCCTACATAGGGGCTGAATTTTAAAATGTCCTTTCCTTAGTTAACACCTAAATCACTTAAGAAGCAGTTGTGCAAAATTTTATGTTTCTAGACACCGCGGTTCCACCCGTCCGTTTATCGATCCGTCAACGAACTGTGTCGATTCCTTCTTCTATAGATATGGATAATTGGTAAACGTCCGAATGCAGCAACACGTGATATGAGGCAATGCAATTACTGAAAACTGTTGGTTCGCCCTCGACCGCAGGTTGTGCAAGAGTGGCTGACTGAATAAACATGTCAAATGCAGCGACAGCTTATGTAACGAAGGGACTTAAACCCTGACACTCGCTGCTTTTATTGTAACACTAATTTTATTTGACTGTTAAACCCTTCTGGAGTTTTTTTTTAATATAAGCATCTGCTTTTTACTTCAAGATATTTTCAAATATTACCACAACGAAGCAGCATAATGACCCCAACGTTACCTTTCTAACCACACAACAGGGAAAACACTTGAAACCAACAATATTCATCCGGACTCGGTCGGCTGTTTCAACAAGCACTCTTGCGCAAAACCTGTCGTGCCAACCAGCAAACGGACGGACATCATGGTTATGTAACGAGGGACAGTCAACAAAGACCTTGACCATACATGCTTGCCAAGAATCTGTATGTAGTTACCAGATATTAGAATTGATGATTTTATGAAATGTTCAATTAGTGTTCGACAAAATTATAAAATGGGCGTGTTCATTTTATTGCATGAAGTGGTTAAGTTAGAACCACAATTTGAGGATATGGTATAGGTAATCTGGGCTGGGCGTGTCCAAGTTGTAATCTTTCCGTTTTCATTTCACAAATGTCCTTTAGTTTTTTCGTGAGATAGTAAAATGCTTTTCACAGCATTCACATTTTCAAAATGGTTGTAGGGTTAATGTATTAAGACAAATATTTGCTTCCATGTTTTAATGGCATTGAGGAGAAGAGAGGAATGTATGATTTCATATACTTAGTTATTTCATCATATTTTTCTAAAATATGATGAAAGAGCGCTTCATGCAAAAAATAATAATAGCATTTAAAAAATACAGTCGGATTTCGGTCGGACCAATTATATTAATTTAAATAACTATTGGATGCATCAGGTTGTTGATTGGTGCTTGCAAATTTTTGTAATTTATGATTTTGTTATTAGTATTTACATTAATTGATTTATTGCCTTCCATTTAGTGAAATCTAAGTTGTTCCTTTTTTCTAATTTACTGTGTTTGTATTAAATAATATTTGTGTGTTTGATCCACTTTCTTCTTCATCGACGTTTGTCGTCACCGTTACTATTATAAGCTGTATTAATTAATTATACATTTCATATTAATAATTAACAGGATTTGACCATATTTATTTAATTTCTTGGCCAAATTCCATTTTAATTTGGTTCCTGTTCTCAAGAGATTCAATTAATATTGACGATATGTGACTTTATGTAACACTAGCGACCCGCCCCAGCTTCGCACGGGTGTTACAAATCTTTAAAAATCCCGGCTTTTCTCTGCTATATTATGCATGTATTATACACATAAACCTTCCTTAAGGATCACTCTGTCTATTAAAAAAAAAAAGACGGGTTGCACTCCGGGAGTGCCGGCAGAAGTGAAAACTTGATTATTAACAGCGTGCCACGCGCATCCATGGATGATGACAGCTGTCTACTATCCATCCGTCCAACGCTTTTTCGATCAGGTCACGTGTCCTGACGCGAGTTTAAGATTTTATACCCATTACAGAAAAAGTGCTCAACGCCGCTAAAGAAGTTTTCACTTCAAAAACTGTATCAAAATCCGTTGCGTAGTTTTAAAGATCTAAACATACATAGGGACAGACAGACGCGAGCGACTTTGTTTTTTACTAAGTATGTAGCTGTGATAGTGAAGAGCCTGCTATCTTAAAACAGTACATATTGATATGATGCAGTTAATTAAAAACAGTATAATATACTTAAACTTGTAAGTAATGAACAATTAATCATCGGCTAACGAGTAGCGACACTTTGAGCGACACAATCACACAACGTAAAGATAAAAATAAATAGTACCTGCTCCCTCGATAGATGGCGTTGTGCATTCAGCGCACATTTCTGAATCGCGCTATGGTTTCGTTACCGCGCGAATGGTATAAGCCCAGCCAAGCTCTACCTCACTATCTCTGGTTTCCCTTCAAAACGCATAAATCTTTCGCCTTTTACTAAAGATTTCCGTGGAGGGGAACACTCAAATGAGTCTATAATATTTTTTGAATACTCTGCTTCGGCAGAGTAAGAATTCCTTTGTGATATAATAATTAGTCGCTTTAGCAATTAGCATTAGCATTACTTAATTAATTAATTCTTTGGACTAGTGTAACTTTATAAAAGTTTATTTTTTCTTTACACGTAATCTGTAAAACGGTCTTTGTACTCATTAGCACAACTTTTAGTATGAAAAATACAACCGAGAAATCGCAAAATTCTAGCTGATTATTTATAGCGTTTTCGGTCACTTCCAAATAGTGTACAAGTTGGCCGAAATTAGGAGTTCAACAACTCTTTTTGAGATTTGTGCTATAGAAAAATTAATTTTGTATAAATATTCATACTTTGGAACTTGATTATGAAGTCCTAGACTGTCCAAACGAAACACATGATTAAAACAATTTTATTGATTTTTTTTTAAATATTATTAACTTAATCCTTAATATATTAAAATTTGATACGGAATTAATTCAGCACGTTTTCTTAATAGTTTTTAATTAGCATTAAAAACAATACGTCACCAATGACACCAATATTATCTTTACATAATATAAAATAAAGAATCCTGTCTGCATGCTTAATCTTTTGAATTTCGAAACGCTTTCAAAAGCGGGTTCTCTTCGTAGATACATTTAATAGACAGAGAATCAAGAAGGTTTATAATATAAACCTAATATAAAAAATGTTCTATCTACAATATTTAATGTACTTTACCTCCATGTGGCATAGCCGTGGGACACCCTGTATATTACGAGCATTTAGTTAAGAATAGTAATAGATTTTGAAACATTTATTACACCTTTGCGGGTTGCTAGTTATTGAAAATTAAAATGATATTTATTTTGTAAATTGGTTAAACACACTTCAAACTCAAACTCAAAACTATTTTATTCAAAAAAAACCATTTACAGGTAGGTACTTTTGAATCGTCAAGGTGTCAGTCTGACAGAAAAATCTTCCGGACTCCCAAGCCTGGCTTGTATGTAGTTTTATTTGAAGTTGAGTTTGTATTGTCCATAAGTTTAATGTAAAATTGTTACTGGCATATTAAAATTTTGTTTTTTTTTTATGCACTAGTGTGTCAATCACATATTTTTTTTTAATTATGTACGATTATGACTCATTACGGTAGGTGGCTCGATTTACGAGTCCGGGAGTGTATTACACTTTACGTCAGCAAATCCCCATCATTCGCTTAACATATTAATGACCAACCGACAGTCGCCTGTCGGGCTGCTATTGTCTTTCTATAGTGTCTCAAATCACGTGTGTTCGAAGGATTAAAATAACAAAAATATGAATGTGTAATAACTAATAATATAATTTATAATATTTATGTTTTTTTTTCTAATTATTTTCCTACGTTGTCAACAGAATGTGACAGCAGCGATTCTGGGCACCTGTACGAGTCGCTGGAGCCGGCGCCAGCGCAGCCGCACCCCCCTCACCCCCCGCCGCCCATCCCCCTCGAAGAGGATTTCGACTCCTTCGATAGCGACAGCGAAACTGACGACCATGATAAGGTATGGACAATTTTATTTGATTGGTATTTCATAGATATTGTTTATTTTTTGTGAAAAATATAAATATTTTAAGAAAAACTTTTTTTAAATATAATTATATTTATTTAAATAAATATCACACTTTATTTATTCATTTATAAACCAACTTAAATTAACGATTGCACCACACATAAAAGTAATATGTAGGTTAGCATTTATAAAACATATTACATTAATAAATTACATTATTAATTGCTGGATTATAAACAGTGATAAAATAAATAATCAAATAACATAATGCTCAATACGTACAGCGCCATCTGACGACCACTGTGTGAACTAGCCAACTTTTGTTTTGCTACTAAATTAATTAGTATTTGAAATCACTGTATTTGTTTAATTATGTGACAAACAAGGTAATATTTATTAAATATGTTTGTCCCACTTCAGGGAAAACAAATATATTGCCTTTTGCGTTTCCTGTCATTTGTGAGTTTAATATTGTTGCGTGACCACGCTTAAAAATGAGTTGTTTTTATTCAGCTAGCAAGCAAACAGTCGTTTTGTATCCTAAGAAAAATGATTATGTGCAAAATAAGAGTAAGTTACAAATAACTTAAATTTTTATAGGGTCATTAACTAAAACCTTAAAAAACTCTTTTTAGACTAAATACTTGTAATTGCATTGCATGTAACTTTTATTTAAAAAAATGCTACCTGCATTATACATTAAATTGTAACAATATTTTGATGTTTCTAACTTTACATTGCGATTAGAACGCAAGATATTAATTATTATCACGTTTTTCAATTAGCGTAACTATAATTATGTACATAAATACGTAAATCTGTATATTCTTACTAATTTGTTTGGTTTTTCTATTTTCAGTCCACATACGCCCCGGCAGCGCCTACTTTGCCCGCATCGAGGTTGCCCAACCCGCCTACCAACGTCGGACAATACACACTGACGAAAATAGCCAGCGCTGCCCAACGGAAGATGAGGCAAATCAAGCGAAACCTCACCAAAAGATATTCCGGTAATAAAACAATTTTATAAAAATGCAAAAAGCTTATTCCGATACCGGGAATCGAACCCGAGCCTCCTGGGTGAGAGCCAGGTATCCTAGCCACTAGACCATATCGGATGTTGAGTACAGGGCTGAAATTGTTGATTGCCTCATAAAACTAGTATTTTATCGTAATTCCAGAAAGAGATCACGGAGTTTTGATTTTAATTGGTCGGTAATAGCACACGTTTAGAGCCAATTCAGAGCTATATTACCCCTGAAATACTTCGCCAGTCATGATTTAGTAATTACAAAGCCAGACTCGAAAATAACGCGGCTACCTAATTATTTCCTTGAAAGTTTTTATTAAATATACCAATAAAGTATTAAAATATACTTTATGACTTCACTTTAACCTTGATCATTGCAAATTTCGATTAGAATAAACTCACAATCTCCGATTGCCTTAAATTAACTATATTCAGTCCAAATCATATCTTTTTCCGTCGATATCTCTGAAGATAAGCACTGACCCACTTTCGTCATCTCAGACGAAAGTCGATTAACAAAGCATTCTATTTCCAGTGGCGATGGACGGCAAACCGTTCGCGAAGTCGACCAACAACCCGACGATCTACGACGAGAAAAAGAAGTCGCCCATATACGCGAACTGCGAAAGACAGGAGCCAGTGTACACCAACATCAACTTTAGCGACTCGCGCCCGGTGTTAAATAAGACTGAAATTCCCTTGACAAAGGTGTACGGTTCGCTGAAAGAGGAGCTGAAGACTGTTATTTCGGATAAGAGGGCGAGTTTTGAGGGGCCTGTGATCCCAGAGAAGGTCCCAGAGAAGGTCCCAGAGAAACCGGTGACTCCGACCTCTGAGGCTGGGAAGAAGGACAGTGGGACTCTCTCTAGGAAGGCATACTTCTCGTTCAAGTCACGGTTCCGGAGAGCCACGTCTCTGGCCGTGGACATCAATTCGGATGTGCCCAGTGCTCTGAAGATCACTAACTCGACTTTCTACCTCACTGACTCTATGGATGGCGACTCTGGGTTTAGTAACTGGTGAGTTGGGTTGTTTTGTTATTATTTTTTATTTAAAAGTGTGAATGCGAATTCTTTTTTTGTTTACAAAGGATTTATATTTATTTATTTCATCATTAACAATATTCATATTGTGTTTTATGTCACTTAATTTAATGTCACACAATTTATGAATTCTAAATTAAATTAATATAAATATAAATTCTAAAGGTACCATGCAAATGATAAAAACTAAATACTATTTCTAAGTATAGGACTGTTCAGTTGTTAATCATGCTATAAAGTAAATAATTTTAAAATGTAGTTCAATTAAAATAATATTTACACACAATTACCTGTATTAAAGTCAAATAGATATATTACATGAAAATTACACTATGCAAATGTTTTATTTGAACATACAATAGAATTAGCATATCATTTATGTGTTTTTTTTATTTGCAAAATTGGCAGACCTGACTATAAATTACTCTTGATTTTCCTTATAACCTTGTGTGACCTAAAAAAGTTAATCAGACACGGACATTTGAGGTAAATCTTCAGAAAACTAACTAGGTACCAATGCATAAAATGAAACATTTACAACATCAAATCATTGTTTTTTTTTACATCGGAGAAACTTAAAGGTTTGCTCTTTTTGGATGCACGGCAGTGCTACGCCAAGTACTGACCATATTTTTGCTATTGGGAAAAATCATGTAAAGAAAGAAAGAAAGAAATATATTTATTTGGCACACATTTAGACAAATACTTACAGAGTAGAAAACCACATGTTATAAAAAAAACAATGATATAGAAAAGAAAAAAAAATTGGTTGCCTGTAAAGTCGGTATACGGGCGAAAGTTTTACGTGACAAATGCCCGAGTGGAAGGGACGCGTGCCTCTCACTCGCTCTCATTGTGAGCGCATAACGTGAGCGGAGCGTAACGCAGTTTCTTGAAGTGTCACCCGGCAAACCAATTTATAAGACGTTGTCACGTCAAAAAACTGCGTGTCTCGCGGCTGCGCCAAATAGGTCCAGTTCAGCAAAATGCCAGACTACGTTGCCTGACGCTGGTTTTCAACTGAACCCTAACAAGTCTTAAAGACACATTATTTCTTGTCATTGACTTCCGTTCTTGAACACTAACCTGTCATGCATTTGTTTGTGAACAGCAGCGACAACGGCCAGCCGGGCAGCACGGAGACACTATCGCCCGAGAGCGGCACGAAGCGGCGCGACGGTAGGCGGCGCCTGGCTGACTCCTCCCCCTGCCTGTGTCCCGCGCGCCCCGCGCTGCCCCCGCCCCCGCCCCCGCCGCTCGCCCCCGCGCCCCTCACGCCCCCGCGCGCGCCCTCACCGCCTGCCACCGCCACTGACTTTAGCGCTGTCAACGAAGGTAACGCACAGCCGTCAACTGGACCCGGTGTGGTGTAACGCTAATGTTATAAGACCCTTTCTGAGTGACAGGATATCGATATCGCTTTACTAATAGTATTTAATGCCGATTTTGATGAGCTTTTTTTTTTATAGAATAATATTTTGATATTCGAACCAACGTATGCGGCGGCTATGCGCTAGCGCAAACTTTTTACATCATGAAAAGATGCATGCCATTATCCCTTTATGTTCCAAGTCATTATATTCAATAAACAAAAAATTATGATTTTAACGGCCGACGCGACGTGTCGCTCTCAAATACATCTTAAATACGCATGTTGGTTTGATTATCTTCTAAGCTTTATTTTAAGATTCTAAGATTATTTAAGTACTTAACTATTATATGATATCGGCTACGATCAAGATATTACAATTTTCATCTTCAAAATTATACTATAATTATGGAACTTGGCCAGAACTGTACCCGTCTAGGACCAAGATTCTTTTAAATAATTTCTCCAAGTTTCTTATTTAATTATCTAAAAGCTCTGTAAACAGATATTTCAGTTGACGTCTGTCCGTATCGCGTAATGAAGGTTTAGCCCATAGACTACAGGTTTATGGTTTAACCGAATAGTTGTAACGCAGCCTTTTTATTGGCTGACTACGAAGACAGCGCTAAACTGAGGTCAGTGCCTGACACGGTGGGAATAACTATTTAAATAACTAGGTAAAGATGAATTTGCGTAATTATGTTAAATTAATAGTGAGGGTTTTTTTTTTGTTCTTTGTCCGAATTTCAATGAAGTACTCTGACTTCATACAAAGTTTCCAAGTAATATTGAACTGATATAATGGCGTTAAATGCTACTAATATTATAAATACGTAGTTTAAATTTCAGTAAGAGTCTTCTGAATACTTCAATTTCCTCCGTAATAAACCTACTCTTACTAAAACTTAGTTACGTTCAAAACAAAAAAAAAGTCAAAGAATTTACGAAAGGCATTTACAAAAAAATATGTTTGAAAATATTCGCGCGAGTACTCAAAATATGCTTCCCAAAAACTGAGCCGAAATAAATCACTTAGCAAGTACTTTGGCTTAGATATACTCCATCTCTATCTTCCCATTGTAACTTGACAGATGTAAGACGATGACAGCAATATTGCTTGTTGGAAATACTTGCTAAGCAAGAACGTTTTATCTCAGCCTGAGTAAATACTAAGAAAATATCTAATTAATGAAGTTATTGGGACGTTTCAATAATTTCTCAATAATCTGTAGTTTCTTCGTTCTAAACATACTTTAATTTTAACGATCTCTCTTACAAATATCAGTTCGTTGTAAGTTTTCCGCAAGTCATAACTTTGAAGTACTGTAAACTGCAGCCAACCTTGTAGTAATCGCCTCGTCTTGTACACTCAGCGAAGTCAATAAGTATGCAGAACTGTCAGATATAGTACAAGTTTCCTCAGAAACATTAAATAGATTTTTGGTATACATTTTATTTAATTTAGAAAATATGAAGAAAAATGTCGAAGAAAAGATGGATAAATAAGTGAAAACATGGCGGTTTGCCGAATGATATGGAAGTCTAAGACATGTTGAGCCGACCCCAAGTAAAAAAAAATAGGACAGGAAGACGAACGAAGGGATAATAATTATTTCTTTAATTCATTATTTTAAATTTCATTTCAATGCTTCCACCGAGGTTCAAGAAAACTTTATATATTAATATTTTAAATTATTCTGACGCCCCTTCGTACTTATCTACTGTGCTGACTATACACAGCTGACGTTATCAGCAAGAACATTGTTCCTAATATATGTACATCGAGGTATATGCAGTCGTGCAAGGACCGTTGCACAAGTTTTCTTTGTTTTTTCCTCAATTAAAAACGAGCATTATTTCTAAAGAAACTCTTTGGTGCCGATAGTTTGTTTGCATTGATTTTTATCGTTCTGGTACTTTAGTTTTGCCTTACCAAATAAATTTTTTAATTTATTTGGTATACTAGAGACTCTGGCTAGTTTTATCATATTAAAGTCTAATTTCGATAGATTATGTATTGATAGACAAAAGTTCTAACATTTAAAAATAGAACACGGCTTAATCACAAGCAATCAGAAGTTACACGAACCCGAAAAATTGTTTCAATCAAATATTTTCTTATACTTCTTCCTTCTGAAAAATGCATTGAAAGAAGTACTTTTGCCACTTCTGTATCTAAAAATATTGATGTCTCAAAAAAAACTTTTTTTTATAAAACGTGCTTCATAGAATTATTATTCTTTGTAGGTACCTATCATGCCTGATCTAATAATACAAACTATTAATTTTAAGTAAAAACTTCGTCTGTGTACCCAATATTAATTCTGCTCATAGATATCATACTCAGTTCTCTGAAAAACTGCAAATTGATAATTTCAAAACCTAGAAGGATGGTTTACCACAACTGACGCATACAGATCATTAAGGCGCTCCTAAACGGGCAACATAATTGCTGCAATTTTATTGCAGCAATTTTTGAGCATGGCCCGGCAACTCCGGCAATATTGCCGGTGTTGCTCGGCCATATATTGCAGCAATTTTTTTTCATACAAAAAGTGTGGCCCGGCAATACCGGCAATATTGCAGAGAGTTCGGAAACATTGCCGGGCAATGCCGGCAATGTATTGCAGCAACACAATTGCAGTAAAAAATTGCCCGTTTAGGAGCACCTTTAGTTCGTTTAAAATTAGGGTTCCGTAATAAATTCGAATATACAGAACCGTAAAATAGTTATTCCCACAGCAGGGTGGTTGGGGATACTGCACTGTACACGTACATATGTTTGCACTGTCTTGCGTTTTTTAATTTTTGTTTCAACAACTATTATTTTTCTGGCACCTGTATAAAATGGCGCTTGTTCGGCTCATTTTTACATCCATTCCAATATTAGTACTTCCATAACGAATGGTTCTTCATACTAATGCATGCTTCATAGTAATGGATGTAAAAAGACGCAAATGACATTTTATATTGGTGCCAATTTCTTATAATTTTCTATATGGTAACACACTTGGTTGAGGCTTGTAACACTAGAATGTTATTTTTAATTTTCTCTTCACAATATTTCAATTATATGTAAACCATTTTCAAATAGACAATTATCTCATTTTTGACGTAATTGTCTTAATTGTAATCATGATCTAATGCACGATAGCAATTAGGATTGATTACAGCCAATGAACATTCTTGCGGAAATATCCAAGATTCTTCTGTTCTTGTAATTTAAATTTCCACTAGCTTTTGCCGGTGTCTTCGTTCCCGTTTCTGGAGGATTTCCGGGATGAACACTATCCTTAATCCTTTTTCGGGTCTCAGACTATATCTGTACCAAATTTCATTTAAATCGGTACAGTGGTTTAGGCGTGAAGAAGAGACGGACAGACAGACATACAGAGTTACTTTCGCATTTATAATATTAGTATGGAAGTATGGAATTATGGATTTTTATTTTATTATATCTCTGTTGTGTGGTGTAGATGGATTAATAGACAGAAAAAAACATTTATTAGGTGCCCAAAAATATCGAATATCAGACAAAAATACAAAAAAGATGTAGGTTGCAACTAGGGTTGCCAACTGTACTCTGAAATAGAGTGTTGTGCTCTATTTTAAGGAAGCTTTCTCTAAGTATAATCTCTAATACTCTAAGAGCACGCTGAAATACTCTATTTTGACCATTTTTTTTGAAGTGAAAACTTCTTTAGCGGCGTTGAGCACTTTTTCTGTAATGGGTATAAAATCTTAAACTCGCGTCAGGACACGTGACCTGATCGAAAAAGCGTAGGACGGATGGATAGTAGACAGCTATAATCAAGTTTTCACTTCTGCCGGCACTCCCGGAGTGCAACCCGTCTTTTTTTTTTTTTTAGTGTTACTGTCTGGCCCAAAAACCTCAAAAAAGTTTTATCTTAATATATATGTCGGAGTTTTGTCGCCGGATGGTCGAGCCATCGCGATGGACACGAAATAACACTCACAAAACTTTGATTTTAAATTATATTGTCTAATCACAAAATAAGTATTGCAAAATAATAAACGATGCTACAGATCTACACAGATTTGAAATACGGAACGCGGGAAGTTTAGCGCGGAGTAATGGCCAACCGTGTCACTCGGTGTCCGATCCAAAAGTGAAGTGAACTGCTCGCTCCATCACCAAACGTCAGAAAAGGGCTGTCAACTGTCAGTTGGACATTTCTCCAGTATTGCCATTACTCCACACTAACCATCCCCAAGTTAATACTTGACGTTCCTACGAACAACAAATTAGTTCTTACAAACTAAGTTAGATGGCGTTAATTTGAATGTGTGCGTCGGCGCTTCGACACGGCCGTCCTGATGATCACACGTCCTCGTGTGAAGTACCTGAAATGAAAGAAAACTTCCGAACAGTACTCATTCAAAAATGTTCGGCCATACCTGACCCAAGTAGATAGGGTATTAAGGGAACTTCATTAAAAACCAGTACAAGTCTAATGAAAATCATTATCAAATCTTTCCTCAAAAGCTGACATGTTGAACAACGCCAATACTCTGACCCTCAAGGGTATCCATCATCACACTTATGATCTCGAAAAACGACCTCCATCCGGCCATCACCACGTAACCTCCATCCGGTTACTAACACAACAGGCAACCTCTATCCAGTCACCAACACACGTAACCTCCATCCGGTTACTACCACAATAGGCAACCTCTATCCGGTCACCAACACACGTAACCTCCATCCAGTTACTACCACAACACTAGCCGGATCGAATTTCGAGCCTTTATCAAATCATACTAACTAGGTTTGTTCAACATGGTAACTTCATTTGTCCAATTACGGTACAGGATATAAGGGACTTTCTACTAGCTATCCTAGATACATTTTTTTACTACTAAGCATTCAATCAGTTTTGTCGGCGTCTTTTATCGTGTCAGTCTCGTCATCGTAATCGTCATCTATGTGTGTCAACGTCAGTAATTTTTCGCAGTCGGTAGTGCGCGTACTTGTACGTCCGGGCAGAAGAAAGAGACTTCAAAAAATAACGGTCACTGTCAAGTACCTCGATTACCTTAAACGGTCCCCCGTATTTTGGGTCAAGTTTGGTCTGGTTTCGCTCTTACTCTCTGCAGCAAAACAAGTCACCTATGGAGAACGGTTTTACCTTTGCCTTTGTAGAGTCGAAACGTTTCTTGTCACAAGCAGAAGCTCTGTCCATGTTGTCTACAGCCATCTTTCTAGCCTCAACGATGTCGACAAGAGGTTCTTCATCACTTGCTGTCATAATGTCAATAGGTCTAGAAGTCTTACCTATCAGCAACTCAAGTGGGCTAGCTTTCGTGACTCGACTTACCGTGCAGTTGTGAGCAAGCTGAATATCGGGCAACGCATCTTGCCACGAATGATCGCTCGTTTCTACGGCAGTGAGCATTCTTGAGCGTGCTCATTACTCGCTCAACCTGCCCGTTGGCACGAGAACTACCTGTAGCTATTAAGTGTAGCATGATATGAGCTGAGGTACAGTACTCCCTGAACTCCTTGCTAGCGAAGCAGCGTCCTTGGTCGGCGATCAAGCGCGACGGAGCACTGAAGATAGCGACACAAACCTTCAGCACTTTGATACTACTAGCTGTATCGATGCACAAAGTGTGATGCAGCAAAACGTACTTGGTGAAGGCGTTTATTATAACAAAAACGTACTCCTTTTGGTCGTTTTTGCCACTCAGCTTCCCGGTGGCGTCGATATGCAGTGTATGCCATGGTATTGCTACTTTTGGAATTGGGTGCATTTCTGCCTGGATCTTACCTGCATGTGACTTTGATATCCTGCACGTCACGCAGTTCTCTACGAATTTCCTCACGAACTTCGACATATTCTCGAACCAGTAGAGGTCGTAGAGTTTTTCCAGCGTTTTTTCCCAGCCTAACTGCAGCAATCCCTCGTGGACGTTGTTGACCACGGACCAGCGGAAGGAACGAGGAACAATAGGTAACCAACGATTCTTACCATTTCGTTGCACTTTTCGGTGTAAGACACCCGATCGTCGTTCGTGGGTCTTGGCAACATCAGCAGGGAGCTCGTTATTATCGATGTCAGCCTCAAGATATCAGGGTCACGTTGCTGTTCCATCATTAGCCAATTATTTGAAAGTTCTGCGATGTTTACCTGTTTCTGTACTACCTTCTCACTAACCTTATTTTTAGTTTCAGGTTACGATAGCTTGTTCCTGGAGAAGAAGTCGGCGTGGCACATGTGCTTACCTTCTCGATGTACTATGTCAAAATCGAACCCTTGCAGGAAAGCCCACCATCGGTGAACGCGCGGAGTCAGGTCCAATTTTTTGCGCGTGGACTGCAGGCAACTACAGTCGGTAACTACTATAAACCTGCGACCATGCAGTTAACGTCTAAAATGCTTAACGGCATTGACCACTGCGAGGGTCTCAAGTTCATACAAGTGGTACCTCGATTCGGTGTCAGACGTCCGTATGCTGTAGTAGACGACTGGATGTAGCTTACCTTCCTTTCTTTGCAGTAAGACCGCATCGTAACCAATGGCACTGGCATACGTATGGACTTCAGTTTCAGCATCGGGGTGGTGAATCATGAGCACAGGCTCATTCGTGAGAGCGGCTTCAATCTTCTGCCGGACTTCTTCATGCTCCGGCTTCCAGGTCAACTTACAGTTTCCAGAAGTGAGAGCATATAACGTGCATGTAACGAAAAGTAGTGTCCACCATACAACCTGTCAATCTTACCTGATTTGAGCGGCAAGGGAAAACGATCAGAGATAGTGTTGTCATTCAGTTCGCGGTAATCGACGCATAACCGAAGAGACTTGTCCTTTTTCTCTACTAAGAGCATAGGACTAGCATGGGGAGATGAACTAGGCCGTATAATACCAGCCCGCAGCAACTCATCAATCTTACCTCGCACAATCTTACGCTCATCCACACTCAAGCGGTAAGGACGACGATTCACAGTCTTACTTGGATCTTTCAGACGAATTTTCATCGGATCCGTGTCGGCTGGAGCAGTAGGTGTACTTGTAGTAAAAAAACGTTACAAAAGACTGCAAAATACTCACTAACTTTGCTCTATGATCCGCCGGTACATCAGTGTTGATTGTGTTCCAGTTGATTTCGGAAATTCGCTCTACCTCGCACACCTAAGGATCTTTATTCGGTCGGAAGTCATCTGAACAGTCAACAGTGTTTTAAAATCTCACAACCAATCATAATGTCATAACGTCGAAAATGATCAGGCAATATGTGAAAACTAATTTCAATAACAATGTCATCAATCCCTACCAAGGTCAAAATCTGCCTCGTAGAGTTCACGGAAGTCTGCCCTATCCCAGTCATGGTCACAGTCTCCTCATCACGCTTTCCTTTAAATTTACAGGTCAAAGATTCTTTCATAAGAGAACACTCAGCACCAGAATCATAACAAAATGAAAATTGCTCACCAGATGTCGTAATGTCCCAATCGGCGCATTCAGGAAGCACAGGTCAACTCTCATCTCACTGGTTGGCTTGGATGACCCGGAGTCAGCGCTGTTCCTCTCGTTGCGTCGCGGACAGATGGACACGTAGTAGCTTTGCGCGCGGCAGTGGAAGCAGGTGATCCCAGTTGCTTGAAACTTCGCAGGTGTTGGAGAACTTTTTCCATTGCCGTTGCCTTGTTTGTGGAGCTTAGGCACAGCTTGCGGAACCCGTTGCACGTCCTTGCGGTAGCATTGCACGGATTTGTGACCCAGCTTGCCGCAGTCAAAACACTTCAAAAGCTTTGCAGTACTATTTGGTTTGTACCGCTTCTCAGGGGCATCGCGGTCATCGTTGGGTAACTTTTTCTTCATAAAAGAAACCGCTTGTAGCTCTTGTTGAAGCTGGCTGCGTGTCTGAATATCGGTCGTGAAGGATAGGCGTTGCACACGGCGATCGAATTGTGAGCCATTATAGTAGCTATAGCCAAGCGTTCGGTACTAAGGCCATTCCATCATTAAGCCAGCAGCATAGGAGGCAGGGCACTCATTTTCTCTAGGCCTACTGGCATGTAGGTCAATCAGGAGCGAAGCAATAGTTGTGGAAGTATCGTACCTCGCAATAAAAAGTCGCTTGAAATCTGTCCAGGTCATCCCAGGAAATGACACGGTAGATAGCCAGGTCGAAGCTCCTCCCTTCAAGGTTGGTCATGCACATGTCTGCAGTCGTCACCCAAGCACGTGCGTCCACATCTTTTTTTTTTTTTCAAGGTCGAAGTCGGGTAAGCGAAAGCCATGTGACGTAGAAGGTGATTTCATGGCTTGAATCAGCAACACAAAATTGCGATTTTGTTGTTCCATCAAACGCATCCATTTGTCGTCACTAACCTCTTTGTTTCGAACACGTGGGACGTTGCGGTCCAATCTCACTTCTGATGTCGGAGTTTTGTCGCCGGATGGTCGAGCCATCGCGATGGACACGAAATAACACTCACAAAACTTTGATTTTAAATTATATTGTCTAATCACAAAATAAGTATTGCAAAATAATAAACGATGCTACAGATCTACACAGATTTGAAATACGGAACGCGGGAAGTTTAGCGCGGAGTAATGGCCAACCGTGTCACTCGGTGTCCGATCCAAAAGTGAAGTGAACTGCTCGCTCCATCACCAAACGTCAGAAAAGGGCTGTCAACTGTCAGTTGGACATTTCTCCAGTATTGCCATTACTCCACACTAACCATCCCCAAGTTAATACTTGACGTTCCTACGAACAACAAATTAGTTCTTACAAACTAAGTTAGATGGCGTTAATTTGAATGTGTGCGTCGGCGCTTCGACATATATAAATCTCGTGTCACAATGTTTGTCCTCAATGGACTCCTAAACCACTTAACCGATTATAATAAAATTCGCACACCATGTACAGTTCGATCCAACTTGAGAGATAGGATAGTTTAAATCTCAAATTATAGTCGCAATTTTAATTTATTGCTAATTATTTGTCTGTTATTATTTGACAGTCACAATTAATTTATTAGTAGTTGTTGATTTTGGAATGTTTTACATTGGATCCGACAGACGGCGCTACCATTTTCATAGTATATATGTCACCGGAAAATAACAAGATCCGTAAGTTTATCAATCTACTAGGAAGTTTATAAACTTTCGTAAGATTCTAAACGGGAGATAAATTGTAATATTTTACGTCCACATTTTGGTAAATTTATCAATTTCCGACGTCATACGGTAAATTTATAAACTAACGGATATCTATTCGTAAGATTTTAAATGGTTCGACCAATCACAGAAACTCTTTTAAATATACGCATCTTTAAAATACGTAAAATAACAGATGTCATAAACATAAACAATGATATTAAAAAGGTTCTATAAGAAAATGCGTAGCAATACTTCTTAACATGTCGGCGCTACCATCGCAGTGTCAAATTTTAAATAATATTCGAATTTTAATTTTAGTCTGTCCCGACAGCTGTTAGCGCTGCGATCAAATTAAAAAAAAAGTTTTGTTATCATTGTGTTATCTATTATTTTGTTATTATTGTGTTTTTATTGTGTAATCTTATATCTACCCGTGCGAAGCTGGGACGGGCCGCTAGTTTTTTTATATAATTTAAATAATGTACACTATTTCAAAGGTTGGTACTATTTGTTTACCCTCTCTGTGATCAAATAAATATTATACTCAATTGCACTTAAAAAATTGGCAACCCTAGTAGCAACATAGACAAGAACATCGTTGCATCGTCAACTATGTTGCACCTCGCACCAATAATAAAACATACATAAATAAATAAATAATTCTATGTTATGACGCACCGACAACTATGTTGCACCTCGCACCTGACACTGATTGCCTTATCAATAGTTTTACATAACTGCTAGTTGTCTCACAAAACAGCTTTATTATGTAAAACAGCAATTAAGAGCTAATTTTTATAGTCTAACGTTTTATTGCACGTTATTCTACTAAGTATTTAAGTTTTGATTCACTGCATTGATAAATGCAAAGCGATTATGCAATTTTGTGCGTTAAAGTTCCGTAAAAATCAAAAGGTTTTAAAAGAGCTTACGGTTATAAATATAAATTATCAATTTATACAATCCATCTGCAACAGTGATGTAATAAAAAGTCGGTTAAAAATAAACTGCATATCATTCTAAAGATGTCTATTCAATATTGCTAAAAAGTGTCCTTCATACTTTATTTTCGTCGACCCAAAATAAAGGCCAAAGGTTAGAACTACCCACATAGTCGGTCCCAATCCGAATCATTACATTATTTACCCCACGCAGATATCCATTCTACAATCTAGAACAAATTCAAATAAACACTTCCTACCATTAGATTTTCTAGCAATTTACTTCAATGAACATTACAAAATCCTGCTCAACGATACGAAATCTACTCAGTTACCTTCCATTTTACCATGCGAGCGCAAGTTTTAACATTATAACACAAACCAGTCTTATAGTGGCCTCCCATATGACACGAACTGGTATCGCAATAACCAGTTAAATTCAGTTATTTTATAAATCCGAGCGAATTATCAGCCTTCGCAACGAGTTGGTATGTTGGCAATTTTATTTACAAAGGGGTAACTCTATGGGTGGGTCCTTTTCTATAGGTTTTGTAAACCATTGACCACTGTGTTTAGACTATGGTGGTGACGCCAGCGACCTCTGCATACAATTGTAGGTCTGTGCAGTGCAGTCTATAGATCAGTCATCTTTGTGCGCCGGCGCTAGTAACTTGTGTTTTATCAACTTCCGTACGTCTATTGTGATGGTTTGCGTTTGCACTCTATGATGGGTCGTGAGTTCTTTTCTCTGTTAACCTGACCTGACTGTTCTGTAAAAATATTATGCATGTTTTACCTATCACGTATTGTTTAATACTATGAGCATTTAGCTGTCTGCCTACACATTATTTTAATTCAACATCAGTGTTTTTGTTCTGCCTATGTTAATAGGTGCACTTATTATTTATTATGATAACATCATGTTCTAGTACCTCTTGTTCACGTTGTTCATGTCCCACGTTATAACGTTGACTACAATTTTAACTGTTTCTGTCAAAGAAAAATACACAATAAGCTATAAAATATAAAAACTGTTACAAGATTTAAAAAATAATGTATGAGAAACAGGAAAAATAAGTCAGTGTGTTTTTTTCTAATTTATCTTCAGTGTCCTCACGAGTCCATTAATAATCTATGTAATGACAGCACAGTTGAAACAATAAAAACGTTAGGATTGCATGCAACATCTCATTGTTGTGGTTTCTAGAGGTGACGCAGATTCATTAT
Source organism: Athetis lepigone (assembly GCA_033675125.1). Taxonomy (NCBI): domain Eukaryota; kingdom Metazoa; phylum Arthropoda; class Insecta; order Lepidoptera; family Noctuidae; genus Athetis; species Athetis lepigone. Next base: position 19,505,498 of record CM066239.1, on the reverse strand, counting down.
TGTACGGATACTTGACTTCTCACGTACTGTTTTGATTCACTCACACATGTATAACTTTTGCTCACTTACAAATTGCCGTGGTATTGCGGGGATACCATAGCGAAACCATAATGCTGTTCGCCCCATGCATTGGCCCAAAAATGGGCTTTAATTTTCAAGGTCAAAGTCGAATTATTAATACTATTATGAATTAATAAAAAGTCAAGTATCTGCACAACCGTTTACCTAACAAAGGCATTAGAAACAGCAGAAATATTCCTCTCTCGCTCACACACAATACGTGAGAGCGAGATGTAAATATGGAGCATTTGTGGAGCATTTCTTCAGCCATTGCTTATGTGTACTCTATAGTGATGTGACGTACAGTTGTTGACATATTGTGTTGGTGTGCAGAATTGAAGCGGCTTCTGCCGACGCTGTCGCGCAAGGACAAGAGCCCGCGCGCTCGCACCTCGTGGTACGCCGAATGCGGCGCCGACACTACGCCCAACACTACGCCGAACACTACGCCTAACACTACGCCCAACACCTCCACTACGTCTTGGTAAGTTGATATTTATGTTTACTACTACATTGCATTTTTTTACTTTTGTTTTTCTGTTACTCTGTCACAAAGCAGTGTTGCAATGTTCCGGTTTGAAGGCTATGGATGTCGGTGTACTGGCATGAGATTTTTCAGTTACGTGACATCACATGGGCAGTCATGTTCATCGCGATTTTTTTACTTCTTTTTAATTCATATAGTTTCTTGAAATATAAGTTTTAGGTTCTTATGTAGGTACAGTGGGCAAAGCAGATAAGTATCCAGGGCCGTCATATACAATTGAGGTTTTCTTGAATACCAATGAATGTATTCAAATGAAATTTAACCTAATTGATGAACTAGTCATTTTCTACTAAAGTTTAAATTTTTATTAGATAATATCCGTGGGATTTTGAGAAAACTTAAACTGTATCTGACGGCCCTGGATACTTATCTGGTTTGCCCACCGTACATACTATTATAACTATCTATGCTCTATGGAGATAAGAATAAGAAAGAGAAATTTTAAGTCACTAAAATCACCCTGGTTGTCACCATCACTACACAACGCCGCCAAATGTTAAGACGCTTTCAAATTTGTTGTTGACTTTATCTCTCTAAAGGGATAAAGTAAGGAAAGCAACAGATTTGATAGCGTCTTAAAATAAAGTGACGTTTGAGTATTCGGAGGTATAAAGGGCTTCCCTAAGTCTGACACACGGTACAACGCGACCACAAAGCTATCGCCTTCTCTTAGTCACTCTGAGATCATTTTGACGGCATCTGACATACCTTATAGACGATTTCCGCGACCCATTCAATTTAATTAGCCGCGCCTAGCACCTGGGCTTGTCCTAAGTATTCTATGTACAGTTAGCAAAGTTTATTCCTGTACAGGTGTGACAGATATACATTTATGTTTCTCAACTAGCAGTAAATATTTGTCTAGTATCAAAAAATATCCAAAAAACAAATTTTAATTATAGTTTAAAATATTCGTTCTGTAATTAATTTAAGTTTGGATCGGTGTTTAAAATAATTTATATAACATTGGTCTGTAAACTATTAAACTTAGCTGACTGTACATACACCACTGTCGAATGCAGATACACCTAGTAGTGGGTAAATCCGACACTCCCCTAAAACGTCCTGTTGCACTAGGAATCACTGTTTTTTCCCGTGTTTACGCAAATATTGTCCTCGAAGTTTAATCACAAACATTTTATTGTCATTCATTTGTTAGTCAGGATTTCTGTGAATTTTGTTAAAGTACCTATCGTGAAGACCTAGCTTCAGTCTTTGAAGGGCTAGTTATGTATGTTTATTTATGTCGACCAAGTTTAAGATTTCTGTGAAGTTTCTGGCCCAATTGTAGGTACAGACTGCGGTTTAATTGGGTGTCATTGACGTATTAAAATATCTTACTTGGCTACCAATTAATGAGTTTATTATTTAGAGCATTGCAATAATATTGGAGTACATACTTACCTATAAATTAACGTCTCTGTCAGTCCACGTCCGCCTGTCCGCCTGTTCGTAATAAAATCTAATACTACTGAACAGATTTTTGAGCCGTTTTACCGAAAGACGTCATGAGGAACGTTTAGATGTCTAATAAATATTTAGTACACTCGAAAATGTCAAAGAGGACACGTATAAAAAAACCATTGCTTTGCACAATAAGTGCTGTAAATCCTATCTTATTTAATCTTCATACCCACTTGAAATGTTGTCACAAGATTTTTGAACTGCATGCATACACAGATACAAATGAAATTAATAATAATGAATTAATGTATAATGAAATGAATGGTAAATTACGAGTAGATTGTCTTAAAGAAAGTTAAGAAATTTCAGTGACTTACACTGAAGTCATTAAGCAACTGAACGAAAAGTACGATGGATGTGGGATATCCTGCTAATAATGATAAATAATAAGCTTATGTATAGTAAGTATCATCGAACTTTCCTTGCACTTATCTACACTAGGCTGTGTTAACGTGTGTGGTTCGCATTTACGCTACAGTTACGATCGCGGTCCGTTTGGCATTCGGCTCCGAGGGAGTTCAAGACAAAGGTCATTGGCGGCCGGTCTTACCCTGTCCTACTTGAACAAGCCAAGTTAACCTACTTACTGCATCGTGGTTTTATATGCGTTTTCCCTGACGGTTATCGGCCTGCTCGACGGACCGCGGAGTTGCGTTGTCAACCGGTGCACCGAAGTATCCCAGTTTGTGTAGTTACGCGCGGTGAAACACTAATAATGTCAAAATTAAGGCAGGGCTTCATAGTAGAGAGAAACAAGAAAGTCCACAGACAAGCTGTCATTTTTTTAAATATTTTATCTGTTATATTATGTGCTCCGGGGCTAAAGCAACTACGGGGCTATTGTAACTAAAATAAATAACTTCGTTTTGATAGGATTTTAAAAAAGTTATTAAACTCAGTTACAATAACTCCGTAGTTGCTTTTGCTTCGGGGCACGGTATCTTTTTTATTCATTGCTACTTTAAGTGAGAACAATATAGGTAAAGAGTAATTAAGGTACCTAATAAAAATTATAGTCTGTTTACCAATAACAAGCGAAATACAATAACTTGTTTGTAATTACCACTAAAACTATGAAAGACAAATGAAACCTATTCGAGACACAATAGAAAGACAATAGCAGCGCGATAGCCAGCTATCGCTTGGTCAATTATATTTATTTATTTCTAATATGCTTACAATATTCTGGCCCCACAACGAAAACCTCTCTGGGTTTATCTGTGTCTCGCCTGCACACAGATAAACCCGTTACATTTGTACAATTCAATTTACAGATGATGTTGAGTCAGGAAACGCTTTGATTTATACGTGTAACTTTTCGAACCATTCACATACAAGGTTTGTAATTCTTCTGGAAATTTATTTAAAAAGTAAGGTAACAAATAGTCATCAACCCTCATCCCGTACACATTGTTGAATTTTGGTAATATGTATTTATTTTTTAGATGTATCGTTCTCAAAAATGAAGGTCTAATATTCTCAATTAAGAGCTCCGGTTTCTTTACTTCCGCAAGAGTACAAAATTCAACTTTATTGAACACTTTGAACTTTGAATTTGAACAATTAAAGGTTAAGAAAAAGGACTCATAATTTTCACCCCACAAGAGCAAACGTGATAGTGCTAGAAAACCAAAACCTGGGTTAAACTGCAAAGGACAGCTAGTAAAATGAATAAATCTCATCCGAAGTGACCCACAAAGGCCACAGAGTTGCTCATGAGAGGTAGCGATCTTCGGCCAGACGTTAGTCAGTTGCGCGCACGCATGACGTCCACCATTATCCACGAAACCGATGACTCACAAGCCAGTTTTCCGTACCACCGTTACCTGTGGCCTAATACACAAGCGGCAAGCGATTTAATGCCAGTTAAAAGTACTTGACTTGAAGTAGTAAGTAGTAGTAAGTAAAGAACAGTATCAATTTTATATTCACAGAAGATCAACTGTTATATTTATTCAAATAAAGCTCCGTATGAAGTACAGTAAGCTTCATTATGGAATCTGATTTTTGTTAGCTAAAGGGTCATTGTGCTAATAAATATTAATTACAACTACATATTAGTGACCTGATCTGAAACTGTATTGAATTTTGTTGGGATAATCTTTTTATTCAAAGTTTTTTGGTGCTAATATACGCACAATCGAAGTTATGAAAACTGAAAACATGAAATGTGTCTTTTTATGATTTTAATATGAAATGTGTCTCTTTATGGTGTTGAGGCGCACTGAAAAGTGAGTTTAGGGTGGTTAACGGAAATGGACGGATTGAGGACAATAAATTGATTATCAGAATAATTTGACTCACATTCTCGCTTGTCGGCTATGACTTGGGGCAGATCGTAAGTTTAACTCCGCTATTATGCGCAAGCGTAGAAGGACGTTGGTGGGATTTGAATCGAATCCGTTGCTTCGCGGCGCTAATATATTTCCTTTATATTGTTTCTCGTGCTAATAAAAACCTAATGTGTGTTTACATAAAGTTTATTTTTTATAAAAGTGGTGGTTTTTGAAACTGTTTTTTTGGCATAAGTTTAAAAAGTGGACAGTCAAGTGAGGTTAGTTAAATTGCGCCAAATGTTATTGTTGTTTATAAAAGTGATGGAAAAATAAACAGAGGTAATTATTTTAACACTATAAACATTCTGTTATGTATATTTTTTGTGGATTAAGCCAACAACAACCCACATGGACATTCAACAATTATTGTCTACCTACAGATGTTGTTGATTTTATGAGATGAGATCAGTGTCACCTTGCAATAACATTTAAAACTGGTACCTAATACATCAAATAAAACAGTCGATTGCTTTTTGTTATAAACTAAGCGCCTTACTAATAATCGCTGCATAAATTTATGACAGGCTTATACGTCAAAAAATGTATGGTTACACAGGCTTTATTCATTGCATAACTTTACACAGTGATTATTAGTAAGGGCATAATTTTATTAGCAGCATATTTATATTTTACTTAAAATATTTACATTACATATAATATTTTATTACATGATGCATAAGATAAATTTAATTATGAAGTTGGGAAAACAAATAGTTGTAAAAGGTAGAGAACCGTTTAGCCCATAAAGAAATTTTGGAGAAATTGGCAAACAGCAAATGATGGCAATAAAAAATGTCTGTAACTAAATACCCTACAAGGTTTTCAGACCTCTGGTACTATTTGTATTTTAATTTAAACAGGAAAATAGATAATTTTCAACTATTATTGGCCATTTAATGGTCAATTAGTAGTTGACAATGAGGGGTAAACGGCCTTCTAGATAAAGAAATATAATGTATTTAAAGCTACAATTTAAATCAAGCTAAACTTTATACAATTTAATAAATAGATGAATTATTATTTTAAATACAAGGAAACACTTTAGAAGTGATAAACAAAACATTATTAAATTGTTAAACCCACACTATAAGTAAATTTAACTATTGATTGTTATTAAATGTCCTATAATTAAATTGAAGTAGGTTTTGCTCAGCGTGTAGGGATGGGGACTCCCAATGACACTGTTTATAAAAGACGCAGTGTATGTTTAAATTAAATTTGGCAAAGTCAAAAGTAATATATTCGTGTAATTTTGTTGAAATTAGATGGTATTTACGGAATTTACTTAGTTGAGCTGTCAGGATGTTCCTTGCGTCATAATATTAATTTTATCTAAGTAGGTACTAACATAAGTCATTACAAGATTCGTCATGGCTGATTATCTACTCATTATGTATAATTTATACCACAGTCAAAACACTTATTTTTGCTTTTTGTCCTTTTCTAAATGATTTAATCTCGACATGATCATGGATTTTAGCCGGTTCGGTGGTTTTGGATTCCCGACGGTGGTAAGCCAGTTTTCGAAAATCTTTGAATGCAGTTTTGTTTCTTTTTAAAAATAAGGGAATGTTTCCTTTAAGTAAAATAATCTATCTCAACGATTTAAGGTAGTTTTCGTCCAGGGCCCATTAAAACTTCCCACCCTGTATAAGTAATTAGTAATAGGTAAGGCATTCCTCGTTACCAAAGAACTGAACGCTTAGGTATCAGCTGACTTTGACGAATATTTACACTAGCGCGACTCAGAGCCGACAGTATATAAAAAATAAATATGTATAAAGGAGGCGACCATCTCCCATGCGTGAAATTGTCGCTTGAAAACCGAGCAAGTCATCGACATAGCTCCTGTACTTTGGAAAACAGATCTTCGGGTTATTAGAAGCCAGAGAGTTTGATCAATCAGTTTACCCATCAAGTATCGTGTTAACCAATATTTGAGATGTGAAGATCTCTTATGCAGTCGCGTATGTTATGATAAAAGCTGTCCCTAACATAGATGGGAAAAGGTGCGGAAAATGATCATTAATTAATTTCTTATACCTAACCCACATGTCGGTCGACTTAAATATCGACCCAGTATTAAAGTACAGCTTTATAAAGTTATTTGTTATCTTTATTCACATGTATTGTGCCTATCTATCGACTTTATTTTTCCTGCATCTATCATGAGAATAACAACAGATCTATGAGCTGAGATCAATTATGTGCAATCATAATTAATCCCAGGCTAGGTCTTATAATGACGACATGTTTATACCTAAAGACCTTGCAATGGTGTTTTTTCTCACACTTTATTTATAAGCTTATGACAAGTATAGGAATAAGCGGAGTATATTTTATAAACACCTCGGCGAAGACCGTCTGGTGGATAAGACCGAACAGTAAGCAATACTGCCAATTCTAAATAGGTGCCACAATGATAACTCGAGATTACTATAAATATAAATTAAACTTAAAAACAAATAACTGAAAAAACTGAACTTTTTAGTATCTTAATTTATTACTTACCTATATAGATGTCGTGGCCAGATCTTAAAATTGATCATTCCATAAACTTAACCTTTTTTTTGGTGAGGGGGAAATCATCAAATGACTGCTCCCGTCCTGGGTGCTGCGGGAGGGCGTGTCAGACTTTTACTGACTAAAACCCACTCATGTTCCTTCGATTGCCCTTTGTGTTCCAAGGTCACGGTAACTTTTATAAACATTCCGCAACCCCGGCACCATAAACTTAACCTTACCTATTCATATAGGAAATAAACACAACTATTTCATAAAATGATGAAATCTTCAGCCATTACATTTTAACATTTGGCCACATCCATCATGACGTTCCCAGCTTATTACTCAGACGGGACAAGCAGGGCTAGACTTGGCCCCTAGGCACTTCGAGATTTGGACTTTCTCGAAAATGTTTGTGCATAAAATTAACAAAATACCGAAATTTGACAAAAAAAAGAATATGTGTGCAAGGCATAAGGCAAGCTAAAAGACGGTTTAGCTGGATGTGTGCTTAGGGCCCCTGCCTCTGTATTTCTATGGGCTGCCTTGTGTGCATGGACTGCCTTGTGTGCATGGGCTGCCTTGTGTGCTAAGGCGGCAATTCGGGCCTGGGGACAAGTCAGATTTAGGCCAGATCTTCAGAATATACTTAATGAACTCACCTTAATCCTTACAATTTGAAGAAGGGCTGAGAGAGAGAGAGAGAGCTGCCCCTCCCCTGCCCCCCACCCGTTGACCTCTATATTTCTTATCATCACCAATTTCTGTTTGTTATTGTTCCAGGTACGCCGAGGCGGGCCTGTACCAGGCGGGCAACATCTCCTCGTCATCAGGCGCGTCATCAGCCTCGCACCCCGCCAGCCCGCTGCCGCACTCGCTATTCACGCACGAACCGCTTTACCAGTTCTACAACGCGGCCAAAGTTGAGGTCAGTAAACGTGTCACTTATTTGGAACTCCCGAAACTAAACGGATTCTTCGGTTCAGGTTCTTCTATGGATTGATTTAATTACTCGATTAAAACTGTTCAAAATTGCAGCCGACAATCAATGTCAAGTAATATAAAGATAGCAAAGATTTGACGGGTTTTAGCTTAGCAATGTTCCTATCGAGATGACTCCCTACTTCGACCGAAGTCCGTACATTTTTGTTTGTTTGTAAAAGTTTAAACTAATCATGGAGACTAACAGTCTGATCGAAATAATTAAACAGGTACATTATTTATGATATCCTGATTAATATGTAATAGTATAATTGTAGGCACGCTTTGACCAACGGAAGCGGAACAGTAACGCGGGTGAAACCATTACGCAACCATAAACACTTGTAAAAACATAGACTTGCACAGACCGCTATTAGTAACGGTGGCATGGGCTTATCTCACGGAAGGAGGCACATCGAGAAATGGGTTTCGAGCTCAGACGATAAGCATCTCTATATTACGCACTACGTAATCTCTACACTTTTTACTACTATTATAAAACGTAATGTCGCCATATGCTGTCATTAGCACGGCGCCGGTGCAAACCAATTTTTAAATAGAGATAAAAAAGACACAAACATAAAAAATCACACCATGCCACCTTTAAAGATGTTCAAAAAGCTTTTGAACCCTCATCGTTGCTTAATTTGGCGATATTTGTTATGGAATATCCTTCATTGGATTTGGCTCGAGCATCTTATTCGTGAAAAGAAAGAAACTTAAAAATTTCGGTAATAAGTGCCTTTTAGTTGTCTAACTAACATAAATTATTATTTTGGCATTAATTTTAAATAGTTTTACTTTCATGAACTAGAATAAAATACTTGACTACAAAAATTATTCCCCTGGACTAACATAGCCCAATTCCAAATTTCCCTAAAAAATCTTCCAATATTCCGGTACTCGCACGCATAACAACTGACGTGTATTTAAGGAAGTAAACAATTTAATTACGCTTATCCCGCGTGTGTCCAATTTTAGAGCCGGCATGTAACCGATCGGTGCTAATTCGACCGCTAATTGCTTATAATTGTAGTGACCTTCTCTGAACAGACTAGACTTTGACTGCTGTGACCTAACGCGGTGCGAATACCTCGCGGTCAGCGGTCTTAGAAAATGATTTACGAATTAGATTAATTTGGAAAAAAAAAGTTTTATGATTTAAAAAATTCTTCGGCCTTAATGTAGACGCAGCTATGAGCCATGCGTGTCTGACCTCCTGAACTCAGTTTCTAGGTCACTCGATGCCTTGGTAAAGGTGATAGTCTGACTTTCGTTATTGTAACTATCCGTGACGCCTGTGTGTTTTCCCTCTCAGGGGGGATTTTTAGGTGGGTTTTGGGAATAAGCCTATTCGTCAAAGTATAACGTTAAGTGATATTCAAGGCTCTGGGGGGGTGACCCATTATTATAATCTTGGGACTGCTAATAAGAAAATCTTGCTAAAAGAAAAACCGAAAACACTTTATTCAATCTGAGAATCGAACCCTACGCTTGGCAATTTCTTGCTTACGCCCACGAGACCAGCGGAAGGGTTTTCTAAACATCCGTAAACAAAATATAATAATGAACGAACAAAACATTTTCAAAAATTGCTTCTTATTTTGCGATTAGAATAGGTAAACAAATTGTTGTAATTTCGTAAAAACAAACACACCTCTTTGTGAAATATGTCCTGTAAACAAATTCCGCTAGTTGTTGTTTGCTTGAGTTGTTGTATCGTGTATGTTGTGATTTATACCAAATAACCGTTTCTACTGAAATGCGTGGATATTTACAAATTTCTTCATTACCAATTTGTCTGTGTAAAACCTAGGTTGTATTGAAATTAAAATACACTGTTTGTACCTATTTAAATCATAAATCTTTTTCAATTTCGACTGGTTGTTCTATACGATAAGCGAGTTTAAACAAATAAAAATTGTAATGATAGTGAAAAAATAAGATTTAAAATAACGAAAAATATGAGAAAATTACAATTAACAAAATGGCTTAGAAAATTTAAAACTGTGAGCAAACTGTGCGGAAAGAAACATAAAACTTTGCTGTGTAGCCACGTAGGTGACTTATTGTCAGTTAATTGACATTAATTTAATATCAGTGAGAAACGCTATTCGCCGTAGATTTTGTATGTAATCGAGTTTTCAGGGCTATTTTTAGAGAAGTTCTGTATGGCTTAATCCCAAAAAAAGCCTATTTAATCTACTACAATATGACCATTTAATTTATTCCAGTTTGAAAATTGAATCTACTTAAGTATGCCATTTAAATCTACTCAAGAATTCGTATTTAATCTACACAAATATGCCAATTGCATCTACTCAAATATGCCAATTTAATCTTCTCAAATATGCCAATTGACTTTCTCAAATATGCCAATCTAATCTACTCAAATATGCTAATTTAATCTACTTAAATACGCCAATTTAATCTGCTCAAATATGTCAATTAACATAATCAAATATGCCAATTTAATCTTCCCAAATATGCCAATTTAATCTTCTGAAATATGCCAATTTAACTTACTCAAATATGCCATTTCACTCTTCCCAAAAACCCTAATTTTCACCATTTCTCCTTCACCAGTCGGTGTGCCGAGAGACCGGCGACTCGGACTCAGACGCGTACGACGCAGGCTCACAGCGCAGCACCAACGCCACCGTCAGCGAGTCGGCGCCATCGCGGCCCTCGGCCATGGCGCTCGTGGCGCCGCGCGGACCTTCCCGCACGCTCTGGTGCGAGGTGCCCGAAGTGCTCAACTCTGCTGTGCTCAGTAAGTGTTATGTAATGGTGTAATAATGGCGCCAACGTCAGCAAGTCGGCGCCATCGCGGCCCTTCCCGCATGATCTTTGGAAACTTTTTGGCTAAGAGTTTTCACTTTTTGGCTGACATAAAACCTTCTTGTTAGATAGAATTTAGTTTTATTTGAAATACTATAAGTAAGTGAATTGCGGCAAATATTCATAAGATGCGACTTTTGTATACTTTTCCATTATTTTGGCCCAAGACTCCCTATAAACCTACCTGCATTTACTTTTTCAATAAGATTAACCTCTGTCATTAACAACCAACTACTAATTTCTAAACCCTTGCAGGTTCCCTAGCGCCAGCACAAAAGCGTCTCCAAGAGGCGAAGTTCGAACTGCTGACATCGGAGGCCTCGTACTTGAACTCTCTGAACGTGTTGGAGGCCAACTTTATCGCACACCCCGCTTTCAGGGACCCCCATGTCATGCCGCGGCACGACTGGGAGACCCTGTTCTCTACTATACTACCTGGTATGTACCTGTGATATTATTTAACCTTTCAACGACCAACTGACAGCCGGCCGTCGGGCTGCTATTGTCTTTCTATTGTGTCTCAATTCACGTGTATTCGAAGGGTTGAGTGAATTTGTGATTTATATTAGGGCAACCTTTGGCCTGTTTTTGGTCTTAATGTCACGTCTGATTTATGCTTCTATGCAACACTACACCTTTGCCAATAAGTGATTAATAGGCCTATTGTTTTAAGGCATTTCTTTACCACTTTTCTCCCTTAAAGTTTATACAAAGTTATTTTAACATTGCCATTCAGTAGAAATTACTCCTGCCAATTTGTTTTAACTAGGAATCCAGACTGATTCATCTATGCATAGCCTAAACCTTGCCGTTAATATTGTATGTTTCTAATAATGAATATTTCACCACTAAAGGAATAAAATAAAGGATGATCGGTTGTATGGCAGTTGACAGCGAAGCCCTAGGCACAAGTTGGTCTTAACTATGACTTCTGATTATAACCCAGGGTCCATCAGTCACCCATACAAACTAGAGACCGTTTTACATTGGTCAAAAACCTCCATTTTCTTTTCCCCAGTCCGCAAATGCTCGCAACAACTGATGAACGAGCTGGAGAAGTGCTGGCAGGAGAACATCCTGCTGCAGGGCATCTGTGACATCGTGCGCGCGCACGCCGAGCAGCACTTCAGCGTCTACGTCAAGTACTGCGAGAACCAGGCGCTCATGGTCAAAGCGCTGCAGCGGCTGCAGGCCCGCCCGGCGTTCGCTAATGCGCTGAAGAAGTAAGTATACCGATACTCTTGTATTTATCTACCCGCGCATGGTCAAAGCGCTGCAGCGGCTGCAGGCCCGCCCGGCGTTCGCTAATGCGCTGAAGAAGTTAGTATTACGATAGACTTGTATTTAACTACCAGGCGCTGATGGTCAAAGCGCTACAGCGTTCATGGTGTAAAATTTCGTATAGTGTTGCCATATTTTCTTCTAATATTTACACGTGTTGCCACATTACAATCCTTCATTTCAAAAAACGTTAAATTAAAATAATTGGCATCAAAATCTCTTTAAAAACGTAGAAAACTAGACAAGGCGAAGACATTTTTGACAGATTTAAAATAAGGATTAATTAACGATATTTATTACATTCATTATCTTCACATAATTATTACTTGCGTATGTGGTAAATAATTAGCCACACAAGCAAAAACGAGAGAAAAAAATTGTTCTAACTAAACTTATACCTATATCATGGACCTCCAAGTCACATTTAATATTCGTATTGGAATTACAATTTAAATTTCGTAAACAATATTAAAATTGCACTCTTTAACATAACCATCCCATTTACCCAGACTTGAAAGCCACCCCTCCTGCCAGTCTCTGTCGCTGCACTCGTTCCTGATGCTGCCGATGCAGCGCGTCACTCGTCTGCCACTCCTCATGGACGCCGTGCTCAAGAACCTCAACAGCGAGGACCTGGAGTACCACGCTTGTGCCAGGGCACTTGTCACGCTTAACAACGTGAGTACTCTTTATTATTCCTTGAGTGTCATAGATTGTGTGACATCACCAAAAACCAATATGGCGGAAAAAATCGGCCGTTTGTTTTCAAATAGAGTCTTAATGAGTACAATCCTGCCACCTGGGGTTGAGGAATAGTTCTAATAGTTAGCGCAGCCCGGGAACATAAAGGGCAACCGAAAGATCAAGGGTAGGTTTTAGTCAGTAAAAGTCTGACACTCCCTCCCGCCCCACCCAGGGCGGGAGAAGTCATTTGATGGTTTCCCATACTCAAAAGAAGAATATTATTACAATCCAAATATGTATATAATTCATGCCTTATTTTTAAGATAACGTGCATTGCCCCTCTCACCTCCACATAGGATTCTGACTGCTATAAGTAATATACAGACATGTTTTGATCTTTATATCTTTTCGCTTTTTCTTTTGTAATAATATTTTTTTTATAATCTCCTCAGTACGTATCACAGTGCAACGAAGGAGCGCGCAACACAGAACGCACAGAGGAGATGTGGCGCCTGTGTCAGCTCATAGAGTTCCCGCCGCACGTGAGACACGCGCCCGCACTCGGGCCCGCCTGCTCGCGCAGAGATCGCAGGTACGCGATACATTAGCTCTCAGTACTTATACACTGTACAGTGCAACGATACACGTTACACAGAACGCACGGAGGAGATGTGACGCCTGTGTCAGCTCATAGAGTTCCCGCCGCACGTGAGACACGCGCCCGCACTCGGGCCCGCCTGCTCGCGCAGAGATCGCAGGTACGCGATACATTAGCTCTTAGTACTTATACACTGTACAGTGCAACAATACACGCTACACGAAACGCACGGAGAAAGAAAGAGCCTTTTGATTTTTCCTGAATGCGAAAATGGGATGACATGAGTTTCAAAAAATTTCTTTTCATAAATCCTTTCTCGGACTTTTGACGAATTAGTTAACACGTTCCCGAGTTTTGGGCTTAGCAACTTAACAATTTTACATCTTTTTTTGTCAATGGATCATCATCAAATGGCTTCTCCCGCTCTGGGTGGAGCGGGAGGGAGGGTCAGACTTTTACTGACTAAAACCCACCCATCGTCGTTGTCAAACCAAAATTTGCTATGTGCCGTTTTTTGATATCACATAGCAGTTCTTTTATATGAGAAATATGCAGTGACCTATAAGCTGTGGTCAAAACCTTGAGATCTCAAAACCGGCACATAGCAGATTTTGGTTTGACAACGACGTCATGCACCTTTGGTCGCTCTTTATGGTCCGGGGCCACAATAAGTCTATCGAACAATTCCGCAATCCCGGAGCAATTATATATCTATGAAGATTATTAAGTTCCTTTCGTGTCGCAGACCGGTCCGCTGGCTGGTCCGCTCGGGCGAGATGACGCAGCTGGTGTGGAAGTCGGACGAGCTGAAGCTGACGTTCGGCAAGAAGTTCCACAAGATACCGCTGCACCTGTTCCTCTTCAACGACCTGCTCGTCATCGCCAAGAAGAAGAGGTGCGTTTACATCTGTCTGACAATAATGTTTCATGAGTTATTAACCGACTTCAAAAAAGGAGGAGGTTCTCAATTCGGCTGTATGTTTTTTTTTTTGTATGTTTGTTACGCGATATCTCCGTCAATTGTAAACGGATTTTGATGGTTCTTTTTTGTTTGATAAGTCATGATTCAGGGGTGGTCCCATATAAATTTTGTGGCGATCGGTTCAGTGCTTCTCGAAAAATTCACCAAGAACAAAAAAAAATGACGAAATATTCATAGACGATGTGTGCTTTTTCTTCAAGTTTCTATTTTCGTTTTATAAACTATAATTTGAACTAGTCGACACTAAAAAGTAATAAATAAAAACTTTTTTCAAAAAAATAATAACCGCCTTCAAAAACTAAAAATCCCAAAAATAACTAAAATTTTGGAAGTCGGTGGCAACACAAATTGACTGGCAGAACAAAAGCCACCGACTAAAATTTTAGTTATTTTTGGGATTTTTAGTTTTTGAAGGCGGTTATTATTTTTTTGAAAAAAGTTTTTATTTCACATCTAAAGATATAAAGATGCTTAACACGTTCAGCGCCAAGGCACCTCTTAGGCAAATGTTGTGGAAATGTATTTTTTTTAGCATACATTATGTCTTCTCCTGGTCCTAAAATACTATGTAGACTCGAGTTTTTCTTTTTTTCTATTTTCCTAACTGGTTTTTCTTTTGATGTATCATATAATATACACTGGCGTCTCAGACAGACTTCGATAATTCAGTCTCAAAGGCCAAGTGTATATTACATGATACACACTGGTGAATTGCCCTATACAATCTATCTGAGAATCTCGTTTTGACAGCTGATAAAACCTACGTCAATTGATGATGGTGTAAAATACCGTATTGACTAACTACCTATTGTTTTTTAAATCAACGCTTTAAAATGATTTTATTAACTATTCGATAAATTATCTGGGAATTATTTATTAATATTGTTAATTATCACTGGTGTCTCTTGTAAATAAAAATACAAGTGTTCAAAAAGAGTATCAGGTACTTGTTATCGCGCCTCATTTCAAACCAAGGCACGGCGGAGAGTGGGGAGGGGTGCATTGCGCTTTTTTCGTACAAGCGTATTATTGTAACGGTGATAGTGACTGTTCAACTTCGACTTCTGTAAATAAATGAATAGTTTTTGTTTTATTGAACTTACAAGTACTCAATACTCTTTCTGGACACACTGTATAATACAAAAATAAAGTAAGATGTTTGACTGTGTTGTGCAGCTCAACGTCTGTATCCGACGTCGACGACGTTTTTGTTTTATTGAACTTACAAAACTCAATACTTTTTCTAGACACCTTGTATAACAATGAAGTAAAATGTTTGTGTTCCGCAGCGAGGAGCAGTACGTGTGCGTGGACCACTGCGCGCGCTCGCTGCTGGAGGTGTGCGCGAGTGACGCGGGCGCCGCCGCCGCCAAGCACGCACTGCTCATCACTCTGCTAGAGAACCACGAGGGACGCACGCAGGAGATGGTACGACATTGTTTACTTGTTAAATTACTGATTGATAACCTGTGGTCTGCACTTTTTGAGCGTTGTGACCAATAACAAAACATTTTAACCGCCATCTTTGAATTCGAAATTGACCTCAATTTCGGCATCAATGTCCCCGAAAACCACGGAAACGATACCCATGACCGAAATTTTGAAAAATGTTAGCCGCCATCTTGGATGTCGAGATGGACCTCATTTTCGGCATCAGTGTCCCCGAAAACCACGGAAACGATACCCATGACCGATTTTTTTTTAAATGCTAGCCGCCATCTTGGATTGTGAAATGGGCCTCATTTTCGGCACCTATGACCGACATTCTGAAAAAAAAAAGACGGGTTGCACTCCGGGAGTGCCGGCAGAAGTGAAAACTTGATTATAGCTGTCTACTATCCATCCGTCCTACGCTTTTTCGATCAGGTCACGTGTCCTGACGCGAGTTTAAGATTTTATACCCATTACAGAAAAAGTGCTCAACGCCGCTAAAGAAGTTTTCACTTCAAAAAAATCGATAGATGGCAAAACTACAAAGTATCACCGCTGTGCCGGTCGGAGTGTTAGGTTAGGGGTTAGGTTATTTTCGTTACGGAATTTCTGGATTTGGTCTCCACGCTCAAGGCCCGCGATAGAAGCTATGCAATAGCTTAAAAACTTTATTTTTGCAAAATCGTATAGTTTTTAACTAAATATCAGATAAATCTGTGAATGGATCTCTTAACGACCAAGCGACGGCTGGCCGCCGGACAGCTATTGTCTTTCCATTGTGTTTCGAATCACGTGTGTAATATGTTCAAAGTATTAAGAAACAAATCTGAAATTGAAATTGTTTATTATGCAAGTAGGATATTACATCACTTTTACATGTCATTTTTTTAAACTAGATGGAGTCGGCATTTTCTAGCTGACTACCTCTGAGAAGAAATGCCGAAACAAACTCAAAGGATTATCGTCCCTTTTAAAGTCCAAACATAGATTTCAACATTTTTTCTGTCCTCCTTAGCTGATGTCGTGTGGGAGCGAGACGGAGTGGTCGCGCTGGGCGGAGGCTCTGCTCCCCCCCGCGCGCGCGGAGGGCGAGGCGGTGTACGCGGGCTGGGACTGTCCGCAGGTGTGCGCGCTGTACGCCTACGCGCCCGCGCAGCCCGACGAGCTGCCGCTCGCCGAGGGCGACGTCGTCAATGTCACTAGGAAGACTAGCGAAGGTATGTGGCTCAAACTTCATATAGGGTAGTTTACACCATTAACTAATAAATGTTACACACAATATCTATAAAACCTCTTTTAATTCTCTCGGTTCATTTTTAATTTAATATAAAATTTGATTTTTAGTTGCTTTGAAATCAATAAATAGATAGTCAACTGAATTGTTATTTTAGTGACGTCATAAGTTGCCATTGCCATACAAAATCTATTGGAGAATTGCGTTTTGACAGCTCACAAATAGTACGTCAATTGATAATGGTGGAAACTACCGTATTAGCGTACGATACTTAAACACGTGTCTGGCTCATGATATCCAACAACTTTTACAGAGGAAATCGTGAAAAAAAAACAGCTTTTCCGTACAATTATTTTTGCCTAATGTACTGAACAACTGATATTTTTTTCGCGATTTCATCTTTGTTCGTTATCAAGAGCACAATCACGTGTTTAAGTAACGTACACTATTTACCAGTCACCCTGTATAAGTAACTGTTATTGGCCATTGCCATGGGCATACGCAGGGTGGGCAAGTACCCCCCTGAAAATTGCATTTTCATTATATTTTTGAGATTCGACCTTTAATTGGAATTGCCCTCGAACCAAAAGCTGAGTACACTCATGCCTTTTTATGGAGTTCTTATAGCCTTTCTTAAACTTTAAACAATATAATGTTATATTGTGACGGACGGGACACTTAGCGTGGCCCGACACGCTCTTGGCTGGTTTTTTTAGTTTAACTTATAAAATGTTCAGCTGATCCAACAGGCGCTCAAGAGCCTTGTCTGCTATGACAATCGTGTCTCAATGATCGATTTTTGACGTGTAACGTCAAACTTTTGACACATTTCCCATACAAAAACTGTCAAAGTTGTCAAATATCCGGCGATGACTGGTCAATGAGACACGATTATAATAGGAGACTAGGGCCCCAGTTCGTTTGACATTCGTGAAATAAAAAAAAAGACTTGTGGCACTCGGAGACTGCCGCGGTAAAGCTATTGCATAGCATTTTTTATCAATTTATGTAATTATATTTTTTTTTTCCGGCTTAGCAGTCAGAGCCACTAACCACTAAACCAACAGGCCTTTTAAAACCACCAGACACCCATGATGCATATTGTGAGAAAGGTCACGGCCGCCATCTTGCAAATCAACCTCATTTTTGACCTTAGCACCCCAAAAAACCATGAAAACGACACCCATGACGCATATTGTGAGAAAAGTCACGGCCGCCATCTTGGATTTTCAAATCGACCTCATTTTTTACCTTAGCACCCCAAATAAACGTGAAAACGACACCCATGATGCATGTTGTGAGAAAGGTCACGGCCGCCATCTTGGATTCTCAAATCGACCTCATTTTGACCTTTGCACCCCAAAAAAACATGAAAACGACACCCATGACGCATATTATTAGAAAAATCACGGCCGCCATCTTGGATTTCCAAATCGACCTCATTTTTGACCTTAGCACCCTATAAAGACATGAAAACGACACACATGACGCATGTTGTGAGAAAGGTCACGGCCGCCGTCTTGGATTCTCAAATCGACCTCATTTTTGACCTTAGCACCCCAAGAAACCATGAAAACGACACCCATGATGCATGTTGTGAGAAAGGTCACGGCCGCCATCTTGGATTCTCAAATCGACCTCATTTTTGACCTTAGCACCCCAAAAAACCATGAAAACGACACCCATGACGCATATTGAGAGAAAGGTCAAGGCCGCCATCTTGGATTCTCAAATCGACCTCATTTTTGACCCCAAAAAACCATGAAAACGACACCCAAGCGTGATATTTCAAAAACTCATTAAAAGTTCTGCTATTCATCGATAGGATGGCAAAACCGAGTGGGAAGTGTTAGGTTAGGTTATTTTCGTTACGGAATTTCTTGATTCGGTCTCCACGCTCAAGGCCCGCGATAGAAGCTATGCAATAGCTTAATAAAGAGGATTGTGCTTATATGATAGGGTTAACTGGCAATTTGCGCCATGAAACTGCTGAATCACTTTTAGCTAACTCCTATCTATTTCTCCAGGCTGGTACTACGGCGAGCGCACTCGCGACGGCGAGGCGGGCTGGTTCCCGGGCGCCTACACCGCAGAGATCGCGTCCGCGCACGTGCGCGCGCGCAACCTGCGCCAGCGGTACCGCCTGCTCGCGCTCTCCGGGACCTACCTCGGCCAGAAGAAGAAGGCACACGTATGACATCTCTTCTCTAGGAAGGCTGCCTAGTAAATGCCTTGAAAATACAGTTTGTGACGCTTTTATGATGAAAACTTTACCTATTTGACAACAAATTTTGACGTTACACTAATGTAAATTAGGTTGATTTTATCGGTACTGACTTTTGAATAGACAATGCTCTGTTTCATTAGAACGCCGTTTTATTGGAGGTGTTTTGTGAGGTCACCGTTTTCACCGTTTTCTTGGATAGAATACCCTCCATACAACTGTATACATTTTGTTACGGTGTCCTAATGAAATGGGGCCCTAAAGGTGAAGTCTCATAAATGCGCATAAAGCCGTTAAGTTAAAATAAATAAATACATCTGTGTGTAAGACCGCGTCAAGAAGTTCATACTCTTAACGTACAAACTCGTTGAAAGCGACTATGTACTGATTGTGGTTTTTTCTCAAGCATTCCGTCATTAATAATTCCGAAATCTAAATCTTATAAGGGCACAGTCAAATGATAATTGTTTATTTGAACTGGCCTCTAATTTAGAAGGATGCAGTATGAACCTTGCCTGATGCCAAGATTTATGTATAACTTTTGACAGATTAGACAACTGACGTATGCATGCATCTTTCTCGAATACAGGCCTAATAATTGTGACGTCACAATAATGGTGCTGACTTTATTCCTCTATGCATTTATTGCACAATCGTGTCAATATCACGGTTTTTATTTGTTTATTGAATGGAAATTAAAGTAAAATGGTGTTAAATATCATCACAGTTGAATCTCACAATAATATTAAGAGATCATCTCAAACTTTCTCCAATCTTTTGTATAGAATGTAGAGATATCGAGTATTAAGTCATAGACATGAACTGTGATTGTCTATGAAATTGTTTATGTTTAGGTCCGTCCAAATACTGCCTTATGACGGTGTGAAACTTGGTGTATATTGTATAGAGTGACTGGAAATTGGCTACCGATACTTAAAGAATTATTTATATTTACACATGAAATAGGTATATCATGAGAATATTAAAAAAAAACTTTTTCATTGTTTTGAACTTGTTACACTAGTATCTTTACTCTTTATGTATCGGTCAGTCACATGGGACTATTTAAAAGTATGTGTAGATCGAAGCGATCTGACACGCTAGGTGCTTACTTGTGATAGTTTCGCTGTTCAATGAACAAAATCATTTAGATAACTAAACGTATCGAGTTATGTACTCTTTTTAAATATACTATACAATTATATTAACGATGAAATATTTTCTTGGTTTAATAATACTATATTTAAAGACAGATTATGAATATCAATCAATTGATTTTATTTTATTGTAGTGTTTTTATTTTGGACGTGGTCCATGCGTGTGCGCATAGTTGATAACGAGTATTGTTAACACGTTCTTCTTATATAAGTCTAGTATAATATATAGTGTAGTAGGTATATAAATGAAGTGTACAGTTACGTATGAGATTCGCAGCAGTTTGTTGTACAGTATAACATTGTAAGACAGTTACTGATTAGTTTAAGGTATATTGTATCATCTGGTAGCGCTTCACTTGCCCGCTGTATTCGAAAATTGCCTAGTCATAACTAGCGGATGAGTTGATCATGAAATTTCTAGTATTTTAGTCAACATTCCTTGGCTAGCACTTGGCTGGAGTTATATTGCTGCTTAGTGTAAGAAACAAGGTATGACACTCTGAGATTATGGTCACGTGACTCTCCTTACCGACGTCTGTGTCGATGGTTCTCAAACATTTCTGAATACATGTTACACTTACACAGAATTCGTTTCGACAAGCTGACAGTTATTTTTTTTATATTATTTTGTACGCAAAAAGATATTTCATTGTTCTCTTGTTTTATTGCAAAGAATATAATTATTAACTGTGTAACCGTCGTCGTGACGTAGGCAAAAGTCTCTGGGAGTGCTATACCTCTTTCCTTATACTATGCATAGCTGTGTGTGGCCGCATAAACTTATCTTTATAACGTATATTGTCGGCAAACCGAAGCGGCCATTATAAGTGAAATGTAACTCCGGCATTATTTTTGCACCATATAATTAACAATGTAATAAAGTTACGATTGTATTGTACTTAAGTAAATTATTGTGTATATAGAATAAGGAAACAAATGTAACAAATCATGGATGTTATATATTTATGGTATGATAATAAAATGTAATTATTATAATGACATTGTTTTATTTGATCTACGATTTCATTCGTGTTTTCCCGTTACCACAAAGTGATTTTGAAATTGATTGTAGGAGTAAATGTGGGTATATTTTAACTTGTAACAGGACATCGATTTAGGAGAAGTAGCTTTAAAACCGGTCGCATTTATGATCAACTTAAAATATATCGGCACCGGGATTACGTATCTTGCAATAGCCGAGCGATCGCGATAATTTAGCAATATTTGCTGCTCAAACGTCAATTCAAAATACGTCACGTCAAATAGCAATCTAGCGATAGTGCTGCCCCTGTGGAGCAATCAGTTAACTTAAATATGCATTTTTCGTTTGGTGGTTTCGTATTTAGTATGGTTTTTAAGAGCAAAGTTAAGTTTTTTTTGTTAAAGGTGATATTTAATTAGTTCCAGCGATTGCTACTTTTTCGTCATCGTAGCAATAAGTGCATTAGAACAATCCGCGAGCGATTAGCAATCGGTTCATACATAATACGATTTTTTTTTGACGGTCGCGCGGTGATCGCGCTATCACTGCGCAAATATTGCTGATTGCTGTTTCATAAGTAATAACCCCGCGCCGGTCAAGATAAAAAAACCGTTGAAAAAGACAACATTTAAGTACTCAACATTTCAGTTTATTAATATTATGTTGGTCATTCAATATTTCAAACACGCTGCTTGTATGTCTTTACTTATATAAAACAATGTTACAATTAATTATTAAAAAATATAATTGTCAAATAGCAAAATAAATAATAAAAAAAAATGCAAATCTTATCAAAAATATTTAAAAATGTCGTAATTACAATCAGATCTTATAACACCTAATTCGAACATAAAACTCTGAATTATTAAACTTATAAATTCTACATCGATTTAACAATTTAATGTCTTATTTTGTATCAAAATGCAAAAAGCGATTAAACTTAACTAAAAGGAATATATTTGTGCGCTTTTTCGTTTCTTTAATTGTCACTAGGTGTGTGGAGCGATGGAAGAAACGCTACACATCTTCAAGATAATTATAGTCGTTGTGTCAATGATATTTTAAGTAAAAAAGTGTAGATAGGTTATATGCAGTCAAAAAGTGGCACATTAAAAGTTTGCCAATTGGCAAACATTATACTGAGTATTGCGTTGACATTTGACGTTTATCTCTTTTTCACTCGCTCTACTTCAATCATGGCATCCTACTTTGACGTGTGCGTTAGTGTGCCGTTTTTGAAGATAGAATTTCGTTTAGGTAACCTATCTACGCCTTTTTTGCTTAAAATATCATTGCGTTGTGTATTAGGCCCGCAAATGCCTACACTCTCACTCGCGGTTTCCGTTCAGTTTTGTACAGGCTTAAAGAAATTCATCAGTAAAGCAATTAAAAGAAATGCGATAAAAGGAACAATAGTAAAAAATAAACTAGTAATTAATAATCTCAGAGAAGGAGTAAAGTAATAAAAGACAGTATGAAACAGTTGTGCGCAATAACTAACTACAACTGGGTAGTAAACACCATACATTAATTGACTTATTTTTATGAACTGTCAAGACACTTAAAGACATATATTTTGTATTGTACTTTGACCGTGTGAGATTCAGTTGTCTTGGATGCAGCATTCGGAGTTTAACCTTTCAACGACCAAGCGACAACCGGCTGTCGGGCTGCTATTGCCTTTCTATTGTCTCGAATCACGTGTGTTCGAAGGTTTAAAAAATAACCATTGTCCTTTTTTGGCGTTTTAGCGTACTTCGTACCACTGTCACCGACATGGGTTCAAAAGCTGTCGCAAAAGCGTATATTTTGCATTGACATTGACAGACAACAGTTCTGCATTTATAATATGAGTTATAAATATTATTAGTTTTATAGTATTTATATTTTTGAGTTGTGTCTACTACCCAACTAAAACTCCTAAATAACCGAGCTTGATCTAAGACTATATTAATATTATGCACCAATGTAAACAATGAACCAAGCTAATAACTAGAGATGAGATATTCGGACGCAGTATAACGTTGCTTATACTTCACTTCTAAACTGTCTAAACAGAACAAAAATTACATTTTATATAAGTCGAGAATATACATCTGATTCTAATAATTAGAGAACTAATTATGGATTAGGGAGCCAACACTCTAACTATAGGTAAATACGCATCCAAATACTCAATCTCTAACAATAACACAACACAAAACGGAACAAGAAGAGAGATCAACATTAATTAAGAGTGGAATGGAAGATCAGTCGGAGAACAGACACGTTAGTAAAGATGCTCGTCTTTGTGGGGGTGTGATCAAATTCTCGTTTTGGAAGAATTCTCCTTCACTTCGAAGAGTTTCCTCACGAAGTACACTTGGAGCGTTGCTGTAGCTGCTATGGCCAGGATTTGGACGATAGACCACCTGAAAAAGAACATTCATTGTTTTAATATAAAAAAATGGTTGCCTGTAAAGTCGGTTTTACGGGCGAAGATTTTACGTGACAACGTCTTTTACCGATCATAGTTGAGTGGGAGAGAGACGCAAGGCATTCGGCGGGCCTCTCTCTCGTTCGGTGACTCATCGTAACGTTACCGAGCGTTACACTTTTTCATAAGTGACTCCCAGCCGCAACCTAATTTAAGACGTTGTCACGTCAATATAATAAACTCTTAAGTTTATCTTCGACGTCACAGGCATCGATGAAGAAATCGAATAAATATAATTTTGAAATCGATAATCTGTCTTGAGAAGGCGTGAGTGTCGATGCTCGTGCTTTCTCTATGTAATAAAATGTTTTGAAAACTTGGGTATATTTTCCTATTAACTATTTATTACAAGTTTAAGAATGAGTTAAAATTACCGAGCGCAGGCATTTTCTAAGCATCAAATCAACATAAAATGACCAACAATCAGTACCTATCCTAAAAATTACATTTAAATTAGAGCTCAAAGTTCATTGTGAATAGTTTAACAGTGCCATGATTGCTTCAATCTAATACATTCTTTCGTTATTTCATCATGGCTATCGAACGTCAAATAATTTATTTCAAATTAGCTTTTGCCGTGAATTTGTTCATATAAATACGGCTTCTGTTTAGTAACAATTTTATCTTCAATTTTAGCTCATCTTGTCTTTTTCATTTAAAACAATCATTGTATGTTTATATAAATCCCTAATTTCCTCAAGCAAAAATATTTAAGGGATCTTATTTTGTGTATCATTTCTCTTTTATACATAAACAATAAATTGCAAATAATGTACCCTTACCATGACTTGTTATTGGAAATTTATTTGCTAGTTTTAACGTAAAATGTTGTAACATTCAATAATCCAACTAAAAACTGCTGGATTTATATACTTAGTAAGATTTTTTAAGATAAATCTACTATATAAAAATAAGTCGGGTTTTCCTTCCTGACGCTATAGCTCCAGAACGCACGAACTGATTTCCACGGTTTTGCTTTCGTTGGAAAGGTCTCGGGCTTCGTGAGGTTTATCCCTTTATAGGACGGCTCATACAAAGTGGCCAGTAAACTGGACACTCACTTTAAGGTCGTTATCTCATAAATTTTTATTTATATATTGAACCTTATGAACATTTACGACCCGCGTTAGAGCACACTGGCCCGTCAACTAGCCAGCGTTCAAGTTCGCCGCGCGACATTTTAAATTCGCGCCTTTTTTCAAGATGGCCTGTGAACTGGCCACCGTGCACCCGCGCAGGAACATTTGTTATCATCGCGCGTGTACGTTACGTGTTTACAAGTTTTATGGTGAACAAAAATCATGTCTTTTTGGAAAAGGTAAGTGAAACTATTCCTTTATAGTATATACTTCGATGTTATGTGCAAATGTAATTGAGGATAATAAGAAAAACATACATTATTTGCGAATGAATACAAACCGGTGTGTTGAAAAAATATAATCTAAGAATTGCCTACCTAACTTTGAGATGTTGTATTGAGTATTTATTTTCGAGTAATCCCTATGAACCATATTGTTTTACAACAGGTATATAAGCATGTGTTATGATATTGTAATAAATTTGCGATAAACAATCTTGTTCGGTAGTTATAACCTATTATTATGTACGTTTGGGGTATTTTTTGGTGGTTTTTTTGCTTGGTACTTATGAAATTCGTAATGTAATAGTTACACATTGTAATTTTCTCATTGTTTTAGACACACATACACTTATAGGGAGTTGGAGTCACTAGACGAGGACCAATAGAATGACTTCGTGGGTATTACTGATGACCAGGCCACACAATCAGACATTGGTGGTGATTCTGATGCTGATGATTGTTTCGACGAAAGTTTTAGTACCAGCACCGTGAGCACACGTAGTCAAAATCAAGGATCATGCTCTGGAACATCGTCTTCATCACAACCACCGAGTTTTTGTTTCTACCACCACCGCCTATCCAACCATCACCACCTCCGCAGCAGCCTCCATCTCCACCGCCATAGCCGTTATCATCAAACGAAGACGTTATGTTAATTCTATTATTATTAAAGGCTGATTAGGAAATACATTTTTTTATTATTATTATCGTCTTTTCCTAAAAATAAAATAGATTTCATTAGTGTCCATTTTACTGGCCAGTGATATTGCTGTGATGGTTAGTGACGCAGAACGTTCAATGGCCAGTTTACTGGCCGTATGATTTTCATGATTTTCTCGAAAAACAGAGATTTTCAGGTCTTTTTTCAAGAACATGTCATTATGATTTACGGCACAGAATATATATTTATCACAAAATATAAAGAATCGAAAAAAAAGTTAGGGTGTGCGTTAAAGGGTTATAGCAAAGAAAATTCAGGAAAAATCTACGCGGACGAAGTCGCGGGCAGAAGCTAGTATTTTATATAAATTATTATTATTTCATACAAATTATTTACAGAATTGAACTGCGCTAACTCACGGCAGAGATAATAGATATAGGATAGATACAATAGTTTACCATATTAAGTCTAGTCATTTTATCTTATCCATATAGTTGTAGGAATGTTGTAGTAATCAATTTGCCCTATATTGCAACAGTGGTAATCTCCATCAATATTTACAAATAGACTATCTATGTATATTAATATAAGAAGATAAGGAGTTTGTTTTTGTTTGCATAGAGTAATCTCAGAAATATAAATAAATTAATTTGGATTCTCACACAGGACAAACTATTTAAATGGTTATTAGTGTATGTTTTTTTTATTTCTGTAAATGCACTCCCGATACAGGTGAAAATTCTCAGGTGGAGTGGAAGGATTCTTTACACCATATAAAATGAAGTAGCTTCCAGTGTTTGTTCTTTTGAATTACAAAATTAATTTTAATTCAGTTATCAGCGATAGATAGTGTTTAAAGAGGAAAGTTTTATAATAATATTACAGTAGAGTTCAAAAAGAAGCCAAGAATTTCGAACACTTGTAACACTCGTACAAAAATAGGATGGTTCGCAAGTTCTAAATAACTGATGTGGAATAATAATCACCTGAGCACATAAATATTGTTGTCTTGCAGCAAGTTGTAGTCCCGGGACTCCCGCGCTCTGGAATGGTACTGGTATTGGAGAATGTCGTTGATGTTCCTCTCCACAAATTGTATAGAGTTCTGCAACAAAAATATTTAACTATAAAATCTATACCCATACTGTGGAGTTTATTAAAACAATATTATGAAAAAATATGTTTTGCATCACATAGCTTTTTATCAGAGAAAATTATAGGGTTAGACAGTTCAAATTTCAATGGAATTATACTTATTTAACCTAGAGGATATAATTATGGAGACCGTAGTACAATAAGACATATTAAAACAAGTTCTATAGAATTGAGTAGAAATAACATAAATATCAGGTAAACACCCCTCAAAAGCGTCACCTACTTCATACATAACATAATTTACATGAATATTCATTGTTCTTTGCTAAACAATAGTGATTATTAAATTAAATAAGGTAATAAGCTAAACCTTTTGCAAAATATTGTATACTGTTGACATCAGCTATTTGTAACCACATGCCACACCTAATTTTAATGTTAATCAATTTATAGCTTTGATTTGCATTATTTAGCATAAATTAAACATTGAAAACTTATGTAACTTATTATAGAATATGGATACTACAAAAAATAGTACAGAATATTCAATAGGTAAATGTAAAAGTAAAATATGAAATGTAATTATTACTTTGGATATTGTGACTGCAGGCAAATTATTGTTATCAAGATTTCATGACAAGAAATAATAAATGAATAGAAACTTACAGTAAAATTCTTTATATTCATGTCCAGTTCCTCCACCTCCTTGGCGTACTTCTCCCACATATCGTATCTTATCACTGAGAGGTATAAATTGACTAGTTTCCCCGCAAATCTCGAGAACTGGTTATCGATGCACACAGCATAGTACCCCCCTGAAGAGGACTGGTCCGCGTACTCTGCGCTCTGCCGCCACTCGTAAGGATGTACTATCTGGCCGTTGGGATGCCGCACGGCGAAACCACACATCCCATCTCCACCTTTCAACACCTGTTGACATAAAGTTTTCGAACTATTTATGAGTGAAATTCACAAGTTTAAACT
The DNA here is from genome assembly GCA_033675125.1 of Athetis lepigone. NCBI lineage: Eukaryota > Metazoa > Arthropoda > Insecta > Lepidoptera > Noctuidae > Athetis > Athetis lepigone. Next base: position 19,477,615 of record CM066239.1, on the reverse strand, counting down.
ACAGTATGTACATGCAACCCCGTTCCGAGCCATAAACATCGTTATCTCAGATCATTGCGTAGGTTTCGCTACAGAAAACCTAATTATTGACCTGATAGCTGGCGTAAAATGTAGCACCCGCTGGAACATATTGATAGTAACAGTCTTCTTTGCCTGCGTCGATGTGCACTTTGTAGTCCATCGTCACCGCAGGCATATTCTCGTACCACGGCGCCGGCGACTGCGAGAATACATCTCCAACGAGTGATAAAATTGTAAATATTAAAGTTAGCACGGTAAACATATGCCACGTCCGTTGTGCCATTTTTGATGATTTTTGACTGCAACTGAGAAAATAAATTGCGGTTTGACATTTCTATGACATGGATACAAACAACTGTCAAAACAGCATCAAAAAGTGAAAGGTAAATTCGTTTAGAAATTCTCGTTCGTTCATTTTCATTCGCTCTGGCCCAGCTGACAATTTGACACTGATGAATTCAAAACAATAACAAAACTGACACTTGACATAGCTGATAGTTAGGGTATATATGTTCTGTGATAGTTAACCTCTTCATTTAGGCCCGTGCGCCGTATTATTGAATTAATTTTCAGTTTTATAAATGAAAACGTTTGTAAAATCAGCTGTAGCAAAGTATAATGAAAGCTAGATATTTAACATTCTTCTCTTACATAGGAACGCCATTTAGGTTTGTTGTGTTGTGGTGTTGAATTTTACTTACATGCATAAAAGTTAACAAGAATTTTATACGACCAAGCGAAAGCCGGCTGTCGTGCTGCTATTGTCTTTCTATTGTGTTTCGAATCACGTGTGTTCGAAGGTTTAAAAAAGGAACTATATTGCAGGTCTTCAGAGAAATTATGGCTTAAGGAAACCCGTAATTACCCAGATCCGGATAGTGTACAGGGTGTGATGGAACTGGCGCTTCTGCAGCTGAGATCGATGAACTACCCGCACATAACTCTATCCAGCCGGTAAGCGAGTTCTACTCATAGCCAGCTGCTGAATAAACACTGGGTGGGTTCTTTGTGGTGCCTAATCTGTTGGTTAGATGGCTAAGCATTTAAATATTTTATACTATAAATAATTAAATATCTGTATTGTTAGAATGTGTTAGTATCAAGACATGAAAAAAATCCAATTGGAAAAATAAAAACTTTACACATATATCCCACATAGCCCAATTATCGAGGAAGCATGCCTTGCTCCCAACTACCCAGATTCAAACCTCCTCTCAAAAATCGGTTAAAAAAATAACAAAAAAGAGTTATTGTCTCTAAATACCTTGTTACAGTACAGATGGTGGAGTTCACGCCCTGAACACAAGCGCACACTTTGATTTAGACAGATACGGCACCAAGATATACAACCCGGCGGCAGTGGCCTACACCTTGAACAAGTTCTTCTATAAACACAATAATAGCATTTTTGTTAAAAAGGTTATCAGAGTTAATGACAACTTTAGTGCCAGGCATAAGGCTATTGGCAGGACATATTTGTACAGGTACGTATCTTTATTTAATTTAATCTTTTGACTGCCACATCAAAACAGCAAAATCATGCACTCAGCTTATTAAATAAGTATAGAAGTTTGTAATGGGATTGCGACATGCTCAGCACATTTTGGTTTGTCATCTATATGTGTCTTTGGCAGTCAATAGGTTAATAAATTTTAATACTAACCATAATAAATTTTACATGAATTGTATTTTTTTTTTTGTCTCAACATGCTTGCCTTCAACTTATTACATTATGTTCTCAACCTTCTATTTGGAAAAAGCAACTAGCAACTGATGACATTAAGTTCAAAATGCTTGTAAATGTGTACCTAGTCATGTTTGGAAAATTTGGATTTGAGAATCTATGTTGCTAAGCAATTGCACAAATACAAATAAAAAAAAATGTATTCATTTTCACTACTACCTCAATATTCATATATTTTCCTACACATTTTTTTCACAGGTTGGCAGTGAAAAAGAAAGAGTTAATTTTGCCTGAGAACACATCAATAGTTTCAAACATACCTATTGAAGAGTGGAAGAGGTGTCATTTTATGAGGTGAGTATTTTAAACCATGGTTTTGCTGCTACCCTCACTGCCAAAAATCAAGAGCATGTGATTTATATCAGATCAGTACATTTATGTGGTCTTGACTGTATCTACAATATTTTTATCACCCTCCATGCTGTCTCAACTTGCCAGGCATTGTCGGTGAGTCCCTTGTTTGTTGCAGCCTGTAAAAACTATAAAAAAATAAATGGCAATAAATTGGAGTCAATATAGCCTTATATTTCTTGCATTGAAAAATACTAAACATATTTTATTTATTTTATTTGGAAAACTTACAGCTAGGTACAAAACTTAAATAGATTGAGTAACAAAAACAAAAAAAAAAGGAATAAAAAGGCCAAAAAAAATAAAAAGGCTTCAGGTGAAGTTCCATTTGCTTCTGTCCTGTAATTTCCACATCTAATGTGGATTGGCCATTTCTCTTATTTCATGTCCCCATCATGGGCGTGGTCTACTTATTTGGCGTTTGCCTACTAGGCCTTACCACAATGTGACTCTTGTGATCCATCTATCATCTTATTCTTATAATCATTAAATTTGTAAACCTAAAAAATCTTTAAAACCAATTCCAGGTTACCAAACTTCGACATAGAGAGATTCAAAGAAGGCGCCAAATACTTCGTTGGCTACCACGATTTCTCGTCGTTCAAGAAGTTTGACAAGGCGAAGCAGTCTAAACACAACAGACGGGAGGTGCAGTCCTTTGTGGTGAAGCCCGGGGCGCCGCTGTTGACCAGCTACTCGAAACAAGACTGTGTGTTTGATTACTGGGATATTGAGATTAGGGGCAGAGCGTTTGTGCATAATCAGGTATTTTTGCCAATAGATACACATTTAATAATTACTAATTTCATTAGAAGCCTAAACTTTCCCACTACAGGACAAAGACTTCCCTACCCTCCTTCCACCTCTCTTTACATTGGGCTATTTGGGACCAGTCTTTATCGAAGGAGTCTAGTTCGTCCCGCCATCTCAGCCTCGGACTACCGATGTCGTTTGCCATGTAAAGGCACTTATTGAGTCGTGACTCGTGCGTTTGGCTCATGCCCATCAATCGACACATTAAGCAAAATCTTTGAACCAGATGACTTAAGCCACATTTTAACCCTGCCCACCGCCCTCCGAGGTGACGTAGAATATGTCTGATTTTCGTAATTTCAGAAAGGTCTGGGACCTCCATAGTAACTCGCTGCTTACAGCCACGAACATTATCTATAGTCTGTTTTAGCACAGCATTTTTAATCTATTAAATATCTTCTTTCCAGATACGTCGCATGGTAGGCGCACTAAACGCGGTAGCCGTGGGGAAGCTGCCTCCTGAAGAAATAAAGGTGATGCTACAAGTGCCCTCCAAGCACACCTGGCACGGCTGCATTCAGACTGGCCCTCCGGACGGCCTGTACCTCTGCGACGTCCACTACAGGCCTGAGGACCTTGTGTACGACCCCCAGACGACGGAGGAAAGAGAGGACGATAGTGATAGTGAATGTGAGTGAAAGAGAGGGAAATAGTCTTTGGGAGGTTATTGTTGTGTAGGTGGAAACGCGTTTAAGGTAGCATTCAGGCGAACATTGCCAAGGAAGGCTATAATAAGAAAGCTGGGACTGGACGGACAATACTTGATAAAATTTGAAATATTTTTTCGCTATGAAAAATATATTATGAAGCTGTAATTGGCCAATTGGAGTAGTTTCAAATTAGACAGCTTAAAACTTATATTGGGACAGAGGGCCAAATTAAGTGAATCTTAGTCAACTACGCAGACAGTGTTTTAATAATATCATATTTTACTTTCGACATATCAATCAAAATACAACAATGAGTTTCCTCAACGAACTACAGAAACAAAGAAACAAACTAAAACTAACAGAAACAGTTGTTACAAATATCGACGGTCGACGCTACGTCGAGAAAAATTCTACTTTAACGTCCATAAGTCCCAATACTTACGGATTCGTGGTCGATACGAAACCGGATAATATTCCTGTATTAGTTACCGAATATGTGTATATCGGTTCTCAAGATTGTACCGCTAATACTGTCATAGAAGCGTATAACATCAAACATGTTTTAAGCTTAGGCATTGAAGCTGAAGTAACAGTTACAAATAAGTTCATCAACTGCTTAGATTTACCTGAAACTGACATAAAAAAGGTTTTATTAGAAGCTCTGCCATTTATTCGAAAGGCTGTGGAAACCAAAGAGAATTGTCTTGTTCATTGCAACGCTGGCGTTTCTAGAACGTCTATGGTCGCCATAGCTTATTTGATGCATTATGAAAGGATGGAGTTCCAAAATGCTTATGATTTAGTTAAGAGTAGACGCCCGGCTATACAACCTAATGATGGGTTTAAGAAACAATTGAAGGCTATGAAGCCGGGAGAAATAATTTAGAACTATTTTTTGTTGCGCGATTTTAGACCTTAGTGCTTAGATTATAAGTGTTAAATGAATGTTGTGTTATAAAAATGTAGAATGTAGATGTATAAATGTAATATATTTTTGAAATAGATCAGTAAAGTATTTTAATACAAGCTTATTTCACCTTATTTCCTAAATCCACACAAAATAACAACTTAAACGCACCCTTTCGGACTTACAACCTACTTTTCTATACTTGGCAGGGATATCAAAATAAAACAACAAGACATACAAACAACTAGATAATATAATAACTAATAAATAGGGCAGTTTTAAGTACATGAGCCAAACCGCGTGTATAACATTCGGCTGTACGAATGGAAGCCATGACACTTTTGGCGAGATAAATAAACGTTACTAAACACTGACTTTGGCTTAGCCATTTTCCCATCTCTATCGTGCACTTGACGTTTGGCAGTTGTGTAACAGTGACAGGTATAGTGCTAAGCCAAAGTCAGTACTAAGTAACGTCTCTTTATCTCGCCATTAGTTACAAGTTACAAGATACACGTTACAACTACTGTAGCACCAAGTTCATAAGTTGTCCGAAGCACTTAAACTTAACCAACATGTTTATATAAATATTTGTATGTACAGTATATTGGCTATAGAAGCTATATGTTATTTGTTATTATCATTTATTTTGGCAACTGTATGGTCTTCAATTATCGACAGTGTTGTAGTACGTCACTAACTTTATTTTGTTGTGGTGTGGTGTTGAAAAATATTTTGTTAATAACAAGGTTTTTTTTATTACATATGAAACAAGAATGAAACTGAACTCTATAAGAATAGAGCAGACACTGCACTAAAATGGTTTTAGTAGGTAATAAATCATTTTTTTTTATTACATTGTTTTTAGAAGTAACAGTACATAATGTAACCACTAACCACACACATATCGATATACTTGCACGAATTCCAACTTGCATGTATTCTTCGACGTGTGATGGACTAAGTAACTGACTAATGTCCGAATGCTCAAACGTCACTCAATTTTAAGACGCTTTCAAATCTGTTGCTGTCTTTGTCACTCTAAAGAGATAAAGTAAGGACAACAACAGGTTTGAGAGCGTCTTCAAATTAAGTGACGTTTGAGCATTCGGGTGTAAGATTAGATTTACATTGAATGACATTTCTGAAACTACTAATCGAGAATTAGTAGAGTAGGATTTTTTTTCTGTTTAGGACAGCCACATTTCTGAAGAAGTGAAGAAGATATTGGCAGGGCAAAGTTAGTATAATAAAAGAAACCAAGCCGCTATGACGTACTACAACACTGAATAAGATTGGACACTGGCTTAACAATACATGTACCTAAAGATGAATACAAGTTCTTACAATTAACTGGGCAGTATACACGAAAACATCCATCATTGTACAGATATAAGTGGAGATAATTATATTACTACAAACTTCATTAAATGTCTTACAAAGATTTATCTTATCCTGTTTGTAATCCTTCATTTAAATTATACATTAAATATTTCATTTAAATTCGGTGGCGATTTCAGGCGTTTCGTCAATAAAATCTGATTTAATTATATAACAATACAATAATATATTTACATCTAATAATATTATAGTTTATAACTTTCATAATGGACGTTATTGTTTTAGTCTACATACGTTATTATTTAATTCTGAAGCACCTATAAGCACAAGGGGCCCAATACCTAACATATTGTATAAGGCAATACTTCTCAATTATTCGTTGCCAAAAAGGAAAGCGCTTTTGATGAAATATAGCTGTCTCTCTCTCTTGCACTAAATATATCATTTTATTTCGCGATTCTTAGTGGTGCAGTATATTCCTCAATACTGGGCCCCAATTGAAGCAAGCTCGTTAAGTTAATAGCGTTAAACATAGTACCTAACAAAGAAATAATTTGGTTTACCAATGAACACTTGATTTTTTGGTGATAGCAACCTCAGGTTAAAACAGTGACAGAACAGTATCAAACTCAAACATAAACCATACCAAAAACATGATAAAAACGTGCTTTCTAGAAATGCAAAATGGCAAGTTAAGTACTGCTTTAAAACTTAAATTAAAAACAGGGAGAAGTTACCAAAAAATTCAAAATTACACTTTTATATGTCACCCTATTCGTTATTAGTAAACTTAAAACTACTTAAGACTAATGTCATTCGCGTTACAACCATTTATAATGATTTTTGAGACCACAACAGTACATAATAATAATTTTATTATTATATCAAAGCACTGAACAGGACGGGAATGTTAATTTTGAATCACAAATTTAAACCAAACATAATAATATATTATCTGATGTGGATTCTAAATCTTCCGCATAGGGATTAGGATGTGATACAAATCGATAAAAAAAAATATTAAATGATTTTTATCTTCGATCATCAAAATGTTAGTCGAATTAATTTTATTACCGTTCACACTTTCCTCACGTTTTCCGGAAAATGAACTCAAGATTAATGTCAAACTGTCAAGCAGACAAAAATCGTTATTTTTTAATGATTTATGATATTTAGTCAACCAATAACAACAGCTTAAAATCATCGTGCGCTTTACAATTTGTTACAATCTATTCTTGTTCAAAAAACCGAGTTAAGTCTCTCACACATGCAAATAAGTAGCTATGACCATTGACCAGCTTTCAGTCTTCTAGCTTTATTTCATTAATAAAATCTCAATTTGTCAAAAAATCTTAGTTATACTGTATATCAAACGTTAAATTAAAAAAAAATAAAGATTAGTTAAAGAATGTCAACGTTTTTCAATTTGTATTTGACATCACCAATCACTTTTGAATTTGCGAAGTCAATTGACTTTCATTGATTTCAAAGTAAGCACAAATCAATTTTTACAGTTCAATAAAGGTAAATGAATTTCCAGATTGTGTCTTGGAATTATTTGTTAATAGTGTCAAATACGAGTACTCGATATGGGTGAATGTACACGGCAGTGCACAGTTTTATGGGAAGTCCAGGATTTCTATGACTGGTTTTTTTTTACAAGTTCAATAAATTTAGTTTACAAAAGTCTAAGTCACTTTGCGACGTTCTAAATTATCATTTTTATTTCATGTATGACCTTTTGCGACTCTCCATTTATGACGGACGGAATTTGTGTCCCACCTACTACCTAATCGAAAACTAACTGAATTAAAAAGAGGCTACATTACTAAATAACTTTGTTTTATAACTCCGCCTGTTTCCTCACTAAAATTGTAAATGTCCATTGTACTCTTAGCGCAATAAAACAAACACTTATTTTAAATAAGGCACTAACATATAAAAAAATTGACTCAATGAAAACAAATGTCACCTCTAAACAAAATAAGTTTTGCACCATTTCTATTCGTGACAAATTGAATTTGAGGTGTAGATAAATATACCGAACTTAGCACGTAATTTGGCCTAGCTATTCTCCATCTCAACAACTGATAATAGCCAATCTCGTAGAAAGATTAGTTTCGCACTAGACTGTCCAACCGCATTTTTCTACCTAACTGAAACCAGCTGAAAATTCGCCTTCATAACTACCCAACGTTCTGCGACCTTATGTGTGATACAGGGAGTTTAGAGACGCTTAACCTTGACAAAAATTATTTTCTCAAAAAAATTGCTCAAAAGGGAATACAAAACCTTACACCATCCTTAATTCGTCAATTATATTGTATAATGTGCGTTAGTCAGACGTTTTGACATAAGATTCGAACAACGTACACGGCTTCTTTGCTTGTTATATCGTTCTAATTGGCTTAATGTTACCTTGCTTAGTTTAAAAGTAGTACGCGTTGTTAACGGCTAAGTTATAGGTCTTTTTACATTTCTTAAGTAGCGGATATGAAGTTTTACAAGCATAATACTACAAAGAGCTACAAAATTTCAAACAGGAGCTTACGTAAGCATTTATACATAAGATTAAATATTGTAGTTTACACACCGCAAAAGCGATTGATATACGCGTAATATAAAAAAAAACCTACATCCTAAATAAGTACATATTATCATGTTTGAATGTACAGCTGGCAACGAAATGTATTCTTTTTTTCGACTCTGACTGTACAAAAAAATTTCTTACAACATTCGATAATTTTACCGTAACTATATAATTAAGGACGAATATAAAATAAAGTCTTAAAACAACCTTGTGTCATTCCCAATTTTAAAAAGGAATGTGGTTAAATATTCTAAAACTTATTATATACTTTGTGAGCATTTTTATTTATCTACATGACTGTACCGTCGTAACAACCGTATATTATGTTGACAACTGATTTTATTATATGTATATTACTGGACTTAATTTGATTATTCAATACTTTACCATATAAAAAACTTTGAACTGAAAACTTAACATTATGCATTACGACATCTCTTATTTTACAAGCAACATATAGAATGTTACTACATATTACATTTTATAGAGTAATATTATACATATTTGTATACAAATGCACGTTTCTATACAAGTCTTATTTTCAGTCACTTTTTACATGTATTTATATGGCTGCGTTATATTATATTGAACACTTATATACGACTCATACGATATTTAAATCTTGCAGGCAGATGAGCTGCAAAGTTTCACAGATTATGAATGATTTAGTCAAAAACACAATATCTTGGAGTTTAATCGCTGCGGAACGGAACCTTTTCCTAGCCAGATAGAAATAGAAATAATGTATACACATGACCCGTATTTATAGCCGCTGGATACACGTTGCACGTTACACCGTTACAGCAACACGTTGCAAACTACGAATACGCAGATACACAGAAACTTCTAGAAGCTCTTGAGCGTGAGTCCTCTAGCCGGCAAACTATTAGCCTTGGCCGGTGCGTCGCGAGCCTGAGAATGAGCTACAGCAATACTGAGGCACTGAACCCATTCCTCCGCGTTCTTACCGTCCTTAGGCTTCAGGATCAGCGTCTGGTCTCCCGTGAAGATCTCGAAAGCTTTAGGAATGTTACGCGCGCCTCTTGAGACCTTTACGGAGCGAATCTGGTTTATGTCGATGCTTTCGCCGCCGCTCTGGAAAGAAATAGTCTTGTTGAATTGGTGATTACAGTTACCTAGTGCTGTGGATACGTAGTTATGGGCGTTTAAAGTTAATTGGCAATCTGACACTCATTCTCTTTAGTGGCTGAAACTTGGTTATCAATATTGAAGGCCCGTCTTGTATCGTGAGTGTCTAATATTTGATGAGAGCGGGTGTCATATGTCTTAGATATGATTATAGCAAAGTCATTAGGGACCAAGACCTGAACATAAACCTCGGACACTTGATAGTAAATGTCAGACAATAGATAAGACTAAGCCGCGAGTTTCAGACAAAATGGCTGCTATAGTCGTAAGATGTCCGACAGTTCAGCGTGAAGCTAAGACACTTGAGGCGACTGTGCCCTTCTACTCCTTCAGCTGGCCCTCGAGGGCACTGTGACATGTGACAGTACTCACCGAGCCCTTGCAGGAGAGGTGCGCGCCGGACAGCGTGAAGTAGCGCGTCCTCCAGCGCCGGAACAGCCTCCAGCGGCCCTTCTTCTCCTTCAGCTGGCCCTCGAGGGCACTGTGACATGTGACAGTACTCACCGAGCCCTTGCAGGAGAGGTGCGCGCCGGACAGCGTGAAGTAGCGCGTCCTCCAGCGCCGGAACAGCCTCCAGCGGCCCTTCTTCTCCTTCAGCTGGCCCTCGAGGGCACTGTGACATGTGACAGTACTCACCGAGCCCTTGCAGGAGAGGTGCGCGCCGGACAGCGTGAAGTAGCGCGTCCTCCAGCGCCGGAACAGCCTCCAGCGGCCCTTCTTCTCCTTCAGCTGGCCCTCGAGGGCACTGTGACATGTGACAGTACTCACCGAGCCCTTGCAGGAGAGGTGCGCGCCGGACAGCGTGAAGTAGCGCGTCCTCCAGCGCCGGAACAGCCTCCAGCGGCCCTTCTTCTCCTTCAGCTGGCCCTCGAGGGCACTGTGACATGTGACAGTACTCACCGAGCCCTTGCAGGAGAGGTGCGCGCCGGACAGCGTGAAGTAGCGCGTCCTCCAGCGCCGGAACAGCCTCCAGCGGCCCTTCTTCTCCTTCAGCTGGCCCTCGAGGGCACTGTGACATGTGACAGTACTCACCGAGCCCTTGCAGGAGAGGTGCGCGCCGGACAGCGTGAAGTAGCGCGTCCTCCAGCGCCGGAACAGCCTCCAGCGGCCCTTCTTCTCCTTCAGCTGGCCCTCGAGGGCACTGTGACATGTGACAGTACTCACCGAGCCCTTGCAGGAGAGGTGCGCGCCGGACAGCGTGAAGTAGCGCGTCCTCCAGCGCCGGAACAGCCTCCAGCGGCCCTTCTTCTCCTTCAGCTGGCCCTCGAGGGCACTGTGACATGTGACAGTACTCACCGAGCCCTTGCAGGAGAGGTGCGCGCCGGACAGCGTGAAGTAGCGCGTCCTCCAGCGCCGGAACAGCCTCCAGCGGCCCTTCTTCTCCTTCAGCTGGCCCTCGAGGGCACTGTGACATGTGACAGTACTCACCGAGCCCTTGCAGGAGAGGTGCGCGCCGGACAGCGTGAAGTAGCGCGTCCTCCAGCGCCGGAACAGCCTCCAGCGGCCCTTCTTCTCCTTCAGCTGGCCCTCGATGACGGGCACTCCGTCTGCGGCCAGGAAACCTACCGCGCGCTCCGGGTGTGTGCATAGGAAGCAGCCCCATGTCGCCTATATAAAAATTAATTGTCATATTGTAGCTTAAACATTAATCGATAAATAGCCTGATTAATGAAATCATAATAATTTCCAAACAATTTAGCATCGCGTACTACTTGTTGGTCGTTCGAGCCGGATATCTGATACTGACACAACACAAAGAGCTTCTGAGGTAACCTAAACCACTGAACTGGTTTCGATGAAATTAAGTAGAGAGAAAAATTGGGAAGGACAATGACAAGGCTACTTTTCAATCCTTATGTTTCAAACTATGTCTTCGTCCCTGATAACCGAATTTGCACGGACGAAACCGCAGGCAAAAGATAGTAATCCTATAAATGAATAAAGCATATCTTAGTGACCTGAGTGGGCGGTAAAGCAGCCCCGTCGTTCCGTCGCGCCACCACTTCAAACACGTCGAAGAAGCCCGCCGCGCGCAGCTCGTTCAACAACATCTCTTGTTCCTGAGGAAGGCATTCGTACTGTTTGAAAGCATCTCCAAAGTGTCACAACGTACTTGTTATAAATAAATTGTAACTTAATAACAAAATATCATACCACCAACGCCATCTATTGGCGCGTAAATCTGTTTACTCTACTTACTGAAATTTTATAAACGTCAGTCTATCAAAAACCACCGGACGTGCTTTATTATTTTAATAGTACTGTGGTTGGACAACTGGATTTTACGCAGGTCGCAGTTGCGTATCACGCTCATTGAATCAATGGTTAGGAGGCTTGGAGCTTTGGCATAAGAGCGTGTATTGATTAATGCAATAATTTATTTTTCTAAATGAGCATCTTGTTAAGATACTTAACTTTTTTCACATTTCTATTCGGCAATTATTTATAGATATAGTAAGTTAAGTATAGATATAGTCGTACGGCTTACATTGATAACTTGATCATAAATGGAATAAATTAAGAGAAATAAAGTTGAAAATTGTTCGCCAGATTGTTGGTTCAAGTCCAAGGACTGATTTTATTTCACCATACCTTTAAAAAGGAGTCAAGTGTCGTAATGACATAAGTCATTATACTGAATATTACTGATGTGTAAAAGTGTTGCATTAAGCAAGTCATATAAAATAAATATCTCTACCGATATATTATTTGCAAGAAAATAAAACAAGTTATTGATCAACTAAGCAAATTATCGGAGTCGGGTGAGATATAAACTACCTTGATCCCGGGGAAGGCGCCGGTGACGAGCGTGAGGAAGGTCTTGTTCTCGCACTTGAGGATGTCCCAGCAGTGCTTCAGCGACGCCACCGTCGGGTCGCGCGACGACAGCGCCGCGTCGTGCCGCGCTTGTAACGCTAAGGAGACAAATACCCAACATTGGTGCTGATTCTCTTGTTCACAAACTTAACTAAATTTAAGTTAAATGCATCTTTCTTTTTCCATTTCTTAAAGAAAAGGACAGAAGATACATTTTAGTTTAATCCTGTCAAATTAGACAGCGCCTGAAGAAAATTGGCGTATATTTAGACGCCATGTTTTTAAATCGCGTGTAAATTATCTATGGAGTGTCTAAATTTGACAGGACTTAACTAATATTTTATCTTCTGTCCTTTTCTTTATTAAATGGAAAGAGAAAGATGCACTTAACTTAAATTTACGTTAGTTTGTGAATAAGAGAATCGGTACCATTGTACACCTTAAGCCCTATGTTAAGGCTGTTCCTAACATTATACAGCATATAGACCGTTTTTGCAAATATTTACTTATAGTTACTTAATAAAATTATGAAAGTTTAATGGTCCTCGAGTTTTGAAATACTATTACGTGTTCGAGCATTTTAACACGTGAACAACAACTGACGGTCCTGCGATAAAAGTTTTCGGCGACATTAGAACTTGTAGAACAATCCCGGCTAGAACCAACGGCCAATAGCTCACCAGACACGACACCCGTCTAGTTGGAAGATTCTCTCTTTAATGGAGGACAGTGTAAAGTCCCTTATAGCTCTCAAAACATTAGAATAGAAAAGAATATGCATAGCCATAATTGCCCATAATTATATAAATACCTTAATCTAACATTCATACAATTATAATTAAATTGTTAGTAAAAAAAATTCTCCATGACCACGCCTATGGTACAGGGTGAAAACCCGCGTCGCGCGTAAGAATAAACTTAACTCACCCATAATGCACTATCCATACTAATATTATAAACGGGAAAGTGTGTCTGTCTGTCTGTATGTTTGTCTTTCTTTCACGGCAAAACGGAGCGACGAATTGACGTGATTTTTTAAGTGGAGATAGTTGAAGGGATGGAGAGAAACATTAGGCTACTTTTTGTCTCTTTTTAACGCGAGCGAAGCCGCGGGCAAAAGCTAGTATCATATAAAATAAACTGAAAGATATGCTACCTTACCTAGAAACATCAGATGTATCCAAACCCGCGGCGCTCTGGTACGCATACTGAAGAGCGCGCGCGCGTACAGACAGTGCGCGCCGCGCCGCCCGCACGCGAACTGTAGCCGTGCTAGCTTCTTGGAGCGACGCTCTGAGGCACAAAACAATTGTCTTTTAATTTAAAAAAAAACATGATTGGTAAGGTAGTTTCTAGAGCATCATAAAAATACCTATCTAAAAAAAATTCGTCGAATTATTTAAGTACACTCACCCTCAATAGTACACTTGGCAGGCGGCGGCAGCCTCAGCGACACATTATCCATATACGCCTTGATCTTATCCAAGTGCTTCTCACAGAAGTGTTGCACCGTGTCGCGCATAGGGTACGGCTCAAACACGCTGATGCGATGGTTCGACGACGTGTTATTGTTCCCGTTATTCGTGTTTATCATCGTCACGCTCGTGTTATTCGCACGTCGTGACGTCACCGTCACAGGCCCCGATATCGGATTGGTCGGACTGACCGATATCGGCCCGGAGGTGTTGGACGTGACGACCGACACGTTGCCTAGAGCCGTGTTGGAGTGTTGGATGGATACGGCCGACGTGATCGGCGTGAGGCCGTCTGATGATTTGCCAGATGTGAGCGGGTTCACGGATATCGATTGGGTTGCTAGCGGTGGCCCTGATATTATTGTTTGGTTGTTCTGGAACAAATATATTATTATTACTGGTTAGTTCTTCAAAAAACAAAGTCTAATATAGTTTTTTATTTTCTAGAGAGTGAGTTTCTTGTATTTCCTATGTAGTATTTAACTCATTTTGGGGTTTCATTGCCCAGAAACGCTCAAAGCGTAGTAAAAACCAACTAACTATGGAGGGAGTGCAGCTACGGGAGAACGAGTGCGCGCAAAAGTTTGCCGACTACTTCCACTCAATTTATGGAACGGAGGTACCTCTCCTGGACGCATCTACCGCGCAGCGCGAGGCGCCGGAGCGCGGCACTCGCGTGCAGGTGGGACAGCTAACTGCGCAAGATGTGCGTTTGGCTCTTACTAGTCTAAAGCCTAAGCGGTCGGTGGGTCCAGACGGGGTGCCCCCCTATATTGTCAAGGACTGTAGAACAGTTTTAGTTGCTCCTTTGAGACACCTGTTCAACCTATATCTACAAGAACGCTCGTATCCTGATTGCTGGAAGCTGACAAGAGTCACACCAGTACCTAAAGGGGCGCAGAGTTCTGAAATAGGTGGTTATAGGCCGGTTGCTATACTGTCGACATTTGCAAAAGTTTTCGAGCTGGCTCTGTCCGCTACAATAAGTGTACAAGTGAGTTCTCAACTGAGTAACGCGCAGCACGGGTTTAGGACGGGCCGGAGTACAAATTCGAACTTGCTGTGCTTTATGAATTACGCTGCCCCAGTACTAGACTCCAAACCAGGAGCACAGTTGGATGTTGCATATTTTGATTTCCAAAAGGCTTTTGATAGTGTCGATAATGATGTTTTGCTGTTGAAATTGGCGATGGCTGGCTTTACTCCGGACCTGTTGCAGTTTTTTGCGAGCTACTTGGCAAACAGGAAACAATTTGTGGAGTACTGTGGCTACACATCAAGCTCGTATAGCACACTTACTGGGGTAAGTCAGGGAAGTACGCTAGGTCCATTACAATTCATCATAATGATTAACGATCTCCCGGAAGTAGTGACCGATTCAAAATGTTTGCTTTTTGCCGATGATTTGAAATTATTTCGGGTAATAAACGACGGGAAGGATCAGAAAATGCTGCAACGCGACGTTGATCATATTGTTGAATGGAGTCGAAAAAATAGGTTACTGTTCAACATATCAAAATGTAATGTAATGTCCTACACCCGCGCAAAGTGCCCTTTGCATTACAATTATTATATGGAGGCGGAAGTTATTTCTCGGGTGTCTTCTGTGCGTGATCTTGGCGTTTTCTTTTCAACGGAACTCTCTTTCCGTACCCACATAAGACAAATTTGTGCTAAGTCGTTTAAAAATTTAGGCTTCATTATGCGGGAGGCGAGGGATTTCAAAAACTCGGCAGCAGTCAAATCCCTCTATAATGCGCTGGTTAGGTCTAGATTAGAAACGAGTGCTATCATCTGGAGCCCCCATGAAGCTAAGTACTGCGTCATGGTGGAGAAGCTCCAAAATAAGTTTACCCGGTATTTGTACCTAAAGCAATACGGAGTATACCCTTTTTACCCGCTTATGTATCCAACACTATTTGTTATAGGTATGGTTGGATACTATAAGCTGGAAGTGAGACGAAACCTGGCTCTTGCAAAATACTTATTTAGTGTTTTCAGAGGGAAACTTTACAACCCAGAGGTACTAGAGTCAATAAAATTGCTCATCCCCAATACCAGGCTACGTCAGGCTCCTAGAAATAGGCTGTTTGAAGTTCCTGTAGCCCGTACGGACATATTAAAACATGCACCGGTGGTTAAGGCAATCAAATTGATTAATATTATCTCCCAAGAATTAGATGTTTTTAGTTGTACATTGGCGGAATTCGAAAGGAAGACACTTTCCTATCTGTCAAGATAGAAGGGTGACGTAAGAGTTTTTGTCGTTTGATTGTCGAATTAGGTTAGCCTGTAAGGACAATTTTAACATGTATTTAAATAAATAAATAAATAAATAAAAACTGTGGAGATAATAATAACGCCACCCTGCTCACGGTGATGGCGCCGCTAGACTTGAATGTTAGATAGACAACTCACGGCAGTGGTGGCGGGCCCGATGAGTATGTTGTGGTGGTGCACGGAGCGCGGCGTGACGCGCAGCACTCGCGGCGGCGACACGCTGCTCACGGTGATGGCGCCGCTAGACTTGAATGTTAGATAGACAACTCACGGCAGTGGTGGCGGGCCCGATGAGTATGTTGTGGTGGTGCACGGAGCGCGGCGTGACGCGCAGCACTCGCGGCGGCGACACGCTGCTCACGGTGATGGCGCCGCTAGACTTGAATGTTAGATAGACAACTCACGGCAGTGGTGGCGGGCCCGATGAGTATGTTGTGGTGGTGCACGGAGCGCGGCGTGACGCGCAGCACTCGCGGCGGCGACACGCTGCTCACGGTGATGGCGCCGCTAGACTTGAATGTTAGATAGACAACTCACGGCAGTGGTGGCGGGCCCGATGAGTATGTTGTGGTGGTGCACGGAGCGCGGCGTGACGCGCAGCACTCGCGGCGGCGACACGCTGCTCACGGTGATGGCGCCGCTAGACTTGAATGTTAGATAGACAACTCACGGCAGTGGTGGCGGGCCCGATGAGTATGTTGTGGTGGTGCACGGAGCGCGGCGTGACGCGCAGCACTCGCGGCGGCGACACGCTGCTCACGGTGATGGCGCCGCTAGACTTGAATGTTAGATAGACAACTCACGGCAGTGGTGGCGGGCCCGATGAGTATGTTGTGGTGGTGCACGGAGCGCGGCGTGACGCGCAGCACTCGCGGCGGCGACACGCTGCTCACGGTGATGGCGCCGCTAGACTTGAATGTTAGATAGACAACTCACGGCAGTGGTGGCGGGCCCGATGAGTATGTTGTGGTGGTGCACGGAGCGCGGCGTGACGCGCAGCACTCGCGGCGGCGACACGCTGCTCACGGTGATGGCGCCGCTAGACTTGAATGTTAGATAGACAACTCACGGCAGTGGTGGCGGGCCCGATGAGTATGTTGTGGTGGTGCACGGAGCGCGGCGTGACGCGCAGCACTCGCGGCGGCGACACGCTGCTCACGGTGATGGCGCCGCTAGACTTGAATGTTAGATAGACAACTCACGGCAGTGGTGGCGGGCCCGATGAGTATGTTGTGGTGGTGCACGGAGCGCGGCGTGACGCGCAGCACTCGCGGCGGCGACACGCTGCTCACGGTGATGGCGCCGCTAGACTTGAATGTTAGATAGACAACTCACGGCAGTGGTGGCGGGCCCGATGAGTATGTTGTGGTGGTGCACGGAGCGCGGCGTGACGCGCAGCACTCGCGGCGGCGACACGCTGCTCACGGTGATGGCGCCGCTAGACTTGAATGTTAGATAGACAACTCACGGCAGTGGTGGCGGGCCCGATGAGTATGTTGTGGTGGTGCACGGAGCGCGGCGTGACGCGCAGCACTCGCGGCGGCGACACGCTGCTCACGGTGATGGCGCCGCTAGACTTGAATGTTAGATAGACAACTCACGGCAGTGGTGGCGGGCCCGATGAGTATGTTGTGGTGGTGCACGGAGCGCGGCGTGACGCGCAGCACTCGCGGCGGCGACACGCTGCTCACGGTGATGGCGCCGCTAGACTTGAATGTTAGATAGACAACTCACGGCAGTGGTGGCGGGCCCGATGAGTATGTTGTGGTGGTGCACGGAGCGCGGCGTGACGCGCAGCACTCGCGGCGGCGACACGCTGCTCACGGTGATGGCGCCGCTAGACTTGAATGTTAGATAGACAACTCACGGCAGTGGTGGCGGGCCCGATGAGTATGTTGTGGTGGTGCACGGAGCGCGGCGTGACGCGCAGCACTCGCGGCGGCGACACGCTGCTCACGGTGATGGCGCCGCTAGACTTGCCCACTACGCCGCTCGACGACGATGAAGGCTTGCTGTTCGACACTGGGTAAAAAACGGATGGGGGGCATACATAAATCAAATATATTTAATAAAATTATCGTTTCAGAAAACAAGAAAGAAAATTACGAGCACTTTTATAAAATAATAATTCTTTTATCATATCCTAACTAATCCGGTAGGTATATAATAAGCCAATTACCAAAAAAAATACATAGGCTACTTTTTAATTTACAACTTTTAAAATTTAAACCTATTATTACCTGTATTAGTGGTCCCATTCGGTGGCGTGTTAATTTGTTGCGACGAAGACAAGCGCGTCATACTCTTGTGGAGACCTCCAACTGAACCACCTGAACCAGGAATAAAAAAAAACATTTCAGATTTACTCAACTTACTTACAGCCTGTTTTACATAGTTCTTATAAGGCTCAATTCACACGTACCACAACCACACCACAGCGACAACCACACCACAACTACGCGATGTGGTCGGGCGTAAATTTTGTATTGAAAATGAATATTACAATTCACACGTATAGTTCGCGTCACGTAAACTTGCCTCTCTGAAGTTAGGCTTTTGCGACGACCGCGCAGGTACATTCACGTAAAAAAGTGTTACATTCGTAGATTTTTTTTCTACTGAATCGAATTAAGTTGTAAAAATTTTAGATTACGCCCAAAAGTCGTCGACCCATGCATGTCTTGAGTGTCAGCTTAACTGCGTACGTAAAATAATAGTTTTATTTTTGTCTACGAAAGTAGTTACACGATTATCAGCCACGTAAGTAGTTACTGAAACCCATTACGTTAAAAACACCCACTTCTAGTTTTGTCATTAGAAACAACAGCGTTACTATTTAATTATAAAGCAGTTATTAGTTTGATTTATATTGTGGCGGTGAAAATAAAATAATTAAAAACAATAACAAAGTTTAACAGTTTTGGCAACAACAGTACTTTCACATTGAGCAAGCAGGGCAGAATAAGCATCGAACGTATGCGAGTGACAGAGACGCCATTACAGGCGCCATCTTTGGCGAGACCGCGCATGCGCAGTCCACGTTTGGTTGTAAAATCGACTACTGCGCAGCCAATTGCGACGAACTTCAGAGGGGCAAGATTACGTGACGCGAACTATACCACATTTTGCGGTTGTTATCAACCACCTGTGTAATACGACTACATCGCAACCACATCGCGACGGCAACGCGGCGGCAGCGCGGCGTCAGCGCGGCCACATCGCCACGACATGACGTCCACGCGCGCCTAGCTGGCGCCTGCGCTCCCCCGGCCTTCTTTCATTCTGCGTAGTATTGCGATGCCGCGTGGTTATCAGTATGAAATTGGCTTTGACTTTTGTTTTCCAATAAAGGATGTACCCAATAAATTCTATTTCGACGAATACGCTGATTTCGTCGTCTTCTTCTTATTAATAAAAGCCATAACAAGGATAGCAACAACAATCTTTCCTCCATGACTACGTTCAGTCAAGCCGTGTTTCCTCTACGAAAGCCAGAGTAGAACTGCACTTAACCACGTGGTTACCACATCGCAACGACAGCGACAACGCAACCACATCGACATTTTGTCGCTACCACAACGCAACTGCAAAAAGCCGCTGCGACACTATTCACACGTAACCACAGCTTGACCACATTTTGTCGCTGCGACGTGGTGTGGTTGTGGTACGTGTGAATTGACGCTAAGTGCTGATTAAAATAACTGGCAGATTTCACACAAATTCTGCTCCATTTTTAATATATCTGGAAAATAGCGTCTGTGAGGTCATGAAATAGTCTAAAGTCAGACAGTTTTAGGGGTTCAATATAGTAACTGTAGTGTTAATTACAGTCGGTAATATAATTAACCAAATTTATATTTCCACGAGATATAAAGAAATAAAAACAGTTTTTTTTATGGAATTGTTGAAATTATTTACTACCCAGAAGTTAAGCTTAAGTAGGATATTGAAATCTGTTTTACAAGTAATATTTATTTTAAGTAGCTGGCGTCAGCATTTCCCAACTTACTACCTCTGAAAAAACATAACGAACTCAGGAATCATGTCTTTTTTTTTGTGCATACATTTAAAATATTATAAAAAGATCATGTAACCAACAAAACAGCATTCAACCAGCAACAGCATTATAGGGAAAGAGTCAATTACAATTTGGATAAACATGTCTCAACAAGCAGCATGGATTTTTTGATGATTGACCAAATGTTTCTTCTTCCCAATAATTCCGCACTGTGTTTTGGCGGCAATAGTTAACTCAATTAAAACTGTTTACACAAAAAGGTTCAACTCTATTAAATTAAGTTCAGTTGAATATTTTTACTCAGCTGCCCGACATTTAGCGTAAAAAAAATTATTAAGTTTGGTCTATTTTACGTTTTAAATATTATTTACATTATACCAATAGACAAGTGTATTGTTAATTGAGTCTATGAAAATTTTTTAATAACTACCTAGTTTTTAACTCATAGACTACACACTTACCTAAGTGTCGTGAAAATGTAGGTCAATAACGAAAATTAAAACAAGATAAGTGCTTTAACTGAACCCTGCGGAACGCCAAAAGTGACCACAGATACTGTAAATCTCTTACCTTAACATCAGCCCTCCGAATTATATTATTCAAGTGAAAAGTTTGAAGGTCCAAATTTCTGTCCCTCATACCTTAGTGGTACAATTTCTTGATTAGTGTATCATGATGTATACAATTGAAGGCTTTGGATAAGTTATAAAATATATCAAAAAGAGCATCTTGCGATTACTCCCAAGCCTTGAATATTCAAGGCTTAGAAGGAATCGGGTCTTCAGTATTTTCAAGTTTTTTTCGTGGATAGGAAATCATCAAATAATTTCTCCCACCCTGGGCGTGGCGGAAGGGCATGTCAGACTTTTATTGACTAAAACCCACCCATGTTCCTTCGGGTGCCCTTTATGTTCCGGAGCCACGATAACTATTAGAACTATTCCGCAACCTCGGCAGGCATTGGCCCAAGAGGGCCCTTCAAATGTTGACTGCTCTTTGAGGCGCGCGTGGAACACTAACGCGCCGTCCGCAGACACGCGCCTACGGTGGTCGGTAGTCGTCTTGCGACTCTCGACGTCTGCGCCTGGGTCTTAGTCCGGGGCGAGAGGCTCGTCGTTGCCTCTCGCGCGCCGCCGCTTCCTTCACTAGCATAACTGCTTCGCAGAAGGAGGCGACGGCATCCCATTCCGTCTCGCCCCGGAGCATGGCCTGAACCAGCGCCGGGCGCGAGAGGTCACCGCCGCCGATCGCCTAATTTCACGTCTTCGTTTGTAGTTGGACGACCCTTTCACTGCTAGCTGCGCGAGTCGCCCAGCTTGTAGTGTGCGGCCGGCACTGACCTGCCACGTTGAGACACGTCATACTGCGGTGGTACTGCGCGAGTGGCCCAGCTTGTAGTGTGCGGCACTGACCTGCCACGTTGAGGCGCGTCATACTGCGGTGGTACTGCGCGAGTGGCCCAGCTTGTAGTGTGCGGCACTGACCTGCCACGTTGAGGCGCGTCATACTGCGGTGGTACTGCGCGAGTGGCCCAGCTTGTAGTGTGCGGCACTGACCTGCCACGTTGAGGCGCGTCATACTGCGGTGGTACTGCGCGAGTGGCCCAGCTTGTAGTGTGCGGCACTGACCTGCCACGTTGAGGCGCGTCATACTGCGGTGGTACTGCGCGAGTGGCCCAGCTTGTAGTGTGCGGCACTGACCTGCCACGTTGAGGCGCGTCATACTGCGGTGGTACTGCGCGAGTGGCCCAGCTTGTAGTGTGCGGCACTGACCTGCCACGTTGAGGCGCGTCATACTGCGGTGGTACTGCGCGAGTGGCCCAGCTTGTAGTGTGCGGCACTGACCTGCCACGTTGAGGCGCGTCATACTGCGGTGGTACTGCGCGAGTGGCCCAGCTTGTAGTGTGCGGCACTGACCTGCCACGTTGAGGCGCGTCATACTGCGGTGGTACTGCGCGAGTGGCCCAGCTTGTAGTGTGCGGCACTGACCTGCCACGTTGAGGCGCGTCATACTGCGGTGGTACTGCGCGAGTGGCCCAGCTTGTAGTGTGCGGCACTGACCTGCCACGTTGAGGCGCGTCATACTGCGGTGGTACTGCGCGAGTGGCCCAGCTTGTAGTGTGCGGCACTGACCTGCCACGTTGAGGCGCGTCATACTGCGGTGGTACTGCGCGAGTGGCCCAGCTTGTAGTGTGCGGCACTGACCTGCCACGTTGAGGCGCGTCATACTGCGGTGGTACTGCGCGAGTGGCCCAGCTTGTAGTGTGCGGCACTGACCTGCCACGTTGAGGCGCGTCATACTGCGGTGGTACTGCGCGAGTGGCCCAGCTTGTAGTGTGCGGCACTGACCTGCCACGTTGAGGCGCGTCATACTGCGGTGGTACTGCGCGAGTGGCCCAGCTTGTAGTGTGCGGCACTGACCTGCCACGTTGAGGCGCGTCATACTGCGGTGGTACTGCGCGAGTGGCCCAGCTTGTAGTGTGCGGCACTGACCTGCCACGTTGAGGCGCGTCATACTGCGGTGGTACTGCGCGAGTGGCCCAGCTTGTAGTGTGCGGCACTGACCTGCCACGTTGAGGCGCGTCATACTGCGGTGGTACTGCGCGAGTGGCCCAGCTTGTAGTGTGCGGCACTGACCTGCCACGTTGAGGCGCGTCATACTGCGGTGGTACTGCGCGAGTGGCCCAGCTTGTAGTGTGCGGCACTGACCTGCCACGTTGAGGCGCGTCATACTGCGGTGGTACTGCGCGAGTGGCCCAGCTTGTAGTGTGCGGCACTGACCTGCCACGTTGAGGCGCGTCATACTGCGGTGGGGCGCAGGCCCGGGGTGCAGGCGGCCCGTACTGCGCGAGTCGCCCAACTTGGCTCGACGAGCGTAGCCTCCCGGCGCCGCTCCTGTTCCGCTCGTCGTGCTGCCTGCAGGACAAATATGATAAATAAATATAAAAATAATTAAAAAAAAACAATAAAAATAATAAAATAACAAGAATATCGTGACGAAAACTGAAAATGGATTCTGTTTACGATTGCAAAACTCAAATTTTGACTGAGAGCGAAAATGGCTGCGGGTTTAAGTCCGCCTGTGTACCGTTGTGCATAAAGTGTAAATAAATAAATTGAGAAACGAGAGAGTTATTTTCAAAAACTCACCTGATGTACTCCCGGCGGCGCTGACGGGCGCGGGCGCGGGCGCGGCTCCGCCCAGCCGCACGATGGTGACGCCGGTGGACGTGCGGTTCACCTCGCTCTGACTCGAGCCCGACTTCGGACGGTTACTGCTGCACGAAGGGAAATAATAATTAGGATCATTTTCTAACCTTTTTACCCGACTGCCGTAAAGAGAGTTATGTTTATCAAGCGTGTCTCATTGTATGGCACGCTCTACAGCCATAACCGTATAACGGATTTCGAAACATGAGGTGTCATTTAATTAATTTCAGTTGTGGGAGTGACATAGGATATATTATTTTGGAAAATAATGTAAAAATAAAAAATAATCAAAAAACAGAAACAAAACCACCGACTTCTGAAATTGCAGTTGGGTTTTTTTATTACTTGTTATTTTTATTATTATTTTGTACCTATTCTATTACTGTAAAAAACAAATCTACCTGGTGTTAGCCCTGACGGCACAGAGCAGCTTGTCGGTGAAGAGCGCGGGGAAAGCGCTGCACAGCGACGTGGCGTCGCGCACCAGAGCGGCCTGCTGCGCTCGCTCAGCGCTCGGGAGACGCTCCAGCACGAAGTTCAGCGCTTCCTGAGCGCGCTCCTACAACAAACCGAGCAACCATGCATCTTGTACCTGTATCCGTGTATCTTGTAACTTGTAACAACAGTAAAAACGGTTGCGAGGACTCCGCAGAGTAACCCACTTTAGAGCTGACACTAAAGTTTACCAAAATATCATCTCCCTACCCTTTTCACAACTATGTTGGAGTCGGGATCCAACCTAACCGGATTCAGCTGGATGGTGTTTAACGTGGAGCGACTGCCTAACAGACCTCCACAACCCAGAAACTGAACCGTGAACTGAATGACAACCGGGACCAACGGCTTTACGTGCTTTCCGAGGCACGGGATGTCAGTGATGTCCAAGATAAACTTTAGAAAGGCTTACTAAAATATATTATTTAGACTAATTGATTTAAAACAGCTCTTAACAAATGGATTACAGATAAATCAGTTTGCCAAGCAAAACAATGCAAAGGCAGCTTCACACACATACCCTGCCAGTGTAGCCTAGCTGCGTGAGTATGTTGGCGACGAGCGTGACGGCGTGCGGCGAGGCGTGAGGCGGGCGTGCGGCGCGCTTCACCAGCGAGCCGTGCTCCACCACTAGCGTCACGTAGATACACACAGACATACACACACACATACATACCCTGCCAGTGTAGCCCAGCTGCGTGAGTATGTTGGCGACGAGCGTGACGGCGTGCGGCGAGGCGTGAGGCGGGCGTGCGGCGCGCTTCACCAGCGAGCCGTGCTCCACCACTAGCGTCACGTAGATACACACAGACATACACACACACATACATACCCTGCCAGTGTAGCCCAGCTGCGTGAGTATGTTGGCGACGAGCGTGACGGCGTGCGGCGAGGCGTGAGGCGGGCGTGCGGCGCGCTTCACCAGCGAGCCGTGCTCCACCACTAGCGTCACGCGGCTGCGGCTCAAACACGCTATCACCTGTACCACAAACATACACAAGTTTTTAATATTACGTGGTTCTACACCATTACAGAATAGAAAGATGTTTGTTAACCTTTTTAACGCGCTATATGCTTGGCGTAAAAGGCACAAAGGCTTATAAATGTAACTTGTTTGTAGACGCTTTGGGTTGACCTGTTAAGTCTACAAATGTTTAATAAATAAATAAATAAATAAATAAAGTATTTCGTTTGAGTGACTAACCTGCAATATATCGACGCACATACAGCCCGGATCGTTTTGGCTGGCAGTGTTCGGACACAGATAAGACAATAGCTGCGGAACACATGTCTTCAGAGCGTCAGGCTTACGAGCGGCTATGTGCTCGAACAGAGCGAACAGGGAGCTCTTCTCCACGGGTTCCGCATGAGGAAGAAGGGACACCAGCGCTGGGGCATGTCCTTCAAGAGGCTCTGGAGATACCTCGTAAAGGTTGGTCAGGATCCGGCAGAGAGGGTAGTTGCCTGGACACATTTATGTTCAAATATTAGGTGACTTGTGGTAAATTCAGTCTGAGTTGATTTTGTTTTGAGATTTTAAGATTGCCAGAATGTTCGGTTGACAAAGACGAAAAATTATAGAAAGAAGGAGGTACATAAAACTAGAAAATAAAAATTAAGTTAATTGCAAATTACTGTTTTATTTGTAGCATGAAAATGAAACAATTGTATGTATAGTGAGTTTTCATACTGCTCCATCTATTTATTAATTTGCCATACTAACCTGACATGATAGAGTCCATAATAGTCTGCACATGCGGTTTGAGCAGCACCGCATGATGTACAGCGGCCAGAGAGAGGTACCGGGCCATGTGCCGTGAGATCTCACGGTTGCCTTTGTGCAAGAACTGCACCGCCACCGGCAGGAACAGTTCCATCACACTCTTGTTGGCGTAGTTCTCTTTGTCGGACTGAAGCGGGAATGATACCTGGGGAAAAATGTTTGGGGTCAAAGGGAGAGATTACTTTAAATCCTGTGAACACATGTGATGCGAAACAATAAATAGCAGCCCGAAAGCCGGCTGTCGCAAGGTTAATACAAGGCTTAATAAACATTTAAACAGGGCTTAATGAACATTTAAATTTTATGACATTTTACAGGTTTACAGTTTTAAATTATAGTATCATTTATTACTAGTGGAAATCAAAATAGAGAATATTCATTAGAATGTGTTCAATTCATGTTCAGTGAAGAATACAATAACAAACTTTTAATAAATTTTTAAGTATAATACATTTTGTGCAAAGATTTAATGATCTTTTAAAACATTTAACATTCGCAATGCATGTGGTAACAAATAAAATCTGAAACTATAATTTCATTCATGATTTTTAATCAAGTTTTCATATAACGTAATCTTACCAAAACAATGCATGCTATGATGTCGGAAGCAATCTTAGCATGAGGTGGATCATCATCCCGGAGGTGACCGGTCGGCATCAGGTTGTGATGCAAGCAGGACTCCAGCAGAGCCACCAGGGCTCCACAGTACTTTTCTAGAGTGTTTGTCTCCTTTACACATGATGTCACTCTTGCAACACATATTTCTATCAGAGCCTGGTCTCTGTCATTCCGAATGTAGTCTGTCCGTGAAGAGATCTCCGTTATTTGTTTCAACTGCAATAAACACATATTTATATATTATCTTATCAACACTGGCGTGAATCTACGATTTACAACAAATGCACTGTCATGATAAAAAGATTATCTTGACAATATCAGTTGTATCTATAAATACACTGCTGCTTCTGATTCAACAGTAACCTGGTTTTATAATGTATACTCCTATTGCATTTCTCATAAGATCAATTAATAAAATATTACCAAGTACAATTAAGTAACTAATAATAATTACATATATACTTAAGTAAATAACTGGATATATCTACACAAATAAAAAAACAATAAAAACCCTTACAGGAAAATTGCTAGGAATATATTTAGAATAAACAATTTAATTACTTTATAATAGAATAAATACTGAGAATTCATGATGCATCATTATTCAAGTAGTTCACACTCAATACCTTGGTTGTTCTTGTCTTTCCACAGAGGTTGTTAATACTTTTCTTAAGTGACTGAGCTGTAATTTACATGATTTTCTAATTCCTAGTACCTTTAAGGAACTGGCTGTACCAGTTGTATGTAGTATGTACATAGTGGTAAGGCTCACCACTTCGTTGAGGTCGTCTACGATGTCCGCGTCAGGAATCGCGAAGATGTCGCCGGCGCGGGTAAGGTCCCGCTCCGTCAGCACATGCTTCAGTAGCTCGTGCATCGCGCCGCCCCTGCGCCCTCGCTGAGGCGCACCTTCACCGCACCGTAAACAACATTCACCTACGGCTCATCAATGGACACATCAACAGTCGCCGCTACACAACAACCACACCACTATTACTCAACACAACTGATATGTATAACTTGTTTTTAACGCCCCATATCTCACTAGGAAGCTAAACGAATAAATAAAATTAAAGAATTTATTGAGCGAAACACTGAATTAAATTGTCTTTTGATTTGATGCAATGCAGCCCAGGCGAAGGCGAACTGGCGAAGTACGTTTCGTTTCGTTCGGAAATGTGATTGTCAATCAGTCATTGAACCGTGTATAGGTTATATTTAGGTTCATTGGAATTTCAATGATGCAAAGAGTGTTTTACCTTTTTTGCAGTAGCATTGAACAAACTAAAAAATATAGGTATTACAAGTATAGGTAGGTTGTATTCGGTACTCTCGTTTATATAAACTAAAACCTACAAATAATACACGTTTTCATGTAATACTGATCAATGAAAAACGAATGTATTTTTTATTTTTTTACGCTACGCACTGCGTGCGTAGTTCGTACTCTGTAAAGCCGTGTGTTGTCATTTTTATGTCACCGTCAATGGCCATATTGTTGTCAAAAATACCTAACATTTTGAGGTTATAATGTTTATAGACCAAAATATTCAGATATATTATGTATTGTATTTTTTATTTAAACAAATAGATTTCCAATAGGATTTTGATTATAAAATATAATATTTAAGATCTGTCTTTAGCGTATCATTCATTATTGATTCTTGGCTTTCCTATCTATTGTTATTTTTATACGACGACACTACGCTATTTTACAATAATATTAATTTTATTCTTATAAATGAAGTAATCCAAAACAATGCCTGTACCGTGCAGAAGTGGTTGTGGCAAAAATGCAGTTCTAAAGGTTAGTATTTACCATTCCACCATCCTCTTGTTGAAAAGTTATGTTTTTGGCTGCCTCTTAAAGCTTTTACTGATTACTAACTTATTTTTCAGCGCCCTAAAACAGGTGATGCGCTCTGCAAAGAATGTTTCTTCTGGGCATTTGAAACAGAAATTCACTACACCATAACAAAGGCAGAGTTATTTAATAAAGGAGATTCCGTTGCCATTGGTGCATCTGGCGGAAAAGATTCAACAGTACTTGCGTACGTCCTCAAGACATTAAATCAAAGGTATAATTATGGGTTGAACCTGATGCTGCTGTCAATAGATGAGGGTATCACAGGATACAGAGATGACAGCTTGGAGACTGTCAAGCAGAATCGGGACGACTATGAAATGCCTTTGAAGATCCTATCATACAAAGACTTGTATGGCTGGACAATGGATGAGATAGTGGCCCAGATTGGCAGGAAGAACAACTGCACCTTCTGTGGGGTGTTCAGAAGACAGGCCTTAGACAGGGGAGCTGCCCTTCTGGGAGTAAAGTGCATAGCCACTGGACATAATGCTGATGACATAGCTGAGACTGTGTTGATGAATGTGCTCAGAGGAGACATTGCTAGGTTGAAGAGGTGCACAGCTGTAGCCACTGTAAGTGTTTAGTGATAAACTCTCATATGATATACTGGAGAGATAAAGTTTGGTTTGTTAAACCCAAAATAAAATATCAATATAAAACATTTTGGACTTTCCAAACATCTTCCAATCATCTTAAAGTGAATATTCATAAAATTTTTGTTCTTCTAGGGCAGTGAAGGCTCCATACCAAGAGTGAAGCCCCTCAAGTACACATATGAAAAAGAAATAGTGATGTATGCACATTACAAGAAGCTGGTCTACTTCTCAACTGAGTGTGTCTTTGCTCCAAATGCATACAGAGGCCATGCACGGGCTTTGCTCAAAGATATGGAGAAGATCAGGCCTGCTTGTATAATGGATATCATTTATTCAGGTAAGTTCATCTTTCATGTAGGTATATCTTAATTGTTTTGCTAAGCAGGCAAGCAATAATAAGCTCAAGTTTATGTGTGTTATCAGTACTGCCAATTATCTTGTCTCATAATAGCTTATTGTGAGTGGAAGAATTTTCAGTGTCTAACCAGGGTCATAAGTCAGGCTCATTCAAACAACTAAACATACACTATAGCTTTACTCATTACCACAGATATAAAATTGTAATAATAATTATTGTATTCCAGGTGAAACCATGTCAGTAAAGGAACAAGTCTCCCTCCCAACTCAAAGGATATGTAGTCGCTGCAAGTTTGTATCATCACAAGAGGTCTGCAAGGTGTGTGTATTGCTAGAAGGTCTCAACAAAGGCTTGCCCAAGCTTGGCATTGGCAAGAGTTCCAAAGCAAAGAAGATGCTTGAGGAATACCATGCCAAGCAGACACAGGAATCAGTACTAGAAGATGTTATTAAAGATTTGAATGATACTAGTATAGATGAAGATAGAAATAAGAAAATTAGTAATGGTGCTGATAAAGAGAATAATTCAAATAACACTACATGTAGTAAAAACGATTGTTGTGGGGGCAGTTGTAAAAGTAAGAAAAGTGCTGATCCAGCAGTCAGTAATAAAAAGTTGGATATGCTTTTAGAGCAATATGGGTTAGATGACACTGCAAGCACAGAAAAACTTCCAAGAAATGAGAAGGGCACAGATAGAGATCCAAATATATCAGACCATTCTGATGAAGAAACTCCATTTAATGGACAAGAAGAAGATGACGCATGTTCCGCCGCATGCGGGGGAATAAGTATAGGTTTCTGACATCCATCAATAAAATAGAAAAAATATATTTTACAAACTTTATTAACGTAATTTCATTTATTACCACTAGACTTAGCATTATTACTATCTGTGAGGGTGTTAATGCATATCTTTTGTAAATTTATTTTAGTGACACTTCAAACAATGCATTAGACTCCTGGCCATCAGCACCCTAATACCTGTACTGTTGTTTACATATGACAATTGGCAACAAGTCTTTCTATTAAAAATAAATAGGTATGTGATCACCTGCTCTAATACTTAAAACGTACAGAGTACCATAAAGACAATAAATATCCTAGAAAAGTACTTTTATCTAATGATGACGTCACATCTGCCCACGCACACCATTCCAATTACGGACTACGCACACTTATTCACCTTATGTCCATAGAAACCAACTATTTTGTATTAAGATGCGTACGTGTCCGTGCAGCTTTCCGCATCTTACAACAAACTAGTATAAATTGAGGACAAATGTGTTATCATGCTAGGGGGTTCAGCGGTTTATCCGTTAAAGATCGTAGTGCGCGTGCGCTTATGTGGCCGCACCTTTACAAAATATGGCCGAGACTAATTTGTACCACTAAAATAATATCAATTTGCACTGTATAAACATAGACGTTGTTATAAGTCTACGTGATGAAGGCAGGCGCTCTAGACTCGATCTTCTCGCGACAGATGGGACAGTGGTCCGTAATGTTATCGGAACAGTCCTCACAGAGGCACACGTGGCCGCATGGAAGCAGGATGATCTGAAAAAGTAAAATAAGGTTCAAATGCAAGGCTTAACCACAGCAAAATGCCGCTGGTTTGGTAATCTCTCACACATACATAAGATGCGATGCCGTACATGTATGTGTAAGAGATCAGGTTTCTTTCTAGCTGGCTCCATGACCATTTGTGCCAATAATGTCTGTATTTGAAAAGAGATGATGTTTTTTTTTGGTATGTTACTGCATTTCATCTTAGAGGTAATCAGTTAGGAAATATCAACTGCAACTAATAAAAAAAAAGTGTCAATGTGGTTTTAATATTATATGTTCCTACCTCTTTAGGGTTTTCCGTGCACACAACACACAGCTGTACATCGGTGAGGTTCTTCTCCCGCGCATGCGCACGTCTCTCCCGGCGGCCGGCCGCGAGCTGCTTCTTCATGGACTCTTCTACAGCGCGGCGCCGGCGCCTCTTCATGTACTTGTACGCTATGCGGCACGACGCCGCCGCGGCTACCGTGCCGAACAGTACCAGTAGTACTCTGTGAATGTAGGAAATAATGTTTGTGTAATGCAGATGTTCTTTTTAATTTTCTTTATAAAACATTGTCGCTTATGTGGAATTTCTCCTGTATTATGGGTGCATTTTTCCATACTAATCCATACTAATATTATAAATGCGAAAGTAACTCTGTCTGTCTGTTACGCTTTCCCGCTTAAACTACTGAACCGATTTGAATGAAATTTGGTACAGATATAGTCGGGACCCGAGAAAGAACATAGGATAGTTTTCATCTCGGAAATCCCGCGGGAACGGGAACTATTCCACGCAAACAAAGTCGCGGAAAGAATCCAGTAAACATATAAACCAACACAAACTACTAAAACAATAGGTTGGAGACCATCAAAAAGGATTTAGGAATATCATTTCCAAGAAAAGTTCTTTTATTTGTAGTATGCAAAATTGCAAAGTATGAGCAAAAATCAAAACTGTGATTGAAGCTAAATAAGGAACTCTCCCTACCTTAGAAAGTCCCTAGAGCTGGCTAGCCGCTTCAGTAAACTAGATTTAGTAGCTGTAGTGAGATATAAAGGAAGCCCATCTTTCGGCGGCTGGATCTTCATCTCGCCCGTGTTACTCCTGCTGAGTTCTCCGATAGCGGTGATATAAGAGCCGTCCCGGAGCATCTCCTCCATGGTCTGGAGACCGCGCTGGCGCACGCCGGAGAAGAACCCCCATACGTGGTCTATGACCCCAGGCGACATTGGCTCGAACTTGTCTGATATGACGTCCATGTCTGTGAAAATAAAGGGATTTTTTTTTAGTTATGTTAATAAGTCATAAATGCACCTTTATAGTCAATAGTCAAATCGTTTATTTTCATTAGGCCAAAAAAGGCACTTTGAAACGTCATTTACAAAAGTGATTCTAGTTGCCATTTCCAAAATGTAGTTTTGTATGGAGAAGAATGGGCAAGAAACTCCATACTTACTCTTTTAAAAATAATCGTGTCACAAAGTTTTTTTTTACATGGTTAGATGTGAATTAGAATGAATATAATCCAAAAACCATTTCCGTCAAAAATTACATGCATAATAATAAAAAAGCAACTACTAATTTAGGAAATGGAAGCTACATAATGTCAGCGAGCATAGTGTTCGCAAGTTTACAAATAAACAGCATTTCTCAAACAATGAAAATAATGTGTGAGCCAGCGCAATGTATAATATTAGAAGAGAGAAAAAACAAGTGTCAATAATTTCTAATTTGAACGGCTGTTAATCATTATCTGTTTTAAAAAATAAATTAAATGTTAAAATAAAAAATGGCAGAATAAATTGGTAAAAAAAATATCAAAAATTACAGGTATTATTTTAATTGTTTTAATTTTCTTTTTGCTTTCTGGACAACCAGTTGCAGATTATTAATACTTAAATCATAGATTGCAGATTTTTTAAATATCTGTTTGATGATGCTTCATTGAGGATCATCAGTTTCATAATCTCTGTCTGAGTTAAATTTAAATTCTTATCTAATATCTAGTATCTACACATATTTTTATAAACTCTACCATTTAAGTTTCCTTACCAAGTAGCTCAGCTGTGAGAGCGTCCACCACCTCAATGCTGTATTTTCCATTGTTAAGTACGAAGGGAGTGGAGTTGCACACTTCATGTATGGTGCGAGTCTGGTCCGACCAGAAGCCAGCTGACGTTCTAGCTATCACATGTTCTTTGATTGTTAGCCTGAAAATTACAAGAAAAATAATACTATAACAAAATACTTGTAAAATTATAACACAATATTTTTCCCTATATTTTTATCATTGTCTATTTGTAGACAATGATAAAAATATAGGGAAACACTTGACTTAAAACAATGACTAATAAATCTATTTAGATATCAATCAACATAAGTATTAAAAGTGCACATTAATCATAAGGAAAAAAACAGAACTATTTCTATAGTGTGCAGCTTTATAACCTTCCATGAAAAACAAACCAGAACATAGTTCTTGAGATTTGCAGACAAACAATGATGTTTCAATAAACAGATATGTTATGAGCGCGCCAAAGTGAAGACCTAGTTAGAACATAATTATGCTCTAATGCCTTTAGTCTGCGTCACGCATCGCTGTGAGTCATACGCTGCACGCTGCAACGAAAAAAAAACAAAAATGCCATCGTGTGTGTTTAGAAAATATACTAATTACGATACCAAAGTAAATAAAGCACAAGGGATCTCATACCACAAGTAAATACGCAATATAATTCGATTTATTAATATTTTTCAATTATTTTGCAACTATTCTGAATATTAGAGGTTAGAAAAAAGAAAGTAATGGCAAATACACTTTTGTCGTGAGAGCGACAAGGACGCGTGAGCTCCGGACAAAGAATAAAAGTACAGATGCGAATATTAGGCAGTAAAGTTATTGTTACCCTGTCGTTACTTTCTTATTCTGTTTTATTTTAAATCTTGCTGTATGTACCAATGAAAAGTTATGGTTCCACAAATTGGTAACAATCAGAAACATGGGAGGCTTATACTATGCATCAGAAAGCTTATTTTTAGTATGTTTAAAATCGGGATCGGTTATAAAATCTCATTTGAATGAAAACTTTGTTTTAAAAACTTATATAATACCAATATATTTGTTTCACTTTTGGAACATTCCAAACAACAGGCACCTGCTTTTAATTAATCATCGATAAATACACCTCAGTCCGCCTACATAGTGCTCATAAAAATAATCGAAATTAAAAAACTCTCTAAGTGACAAAAAAGAAATAAATTAAATCTTTTCGAAGGTGTATGATTGTTTTTATTACATATTAAATATTTTTTCCTTTTATAGCGTGTTTAATTTCTCACCTAACTATCTTTAGTTTTTATGGGTACAAACCGCGTCTATGAATTTTGTATACGACCGACGGTGTGTACCTTCTGTGTCGTTAGTCTATGATGCCAACATGCTGTGATTGGTGGTCAAAAAAATGACTGTTTACATTCAAGCGTAACTGGTAACAATAGCTGTTTCTTTTCTTCTTATTGGATTTATCATGCTATCCTTTTCTATTAATTTCACTTGTAGTGAAATGTACAATGAATAACATGTGTGTGTGTGTGTGCTGCCGCTGCTGCACGGAACATTTTTTTTGGTTGTTTTGTGAGCCTATAACATATCTGTTATTGAAACATCATTGCAGACAAATAAACTTTTCAGCATTTTGTATTCAAATAATCATTCATTACACATTAATATTACTCTTTTCATTTGGAACAATGATATTACTCTGCTCCTAGGTTGTAGTGTGATGTCTCTTGGACATATCCAACACAAAAAGGTTTTTTCAATTCAAATCAGTGCATCCTGAGATTAGTGCCTTCAACAAAACAGACTCTTCAGGACTATAATATTATAGACTAATACTAGGCTTGAAAAGAACAGAAGCATTAAAACAGGTAGTATTGTACCCTTACCTCTGTACAACACCAGTAACAGAGTTGTTGTAGTTGCTGGTGATGGGGTTGCCGAGCGGCTTCACCAGGCCTCTGATCACTACATACGGGATGGTGTTGTTGGAGTACTTGTTGATCTCCTTGTTCAACGTCGAGTCTATGTCCAGGACCGGTGCCGTCTGTAATTCATGTTGAGCTTTTTAATTTTTGTGTTTTATGACAGGGAATTAATTTGACCTTTTTAACCTGTTAAACTTTGACACTAACAAAGGCTAAGGGGTTAATAGGTTTATACAAAATCGAATACTTTTTAAAGTATTTTGCCGAATAGGCACAAACAAACGGTTTTCAAAATTGATCAAGCTCGGCTTTGTAATTATTTAAATATGTTTATGCCGAATGTAACCTATAGCTATAAATAAAGACAATGTTTACCTGCAGCGCATTCAGGATATGTTTACATTTGCTCAGCTGTCTCACACAAAACCCCAGGATCAGGGTATCTATTCCAAGGATCACAGTTTCGCCGATTATTTCCGAAAAGAAGTCCATGGCGCTCCAGATTTGTTTTGTACTGTTTTACGATGAATTATCTAAAGAATTACGCAACCAATTGTGCTGTTTCAGCTCATTTTTGCCCATAATTTGCGTATTTTTAGCAAAATAATTACGGACAGATTCTTACTTTGATTTTTGACGTTAACGTTTCAACTTCAACTTCAACTTTATATTGTTTATGGCAATCCATCGAGATTTCGATGATTACTGCCAATGTCCAGGTTGGAAATAACACTTTTCAGTTCAAAGGACAATGCACGGTAAATAGGGTATTACACTGTATAAGAGAAAAAATATAAAAATATATTATTGAGGTAGCTTAAGCAAAAAGCAGCCGAACAGCGTTAGTTTTAGTTCATAAAACTAGAAAATATTTTTTTAAATTCAATTCAAAGTTTTCAGTTTTTTTTACCTGTTCTTGAACACACCGAAATACAGACCATAGACAGTGACAGCTGTCGACTGTCAACAGAGTCAACTAGACGTCACTATTTGTTTTATTTATAACCTCCTAATACGATCTTTATTATAAAAATATACTTTTTCATGGAAGTTATTGTGAAAGATATTCTAGATGGCTAATGCACATGTGTACTTACATCAAAGTGATATTTACAACAACAGTACAAACGGGTTTTTATGGTGTAATAGTTGGAATACTCTTCCCACAACTTTTAACTAAGTTTTTCTTAAATTTGAATCAGTTAACACTAGAATTCACAATTATTCCGATGTTTTTGCATTCCGAAACGCACACCAACGGTAAGTCGAACAGTAACTAATTTTTGAGATAAAAACAATAAAAATTATGTAAAGTGTCACAGCGCGTTTGTTTATTTACATGACGTAAGGACGTCATATCGCCAAAGCAAAACCACGCCCACGGCGTTTTTCGTTTTTGGAAATTTCCGCGCGAAATTTGAAAATGCAATTTTTAAAAGCGTTTTTAGGGTACTTAGCGCTTAAATAAAAATTTAAGTTTTTTTTTAGTGGTTTCTTAGTACTGTAGGAGTTATTTGAAATACTTAAAAAAAAAGAGTGTAATACCCTATTAATCATAGTATGTTATTGAAATATTCGAATCTGAAAATAGGACAACACAGTTTTGTTAGTAAATTGAAACGATACAAACAAATAAATATTAAAAGCTTATAATAAATACTAGCACATAATATACTCTGTGGAGTAAACACACAAACACTGAACAGCTGATTGGACTCTATGGAGACTATGGAGATAAAGGTGTACCTACAAATTGATTTCACCAAATTTATTAGGAAGATTCTAGGCTTCCAC
Source organism: Athetis lepigone (assembly GCA_033675125.1). Lineage (NCBI taxonomy): Eukaryota > Metazoa > Arthropoda > Insecta > Lepidoptera > Noctuidae > Athetis > Athetis lepigone. Next base: position 19,441,195 of record CM066239.1, on the reverse strand, counting down.
ATTATAACTTAATATTATTGGCCAATATAAATTTGCCTAGCGTGTAAACATATTCGGAGAAGAAAGCATGGCTAAGAAGAAATCTCACGTTGATAGGACGTGGAATGTGGGTCGGTAAAATATCATATAGTTGAACTGACAACTTTGGGCAGTTCAGGAAGATATGGTCCACCGTTCCGTCCTCCAGTCCACATTCGCATATAGAGGAGTCACGAATACGCAACTTGGCAAGAAAAGAAGGAGAACAAACATGACCCAACCGAAGACGAATTATGACAGAGGTTAGTAGTTTTGAAAAATTTCGGAATTTAAAGAACCAAGGCTTATTAGGGATGGTAGGTTGTAGACTATGGTAGTATTTGCCTACAGTTAAGCTATTCTTTTGCCACAACTCACTCCAGTTTTTTAACATTTCAGGTTTGGCAATAGAACGGAGATCTCTGAGATGTATGGCATTATGCGTGTCCATACCTGTACGAATAGCCTGTTTAGCACAGTAATCGGCCCTTTCGTTGCCAATGATGCCACTGTGACCAGGGATCCAGGCCAGAGCCACTTCAATGCCAGCGGTGTGGCATTCAAGCAGCTTCTCTTTGATTTTAAGGATTACACTAAAGTTATCTCGGGAGTGGAAGGGGGGTTTAACTATAGATTGTAAACAGCTCAGGGAATCAGAAAATATTACAGATCTGTTAATTTTATGAGACTTAATATATAACACAGCTTCCAATAAGGCTGTTGCCTCTCCAGTATAGACTGAGGTTTGCGGAGGACATTTAAAACTTAATATAATTTTAAATTTAGGAATCCAGACTGCTGCACCAAGGCATCCATCAATAGACAGCTTGGCAGCATCTGTATATATGCAGGTCCAGTTGTAGAATTTTGTATTTATTATTTTCATAAACTCAGTGTTTGCTGTCTTTGAGTCTTTAGTCAGACCAAGGTTTAACAGAACCCGAGGTTGGTAAGTCAGAGCAGTAAAAGGAGTATCGAAGAGAGGATTTTTAGGGAATTGAATTAATTTGTGGGAAAGGGAAACCAGATTATTATAACTCTTGACCAAAGGAGGAGAGTTTTTATGAAGCCAGTAAGAAGAGGTAGTGGTTAGGCTTGACAGGTCTTGCAGTTTCTTTATAAGAGGGTGGGAAGAAAATTGAAAGTAGCCAAAGGTAAAACGGTCACAAAGAAATTGTCTGCGAAGATGTAATGGGGCCTCAACACATTCCACTTGCATTGCATTTATTGGGGAGGACTTCATGACACCAGTAATAATCCTTAAGCATCTTGATTGTAGTTTAACCAACTTTGTTAGCGCAAGTTTACTGCATGGTTCTAGGACAAAGCTGGCATAATCAAAGTGACTGCGAACTATAGCATTGTATAGTAGTTTCTGACAGTATGGATGAGAGCCCCAACGAACACCTGATAGAGACCTCAGAATGTTAATACCTTTTTCAGCTTTATTGCAAATATGATTAAGATGAGGAATGCCTGATAATTTTGAGTCAAAGTACACACCTAAAAATTTTACTTTGTTCACAATATTGATAGGGTGTTGATTAATTGAGATACATGTAGGAGGGATATTTTTCTTGCGGGAAAAGATAACTGCATAGGATTTTGAGGGGGAAAGGGAAAGGCCATGGTCAGAGAGCCAAGTATCTAGGTAGTTGAGGGCGGAATTAATACGAGAGCTGGCGTCAGAGAGGTTTTTGGCAGATGAGTATAAGGCAATGTCATCGGCGTATTGCAGGATATCACAAAAGCAATTTACAGTTTGGTCAAGGTCATAGGTGTACAGATTGTATAACAAGGGAGATAAAACTGAGCCTTGTGGTAGGCCCTTCCACACCTGTCTGGATGAAGTGATAGAGCCGTTGACACGAACCGAAACCGTCCTTTCCATGTATAGACCACAGATAATGTTGATCAATCTCGCTGGTAGACTCAGATGTTGCAACTTTTGCCTGAGCATAGGAAGTTGGACATTATCGTAGGCCGAAGAGATATCCAGAAATACGCCGATGAGAAATTCGTTGTTGGAGAATGCTCTGCGAACATCGGTGGTGAATACAGACAGGCTGTCGAGAGTGCCCATACCTCGTCTAAAACCAAACTGAGACTTTGGAAGTAGGCCTCTGTTTTCGACAATCCACTCAAGCCTGTTTTTAATTAAGTGCTCCAGTATTTTGCACATAACTGAGGACAGGGCTATTGGTCGATAGGCAGAAGGATCTGAAGCGTCTTTGCCAGGCTTTAGGAGCGGGATAACAATCTGGGATCGCCACGATGGAGGAGGGTTGCCGTTGATGAAAATTTCATTGATAATACTTAGGAAAACTACTTTAGAGGAGTCACTTAAATTAGTTATAAAAGAATACGGAATCCCGTCCTCTCCTGGGGCGGAATCGCGCAAGCCATCTAGAGCACAAACTAATTCTGAATATGAGAAGGGGTCATTCATTTTGTCAGAAGGATCAACTGGCAGGGGAGAAGGAAAACAGTCTAGGGAAGGGACATAAGGAGGAGCTAATTTACTAGTAAAACCTTCGATCCAAGTTTCGGGGTCATTTGAAGTCATATTAGTGGAGCTATATGAGCGTCTGAACCGTTTAATTTGTTTCCAGACTAATGAAGGAGGAGCTCGTGGAGAAAGTGATTCACAGAACGTCTGCCATCCCTTTACTTTCTTTTTGGACAGTGTGCGTTTAGTCCTGGCAGATGTTTTTTGAAAGTCTAGAAAATTTTCCATTGTGATATCTCTGGCGTATTTCATTTCGGCGCTGTTGCGTTTTCTAACACTTTCCGTACATTCTGCATCCCACCACGGAGGGGACGGAATCTTGCGGGTTGCAGAGTTTTTGAACGGAAATGTTTCATCGGCAGCTGATATTAACGTGGAAACAAAACGCTGGTACAAATCCAGATAATTTAACGGATCTACCATAGGGAAGGAGGAAGTTGACGTTTGGACAAGAAGCAAAAACTGATCCCAGTCAGCCTGTGCTAGTCTATATTTAAGTAAAGGACTAGGATCGATGGGCGGGAGAGAAGGACCGGGAAGACTTGATAATATCGGAAAGTGGTCACTACCATAGGAAGAGAACAGAACCTGCCAACACATAGAAGAGGAGATAGACGGGGAGGCTAGAGTTAGATCGACAGCACTCACATTTTGAGATGGGGATACTCTACGTGTACCCGATCCGTCATTGAGAACACAGAGGTCTAGTTCGTCAAGCAGATCAAGAAAAGAAGAGGAGACTGAGTCACAATAATGCGAACCCCATAGTGTGTGGTGAATGTTGAAGTCACCGAAAACAATGACGTCACCTGACAAAGAAGAAAGGAGGATAGTTTTGAGATCTGTGATTATAGTGGAAGTAGGATGAGGGATGTATATAGAAACGAAGGAAACGTTTAAGGCTTTGATGGCCACAACTTGAAAGCCATCGCTGTGGGGAGGAATGGGAATTTGGGTAAAGGGAATACGAGTGGATACTACAAGGGCAGCACCAGCCTTCCCATCGTCCCTATCGTCCCGAAGACAGGAGTAGCCGGGAAGCCTAAACTGGGAACCAGGCTTGAGCCATGTCTCCGACACGCCAAGGACGACAGGTTGATATTTATTGACTAAGTAAATGAGGTCTGGTTTCTTATGGCGAATGCTCTTGCAATTCCATTGGAGGAACTTTAACATGTTTTAGTTGGGTGATTAATTGTTCAAGTAGTGTATGGACATTGTTCGGTATGGCATCATTAAATTTGGCGAAAATGTTAATGACCACGCTGAGAAGCAGCTCAATAAGGTTTTCGTCGGGAGAAGGGGAAGGAGGTGAACGACTAGGGTTGAGGGCACAACCATTATGTTGGGAAGATGAGGGGTTACGCACAATATCATTGTGGGCTTGCAGATCATAAGATTTGCCTAGAGTAGGACGTGGGCGACGGGGAGTAAAGACAGTCTCTCTGTATGAGCGAGTAGGAGTAACGGAAATAGATTGCGATTGAAGCGAAGGGCGAGGAGGAGTCAGAGGAGGCGGGGAAGAAAAAAGAGTTTTAGAGATTTCAGCATACGACGGTCGTGACGCGCGAAAGCGCAGTGAAGCCTCCGAGTAGCTTATGTTTTCTTCCGACATCACAATTTTTATTGATTTTTGGCGTGTGTGTTCTGGACAGTTAGTGTCTATTGCTTTGTGGCTTCCTAGACAGAGTAAACAAGAAGTATTGGAGTCTGAGACGGAGCACGATTCGCCTAGGTGTTGCTGAGCGCACCGGTAGCACCGAGGTTTAGAGCGGCATTGAGCAGCAGTGTGCCCAAAGCGACAACACTGACGGCATTGTATTGTCGGTAACTGGTAGTGCTGTACTGTTAGGCTGGCAGAAAAGCAATAGATTTTTTCAGGCAGAACCTGGCCTTTAAATGTAAGGACAACCGTTGACGTTGGGACCCACTCTGTGGAGCCCTCTCTGTGGACTTTCCTATTAAGACGTCGAGCTTTAATTACTGGACCGCAGTAGTCAGGGACAGAAATCCCGTAAACCAATTCTTCTAACGTCCAATCGGTAGGGACGTCACGGACTACGCCCATGCGCGAGATTTGATATTTAGGTATAACTGCTATAAATTTGTTATCTTGAATAAATGTATTTTTGAGAAAATTGTTGGCGTCATCAGCTGTTTTAAATTCTACTGACACTCTGTTTCTACCTAATTCCTTTATTCCACCATCCCTAATACCTTGGACTTTATTTCTGTGGATCAATTGTGCAAGTTTAAGGATGCGAATAGAGTAACCGGCGGAGGGATCGGGTTCAGCACGGGAAACGTGTACAATAAATGGGCCAGGGTCGGAGCATGAATAACTTAGTGCGACAGTGTCATAATCAGGGATGGAAAACGTGGACTGTGACGAGTCTGAAGGCTTATTTATCTTCTTTGCACTGATTGCTGTATCTAGGTCAGAAGCGGGACGTTTTTTGGCAGAAGAGGGAGACTGCTCCACATCCATCCCTTGCGTAAACAAGGGAGGAGATTGGCCAGGTGGAGAAATTATTTCTCCACCTCCCCCATCAGGGGGCTCCTTCCCCATCTTTTACCACTAAAATGTACGAACACAACAACAGACGAACAACACAAATTAAACTACCACCAATAAAATAAATAAATAAACAGAAAGAATATTACAAAACTCACGAAAGACTTTACAACCTAAAACACACGTGCGTTTCCAACCGAAGAAACATTGACAGTCGTTAACGTTTCGTTTCATGTAGTAATAAAATGCTGTTGACATTACATAACAAATGTCATACTCTGATACTCAGGGTGCGTTCCTAAAAGGGTAAGAATTACACGGAGTAGTGCAAAAGTTACTCTAGACTTCTAGAGCGTTCCGAAATGAGCCGAGTGAAACCGAGGGTAACCGAACAATTACTCGACAGCTACCCGAGCAGTATTTTGGAACGCTTTCGGTAGAGTAATTTTCGCACTGACAAGTGCGATTTCTCACCCTTGGCTGAGCCCTGAGCGTCGTTAAAAAAATTACCTGACATATGTCAAAATCATATATGCGCCAATGTTGAAGTTTGATGTAGAAGAATGGATTTACTAAAGTAGAAACGAACAGGTAGTACTTATTTATTTTCAAAATGTGCTTAAAAACACAATTTTCCGTCTTTGCAATAGAGATAAAAGGTTATGTTGACAGTGTCATCATACGATCCTAACAATTATTACCCTAACCCGTTCCAAAACAGTAAATCGCTCTGTAGCGTTCAAAAACAGTATTGCCGTTCTCTTTCTTTCGTTGTTTCTATCTCTTTTTAATTTTCGAGTGAATTATTCGCACGTTTTGGAACGCACCCTCATAATAAGGTAACGAAACGCAAACTTTTTTAAATGTTTCAAACCGAGATTCCCCCAAGAGTTTTACGAGATCCAGGAGTAACCAGACCTACATGATTTTTCTATAGGTAAAAAAAAAGCAACAGTGGCAAGCAGAAACCCGTCCCAAATTCAATTCAGCCTTGCTGTAATTAACCAAGTCAGTTATAGGATTAAGCGGACCACAAAGAAAACAATACATCTTGTTCCTTATCGATTTATTTAAACGAATTAGATCTAGATCTGCAGTCGGCAGTTTAATTCCTTCTCCTGCGTACTCTTGATATTCTCCAGGCGTTCGGTTCTTCGTATTTGTTGTAGAGAGGTTCGAGTCGTTGGTTCTTCTTGAATTTGGACAGTTTGGTTGGGTCGGAGAACTTGAAGAAGGCGGGGGCGAACTCCACCAGCCACTTGGGGTCGATGGTGGTTACTTCGCGCATGTACTCTTTTGTCGTTTGGACGAGCTCGTGGTAGATTACCCTGGTTGAGAAGAGAAATAAATGTTAGTAATTTGTTGCTGAATATTATAGATGAATTTGAAACAGACCCTAAAGTCTAGCAAAGAGGGCCGATCCGAAAAGCACTGTTTCGTAGTTTTGTAGACAGAGAAAGTTACTTTTAGTTTTATTTGTTTTTTTTTTATATCTTTGAACAGTCACCAGCAATCTCAAGGTACTACAAATCTGACTAATTTCTTCAAGAGATTTTCAACTTTATCACTGAAGTATTGGGTTCAAGATTGGTTAGGAAAATTTTACAGATTCAAGTAGCTTGCGGCACATATTTTTGTAACTTTATCGAAGAAAGAAATCGTAGCCTGAACTATAACGAAAATCTTACCATTCCGGCTGCCTATTGAAGAGTGCGCTAGAAGGGTGTATGTAGACGACCTGGCTGTCGACCAGGGTCCGGTAGCCCTCTTGCGGGTCCTTCTTGGCAGCGTTCCTGAAGAAACCGGAACATATCGTCTTCTGAATGCGCACTGTGTTCTTGCCCGCTGATACCACGTCCAACTTATGCCTGGGAAAAGATAAAGAACAGGTTAAAATATTTGTTAAGAACATACATATCTAAAGGCAATCAAGAATCTTTTCGGAACTGGATTAGATTTCGATATTCTGAACTGATTTCTATATTTTTTTTAGGTAAGACGGTGCACGTGTGGATATCGAATTAATCTTAAACAGGCAAAACAAATCTGCCTTTAAAAAGTTGTGGGTACAGTCACATTCCATTCTGAAATATGTGGAGCCAGAAACTATTTGAAGAGCTAGCCTCGAGTTTGCCTTCGAACAAATATTGATCTTCTGACACGCAAGAACTACGAAAAGGCTACATTAGTTATCCCAACTCACCTATCCATAATACCAAGCAGTTGTTTCCTAACATCCTGCGCTCGCTTCAACGTCCGGATCTGTACAAAGTTCTCATAGCACCACGCGTTCGAGAACTTATTGTTTCTCCAACTGTTATACACAGCTAACAACGTCAAATGGTCTCCTTCAGGCTGGTTGAACTTCGCCTTCTTCTGGTCAGCCAACGCCTGCTTGTCTTTGGGACGGTAGAACACGTTCTGAACGCTCAACATTGACACTATGGTCAGTATCTCGTCTGAGCATTGCAGTGCTACTGACATGATGAGTATCTTTGAGAGGTTCGGTTCGAGCGGGAATTCGGCCATCTGTAAATAAAGGTGGTTTATTAGACTGGTGTCAGCTGTGCCGGAGTTTGTACGGGCGATTCCTGGTGCTTGAGAAACGCAAAACTAGAACAATGTTTCTTACGCCATGCCCTACGTGGACGACTCAACGCGAACGCGATTGCGAAACGATCCGATGCGAATTTAATACGATGCGGAGCGATGCGGCTACTCTGTCCTACGTGCGCGCGAACAGTCCCCTCCGCGCGCAAAAATATGGCCGACGCGTCCACTTCGCGCGAAAATATCAAGCCAACTGATCGCGTTCGCTTCATTTCGCGCCGCTCCGCACCGCACCCCACGTGCGTTTGGTCACGTAGGCCACTTCAATAGGTTTCGAATGTTTGTTGTTTTCGCGCCGCGCCGCGCCGCTTCGCGTTAGCGTCTAGATCGCTCACGCAGGACACCGCGTTAGCGACGCGAGTCTGCATTAGAAAACTGTCTCGCAGCGGTACGCAACAATAGTTTACGGTAGTACATCGTTATCCTATATCGACCACCCGTACGAGTCTCCTGCATAGCGTATAAAACCAGCCTTTTATGTTCCTTTATTAATACTTGTGAGCAATATAAATGGTATGACATTTATGTAATTTTAAAAACTATTTCATAAGAATAAAACATGAAACTTTTTTTCATAATCATCAGCAGGGAACAAGTAAATTAAACATGACGTACCCTCCGTCCGAGCCTGGTGAGCAAGCCCTCAGAGTCGAGCGCTGATAGAGAGTGAAGCTGTTCTAACGCCATGATGAGAGACTCCACCGGCGGCGCGTCCATGAAGTCGAAGTGCAGCAGGTCGTTGATGCCCATCGTCTTCAGTTGCAGCACCTGGTACAGCAATCGTTTAGTTAATAGTAGCAGTGGCCTCGCTTATACGGATCTAAGAACAGCAGAAGGTGGCCACTCAAAGTCCCAAGGCTAGAAGGTTTCAACCCAGGTGTGCAGAATAAATTTCTTAGATTTATTTATATGAATTTGTACGGGGTTTATCCATTTTACCCGTTAATGTACCCTAACCTATTTGTCCTAGGTATGGTTGGATACAACGAACTGAGGGTCAGGAGGGAACTCACACTCATAACCTATATCTTTACGGTAATTAGGGGGAGGGTACATAATGCGGATATTTTGGCTAGACTGGCTTTGTGTGTGCCGGGTGGGTACGCGACGCGTCGGCGGCGGCCGCGCCTGCTGGCGGTGCCGCGCGCGCGCACCTACTTACTGAGCGAGGCGCCTCTGACGCACGCTCAATCTCATAGCGGACGACGTGGATATTTTTTATTGTACTCTGAGTGAATTTACGAAGATAGCACTTTTAAAATTAGTTATACGTAGATTTAGTTGTAATTTAGTGATAAGAAACCTCAATATCGATTTGGATTAGTCTGTAAGGATATTGTTGAGAATAAAAAAAAAAAAAAAAAACCCCAAAATGCTGCAAATGTCACCAGCAAGATTACAAAATTGGTTAAGGTTGACCGCCAAACACTACAGCAATAAATACGTACAGTAGTAGCAAGATTAGTCCTCTGTATCTCGGGCACGGGTGTAGGCAACATCTCGTCCCGGTAGGCGCGCTCGGTGTAGAGCCGGTAACACTTGCCCGGGCCCGTGCGGCCCGCGCGACCCGCTCGCTGCTTCGCTGCGGCCTGTCATAAACCAAAGGTTAGTTGTCAAAGGTAAATAGGGAGGCCTTTGCTCAGGAGTCAGACAGAACGGGGTAACTAAAAAGAAGTTTACTGGGTGTCTCCCACGTTATTTTTTTTTATCTTTTTTTGCACAAACCTAAAGCTTTTTCCAAAATTTATGAAGCCCAAGTTACTTCTTACAACATCAGCTTGAGATCAAAACAGACCTAGAATAAAATCCAGTCAAAACAGATCTAGCTGTTTTGGAAATTACCCGGAACCAACAAACAGACAAACAATTTAAAAAAATGTTATTTTGAACTACATATCATGTAAGTATTCATAATTGCTTAGCTGCTGCAGTTTTGATATTACAATTTTTTACTTAAATACGTGCATTTTTATTGATTTAACAGAAACTTTAAAAAGCAAAGTTTATATTCACCTGTGAAATAGGCGTCACAACCAAAGAGTCCATTCCGGTCTTCGAATTATAAACTTTCTGTTTCACAAATCCAGGATCGACAACATAATAAACTCCGTCTATGGTCAGCGAAGTTTCTGCAATGTTGGTAGCTATAACGACCTTTCTGGAACCGGGCGGTGCGGGCTCGAAGATACGCGTTTGCATTTCAGAGGGCAAAGCGGAATATACTGGTAGAATGATCAGTTCAGGCACATCAGGGCCTAAAGACTTCATCCTTTCGTACAGAATCTCGCAGGCTGTATCAATCTCCTCCTGACCAGTTAAAAAGAGAAGGATATCTCCAGGAGGTTCCCTCAAATGTATCTGCATCACGGTTATCAAAGACGCATCTAGGTAATCAGTCTCCGGTTCTTTAGTGTACATGACTTCTACGGGGAAGGTTCTTCCAGGGATCGTGAAAATGGGAGCTTCGAAGAAGTATTGGGAGAATTTGACGGCGTCTAATGTGGCAGAGGTGACAATCAGTTTGAGTTCTGGTCGTTTTTGGACGGCTTGCTTGAGTAAGCCGAAGAGTACGTCTGTGTGGATGGTGCGCTCGTGAGCCTCGTCTAACATGATGACTGAGTAGGATTTTAGGTCCAGGTCCATGAGGCATTCGCGGAGCAACATGCCGTCTGTCATGTACCTGGGAGAGGAAGCATTTGTGTTAGGATGATAACATTATGAAGAGTTTGCTTGCTTTGACAATTAACAAGTCCTATTCGAAGAATTGGTTTGATGTTTAAGTGGTCCACTATTGTTGACCTCACCTGTTTGAGACAATAGGCGAGGCGACAAAAGAAGTAATTAGTCCGTTAGTCGAAATACCAAAAAAAAAATTGGAGACGGTATTTTTTCTTTTTTTTCTTATAAATGATAAATGACGACGATACAATGCGTTGAAGTTTCACGTGACGTCACAAGCCCCCACTCCGGAACGGTGACGCTTGGCGGTCACTACCCTAGGTGTAGGCTCTCTTACTGTCTACCGTAATACTCACTTGATAACAGTCTCAGGACTTGTGCAGTCTTCAAACCGGATAGTGTACCCGACCTCCTGCCCGAGCCGGCAACCAAACTCTTCAGCGACCCTCTTGGCGACCGACATGGCGGCTACTCTCCTAGGCTGGGTGCAAGCTATTTTCCCGCGAGCTGTGAGTCCGCACTCCGCCAAGTATTGTGTGATCTGGGTGGTCTTTCCGGAGCCTGTCTCTCCGATTACTATCAGGATTTGGTTGTCGGCTACGGCCTAGGAATGAGAAAGGCACATGGAAAATTAAAATAATTGTGTCAGTTGAAAGTACCTATATTAATTTCAAATTTTGTGAAGTTGATAAGGCATTCCTCAATACTACATAATATTACTACAGACTAACTGCCCCCTGCAGTGTCTTCCTCCTTAAGTTAGGTTGTGGATTATTGCTCCTGTAGTGATGTTATATAGCCAGTGTTAGATGAATGGGCTATAATACTCTTGAAGTTTCATCAGTATAGTAGTTTTTTTTATTGTGAAAGAGCTACAAACCTTCAAACATCCATTCTCACAACCTTGCACATTTATTTATAATAATAGTATAAAGATATATATGTCACCGGAAAATAACAAGATCCGTAAGTTTATCAATCTACTAGGAAGTTTATAAACTTCCGTAGGATTCTAAACGGGAGATAAATTGTAATATTTTACGTTCACATTTTCGTAAATTTATCAATTTCCGACGTCATACGGTAAATTTATAAACTAACGGATATCTATTCGTAAGATTTTAAATGGTTCGACCAATCACAGAAACTCTTTTAAATATACGCATCTTTGAAATACGTAAAATAACACACTGCTCTCTGATTGGTCAATGTTCATAGTGGCAATGCTTGTGTCCAAAGACTTTGGTATAATCAGACTTGACAAACTATAAATTGGAAGCAACAATGCCTGGTTCCTCTCTGGCACGGATGTAGTGAGTTGAGTTTTCATTGAGTTGCAACACAGTTCAACATTTAAAAGTAATAAAAACGCACAAGCAAACTGGTTTATTTATGTTCCGTGGCGAACAATGGCGGCCGCGAGGAAGGAGAAGTGACACGTGACAGTCAACCAATCAGATCGCGCGTAGCGTTTGGTTACTGCTTACTTATTATTTTACGAGTGAGTTCAGTAAGTTTATCAATTTACGAAAATGTGGACGTAAAATATTACAATTTATCTCCCGTTTAGAATCCTACGAAAGTTTATAAACTTCCTAGTAAATTGATAAACTTACGGATCTTGTTATTTTCCGGTGACATATACACATTAAAACTAAAAGTAAACAATACATACCTTAGTCAATTCATCCCTCAACTTATAAATTGGTAGGGACTGCCTCTGCTCCAAAAGAGACAAGTTCGTCTTCTTGCCGAACGAAGATTTCTTTCCACCAATCACATGCTTCTTCCATTCTGGCAGGTCTTGAGGAGTAATACCAGTGCCCCTCATGTTGGCAGCCAGGGCCCGACCATCACTTTCAGGGAGAGGATCTATCCAGTTCTTGTTCAACCCCATGGGTACACTCTCCATCTCTTGCTCCCTCTGTATCATCTTCTGTTCTCTTCTCTCCTTTGATAACGCTGACTGCATCATGGCGGCTTGCGCGAGAGAGCCGTCAGGGTTCTTCACGATCCTGACGGGTGAGAGGTCATGGAGAGCGCGCCCGTGACCTTGTAGGAACGGAGGTTCTTCTTCCACCAGTTCTATTTCGATGTCAGCCTCGCCGTCTTCGTCTTTGGGTAGCAAACCTGTCTCCTCGTCGAAGTCTGGCAACTCGCTCTTGTCTATAACTCCTGAGGATATCATCTGTGGAGTAAAAGATAAGTTTATTTTATTTGGCCCTACTTTGTCACAGTTTTAGAAGACTGAAGTTCTCTCTGTTTTATTTACCTGTTTAATCTCCCATCGCTCAGGGCTGGAGATTCTGGTGACTCTCTTCCGGCTGGAGTCCTCATCAGGGTCGAGGCCTCCCTGTAGGCCTGCCAGCACTGTCGCATTTGGTGGAGGACGGTCTGGATTACGACCTTCGCGTTCAGCCTACAATATAGAAGATATTGAATATTTATATTCATCATACAACAGAAGTTTACAAAAGTTTAGACTTGTTCTTATAATTTACCTCCAAATGTGCATGTGATGCTGGGTTCAGATCTTTGCCAGTTTCTTGGCACACATCCCTCATAGTGAGAGATACTTTCTGGCCGGTCATGGACAGTACTTTGACCTGAAACAACACAAAAGGTTAGATTGTGAAGAGCAAAATATTAAAAGATATTTTACTTTAACTTTTTTTTTAACAGAATTTGAGGAAACATTAATTAAAACAAGTGCTGGTCAAGCAGGTTTGCAATCTCAACCGTGACACAGTTGCACAACTGTTAAATGATAAGTGAGAGATAGAGCATGTTACTATCTCAGCAATTTGTGTCAGATTCTAGCTTAAATTCATTATTGCTGTTTGTATCTCCATGAATCTTGATTTATCTTACCTTAACTTTATCTCCTCTGTTGACTACATCAGACACGTTGGTGACCCGGCCCTCGGACCTCAGCTGGGAGATATGTACCAGGCCCTCCCATCTCTTCCTCACACCCTCGATTTGCACAAAACAACCAAATGGCACTATGTTTGCTACCCTGCCACTGTAGATCTGAAAAAATGCTAATAGTCAATGATTTGATCAAGAATATTAATTAGTAGTAGATCAGATTTCTTTATCATTATTATCATTTATTAATTAGGCAATAGAGATCTAGTAGGTAAGTGACCATACACTTTAAAGAACTACTTAAAAAATAAATTGCTTCCAAAAGGTATTGAGCTGGCTTAAAGAACTCTATTGTCTCACAATGGTCCTCTTTAACTGGATTTGGACTTGGTACAGGACCCAAAGCTACATTACATACAAAGCTCTTGTGCAAGAGCAAAATGTTGAAAAATACATTCTAACTCATCATCTCCCTAGCCTTTTCCCAATCGTGTTGGGGTCGGCTGCCAGCCTAACCGGATTCAGCTGGATACCGGTGTTTTACGTGGAGCGACTGCCTACCTGACCTCCACAACCCAGTAACTGGGCGACACGATACCTCTTGGTTAGACTGGTCATAGTTTCTGGCTAACCAGTAACGACTGTCAAAGTTCTACGAATGACAACCGGGACCAACGGCTTTACGTGCTTTCCGAGGCACGGGATGTCAGTGATGTCTAAGAAAAACTTTAGAAAGTACATATGAATTGAAAAAGTCACATTGGTACTTGCCCGGATTCGAACCCACAACCTCTTACACGAGAGGCGGGCGCCATATCCACTGGGCCATCACGACACATTCACGAGAGGCGGGCGCCATATCCACTGGGCCATCACGACACATTCAAAAAAAACATTCTAACAAAAATACATTCTAACTATGTATGTATAAAAATAAACTATTATTTCTCCAGGTCATGCCATAACTTGCATTCAAATTATCTTTTTATATTTACTAATATTTTGAAGGTTTATTGTGAAAAAAAAAATTATTAAGAAAATGGCCTGAAACTTTCAGAAAACAACAACTATTTTCACTTCGAAATGTAAGAGTGAAACAGTGGGAGTCTAATCTACAATAAAAAAATGTTGACAAAAATCAAAATTCCTAATCAATAAAATTAACTTTAGTACTTACTTTCCCTGGCTCAGGATCATCACTCATTTCAACCTCAGGGCTCTTCTTCCTAAACTTTTTGTTATAGTCACCATATTTGTGTTCTCTCTCTCTTGATGCTGATCTTCTGCCTCTGGAGGGGGATGACCTTCCTTTAGCTGGGGATGTCCTTCCTCTAGATGGGGATGCCTTTCCTCTAGATGGGGATCCCTTTCCTCTAGATGGGGATGGTCTTCCCCTAGACCTTGATCTTCTTCTGTCTCTTGACCTATGGCGACTAGAGGTGGGGCGACTCCTAGACCGTCTCCTCCTATCTCTATCCCTACTTCTACTCCTACGGTCTCTACTACGACTCCTCTTGTCTCTACTTCTGCTACGTCTACTTTTTCTATCCCTATCTCTCTCTCTAGACCTTTCTCTTTTTCTACTTGTCTCTTTGCGGTCTGGACTACGGCTTCTTTCTCTCTTTTTCACATCACTTTTAGAAGAATCTTTTTTTAGGGGTTCCTTTAATGGAGCTGCTGATGGTGCCAGGGCTTCTAATTCTGCCATTGCTTGATCCACCACAGCATCATTAGTTTTAATCTTTGTTTCATCTTTGAATATTTCTTTTGATGTTAGTCTTTTGTTTTTCTTATCATCTTCTTCTTCTTCACTTTCTTCATCTGATGAGAATTTAGGAGGCTTCTCATTGGGGATTGCTAGACCAGGAAACTTATTAGCCAATGGGTTTGAACTTTCATGACTAGTTTCACCCTTCTGTGTAGTATTGGTGGCAGGTTTCATGTGCTGTATGATACGTAACAAATTAGTCATAAAAGAATCTGAAAACTCAGCTCCATTTTCAATGAGTGCCTTCTTGAAACTGTCAAATGTAGGATTCTTGTCAGCTATGTCAATGATGAATTCAGCTGAAAAACAATTTATAAATATGAGAGGTTTAAAATGTTTTGAGTGCTACAAAACTTTTAAATGGACATGCATGAGCAAAGCCTACAAGCTTGGGACCATCATATTTAACAATAACTGAAGAGTCAGTAACCACAAACGTTTGCAGACTCAGCAAAGTAATAAAAATATATTCCATGAGGAAGAAAAGCATAGAAAATTAGTGCAACGCAACACATTGTTGATAATGTTTGGATGGTGTGTAGGTTTTTTGAACTCACCTAAATCTTTATCATTCAATCCTAAATGGTTGTCCAGTTCAGTACAGAGTTTCGACACAAGCGAAAGATGTTCTAGCTTAGCAACTTCATCCATTTTCTTTAAAGTTTGTTAGAATTTCGAAAAAATAACAAACATAATGTAACGCCACACGATTTCAGATTTCACAAACGCTCATTCACAATCACAATATCATCACAGGCGTAGAATAGAAATGTCAAAGTCGAACTTTGACATTGACAAGGCCATAAAGAATGCAGAGTTTCAATTTTTTTATAAACTTCTTGGCTTGGCAACCAGTTCATTTAGCACTGAGTTTCATGACAGTCCAAGTGTTGTCAAGTTAGTTTTTCAGTGAAAACAAAAGTAAATTATTATCATCATCGTCTCCCTAGCCTTTTCCCAACTATCTTGGGGCCAGTAACCGGAAGGCGGAAAGCAAATAAATGAATAAGTATAGGAATATCCAAAAATAAAATAAAAAATATCCAACGGCTTAATTAACCAAAGACCAAAACTATGATTATACATATAATATGCCCATTTTTAATTAATTATTTTATGTCTTTTTTTTTTCAATAAATGAATATTGTTATTTTTTTTTTCAAGTATATAGGTTCGTCCACAGATATAGCTCAGTAACACATGGACATGACAAATGACGTCGCAATATTTTGACAATGACATATTTGACATGACAATTGATGACATTATCGTGTTATTCCGTGCCTCCAGTCCGTGCCCGTGCTATTTTATTTATTTCTTATTTCCATTTCCATAGATTTTGTCTAGTCTTCACTTCTTTATATATTATTTATTGTAGCTTGTAAATTGCAATATTGTGAAAGTAAGAATTATATAAAAAGCATAGCGTTTTACTTTTAGGCAAGTGTTTTTTTCATTTGTGTACAGCTCATACCACGTTCATGCGATGGAAAATAACACCGATCATTCTGAACAAAACAACTTTAGTCCTCTAACTGTGCAAGAAGTAGATGTAGATTTTTTACCGATCGTTTACGAAATAATACGAAGGTACTTTAAATAGAGCTCTTATTTTTAGAAAAACGTCATCATTTTCGTCACAATTTGTACGACTTATGTATTGTAAATATTTGTATTCTTTAGTGTAGAGAGGGACTTCCATGACAACTCTGCCAAAGCCAGGGAGTCTCAAGATTGCAGTCAGAGGGTGCTCGAATTACAAAAGAAATTTGATATCGCTCGTACTCAGGTAATACTGACTCTTTATCATATCAACATAGTGCCTATCACATTATTTTTTATTGTTATCATGTTGAGGTTAATGTATAACATAACTGTCTACTTACTGTAAGTGTAGTAAAAGTAATTTACTTAATGGATGTTGTTCTGTTCCAGATAAAGCGATTGGCTGGCATAGACTACAACAAGCAGGACCAGTTGAAGCAGTTTGATATACTTCGCACACAGCTGAGGCTGAAGCGTGAGCTCTTGCAGAAGTATCGTAATATGTGCTCATTTGAAACCTCCTTCAAGTGATCAACACAATGCCCATCAGAACTTTACTAAGATATCTCGCCAACAATGACCAGCTTGTGCAGAAGATTGCAGAGTCGTACCCGGTGAGGCGAGCCGCACAGATTGCAGTGTCAGTGTTCTACAGGGGAAAGGCGAAAATGCCAGACATTGATCCTCAACAAGTCAGCAAAGCCTGGGAAGTAATTAAAAAACTAAATGGAGCGTTAAAGGGAGCGTATAAACAAATAAAAAAATAACAAATTTAGTTTTATATAAATTTTTTGCTCCATGTTTTAGCCCTTACTTGATCAGTTGTAGGTATTAAATAATACTGCATAGTTAATCCGAGCTAGTTTTATTTCACTCACTCTGAACAAACCATAAAAATATTTTTTACTTAAACTACAAAAATCACAAAATAATGGTACTGTGAAGTAATCAAAATACTGAGTAATGATATGAAGAGCAGCTAGCCTCACTAACATTATTGTATTATCTGTAATAGTTCTAACCATAAAGTACAACAGATTCATCCCTCTGTCGCCCTCTCTGCTCAAAGTGACCACTAACTGAACAGCACTCATGTTTTCTGATCCTAGACTGCTCAATGAAAATATCAATCAAATTGAAATCACTATAACAGCGCTAAAAATATAACTATAAACTCCAAAACAAAAATTATTCTTCAAGAATTTTGCATAAAATAATTAGAAATTTTGTAACAAAAGTAAAATAAATAGTAATCGCAATAACAATATAGAAAATCAAGATGCAAAGTTTGTGTTCTGCTCCTGTTGTACTTTTATATTATTTTTTATGTCAAATATTCATAATAATTATGTATTTTCAAACTATGAAAAATATATTTATTGAAATCTTGACGAATTTTCAAAAACATTTACTAGATAGATTACGAGACAATCTATAAAGTTATAAGTTTAGTCAAAAATATGTATTGTAACTGTCGTTGTTGTGTGTACTGCCCAGTAAACACACTATTTTATTTATAGAACGGTACCGCGCACATTGTACCGAGTGACGCAGATCGACGTGAGACCTAAGTATTGTACCTTGTACTCTGATTTAGTGCTTTTGGACCGAATTAGCTGCGCTAGGGAAGCTAATTAAGTATTAAAAATAATTTCTTAAGAGCTATAAAGGAAAATATTTACAGGAGTACCTTCAAAGTTTCACACTATTGACATAGTAATTTTGATTTTTAATTAAGATCTGGCACTGCCGTCAAAAATCGGAGATAATAGAAAATGTCACTCCCTAGCGCCCGTGTCTCGTACTGCTAGGGAATATCTGTGAGCGGTTGCCCGGATTCGTCTTGGGAGTGTCTTGCAGGCGGAGTGAGAAGTGTGCGGCAGCGGTCACAGATATTCTCGCTAGCGGATGCGTGTGTTGTGCAGCTAGTTAGCGGCGGCCGCGACTGCGGGCGCGTCCGGCGGCTTGTCGTGTCTCTTGCGAGGTCGCCGCCCCCCTCCGCCCGCGCCTCCCGCGCCTCCACCCGCTGCAGCTCCGCGCTTGTCTGCTTGCACTTCAAACGGAGAGTCTGTCAAATATGCAAGTTGTCGTTATGTTACCACGTGCGCGGCGATGGCGTCAGGTTTGTCGTGCGACGGCTGCGTGCGTCGGTCGTGCCTGGTGTTGGCGGCGCGCGGCTGCGACTTGACGGCGGCGGGCTCCGGCCGCAACACGTTGCCCACTGCTTTCGTGCGACCTTCACGGAACACCTGTACCAACATCCACGATATTTTATTTTATTAAAAAAGGAACTTACAACTAGTCAATACAAAAAGTTTAGGTTAAATTATTACCCACGACACTGTTCACAGGTAGGCATATTGTTTATAAAGAATGCAATAGAAGATCGCTAAGGAGGTTGTGTAAACCGTGTAAACTTAAATTAACTGCAAGCAATTTCGGAATGTTTTATTTTACTTTTCAAAGTCAAATTATTTATTTCCATTCTATCATTGAAACTACAATTTGGTGCACCACTTAGAAGTAAAATGAATCTAATTGCATTATCAAAAAGTTGTTTCATATAAAGAAAATTAAATTCTTCTTGCCTATTCAAGGTAAGAGGAATTAATTTTTTAGAGAAACAGTGCGGAGTGATCAGATGAATTGGTATCTTACTAGTTTAGGTTTTTTTCATTGGGAAGGTCTGCCTGTAATGTAACATTATATTGCCTCGCAGATTGACATGCATTCGGTTTCTCAATCACTGTGATTCTCGACAGCTAACTGTTACATTACAGACAAATCCTTCCATTGAAGGTTTACTATAAACAGTAGAGTAACCCACCATCCTCTGTCCTCTCTTGAGATACTCTGGGTGTTTGATGAAGCGGAAGCGCACGAGCGCCTTGTCGCCGGTGCGCAGACAATCGCGAGACATCGACAGGATCGACGCTGTCTGTCGGATACTGCCGCAGTGCACTGGGGGACAGACTTATTTGTTACAGGTTTATCTATCGAAACAACAATCCGTTTTTCTAAATACAAGTCTTTTTGTTATCCAATACAAGAAAAAGGTAAAAATACATTGGACTGGTCTTTTGGGTGAACAAAAACAAAATGGTTGCCTGTGAAGTCCGTCCACTAACGAAAGTTTTACGTGATAAACTGATAACGTAATATCGTGCCTCGTATAGCTTCTTCTCTGCTCTCGCTTGCACGCTAAGCTCGGGCGAGACGCGCCATGTTTTCGTGCGTGCAGCCGGCGTTCATCGATTTATAAAACATAACTATACGGATGATAAAATGGTTATATATGGATAATTGGTTAAAAATAACACTTTTATCGCCATTATTGTTTTTCTCATTTTAATCAAACTATGCAGCCAATATAAAACATGCATTAAATACTGGTCTCGTCTTTTGAATATCCAAAAGAACCAGTACAGTTTTTTTGTTTCAATTTGAACAAAGTTCTTGCTACCCTCGCAGTATCTGTACATACCCATGGCCTGGTACCGCGAGGAGATGGTGGTGGGGTGGTGCAGCACCAGGATCTCTCCCTCGAACTGCCAGCACGCCTGCGGGTTCAGCGCCGGAGACACCATCACCATGCCCTTGCGGATTTGCGAGCGCTTTATCTGTAACAACATTATTTTCTACGATAGTGATGATGTTTTTCATTCAATTCTTGAGATCTTAATATTTTTGGTTAAAAAAAATATATGACAAAACGTTAATAAGTATAACATTGAGGCCAGGTACTAGAGGACAGACGAGAGATTTTATTACTACACAATTATTATTGACAATTATTTATATTATTTTTGTTGTTATAAAATTATTTTTAATTTCTTGATGTAATCTTAAGCTTTTGATGTCTAAAATCGATTTATATGCACTTTCTTTAACATCTGTAGATTTCAATGAAGCGAATTTAGAATTAGATGTCTGTGTACTGTTGTGACTAAAAACTATTCCACAAATTATAGCTATTCGTTAACTAACCTTCTTAAGCGCGAAGCTAGCTGTCCTCCTCTGACCTCAGGCACGGGCATTATCTTCCTGGGAATATTGGATTGGGTCCCAGTAACAGCGTGTTATCAACTAACCTTTTTAAGCGCGAAGCTAGCAGTCTGCCCTCCTCTGACCTCAGGCACAGGCATCCTCTTTCTGTGAATACTCTTGACAGTGATTGGCTGGAAGCGGCCGAGTGGGTCGGGTCCCAGTAGCAGCGTGTCGTTCAAACGGATGACTCCTGCTAGTGTCGTGCCTGAAACTACTGTGCCTACGCCCTGGGGGAAGAAAGAAAAGATTATTTAACGATACTGGAAATCTGTGGGTTATAGAGGATTTTTAAGGGCAGATGGATGTGAAAAAGGGAGAAGCTTTGGCTGTGACTATAAAATTAAATTTCCGAGTTTGTAAGTAGCAGCTACTTAAGAGTTTGTTTAGCTTCACTCGTTAATCACAGCAACTACTGGTTTCAATTTTATTATTTTTGTGTTGGATAACCCATATATGAACGAAGAGTATAGGCTGATCATCATCAAGCTACTATTAAAAGGAGTGAAGCAGTAACAAGCTGGCTACTCCTCCCTCTCATGAGTCATGACTGTATAAGTAGTAATATCATAATCTATCTATCTAATAGATATATAAAAGTAGTTGTATACCGGACTGAGGTTGCGGAATATTTCTAATAGTTACCGCGAAACATAAAGGACAACCGAAGGAACATGGGTGGGTTTTAGTCAGTAAAGTCTGACACTCTCTCCTACCCCTTGAGGGCGGGAGAGTGTTATTTGTCATTTAATGGTTTCCCATCCATAAAAAGAAGTACAATGTTTCAAATATAAGAAGTGCAATTTGACGTTTCATACTTTTCATGACGACACAACTTTGTACATGCGTAACTCAAAAATTGACATTTATTTCTTCCGTAAAACCACGTAATTTTAAAGTTATTTTTATTTTATCACAAACTGCACAATTCTTAATCACTTAATTCACATTAAAAAATTTCAAACAAAGCAATATAACCATTGTTGACAATAAATAATATTTTTTCTCGACGTCGTGTCAAAGTCACGTAGTAAGGTACTATAGCGTAGTGTTGTGACTCTTCAAATTCACTTGTATACCAATAATCGTTAAAAATGACCGAATAATCGAACTTACTAATAACGAGCATTTTCAATGAAAGCGACATTTATTATTTAAATATATTTTTGATGATTTCTAAATGAATTAAAATTAAACATATAGTTATTATAATTTTAATAAGCTTTTATAAGCAAAATCGCTCGTGCTCAAGTCCTGACAAAAAAATATTTTTTCTTTTAATTTGGCAACACTGGCAATGAGAATTTGAGATTTTTTTTCATCTAAAATTCAGAAATTTACAGTCATAAAATAAAAAAAATGTATCGTAAATCGATTTTAAATTACAAAGAAATGAAATCAATATCTCGTATAAATCGGATATTGTAGTAATCGATTTTTTTAACCCAATCCCTATTTTTCAGTAGGTTAGAAGTGTCAAATTGCACTTCTTATATTTGAAACACAGTAGTTGTATAAGCAGATATACCGTACCGGTACTGAGTATGTGTCGTCGATCTGGAACTCTGCGGGCTTGTCGTCGTGCGCGGGCATGCGCGTCTTCAGCAGGTTGAGGAACATGGTGAGCAGCTCCAGGTTCTCTCCCGTCACGTTCGACACTTGGAAGATTGGACATAGCCTGCGATTGGACAAAATAAACTGTATAGATGATGTAGAGGGACGAAAGCAGTTGACGCTATTTTGTACACCAAAATGGCCTATTTTCTTTAACAAAATTATTATATTATTGCCCCTTACTCTCGGAATATAATTATATTTACAAATATACAAACACAAACCACTAGACTCGTAACAACTACCTATAGGTCATAAAATATTTGTCCCGAGCCAGAATCAATCTTACGACACACAGCAAACATCGCTCAGCCATTGCATCTTGCTGTCCAAACAACATTAGCATATTAAGAAGAATTAGCAGGAAACTTCTTGTTTTAAAAATGATTCCAATAGTTAATATGAGTACATTCTTCAAATTTATTCAACAAAATTTAAATACAACGTCCTATTTTTTAAATCAAAATACATCTACAACTAACAATTTTTTAGGCTCACCTCTGCGACACAAAATTAGTAGCGCTAACAATGACATCATCCTTCGTCTTCACCATGACCGGTACTTTCCGGCACCCTGAGGACTTGAGGATCCTGATGAGCAGCTTGAGGTTGTCCTGCAGCACGTTGGGAGGACACATGTCTATCTTGGTGACCACCACGAACACCGGCACCGACAGCGCTAGCGCCAGCCCCAGGTGCTCTTTTGTCATGCCGACTATGCCTGCGTTGGCGCCGATCTGAGGAAAGAGATTGAACGAACGAATGCTTTAATTTTCTTTTAAAATTTTTTTCAAAGCCAAATACATAGCCCCACAAAAGTGATTAAGCAGTTTAACTGTGAGATCAACCAGTTTTGATTTGATTGGTTCGTCACTGTTAGGGAAAGATGTGATGGTATTGTTGACAACAGGTACAATTCGTGGTAATGTTGTTATATTTGTATATTGCAACAAACTCCATGAAAGAATGGGTGTTTGTCAGGAAAATTCTTTTTAATTTAATAAGTTTCTTTGTTATAAAATAGTCATGGTTTAGTATAATACAAACTAAGCCAGAATACTTTCAGAAAGATCTTTTTTAACGTACACGTGTTTGTGTTTCAATAAGTTTAAGTTATCTATACTTAAAGAATTATATTTAACAACAAACATATCTCAAATTCAGCAAAAATGTGGGTGGATGGAAAACTGTATTGTATATACATACTACACTACTACTATAACTGTACTGTATATACATATAAAAGAATATTTGTACATGTCTTAATAAATAAATTAATAGCTCCTTCCTCACCATAAGCATGCCGAAGTCAGGCGCATGCCCGGTCATGCCGAACACGGTGGTCTTGAGGTACCGCTCGTGGCCCGCCAGGTCGATGAACGTGATGACTTTGGACGACTTCTCGCAGATCTTCACCCAGTCCAGCGTGCCGTGGTCCGGCTTGTTCACTACGTTACCTGGACATAACGTAGAATATTGTAAAGAGTTGAGTTTTGCTATTCTCTTACCAACGCCTTGCTAGCCATTGAATTGAAGTTTGTCGTGTCGAAACTAATTTATAGCAATGAGGAAAATGCAAATGTCTTATGGTATGGATATTACGTTCATTACTTTTTACTTGTAAAATTACATTCCAAAGTGTCTGAAATTAACTGGCTATACTCTATTGGAAATAAATAAATTCACAGCCGAATTCTGTTTGTTTGTCGAGGATGTAGATTGTTAATTTAAGTTAATACTGCCATTAAAGAGGATAGTGGTATGTCAGTTGAATATCTCAGTTGTCTGTACTCTCGTCACTCTTCATATTAAAGTACATCCACATTGTTTGCTAAAAACTTGAACGGTAGGCCGTAAAGAATTTCTTATGCCACTTATTACTTCAATGACGAAATAATCATTATTCTATACTATAATAAGTAATAATAACGCAATTATACTACACATTTAAGAGATTATAATCACGTGAGCGACGAGTGAAAGTAATTTATATACATAAGTAATTCACGCCTTTCTAGTTTCTTATCATTAATTAAGAACATATTTACACAATTATACATTGTGCCCGTACAATCAGAAGGTGAGTCATCTATAGGTAAAATAAATAAATGTATAATATTCTATTAGTTTAGTGGTAAATCGAAGCTCATATTCGATCGATGAAAGTAGTAACAAACCTCCTTCCATCCACCTACACAAACTTTTACATAATATGTCATGAATATGAGTATGAGAAAAAAAAATATATATAAACACTACGATGAAGTTATGAAGTACCGCATGTATAAGTTCCATTAATCGCATATACGACGACCGTAAAGTTACTATTACATAAGTTAATTGCATACCTAGATAAGTACTGGGTTTATCAGAGATCTATCAAGTATATAAATAGCACATTGTTTACTATTTAAATGAACTAACACCGATACTTGTACCGGGTTGTATGAATATGCAGAGTAACATCGCATTACAAGCGAGTTTCAACATCGATCCAATTATTGCGATATTACGTCGTGACGGTTTGATTCTTTAGTTTTGACGGTTCCGACTGTCCGTCAGCGGGTCTCAAGAACCGTAACAGGAAATGAGTTGAAATATAGATATCGCGCAGTGTAGGTATATTATAAGTAAAAAGGTGTAGATACATTACATATACGACATTCTATCTTCAAAAACGGCACACTAACGCACACATACAAATAGACGTTGAAGCAGGATGACATGATTCAAGTATTGCGAGTGAAAAAGAGGCGAATATAATTTAATATGACAATTATATTTTGGTCAAAAAGCTAAATTTTAAGTGCCACATGCTTAATGCCTATACCTTTTTTCTTTTTATATCATTGAGTGTAGGCAATACATTATTACTATTTTTACATTATCCAAATTGGTCTTTGATTATGCAACTTTATATGACTACATATTGATTTACTTATAGGATTTGGAAATATTCTAGAGATTTTTTCAAACGTAAAGTAGTAAGGAGTCTCCTTATCATAATCTTGATCCAATGTACTAACAAACTTAAACTCAACACCTCACTTTCTAATCTCTATGTTGATAAATGTTACACTCGGTGAAATTTAATTGCAATAAGATTTGAAAAAAAAATAGTAGGTAGTTTCTCTTAACTGATGCAAGCTAGCCTTTCTTTTGGTTGCGTGTTAATAGTCAAGATCGGACTAGTTTTCAAAAGCGTGACTTTATTTTATTGGGCGAAATATATAGGGAAGTTTAAACTATATGCATCTATAAAAGTAAAGCTCGTCGAAAGAAGTACTACTACAGTACTCGTTTTCGTTTCTAGTTAACCCGATAAGCTGGTTCATCAGAAGTTGTTGTGCCCAAAAAGAAAGACTTAGTTCGTATTTACTTCAGTAATTTTTGAAACAATTGCATTCTTTTATTTCAGTCTGCCACAAATACCTACTTCTATTATAATTTTGTCTTATTTATAAAATGTTGAAGGTACTTAACTAAAAAAATTTAGGCTTCACAGTTTACCATGACACCCTATTTAAATCTAACCTATCCAATTCTAGCCAAAGCGGATCACCCATACTATCGCTTACTAACAGAGCTGGTCCGTCCGTTCTCCAACTCGTGGACAGCCGGGAGAGCCGCGGGCTCGCGTTACCGCGACCGTTGTCGAAAAACATTTTAATTTTGTCCATGTTTTGACCCCTAGGCACACCACTGGGGGTTCTCAAGGTTTTCTAAACACAATACTACGCCATACTATCGAAGCCGAGTATATCATTCCCAACAGAACTAGTCCGACTGCTCTTCATCTCATGCTTATGTCGGAACAGGCGCGCGTACTCGTGTCCGTTGTCGAGAAACCTTTCAGGTTTGTCTTAGTTGGGTTTCAGAATGATCTCACATACACTATTTAAATGTAACATTTCCGACCCTATCCCTACCTAAAGTCACTCACCCATACTATAGAGGCCCAGTATATCATTCCCCACACATCTCGTGCTTGTGCTCACAAGCCATCGTAAAAACTTTCAAAATTAACCACCACCGGGAACTTTTCAACTCTCAAGGTTTCCTAACATAATACTCACCCATACTATCGAAGCCCAGTATATCATTGCCCACGGAGCTGGTCCGTCCGCTCTCCATCTCGTGCTTGTGGCGGAACAGTCGCTGTCGCGCGTACCCGCGCCCGTTGTCGAGCTCGCCGTGCGTCAGCACACCCAGGAGGGTCGACTTGCCCGCGTCCACGTTGCCTACTACTGCCACTCTGTTCAGGAAAGGGGTTACTTCTTGAAACTGTATACATTGAATGACACAAAAAAGTTTTCAGCAGTTTGGGTATCTTGATGATAAATGATGCGCAAAACTGCCGATGCATCTGCATAACCGAAAAAAACTAAAAAGCAGTGCTACACGTGTGTTCCAAATTGCACTAGTGCACTCCCTAGAGTATCCCTTTAGAGTGACAAAGATAGCAACAGATTTGAGAGCGTCTCAAAGTTGAGTGACGTTTCAGTATTCGGCCATTAGCCTTCAAACCGGGATAAGGCTACTTAGCGACAAGAATGTGTTATAGGCTGGTACTGTCTCTAAAGATTATCTGCATGCATATGCCTTCATGAGATGAGTCGTATCAGCATGACAGCCCAACTACCACGATGACTAGCTGTTTTTGATATCAGGAGCTATTTCCAAAGCCAAAGTCGTCGCCGCACCCTTCAGCAGTACCTGATCTCCATGAAGTCGCTGTGGTCGAGCTCGGCGCGCAGCAGGTACTGGCCGGTGAGGCCGCTGCCGCAGTCCCAGCGGCGCAGCTCCACGCATGACACGCGCTCGCCGCTCACCAGCGACTGCAGCGTCGCCACCGACGCGCTGTACTCGTCCTCTGTTAGACCGCGACCATCTGCACACGTTGTGAACTTCGGTCAGGGAAGCAGAAGTGTTGCCGGGGATAGAGGAAGTCGCATACGTTTGCGCGGTTCTCGGCGTAGGTGCCACAAGGAACATTGCGATTTTTTTTCTCTAGCCTGTAATGTCCCTCTGCTGGGCAAAGGCCTTCACTAAGTCCTTCCAGATTTCCTTATCCCACGCCGCCTCGAATCAACCCTCGTGGTATGCGTCTAGACCATTGCGCGACCTTTTCCTTTTTTTATCCGTAAGAACAAAGGGCAACAGAAGTGATCAGTTTTTTTTGATAACCCGCGGATTGTTAAACAGCCGATGCGATACATACAAACACCTAGAATGCGAATTTTCGTTGCGGATCTTATGGCTGCGGAAGAACAGCGTATGGAGGACGGAACAGACTCAGTGTGGGTCCATAATAGAGCGACCGATCTTAGATGTAGACATGTAGTATGCCCGCAATTATAAATTTATATGCAATTAAATGTATATGACTTGCTTGGAGTTTCCCTGCGTGACAGAATCAGTAATGAGGAAATCCGCAAGGGACCCAAAAGCACCGACATAGCTCGTCGAATTGCCAAACTTAAGTGGCAGTGGGCGGGGCACTGACATAGCTCGTAAAATGGCCGCGTCGGCGGGCGGGCGAAAAGGTTCACGAGTTGCGACCGCGTACCGGTAAACGCAGCGTGGGCAGGCCTTCCGCAAGATGAACCGATGGAGATCATCGGTCCATCTTGCGGGAGGCCTGATCAAGATCGCCTGTCCGGATCCGGTTGGATGCGGGTAGGACCGATGCATGTGGAAATCTTTGGGGGAGGCCTTTGTCCAGCAGTGGACGTCTATCGGCTGATGATGATGATGACTTGCGCAACGGTTGACGTTTAAAGTGTATCCCTGGCCTAACTGCCCGCATGCATGATCACCACGGTCAAAGGATCATGAGTGTTTAATTGTTCCGTTTACGTGGTCGAGGAAACTCCACATCATCGTGTTTCTGAATAAATGAACCTCATATCTTTCGCACGGGCGACGCTCGCTAACTTGGTACATACACCACACATCTGTGACTAATGACATAAAGGAACTCTGAATACAATAATGTAACTCATAAATAGAGGCTTTGCAAGTACTTAGCGCATTATCGACTAGTTTAACCTAGGGCTAATATAGGCTTCGATAAGATTAGATTATCTTTGTGTAATAAAGATTCTCTAACAGCAAATAAGTGTATTCGTATGGTTCACAAAACAGGCAAACTAGGTAATTTGTTCGTAATCTTTTTCAGGCCTCGAGTTTCTTATTCATGCTAGCTAGTCTTTATCAAAAAATTATTAAATTAATAAGCCTAGAAAGTTATAAGTTTAGTTTTTAAGTGTATGGTGTGCCTGTAGAATTTGTTTCATGTTTGTACAGATTCGTGTAATGCGCCCTTGGCACGCTTTGCGTGTTATGTTTAACTTCACTACAATACCATTTGGTTAAATAGAAAACGGTTGAGAAAAGTAACTTTAAAGTCTTAGTCATGAGGCCATAACTCTTTAATCAATATTTTAATGAAGTATATTGTTTGCTTGCAATAATAACATTACAGAGTCTGTAATTAAGATATATTTTTATACAATGCCACCTTTGACAAAAGTCTTATGTCCATTGTTCCCTCGTGTTTAAGCACCGAAGATCTTCCATCATTATACACTTAAAATAATGTAATATTCTCCTAATTAATTATCTACCAGGATCAATATTCTTTCATACTCTTCAGTACACCAAGCGCAAAGCCTTCAATCAGTCGCGGACATATTACCAAATGCATGCAGGCGAGTCCGTCCAATCTTAGATAAGATAAAAGCTCGCAACACGTGCTTTATCTTCTTATACATGGTATTTATAATATAATACAATATCTAATCATTAGTTTCAAAATATTTCATGACGTAATTTAGTGAAGGTCACGTGATGACTCAGCCTAAGGATCTGTTCACACTTGACGATTCTGTATTTACTGTTTTAAACTAAAAGTCAATATTACACTGTATGTCGAAAAGTGAGGAAATCTAGATTTCTATTTAAATTTAATGTAAGTGTGAAATTAGTTTAATGTTCAGACCTTCCCTGTATGAGAAGGAATTTTTGCTTGCATTTGACATGCTAAAATAAAGGCGCGTTTCTCTGTGGTCTTCTTGGCCAGGTAACTCCACCGTTAATAAGGAATAGTATAAGTTTTGGCTGGATGATCTCATTGACATAAATTATTGCTGGAGTGAAAACCCTACCAAAAAAAGATGATGAAATCTTGATTACATTAGTAGTTAAATGATTTTCCTTGTAGAAACCAACATACCTATTTGTGTGTATAATGTGGGATTAAATATTATCTATGACAACTATTATATATGATAATATTATGGATATTTTGTTTATATACTTTCAGGATACATATTGTTTTGCATATCTATATCAAAATTTATTTTATCAACTGCGTTCTGCAATGATAATTTATTTAATTAAAGCAGGTCTTAAAACCCTGTTTAAGCAATGTGTGTTTAGCTTTTTTTATCTATTTCACAACTCTGGTATAATGAATTTTACTCATATTACTTATAATGACTATTAAATACCTTCTCCTTGTCCTATGTCGTATATTATCTCTCTGTTTCCTGACTCCAGCCTCTCCAGGAGTTGTTTGCGGAGCAGCTCATACTCATCTGCTGTAGGGCTTACAAGCACCATCTAAGGGACAAAATATCGTGTTTAATGGAAATATAATGCCATGACTATATCCACAAAGAATAATCCATACTAATATTATAAATGGGAAAGTGTGTCTGTCTGTCTGTATGTTTGTCTTTCTTTCACGGCAAAACGGAGCGACGAATTGACGTGATTTTTTAAGTGGAGATAGTTAAAGGGATGGAGAGTAACATAGGCTACTTTCTGTCTCTTTCTAACGCGAGCGAAGCCGCGGGCAAAAGCTAGTTTATAATAAATTTATAGAGTTCGAATAGCAGAAAATAGCCTTATCTGTATCCCTACTAATATTATAAATGGGAAAGTGTGTCTGTCTGTCTGTTTGTCTTTCTTTCACGGCAAAACGGAGCGACGGATTGACGTGATTTTTTAAGTGGAGATAGTTGAAGGGATGGAGAGTAACATAGGCTATTTTTTGTCTCTTTCTAACGCGAGCGAAGCCGCGGGCAGAAGCTAGTATTTTTATAAAAGGATAAACTGACTGACTATTAATATATCAACGCACAGCCCAAATTGCTGGTCCTAGAGACATGCAACTTGGAAGGTGTTTTCTTTGTGAAGAGAATGATGCCCACAAAGAAAGGATTTTTGCAAAATTAATTCCTAAACTTTTAAATAGTATTTAAAAGTTTGACATCCACATGGGAAAAACCGCAAGCAAAAGCTAGTATTCAATACATTACATATTAAGGCAATGTCAGAGGTCTTTGCTCAGCAATAGAAAAGTTCAGGGTCCAGTATATTCAAACTGACTGGCTAGTAAGTAACAATTCCATGGTATTGTTAAGTAAAAAAATTATCAAATGTTATTTACATAGGCATATCACTAATGTTTATTTTTAATTTAAGATCAAAAATAAGTGCCTCCTATATCACAACAAAAGTTTCATTCATTATTACCTACAAAATATAGAAATAAAAAAATATATAAGATAATATTTCCATAGACTGGGCATTCCACTCTCATTTATTTTTAATTTAAGAACAAAAATAATTGTGCATCATTATCAGAACAAAAGCTTCATTCTTAACATACAAAATGTTTATATATGTTTATGTTACACAAATAATCATAAGATATGATGTCACTCAATGAGAAGCTTTGTTGTTATTTTTAATTTAATGTTACGGAACTGAGGCACCATTCTACATGGTACCTATAATGTATTTGTTTGTATAAAATACTAGCTTCTGCCCGTGGCTTCGCTCGCGTTAGAAAGAGACAAAAAGTAGCCTATGTTACTCTCCATCCCTTCAACTATCTCCACTTAAAAAATCACGTCAATCCGTCGCTACGTTTTGCCGTGAAAGAAAGACAGACAGACAGACAGACACACTTTCCCATTTATAATATTAGTATGGATAGACTGCAATATTAAAAGTAAACTTTTACTTGAGTAGTGGCTAAATAATTAGCAAATTACAATTGAAAGAGATAAGTACATTGATCATGTACTAGATTACAGATAAAAACACACTTATTTATTCATTGATTTCAAAGAAACTAAAAATCTATTTATACAGTGAATAAAAAAAAATTGTATCAATCAATTTATTCGTATAATGGTAAAAAAAATATTAAAATCGTTAGTAGATTGTAATAATTTATAAAACAAGTGATGCAATATTCTTAGGGTGGCTATATCATTATTGTG
Source organism: Athetis lepigone (assembly GCA_033675125.1). NCBI lineage: Eukaryota > Metazoa > Arthropoda > Insecta > Lepidoptera > Noctuidae > Athetis > Athetis lepigone. The sequence goes on along the minus strand of CM066239.1, from coordinate 19,409,723 downwards.
TAATCAAAATATTCTATTCTCCATTTGGAAATAATTACTATCATTTAATCTAAAAACTATACTTATTTTATGAATTGCATTATTTATTTTATTTTAGGCATCCAATTTTATGTTTATGTAATAACATTATAGCACTTTTTTTTATTTAGTAAAAATTGTTCATAGAGCAACCTTTCCAACAATAACGCAATTATTTGATATTACAAAGTACCTTTGCCAATATTCTAAGTTCCATTACATTGCACAATGATATTATTAACAAGGAAATACCGAGTAGGCGTATTTTACGCGGGAACAGTATGTTGGTAAACAAAGAGAGTGCTAAGTCTTACCTTTCCTCGGATACTCGAATAGTCCGTCTCACTCTCCGGGAAGCCCTCGGGCTCCGCGAGCGGACTCATCTTCACTGGTGACTCAGGTATACTATCCATGTTTAGTGACAACCAAGAACAACAGCATCAAAATATTACACCATTATGTCATCACTTTACTGTACCGTAAACACCTCGCTCAGGTCCCTAAAAAATGTAATAACTATAGTAAATAAAAAAAATATAACACAAAGGCGACAAAAGACAAAAATACTAAAATAAATAGCTACAAATTTGGATAACAGATGCTTATATGTTACATGGAATCTTATTATCATGTGACACGAATCACTGCTTTTGTTTGGCTAGTAGAATAAAATTTATACTTTGAAGTGATATTCAATAAAATACGATAAATACCGATAATGTTAACCGCAGTAAGATATGAAAATAGATTTGCTAAATAAAACAGATGGAATAAATGCCAACTTTTTGACAACTCACACACTAAGTGTTGCTATTTATCTGTTCTTCACTGGTCTTAGTAGTAATTTAAGAGCTCAAACTCAAGAAAAACTGAATTGTAGATGACAAATACATAATTTTGTATTTTAGACATTATTTTTGTAGATATTTAAAAGAAGTCACATAAATGGCACAAGATAACACTACACGATTTTGGATTTACGTTTGTTTTTTTTTTCATGTTTAATTTTTTCTTCGGGGTTTCAGACGCTATCAGTGTTGCTAGTCATTATTAGAAACAACAAACCTTCTATGGAAGAAAAAAATGAGAAAAGTTTCATCGAGTATGATTTATGGCAATTAATATGAACTAAAGAAGCACAATCCCTATGTTATCCTCGCAATTTACAATTCTACTATAGAATTTTTACTACTCACCTATAAGGGACAACGCCGCGGCCGCCAGCATCGCTAGAAACAATAGGCGCGCGCATGGCGCGCGGCCGCTGGCAGTCTCGCGACCTTTACAAGCGATACTAGACTTTTAAGTATGTAGTTAAAGTTTAAAATTATTTCACACTGAAAGTGCTCGCCGCGCCGCTGCCATTCCGGTGTGACTCGGGCCTAAGACGTGACGGTGTAGTCGTGCCACTTCCATTAAGCCTTTACTATACTATATCGGTTGAAAATATGCTAGGCATCTATCGCATGATAAAATCGAAATAGGGTATTACACTGTATAAGAGAAATAATCTAAAAATATATTATTGAGATAGCTTATGCAAAAAGCAGCCGAACAGTGTTAGTTTTAGTTCATAAAACTAGAAAATATTTTTTTAAATTCAATTCAAAGTTTTCAGTTTTTTTTATCTGTTCTGGAACACACCGAAATACAGACCACAGACAGTGACAGCTGTCGACTGTCAACAGTGTCAACTAGACGTCACTATTTGTTTTATTTATAACCTCCTAATACGATCTTTATTATAAAAATATACTTTTTCATGGAAGTTATTGTGAAAGATATTTTAGATGGCTAAAGCACATAGGTACTTACATCAAAGTGATATTTACTAAAGTACAAACGGGTTTTTATGGTGTAATAGTTGGAATACTCTTCCCACAACTTTTAACTAAGTTTTTCTTAAATTTGAATCAGTTAACACTAGAATTCACAATTATTCCGATGTTTTACACTTGTGTTCTTGCATTCCGGAACGCACACCAACGGTAAGTCGAACAGTAACTAATTTTTTAGATAAAAACAATAATAATGATGTAAAATATCACAGCGTATTTGTTTATTTACACGACGTGAGGACGTCATATCGCCAAAGCAAAACCACGCCCACGGCGTTTTCCGTTTTTGGATATTTCCGCGCGAAACTTGAAAATACAATTTTTAAAAGCGTTTTTAGGGTACTTAGCGTTTAAATAAAAATTTTGGATTTTTTTAGTGGTTTCTTAGTACTGTAGGAGTTATTTGAACAACTTTAAAAAAAAGAGTGTAATACCGTATTGTGCAATCGGTTGGGAGTTACACGTCAATATTTTGTTTTTTTTTATTTATTATAAGCGAACGATGTGTTTCCGGCTTTATATTTTGAGTCCATCACTTTACTTACCTCCTCTGCTGTCATCAGTGTCAAATAAAAATGTTGCTTGTGCTGCTTTTGCTCGCTTGTCGTCGCCATTCGCCATCAGTGGTTGTGTTATTCTAATTGGACGAGAATCGATTGTTTATCCTTGCATTATTGTGAAGTGAAAATAAAGAATTGACTTTGTATGTATTTGGCACCAATATAAGTCTTATTATTGTCGAATTCGTTATGGTTCTATGGATACGTCTATCCTTGAATAATCAATATGGGTGATTTGAATTCATCTGATTGTTCCTGGAAGAAAATGGTGATAGCGAAAGCAAATAATGAGTGGATCTCTACTGTAAAATCTGATTATAAGAAAATGGACAACACGGCTAAGGTTACGATAGATATTAATCCGGAACAAATATCATATGCTAATGTCAAAAGAGAGTACGAAGAAACTAGTTGTGATAAAAGCTATGAGATGGATGATTCGGGCTCGATGTCTTCGGTACAAGAGTTGGACCCGCTCATGATACTATTGCCCGGCAAACGAAGACGCCGTAAAGATTCTGGTCCCAAGTGCGAGTCGCCGGACGAGCGAGCGTCGCGGCTAGCGAAGATGTCGGCGTACGCCGCACAGCGGCTCGCTAACGAAACCCCAGACCAGCGCGCCAGCAGGCTGAGGCGCATGTCGGAATATGCAGCTAAAAGATTATCACGAGAGACAAGTGAACAAAGAGCCAAACGTTTATCAAGAATGTCTGCTTACGCCGCCAAGAGGCTGGCTAATGAATCCCCTGAGCAGAGGCAGGCCAGACTTGCTAGAATGTCTGCTTATGCAGCCCGCAGACAAGCCATGAAGAAGATTTCTGACCCGGGCACCTCTGGTTGCCATTCAGAAAGTTCTAACTTAAATATGAAAACTATGTCTAACCAAAGCTGAGAATACTTTTTATTCAAGTCAATCATAATTTATATTATTAGAGTATAGACTTGATTAATTTTTATATAGAATTTTACACAACATTTACTTTTGTAAATAGATATTTTAGTGTCTTATTCATATATTACTTAGGTCTTTTGTTTAAAAGCCTTGTTTACTATTAAGTTTATTAATCTGCTGTAGTTTTGTATTAATGTGCTTATAAATGAAATATAACTGCAACAACATCACAATAAACTTTTGTACTAAAAAACTGTTTTCATTTATTAAGAAAAGTCTCTTGAACATTGTTAAAGTTTATTATAATCAAACAATACACTTTTATACAGCTTACCAGCTTAGGTAAGAAAATGTTAGTTAAGCAATAATACACAAAAAGTATGTACAGTTTTTTTTCTACATAATTCATACTATTTGAGATTCTGCTGAAGAATTGAAGGAATGTTCTTAATCAGCCTATGATAAAGTCCTACCCATTAGTTTTATATTCAAATGAAACAATATTATAATGCATCTTATTCTTAATATCAAAATCTTCATTTTACCTGTATTTCTGACACCACACATTTACAAGCTGGTATAACTATTCAATTGGTGTATTTGTACAGACAGTCACAAACATGTGTTATAACAAAATGCAACTTATACTAATATAAATAGTTTCTATTTTATGTTGAACATAAAATGCAAATATTTGCACAATACCCAAATATGGTTGTAGACACCTTTAATCAATAGCATGACACAATTTCTCTGGAAATCGCTTTATAAACTTATTTAAAATTTAAATCACCTGTAAAATTACATTTCAGTTACTTTGAAATCAATAAAATAATTGGTGAGTTAGCTATTAGAAAATCGATTATATTATTACAGTCTCTGATTTCCAGATCAAACGAAGTGGCAATAACATTTCAATAGTTCATAAAAACCTGGTCAATTGTGAGAGTCGCACATTATGGACCTTTTTATTGGCATGCGGGTTTGCGCCCGCGTGCGGGCTAGGCACGCATGCTTGCTGCCCGTAATCTGTCAAATACATTTGTCTTTATTGTCATGCGGGTCACAGGTGACATTCATGACAATGAAAAGGCCCTAAAACCAGGGAAACCAACCAAAATTAAAGGGAGGAAGAGTCCTTTTAATTTACCTTGAGTCCTTTCAGTTTTCCAAGATTCAACTCATTTCATCTCAACCTATAATGGTTCATGAGATACAAGGCTTTAAAAAGAGGGTCAAGTAGGCTTTGAACCCTACAATAAATATATCTTTATGTCGGTATTATTATATTAATGATGGATAACCTTATTTGAAAGATTTAACATGAAGATGTATCGTAAAAAAGTACCCTAACTGCCAATATAAATACAGACTATGAAAAATCAAAACGGCATCTTAGTTGTAAAATAAAGAATACAAATTACCGCCTTAGATAAAAATTAAAGCTAACATACGAAAATTGAGCATAAACATAAATGAACTGTCAAAAATAATTCACGACAAAGTGAACGAAAATACGCAAAGGACGGACGTGGGAGATACTGTTATTATTGCAAATATATACAAAACAAAATGATCAAAATTCACCCCACAGAGAATAAATTAAGGCAAACTTTTTATAAGTCAAACTAGTTTGCGTAAACAAAATTTTGTCGCAGATGTTGCATTTTACAAATCTTAATTTTTAGAGATTCAAAATCTAAAATGACGTCACAATTATACCTGACTTGATAGATAAAAGCTCTTTATTATGCTAGTAAAATAAAATAATTGAATAACATTATTTTCTGATTCGCTAAGCTCATAGCTATAGTAATTATAATAATCCTATTGCTCATTACAAGTGGGGCTCTTGGACCATATCAGCATGGTGTAAAACGGACCGTAGTCTTACCACTCACTGCAGTCTACACCTACGCACACCAAAGAGTATGACTTCCAAATTTTAAGTAGCATGTCTCTGTGCTACTACAAATATAGACCTTGTTTTTATATGCAGTGATTTCACGGTTTTGTAATGAAAACCTAATTATCTTACAAAATTATTATTATATTATGACCTGTTTAGCTATACAAGAGGTATAACACTAAATATAGCTGCGCGTTACAGTTTTATGCCCTTACTAATAAACACTGTGTAAAGTTATGTCATGAATAAAGCCTGTATAACCATACATTTTTTGACGTATAAACCTGTCATAACTTTATGCAGCGATTATTAGTAAGGCGCTAAGGGTGTACGCTAAAACTCCCGCGAGGGCAAAGTCAGTTCTGCTTTTTTTTTTAAATTCAGACACGCAAACATTTGGCCGCGTCAATTGTAGCTTACGGCCTAAGAGCATGTCTGTATTAAAAAAATATATGAGTAGAACGAAACGGAGCTCTCGCGCAATTTTTACCATACGTCATAATTTGCTTACAACTAACAAAACCACTAATAATAATTATTATAAAGTTATTTGTTTACAGAAATGTTACGTACGTATGTATACGTTGTTGTTATAAGGTCGCTTGTTCACCCGTTAAGCGTCGTACACACATTTTATTGATCGATCAGAAATAACCACACATGAGCGTTTACGGACTACGCACATTTATTCAGCTCTATGCAGTTTATGGTCATTGAAAACCACGATTTTGTATGAAGACGCGTACGCGTTCGCTTTGCTTTCGTACAAAATACTTCTTGGTGCCGATTCCCTTGTTCATAAACTAAACTAAATTTAGGTTTAATGCATCCTTTTCTTTCCATTTCATTAAGAAAAGGACCGAAGATAAAATATTAGTTCGGTCCTGTCAAATTAAGACACTCCATAGATAATTTAGACGCGATTAAAAACATGCCGACTAAAAATACGTTACTTCAGGCGCTGTCTAATTTAACAGGATTAAACTAGAATGTATCTTCTGTCCTTTTCTTTAAGAAACGGAAAGTGAAAGATGCACTTAACTTAAATTTAGTTATGTTGGTGAACATGAGAATCAGCATACACATTATAAGGGGGACACTTACAGCATATAAGCATGGTGTACACGGTCCGTAGTCTTACCTCTATGGTCAATACACCACATAGGTATAGCTTTGAATGGAGTTGAATAAATATACGTAGTTCCTTATAAGGACAATCAAGCATCCTTAGTAAGGTGGTAGAGTAAATTCAACATGGTTATACAAGTGTGTGGGCTGGTAGGGGTGAGGGCGACGCGCGGGCCGCTAGCACGCCGTGTCGGTGGCGAGCGGCGCGCCAGCCACTGGCGCCAGTAGCTGGCGAGTGGAAGAAGTGGAGCTGTACGAGTCGCCTGATGAACGCACGCTCGACTGGCTTAGTGGTGTTCCTGGATCAACGATAACGGTATAAAATACTAGGTGTATTTTTGGTCTTTCAAAAATCTCGAAAAAAATATCAGCTGTGTCATACATTATAGTCGGGAGGGCATTGAATTTTGTTAGAAATAGCTGATATTTTATTTCGTTTTTATGAGTATAATCATCTCCTAACGGGTTGTGCAAGACCAAAAATTCACCTAGTAGTATTATGAACTTGATCCTATGAGATGATAAGCTACTGAACCAAAAAGAATAATTAGTCCGTCTTTTTTTAAACTAAAAAGAACGAAGATATTACGCTCGCACTAGGTCCGGTTTTTCACCAAAGCGGAGACGAAAGGAGACGGTACAACCAATCAGCTTGCGTAATTACAGCTTACAGCGTTACAGCTCAGCGCTTAGCTTTTGAACATACAACATTCTATCGGACAATTAAGAGACATCTCTTCGCCGCATTAGTGGAAACTGGGCCTTAGAATTCTGGATTAGGTGCTTGTGACGTCATACGTAAGTCACTTGAGGATAAACGTTTTACTAGAATTATGTACGAAAATTGAGTAATCTAAAAGCTGGACTAATAAGAATCAGTTATTGGTCCGATTTTTAAATAGAGGTAGAGATTTTTAACCATTCAAAAGACAAAATTCGTACCCAAGTCGCGCAATAATTTAGTACTGAAACACAGTGTGACATAAATAAATGATTTTCAACTACTTTTGTACATACCAGGTAAAGAAGTAACGTGATGCGGTAAGGCCCAACGCTGTGGAGTACAATCTCCATTGTTGGTCGGCTCCTGCAACAGATACTGACTTTAGAACATGGCGCACACATTTAATAACCAGTTTTCTAATTATTATGTGCGTATAATTGCCGAAGGTACTTTTTGTTTTATCAAAAATATAATGAAATTGGGTAGTTGACACCGGTACTCAATTGATATAGATATCTGCTTTTTGAGTTGCCGAAATTCTCGAAGCTGCGGAAATAGCAAACTGTGACGGCACTTATTTGACAATACACCTGTTTTTTTTGTATTTAACAGCAAATTTATTGTTTTTTTTAATGTCAAATACCCAAGTCCTTATTATATTCCCCGGCAACAACACGCACACACAGTTGCGTTTCAAAAGCCCCGCAATGCCCACAAGCCACGTCACGTCGTTAACGCAGTGCTCGGCTTCTGCCACGTGCGTGACAAACATACATACAACAGATGCGGTATGACAACAATGAAAGTGCAAATTAAACAACGACGCGAAAACAAAACAATATCCGAACCAAAACCGAATTAACACGCACACAAACAAAGCTGAATGACGTCACGACTACGATGACAGCTGATGCAAGATGGCGGACTTACTGCAAGTTTGTTCGTCTTAGGAACGGTCAGTATGGTCGTGTTGGTGTCTTCCGGCGTGAAATAATCGGAGTCCTCGGCCACTGCCGGCGACTCCGCATCGTTACGAGACTGTGTTCCGCTCGCTGCGTGCGATTTCACACCCAATTATATACTGTTTACGGTGATGCTACCTGTTTTATTGTTACGACTGGGAAGACACGTTACAGAGCCGAAAGTTACACTTTCACACGTCAAATACTATTTGGTGTAGACTTTTTTACTTGAGAAATGAATTTTGAATGGTATACTTTAACTTTTAGTACACCCATTCCCCCCCACCACAGCACTTAGCACGCACCCATAAGCCCAATGTTTTACATCCTTTACAATGATCGCAAAAACAGCATAAAACATGTCAAAAAATAATTTGCCCAGTAACATATTTTACTTATAATAATATAATCAATTAACGTGACTTGGCAAGTGCTTCAGCTAAGGAATAATGTTACTGTCACCGTCCCACAACTCATCAACTGCGACGGTGTGAGAGAGACGAAGAAGTTAAGTTAAAGTACGCGCTAAGTAACATAATTAATTATATATCTCTGCATTAGAGCTGGTTCACATTATGTCGGACCGACAGTTTTATCGTTGACCGTCTGTCGGGTGCTGCTGCTCACACTTGAAGCTGCCGATCCGACTTATACAACGTGTATTTTTTGTCTTTTTTCATACATTATGGTCGAGAGGGCATTGAACTTTTGTTAGGAACAGCTGATATTTTTTTCGCGATTTCAGAGTTGATTCCATAATAAAAGTTGTTCGTTTTTATAGGAAGAACCATCTCCTAGCGAGTTTTATAATACACTTTGTATACTGCACGAACGCTAATATTACGTCCGACCCGACACAAATCGTGGCTTAACGTCCGGTAAAAGTGTCGTCTCCAATAATTTTATCGGGTCGGTTGTAAACGGCGCTGTTGAAATACATGTGCCAATATGGATCCGACGCGTTTGTCGGCTCGATAAAACTGCCCGGCCTAATGTGAATCAGAGTTTAGTGTAATGGGCAGAAGACATAGCTGACGGCTGTGTAACATGTCTTCACACTACGTATAAAGGTCCAACGCGCGCTCCTTTCTAAGGAAGTGATCAAATTCTAAAAAGAAGCATGTCGAATTTATGGATAACTATATACTTATGTAATTATTTTTTTTGTGTTATGAGTATAAAAGAGTACTATCGATCGATGAAAATGTTGGACATTTCCTGTGCTACTAGGAAACTAAACATGCTTTAAACGCAAACCTATGTATAGGAAATTGGTGTTGATTCTTTTGTTCACAACCTAAATTTAAGCTAAGTGCATCTCTTTCGATTTCATAAAGAAAAGGACAGAAGATACATTTTAGTTCAATCCTGCCAAATTAGACAGCGCTTGAAGTAAAGCTACGTATTTTTTGTAGCCGTGTTTTAAATCACGTCTAAATTATCTATGGAGTTTCTTAATTTGACAGCTCTGAACTTATATTTTATCTTCTGTCCTTTTTTTAATTTAATGGAAAGAAAAAGATACACTGAATATAAATTTAGTTTAGCTTGTGAACAAGGGAATACCAATATCTTTCCTAAAACCTAACATTATGTAATGATTACTGAATATTGCGGACGCGTTACAATCATCCAAAACCATATATCAAACAGGACGATTACAAATAAACAACCACCTTTCTACATTTAAAATGGGCGTTTAAGGCTATCCCACACTAGCGTCTTTAATAAAACACGCCAGTGCAACATCGCCCTTAAGCAAAGCTTTCTCGTAATATCTACAAATTGTTTTCAAATAGCGGCCTACTAGCGGACGATCGAATTTTGAATTTACATGACTAGAATATGAGAGATATTATTAGTATGTGAGTCACGGAATAGTGAACAAATGGAGTGCTAATATGCAGGTAAAAGATATAAGGAACCGATTGGCTTAACAGTCTATGACCAGGCCATAAGAAAATTATACCGGCACTGGGATTACGTATCTTGCAGAAGCCGAGCGATCGCGATAATTTAGCAATATAAACGTCAATTCGCGATAATTTAGCAATATAAACGTCAATTCAAAATTCTATCGATAGCGCTGCCTCTGTGGAGCAATCAGTTAACTAAAATAAATATGCATTTTTCGTTTGGTGGTTTGGTATTTAGTATGGTTTTTAAGAGCAAAGTTAAGTTTTTTTGTTAAAGGTGATATTTAATTAGTTCCAGCGATTGCTACTTTTTCGTCATCGTAGCAATAAGTGCATTAGAACAATCAGCGAGCAATTAGCAATCGGTTCATACATAATACGATTTTTTTTGACGTTAAGCGATTAAACGCGCGGTGACCGCGCGATCACTGCGCAAATATTGCTGATTGCTGTTTCATAGGTAATAACCACGCGGGTCGCAGCATTGTCTTTTTAATTCTTTCACAAAACGTTGACCCATTCGTAAAACACTGCCTTCAAACATTTGACATTAACTGAGTGTAATTTCGCATGCATACCAACAAACCATTTGTTCACAATTCCGTGCGACTAAAACTCTAGGCCAAATACTTAAACGTCACTCAATTTAAGTCGCTCTCAAATCTGCTGCTGTCTTTGTCACTGAAAGGGATAAAGCAAGGACAGCAACAGATTGAATGGCGAAATAAATATACGTTACTGAGCACTGACGTTGGCTTAGCCATGTTCCCGTCTCTATCGTGCACTTGACGTTTGGCAGTTGTGTAACAGTGACAGGTGTAGTGCTAAGCCAAAGTCAGTGCTTAGTAACGTCTATTTATCTCGCCATAAGACTCTCTCTTGAAATTAAGACCCGTATTAATAGACGTCACTTAATTCTGAGTCGCTCTCAAATCTCTTGCTGTCCTTGTCATTCTAAAGGGAAAAAAATAAGGACAGCAATAAACTTGAGAGCGTCTCAGAATTGAGTGACGTCTATTAATACGGGCCTAAGTGACGGTTGAGTATTTAAGGTTATAATAACTATGTTTGTGTTACTGTTATATATGTGTTAGTGTGTATGTGTATATACTGACAGTTGTGCTTGGTGTCGGGCTCGTCGGTGTCGGTGTCGTCGATGTGCGCGAGCGCGGGCGCTGATAGACGCAGCGCGGAGCTCACGACTGGTGATCCACTGCCCAGGCTTGATGCTGTCTGTGGATGAAAGAAAGGGCTTAGCCAGAGTTTTTTAATATTATTTACCCTACAAAACAATTTCTTGGAATGCGCGGCTTGGAATAAACTATGTTTAAATGTAATTTTGCCCTTGAGAAGTGCCTTTTTAATGGTCTGACGGAAATAAACAATTTGACTATTACTAATATTTTTTATTTAATTATTTAAATAAAATAAAATTATTCTATAATCAATTTTTATAACTAAAATATTTAAAGGCAATTAATGTTATATAGTTGCAGAAAATCTAGTAAATACTTTATAAACGTTGCGGAACTGTAACGGTGTTGAACGGCCTTGCTGTGATTTCAACCAGGTTTTGCTTTTTAAAATTGTATGACAAATAAAGTAGTTGTATAACGTTGTAACGCTTGTTGCGTTGATAAAATACTTCAAGTGCGCACAATTGATTTTAACATTAAGAATCAGTTTTTATATTTACAAGGGAAAGTTCAATTCATTTACTGAAAGATTGCAGATACATAGTTCATAAGAAACATCAGCTATAAACAGTATCCTCACCCCGTTAGCAGTAGGGTGTGTGAGCAGCGGCGACAGTCGCTCGGCGTCGCTGTCGGGCTCCGCGTGCGCCGCCCGCGCTTCGTCGTCAGACCCTGACGCAATACTATAAACAGTATCCTCACCCCGTTAGCAGTAGGGTGTGTGAGCAGCGGCGACAGTCGCTCGGCGTCGCTGTCGGGCTCCGCGTGCGCCGCCCGCGCTTCGTCGTCAGACCCTGACGCAATACTATAAACAGTATCCTCACCCCGTTAGCAGTAGGGTGTGTGAGCAGCGGCGACAGTCGCTCGGCGTCGCTGTCGGGCTCCGCGTGCGCCGCCCGCGCTTCGTCGTCAGACCCTGACGCAATACTATAAACAGTATCCTCACCCCGTTAGCAGTAGGGTGTGTGAGCAGCGGCGACAGTCGCTCGGCGTCGCTGTCGGGCTCCGCGTGCGCCGCCCGCGCTTCGTCGTCAGACCCTGACGCAATACTATAAACAGTATCCTCACCCCGTTAGCAGTAGGGTGTGTGAGCAGCGGCGACAGTCGCTCGGCGTCGCTGTCGGGCTCCGCGTGCGCCGCCCGCGCTTCGTCGTCAGACCCTGACGCAATACTATAAACAGTATCCTCACCCCGTTAGCAGTAGGGTGTGTGAGCAGCGGCGACAGTCGCTCGGCGTCGCTGTCGGGCTCCGCGTGCGCCGCCCGCGCTTCGTCGTCAGACCCTGACGCAATACTATAAACAGTATCCTCACCCCGTTAGCAGTAGGGTGTGTGAGCAGCGGCGACAGTCGCTCGGCGTCGCTGTCGGGCTCCGCGTGCGCCGCCCGCGCTTCGTCGTCAGACCCTGACGCAATACTATAAACAGTATCCTCACCCCGTTAGCAGTAGGGTGTGTGAGCAGCGGCGACAGTCGCTCGGCGTCGCTGTCGGGCTCCGCGTGCGCCGCCCGCGCTTCGTCGTCAGACCCTGACGCAATACTATAAACAGTATCCTCACCCCGTTAGCAGTAGGGTGTGTGAGCAGCGGCGACAGTCGCTCGGCGTCGCTGTCGGGCTCCGCGTGCGCCGCCCGCGCTTCGTCGTCAGACCCTGACGCAATACTATAAACAGTATCCTCACCCCGTTAGCAGTAGGGTGTGTGAGCAGCGGCGACAGTCGCTCGGCGTCGCTGTCGGGCTCCGCGTGCGCCGCCCGCGCTTCGTCGTCAGACCCTGACGCAATACTATAAACAGTATCCTCACCCCGTTAGCAGTAGGGTGTGTGAGCAGCGGCGACAGTCGCTCGGCGTCGCTGTCGGGCTCCGCGTGCGCCGCCCGCGCTTCGTCGTCAGACCCTGACGCAATACTATAAACAGTATCCTCACCCCGTTAGCAGTAGGGTGTGTGAGCAGCGGCGACAGTCGCTCGGCGTCGCTGTCGGGCTCCGCGTGCGCCGCCCGCGCTTCGTCGTCAGACCCTGACGCTTCTTGTACTGACTCCATGTCACCAGGGTAATCCAGGCTTAGGGAGGACTGTAAGCAAAATATAGTCAAGAAATATAGATATAGGTGTAATATACGCCCTAAATTGTAGGCAAATACACGGTTCACGGTTACACGGGTACACGGTATAAAGTTAACGCGAAACTGACAAATTTCAAAACAATAACAAAAACCAGCAAGTCTTTTAGAAACTCCTAGATTAGCTATTAACGTTTCGATATATTTTACATAACCTATTTTTTATAGAGTTGGAAGCACCCGTCTTATTAGAGCAAAACTAGCTGCCTTCCGCGGTTTCACCCGCGTTAAAAATGTTAAGGGTGAACAACCCTTATCACTTAGGGGTATGAAAAATAGATAGTAGCAGGCGTCCGTCACTCGCTCAAGGCCACGCGTTTTATGCCTACCGCTTCGCGTACCGTCGACGGTACAACGAACACCGGGCTGTCGCGCGCCCGGCTGAGTGCTCGCGCATCACGGGTACAGCGCTGACTATCAAAATGCCGAAACCACGTAATTATTGTGTGATTATTGTGCAATTCCCCTGTTTCCCAATACTCCTGTTTCCCTTTTGATTATTCATTAAAATTATTCACGCGGTTTTGGATATTTTCAACACTAAAATATAATAATCGGGAATTCAAGGAACGAAAAATATTAAAAAAAAAATAAAAAATAAAAAAAAAAAAATAGTTTTATTGTGTCTCAAAATTATTTCAATACATGTAAAATGAAACATCCCCATTAAGTTATCGAAGATACTTGTGTTGGGGCGGCTTCGCTCATTCCCTTATTTATATCTAATATTGAGACAAGAACTCATGCTAATAAACAAACATTCAAGATAAGATAAAACCAAAAAATTAAAAGTAAACATAAAGAAACCAGGAAATTAAAATATTCTAAGCAGAAAAATGAAGTATGCGAGTGTGTGCGTATGAGTTATGTGAAATGGTGGAGTTGTGTATGTGGAGTGTGAGTATGTGTGTGAATGTGAAAGTATGTTTTGTATGTGTGGTGCCTTGATGTCGTTAAGTATTCTTATTTTAGATTAAAAGTGACACTGTGCTAGCTCATCCTGGATAAGATTAGTTCTGTTTCATGATAAGTGAGAGGATTCAACCAATTACTGATAATTTTTTTACAATCGTATGAAACTTTGGGATGGAATTTTAGTTTAGCATTTACCTTATTATAGATGTAGGCTGATTGAGCGGTGAATTGTCGTCTTGCAAATGCGGTGCAAACCCTAGGGGACTGAGCTACTGTGTCATTTCGTCTTTTCTCCTGATAATTTGATTTTAGAGGAGTTGATTTATGGAGGTGCAATATCACGTTCAGAATATATAATTTTCTTACTGACAGTAAACCACTTAATTTATATAGGTCAATAGTAGGGTATCTAAACGGCTTAAAGTACATCACCTTGATGAGAGATCTCTGAGCTCGTTCTAGGTCGAGAAACTTTGTTTTTGCTGCTCCTCCCCACACAGGTAAGCAATATGCAATTATTGGTTGCACAAGTGCAGTATAAATGTTATTCAGTGTTGAGGAAGGCATCACATGGCGAAGAGTTTTAAATAGCCATATAAGTTTTCTAACGCGCGACATTACGACCTCGATATGTGCGTACCAAGATAGACATTCGTCAACGTAAATACCTAAGTATCTTGTAGAGGAAACCTTTTCGATTAGTTGACAGTTACATGCATCATTACGGTCTTTACACTCATGCATAATAATATTGAATTCGGACCCTGGTTTAGATCTCTTACTGGGTGAAAAGCAGATATAATTAGTCTTTGATACATTTAGAGTTAATAAATTCGTTTTCAGCCAGTTAGATATGTAATTTAGACCTTGTTCAGCAATTTCCCGTACAGATTCCCATGTCTTGCCATGGAAAACAATAGCTGTATCGTCCGCGTAACAATATATTTTTCCGTTAATTTTCAATTTGCACAGTTCGTTAATGTACACCAGGAAGAGAGTTGGCCCGAGCACACTTCCCTGTGGAACGCCGTAAACTACATTTTCTTCATCACTGAGCATGTCCCCTATTTTGACTTGCTGTGTACGATTACTCAGGTAACTCTGAAAAAGGGAGAGCTCTCTACCTCTAATACCAATAGCCTCCAGCCTCCGAACAAGGATGGGAACAGAAACGGTGTCAAAGGCCTTTTTAAGGTCCAAGAAAACCGTCACACATTTGTATCCCTGGTCCACCTTCATTGTTATCTCTGCCGTCATTGCTGTGACAGCATCCTGGGTTGACTTCCCCTGTCTGAAGCCATACTGTGTTTCCGAAAGTATGTGGTTTTTGTTTAAGTATGATACCAATCTCTTATTTATTATCTTTTCAACTATTTTAGACACAGCAGACAAGACGGATATTGGTCTATAATTGTTGACTTCGCTCGTGCTCCCACCCTTATGCACAGGCGTAATTAGAGAACGTTTTAGGCTAGTGGGAAAAGTACCTGACTCAAAACACAGGTTAGTTAACTGACATATTAGAGGAACAACAATATCACGAGATAACTTTAGAAAATGTATAGGTATATCATCCCAGCCGGTGGCACTCCCTGAGTTTAAAGACATTACTATACTGTCAACTTCTGCTAAGTCAGTTTCCAGCAGAACAAGTGAGGTGGATTGAGATGTAGCGTAAGTATTCTTAATAATAGTATTATGCTCTTCTCCAATTTGAGTTATGATATTTTCTGCTAAAGTCTTCCCTATAGTTACAAAGAAATTATTTATCTGATTTAATGAGTCGATTGTGTTAGTCGCCGTTTGAAGAAGATTAATACTTGTAGATTTTTGTTTTTTGTAATGCGTAATGTTGTTAATTTCACGCCATAGCAGTTTGGGATTGTTCATACAGCCGGCAATTTGTTTTTTATGGTATTGTCTTTTCACTTTTTTAATTAAATTTGAGCAAAAGGTGCGAAAACGTTTAAATGTTATTTTAAGAATTATATTATAGGGATCTCTTCCTGACTGTAGTTGCATTTTGTTTCGAAGCCTTATGCATCTCAATACACCTAATGTTATCCAAGGCTTTAATCTTCGCTTAGAGCTGGTGACCGACACAACACAAGAGTTCCGTTGTAGAGATGTTCTTATTACGGCTATAACAGCTGCAGCATAAATTTCCGGTTTTTATAAGTATTTAAGTAGGATATATCTGTGTTTACAAGACAATTAAAAGCGTTCTCGAAGTTAGTAACTGTTTTTGATTTTACATATTTTTTAGCTTGGCATTGGTAGTAAATTTTTAACAAAACCGTCGCGTGGTCGGTTATGGACGTGTTCAGTACTACAACAGAAGCTGAGTATTTAGACCTATCCATCCTAATAAGCATGTGATCGAGGCAACTCTCCCCTCTGGTCGGCAAACTATGCCCCGGAAAAAAACCATGTGATGCTGTCATATTCAGATAATTTAATCTATTTCTTCTTACTTGAGATGCCTCCATAGTTCCCTGGATAAGATTTATGTTTATATCCCCCGTGATGATAATATTGTTGTGAGATTGAGTAGATTCTAAATGATCATTTAAAGATTCAATAAATTCATCTGCTGATGTATTTGAGGGAGACCGGTAAATTCCTATGATAGTGATGTCTGATACAATTATTTGTAAGGCGGAAGCATGAGTTAGATTAATTTCGGTTGTATTCGTTATAAGATTATTTCTGACATATGCTACAACGCCGTCATTCTGGTTAAATTGTTTAGTCGTAACAAAGGCATTATAATTTTTTATAACCGGAAGCGGTTTATTTGAATTTAGCCTGCACTCAGTTAATATTATAACGTCAACATCAACTTTAAGCTGCGACAAAGTAATCTCGAAGTCATCGAGATTGCTATAAATGCTCCTTATATTCTGCGTTAAAAATGTTAGGCCGCCGAGATTATTGGATTGTAAATATGTGGGCAATTGTTCGACGTCAACAACTACGGAATCAGCAATTTGGGCGCTATCCAGTTCATTAAGATTTTGTACATTGCTATCCATTCACTCTCATGACTGTAAATAATAGGTGTATCTTAGCATTCATAGTATTTGATGAGAGCTGTATAGCCAGTGTCAGTAAATATTTACTGTTTACTACTTGATAGTAAACTGTAAAATTATCTGGAAATATTATGAGTATGTCAGTCAATGGGCAGTATGAATGTAAATACGGTGTGTGTTTTGTGAGAGTAAGTGTTGTATAACAATAACAAGTGGAATGTGTTATTTTACTAATATAAAAGTTAATATATTTTATCCTAATATTACGAGTATTCTTAATTATGTAACACTTATCAAAAAGTAAAAACAATGTAGTTACTGTAGACGTAAGCAAAACATAGATAACACATAACATAAGTAACATTCTATTTAGTTTAACAAGTGCTATGGAATTCATATACAAAACTGTTTGTCATGCTTCTTGCATTAACCGGTGAACCTGCGCTTCGCTTTTTATGACTATAGTGGATGAATTCTCTTCCTTTTTCACCAGAACACGCCCGTATGATGTCCAACAAAATTTGTATAGTTTCGACTTAACCAGGTCTCTAGCCAAGAAATGGAGACGGGCACCTTTAGCGGTCAATTGCTCAGAAATAAATACAGGTATTTCTGTGTTGTTTGTAAATCCAAGATGTTTTGACTGCAATTTATTCGGATTCTTCGCATTGTATAATTTTGCCTTTTTTAGCAGATTAGTTTTCATGATCGTAGAACTCAGTTCTACGATAATGGGTGTATTAGTTACGCCTTCTTTCTTGCTGGGCAATCGATAAATATCCCTAATGTCACGTAAATCCGTGTTAATGTTTAGGTGTTTGGACAGATTCACAACCATATTCGTTAGATCGCTGCTACTTTCCCTGAGGCATTTTTGGAACGTTCTTAAGTTCAATACAAGTTTTTCTACTACCCCTTTGCGTGTCTTCTAACTTGTCCTCCAGAACGGCAATACATTCCCTGTCCTTTTTTGACTGTAATTCGAGCTGATTTATTTTCTTTCGGAGTTCTTCGTTTTGACTCGTGAGATTCAAGATAGTGGTTTCGATATTACTATTAGTTTGTTCAAGCTTTAATGAAATCGCTTTTAATTCTTCCTTTTGTTGAGTCATAAAAGCGGCCAGCATGTCTCTAATTTCGTCCTTAAACTTTGAAAATTCTGCGGGCAAATCGTCCTCTCTTATTCTTTTACGTGTAGAAATAAAGCTCTGTGGAGTCTCCATCACTTCATTAATATTCGTTTCTGACAGAGATTTGGCCATATTTTAGAGTTAGCTCGTATTACTACTAGGATGTAATAAACAGATAGGAGTTTGCGCTCGCGCAGTTGTGCGGAAAGAAACCGGTTACTAGCGAGACTTGACAGGGGCGGCGTTTAAACTTGAAGTGGGCGGCGACGCGCAGAGGTCATTAACTAATGAGCACTAATGAGGCGGGGCGTTTATGCTAATTGGCTGTACCGTGTCAAAGGTACTAGGGCAACAGATATTAGTAGGAAGTGTATTCTTGCTTGTTACTCACGCGCAGCGGTCACTGTCGAATACCTCTTGCAGAGTTATGCTGTCCTGTTATTTCACCGAATTTAATTTATTCAATTTTGAATTAAATATTGATAGCTTTAAAAATAAACTTCTTAGGGTTCTTGTGCACGTCAGTACCAATTGGCCGTCCGAGGGGAGGAGGAAATATGCATCAGTCATTTTATTAAACTAAAAAATATTTGATTAACAAATAAAAAAATAATTGTTTTTCTAAAACATTCGTTTTATTACCATTATCATCATACGTATAACCCTAGCACATTTACTGGATGGCACGCACACACGTTAGTCGCGCGGCGGGCAAAAGAATCTCAACTCTCTTTGTGCGTACTTATGGTACATTTCTCCTCGCTGCAAACAGCTGGTATTATTATTATGATTTTGTAGGCTATTATAGCGTAGGTATTTTAGTTTTTGTATTGGAGTGAAGTATCTGTTACGTAGTAACTATTTATTAATCTGTGATAGTAGCCGATTCTCAGGTAAAAATTGGTAAAGCTGTTTCGGAGGAGTAAGGTAACAAACATTGTGACACGAGAATTTTATATATAAGATACTAGCTTTTGCCCGCGGCTTTGCTCGCGTTAGAAAGAGACAAAAAGTAGCCTATGTTACTCTCCATCACTTCAACTATCTCCACTTAAAAAATCACGTCAATTTGTCGCTCCGTTTTGCCGTGAAAGAAAGACAAACATACAGACAGACACACTTTCCCATTTGTAATATTAGTATGGATTATGTTTTTCGGCTTTGCGAAGGGCAAGCCACTAGTACAAATGACATATCAGTGAAAAACTTTTTGCAATTGGCCCAGTATTTTGAGAGCACCTCCTCAAAAACAAAACATAAAATTGGTCCCGATAAATTACATTTGAAAAACATTACTACGTCAAACGTCAATGATATATGCATTAGTATAATACCTTAGAGATCTTGTCTCCGTTGAGCACCTTGTGGTTGTAGAGCAGCGGGCTGTGCGCGGCGCCCGCCTTCTCCTCCGCGCGCTTCGCCTCCTCCTCGCGAGCCAGCAGCACCGACATACGGAACTGTGCACACACATTTTTATAGTACTAGTTTTTATAGTAGCTTACTTGTTCCATTCAAATCATTGCACAGCCTTTTTACAAGTATGTTAAGGTCGGCTTTCGGTGTAATCGGATTCAGCTGAATACCGCTGTTTTACTTGGAACGAGTAACGACTGCCCATAAGACCTACATAACGTAGTAACTAAACTATGTAACACAAAAATTAAACTATAACCTTTACGTGCTATCCGAAACATGGGATCGGAAATTATTTAAAAGACGTCAAAAGCCCCCACTCCGGAACTTTGTTGCTCTTTATCTTTGTATTTATTTATTAATTAGATCAAGCAAAAAATATGTGTCCCATATTTTTGGGCGGTCTATTAGACGGACTAAACCGAATTACATTTTTTATGTTGTCGTCATCCCTATTGCGACATCTCTTTGCCTTTTGCTTGTGATTTTGTATGTAGTACTAACTAAAACACATGTAAGGATAACCTAGCTTTAATTGCTCTTTAAACTAAACTTAAACTCTTCAGCATCGTACGCATACCTCAGGAGTGACAGTTTGTGCCGCGGACCTGTCCCGCACACTCTTGACGTCGTCCTTGGAGCCGCTCTTGGCCTTCCTGCTGCCGCTGCTGCCCAGGCTAGTGGATGAACTTCGCTCCAAGTTGCAGCGGTTTAAGATTTCTGCCGCCTATGTTAATAAAAATACTTAATTAATAAGCATTTTTGTATAAAGTAGCGCTTGTAAAAAAAGTCAATATTTCATCGGATTCTTTGTTTCATTTTAGCTTTCTCGATTTCCTCGTCACTAGTTAGATAGTGATTTTTTGTTACACTCATTCATAAGCTCAATATGTGTAAAAAAAGGTGCGCAAGTTTAATATATTTCATAAAATAGAAGTTATAGAATTTACAGATATATTTTGTGGAAAAAAAAATTTACAAGCTTTTGATACCAATATAGTTTTTAACAAGCTATTATCTAATTTACTTCCTAGTTTACAATAAAACTTGTTCCAAGAACGATTTGATTAGCAAGTTAACAAAGATCTTGCTTGTTGAGAGTGAACGACATTGAGTACTCCATATTAGTACTCCATTTATTCACTACTCTGTGTAAACAGACCAAGATTTTTTTTATTTATTATTATTTATACAAGGTGTATTTTTGGTCTTGCTCAACCCGCTAGGAGATGATTCTACACATGAAAACAAACAACTTTTATTATGGAAACAACTCTGAAATCGCGAAAAAAATATCAGCTGTTTCTATGAAAAGTTCAATGCCCTCCCGACCATAATATATGAAACAGGTGAATTTTTTTTTGTGATTTCAGAGTTGGTTCCGTAATAAAAGTCGTTTGTTTTTATGAGTAGAATCATCTCCTAGCGGGTTGAGCAAGACCAAAAATACACCTAGTATTTCAGACATAAGTCCATGCATTATTACAGAGCTTGCGTTAAATCGTTACATTAGTAGAGTTGTTTGTAGTACACAAAAAATAAAAAAAATGTTTATTTGTTTGTAAACCAAACAATCTTAAATTCTATTTCCAATTACTGTGCGTACACTTGCCCAATACACGTTAAAAGGACTGTTTATTATGCACGCTAAAGTTTTGAGGACAGTGTCGAGTGTTGGTGCTACAACGGACTCTGCTCATTATGATATTTTATAATAAGTTTCAAGTTCAATGAAGAAGAAAGTTCTTCATGTTACATTGAAAAGGGAGAATGTTCGGTATTTAGTTAATATGTTAATGTCGTAGTGCAAGGGTCCGGGGTTGCGGAATAGTTATAACAGTTAACGTGGCCCCGGAACATAAAAGATGACCGAAGGAACATGAGTGGGTTTTAGTTAGTAAAAGTCTGACACCCTGACGCCCTGTCATTTAATGATTTCCCACTCACAAAAAAAAAGTGCAGGAGTACCTGTGAGGCAGTATCAGTGTCGGGGCTGGCGATGGCGGGCGCGGGGCGCGGGGGCGGCAGTGCGCGCGCGGGGTGCGGCCCGTTCAGCGCCTCCAGCAGCGACACCGGCTCGTAGCCCGCCGGGATGTTCTCCGTGCTGCCCTGTAGATACCAGGGGAGAAAGGTCAACTTCATCGCACAAAACAGACGAGTTAATAGTAGCTAATGGCGAGATAAATAAACGTTACTTAGCACGTATCTTGGCTTAGCTATGTTCAGTCTTTTTTATGCACTTCACGTTTGACAGTAGTGTAACAATGTAACGTCTATTTATCTCGCCCTAACAAACCCCTTGAATCTTGAATGATCCTTATAAATGATCACTTGTAGCCGTTCTGCGTTTTGACGCGCGGCAGATGGGACAGTTGTTGGCCTGGTAGCGATGTGTGTGATATACTCACATCGTTAGCAGCGGCGGGCGCGGGCGGCGCGTTATCTGCGCGTCGCTGCAGCGCGCGGATCTGCAGCAGCGCGCGGAAGGGCGCGCGGCAGATGGGACAGTTGTTGGCCTGGTAGCGATGTGTGTGATATACTCACATCGTTAGCAGCGGCGGGCGCGGGCGGCGCGTTATCTGCGCGTCGCTGCAGCGCGCGGATCTGCAGCAGCGCGCGGAAGGGCGCGCGGCAGATGGGACAGTTGTTGGCCTGGTAGCGATGTGTGTGATATACTCACATCGTTAGCAGCGGCGGGCGCGGGCGGCGCGTTATCTGCGCGTCGCTGCAGCGCGCGGATCTGCAGCAGCGCGCGGAAGGGCGCGCGGCAGATGGGACAGTTGTTGGCCTGGTAGCGATGTGTGTGATATACTCACATCGTTAGCAGCGGCGGGCGCGGGCGGCGCGTTATCTGCGCGTCGCTGCAGCGCGCGGATCTGCAGCAGCGCGCGGAAGGGCGCGCGGCAGATGGGACAGTTGTTGGCCTGGTAGCGATGTGTGTGATATACTCACATCGTTAGCAGCGGCGGGCGCGGGCGGCGCGTTATCTGCGCGTCGCTGCAGCGCGCGGATCTGCAGCAGCGCGCGGAAGGGCGCGCGGCAGATGGGACAGTTGTTGGCCTGGTAGCGCAGCGAGTCGGCGCACGAGTTGCAGAGGCACAGGTGTCGGCACGGCAGGATCAGCGTGTCGCGCACGTCGCACATGCAGATCACGCATTCGGAGCCCCCATCTTCGGTCTCCTCGTCGGAACTCGGCTGTACAAGAAGAAAGTAAAAGACAATTAAGTAATAGAATTTTGTTAATGCATTGTTACACAACATACAAATCTTAAACCTAAGGGATAACTGTAAACGAAGAGTCATGGTCGATATAAACGCGAGTGACAAGTCTATCAAGTTTTTCTTCACAATTTGCATTAAGATGGTTTTTAACCAGCTTATTGTTTCTCCAATTTTATTACCTCCTTTCGCATCTCTTCCCATTGATCTTAGTAATGTTTTAATTATGAAATTAGCTATCACTTCATTCATTTACTCATACAGCTTCCTACGAAAACTGTATATTACCTTGGTGTCGAGGTTCTTGTTCTCGATGCCGTAGATCTCCTGCAGCAGGTAGCACAGCCCGTCCACGAACAGCTTCTGCTTGAGCGCCTTCAGCACGTACGTGCCGTCCGAGTGCTTCTCCACCACCGCTATCGTCGTGTGCGACTGTCTTATTTCTGCTGAGGACGGAAATGTAACAAAAATTTAACAACCGTGAATGTTTCGTGGTTTAGCAGTGACTACTTAGTTACTTAGAAATGTCGTGGATATTGGGCGGTTTATAATAAACATTGGTGCCGGTTCCCTTGGTCACAAACTAGACTAATTTTAAGTTAAATACATCTTTCTCTTTCTTAAAGAAAAGGACAGAAGATACAATTTAGTTTAATCCTGTCAAATTAGACAGCGCCGGAAGAAAATTGACGTATATTTAGACGCCGTGTTTTTAAAACGCGTCTAAATTATCTATGGAGTGTCTTAATTTGACAGGACTTAACTAATATTTTATCTTCTGTCTTTTTCTTAATTAAATGGAAAGAGAAAGATGCACTTAACTTAAATTTACGTTAGTTTGTGAACAAGAGAATCGGCACCATTGTCACATAGCAGGAATTTCTCGTGGACATTAGAGAAATTCCTACTATGTATATGTAGATATTGTAGATGCGTTTACAACCGAAGTTATATTTTCGCAGTTTAAGTTTATTGTCCTAGCTAGAGAATTACAGATATAATAGAACTCGCTGCGTCCGCGCAACGCATACAGAGACGAAGTTAGAAGGGTGTATTTATTGCGGATCAGTTAGTTAGTCAAACCGCTTGTTGTGGTGAAACAGCTCCAGTATGGCAGTCGTCAATCAAAGTTTTTACGTTGAAACGACTCAACACGCCCCGTGTGGACTCGCATCTATGTAGAGCTCCTACCTAGAGGTGTACACTACATTGGTACAATAGCCTAATATGCAGCGACTATTGTAATGTCATCTTGTTATTGCCTAGATTACTATTTAATGCCTTGTTAGGGGGCAGATAGTCACTGCATCAAAATAGATGACACTAATTGAATACCTACCGAGTTACCATGTTTACAAAGCGTAAAGGTTGTCAGTGACGTCACACGGCACTATAATTTTATTTAAATAGCACGTTGACGTTCTAAATGCGAGTAAAATCTTGCTTCAAAAAAATAAAAAGAAACAATAACTTGAAAATCTTATACATAAAATTCTCGAGTCACAATGTTAGTTAAGTACTTTACTCCTCCGAAACGGATTTTTACCAAATTTTATATGCATATTCAGTAGGTATGAGAATCGGCTACTATCTATTTTTCATACCCCTAACATTTTTAACGCGGGTGAAACCGCGGGAGGCTGCTAGTATAACTATAAAAATCAGTAAATAAAGTAAACTGAATAACTGGCACACGTTAATGAAACTAAAGGTTTGGCTTTTGTTATCTGTGACCTTTTTTTGGGCAAAAGGTCAATTTCATGGTCTTCATGGTTCCATAACTAAAGATCCCAACTGTCCTATTCTGTTTTCAGACTTGTAAGTGGTTCAAGGGTTGAGGTGAATGCTGCGCGCTACTCGTTTCACGCGGTAATGACGCTACTTACTTTTTTTAGTTTTAAGGTTTCTAGTATACATAAGTTTTAATATTTTGTGATTCACTTTGAATGAATACACTGTTTTTCTTTCTTTCAGGTGGCATATTGGAGAAATAGTGTTGCCGACCCTACAAAGTTGGCCAATGACTTAGTAAGCTACGCGGGAAATTGCTGGATGAAAACAGTGCAGGACCACTTTATATGGAAAGCTTTTGGACAGCCCTATGCATAGACTTTTGACTATTACCAAATGATTAGCAGAGGCTTATGGCGACATCTGATAAGCTGAACAAAAGAAGAGAAATTAAAACTTGACGTGACTTATTTAATATGGTACCTACCTTCTTGTCCCTCGTCCACAACACAGTAGATAGCAATAGGTATGATCTCTCTATCTGCATTGTACACCAAGTCTTCCTCAGGGTGCTTTGAAGGGTCGAATACATGTGAGATCTGGCAAAACTGCTGGTTCGCTCCCTTCTTGTAGTGGTACGTCTGAGAGTTCATTGCAGGGTCGCGTGGGTAGTAGCTACGGGTATAGGCGAGAAATATGTTGAATTAATATCTCACTATACATATAGGTACTTGTAGAAAACTGCAGTCAATCAACTCTAAAATTACTATTTAGTCTTGAGGAAGTGATGATAGTGGCGCCGATTCTCTTGAAGTTATGATAGTGGCGCCGATTCTCCTAAAGTTATGATAGTTGCGCCGATTCTCTTGTTCACAAACTAAACTAAACTAAATTTAAGTTCTGTGCATCTCTTTCTTTCCATTTCACTAAGAAGAGGACTGTAGATAAAATATTAGTTAAGTCCTGTCAAGTTAAGACACTCCATTTATAATTATATAAATGGAGTGGCCATGTTTTTAAAAGGGTCTATATATTATAGACCCTTTTAAAAACATGGCCACTAAAAATGGAACAAGCACCTTTTTCACAAAAACAAGTTGATTTTGGGATTCTAAATTTGAAACAAAGGTTATGAACTAATGAATCATATGCATGCAGTGTTAACCTTTTCCCGTTTTAAACTAAATTGATGACATTAACCAAAGCTCAATGTCAAGGTCACATCTCATTGACTATTCAGCCTACAGCAAACTATACTTAGTTACAGGGATATTATGAAGTTCCATAACCATAACGGAAACTTCTGGATATCAGAAATAAAAAAAATACCCATATTTATTTTCTTAACCATATCCAAAACCTTACTATATCTATATTCCGATCCAAAATTTCACACCCATAACATCCCTGATAGCACCAATATAGCAAGACAAGTTAATACTTACACAACACCAGTGGGAGTGACTTCCTCAGTGCAAAAGTAGAACACAGTAATTGCACACCTTGCGTCACAATCAAATGTGAACTCAATATTGTAATATGTCCCTTTGCCATTGTTGTCCACAGACTTGATCATGCCATCTCCGATCTTGTTCTCTGCCAACTTGCCGACAGGTTCCGGGCAACGTACGAAACGTAGGGACTCCTTACGTATATTTACTAGACTTTTCAAAGTTTTAGTAGGCTCGTTAGACTGTGGCGGGGGGTACGGGAACTGAGGACATATCAATTGTTATTAATTTAATTGTGATAAATCAGATAATAGCAAGACTGTAAAATTCTTCAGGCAATAAATTATAGATTGCCAACAATTTGTTACAACATTACATTGATTTTATCTATTGACTTTAGTGTAATGTGTAAGTAATGTGTGTAAGTAATTGCATCCAATTTTCCTGTATTGTTTTAGAATTAGGTAATAATCTTTATGGTGTTTGATGGTAGAGACTAATTGCTTGGTTGGATGAACTACTTTGTGACTTCTAAATAATATTGTTGTTTAACTACATCCAGGGCGTTTTGGGATATAAAAGATATCTTTAAAGACGATATCTTTAATTTATTTTCTTTCTATTTCATTCAAACTTTGAATATGATGTTTTCTACAATATCATAAATGGTGATTATATGAGAATTTAAGGTCTGCAGTATTAACAATCAATATTATTATACTTACAGGTGTGGGCCTACTGCCGAGGAAGTTTAAATCTGCATTTTCTCCAAACAGATATGCTTCAGGCTGAGGTGTGTCAAATCTCTCACCACCCATGATGAAGTGGCTCCCGAAGTAATTACCTGCATCATCGGTTTCTAAATGTAGTTAACATTTCAAAGCATTAACTATTAAAATGTGAAAACGTAATTAGTCTGGTTTCATTAACAAAATTGTTTGAAACAAGTTTATAATTAGATAATAAATTTTAAATACCTAACTAATTACAGTTTTCTTAACTCGTCCCACGAGTCTCAATCATTCATTGTTAAAGATCTACATCTGCATAGGTAACAGTAATGGGCCCAAGATCTTTTTGTCAGTCCAACAATAAAATCAATAATGTTTACCGAATCATTTGCACAGTTGTGTGTGTACGCTTAAACAGTAAAAATAAACTTTCTGATTTCTGAACAAGAATGGATCATATCTATTGAACACGACACCACAATAAACTCGTAATCGAATTAAACCAGTCTCATTTACCTGATCGAGGCGGATATTTGTAAGCATGATTGGACACAACATCAGCTTCTTCCACACCAGCGTTTTGCCTACTTGTTAAAGCTCCCATTTTAAAGAATCACTGTTAAAATACACTCATTAAATTATTAATTTTACACACAAATACGTATGTTTTGTTATAATACAGCTGACATTTTCCACTAAAGTTTTGACAAATTAAAAATCGTCTAGAAATTAGCACCGGAAATCATAATAACACCAACCTATGCACAGAAACTCGTTTAGAAATACTTATCTAAAAATAATGCCCTTACTATATTTACTTTTATATTTGAAAGCTATAACCTTGCTATATTTTATAGCAAGGTGGTTTCCCAAAATCCTTTCTTAGTGTGCGTTGATATATCAGACCTTCGCATCTTCTTCTTCTAATCAACACACACACACACACACACATACCACACGTAATTCGAGACGCAATAGAAAGACAATAGCAGCCAACCGGCGCACGGTGGGCTGAAAATCGGCTTTCATAGACTTAGGGATTTCAATTTGCAAGTGCTTGTTTTTATGCCGGATATCGCTTCTATTAGTCATTACTATGTACAAAAATGACACCCGAGTTAATTCTACCCAAAAACGAAGGAAATATAATTTTTTTACGAAAAATTTGTATGAAGCTAGTATGAAAAATCGAATTATCTCCTAAACGGCATGTTTAACCGTAATCAGGGCCGTCTTTACCAGGGGGTGCAAGGGGTGCGGTGCACCCGGGCGCGGAGCGCCCGGGGGCGCCTCTTGAGCGCTGAATTTTTGGATATTTCATTAAACTTATTGTACTTGTTACTTAAGACAAATATGTATGCGCAAGCAAGAAAAAATAGTCATCAACAACATTGAGTTATAATGTACTACGTACTAGAGGAGCTATTTCAAACAAAATATGGCGCGTAATTTGGTGACAGCGGAGCATGCGCAGTGCAAGCGGGTGCCATAGATAACACCAATGCGCGCAGATGCGACATATTTTTGAAGTTGACTTCTATAGGCTTCTTTAATATTATGTGCATTATGGGTATCGTTATAAAAATAGTTATAATTAAAATAAGAAATGTATAACATAAAATTATGTGGAAAATAATAATATAACAAAATAAAATAAAAAAATATTGAAAGGGTAGTGAGGAAGTGTAGTGTCGATTGTGTGAGATAGAGTATCAGTGTCGGTCAGTGTATACGTGGAACTTAGCAGAGGCAAAATTAGTCGGGAAGTCGTGATTTTAGAGGATACATAGTATTTTCAGTTGCCTCACAATGTCTTGTATGATATTATATAAATGAAACGAATTTAAACTGTAAAAAATTTAATTCCCATGAAATAATATAAGTACTCTTCTTGACTTTGTGGTGTATTTCTCGTTTTCCTTGAAATGAACGGAACATATTCGTGAATATTCTATTGGCAGTCACGTGACTTTGCTGCGATTCTTCTGAATAAATTTAATCCAAAATAATTCTCTAGTACTAGGACACGGCCGACGAAACCTTAAAAAAATATATATATTTAATAAATAAAAAATATTAATATTACTTAATAATTTTTTTCTCATGATTATTAATAACATTTTCTTGTTCGTAATTGTTTAACGTTACCCGACGTTAGTGTCCATTCTGCGCATGCAACAAATATTTTACTCTTTGATATTAACATCAACATGGCCGCCGTCGAGGTGACTCGTCATACATCATTACAAATAATAAAATTAGGCATGTTATAAAGATAATATTTTGAACTTACTGGTAAAAAATCACTCCTTGAATTTTATTTATATTTCTCAAGCTGTTTGAACAGTATCTCAATGCACACGAAGGCATATTTTTTGAACAAAACTTTGCACTCGAAATAGTCTAGCTGCTGCAAGCGCTCGACATAGACTAAGCGAGTTAGGGTGCATGCACCCTAACTCGTGTTACAAAAAATTTAGTTGAGGTGACTCCTCTAGTACGAAGTACATTATAACTCAATGATCAACAATAATATTTTTTTTCTTTTATTACACTTTCGGTGCTTGTCATTGACTTCACATAGCCGTCCGGGCGCTCGCACTGAAGGTGGATGTTAAAGGTAGCCCGCGAAATTCAAATTATCTTACGTATTTTTGTAATTTGCAGCTCAGTGTCTGGGTGTATGTTAATATAGAATGATTTGCGACTGTAATAGGCCGAATGGCCGAATGGTATTTATAGAATTATAATCATTAGAATCATCAAAACAGCCCTCAAAGAGCATATAACGCGATTTCATGAAAAAGCCATTCAGTAGCGTTGTATGCACTCTGAGGGTTGTTGCTATTTAATATAATGTCACTGCATTTAATGCCCCTACTGGTTACAAAGGCTGGGGGCATTTGTCGAGAAATATATAACTGAAACTTTATATAAATCACTAGTAAAACTGGCGCTCGACGGCCGATGCCGCCGATGCAGTTCTAACCATATTTTTTTTCCTGCGTGGAAAATCCTCATGGATGTCCTCCTGGGGGGGGGGCGGACGGTGTTCCTTCTCCCAACTACGCCGAGGATCGAGGGAACGAATGCAACCTCCGCAATCCCCGGCTGGTGCCGGCCCGCGTCAGCGGGCCTCTTCAGGTTTGGGGGGGGATAATGAGGTGTATGACTCCCCCACAACATCTAAGAAGGGCGCGCGGGAACACTACGCGCCGCCACCTCGGGTCCAGTTGAATACGGGTGACGGACGTCCCCAAGTCCATCGCCGCTGGACCCATTTAGAGGGGCTAGAGGAGGGCAGCGTACGCCCTCCTGGGTAGGGTGTGAAAGCCTGTCCCGCCATTCCGCCACCAGGACCTCGCGAAGCTGCGACCGACGCAGCTCAATCTCCCGCTGCATCGGTCGCTCTCCTCGGCTTCGCGCCCCCTCGAGCCACCGGTACAGTGACGCGAGCACTTTAACATCCAGGTCCCATAACGGGGATCCGGCCAGTGCACAAGCCGCCTCGTAGGAGATCGTGCCATATCCCCTAATAACTTTGACGGTTACCACACTCTGCGGCCTCCGTAGAACAGTAATGGCGCTGGCCGTCAGGTCAGCCGACCAGATCGGGGCCCCATACAGAGCCATCGATCGCACGACCCCCACGCACAACCGCCTGCAGGCGGTGCTCGGGCCCCCAGATTAGGAAGCAGCGTTGTCAGCGCACCGGCCGCGCCCAACAAGTTGGTGGTGCCTCCCGAATACAACTCCACGACAGGGTGTTGAAGGCGTTAGAGATGTCCAAGGACACCGCCAACAGCACCCCGCCCCGAGACACCGCGTCCTGCGCCAGGTCTCATACCCGCGATATTGCGATGATGGTGGAGCGCCCGTGCCGAAACCCGAACTGACATTCGGCTAGGTCCGGCCCTTTTCTGCATAAGTAACTGACGAGGCGGGCTGCGATAATCCGCTCTAATAACTTCCCCACCTCGTTCAGCAACACTATGGGCCGGTACGTGGACGGTGAGTCCGCAGGGCGTTTTACCTGTCTGAGCATTACCAGACGACCAGGACCAGACTTCCACTGAACGGGAAACTGGCCCTGCTCAAAGCACGCAGTGTAGAGTCCTCTCAGATGAGGCCATGCATCCCATCAGGCCCCGGGGCAATGTTCTTAGCCCGGAACCGCCTCACGGCTGCCTTCATCTCTGCCTGTGTCACCTTTGGGACGCCGGCGTCCTCTTCTTCATCAGGCTCTGTGGCTGTGGGCAGTGCCATCGGTGGCGGAGAATGCTCCTCTCGCGCCGGGAAGAGAGATGCAACCACCTCATCCAACAGCTCGGGTTGGAGACTCTGCGTAAATGGGGGCGCCCAAGGACCGAGTTTTCCTCGTACTGCCCGGTACGGACGCCCCCACGGATCCCTATCTAGTGGCTCCAACATCTCCTTCCTGGCTCACGTCTTCGCGTTGCCAATGGTCAGCCACAAAGCCCTCTTCGCCGCGCGGTACACCTCATACAGCGCGGCTTCCTCGTCAGAGGGACCCGACGACGTCTCCTCCGGTATCGGGTGTACTGGCACCTGACCTCGACGCACGAGAAGCGCAATTGCGCGATTTCGGCAGACCACCAGTACACCTGGAGCTTACCCCTACATCCGAGGACCCGAGTCATTGACGCGTCGGAAATTTGCAGCATTGCCCCGCGAAACCACTGCGCCTCCCCTTCGACGTCGACGGGCCCATTCGTTACCGATTCCCGGAACCAGGCCTGCACAATAGCAGCCTCCTCGAGCAGCTCCCTGTCGATACGCTTGCGTGCCCAGCGTGGACCGTCCGTTCGCGGGACCACAGGACTGCGGCCGCCAGTGGTCTGGGAAGTGACATCGAAACGGATATATCTGTGATCCGACAATGTCTCCACCTCCATGGCGACACGCCAGTTCACAGTTCTAACCTAACCTAGCAATAATAATATATTTGGTGATCATTAACCCATTTTGGTAGGCAAAAAGATTTTTTTGGTGATCATTTAAATTATATAAAAAAAAACGAGGGCGCAGGCTGAGTCCCGCACCCCGGCGCAGAATAGGCTTAAGACGGCCCTGACCGTAATATCCTTGGAGATGGTCATAGTGCTAATTATTTATGATTTTTTGGTTGGCAATTGGACGAAAAATTTAATGCCGTTTTTTTTTTAAAAATCGTCAAAATATTTTTATTTGTTTTTACGTATGAAACGATTCCTTTTGGTGTTTATGTTGAAGAACACGGACTTTTAACTACACATAACATAAAATAGCATCACTCCTATATTTCCGAAGGAGTTGGCAGAGGTTTATAGTACACCCACACGTAGCCAACTATGTTTGAGCTAGATATTTATCAGCACAAAATGAGTTTTAAAACTTTTCATACAACCAAATTACCAATTGTCTTCTAATGAGTCCAAAAAGAAGTGATTAAGTAACTACACTGATTAGGTCTTTGTAATAGATTAGAGCAGGTAACATTTGACGTGTGTCAATGTGACAGGACTTGTCATGTAAACGTCATCTAGCGTCGGAAATGAATCTGTGTCCCCAGAGGCGAGTGTAACCACCATTGTAACTTCAACATAATAAAAGAACTGTAAAACTAATCAGAGTTTATTATTTACATCAAAATAATACATGGCGCAGTCGAAAAGGCCGGACAACAAAAAAGAAAAATAAGAACTTGAAGAAACTAATATTTTAACAAAATTTGCAAGAGTTTGCTATGAGCACGAGTTCAACTACATCGTATTTGGACGCCGCGACCGACATCGACGAAATAAAAGAAGAAACCACAATGGCAGGTGTAGAATATAGGATGCCACAACCTTTAAAACTCGACACTACAGAAGATCTTCTACCGAAATGGAGACTATTTAAACAACAGTTCAAAATTTTTGTATCAGCGTCTGGATTGGAAAGGGTGAGTGAAACAAGAAAAGCTGCCATCTTGTTAAATTGCGCCGGGCACGAAGTACAAGAATTGTATTTTAATGTCCTTAAAACTGAAGAGACGATCAAGTATGAGCAACTACTTAAAAGTCTGGATGAATATTTTGAACCAAAAGAAAATGAACTTATTTCAACATTCGCATTCCACAAAAGATGTCAGGAAGAGGGGACAGCTTTGATTTATTTTACACAGATCTAAGAAAACTAGTAAAAACATGTAATTACAAAGATCAAGAAGAAAGGATGCTGAGGGATCGAATCGTTTTGGGCGTATTTGATAAGAAGTTACAACGAAAATTGCTGGAAGTCAATGATTTATCTCTTCAAAAAGTTGTCGACATGTGCAGAGCCTCGGAGTTATCGCAAAACCATATCAAGAAGATGTATCAACAGCAAGCTACAGTTGCAGTGGAGGCTGTGCAGAGTTCTCAACCCCAGGATACTCAAGAAAAATCTAAAGATAAGTATAACTCTGTTAATAATAGGGATATGTATAATTGTAAAAAATGTGGGACACGGCATAAAGCAAGAAATTGCCCAGCTTTCGGCAAGAGATGTCATAACTGTAACAAGCCTAATCATTACAAAAAAGGATGTAAGTTCATTAATGAAATTGGTGCAAATAATGATGTGATTAATGTAAATTCAGCTTCTGATGACAATAATGTACATGACTTATGACTCTTAAAAGTATGTCATGGCATTGGGAACACTCAGATTAGATGTAATGAGTGGATTTTAACACTAAGGGTAGAAAATAAAATGGTAGACTTCAAATGTGATACTGGTGCTCAGGTTAATGTGTTGTCGATAAACGACTTAAAGAAAATTGTCAATGATGAAATACCTAAATGGTCTGAGACTAAAGTAATATTAGAAGCATTTGGAGGGACACAGATCTATCCATTAGGAAAGACGTCTTTAAAAATAATAAGAGATAATCAAGTATACATCACTGAGTTTTATATTATTAAAAATATTGTAAAACCTATTTTGGGCTTAAGCACCTTAAGAGAATTGGGAATATTACAAAATATAAGTAGCATACAAAGCAAGGATATGATTATTAATAGAAATTGTGAACTGTTTCAGGGAATTGGGCAGTTTGAGGAACCTTTGGAACTCTGTATTCAGCCCGGGACTATACCGGTGGTCAAACCTCCTCGCAGAGTTCCACATGCCTTAAAATCTCGGTTGGAAGAAAAACTGAGGACCCTGGAGAGTCACCAAATTATAAGAAAGGTACCACACCCAAAAAGTTTTGTAAGCAATTTAGTAATAATAGAAAAGAAAGATAGGTCACTTCGCATATGTTTAGATCCAAAAGAGCTAAATAAAGCTCTAGTAAAAAATCATTATTTAATACCTACATATGAAGAAATTGTGTCAAAGCTAGCAAATAAGACTGTATTTTCAGTATTAGACTTGTCTGATGGATTTTATAATATTAAACTTACGGAAGAGTCCTCAGAATTGTGCACATTCAGTACTCCTTTTGGAAACTATAAATTTTTAAGATTACCTTTTGGATTATCGGTAGCTCCTGAGATTTTTCAGAGATATAGTGAAAAAACTTTCGGAGATATACCAGGTGTAATAATATATTGTGATGACTTGTTGATAGCTGCATCCTCCGAAGAGGAACATGATGTGATACTGAATAGTGTTTTTGAACGTGCCAGACTTCATAATGTAAAATTTAATAAAAACAAGTTTCAGTTTAGGTTAAAAGAAGTGAAATATTTTGGGCATATATTCTCTAAAGATGGTATTAAAATTGATCCTAATAGAACAGACTCCATTGTTAACATGAAAAGTCCTACAAGTAAAAAAGAATTACAAATTTTTTTAGGTATGGTTAATTATCTACGTAAGTTTATTCCTAATTTAGCTAATATGATGTCACCATTAAGAGAATTGTTAAAAAAGAATGTAGGTTGGTTGTGGACGGAAATTCATGAAAAGATATTTAAAGAAATTAAAGAGTTTATTACAAAAGCCCCGGTTCTTCAAAATTTTAATAGTGCTTTACCAGTAGTTATACAGTGTGATGCATCAAAAGATGGTCTTGGGGGTTGTTTGCTACAAAATGGAAAGCCAGTTAGTTTTATATCTAGAAATTTAACACCTGCTGAACAAAGATTTTCACAAATAGAGAAAGAGTTATTAAGTGTAGTCTGGGCTACTAAAAAGTTTCATTATTTTATTTATGGTACTAAATGTATAGTTTTAAATGATCACAAACCACTTGAGACATTATTGAAGAAAAGTATTCATGAGATTCCATCGCCAAGACTTCAAAGACTAAAATTAAAACTACTTAAGTATGACCTGCAGTATAAGTATTTAAAAGGGAAATTTATGTTTATATCAGATTTACTTTCAAGATCATATTTATCAAACTCAGACATAGATGAGTCATACATGTATGAGGTGATTCATTGTGTAGGGTTATCTCAGTACTTGCAGTGTTCACAAGAACAAAAAACACAATTAATTAATGAAACTGGTAAAGATGAAGAACTTTTGGAAGTTATAAAATACACAAAAGAAGGATGGCCTGAAAATAGTAAAAATGTACCTGGCTCACTTTGTTATTATTATAAGTTAAAAGCAGATATCACAGTGGATGAAGGTTTAGTATTTATGAGTCATAGAATAATAGTACCTAAGAGTCTTAGATTGTTGTACATGAAAATATTGCATGAAGGTCATATAGGTATGACAAAAATGAAACAGTTAGCAAGAGAGCTATATTATTGGCCAAAGATGGATGTTCATCTTGAAAACTATGTGAGAGAATGTTTTATATGTCAAACATATCAGAACAACAACATAAAAGAACCTTTATTACCACATAAGGTGCCAGATCTACCTTTTTCAAAGTTAGGAATTGATATAATGGATTTTAGAAAAAAAAGTTATTTGGTTATTTATGATTATTATTCTAAATGGTTGGAAATTAAATTAATACACAATAAAACTGCAAGTAGTGTAATAAATGTTCTACTAGATTTATTTTCGAATTTTGGAGTGCCATCCGAAATAGTCTCTGACCATGTACCATTTGATTCAAAAGAATGTAAGCATTTCTCACAAGAATGGAATTTCAAATTCACCTTTTCTAGTCCAAAGTATCCTCAGTCGAATGGAATGGCAGAGCGAGCGGTGCAGATAGCTAAGAAAATTTTGTTTAAATGCATGGACGATAATCTTGATTACAGAATTGCTTTATTACAATATAGAAATACTCCAGTTGCAGGCACAATATTTTCCCCAGCACAGTTGTTAATGAATAGAAATTTAAAAGTAAAATTACCAGTAACTTATCAGTATTTAAAACCAAGACTGAATGATAATATAAAGACTGAAATGCAAAAATCTATGAATAGGAACATAAGAAATTATAATGTTAAAACTAGGAATAAGTCTGAATTTATAGTAGGACAAAATGTGTGGTTTAAGAAAGATGTTAATAGTAGGAAATGGTTACCAGGCACTATAGTAGAAAAAAATAATTTTAGATCATACAATGTAGTTGATAAGGATGGTGTGAGATATTGTAGAACTTCATATCACATTCGTGCGTAATTTGGTGGTTCTCCAGGTATTTTTTGGGGGGGGTTTCGAGGTTTCCTCAAACTCCCAAAAAAGAAAGAGTATAAATAGTATACTTTTTGGTAACATAGGTTTAATTTACATATTAGTAATGGTTTTGTTAGAATTGGTATTACAAGATTAGTTTTTCAATAATATTTAAAGTAAGAAATTCTAGATAATATGTTGTAATTTTTGTTATAAGTAGCCATGAGTAATTCAGTTTTGATAAAGAACGAAAATAGTTTTTTTTTTTACTTTTGTTTTTTAACTAGTACCTTAGTTACTATCATTGTGTTGCATAAAATGTATAATTACCTACATAAATATTAATATAAGTATTTCGGATATATTATAAGTAAGAAATTACAGATGATAAGTTGTAATTTTTGTTATAAGTAACCATGAGTAATTCAGTTTTGTTATGAAACGAAAATAGTTTTTTTTTACTTTTGTTTTTTTTTTAAATAATAAAGAAGGATAGATGTAATATTTTTTTTTTTTATTTTTTTTCTTCTTTGGCAATTGAGCCGGTTTCGACTATTCTGTCAGTGTCACGTTTGGGCGGCTACACAGAGGCGGCCGCTTTACTTTTAACTTCGTGGTAGGTGTTAGTATAGCTGCAAATACGAGCACATGGGTTAGTAAACAAGAACTAATTTACATGTTTCTAAATATATATATATATACACTTATAATAATATTATTATCAAAGTAGTCTGTAATTGCTAGTAAATGTTACAATAATTGGCTACAATTATTATCTCAACATAGTTTACAAAAATAATAACTTGTGAAAATAGTGTACAGTGAAATTGCAACTGAGCATTTTCGTAAAGTTGCAAAAGGAATGTGAACTAGAATAATAATAAACATTGGTGAACTAATTTTCCGAACATATACTAAGTGAACAAATCTAAATAGTGCACAAACTGTGAAATTGCAAAAAAACAAAAAAAAACAAACAAAACTTTTCTGTTATTTTTCTTAATTTCAAAATCGGATCGCGATCTGTCAAACGAATTGGCGTTCCAGCGACGAAGTTACTGTCAACATAAGCATGTGATGCAGAGACCGTATGTTTTGGATACTTGCCTTTTAAGACTGTCATATTAGAGAAGACGACCACTTTTATTGATGGTTTATATTGTAAACAAGATGAATTGTGCTGCTTGCTATTGCATTATTGTCGAGGGGGAGGATTCTTTGCAATGTAGCCAAACCGAGTGCAGTAAATTATATCATTTATTATGTACGGGTAAAACTAATTTATCAGCGGTTGCAAATACATGGATTTGCCCAGAGTGCCAGGCTACTACTAAAAGAGGTGGAGACAATAGTCGTACGCCAGTCGGGTCTTCGAAACTCTCAAATACAAATGTTACATTCAGACAGAGGATGGCGCATACGCAGAATGTACAGCAACAACAACTGCCAAATAGTGAAACTTCAGAACTATCACTCGAAATACGGGACTTAAAACTCGAAATCCAGACCCTGAAAGATCTGCTAACTAATGCCGTTTCACTGATTGCGAGTTACGAGTTAAAATTGGAAAGCCACGCATGTCTTATAGGCGCTTTGCAAGATAAACTTGAGGCTTTCAGTAAGAATGACAGACCAACAATTCAACACACAGACAGACCAACCGTGCTCGATTCCGTGGCTCATGTACCAACGACTCCACCATCCCCGCCATCCGCAACTGTCCCCTCCGATGTTGCAAACACCAAACAAAAACATCAGCAACAAAAACAAAAGAAACGCAAGCAAAAACAACTTAAAACACACCCCACAGTGGACCTCACCGGCTTAGATCACACCGAAATTAAAGAAATTAACCCAACCCAATTTAATTCAGAACCTAGTTTCGTAACTAATAGTATAAATGATAGTAATCCAATACTGAAGAGCCCGGAGGTCACAAAACCGATTGAAGACACACGCATACACCGACAGTTTAAGTCAATATGTGGAACTGCAGGACCGACAGTAACATCGCTGAGAGCAGTGGAACCACGGAAATATCTACACCTGTGGAATATGGAATCCGACACCGATGACATACGAAGTTACCTACAACATCTATGCTCAGGTAGTACATGCACTGTCGAAAAAATTAAAGCAAAGGGTGACTATAAGTCTTACAAGATTGGAGTCCCCGTAGCTAACTATGAGAAGTGTCTTTCACCAGATATTTGGCCAGTGAACGCGAAAATAAAACCTTGGATAAATTTGAATAAAAATGTGTGGGTCGCAAAGAAGAACAATCGACCTAAAACTGACCAGCAGCCCTTTCGTGACGAATAAAACAACAAATCTCCATTGTTTCTATCAGAATGTGAGGGGGTTAAAAACTAAACTTAGCATGTGGCGAAATAACTTACTTCTAATGGACTATAATATCATCGCGGCAACTGAGACGTTCCTCGACGATTCAGTTGATGACTCTGAACTCGTGTCGGGAGACTGGAAAGACATCCTTCGTCGTGATAGAAGAACACCGTGCGGAGGCGTGCTACTCGCTGCGCGCTCTCCTTTAACTTTGAGTCGACGCCAAGAACTCGAGACTGACTATGGTGAAGACTTGTGGGCAAGTTTTAAGTGGGGTGGTCGCTTAGTTTATGTGTGTATCGTGTACATAAAACCTACTTCTAAGGATACGGACTATATGCAGTGGTTTAATAAAGTAGAAAGTATATTCCTTAGTCTGAAGGGTTCTGTTATAATAATGGGAGATTTAAATTTAAATAGCGCTTCACTAACTATTGTAAATTATTATGGTTATTTTTTATCGTACTGTGGTCTCACTGAGATAAATGATGTGAAGAACTTGTATGGAGGTGTACTGGATGTAGTGCTGATCCAAGAGAGCGGTGACATAATACAAAGTTCGGTCGTTCCTACGGATGGGATAGTTAATCCTGACAATTACCACCCACCCCTGGACATCGAAATCAACACCAAAACCACTCGCCTTTCTGATGGAATCGACCCAAGTAATATTGACGTGAGTATAGACTGGAATTTTAGGAAGTGCGATCAGGAAAATCTTCTTGACTTATTGTCCAATAATTTATGGGAAAAGGTCATTCAGGCAGACAATGTTTATTTAGCTACGCAGTATTTCTATGAGACCATTTATTCCATCTTTGACGCTTGTGCTCCTAAAAAAAGTCGCAGTAAAACTATAAATAGACGTTACCCAGTGTGGTTCTCTAGGGACATCATTAATGATTGTAAACTCAAATTAAAACTTCACGCCGAGTGGAAACGCTCTAAATGTGATACAGCTCGTGCCAAATTTTGTGAGTTAAGAGCTAGTCTTAAACATCGCGTTGCGGCTGCTTATAACGTGCATGTCAGAACATTAGAGGCAAACTTAAAAGTTAAGCCGCGTGATTTTTGGCAACATATCTCAAGCCTACGCGCGAAGGGTGGTTTCGAGCCTAACGTCACCTACAAGGGAGAAACGTTTTCTGGAGTCAGCGCTGCAGAGGCCTTTGCAGATTTTTTCGAAAATGTTTTTTTAACCGACGTTCCGTTACTCAATTCTCAGAAAACCAATTGTAGCGATAATAGTATCAATAGTAACCACATTAACATACCAAGTATCACTCCTGAAGATGTTATGTTAGGGTTAAATAAACTTAAACTTCACAGTTCTGCAGGACCTGATAACATCCCCCCTAATATTGTGAAAAACTTCGGGAAGTACCTTTGCCTACCCTTATACCACATTTTTAATTTATCCCTAAAAAGTGGCGTCTATCCGCCTCAATGGAAGACCTCCAGGGTCACGCCCATACCCAAAGGAACTAATAAAACATCCGTGGAAGAGTATCGTCCTATTGCTATTATGTCATCTCCAGCGAAGGTTTTCGAAAGCGTACTTCATAATTATATCTATTCACAGGTTGAAAAATACCTATGCAACGAACAGCATGGTTTTAGAGCAAAAAGATCTGTAAATTCCAATCTTTTGACTCTCGTAGACTACATCTCGGCGAGTCTGGATAGAGGGAATCAGGTAGACGTCCTGTACTTCGACTTCCGGAAGGCGTTCGATAGGGTTAATAACGATATTCTCCTTGAAAAACTCTGTGCTATGGGCGTTTCACCGGGTCTCCTCCAACTTCTTGCTGACTACTTGCGTGATCGGAAACAATTTGTGAGATTGGGGTCCTATATATCTCAACCCTATCACACGCGTTCCGGAGTCAGTCAGGGTTCTATATTAGGCCCATTGTTGTTCCTGATAATGGTTAATGATTTACCAAAAGTAGTGCGTCACGCAAAAAGCCTACTTTACGCTGACGACCTGAAACTATATGTAGAAATTAAATCTGAAGCTGACTGCTTAGCACTCCAACGTGACACTGATGCTGTGTTTGATTGGAGCGTTAAGAATAAAATGGATTTTAATTCCTCAAAATGTTCTGTGATGAGCTTTGGTCGGGGGCGACAACCGATCGTTTTCATCTACCACATTAACAGTGACACTCTTGACAGGAAAAACAACGTGAAAGATCTTGGTGTCACCTTTGACTGTAAGCTCACTTTCCACGACCATATGGTCAAGGTTGCACAGGAATCATATAAACGTCTGGGATTTGTTTTACGCAACACTAAAGATTTTTGTAGCATAGACGCCGTCAAAGTAATCTTCGATGCTCTTGTGCGCACTAAATTGGAGGCCAGTGCATGTGTTTGGAACCCCCATGAAAAGAAATACATTTTAATGATAGAGAAGGTACAAAAGGCGTATCTACGAAATTTGTACAAGCGTTGTCATGGATACTATCCTTTCATGTACCCAACAAAATATCTTCTGGGCTGTCTCGGGTATAACTCGTTGGAAGTTAGAAGAAAACTTGACCAAATGGCAACCATGCGTAAGATCCTGCATGGTAAAGTAAATGCTCCTGAAATACATGAGGTATTGTGCCAGTTGTTTGCTCCTAGTAACTATGCCCGCAGCAGGAGGCATAGACTTTTTGCCGTGCCCGCGTGCCGTACTGTCGCGCGAGCCCAATCGCCTGTCCCTAGAACACTATCAGCGTTCAACGCTCTCTTGGACGCAAAGCCTGAATGCGATGTGTTTGCGGATGACTGGAAGACGTTATTGTCGGTGTGTCTGGATTTTTGTGAGATGTGTGAGTGAAAGTTTAGACTCTAATATGACATCATATTTTGTTTGACATTGTAATTGTGGTCTTAATTTTTTTGTTGTGTCTTGTAATGTAACCACAGATTAATAAATAGTTACTACGTAACAGATACTTCACTCCAATACAAAAACGCAAATACCTACGCTATAATAACCTACAAAATTATAATAATAATACCAGCTGTTTGCAGCGAGGAGAAATGTACCATAAGTAAGCACAAAGAGAGTTGAGATTCTTTTGCCCGCCGCGCGACTAACGTGTGTGCGTGTCGTCCAGCAAATCTGCTAGGGTTATACGTATGATGATAATGGTAATAAAACGAATGTTTTAGAAAAACATTTTTTTTTTATTTGTTGATCAAATATTTTTTTAGTTTAATAAAATGACCGATGCATATTTTTCGTTTCTTGAATTCCCGATTATTATATTTTAGTGTCGAAAATATCCAAAACCACGTGAATAATTATAATAAATAATCAAAAGGGAAACAGGAGAATTGGGAAACATGGGAATTGCACAATAATCACGCAATAATTACGTGGTTTCGGCATTTTGATAGTCAGCGCTGTACCCGTGACGCGCGGGCACTCAGCCCGGTGTTCGTTGTATCGTCGACGATACGCGAAGCGGTAGGCATAAAACGCGTGGCCTTGAGCGAGTGACGGACGCCTGATGTAACTATTATTGTAAATGTGACATATATTTATATTTTTAATAGTTGTAATAATTTTAATTTATAAGAAAATAATACAATATTCTATGGATAATTATGTAAAATATCTTCAATAATGTAATTGGTGTTGTAACCGTATTATTTGAAGTAAAATAAATAAATATAAATATAAATAATATTTATTTATACAACATATTTATATACATACACATTACGCACACCAATTAAAATTTTAACTCATTGTCATTTATAAATTTGGACAATATCTGGATTAATTTAGGGGAGAAGTGAGAAAGGAGGGAATGGAAGTTGGTTGGAAGGGGGATATTGCACTTAATAATTTTGTGATAGAGGTCGAAAGATTTGTTGTTCAGGGAGCAAGAAAAGAAAATGTGATCCAAAGTACCCTCCGCAAGACCACACTCGCACAGCGAACTATCTCGGACATGGATTTTCTTCAGGAACACTGGGCTACAACAATGTCCGAGTCTCAATCTGCACAGTGACGAAACAGTTTTCCTCGACAATTTAGGGCATTTATAGAACCATGGCCTACGCTGGATTTCGGGCTGTACCGCTGCGTAGTAAATGCCCTTAATTTTTGAAGTCGTCTTCCATGTTTCAATCCACGAGTTAAATAACTTGGGTTTGGCACCATTCCGCAAATCGTAGTTATGAGCTACGTAGTGCTTTCGATCAGCCGGATTCGATGTGGCAAACTTTGCTAACGAATCAGCGCACTCATTGCCAACAATACCCGAGTGACCAGGGATCCAGGCTATCTCGACATCCAAGCCGTTTTGGGAGCAATCAAATAGCAAGTTCTTTATGTGTACAATTATTTGACTATTGATTTTACTGTAAAGTTGATTTTGATTTAACGCCTGAATACTGCTACGGGAATCTGAAAAAATTACTGACCTTGCTATTTGATGTGATTTTATATATTGTATGGCTTCTAGAATGCCTATACATTCTCCTGTAAAGACTGATGTTTCTGGTGGGCATTGAAAAAGTAATGCAATTTTATGGCTTTGAAGATAAACTGCCACACCAGTGCATTCTGCTTCTGACAATTTAGAGGCATCAGTAAAAAATAAATTCCATCCTTCCCAGTAGCGCTTCACGGCTAACTCAAAGTCGCCATTAGCGCTCTGGGAATTCTTTGATATGCCAAGCCCCAAAACGGCTTTTGGTTCGAAGTAAATCGATTCGTATGCGGCGGAAAAGACCGGAAGAATTTGGTATTGACAAATTGGTGAGGAGAGTTGTTTAAGCTCTCTGTACCTATTAATCAACAGAGGAACAGTTTTATTATTCCAGTAAGGACAACTATCAAAGGAGAGGTCGATTTGCTCTAAAATTGGAAGCAAGGGATGGGACGTAAGGGAGAAAACTTTAGAAAGGAAGCGATCTGCCAAATACTGTCTCCTAAGGACTAGGGGCGGTTCTGCACATTCAACTTGGAGCGCATTTATGGGGGACGATTTCATGGCACCAATGACAATTCTGAGGCACTTGGACTGGACGCTGTCCAGTTTTTTAAGCGCTTCTTTGTTGCAGGGCTCAATAAGAAAGCTGCAGTAATCTAAAGCGCTTCTAGTCAGCGCGTTGTATACTAGCTTGAGAGTGGATGGGTGAGCTCCCCACCACACCCCCGCCAAGGCCTTGAGAACTGACACCG
The DNA here is from genome assembly GCA_033675125.1 of Athetis lepigone. Taxonomy (NCBI): domain Eukaryota; kingdom Metazoa; phylum Arthropoda; class Insecta; order Lepidoptera; family Noctuidae; genus Athetis; species Athetis lepigone. Next base: position 19,365,740 of record CM066239.1, on the reverse strand, counting down.
AGCGTTCGCACTTTTTGACCGTATTGTTTATATGATCAACCCCAGTCAGTCTAGAGTCCAAAGTTACTCCCAGAAACCTAGCCTTATCCATTACTGGGATGATTTGTCCATCGATTTTAATATCTATCGGGGGTACAGAGCGCTTGCGAGTAAAAACGACTGCTGTACTCTTTGGTGCACTTAAAGACAACCCGTGATTGATAAGCCATTGGTTAAGCGAGGACAGAGAGATATTTATCGATGAAGCGGCGTCCTGGATGGAACTGCCACAGACCATTAGCGCAATATCGTCAGCATACTGAAGAATTTTGCAGTCGTAGTTAAGGGATGAAGGCAAATCAGCAGTGTAAATATTGTATAAAGGGGGACTCAAAACAGAACCTTGAGGTAATCCTCGCCATACTGTTCTTTGTTCTGAGTCAGCCCCAGGGATTCTAAGTTTACAGGTGCGATTGGTAAAGATGCTACCAATGATGCGACATATCCTAGCCGGGATTCTCAGCTCGTGCAGCTTTTGCCTGAGAATAGGGAGGAGGACCGAGTCATAGGCAGCTGATACATCTAGAAAGACGGCAACCACAGACTCATTCCTGCTGAGGGCCAGCCGGACCGCTGACGTGAGGATACCCACACTGTCAGCTGTGCCCAAGCCTTTCCTGAAGCCGAATTGAGTCGTTGGGAGCAGCCCTCTGTTTTCCACCAACCACACTAGACGGTTTTTAACAAGGTGTTCTAAAAGTTTTATAAGTATGGACGATAGAGCGATAGGTCTGTATGAACAGTGGTCATTAGGGTCTTTGCCTGGTTTTAATATCGGGATAACTGCTTGAACCTTCCATTCTGTGGGAATGTAGCCAGAAGTAAAACAGAAGTTAGCCAAGTCCAGGTAGTATTGGTGAGTTTTTGGACCAGCTTTAGAAATAAAGGAGTAAGGGAATCCATCCACTCCTGGGGCGGAGTCTCTAACATGGGATAGTACCGTTTTGAGTTCTTCTATGCTAAATTTCCTGTTTGAGGGCTGTCGGTGTCGTCTACATCACCAATGTCAACACTGCTTTCCTCCAGGCTTGGAACATAGGTCGGAGCAACTTTGGAGAAGAACTTATACCCCATTTCTTCTGAGAGACTGTTAGTAAATGTAGCAGGTGCTAGGCTGCTTCTAAAGTGTTTTATTCTCCGCCACACTGTGGAAACCGGAGTGGATGGATTCAAAGACCCACAATATTTAGACCAACCTTCACGTTTCTTCTTCTTGAAGAATTTCCTGGACTTCGCTAACAACTGCTTGAAGGCGATGAGGTTTTCCAGGTTCATATTGCAGTTAACTGTCTCTTCAGCTTCATTTCTGGCCTTAATCATGTCGGTGCATTCCCTATCCCACCATGGAGGGGAAGGAAGTTTACCAGTAAAAGGTTTTTTTGACGGGAAGCAATCATCTGCTGTAGAGGAGATAGTAGAAGAAAAATACGAAAAACATTCCTGGGCATTATCTGTATTGATTATTGGGAGGGAAGATACTCTAAGGTCCAAAATTTTTTTATATAGGTCCCAGTCTACTGAATTTAGCTGGTATTTTAAAAGGGGAGGGGAGACTTTAGTGGGAATGTTTTTGGAAGGGAATTCAATTATAATGGGATAGTGATCACTTCCATAGGTCATATCTAAGCGACGCCAAATGAGGAGGCTGGATATATTGGATGAGCAGAAAGTCAAGTCAACACAACTATTACTCTGACCAGGAGCCGACCTGCGAGTGGCACTGCCATCGTTGATGACACAGAGGTTAAGATCATCCAATATATCAAGCAAGCCTATGCCAAAGTTATCGCAAGTATCTGATCCCCAGCGATGATGGTGGCAATTGAAATCACCCATAACAAGTATTGGACCGCTAACACTGCATAATATATTTCTAATTTCCGAAAGATACTCGAGTTGTGGGTGCGCAATATAAAAAGAAAAAATATTTATATCCTCTGCCTTAACAGCAACAACATTTATGTTGTCGCTCGCGGAGGTTAGAGGAATCTGGGAGAATGATACTCTGCTATTGATGAGCAAAGCACATCCTCCGTATCCATCAGATCTATCAATACGAACACTGCCGAAACAAGGCAACCTGAAATTGCTTCCAGGCAGTAGCCATGTCTCAGCAATGCAGCAGATTGATGGTTTGAATTTATTAATTAAAAATGAAAGATCAGGCTTTCTGGGAGTAATACTCCTGACGTTCCATTGAAGGAAGGTCAGACGGTGGAACATCGTGGATGTAATTTAAGATGGAGGTCAATTTTGAGGCAACGTGGTCAGGTATTGTTTGGTTGTATTCGGTCAGTGCAGACATTAATAGGTTTGTGATAGTTTCTAAAATATTCTTGGAGTTATCCTCTTGTCTGTAAGATATTGGCTCCGCTGTTTCCGTTGGAAGAGCACAGCCATTCCTTGATGGGGAAAAGGAATAATTTTGGGTTAAGTTGAGGTGGGCTTGTCTATCGTAACCGGGCGAGAGGGGCGCGCGGGGTTTGGGTTTTAGAAACACCGTTTTGCGGTACGAAGTTTGAGTTGTAGGAGTGGGACTTGAGGACAGGGATTGGGGTTTGTATATAGGAGCTTTGTTACGTGGGGTAGATTTAGAGACGTCGGCATATGATCTGGAAACAGGTGGGAAAACCCTACTTGCCTCCACATACGAAATCGATTTGTCCGCCATCAGAGCTTTGATGCTCTTCTGTCGGCCCAATTCAGGACAAGCACTATCATTAGCAAAATGGTTCCCAGTACACGAAACACAAAAGCCTAGTTCACGCGGTACTTCACATCCATCACCTGGGTGATCTTCACCACACTTAAAACATCTGGGTTTTGACCTACAGAGAGTACGGGTGTGACCAAAGCGGCAACAATGGTAGCATTGGATAGTTGGGTAGGTGTATGTCTCCACTGGAAGAGCCGAGAAGAAGCTAAACACTCTTTTGGGCAACACTTGACCGTCAAATGTAAGCACAACAGTCTGCGTAGGCTTCCACTCCGTTACACCAGAAGAGGATACCCTACGACTCAATCTCCTAGCCTTAATAACGGGGCCACAACCCTCCGGGACCTGAATATTCTGAACAGTTTCTTCCTCTGACCACTCCACTGGGATGTCCCTAACTATACTCATCCTTGTGATGTTAAATTGTGGGATGGTAACAATGTAATTGTTTTGTGTCAGGATTTTATTATTTAGGAAACTGTTAGCGTCCTGGTGCGACTTAAACTCTACCGACACACGATTTCTGCCTATACGTTTGACCCCATCGAGGCGTACATTACTGACATTATTTTTTGTCAGAAACATACCAAACTTTATAGGTTGTAGTACAGTGCCTGAAGTCTGTTCGTCTTTGAGTGAAACGTGAACAATGTAGGGTGGGTTATCTCTAGCCGTATATGTAACTCTGCCGATTGCATTTTTGGCCAACTTGGGCGGTTTGTTCGAAGTGACCGGGGGCGAGCTTGCAGTCCTTTTGCGGCTGGCGGATTCCGTATCCATATTCGGGTCTTGCAGGGATAAATCGGTAGCATGGGGGAGTGTAACAGTCAGCATAGGTGATAGATCAAAGAGTTTATCAGGAGGGTCAGGATCGGGGGGCTTTTCCTTACTCATTTTAGGTTAAGAATAAAAAAAAACAGTAATAGAGGACAAACACAAATAAAATCAAACCTTAAGCCAAGATCACAGACACAAGGGACAATCACAATTTACTTTCACACTCAAAAAGTTCACTTTTATCCACAAAAACCCGTTGCACTGACAAAAGCACGTGTTTAGCCTTTACCACTACCAACGCAAGATATAGATGTAATAGATTAGAGCAGGTAACATTTGACGTGTGTCAATGTGACAGGACTTGTCATGTAAACGTCATCTAGCGTCGGAAATGAATCTGTGTCCCCAGAGGCGAGTGTAACCACCATTGTAACTTCAACATAATAAAAGAACTGTAAAACTAATCAGAGTTTATTATTTACATCAAAATAATACAGTCTTCTAATGAGTCTTAATAGGTGATTTAATGATTTTCAATATCTCACGACAATGGATTATATTTAACATTTCCTGATAAGTAAGCTAATTTGTTAATTAGCAGTGCTATGAGTTCTAAGAATAGTTAGTGACAATTATAGATTTTCATTAGCTAATGAGGAGATAACTAATGAGGGTAGTTACCTAATTATTGTCGTTTTGCAATAAAAGGGCTAAAGTTTTGTTTTATAATTTAATTTGTTCACAACTGTGTAACTGCTAACACTAAATCTGCGACTATAAAATCTTAAAATGGAAAGTTTAATCACCAATTTAGACTTGTTTGTTCTTCTACGAAGTGAGAGTACTTCATTTGATCATGAAGTATTGTTTAGTGCAGTTGTATCCCGCATAGGCGATTGCCTGTCTGACGAAGATTATGTTGTTCTCAAAGAATTTTGTCGGAGATTTACGCGAGCCGCTTTACAAAGGTGGGGGAAATCCAACCGATTCCTTGATAATTTCAGGAGAAAGTACGAGAATTGGTTGGGAGCAAATATTGATTGGCCGAGTTTTGTGCAAACTTTAGTTAATCAAGAACCAAGTGTTGATGAGATACCAAGAGCGCCCTCAGTCTCTCCAGAACCGTCGACATCAACGTCCATTGGAACAATGACGAAAAGATCCCGTAAACCATTCGAAGACCTGGGAAGTAAACAAAAAAAGAGAAGATCTGATGAACACACAGGCGAAGGTTCCAGTGAATTGGCATATGCAGCTGCAGCACGTTTAAAAGAAGAAGGGCATGGAGATATCGCCTCTGTCATCGAATACATGATGAAAAATCCTGAAGCAGCCGCTAAATTAAATGAAACGCTTAAGAAACCAGCGAAAACAATCATATTTACGCCAGAAAAGGCGCTTGGATTGCTTCTTTCGCTAAAACTCTCAAAGTGGCAATATATTACGTTGCGTGAGGCTGCCATTCGAGAAGGTGCTAAAGATATTTATCCATCTTACTATAAAGTGCAACAAACTAAGCTTGATTGCTACCCTCCGAAGCAATCAGTGACAGTTACTGATTCATCGGCTAGGATTACACTTCAAGCTTTACTTGATATCACGGTTACAAGAATCCTTCAAAGCCTTTCTAACGAAGAGCATAACAAGCAGTTGAAGCTGATATCCAAGTGGGGATTTGACGGTGCTTCTAACCAAAGCCGATACAAGCAGAAAATTGAGGGTGAGGAAGATGATTCAAGCATTTTCATGACCTCCTTGGTGCCACTAAAACTGACAGATGGAGACAACATTTTATGGACGAACCCAAAACCATGCTCAGTTTTGTATTGTCGTCCAGTTCAGTTTACTTTTGTAAAGGAGAGTGAAGCAGTTGTCCTTGGGCTGAAAAAACAAATGGATGAAGAAATTGAGGCCCTTATCCCCACAGAGTGCAATAATAATAATAGGGTGACTCATCAACTAATGATGACGATGATCGACGCTAAAGTCTGTACTTACCTTTCTGAAGCTAGATCAAATGCATCGTGCTACCTGTGCTTAGCAAAGCCTACAGAAATGAACCGCTTAGATGCTGTAACATCAAAAATTGTGTGTTCGGACCTGTATGAGTTTGGCTTGTCATCCCTACACGCCCGTATAAATTGTATGGAATGTCTGTTACACATTGCATACAAACTGGACTTTAAACGGTGGGCAGCGAGAAGTGATGAGCACAAAGAAATGCTACAGACAAGAAAGAAAATAATTCAAAATAAATTCAAAGATGAGCTCAATCTGTTGATTGATATAGTAAAACAAGGCTCGGGAACCACCAATGACGGGAATACTGCAAGAAAATTCTTTGAGTTTTCTAATAAAACCGCAGCTATAACCGGTTTGGATGAAGACCTCATCAAAAGATTTGCTGTAATTTTACAAGCAATTACATCTGGAGAGCAGATCGATATAATAAAATTTAGAGAGTATGCTCGCCAAACAGCAGAAAAGTACGTATTACTATACGACTGGTTCTACATGTCGTCAACCGTTCATAAGTTACTAATCCATGGGGCTGACATAATCGAGAAAAATAATATTGTGCCGATTGGGACTCTCTCGGAAGAAGCCTCAGAGTCTCGAAACAAAGATTTTAGGAGGTTTCGAGAACATCATTCGCGGAAAAGAAGCAGGCAGGATTCCAATCAAGACATTTTAAATATGCTTGTTGTTTCTTCGGACCCTTTGCTAAGTGCACAAAGGCCTAAGTTAGATGCCAAGAAAAAGCAGAGCTTTTTTGCTGAAACTCTCGACTTAATTCAATTTCAGGAAACTGAGTTCGAATTTTTGGATATATCCAATCTGGATGCTGACTCAGAATTGGAGTCTGACAACGAGAGTGATAAGGAAAATTTGTAAAAAACGATATATATGTACATATTTGTAAATTTGTATTTGAGTGTGTTTGGGTTTTTTTGTAATATTTAATGATATGTTTTATTTTTTTTATTTATTTTACTTTATTTTACGAATGCTTAGTATTAATTCCTTAAATTAACTTATTTTGTATAAAATATAACTTCATAATGTTACTTCAATATAAATCTTTTTTTATTTAAATTAATATAAATGTGTCAAAAACAGCAATTTTTTTATTTTATTTTTCTTGTTTCGTGTGTTCTTAATATTTGGGTTAATAACATATCGAACTTTTTAACTTAGACACTAAAAGGGATCGTTTTACATGTAAAAATAAATAAAAATATTTTGACGATTTTTTAAAAAAAAACGGCATTAAATTTTTCGTCCTATCGCCAACCAAAAAATCATAAATAATTAGCACTATGACCATCTCCAAGGATATTACGGTTAAACATGCCGTTTAGGAGATAATTCGATTTTTCATACTAGCTTCATACAAATTTTTCGTAAAAAAATTATATTTCCTTCGTTTTTGGGTAGAATTAACTCGGGTGTCATTTTTGTACATAGTAATGACTAATAGAAGCGATATCCGGCATAAAAACAAGCACTTGCAAATTGAAATCCCTAAGTCTATGAAAGCCGATTTTCAGCCCACCGTGCGGCGCCGCGCGCCGGCGGTTGTGTGGTCGTTGAAAGGTTAACAGAGTACGAATTTACTAGTCTACAACAAAGAGTCCCATTTCGAATGCTGATACTCAGACAGTGTAGGCTAGGCTTATCAAAAGCAATAAAAATGTTGAACAACTTAAATTTTTAGAGCTCGCCACACCGCACGAGTTTACGTCAACGTCAAACCAACTTCCGTCTGTCTTTTCGTGGAAGTGGTGTCACTTTGTGGTGGAGGTGCTGATAATTTTTTAATATAAAATCTAATGTAATCTATAAAAGTGTTGAATATTATTCTGTGATTTTACCAAGACGTGTAGTGTAAGGCTTACTAAGTTTAAATTTTTATTTATTTCAGATCACAATGGGGCGCCGGCCAGCGAGATGGTAAATTATTTACAACCTCAAAAGTTGTGTTTTGATGAAAATTTGGAGTGAGTTTTAACAAGTGTTATGTGTTTTTCAGTTACCGGTATTGTAAAAACAAACCGTACCCTAAGTCACGGTTTTGTCGTGGTGTGCCCGACCCCAAGATCCGTATTTTCGACTTGGGTAAGAAGAAGGCGACGGTGGACGACTTCCCACTATGCGTGCACCTGGTGTCTGACGAGTACGAGCAGCTGAGCTCTGAGGCTCTGGAAGCTGGCCGTATTTGCTGCAACAAGTACCTCGTGAAGAACTGCGGCAAGGATCAGTTCCACATCCGCATGAGGTTGCATCCATTCCATGTCATCCGCATCAACAAAATGTTATCGTGCGCTGGAGCTGATAGGTAAGAGCAATTTCTGTTACTATACTGTATTCTGCAATTTCAAGAGCATTCAACTTTCTAAAATATTGATGTGGATGTTATTGGTGATACTGTTTTAGTGTCTCTGAAATCTAAATGCACAGTGCTTAACCAGGGAGCTGATCATTGATTTCATCTGTAAACTCCCTGAGATGGTCAGTGGATCATCTTAGGAGATAGCTAATTATTATTCATCATTTCCCTAGCCTTTTCCCAATCGTGTTAGGGTCGGCTGCCAGGCTAACCGGATTCAGGTGTTTTACGTGGAGCGACTGCCTACCTGACCTCCACAACCCAGTAACTGGGCGACACGATACCTCTTGGTTAGACTGGTCATAGTTTCTGGCTAACCAGTAACGACTGTCAAAGTTTTACGAATGACAACCGGGACCAACGGCTTTACGTGCTTTCAGAGGCACGGGATGTCAGTGATGTCTAAGATAAACTTTTAGAAAGTACATATGAATTGAAAAAGTCACATTGGTACTTGCCCGGATTCGAACCCACAACCTCTTACACGAGAGGCGGGCGCTTTATCCACTGGGCCATCACAATTATTATTAAAGGTTTAAAATGATATCCACATTTAAAAATAACCTCAAACTGATCAGTTAATTATGTGTTTATATTATAATGTAAGTGGTTCCTATTTATTTTCAAATCATTTAAAATAGACCACTAATATGTATTTAATGATTGGAGGTTTTATAACATAGTTTTAAATGCCTAATAATGAAAGCCAGGTTTGGCCAGCTTTACCCAAACTTTACTGTTTTCCCATCATGGTAGTTTTGGGTTTTGATTTTCTTTACAGTATAAAAAACAACACACAAATAAATTGGAAAAGCCTTGAGCTAGTATTTTATTATTGTGGCTCTATACTGAAGTCATGACACACAATTTTAAATATGGTGGCTGGCAATACGGTTTGATAAAAGGAAAAATGGTAATGATGCTCTAGAAATGTGTTCCTATCTAGATGTACAACATCATACTTATTACAACAACAGTGTCATGCCTAGCAGTCAAGATGAATATTTTCCCAACAGTTTTACAACTAAGGAAAACTCCCAGGAAGTTGCTGACACACCTTTCCAATAGTCATCAATGTCATTGGCTGATACCTTTTTAATATCATATTTTCTGTATTTGTGTAATGATCATGTGCAAACTAGGCTTTTTGGCATGCATGTAAAACACTCCACTGGTCGGTGGCACTAAAATTGACAAGAAATTGATAAATGTTATGTTCAGTGTGTTTTCTATTAATTTTGGTATTCACAACAATAGTGTACCAAAAATGATCTTGGTAATTCTGTCAGAATCAGATAAACCTATGTTAATAGTTGCTTGTCATCTAAAAACAGTGATAAACAAATAAACCCAATCATAGTTGCACAATATTGTGATATCTTTGGTTTTACAATAATTTTGTGCAAGTCATGTTATCGTGTAAAATATTACTCATAGGTCATAGCGCTAGTCCTCATCATGACTTGCAATAAAAAGTTTACCACAAGATAACTATATTTTCACTAGACTATATGATAAAGTAAAAATATTGTTTTGATGAGTTTATTTTTGTTATATTATCTTGAAACATTTATTGGAGTGTCATGACTGTTTTTAAGGTTCCATATTATAGAGATGAAATGCAATTGCAGAAAAACTGTCTCTGACTCTTCTTCAATAGCAATTTACTTCTTGTTATGATATTAAATTCGCTGAAATGCTCCTTTTTATTACAACCTTATTAGTAAGCAAGCTGGGTTTTTCATTTGTATGAAGAGAACACACTTCATCAATCTGTCTGTCACACATGTTTATAAGTGAAAGCACTTTTCTATTTCACTAAAATAATAACATTTTCTGTTCTCAAAAGTAAAATAATTAATAATTTCCTTTTCAGGCTCCAGACCGGGATGAGAGGTGCTTTCGGCAAGCCGCAAGGTACCGTAGCCCGCGTGCGCATCGGACAGCCCATCATGTCCGTGCGCTCTAGCGACCGTTGGAAGGCTCAGGTCATCGAGGCTCTGCGTCGTGCCAAGTTCAAGTTCCCCGGTCGCCAGAAGGTGAGCACATGAGATTCTACACAATCAGAACAAAAAATTGTTTTTGCTAACAATGATTCCTACTCAAAGGCTTGTTCCCAAAAGTAGTGGAAAGATACTGTGCAGGAAAACACCAATTAGATTTCAATTACAATTTAAAGGACTTCGACCAGCTGTTCACACGCAACGAAAACACCCACCTTAGAGGCCATCACTTAAAACTTCGCACTAACAGATCAAATAACAATCCTCACAAACACTTTCTCAGTAATAGAGTAGTTGCAGCGTGGAACAAGCTCCCGGAAAATGTGGTCTCAGCCCTAAGTGTGAACCAATTTAAAAATCGACTCGACAAATATATACTCCACTGCAAGAAATAACCCAGTGAGAATTAACAGGATGCGGGCATTATCAGTTGTTTCAACTGCCTGCCTGTCTACAAATAATAATAATAATAATTTGCTCTTTTGGACTAGTTATGCAAGCTTGACTGCTTAGTTTATTGGGATCTGAGAATTTTCTGAAAAGCAAGTTGGTGTTTGTAAGTTGTTGGTTTTGAAATTGTCCCTCTCTCTGGGAAAGCATGTAAAGCTCTTGCCTACAAATATGACAGATATGGGTAGTTAGTGCTAAAAAGCGTAACAATCAGTCTTACATAAAGAAATCTAAATCAAATAAAACCACCTACTGGAATGCTAATATTCCATGTCATAATTTGTATATCTGTCTTTCCAGATCTACGTCTCCAAGAAGTGGGGCTTCACAAAGTACGAGCGTGAGGAGTTTGAGAAGCTGCGTGAGGACGGCCGCCTCGCCAACGACGGCTGCAACGTCAAGTACCGCCCCGAGCACGGACCCCTTGACGCCTGGAAGAAGTTCCAGAACGAGATCTACTCTGTGTAAATCTTTTTAACAACATAATATACACCTTTAAAACAACAATACAGTGTTTCCATTCCATTTAATCTCGTTATGTCATTTAAAGAATGAATTAATAGGTCTACATGGCATTTTATTCTTCTTTACTGGGGAGTTTGATTTCCGTTTTCTTTTCACATTACTTCCAGTGCACAAGGGATTAGGTTTCTTGTTTAATTCTCTGTTTAACTTCTGTGCTTCGTGAAAATCTAAATGTTCCCCAAATTTTTCCAGAGGAACTTTTTTACCACACTCTGAACATGTCTCTGTTGGAACATTTTCATCTATTTTGACTAAAAAGCTAGCTATTGAAGATGTAGTTTCATTTCTTGACACATTTTGTTCCTCTGGTTGCTTCCTCTTTTTAGGTTCTTCATTCTTTTTAGTTACTACAATGTTTTTCTTTTCTTGTATTTCCTTACGAACCTGTTGCCTTTCCTCTTCTCTTAACTTCAATGCCAGGTGGTAATCTGAATGTTCAGCTACTTCATCTATTGGTATTGACTTCCTACATTCAGGACAATCGAAAGTCTCAACTTTTGTTGGTTCTTTGTGAGCAGTTACAGGTTCTACTACTTCATTATTTTGTTCTGGTTCTGACATCGTATCAGAGCCATCTTCCTTGATTATTCTAGAGCTACTTAGCAACTCCCTCATACTTGTGACTCGAGCTACTTCTTCAGGATCTTCTTCAAACAGTGCCACACTGTTGTTTATTTCATCGACAATAGTAGAACCTGAATAATAAGTGTCATTGCTATCTTCTCCAACTGTGACCACATCACATACGGGCGTTGTTGTCCGTATTTTCTCTATGTCCACTTCATCTTGCATCTTACTTAAACTAGGGTTAGTTTTGTTTTCGTTCAGTATTTTTGCGAAAAATGATTCCTGCTTATCTAAAGTGGACTCTAGAATACCTGCGTCGTTTGCTTTATTAATTTCATTGACATTCTGATTTGATGAAGATTGGGCTTGGCTTGTTTGTGGTTTTTCATACACTTTCAAGAATTTCTGCATAATGTATTCTTTGCCATTATTCTTATTGCTAGTTTTATTTTTCTCAACTGGCTGTTCACTGGCAGCTTTTTCTTGTTTTATAGGGTCTTTAGACTTATCTGCAAGATCTTTAGAAGATCCAGCACAAAAATAATCTAATATTTTCTTAGTTTTCTTTACATCTGAAAAATCTTCGAACTTTCCAACACTTATTCCTAGGAATTTGATCGGAGCTTTCAATCTCCTATTGCCTTCACCTTCTGTAACAAAAAAAAATAGGCCGTAAATCAATACCTACACAAATAAACTTGACCAGGGCAAATTATATAACATACCTTTACCCTTGATCCCTTCAGAACTTTCCAAAAGAAGTTCTAACGCTTTACTCGAAAATAATTCGCCACATAATTCGTCATCAGGTAAAAAATTATACGACCGAGAACTACTCGTATCTCTGCCATCGGGCAGCTGTACAGAGTAACTGAGGACCATTTGTTTGGGTGTCCTATTGTTCTCTAAAGCGTCCTGGTCGAGTCTGTCATCTATCTCATCAGCGAGGTCTTTGAGCCATTTGCGAACGCTCTCCAAGTCGAGCAGGGCCGCCTTGCCTCGAAACTGTTTACAGCATCCAATGCTTTTAGGGTTAAATCTTGCTTGTACTGGTTCTAGGTCGATTCCACGCGCGATGTTGTAGAGCCATGTTCTGTGAAAAATCAAGTATTATTTAGAGAAATAAGAAAATAAGCTCTTGATGAATATTTACCCATTTTTCTCATCAAATCTTGCTTGTAGGTCTTTTTCAGTAAACTTTTGAAGCTCGCCCATCTTTTGGATTCTCAATATTTCACAAACTGTATATCCGAACTTGCCACCAAGATGCTTTACCTTTTTCAGTGGCAGTGTACTGAAAATAAAAAAAAATTTTAATATTTTTACGAATATGCACGCCAGTTTATAGTCGTCAAAGAAACTCAGAGGCTGTACCAAATCCAGCACGCCACACAAAGATTTTCTTTCTGGCACGAGTTCTCTTGGTCTATTTAGCAAAATATTTGCGTATTCCATGCAACGTAAAATCAACCTTATTCCAATAACGTGCGGGAAGCGAATCGCGAAACACAAGTTTGACACTGGTGCCGATTCTGTTGTCACAAAAATCGCTAAACTAAATTAAAATTCGCTAAAATTTAGTTTAGTCCTGTCAAACGACCAAACTCATTCTGAAATTGACTAAAGTGACATTTCTAAACTTATTATAGTTTGACAGCTCTAGTATCGTTTAGTTTTATTCAATTTAGTGAAAATGCCAATAAAGCTATTCTGAATTTGACGTTTTCACCTAAAATTAAGGTTGTGAATCTAATTTTAATCGCGATTAAAAAGGTGTAGAATAAAATTAGTTGTCATGAATTAAAATTTAAAACGCATTTTTCTCAAAGTTCTTTAGGTGTTTTGATGCAACTACGAATTGAAGAATCATTTATTATGGAAACTTATGCGATTGCAGCAGTTGTGGATACTCAAAAAAGGTAAATAAGAAAGTTATTGTTATTAGAAAAGAGACGATCTTGACGATGAACCCGTTGTTTGTTTCGGCATTTCTTCTCCAAAGTAGTCAATTGAGACATACCGAGTCCATCTATTTACAAAAGCGACCTGTAAAAGTAATATGAATCATAGGATTTATATCACTTTTACATGTCTGTAATGAAATTAGAACTGAATTTGTTTAGTATGCAAGTACTTGAATACCAAACGAGTTCATTTCATTTTAATTGATTTTAATACAATACGAAATGCATGCAATACAATAAGAATAAACATAAGGGAGCAAAACATCTCCTATTTTCAGTTACTTACATAAACAAGGCAGCCCGACAGTCAAAAAAACAATGCAAATGTTTCTTAACTGTACCCTATTTTAAGTGTAAGCCCACTAACCCTAAGACTATCCACTGACCATTGTCTCTCAAGATATATATCTTAGATCACAAATGTCTGTAAACAAAGTTATGGATGCTGTGTATTTATTATTGTGTTATCCAAGTATACCAGTGTATAAGTACACGTGTGTTCATTGTGACAATAAAATATTATTAGACGAGTCAACAATGTTGCAGAAAGACAAAAAAGAACAGTCAGGATTAGTTATCCATATTCTATCTATACTAGGTACTTATTATTACTTTAATATTGTTTTTGTTTTAGATACTCAACAATACAACAAAGAATTTTAGATGTTGATATTAATGTTGTGAATGTGTCAACAGTCTCCGGCCCAAAACACACACCCACTCGTAACCTGAAGAACCAGAACGGGGCTTGAAAATTGCACCTTCATATCTAAGAGAGGTAACATTGATAACATGTCTAATATTTACCTATTTTTAAAATAAAATAATTATGCAAATACCTAATACATATTGTATTCTCTTGTTTTATTCAGATTCTGCTAAGAGGACTGATTTGAAATGTTTGTTGGGTTCATCACATAGAAGTGTGAAGCATGCTATAAGGATTATGGATAAATAGCAAACTGCAGCACCGTCTTACCTTCACAATGATTGTGTGGCCATGAAATATTACTATAGTTGTACATCAGGAAACCATAGTGAGATGCAGTTATCACAACATGCCACTGTGTTTTATTTGGAATGAACTCGGTTTCAAGAAAGTATAGAAGGAATACTGTTGTCCCTGGAGTAAATATAAATAAGAGGCGAGGTTGTGGAAAGTAAATAAATTCAAAGTTTTCACAGGTTGTTTTATTTATTTGTGTACTTCTCACATCTGATTTCACACATTCACATTCTTATAGTAATAGCTGAACATTATAGAACTTGCTTGAAATAATGTTAAATACTGCATAATTGGGTAGTAGTTGTTTGGTTATCTGTTGCTGAGTAGTCAACTTCACTAATAACAACTTGTTTCCTATGAATTATCGAAGTCCAGGTATATTGATAGGCATCAAAGAATAAAACACCAAAACGTTGAAAATAATATTGAAGTCTTCGTTTTCTGCTCCTTAATTCAGTTGTTTTAATAGGATACGATCTAGGTACGGCCGTACCTAATCGAAGAGAATACCTACTTGTAGTCCTATTTTATTTATAAAACTAGCAAAGGCCCAATATTTTAAAAAATCGTCTTTGTTTATTTTGTAGATACATAAATATATACCTATTAACATGTCATAAACATCAATCAAATGTCATTACACTGACATCTGTGAAATAGTGACATTACGCTACTCCCCATATTTAATGTTTGTTGCTATCCCTTACCGAGTTAATTTTAATGTTTAAAAAAAACTGAGAACAGTTATAGAAAATTACATAGTGTGCATTGTACTGGCTTTAATTCATCACATTTCTTGAACATCTTATCTACGGTATTGTTGTTTTTAATTGTCCAAGAGCTATACTTTTACCCGGCATTGCGAGAAAATATTTAATCTAGCAAGCCTGAAAGTAATATGACACTCACAGATTATTGAAATAATTTTTGTTATATCTTAGATTAGTAAAATGTTAACAACAATTTAGTATTATGCTCCCTGTATTTTATTATTGATAAACAATCAAAGATCGGTATGTAATTGTACTCAGGATTTTTGCATTTCAGATCATATTGCTCACTTTCATTCACTCTTTACTTTAATTTCCTACAAATCGTAATCTATGGTTTACTCAATTAAGTGATGTCAAAGTCGATTTTTAGATACGTCAAAACTGTTTCTAAGTTTAAAGAGTCTGGTTTACAGAATAACTTTAAACGTTCTCTAAACTAAAATTAGAAAATTTTAGAGATAGTTAAGTTTAGTTTGGTGTACAACAGAATCGGCACCATTGTTCACGTAATACGATGTGTTGGTTAGACCCAGTTGGTATTTGTAAGTCTGATCCTAAGTGCTATCTACACATAGCTATTTACCTCAATGAACATACCTGTACAGTAGATCAATACAATGCTTTGGCAGCACTGTCTGCTTATTGGGCTTGTTCATGCCACAGACCAGTTTAGCCAGTATTTTGTTGTGAGCTATGCCAGCTGAACATGTGTAGCCTGCAATGCAACATAAACATACCGAGTCAGATCTTGTTGATGCAGCGCTATCATCGCGTTGAGTAAAAGTGCAACTTCACTTGGCGTTTTTGGCAAAAAAATCGCGTTACTTGTGGAAACTGAACCCTAGAGTTGTTGTTTTAAGGTTAATATTGTATTGCATCAAATACACAAATATTGAGTGAAACACACCTAGTGAAGTTGTACCATCATGGGCAAATATCCGTAGTTTGACGCATGGTGTCATATTTGTATTCAGTTGAAAAACGATCAGTAAAGAAGTTTGGGTTAAAACACAATATGTAGATAGAGCTTTACGGAATCTGAGACGGCGCCCGAGTGACGGATTGCCAGCCACATGGGTGCTGCAACTGAACAGGCCTAACTTTGCCACTGTAATCAGGAATCTTTATAGCAAACTAGCTTTTGCCCACGGCTTCGCTCGCGTTAAAAAGACACAAAAAGTATCCTATGTTACTCTCCATCCCTTCAAATATCTCCACTTAAAAAATCACGTCAATTCGTCGCTCCGTTTTGCCGTGAAAGAAAGACAGACAGACACACTTTCCCATTTAAAATCATTAAAATCATATTTATTTTGTAAATAGGTTATAAAATAACACTTTTACACGTCAATATTGTTTTTTTTTTTTATATTAAGCGAACGATGGAGCCGGTGTTTCGTAGCTGGACTGCTCTGAGAAGAAACATCCGAAACAAACTCAGAGGTCAAAGTCTCTTTTAAAGTCCATACAATCGTACTGGTCAAAAATGTGCGAGAACCATGAAGGTTTGTCTGAGGTACTCTCTAGATGAGAGAAGCACACAGATTTGAGTGGACCTGTCCAGACAGTGCAAGCATTTGTCAGTAATCGTTTAGCTCAACTAAAAACTTTAAGGAGCTCAACGTCTTGACGAACAGTACCAAAGTAAGCACATTTGGGTAGGCCGCATTAAATACTCAAACCGTCAGACTGCATATATATATAAAATAAAAAACATAACTTAGAAACAACTACCTCCATAGTCCTCACATTCACAAAAAATAATAATAATGATGATACAAAAAAATATATATATACTTCAAAAAGTACACATCAATGTCAAATAAAAATATAAAAAAATGTATATATATATATACTTTAAAAAGTACACATCAATGTCAAAATAATAATTAAATAATTAAATGTCAAAGAGAAAAAGAAGAAGAAAAAAATGTACATAAAGTAAATAATGGCCAATGTATTAATCGAAACAGCTCAATCCCAAGCATTACAATCCTCAATATAATCTTTAACAGAGTAAAAAGCTTTCTGACAGAGTTTACGTTTAATAAATAATTTAAATTTAGTAATGCTAAGTTCTTGAATTTGTCTGGGAAGTTTATTATAAAAGCGTATACATTGACATTTGAACGAACCACCTATTTTCTTAAGCCTAGTTGAAGGAACCACGTATTTGTTTTTGTTTCTCGTATTTATATTATGGATATCACTGTATTTTTTAAATTGATTAATATTTTTATGTGCGTACATCAAATTTTCATATATATATTGACACAGCACAGTCATAATATTCACCTCGCTAAATTTGCCTCTGAGGGAGTGACGAGGACTCAATTTATAAATTGAACGAATAGCCCTTTTTTGCAAAACAAAAATAGTCTGAATATCAGCGGCATTTCCCCACAACAGAATGCCGTACGACATCAAACTGTGAAAATAACTAAAGTAAACTAAACGGGCTGTTTCCAAATCAGTTAAACCACGAATTTTCCTGACGGCATATGCTGCAGAGCTTAGTTTCTTAGATAATTTATCTATATGGGGGCCCCACTGTAGTTTAGCATCCAAAGTTATTCCTAAGAACACCGTGGAAGCCTCGGGCTTCAATTCTTCCCCCTTTATTAAAACGCTGGTTTCTACTTGTCTAACATTTGGTAGCGTGAATTTAATAAGTTTCGTTTTTTTCTCGTTCAGCAGTAGATTATTTACGTTGAACCAGTTAACAATTGACTCTAGAGAATTATTTACGACGTCAGCACATAGTTGTTGACGTTTTAGTTTAAATAAAAGTGAAGTGTCGTCTGCGAACAACACTATATCATGCTTATCTTTAATAAGATAAGGCAAGTCATTTATGTAAATAAGGAACATAAAAGGGCCAAGAATTGAGCCCTGAGGGACCCCCATTCTTACAACAGATCCAGGTGACCTTTTACTGTTCACATCAACTCTTTGAATCCTATCACTCAGATACGAAGAGAGAAGATTCAGAGAGGAGGCCCGGATTCCATAGTGATGTAGCTTCCTGATTAAAGTTTCATGGAGAACGCAATCGAATGCCTTGGACAAATCGCAAAAAACGCCCAAGGCATTGCATTTATCTTCCCATGCATTATAAATATGTTCTAAAAGTTCAACACCGGCGTCAGTTGTTGAACGACCCCTTGTAAATCCAAACTGTTTTTTATGTAAAAGCTCAAGTTTATTAAAATATATTAGCATTTGGTTTAGTATTAATTTCTCAAAAATTTTACTAAAAGTAGGTAGCACTGAAATTGGCCTATAATTACTGGGGTCAGATGTGCTACCTGCAGATGTGCTACCTGATTTAAATAATGGTATTATTTTACTATATTTCATTAAATCAGGAAACTTACCACAATCAATACAATTATTAAAGATATCGGCTAAGGTAGGAGCAACAATATTTATAATAGATTTAGCAACATCAACAGAGTTATCCCATAAATCTGTAGTCTTTTTAACATTTAATGTGTGAAATGTTTTAATTACATTTTTACAAGTGACATGCTCGAAATGAAATTCAGAATCACAGGCCGGAACGTTTTCCTTAAGTAAAGCCTCTGCAGCTATGGGTGATGAATTTAAACATTTAGTAGTCGAAACGGGAATCTCTGAAAAGAACTTTTCAAAAGCCGCGGCGACTTCAAGGTCTGATTTAATTATCTTATCATCAACAATAAGGCTATAGTCACTACTTCGCTCCTTGGACTTTCCCGTTTCGCTATTAATGACATTCCATGTCATTTTGATAACATTATTACTATTTTTAATTTTATAATCCATACTAATATTATAAATGCGAAAGTAACTCTGTCTGTCTGTCTTTCTGTCTGTCTGTCTGTCTGTCTTTTCTTCACGCCTAAACCACTGAACCGAATTGAATGAAATTTGGTACAGATATAGTCTGAGACCCGAGAAAGGACATAGGATAGTTTTCATCCCGGAAATCCCCTGGGAACGGGAACTATTCTACGCAGACGAAGTCGCGGGCAAAAGCTAGTATTATATAAGTATTAATATTAGTAATAGTAGGTATGGATTTATTTATGGCTTATTTTATTGGCATAGCTATTGTAAATTAAATTACATAAAGTTGTGTAAGGTTGTTAGTCTTTAAACTAATATAAAGTTTGTAAGAAATCATTTCTGGATAACATTTCTTTTTGATAAAGTAGTAGGCAAAAGGTTCTAAGGTAGGTTCAATTTAATCTTACCAGTTTCAGCAAAAACAGCAGCCCTGATTTCACTGACTATGACGGCACCCACCAACAACCGTTTGGCATGTTCATAGTCAAACTCAATGTTCTCCACCCCACATGTGTGGATGTCTGCCAGAAACTCCTCTACGCAGTCATAGCCCAGGGCAAAGGTGTTGGGCATCACGTCTGTGTGCACTGTGTTCACATTCAAACTCTTTAGTCTCTGTTCCACCTGGAAAGATAAAGGAAGAAGAAAATCAGCATTTTTTTTTTATTTGATAGCATCTATTGACCACATGTTTTTTACAGATCATAGAGTTTGCTTGTGTAGTTTGTTTGATACAAAATATACATAGAATTTTTTTTATGTTTACAAATATACATAGAAATTTTTATCAAAATATCAGTTAAGTACTTTATGGATTGGAGAAAACTTTGATTAGGGGTGGCCCATTTTTGGTAAAACTTCTAATCAAGTATTAAGTAGCAAAAAAATTGCTCTCCCAATTTTACTTAATTTATAGGAACACTAACAGGAGTAGTAATGTCCAAATAAGCTTCATCTATTGAAGCTCTCTCCAAGAGGGGTGTGAACCTCTGTAAGATTCTTGCTACTTCTTTGCCGGCTTCTCTGTACCTGAATGAAACATAAAATGATGTTATCACATAACAGACAATGGCTAAAGTTTCCATTATGAGCCGTCGAGTTGATAGTACATATTTTATTTGTAGATAGTACTCACTAACTGAAGGCTTTTTCACGTAGATTTAAGGTTAGGAGACTCACGGTTTACGAGAAATTTTTTTTTGAAGTTTACATATTTCCATACAAAATGAAAAATAATACGCCATTTTTAGGTTAGATGAATTGTCAAAGTAAATGTCAAATTTGACGTTTTACGTTTCGTTCACGGCGGAGGGGTGTTTCGTTCAATTTTATCATGTCTTTAATACAAATATATTTTGAAAACTAATAAGGATCGTCAATCCGAGCGCGATCGATCAAAATTTTAGGGCGCCCCGACTCGGACAGGTTAGGTTAGAAGGAGGTGGCGGGGTCATAGTGAGCGAGCGAAGCGAGCGAACAGACCCCGCCACCTCCTTCGTGGTTATTTTTTTTTAAACCACCCAGAAGTAGGCGCCCCGCAAAGCGGGGCTCCGTCGAGTTATCTTTTTTAGACATTAGAGTGGAAAATAATTAATTTTACACGAAAAAATCCTAACTTAACCTCAAAATTGACGTAACATAACCTCAAACTTTGATCATCGATATCTCCGTAACCATGGGGCTCCTAAAGTTGGGAGTGGTATGGGGGGGCTTCCCCCCTTCCCCCCCACCCCGCCCACCCACCCCCACCCCCGGATTCGACGGCTCATAATGGAAACTTTAACCATAAAAGGTGAAAAATGAGCCTTTTTTATCACAGTTGGATAAAAAACAGTTTAGTTTTAGTTTCGCTCGGCTTGTTTGCACACAGCCTCATAAGTGGGTATATGTGTGTATGGCATGTTGCCTAACACCATCTCACACTGTCTTAAAACCTTAGCAGACTTAGCAGTTTGCTATAAATTTCTGGGAGTGATTTAGGGTGTTGGAGTAGTTCTGCCAGTTGTGTGGTCACACTGCTACACTTCAGAAGGATGTGATGCTAACAGTTTAGGTAAATAATAGAGACAAATGGAGAAATTACTTTGTAATGTCTGCTTTACCCCTCAGGCATGGTACAGATGGCAGTTCTATGTCAGGGCATTTCTCTTTGGCCTCATCTCCTCGCATGTGGCGGCCGACCCCTTGAGCCCGGGCTACATAGTTCACGGCTATGATCCTGAGAAATTAAAAATGGAACGAATAGAAAAACATACAAATATGGTATATGGTGGATAGTATAGCCATATTCTGTTCTGACTTACCCTCCACCCTTCCACGGATTGTACTGCACTACGGCAATAGGTTTCCCTTTTAATTCTGGGTTAAGTTTCTCTTCTACTTGGCAATAAAAACAGTCCATGTCTATGAGCACAACAACACGATTATCTTGCTGCATTTTGAGTTTATTTTATTAAAACTTACAAAATATTTGGTAAAGGTCATTCCGTCAATATTTAAAAAGATTTTATATACATACGAGCCGATATTTACATAACCAATATTTATCTACGCGCCAAAAAACTTCCCAAATCCACTGAACAAAAAACTTATACAGCAGCAGCACACTACACAGCACAGCTGATTTTGTTGATATTGACATTTGACAGTTGACAAATGACACAACACAATGCTTTGACAATGAACCATAGAGTAAAGTAATATCAATGAACCCTGTTCTCTGTTGGACGGGGCCTGACTCCAAAAAAAGGTTCTTACGCTCAAAATCGCATTGAATACTTATTTATTTTATATTTTTATTTTGATTTTATTTCTATTGACTACTAATAGAATACTCAAATGAAAATCTGTACAATATACAAATAAATATGGCTAACTTAAAACTAACTAAAAAAAACTAATTAATATCTAAAACTAAAATAAAACTAAAAATTAAAATATAAATAAAAAGGGGTTATCCGTCGGCGTCGTAAAACTCGTCATCACTGTCGACGGGCAGCGTGCCCAGAAGGCTGGCAGCATTGCCACGCTGAATTGCGATGCTTAATCTTTGGGCAAAGTAGATGCCAGCCTTCTGATCACGTGAAGTGTCGACTAAACGTTTTGCAATCTCTTTGTAAAGAGAACGGGCACTCGGGCCCCATGGTCCCAAAGTTTCAACCCCAAACGGCTCAAAAATATAATTACCAACTAGGTTGTTATATTTCCGCCGCTTGAGGTTTTCTGCTTCGGCAGCAGCAGTGCCCGCACACATTCCAGAACTAGGAAGATGCGATGGCGCAAGGGTGTCGACGCACGTAGCGTCCCACACCAAAGGCCTACCCAACTTCCAAGGCAATAATGACATTCCGTCTGGTCTCTTCCCATCGTCCCGTACCAGCCCAATGGGTTCTAAGATGGCTGGAACGCCGGCGGTAACAAGAGCTCTGCGGATAATGTCATTAATATTTGCATGACGTGGAATGCGACCTGCACTCCTGCTGCAAGAGAGGCCATGGTGACCGAGGCTGTCGACAGCTTCACCACATCGGCAGCGATGAGGAGTACAACATGGTGTACCTAAACGCAAACTTGTGGCGATACGGAAAGTATTGTCATCCAACTTAGTGCCTATGTTGGATGACGGTAACGCACGCAACCACAGTCCCGATTCCCATTCAGCAACAGCCAGTAGGCGAGCTCGCTCCGCAATGTTGGTACACGTCTCAAGAAGGTTATTCCGTGCCAACATACAGAGCGGCTCGTCCCACAGTCTCTGTGATGAACGGGTACCGGGAGGATCTTTGCCTGGGCAAGCCATTTTCCAAGCATTTATGGCTTCAGTCAAGCAAGGTACTTCGGAGCTAACCAAAGAAGAGGAAAGTATATTCCTGGTCAGCTCCTCAGTGCTAAAGACTGAAGACAGAAATGCAGGGAGACTAATACTGGAAATTTTGCGGACGCCTAGGCCACCTAAACGAATAGGAAGAGTGGCCTGTAGCCACGCCCGATCGTCCAAATCAATGTTCAAAATTGCTGTTAAAGAATTTCGCATAATTTGGTCGATTTTGTCTAAAAGTGTAGGGTGTCTCCATAACGGGGAGGAACGAGCAAAATAAATGAAATTAGGGCCGAAACAACAAAACCGAACCAGAGTTAAAGCGGAGTGAGTGCTAATTTTTAGGAGTCTTTCCGACATATCGTTGAATTTTTGAATTTTGTCCTCGACAAAATTTGGGAAAGACTCCTCTAGAATTGGAGACCCTAGGAGGTAAAGTGAACTTTTATCAACAATTTTGATGTTTGGTGCTATTGAAGAGAATTTGGAAATTGTGGTCTGTCTGTCTGTATTGTCTAAAATGTGCAGTTCGCATTTGGAAAAATTTAGTTCGAGGCCAATGGCAGAAAAACTAGTTTTTAAAAACTCGAAATCCGATAATACAGTATTAACATCACCTCCGAGGGTCCCGTCATCCAGATACCAAACATTAAATTCAGAATTTAGCTGTCGAATAATAGGTTGAATGGCTAAACTAAAAATGGCAGGCCCAAGAGGGTCGCCTTGTTGACACCCAACGGCGGATTTCAAAAGGTGGTCTTTGTATAATAATTTTGAGGGGTAACGATAACATTGCCAAAGGAATTTATAGATTTCGGGAATTTCTTTTTTTATTTGTTCCAACAAGGCGTCCCTATTAACTGAGTTGAAGGCGTTCTTGATGTCCACCTTCAAAATGACCTCACCTTTGCCACAATTTAGATAAGTGGAAACGGCATGTACGGCAGCCTCACAGCCCCCTCTTGACCCAAAACCAAGCTGAAGGGGCTGGAATTTTTTAGATAAATTGTCACTAAAAATTCTACAGCAAATTTTGGCTGCCGTACGCCTGAAGGTGGAACCAACGGCAATGGGACGAATACCACCATCCTTCTTGCGCAGGGCGCAGAGATTCGCCCCGTACAAGACATCGATGATGGCTTCGTCCACATTGCCGGACAACATAAGGTTGATAAGAGCCGTTAGCTCCCTCAAAAGGGCCTCACCAGCTTCCCCGGCGCTTGCGCTTATTAGATCTTTTAAATGTTGAGGCGTCAAGCCGTCGAGGCCGCCGGCGGAACCACTCTTGAAGGAACCAACGGCCGCCATCACATGCTGGGCTGTAATGATGAGAGAATCAGATGATGAGTTCAAATCCGGTGGGTCGGGAAAAGTGAGGTCATCTGCTGGGACGGGGTGCTTACTCTCAAGAGCTGCAAGAGTCTCTGGAGAGAAAGGAGCAACCACATCGCTGCTAAAAAGAATCCTGGCGGCGCCCCTGATATCACCATCGCTTAATTTAGCCTCTACATGGTGGTATATGTCTTTATGACAAATTCTCGACGTCGGAAATTTTGAATCCAAAAATGAAACCGAATTGTTACAATTGTCTTTAATTTGAGAAGTAAGAGTTTTTTTTGGTGCCAAATTTTTTTGTACGTGTAGGACTTTATAAGCGAAAGTGAGCAATTGCTCCCATGCGGCCAGCGAGTTCTCTCGGACGACAGCGCGGACACATCGTGCCAAGTGGCTGGCCACGGTAGGCCTGGCGCCTCGAGGAACTCGCTTCAATATAGAGGTCGAATTTTTTAATTTGGATAGTGTTTTCCAAAAGGGAATTTTGTTGCTGTTAGATTGTAAAGCCGCTGAGGCCGAGAGAGAAACAGGGCCCGTTAGGTTTTTGTGAACCTTACCACAATGTATTTTAAGGCCTCGTTTCCCTCTAAAATACCTCGTTGGGGAGCAATGGGGGCAGCTCACCAGAGATTGCAGCGATGTGGGAAGGTGGACATCATTACTTTCCGTATCACTTTGATTAGCGAAGGACATTTATTTACACAAACTAAAATAAAAAATTGACACTTACGTTATCGACTTACTTATTAAAACACACGTAATACAAAAAAAACACAGAAAATAGATAATATATAAATAAAAAAAGTGACTGAAAGAAGATGATTGACAGCTGGGAAAATGACATCGGGCTGAATTGGAGTCAGTGCGCAGGTCGTCGGCCAGGCAACGCGCAGAGCGTCGCCTGGCAACAGCTTAGGCGTGACAAGCGTCTGTTATTTTGGTAGTTGACACTTTTAAGTAATATCTTTCAATAATAAATATATACACTCGGCGCCGCAGCGCCACCCGGGTACCACACGCCTTGGTTCAATCAATTCTATGAGAGTTGTGTGGGCGGTCTTTAGTGGCAAAAATGGAATTGAAGTCCGTGCGCAGGTCGTCGGCCAGGCAACGCGCAGAGCGTCGCCTGTATTATATATATTGTATATTATATATTGTATATATTATATATTGTATATTATATATTATATATTGTATATTATATATTGTACGTATAAAATTAAATAAACCAATAAAATAACAGTATATCGAAAAAAAAAAAAAAAAAAAAATGAAAATAGCCGCGTACCCACCTAGCGCACAGGCTCGCGCGGCAGCCTCGCGAGCCAAATGCCTCGGCTGGTGTGGACGTGCCTCGGCCTGCCTCGGGCGCGCGTTTGCTCGACCGAGCACGGCTCGGCCCCGAGGCATTTGGCTCGCGAGCCTGCCGCGCGAGCCTGTGCGCTAGGTGGGTACGCGGCTAATCTACAATATCCTTTCAGGTAATTTTTTTTTAAATACCTATTTAATATGCTATCCCCCGCGGTTTCACCCGATGTGTGGTTTTACATTTAAATGGTATATCCAACACATTTTTTTAAATTCGGTTCCGGACTTCCGATTCCCTTTAGTAGCACATTTAACCATACAAACAAACAAACAAATTCTTCCGCTTTATAATAAAAGTATAGATTAAATTATTCTATGCATCTGCGGATGTGCATAACGGCTTAAATCTTTAAACGCACTTATTCGTTAATTATTCCTCAAAAGTCAATTATATTGTTAGCTTAGTAGCTTATCAGCTATTTAACAAAAGAGCAATTATTAATTATTATTGACTTAAATTTAAAATGGTTTAAATGTGTTATTGCTGAAAACGTGTATGTACCACTAACATGATTAAATTTTAAATGTTGTTTTAGGTTTTTTTGAATTTATATGATGATTCTTTTGGCAAAAAAGGAAAGATTTTTTTTCATTCCAAATCTCATTTCAAAATTATTAATATTCTTTAATTATTTGCCATATTTAAAGCCAAACAGTTAACAAAATTATACGAACGTAAATTTAAAAAGCTACCACGCGCGTAATAAACATCGAACATTAAAAGCGAACAACACAACATTCCACTGACGCGTTGAAAACGACACTGAACTTAAAAAAGCAACTATCGAAAAGCATTCAATGGAATTAGAACCCTTATAAATTAAACGGCGACCATTAAAACCAATTTTAATACGTTGTTGTCATATTAAATTCGGTAGGTGTATACACTCGTGAATCACGATAGCTACCAAATAGTCGAAAGAAATACATTTTTGTATCTTAATTCAATTATTTTAAGATCTATTATCGTAAAGTAACAGTTCGTCTATCGATTGAAATTGTATTAGCACGCCATCTATCGGGCACTTGCAAAAGCGACATAAAACCTCGTTTATATTCATTCTTGCCACTAGATGGCATTAGTGTCTATAAAATTATCAAATCTTATAAAACTATTAATTTAAAGAAATAGCAAATAATGTTAATTGCTCAACATTATAAATGTACATAAGTGCTTAACTCATTTAACCTGCTTTATTATTTGCTTTACGTTTAAACGCCCATTTCTGTCGCAGGTACGCCTCTCCTCTCTCAAAATATTTTTGACATTGACAATTTCGTTCTGGAGCGCGGGAAACTATTGAATTTGGCGGACGTGTTTAGCTGCGATTTTAATAATTTTAATTGGTTTGGGTTGTCTAATTAGTGTATATATTTAATTTTAGTGTGTAATTATTATATTTTTTCGTAGTTAGATAAGTTCTTCTCCTAGTGGTAAGTCTTTTTAACTTTATTTTTATGATGGATCCGCCTGAGGACCCAGGCGGGACATCCAATTTAAATGATAATGTTGCTCACTATATAACTATTTCCAATAATGACACCAGTGTCGACACCGATGGGTCGGCTAGCATCAAGGGCAAGCGTAAGAGACTTTCGGAAAGGCCAACGGTTTGCAAACATTGTAATAAAAAAAGACGCAAAATTGGCGGGAGACGAACTGATTGTGCTTGCACATCAGATAATATTACTGAAATACCAACATTACCAACTTCAAATTCAAACATTTTAAACCCCACTACACCGTCACCACAACTTTTAAATGGTCAGGGCTCTCCTCAGTCGGCTGTGGCACGATTGAGCTATAACGACTCGGATGCTTCCCCTTACATTGTTCATGTTCAACGGGAACAGTTATCCCCAGAAAGCAACACTTTTTTACACCCAATTACTTTCGGTCGATTTTTAAAACGCCACAATATTTTCGGGGTTGTCAATGGTTCTCTGAAGAAAATTGGAAGGAATCGGATTACTATTTCTTTCACTAAATATGAATATGCAAATGATTTTTTAAATAATATTGAACTAAAAAAAGAAAAGTACAAAGCATTCATTCCGTCCTTTTCAGTCACCCGCATGGGTGTCGTAAGAGGCGTACCTGCAGAATGGTCAGATGATGAGGTATTAGACAACATCTCTGTACCATATGGTTGTGGTAAAATTCTCAAAATAAGAAGAATAAAAAGGAAATCCATTGTGGATGGAAGTCCCAATTTCATTAACACCCAAACAGTAATCCTGACATTCGATGGTCAAGTGTTACCTAAAAAAATATATATATGTTACAATTCTTTAGAAGTAGAACTGTATATATATCCCACTATTCAATGTTACAATTGCTGTAGGTTTGGACACGTGAAAAGTGTTTGCAGAGCAACGCCTAGGTGTTATAAGTGTGGAAAGGGTCATACAGGAGACTCTTGCACTGTCAGTGAAGACGAAGTGTCTTGTTGCCTGTGCAAGGGCTTCCATGAGGCCATTAGCAAGAAATGCCTTGAGTATATCAGACAAAAAGATATAAAAAATACTATGTCTAAAAGCTGCATTTCTTATGCAGAGGCAGCCAAGTTACATCCTCCTGTTTCAAGAATATCATATGCTGATGCCTTAACTTCCTCTCCTAATATAGATAACCATAGTAATACTTCTCTACCTAAAGGCTATTCTTTAAATACACCAAATAAAACTTCTTATAAAAAAACAGTCTTTATTAAACCACGCTCACCAGTACACAATTCTTCGAAAGGCTATGATCAGCAATTTCATCAGGACCTTTCCAATGATTTAAATAATCAGAATTATAAGAATGGTTGTGCTCTTCAGCAAAATTTGTCTGAAGCACCCATTAAGGATTTAATTATTGCACTCATCAAAATGTTATCTAATTCTAACAACAATCAACCGTCCAACGCTGCTACAGTACTCGCTACAATTACTGATACCAACAATCATGAACAAGTTACAAACCAAAGTGTTCCAGTGGAACTGCCGAAGCGCAGTCTCTAAAAAATATGAAATTATTTATTTAATTAATAAATATAAACCATTTGTTTTTGCTCTTCAAGAGACATGGCTTAAACCAGGATCTTTGTTTAAGATACCTGGCTATTCCTGTCTCAGAGAAGATCGGTCTGATGGCTATGCAGGGGTAGCTCTGCTCATCAGACACCCGTATACTTTTTCACATATTCCTATACCTGTACATAGCAATGAATACTCCATCATTGCAGCTATTGTAAATAATATTTGTATAGTTTCTGTATATATTCCCCATCCCTCTAATATTATTTTTAATGAACTTCAACATATTTTTTCAACTCTTCCTAAACCTTTTGTAATATTAGGTGATTTCAACAGTCAACATCAGTGTTGGGGTAGTTCATCTACTAACAGTTATGGGCAGAATATTTTAGATATTATTGATATAAACAACTTATGTATTCTTAACAATGGTAGCCCAACTAGACGAACTGCTCCTCATGAAGGTTTAAGTGCCCCCGATTTAACTATTTGCTGTCCCAGTTTAGCTTCCTCTTTATCTTGGTCTGTTTTATCTTCTTCTCATGGGAGTGATCACTTCCCAATAGTTGTTTCCTTCCCTTTTTCCTGGAAATCTTATCCTAATCCTCCTCCACATATGAAGTATAAACTCACTGATGTTGATTGGTCGACTTTTAAAGATCTCTTGGATGCTAACATTTATCAGTTACCTGAAATAAAAACTGGGGATGAACATTTATGTGCTGAGGCTCTGGCAAAATTAATGATAAGAACTGCAGATACTCTTTTTCCCGTTAAAAACACGGCATTAGGGAACATTCCTTCTCCCCCTTGGTGGGACAGGGAATGCACCCTTACAATCAATAAGAGGAAACAGGCCGAATTACTTTATAATCAATTGTCTAGTGACGAAAACTTTGAAACATTGTGCAATGCTATTACTGAGACTCGTAGACTTTTTAAGAAAAAGAAATTTGAAAGTTGGAGACGTTTTTGTCAGAGCATCTCACCTGATGTGCACCCATCGGTTGTATGGCGAAATATAAGAAGGTTTAGGTCTGCATTCAAGGAATCTTCATCAAATTTTCTTCCTTCTAACCTGTCTGAAAAGTTTCTAGATAAACTGGCGCCTCCGTTTGTTCCGGAAGAATTATTATTGAACCCTATCCCATTCTCGAATAATAACGACGCTTCTAATCTTAATAATCCATTTTCTTGTTCTGAACTCCAAGGTGTTCTGTCTCACCTTAAAGACTCGGCCCCTGGAGCTGACGGGATTCCATATTCATTTCTGTCAAACTTAGGTGACACATCATCTGTTTATTTTTTAAATCTCATAAATTCTATTATGTTAACTGGCAATATTCCACCAAACTGGAGGTCACAAATAGTTATCCCCATTTTAAAACCTGACAAAAACCAATCTGATTATAATTCTTATCGCCCTATTGCACTTTCTTCTGTTCTTTTGAAAGTAACAGAGCATTTAGTCAAGAATCGTTTAGAATGGTTCATTGAAAGTAATAGGTTACTAAGTGACAGCCAATTCGGTTTTAGGCGGGGTAAAAGTACCATCGATAGTTTGAGTATTTTTACCACTGACATTAGATTAGCATTTTCGGAAAATAATAATGTAGTTGCAGCTTTCTTAGATATAACTTCAGCATATGATAACGTAATAATTTCTATTCTTAAAAATAAACTTAATAAATTGAATGTCCCTGTACTGCTTGTTAACTTTATCATCATTTTGTTATCTGAAAGGCGTATTGATCTATTAATAGAGGACTTAAGCTATAGCTCGAGACTAGTGTGGAAAGGCTTGCCACAAGGCTCGGTACTGTCCCCTATATTATATAATATTTATACTCATGATTTAGAAACCTCACTTGGCAACGAAATAAGAGTATTACAATATGCAGATGATCTTGCTTTATACACAGTTGATAAATCCATTCCTACAGCTTGTTTTCAATTAACTTCTGCACTTAAACTATTAAAAAGTTGGCTTTTTGACAATGGTTTAGAGTTATCAACTTCTAAAAGTACTGTGGTTGTATTTTCAAGAATGCGATTTCCTCCGCCTGTCTTTATACATTATGATAATGAGCTTATATCTGTTAAATCAAATGTTAAATTTTTAGGAGTCATTTTAGACTCAAAGCTCACTGGGTTACCCTACTGCGATTATATAACTGTAAAGTGTGAAAAACGCTTAAACATCTTAAGATGTTTGTCTGGGGTTTGGTGGGGAGCACACCCATATTCTTTAAAGCTCTTATACAATGCGCTTATAAGAAGTGTTATAGACTATGGCACTTTCTTGTTAGAACCTGGTAGTACTCTAGCTTTTAAAAAACTTGATAATATACAGAGTAAAGCGTTGCGAATAGTTTCCGGAGCCATGAAATCCAGTCCCATAAATTCTTTACAAGTTGAATGTGTAGAACCTCCCCTATTTCTTCGTCGGCAATATCTTTGCGATAAATTTCTATTTCGTTCATTACAGTTTTCTGATCATCCACTTCATACTAAACTTACATTTCTTCTTGACCAATGTAACTCTTCCAGTTATTGGTCAAATAAACAACCACCAAGGCTTGTTACCAGTTTTAAAAAATTCAAGGCATTTCCTGCTCCGACTTATGGCACAACGGTTTACCCTATATTTCAAACAGACTTTAAATCACTTATTTTTAATCCTGACATTAATTTTCCTTTAAAAGATGAGAAAACAAACCGTTCCTTACTTAATTGTAGTGTAAACAGCAATTGGGTAAATTGGCACCATATATACACCGATGCGTCGAAAATCTCTAACGAAGGTTGTGTTGGTATAGGGGTTTTCCATTCACAATACAACATTGTCCAAAAAATCAAATTACCTCCGGAGTCATCCGTATTCACAGGCGAATGCTTCGGGCTGTTAAAGGCTGTAGAATACATATTATTAATGAAACTGAAAAGGACGGTAATTTTCTGTGATGCTTTGAGTGTTTTACAATGTCTGCACAAATTTCCTTTTAAAACAAAAACAGTTTATCCGATTATTATAACTACTAGAAACCTCTTACAGCAGTGTTTGTCACTTGGTTTTTTAGTTACATTTTCTTGGGTCCCGGGACATAGCAATGTGGAGGGAAACATTCGAGCTGATCGGCTTGCGCGTGAAGCGGTTGATTGTGGGGATCAATGCCCATTTATAAATTACTGCCACGATCTGATTAATCTTCCCATGAAATTCCTCAGGGAGTCATGGGAGGATTATTGGACCCATACTACAACTACAAAAGGAAAATATTTTGCCTCAATTCAGCCAACCATACCTTCAAAACCTTGGTTTTTTAGAATGCACTTTGATAAAATTACAACCACTACTCTTATCCGGATGAGATTAGGTCATGTCTGTTCCCCAGAGCACCTTGCCCGGCTCAATATTCTAAATTCCAACCTGTGTAGTTGTGGTGAGGATGTGGGGGATCTGAATCATATTTTCTTGTCCTGCCCACTCAACAACCATTACATTTTGTATGACAGTTTGCAGATCCTTGGTGTTCCTTTCCCTACTTCTATTCCTGTCCTTTTATCTTTAAATGATTTTAACATATATGAGTGTTTGTCTATTTTTATAACCACTAATTCTATTCGAATTTAGTACTTTCTAAATATATTTTTATTTATCTATTACTATGTAATTTCCTTTTCATTTCTTTTTTATTGCATATTTCCCTTGTACATAATAATCCAACCCAATTCCTTTTTTATCCTCGTTTCCAAATTATCCTAACTTGTAAATAAAGTTTCCCCCGTTTGTTTGTGGCATTGCGCAAATAGCGACTTGCCAAGAAAAAAAAAAAAAAAAAAAAAAAAAAAAATTTCGTTCTATTTCGTTCGCGTGGTAATTGTAAGTTATGTTTAAAATAAATAAATATAATTTAAGTATCCATCATGGTCATGTGTAGTTTACTAAGTTGTAGTTTGAGGAAAGACAAAAATAACCCTGATTTAACATTGCACAGGTAAGTAATGCCCCAATATTATTGCGATTGTACTACATATCAAAAGAAATAGTGTATTTGTAGACCGTCCTAATCTTCCAATTTTTCTATTACTCTCCTCATTATGTATCCTTTGTCTGTTGTGTATTTTCAATTTATTATTGCTAGCGACAATTTCTGTTTACTAGCTGTTGCCCGCGGCTTCACTCGCATTACCTTGCACTTACTTTACACAGCATAAAGATATTTTGCTGCACCTGATATTTTCGCTGGCACGACTGCTGAGCACCAGAGCACCAAGTTCCTAGGTTCAATTCACAGGATGAACAGAGTTATAGAGTTTTTCATAGGACATTTAAAATCTCAGTAGCAGGCTGAGTTTTAGTTTGTTTCTTGTAGTTACCTAATGGAAATATGCTTTGTCAGAGGTATACAATAGGTCAGTGGGTAGTCTTAGACAATAAAAATATTGTATGCCTCTGACAAACCATTGATAAAATGCAGACATTTAAT
This sequence comes from Athetis lepigone, assembly GCA_033675125.1. Classification (NCBI taxonomy): domain Eukaryota; kingdom Metazoa; phylum Arthropoda; class Insecta; order Lepidoptera; family Noctuidae; genus Athetis; species Athetis lepigone. The sequence goes on along the minus strand of CM066239.1, from coordinate 19,332,668 downwards.
ACCTACCAATAGCATAATATCAGAGGCAACGTTTAAATGTGTTGTATTTCATATTTTTAGTAAATAAAATAAAAAAAACATAAAATAGAATAGTAAAAGTGCAGTGAATAACATATTTTATATCCATAACCTGATTTTGTTTCAGATTACCTAAAAAAGATTTAACAAGGAAGAAATGGTTAGACATTTTAGGATCTGAAAACTTGAATTTAAATTCAAAATGTATTTATATCTGTTCAATGCATTTTGAAGAGTCCTGCTTTAATAGAACTCTTGATGTAGTCAGGCTCCAGGATAACTCTGTACCATCACTGAATATACAAGAAGTAAGTAACTAGAGACAGAAACTTATCAAATTCCTTGAATGTAGAACCATCAAGTATAGGTGTACTTGTTTGTATGTCTACTGTCCATAAAATGGTGGGTTACTGCTGATATAAAAACTGCAGAAAGATTGCTTACTACTTGAGTGAGGGTACCACAGAGTAAGTATAACAGCTTACTTTGTGGGCAACACTAAGCATATTTTATACTTGAATATGAAATGTGTAATAATAATAAGTTATCTGGGTATCATATCCTCATACTAAATTATGATTTTTTTATTTAATTTCTCACAGAGAACCCGTCCACAACCAGTGACAGAGACTAGTACCTTAACTACTGAAGAACTTTATAATCAATCAATGATGCAAAGTGGATTGGTGAGTATCAACTTACTATTTTGTAAAATGCTTGTACCTACTTAACCTACTGTACTGAAATTGTAACAATAATGTTTATGCAATTACTTTAGACATATCTGCAGTCAGAAAAAATTAAAAAACTCATGAAAAGATGTGCTGACCAAAGAAGAAAAATTACAAGAATAGCAGAGACTATTAGGAGACGAGACAAGAAAATAGCAGAATTAGATAACACAAGAAGAGACTTAATTAAGGAGATTAAAAAGAGGAAATTAATAGTTAGTGAAAAGTCTTTGTTTTTGAATGAATCTGCCGGTTCCAAGGATTTGGTTCAAAGAAGAAAAAATTCAGCAAAGAAGTTCTACTACATAAAAGCACTGAAAAATCATTGAGGTACATTGTAATTTTGCTATGGAAAAGCCTATTCAAAGTGAAAGAAGTTATAGGCAACAAACTCAGCAATCAATAGCCCAGCTCTTTTAGAGGAAGAAAGTTCAAGCTGAATAAGCTTGGTTTAAACTAAGGTCTCTTCTCTCTAGTGCTGCAGAATAATTAAAAGTCCACTTTTATTGTAGATCAGCTGTAAAGCAGTTTGTAAAAATTCTATAGACTTTAATAAGGATTTAAATGAAATAAAAGTACGAAATAATAATAATTTATTAAAACCCTTGACCGTAAGTTGCGTTCCATCTCACATATTGTCCCAGGTCATCTTGCGACACACTTGGCCTCACTCTTTGTAAGGCATTTATAAAATCTTGTACACAAACTGGACGCACCTGAAATTTATTTTTCAATTGTTTTGCACTTCCGAAGAAACGCCGCTAGCCGAAGGAGAATACTATGAGGCCTCTTTTATACAAGTAATTTGACAACAGCATTTGATGACTTGTTTTTTATGTAAAAGATTTCGCCTCTGGTAAGCTGCTTCCCACTAGAGTGATCTCACTAGCTGGCGAAACTAAGATAATTATAAAAGTATCGCAAATAATCAGCCAACCTACCACAGCTTTTGCACAGTTTAACGATCCATACAGTTGTAAAACGAATGTACTTGCATAGAGCAACGGCGGGGATCTCGAGGGGAAGTGGGCGGCGCGGATCGCTGCCCGCGAGTGCGCGTAGTTGGCGGGCGAAACTCTGGGGCTAACGCATCCGTGTAAATCGCGAGCGAGTTTTCAAGAATCATTGAATAAACTAATTATAATGGTGCACACTTCTTGTTCTGTGTACGGATGTACCTCGACAACGAGACACAATAAGGATTTAAGATTTTATAGATTTCCCCGTGACGCGAGGTAAGTTTATTCTTATAAATTCGTATTAAACAGATGGGTACCTACTAATATTTATTTTGTATAAACTAATAATACCCGTCGTGTTTATAGTTACGTATATAATTATAGTAGGTACGAGTAAAGTTAAGTTATACACGTATTCGTATACGTTATATTATTACAATAGGAAAAACATTTCAATCGGCATCATTTATATTTCGTGTATACGCTTTGCGAACGGGCTATCTCAGGCACTTGGACTGTTAGGTTATTTATTTATACAAAAGTTAAAAAAACTAAAACCTGACTACGAAAAAAACCCGGATAAAACAATAAGCAAAGGTAACTAACAGTCTGTTTCCAGGTTATGACCGTAGTCGCATGCAGCTGTGACCTGTCTTTTTTTCTTCTAAAGCTTGTATCTCGAAAACGGTGTGTCCTATCGCAAAAATAATGAAAAATTTGCCCCCCTTTATAAAACCGCCAGCCGCGTAATTCTCACATGTAGGTTATATTCAATTATGAAAAAAGTCTTTTTTGACAACCCTTGCACAATTGCACGCGGTAGCGTAAATACCTACACGGGCGGCGGCGGCGGCGGTGTCGTCCGACATCAAAGGCGTTTTCCAACTGTATGGATCGTAAAACTGTGGCTTTTGCGTGATAATTGTTTAAGGTCATAGCTCATTAGAGCCACCCGGCACCCACTCCGCACCGACTCGCCTCCTGCGGCTTGTATTCTTTATTATGGACTTGTATGGGCATGCGCTCACTATATCAACTCCGTAGCGTCACCAGATCGCAGATCGCCTCGGTTATAAGCACTTCACGCGCGGACGGCGGGTGGACCACTCGGTGACAACTCGCTGCTCGAATGCTTGCCTTGCGTTGACGCTAACGCGCGGGTATTATATTAACCGACTACTCGGTGGCTCTAATGAGCTTTAGCCTTACCTAGATATCACGAAATGAGTTGTGCCATACCACATAAAAACATCATATAGCTTGGAAAAAGACATAATGTTATGTATCTACCTTATTCCTATCAATGCTGACTATTTGCGAGAGCGGCACGGAGCGTATGGGTCCCATGGCGGCTTCAGAGCAGAGAGACTTCATGTCGGCGCCCGAGTAGCCTTCCGTCAGGTTGGCGATCTCAGACACGTGCTGCGGCGTCAAGTCGTTGTCTTCGTTCGCTAGGAGATTGCTTATTATCTGCTTACGAGCCTGTGAATTAAGTGTAAACTGAATAGAAATATTCTCTTTACCGAAATCAGTTTACAAGAGACTTGGAAAAGCAAGTGCTTGCGGCGAAGTGCCTTATGGAGCAAATAAAGTTCTTTATAGCCTAGGCTTGTTGACTAAAAAAAGTAGTTACTTCGTCAGTTAGATAATCAAAAAATTTGGGTCTCGAATTTTTTTTTCTCGTAAACAGAAATTGACGACGATACAATCCGTTGAAGTTTTGCGAAACGTCACGCCTAGGTACAATATTTAACTGAGACTTTTTATAATACATACTAATTTTTTCAAAACTATAGGGGTTGAAAATGAAACACACATACTCCAGGAGGACAGTAAAATGCAAATTACGGGAGGGGACATCATGACGAATCGGCACAAAATTTACCATAAATCATTGTTTTTAGATGGCACGTAGTTATGAAGACGTCAGACGAGACGTGAGCGAAATCTTCGGTGAGGACTTCACTGATGTGTCCTACGACTCTGATAGCGAAAGCGCCAACGCGTCAGACAGGTAAGAAACCCAACAACCTAATTGTTTATTGTAGTGCTCATATCAAAATATAACGGTTTTTTTAATCCGTCGAACACACGTGACAATGGTGCCGATTCCCTTGTTCACAAACTTAACTAAGTTTAGGTTACGTGCATCTTTCTCTTTCCATTTCATTAAGAAAAGGACAGAAGATAAAAAAATAGTTTAGATCTGTCAAATTAAGACGCTTCATAGACAATTTAGACGCGATTAAACACATGGCCACTAAAAATAAAAATAAGTCGTTTTTTTTCAGGCGCTGTCTAATTTGACAGGTCTTAACTAAAATGTATCTTCTGTCCTTTTCTTGATTAAACAGAAAGAGAAAGACGCACGTAACTTAAAAGTTAAGTTTGTAAACAAGGGAATCGGCACCAATAGCAGCCCGATAGCCGGCTGTCGCTTAGTCGACGAAAGATTAATAGTTTTTTTTTTCTCCTTAATAGCCCATCAGTTTCCCTCGCCGACTTGTCTCCGGATGGAGAGTGGACCGAGGAGACAGCAATCACCAACGAGTTTCCATTTATTGGAAACCCACGAGGTCAAGATCTTTAAGGCGTCTACCAAAGTACCTATCGATTATTTTAAAGCTCAGATGAATTATTTCCATGACATAATGATAAAATTAATATATCCAGAAAAAGACTTAAGTATCGATAAGTCGACGGTTGGTTTTAGAGGGCGGGTAATCTTTAGTTAGACAATACATTAAAAACAAAAAACATAAATATGGAATAAAATTATATGTTCTGGCTAATCCAAGCGGACTTGTTCATAGAAGATAAAATAGTTTTAAAACTACTATTCTGTTTAGTGTAACTATTCTACTCATAATTTATAACAATATAAGTGTAAATAAAGGTTTTGTTAGCTATATCTTGTACATTATAAAAAAATAATTATTTTTATTTTAAGTATAAATAAATGTTTTAATTAATATTTACTTGTTTTATTCTTTTACATACCTAAAATAATCATATAAAAATGATAAATAACCCGAATGCATTAGTTCTTTACATCTTTTTCCCTTTTTTTTTTTTATTTATATGCAGTCAAGTCTTTTGATTTTTGCTTTTCATTTGTTTAACCCTATAACACTCACAAATGAGACGAAATCTATGACAGACACCACATATTTTAAAATCCGTTAGCGGTTTTTACTTTGATAGTTACTCTTTATCTTTGTATTTTATTTATTAACTAATTCGATCAAGAAAAACATTCGTGTCTAGTATTTTAGGACAGTCTAACGGTCGGACTAAACAGAATGCCAGTTGGGAAAGCCTGATTAGCACGTAATATTATAAATGGGCAATGGGCAAGTGTGTGTGTGTCTTTGTTTGTACGTCTTTCACGCCAAAACGAAGCGACGAATTGACGTGATGTGATTTTTTGATTTCGAGATAGTTAAAGGAATGGAGAGTGACATAGGCTACATTTTGACTGTTTCTAACGCGAGCGAAGCCGCGGGCAGAAGCTAGTAGGTTATAAATATAACACTTTTACCCGTCAATATTTTGATTTTATTATTTTATAAGCGAATGACGAAGCCAGTCTTTCCTAGCTCAGTACTCTGAGAAGAAACATCCGAAACAAAGTCTTGTGCCTTTTGACGACCAACCAACAGCTGGCTGTCGAGTTGCTATTGTCTTTCTATTGTGTCTCAAATCACGTGTGTTCTGGGATTTAAAGTCAATACAATAGTACCTATTGGTAAAAAAAGTAAGTATATCAAAGTAAGCTCACGTCAGCATCAGGTAAGGGTATGTAGAGCCGCTTGACGAGTCTCCTGCGCGCCGCCTCGTCTAACTCATGCGGCCGGTTCGTCGCGCCCACTATCAGGAGACGGTCTTCTTCGCCTGGGCAGAAAAAGAATAAACTTACTGAAAGGTTATGATGAATAAATAGAAGTTTTTTTCGTATCGTGGGTAATTTAACCTAGTAACCGCCAATGTCACGTATACGTGACCAGCGATCGCCTGCCCACGATACAAATAGAGATTTGTATCGTTGGTGTATGCCCTATAGGGCAGGGACAAAAAACGTGGTACAATATAACAGAACAATTTTGTTAATTACCTTTGGAATTTTTTAGATACCTAGATATTTTTATTTTGAACGTATTTACGGTGAATTTGTGTTTGGCGTACAAGGCACGCGTAATTTCGAGCGGTTAAGTAAATGATTAATAACAATAATATGTAGTAACACCAGTTTATTATAAGACCTCTCTTCATGCTGCGAAGGTGCGAACATTGATCACCACGCTTGTACAAGGCGGATTGGGGACTTCAGACTTTAAAAAAAGTCCAGGTTTCCCTGTAGTCCTTGCCCAAAGTCAGTTTATTTTTTTTTTTGGGTAGTGAGAAATCATCAAATGACTTCTCCCGTCCTGGGCGGGGCGGGAGGGCGTGTCAGACTTTTACTGACTAAAACCCACTCATGTTCCTTCGGTTGCCCTTTATGTTCCGGGGGCACGGTAACTAATATAATCATTCCGGCACTCCAAAGTCAGTGACATTTTTTTGTTTGCCAAGGTAAATCATTATTTTTAGCAAGACCTATGTCCAGTTCCTGTGGTTATTTATAATAATAATTAACTAAAGACAATTATATTACCGGTGGCTGCGCCATCGAACTGCACCAAGAATTCAGTCTTGATCCTCCGTGTGGCTTCATGTTCTGTGTCACTGCGTTGAGTCAGCAGTGAGTCTATCTCGTCTATGAATATTACCTGTAACATAGGCATATGGTATATCCTATAAAAAGTTAAAGCCTCAGAACATCAATATACCAGTAAATGGAAATTTTTCACAATCAATTTTAAACCTAATTGCTTGAGCGATAAAGTTAAAAATCTATTAAAGAAAAGACAATGAGCAGAAGTGGTCCAAATTTCCACCACTAATGGGAGCTATGTAGGCTTAAAGTCGACTAAATACCATACAATTTTGACTACTAGGCGAAAAAAAATATCCACTCAGAAAAAAGTTATGACTGTTTTAAAAATACGAATTTTTAAATATTTATTCGTTTATTTTTTTTTTGCACATAGACACATTATTATTATATTATTATAATGATGACGCATTGCCCCTGTTCTGTAATGCGCTCAAATCGACTGCAAAGTACACAATAATAACGTTAGTGAATCTACCCTTATAAAAATGTAATACGCATCGCACCGTGCATCGTGCTATAACACGATCCACATCTTCTGATCCTATCCGATTTGTCGGAAATCCTAAATCGGAGCCATTCTTCACACACTTTCCGATGTAAGATCTGTTGCTGTTGCACAATACGTTGTACGAATTCGTCCGATAATTAGGATCGGAAAGGGCAGGATCTGAAAGTGTGGATTGCTTTTAAAAGCAGTTAAAAGTATTTTTAATATTCTTGCATTTCGGAACCCGGGTACTGCTAGCGTCGACTCGTAGATGAAGATAGCATTAGTTTTGTCCCTTCCTCACTTAGGAAGCAATACGGTATACGCCGACAGACCCCACACTGTAAGACAGGAATAAATAAAACTATTGTGAAATATTTTTTTCACAATAGTTTACATTCTTCCTAGTATTATAAATATTTAGTATTAAAAAGTTAATATAAGTATTTCATCAGTTTGTTTTTTTTGACGTAACAAGGTACCTACCGCGGCCGCCGTATTGTTTTTTTTTATGCCATTAGCTTATATCAACCAGAATAACGTATGAATTACAACGACATAACATTCACCTAAATCAATCGAGTAGTTTTAAAGATATAAAAAAATAAAGAAGCGTAAAAAGGTTTTTAAATTGCAAGTTTTCATGGGGTCATAACTTTTTACTGAGTAAATATTTTTGATTGCGGTCTTCTTATAATGATTCAGTATGCAGTGATACGTCATATGCCATAGTTCTTATTCGTGGTGGAAATTTGGACCAAGCTCCATATATTTTTGCCCATTCCCCTTTGACAGATTGTAGTAGCTTCATGTGCTACTTTATTCTTGAATGCTTTTGTTGTGTACTCTTGCTTAAACACAGCTGCGAAAATATTGCAAACTTGAAATTACGAGTCTGTTTTAAATTTTTTTTAATGAGTTAGACTGCCATCTACATTATATTTAGGTTTTTGTGAATATTCATTAGAAAATTCATTAAGCAATTAAGAGTAAAAATCGAGCGCCCTATTCGAGAAATTCTGTTTGCAGAAACCTACGTTATCCCTGATCAAGACCTTATCTCGAAAGCGAAAAATCAACTTTATGTCAACGTAACAAAGTTCTTATAACAATGACAGTTGTTATGTACTGTCTTCATTCTAAAACATTGTGTCATTGAGTTAAAGTGTAAACCTTCGAACACACGTGATTTAAGACACAATAGAAAGACAATAGCAGCGCGACAGCCGGCTGTCGCTTGTTCGTCGATGTTTCGTTATTTGAACTGATACGTACAGCAGGCTGGTGGCACCGCGCGACGGCGAAGAGAGCGCGGACCATCTTCTCTCCGTCACCGATCCACTTCGACGTCAGCGATGACGCAGAGATGCTGAAGAACGTCGCGTTACACTGCGCAGCTACGCATTTACCTGTCATTTTTACATGAAAAGTTAGTTGTATGAAGAACAGATGCGAAAGTTGTTGAAAATGGGGATTTCTCCAACCATACGGGCAGATATTGATTAAGTGTCGAGAGCGCCTTAGGTAAGCGCCTAACGGTGCCTCAGTGATGTACATAATTTTATTAGATTTCTGAAAAAAATCTGCTCTCTTGCCCCCTGTGTAACTTAGTAAGTAGGCAAACTAGTCACGTGTCTAAGAGAGCTCTCTTAGACACGTGACTAGTTTGCCTTCAGATAATCAGCATACGGGCAATAACTGTGGGCTATTGCCCGCCATCTGTTGTTTCTGTTGTGTGATGGATGTCGGCATAAAGTAATAAATAAAATACTATCACAATGTGATATAGCTACCATTCAATTTTCCAATCAGACTCATTCCATCTCTTAAACATTCTGTGATTCATGATTTTACCCACAAAGAAATTTCGATTTTATTATATTAGTACAGATAATCAAGTTACCAATCAATGTCTTCCCAGTGCCAGGAGGTCCAAACAAGAGGATTCCTTTAGGAGGCCGCCGCAGTCCAGTGAAGATGTCAGGACGCAGCAGAGGCCATACCACTGCCTCTTGTATTGTGGACTTGGCTAAGTGCAAGCCGGCTACATCATCCCAACCTGGAACATTTCAATGAGTAATTTTTTTATGACGATTTAGTTACTTAATGTCCAATATTACTGAGACAGATTGTAAAAATATAATGAGCTAAAAAAAAATATACAACTGGTTTGTGGAGATAATGTAACATAGTAGTATAAATAGTCAAACTTGCAAACTGGTAAGATAGATCCAGAAAAAGATAAGCTGCACTCCACACCTAATTGATAATGCCAACTGCAAGTGTATTTAAATGTATGAAAAATCTAAGCCTAAAATCTTAAATCAGAAAAAAATGTGTTTGTAACGGTAATCTATGATAGTGGCCTAATAATTTAATTTGATTTTCTTTTTCAACATCTAAATTCGATCACAGCTAATAAAAAAAATAATAACCGCCTTCAAAAACTAAAAACACAAAAATAACTAAAATTTCGGAAGTCTGTGGCAACACAATTTAATTGGCAAGAGAAGCCACAGGACTTCCGGAATTTTAGTTATTTTTGTGTTTTTAGTTTTTGAAGGCGGTTATTATTTTTTTGGAAAAAGTTTTTTTTTTTTTACTTTTTAGTGTCGAGCCACAATGTTGACTCTTCATTGCACGCCGCAAACGCATGCATGGCATGCCGCATGTAGCATGACGCTTAGGTAGTTGTTGTCCTATGTTACACTTCAATGCTGTAAATCGTTGAGGAATTCCCTCGACTGTATATGGTTTCCATCATTAGATCTACTGCAGACAACCTACATGGGTGCGAAGTTCGCATCAATTTAAATGAATTAAGTCCAAACACAAGGCAGCTACTGTAAACCGTTGAAGAGTTCCCTGAACTATCCTTCGTCTTCATGATCAGACCCCTAATACAGTCACAACCCATCTAGGTATAAAGTTCTTATCAATACAAATTAATCAAGCCCAAACACAAGGTAGCTGCTGTGAATCGTTGAGGAGTTCCCTCGACTGTCTCTCGGCTCCATCATCAGATCTACTCCAGATCTTTATTAAATTGTAGTGCTATAATAAAATACTTAATAAAAAACTTACAACCGCACTAGTCGCCCCTACGATTTTTGAAAGTTCCCCTCGATTTCTCTGGTCTGCTACCATTAAACCCTGATTTTCTTATGAAAGGACCACCTTGGAAATGTCTTCTTTCCAACAAAAAAAGAATCATCCAAATCGGTTCATAAACAACGAAGTTATCCGCGAACAAACATAAAAAAAAGCAAAAAAAAAAAGCATATACATATACGGTCGAATTGAGAAACCTCCTCCTTTTTTTGAAGTCGGTTAAAAATAAAGAAGCACCTATTGGAGTTCCTTTGTCAATAATTTCACTCTCTATCAGCTCAATCATCTTAGGATCAATGTGCTTGAGACGCTCATCTGACACCTCCAGCTCTGCAGTCTCCTGCTTATCCCTGGAAAGAGAAGTATAATATTTGAAACAATCAGTGTTTCTGCTTTACAACTGCAATTCCACCACCTTAGCTGGAAGCCAGACCAGGAAGTTTGGATCATGAACATTATTAACTCCCAATTTACTGTACTGCACACATACTACTAATATTAGAGATGTGAAAGTTTTTATGTGTGTGTTTAAGAGTGTGTGGATGTTTGTTACTCTATCACACAAAAACTACTTAATGAATTTTGGCGAAACTTTACAATAATTTAGCTTATACATCAGAATAACATATTTATAGGCTACATACCAGCACTCTATGGCCTACGGGAGCAGACCAATATTTAAAATGATAACATAAAGTGGGTTAAATCGCAGGGGGCAGCTAGTAACAGATGAAGCTTTTGGAAATCTTAAATATAAAACCTAAAAATAACATACTACTTAACCTTTCAACGACCAACCGACAGCCGGCTGTCGGGCTGCTATTGTCTTTCTATTGTGTCTCAAATCACGTGTGTTTGAAGGATTAAAGCAGAAAAACAATTAGGTCCATAACTTACTGAGCACCAATCATAGGAGACACAAATTTAGCCTGAGCTTTCCTTGAAGTTCCCAGAGTCCGTTTAGCAGCCGGGTTAGAAGCCAGCAACGCTTCCTTAGCTGTCTTAAACATGATCTTGGCCACATTGCTCTTATGAGCTCTATTCTCCTCTTCTTCTTTATCAATGTCTACTTCCTCAGCTTTAGGAGTACTTGATATTATATCTGGCTGGTTGATATTTTTATTCACAATCTTTGGTCTCCCAAACCTTGGCTTAAAAACTTGTCTCTGGTCACCCCCAGATCTTGACTCTTGACTTGAATGTTCTGAATTCAAATTCTTTACAAAGTATGAACTGGTTTTGGTTTCTTTGACTTGTTTTGGAGATTTCTCAGAGGTATCAGCTAAGCCTAGGTTACACGAGCAGTTGTTTTTTTGGAATTCGCTCAAGCCATGTTTTGTACTTGCATAGCATTGGCTGCAAGCTGGTAATGTCTGGTCTAGGAAAGATTCTGCATCAAAATTGCTGTAAACATACAATAATAATCTTAACTAATATTATAAATGCAAAAGTTTGTATGTATTGATGTTTATTTTTCTGTCACACAAAAACTACTGAATGGCTTTTGAGAAAACTTTACAGTAGATAATAAATAGCTTATACATCAGAATAACACATAGGCTACATACACTGGTTAAAAATCATGCTATGATGGGATTGTAATAGTAATCAAAGAACTATCAAGACGCTGGTGAATATATTTATATTCATTATATATATTTTTGTATTTGGAAATAAAATAGTATAAGGGTAAATACTTACTTGAGACAACTTTTCCATGTTTTAATTTGGCTTGTATCAGCATTTTGAAGGAGAGTATTGGCCGAGTTCAGAATATGGTTTACAGCTTCATCATTAAACAACTCATTATTAGCATCCCAAACATCTTTCAACAATACAGTAGATGCAACATTTGACGACCTATTAAAAGATAAATAAACAAATTTGTAATTGTTTTAGTAAAACATGCTCAGGACTTATACTTAATATACATAAAGTAGCTACTTTTGATTACCTTTGAAGAGAAAGTTTATACAATTGCAGTGAAGATTTATTTATTGTAGATAAGTTGTTTTCGGGCTCATCTTCAGGGAATAAACCTGCTATTTGATCTGTTTGAAACATTTCTTCTTGTGTGTCTATTTGATGATTTAATTTATTTCCGATTTGTCCTTTCGAGGAATCAAATTCAAAAATTCAAAACCACTTTATTGATGACATTCACTACGATCTGTCAAAAGACTTGAAAGCAGTGGTCTCGAACGTCATAGAGCGAGATCGGTAGAATTGCCAGCTAAAATCGGTATATTTGTACCCAAAATCGGTATTTGACAAAAGAAAAATACAATATTCAATAAAATTCGTTTATTTATTAAAAAAAAACTTACAGACTAATTTGCAACAATCATAATTATTTTTTATACCAATATTCTTTGGCCATAGCCGCGGTCATCTTCGAATTAATTTCAAAATCGTAACAATTAGCTGTATTAATGAGTCGTTTTGAATGTAATAGACCAGTGATTGATTCAGTAGACAACCTATTTCGCTGCTTTGTTTTTAAAAGATTAATATGTGAAAATATGCGTTCAACGTTAGCGGATGAATGGGGAAGTGATAAAATATTAAAGATGAAATTAGACAACAATGGAAACATTTGAGTTTCATCGCCACGCTTTAATAAACTTACTTCATCCCAAAATAGTTCTACATCATCAGGAAATGTTTTGATTTGTTCACAATTTCTTAAAATGCGCCACTCTGTATCAATTTCCTGGAAATCATTGCTGTGAACAATATTGGGAAAGAGCCTACTCACAGGAACTATCGAAGCAGTTTTGCCAATTTTAACATTTTTTGGATCAATTATGTCTAAACCTTTTATTGGGTTATTTTTCAATGGAAACCGCGTGGTTATTTGCTTACAAGCTTCGATATAAAAATCTAGGCATCTGCATTTAAACAAATTTACTTGATCTGAGTTTAGATTTTCTGAACTACTTAGTAGTGTATTAGACGCAGCAGCACCATAGTATACGTCATCAATATCCATAAAATTTCTGGGATTCTTAAAATCAACATTTTCGATTGGAGTGCTAGTTAAATATTCTCTTTTTAAAAAACAATCAAAAATAGTTTTTAATGTTCCAGTTATTTTTTCATATAAATTATGAATTTTCGGGTGTTCTGCTTGCATTTCTTTATTTAAATCGGTAAATAATGGTAATACAAAATCTAAAAATTCCAAAAATAATATCGTAGTAGGATCTTGGAGCTTCTGTAATATATGTTCTGCAGCTAAAAGATGATCATTGTTAGATATTTGGTCTATAAAAAATAGTATAAGAGCAGAGAGTTGTTCCAATATTCTCTTCACTGCTGCATGTACTGATAACCAGCGTGTTTGAGAGGGGTGAAGTATTTTATGTACTTTTAAGTCGCAAAACATTTGAAAGTTTTTAAACTCTGCCACTCTTTTTGGGCTAGAAGAAAAGTAGTTGTAAATGTCTCTTACAAGATCCTCTATAAAACGTGGCAATTTGGTACAAGCATATGACGCGCAAAGGTGAAACGAATGGCAGGCGCATTTAAGTATAAAAATGTTAGGAATTTCATTTTGCAGCAATGTTACAACAGAATTATTACGTCCCATCATTACGTTTGCCCCGTCAGATGCAAAACCTATTAGATTATCTTTATATGGAATATTATTGCTTCTAAAAAAATTTACAATGTGTTCAAATAAGGTTGCTGCATTAGCTTCTTCTAATGGAATAAGAGCTAAAAAACAATCTTTAATACGATTCATTTTCGCATATCTCACAACTAAGCACAAGTGTTTGGTCGTACTAAGATCAGTGGACTCGTCAATAATAAGCGAAAACTTAGTTTGCCCTAGATCTTCACATAAATTATTGAAACTTTCTTTACCTATAATATGATCAATTATGTCATGAGTTTTGGTTGAAGAGCATTTTATTTCTTTTGCTATTTTTGAATCAGGACAAATGGCTTGCATCAACTGCGGTAGGTGCTCCATAATAGTGAATGGTAGATTGTGTTCAGCAACAAACGAAGCTAATCTTTTTTCACCTGAAATTAAAAATAAAGAATTAAAATTACGTAGGTATATCAGTATGTCTAGTAGCGATTAGGGTATAATTATGTCCACTGCTTCTATAAACCGATAAGTAGAAAACCAAATAATATAACAATGTAAATAGTAAAATAAATAACTAAAAAAATTACCTTGCTTAACCAGTATATCAGATTTATGAGTTTTGGTCACAGTAAATGATGATATCTTCGGTTGTGATTTTATATTCTTTGATGATATTGAGTGTGCTTGTGAAGAACTATGTTTCTTTATAGCGTCTTTTCCTGATGTGATGTTGATATCTTTATTACAACTTTTACAATAGGCATAGCTTTCGCCTTTACGACTATCTTGCAGCCAACCTGGAAATTCTTCTTCCCATTCTTTTCTATAATATTGTAGATATTTTTTTCTTCTTACACTCGCACTTGTGCTTGGCTCCTCGTCAGACGACATTTTAACTTAATTATCTGATTTTGTAGGGACTCTTTCGGTTAGGTACTCACTCTTCAAAGTTAAGAAAATTAATGAAAAAATAAAACTGAATTACTGTTTATATATACTAGACAGGTAAATTCCCGAGCGGGAAGCCCCTTATAACATCGAATTGCAGGACACAAGGGTGTCAAGGGTATTCCCCAAAATATATGAACTACATTCTGCACTAGGTCCATACTATTGAGGGCTTCCCCGTAACATTAAACATAAATGAAAAGGGTTGCCAACTTAAAAGTGTAAAATCGGTAGAAAAATCGGTAGAATTTCCATGTATACTGTGAAATCGTAGAAAAGTCGTTATATTTCGGTATATCGGTAGAACAGAGCCCATATCGGTAGAAATACCGAAAAATCGGTAGGTTCGAGACCACTGCTTGAAAGTGAAATATTTCCCGCCATTTCTGTACTGTACCTAACCTACCTACTTAATATTGTACGGCTTGGCTTCGGTCTTTCGAAAACCTAAACTGATTTAAGTCTGTACCCCACAGGCGCGTTATTATCAGTCGATAATTATTATATGTATAATCAAGTTTAATGCTTATTGCGATATCAACTTTTAGTATACAATACGTATTAAAACGACTACGAAATTACACACTATTACAGTCATGTGCAAGTAATCGGTTCGGTACGCAATAACAATGCATATGCAATGTTAAGGTGAACGCAGACTTGGCCGCACCGCACGCGCCGCAGTCTTCGCATTCGAATTCTTTATATGAAGTTCTATGCCACCTCGCACACCTACCCGCGTCGTAGTTGCCGCAGACCCTGAAACGACAACAACGAAAATGCGATGACTGCGGGGACTGCGGCGCGTGCGGTGCGGCCAAGTCTGCGTTCACCTTTATCGACCGATAATAACGCACCTGTGTAGTAGAGGCTCATTCATTTCTGTTGCCTGACTCGTCTCGACTCTATTGTAAGTTAGACTAAGTTAGTTAACTCTATAGTAATCTTCTGAATAATCTGTGATAATAAATTAAAATAAATGAGATGAACACTATGATCATCTGTCAACATTGTTGTCAAAGAAAATTGTCAAGTTGCGTTAAATTTCTGAAAATATAGAAAACTCTTTATATTCTATTACAAGGAAAGATAATTAAATTCAATGCTAATCAATAACTAAGTATATCGGGTGGAAAGATCATGTGGCTTTGTTCCGAAGAAACTCTTTGAATGGGACGTGAACGCGATGAGTTCGAAGCAAACAATATATCATGAAAAACAGGTTAAAGAGTTATGCGCTTTACACGCGCTTAACAATTTATTCCAGGTAATTATTGAATTTATTGAATGCTAATTAGTGCTACTGTAATACGTCAGGTTTGGCCGTGAAGCGCGCTATTGTTATTTTCAAAGTCAAACTTTGTTAGGTTGACTATTTGATGTTTGAATTGCTTTATTTGCCTTTATTTTGTAGTAAATGGTGTGTTTAATGTAACAATGTATTCATTTATGTTTTCAGACGCGGTCTACTTATTCAAAGGCAGAGTTAGATGCAATATGCAGCAGGCTATCGCCAAATGTGTGGATCAACCCACACCGCTCCATGTTGGGGCTTGGCAACTATGATATCAATGTGATAATGGCTGCTTTACAGAAAAAAGGCTGTGAAGCTCTCTGGTTTGATAAGAGGAAGTAAGTAATTTGTTACAATCAGTACGGAACACAACAATGTAACTCTTAATTATTATGATGGCACTGGATATATTGGATTTTCAATGCTCTCAGCTGAGTCAAGCTGTAGTTATATTGCATTGCTAGCCTGCTGTCCCCTGTGGTTTCACCTATGTTATGTTAGGTTTTTGATTACAGCTGTGCACCTGTGGGTCATAGCGTGTAGTTACGTAGCCTATGTCTTATTCTGATGTACAATATAAATTTGTGTAAACTTCTATCAAAATCTGTTCAGTATTTTTTGAGCGAATGAGTAATAAACATTCACACACACATAGGAACTTTCACATTTATAATATTAGTAAGATTTGCAGTGCAGATTGGTGTGGGTGATAAAAGATGAATTTCTTTTTTAATATGTAATATTACTATGATTTAAATAAAGTTTTTAAGACTATTATATTTAGAGTGCTGCTAAAATAGTGGTCATGATTGCAAATAGCTGAAACATTTTAGTAACGAAAACAAATGCTTTGTTTAATGTCACCTGCATCATCCTACATCAAAACAATAGAGTAATAAACTAATAGTATTACTGAGATTGTGAACTAAGTTACTACTGTAACTAAGTACCTTATTTTATTACCATACTAGCTTTTCCCCGCGGCTTCGCTCGCGTTAAAAAGAGACAAAAAGTAGCCTATCTTACTCTCCATCCCTTCAACTATCTCCACTTAAAAAATCACGTCAATTCGTCGCTCCGTTTTGCCGTGAAAGAAAGACAAACAGACAGACAGACAGACAGACACACTTTCCCATTTATAATATTAGTATGGATGGATAATATTTATTTTCATAAACATGTATTTTCTTAAAATTGCGCTCACATTTTCTATTAACCACTTCACACAACTGCGCGCCTAGTACTTTTGATTGATTTAAGTACTAAGTATCTCAGTATTTTAAATTTTCTCACATTATCACTTCACATTACTGCGGTCCTAGTACTATTGTTCTCTTAAGTTTTCAATCTTTAATTGAATTTAGAATTAGCTATAGGGGAAAATGATTCATCTTTTATAATTATGTTCTCGTCGATTTTTCATTATTTTTAAGATGTATTCTGCTATTCGGGGCGGGGACAAATCCAACGAACCAAAAACCATGAAAATTGGTCTAGCCGATCTCGAGTTATAAGTGTTGTAACAAACCCGACTTTGTTTTATATATATAGATTTGAAAAATGGCAGAAAGAAATATTACTAATCTAAATCTTTTTAAAAGAAATTCCCTCCGATCAGCCATTGGCAATGTTTTAGTAGGCATGGGCCACATATTGACAAAATAAGATAAGGGCAGGCAACACTTGAATAATATTTTTTTACATTTAATAGATACATCACCCCTAACAGAGGATGAATAAAAAAACAGTTGCAAGCTGAGCTTTGCCGACTGCTGCCTTATACAATTCAGTTTTAAAAATTTCATTTGTAATGTTTCAGGGACCCAGGTTGTTTGGACTTGTCAAACATCTGCGGCTTCATCCTCAATGTGCCGTCAGACTACAAGCTGGGATTTGTGATGCTGCCGCTGCGGCGCCGGCACTGGATCGCCATCCGGCAGATACAAGGCAACTTCTATAACCTGGACTCCAAGCTTGAGGCACCACAGTTAATAGGAAGGGTAAATATTACGCCTTATTAAATACAGCCTTCTTTTTAAAGTTTTTAATGTCTTTTATATGAAGTTTAGTTGCAGTAGCTCTATGCAGTAAATGCTCTGGCGAGCGTCACCGTAAATAATATGAATATAGTATAGTATTATTGTAAATATACATCATTTTCAACCAAAATGATAAAAGGAATTTATTAGGGATCTTCACGGCGAAATTCAAATTTTCTTACGATTTTTTGCAATTTGCAGCTCAGTGTCTGGGTGTGTGTTGGTATAGAATGATTTTCGACTGTAATAGGCCATATCAACACATACCCAGACACTGAGCTGCAAATTGCAAAAAATTCGTAAGAAAATTTGAATTTCGCGGGCTACCTTGAACATTCTTAAAATATATAGAGTATGTTGATTGTATGATAGTATTTAATACATTTTCTTATGTGTTATGCATACATGATAAGTTAAATAGATATATTTATGTTCCATTGTTAACTCGCGTTAAATAAAAGAAATATGTAAATGGCGCGAATTCGGCGAATGGCGGTGACAACAAGCTACGAATGGACCTGTAGGCTAAATGACGACCATTTCGTAGCCACTAAACATAAAGCAATGCAAATATTTCTTAAATGTTTATAGTATTTTCTTTCTCTTCCAGAGCAGTGATCTAATAGCATACTTAAAAGAACAGTTGGATAGCAAAGAAAAGGAATTGTTTGTTGTGGTGAGCAAGGAGGTGGAAGAGAAACAGCTTTGGATGCACCAGTACACCATACAGAACAGCAAACTGTGTCCGCAGAACACCGGGAGCCCTGCAGTCCTGCTGAATGACGGCCAGTGTGACAGCCCTGCAGACAGTGTGTCCTCACTACATTATGACTACAGAAACCGCGATGCCGAGTGCATCAAAGTCACGGAAGTGAACAATTGTGTTGGCAGTGGAGAAACTAATTGTAATGCGTGAATTTTAGACTTGGTAACACTTTCCACAGATGGCGTCACATAGCAATTATAATGTGTTCACAGATTTTTCACTGTATGTGTGTTGTGTATTGAAAAGATACTTCATAAGGTTTGGTGTTGGTTTGTAACTGGTAAGGAATCCTGGCTGTTTGGACATAATTGCAGTCTGTTGTTTCAGTACTTAAACAAGTATTGTTCAAATTAATTTATTGATATGTTTTTATATGCACTTTATTTTTGTTTTGCACAAATAATGTTAAAGATTGCAGCATATTGTTGTTTTTATTTAATTATAATTTCGGGTTACATAAGGCCTAAAGTTACGATAGTAAATCTAGATAGATCTTGCCTTAAATAATGGTCTTTTTATAGCAATATGTTAGGCTATTAAATTATATACGCCATCCGATTTTCATAGAGTTTTCAATACTATTAGCGGTCTTGATCTTTGTAATAAAATAATAGAAAGCAGTGGCAGCAATAAATAGTTGTGATAGTAATTGATACTATGTCTGTTAAATGTTGCAATATAATATAGTTACTGTTTCAATACTATGCCAAATATAATAACCAAACTGTTTCACTCTATTTAATGAATAACTTGGCCAAAATAATAGATTAATGTTGTTACAGACTTCTTACTATTTTTTTGTTGTTTATATACTTTTAAGTATTTACTTTTACATTCTGAAGGCACTTACTTAGTTTTATAGCACAATTTGTTTCTTGTTTTAAAATCTTAACGAATACTTGTCATCACAATTAAATGGGCTCTGTTCATACAACCTATAGGTATTATTAAAATATATTTTATAAAAAGTCATGCCCTCTTTTCGCATTTTTAAGATTTTTTCTATTGAAATATCTGATTGAAAGTGTTTGTCGACATTGAGCAGGGCCTGCATCTCGTATGTACCTAAAATTTCACGTGGTTGATGATTATTTCATATTGAATCGTTATTGAACTTCTCATAAGTTTTTTACTATATTAAACTTTACTGTAAATATAAGATATTTTTCCAAAAAAATAGAAAGTGTGATGATGGACTTGGTTGGTTTTTATTTTATTCTTAACAAAATTAGTCCTTACCATCCCATCCTACTTGATCCTACTCTATTTTCGTCCTGCACTTAAAGTTTTCACTTAGATATAATTAATTCATTGTGTGAAACATTAGTGTGGTGATCATGATCAATCGAGCATAGGCTACTAGGTACCAATCCTATCAGTGTTCGATAAACGAACGATTGCCTAAAATTAAAAAAATCAGAAACTTTAGCGCTTGTTTCACATTCTTCATCAAGTTCTTCAGATAAGTTATGATTAAAATATCTGGCAGATAAATTCATACAAAATCTGTTCCATTTTTGAATTTATCTTGTAAATAAGGTCTATTTCGAGGTTGTGAAACAGCCCCTTAATATAAATAGTAGCAGATTAAAATAAGGTAGGACGAATAATGATCTAGCCATTTATACAAGTGCGTGTAAATACATAAAAATTCGTCCCGGGTTCTGCAGCCCCAAAAAAACCAAGTTAAAATTCTAAACTATATTATCAGCGACGTTGGTACAGTTAGTGTTCTTGGAGATGATGAGCCGGTCGGGGTCGAGGCGGAGCTCCTCCAAGATGGCGTAGATGTGCGCGCGCACCGGCGCCTCGATCTCGCGCCGCCGCCCCAGCACCCAGATGTGATCTGATGAGTTGAAGAGTGAAGGTATGTAAGTAAGAGATTGATATTGTAATTTATTGATTTGGTACCTATATATACTACTAGCTTTTGCCCGCGGCTTCGCTCGCGTTAAAAATAGACAAAAAGTAGCCTATGTTACTCTCCATCCCTTCAACTATCTCCACTTAAAAAATCACGTCAATTCGTCGCTCCGTTTTGCCGTGAAAGAAAGACAAACAGACAGACAGACAGACACACTTTCCTATTGTTACGAGCTAGGGTTCGGGATAAATTAAAATAACAGTTTTACTCGAAAAAAACACGATTAACTTTATTAAGAATTCGCAAACGCAAAAACACTTCACTAACACAAACTAACACAACACAAAACACACTTCGTATCGCAGTCGTAGTTCCGCTTCGCGGCGATGTTCACCGTTTCGTTTCCAAAACTGAACTGAGTCCCGTGCCGACACGTCCGCTATTTATATCTCCGGTCACATTTTCTAGAAAGTTCGACAACCCGAGGTACCCAGGTGCATTCGAGAACATTCCAGTAACATCGCGAATGATCGACGATGATCTGGAAGTTTCTCGAATGACCCCTCGGAACTCCATCGAACGTTCTAGAACGTCGTGGAACTTTCCCGAATTTTCTAGTAAATGTGCCCGGAACAATCGACACTTACGTCACCTATACCTACCTACGTAACACTGCCCCCTCCTAAGACATGCTCGTCCCGAGCATCATTATTCTCGTAGTATCGTGCCAGCCGATCTACGTGAACAATTTTAGGCGCAGTTCTCGTACTCTTCCGTATCCGGTAGGTGACGTCGTTGATCTTGGTCACTACTCGGTATGGTCCATCCCATTTTGCCTGTAGTTTAGGCGACTTCCCTTTGCTACGCACTGGGTTATGCAACCACACCAGTGAACCTTCATCAAATCCGCTATTGTTCATCTTCCGGTCATAGCGAGTTTTCATCCTCTCAGACATCTGCTGGCCTGACTGTCTGACATGCTCGTATACGTTATTCATCTTGTTGCGCAGGTCATTGGCATAATCTGTTATGCTACTTGGTGAATCAGGTGGGATGCCAGTAATGAGATCAGCCGGTAACCTTAACTCTCTTCCAAAGTTTGCAAAGGCTGGTGTCACAGACGTGCTTTCGTGAACAGCACTTCTGTATGACAGAAGAAACGGCTGTATGTGCTTGTCCCAATCCCGTTGTCTGCTCGCTACAACTTTGGCCAGATATCTTTCCAGTGTCTGATTGAATCTTTCCACCATTCCATCAGATTGTGGATGATATGACGTGGTTCTAGTTTTATGAGTACCCATTACGCGACATGTTTCCTGGAAAACTTGAGACTCAAAATTTCTTCCTTGGTCGCTGTGGATTTCTAAGGGTACTCCGAACCGACAAAAGACTTCGTGGACTAATTTATCAGCAACTGTCGAAGCTTCTTGATTAGGAATGGCGAAAACTTCCGGCCATTTTGTGAAATAATCCATGACAACCAAGAAGTACTTGTTACCACATTCACTTTCAGGGAATGGGCCAGCGACGTCCAGCGCTATCCGTTCCCAGGGGGCTCCCACGTTGTACACTTTCAATGCACCCCTGCTGCGTGTTTGAGGTCCTTTTACCGCTGCACAACTGGTGCATTTGCGACACCAATCTTCAACATCCTCTCGACAATGGATCCAATAAAACCGTTCTCGGATCTTCAACAGAGTCCTCTTAACCCCCATGTGACCTCCGGAACATCCATCGTGGTAGAGCTGAAGAATTTCTGGTACCTTCGATTTCGGCACGACCATTTGCAGATGGCACTTGTCTCCACGAGCATTTTCCCATTTACGGCACAAGACACCATCTTGGAGTACCAAGCTCTCCCACTGTGCCCAATAGCTCTTTGTGCTTGTACTCATTGCTGCAACATCGCACCATTTCGGTTTAGGAGCATTAGCTTTAATCCACTCGAGAATTGGTTTGATATCCGAGTCACTCTGCTGAGCATGTTGTAGAGTTTCCTTCCACTCATCACTTAGGTCTGTTCTTAGCATTCTGACAGGAACTGCTTCCTTAGCTTCTTGCCTGACACAATGCTTGCAATCTTCAGGACAAGGCCTTCGTGACAAAGCGTCTGCATTACCGTGGGACTTCCCACTGCGATGTTCTATTGAAAAGTGAAACTCTTGCAGCAATTCGATCCATCTTGCTACTTGCCCTTCCGGATTTTTAAACTGCAGCAACCACTTCAATGCAGCATGGTCAGTCCGAAGGTGGAATTTACGTCCCAGTAAATACTTGCTGAAATGTTGCAAAGTCTTTACAACGGCGAGGAGTTCACGTCTGGTTACACAATAGTTCCTTTCTGGTTTCGATAAAGACTTGCTGAAGTAAGCTATCACAACCTCATGATCTCCTTTTCGTTGAGACAACACACCACCAATTCCAGTATTACTTGCATCCGTGTCAATTACGAATTCATTTTCTGTATCAGGATAGCCCAAAATCGGAGTATTACACAACCGTTTCTTTAACTCCTCAAAAGCCATGTCACAGCTATCATCCCAACAGAAAGGTCTTTTCTCCTCGGTAAGCTTATGTAATGGTTTGGCGATGTCTGCAAAATTCTTGACAAACCTTCGGTAGTACGAGCACAAACCCAAAAATGCTCTGACCTGCGTCTTGTCTTTTGGAATTGGCCAATCCTTGACAGCGACGATCTTCTCTGGATCAGTTTGCACTCCTTCTTTAGACACAACGTGCCCCAAAAAACTAACCTGCTGTCTAAAGAAGGTGCACTTCTTTGGACTTAACTTAAGATTAGCTCCTCGGATCTTAGATAGTACACATTCCAAATTTTGAAGGTGGTCTTCAAATGTGCGGCCCACTATGATGATGTCATCTAAATAGACCAAGCAGGCATCTCCAATTAATCCGGTGAGTACCTGCTCCATTAACCTTTCAAAAGTTGCAGGAGCGTTGCACAATCCGAATGGCATAACATTAAATTGCCAAAGTCCTTTTCCTGTAGAGAATGCGGTTTTCTCCTTATCTTTGGGGTCAATTTCCACTTGCCAGTAGCCACTTTTTAGGTCCAACGTGCTAAACCACTTCATTCCTGACAGCGTGTCAAGAGTGTCGTCGATCCTGGGTAATGGATAGCTGTCTTTCTTTGTAATGTCATTCAGCCGACGATAATCTACACAAAACCGCATGCTGCCGTCCTTCTTTTTCACTAGGACCACAGGAGAACACCAGGGACTAGATGAAGGCTCTATAACTCCATCCTTTACCATCCCTTCAATCATGGCGTCCACTTCCTTTTCTCTTGCCACTGGTAACCTCCTAGGTCGCTGACGAATAGGTAACTCATTTCCCGTGTTGATTCTGTGCTGAACTAATCCAGTCTTTCCTATGTCAGCGTCATGTGCAGAGAAAATATCGGCGTATTGAAGTAACATCTTCTTAGCCTTATCCATTTCTCTCGCAGATAAATCTGTGCGACAATCTTCCAGAAGATTCGAGATGTGAGAACTTGCATCTTGAGCGACGTTCCGAGAAGGCGGATGTTGGCAATTACGCATCCATGCTACTTCCTCACAAGTACCCATCAACGTACCCTTCTGGATAACTTGTGCTTGTTCACTTGGATTCAGGATGCGTACAGTTGCAACATCAACTGCTCGTACTAAGCTTCGCGCCATCTTCCATGGGAGGTCCTCGTCCAATCTTTCAACGAGAATGCATCGATTTTTCAGTCCAGTATTGCGTGGAAGGCTAACTGGAACTATCGATTCCGACCTGGGAGGAAGAACAGTCTTCTTCAAGCAGTGCACTTTCCCTGATGGTGCACCTTCCATGAAGACTTCTTCCGAACCACACTTCAGGACTCCCTGATCCACGTCGATCTTACAACAGTGCTGTCGCATGAAGTCTAATCCTAGGATGCACTCGTCTTCTATATCAGCCACGATGACTTTATGCCGATAAATTGCGCTACCCAGCTTCAACTTCACCTCCTTCTCGCCTCGGATGGGTATGTGCTGACCGGTAGCTGTTACCAAATTTATGTGGTCATACTTGCTGAAGAAGTCCCCAAGAAGACGATTTACTCGGGAACTGACGACTGTGCGAGAAGCTCCAGTGTCCAATGTTAACTTACAAGGTCTTCCATTCACTTCACCTTTGATAATTAGGCTGTTCCCATCATGGGCTTGTGAGATCGATATCCTTGGGGCTCCTTGACCACCAGCCAGCACCCGCCCCGCAGTTCTGGCTTTTACTCGTTTCCCTGCTGCTGAGCTGTGGCAGCAGCCGTACTTCTTTCCCGGGTCTGATCTTCGCTGGAATCTCTTCGCTTAGGGCAACTCGTTCGAATGTGACCTTTCTCCCCACAATTGTAGCATGTGGGGCTGTACTTTGAACGGTCACGTGAAGATGGCGCAATCTCCCTGATGCGATGGGCACGGTGGTCCTGCCTCACTGCCTCCACCTCCAGTGCATTGGCCAAGGCTGCCTTCAGAGTCTCATGGTGCCCAAGTCTCACAGCAGCTCTGACTTCAAAGTCCCGTATGCCATCGACGAACGCTTGAACCAAATTACCGTCGATGAGCGCAGGCGCTGACTGATACGCCTTTCGTACCAGTTTTTCTACTTCAAGAGCCCATTGCTGCAGGTTTTCACCGCTGCGCTGCACGCGATCCTTTAACTGAGCACGAAAGACGTGCTCCAGATGAGCGTCCCCGTACCGAGACTCTAAGGCTTCAATCAACTGCGCATACGAGACATTATTGCCGAGTGCCTCTAAAACTGTTAAAGCCTGGTCACGGAGGCCCAAAGTGAGTGCGGTCTTCGCTTGCGCATCTGTCCACCCATTTGCCTCCCTTACAGCTTCAAATTGAAGCTTGTACGCAGACCACGAAGATGTTCCGTCGAAGGGTGGCGCTTTAAACCCACGCACCGATGGTGCAGCAACAACAGGAGCCGCAAATCCACCTCCAGACTTGAGACATCCCAAAGCTTTCTGGATGTCAGCAATCTTGGTTTCGGTCCCGTAGATACGATTCTCGGCGCAAGAGACTCGGCTTTCGGCTTCGGATATGCGGTTCTCGGCCTCGGAGATACGGTTCTCGTGCATTTCCACTTTCTCCTTTACGGCGCCAATATCCTTACCAACCGCCGCGTGCAACTCTTTAATAAGCAGGATCTGTTCCTCTTGCTTGTGGGTCTGTTCCTCTTGTCGCCGGACCTGTTCTTCCCTGTCGCGCTGCAGATGTTCCTCCAGCCGACGGATCTGTTCTTCCTTGTCCCGCTGCAGCTGTTCTTCCAGACGGCGGGCCTGTTCTTCTTGTCGGCGGACCTGCTCTTCTTTATCGCGCTGGAGCTGTTCCTCCAAGCGGCGGGCCTGTTCTTCTTGACGGCGGGCCTGTTCTTGCATCATTGCCATCAGGGCAGAAAAGTCCATCGTCACTGGTGCTGCAGAAACACCAGATATCTGAGCTGGCGCTGGCTCCGTCGTCGGTTGCAACGAAGAACCTTCGAAACGCCTCTGGTCCACGTCCTGCTGGCGTTGGCTCCTAGTACGAATTCCTTCCGTGTCGTCCTTCGGTAAAACCGGCATGATTTATCCCTTACTTCTGACACCAATTGTTACGAGCTAGGGTTCGGGATAAATTAAAATAACAGTTTTACTCGAAAAAAACACGATTAACTTTATTAAGAATTCGCAAACGCAAAAACACTTCACTAACACAAACTAACACAACACAAAACACACTTCGTATCGCAGTCGTAGTTCCGCTTCGCGGCGATGTTCACCGTTTCGTTTCCAAAACTGAACTGAGTCCCGTGCCGACACGTCCGCTATTTATATCTCCGGTCACATTTTCTAGAAAGTTCGACAACCCGAGGTACCCAGGTGCATTCGAGAACATTCCAGTAACATCGCGAATGATCGACGATGATCTGGAAGTTTCTCGAATGACCCCTCGGAACTCCATCGAACGTTCTAGAACGTCGTGGAACTTTCCCGAATTTTCTAGTAAATGTGCCCGGAACAATCGACACTTACGTCACCTATACCTACCTACGTAACACTATTTATAATATTAGTATGGATGGATATTATTTAAGTTCATATATTTTCTTAAAATTGCGCTCACATTTTCTATTAACCACTTCACACAACTGCGCGCCTAGTACTTTTGATTGATTTAAGTACTAAGTATCTCAGTATTTTAAATTTTCTCACATTATCACTTCACATTACTGCGCTCCTAGTACCTACTATTGTTCTCTTAAGTTTTCAATCTTTAATTGAATTTAGAATTAACTATGGGGAAAATGATTCATCTTTTATAATTATGTTCTCGTCGATTTTTCATTATTTTTAAGATGTATTCTGCTATTCGGGGCGGGGACAAATCCAACGAACCAAAAACCATGAAAATTGGTCTAGCCGATCTCGAGTTATAAGTGTTGTAACAAACCCGACTTTGTTTTATATATATAGAAGATGAATCTCCGGTATTGTATTGTAGGGTAAAAAGGTCACTTTAGTAGTGCTGATTCACACATTAAAATTCATAAAAAATGGCCGCATGCTGACACACCCAAAAATTTCCAACTATATACCTAACAGTGCCATTTTCATGATTTACAACTTAATTCAAATTCATCAATGTAATTTTTCATATGATCTGCTAGAGTGTTCTTTTTGGCGCCTCAGGATATAAAGAAATTGAGCAATCAGTAGTAGAAAGATTTATCCCCTTCAAGTTAGCTTTGGCTTCCGTCTTACACACCCCAACCCCTGAAGTTTGCTTTGGCTTCAGTCTTTCACACTTCCTCTGCCCTTCTCATTCATCGAGCAAAAAATGTATGTGTCAAATTGTCTACTCAACTTTATCACTTTGATTTAACAAACGAGAACTCCGAAATAAACAACCACGCTACCTGAATGTGCGATACCAAAGCTGCTACAAGACCATACAATCGCGAACTGGTTGTAGTCCGTAAATAGCACGTTGTAGACGCCGGCACCAGGCAGCAGCCGGCCGATGATGTACGGCATACGATTGTTCAGCTTGTAGCGGAAGATTGATGACGCGTTGTGGCTCAGGATGCCCATGCCGTACGTCGTTGAAGGACTGTTGGTCCTGGGGAGTGGAGTTTGAGGCATCAGTTAATAATACCTACCTACTATTATGATGATTAGCCAGTACTGTTCTGCTGGGTCCTGTCCCCTGTCCCCAATTATTCCATCGGAATCAAGGCTACATCTTGCCAATCCTCAAGGGAGCCATTTAGGTCGTCGGTTTCGAGGTCGCGTCTTGTTACTGAGCAACATCAAATTGAAAGCTCTACGAACACATAGCTCTATCGGCAGGCGACAGACTTTTCCAGGTCAGTCCCATTTAAGCTCATTATAAATCAGTAACATTGTTTGTCTTTGAGATAATCTCTGGAAGTACCTACTGATCCAACTACATTACTTATATCCTTGGTAGATCTTTACTGCATTTAATTATTTAAGAACCCATAGTTACCATCTATTAACAGTATTGATAGTGATGAGCAGATAGCCGCGCTCGTTGAGCGCTACGTTCAGCTCGGTGCAGCTCGCCGTGATCTCCACCAGGTAGAAAGAGCGCTCCACTTCGTACCAGGTGCCAGTCATCTGGAATAATAATATAGTGGTCAGTTACAGGATTCTTGTAATAATCTAAAAAGCTCCCGAAGTGTTAGCAGAGGCTATAGTCTAGAGTGTAGGCAGATATTTTAGAGCACAAATGTAGCACTTTCCTCATTCGTGATGTCTGATGGACAGTTAACCGCCACGTTCAGAGATCAGGCACATATAGTGGAGTATCTTGCCTGTTCTTCTCCATAGAGATCTACGTTTTGGAACAGGCAATTAGCGTCACTTTTCTTTTCTGACTAACAGACCGACCGACTCTTTGACAATTCATAAGTATCTGTAAATGGTCTAAGTGAAATAAATGCTTTGAATTTTGAATAGGGCTTTTACCTAAACACAATAACTTAACCCGATCTGGTAAACCAACCCAGGGAGCTAGTGGTCGTAGTTACGACTAGTTCCGAGCCTAGAGAGGCATTTCTATACCTAGTTTATCTCATAATTCATAATCGGATCTGTTAGCAACCAAGAGTTGTGTAATTAGGTAGATGATAATTATCATTTAGGATCGGTATCTAAGTGGGCAAGCCACATGATTCCTACCAAATACAATTCAGGTGGTAAAACTAGTAAAGCCACGGACTCCTAGGCAGGGCACCTGCTCGACCTCCGGCATACGATTTGATGACAAGCCATTATATGACCCGATGGATTATGTATATTTTAAATGACCAATATTTTTATCCGACTTCTAAAAAAAGGAGGAGGTTCTCATTTCGGATGTTTTTTTTTATGTTTGTTCGCGCATACCTTTGTCATTTGCTAACCGATTTGAACAATTCTTTTTTTGTTTGAAAGGGTAGACTTCCCGAATGGTCCTATTGTCACCAGGTCCAGGATCTGATGATGGTATCATGCCGAAATCGAGGGAAGTCGGTTTTTTTTGCAAAAAAATATCTTGTGGACACTCGTGTAGGCAGGGAACCTTAGGCTGTCTACATCACATTAATAATTATAAATATTTTTTTTAGGCGGAGAGTCGTAAAGATGACATTGCTATGGGTCTCAACACTCTCAACTCAGGTTAGTGTAGTTCAGACACCGTCTGGTAACCTTTTGACGGTTTAATATTAGACGCAATAATTTTATCGAAATTATGTGCGGGATAAGCTCGAACCCGAGATAGGACATAAACTACCTATTTTTAATCCGCTTCCGTTTGCGATAACCGCGCGAGATTTACGCGAAGTCTTATTAATTATTTACTCAGGCATTATTGTGTCTGCCCGATATCCAGGAAATATTATCGGAAAAGGTTATCGTTAAATAATATTGTTATTAGGTAATTGGTAATTACTGTAATCAAATTCTAGCGAGTTTTCCTTTTGCGTCAATTCTGTGTTAGTAGTACCGTAGACATAAGACAGCAACAAAACAGTTACTTTTACATAGAATCTAAACAGACAGCAAATAATACAATAAGATGTGTTGTTTTCAGCATTCCAGGTAATACGAGAGTTTATAATTATTCTATCTTACTTTAACATCCATTCCATGTTTCCTATGACATTGTACTCAATAATTATGATAATTGCGGACCGCACATACAACCAAATTCAAAGATATAACAATAAAGCTGCAGCAAGCTGTTACAATAAGTCGCATGTAGTTTTTCAGCAGTCCTACAGGAAGGGAAACAGCGCACTGTTTCTTTCATTGTAAAATTATAAATGGCTCAACTAATAATTATTATCTGGATATCATATCAATCTTTTTTCATGGAACGTATTCTTGATATACGTGGCGTTAAGTTCTAGTGGCTTCCTTCCGATTTACCTATTACCGGAGTAGGTATACTTAGTTAGAATAGTGAGTGTTATGCATGAAGTTTAACGTATGCATAGCCGCGTGTTGACTGCTTGACTCAGGGCGCAAGGTGACCGTTTACATCGCAATATGTAGACGTAGTGTCTACGCCTTACTCACAAACACTTGCAATTCTAAGTAAAAGTGAGGTAAATACGCCCT
This sequence comes from Athetis lepigone, assembly GCA_033675125.1. Lineage (NCBI taxonomy): Eukaryota > Metazoa > Arthropoda > Insecta > Lepidoptera > Noctuidae > Athetis > Athetis lepigone. Next base: position 19,302,490 of record CM066239.1, on the reverse strand, counting down.
TACGCGCTCAGGTTTGCTCATTGTGTAGCTTCCTATTAGAGAAAGAATTTTCAGAATCGGATAAACAGTTTCGGAGATTATAATATCGGACGGAGCAAGCAATCCCGTATTAACACCTCCACTCAATTTGATTGACATCGAGTAGAGTACACATGAATCCATTCCACTGTAGTATGTAGTATTTCGCTATGCAGATTTTACGCAAGCAAGTTGGCATCGCGTGTGGAGACGAGTGACGACACATGCGCACAGTTCACTAGAAAAATCAATTTTTCGAGTTTCGCGGTTCAGCAAAATTCACAAATCTCTTCCCATATTTATTTGCTCCGGTCTACCTGCGCAGACATTGGAGACCTCTTCGGTATTCACAAATGATGGTGACTGTGCGGTCACCATTTATGTATTTTATGTGTTTGTAGAGCGTGAGTTTTCAATTTAAGCTTCGATTCGAGTGAGACTTCGGTTCAATTGAGGTCGTGATGGCCCCCTTAGCCAATGTAAAACTAAAACGTAATGAAGTCGCCCATCACCCTTGTGCAAGCCTGGTTCTCTTGAATGATCTGTCTCAATGCCCGAGCTTTCTATATATCAACCCTAGTGGAAGGAACAGGGAGAGAGTTTTGGCGCGTATGCAAGTTTATCAGAGACGACAGCGTCCCTTTAAATACTCGTGCCTTGAACACACACGCACAGCTCTAAGGGTAAAATGGTTCAGATTTAGAATTTGAAATGGTCATAAGAGAAACGACGAAGTAAGAGGGGCAACCATGAGCTATAAATTCTACTAGAGAAGTGGACTTCAACCCCATAAAAGTTTGGACCCGTGCGTCTGAAACTTGGCCAAGAGTGGGTGGGACTGAACTGGGAGAACGGTCCCTATTACTAAGCGTCCACCCACTGTCCGTAGGCCTTTTGTCAGCATGTTAGCTTTCTTATATAAAACATAATAGGTAGGAGTGTTGTTAAAAATTTCATGAAGTGTGAAATTCTGTCCGTGTGCATCTCGACTCGTGTTTGACCCGTTTTGGATACAGAATTAGCCTATCGACCCCAGGTACGATAAAGCAGTTATTACAATACCTACATATTGGTGACAAGAACTAAAGAGTCAGTACTAGTATATCATCAATCGCGGATATGATGAGAAATAGCCTTCTAGTCTATGTATTTGCCGCTCACGCTTCTAAAACATCGACATCAATATAAAACGTGTTTACCCGAAAACACTTGTAAAGTCAACTAATTCACAAGCCGTGAACTCTATCGAAACCGAAAAATACCTACACTGAACTAACGGTTACAATACAAAAATGCAATGTAATGTTGTGTACAGGTGTACTTACCCGCTGCATATCGAAGTTGGGCAGCGGCGGGTACACGGGACACTTGCCCAGCCCCGTGCTCACGACCGCCTTGATGATGGTGCAGAACAGAACACAGTATATCCTGGACACGGTGACTCTCGAGGCTTCCATCGCGTTTTGCCGCGCGTCTAGGAACGTTCAGTCGCGCAGTCCACCGCTTGTTATGTAAACACTAGACATTATTTGTACAACACGAGATGGTCGCCGCCGCGGCCGCACTCGCCACTGCACGCAGTACGATCAATAGCTGCGATCGAAATTCATTAGCTTAGAAGCTGATTCACACGTCACGACACGGACGCGGCACGATGCCGTGACGTAATGTTACCGATTATGATCATGCATCAGGAGTGTAAGTAGGATGAGCTGTTAGGCACGGTCAGGTGAGCTAACTAAATATTTGGTAATCAAGTTATGAAGCGTGTCAAAATTGCATGTTTTATTAGGATTGTAAGAATGTTTGTTGGTTACATATTGCGTTATTATTGTTTCTGTAACGCAATATGTTTACATCTATGTAAAAATATTACTCTTTGAATCTCTCGCAGCAATCGATCGTTGGTAAGGGTCCGTCGACGTCGATTGTCAGTTAATATACTAATCAGCTGATGATCGACGTCGACTTGGAAATCCGGAAACCAGGTATTATAAAAGATGCAAAGACTCATCTACTCCCATTTTTTGTCATTTGATATTCGAAAACATGTTGTAAAAAAAAAATTGCACAACACTACTAAATGATCAAATAATAAATCATACCATAATAATATTTGATTTGAAATAAAATACTTACAGTTTATTGCCTGTCCAAGGGGCAGACTTCATCTATTCAATAATTTTCAAGAGTTCTTAGTACTGCCACATATAATTTTGAAAGGTTCCACCTCAAATCAACGACACGTTAAAGACACGGACACGCGACGTGAAATTAAGTACCAATCAACCTAGAATTCTTGTGTAGATTTTCAGTGGGAAAAAAACCCGCAAGCAACAAAAATGCAACAACATTTACTTAGGACACGGGGTCAAGCATTTACCGAAAGTCACTCGATTTATAAAGAAATGATTAAATATTTATAGTGAATAAGTTGTACGTACATATACTTATTATGCAAATGTAGGAATGGACACAAACACAACGTTTTCAACCAAGTGTATTGTTCTTACAATTAGTTCGTGATATTTACAACTTCTCTTTCATATTATAGTAAACATATAACATCACAACATAGCTTAAATCTAGAGACATAACAAAACACTTATTGTAATAGTATTCATAGTAAAAGAACAATTAGATTGTTTGCCTTTTAAAATTTTGACATTGACCCTCTAGCTATATCTTCAATCAGAAAAGTCATACAATGCCAAATAGATTAAATAAAACATTATCTTGCAGCAGAGGCGTAGTTAGGTAACCAGGGGGCCCCAGGGCAAAACTTAGGAGGGGGGACCCTGCCTTCAAATGGCTTAAACATTATTAGCACGTACATTTTGATTAGTCAATATAGTCATGGTCCAGGGCAAAGCGCCAGGTATCTGCTTACACAAATTCGGGGCCCCTGTATCTAGAGGGCCCCATATTCATACGGATGATATGGCGGCCACGTGCAACATTACTCAACGAATACATCATCAATCAATATCGTAATCCGAACGGATCAATGAATGTTTTCATAGTAATACAATCACACTATGAATCGTATGATTAGATCATTCAATGAGCTCAGTATTAATATTTTACTAAATTAGTAAACAAACACGTGGTGTAAACAAGTGGTGTAAAAGCATCGCTTTACAACTGCGAGGCGAAGGGTACTGAGGGTACATCATACCCCTTACGTTCATATTGTGCAACCTGGTACCTGGGACAAGTGAAAACACTTATTTAAACTTACATTAACTTACAGTAGTTGATCGGGATTTCATTTGTGCATCCAACATTAGAAAGAGGACATAGATACAACGTCGAAGTTGAAGCAAGGCCACAGAGGCTAACTGAATTTCTCCTTTGCTTATTGAAAGCAAGAATTTTTACAAACTTAGCTTAACTATTAATCATATTTTTATTTCTTAAACAAAAAAAGGTAAATCCGTACAAAACTATAGTCATCTGCACTAAAAATTTTATGGGGCCACTTCTCCACCTCGGGCCGTTCAAAATCCGGCCCTGGTCGCATCCCTTAACACAGAAACGAACTATACCAAAACCGATCACCATTTAATATTTAACGCTATATCAGACTTCTCAACAGCATGATAGGTGGTATGCAGCATGGCGCGTGCCTTGTCGGAGTCTTTCCCATCGAGCCAGTCGGCGTACAACTTGCGGACCAGCTTGTTGTCCGAAGGTACTGCTAGAGGCAGCTGTTGGTACATGGTCTCTAGTTGTGCGACCAGCTCTCGGCCACTCTCACCTGTCACTGGACGGACTTGCGCACCGCCGTTTAGACAGCCTAGAAAGAAGGTTTAGGTTACCAAGACGTCGACCGGGTTTAGGTTTAATTTGGGTGTCACTAATAGGCCATCTTTGAAAATATTCAATTTAAAGACAGTTTTGGCTGCCCATGCCAAAACTGTCTTTAAATTGAATATTATGGCGTGATAGCGGCGGTAAGACCCCTCTTTGAGGAGTGGCTGGAGAGGCGCCACGGCGCTCTCACGTTTCGCTTGACACAGGTCCTCACCGGACATGGTCAGTTCGGGAGGTTCCAGTGTCGGATTCAGGCGGAAGCGACGCCTGGGTGTCACCACTGCAGCAACGGTCGCCTGGAGGACACGGTCGAGCACACAGTGGAGGTGTGCCGCGCATGGGCGGAGCATCGACGTGTCCTCGTAGAGGCGATCGGCGGCGGTGACCTCTCGCGCCCGGCGCTGGTTCAGGCCATGCTTCGGGGCGAGACGGAATAGGATGCCGTCGCCTCCTTCTGCGAAGCTATGCTAGTGAAGGAAGCGGCGGCGCGCGAGAGGCAACGACGAGCCTCTCGCCCTGGACTAAGACCCCGGCGAAGACGTCGAGCATCGCAAGACGACTACCGGCCACCGTAGGCGCGGTTCTGCGGATGGCGAGCGATGGGTAGCTCGCCGCCCGGCTAGGACCAGGACCGCGTCGACGGCGCGTTAGTGTTCCACGCGCGCCTCAAAGAGGAGTCAGCACAGGAAGGGGCCCAACAGGGCCACGCCTGCCGGGGTTGCGGAATGTATAATTATAATGGTTACCGTGACCCTGGAACGTGAAGGGCAATCGAAGGAACATGAGTGGGTTTTAGTCAGTAAGAGTCTGACACGCCCTCCCGCCGCACCCAGGACGGGAGCAGTCATTGGATGATTTCCCACTCACCAAAAAAAAAAGACAGTTTTGGCAAATATGATTTATCTTATTCAAAATTTCTAAATTTAACCTTTCAACGACCAAGCGACAGCCGCCTATCGCTTTTTATTAAGTCTCGAATGAGATCTGAATAATACTGATAAAAATAAAGCAAAGATGCTGTCGCTTTTCGATGTATTATTCCGCTCATTTCTTTGTAACACATGTGCGATGAGACTTCGGCATCTAGTATTGTCCTATTTTCCAATTATGTATGACATGTCATCACGAGGAAATACACCAGATGACACTTTTCATGCCAGCGACACATTGATCATCAAATTGACGAGAACTACTTCATCTATACCTAAAGGTAAAATTTTACAGTAGGAAAGAACTAATTCAGAATTTGTAATAGGACCAAGAGATATTTGATCGACTACTGCACTTCCAAACAAAAGCTAATAAACATTATAAGTACCTGAAGGACACGCCATAACCTCGACGTAATGGTAGGGCGACTTGGCGCGCTTGAGCTTCTGCACCAGGTTCTGTATGTTGCGGAAGCCGTTGGCCACCGCGAACCGCAGCACCTCCGTGCCGTCCTTCTCCAGCGTCACCTCACGGAAGTCGGGGTTCCTATGGACATGTCATCAATATAGAGGGCGTTTCTTCACCACCGCCGCCGTCACGTTATTTATAACGACATGACGGTGCCCGAAGTGGCCACACATACATTTACTACAACTACAGCCGCGTGTCCACCGCGCGTCACGTCACCTTATGTTAAACTTGGCCTGAAATAATCTCGTTATCGGTGACGAGACGTTTTTAGTTTTTTACACTACTTCTTGATACATAAAATATCATCTTTAACTAAGGTAATAAACTAATAAATAAAAAAATAAATAAAATGTTTAAAAAGGGGTATAAAGTCTTCTTTTTACATACTATTAGATTTTACTTTGTACACACATCGTCCTCTGTCCTTCGCTGTTTTATGTGCGTCTTTCGATACTGTTTGACATCCGTGAATCGTGTTGTAAATAGTTTGTCTAAATAAGGCTCCTAAAAACCTGGTACCCAAAGTTATTCCCCCATCGTCTCGTCTTTAATGCCGCGAAGATTAATTTTAGTAGTACAACAAATGAATTGAAAGTCAGATTGCCCGGATTCCAAGAAAAATTAGTGGCGGACGCATTAACCACGAGGCCTGAAAAGTGTCTGCAACCACCCGCTAAGAACATAAAACTATTATTTTGACCTCTCGGTAAGCATGAAGATTCGAAAAATAAATGGTGTGACGTAATCTTAGCTTAGAATGAGACCACAGGTCAGGAGCAAAGGTGTCACATTTTTAGGTCGAGTGACATAGTCATACATTAAGCTGAAGAAAATGTGAGCGAGTGTAAGTTTGCGTCAGTGTGAACAATGCGAGGCTATTCAGTAATTAGTGGAACATCACAATGGCCCAGTCTGGCGTGAGGTCGCGCTGTGCCAATGGGTGTCGTACTGTCTTGAGTATGTTTTGCAACGGATTTCTGTTTTGTTAAAAATGTTTATAAAACTAAGATTTTTTTTAGATGGTATATTATGGTAATAAATTAATAAAATGCTAATTTGCTTTGAGCAAGCGTGATGACAGAGTCAAAACTATACGCATAAACTGATTATTACGGAACTAGTTTTGTAATTTTATACAACAACTTGCAATCACGAGGTGGCGAGTTTTATAGAAATTAATTCTCGATGACCTGAAGATGAGTACTAAATATGATGTTCATGAAAATCAATAGAAGTGAGATACTAATAAATGGGATTAAAAAAAACTTCGAAAATAAGTAGCCATATCCACCTTGTGACTAAAAGAGTAAGGGCACATATAGCGGAACGCAGCGCAAAGCATGTTTCACAGTCAAACAATATTAGGCATTGTCCTCATTGAAATAACATTCGAAATCAATTAAAATTAACACAACAGCGCGCAGTCTAGTGCATACTCACGCATCTCAGCACTGCGCTCCCAGACAAAGCCAAAAAAAAAAATGAAAAGACAAGAGAGTCACTGACAACGTGACGGACTAAAACGGACGGTAAATAAAACAAAATGAAAGAAGACATTAGCACCTACCTCAAGTAACAACAAATAAGAGCAGAAGAAATACCAACCTTAAATTCCTATACACAAGTTTGGCATTAGTCTCTCCAAACAACTGTTCAGCGGCGTACAAGAACACGTGGTCTGCGTACCCGCCGGAGCCCGAGCCCACATGTCGGCGGAGCGCCGGAGCTTCGCCCTCGTTTCCCCACGGCCAGTCCAGCGGCACCCCCGTGATATCACTCAGGGACTTGTTAGTCACGTCTAGCATTTGTTCCAGCTCGACTAGATAGGATTAAGAAATTATAGAACATGAATGAGAATAAATACAGATAAAGACACATCCATTCTAAGAGTTTTACCACAAGGTTCAAAACAAGGCGAAAACGCAGCAGGCTTGCCGCAAATTGTCCCATCGATACCAATTTGTGCATCTGGTTTAAAATAGAAAAGCATTCCCAGACTGTCTCTTATCAAGGTCAAGCTAAACTTGTCACTATAATTGCAACAAACACGCTGGCTTATTACCTATGAAACAGCAATCAGCAATAATGCGCAGTGATCGCGCGATCATCGCGCGTTCAAACGCTTAACGTCAAAAAAATCGTATTATGTATGAATCGTTTGCTAATCGCTCGCCGATTGTTCTAATGAACGACGATGAAGTAGCAATCACTGGAACTAATTAAATATCAACTTAAAAAAAAACAAACTTAACTTTGCTCTTAAAACCGTACGTAATACGAAGTTATCGCGATCATCAAACGAAAAATGCATGTTTTAGTTAACTGATTGCCCCACAGAGGCAGCACTATCGCTAGATTGCTATAGCATTGCTATCGCTTATATGTGATACGAATTGACGTTTGAGAAGCAATTATTGCGCAATTATCGCGATCGCTCGGCTTCTGCAAGATACGTAATACCGTCGCCGAATTGAATGCCGTAAAAAAAATTAATAAGTATTTCAGCAGCACGACTCGCATTCGACAGTTTGCCCCAACCTAATTTAGAAGGCGAAAACATTGCGCACACTGCGTACGTATGCGCTGCGCATATCTTTCAAAATTGCAGTTGTCGTGTACTTTCTTTATTCTGTAACATTCCTTGTGTTTAAAGTTTATTTATCACAGTTGTTTCGATATTTTGAACAGTCTGTTCGTTCCAATATTTTTGAACCTGACTGTGTTATCACTTTGAGTTCATTAAAGAATCACCAGTATGACAAGGCCCTAAAACTTATTTAAAACCAAAAACACACACATACTTGCAGTAATAACACAATCCACATCATGGCAGCTGAGCATCTCGCTATAAAAATCTTCTCTTGAAGCCTCCAGCTTCTTATCATAGCAGGGCATGAATGTGACGTGGTACACCTCGCCGGGGCAGAGCCCCCGGGCCTGCGCCACGTGCTGCTTCACCAGAGAGCCCATCACCTGCTGCGGAGACTTGGAGGTGGAGATGTATGGCAGGATGAAGTTGCCGTGTGTTTTCTCGGCGTAGCATACCCAACCTGGATTGGGGAATGAGATCTGTTGAATCTGAAGGGGAACATTTCTAATAGTTATCGCGGAACGTAAAGGGCAACCGGAGGAACAAGCGTGGATTTTAGTCAGTAAAAGTCTGACACTCCCTCCCGCTCCGCCCACGGCGGGAGAAGTTATTTGATGATTTCCCATCCTCAAAAAAGGGGGAACAAATACTGTCAGAACTTTTCTGATAATTTTATTTTCAATAGTTTTGAAAGGTGCGCGTAGTTTCGAAGGTTTGAAGAAATATTTGCAATTACCTACTGCTAAGCATTTTTGCAATGTCTTCCTTGTAAGTGTTACAAAAAAGTTTCTTGTGTTCATCTCCAAGGCCCACACTTCAAAAGTAACACAACTTTTACAAAATAAGTTTTATTTTCATTACAATAGAGTATATTTTCTATTGGCAAAATAATCCGAATATTTAATCGCATTCTGCAATATCCGAACTTATACAAACTCCAGCACATCAAGGTACCCAAAACTGTCAACTTTTCCCAACCAAACTTGAACCAATAGGGTATTACACTGTATAAGAAAAAAAATATAAAAATATATTATTGAGGTAGCTTAAGCAAAAAGCAGCCGAACAGTGTTAGTTTTAGTTCATAAAACTAGAAAATATTTTTTTAATTCAATTCAAAGTTTTCAGTTTTTTTTACTTGTTCTTGAACACACCGAAATACAGACCACAGACAGTGACAGCTGTCGGTGTCGACTGTCAACTGTGTCAACTAGACGTCACTATTTGTTTTATTTGTAACCTCCTAATACGATCTTTATTATAAAAATATACTTTTTCATGGAAGTTATTGTGAAAGATATTTTAGATGGCTAATGCACATGTGTACTTACATCAAAGTGATATTTACAACAACAGTACAAACGGTACAAACGGGTTTTTATGGTGTAATAGTTGGAATACTCTTCCCACAACTTTTAACTAAGTTTTTCTTAAATTTGAATCAGTTAACACTAGAATTCACAATTATTCCGATGTTTTCACACTTGTGTTCTTGCATTCCGAAACGCACACCAACGGTAAGTCGAACAGTAACTAATTTTTGAGATAAAAACAATAAAAATTATGTAAAGTGTCACAGCGCGTTTGTTTATTTACATGACGTAAGGACGTCATATCGCCAAAGCAAAACCACGCCCACGGCGTTTTCCGTTTTTGGAAATTTCCGCGCGAAATTTGAAAATACAATTTTTAAAAGCGTTTTTAGGGTACTTAGCGCTTAAATAAAAATTTAGGAATTTTTTTAGTGGTTTCTTAGTACTGTAGGAGTTATTTGAAATACTTAAAAAAAAGAGTGTAATACCCTATTGAGTTGAAAATTATTTTAAATTATTTTCAATGATATCCCAGTACCTGGACAAGAGCTAGCAAGCATAGGCAGGTTCTTGGAGCTTGGGTCAGTCTGATGGTTCTGATAGCGCTGAAGGAACTCCTGTTGCGCCTCTAGCAATGAGAAGTCTTCAGCTATTGTCATGTCCAGTACTAGGTCTGCACCTAAACTCTTGAAGTATCCTGGAAATGTCGATAAAGTTACAATATGACATTTATTAACATTTTTCAGGCTTAAGGTAATCTGTGTAAAAGGACTGGCCTGTTGGTCTAGTGGTTAGTAACCCTGACTGCTAAGCCGGAGGTCGTGGGTTCGATTCCCACCCAGGACAAACTTTGTGTGATGAGCACGAATGTTTGTTCTGTGTCTGGGTGTGATTTATCTATAATATGTATGTACTTAAAAATTATATAAGTATGTTTATCAGTTGTCTGATTACCATAGCACAAGCTCTGCTTAGTTTGGGATCAGATGGCCGTGTGTGAGTTGTCCCAGGATATTTATTTAATAATTACATTTATTTATTAATCTAATAGAACTGCAAGGCAAATTTTGTGATGGTATTCAATAATGAACTTTCCCTGGTGAAGTAATGAGTATAAGCAGAGTAATTGAAATTTAAAACAAGCAGTATGTTAAATGAAAATTTCCCCATCTTAGATATTTTAAACTTTGATAAAGTTGGTTAGACTATAATCCCAAAGGCACCTGCTAACTTGTGAGTGGCTTCCTCCGGAGTGAGCTTGTACCGAGCCGCGAGGGATAGAGTGGGCTGCGGTGACAGAGATATTACTATCAGGCTCACATCTTTACTGATCCCTTTGTTGTCTGTGTACTTCCTCTCTGAGAATACTCTGGAAAAAGAAGGATAATTATTAATTTAATATGATAATTATTTCTCAAAAGTATCTCTTTATGTTTTTCAATATTTTTCAGAAACTTTTTTAATTTTTATCATCTTTTTTTTTTATGGGCACTTGCCTCAATAGACAAAGTAGCCCCAATGTTGTAACAATAACAAACCAAATGAAAACAAAGAAAACCTTTTTTCTGGGTCAGATGTTGGCTCTACCAATATACTCAATTTTATTTTATTTATTTATTTATTTCAGGTTCACCCACAGCACATACATAGTATTTATAAAAGTAGTTGTTTCATAGGTAGTGTTCTAATATATGCGCCAATTACAGGCATTTATTTATCTTTACAGGCTTAAACCTAATGCAACAATATTGTTAGTTTAATTTCTATATACTAGTATTTTAAATGTATCAATAATAAATTGCATTCACGATTTAACTACTTATTAGCTAATATTCTTATAACAAATTATCCAATAAGAATGCTTCTTGGCCATAATATATGTAGGATGTAATTTTCATGGCCTTCATACTTTTTTTAAACATCTTATTATTTATCAGTCATAGGAAGGGGCCCAACAGGGCCAACGCCTGCCGGGGTTGCGGAATGTTTATAATAGTTACCGTGACCCTGGAACATAAAGGGCAATCGAAGGAACATGAGTGGGTTTTAGTCAGTAAGAGTCTGACACGCCCTCCCGTCGCACCGAGGACGGGAGCAGTCATTGGATGATTTCCCACTCACCAAAAAAAAAATATATATATTTATCAGTCATACAATGAATAAGTTCAAAATAACATGAATTGTCAATATTATTGCTGTGTCATCATAACATATTTGTTCAGATGTTTGAGATAACTTTACTTATACATGATGTAATGTTACAAGGCTAGTTTCTCACCTCAACAGCTCCTCTTGACTCTGCTTGGTGACCAGCACACTTTCCGCAGACGTAATACAGCCGCTGCAGGCTAAGCAGTCAGCAAGAGTAATCTCCACCTTCTGTAGTTTCTGCTCTCTGCCGCTTGAGACATCAAAATATCCATCCTCACCTATTTTGATTTTTGCACCTGTTCTTGTCTTTGTTTTCTCGATTTTGACAGGTTTTATACATTCCTGTTGACGGTAAAGATTTCAGAATGTAGTAAACTTGTTATTGCTTGGAGAAAATCTTATTGGAAACATTTTGGTTACCTAAATACCTACCTTAGATAAAATCAAATTGGCTTATTCTTTCATACAATTATAAATGTTGAATAGTACAAAATGTACAATTAAGTAGTACATCTTGTAATTTTGAAAAAAGATAAGCTTATATGAAATTAAACAAAATAGTTTGTTTATTATAAGAGGTTATGTTATGGTACTCACTTGCGAAGGTGTTATGAAATCGTCTAGGTCAGTCAATTGTAACGCACCACTAAAGCGAGAAGCCATAATTTCTGTTTGGATTCTTCTAATTGTATTAAAAAGGTTTAAAACAGTTAAAATATTATTTATTTATTTTCGCGAAACACTAAATACTCAGCTGATTTTGACATTTATTGACTGTTGTTGACGTAATGACGTGACATTAACACTGACAGTTGACAGCAAACTCAAGTTAATGTTGGTATGGTACAAAATAATTTTCTACCATAATATTTATTTGTTAGAAACTTAGAAAATGTATTGCATTGCATTTGCATTGTTTTATCATCTATGCTAGGCAGCTTTTATCCCAACTATGTAATGGTTCTGCGTTCAGTCTAACCGGATTCAGCTCAATATCAATGTTTGGCAGACCTTCGCAACCCAGGTTCATTTGTACCTGAGTTTGATGTGGTTGGCTGGATTGCAAGATATTCCTTGGTTAGACTAATGGTCAGATTTTCAGACTATCAAGGATCTAAGAGCGACAATCGGGACCAACGTCAAAATAAACAAAAGAAAGTAGGTACATGTACCTAAATTGAAAAAGTCATATTGGTACTTGCCCAGAATCGAACCCACAACCTCATTCACGAAAAGCTGGCATCTTAATCACTGGGCCATTACGTGATTGTTGATGATTTATTAAGCCTTTAATGTGCAATTATCATTGACACCAAGCGATCACATCTAAATTAAATGTATGCCAAATTCAATAGCGCACGTTTGGTACACATGCATAAATCAAATACTGAATCCATCATACTGGTTATCTTTTATTAGATTGATCTCAAGATCTCTCTTAATTCAGGATAATGATGTCATAATCACTGGTCGAAGATAAGTGGCAGCCGTGCTACCAGAGGCTCCCACGCGCAACCTTGTAGGAGGACATGATTATTATTTACTACCATTAGTAGTTAGTGACCAGCGACACTGGCTGGCATACTCGTGCTACAGTGCCCTGCGTTGAGAAAAATCAATCAGAATCTTCCCGCCTCCGACGGTTTCCAAGGCAACGGGTAAACAGTGGGGAGACGTTGCATTTCTATTATAGTTGCATTGAACGATCCACGTACGGAAAGACGTGTCGCATTTTGACGAATTTATATCGCGTAGTGTTTGTGTTGATTTGTGTTTTTATCTGAATATTTGCGAATTTGATGGACAATGGCAGAGGAAACTGCACAGACGATATTAGCGCCGGAGAAAGTGATACATACCTATCCTCTCATAAGGGTAAATAGCGTATTATTATGAATTGTTTTAGTCGTCAGCGTTTCTTTGTCAATGTTATTGTTCTTATCTATTCTTGCCGAATAGCTAACATTAACGCCTACACAAAATAATTGGAAGCGATAAATGAATAAGTACAGCGATCATACTTCGCAGTACCCATTGGTTCAAAAAACTAATGTCTGTAGATATATAAATTCCCACGCGGGTTCGAATATGTGTCTTTCACATTGTAATTTTTATTTCTCTAACTGTCCCATAACTGGGCAGAGGCCTCTACCACTCCTTAAAATTAAATAATAAATTATTTCTTGTGTGTTTGCAATCAAGAATAGCAGATCTTCATTTTCACGTGAACTCCTGGTCTCGTACCTTACTTTTGGCTGTGCAGCATATCATTAAGTGGACTCATTCGGTTCCGAATCATTTAGGGCGTCAGACATGATTATATCGGCTTAGAGCACATACGATGTGTTATGCTCTAATAAGCAATGCTTTCGGGGGATTCGGATAAGCTTTTGTCTTGTAAAATATCTCCATAACTTTTAGGCATAAGTTTGTTGCAATCAAGTCACATAATAGTTCTATCCTTGTGTGAGGATAAATAAGACTTGACCTAGTTCCTACAGTCTTAAGTTTCCCATATAAAAGCATCATGGAACCGTCGGCTTTCAGAAAATAGTCTCGCAGGTTCGCTTCTATGTCCAATGTGAAGCGCGCTTTACTTACAGCACCCACATGAGGAGATAAGCTTGATTACCTACTACTTATATTCTCCTCTCCTTTTCTCCGTTTTTATAGACGCTGTCACTAAAGTATTAACTTCGCATTACCATCTTTATGCGGACGACCTGCAGCTTTATCGCCATTTTAAATATGAAGAACTTCTTGAAGCCATTTATGCCATCAATAATGATCTTGTTAACGTCAGTCAGTGGGCCAAAAGTTTTGGATTGTTAGTTAACCCGTCTAAATCACAAGCAATCATTATTGGTGGCAGACACTTTACCAATTTATTGAATAACCTGCCTCTCCCAATGGTTACCTACGAAGGTACCGCTATAGTCTACTCCAAGAAAGTTAAAGACCTTGGTGTTTTCTTGGACTGCAACCTTTCTTGGCAAGTTCACATTGCTGAAGTAAGCAGGAGGGTTTTCTGTTCGTATAAATCTCTTAAGCGTCTTCAGAAGTTCCTGCCTTTTCAAACTAAAATTACCCTTGCTCAGACTCTTCTTCTACCACTTATAGACTATGCTGATATTTGTTTTCTTGATGCGACTGAGGAACTCCTTAATAAGCTTGAACGTGTGCAGAATTTGTGTATCCGCTTCATTTTCGGCCTCCGAATGTACGACCACGTGTCGGAGTTTCGGCGGCAGCTGAGGTGGCTACCTATTCGGCAGCGTCGAGACTGTCACATTCTTTCTTTCCTCTTTTCTATTCTTCACAATAGTAAGTCTCCTTCGTATCTGCGTGAACGCTTTGAGTTTCTTGTCCCTAGAGGTAAACCTTGTCGTTCTTCATCATCTCTTCTACTCCGTTTTCCTTCTCACTCTTCGAGTCGGTATGATGGATCTTTTACTGTTAGTGCTGTGCGTCTTTGGAATGCTTTGCCGCATTCATTGCGAGATAGCCCTTCCTTAGAAGTGTTCAGGAGAGGAATTAGGGAACATTTCCTGTCTGTTGATTGATAATATATATGTATATAATTTATATATATTTTTATTTATTGTTGTATTTAATTTTGTATTACGTATTTAATATTACAATTATATATTAGTTAAGAGTTAATAATTATGTTTTATTCGTGCACATAAGCACATTGCCCGTTGCAAATCTCACTATAGCATTTTGGTTTGCTGGTAGAAAACTCATTTCTGGGTTAAGCTCGCCATTGTACATAAGTTTTTATTTTAGTTTTGCTGATGTTTGTACTTTATTTTTTTATGTGCAATAAAGAATATATATATATGACTTATAGTTAGCAGGAATACGGATCATTCAAAGTAAACTGACACCGTGCATGACGCATTTAAACCTGAGCCTGTGTTTTTTTCGGACTATCTCAAGCAAGACGCGATCTTATTCTCTCCTACCTCCATATTCGTAAGTCGACAGCCCTGAAAATTTTGAGCCTATTACGCTACAGTCCAAATAAGCCCTAAGGGGTTACGACTTTCTAAATTATCTCTTATGTACCCCTGCTAATCGTTGTAAACTATCGTGCTATCGTGATATTGATCAAACGCCGTAGATATTAAATTTCGGCGGAGTCAAGGCCCCGAGAGTGGTACGACTTGCCTCGCTGCAACGCATCGTTCAACCGGAACCCTCGGCTATAGAGTTACACGAACAAACCTGTCCGATGATCTCATTGATGGATGCTTAGAAAAAAATCTAGAAAATGGTCAAACGAGCCGATTGTAGTTGGTAGCTGATACTGCTGTTGCTGGGCTTCTTAATGGTTTAGTTGCAGTTGCTAGAGAGCTTTCTGTTTTCTGTATATGTATGGCACCGCATCCATCCATTGATTCTAATAAACTTCCACAGTTAAATATTAGTAAGACTAGCTGTCCCTGTCTTGTCCCTGTGTTTGTTAAAGTTTTCAAATTTTCTACGCAATTTTCCGTAATTTTTATTCTGAAAGAATTCCTTTTTGCGCAAAAAATAGACATACAAAATAGCACAAAAAACATGAGTACAATTCAAAAAGAGTTTGAAATTAAAATAATTTTCTATAAAGTAAAAGAAAACATAATAACTGTGAAAAAAAATTAAGTCGTTCTCATGTTATCGCGTGAGCAAGGCAATTAAGAAATAGGGTTTTTTTCTTATTGTAATGTCTGGATACAATTTAAACCCATCGATTCATGTGGACTTCTATAAAATAAAAATTCTATTAATAGGTCTGTAATTTAAAAGAACTTTCTTCACTGTTCCATCGCCTGACCCATTGCTCGTTAGCATCCAGTCCAATCCATGTCTTTCGGTCCCGAGAAAGTCTAGTACTTTGCCAAATTTCCAGAATCAATTCTATTATTCTCTGTTACGTTATTTTGCAAGTCAACGTTCGGTAAGAAATTTCTCTCGTCCAAATATCGCTATAAATTATACCGGATGGCGGTAAGTAAACACATTTGTTGGTTCGCCGACAGCTCTCCGTTCGATCGCGATGTTTCATCTGTTTGTTTTGGCAGGTGGACCCAGCATACTATCTCCGTACTACGCGTGTTTGTACAATCAGTTATGTAAAGTGTAGACAACTTCTTTAGTAATGGAAACTGATGAGGCGTTAAATTTTTGAGTGTCGGAAAAATATTGTTCTTTACGGCAATCCGTTCCGCTTAGACTTGGAGGGAATTTGGCTTTTTTTATACTGCAGTCGTTAAAAGATGATCTGATCTGAATAAAGCAGAGTCCGCAGTGTCCACAGGTCCACACGCACTTTTGACGCTGGTTCAGGTTTTTTCAAATAATTTTAGTTGCGAATAATTTTAACCCTGGTATGGTTATAATTTTAACACTGGTTAGAACTAACAAATAAGTGCAATAACGAACTACGACTTACGCTTAAGGATAATCTGCCTACTACGTACATAAGTTATTACTTTCTTTAAACAACACAAAGGCTGTTGTTGGCTATGATGAAATCCCTACCCAGATACTAAAGTTATGCTCATTACAATTGGCACCAGTGCTTGCATATGTAATAAATTTATCGTTTGTAGATGGACGCTTTCCTACTCTTCTTAAAACTGTGATTGTCAAGCCAGTTTTTAAGAAAGGTGATAGTACTAAAATTGATAACTACAGGCCAATCAGTCTTATACCTATAATATCAAAAGTTTTTGAAAAAGCAATGCATAGGCGAATGTTAACTTTTATCGAAAAACATAATATCCTTAAGAAAGAACAATATGGTTTTCAAAAAAATAAATCCACTACCCTAGCTTGTTTTAATTTAGTAAAAACTATAGTTGATGAGATCGATGCCAGAAAAAGAGTATCTGCAGTCTTCTTCGACATGTCGAAAGCATTCGACTTCGTTTCGCACAAACTATTATTGACTAAACTGGAACGTTATGGGTATCCGTGGTCAGGCACTGAAATGGTTGGAAACGTATCTGGTGGACAGACCACAGTGCGTCGAAGTTTCAAATATAAACAACAAAAAAGAACTAACAAAGTACAAATCGGATTATAAACGAAATAATTCTGGTGTTCCCCAGGGAAGTATACTGGGACCATTATTGTTTCTATTATATATAAATGATCTTCCTAAGGCCACAAACTCTCCTTGTACACTTTTTGCCGATGACATATCAATAATTTTGACATCTCCAATTAAATGTGACATAGACGAATATATTAATGACATCAATACTTCAATTACTAATATAATAAATTGGTTAAAATTAAATAATCTAAATGTTAACATCAATAAAACTAAAATATTACAATTTGGAACATATAACACTAACTTCATAAAACACAACATTAAATATAATGGGGACACACTTTCACAAGCGGATGATACAACCTTTTTGGGAATAGTACTTGACAAACACATAATTATCATGGAAAGCCCATGTAGATAAGATCTGCAACAAATTAAATAAATTTGTGTTTGTGCTCTATAATTTAAGAAAAAGTTCGACCCAGAGTACTGTTCTGTCCGCTTATCATGGCTATGTTGCGTCGTCACTTCTTTATGGAATTATTCTGTGGGGTAACTCCGTGGATGTGAATAGAGCATTCCGAGCACAGAAAAAATGTGTTAGAGCGATCGTTGGTTTTCCGCCGTGGGAGACTTGCAGACCACTATTCAGTAAATTGAAACTTTTAACTTTACCCAGTATGTATATTTTTGAATGTGCCAAATTTGTTCGGCAGAATCCTAACTTATTTCAAAGAGCGAAGGATGTCTTTCCTCGAAATAGTAGAGATCCAGATAGAATAGTGTTATCTAGAACTGTAAGAACAACTTTATAAAAAGAAATTGTTATTACATGTGTGGTCAAATATATAACAAAGTACCAAATGATATAAAAAAATTGCCAAATAGGTTATTTATTTCCCGACTTAAAAAATGGCTTATTGAACAATCTTTCTACTCTGTGAGTGATTATATCAATATTGTAAAGCGTAAATAATTTAATTGTAATTTATAAATAGTTGACATGATTTGAATCTATTAAATTTATCTTAAGTAATTCGACTAATGAAGACATTATGTAATTTAAAGCCAGAACCCACTAAATATTTGCATGTCTAATTTTCGACTAAGTGTTTGAAACATGTACTAGTTTTAAGATCTCATCTTGTACAACACTTATGGCAAATAAATTATATTATTATATTATTATTATATTATAACCCCTTGCTGACTTGACTGCAACGGCCAAAAACCAAATGGGCTTGACAAAAGTCTAATAAATGCAATTTTTCACAGCATTCAGACATGTCGGAGGAGATGCGCATCGAAGCCGTCGAATTGTCGGTGACAGCATGCGAGAAGTTCGCCCATAACAACGAACTGGCGGCCCGCATGGTCAAGGAAGCCATGGACAAGAAGTTCGGCCCAGCCTTCCACGTCGTCGTTGGCGAAAGCTACGGCTTCGAAATC
The DNA here is from genome assembly GCA_033675125.1 of Athetis lepigone. Taxonomy (NCBI): domain Eukaryota; kingdom Metazoa; phylum Arthropoda; class Insecta; order Lepidoptera; family Noctuidae; genus Athetis; species Athetis lepigone. Next base: position 19,283,703 of record CM066239.1, on the reverse strand, counting down.
ACCTATGAATGCTCCAATATTTGCTACATTTACTTCGGAGGAAACCAGGCCATCTGCATATGGAAATGCTCTTGAAAAATCTCAGTAATTTTAGTTAGCCTTACCAAAAGATATACCGAAGAAGTATCTACGTTTAGTTTCGTTACGGGTGTTACGTTTTCTTTACGTTTATATAATAAAAGGACAATTTGTGGGAATATAGAAACGGTACCAAGAGTACCAAGACTTATCAAGAAAACATACTAATTTAATAACAAATATTTTATGCCATCTGTGTCTTTAATATTTTCTAAGATATTTAGGGTGGGTTATGTGGAAGTAGTAGTAGGTCCATTAAACGAGTTTTCTTTCGTGTTTTGTTCGTATCTAATATAAAAAAAACCGGCCAAGAGCGTGTCGGGCCACGCTCAATGTAGGGTTCCGTAGTTTCCCGTCCGTCACAATAAGTGTACCTAGACCTACTTATAAGTTTAAAAAAAGGCTATTTGTTATGTTGACATACTAAGTACACAAAAATTATTTTGTACAACCTTTTTGTCTTTTTTGTACAAAAGCTGTTCTTTCTATCCTCAGATTAGTAAACAGAAGGCAGATAGATAGCGCGGAACACCGCGAGTGAGGTCAACAAAGCAAATACAAAACCAAAAGCGAATACAATCTCGAGTCAGTACGGCACGAAGCGTCGCGCAGTAAACATGTCACAGAAAATATTCATATTTTCGAGAATGATGCCGTCTTTTGTTTTTAAACATTGCAAAAAATGTTCCCTAAATCAAAAGAAAGAAGATGGAGTACCTTTTTATGGATTAATATGGTTATTTTTGCCTTTTTGGATGTTATTTTATTTGGAACACAAAACCTCAACAGAAATCTGTCGGTGTTGCTATTTTATTGTGAAAAAATTTACCCCTAAGTTGGGAAATATGTATTGGACACAGGATTATCGATCTACAAGAATATTTATTTTGAGTGTTTTTTTTCTTTTTGGTTGGTATGTTTGTATCATGTGTGTGTACTTATCTTGTATGTGTCAAAAGTCTTCGTTAATAAAACTAGTAAATGTTTTGTCTCTAACTAAAATTATGTACACCAGTCGATTCGCCAACATAAAGTAAATATAGTAAAAAACAGTAAACAGAAAAAGATGACTTACTTAACTAATATTTTATATTCTATCCTTTTCTTTAAGAAATGGAAAGAGACAGATGCATTTAACTTAAATTTAGTAGTTTGTGAATAAGAGAATAAATTAGCGCGTTCAAGTTTCAAATAAACAAACTTTTTAGCTTTATAAAATTGTTATACACCTAAGCACTTTATTATTTATATCCCTAAGTTGTTCCATAATTTTAAACACAATAAATCAATTATTATTTTGTACTATCTGCCCGCTTCTGTTTCTTCTACGTATTCTGCATGGTTTGTTGCACAAAAAAATTTGAAATCTATGTCTGGACTTTAAAAGAGACGATAATCCTTTGAGTTTGTTTCGGCATTTCTTGTCAGAGGTAGTCAGCTAGGAAATGCCGACTCCATCTAGTATAAAAAAATGACATGTAAAAGTGATTTAATATCCTACTTGCATAATAAACAATTTCAATTTCAATTTCTTCCAGCTTAGCCAGGGTGCATTTTTTTTAATCAATGATGTCATACCAACTTTGTCCTGACAATAAAAGTAGATTCACCTAATTAGGCGTAGCAGTTCATATGCTACGCGCGTACCTACATACTTTTAGTAAATTCACAAATTGATTTTAATTAATATAGACAGATAAGAATGAAATATTACGGGTAATTTTTCATCATCCTGGCAACCGGAACGCACACAGAGACGACGTGTTCTTACAGCGCAGTCACGTGGCAGTCACGCACACATGTCTCGACATTCGCCGCACTCGTAATGTTCCGCGCTGTCTATCTGCCTACTGTTTACTAATCTGAGTTTCTATCAAGTTCAAAATAATTTTCCTAGAAAGTCCTTATAAAGTTCAACTTTCCAGATTTTTTTCATATTTTTTAAACCTACGGGTCAAAAGTTAGAGGGGGGGGGACGCTTTGATTTTTCCTTTTGGAGCTATTATTTCCGAAATTATTGACATTATCAAAAAATTATTTTAGTAAACCCCTATTCATTTTTAAATACCTATCCAACAATATATCACACGTCAGGGTTGTAATTAAAAAAAAAACCACTTCTCTATTTACATGTAGGGGGGCTACCCTAATAAAACGTTTTTTTCCAATTTTTTTTTTGCACTTTGTCGGCGTGATTGATATACATATTGGTACCAAATTTCAGCTTTCTAGTGCTAACGGTTACAGAAATTAAGCGAGGACGGACGGACAGACATGGCGAAACTATAAGGGTTCCTAGTTGACTACGGAACCCTAAAAAGAAACTTAAAAATTCAGTTCAGATAATTGAGCACGATAAACAAAAGCGCCGACGTCGCGTCGCCTAGTCGCATTTCATATGTAAAACAGTTCTTTACACGAAAGTTAAATTGTAACAAATATTTCTAAGAAATAATTTATATTTTAATGGCGGAAAACGTTCTGCAGTCGGGCTTTAAGGCGTTTTCACGTGCTTGCTGATAAGCAAAGTAGTACCTACTTACCTACAAACGAAGTGTTACTTCGCATATTTAAGTACCGTACTTTTCGCTTAACTAATTAGCGAGGCCATGTTAGAAACCTTGGAAAGAAAATTAGAATGCATTTAAAATGACCTTTCTCTTTAGTTTAAAATATATCAATTGCCTGGTATTTACATCCAAATATGTGACTATCACAGCATGCTACCACAAATAATAAGCATTTTTTTTTATCATCTACCGTCCAGATGATAGAAGCATTATGGTAGCTTTACAGGCCGGTAATTTAAGTTCAATGATCAATAAATCTTTAAAATCTTTTACCCGATGAATAGCCAAGTGTTTGTAGAGATAACATTAGAAATCCTCGGCCGTTCGGCACACATAGTCTTAGTTTTATACGATCTTATGTTGTAAAACTAACGGGGTCAATGCGACTAGCGAGAGCCAAAATATCCGTCGGCACCATATTTTAAAAATAAGTTCACTTAACAATACCTATTTGTACTGCCTTTTCGGTAAAAGATGGCACATGAAGTAGATTTCCGTGTTTATTTTTAAACTGCAGTCTTAGTTTTTTACCGACTTCACAAAAAGGAGGAGGTACTATGTTCGGCTGTTTGTATGTTTTTTTTTTTTTTTTTTTTGTATGTTTGTTCATCGATTACTCCGTCAATTGTCAACGGATTTTGATGGTTCTTTTTTTGTTTGATAAGTCATGATTCAGGGGTGGTCCCATATAAATTTTGTGGCGATCGGTTCAGTGCTTCTCGAAAAATTCACCAAGAACAAAAAAAAATTGACGAAATTTTCATAGACGATGTGTGCTTTGTCTTCAAGTTTCTATTTTCGTTTTATAAGATTGTTAGTAGTTTTATTTTGAAAATAAACTACTTTGAAAGATACTATACACAGTCAAACATTGGGAGTCGACACTAAAAAGTAATAAATAAAAAACTTTTTTCAAAAAAAAAATAACCGCCTTCAAAAACTAAAAACCCAATAATAACTAAAATTTCGGAAGTCGGTGGTTTCTCTTCTGCCATTCAATTTGTGTTGCCACCGACTTCCGAAATTTTAGTTATTATTGGGTTTTTAGTTTTTGAAGGCGGTTTTTTTTTTTTTTTTTAAGTTTTTTTTACCCCTAGTAGAACTTATGCCTCCCTACTGAAATACCGTAGGTAAACCCGTAGGTAGGTAGGGTACCTACCCGCTACCGTAGGATATCAAGGAGGGAAAATAAGTCTCCTACTTTTTAAAATGACAGATTTTATAAATTACTAGTTTCATTTTTGTGGGTATTGAATATAAGTATCTGACTTGGGAGAAACTAGAGAAAGAAAGGTTTTGTAAGAACTCCTTTTGGCTAAAATTCCACGGTTCTCCCTGCTGCCATGCGTCGGGTTTTAAGGCATTGCTTTTGATATTGGACCTCCGACAACAAGCCTCTTTACTATGTGCAACACATCCTAGGATCGCATATTCCGACAATTTTATTAAAAGAAGTCGCGCTAGATGGATTTGTCTTGTACCTAACGATTATGAGGTGGTTGTAACATATACTTAGTACTTCTAAGGCACCCTATCCATCGTCTGTTGAATTACATATTTCCATATCTCTTTTAATTTAAAAGTAGCTAGCTAACCATTGCTAGGCAATAGCTTTATCAAGTAATTTATCATATGAAGTGCGTTGGTTTCTAAGAAGCTGCAACAGATTCTCAGATCTGAGAGAAATAGTAGGTAGCCTAATTATACCAATATATATATATAACTGTATTTTATTTGGAATTTGCCCTGTCATATGCACTGTAGAGCCTGTAGTTGTAGTACGTAGTAGGTGCCTAGATATTCATGTCAATGAATGGGTTATGTAAAGGTACCGAACCCATTTCATTGAAACGCGTCAAGGCGTTATTTTTCGGTTCAATTTATTCAATTTACAATAAGTTTTCTTATTACTAAATCATGGTCAAACATGGTACTTATGTAATTGAATAATGTGTAATGAAATTATTTGTGTCGATACTTCGAACGCTGTTATTGTTAACTGTCGGAAAAATAACGAACGACCTAAAACCTTGAGTTTGAACTCGTAAGTACCAAAAATCCTATTGTTCACTGAGCAACCACTTAATGAGTATAGCAATCAGAGTAGTAAGATAATTTTGTCAATTACATACATTTTTTTGCTGTAATTAGGGACCCACTCTGTTTTATAACAAGACACGCCATTTAAAATGTACCTAACGTACAAAATCGAGGCCATATTATTACCTACCTGTTGAATATAACGTAATAAATGTATGTATGTAGGTAATGATTATTTAAAAATACACTATTACAAGCGTGAGAAAATTTTATAATGAAATAAAGTATATTTTACATTCTTTGTTGTTTCATTTCGTAGTGCATTGGTTGTGTTGAAAAGTTAGCGTGCAGTTTTTCATCAAATTTCTGATTAAAGTTCACTTGTTACTCACTCGGATTTTAAACTTTTTAGTTTAGAAAGTATTTATAAGTAAAATCGATTTTTCCACGTTGTTCTCGCACAACTCAGTCGAATTCAATAAAACCTGATAAATTAAAATCCGTTAGACGGTTTCGGTTCCTCCTTCGACAGTTGTTTGAAAAATAGACAACGTTGCTTTTAAGTATCTCCGTTTGTATAGAAAACACGCACAGTCCAACACACCGGAAATTTATCCACGCGAGTTCATGCTGATTACGCGCCTACAAGCGGAGAAAAATGCGCCAACGCGCGTGGATGCGGGGCAACACGCAACGCAAGGTATGCCACGAGTCACTCAGTGCCGTGCGTGATTTTGAATTAAATGCGCCAGAGCCGTGTGAATCCACAATACGCAACTAGGCGCGTGAGTGCGTAAAATACCCGCACGATGATGCAGATCTGCATCCCCGCAAGTACGTGCGTAGGTGCGTTGTTAACATACAGCGTGTTGCGGGACAGTGTGATCATCACCTTCACATGCGTATGGGCCCTGGAAGAAAACTACCTTAGATCATTTAGATACATTGGTGCCGATTCTCTTATTCACAAACTAACGTAAATTTAAGTTAAGTGCATCTTTCACTTTCCATTTAATTAAGAAAAGGACAGTAGTTAAAATATTAGTTAAGTCCTATCTTTAAACACTACATTGATAATTTAGACGCGATTTAAAAGCATGGCGTCTAAATATACGTCAATTTTCTTCAGGCGCTGTCTAATTTGACAGGATTCAACTAAAGCCGGGGTTGCGGAATGTTTATAATAGTTACCGTGACCCTGAAACATAAAGGGCAACTGAAGGCACATGAGTGGGTTTTAGTCAGTAAAACGCCCTCTCGCCCCGCCCAGGTCGGGAGAAGTTATTTGATGATTTCCCACTCATCAACTGTGTAATGAATGAATAAATGCAGTGAATTATACTGTGTGAAGGTGAGATCTACCGCGCACTGCAGTCTACTACGCAGTACATTGCTACGTCAGCGGGCAGAGGTCGCGGGCACGCGCACACACCCACCGTTCCGCGAATACGAGCGTCGATGACAAGCGCGATCGAAAGATTCTTGAATTTTAAGTGATTGAAAGACAGTCATTCTGGATTTTACTGTTTTTTTTATCGAGACCATAAGCAGCAGTCATACACACTAAGGTTGTTTATTACTCAACCGGACTATTTAGTAGTGGCTGTAAATGAAATTGGGTAGTTTCCACCATTAACCAATAAATGTTAGACACAATTCCTATAAAACCTCTATTAATTTCAGCCTAATAAATTCGGTTCATTTACAATTTGCTATAAAATTTGATTTTTAGGTGTTTTGAAATCTATAAATAGATAGTCAACTGAGTTGTTATTTTAGTGACGTCATAAGTCGCCATTGCCATACAAAATCTATTGGAGAATGGCGTTTTGACAGCTCATAAAAAGTACGTCAATTGATAATGGTGGAAACTACCGTAATAAGGCTAAACAAACGAGTAATACATACTTGGAATTTACTGTCCGTACGGTAATAAGCAAGAACTCGACAGACACTGGGCGTAGTTTTGCCAATGACCATTGTAAAATTGTGTCTAAGAAAATGCATAAAAATAAAACAAACAACTGATTTCAAAATTAATAATATAATAATAAATTTTAATATGTTAAACGTTAAAAATTTCAATAAATTTCATACGAATCAGCTTGAGATCATGTTTCCGTAGCCAGTTCTCTAATTAGTGTTTAGTACAAACTTGTATATAAATAATTGCATTTGTTTTTAATATTTAATTGTGATCGAGCGTGCTGCGGGTACGTATAACAAGCGACAAAAAAAACTTTGTAGTAATTATTCGATCAGCGAATTCGTCAAGGTTGTTAAGTGGTGACCGGTAATTAGACATGGAAGTCTTGTAGTCAACTAATTACGAAGTTTTTCACGGTCACTCACGGTGTCGCTTTGTCGCACGCACTCGCCGTCCTAGTTCAGGCTTATTAGGCATTTCGGCCTCTGAGTCCCGCCCGCTTCGGTCGAAACAGGAACTTTATTTTTATCAATATTTATGCGGAGTGTTTCCGATGATAGTTAATTTGGTACGGTCAGTAGAATAAACCTTTTCATCCCTACTACACAATATTATGGTTAGGTTGATTAATTATGTATGGTGAAAATAAAGATATATTATTCTGACTGTACAGCATTAGCTTTAAAAAAAGTATCGTCCGAAACACCTCAAAAATAATGTAATTCCTGTTTCGAACGGAACGCGCGACTCAGCGCTCGAAACACCTACTAAGCCCTAGTTCATGAGTAAAGCTATGTGTTGTGGTGGGATATTGTAAATATGTACAAAAATACAGAAACAGGATCCCTTCAAGTGCTGCTCCCTTACTATTCTACGTCTTTTACAAACATTGGCACATAAAGTGATCACATAATACTCATACGTATATTAAACATACCTATACATAGTACGAAAGCTAATATTGTTATAGGTACATAATAACCACAATATTCATCCTTGTTAACTATACAAATACCTATCTAATAACGTAATATAGATTTATTATGAAACGCTCATATAAAATCTACAAACCGATAAACCTCTAACAAATGTATGAATATAAATTTTTTAGGCACAATTAGTTATCAAAGTTCAGAGTACTGGGTACAGGGAGCACTGGGATGGATGTTACGTATCGAGCACCTCTATGTAGGTATTGTGTACAAACTTTTTGTAGAACACGTATGACACGACAATGAGAACTTTTGTACTATCGACAAATTAGAATCTTGACCCATTTCCACGATAAATCGTCTGTAGCTGACAAAACAAGTGACGTTTTTAATACATGTTTACGCGAATGTATTTGAATGTCTGTAAACTTAAGGTGGGTGGTGATGGAGTCTTAGACTTTCACTGACTAATACCAACCTTTGTTCCTTCGGTTGCCCTTTATGTTCCGGGGCCGCGGTAACTATTATAACTATTCCGCAACCCCGGCAGGCAGCTAATGGTGGGTCATTATTTAAACTTGTCGATTGTACCGAGAACCCTGTGATACCTCACATAATGATATGACATTGATCAGTTTCTATTCAAAACATCATAAAGGCGATAATTGATATTTTTCAATAGTTCACATTATCTTGAAACACGTGTCTACCCAAAGCATTAACACTTTAATAGAACAAAAATACTGTTTTAAGATAAAGCTTAAATATAAAGAAGTGGAAGTATAGTAATTATGAATATATCTAGACATATTACAATATACGATAGAACACATCAAATGGAATGACACAGTGTAAGTAGAAAATGCAGATTTGTGACAGTAGAGTAAAAGACTGAGAGCCCAGATACGCCAGGTCTACGTCATTTAAACATTTTAGAATATATTAAAGAAATTAAAAGGATATGCGTACTAGCTAGATTGAAAGTTGGTCCTATTTTCCGGTAACAGATGTATAAATAATAACTCACCTATTTACATTTTAGTGTGACCATAGGTTTTTATACTAGGTGTATTTTTGGTCTGCACAACCCGCTAGGATAAAAAATGTTTGTATTTATGAGTAGAATCATCTCCTAGTGGGTTGTGCAAGACCAAAAATACACCTAGTATATGTTAAACAGCTAGACAACACAGGCCCCATATTTTGCTTTAAATAACAAAATCAGAATATTTACGTGTAAAAGTGTTATGTAAATAACCTATTTAGAAAATAAATATAATTTTACTGATTTTACAGGATACAAAAAAATAACTGACATTATTTCCAGACACTTTCTTTAGGTGACCTTTTATATCTGATATCAGAAAGAAACCCCATTTAAGAATCTAGAAAGTACACACACCTTCGACACACTCCATCTACTCCAAAAATTTAGCACATGACATAGATCTCGCGCCTCATGGGCCCTGGACTAAAATAACGTAAGAAAAAGCTTTGGTCATACCTTTGAAGCAAGTGAAAACATTTAATACCCCTGTAGGCATGGCACTTCGGGTTCTCATAATGATCACATCGTGGTACATCCTACAACAAATGACTCGACTGCGCGCACGCATGTTAAAAAAAAGAATATAAAAACTTAGCGTGTTTGTTAATTATACACGTTGCAAAAAGTAATCATTAGTGTCTTATTTTAAGAAGTTTGTGTTGTTATAATGAGTCTCTATGAAGTTGATTTTCATAAATATTAATAACTTTTTGTTAGTTAAAATGTCGGCCATTACAGTTGATGAATCTTTGCCATTTTATCGGAAGTAAATTGACCTCTTTCCATTTTCCAATGCACGATCTATTAACCTTTCAACGACCAAGCGACAACCGGCTGTCGCGCTGCTTGTCTTTCTATTGTGTCTGAAATCACGTGTGTTCGAAGGATTTAAATGGTAAAAGTGCATCGACTATAATGGCCAAACTTCACTATAAAAAGCAAAAAATAATCGAATAGTTCAACATCCAACAGGTAAAATCCTAATATTACCAGTTATTTTACACATACTTGTAAATTCACAATATCATATTCCTAGAAGTGCGCAGTCGAGTAAGCACAGTATAACAATAATTATTATTTTGTCTAACAATCAGCGTAGAAACATTACGTCCGAGCAGTTTTCTTCTATTAATAAATAATGAGTTTAAATACAACAGCAGTAAAGTTGACAATTGCTTACAATAGCATAAAATTATAATATGTCACATAATATTCAACTCTCTTCGTAAGGTGTTTGCGCTCATTATCGAATAATAAACAAAAAATACTCGAACATATACATGTTTTATTCTACGCAGATCCTAATACTAAAAACTTGTCGCACAACTCAACAGAAACGCTATACTGTTGCTTCGCTTTCAAATTCTTTAATCTATAACGCGATCCTTAATTATTTAAATATACATCACTAACACAATTTGAAACCTAGCCTCACATAACTAGGATTCTAATATAATTCTCGACCTTATTCTTACGTCATAAGGTTCATATTATATTGACGTTAGTTTATTGTATATATTTGAACCATTTCTTCTAGCTAATAAGCGCCGCAATTACATTTAGGTACTTTGAAAGCGTCAAGCGTTTTGTATTATTGCGTTATCGTTTAAAAATAACAAATTTGTGAGTACATGGATATAGTTTTACCTTAAATTATTTGTGGTAAGGAACAAATCTCGACATTTGAACTATTTACCGTCGTCAATATATCTGACAAATACTAAATTGTCGGCGTTTCTCCCTAATGGCAACTGATATCACCATCATCGAAATATTTTACAAACAATAATTAAAAAAAATCACACTAATTATTCCAAGACACAATTTCTCTAAATAAAAAAAAATACTTAATTTTGAGCCCTGAAAACTCGATTATAGAAAATTTCGGTATTCAATTATAGAAAATTTAATTAGGATTTTCAGTTGCTTTAAAATCAATTTGATTGTCAACTGAGTGACATCATGTAGCCATACAATATGTATGGTAAATCACGTTTTAAAGTGCTACAATAAGTTTTTCAAAATAATATTAATATTTATTATATTTTGTCAGTTCACGAGATCATAACAATATTATTATTTATTACATAATATACTGCTCAATTAGCTTTGTTTGAATTTAAATCGTCTCTATATTTGCAACTGATTTGTACTTCGCAGTGGTTTGAAGATTTTTAAAGACTACTTTTAATATTTTGTTTATTCTCCGATACACGTTTAGAATCTAATAGGTTAAATATATTGAGCTACTAAACTGAAAATGTTCAAGATAAATGATCCTTGCTTAGAAACTGTTTATTCTAAGCAATCTTACTAACATCGTCGTCGCACAACATTGGCCTATGACTCTATGTAGCCTCAATCTTCTTATTTCTATACCTCACATTAGGATACAATCCTAGTACAATACATATTCAAGCCGCTCCTTAATAGATTACATATTTTGTTCAGAATGTAATATTAACTGACGTGATGGGCACATTTTATAGACAAATGAAATACACTTCCGGCCTTAGAAGTGACTAAAAAGTGTTATATAAGCTGCATGCGCTGCAATAATACAACCGACTTAAAGGAAGACAACCAATCAAATCAAATACTTTTACATTTCTATTTTAATAACTAGACAACATCAATCATTTGTTTGTATACTTTTGTAAGTCGTTTACAAGACCTAAATTCCTCTTTTTTCCAGTTTAATTTGTCGACAACTCAAAACTACATACCAAATGCATTGCAGTTGTTGAACCTTCAAATGGAATAGGTACTTTAAAAATGCTGATTACTATCTCAATGCGCAACGCCAGTCTTAACCGCACTTAACACATAACACATACACTTTGAGTCACTTACTGTCGAACACTGTTGCTCTACACAGTGGTGTAGTAGCAGAGAGGCGATCGCTATGAGTCCGGTTGGAAGTGCGTCACTAGGAGTTTGGTGGCCTTCGCGAGGTCGTAGGCGGCGGCACGGACCTCGTTGAGAGGAGAGGGAGCGGAGCACGCGAGGGATACTTCCTCACATGCTGTACGAAGCTCGCCTAGTACCAGCATCAGCTCGCGGTCGGAGCTTGTCTGTTGTAAAGGTGTTAAAGATGAATGTTTGGAGTGATATGTGTTGGTCCCAGTTGGGCGCCAATAGTTAAGGTATTATGTTATTGGCGCCCCATGTGGGACTGCATAGATTAGTGAGAATTTTGACTCGGTCAGCGAGGCAGATATTGTATAGTAATGCTCAAATGAGTATTTTGGTTGTTATATCACAAGCAAATAATCCTGGTAAGGTATGCACATTTATTTTGACACGATAATATCCTCTATGAAACGAATCAATGAACTGGCTGCACAAATTGTCACGTTCTACCTAAGCCGACCGTGCAAGCGAGAGCACGAAATTAGCGGTAGAGAGGTACGATATGGCGTTATCACGTAAAATGATCGTCCTCAAACCGACTTTATAGACACACTAGCTTTTGCCCGCGACTTCGTCCGCGTGGAATAATAGTTCCCGTTCCCGGGGGATTCCCGGGATGAAAACTACCCTATGTCCTTTCTCGGGTCCCAGACTATATTTATACCAAATTTCATTAAAATCAGTTCAGTGTTTTAGGCGTGAAGAAGAGACAGACAGACAGACAGACAGACAGACAGAAAGACAGACAGACAGAGTTACTTTCGCATTTATAATATTAGTACGGATTTTGTTTGAAAATGGCATTTTTTTATTTTGCGTCCGTCCTAAATATTCAATAACTTACCTGTGGAAACAGCGCCAGCAGCGCCCTAACAGCATGCCTGATGGAGTCTCCGCGCTGCTGCAGACGAGGATGCTGGTCTCTTGCGGCGGCCCACAGCTCGGAGATGGCGCGCGTCACGGCCTCAGCGCGGCGCTGCACGAGCTCGGCGCGCGGCAGGGCTCCGCCCGCCAGCTCCGCGCCTTCGCCCCCCAGCGACAGCGGAGATAGTGAGCGCTCCAGGCTCGATAGTGTTGTCAGCTGAGCAATAAGCTTTGGTTAGTGGGGTTGGTACACGTTGGCGTTTGAGGGCATGCCATGCATTTATCAAAACTGAGTCCCTTTCTGTTTAGTAATTTGGATTTAAATATACTAAGGTGTATTTTCGAAACTGCCAAACTTTCAGGCGATTGTTATAAAACTCGTAAATAGTCACATAGGTAGTTTCACACATACAAATGAGTATTTAAAAAAATACCTTCCCATATTATAGTTGAGCGGGTCAAGAATCACAAGTATGATTGCCTCTTAAAAGGTATTGCAGAATCAGAAATACACATTGTATGATAGGCCGTTAGAGGCCCCGGAAAAATAATCGGATAAGATCTCATTAACGCTTTCAGTTTGGTATTATCATTTTATTTTTATCATCCCATGGGCAGGACTTTCCACCCTGTTTAAATGTCCAATCTTTTCTCCCTATTTATATACCACAATGGTTAGATGTAATACAGAATTAAAGGTATTACAAAAAGTCAAGATAAAAATTGTAGTGTTTGATTCTTTGGTATCATTCATCCCATTATTTCATAGGTAGGTTTATTGATTGGCCATTTAAACTGAAGCGCCCAACCATTTCCTTATTATAAACCCGACAAATGCCATAGTTCTGCTATGTTAACCTTCAAAAATTTGTTTGACTTTGATATCTTAATAAATGCTTGCAGACTTCCTCAACCCTTCGTTATTAGCTGTCTAACATTATATTACTAAAAATAGTTTCATTACACAGCCACTTTTTACAAATCAAAGTTTATTTAGAAGCCATTTTATAATAAGAATGAATTTTACCAAAATACTTTCCATATTTTTTTCCTCTAATTCATATTAATCAATTATCTCCTACAAAGTTAACTCAGTTAAACTAAAATTAGTGGTTCTAGAGACTACACCATAACACTACAAAGTTAGTACGAGCTCTAAATTAATTAGTAAATTAATAACGATTAGTACCTGGTGTTTAGTAACCTGCCAGTTATTCTTTGGTCCCTCCCTAGTCTCAAACATACTGACCGGTCGCTGCGCGGCTTTCAGTAGCTTCGCATCGACTTCATCGGAGCGAGTCAAGTGCTCTGTCTCGAGACTCTTCCCTCTCTCCACTTTAGAACTTTCTAGAACATTGCTAGAGCTGTCATTTATTGACATTTGTGACGTCATACTCTGATCGTCGTCGACGCTACTGGTCGTTTTAAGAACGCTGTTTTCCTTCGTCAGTTGTTCAACGATTGTTTGTAAGCTTTTCAGTTGGTTTTTAAGTTCGGTGATGGTGGAGTCCTTTGTGTGTATTTCTTTCTTCAATGTTTCGATTTCGAAGTGTTTCTCGGGTATGGCGGAGTGTGCGAGCGAGCTGGGTGATTGTGTGCGTCTCATGTCTATGCTTGAGTGCTCTATGGGCAGCGAGGGGTTGTATGTGGAAGACACTGTTTCACCTGCTCGGGGCACTACGGTCGATAACTGTTGAAAAACAAGAAAGGTAATGTAGGAAGAACATCATTAGGCCAAAAAAGTATTCACTTTTTTTGGCCTAATGATCTTCTCATTCTTCATTTTCATTCTTCTCATCCTATTTCTTGCCTATTCCTCTCGATACGAGACTACTATTTGAAATGGAATACCTACATTTTTTAATAGATATAAATTAAGTTAAGTAGTACCATGTAATGATCTAGCTAAAAGAATTGACTTTGGACTTTTTAAGACGAATAATAATAATGAAAGACAGCCGTTAACGTATCAAAAACTGAAACACAAATCAGGACATCGTGTCAAAAAGTTAAACCAACAATCCTGCCTCACATTTACTTCAACTTACATACAATAAGCCACTTACATCCAAGTCTATAGGCGCTAACGCGGCATAGTCATCGTCGGAAGCTACGGAGTCGTACAACGGCTCATCATCCGACATCTGCGACAAATGCTTCAGGTGACTCGCTGACAGCAGCGGGTTTAGCAGGGACGCCGGCGCTGGAATCAACGATACAAATTAATCTATACTAATATAACAAAGAGGAAAGATTTGTATTTTTGTATGAAACAAATAAACTCAACAACTACTGGCCCAAATTTAAAAAATATTTTTCCATTAGAAAGCTACATTATCCCTGAGTAACATAGGACTACCATGACATAGGACTAACCTAACGTAACGCGGGTGAAACCGCGAGGAACAGTTAGTATATACTAATAAAGATGTAATAAAACTTAGCAAGGAAAGCAACCTAGTGTATCACAGATACGTTCTACCAGTAACTACTTGATTGACTTTGAAGCTAAAGTTTCATTTGATATGAAGTATCATTAATAAATAATAGATTCAAGAGTTTGATAAGATCACATTCATACATATTTATGTACTAGACAACATGAGCAACTAGTTTAATCATCATAAGTAGCTTCGTGAATGCAGCCTTCATAATTAAAATGCATAATTTCTTAGAAACAGCTGGAAATTTGGAAGTTTGCAATGATGGCGTGACATTCAAAAGCGCCAATTAATAGTAAATCTTTCTTTGAACTTTAAAATTGAAAAGTTATTTGTAAAACAGCAAAGACAAGTTGTTTCAAACGGAACGGACGGATTGACGTGATTTGTTAAGTGGAGATAGTTGAAGGCATGGAGTACATAGGCATACATAGTAACATAGGCTACTTTTTGTCTCTTTCTAACGCGAGCGAAGCCGCGGGCAGAAGCTAGTAAGACCATATATTATTAAACAGTTGGTTGACTTAGCAGCACACTAGTGTTTTATTTCTTAAGAAAACTTACAGCTAGGATACAGATAGTTGACATTGACAGTTAGTGATATAAGGCCAATTAAGTTTAAAATGACAATTTAAGTACAGTGCAAAAATCAGTCTATATGCTCACCTCTCGGCTGTAAGGTGGCGATGTGTTGGCGCCGGGTCGCATCGACCAGCACATCTCGCAGTAACGTGGCCATCTCTGCCGTGGACAAACGCGCCAGTTTCTGTCGGCCTTGGTTGCGTGGCGCTGATAGCGCAGGGTTTACTGGTAGAAATACTACTCCTGAGCGCTCCAACCCTGTTGTGCTTGTTTGCCATACTGTCAGGCAAAAGAACAATGAACAATAAGCGTATATTATTATTTTACAGGAACTCTTGTGTTATTCCCTCCCCTTTTTCCCCAAGTCCTAAACTTTGAACATAGTGTTCAAAGAGCTTACCAAAAATACTTATAGACTATGGAAAACCCTATTAGAGCGACACCTCCATCCATCTCCCTAGCCTTTTTCCCAACTATGTTGGGGTCGGCTTCCAGCCTAACCGGAATCAGCTGGAAACCAGTGTTTTACGTGAAGCGACTGCCTGTCAGACCTCCACAACACAGTAACTGGGCGACACGATACCTCTTGGTTAGACTGGTCAGACTTTCTGGCTTACCAGTAACGACTGTCAAAGTTCTACTAATGACAACCGGGACCGACGGCTTTACATGCTTTTTTTTTAGAGGGACACCTAATAATTTGAAAAACCACCAATCAAGACAAAACAAGCTATTTATAGTAAAAAGAGAAGAGGCTAAACTTACTAGCTTCTGTTTCTCTGCGATCTATTTCGTCGTAGATGTCCATAACGAGCTCTTCAAATAGATGATTGGGCAACTGAAAATACATAACACTACATTGCAACATATTGGGTTCATAACTTTTATTCCTTCCATTGTTTCATAGTTACAAATGTAGTAGTACTAGTACTAGTACTCTTATGAAGTTACTAAGAGACAGACTTCTTAGTAACTTCATAAGAGTAAAAACTATCGTAATGAAAGGAGGTTTTAGTTGCAACCTCGATAACTAAAATTCAATTTAAATGATTCACGTAGGTTGGGTCGCGTAAGTGAGATAGTCAATAATTATATCTGAATACTAATTATGTAATGACAATCCGCCTTATTCCAAAACAAGGTTTTTCTTTAAACCAGGTTTCAACCATTGAGCCAGGTTTTGTAATTTGAATCTTATTCTGATACGATCAAGATTCGAAATACAAAACCTAGCTCAATGGTTTAAACCTGGTTTAAAGAAAAACCTTGTTTTGGAATAAGGCGGAATGGGTTTAACATTTCAATAGTTTCAATGTGTATCTGGATATATTGATCCAATTCAATCCAATTACAATTATATTTGACCGAAGGAAAACAACATTATTCCCAAGTGCCACACTTCATGATATGCTTGATTTAGAAAAAAATGCTTTATTATATACTAGCTATTGCCCGCGGCTTCGTTCACGTTAGAAGGAGATATAAAGTAGCCTACATCATTCTCCATCCCTTCAACTATACCATTTAAAAAAATCACGTCAATCCGTCGCTCCGTTTGCCGTAAAAGACGGTCAAACCAACAGACAGACTGACACACACTTTCCCATTTATAATACTAGCTTTTGCCCGCGACTTCGTCCTCGTGGATTAATATTTCCCGTTCGGCACTGGGATTACGTATCTTGCAATAGCCGAGCGATCGCGATAATTTAGCAAAATTTGCTGCTCAAACGTCAATTCAAAATACGTCACGTCAAATAGCAAACTAGCGATAGTGCTGCCTCTGTGGAGCAATCAGTTAACTAAAATATGCATTTTTCGTTTGGTGGTTTCGTATTTAGTATGGTTTTTTTTTTTTTGGTTAAAGATCTTTATTTCTCATAAGAATACAATGATTCACTTATTGAGAAACTAAGTTTACAAAAGGTTATCTCATTAAACGTACAGAAACATCGAGTTTAAAAGTAAATTTATAAAAATATTAATGTAGGTAGGTTTTTAAGAGCAAAGTTGTGTTTTTTGTTAAAGGTGATATTTAATTAGTTCCAGCGATTGCTACTTTATCGTCATCGTAGCAATAAGTGAATTAGAACAATCAGCGAGCGATTAGCAATCGGTTCATACATAATACGATTTTTTTTGACGATCGCGCGGTGATCGCGCGATCACTGCGCAAATATTGCTGTTTGCTGTTTCATAGGTAATAACCCCGCCGGTAGGATTTCCAGAACGTAAACTATCCTATGTCCTTTCTCGGGTACCAGACTATATCTGTGTCAAATATAATTCAAATGGGTTCAGTGGTTTAGGCGTGAAGAAGACACAGACAGAGTTACTTTCGCATTTATAATATGAAGTATGGAAGTATGGATTCGTATAGATTTGAAACACGAACACTACAAACAGAAACTTTCTTTCATTAACACTATAAAACCATAAACATACCAACTGCAATTTCCCCCTCGCTGCCTTAGCAACATCAGTCATCTCATGCGTGTCATGAGCTCGAGGCACGATATAATGACGGCCGGCGGCGTGGTCCGGTCGCTCGCCCGTCAAGAAGTAGATGAGGCGGTCCGTCGCCTCGTACACCAGCTCTGTTACACGCTCTGCCAGCTCTGTGTGGCCACCTTGTCTGGGGGAGTTAGAAAGAATATTGGAGTAAGGTCGTAGACAAGGGTGGGGGGTTTTAGGTACAATCTTTTGTTTTGGTACCCTAAAACTCGTTTAAACAACCCATTGGTTGTTTAAACTAGTAATAAGGTCTAAATATGTAGAAAAATAGTCGTTTGGATTGTCTCAGTTCGCCCATTCAGAGATACATCATTTTACATTTGAATTTTCCTAAGTTTACCTAGGAAATGACTCCATCTAGTTTAAAAAAAATTACGTGTAAAAGTGATTTAATTTCATTTAATTCTATTTATCTATAAAATATATTATTTGTTTTTAAGTCTATAATTTTTTGCCCATCTTCCGTTTACGACCATATTCTGACACTGCGAGAGGAGAGTCTTGAACTATGGACTAGAAACATTTTGCTGAGAGTTTGAACCCCTCCCTTAGACCGGGAATTTGCGTCAATATCTAGCAAGGCCACAGAAATCTGGCCTTGCTAGATATTGACGCAAATTCCCGGCCTAGCATTGCAGATATTAATATTAACCTTGCACACCATTTTATAGACTCTGGTTTTAATTGAACGATTCATTGATTTCTTTATTGGTATAAATATGCCTAAGGCATTAAGTCCGCCTCTGTACATGAATTTTGTGCATAAAGTGTAAATAAATAAATAAATTTGTACGGTTTCGATAGGCGTCCTTATCATACGTGCTGCCTTATTTTCGTTTAGCAAATATTAAAAAATCCCTAGTCTTATTTATTGTGTATTGAAATGTAACTGCTGAAACATTTCCTAAAGAAAACAATCAAATCAATTCAACAAGTAATATTGGTTTTCCATCTCCCATTCCTATTAACCTTTTACACAATGACAATATTTCATAACGCATCATATAAACTATCAAAAACATATTCGTTAGCTCCATAAATTTATGTAGTAGGAGTAAAACTGCAGTAACGGCCTTGTCTCTTCCATATTATTTTATAAACACAACACAACTAAAGGTTACCTCAATTCTTGTGTTATAATTACGTAGGCAGATGATAAATGACCTCCTAAATAATACAACACCGGTCTAACGCTGTCGGCGCAAAATCATTGTAGGATGAGATATCATGGTTCATGTTGTGATGGTGTATAACCTGCCAGATGGAGGTTTTTGTCTTTCGCTTCTGTGTAAATATTATGGTACAATCGACAAAATGGAATCATGACCCACCATAAGCTTATTTTCCTACATACATTCAAATACAATTAGGTCGACAATCGCGTAAATATGTATTAAAAATGTCACACGTCTAGTCTTATTATTTTGACAGCTTCAAAGGATTTGTCGTCGAAATGGGTCATGATTCAATTTTGTCAATAGTACATTGCAGAGATAGCTAACTAGTCGATCGCGGGTAAGACTCAGTGTCTGCGTTTGACTGGATGGCTCACACTAATATACTAACGTATCTTAAAGTCATTGGGAATAGTTTTCAATATTTTTACAACAGATTTTAGATCTTTCTGCTGCCAAATTTTAGGATTAGCTATTCTTGAAGCTAATTCTAATATCATGACATTATGAACTTTAGACATCCGGAACCTATACATAAAATATTAAAATTAAAGACTAGCTGTTGAGACGTTGTTCAGTTCTTGTACTCGTCATAATTCTAGCTATTTTTCGTAATAATCTATTCAAAGACTACATTGACTTATTATTGCCAGATAGTAACGTAAAACTTTTGGCCCATTGAATAATTTCATGTTATGAATTTAACACACTCATCGGCAGGGTCAAAAATGTTAAAGGTTTAACCTCCACTGGCATTGTAGCTCATTTAGGAGAACTATTATAATTTCATTTTAATACTAAGCATTTCCTACATGATTTAGTGATGCCGACAGTCGTGAAGTTCAGGCGAGGTTCAATGAAGTAGGTAAGTGGCAAGGCTGTAGATAAATAGTCCAGAAATCTATTTCAATTATTTTTTGCTACCTTTGATGTCATACGTCTTCGGCATCTTTATGTGCGTCCCCCATTAAAATTCTTAGATCTTAAACCTTCGAACACACGTGAAACGAGACACAATAGAAAGACAATCGCAGCCCAACAGCCGGCTGTCGCTCGGTCGTTGAGGGTGGGCGAGATTTAAATCTTGGTCAGGTATATATGCATCACAGTCTAATGACTCCCTGAAGCTATTTCTGGGCTATTAGGAATGGTGACTGACCTTTTTTTTTAAATGACCGAGACTTTGACTGACATAAATGGGTCAAATTAGTCGACTCATGCAAGCATAACGCAAGCAGGTGTGGCCGGTGTGGTCGCGCGCGGTGGGCTCGGCGCCCCACGCCACCAGCAGCTCGGCCTGCGCCGGCTGTCCTGTTAGTTTACCTGGCGCAGTCGGCGGGCGTGTGGCCGGTGTGGTCGCGCGCGGTGGGCTCGGCGCCCCACGCCACCAGCAGCTCGGCCTGCGCCGGCTGTCCTGTTAGTTTACCTGGCGCAGTCGGCGGGCGTGTGGCCGGTGTGGTCGCGCGCGGTGGGCTCGGCGCCCCACGCCACCAGCAGCTCGGCCTGCGCCGGCTGTCCTGTTAGTTTACCTGGCGCAGTCGGCGGGCGTGTGGCCGGTGTGGTCGCGCGCGGTGGGCTCGGCGCCCCACGCCACCAGCAGCTCGGCCTGCGCCGGCTGTCCTGTTAGTTTACCTGGCGCAGTCGGCGGGCGTGTGGCCGGTGTGGTCGCGCGCGGTGGGCTCGGCGCCCCACGCCACCAGCAGCTCGGCCTGCGCCGGCTGTCCTGTTAGTTTACCTGGCGCAGTCGGCGGGCGTGTGGCCGGTGTGGTCGCGCGCGGTGGGCTCGGCGCCCCACGCCACCAGCAGCTCGGCCTGCGCCGGCTGTCCTGTTAGTTTACCTGGCGCAGTCGGCGGGCGTGTGGCCGGTGTGGTCGCGCGCGGTGGGCTCGGCGCCCCACGCCACCAGCAGCTCGGCCTGCGCCGGCTGTCCTGTTAGTTTACCTGGCGCAGTCGGCGGGCGTGTGGCCGGTGTGGTCGCGCGCGGTGGGCTCGGCGCCCCACGCCACCAGCAGCTCGGCCTGCGCCGGCTGTCCCGCGCGGCACGCCACGTGTAAGCATGTCGTGCCTTTCTCCTGAACACAAATATTTCCGACTAGATTTGTTCGCAATTGAATGCATAAAGAATGAATATGTGGCAGGTAGTTAACATCATAACCAATTTAAAATATTAATTTGTGCTATTTGAAGACCTTTTTCTATGTTCTTGCCTTGTTGTTTCTATTTATTAAGACATTAATTAAATCGGCTTTTAGCTTCCATTTCATACTTTGTCATATCCCCTTATATGAGACATTTATTCAAAAATAACTATTTCATAAATATGCCATAAACAAAGTGTGTATATACTTTTAAAAATAAAGACAAAATATTCCTGTTTATTGAAATCACAAACATATTAATTCTGATGTAAATTAAACAGGAATTACATACACTAACAAGAACACATACAGGAACACATTTACTAATAAGTTCAAGGAAGGAAAATTTTGTGGCTCCAAAACAAATTTAAATTTAGTTGAAATATCAAAATAAGCAACATGCATTATGTTTACCTATTTATATTTAGTATTAGTTAGCAATTCAATATTCCTTATAAATGAAACTTAATACTGAAAATACATCTTATAAATGTGGGTGTAAACCCATTGACTGTGGGGTGTGGTTGAGAGAGCTGCACATCCTTTCAAGTCATTTAAGTCACATTAAAACTGCTGACTGCTTAAGCTTTGATGTTCTTGAGCCTAAAATCCAGTCTATAGCAAATCTACTCACCTGATTATAATAATTAGGATCAGCCCCCTGAGCCAGCAGCCTCATAGCAGTGTCCAGTGATGAGCTCCGCACGGCACTGTGCAGTTGCCGTCCTAACTCACTGGGGGGCTCATCTCTGCGGGCTCTTAGCACATATGCTAGCCTCAGGTGCTTTGCCAGAATAAACTCTGACTTTACTGGGCTAAAATAATAGATTTATTAACTTTTAGTAATAGTAGACAGAGTTACATGTTTTATGATACTTCTTACATGTTGCTAGTTGTTTTACTGTCAATTTTGATAAAACATTTGATTTTTTGAACAATATTGAAACTGTTAAACTCAAATTATCTTAAAACACACTTCTTTATAGATTAGTAAAACAGTCTTCTTTTTCAATTTTTTGTTCATTTAACAGTCTCAGCAAAACATTTAATTCATAAATTAAAGTGTTACTTGTAAAATATTACACTAAATATTTGGTATAAACATTAGATGATCCTTTTAATAATGTTGAAAGTGTTGAACAAAAAAAATATTTTAAGGTTGACAGACTTTTGTGTCCATTTAACTAACTGTAAAGATTAATTTCCAAGTTAATGTAATTAATTAATTTCAAATAATGATTGCTTTTATATCAAACAAGACATTTTGCAGCTCTTTGTTACAGATATTTATATTTTATTGGCTGACATACTTCTTACAGTTGAGATACCTTATCAGATAGTTTATAAATAGTTTGATTTACATAATAAACACAATTTAAATTAGTTCTTACTGCAGTGGGTCTTTGGGTTGTGGTTTCTTGCGGAGATGCTTTGGAGCTGAAGTGTCCAGTAAGGAGTGTTCCCAAATGCAGTTTACATTTTGAGCAGTCAGGGCTTGCACCATCTAAATGGAATGACAAACTTAAAAAATAAAAGTAGACAAAATAAAATATTACATTAGAAAAAATATTTTGAATTACATATAAATGAGTCCAAAGCAACTTCATCTAACACTTTTTTAATGCTGAATTCAATAACATATTAATTATTGTCCTTACAAATGCTCTTTGCCTTTAAAGTGTTGATACTTTTAATTTATGTTTAATTACTTGAGACTATTGCTATTTCTAATTTTAGCACTCACTCAGAAGCTTGTTGTTTAATTCATTGTTCAATTAAACTCATTGTAATCCACATGACTAAGCAATGAATTAAAACCACAGCTATTTATACTATTACTTTGATAGTATAATGAGGGCAATGGTTCCTTTCTTGAAGGGAATAATGAGGAGAATTATTTATACGTACTGCTAACAATGATGGTGGCCAGGAGCCCTGCCGCAATGATTTTACGTGAGAGATGTGTCTCCCCATGCTGCGGTGAACGCTACAGCACTCCGCACACAGCAACAGCCCACGGTTTATCGATGCCCATGACGGATCTACGACCATCAAACAACACAAGGATCACTAAGCAATTAGCACCGGAACTATTAAAACTAATTCTAAAACTGGAACATCGCCCTGACCTGATGCACCGCAGTCCGCACACACTTCCACCGATGAGCGGTGCTTAGACCGCGATATGATCATTTTCGAAACACTTATGGAAGACTACTTGATAAAAATGATCACTCCGTACGTCTGACTTTACTTATTTAGCTAAAACCATGAGCAGGTTTTCGATACAAAAATAAATCATTTTACGAAACGTCATTCGTCAATCAAAATAAATTGACGCCACAGATTGAAAAAAAATCTTGGCCGGTAGTGCCAACTGTTAAATAAAGTACTTAAGGTGGCGATCCACCAGCCTTTGTCCATGGACGTATAACCTTTGTCCAATTCCAATTGTCCATGATCACAGAATATAAATACCCTAACGGGTCCATGATTGTGCGTCGTGAATTGACTCGTGCTTGGGGTGTCTCAACTATATCAGTATAACTAAGAACTTAATTGTTCATGGAGTCGATCAAGCAAGCCCCACATAGGCATGAGTGGACTTTGGGGTAGTGCTAGTGGGAAGTTGAGAGGACGAGCCCGTATAATCGACTAAAATCATAAAATGTCAAATGTGTCCCAAACTTTATTTCCAAAGAGAAAATATCCGATGAGATGATGAGCTTTTTATTTTTGACATTTTGTCTAGTTTGTCTATAGTATTTACGTACACGTCACTGATTGAATTCGTGTTCGGCTGAAAAATACACGAAAAAATGAAGATTGCACTAATTTTAGGAGTTATAGTTAGCTTTTCTTTAGCATTAGCTGAACAAGAAACACTAGTTCTTGTTGATAATCTAAACATAAGGGAAACACACTCACAGTTCTTCAAATCGTTGCAAGGTAAGTAAAATCGATGAAGGGGACGACGCCGGTATTTTATTTAATTATCATGTACTTGAAGCTAATTTAGCAATCACTTATCGTGTCTACATTTCACAACGAACGATATTTCTCAGCCTTTCAACGTATTACTTTCAGATAGGGGATACAGCCTTACATATAAACTTGCTGACGACCCTAACCTAGTGCTATCGAAGTATGGCGAGTACTTGTACAAGAACTTGATCGTGTTCGCGCCTTCGGTGCTTGAGTTCGGCGGGCAGATCGACACGGAAGCCATCACGAAGTTCATCGACGATGGCGGCAACCTCCTCATGGCTGGTAATGCAGCCGCCGGCGACGTGTACAGGGAAATCGCGTCTGAATGTGGATTTGAGGTAATTAACATTTCGATCCTGAGGCCCATTTCACACTATTCCAGGAACACTGTTTTCCCTAATCCTAGTGGCATTCTATCTACCATGGTTTCCATTGTTGTATTTGAATGCTCAATAAATGATGGTACAAGGCGATCCTAAGTAATTATGCTTTTAGAGTCTGATTTTAATAGTTTACATAGATATCCAGAATGTAATTATGTCCTATTTCAACAAATCTCCAAACCAGAGTACTTGTTACTTGTGTAATTCTTCTATAATTTTTAATGAATTACTTTTTGAGTATTTTATGTATTAAAATCTTCACTTCAATTAATATTCTCTTTCTAGATGGACGAGGAATCAGCAGCGGTGATTGACCACTTCAACTACGATGCATCAGATGATGGTGAACACACCAGGATAGTGGTGTCTCCCAAGAACCTGATCTCATCTCCCACTATTGTGGGAGCACAGAACACCCAGCCACTGCTGTTTGAAGGCACTGGTCTCATCATGGATAAGGACAATACTCTTGTTCTGCCCATCCTGACTGCTGACTCCACTGCTTACAGCTACAACCCTAAGAGTCAGGTATGGAGTCACATAAAATAGTACATACTTATAGCCCATTGAAGACATTGCATATCTGTAACTTAATCTACTTATTTAACTCACAGCCTAATATCAGCATTAGTTATCTGTAATACAAGATACCTCCAAAAACTATAGTTTATTTCTGCTAGAAATAAATTATAGTGATAAAATTGTATCAACAATTTTACTAAGTCTCTTCTCACTCCATTCAGCTAAGATATCATCATTATAAAGGGCTTTAAAATAAATCAGAGATTTAATGAAATCTCTAAACTGCTTTAGTGAAATTATGAAATAATTAAATGCCTTACCCTTTTAACCTAACTCTCTTAGTAACAAATGGTAGAGACCTGTTTCTGGTTCTTTCTCAAACTCATTTTTAAATCTATTTCAGAGTAATTGTAACAAAATTGTTTGCTATAACAGGTGAAAGAGTACCCGCACGCTGTCGGCCGTAAGACAGTGCTGATCGCCGCCCTGCAGGCTCGCAACAACGCGCGCATCGTGTTCAGCGGCTCTCTGTTCTTCTTCTCTGATGAAGCCTTCAACTCAGCTATTGCTAAAGTTCATGTGAGTTTTTGTTACTTTATACAAACAGTTTCCTGATGCAAAATTCTGCTGTTTGTCTGTCACAGGGCTATATCTTTTGAACTATAATGGTAGACACATGTTTTCAGCAACACACTCTCTGAAAACATTTATTTATTTATTTATTTACAAACATACAATTATAACATTTTTACAGATTATTCCAATTCAATGCTATAAGAAAACAAAAACATAACAAACATAATCTCATAACTTATACCTACAACTTTAATTATTAATTACTATAATAAGTCTATACCCTTTTCTAATGGGTTCTGTGCTGCTTGTAAGAACTTAGGCAGTTTTTGGCTAAACAAGTCTTCCGTACGCGCAATTACATCAATCAGACGTTTAGCTCGAGACATAGGGGCAAACTTTAGTAGATTAGTCCTAGCCGTGTGCATAACATGTGCCTATACTATTGCTGTACTTACTTTTTAAGGCACAAAAAGGGTATTTTTCTCTGCTGGCATGCCATTTAAACAAGCTGATAAACCTAATTTGTACTAATAAGACCATAACATGAGTCTAACTGTAGGAGCAGTTTTTCTAAATTCAATAAATAAATATCCTGGAACAACGTAACACACGTTCACCTGATCCCAAACTAAGCAGAGCTTGTACTATGGTAACCAGACAACTGATAAACATACTTATATAATTATAAAAAAGTCTAACTTTGACCTCTAAGCTCTTTATGGAATCCTAAAAATCCTTGGGTATTTAGACCTCCATCCATATATTAATTTGATTGTACAGGGTGACAAGGTGACCTCAGCCCAGTCTGGCAATAAGGCTCTGGCGGTGCGTCTGAGCGAGTGGGCGTTCGGCGAGCGCGGCCGTCTGCGCGTGCGCAACGTGCATCACAACCGACAGGGAGAGAAGCAGTCCTCCAACACCTACACCATCACTGACACTGTGGTGAGTATTAAGGTTTTATATAATATTCTTATTTATTTCAGTTGGTCTTAGTGGTATAAAATCATTTATATTATGCTTATGCATGAATAAGTTACAGAAGATTGGTAAAACATTTTTTTTTCTCTTATCTCTGCTCTATTTTCGGCGTGCAATTATAAAATACAATTAATAGATAATCTAAATTGTATTATTGAATTCAATAAATGTCAAAAATAATGATGTCAATAATGGGGGATTCTCCACACAACAATTGTTTAAATTGACTGCAATTTACAACCTACAATATTATTGTATTTTTATTTTTTTGACTGTATTTGATAAGAGTTGAAAAGGACAAATTCTCATATTGTATAGTCATATTTCAAATACAGATAAGATAATTTGTACTTTTTTAACATGCAGCAGATCCTGTGTTAGTGGCGACGCCATGACACATACACTCAGTTTATCAGCTATTACAATTTTATTATTTGTTGAATATTTTATGTTGTTTGCTCAGGTTTACAGAATTGAAATTGAAGAGCTCAAGAACGGCAAATGGCAGCCATTCGAAGCCACTGACGTCCAGCTGGAGTTTGTGCGCATTGATCCCTTCATCCGCACCACTCTGAAGAAGAAGCCCAATGGAGTGTACGAAGCTATCTTTAAGGTCCCTGACGTCTGGGGCGTCTACCAATTCAAGGTCGATTACGACAGAATTGGCTACACAAGATTGTATCACTCGACGCAGGTCAGTTTTTGCCCTTGTCTATTATGCCCGTTTTTATCTTAATACTGCAGAAAAAAAATAAAGAATAGTAGTAAACACTATTCACTTAGTATCTGAAAAACCGTAACTATTAGACAGTAGATAATTATTATTACAATAAATTCTACTTGGTTTTTGTTATTTAAAATCTCTAGCTGTACTATCTCAATAATGGGCAAATGTCTCCAAGCCTTTCTAGGCACTCAATTCCTTCCCACCATCATCCAACAGGGTACATACCTAAGACAGCGAATAAAAAACAAATAATATTAAAATTTATTTATTAACAATTACAAATACTATATATATATTTATTAAATTATTATACAATATCTTTATCTGTTTTCCAGGTGTCAGTGCGTCCACTCCAACACACGCAGTACGAGCGGTTCATCCCCAGCGCGTACCCCTACTACGTGAGCGCCTTCTCCATGATGGTGGGCGTGTTCCTCTTCTCCTTCGTCTTCCTCTACTACAAGGAAGACACGCCCAAGACCAAGAGCGAATAGTTTATTAAGCTTAATATTTTATTCACATAGTGTGTAGTAGCACAATGTCGGAACAAGAATGTACGGAAGTGTGTTTCAAATGTGAATTACAATAAATTTTAATTACTCAGTTATGTGTTTTTATTTATTAATTAACCATATAATTATTTTAATGTACTGCTATTGACGTGAGTTTACATAAAACTCTTTCAGTACTAAATTTTTAACGAGTGTCACACTTATTTCTGCTTACCTCCTTCATTCGATACAATGTTATTCTAAAGTTAATGGCAACACCATTATTAACTAAATAACACACTGTTACAGTGAAGTATCGAATTAAATTATATAGCTCTTAATGTTAAAGCCTAGTTACCAATATTTAATCGCCAAAAAAATGACTCATTTTTCTTGGTCTTCTCAAGGTTTTCCGTTTTTGTTGAAATGAAACAAACAAAATAAACGGAACGCTTTCATAAATTTAACTGACATTCCAACAGGCTATTCTTGAACGCAACGGTTTTAAAATGGCAATGGCATGCATGTCATACATGGCTATTGTAAAAATTCATTTTATTAAAAATGGCATAATATACGATTATATCTTTAAATAAACTGCAGAATTGATCGTAAGAATTAAAAACTATATCAAATAACCTGCAACTTGGTGCGTAACGTGTGTAATTAAAGTTAAATCAATGTGATTTGTGTAGGCAGTGAATTGGTGTCGCCGTATTTCTTAAAATATTGCAATTTTTTTACGTTCCTCTTGCGCTTTGCAGTTGATTAGCATAATCATAAGATCGTGTCGGGACTGATGACCGATAAGTAGGCGATAGTGCTCGTTGCAGTGATGTGTTTACATCTGTAACTGTCGTTGTAAGTATGCAATGATGTCATTGTGGTGACTACCATAAAAAACTGTGTTGGCTTTGTGCCCACCCGTTTTCCTGGTGATCGTGACTCCAATACGATTTTGAGGAAACAAGCATGCGGGATAAGCGCAATGAACCCCTTAGGTTATAGGCAACCAGTTTTAAATTTATGGTAATTAGTTTGTGATTGTGGTAAGCAGGCACACTGTGTATGAATAATAGTCCTTTATTGCTCGCAGGGCGATTGTATTAATGTATTGTTATAAGTAAAACATGACTGACTGATGAGTGTAACAATATTTATAAAATTGTGTCAACACAGTCGTGTTTCCTTATAAATAGAATTAGTTAGGAACCTCCAGTAGGTCACTGGTGTTAGTGCATGTGTTGCTAATGTAGTGCTATAGTGACACAATTATATATTGTTGAACAGCTGCCTACATCTTAGGAATAAGCTATCTGTAAGTCTATTTGTGTAAACACATTTATCTAATCATGTCTCCGATTCCACATTCCATCCTATATTTTGTGACACTATCATTGAACTGGTCAATTGTTGTGTACTAGAACAAGTTTAATAATTTAGATATAAATGTTGAAATAGCAGGACAATCTAACCATTTATTATCTAAAACAATTATTCAAACAAATATTATCCTCTATTAATGATGGAAAATAATAGTTATAATGCATATTTGGTAAATCATAAAATCATTAAATTATTGTGATAAATGTGTGTTAAGTTTACAAGAATAGTTTTTAGCTTTTACACAACACTGATAGTAAACATTACGAAAATATATATATGCATAAATGTTTTTATTTGTTAAATTTAAATTTGGCTTTGAGGCCTTAACAGCAATAAAGTATCATAATTTCTAATTTGAACTCATTAAGACGACAATTTAAATTGTTTATGTAAATGTATTTTTAACTAAATTAATTCATTGTTAGAATTTATGTTAAGCGGATGCTTCACCATAGCCGGCAAAATACAAATTTTTGAATGTTTTTTTTTGCAATTTGCCGCTCAGTATCTGGGTGTGTTGATATAGTATGGTATGCGACTGTAATAGGTAGTGAGTTACAGAGTAATCATTTTAATCATCAAAATAGCCCACTGTGTGCATTTAACTATAATAATATGCCTTTCAATCGACTTGTATGCACTCTGAGGGTTGTATTGATGTTATTAATGATTATCATTTTGTAAATTAATACCTATTACAGTTGTGTACTATACTATGTCAACAAACACCCAGACACTGAGCAACAAATTCCAAAAATAACATTAAAATAAAATTTTGTTAGCTACCATGAAGCATACTCCTTAATATGTAACTCAGAACTAGTCTTAAACGAAATATTTAGCAAAACAATAGCCCTGGTAACCTTGTTGGTAGCTCCTGGTGATAAGGCATGGATCTGACACATTGGTGTCGCTTCATCCATTAATCCAAGGTCACGTCATCAACATTGTGGCTTATCAATCATTTAATTACTGTTTAGAATAATAACTTAATGTCAAACCTATTAATACTTGGATTTTTTTTACACTAAGACTATGTGAATTTACGTATGTAATAAATTTTCGTAATTCTTGTGTTAAATAAAGCTGCTGCCTTCTTCTTCTTCTTCTGCCTAAATCAAGTTTGAATTAATAGGGATAAATGAGAAAATATTTATCCTCCTTGTATTTTGCTTATGTTTTTCAGAGCTTGCATTGCTCCATTTTATTGAAATTATTTATTTAATCCTGTCCTAAAAACTAGTTTAAATAATTCAGTCATTCACTCTCTGAATGAAAACATAATGCCAGAAACTAGTTATTTGACCTATAATGTTGTAGTTTCGCTACTTTTGAAATGACAACTTTTAATTCATGTAGACTAACCTACTTTATTATTAATATCTGGAGAGGGAGCTTTATACCCCTTTTTAAATGTATTGAGCAAATGGAGGAGGAATAGATTTAGCACAGTCAAAGTTTATATGGAGAAGAAGTTCTGAAAACTAATATAAAATAAATATATATATGATTTCTGCTTAACTTTTAACCATTGATGGGTTTCTAGTCTAGTTATAATAGTTTGTTCAACTCTATTGTGCTATGCAATAAATTAGTAGAGGAAGAGGCTTGGCCCAATTTACTAGACTAGACCAACTGCCACATAGGAATCTAGAACAAACTCTTAACAACACAAACATCTAAGATTTTAGCAGAGTTGTGTGTTGATTTCAACTGACTCCATCTATTATAGTTTGGTTTATTTAAGTATTAGGTATAAGTTAATTTTTTTAAAAAGCTTTTTGGATGTTTGGACTCTATTATATTGGGCCCTTAGGGTCGGCAAAGATAGTGTCTTTGTGCAATTAAATAAATAAGTCTATCAAAATAAGTATCAATGCTTTTACTCTGCTTTTTTAGCAGTAAAACTTAATATTAACTAGTTTAATAAATATTCTTGTTTTTAATGCATTGTATGTTTGTTCTCAGAGTGTGAAGCGTGTCGTGCGGGATGGATCCGTCGCGGCGCCAGCGCACGCAGACGAAGGCCACGGCGGAGGAGCAGGCCCTCGACCAGATCGCCAGAGAGGTCAGCACTTACTATACATACTCAGGCCAAGATAAATTAACATTGCTTAGCAAGTACGGGACTTAGTATTGTCTGTCACTGTCACACAGCTGTAAAACTGTGATGGTAAGATAGTGATGGATAATAGCTAAGAGAAAGTACTGTTTACTTATCTTAGCCGAAATAATATGTAATATGCTATGAAATACACCAAAACCAATGACAAAAACTTGGCTGATGATTTTGCATAAGTCATGAGCCATCAGCTTAATGCAAATGAACTAAAGCCTGAGATTTGAAGCCTTGTCTATCTACCCTCACCAAATTAAAGTGAACTCAGCTAGATATAAGCTGTCATACCGCTAAGGCTCTAGACAGACGGACTGCATTTCAACTGCAATCCAACTGCAAATTGTTATTCAATACTTCAATAAGAAATTGGACACATAAAATCATATTCATTTGCCATTCAAGTTTGCTCGTTATTTACCGTGCAGTCCGATTGCAGTCGGTGTGCAGTTCACACGACTGCACGCCGACTGCAATTGGACCGCACGGTTGGTTTGCAGTTCTATTGCAGTCGTGTCAACTGCATTCAAACTGCATCCGGACTGCAAATTTGCAGTTGGATTGCAGTTGAAATGCAGTCCGTCTGTCTAGAGCCTTAATGTTAAGGATTGTCAGCTTACCACATGCACCTCACCTTATTCATAACTAGCTTTTGCCCGCGACTTCGTCGCGTGGAGTAATAATTCCCGTTCTCGGGGGATTTCCGGGATGAAAATTATCTTGTGTCCTTCCTCGGGTCCCAGACTATATCTGTACCAAATTTCATTCAAATCGGTTCAGTGGTTTAGGTGTGAAGAAGAGACAGACAGACAGACAGAGTTACTTTCGCATTTATAATATTAGTACGGATGTGCAGAATTGCCCTGTATAGTGTAGTGTTCAATAAAAAAAAATATATTTGTCATACACAACTAGTAAGTAGATGATGCCTGGGATCTCATAATGGGTCCATCATGTACACACCTCACTTCTAGCTACCTTCTTTCTCTTCGTCTTATACTGAAAAGAATTAGATTAGTGCACTATGTAGGTAACCTAAAAGGATTAGTATCTACTAAGACTGTTAATCATATTATTGACATGTGTAGTGCCTTGTGACTTGTTAATCCTCCTCTTTAGAATAATAACCTCCTTGAATCAATTACGAGTGCCCAAGCCTCTTGGACTCAATGTCTAGAGGTCAAATGTATTAACACATTTAGCTAATTTATGCACTGACATTAATTTGATTGCTCTTAAAAATACTTTAATGTTTTTTTCAAGTAAACAGGTGTGAGGTATTTCTTTCTATTGTTTTTATCTACTTTCCATTCCACAATATAGTCATTTGATCCTTGACAATACATTACAAGCTGACAAGGGTGCTCTTTTGCTCTTTTATACAGCAAACTTGCAATGTTTTTGACTACATAGGTTGTTTAACCTTTCAACGACCAAGCGACAGCCGGCTGTCTTGCTGCTATTGTCTATCTATTGTGTCTCGAATCACGTGTGTTCGAAGGAATAAGGATTCAGGGCGATAAATGTGACCTTATTACTACGCCACTAATAGTGCGCCATCTGTCGGTCTATTCCACATTTGTCTATCACTGGCTGCGCTTTATCTTTATCGTACGTATAAAGTTATAATATGTATAATTTGTATACAGTATCGTAGGAAGGCACTTGAACGCAAAACACACATGGAGTCTTCCAACACCACCCTGTTACACAATAGCACATTATACAGGGTGCGCACAATCACAACTAATTAACAATTTTACGTCACTACATTTAAAACAATGGGTACGCGTCCCATCAATGCACAATACTGCTACCGCGACACAAAGCCAATTGCCAATCATAGACATGGTGATGACTACTAATAAACACTTGATAATCTTAAGATAACTGGAAGATAAGGAGGCGTACACTGATAACATACTTCACTTCATAATCAGCCCCAGATCTAAATAGGGGCAAATCAGCAGTTTAAGAGGGCGCCAAAAATACACAAATGAAAATATTGTTACTAATCTAGATAATAATTTAAGAATGACAATTAATTAAAGGGTTCTTACTGTCCTATTTACGAAAAATGGTAACCATTGTACGAGTTTTAAAGTATTTTATCTCAAACGCTGGGGAAAGGGGCGCCACTATCAAAATCGGGGGCTAATAATAATGTGTATATGTGATGCACTGTTCTCCTCACCTGATTGTCCGACCGACGAATATGATCCACTACGTTGACTGACCGTTCTGGCAGACGAGTCGCCTTGCACGACGAAACAAAACCCTGCACACTGTGCCAACTACTGCTGCTCTAGGAAAAAATATAAAACTTCCTATTTGTATCATTGGCAC
Organism: Athetis lepigone; assembly: GCA_033675125.1. Classification (NCBI taxonomy): domain Eukaryota; kingdom Metazoa; phylum Arthropoda; class Insecta; order Lepidoptera; family Noctuidae; genus Athetis; species Athetis lepigone. Next base: position 19,249,968 of record CM066239.1, on the reverse strand, counting down.
TGATTTGTGATCATATTAATTGATTTATTATTAGCAGAAAAGTAGATGTTGTTATCATCTATTAGAGCAGTTAGTGCACGCCATTTAATTTGCACTGAAACGATGTGATTGTGAGAATCTAATGGGAAATTATTGAGTAAGAGGCAGAGTAATTGGCAGTATTAGAACCTACTCACTCGTATCACGTCTTCATCATCAACTTCCTCGCCTTTTGTAACTGTGTTAGGTTCGGCTTCCCGCTTAATACCTGTGTTATATGGGATTGCCTATCAGACCTCTATAACCTACTGGGTAACCGATGGCGATAATTTCAGGGAAGCAGAAACCTTTGGCAAACTTAGAGGTTCAGGGGCCTCATGCCTACACTGAGCTGACTGAGCGTCAAAAATGGACCATTTGAACTTCATTTAAATCTATTCGAGTCCGATAGAGTCTAAGACCCCAGGCAAGGTAAATCAGTTCACCGGGGCCTTTGCCGCTGCCTTCAACTTGTTAGCACTCCTTTTGACCCAACCAGTAGCTTTTCAAAAAGTTTTTGACAAACCATTGTGGGTAACACATTACCATATTTCAATAACTATAAAGCACATAGACCTTATTTAGCGTTAAAATTTGAGGAAAACTTAAACTTATACTTAAACTTATATTTTTAATGAGTACTTTAATTACCATGAAAAACCTCCAATATGAAAAGTCATTTTGTGTACAAGCATTACAATATCGAAGCACTGTGTTATTTGCCACCTGTTAATAGTGGTAGTAAAATAAGTCGCGATCAAAATAGACTTCCGCATACACCTCAGCGGCCGACTTCACTGATGTCGCCTTTCATATCACACGGAGATAACTCAGGGGCATATTCAGACTTTTGATTTTAATTAGTATTAGCTTTCGCCTGCGACTTTGCCCATATGGATGTCGAGCCGAGTCCACTATTTTTTTACAACTTTATAAATCAAAAAAATTTTTACTGGCTACCTTCTCTGAACAAAGATTCCGAGTTCATTAAAAATGAGCCCAATAAATGTAAGTTAAAAAATATGTTGAAAAAAATATCTACTGGAAAAACTACCTTAATTAGTTATAGAATATTCTAACAGAACACTCCTAATTAAAGTTGTTTAGTTAATATGTTGTTAATTTTGTGATCCCACAGTCAAACTGTAAATACAGTTTTGTGGGACAATTTTTATTTCATAAGTTAATGTAATGTGTTTAATAAATTTACAAAAAAAAAAACCGGCCAAGAGCGTGTCGGGCCACGCTCAATGTAGGGTTCCGTAGTTTTCCGTCCGTCACAATAAATGTTCCCACTTATAAGTTTAAAAAAAGGCTATTTGTTACGTTGACATACTAAGTACACAGAAATTATTTTGTACGACCTTTTTGTCTTTTTTGTAAAAAAACTGTTCTTCCTATCAAGTTTAAAATAATTTTCCTAGAAAGTTCTTATAAAGTTCTACTTTCCAGATTTTTTTCAAATTTTTTTAAACCTACGGGTCAAAAGTTAGAGGGGGGGGGGGACGCTTAGATTTTTCCTTTTGGAGCGATTATTTCCGAAATTATAAACATTATCAAAAAATTATTTTAGTAAACCCCTATTCATTTTTAAATTCCTATCCAACAATATATCACACGTCAGGGTTAAAATTAAAAAAAAATCACTTCCCTCTTTACATATAGGGGGGCTACCCTAATAAAACATTTTTTTCCAATTTTAATTTTTGCACTTTGTCGGCGTGATTGATATACATATTGGTACCAAATTTCAGCTTTCTCGTGCTAACGGTCACAGAGATTAAGCGAGGACGGACGGACAGACAGACAGACATGGCGAAACTATAAGGGTTCCTAGTTGACTACGGAACCCTAAAAAAGAACACACCCTGAAATTTTCTTGTCTTTAGGGCCAGCGGTATATCTTTTACTCTGACTGATTATCTGCCTGATTGTTGATATTTCAACAATCAGGCAGTTTAACAATATACAATAATTAGTAATATATGGTAATTTATGCCTTACTAAGACGACAAAACGAAAATAAGTGCAAGGTAAATGCGGGTTCCTTCAGCCTAAAACAGGGTATTGTTTTCAAGAACTTGAAGACTCGCTTTTTAGTTGAAAGGCACGTTATGTTGGATATGATTATTTTTAAACATAAAAAATAACTAAATAAACGCACATGTACAGAATGTCAGTTTTAGATGATATAGATTCTGAATACTTATAATGTTGCTTAATTCCTTACGTCCGAAAAACCCTTATAAGATCAGATGTCTGCTGTCTCTCCGATGTTAGCCTCTCTTTATCTCCCAAACTTAGTTCTTTACTTACATGTAGATTACAGAAATACATAATTATGTACTTACAAGAAGAGAATTTTAGAGTGAGATAGAGTCGGCTGTTGAGATACAGATAGCCACAAATCTATACCTCTGTCTGGGCTCAAAGGTCGTAAAGGACATATACCTCTCTTTAACGCCCCGGGACATTGATTTGTCTGATAGCATTTTAGATATTAAGTGATAATAAAATATTATACGAAATCAGTGACGAATAAAATAGTGTTATCATCAGTTTATAGAAAATCTTCACTAATATTATAAATGTGAATATGACTTTATTGCGTTTTCACGCCTCCTTTCAACGACCAACCGACAGCCGGCTGTCGGGTTGCTGTTGTCTTTCTATTGTGTCTCAAATCACGTGTGTTCAAAGGATTAACCGCTTAACCGATCATCATAAAACTTTACATCACGTAAAACCTTACATGACGGGTATAGAAAAAGAGAAAACTAACTAGTGCAGAAAAAGTGACGTCTCCGAGGAATTGACGAAATCTACACTACCACGAACAAACCCGCGGGCAGCTAGTTGTTTATGTTTCATCTTGTTTAAAGCAAAACAAAACAAAATCAAGCCATATTTTCATTTATACATCCCATGTAGAGCGAATTAAATAAACAGATGTTTTAGGTTTAATACAAACTCTGTAGGTGGTCAAACACGATGAGTAAGAAAGTTTATTGAATCGGTAAATTATTTATTAGAGTGAAGTGTAGTATCGGTGGGTGATCTAATTTAGATATTCGCGTAAGTGTGCGTGAAATACCGCCGAGCACATCAAGTGTATCGGGCGTTCATCTGATCCCGATGATTATTGTTTTATGAGCTGCTAATATAATAGGGTTGAAAAACCGCGTGGAATTAATAGCTTGGATTATTTTTTGAGATTTTTAGTTCACTTCTCGTAGCCTTTTCCTAACTATGTAGAGTTCGTTGTCATTCTAACTGGATACAGCCAAGTACCAGTGTTTTTCATGGAGCGACTGCCTGTGACTGTATCGGACTTCAACACAGTCTAGTTATCTTCTGGGCAACGCCAGACCCCAATTTGTCAGTCAGACTCATCTAAGGAGTCTGGTGATTTAACATTCTAGTTTAACACCAAAACCAGGAACGACGGTCAAAGATCTACGAATGACAATCCAGACAACCGGCGGTTTGAGGGTTCTTTCGACATGCAGGCATAGGAACTGCTGTAAACCATAGGGCAGACTTTGTAAAATAGTTTATAACAATCGTTTCGCCTTCCGTGCCGCATGTTTAATAAACGTTGCCTTTTGTACATTAGATAACAAATTAAGAATTCGTTTAAATATTTGTAATATTAGTTGTTAGGTCATAATATTTAATGCTTGTTCTATGTAATTTATACGAAGTATGTGTCATAGTTTCATACTTCCTAATTTATATCTTAAAGCTGACTGGTTAATTTTCGTATCGATGTGTGGCTCAAACTGGGAAATGTACTTAATTAAAAAGTATCGTAGTACTTATTTAAAAAGTTACTTTTTGCGACGTAGATGTGGGAAAGGATTTTTGAAAATACATCCCCTATCTATATTCCTGGCCATTTCTTAACTCTGTGAGGGTCGGCTTCCAGCCTAACTGAGTTCATAGTGTATTGTGAAATTCTACCCCTTAAAAGTCCAAATGAGGGAGGAAAGTTCATCCCTTTCAAAGCATACACACGACCGAACCCGCTGGCAACGTCTTGTCAATATTTTAAAACGTCCCTTTAATTTTATCATTAAGTATTTCAGTAATTTGTTACAAGGTTTCGAAGAATGAAGACTATTCAAACTATATTACATCAAACGAGGCGTGATATTTTTAACACACATTCCTATAAGTAGACGCTGTTATTAAACAAACAAGCAATTGAACAACTAATTTATGCCAAAAAAGGTTGATTATGAACTTTTGTGATTAATCATCATCATCTTCAAGTCCAATCCCAATGTACTTGTATGTTTGTCAATACATTCTTGTTTTGTGTGAATATTTATTTTGTTTCTATATTTAATTAAAAGAAAATCCATATATTTTATTACTAGCGATGTTACATATTCCTGTAATGTCAGAGCCAGAACAACAACAGTTATTTTTGCTCCAGAAAAACAGCATGACCTAAGTTAAGATGCTGTTGGCACTAGCACATAATTTCCAAATATTAGTAATATTTTCAATAAAACTTTCTCTCCTGCCATCCCTGAGTGATGACATGAATATATTTATTTATGCGTAAACGCATACAGCGTGCATAGGACGGCGGTGCGAAACCGAGTCGAGTCCGAAATAGACGCGGCCCGTTCGCTCGCGCTATTTACGAATATTCGGAGTACGTGTCACTTGGGACCCGCGACTATCTGCACCGACTGCAAGTGCCGCTCTATTAATGCAGCTAATTGCGGCTGCTATGTCGCAGGAATGTCTAGGGGTGCGCTGTCTTCATTAGCGCCGGTACTCGATCTTGTTGTACGTGTCCGTTTGCTTTTAGTATGTGATTTCTGACTGAGCTCTTGTTTCCTTGTCATACGGCCAAGGAAACCAACTAACTAATAATCTGAATTAAAATAAGAGTTTGTTCCTGATGTTGTTGTAAGCGACATCCCCATCAAGGTTTATATCATCATTGTTCAGATTCGCATAAGATTTTTCCATTAACATTCTGCACACCTTTATCTATAATATGTATGTATTTATAAAGTATATAAGTATGTATATCAGTTGTCTGGTTACCATAACACAAGCTCTTAGCAGAGCTTAACTTGGGATCAGATGACCGTGTGTGAGTTGTCCTAGCATATTTATATTTATATACCTCGTCACTCAAAAGATTTTGGAAAACATGCAAGCATATTTCGTGTATTTATTCTATTTTCTAATCATTCTTCCTCATAGACTAGTCGTACGGATACTTATTTGAATTAATAATGAGCGCTTCGAGGGGTCTGAGGGAATAGATAGATTCATTGACATGACTCGTGTCCCTTTATATGGTGTCCTTAATGACGGCCATGTTGATTAACTCCACGGCAGTCGGCAATAAAATCACTCGTACCCTGTCATAATAACAGTATGATCGATGGAATTTGTTTGCTATTAGCAAGCCATATTGATAATAATATCAGTTACATTTGGTATGCCAACTATTTGTTTATCATAGCTCGCTGATTGAAAGTAATCAAACGTTGAATTTTGTATAAAATGTACTGGATGGTTTAGCGTTCAAATTAAACCCGAGAGGTTAAACCGAATCTTGACTTAATGAGAACACGTTGATTGATGGTAGTAGAGAGAAAGGTCGTGAGTCCAATTCGACTAGGACTTTAACCTATGGCCTCAGTTGACCTGGAGCTCCTAGCAAAGAAAGACAACCTAACGTTAATTTTGTAATTAACGCAAAAAAGTATGCAAATTATTCACACAACAAAAACACTGGATAAAAGAAGTGTTACGGTCTGAGTAGATTTCCGCGGTACATTCAAGAAGGCCGGTGATGCAAAATGCGGCGAGATGAGGCACGAGCTACTCCGTTAGTTTGCGGATACCACTGACCTACTGCATTTCCTACGATACCCGTTTATGGGGCCACATGTGCTTGCCAAGTGTCGTTGAACGGGTTTCAATGTAGTATTTTCAATGAACGCCCGAGGGTTAATTTACATTTAGTACTTGACGACCAAAAGGACCAGAATGGGATTGGTCCTTTTGTCTACTAATGTTTTGCTTTTAAACTGCTACCTGTAATAACGTAGATTAAGTGTTCTATATTCTAGGTAGTCAGATTTCTTTCGGCGTAGGGTTTGTTGAATATTATGCCAAATAAATTGCCAACGCCTATGCACTGTTTATTCTGGTATCAAATTATGTATATGGGCAAAGCAATACCTTCTTAGAAGCCAATATATGTCTCAACCGAACGGAAATTCGTAATAAATCTATAAAGCTAACATACCAAGCTAGCGAATTCTATCCCTTTTTAAGTAACACCTACCTCCTAGTATAGTAATAACAACTTTTTGGATTTACTAATCGTTCTCTTATACGATTAAATATGGCGTATATTTCAACCTTTAGAAGAATGTACCTAAGCAAGTTTTAGTTCAGCGCTGTCGAAAGTGTTTTTCCAAGCAATTTTTCAGGTTTAAAGCAAACCAGATAAACATCCTATTCACACTTTCCAATTTAGAAATCTACTACATGACCACTGTTTTAACCAAGTTCCTTTTATAGTCGTTTATTAAATTTATCGGTTCGATAAATGGCTTCGTATTTAATATAAAGTGGGAATTGCAAATATAGGTCAGTTGGAACCTGGTTGTAGAGTTCGTCGGCCTCTGTGGGATCGATCCGGCGTCCCACTTCTACATACAGCCTCGGGAAAGCGGCCTGCCCTCCTCTACCTTCTGTTACATAAGGACCAGTGTAGCCTCTTATTATACATTTGTTGTTATGCGTCTGCCGCTTTCCATAAAGTCTTTTGTGAATGTAACTTGTGAGAAGTAAGAAAATTGTAGGATGAATCACTCGGGATTCTTCTCTCTAATGCGCTCTACTAGATAAATTAACGAACTGGTCGCGATCCAAAAAAAAATCAAATTGTCATCAAGTAATATTGTGTTACTGTCACCGAACTTTACTTTCGTTCTCAACACTTTCGTTTTGTTGTCGAATCATCTAATGTCTCAACATGTGCTCACCTTACAGCGCAAAAGGAACCCTGCAAATTTTAACGACCCTAGATTAGCTCCAATAGGTTGAGCTCTTTATGTACAGATTACATGTGGCAAATATTGATCGGTTATGGTATTTCAAAACCAGTTTCGCCTAAAAGGACAAGTTTTCTTTGTTTGCACAATGAGAAGGTATTTATGAAACTGTTAAGTTTGTGCCTAAATGTGTTAGCATTTGGACGCCTTTTAGCGTTGCTAACATTGGATAAAAATTCAGTAAGATATTTTAAATGAACAATAAAATAATTCACTATTTTATCTAAGCCTACTTACTACTGAAATTATTTTCAGTAGTAAGTAGGCTAGACACGCGGCTATTTACCTCAGTATCCGCAATTAGCTAGTAATTTTATGATGATAGTACCAAAATAGCAGAATTAGAACAATTAGGCGAAACCTGTTACTCATCAGGCTTGAATTCACACGTGCTAGTGTTGGGCTGATATTTAATTTTCTAATAACACTGTCCAATCAAGGACTAAACGCTTAGCAGTCGTGCTTTCCTCCTAGACCACTGCCGCATTTGGCCAAGAATTGGAATTCAACCCTATTTTAATTCGTTTAACAATAACTTGACAATTTATGATCTGCCTATTAAAAATTCAAATGTGATTCCTAAATAAAACCGCTTGCCTGTAAAGGTCTTGTTTTATTCAGTGGCCCCAAAGACAGAAAGATATTAAAATTTCAGAAAGTTACATAAATAGCATTGGATCTGCCGCCCCTAGTCTGGGCTCTACTGACGTCAGAACCAGCATCGATCTGTCTGGTTCCATCCCCCTCTGCCTCGCGTCGCGGCTGATGCAATTCGGGGACTCGTTGCGATATCACGACCATAAAAGGGATGTTTTTGAATTATTGTGCAGGTTCTATGATACCTAGGATAATCTGAAAAATCCAATTTTTTGTCAAGGGTTTTATTAAACTTAAATTCCAATCTGGTTATCGATCCCGCTGCAGTCGCGCCTCCCGACCAATCCTGCGGTTTCCATATTTTGCGAATGCAATTTGCATACTAGGGCCCTAGACATATTCACGCCCTCTGCAGATATTGTTCTTGCGTTGTGCTTAGAGGTTGCAAAAATTCGATAATTTTAATTTTCGAATATTCGAATATTTTTTCAGTGCTATTCGAATTTTATTCGAATATTCGAATATTTAAAAAAATATAAAAAACACAGAATATCAGCGTTTATTGCTTTAGGAACTATATTTTTATGCAGATAAGTAAACCTAGCACAATAATTATTTACTTATTCAACAAAATTTTAAAACAATTAAACATGAAAACGTTATCTCAACAATCGATCAATGTCGTGATGGCCCAGTGGATAAGGCGCCCGCTTCTCGTGTAAGAGGTTGTGGGTTCGAATCCGGGCAAGTACCAATGTGACTTTTTCAATTCATATGTACTTTCTAAAGTTTATCTTAGACATCACTGACATCCCGTGCCTCGGAAAGCAAGTAAAGCCGTTGGTCCCGGTTGTCATTCGTAGAACTTTGCCAGTCGTTACTGGTTAGCCAGAAACTATGACCAGTCTAACCAAGAGGTATCGTGTCGCCCAGTTACTGGGTTGTGGAGGTCAGGTGGGCAGTCGCTCCACGTAAAACACTGGTATCCAGCTGAATCCGGTTAGGCTGGCAGCCGACCCCAACATGATTGGAAAAAGGCTAGGGAGATGATGGAAACATGAAAACGTTAATCAAAACAATTATATTTTTTATAAATAAATTTAAAAATCTCTCTCTCGGTAATATGTAATAAAGACAAAATAAATGTCTTTCTCACTTGTTAATAATAAAACAAAAAGTATCACATTCATACGTAAATGTGTCGTAAAAACGTTACAGTATTATTTTCATAATATGCAATATTACACTGAAAAATCAGATTCATCAATTATAATTCGGAAATAAATCAGATTTACCTATTATAACATTTTTAAACAAATTTAACTCTCCTGTTAATAATAAGAACAAAATAAACATCTCTCTCTCTCGCTCGTTATTAATAAAAAGAAAAACTATCACATGTCACTTAAAAAGCAAATTCGTCAATATTAATGCGGGAAAAATCTGATTTACATTATTATAAAATTCTTAAATAAATTTTAAAGTCGTTCTCTCTCCTTAATACTCGTAATAAAAACAAAATAAAAGTATCTAAAATCACTTCAAAAAAGACAATGCGCCACTTTACACTTAAATAACAACGTCTTCTGTTAGTGACAAAATGGCGTCGAGTCAAGCAGTGTTGCCAACAACAATTTTCAAGTTCCATCAACATAGACTTTAAACTGATATTTTTTTTGGTAATATTCGAATATTCGAATAAATATTTATTTGCTATTCGAATATAAATTTGGAAAGAGTATTCGAATAATTCGAATATTCGAATATTCGATTGCAACCTCTAGTTGTGCTCCTTTAACATTGACTTGGTTAGAAAGTTGGAATTCTTGTTAACAAAAGTATTACAATTATACATATTCATACGAAATAATTGCAGACTGCTTTGTAGGAAGCTACGGAAGTATGTCTGCAATCATTATGAAATCAAGTTTATAGGTCCGTTACCTCATATCTGACGGTCATGTTTAAGAAGTTCTATTTTAATGCTTTGTTTATGTAATAATTCCCTGATGTAGATTTTACGACGGTGTTTTATGCAGTTACAATGTTCCTTACCAAATGCTTTATTGACTATTTATTACGAGTATTGCATACATGCCTGACCTAGTTTACGACACCGGATTGCGCCAACGGTACTGAAAGTCAATCATTCTGTGGTGCGCCACGGATTCGCCGCGGGAATTAAAAATAAACAACCGTGAGCAGCTTCCATATTCACTTCTAAGAAGCCCTTTCAGCAAGCATCATTTCGCGCGACATTCTCTTGCATGTAGGGCCGGCTAGGGGGGTTGATCCCTTTGGGGCGGGCGGCTGGAGGGGCGCTCTGGGCGGCTCGGCGGAGGGGGGCTCCAGCGTCAACGACCGCCACTCGACTGTCTGCGAGCGCGAGGGAACACCGTCCCAAGCTGCAGCCCGACTACTCAACTTTCAACTTTCGTCATTTTCAATATCGCAGTTTTACAAAGCGTTCAATTTCGCGCGTGTGCACTACTGCGCGTGCCTCGTGAAGTCTTCTGTGAAAATTAGCGAGTGCCGAGAGAATTGCGAACTCACTCGATTGGCATGATGCGTTTCGCGACGGTAGTGCCTATGCGTCGGCGTACCTGGCATTTGGCACGTTGCACAACTTAGTTAATCATGTTAATGTGGAGTTTTAACTTATAGTTTGGCGCGCACGTGTGATGTTTCGAGTGTCGGTGACACGTTGATGGATAATCCGTGGCGTCCGCTCGCCGGTGTGGTGACACATTGCATGTGTGAAAGTGTGTGAGACTGCATCCATCTAAAATAGACGTTTTTATTTAAGAACAATGCTCTAGGCGAGCGTCAGGAACTTCCTAGAACGTTTACGAAGTTGACTATGTTTTTGTGAGACTTTAGTTGTTTTGTGTTCGGGTGGTGACTGTTAACTTGTCGATATGGTTCGCTTGGGGCTGGCGATGGTAGTGGGTGTGGCGCCGGCGCTGGTGTCGTGGTGGCGCGGGCAGGGCATGTGGCTGCCGGCGCCGCTGGTGCTGCCCTCGCCGTGCTCGGAGAAGCCTCCCAAGTCGTGGCCTCAACGCTCGCCCTCACTGTCTGACTGTCTGGAGAGTAGCAGCGACGAGGACTCCTCGGCTCGATCGATTGTTTGTCTAGTTAGACCTAAATTAGTGAGTATTCAATTCACTGGTAACTCTAATTGAAAAACATAATGTACTTATGTTTCTTGATTACGCGTTAACTGAATACGGAAATTCAGTACCTAGTAATTTGAAAGGCCAAGTCGAAGTAAAGCCTTGGATTCATTTCTAGCTATTGTAATTAAGTAAATATTTATTACATCATAAAAAACTAAATAAACATCTGGTAATGATGCCTTCTCATTAAAGTAATTGCTAATGCCGACGGATTTGCAACAATAATCAACGGGCGGGAAGTATTACATCTTATAAGGATATACACAATTACTGAAACAGGTTTATGCAATAACAGACTTAACATCGACTGCATAAGGGGTTTTATTAATTGAAGATGTAGCACAAAGATTCGCGACTGGTCAGAAAACTGCGGTGAAAGCAGATTTGCATAATGTGAGACATATTGTTACAAGTAATGTCACGCTTCATTGCAATGCAGGCGAGGAACGCGTGTGGTCCCACAACACAAGCGCCTCGCCCATGAATCACACAGGACACTTTAATAATTCTAAAAATAAATTCGTCTCGTAAAACTCCCCTATCGTCTCTTTTGATTTAGAGCGAAATAATCGTTAATGGTAATTGACAACGCGTGTCTTCTTTGTTAAATATTGCCGATAAAACTAAAGCTGTGCAGTATTTATGTTATCGAGTGGGGTGCTTTAACCTTTCTCGATTATACGAAGCACTTGACTTAGGAAGCCGGAGTGATGAATATGCTCCAGTTCAATGTCGCGCCGTTTGATTGTATCGATATCATCGAATGTTTGACGTTTATAGCTGAGGCATGGATCATTCACCTTTGCTATTACGAAAGCTCGTCTCACGTGCGTTGGCGACGGCTCCGCAGCAGCAGATGCGTCGCAAATGTCACGATATTTACGTCCGCATGTCGCGTGCGCACCTCGCCGTCCATCGATCCCGTTCGATCTCCTAACAGTTAATCGTCCGCAATCGGTTTTTACGTAGCTCTCTGCAAGTCGCGTGGCAGCTATCTCAATTATTTTTCCCGCGTACGGTCAAGTTGCGTTTGCGCAGTTTTTGCGTGCGTTCCTTGCGTTTGGTTGTGTGCTCGTCAATCAGTGTTTGTCGGGTTGTGGCTCAGTTTAGTGCGGTCTGTGGAATCGTGCGTGCGATACCTGCCCGAAACAAATCAGTGATGTCCCCATCAGGTTTATTGACGCGTTTTTACCGGGTTTTAATTTATGAGTTTTACCGCGAACTGAATCAATAATAACATCAATAAATCACTTAAAGTTTCTAATTTATTCTATCAATCATTTTGTAAAAAATCCAACGCATGATTATTGTGATCGTTTACTTGATGGCCATCGTGATATACAACGAATATTAGCATAAAATAAATGGAAGGTTGGAAATGTATGGACGATATTAATCATTATTAATGAAAACTTTAAGAAGATCCTACAAAAATAGAAATGAGGGGTTGAAAACACTCACTGGTTGAAATTCGACCCGAAGTCATATTTTTCATTTTACCTATCTTTCTGCATCTTTATCCACTCAAACTTTTCTCTTCTCGTATTAATTACAACAATTTACTTCACTTGACCAATCTCTTGTCAATTTGATATTCTGACCGCTTAGCAGATCATTGAGCCGTAAAAAGGTACCAAAATGACACGTATCGTCTACTTCGTATTTATTTATGTCTAAATCAATCTAGTCTCTTCCCATTTTATTTGAATATCTCAAATTGTTTACGATAATGCCAACTATTAAATACCAACTATTCACTTTCTGTCAATCCCAGCTGCACTATTATTATATCCAAGGGAATGAAAAGGTGTCGATCAAAATTGCATCTTGTGCAATGGAAATAAGGACTAATTGTGGTCTAGTTTTGGAGTATAGTATGAGAAGTGTAGTACCTATGTGCCTATGTAGTTGTGTAGGGCGGGTATTGTGTCTGATAGCGTAGCCGTGACGTCCTTGTACCTTTGTCTGAATTCTGTTGTGTGACCGAGAGCGTCCATACTCGCCTAGTATTATACAGAATACTAAGACCGATTGTCCACCAACGGTGCCGATGTGGCAGTAGGTATATAATTTTACTATTCCGTTACTGTAGCCGCGTGTCCACAGCACGTAACGTCACTTCGTATTAAACTTGGCTCGCCGTCAACTCGGTCTTTTGACGTGACGGAGACCGGTGGACAAACGTCCTAACTATAGTACGTAGAAAATGTAAGATTCTATTATATTTTGTAACTATTGATAATACCGAAAATTTTTGAAATAAGTTTGGTCCTAATATCCGAATTCTAGAATAAGTAGTAAGTACCGGTTTTAGATTACCTTACCGGTTTCGGATTAGTGTTTAACCTTCATCCGACAGCCTTTAACTTTCGACCTCTACAAGTTGTGCAAGTACAAATGCATAATTAAATGAAGAAGCATGAAAATTGCATGACGAACTGACCAAGGTTAGCTAACAACGCACTAGGCAGACTAAATGAACCGACTAGCTAACTTGTTGACTATGGCCTTAGTTTAAACTGTTATTACTACTGCGCATAGTCAAAATTAATGCGCCACGGAAGTCATATTGCATTTTAAATCACTAAACCCCAGCGCATTTATTTTTTCGACCGATCCTTTTCGTTGCACACTGCTCTATATTTTATCTCATTCAAATTGTCGATAATTTCCTAATGATCATTATCACCACTGTTGGCTTATCTGAAAGACACTCTTTTCTGTGATCAACTGTGTAATGTAGTAATCTCTTGCTAAACGCGGTATTTCTTGCTCTACTGTCTGCGGTTTACTTGTCACAGCTTTTTATTAACCATAAAACATACTGCTTGGTTAATCAGCCTGCAATTCAACACGTAACCGTATTGCACCATTTCATCCCATAGCTAGCTCAATCTTGCTTCATGTACCTATTTAAATACGAATGTATACTAGTGTGTCTTGACGTAATAAGCTTAGGCTTTACCAACATTTTTACTGATTTTATGACTAGTCGTAAAATGTGCCTGCTCATGAAAACGATTGATGTTCTATATGGTTTACCCATCTTGAGCTAAATCGATTCAGTCTCTAGTCAGACTCGACTTAATTTTCTGAGAACCTGGAAAATCAATTCTTGTAGTAGTTACGTTAAGTCTAGACAGATTCTCTACAGTCCGTAGATAACATTCTAGATATTGGTGACGGTCTTCCTTAATTGCTAATGGTATTCTTCTACACCATTTAACGTGTTTATGTTATAAGCCAACATTTTCAGCGATAAAAACCAGTTTTCTAAAACGTAAATTTCGGTTTCATTTGACAATCCCACGACAATAAAACTTTGTATGTTAATAGCGAAAGTAACACGGCTGGTCTAAATAAAAACAAAACATTCAGTTTCGCTAGAATGATTTATTGGCAAACCACGTTAACCACATTTCTTCAGCGGCAATATGATCGTAATAGTTAAATTTTTATTTTGTCTTGAGCAAACTGGAGAGTGGATATTTACTCGTATTGTTTCCTTGACATTTCGAATATCTGTCTATTCTATACATCTAGTCTGCCATTATTTTTAGTGTTACTTTCTGTTTCCGAATACTCCTAGAGCACAAACCCTCCGAGGTTTCTAAGTATTGTCTTTAAGCTATAGTTGTACCACAACTTTCTCGGAAATGATCCATGGACTAGGCAGTCCATTCTTTCTTCTTATTCATTCCAGCACGGAAGTCTCTTTACACAAATTAAAAGGGACTCAGACGTATCTGGTGGTCTGAGTTCCTCTTAATATTTTATCCGTATATTTTAAATATTTCCTTTATAAAAATAAACATGACACGCTTATGTCTGATTGCTTATCGGCACATATTGTGTGTTACAAGTTTTTCCTGTGATAATTTCAATGTCACTATTATTAAAATTATTGTTTTATTATAAGTACATGTACAAGTACATATTTTGTTAGACGAACATTTCCTTTATTTGTACAATAAGTTCCCGGTCAACATCAATTTCCTATTTGAACCTTACTGTGCACATGATTATTTGAATTTTACTGAAACCACTCTAACCTGAATTACCTTCCTTAATGCAATAAACATTCTAGCACGGAAACAAATAACTTGAATTGGCTTAACGGCTATGCTACACACAATTTCCTATGTAGCTATGCGTCATAGTTGATTGCCTCCAATATTTGTCTAATTGACGAAAACAATGCTCAATGTATCAACGAATGCATTAACGGAGGATAGTCGTCTACGCATAGCACCCGCGCTATGCAATGAATGCAGTGATTCACCGACTTGCATTTCGTCGTCGCTACCGTACATCGTTAGGAGCTATTTGACAGAACATAATTAAGTCCCATTATGAATACTTTACATTTTGCTATGCTACGCTATTCAGCTAAAAAAACTACAACGTAAATGCGGCTTGATTGCCTGGCCTGGACATTAATTTATTTTCTTGATTTTGATTAACTTAGCTATAAACATGACGAAAAATATATTTGAATGTTGTTAAACAAACGCGGATCGAAAGACCAAGAGACAAATGCTATGTGATGATTTTGAAATTATCTTAATTCAATAAAACAAATACTTAATTAAAGTAATAGACTAAAAACTCAAAAAAACTCAAAATCTTTTATTTGTGGTCATAATACTAATAAAGAGTATACCATTTTATTCAACATTACAGACTAGGGTAGCGAACTAGCGGGGTAATAAGGCAGGGTTATGTAAAAGTCACTGTTTTTACCCCGAAAATGCCGCTCTCAAAATTTCTAGTGCATCGCTTCCGGGTTTCCTTACATTTCCAACAGTATATGTTGCAAATATATGACAAAAGCGATCACTTACCGTGCGTTCTGACTGTCAAGCATGGCCGTACCTCGCAGTCGGACGCAGTCGTCGCCGCAACCACACGCGTGTTGCCCTAACGATCGTGGACATTAAAGTTACGATCGCGCGCATAATTTGTTACTCTTTCTTAATTACTTAATTCAATCGCCCTCCAAGAAACGTCGGTAAACATACTCGAAAGCTGTGACTAGTGCGTCCAAACAAGTATTATAACAATTCAAACTATCAAAATAAACATTACTTTTGTTGACGATATAATAAAGAATGTTGGTCAAGGAGTGTTTCGTAAAGTGGAAAACATCGCCGATAAGATAAAGCTATAATACCGCGACAATAAGTTTTATCACGATTCGCAATCGAGTGCAGTTCGAGAAGAGTATAGTGCAAAAATTACGTCCTTCCTTTCTATTCAAGTGGTAGAGGTGATGCTGCAATCTAGTCGCCTGCGCACACACAGCATTCGTTAGCGTGTGCCACTGATGTGAGAATTTGAAAACAGCGCGCGCCTCCTTTTGTTTGTGTTTTACGAATAAGTGTAACAATAGCTGACGGGTATCAGTGACGTTAATCATGGGACAGCGCTCCGAACTGGCCACACCTGACAACAGTGATGAGGAGAGCGGGGATGCTTTCACCGACGGAGATTTTGGTGATTCTGGTGACGAAACTCTCGTCGAACGTCTTGATGAGGCTAAGCCTGCTCACTTACCAGTCAATGAAGCTGTTAAAGGTGATCTCCAGAAGAGTGCCGCTACTAATGGTCACTCCAACGGTACTGTAGATGAGCCCAGAATGAATGGTCGTAAAAATAGTGAAGCTCATTCAAGTGATATGGAAAACCAAAGTTTAGTATTATCAGATTTGCGCAGAGACTCACACGGCGATCAGAATCCTTCAATCGTTGGCATTCTCGGCGATCAGCAGAACCATGTACGTATAGCAAATTGTTAAGTATTGACCTCAGAACCTTCTTTGAATTTTGTATTGTGTCATGCTATATCCGAAATATTTTCCGTTTCCTAAAACGATTTGCAGGTGAGTCACGTCCATCTGCTTGTGGATTCCCTTCACTTAGCTTACTGTATGATTATGTGTATGAAGTAATTTAAAGGTTAATTTAGGTAGTGACTTTTAACGCCTAGTTAAGAATTATCTTATCTCAATACCTATGTTTCGCTACGTTGAAGGCCACGGCCTAATATAAAATTGTCTCGTTGTCTCAGGTGAATATCGTTTACTTTAGTCGCCACTTTGTACGTAATGAAATTAAATTGTTTTGTAGAAATATTTATTACCAGTTGCCACATTAAGTATAACCTAAGGCATAATATTGTCGTGACTGAGTGATTTATATTGTTACGATACTCTAGTGGTCAGGTTGGAGCTCTGTATTCTATAGTACGTATGTTCGTAATCGCGCCGTGGCTGCGGTGAGATGACCTCGTGCTTCTAGATTGCATCGATATGACGTTTCCGGAGAGCTTGTTAGCACTCGGCTGCAAACTCCTGGTCCTTTATGTAAGTCGCCTTTTCGTCTCTATATAGAATAACGAAGCGAAGGATTTCAATGTAATTTGAACAGAGAATGGTTTCTTGAATCTTCCTCATGCTTGTGTCATATTGTTGTACATTCTGTTTATTATAATGGTCAGTACACACGTGACATCAGCTATGAACTGTCGTGCGATGGTGTTGTCACGCCTGGTGACCTCATATCGCCACACTTAGCCGCACCATGTCGCCGCTACAGCTTCTGTTTTGCCTGGCTACTCGTGTATTAATCCTTTATGTAAGTAACTAATCCTTGATTAAGTAAGAACGTCTCGAACATGTTTTCGAGAACTTATTAATTACACAGATCTTGTAACTGATTGGTCTACCACAACCGTGTGTATGTCCTTGTTGGCCTGATTATGGTATTAGTTTTAATTATTTGAATGATTTTAAAAGGTGTCTTGTACATGTTTTTGGTTTTGTTCATCATATATTCGAGTAGGTGTTTATTTTAACTAAATGTATTGTGTCATCTCTTCGAATAGTATTCAATATTTAACAATAGCATTACTCGAATGTTTTCATTCTGCACGTGTGGTTTTGCTAATAATGTTCATGTGTTGAGACCATCCTTGAGATGTATGTATGTTTGTATAACAATATAAACAAGTAACGTTAAGCTAAGCAACTGTAACGATATGTCACGCGGTGTTCTCACGTTGTTTTCCCATGTCATAGTCAAATGACTTGGTTTACAATCCTTTACATATTCCAAATGAGTACCATAGCTGACACCACAAATTTCTCTTCACGTATTCTTTAAGAATAATAATAATAAGTAATAATGTAATGATTTTAGTTGTTTGACAACTTAGATTCCTGTTAGGTAAAGACAAACTTATCGTAATTATGTAATGGATGATGATTAAGACATTTTATTTCCTTAATCAATCACACAATTACCGGATATGAAATAAACAGTGTGTCAAATGCTCAACAAGTCAGACAAATAGTAGTTAGCTGGCATTACACGACGGTTCTGTTGTTGAAATGAAAAGCGAATTACGGTTTAGTAATAGGCTATTAGAGATAAATAGGATGGGATTGTAATAGCTTTATCTTTCAATCAGTTTGAAGTGCATTAGCAATAAAAATGTCGACGGATTGGTAAACAGCGGTGACAGGCAAGGCAACCTACTGGCAGCCGCCAGCGCTCGATGGAGATTATCGCCCTTTAACTAGAACACTTATATTTATTCTTGCTAGTCAACTCAACAACTATTATTTCCATTTACAATTAATCAATTGGTTCTTAATAGTGTGACATTACTAAATACGTTATTTATCGTCGATATCGAGGCAGCTATCTACCTTTTAAATCCGTAGACTCCATCCACACTTTTCGAAGGGAATGCTCCTCTTTTGGCGCGTTTGCTTCATCAAAAGACTTGACCACATGGTTACAAGGACCGGCTGGGGAATGGTCGTATCCTTCATTGTGTTCAAGGATGATGTCACCATGTACACACATTATATTTACATTGGGCCATGTGTCATGAATCACATCTTTAATGAATATTTTGTATTGTAAATATTTGGTCCTTGCCAATCGCTTATGACGTAATCTGTAACGAATCTTCTGAAAACTTCAACACAGATTTTGAAGTCTGTGTTTCTTCAGAATAATATTATGTTATCGCATTTTTTCGTTATCACAGTCCGGTGAGCTCATTCTGTAATCGATTTGTGCATTAACCGATTGTGATATCTTTTGTTTTTAAAGTTTTTGTTCATTCTACGTCTAGGTTTGCCTACTTGTGGTGTAGTCCCTTTTTATTCCTTATTGATCACTTTGTGTTTCTTGTCACTTTTAGTTTTACTTTTCTATATCATTGCATGGCAAACAACCTGGGCTTACCTGAGCCATCTGGTTGTTAAATGGTCACTGTCACCAACAAAAGCGTTACCACCCTAGAAAAATGATATGTGCCCTGTGCCTGTAATACGGTGGCATCGGCACCTATTCTCTGCAAACCTGAACATCTCATTTCTTACTTCTCCTGACGAGTTTTTTTTTCCAAACAGGACCTACCGTCCCTACTTTGTGAGCTACAACTTGTTAAGCCAGCAGCAATATATTGACTAATTAGCAGTTATTATTCTAGCGTTGTCTGTTACTATACCTATAATACCAGTATCTATCGGGTTGGAAGTGATGGTCGGAAGACTCCAGATAAGACTGTAATAATAGTAGTATGATGCGAACTAAGGAAGGGCGGTGTTATCGCACTGTTACGCCACTGCTTCCCGGCACCCGCATTTACTGTTACTTTAAACTTTACGCCCGTATGCATGAGCTCGGTTGGGCATCATTTTTACATTCATAACACTTTGATTTTAGCAGAACGAGAAGAGTTCACTGACATTCAACTGATAAGTCCTGTGGAATGTCACTGCGTAAACGAAGACCAATTTCTTTTCGGACGATTTAATGTTTTTTTTTCATTCCTGCTTCAAATGTCTGTCACCTCAGCTGAAAACAAATTAACTAAAAATGGCAATAGTATAATAAAAGGATCCTAATCCTAATTGAAGAAAAGCGCTGTCCTTCTTTATGTTTATGGGACAATTTTCAAACCTAAAATTACTTTTGAATACGAACGAGTTTTATCAAGGAACCATAAAATATGTAAAAATGAAAGAAAAAGCTAGCTGTTTTAAAACATTTGTAGCGCATTTTTGCTGGGAGCAGATTACAGTGCAGTGGCTACGCTGAAATATGTAAAAAGAATTCAGCAGCAATATTTTATCGTCTGTATTGAGAATTAAAAGTCAGGTATTTCTTTTATAGTCCTAACAAAGTAATTTAAACCTTCTATCGTTATTTATGACGTGTCTCGGCTTTAGACAAGTGATTCCCGTATCTCATGTTCCAGTGTGGGATTAAAAGGCGCAAGGGACTGGCCCACGCCTCTCCCACGCCAGGCTATTCTTCATGATCCCATCATTCACACCATCAAAATAGTAATGAAACGTCCCATTATTCTTTCTTTAAATAATTTCGCAACTAATGGCTCTCTTGATGGAAATTAGCAAGTTTTTGCCCCAACAATGTTAATTACGTTTTGGCAATGCTTCTAACCTAAATGTTTGTCGTAACTTCTAAATACTTTGTCCTTTTTGCGTAATACTCATTGTTTTAACAGGTTCATCTATGTCAGTTAGGCATGTTTTAAAACTAGGTCGTTACTCGTTTATGTAATACTTAGGTATCAAATTCAACGGCGTATTAAATTGGCTATTATTTGCAAATGCGATCACATCGTTAGCTAATTGCAGTTGATGTGTTTATTCGAATCGAATGTAGCGTTTTTTTTTATATTATCTGTTGTGTCCAGCGGAAGGTCTGAAAGGACTACAAACAACTCGATTCCTATCGATTTTCCTTTGAAAGTTTGTAAAGATCCACTTTAGCGTTCTTAAAAATTGCAGAAAAACCTCAGCGGTTTTGTTGTCTTTGGTTCTGGGGGGTGTTACATTCAGAAAATCGAAGTTAAATTATTGTGCTTACTATTATAAGCTAGTATAACAAACTTTTAGTTTTCCTCTTACTAAAATTTGGTCCCCTTCACCAAAAGCGCTCTTCTGACTCACTCTTCATTTAGAAGACGAGATTATTGATAGTAAATATTTCCGCTGTAAATTCTTTTTGAACAAACTTACAAATCCCTTAGTAGACAGCATGACAAGCTAATCTTCACGTCGGTACATTATGACGTGACTGTTTACTTCCTCACCGAGCTGTAATTAATGTCTCGCATCTGACAGTCATTCAACACCTTCCTTTCGTAGTAGTGATGTAAAGTCGTTACCACATCGTAAACAGTTTATTCTATTGTAGCTCCGTTTTTACTTTCGTTGAGATTGAGAGAAATGTTTTATGGATATTGAGTTTAAAACAAGTTATAGTCGGTTTTGGCGCCCGCCTCTCATGCATAAGGTAGAGGGTTCGGTACTGTTAAAGTATCAATGTGACTTTTTCTATTCATGTGTACTTTTTAGTTTATCTTGGACATCATTGACATGTCCGTGCCTTGGAAAACACGGAAAGTTGTTGGTACCGGTGGTCATTTCTAGATCTTTGGCAGTTTTTGGGGGAAGTCAGAAGCAAAAATGTTTTGTCAATCAATCTAATTTCAAGGTTGTGGAGCTCTGATAGGTAGTCGCTCCATGTAAGACAATGATATTCAGGTGGATCCAGTTAAGTTTCAGCTAACCCTAAAAGTAATTGAAAAGGGAAATGGTGATTTTAGCTTTGAAGACGCATGAAAGTTATTAGTTGTACAATTTTCTCAAAAATAAATCTTGTTCTTTAAATTAAATTTACTTTAGAGGTGGAAGCACCAAGTTTTGAAGTGGATGATAGGGGGATTCGAATGATTGGTCACGTCCTTTTGATGTTTATATTGCGTTTCAGATTAATTGTGCAATGACTAACGCCATCGGATATTTATAGTTTCATCATGTTTATTTTCATCCGGCGATGATAAAAAATACAATATCAGTTTGTCTACATATAAATAACAACAACAGGGATATGAGAATTTAGATTGAACATTCGACAATATGTATTATTTTTTCGAATATCATCCCTCGAGCAAATGATTATTTTGACATTTCATCGTTCAATTCTCCGAAGGACCAGAAAACTGAAGTAATCCAGAACGGCTAATTGAAATTTATTTAGGAAAAACGGTCGGTTGCAACACAATTCCCAAAACGAATGCTGTAGTTTACAGTGATATCAGGTAAAAATGGCGCAACAGGGCAGAATTTAAGACAGTCTTCACCTCTCAAGTGAACGAAGTCCAAAAAGGACAAAAGCTAGCCAGCTAACAAACGATACGACATAATAATATCTGCACTCCTTAACATAAACCACTTAACACTATCTACAGATTAGGTGCCAGTACACGCGTGCTAATTGGAAATACGTAACTTACGGCGAGGTGCCGCCCACACCTCAAGCGCAGCCTCATCGCGTTTGCATCGTTTTAAAATCTACATAATTATACGTGCATACTAATATAATTATAACAAAGTAATGTTGAAGCATATCGCACATAGTACGGAATAGATTCTTCTGAAATTTTGACACACTAGCATAAGATTGATTCCCAAAGTCTAGCGGTCGATGACGACATCCGTTACTATTCTAAGACATCGACATTTGGGGTCCATTACAGCGAAAATGCAAACTAGGGTTCTAAATTATATAAATGGGCGTTAATTATGTGGACAGGACATATTAATGCCAAACTAGGATAAAGTTTGATGAAATCTATTCCCTGGGGGAAGCAATATATTCAACATTGCTCAACATATTCTATACTATACGTTACACCTAGATCGTCAGCGAACCCGCTGTGCCTGTATCATCACATTTTAATTAATCAACTGTTAAGAAATGAGCTTGTGTGTCGTTACCCACAATGATTGTTGCCAATATTTAGTTGAATCACCTGTGATCTGATTTCGTATTATTTAGTCCTCTGTCGTCTGGGACGGACCAATCGGAACGAGGGATAAAGATAATCTACCAGGTTTAATTCTGTGTCAAGCAGACAGTTTTCTTCGTAGTTATAGTGGATATGATTTAAAACGACTGGTAAGAGTGTTGTCATAAACCGTGGAATAGTTTCACACTATTTGATTCCATTTGGAAAATTTGACTAATTCTTTGACTCCTTGGACTTTCGTAGATTAAGGCTGGTGTCATAACTGTGCTTAAGAAGCTAGTTTATCGTGTCACGACGACTCGAGTCATAGTTAGTATGTCGTGGCCCGTGGCCTTTCCGCATAGCTGTGAAACCAGTCATCATCATGTCCCTAGCCTTTTCCCCAACTATATTGGGCTCGGCTTCCAGCCTAACCAAATTCATCTGGAGACTAGTGTTTTACGTGAAGCGACTGCCAATCAGACCTTTACATTCCAGTACTGGACGACACGATACCCCTTGAAATCCGCCTAACACACCTTATTTAAACTTTCTTACAAGTCCATTCCTTATAAATCTGTACCTAAACTTGGTGATTTTCTTCCAGGCGGAGCAGAGGTTAGCGGCGAGGCGGGCGGCGCGGGCAGAGGCGCGCGAGATTCGGATGCGCGAGCTCGAGAGACAGCAGCGAGAGCAAGAGGACCATGCGGACAAGGCGTACGACATGTACGCCGGCAAGACACCAGGTACACCCACAGGTTCGACTTCCTCTAACAAAGGGTTATTAAATGGGACTCCTGGGATCCTCATCTTCTGGGATCTTAGAATAACTAACACACGGAAAGGAAGAGGAAAAGAAAGTAGGAGGATAGCCCCCGCGTTGGTCTCGTTATCGCAAGCGTGATTACTGAGCACGAGGTACTGAGTTCGGTTTCTGGCTCGAGCAGTGTTATTAGGTTTTTTGTTAGGAATTTTGGGCCTCAGAAAGCAAGTAAGGTCTCTACGCTATAACCAATTTGTTATTAACGCTTGCTTCAAAATTTTACATAATTATGTAAAAAAAAAACATTATAGAAAACGAAAGTAAAATATCGAAACTTCGTCGGTGGTAAACTCTATCTTTCGTTTTCTATCACACTGGCTGAATAGACAAGCGGTGAATCCATGAAGTTTGACAGTATTTTGACATGACTTTACAAGAATTTGACATTTCTCGTATTTGCTCTTTCGGTTAGTACAAAACCCTTCAAGCAAATATCAAAAAGTGTTGTATGTTGTTCGTGCCTCTATGTGTTATGTTCCTGTTTGCAGAGACGGTGAATCGTCGCGGCGTGACCCGGCTGGCCTCGCTGAGCCCGGCCGTGCATTCGCCCAGGCGGAGCTCTGAGGACTCTGTGGATGATGGCTTCAGCATCAAGGACCTTAG
The DNA here is from genome assembly GCA_033675125.1 of Athetis lepigone. NCBI lineage: Eukaryota > Metazoa > Arthropoda > Insecta > Lepidoptera > Noctuidae > Athetis > Athetis lepigone. The sequence continues at coordinate 19,225,812 of CM066239.1, read as the reverse complement.
GGTATGTATAGGTCTGAAACTTGGTGACAGGAATAGGTTCAGTTCATGGTTAGGCTTTCACTTTTACACTTTGGTAGGTCTAATGTTTGCCCAAAGACCTATGTTTTTCGCGACTCTATTGATAATTAATTATTTGTTTGCCAGAATATAGGTACTTACAGTATTTTTAACCATGCAATTTTCATGATTAAATAATATTATATTAATTTATATTACATACATCCGAAGCGTAGGGAGTCTTTTTAAAAAAAATCAAATAATAATTTGTTACTTGTTTACTGCAATTTTAAAGTGCCATGGCATTTTCTTAAAGACTAGACTAATTTGCCAGATTTCTATAGAATCAATTCCGAAAATTAAGCAACATTTTTTCTTCAACAACTCGCATCACCTTTATCTTTTCGTTTCCAGCACGAGTTGAAGGAGGTGGAGGAGAAGTTCCGCAAGGCGATGATCCTGAACGCGCAGCTGGACAACGACAAGGCGGCGCTCGGCTACCAGCTCGAGCTACTCAAGGACCGGATAGAGGAGCTGCACGAGGAGTATGCGCAACTGCAGGTACGCTATCGTTGACGTGAGGAGTAACTTACTTAGATCCTTTCAGTTTCTGTCTAGAGAAAAGTATCTGTTTTGTGACAAGGAAAATGCTTACGCAACCCCAAACGTTTTGTTGCAATCAGACGTGTTGACTGCTTGATAAGCAGATGAGATGTAGTGAAGACGGAGCACTCATTCCGGAGTCTACCCTTCGTTTGCTACATCTTTTAAATGATTTAATTTTTCTTCAATAATTTTGTCGTTTATGCAGTTGACAAAGCCGTGAACTGTTTGTTTTATGATGAAATTAAGTCCCATACACAATCTACATCTTTAATCCAAACAACACACACCAAAAACCACTTAACCATTTCCAGCGCGAACACAAAGAAAAATGCTCAGCATTCGAGCGTCTCCGACGCGAGCACGAGTCAGTATCTCGAGAACTGAACGCGGCACGAGACGCAGTACGAGCTCGAGACGCGGCGGCGGAGGACGCGGGCTTCGCCTTCGTGGATGCGGCCGCGCTGGAGACCGATGTGAAGGCCATGCCCGCGCTCGCGCTCGTGTCGCACCAAGCTCACCAGTTGTTGGCCGAGGCTGGAGAGGGCACGCTAGGTATAAACTAACTTCATACCTTTTTTTTCGAGGAGGAAAATCATCTAATGACTCTTTGGGGGCGGGGGGGAGTGTCACACTTGCTGAATAACGTATATTATTAAGCGCAAACTTCATACCTTTTTTTGAGGATGTGAAATCATCAAATGACTTCTGATTGGTGGGAGGGAGTGTCAGACTTGCTGACTAAAACCTGCCCTTGTTCCTTCGGTTGCTCTTTATGTTCCGGGCTATGGTGACAATTAGATTGACTGAAACTATTCTGCAACCCCGGCTGAACTTTATACCTTCAAAGAATACGGTATTTGACACTATTAACCGATAAATCTAAGGCATATTTTTTATAAAACCTATCTTTATTAGTCCTAAGCATCGGATTTGTTTTTAATTTACTGTAAAATTGGATTTTTAATTGCTTTAAAATCAATAAATAGTTAGGGTTGCTAGCTTGTGACGTCACAAGCTGGTATTGGCATACAAAGTCTATTGGAGCATTGCGTTTTGACAGCTCATAAAAAGTACGTCAATTGATGATGGTGTCAAATACCGGAATAATAGACGAGTAAGAGTTAGGTACTGAAACATTTTTGCTTAACGAATATGGTGTCGACAAAAATTTTAGAATATGTGTCTCTGACTGCAAACTTCTATTCTATTTTCTATCAAGTATCAACCACATTATGGTTAAATTTAAACTGCATAAATTGACGGAAGAAGACCCAAATTAAATTGTAAGTCGTGATCTTCGTCCCCCTTTTAGGCCAATTTTTATTAAACATACGAGGACATAGTATAATTAAAAAGTATATGGAAATGGACTGCAAAACTATATTTCGAATTTATTAAGTAATGTTTATCAGTGAGGAATTTAAGGCTATTTAGTAAATAATTACTAAATAATCTTAAATAATTGAACCATTGAAGTCCCTAGCTCGGATCTTTCAGAGAAGATCCACCCTTGCCCCTACAGTTATAAGAGTACTAATACTAAAAAAAAACTTCCTCCAATTCCAGACGTGCGGTTGCAGAAGCTGCTGAGCTCGAAGCAGGCGCTTGAGTCGGAGGTGCGCAAGCTCAAGCTGCAGCTCAACGAGGAGCGAGCCGCCAGACAGAACGGCGTCGCCAACCATCACGACCAGGAGTATGAGAACGAATGTGAGTAGACATTGCGCATGTTAACTAAACAGCGTTTTTATGCACGATAAATATTATAAAATATCAATGAGATAATATGTCGAAGTTAATTAAAACTGAAGTGTCGACTGCATAGATGTGTATAAAATATAAATAAGTCAACTCATTTGTGTCGTGCTTATCTGTAATCTTGCAAAGCAAGTCTTTTATAAAAAAAAAAAAAAAAAGAGGCCAAGTGTTGATCCCCCCAGGCATCAATCTTTAATTATCTTTAATCAGATAAAGTAAGGTATTTATGAAAAAAAAAATATGTTAAAGTAGGAAATAAAAAGGGGCCAAACATTGATCCCTGTGGTACCCCATTCTCACTACAGTTCCGGGTAGTCTTCTTTTACCGTTCACATAAACGCTTTGAATCCCATCCACAAACCTATTACTTAGATTTAAAGTGAGAAGATCCATAGAGGTAGCCTGTATTCCGTAGTGTTGTAGTTTCCTGCTTAAATTTCATAAGAACGCAGTCGAATGCCTTGGATAAATCACAAAAATGGAGTTGTCCTCCAATGGGTCGACATTACTAAGATACACGAAGTTTCCTGCTTATTCTTAGCTTATGCATAGAAATTAACCTACGTTTTGGAACAAGCAACTAACTTCAACTTTCTGACTAACTGACCAACTCTGAGAATTCGTGTAAATGGTGTATGTGAAATAAACGCTTCGAATTTTGACTCGCGACCGCAGTTAACCGAAGTACTTATGTTGCTCAGTGGAGACAGTCCGCAAGGCGGTGTCGGAGGCGAAGGGCCGGGCTGCGCGGGCGGAGGCGGAGGCGGCGCTGCAGGCGGCGCACGTGGCGCGCCTGGAGGCGCAGCTAGCTCGGCTGCGAGCTCGGCAGGACCATCAGGACGAGCACGAGGAACAGCTCAAGCAGGAGCGACGCAAGCTGCAGAGAGAGGTACGACTGCTACTTGTCTCGGTATAGGCTTTATAAGTAACTAGGTTCTGCCCGCGACTTCGTCCGCGTGGATTTATCCGGAATTTTCTTTGCTATAAACCTCACGGAGCCCGAGACCTTTCCAACGAATGCAAAACCGTGGAAATCGGTTCGTGCGTTCTGGAGTTATAGCGTCAGGAAGAAAAACCCGACTTATTTCATATAGTAGACTTCCAAGTATAATTCAGGTGGTATATACGGTGGCAAATCTACTAATAGTGAACAGTGTAGCAACTTCTGTTGTCCCAAATGTGAACTGCAACTGACGTTTTCTACATTGCGCAGTTAGAGTTCTCCGAAATATTAGCAACAACCAATGGCCGGAATATCTTCCCGATTTAACAGAATATCAGGGAGGACCTCTGTTACTCATACCAATAAAATTTATACCTACGTCGAAAATATCCGGACTTTATCCATTTCTATTGTCACCGGGACGTCACTAAGAACGAAATGACGACGATGAAGTAGCGATGTGTACAATCGACAAAATGGAATCATGACCCACCATAAGCTTATTTTCCTACAGACATTCAAATACAATTAGGCCGACAATCGCGTAAACATGTATTAAAAATGTCACACGTCTAGTCTTATATTATTATGACAGCTTCAAACAATTTGTCGTCGAAATGGGTCATGATTCAATTTTGTCGATAGTACATAGATTATAGCTGCGTGTCCATTAAGCATTCGTCACTAAAGTATCGGGCATCTCTGACGACTAGAACACAGTTTCTCGGTGACATTTTGGTGAATGCCGCGTTCGACAATCGCCCTTAATACTACGAGATAAGGGCTGCCAATTCACGAGATATAAAATAATAAGACATGCTAGAATACTGAAGACTACGGTAACAAGCTAGGAAAATAACCAAGGAGATAGTGACAATGGAGACATTCATAAAATGTACATAAAACAATTTAATTTTCAGGAAGTCGTTGACTTCTGGGCCGTTATCAATAATGGCGACAGTTAACGGTACAGTCGCGTGTTCCTTACGAGTGTGATACCCTACACAACCGACCTTTTGTGGCACTCGGGTTTAAGGAGTACGGCCTCGTAGAACGCCGTCCTTGTCTCTCACATCGCTGTGTCTCTTTCTTGAACTCGAAGTGCCTGGTCAGCGCAGACAAAGGAGCGTTGAGCAGTTCTCTTTGATTTTTTTTACTATTTTAGTCTCTATGTTAAAAGTTTTTAAATATCGCGTGATATATCGTGTATACAATTTACAACCTTATTCGTGATGAATTTTGGTTCTTATTTATTTATAGAAAACTGCTTAATAGAACTGTCTGCGCTAACCGACTGCCTGGGTACTGTAACACACTGTACAATAACTACCCGAGACCTGTGTGCTGCTCCGTGTCAAACAACCGCTAAATGTTTACTAAATATGTACATAAATATTACTCAAACCAGTTTTATTTGACCCCTCTGCATGGAATAAAATGTAGAATAAACTTACAATGTAAAAGCGTAGTAAAATACAATAAGTAAAACGCTCTATAACTCAATTGCTATCCCTTTTTCACGAATAAAACTGTACATAACGCTACCAACCCCGTTTGAATTTCGACCCTATGACAATAACATAAGTTTCATAATTGAATTACAGGCTCGGGAAGCTCTCAACCGGGTTGAAGAGTTGGAGACGGAGAACAGCCACCTTACGAAGCGACTCGACAAGCTCAAGAACGCCAAGTCTGCACTCCTCAAGGACCTGTGACAGAGATAATGACGTAATTACGATGAAATTTATGACCACGTACTGCGCACGCGCAGCTGACGTAAGCGCCGCCATGTTGGACGTAACACGTACTGACTGAAAAAAAAAACGAAGAGAGAATATCTCAATATTTTGTGTCATCAGTCACTTATTTCACAATGTTTGCTTGAGAGAAAACCAAGTAATAACATAGAGTATTCGTCGATAAGTAATAATTTAACATTCACAACATAATAATTTGATTTTCTTATTAATTTTATTAACTTGACCTTTTTTACTTTCGACCCGTATTATGTTGATCATAAAATAAATGTTATTTTGTAGTTGAATTGATATTAAAAGGTCGCACGCAATAACGGGAGTGAAAATGTTTGAAATCGATTGCGTGTAGAATAAGATTTGAAGGACTGTATAGGCGATGTAATAAGTACGTATGGTGTGTATGTGTTTGTGTGAGTTAAAAGTACTAATTCACTAAGTTTTTCTTAGACAAAGCTTTCTGGCCAGACTGACTAACCATAAACAGTAACTTCCAAAGACGTAATCCAGACTAATAGGTCAATACTGAAATATCAGTCATCGATCTAGACCTTCCCAGACCAGGGGGGACATGAAGGGGACCCTTCCACTAGATCAGCCCCCTTACCATGACGTTTAAAGTAAGATTGTTTTATTCCAGTTCAGGAGTGTGCAAGTGACAGCGTTAGACACGTTGTCTAGCGCAGTCTTTTTCCCACTGAAATTATTATCAAAGTAATACTGCTATAAGGGCTTGTGGTACGCCCCCTGGCTTTGCACACGTGATTCGAGACACAATAGAAAGACAATACCAGCCCGACAGCTGGTTGTCGCTTGGTCGTCGAAATGTAAGACGTACTAGCACAGGCGTTGTCTCTTTGACATTTTAGCTTTGGTCTCATAGTATGACGACAACTTTGACTCAGTGAATTAGTACTATTCAGTTGTATGCAATGTTGGCATTTCTTCTTAGAATGTAAAAAGTTATTCAGATGAAGCCCGGGTACGTTCGCATCGTCTGTAAGATATTACTGTTCACTTGGCTCAGACGGGACAACGCAAGGTTCCTGGGTTCATGCGTCTATATACATTTTGGATAGTTACTAGAGAATACGTAGGAAAATGAGTCGGACGAATGTATTGTCCCGTCTAAACTAACTTATGGTTACCGACAACATTTTTGCATAATATATCATAAAAATTAGATTACTTCTTAATAATTAAAACACACCACGGCCATACAAAAATGTTGTAGGATAGCCCCTAATGCAAATAATATGGTTGTATTACTATAACCGATGTAACAATATAACTATTGTAAATCGCTTTTATAATTGAATATTCCCTGTAAAATATGAGAATAATGTGTATAATTAATTAATGTTTTGTTTAATTTTAATAAATGATTATTTATTTTAACTATGTTCGTATTTTCTGTATAGGTATTATATTGTGTAAGAGTTTTATTTAGCTTGCCGAACTCATTCGCTTGTTACTAATAATAAATTGGAGTGATCAATTTGTTACTTGCCATCGGTATCACAAATTCAAATAGTTAAGTTTTCATGCAAATCTTATTCCTTCACAGATTGACATTTATCTCGATTTTAATTATTTATAATGCTTTTATCTGTAATATAATTGCTCAAAATTGTATCCCGTGAGTATGTGATAGTCTATTGAGAAGGTAAAACGTCCAATAGGATTAGGGACGCGGAGACGGGAGTTTTCGTGGGACTGACCAGTATTTTTTATATTTCGAGATTTTTTATTCACGATTCTACAAAGTTACCATGCTTAACTGATATCATTGTAAATTATTTTTAACTTGTTATTGTGGCATTCTTTAATTACTTTATTGTGAACATTTCGATTAGATCTCTAGTTTGAGTAGAAGGGGGAAAACTGAATAAAACATGTAGTTTGTAACGATGTACAGGAGATTATCGAACTTGTCGCTTATATATAAATATAGTTGATAGTGATGCTCACATAACGTACAGTGCCATGGCGCACCAAAATGTATTAGTAATACTATAATATGCGTATTGTAGTTACGAGTAGTAATGAATTGGAAATGCGGGTAGCGGTAGCAGAGCGCTTGTCAGATGTTTATGTGTACTGCGTATGCGTGTTACATGTATGTATATCTGTAGATTTTTTATTAAAATGTTAATCTTACGGCGTTACAACTTAGTCAATTCTGTTTTGGTTGAACACATTGCTGTGTCGCATGAGGAAATATCAAATTGGTGTCTATGTAGATTAGCTGACTGTGGCCAGATAAGACTACACACAACCGACTTATCACTCTAGTCACAGTCAGCCGCCAATTTGTATTGAAGCTGATATCAAGCCACACCCCTGCGTGTTTGTACGATAACATTTTCACAATAAAATTATTGTGTTTGCGTCGTGGGTGTCGATATACCTCTTGTCTGCATGTAGGCGGCGTTGTAGGATTTATAACTATCATCTGCATCAGCAAATAGTGTCCCGTCTACATAACAGACTGGAGCAGCACTGCTAGACAAGTGGCATTGTAGAGATTGTTAAATGTATTGATAAAAGCTTACGCTGAGTAATTCGACGTCGCGTATCGAACTCTATTCTACCATCTATTCTACTATCCGTGCGAGCTAACATGGCACCTGGCTCGATGAATGACATTTAAAGTAATGAGTGCAAAAAAGGAGATGTTTGATTTTGTGCCAACAGTTTGACAGATGACAGGTATACGCTAACAAAAAAGTAGGAGACTCATAAAAATACTAACAAATAAATTTAAAGTAAATAACTAAAAGAAGAAGAAGAAGTAAAGAACCAGAAGAAGGCTTAAAAATGATTTTTTTGATTAGTTTTTACAAACTACTACGTTTACGTTACGTTACGTTTTACTTTTTTTTTTACAAAATACTTAGAAACAAAGTGGTAAAATAAAATTACGTGCACGCCTGAAAATCTGTTTCTGCACATCCGCCATTTTAGTTAAACTTGTGCCGTATATTGTAACAGTGATGCTAACGCTACTGGTAAGACGTGAGCGGGGCGCCGCGCGGGGTCGCGGGGAAAGATTTGTTTTCGAGCCAGGTGCCATGTTTAGGCCGTATACAGAAAGAAAGCTGGAAACTTATAAGCGCTTACCGACGCTTGTCAGCGCTGGTCCGTTCTACCCAAAGGAAGCAGGTTGAAGCAGACTAAGCAAAATGTCGGAATGATTTGCTTGCAATTGTGGCAACGCCCAGCGCTGACAAGCGCGTGTTGAAGCTTGTCGATGTTCATATATTTTCCTGCGCGGATTACCAGCGTTGACAAGCGCCGGCAAGCGCTTATAAGTTACAAGCTTTCTTTCTGTATACGGCCTTAGCTCTTATCTCGCACGGGTAGTACAATGCCAGTTGTCTAAAGCACAGTCGTCTGACGGCCAGACAGTCAGTCTCCTCGGCCTGCGTAATAAAGATCAATGTCAGTATATTTTAAGTAGGAACGTAATTTTTTTAAGTACGATGTATGTATTTTGGTGCTGCATTACTAATTTATTTGTTTTCAATTTTAACTATGATTGACCAACTGTCTTTTTATATGAAGCGAAAGCAGACTTAATATTGTATAAATTTGAATATTTTGAATAAATTTCGCTCTGAATTGTGTTGTTTTATTTTGTTTCATCTCAGGCTTCTGAAATAGTTGTTATTTCGTGGTTTTAGGTACATTATAGTCATATGCAAACACATTTTTTTTTTCAAACCAAATTTCTTTGGGTACACATATTATTACAGTTAATCCAATAACAAAGATTTGCTGTGCACATGAAAATATTATTAACGCTACTTATTATAAGGGTGTTTTTAATATCGTGCGGATTTCATCACGCATGCGGGATTGCACCGCATGCAGAAAATTTTACGCAACGTGAAACCCGGTAGCCTACGATTTAGTTTATTTTAGGATCACGCCCCGCGTCCACGCATTGCAATAAATACTTGTATGAAAAGGATATTTGCGGGATCATGCGGGGCAATCCCGCATGCGTGATGAAATCACACGATATTAAAAACACCCTAAGGCCCTTTTCAGAAAGGACGAATTCGCCGCGATTCTCGCGCGACTGTTGCGCCCAGAAAGAGCGTAACTGCCCGCGAGTCTATAAACAATTCCGTATCTAAATTTTGGCGGGATACGTGCACTCGCTCTGAAATTCGGACTGGACGCAACAAGGCGTCCCTAGTATCGCGCTTAGGCGATTCACACACGGCACCGCGCTCCGCCGCGGAGGGCGGTGAGGCGGATGTCATGTTGTACAAGACACTTTGAAATCCGTTGATACCTAACACACGTATACGGTGTACGTTTGTTCACCATCCGCGGCTGTGCGCGGTGCCGTGTGTGAATCTGGTGAATCGCCTAACGCGCGCGAGTCGAGAGTCTGTCGAGTCGAAACGTTTCACGGCGAATACGGAAGCTCCAATTGGGGCACAGGAAGGGGCCCAACAGGATCAACGCCTGCCGGGGTTGCGGAATGTTTATAATAGTTACCATGACCCCGGAACATAAAGGGCAACCGAAAGAACATGAGTGGGTTTTAGTCAGTAAAAGTCTGACACGCCCTCCCGCCGCACCCAGGATGGGAGCAGACATTGGATGATTTCCCACTCCCCCAAAAAAAAAGCTCCAATCGAGGGATAATTGCTTTGATTTTTTTCTGAACATGAATTAACATAGCGCTGTGTTCTGTTTGACGCAGATACATCTATATATGTTATAATATTAAAAACGTGAGTGACCCCGAATCTACTGCATATCCTGCTTAAATATTTATGACACCGGATATTGATCCGTCAGGTCAAATAAGAGACTCCAATCTCCTTTGACCGACTTCAAAAAAAGCAGGTGTTTGTTCGCGATTATCTCGCGTTAGACTGAACCGATTTTAATGCGGCCTTCAGAAAAGATTTATTACATTTATAAGTGTATTAGTACCGTACCGTAGTATTTGTACCGACTTTTAAATTAGTGTCTCCAGAATTTATCTCTATCTCCATAGGCAGACAAGCAACTAGTTCGCAACTACCTATTTTACATTTGCAATTCAAATGTTTTGTTTGACATTGGAGACAACAGGCAGGAACTACCTACAAAACTTGTTCACCACTATACCCTCCGCGAGATTACGTCACAATCTGTTTTAGGTATAAAGCATGTTCTCCTTTAGATTGTGACGTAATCCCGCGGAGTGAATTATTTCTCAAAAATGTTAACGATGCCTTCCTTCGTTTCTTTCTTTTAAATCCTTTTGCGCATTGCAACCACAAGAGACGGTAAAATTTTCAGACCAGCATTAAATTTTTTAAAAGGATTAAAGAACTTTCACGAGGTATTATGAGAGTGAAGAATAAAAATAATAATTGGCCAAGTTTGCGTCAGGCTACGCATAGAATAGGGTTCCGTAATTAATCATTTTGCATTCATTATGCCGGTTATGTATTATCGTATTAAAGTGGATGTTCGGGATTATCTGCGTTTCTCAAGTTAGGCCTCTATAACAACTCCGGGTCGACGAAACTAGTAATGGTTCCTTTTGTACCATTTTGGTACAAAACCCTGAAAACGACTTGACACTAAAGTCTACGATTGATCTCTCGAAGTAAGCATGATGTGTTTAGAACCTTATTATAATAGCGGATTGTGAGCGTCCTCAAAGCGGAGCGGACGCGCAATGAATCAGTTAGGTACGGGCTTGCAACGAGCACGTCAAGCATAATACATCCGATGTATTACAATCGTCAAATTGCTATAAACACGCGACGAAAATGTTGTTATTCGATGTAGCACTGGTTTATCCACGGAGTAAGTATAAAAGGTATAACATTTTTGACCAAAGTTGGTCCCAGTAAGAAGTTCATCCAAAGAAAACAACACCGTAACGTTCTATCTTTATTTACGTCTATGAAAGTGGTACTCCATAATCATAAAGTAAAACAAAATGATGAACTATGAATATTTACAATGAATCTTCGTTTCTTGAAATTAAGGAAAGAAATCTAACAAAATGGTGAAATTAAATGTGTATTACTGTATATAATATTATGTTACATAATACTTAATTTCATAAAGTCAAGCCCAAAGAGATGACGAGAATTATTTAAGTATAGTTAAGAGACATTGCGATCGCTAATTTATGATTATTATGTACACTGTCCTTTCAGTCAACATTTTGATCTTTACCATGATGGTTTACACAATAAAAATATGGTAATAACAATAATTTTCACCCTTAATACTTTCTTTACTTATATAAATTAAAGTGCAAATCGGAAAAAGATAGCTGTTAAAATGATCCCATCATTAAACAAAAACATTGGTTCTTTTAGAAAAAACTATTTCTATTTTTTCCTATCAAGTTCATTTTACCTAACATCCATCACCTTTTACATACCTATTAGAATTAAATATAAAACACTCCATCAGTTCAGTTCTTATCATTTTGTGTAAGCAGCAATCTCTTAACTATTACCAATTACCTCCCACATAAATAATAGGCGAGACGACAAAAAAAAGTAATTAGTCCGTCAGATAGATTGTCAAAAAATTTTGGACACGTATTTTTTCTTTTTTCTCGTAAACGAAGAATGACGGGTATACAGTGTGTTAAAGTTGCGCATGACGTCACGATCAGATACATATTTTGCAGGACAGTGACGTCAAAAGCCCCCACTCCGAAACTTTGTTACCCTTTATCTTTGTATTTTTTTATTAATTTAATCAAGCAAAAAATATGTACGTGTCCCGTATTTTTGGCCGATCTATCAGACGGACTAAACAGAATGCCATTTTTTTAATGCTGTCGTCATCCCTATTCTATAACTAAATAAATAAAATTCTATACAAAATGGTGACCTCCTTGAAGAAAAGAAAGGCAAGTTAGAGGTGAGACTCACATTGGTTATAAATGTTGAGCTATACAGGTTGACTGGTAATTAGTGTACAATACTTAAACACGTAATTGTGCTCATGATTACCAACAACTTTTACCATGGGAACAAACCTGAAATCGCAAAAAAAATTAGCTGTTCAGTACATTTATGTTTGCCAATTCGTACACTAATTACCAGTCACCCTATGAACAACTGTAGCAAAAACGATGTAAAGTAAGCAAAGAACATCAGGTAATTTTCAGACTATACTGTACCATATTACTACCTTTAACTGCTTTTTCTAAAGTAATAAAGAAGGAAGTAATAAAATGTAAGACACATGTATTTTTAATATTCTTTCTCAATTTAGTCATCAGTTCATCACTAAGAAAAAGCAGTATCAGGGTTCAATTCTTAGCAGTATTTTACGGTATGTGTGGCCAAACTATTGGGAATAATTTTAAGTCTGTCCTCACTTTTTTTGGGCCAAAATGCTTGACATCCTTATCAAGGGAATATATTTTTGGTTGTAGCCCATTCATTGGCGCTAACTCTCTTGTACACAAACTTCACTAAATTTAAGTTAAATGCATCTCTCTCTTTCCATTTCTTAAAGAAAAGGACAAATGATACATTTGAGTTTAATCCTGTCAAATTAGACAATGCCTGAATTAAATCGTGTATTTTTAGTCGCCATGTTTTTAATTGCGTCTAAATTATCTATGGAGTTTCTTAACTTGACAGGGCTTAACTAATATTTTATCTTCTGTCCTTTTCTTAATGAAATGGAAAGAGAAAGATGCATTTAACTTAAATTTAGACTAGTTTGTGAATAAGAGAATTGGCACCATTATGTAACTGAGTAACTCAACACTGGCGCAGTCTCTTTGGGCTCAATAGTTTCAACTTACAAACTATGGTACTTTTAGTTAAGGTAAGGGGTGCTGGCTGGGTGTGAGTCCTCCGTGCTCCGGACTGTGTTTTTGCTTTTTCCTCTTCTTCTCCTTTTTCCGTTTCTTACGTTCCTTATCATCATCGTGCCGTTTCTGCTTTTTATGTTTCTTCTCATATGTGTCTGGATTTGAGGAATCTGTGGAGAAGAATATAATTATGATCCGGTCACTGAAGTCTCAATGTAGCTGTTTATCAGAAACTTAAAACTGCAGAAAACTTGTGGTCCAGTTATGGCAAAAAGAGACACTGTGGTAATATTGAAGAAGGAATCCATTTTAGATATGATATTACTAGCTTTTGCTCGCGGCTTCGCTCGCGTTAAAAAGAGACAAAAAGTAGCCTATGTTACTCTCCATCCCTTCAACTATCTCCACTTAAAAATTCACGTCAATCCGTCGCTCCGTTTTGCCGTGAAAGAAAGACAAACAGACAGACAGACACACTTTCCCATTTGTAATATTAGTATGGATAAGCAATCCTTGTTAGATATGATATTTTGTGGTTTTACACACTGATTAGAATTATAGTTAGTGTTTCTGATAAAATTTTCAATAGACTGACATAATTCAATAGTAGTGTTTTCCCACCATGGTTAATAATTAATTAATCCTTCGAACACACATGATTTCAGACACAATAGAAAGACAATAGCAGCCCGACAGCCGGCTGTCGGTTGGGTGTTGAAAGGTTAATTATTACAGATAAAATTGTTTGTTTGTTTCTGTTTTTTTTTATTTTAATTTACAGTTGCTACTCTGCTCCTTTAAGACATAGAGCGATGTTATATAGTGTAAGTCTTCCGTAACAAAATAATGGACTGTCCAATAAAAAAAAATGTAAAACAATTATGTTAATAGTATAGATTCAATACAAACAGATGTATTTTCTAAAAAAAGTTGTTTATCTGTTGTTATGTTTAGTTTAATTGTTTTTTGTATTAGTATTGTTTTTCTTTGTTATAGACAAACTTTTCTTTGTTTAAGTTATCAATAAAAAATTTGAACTTATGTCACTATATTTAATTTCAATAAATTCCACAAATTTTCAGAAATTACTACTACTTAAAAAGTATTACAATAAGCTGCTCACCTTGCAGAGGTGTCTCTTGACCCGGTGGCACCCCATCCTTGTGCTTATGTTTCTTATGTTTGGTCTTGTGTCGCTTTGGTGGGGTTGCACTTACATAGCGGTACTGTTCCGGTAAAGGACCTGGATGCAGCCGGAATCCAGCCAGCTGGGCACTTGTTAATGGCAACAATTCCTTACCACCTATTGGCCTTTTGGCTATTACTGATCCTAAAGTACTATTATCCTCCTGTCCAGGCCCATCAAGTATCCCAGGAAGATTAGGAAGAAAAGAAGATAAGGATTCCTTAAGTTTCTTGCCATTAAATTTACTATAAGAGTGCTCGAGTCCATAATAAGCCATTAAATTTGTTGCTCCTGTGAGTTCACATTCTCCTGGAAATTATGTTGTCATTAATGTTTTAGCTTGTAAATAAATGATTACAACAGTACCAACAAAGAAATAGTACGTACCTGGAGGTTCTTTCATCAAATAAAATGGTCCACTATGCACTATAGACGGGTTCTTGCCGAGAGAGATGGTGGTCTTGAGTGTTCCAGAGGAATCCTGACGAGAAACCACTGGTGACCTCGCGCCTCGCGGCGAGGACTTCGGGGAATATGGTTCTACTTTTCTAAACTGATCAGACATCATCTTGCATATGCATTGTCTACATAACAAACGTAAAGAAATGAAAATCTCACTAAAGAAAACGATAAAAACTTAACACCCTCACTTCGAGCGAAGAGCTTCCTTGACAAATTGGCAAAAAAAAAATCATAGAGGAAGGGAAGCCTTGTAAAGTTAATCGATGCAAATTTATCAAAATTTAGTCGATTAATATTTTTAGTAATTTTTTTAAATTACTTTTTCGTTTTGAGTCTTGGATTGATGAAAAGTTGTATATCTTTTATAGCAAAACGCAACAAAAAATCAAACTTTCTCAAGTTATTACACTTACAATATTAATAATAGCAGTTTATTATCAGCAATTACAATTAAAAAAATCGACTAAAAATTTATCGATGTGCAAAGGTACCTACTCTGACAATAGATTGACAATGGTGCCGATTCTCTTGTGCACAAACTATCGTAAATTTAAGTTAAGTGCATCTTTCTCTTTCCTTTTAATTAAGAAAAGGACAGAAGATCAAATATTAGTTAAGTCCTGTCAAATTTAGACACTCCATAGATAATTTAGACGCAATTTAAAAACATGGCGTCTAAATATACGTCAATTTTTATCAGGCGCTGTCTAATTTGACAGGATTAAACTAAAATGTATCTTCTGTCCTTTTCTTTAAGAAATGGAAAGAGAAAGATGCACTTAACTTAAATTTACGATAGTTTGTGCACAAGAGAATCGGCACCATGAATGATTTCAAAATAAACACTGAGGACTCTACGAAGTGAAAGGTTAAAATTCGAAAAGCCTAGTACACACGAGTAAAAAACATTAGAATAGTTTGTGATACAAAAAACTATACTATATACTATTATATCTGTTCGAAGTTTAGCAGGCTTTAGTTGGTAGATTGACAAACTTTGGCAAAGTAAAACTACTGTTACAAATAATTCTACATATTTAATTGTATGCTACATGCTTCTCACTAGCTCTTCCCGTGCTTATTCTACTTCCTTCTGTTCAACTCATTTACATTTTTTTAGGTTAAACGCTCTTATACACGGTTACTAAAGTGAAACTCAATATTTCAATGTATGCTATGAATGGTGTTCTCGGTATAGTTTCTGCTGAGCAGAGTATGCCAGTGTGTCCGAGGCCTTAAACGCTAGGGTATTTTTATTATGTGAAATAAAGTTTCCTTTTAAAAGTTCATTATTAGAGTTAATTATCGGTTATAAAACTTATTTTCATTACATTTTAATATATTTAATTATTTTTTCATCTGTCTATGGTTCAAAACCACGTGTGTAATCACCCATAGCGCCATGCTCGACATGTTTAAAAAAATAAAATTTAAGAAGTAAAAACTTAGTCTATGGTTCATGAATTAGCTTCTCGTAATACGCTACGATTTTCGATTATGTGTTTGGAAATAAACAGTATATTGGAGTTAATTTAGTTTTGTTTGTGTTTAATTGTGTATTATAAAACCCGAAATATGTTCGTGAACTGTGATTTGAGTGGTACAAATAAAAAGCAGCACTTTTGATATCACGATTCCTCGCTGTGCGGAGTGACGCCATTTTACGGGAATGATCAGCCCGCGGCTGCCTCATACTAAGCCTGATGTAAGGATTGCTCTGTTTAAACGGATGCATGGAAACGAATCTATATTCTTGCACTCGTGCTGGACGGACGAATTCCGAGGTAAAGATTGTATATTTTTATTATTGTTGATACGATGATAATTCAAAAAATCATGTTTCGATTTCCTCATTATTGAGCGTCTTTTGTTTCCTAGTAGTCAAAAGCACGTGTTTGTATTTTTCCAGAAAACTATGGAAGATGGTAATATTGTCAATACGAAAGATGATAAAAACACAACAATATCATTGACCAACATATACGGCGAACGCCCAGCGAAATTAACCGCTAATGGACACGAATTCGCTGGTGAGCCGTCCAGTCCGCCCGACGAGCCGTACGAACAGTGCCGCCAGCCCGCCGATACTTCGACCGACGACAAGTTCAAAAAACGGATCAACCCTCTCAGAATACATCTTGGTAAAAGGCCTTTTGTAGATAACTCTCTCCAATACTATAGCACATGCAAGAAGAGAAAGCCTTCAGCTAATAAATGTGATAGCAGCACTCCTGCCAACTCAGTGCCCCGAGTGCCCAAACTTATCCCTAAGCACATAGATCGTAGTCAATTTCATAATGTTTCATCACAAGCAGAGAGTGATGCCATCAGTGAACGAGACAAACCAGTGCCTCGGCTTGTGCCTAAAAGCCAGCTCTTACAGTTCAAAAAGGGTAAAGCAGAAAAAGGAGCCCAGTTGAAAGAATACGCACAGAGCCTGGGGCTACAGCCTATGGTGAAGTTTAAGTGCCGGAAGTGTTGTTCTATGTCATTTAAAACACTAGCCATGTTGAAAGAACATCAATTGGTTTGTCGAGCACAAGCAAAAGAACCTGCATTGAGCCCCGAGGCAGGGTCATGTCCAGAAGCTAATACCAGTGGACCATCAAGAGTTACTAGAAAAGTATACCTTTGCTCAGCTTGTGGAACTTATTATGAGAACTGGAATCTCTTCCTTCACATGAGAGAAGTACACAATAGACATATTTGCCTGTTTTGTTTGGGTATGTTTTCAAAAGCAGAGAAGCTGTCATCTCACCTAACAAATAAACATAATGTCAAAGAGTTCAGCTATGCTAGCAAAGAAGAATTTTTTAATGTTTACAGTGGTACTTTATATTTGATGTGCTGTGCATGTGATGAAATATGTAGTGAACAAGATGATTTTTTCAACCATGATTGTAATAATGTGAAACCGAAACCTGTGCCTGTCCTTATTAGCAAAAATGCTGTTAAATCAAACAATATGAAGCATGCTAAGAATGTAAATGCTATCAACGAGGTCTCAAGTAATGGTCTCGCAAGTATAGCAAAAGAATCCATAAAACCTGTTAGTGATAAGAAAGATTTTGAAGGCAAACTTGAGACAGTGACATCTCAAACACATAAACCCGCAACTGTAATTCCAGAAACCAATACTAATGAGCCCACTATTAGTGATACAAGTATCAGTTCTGACAGTTCAGCTACAACTACTAAGGACAACACCATTGACTCAGGAATGGAACTGGAGAGCTCTGACACAAAGCCTGTCTCAAGTCCAGTGCATCAAAATTCCTATAGCCCAGACAGAACTAAAAACATGCTAGCTAATGGTGATGAGAGCTTAGAACATTCAGATGAAAGTGATTCACCCATTTCTGATGAAATTAATGAACCAATAAGAGAGGCTTCACCTATTAAGAAAGAAGAGGCAGTTTGTACTCCTGTAGAAAAAGAAGGTGGTATTAAATTAAAATTAAGTTTAAATAATGCAAATTCACCTGTCATTATTAATTCAACTGTGGATCCCACCATTGGACAACAGAAAGTACACAAACCTCCAACTCGGGTGAGAAGACCACCAAAAAGATATGAGAAAGATGCACATGCTGATCCAGTAACTACACCCAAAACTCCCTCAATAAGGATGACAATATGTGATAGAGCTGACAGTCCATTTGTTAAAACAACCATATTCGAAAATAATAAAGAAACTACACTGAAAACGCTTTTGAATAACAACTTTGAAACTGCATCTAAATCACCTGAAATGAAGGCGGAGAACACAGTCAAAACTACAATTTATGATAACAAATTAGAAGAAATCAATACTATGAACAGGGTACCCAAGTTAACAGTGAGAGTTCCTAAAGAACTTTTGGATAAAGATTCATCTAGTGATTATTCATCTGACAGTGATGTTAGTGATAAACTGACTGTAGATGAAAATAAAACAATTAAAGAAGAAGAACAAAGTAAGCCTGAAGATGAGCCATTTATTGAGCATCCTCCAATAGAACCCTTGACACCACCTGCTGACCTACCTGCAGTGAAAGTAGAAGAGCCCATGCAAACTGACGAAGATGTTCAAGTAGAAGATGAGAATGATGACATTAAGCAGGAGCCTACACCAGCACCTGAAATGGAACCAGACCCACCTGAGCCAGTAGTGGAGGAACCAACAATCCCTGTAACGGAATTGTCTTTAGATAAGCCATTAGACAAATACCCTCTAAAAGATCTACTAAAAGTGTTCCTATCATCAACTGTTTACAGTTGCATATACTGCAATCATGTACGAAAAATTGCAGTAAATTGTGAGCAGCTTGCCTTACACATGGTGGCACAACATCGATTTGCAGCAACTGTGGATAGCATCACTGCAGAAGAGCTGATGCCTGAGACGATAACAGCTAAATTGAAAACAGGTGCTCCAGATCTTAATTTGGTCTACATAAACTTGGACTCGTATGACAGTGTGGAAAAGTGTGATGAAGTGCAGTATGACTATATGTTTGAATGTTTTCAGTGTTACTTCAAAACTGCTATCCATAAAGATCTCTATTTACATAATCGTAAAATGCATCAAAAAACTATCTTACTGTGTGTTATGTGTAAATCTAATTTTTATAGTTATAGTGAATTAATATGTCATTTATGCCCTGGAACATATGATTCTGAGTATGAAATTAAGTTTAGATGCTGTTTGTGCAATGTAGATGCTATCCCGTCGCCATTTAGATTGATGGTACACCTGCGGAAGATTCATCATACGTGTGATGTCTGTTTGGAACTTTGTCACAACCAAGCTCGCCTGTCCAATCATGTCTGGAAACATAAACTGCACCACTTGTGCTACCGCTGTGGGATTGCATATAGAAATAAGCTAGATATAACTAATCACTTGTTTTGGAAACATGGCACTGAAAGTGTGATGTGTAAAAAATGTTTACAGAAAAAGTGGCCCCATGTCTATCACTTTTGTACACCTCCTGCTATATTTGCTTGTGAAGAATGTAGTTTGCAATTCACAAAAGCAGTATATTTAAAAGTTCATAAAAGATTTCACACTAATGAGTATCCACATGTTTGTACAGAAGAAGGATGTACTGAAAAATTTGTCTCTAAGAAACTTCTTAACAAACATTTAGATGAACATAGAAAGAAATTAATAATTGAAGATTTGAATGAAATCAAGCCTAGTGTGCCAACTGAAGCTTTACCAGAAACTTCTAAAGAACCTGCTCCTGTAATTGATTTAGTAGACATTAAACCAAAAGAGGAAGCTGGTACTTCCGAACCGAAAGCTGAGTCTGGAACTGAGCCACTCACCAAAAAAGAAAGGAAAAAGAAACAAAAAGAAAAGGATGCCCTTTTGCTTGATGTAAATTTGCCAGCATTAAATCTTTCAGAAAGCGATAGCAGTGACGAGTCGGATAGTGGTATTCCACCAACAATCAAGGAAGAGAAACTAGTGGAAAACATAAAGGAAGAAGAAATTCCTAAAATAGAATCATCAGAAACGAATCCAGCAGACATTGAAGCAACTCCAAAGACTGAGGAAAAATCAGAGCCACTTGACGAAAAGCCAAACGAGCAGCAGGTTCTAGACATATGGGATAACTTCAAGAAATATCAAGCAAAAGTAGAAAAGATTAAAGAGAAAACTCCTCCATTAGTACCTATCAGAAAACATGTCTGCGAATCCGATCACGATTATTGTTTGGTACCTACTGATATGAATGGAGAAGACGAAATGTACAATAGTATTGATACTAAAAAGAAAAATAAGAAATCTCCTAAAAAACAACGTGGTGACCTATCATCAACTAGTAGTAGTAGCAGTGATTCAGATTCAAGCTGCTCCTGTGGCTCCAACTGTAGCTGTTCATCTAGTAGCGGTTCTTCTTCATCTAGTTCCTCCGACTCCGATTCGTCGGATGATTCAGGAAACGAGAAAGAAAAGAAAAAGACCAAGCGCATTAAAAAGACATTACCTAATAGAAGACTCAGCACCGGCTCCAATGTAGATGTGATGGGTATGTCTGAGACTCCAATATTGATCCCTGAAAAATCTGAGCCGCCTATTGCCGAAACAGATCTTGAAACCGAGGAAAGCGAAACAGATGAAGAATTTTATGACGAACACCCACAACAAATTGCAAACAAGTTACATGAAGAAAAACGCAATCAGTTGATGAATCTGTCCTCCGTTGCGCCCTCAGAAGCCGGTTCTGTTTCTGGTGAATTAAGTCGACCTGCAACACCTATCAAAGAAGAAGAGAAGGAAGAACCTAAAGAAGAACCTGAAATAAAAATAAAAACAACCAGTAGTAAAAAGAAGAGCAAAAAGAAAAAGAAATCTAAGAATTCCAAAAAGCATGGACCCATAAAAATCAACATTCCTAAAGATGTCATATCAAAATCGGAAGCTGAGCCCCTACCGCCTTTAATTCCTAATAAGATAACAATATCGTTGCAATCTAACACAGTGCAAATCCCTGACGCTCCAAAGTCAAGCCCAATTGGGACAGAAGTGAGCTCTTCAGCATCGTCGGCCGAGAATAAACGTGCGTCGAAAAGAAGACGAGTTCCTAATAAATTTTATGGATACTCCAGCGACGAGGAAGCACCGCAGACGCCAGTAACACTTACAGCACTAAAGCCTCAACAACCGCCTAAACTTGAGTGGAGGAAGGAAGATTTGCCTTCTCCAGTGACGCACAAGGCCAAGAAGGAAGTTCCATCAACTGTAATGTCTAGCAGACTGTATAATTATACAGACCCTATTAGGTTGACCGCCCCCATACCTGATCCCGAGCCGCCGCGTATCTTAATGAATTCTGAATCTATGGAGTCGAGTGACTCGGATTCAAGTGAAGAAGGAAACTTAGAAATATACCAGCCTAACAGTCAGAGCTCAGTGCCACCACCTCCAACTTACTTAAACTCGGGCACTTCCAGCTTGCCGTACGCGTTCCAGCGCCCGGCGGTGCGAGAGGCGCGCGAGGGCGAGAGCGTGTACTGCTACTGTCGCTGCCCCTACGACGAAGTGTCGGAGATGATTGCTTGCGACGCCGAAGGTTGTCCCATCGAATGGTTCCATTTCGAGTGCGTCGGTATCATGGTACCGCCTAAAGGCAAATGGTACTGTCCCGAATGTAGGAAAAATCAAAGTTTCTCAGGTTACAGATAATTCTAATTAAATTTAAGTGTATATAACATTGCTGTATTGTTATTATATCTGTATATAACTTATTGACGATTGTAGATAATTAGGCTTTACCTGTATATCTTTGTAGGTAGTTTCTGTAAGTTTTAGGTTATTAGGTCTGAAAAAAATGTATCATTGTTAAAAAGTACACGTTATGCTTGATATCGGCTGCGCAGCCACATCTGTAACCTGGCAAATTGTTAATGACATTAACCTACTGCAGCAAGCGGAAATATAAATCCGATTTTTGATACCAATTCTAGCAGTTTCATTTACCGACTCTCCTACTGCAATTATTTCCTAAATGCTCTTACAATTTGGTTGGGATTGGAAGTGTTTTTCGAAAGGATCTCTCAATCCACACGCACATAACTAAAACACATGAGTGCAATGCTTTGTCGGTCATAAAGACTACCTATAGTACGATTTTTAATTCGAGTCAGAAAAGTGACAAGTGCAACTGTCACTAATACCAAAAAGGGTGACCCGCTACAATAGTGATGGTCTACAATCGATAGACTTAGACATTTAGTCATGCTTTGTTTTATTAGGTACCAAAGCGTTTTTTTTATTGTAAATATTGAATACATACCGTCTTAAATAAAACAATTTTAGAAATATGGACCTATTAAAAACAAATAATATAACAGTGTTATATGTAATATAAATTACCTACCGTGTATGTCTTCTAATTAATTACCGTAAATTAAATGTAAAAAAAAAAATTACAAATAAAGGCAATATGATATTGAATAAAAAAAGTATTCTCGACTAAGATTTTATTGTAAAAACTCGATTGTACCACATCACTATTTATTTGGGGCTAAAAACCTGCAACACTGTAAATGACATTTTTCTGACTCGAATTAAAAACCGTACTATAGCTAGGTACTTTTATTTTCATTCCTAAGTAGGTACCGGTCAAACGGGATGAATAGGAATGCAAGGATGAATCAGGATGAAACTTTATAAGGGTAGGTATTTATAGTTAAACTCATTAGAACAATGTCTTGGATGATAATATTATTTAAACCTAAAAATTACTTTAAACCGTGTGTTAAACGATAAACTCCCTATTAAAGTTTTTCCCAGTTCGCGTCTGCATCCTTATTCACCCGGTACTGCTTTTTTTTGCCTAGTTCTGGGTAAACATAAATAGAAGTCGATCACAGTCTAGTATGCCGAAAGGCGGACCCAGGCTTAAATTTTAATAGAGGGCAACTATAAATAATAGCCATCGGAATCGGAGGGAGACACAAAATCGAAAACCAGTCGGATGCAGGTCAAAATTCGATTATCAGTCAGACCGACGACTCGAAACCCCACGACCCTCCCTTCTGGATCAGCCATTGGGCGCCAACGATATGAGCTATGTATCTCCAATCTCCACAGAGGTATCGCGCCTTAGGTGAAAGCTATGATCAGCAGTGAAATCTATGAATATACCAATGTCACACAAGTCTTAAAGACAATAACATGTAAAATGTCAGTGTTATTTCTTGTAAAATAAAATTGCAACAACAGGACTAAGCACCCTCTAAAAAAGTTTCAATAAAAATGGATCTATCACAATTATGTCCTCACAGAGAAAACTGCAGCAAGTTTGGTGAGTATCTCAAATGTACATTGAAGGTACTAGCTTTGAACGCCTGTATTACATTGATCTATGTATGGTAGATAAGCGCATATGCGAGTTCTATGAAAAAAAAAACCTGAGGTTAATATCCTGTGCAGTATTTTAATGGTATTCTCTCTGTCGGGCGAATATTAACAGCTTATTCAGTTCAAATGGCTTAGATGCGTTGCGTAAGCTCCAAGTAGGTACATTACATACTTAGATTATAAAATACAACAAATTGTATTATTGTAACTATCCAGCTTGAAGAATATAATAATACCCATTGCAGGGCAAATGCCTCTTCATACAGAGAGACGCGAGTACTGATTATCACTTGCTCAATAAATTCGGATTGGCGATTTCGGTCTTACATCCCTACTAATATTATAAATGCGAAAGTAACTCTGTCTGTTACGCTTTCACGTCTAAACCACTAAACTGATTTTAAAGAAATTTGGTACCTACAGAGATAGATTACCTTGAGAAAGAACATAGGATAGTTTTTATCCCGAACTTTAGAAGAGTTCTCTTGAAAACGCGATATACTTAGTCGACATCCACGCGGGCAAAAGCTAGTTCATTATAAGTCCAGGTTTTATCCCGATGTTTTAGTGATGTCTGTAATGAAGGTACAAGAAAACTTTAGAAAGTAGAAATGACTTGAAAAAGTCTTAATGGTATTTGTGGATTCGAACCCACAACTTACAGGCGTTCGCCTAGCGACTGGGCCATCTCCATCACGACATCATCTCCCTAGCCAACTTTTCCAACCGTGTTGGGGTCGGCTGCCAGCCTAACCGGATTCAGCTGGATACCGTTGTTTTACGTGGAGCGACTGCCTATCTGACCTCCACAACCCGGGCACTGGGCGACCCGATACCTCTTGGTTAGACTGGTCAGAGTTTCTGGCTAACCAGTAACGACTGTCTGAAGTTCTACGAATGACAACCGGGACCAACGGCTTTACGTGCTTTCTGAGGCACGGCGGGATGTCAGTGCTGATGTCCAAGATAAACTTTAGAAAGTACATGAATTGAAAAAGTCACATTGGTACTTGCCCGGATTCGAACCCACAACCTCTTACACACGAGGCGGGCGCCTTATCCACTGGGCCATCACGAGTTCACGACACTGATACGACGTGCCGTGGTTTACTGATAGGTGCTTGTAACACTGCACCAGATGATTGCTGCATAGCAGTGCGAGCGGCGCATAGGTAACCACAGTATAGCTAGGAGCTTGAAGCAAATTCGTGCCTGAATTCAAACTTTGTGTTTTTCCGACATAGAAGAAAGTTCTAAAAACACGTATTTTTTTTTCTGATTGCTACCTACCTCATATGTTGCACATTCAGTAAAGTGTATTAATCCATACATCGTTTCACGAGCGAGGGGCCCCATGGGGCGGGTACTAACTCATGGCATTCTGCCCGTCTTCCCACCCTAATTGTTAGTTGGTACGTCACTAGTATAAACAGTCTATTGTAGACAACGCACAACATGGATAACAATCAGGAAATCATAGGTCATGAAGTACCTACATTTAGGTACTTACCTACTATGTATTAACAATAATATTTGCGTTTAACATTTTTTTACATCCATCATTAAATTTTATGAGTCACGGTAACAGTTGTTCTAAATACGGCGCTTATCAGAGAGCACTGGTTTAATGTAGGTACTTGCATATGTAACTATTTGATATTATCGTAGGATTTGGTATTTAAAATAATTATTTCCTGAAAATACCCAATTTATTGGTAATACCTATAGGTGCCGATTCCCTTGTTCACATACTAAACTACGTTCAGTGCACCTTCCTCTTTCTGTTTCCTTATAGACCCTGTCCAGGAGGGCGAATTCGCCGCGATTCTCTCGCGCGTATCACGCGCGAGTGTTGCGTCCAGAGCCAACGCGTATAGAGCGTACCTACGCGCGAGTTGTATTTCCTTCTCTTTCTCTTTTATACGTGCACTCGCTCTGAAATTCGCGCGAACTCTGGACGCAACAAGGCGGCCCTAGTATCTCGACTCGCGCGCATTACGCGCGAGTCACGCGCGAGTCGAGAGTTCGGCGAATTGCACGCGTATTACGCGCGAGTTTATTACTCGCGCGATGCTTGTGGACGCGATGTATTGGTGCCTAGTATCTCGCCAAACGCGCGAGTGAATTCGCGCGAGTCGAATCGCGGCGAATTCGCCCTCCTGGACAGGGTCTAAACAGAAGATAAAAATATATTGGTTGAGTTCTGTACTTCTGTCAAAGAGCCTAGACAGTAGCTTAGACGCAATTTAAAACATGGCCACTAACAACGCGATGATTTACCAACTTCATCTATAAATGCTAATCAAAACACGAAAAGTCGTGGATAGTCAAAATTTAAGTTAACGAAATGTTAATAATTATGAACTACTTGATTATAAAAAAAAAACATCAACGATGTATCTAAAACAATTTTTAAATACTATCTAAGTACATCAAAGATTAAATCCATACTTACTTAAAATTTACTTTCCTGAGTTTTTTCCTTTCTTTCGGCGTTTTTGATAGCTATAAGAGCGTGGGTTTCAATCAATGAGTCATCATTTTGTTGACTTAGCTGCCGCCCGTAACCTTACTGTCATAGCCAGCAGCTGAGCATGAGCCACATAGTGCGTGGGAGCTTTAAGAGTTAAATTGGCATTAATATTTTAATACGCAGTATTTATGACTATTGGATATACTTAATTTTTTTTTATAATCTCATGATAAATTTTGAAACTAGGTATTGCCTGCTTTGTGTCCTCACAAAGTCATCATCAGAGGCGATTGGCGGCGGCGATCTCTCGCGTCCGGTCCAGTTTCAATTCATGGTCCGGAGCGAGAAGGAATGGGACCCCGTCATCTCTTTTGTCAAGCAGTAAGGGTATCTACACAGAGTGCCAGGGCGGCAGCATGGCCGCCGGGCAAGCCGCCGCGCACTCGGCGGCATTCAAAGCCGACCGGCTTTGCCACACAAAAGAGCATAAACAACACAAAAGGCACTGTATATTATAAGTATAAGCCATAAGCCCTTCAACCGCGAACGGCGGGTGGACCACTCGGTGACAACTCGCTGCTCGAATGCTTGCCTTGCGGGGCATTGCTCACGCGCGGGTCTCGAGTGGACCGCGCGCTGCCCGAAATTGATACACGCGAGGACGATACTTGGCGATGCACCGCTCAAAATTAATTTGTAAGTATGTAAAATTCGTGGACCAAGCGGCGTTCACTCGTTGACCGCGTGGAGTCCACTGGTTGGCCGCGGGACATTTATTGGTGATATGATAACGCGACGTCCACCCGTAGATTACCTGTCGACAACGAGTGGATGCCGTGCGGCGAGGCGGTGCGGGGTGGTTGCCGGGTGGCTCTAATGAGCTTTTTCAACCTTTAGTCAGTAAAGGCACGTCCTTCCGCTCCGCCCAGAGCGGAAGGAGTCATTTGATGCTTTCCATCCATAAGAAAAAAGAGGTATTGATCGCTTGACCCTCCCGTAATTTTAAAGCCTCTGTAAGAACAATGAACGTTTCTATCACTTGATAATAAAGTAATAATTATAGAATAGGTCGGTCGTATCTTTAGATTGCGTTTATTAGGAGTTTAACAGCTCCAGCTCCAAGGGACCGCAGACTCGTATTTGATTACATTTCTGGGACTTGACACGCGTCTATCGGTCTGGACAGACAAACTTATGAAAGACGAAATGATTCCTATAATAGGGTTCCTTTTTTTTACCTCTCAAGTACAGAACCCCAAAAACAAACTTTACTTTTTTATAAATGTATTAAGTAGATTAGACGTGTTTAATTAATTTATTAAATGAGTATACATTATGTTCATGCACCAATTTGTGGCCTGTTCACCTCATGGACTAGGTACCACAAAAAAAAACATACGGCCCAGACAGTGGCGCGCAACCCAGCGCCATATCGACATGACCTACAAGTAGTCGTTGAACTTGTGTAAGTGACAGCTGCATACAAATGGGGCGCAAAGATCATCATGTTGTTAAATGTTATTATTCAATTAGATGGAAACGTATCCCAGAGGGAGAGCATTGATATCGCGATGTTTCACTATACTAGGGCCCGTATTAATAGACGCCACTCAACTCCGAGACGCTCTCAAGTCTCTTGCTGTCCTTGTCATTCTAAAGGGAAAAAATAAGGACAGCAATAAACTTGAGAGCGTCTCAGAATTGAGTGACGTCTATTAATACGGGCCTACGAACGAAAAGATCAAGTTGTGCAGTTGGTTAATTTGGTTTGTGTTTTTTACCTAGGCACTTCGCAACCTTTTTAGTGTTGAGTACCAAAATAGTACAACAGGAAGGAACCCTTAGAGTTCGTCATGTCCTCGCCTCACCTACATGTAAAGTATGGGGATGTTTTTTTTACGTGACTATCCTAAACGATAAGACGACATAAGTTCCCGTTTCTGAGATATTCAGTTTATAAGTACTATTGTTAAAATAGATAAATTCCTTATCCCTTCTAAAAACGAAACGTCTGGCTCGAAAATTCTGAAAATATCATGATGGCGGAAAAGCAGTAGCTTTTCCACCAAAGATGTGCTATGCTACAAATGCTATGGATGTGTTTATCCACCAATCATATTCATTGGTGCACATAGCTTAGCACTGGTGGAAACGGATTCAACTAAGATATGTTTTTTATATGGAAGGATGCGTGCTATGGATGCGGAGGATTCCCTACTATCGATAAATAGCATAGCCCGAGATGCGCGATATATATTTCTCGCACAGCTGACTAGCGTTGTATTGGTGGAAACGGTCACATATTTTCGTAGCATTTTTTTTTTGTTTTTGGACAATCCCACCACACTATTCCCAACCACTGCAACTCCTGAAAGCCAAAATCAACAGTGGAGTCCGCCAGAAAAGTGCCGAGCAATGAAGCTCAACGAGTCCCGGAGAAACGTCCCGAATTTTCGTAGCATAGCTGCATAGCACACCTCTGGTGGAAAAACACCCTGACTTAAGAAACGCAGATAATGCTAAATCATGATACAATGCGATCTCGCGCCCGGCGCTGGTTCAGGCCATGCTCCGGGGTGAAACTGAATGGGAAGCCGTCGCCTCCTACTGCGAAGCAGTTATGCTAGTGAAGGTAGCGGCGGCGCGCGATAGGCAACGACGAGCCTCTCGCCCCGGACAGGGACCCAGGCGTAGACGTCAAGAGTCGCAGGACGACTAACCGGCCACCGTAGGCGCGGGTCTGCGGACGGCGAGTGATAGGTAGCTCGCCGCCCGGCTAGGACCAGGCAGGCCCGCGTCGACGGCGCGTTATGCGTTAGTGTTCCACGCGCGCCTCAAAGAAAGTCAGCATGAGAAGGGGCCCAACAGGGTCAACGCCTGCTGGGGTTGCGGAATGTTTATAACAGTTACTGTGACCCCGGAACATAAAGGGCAAACGAAGGAACATGAGTGGGTTTTAGCCAGTAAAAATCTGACACGCCCTCCCGCCGCACCCAGATGGGAGAAGTCATATTTTGATGATTTCCCACTCCCCAAAAAAATTATAATTATAAGATGCGATATTACAACATCGACATCGTTA
Source organism: Athetis lepigone (assembly GCA_033675125.1). Taxonomy (NCBI): domain Eukaryota; kingdom Metazoa; phylum Arthropoda; class Insecta; order Lepidoptera; family Noctuidae; genus Athetis; species Athetis lepigone. Next base: position 19,196,884 of record CM066239.1, on the reverse strand, counting down.
TAATGCGAATTGTAATGCGATATGGTTAATTATGGAACCCTATTCTATTCATGGCCTCGGAGGCGGATTGAGAGTTGAATGCGCCCTAGGCCCTAGGCAAACTCATTATCGGCGCCAAGATGGCCCCATTCTTTTTTACTAGTCTATATACTGTCCCATTGCTGGGAAAAGGCCTCCCTCTGGTCTTATCCGATAATTTCTTCCCGCGCTTCCTTGAATTCTGGTGTGCATTATAATTATCTCGTCTCGCCACCTTAACTGGGCCCGGTCGTTTACATACTAGTAACGTGTCCTGCACAATTCTGTTATTTTTGAAATACTGCGTTTCGGATTCTGTCCTGCCATTTCACACCAAGAATGCTGCGCCCGTTTGCTCTTTGACAAACTCCAAGACGGAACATGTGTGGTTCAATAAGCAATTAAGTCTGAGCATTATGATAGCCGTATCATAGCTATAGCTTAAGCTATTATAGCCGAAATATAGCTATAGCTAAAGAAAACATAAAAATTTAGGTTTCATTTTGAATCTGAGAATGTTAAAAAGCCTCCTTTTTACCCGACTGCGCGACGCAAAGGGTAATGTGTTTATCAGTCTATGTATGTATGTTTGATTCTATGTGGCGTTCTAGAGACCAAATGCGTAGGCCGATTTTGATCATTCTTACGTCAATCGATTCGTCTTAACCTTGCGAGTGTCACTAAAGACATGACAGTACCTAATCAAAATTTACCACAGCGACAACCAGACGCCATATTGTCAAAATGAAAAAAAAAAAAGTCGATGAACTATATCGAGTGGGGTGTCGTTGAATAGGTATTTTAAAATCATCTTTAGGTTCCTTTTATCATTTTTCATTTTAAATAATAGTTTAGGATATATAACGATTTAAAGTTGTTGTAAAAAACAATCATTCTCGCTAATTTTCTTGCTTATTGATTTAAGTTTTTATTTCAAGTAAAAACGATATACAAATAAACAAAACACGAAAAAACATGAAGAACAAATATTTTTGGTAAAAAAACCACTTTGGTGTCACTGTACACAAGCTTCAAGGAACTACTTTGGACCGAGCTGTGGTTGATTTAAGTTCACGCGTTTTTGCTAAAAGTCAAGCATATGTAGCTTTGAGCCGAGTAGGTCTCTAGAGGGACTAATCATCAGTAGTTTAGACCACCGCAAGTTACCTAATAATCCCCACGATATAACTCCCTCAATGAAATTACTACATTGCGTAATTTTCCATCTTATAACGAAGTCAATGAACCGTAACTAAAAAGTATAAAATAAAATAAAAATTATTAAAAAACAAAAAACCCGACTGCGTGAAAACTAATTTTAAAAAATGCGTGAAAAATATAACTTAAATAAAAACTAAAAAGAAAGAAACAAGCCCAGTAGTTTAGAATAGAACAGAACGACTCACAGTCGGGGCCCATTCAAATTTTTCCGATCAAATCTTTCCAAGGGGCCCCGACTGTGAGTCATTCTGTTCTATTCTTAACTACTGGGCTTGTTTCTTTCTTTTCAGTTTTTATTTAAGTTATATTTTTACGCATTTTTTAAAAGGGGATTGGGCAAAAATGTATGGAGCTTGGTCCAAATTTCCACCACCAATAAGAACTATGGCATATGATAGAACACTGCGTACTGAATCATTATAAGAAGACTGCAACCAAAAATATTTACTCAGTAAAAAGTTATGACCCATGAAAACTTGCAATTTAAAACCTTATTCTTCTTTATTTCACTAATATATCTTTTGTTTTTGAATGTCGTGATGGCTCAGTGGATAAGGCGCCCGCCTCTCGTGTAAGAGGTTGTGGGTTCGAATCCGGGCAAGTACCAATGTGACTTTTTCAATTCATATGTACTTTCTAAAGTTTATCTAAGACATCACTGACATCCCGTGCCTCGGAAAGCACGTAAAGCCGTTGGTCCCGGATGTCATTCGTAGAACTTTGACAGTCGTTACTGGTTAGCCAGAAACTCTGACCAGTCTAGCCAAGAGGAATCGTGTAGCCCAGTTATTACTGGGTTGTGGAGGTCAGATAGGCAGTCGCTCCCCGTAAAACACTGGTATCCAGCTGAATCCGGTTAGGCTGGCAGTCGACCCCAACACAGTTGGGAAAAGGCTAGGGAGATGATTTCACTATCTTTTAAACTACTCTATTGATTTAAGTGTATGCCATTTCGTTGTTATTAAGACGTTATTCTGGTTGCTAAACTTCGCTACGTCGAAAAAATCAAACCCTATCATGTGAAAGAAAATCTAACCAAATTATGATCAAATGAAAGGTCTACATAATTATAAAATATTTCACAATAGTTTTATTTATTTATGTCTCACAGTGTGGGGTCTGTCCTTAAAAGAGTCATACATCTCATAATTATGTTTTCATCCACTATAATAATATCCAGATTCGCAGCTAGAAGTAGAATTGTGGGTTCGTGTCTTGCTCGCCCATCCAAAATACCAAATATTTACCATGACGTGGGCACAGCAACCCACAGTTCGCATTCTAGAAAGACAAGAACAGTAGTAGTGCGAAATGTTTTCCCGACTACGGATCATTACATACGCGTAGTATTCTAGTCTTGCACGTGCGTGTCGGGATTGTATTCTTGCGTGTAGTAACAACATAGCATTTTCAGGTTTAATGCCAAAATCAACTATTTCACTAAATGTTCCATCTCTTGCTACTTCAATCTGATACACGCTACCTGAGCACGCTACGCTAACGTTATCATTGTACACTTTGCAGATGACTAATTGAGCGCATTACAGAACAGAAGGAATCCGTTTTTAAATATGCTTTAAATATGGTTATGTGCGAAAAGAATAAACGGTTAAATAATAAAAAGTCGTATTATTAAAACAGTCATAACTTTTTTCTAAGTGATTTTTTTTTTTTACCTAGTAGTCAAAATTGTATGGTATTTAGTCGACTTTAAGGTTACATAGCCCCCAACAGTGGTGGAAATTTGGACCACTTTTGCTCATACGCGTAGTATTCTAGTCTTGCACGTGCGTGTCGGGATTGTATTCTTGCGTGTAGTAACAACATAGCATTTTCAGGTTTAATGCCAAAATCAACTATTTCACTAAATGTTCCATCTCTTGCTACTTCAATCTGATACACGCTACCTGAGCACGCTACGCTAACGTTATCATTGTACACTTTGCAGATGACTAATTGAGCGCATTACAGAACAGAAGGAATCCGTTTTTAAATATGCTTTAAATATGGTTATGTGCGAAAAGAATAAACGGTTAAATAATAAAAAGTCGTATTATTAAAACAGTCATAACTTTTTTCTAAGTGATTTTTTTTTTTTTACCTAGTAGTCAAAATTGTATGGTATTTAGTCGACTTTAAGGTTACATAGCCCCCAACAGTGGTGGAAATTTGGACCACTTTTGCTCATTGTCTTTTGTTTTCACGCAGTCGGGTTTTTTGTTTTTTAATAATTTTTATTTTATTATGAAGTTCGTTAACAAGTCGTGTCCAATCTAAACGGCTTAATAATGTAAAAATAATTTGAATTTGTAGGTTTTAACTCGGACAGGAAGATCTTAAATGTACCTATAATCCAAATCCACGTTGCGTTTACTCTACTACGACTAAAGCCATGTTTTTCTTACTTGCAGTTTCACCTAGAGGAGCCAAGAAGATAGTTATACCAGAATCTTTGACCCAGGAGGTAAATCAGCAAGTCCGTTGGCAAGGTAGGGGTGGATCCTATGCTATTTTTTATGAAATTACACTAAGCGCCTATGTTAAGTATAAGAGCAAGACACGGCTTGAAGGCAAAGCTAACATCTATTTTAATAAGTAAATAATATTCTACTGCTGTTACTGTGCTGTCCGTCACTGATTCCCACGGAAATTAATCCTACTTGACTGGTTGGTATGCTTTTTATTGGATCCTGCAAATTTACATGCTTTTTACTGGCTCCCCCCGCAAAAAATGGCATACTTTGTACTGGATCCTGTAAAACGGACTGGCATGCTTTTTACTGGATCTCGCTAAATTTAATGGCTACTTGGCTAGTAATCCAGAAAACCTATTTCATTGTGATTCGTTTTGAGCAAAAACTGACGATGTAAGGTACCAAGTTAATACTCGGTACACCGGTCACTTTTTTTCGTACGAGAATGAAAAATGTGTGGACAGTACTTTCTTTACAAAAAAGAGGGTAAGAAAACCGTATTCAGGATGCGTGATTACTCGCATAAAATAAGAGAAATCAAACACAGGTCTAATAATATAATAAAATATATATGTTTGCAAACTATCTACTTAAACATTTTTTCGTTAACTACCACGGAAGCTCACAGCCATCATAATTCAGGAATTTTCCGGTATCCTTCTCTGAAAGATTCTCTATGGTCTTGAAAATGCTGGAGATGCTAGTTTCAATTTCGAGGTCGGCGTTCTTGCCACCCATATCTGTCTTTACCCATCCTGGATGCATCGCGGCCACTAGGATATTATCCTTTTTCAAATCAACACTCATCGATTTTGACGCTGCATTTAGTGCTGCCTGGAACAAAAAAATGTATTTTAAAAGCGTATAATGGGCATCAAAAATTCAAAACATAAAATATTTTTGGATAACTTATATTAAATTACCTTAGAACACCTGTAAGGATAAAAACCTCCTTGGTCATTTTGGGCAATGGAGCCGAGAATAGAACTCATGTTGATGACAGCTGCACGATCTTTCCCAACGGGTTTGTCACTGTTGGCCTCTGCAGCTTGTTTGAGGGCGGGCAGTAAAGACTGAAAAAATACATACATGGCTAAATACAGTTGTAGTGGTACAAAAAAAAAACAACAAGCGGTACAATATGGAATTTTTGGTAGTACTTTTAGTTCACCTAATACTTTCATAACGAGATTCTTAAAATATTTAAAAGATAATGAGTCCTCGTAAGTAGCCTCTTTCTTTTCAAAAAATTAAATTCGACTTTTAATAATTTTGTTTAACATTTAGCATTTGTGGCAGGCTTTCCTTTGTCTAGACGTGGTCTGTCTAATGTGTTTCTTAAGCAGTTAGGGTCTGTCCATTAGCAACTCTCACTACCCTTCTGATATAGTAAAGTGGGAACATTATTCTGCCAGTTATTTGAAAGATCAATTTTTGCTTTACAAACCTTTGTAAGTATTATCGGTCCAATCGTATTGACGGTTAGATTATCCAACAACTGTTCAGCTTTTACGAATGGAAGCTTGGTGTATTTAGTGGCAACACCAGCATTGTTGATCAACAGGTTTAGTCCCTGGTTACCAACAATTTTGGATACTTGCGAGGACAACTCTTCAAATGACTCCGTTTTCTTAACATCTGAAACATTTCACACAATGTAGTGTCATATCATCATCTCCCTAGCCATTTCCAACATGTTGGGGTCGGCTTCCGGCCCAACCGGATTCAGTTGGATAACAATGTTTTACCTCCACAACCCAGTAACTAGGCGACATGATACCTCTTGGTTAGACGTCAGAATTTCTGGCTTATCCGTAACGAACGACGGTAAGGCCCGAGTCACACCGGAATGGCAGCGGCCGCCGCGGGCGGTCGCCAGCGTCCCTAGAAACAAGAGGCGCGCGGCCGCTGGCGGCCGCTGGCAGCCTCGCGACCTTTTCAAGTTTTTCAAGCAATACTAGTCTTTTAGGTACCTATGTAGTTAAAGTTTAAAATCATTTCGCACTGAAGGTGCTCGCCGCGAGCTGCCGGCCGCTGCCATTCCGGTGTGACTCGGGCCTAAAAGTTCTACGAATGACAACCGGGACCGTGAACGTTAACATGCTTTCCAAGGCACGGAATGTCAGTCATGAGTCATGTCCAAGATAAACTTTAGAAAGTACCTACACAATTAATTGAAAAAAAGTCACATAGGTTGCCCGGATTCGAACCCACAACCTCTTACACGAGAGGCGGGCGCCTTATCCACTGGGCCATCACGACTTTAATGTAGGGTCATATCCTTGAAGTTAATATAAAATGAACACGTTTTTATTTGTCAAGTTCACATAAAAGCAATGATATTTAAAAGTATATTTAATCGAAAAAATAATAAAATAAAATTACCCAAATTCAAAATAACCAAGTTTTTATTTTCTGCCGCTAATGCTTTCAGTTCCTGAAAAGGTATAAAATAAGGATAAAAATAATAGTTTTGAATATAACTCAGTACTTGTAGTTCTAAAGTTACTAGGGGTCGCTCCGGACTCGTAACAGAATCTCTCAATGTGCGATTTAGCAACTAAAAAGGTCTTGTGGTCGGTGGTCGCAAATTGAATATGGCATCGATTCGAAGTCGTATTAGTTCGTTTTTCCTTGAACAATGTCTTAGACCCGTATTAATAGACGTCACTCAATTCTGAAAAGCTCTCAAGTTTATTGCTGTCCTTATTTTTTCCCTTTAGAATGACAAGGACAGCAAGAGATTTGAGAGCGTCTCAGAATTGAGTGACGTCTATTAATACGGGCCTTAGTGGCTCTGGCTCCTACAATTTTTTCCCTATAGGCACCTGGCAGTGTACTAGCCACCTTTTGTCTACAATGTGGCAGGTGAAATATGTGGGTACAGTGCATACTCAAACCTCTGCCTGCTGTTTATGCTGGGAGTGAGCAGGAGTGATTACACATTTCATTTGTGTTGCGTTAAATATGCTAATGAATGATGTCTAGAAAGATTTTCACAGTCATGCACACAATAAATAGTTGCAGTAGTAAATGACTAGTTTCATTCATTTTTGATCATATCAATATCATTGTCTGGTGACATCATCATTAGAAAAGTGATACGTCACGATCACAGCACTATTTTCAATGCCTGGACGGTGACGTCACCAGTCCGCTCCGCTCGGCACTTCGCTGTCAAAGTTATGTCATGTCAACCGAGCCTGTTCATTCGCTATCTCTTTCACACGACCGGATTGTTCGCTTCTACAAAAAGCACTTTACGCCTTCGGTCGAATAGTATTTGATCGCGAGACACCGTGCAATTTTAGTGTGTTTTCACTACATTTAACAAGTAGACCAAGTGTGGATATAACTTTGTGTTTAAAACAAATATTGGAGTGATGGCACCTATAGGTTAGTAAGAAATAAGATTAGCATACCGCGGATTCGGTTCGGCAAGTCGCGATTATTGTCTTCGCGGTGTTCTGTTTAGTGAGATATTTCACCATCCCGAGGCCGAGGCCCCTGTTGGCACCGGTGATCAACACAGTCTTCATTCTGCGAACACAACTTATCAACTAAGCTTGAACGCCTTGACAATTTGGTTGAATTGAAAGATAACTTTTACAACCCCCAAAGGTCCGGCGGTGTGTGTACTTTTTTGTCTCTGTCACATTTACGTCAAAATGACAATACTAAGTAATTTTGTAAGGATAAATAATTTGATAAAACCTGTAATTATAGCAGAGAGAGTATTGGTATTGGCTCAAAGATCGTTCAGTTCGCGTAAGTAGTCCATGATTGTCGATGTTTTAACCTTGAAGTGCAGATAATTGTTCTAACCTCACTCTTGATTGGGCAACTCATACAACCCACTTTTTGTAACTTATTTTTTCGTCGATTACTTGGAACTTTACTGTTTGTCAAACAACAAATATTTTATTCAAAAACAGTATCTGATGAAATTATTTGCTTCCTTGGGATGGTGGAATGTATCCAAATGTCTAGCATGTTCCATTGCACAATATCGTTATATATTTCTATATTACTACAAGTACAGAATTTGAGAGTGTAGCTATTTAGCTATGTTATTCCCAAAATTTAAATTACGCTCTAAATTATTATAAAACTACTCAATCATGATAATGATGTAGCAAGTTGACAGTGACTATCAAATATTTAATTATATTATTTACTCTTCTGATTTGCTACAACTTGAATTTGTTTGGTGATATCAGGCTGGCTGTGTTGTAGCCGTAATGCCAAGTCGGTTGCTCCCATAGACAATACCACTGAAGGTATGAACTCTGCGGAACCTTGCAGTAATACTTCATGCACATGCTGTTACATGGGAAGGAATAAACAGTAGAACACGACTGTTACAAGATGGGTTGCTATGAGTCCATGTTTAGAATTAATATGTAATTTAAAATTTTTGCACTTTAAATGTGTATGTCGATGCTATCCACAGGGATTGGTTGAAGGTCATCAATATTGCTTAAAAAAAAGCTTTCTTGTATTGATTTTACAGCTGTATAGTATAACTTGTATATGTTATTTAAAAGCTTCAGTTGCAAAAATGAAATATATATTTTTAACAGGAAAGATTTAAATGTTTATTCCTGTTTGTAGATTTAACATTTTTTATTTATATTTTCTTCTTCAAACTAACAATTTTAAAGCATTTATTTAATATGCCTTACCTGGGATGTAGATTACTTCAGTGTTCACTTAAAACAATACTCAAGTTCAATGTTTAGTATTTTACAACGAAGATAAACAAAGATTTAGATAAAGATATACTTGTTACATAACCAGTAGAGTACTATAGACTAAAAGTAACACAAGTGGAACAAAGTTTATAATGAATGGATTTTCAAGGGATCCTTTTCTAAGAAACAATGAGAAAATGAAAGAGATAAATAATCATGCTCAGGGTGTAGACTGTAGAGTTACAAGATAATCCCAGAACTAGAACAATTTATACTACCTATCTCATTAACAAATCTTTGAAATTCTTGTTCTCTTTTTACAACAATGAATAATCCATACTAATATTATAATGGGAAAGTGTGTCTGTCTGTCTGTCTTTTTGTTTGTCTTTATTTCACGGCAAAACGGAGCGGCGAATTGACGTGATTTTTTAAGTGGAGATAGTCGAAGGGATGGAGAGTAACATAGGCTACTTTTTGTCTCTTTCTAACGCGAGCGAAGCCGCGGGCATAAGCTAGTTATACATATAAACTCATGTCAAAACCATCTTTAGATGATAATGGAAACAATATTAAGAGCTGAAACAGAACAGAACTCAGCCAAAAAATTGTTTGAACATTTATTCACTATTAACTTCATTCCCTATAAAAAGAAAGTCTTTTCTATTCCACTAATGGAAGCTTCTTCTTTTAGTGCTACACTGCAGCTCTGGGCAACCAGCTCTGCCCTTTTAGTTCCAGCTTATACATAGAAATAAGAATGGGATTGCAACATACAATTCAAAGAATTGCCATGATAATTTTCACTTCTGCAACTGAATGCCTAATGAGGATCATGCGCATAATCAGATGTTGGAGTTCTAAAGACGGTACCACAAAAACTTTAAACTACAGAGAAATGGCGAAGTTATTACATTTTTAAAGCGGCATGCTTTTATGATTGCTACATTACAGTTGTCTCTTCGTCATTTTTCTTGTCTGATTTCAATATTGTCACAGTATTTGATAGTTTACTACTTTCTATGTTAAAAGAAAAGTGCCTGATCCTCATAAATAAATTTGTTTTTAATCTTAAATGCACATCTGCTGGCCTAAGTTGAGGCTACAAGGGTTAAATCAAAGCAGGTTACTGCAAAAGCATCCTTGCTGACAAGGTTTTAACGTCCATTTTAGATGGAGTGTTCGACTATGACCTGGCGGTTATTGGTGGTGGTTCGGGAGGGCTCGCGTGTGCGAAGGAGGCCGTGAACCTTGGCGCCAAAGTCGCGGTGCTGGACTATGTGACCCCGTCGCCACAAGGCACCAAGTGGGGCCTTGGCGGCACCTGCGTTAATGTAGGCTGTATACCCAAGAAGCTGATGCACCAGGCTGCGTTGTTGGGAGAAAGTATTCATGTGAGTTCTTTTTTTTAACTGGATTTTTGAAATTACTGTTCTGTCTTCTGTCTTTTGATTGATAAATTATGTAGGTAAATAAATAATATTTTTGTTTGCCCAAATTCATTAAGTAAAATGAAATCATTCTACTAATATCCATGAAAGAATATTTAAACAGTAAACGTATTATTTATTCATAGAATAATATTAATTATAAGTGTGAGAAGAATTTCACTCTGTCCATCAATCACTTTAAACATTATTTATTTGTAAATGAAGCTTCAGTCACAATGTTACATGGTTAATTTAATTTTGTCACAGGTGGTAAGTGTCCTGGCTCGTATCCTACCCTACATATACCCGAATCCTACCCACATCCAACATGAAACCCTGAAACTTGGATTGTCCCTTTTGGAGATGGTTACACATTTTTCCTTTATTTTTTTGTTAATTATTAGTTTTTTAACCATAGAATTTTACGTCTAAGGTTTGCTGCAGTAGAGCTCACATTAACATTTCTAAAGTATAAAAAAAGAAGCAAAAAATCTCCTAAAATCGGTTAAGCCATTAATTTCAAGCTCAAGACAAACAGTAATATTTTTTTTATATATAAGATTACAATGCCATAAAAGTAAGCAATGAGTCATTACATTTAGGGAAATGTAATATATTTAAACTGCTTTAAACAGATATCTAGAACTATGGCCAAACATTCAAAATAGATTCTTTTAAGATAATTCTTATCTTTATCTTAACCATATAACAATTACTTGTTAATATTCATGACACATATATTCTACTTCTACATACTTTATAGTCATTAATACACTGTTATCAGTGGTAGCGGTTGGTGAACATGGTCATGGAGCATTTGTGGTTTTTAAACCTCATCGCCTCTTTTGCAATTTATAAGAAGAAGAGTAATAAGAAGACCTCATCATGATCATTGGTTTTATAAGAGTCTGTCTTTCGAGTAGGTGATCGCTCCTGATCTTTTCTATCTAATCTTTTACCACCATACAGAGAGATCTTGCTAGAGGACATCGTTTCTAAATTTTTTGGCATATTTTATTTACTAAAATGGTTAAGACTTTTTATGGGGAGTGGGAAATCATCAAATAACTGCTCCGGTCCTGGGTGCGGCGGGGCGTCTCAGACTTTTACTGACTAAAACTCACTCATGTTCCTTCGGTTGCCCTTTATGTTCCGGGGTCACGGTAACTATTATAAACATTCCGCAACCCCGCCAAAAATGGTTTAGACTGGGTGCTTGACTTAATTGATGAGTTATCTTTTATGGGTTGAACGTGAACGAACGTATGTATACTAACTTTGCGATAAGACCAATGCTGAAAGGTGAAAGAAAAAAGTCAGTGTGACTACTTTTACCACCAAAAACAATTCAAATAAATTAAAACTCAGCCCATGTCAGTGACTATATCAATAAACAGTCATTCTCTCTTACGTAATGACAATGATGTCGCAATTTTTTTCAGAAGTCATTGTTTGGCTTATAAAGTCTCATGTACGCGTTATCTGCTATCATTACAACGGTACATCGGACTGGTACAGTTATATGCGATTGTGCATTGTTTCATAGCACGGTATTTAGCAGATGTTTAGATTTATCAACATTGTTGCGAGACATTTGGCTTTAGTATTTTGTAGCCTAGTTCTGGTAGCTAAGTTGTCTAGAATCAGGCTACAATGAGGTGTCATAATGGTTTTGTCAATAGATTTTAATATCTTTTAATCTTTCAACGACCAACCGACAGCCGGCTATCGGGCTGCTATTGTCTTTCTATTGTGTCTCAAATCACGTGTGTTCGAAGGATAGTTTTCTATAAACTGCTGAACGTAGACTTTTCCAAGGTGCGCCAGCCTTCGCCATTTTGAATCCCCGCAAATTGGGGGTCTATCTCCATTTTGGAGTAGGGAGCCACCTCCATTTCAAAATACATTTTGCGCAGCTCGCAATCCCCCCTTTGCCCATCACCTTCTTTATAATAATGTTCGCATAAACGTGGTCTCCGTTGTAACACATGGCTACTCACTTCCTCTCCAGCGCATTGATTCTGCGAGCAATTGGTGACTAGTTCTTTGGCGGTTCAGAGATCCTCAGATACTCCGAGCATTGCCCTCTCTATTGCACGCTGACCGCCCGTAGAGTCCGTAGACTTATCCATCAGTCCAGACCTCCTTTTTTGGTGAGCGGGAAACCATCAAATGACTCCAGAGCGTAAGGAAGTGTCAAACTTCTATTGACTATAACCCAACCCATGTTCCTCTTCTTAGCCCTTTACGTTCGGCCCTACAATGTTGAGTTGAAAGGAGGTCAACTCATTTATTAAGTCCTACCGCTTTTATTACCAAAGACCATTATCAAGCATAGATAATATCAGTTGTTTCGTCTGTCATAAAGGGTTTTAATTAAACTGACCTAGACCGCTTTGGTTGATCATTATTATTTGCATTAGCTATCGTGCTAGTGCTAGTGCTATCACGTTTAAATTATTTCATACCTAGAGAATCACTGCATACTCTGCATAGTGATTCTCTAGGTATAGTAAATAATTCAAACGTGAGTCATCGTCATCATGATACGTTTAACTACTTAGTTTTCTGGTTAAACCGATAATTTAAATACGTTGTTCCTGGTACGGTAGGCGGGATTACTCTATGGTTTTCTATTTTAATGACTAATTAACATCGAAGGTGAAACATCAGTTGACGCAGGAATTGAGGAGGGAAGTAAAATATAATAAAACCTACAATAGGTATCGTAAATGAACTTTTAATATTGTCGGAGAAACCTTGGTCCAGATCCAGACACATTTTGAGTTTCCACCCCTTGCCCAATGTACTTACGTTATATTAAGTAAAGGACCTTATTAAAAAAGAAACCAAATACCTTAAATAACAACTTTTACAACAAGCTCCGCAAGTATGTTTCCGTCACGTGGAAGTCTATAGTGGACGTAGAGAAAGAAAATGACCTGTCTTTCCTTGGGATTGAAGGTACACAATTTCATCAAAAGATTCATACAGACAGTTATAATACTAATGGATATTTACCAAGAAATTAGTAGTTCTTGCCAAAGTTTTTCTGTTTCATCATACTCAAGTTACATGACAAAATGAGTCTTATTGGCAAGTGCAACTAAGATCCTCAAGATTCGTTAATTTCATCGCCATGTTTAATGTTTCAGTGAGCATTTAGGTACGCTACGGTTATTTAACATCGAAATGGATGATGCTGTAATGTAATATTGTGTTAGATGTCAAAGGACTGCGTTTCGAACCAAGAGTAATCTGTTAATAACAAACCTATATTCTTTGCGCTGTAGCATGGTGCGGGTGACAGTTGACTGACTGATTGATGTCAACGTCATTCAGGCAGGTGTCACCCGCACCATGCTACAGCGCGCAAAGAATAATCATACCGAAATGCTTATCTGCACTTAATTCATCTCCACTCGTACGTTGTATAAACTAATAAATCACTACATCAATGGTATAGAAGAATGTATAAAACATTCTTCTACGCGACACAATATACAATTTAAAATTTCTGAAGTCCTAAATATTAGAATTTTTATTTATTAGCCGATTTTTAAGAAGTTAAACTTGGAAAAATGCATAACTAACGTCCAAAGTATTAGCTGAGATCATTTTCGAAAAAGAGTTTGTAGCTAATATAGAGAGGGCTTTAAATCTTTTTTTCTATAAAATAAAAAGCTTAGAATTGAAAGTAACAGTGAACTAACAACATGGGAGTCGGACTTGAAATATTGCGAATGGTGCGCCATTCTCCTGATGCGGCGGCACTGTAAATAATTATGCCATCTCCGTCTGCAACCATCTTGTATTATGTCGGTAGATTCGTTACGTAATAAAAACTATAAACTGAGTTAATTTGTCCCTTGGACACACTAACCCCAAAGACACGATTTTTTTCTGATCTGTCCCGTTTTCTTGCTTTTAAAACCAGGTCAAACCAAAATATGCACAAGGGTCCCTGTAGTCCTACTGCGTAATGAAATAAACGGTGTAATATTTGTCTTTTGATCCTTTTGTCACAGTTTCTCGAAAACTCAGTCTTAAGTATTTTACTATTTTTTCGTTTTCTTACTTACGCTAGTTGGATAGCGACGACCTAAGACCTTCTAGATTTAACGTTATTAGCATACCTTTTACTTCTTGGTAGTCAGGTAATAATACAATCAAAAGAAACAATACAAAAGCTAATTTTATCGCCAATAAGTTAAATGGTAGTGTAGTAAATTGATTTCTTTCAGAAACCTAGTTTTAAAAAAATATTGCGAATAAGATAGTGAACGTTTCATACCATTAACTTTGTATGGAATTCTGCAGTAGCTTTATAGTATAACGTCCGGAACAAATTGCTTCTATAATCTCACCAAAGACGCAATATTTAGTGATATTGTTGTCTTTAACCTGTAAAAGCCTGTAACCTGTATCTAAGTTTTGAGTGGATAAAGCGGTAATTGAGGCAAAAATCAATAAACTTTTGGTTCAAAGTTTTAGTGGTATAATGCTTCTAAAAAATGTAATGTTTCTTTATTCATTTTATGGTGTTGACCGCACCTGCCCCTGCCGCACCATCATTTGGTGAAAATAGAGTAGATACCTATATTATGACGTTCGATTCCAGGCTATACCTCTCTTTCAATTCTCGTTCAATTTATGCGAAACGCCTAAATTGAAAGAGCCACAAACTACATAATTGTTTTCCGAGATTAGCTTTACGACTGATTCTAAAAAAGCGGCCGGTAAGGTAATGTCAGGGAAAGTCGTTATTGCAAACTGGCATGGTTAAATCCTCATTATATGTATTATAAAGTTTGGGCCGGAACTTTCGTGTCCGACCCAGCCCTTTTGGCCACTAACAGTTGGCAGCCGATGGATGACCTCAGTCGCAAGGTCGCGAACCGGTCGATTTTATAATCGTCAAGTTATTTCCCATGCATATTACTTCACTATCTGTGCCCGCGGCTTCGTTCAAACAAACAACTCACGTATCAATATAACATTGCTCATCCTCCCCAGTAAGAGAAATTTCGGAAGTCACACAAATGACTGGCAGAAGAGAAGCCACCGACTTCCGAAATTTTAGTTATTTTTAAGTTTTTAGTTTTTGAAGGCGGTTATTATTTTTTTGGATTTTTTTACTTGGTGTCGAGTCCCAATGTCTGACTGTGTATTACAGTATCTTTCAAAGTAACTTATTTTCAAAATAAATTCCTCCGCTGTTCTTTTCTGATAAATTTCGTTGCGGGATCGTTTTTCCGGGACTCGCCGAGCTTCATTGCACGTTGCTTTTCTGGTAGATTCCACTACTGATTATTTGAGAAGCTACAATGGTAGGGAATCGTGTGCCAGGATTGACCGATTGCGTATTCGTGATGTTAACATACATTATTTCGTAACGATTTTATTTTCTGTATGGATATGCTAGTAGAAACATGCCAATCGATGCTATTGATTAATGTTTACAAACACATCGCTGCAAGGACGTGCCGATAAAGTTATGAGGTTTAGTAGAAGGAAAATAAATAAAACACTACTTATAATGTATGTTTTACAATACTCTAGCTGTTCACGTTTTACAGATGAGGAGTATTTTGACATTTTTATTAGGAAATATTTCATTTTACCCATTTTTAAAAAAAATGCGGTAAATGAGCCGTTGTTCGCTTTAACAATAATGTGTTGGTTATTGTATGTATTGAATAGACTCGCTCATAACAATGTGTATTGTTCTGTTTCTAATAGCGAATGAAGTTGAAATAAATTAGGGTTTGTAGCTGTTTGCCATTTAGTTAGGGCACATTTCGCTTGGCTTATTTTAATGTTACCTTATCTTTACTAGTTTAGGATGCATTGTTTCTACTCATATATTCTTGTGACTACTGTGACCAAACGTTAGATTAAATAGACCAAAAAAACAAGGATATGAAGACCAATTACTTAATTAATTTTAGCTTTGTTGTCTCTGTGCTTTTCTGGTGGTAATCACTGTTGATTTTTACTTGAACAGCGGCAGTGGTTGAGTGCCGGGTTTAACTCATGTCTGGTACCACAAGAAATAAATCCTACATTCTTTTAACTTTTAACCTCACAGTCAGGTCCCGACCCTCAGCAATGAGGAATACGAAGCAAGGAGGAGGTGATATGCTCGACCATGTATCTCAACGCATATTATGGAAATCGGTCCCAACATTGCAAGTCATGCTTCATATGACACATAACGATGACATAGAAAAACATTAATTAGCATTGTTAAGACATAGCGTTGCGTAATATCGACTTCTAGGGCGAGATAAATAGACGTTATAGTGCGTTTCACGAAATAATTCCCTTCGTCGTTGTGTTGGCTCCCCTGTTTGTGTGTGTGTCAGTTTAGTAAGATGGGGTTGCAAGTTTAAAGTTCCAATAATTACAATGTTAATAATAACGTATCGAGACTAACTGCTGCCAGTCAATCCGACAGTCTGTAATTTCATAGTATTGCATCACAATAAAGCTAGGAATTGTTGTGAATTCCTAATAATCAAAATTATAAGGTAAATTGTTAAAGTAACAAAGTCATAAATCTCCCTAATAATGAGTAATTTCATGCAAAAAAAATTGCAACACTGATTTTTCGTGCTACCAACATTACGGCGAAGGGAATTTTTTCGTGAAACACTCTATTCTAAGCACGTACTTTGGCTTAGCACTTTACCTGTCACTGTTACACAACTATCAAACGTCAAATGCACGATAGAGATGGATCATGGCTAAGCCAAAGTATGTGCTAAGTCTATCTATCTCGCCACTAGTGTTTACTCTTTCAATGTGTTCCTTCAATCGGACTTGCCAAGACCCTGTTGCTTTATATTTTAATCTATCGTTATCACTAAAAGCCCTATTGAATGTATAGTAACTGATAATATAATAATCATTGAGTTAACAATGCACGCACTCGTACGATATGGTATCATTTTATCAATCATTTAGGAAATAATGTACTATAGTAACTGCTAAGTTCATTCTTTTGTTGAAAGAATTCCGCCATATGAATAAGTTGTAAGTTTATTACGATTCGTACAGCGTTTCACGTAATAATGATGTGCTGGCCTATGACAAGACATGGGCTTGAATTAGGAATTAGAGTTTTATAAGAACTTCCCGCCTCATTGAATAAACGTTCCAGTCATTAGTCAATAAACACACGCAACAGACATACTTTAAATTGTTTAGAGCTGAAGAATCAAACGTTTTGACGTTTTAGCTGAATTCCATAAAGTGCTAAAGAACCCCACATTTCTGATAGGTACTCAAACATAGTTATTAAAACGACAAAACCAATTAAGACAGAATTAGAACAAGCCATGAACAGTCTGACCTAAAAACAATTCATATTTCACCTTTTTAATTTTAGTTCGCGGTCGATATACGCACAGCACGCAATGCTCCACCTTATTACATTACAAATCCTATTACATATTTATATTTTACGAAGATGACTTGCAAATACCTCGCCAAGAATAATCCGAGTATTAATTACAGATGTGAGCAACGTCGCGCTCGAAATATCAGTTCACTATTTATCATTACGTGCCGAAATTATATTTGTTCCGTGAATTCTATCTTTGTCTGTAAGAACTAATGCCCCGATATCGTCTGCGTTAAAACGAAAAATGATTGACTTAAGTTTGTAATTCGTATTTTTTTAGTAGCTTGTATTGTTTACTTAAGTACGTGTACCAAGTTTCAAATTAACCATATATTCTTCCCATCCTACTTCCCATATTTTTGAAAAATCCTTACTTAGAGCTACGTCTATGCCATAAAAAGAAAGAAACCGTGTTTACATATCTCATTCAGTCAGGCAGGCACTTGTTTCATACATGAAGATATAAGTTAATTAGCATGAAGTGTTCACAAGCACGTTCGCTTACATTACAGGAGGCCGTGTCTTACGGCTGGGAGGTACCTTCCGTCAAGGACATCAAGATTAACTGGCCGGCACTCACAGAATCCGTACAGAATCACATCAAATCCGTGAACTGGGTCACTAGGGTCGACTTGAGGGATAAGAAAATAGAATATATTAATGGGTTGGGAGAGTTTAAGGATGCACACACGGTGATAGCGACGATGAAGAATGGGAGCAAGAAGGAGATTACGGCGAAGAATATCGTGATTGCTGTTGGTGGGCGGCCGCACTACCCAGAAATCCCGGGCGCGGTGGAGCACTGCATCAGCAGTGATGATATCTTCAGTCTTAGCCATCCGCCTGGCAAGACGCTTGTTGTTGGAGCTGGATGTATCCTTTATTAAATATTGGTTTTTGGTCGCGACTTCATTTGCGAATGTCGGTCTGCGTATGCATAAAAGTCACAGATTACAAAGTATTCTATGCGTGAGGTTCGTACGTAGTATCAAGTATGGTTTATTCCGTACATCCAAATCGGTTTAGTGGTGTAAGCTGCGCAACCGTAACAGATAGAGTTACTTTTAGTTTTTATAATATTGGTATGGGTTGTTGTTATCATGATCCATATTATTTAGGGAAGGATGTAGCAAAAAAGTATCCAGTCGTTCAAATTTTTAATGACTGCATACTTATCAACTGATAGTGTTGAAAATTCAAGACTATCAAAGCATAAGTTGCTAAGTTTTATGAATAAGTATTCTATTCCCATTTATCTCAACACATTTTCTCAACTCAAACATCACAGACATCGGTCTAGAATGCGCCGGTTTCCTAAACTCCATGGGTTACCCTGCGACGGTGCTGGTCCGTTCCGTTCCTCTGCGTGGCTTCGACCAGCAGATGGCGCGTATGGTCACCAACGAGATGGAGGAGAGGGGTGTGAAGTTCCACCACAAATGCGTCCCCCTCGCCGTGCAGAAACTTGAAAACGGACAGCTCAAGGCGAAATGGCTGAACACTGAACTACAGGAGGAGTAAGTATTTGAGATGGGAGTTTTATGTTTTAAAACCATTGTTTTAGGGGTACGGTGTGCCATGATAGTCTAGTAGTTAAGGCCTCTCACGTACTTCGGAAATCACTAAATCTTTGACAGTGTGACACAAGTGAGAAGCCAGAAACCCTGGAAGAATACGACAGTCTAACCAAATCGTATCAGATCCAGTAACTGGGTTGTGAAGGTCTAGAATACTGTTGGGTCTTGTTAGACTGGAAGTCAATGCTAACCTTATTGGGAAAAAGGAGGGGATCGATGATGACTACTGGGAACTGGGAGTATTTTTAACTTCTGACTGATGACTATTTTAAAGTAATTTAAAGCAACAAAGAATTAGATTTTGCAGTTAATACAGTATAATAATAACGGTCTTGTGTTCCAGATTCGAGGATACATTCGACACAGTGCTGATCGCGACCGGTCGTTACGCGCTCACCAAGGCACTCAACCTGGACGCCGCCGGAGTTACCGTGAGTTTACCATCATTTTGTGCTATGTTACTCGGGCTAGGCGTAACGTATCAACCTGTTATTATTGGCTTCCCTTTAATTTAATATCTTATCTTCAAATAATTCATCGGTTCTTGACGTTTGTTGATTGTTACATGATTCTTTCTTTTCGATCTCAAATAACTCAATGCATCGTTCTCCTCGCGTTAAATTGCTTTTTGTGACCAAATCTAGGATACCAAGTCTAGGACCTAATCAAGGATATCACTTGCTTTCGAATGCTTTTTAGCACCAACTTTAGTACGAGAACATAAAAGTCGTACATATTTACTATTTTTTCATATATTACTAATTTAATCGGGCGTATCCCAGCCTTCAAGTCACAAGGTCGAAAACCAGCCAAATACGGTCCGAAATTTGAATATGAAATTATCAGTTGTTGACCTTACTGTGGCCGGAAAGGGGGGAGGGGTGGTCCTTCGGGCCTTGGTTCGCCCTTGAACTTAAGTGTACAAAAGCTTAGGTACTATTAGCGGTGCCATATCTTAGTTATAGTTTTTAATATAACGACATAATGACAGGCTAGGGATTTCTAATGGACATTTAATGTTCTCGTAATATAAATTCAACGACGTGTCGCAACATAACTGCATGCATCACTGATATTAGATATTGATATTATATTGGATTATCATTGTTATCGATTTCGAAATGTGAGACCTCGGTGATAAGGGTTGGACAGAAGTTCAATATTTTATTTTTGTACCTTTGGATATTTTATAATTCAATTCCTATGTAATTTTTTAATAGAGGGAACCTACGAAAGAGTGCGTGCTAGTACTTATAGGTGTACCAGTAACTGATGACAAAAATGGTAAATAAAATATGATGACAGCAACACTGGGGAAAAAGGATTAAAATGTTTTGATACTTGTATTTTCCCTTAAAAATTTATTACACTTATTGTTTATTAACAATACTAATATTATAAAGAGGAAATATTTCTTTGTATTTTTGTTTGTTACTCATTCACACATAAACTACTGAACGGATTTTGATGAAACTTTACGGAAATATTACAGAATTATCGCCTATGTCTTATTAGGTATTATATATCAGAATAAAACATAGGTGATAATTTGTGCAGTTTATTCAACAGTGATGTCTGATTAGTTGTATTTTTCTATGAGCCGGTTGGGACCTACCTACTTGCAGCCTACTCTGGATAAAGATAAAAAGGCTTGATGCACTAATTTAAAGCCATAACCATGTTGATTTATGTAACTGGTCTTCGGCCGTGTAAATCAAATAAATAAATGAGTGACTAAAATAAAGATATTATATTACATAATATGATAAACTCATATAAATGGATATGAAACAAAGTATCAACTTTGGCGAGTCATACTAACCAGTCAACGCAAGCACGCGGTCTAAAATCGAAAATTGCGTGTAAGCTACACCTTCTTCTTTACAGTTATATCATTACACATTATAAACAGTGCTTCTGGATTGTGACCGCAGTGGTTTCTTAGTCATTCTTTCACTTTTTACTAAAGATTTCTTGAAAATAACAAATGTAAACAAACAAACGTAATGTCACTTGACAGATGACATGACAACAATACCATATAAAAATCATTATTTGTTTTACTTTTTTTTTGTCATGAGTTACTGGTACACCTATAAGTTGAAAGATTAGAATCCCAAAACATTATTATGTTGTTTTCACTCTCGGGCAAAACAATCTCAACTCTCTCTGTGCGTACTCATGGTACATTTCTCCTCGCTGAAAACAGCTGGTATTATTGTTATGATTTGTAGGCTATTATAGCGTAGGTATTTTCGTTTTTGTATTGGAGTGATGTATCTGTTACGAAGTATCTATTTAGTCATCTGTGACCCAGCGACGACCACACTATAAAAATAACGTAATCACGCACTAAAACCACACATTCCCTTTCCAGTCTCTATCAAACAACGGCAAGATCCTAGCTCAAACGGAACAGACGAACATACAGCACATCTACGCGGTAGGCGACGTGTTAGAAGGCCGGCCGGAGCTCACGCCCGTGGCCATCCACGCCGGGCGTCTGCTCGCACGCCGCATCTACGCCGGCGCCACGCAGCACATGGACTACGACAACGTCGCCACGACTGTGTTCACGCCGCTTGAGTACGGCTGCGTGGGCTTGAGTGAGGAGGCTGCCACTGAGAAGTGAGTATTCTACCATTTATCTTGTTCTTTCTTTCTTCTTATATTTGACTAGCTATTGCTCGCAGCTTCGCCCGCCTTACATGTCCTTTTTCAGGCTATGGATGGACTATCTGTGTACCAAATTTCATTTAAATCGGCACAGTAGTTTTGGCGTGAGAGCGAGACAGGCAGACAGACGTATATTAAGTACTCTTTATTATTAGTTTGAAAGTATGGATTTTATTGGTTCACCAACAATACGGTATTTTACACCATTATTATATAACAGTGTTTAATTGTGTTGATGTACTTTTTACGAGCTGTCAGAACGTAATACTTACATAGATTTTGTATGGCAAGGTCGCCTTATGACGTCACTAAGTTAGCAAGTCAATTGACTAATTATTTATTGATTTCAAAGCCGGTCAGGTCTTTTCATTTACAGCGCTAGTGTAGGTCTTGGGTCGTCAGTTATCAAGCAAATAGGCTTTATTGAGTCCGCCATCCATACTTCCATACTAATATTATAAATGGGAAAGTGTGTCTGTCTGTCTGTCTGTTTGTCTTTCTTTCACGGCAAAACGGAGCGACGGATTGACGTGATTTTTTAAGTGGAGATAGTTGAAGGGATGGCGAGTAACATAGGCTACTTTTTGTCTCTTTCTAACGCGAGCGAAGCCGCGGGCAGAAGCTAGTTATTAAATATTTACAGTACTTAGAAATGCAGTGTCTCTCGTTATTAGTAAGAAATCTTCACTTAATTGACATAGTATTGAGAAAAGGTTATTATTATTATTGCTGCCTATGCACGACTGAAACGATAGGCATTAAATCGCGGCCAGAACTTAGTTTAAAAAAAAGATTTAATAAAAGAAAACCTTAATAATAAAGCTTCAAAGTGGACACAACCGTCCGCAAGATGGCGTCACTGATCATATCCATCGCTCTAAATGCCGCACAAATTGAAAACGTTTCGATAACGGCATTATAGCATTGCTCGATAGACGTTAGTGGATTATGATAGCCGCTGATAAGCAAATCATTAAATTATGCATTATAATCGGTGTACCGTAAAATTAAATTACTGTAATCTTTATTATTATTATTATGACAAATATTCGATGATATATTAAATTGGGCACGATTTTTTTTGTATCTTCGCATCTTTGTTTAATACTGACATTTTTTTTAGGCGAAATCGGAATTGTTTTGCTCTAGTGAGACCATAACGTGAACATATCGCGCGTCATGTAAGATCGTTGATTACTACTCCGCACCCATGGGTCACAGCGTGATGTTATGCAGCATTTATTTTATTCTGATGTACAAGATATTTCATTGTAAAGTTTCAACAAAATCCGATCAGTAGATTTTGTGTGAAAGTGTAACAAACAAATAAAAAAATTGTGTTGTTAATGGCTATTGAATTGAAGGAGTGTCTAAGTGTGCCTTTTTTTCTTGATTTTAATTCCGTCGTGGCTGGACGAAATTAGAGCAAACACGATGGTTTTTTGGCACGCCATTAAAAGCACGCAACGTATTCGTCGTGTCTCAGGAGAAATAATAAACAGGCTTACCACACATAGAGTATAGTAATAGTCCTTGATTAATAGCGTTTACGCAGACTGGGTCATAAAAAATGCTTTTAAGTCTAAATTGCCCTAATTTTTATTATGCTTGATTTGTATCTTGACGAAATTAGATATATCAAGGGTCGTTTTACATTATGCTGCCATTATGATTTCTGAATAAAATAATTGGCAGATCATTTCGTACAAATTCTGTTCTTTTTTAAATATACCTGGGTTTAATTTCAATCTCTCTTGACTTCAATATCAATCACACTGAAATTCAGATCCATGGACAGATAGATTCAATGCTTCGTTAGATATATCAGGTCCGTCCCTCGAGTTTCTTATCTGTTCTTTTCTGTAGACCTAAGTGGGAATGAACAGCTAGCTTCTACTTTCTAGCAGATTTACAATTTATAAGTTTACTAGCTTCTGCCCGCGGCTTCGCTCGCGTTAGAACGAGACAAAAAGTAGCCTATGTTACTCTCCATCCCTTCAACTATCTCCACTTAAAAAATCACGTCAATTCGTCACTCCGTTTTGCTGTGAAAGAAAGGCAAACAGACAGACAGACAGACAGACACACTTTCCCATTTATAATATTAGTATGGACTAGAAGATCGAGGCGGCTTCAGCCGCGTAATGATAGGTTTTTGGTTAACTGCTCCGCTCCCGTGATGTTATATAACCTGTTACTCAGGGGTAACGTAGCATTCTAATGGTGAAATAATTATCGAAATCCGTCCAGTAGTTTTTGGCTTTATTCGTAACAAACATAAATACTAACAATTTTTTTCTCTTTATCATATTAGTGTAGATAACTGTAAATAGTTTCATTCTAACATTATCATTTTCCTTCCAGATTCGGTGCAGATAACTTAGAAGTGTACCACGCGTACTACAAGCCGACAGAGTTCTTCATCCCGCAGCGGAACATCAAGAACTGCTACCTGAAGGCCGTGGCGCTCCGCGAGGCGCCGCAGAAGATCCTCGGCCTGCACTTCGTGGGCCCTGTCGCCGGAGAGGTCATCCAGGGCTTCGCTGCCGCTGTCAAGTATGTATAGCTTCAACTGGAACGTGGAAGTTTCTAGGCCATATAATATGCTAAACTGGTTGTATTGACGGTTTCAGGGCAAATTAATTTAAGCGACATATTTCGATTCAAAATTTAATGTAAGAGACAGTAAAGTATAAAATTCAGAATCGCAAAAAATTATGCTTATATTAATTAGTCTTGGGACCGTCGTGTGGCGCAGTGGTTAAGCATTTAGTGGTAAATTTGGTTACAAATATTTGTATGATCTACATAATATACTTATAAGTCTGTTTGTTTGTGTAGTGTATGTGAGTTTATACGCGTGTAAACGCACCCACGATACAGGAAAAATCCTAGTTATACTTTACTGATTAAGCCTGTTATTATCCCGTTGAATATTCAACACGTTGTTATAGTAAGTTGTAAAATTTAAATAGTCCTAAAAGCGATGTTCTAAACGGTATTATGTACTCAAATTACAACATTTCTGTAAGAACCAAAATAAGACACTCCTACTAATTTTCCAGTCTTCAAATAAAATCAACAAGTATTATAACCATAATAATATCTTCCCTCAGATGCGGCATCACGATGGAACAGCTCAGTAACACTGTAGGCATCCACCCCACGGTGGCTGAAGAGTTCACGCGTCTCAACATCACCAAGCGCTCCGGACGGGACCCCAACCCTGCCTCGTGCTGCAGCTAAGCGACACACGGACCTGCCTACACCACATAGTGACCCCTATGACCCCAGAATTAACATAGCACACCTTCATGCCTGTATTTATGTCCCTAGAAGACCCTTAGGTGTCCAGAAACTACATTTGATTTCAGTAAAGATCTGTCAAAGTAATTGTTAACCTGTAGGTAAATTTTGGCACAAAAAGGCGCTGAAGCTTCCCACCACTAGGAATGTCACAAAAACTTATTGTTGAACTAAAAGTGCAAAAGTTTATCTGATATATATGTAAATGAATCATCCTTGCCAAAAATCCATTTTGGGCCAAAGTTTTCTTACAGGGCTAAAGAGAGCATTTTCCCGGTATCATATTTCAAATTAAATTCACTGGGACAGATCTAGGCTACTAACAAGTTAGCACGGAGTAGTCGGCAAATGACCACTGTATTATTTTAGTGATTTAGTTTGCTTCATTACCCCGTATTACATGATCGACTAAATACATCTAAAATCGACTAAAACGTCGATAACTTTTGTTTCCGCTTAGTTTGTTTAGTCGAGTGTCACAGAGTATTCACGATTAGTGTTCGCTATGTTGTCGCTGTTGGCAGTTCACTGATGATAAGAATATGCCTCAGGATATTAATACCGATTGTTTCGATATTCGTCGCGTTGTCATTGAGCATTTAATTTGTAGTTGGAGTGAAGGGCAAGGAATTTCGGTAGAGGGTCTTTTAAAAATAATTCTTCGCTTTTCATCTCCGTTGTTAAGTATTTTTGTACCTTTTGTTTACCTCGGAAACCTTCCCTTCGGGTACACAACACTGTAAACTACCTTATTTGTGTCTTGAGTAGTTGTTAATATTCACCAGTAAAGTTTTATGTGATAGGACATACAATGTCGCTGTAACCAACGTTTCGGTGCTTTACATCTATTAGAACACTTGTAGATGGATTTACTTTCAATTGTATAGTACAAATCCTATGAAAATTATAAATAATTGTTAATATAATGCAATAAAATGGTACAGTATTATTGTTATTATCAGTTTACACATCTCTACAATCGATATTATGCAACATTCCGGACGACTAACAGTAACAAATCAGTTTCAAACTATTGTAATTTAATTTATATTTTTGAACTTAAATAAAGTGATATATTTTTAATGAAAGACAATTTGGGTTGGTTTTAATTTTTATTGATTGGCACGGGGTGTTTTAAGACTCTTGAGGCGGACATTTTTGCACATCACGTCGCATTTTACACTCATCTTATAAGCCCTGGCCACAAAAATACAGCTCTCTAAGCTTAGAGCGTTTGTTTGCTAAAACGTCAAAATAATTTAATTCCACTTTTACAAATTCAACATTGCTATCTTTAAAATTCAGTTGATTTTGTGTTTACCTATGGGCGCAAATTTTCAAGCACAGATCTGCACTCGTGGCCCTCAACTCATCCAGAATAACAACAATGTACTATTGAACTATGATAAACAATAATTTAAAACTACTGTTAGACGCAATGGAAATACGTGGGGTGGCGTCGAATGTTACAAGTGTGGTTTTTCGTCTGTTAGTCGAGTTCAAGGTCCATCGTTGGTGCTGTACTTGTCCATGTCGCTGTTATTGGGGCAGTTGAACCAGAACTGCGCGGTCGGCAGCGGGTAGTACTCGTGTGCTTTCACCAGCTCGTTGTCGAAGCGCCAGAAACGAGGACCTTCGAAGAAGAAGGTGTCTGAAAGAGGAGAGAGAGGACAAGTTAATTAAAGCGTTTTCATGCCAACGTGAGAGAGGTTTTAGTTAAGTCGACATTCACATAGAAAATTTGATCCTATTAGCACAACGGTCGGCAATTTTTTGGCAGGCAAGGGTCACATACTTAGAGTATTTCGTCTAAGGGCCACACGCAGTGACAAAATGAGACATAGACGGGGCGCTTATCTATGTATTTAGGTTTATTAATAGGGACATAAACACAACTATTTAACAAGCATCAAACACAATAAAGAAATGAAACATAAACAACAGCAAACTTAACAAACAACTTTTATTTACAAAACAGACACTGGCCGCAAGAAGAATGGTTGAGATCCTCGCGTCTTCGCACACAAATATGATTCTGAGCAGTAGTGCTCTAAAACACATTTGCGGGCTTGCAAAACTAAAACAATATATATTCATAAAGATGAAAGTTCTAAAAGCTCTACAAAAGATTGCCAAAGTTCTAACCTCCCTTCCACACTAGAGCAGCATCCACAGGGAACGGCACCTGTCTCCACATCGACACGTCCTTAGGATACCCCTCGTCCATAGCCCCGGAGCTCTCATCGTACCGCCAGTACTGTTCCTCTTCAATGAGGTACGTCTTATTGTTGTAGTTGGAGAGAAACACGGTGACCAGCTCTGAGACTGAGCTGGGGAGCGAGTACTCCGCTAAGGTTCCCTCTTTGATGAGCAGGAATGAGGTGTCGAACTCCCAGAACGTTTTACCTGCAATTTAGGTTTTTGAGACCCAGATGAATACTCTTTCTAATTTCTATATAATGGCAATAGGGCCTGTTTTCATCATTGTTTTGCCACCGAATGTTGTGGTGTGATTAGCACTATTCTAAGGCCCTGATCTGTTGCTCCGGCTTTAGAGTATAGAAGGGAACCAGTGCAAATTAAAAAAAAAACTAATATGCTTACTAGCTTTTGCCCGCGGCTTCGCTTGCGTTAAAAAAACAAAAAGTACCCTTTGGTACTCTCCATCCCTTCAACTGTCTCCACTTAAAAAATATACGTCAATTCGTCGCTCCGTGCGTTTTACCGTAAAAGACAGACAAACACACAGACACACACACACATTTTCCCAATTATAATATTTATGGATTTAGAAGTAAAAAATCTGATTCTATTCGACGAATTCAAGGATTTGTAGTAATTTACCTACTTAGATAATGTAGAATGAGTGCACTTGCCTGAGAAAATGACAACATTCCCGTTTTGTTTTTGGTAAATGGTCTTGATAATGGTGACGTTAGGAGGAAGCCCTCTGAATACGTTGCGGAACAGCAGCGGATAGCCGCGCTCCATCTGGTGCCTGTCGCGCAGCACGAACACCCACTAAGAAACATGGAAACTTATTGAATTTACAGAAACTGGCAAAGTTTTTGACAAGACGTCGTGTTAGAGACTAAGTTATTCAGATTATGCCCATAGAATTTTTTTTTATGAAGACGCGTATTTGTCCGTTTAGGCCTAAAACATACACAAGCGACGTAAGGGAACAGGCGTGGCGCAGGCGTGCGCCGCTTTAAAACGATTTCATACAAAATGTATGCAGGCGACGTTTTTGAATTATACTGAAGCGACGAACGGCAACGAAACGACGGCGACGTGTCTGCGCCGCGTCGCTTCAGTATTCAGTATAATTCAAAAACGTCGCCTGCATACATTTTGTATGAAATCGTTTTAAAGCGCCACGCCTGTTCCACGCCTGCTGCCTTACGTCGCTTGTGTATGTTTTAGGCCTTAGATGGCCGCGTCTGTCAGCCTTCGTAAATCGTTTTCGATGGAGCGGAATACATGTGCGTTTAATCCCTATTGAGGTAGGTATCGTGTTATGTAGTAATGGGCTGTGGAAGCCTGATATGACTCACTTTATATAAAACTAGCTTTCGCCCGCGGCTTCGCCCGCGTGGATGTCGGTTATATCGTGTTTTCAAGAGAACTCTTCAAAAGTTCGGGATAAAAACTATCCTATGTTCTTTCTCAAGGTAAACTCTATCCCTGTACCAATTTCATTAAAATCAGTTCAGTGGTTTAGACGTGAAAGCGTAACAGACAGACAGAGTTACTTTCGCATTTATTTATAATATTAGTAGGGAAGTAGAGATACTCAAATTAAGATACCACGCCACAGCTTACATGGTTTCAAGGTTCGGTTAGCTGCCATCAACTGAGACAGTTTTGTCGCCCTTTGTGTCAGACTTTTACTGACTAAAACCCACCCATGTTCTTTTAGTTGCCTTTTATGTTACGGGACCGCACAGTAACTATTAGAACTATTCCGCAACCTCGGAAGGCAGGGTAAATAGCTTTCTCAGCGTAGGCAGGCCTCCCGCAAAATGGCCACCGATCTCGTCAAGATCGACCTACTTCCTTTAGGTAGGTACGGGTGGCGCTGGATCATTATGTGCAAGTTTTTGGGAGATGCCTTTGTTCAGCAGTAGACGTCTTTCGATTGATGACGATTAAGTAAAACTGATATTTAAAGACATAAAAATACAGAATGTTACTTTTTTGGATATTAGCCGGTTTTGAACCGGTATTCACCAGCGCAATACGCGCCACCACCAGCATTGCACCACCACCATTGATTTTAAGTAGTTTTCATAATAACTTAATAACTTTCCATCCTATATATAAAACAGCTAATACAAACAAAAAACACAAACCTCTTCCTCGAACACGTAGATCCTGTCATTGATGACCTGTATGGTGTCGAAGACGGCCATGCACAGGTCCGGCGTGACGTTCTCGTCCTCCTCGCTGCTCGGCCGAGTGAACCGCGGCACCAGGGACGTGTGCGACACGGGACCTTCCGTGCCTTCCGCTTCCTCGTCTTTCTTCACTGAGAAGGTAAGTTTTGGTAAACGACGTAAACTCCGTAACGTAACTCCGTAACTCGTAAACGTAGTGATACGCAAAAAAATTTTAAGTTTTTGTCTGAAGTTATGAATAAGTAATCATATAGGCGTCTGGCGTACCCAGCTTCTGACTCTGGTGAGAGCAAGTTATTTTTAAGCGGCTCTCGCAACCGTCGCAATCTTTTCAACTCAGTCTTTTTAGGCCTCGGAAAAAATCGGCCTCACTTTCGAAAAAATAATCAATTCATTGCAAATGGCCTGAAGACGCTGTAGCTGACTACTTATCGCATAATTTGGCTTAGCTAGCTAAGCTAAATTACGATGTCGAGATAGAGAATAGCTATTCTCTATCTCGACATCGTAATTTCGCAGTTGTGTTGTGACAGCAATATTGCATAACCAAGAGGTTTACCAAGCAACAATTTGATAAAACCACTCACAATACAAGTCCC
The DNA here is from genome assembly GCA_033675125.1 of Athetis lepigone. NCBI lineage: Eukaryota > Metazoa > Arthropoda > Insecta > Lepidoptera > Noctuidae > Athetis > Athetis lepigone. Next base: position 19,167,081 of record CM066239.1, on the reverse strand, counting down.
GCATGCCCAATATATCGTCCATATGCAGCCGTTCAACGGGCACCTGGTAGTAAGGGTACATAACAGATTCCTTCTCATTGGAGTGCGACAGCCCCAGGGCGTGCCCAATCTCATGGATGGCGACGGCGAAGAAGTCAGTGGCGTCTTCATCGTCATTCTCAGGGTCGTCGCCCCACAGCTCGTCGTCGTCGAAGTGCATCGCGCCGTGGGGAGGGGGGAACGCGTGCGCCACCACGTGACCCGTGCCGTCGAATGGGAAGCTACGACAAAGCAGGTATTACCCAATTATAACCTTAGAAGTTAGAACACACGTGATTTGAGACACAATAGAAAGACAATGGCAGCCGGCTGTCGCTTCGCTTTGTCGTTAAAAGGTTAATAGGTCACAGGAAAAATTGCTTTTGGAGATAAGTATAGAGTGTTGTGTGTGATTCTGATCATATTCATTATCATATTAGTCGAAAGACTGCTGGACAACCGACAAAGGCCTCATGCAAATATTTCCAAAGACAGGTCTAATGAATGAGATAGTCTACGTTTACGAGATCGTCGATCCATCTTGCAGGACTTTTCTGGGCTAATTTTACCAAATTTATTAATCGACTAGCTGTCTCCTGCAGTTTTACCCGCGTAGTTTCCGTTTTCGAGGAGATCTTGGGATGAAAACTTTATCTTAGCGACCGCACGTATGTTACAAATCTTTAAAAATCTCGGCTTTTCTCTACTAAAAACCGCATCTCGTAGTTTTTAAGAATTTAAAGGGACATGCGACAGAAACTTCGTTTTGTACTATGTAATGATTTCTGCACAAATAAACTATCAACATGTATGTTTTAATATCAGGAAAAGATTTGTCAAACATTTGGCGAAATTCGCTGTAAGTAACAAAAGCGCTGTTTACCCGTCGCCATGGTCTCCCCTGACGAATGAGACCTGTATGTCAGCGCGGCCCTGGTCGACGCGGCCGAAGCGCAGGTTGCCGTGCGGCGCCCACACGCCCAGCCCCACCTCCATCAGCTCCTCAACGCGAGCCTTGCTCAACGTGCTGGTGCCGTTCACCACTCTGCAGGTCAATGGGGAATCGGATTTGGAATACCTATTTGTTCTCCTGATTGAATTGGAAGGAATGGGGATTATATAGATATATGCGTCTGTGTTATTGTAATAGTGCACGAACGTTTCTATTTCTCATATAGGGTGACTGTGGTAATTAGTGTACAATACACATATATATTCAATAGGGATGACGACAACATTAAAAAAATGGCATTCTGTTTAGTCCCTCTGATAGATCGGCCAAAAATACGGGACACGTATGCTGCTTGATCAAATTAATAAAAAAATACAAAGATAAAGAGCAACAAAGTTCCGGAGTTTTGACGTCATCGTCCTGCAAAAATTGGATTATTCCGATCTGTCACCCCGCTTTGTCCCCATCGGGGGACAGATAGGAAAATTTAGGGGATTGTGCAGGCCAGTCTAAAGCTTGGATATCATGCTGTTGTATCCAACTTGTGACGATACGCGCCGTATGTGGACGGGCATTGTCGTGCATTAGCTGGAAATTTTGTCCCATTTGTTGTCTGTGGGGCAAGATTACAGGCTCTAGCACCTCTTCTCGGTATTTTAGAGCAGTCATATTGCCTTGTATCCAAGAGTGATAAAGATAAAGAGTGAACAAAGTTCGATCTGTCCCCACATTGCTAACTGGGGGACAGATCGAACTTTGTTCACTCTTTTACAGTTTTTTTTTGAAGTGAAAACTTCTTTAGCGGCGTTGAGCACTTTTTCTGTAATGGGTATAAAATCTTAAACTCGCGTCAGGACACGTGACCAGGAAGCCAATTCTCGTGCGTTAAGGCGCTCCTAAACGGGCAACATAATTGCTGCAATTTTATTGCAGCAATTTTTTGAGCATGGTCCGGCAAGTCCAGCAATATTGCCGGCGTTGCTCGGCAATATTTTTGTCATACAAAAAGTGTTGCCCGGCAATACCGGCAATATTGCAGAGAGTTCGGAAACATTGCCGGGCAATGCCGGCAATGTATTGCAGCAACACAATTGCAGTAAAAAATTGCCCGTTTAGGAGCACCTTTAGATAAATATCGGAATCGATATTTATCAAATTAAAATGTCGGATGTCGAGTTATTTGGATAAATCGGTATTCTGAGTTTATCGAGTGAGATAATTATCCAACGGCAGCACTCGATATGCAACGATACGGATATCGTATGTGATAATCTGACTGCGTTCCGTTACATGTTATGTTATCCCTTTTCTTAAGTTTTTTATTTATTTATCAAGAATTAAATCATGATCACCAAAATAAATTAAAATTCTATAATAATATAACATATTGAAGAAAGTGCTGTAACTTTGGGATATTTAATAATACACAATGCGATAAACAGAAAGCGGAAAAAATCTTTGATAATTATTTAATTTTAACTAGAGAAAATGGAACGTACTCTCCATGGACAAAGTGACAGGTAATATCTAACGAGCCCGAGAATACAATATAGCGACACTTTTGATATTTTTGTGATATTTTTGATTGATATAAGACGCTTGATATCTTATCTAATTCGATATTATATCACATAAACCGAGAATTAGGTCCCTGATCGAAAAAGCGTAGGACGGATGGATAGTAGACAGCTATAATCAAGTTTTCACTTCTGCCGGCACTCCCGGAGTGCAACCCGTCTTTTTTTTTTTATTCCTGTTTGTCCCCCACAGAATTTAATACATTAATTCTAAATTCAATTAAGGATTGAAAACTTAGGAGAACAAAAGTACTAGGCGCGCAGTAATGTAAAGTGATACTGTGAGAAATTTTAAAATACTGAGATACTTAGTACTTAAATCAATCAAAAGTACTGGCGCGCAGTAGCGTGAAATAGTTAATAGAAAATGTGATCCAGAGCAATTTTAAGAAAATAAATGTTTATGAACTTAAATAATATCATATTATGAAAATGACAAGTATTATATCACATTATTATATATACACACATCAAGTGTCTAGGGATATTTCAATTAAACCTAAACCTAAAATTCTATTAACTTTTTGTTAAGACACCTACACATTAAAATAAACCTTGTTTAATAGCCTATCTAATCTGATAATGAACATTTAGATAAAGTTAAATTAAAAAAAAAACTTAGAAGAAGAGGAAAAACTCAGACAAAATTTCAATCTTAACTTTATTTTTGCTTTTCACATCCTAAACAAAAAAACTATTTTTTTTACAAAAATTGTTGAAAACATAAAATTAATAATCCGTGGATCCACTTAAGACTCTCCTGACACATCTGCAGTGATTCTGCATACTCAAAACAAGGTGTCAATATCCTGTTGTGGAATACTGTCCCAAGTCATTTTAAGATGCAAGAAAAGCTGGTTTTCATCCTCAATATCTTCAGGGAAATTCCTAAGAGCTCTTCTCAGAAGCATATCCCAGGCATGCTCATAGGATTTAATTTAGGGGATTGTGCAGGCCAGTCTAAAGCTTGGATATCATGCTGTTGTATCCAACTTGTGACGATACGCGCCGTATGTGGACGGGCATTGTCGTACATTAGCTGGAAATTTTGTCCCATTTGTTGTCTGTGGGGCAAGATTACAGGCTCTAGCACCTCTTCTCGGTATTTTAGAGCAGTCATATTGCCTTGTATCCAAGAGTGATAAAGATAAAGAGTGAACAAAGTTCGATCTGTCCCCACATTGCTAACTGGGGGACAGATCGAACTTTTTTTTCCTATCTGTCCCCCGATGGGGACAAAGCGGGGTGACAGATCGGAATAATCCCAAAAATTGTATCAGATCGTGACGTCATGAGCAACTTCAACGCATTATATCGTCGTCATTCTTCGTTTACGAGAAAAAAGAAAAAATACGTGTCAAAAATTTATTGATAATTTATAATCTATCTGACGGACTAATTACATTTTTTGTCGTCTCGCCTATTCTCGATCTTCTGAACATGTTAAATAGGGATGAATTGGTATTCTTAAAATAAAAATACCTACTTCTTTTTCTTTAATACTGCACACTGGAAGGTTTAACTGTGTTACAATGGCATGCAGTTACTGCTTTACTCTTGTGAAACAGCAAAATATTACAAACCCTTTTCCTCATAAGTAGCTAACCTTGAACAGAAAAAAAGCTTTTTTCCAAAAAAAAAAGATAACCGACTTCAAAAACTAAAAGCACAACAAAAATGGCTAATTCGGAAGTCGCGGTGGCAACCCAAATCGACCGGCAGAAGAGAAGCCACCGACTTCCGAAATAACTATTTCGGAAGTAGTTGTTTTTAGCTTTTAGTTTTTGAAGTCGGTTATCTTTTTTTTTTTTGGAAAAAAGCTTTTTATTTTTTACTTTTTAGTTACGAGTCCAAATGTCCGACTACGTTTTAGAGTAACTTTCAAAATAAAACTACTTATCATCTTATAAAGTGTAAATGGCACCATGCGCGCAACGTCACAAGATATCCATGAGTGTTATATACTAAAACCTTCCCCAGAATGTAACGAACACTTTGCTGAAAACCGCATCAAAATCGGTCTAGCCAAACGCGAGATAATCGCGGACAAACATACATACATACAGGTCGAACTGAGAACCTACTTTTTTTTTAAAGTCGCTTAAAAATATGTTGAGGTAGGTAATTTACGGCGTTTGTCCCACAAAGCAGAGCAGATATTATTTTATTATCTAGGATTTTACAAACCTGTATGTGATGTACCGCTTGTTCCACGCTTGCTGCAAGATGTATCTTCTGGTCCTGGCTGACATGGGGGATGTTTCAATGTCTTTCACTCCACATCGCTTTTTATTGAAGAGCTAGAACATAACAATGAAATCATAATTTTATTATAATCACTTCTACTAAACTCGATCGAACCGTAAAGCGTGGTCCTTCCTTGATTTCGTGCAAACAAGATGGTTCAAAAGTTTTTCACATTCCCTTTGATTCATCACGATTATCGTTAATCAAATACACGGTTGGTACCTGTTTCGTCTCTTCATCCAAAGTGCCAGATTCAGGCAGGCCAGCAAATGCTTGCATCTTCTTCAGCGCTTCGGAGAACGAGCTGATCGTGTAGGCGGTATCCGCGTCGTTTGGTACCTCCGGAAAGTAGCCATATTTTTTTAGGAAGTTGAACTGCAAATTAAAGAGATGAGTTAATGAAGTTCTGCTTCCATATTAAACAATGTAAAAGATACCCTACAATCGAGCATCTCCATGAATGTCAGTTATTATCGTGAATGCATTATGAACTCGCAGTCTCTGAACATAAAAAGTAAGGATCAGCTTAATAAATATATTCTTCGTGTTTTTTTTAGTTATGATAGATTCATGGTGCAGTCCTTGTCCAGACATGAGAGAGACATAGAAGCCAATAATATGTAACAAACAGCACAACAATCATAGTCAGTCAGGGGTGCTGAACAAAACATCTGTTCTTTGGTCAAAGGGGTACAAATGACGTCCACATTATGAATAAATTTTGTTGTGCTCAAACAAAGGCCGATGTGTGGCCGCCTGTTTCCGGTGTAAATCAGAAACAGAGTAAAACTTACAAAAAGCGTTATTATCGTAGCTTCGTTAGACTTATCTCTCACTAGCTTTTGCCCGCGACTTCGTCCGCGTGGAATAGTTCCCGTTCCCAGGGGATTTCCGGGATGAAAATTATCCTACATCCTTTCTCAGGTCCCAGACTACCTATATCTGTACCAAATTTTATTCAAATTGGTTCAGTGGTTTAGGCGTGAAGACAGACAGATGTATACAAACAGAACAGACAGACAGACAGAGTTTCTTTAGAGTTTACTTTCGTATTTATAATATTAGTCCGTCCGTAATAAAAGTCTGACCTCAAAAGAAGAAGGTGACTGCATCCGAAAACTAAATCAAATATTATGTAGGTAATACATTTGAAATATGATTTTTAATTGTATCTATCTCTCGGAATCCTGGCAAATAAGAATACAGGTAAAGGCAGAATTTTACTCATGATGATAGAACTACTCATTACTTTTCACTTCCAACAGGGTGTGAAATTCACTATTTCGATTTGCAACTTATGTAGGAAGGTCAAATCACTTCAATCAAACATCTTGTTCATTTATAAATAGTAGAGTAAGTAATACATACATACAAGTATAAAGCACGTGTTATCTATCAAAGCAAATCTTTGTTTTGACGAGCCCCTAAAGTCTATACATGTCTACTGTAGTTTGGTATAAAGATAACACTGACCTGCTCAGGAGTCGGCGAATGTGGTTCCACATATATCGTCTCGCATGTCACAGCACTGTAAAACAAGGTAAGTAAGCAAAAAACACTCCGAACGTACATGTTTGTTGGTAGAATGACGATTGCTCAGTGGGCTGTAGGCACTGGGCCGCCGACCTTTGGCTTCAGATAATGAATAGCTACATACGGTGATCTGGTTATCGACCTTCGACGGAAGATCGGTTGCTTGTGTTTACTGTAAATAATGTTTGTGATAAAATTATATAGTTACAATATTAACGTCATTGTTTTGTGTCGTTTGAACATAATACGTCACTCGGTAGTGTAGACCGTAGGAAGGTGCCTATCTTAAAACGTATCTGGTCTATCACAGGCATAAGGAGAACTACCCACTGTTTTCCTATGTTACATAATTGTGCCTCAGCTCCGTGGAGCATCCCTATTGCCACTAAAACTTGTCCACTACAGGGGTACAAGTTTTAATAGGCCCTCTGGAAGAAAACTAAACGTCTGATAGCCTTCTAAACCTCGTAGAATTATCTAATTCATAAATAACGGTGACTTATTTATTTATATAAACGACACGTACAATATTACACATAGCTTTAAATAATAATAATTATGATGATATCGAGGGGTGAAAGGCTATTTGGTTTAAGCGACATCTGGGGCGATATTGAGTTATATATATATTCGGAATCAGCGAATTTTTCTCCGTCGAATGATGCCGGATTCATTAAAATCGAAGCACTTTTTTGGCGTTTAAAACAATACTATTTTTGGGCTGTTTCCAAAGTGACATTGTATTAACCGACGTGAATTTTGCATTTTTTTTTTAATTATGTACATGAACCATACAATCATATTAAAAACCGAGACATAAACCAGTTACCCTTTCCTAGATAAATAATTCATTATGAGTTAAAGCGTTTTTCCTGTTTAAATTTTTTGTTAAGACGTAATTTAAATCATTTTGACTTCCACCAATTACTCGGTGTAATGCCACTTAAACCATTTGTCCGTCACCCAAATACGACACCGAGTGTCGCTTAAGCTCTTTCAGCGGCATCTATTTTCCACACAGGGTGATACTTAAGCCAAGTAGTCGTTTTGTTTCAGATATTTTGTTAAAAATGCATGTCGTTTAATACAGAGGATAAAATGAAATGATGAATATTAAATCATTTTTCCAGTATTAATAAAAATACGAGTCGGTCTTTCAGTCATTAAATTTTGATATGATACATTTCAAATAAGTCACATCATACCATATTTATTTCATTTCCCGGGTGGTGAAAATCGTGATCATTCAACTGGACTGCCGCGCGCCGGCGCTTCAGTCGAACTCTAGAGTGCATGACGTGACGCGCAGTCACCACCAGAGTTCACGTACACACAACAACATGGTCTAGGGATATATAACTTTTTTAAATAAAGTAAAAAATACTGGCCTTACAAAAAAACTATTGATGACAGATTATAAAAACATTATTAACTTCCTTTTTTTAAATTCAAAATTGTATATAAAACCTTTTGTTTTAAGATGAAATTCGCATTCATTAAATTTCTTCCAAGAAGTAAATCTTTACGAACTTCTAACTATATTAAAACTCGGTTTTAATCATACCACGTAGACACTTGACCAGGAACGAAATGTTAAGAGCAGTGGGCATGATTCAAGCTGGCGCTACCCAAATTGCGGTTTCTGAAGCCATAAGGACCAGTCAGAGCGTTATATCCAGGCTTTGGTCACGTTATCGTGTCACGGGGGAAGTGGTGTAACGGCACCGAGGACCTCAACGCATTACAACACATGTACAGGACTGATTCATAGTAGGTAAATGCTGCACGAAGTCAACCAAATGTAACGGCGATGCAATTGGTTCAAAGGCTACAGAGAGAGTCATGGTTTGCTGGTAAGCAGTCCAAATGAAAGAAAACGACTGCATGAAGTCAACCTACGTGCTCGTGGACCACTTTTGGTACCAGCGCTAAGGAGAGGCAATCGAGGAAGAAGATTACAATGGGCTATTGCACACTAAAACTGGAACCATTCTCAATGGTCACTTGTGCTTTTCACTGATAAATCCAGGTTTGGTTTTCATCCTGATTCGCGAAGAGTACGCGTTTAGAGAGAACCTGGACGTTGGAATCGACTGCAGCACCCACAACAAGTTCATGCATATCAAGGTGACACGATTATGGGTTGGGCAGGAATTCGTCTCGGCGGTAGAACGGACCCCGTTTGGATACAAGGCAATAATATGACTGTTCTAAAATACCGAGATGAGGTGCTAGAGCCTGTAATCTTGCCCCACAAACAGCAAATGGGACAAATTTTACAAACTTGGTTACAGCATTATAATATCGAAGCTTTAGACTGGCCTGCACAATCCCCTGACTTAAATCCCATTGAGCATGCCTGGGATTTACTTCAGAGAAGAGCTCCAGCTACATATCTCTTGCAAACACTTTGGAGCCCTTGTTCCGCTCAATCGTCTCTTTGATGTGGTTAGCATTAAAGAGACGTATATCGTGCCGCAAGGATTTTGAAATTTGTCTATTGAGCTGCCCATATGACTCCACGTCACCGGAGGACTGCAGTCTTAACGAGCGTCGTTCAGCCATGAGGTTTAGAGTGTCGTTGGAGAGTTTCTGGGGTCTTGTTGAACGGCGAGGTCTAAAGAACTTAGAGCCCACCGTTTGGACAGTTTCTACGAGCCTGTTATTGATCTCGTCCACCGATGCAAAATTCTCCAGACATTCGAAGCGGTTAGACAGCTCGAGTTGAAAGCTCTCGGGGTTTTGAATATGGACGCGAGCTGGTCGGAGCGTGGACTTTATCAGGTTGGACCTTTCAAGTTTAACATTAATATTCAATGAGCCTCTTACCATTCGGTGATCACTTCAGTTTTTTACCCTGTGAATCACGGAGACATCATTGAATATTTGTTTCTTGTTGGTCATGATAAAGTCTATCTCATTTCTCGTGGAACCATCGGGACTCATCCAGGTCCATTTCCTGTGCGGTGGTTTCTGAAAGAAAGAGTTCATCATAAAAAGTCCCTCTTTCTCCAGAAAATCAGCCAGCCTCTGTCCCCTGGGGTTCCGTTGTCCATATCCAAATTGCCCCATTCTCAACTCATCATCGCTTCTATTGCCTAGCTTTGCATTGAAGTCCCCCATTAAAACAGTGAAGTGGGTCTCGGACGTATGTATGGCCCTACTGATGTCCTCATACATAGTCTCCACTTCATCATCTGGGTGTGACGAGGTCGGTGCGTATACCTGAATGACCTTCAGCGAGTATCTTTTGGATACTCTGAGTATTAAGTATACGACCCTGCTCGAAACACTTTCGATGGTACTTATGTTGTTAACGAGGGACTTGTTGACGAGAAAACCGACACCACCTTGAGACTGTTGGTCGCCCTCCCGGTGGTAGAGTAGGTTACCGGACCTTAGAGTTATGGAGTCCTCACCCTCTCTGCGGACTTCAGATAACCCCACTATATCCCAGTGTAACCTACTCAGTTCCTCTTCCAGCTCAACAATTTTCTCGTCTATCCTCAAGGTGCGTATATTATGTGTTACCAGGGCCAGTCTTCGTTTGGGGTGGTAGCCGGACGTCTGCCGGTGATTCTTAGCACCCCCTGCTCCGCCGTTACCGTAACCGCTACCGTAGCCAGGAATAGCGGAGCTGCCGGGGACTGGGGGCCTGGTCGTTTTGGTGTTTGCCATAGGGGGAGTTTGCCCATAATCGCCACGCTGGGCAGGCGTGGTGGCGATCGCAGAAAACGTAGCTTCGCGACAAAGACGCTGCTGCCCATCTTCACCCTGTGCTATTTTGGCTACGTTGCATTTCGAATGGTTATACCGCCATTTATCGGTTCCGGTACCTTAGTCGGCTCTTACGACACCTGGTACAAAGGAGGGTACTATTCTATTCTGCCGGTACCCCACGGCAGTTTTTATAAAAAAAAAATAGGGGTATTGTTTAAGTTTTGATGTTTCAAAAATAAAGTTAAGATTGGAATTTTGTCTGATATTATCCTCTTCTTTTAAGTTTTTTTTTAAATATAACTTGATCTAAAAGTTTAATATCAGATTAGATAGGCTAATAACCTATCACAAACCTAATAGCCTATAACAAGGTTTATTTTAATGTGTAGATGACTTAACAAAAAGTTAATAGAATTTTAGTTATTTAGGGTTAATTGAAATATCCCTGGACCATGTTGATGTGTGTAATTATATAATTGATGTTCCTATTGAGACTGTTCTATATAATTATTATTCTAAATAAATACTTTAACTGATGTTGTACTTATTTATTCAATATAAGCACCTGAGATTTTCGGTGGTTGCGATATATCGAGGTTGTTTTAACAGCCATTGATAGTATTAGATGTAAAAAAAATGTAACATCATACGTAACAATTTCAATATTATATGTCACATAAGTAAATTAGCCTGCCAGTCATTTTAGTCTAAATTGGTAGTTGAGATAAATAGCTTGCTACTATTAATTTTGGGCTACGTCACTTCATACTTTTTGGCTTCCTCTGAAAATGTACTGCGTCGTCGCTTAATTTTTTTTCCCTGTAGCCAATTGTAGTAATGAAGTAACTTAAATCTTTTTTCCATACTCTAAAGAATAGGGCCTTAAGGCAGATTGTATTAAGCGACATTTATCTTTGTAATTAAAAGTCCCTTTTATTTCGTAATAGCATCAACAACTCGACGTTTTTAATTGAATTTCAATCAAGTTTACCTCGTTTAAATAGCTTAAGAAGTTTTTTTGTTATGATTTTTTTTTCAAAATTTCAAACTTTAAATGGCTCTCCTGTAAAGTTGCAAAAATGTCGCTTAAAACAAATAGCCTTTCACCCCTCGATATGATGCCGCCATTTTGTGGGGAATCCCGAATCATGACAAAGAATTATCTTTACAAAGAGTCTCTTTATCACATTGATATTCCCGACCGACGGCCGGCTGTCGGGCTGGTATTGTCTTTCTATTGTGTCTCGAATCAGGTGTGTTCGAAGGTTTAATATAGTTTATCGGTTATTGTTTTATTTACGTACTTGTTTATTATACATTGAAGACTTTTCTTAACAAAGGCAACTATAGTCGTCAGGATGTGGATATCCGTATTATTATTATAAATGCGAAAGTAACTCTGTCTGTCTGTCTCTGTCTATCTGTCTGTCTGTCTCTTCTTTACACTCACTGAATTGATTTCAATGAAATTTGGTACAGGTATTCTGGGACCCGAGAAATGACATAGGATAGTTTTCATCCCGAAAATCGACGGAGACGGGAACTATTCCACGCGGACGAAGTCGCGGGATAAAGCTAGTTTTAAATAATTATGTTAAATTAATGAAAAACCTAAACTAAGACAGGCATAAATCCGAACCTTCATGGTTGTGGAGTTACAACAAATGTCCCAAACAATCACAAACTCTTTTCAGAAAAATTGACAGGTCGGTTTGGTTGGTCGACTGATTATCTGAAGTACGTTGATCAAGATATTTTTAGTCAAAGTTAATATGGCTAGAGTATTTCGGAGATTTTCTACTTCGTTGCCAAGTCTGCAGTCGGAGGACCAGTTCAGACCAATCACAACTCCATCAAATCTATTTTATTCATACGAAGATGAATGTGGTGTAAGTGCAGTGCCACTAAAACCTAGGCCTTTTGTAAGTACACTTTTATTCCTTCATATAATACCAGCCTATTACCACACTATTACTGTCCCACTACAGGGCAAAGGCCTCCTCTCATACAGTCATACGGACATTTTTCACACACAGTCGTATCTTTTTAACATTGTGTTTTTTGCTAGGAATACTATGTCAAAGTTTGTATGTGTGGTGTGCTTGTTACTCTTTTAGGCAACTTTGCATCTTCTACTCAAAACTTCTGAACGGGTTTTGATAAAACTTGTTGATGAAGCGGAGCACAGTAATCAAAACCATAACATAACGCGAGTAAAACCGCGGGGACAGCTAGAGATAAATAAAGACAGGAAAAGTTTGTAGCAAACATAATTTTGCTAACCACTGTCCTAGAAAAAAATCACAGATTTGATGAAGTAAACCGTATGTCGCAGAAGCTGCGGTGGTTGCAAGGCTACAACCACAAAGTAGGGGTGATCAACCTGAACGACAAGGGCAGCACCACGCTGTTCTACGCAGCCTCCAACTGCGGCGTACTTTACAACTGGAGCACCAACCATATGTGGCTGCTGCAGGGACATGTGAGTTCCTGGTGCAATGTCTTGGCTTATAGATAAGTACTGAGTTATTAATGAAACGTTACCCACCTCGTAGGGTGTTATATCGCTGGTCTTGCAAAACCCGCTAGGAGATGATTCTACTCACAAAAACAAACAACTTTTATAATGGAACTCTGAAATCACGAAAAAAATATCTGCTGTTTTTAACAAAACCGCAAAGTGCAAAAGTGCTTTTGTTCTATTTAATTTTTTTTTCGCAAACTATAGCGTCTCCCCACGTTTGCCTAGTTGCTAGAAAATGCTCCTTTTAAATCCCAAAGGATGGAAACCGTCGCGCATCGCCCATCGGTCCGCAGAATCAGAGATGCCTACCCTTATTCTGTACCGCCAAGTCTTCATACCAAATTCTTCTTACAGCGACACATAGTCACAAACATAGCTTCAGACGCAAAGGGCGAATGGCTGGTGACAGCCGACTCTGGGCCTGAAAACGTGATCATCATCTGGGCCTTCAAGGATCTGTTTCCCCAGAGAACATTTTTCTCGCCGCATGGACACTTCAAGATCGCTAAAGTAGCTCTCAGCGCTGATGCTAAGTTCTTGCTTACGTTGGCCTACGTATCTCAGCACCTGATAATTCATTGGTGGATATGGTCTTACGGTCAAGATACTCCTCACGGTAAGGCGTGAAAGGTTCGTTTCATCACACACACACTCACAAATTGAAGCACTTGTGCGCACACACACGCACACACATATTTTTTAAAGTGACCACATGTTTTTTTTATTTTGATTTTGAATCACATGCATATACATACAACGTAGATCATTCTTAGATTGTTTAAAAACGAAGTAATCTCCAAATATGATATTTCAATAAGTCTATTTTTTCCAGCGACATTTGAAGTCAGCCATATGCCTAGAGATGCTGTCATAGAAGTAGGTTTTAATCCTTCGGATTCAGCTCAATTTCTGCTAATGACCAGAAACAATATTTATCTAGGTGATGCGAGTGTAAGTACCTAAGTAATACTAAGCAGCGAATCACTGGCATTTGATGAGCCTCAGCGTTTTTTCAACGTCTTAGACCGTCTGAGCGTTTTTCTACGTCTGAGACATTAAACACGTGACGTTAATGTCTGAACGTTGTTAATCTTTAACAATATCAATGTACGCAAGGTAGACGTTGGAAAAACGGCAACGCTCGTAAAACGCCAGTGGGACAGCAGCCGAAGTGATAGCAAGAGTGCTTCTCCAAAGAACCACTCTGTCTCCAAACATAAAAATATGTCAATGGCATAAAAATCATCGTAGGATTCCTTAATTATCTTTTGAGGTACATGAAATCAAACCAACAATTTCTTTAGAGCAAAATTAACTATGTTGCTATCAAACATAATAACTATCTAGTTTTTATTCAGCCAAAATGAAAATCACGCTGCATTTCGCATCATCCAATACTTCATATTTCGATTTTGGCGAAAAAAAAACGAGATGTTATTATGTCATGGATACGCAACCCTAACACACCTTATTCTATAGCTTACAATAAAACTTGGAGTAAAACAATGACCTAATTGCAGTCGGTCATTACGGTAGAAAGAGGAATAGAAAGAGTGACGGACAAATGGCAGCTCAAGCTGAATCCTCAAGAAAGAGTGAATCCGGAGTATGGAAAGCTGATGTGTTATACGTTTGTGGAGAGCACTTCTCAGATCATCGTGGGCACCAGCCGCGGCGCAGTTTTACTGTATGGGTACACGATTGAGTACAATACCAACGTCGACAGCCATGATATAGACAAGCTCAGATACATCAAGATGCTCAAGTTGCAGAAGAGGATGATTAACTGCATTAAGAATGTTGATGGGTTAGTTGCCATGCTTACTTCGGCGCCTTCTCTTCCCCACTATCTATATATGAATGCAAAAGTTACTCCGTCTGTCTGTCTGTCTATCTCGTTTTCACGTCATAACTACTTCATAAATAAAATTTGGTACAGAAGTAAGTAGTCCATAGCATGAAAAAGGACAAACGATACTTATCACAAGATAGCATCTTATTCCAAAAACCCCATGGAAACGGGAATAATAAAGAGTTCAGTCAAGCGGCTCTTTATTTCTTGCTACCAGCAGTCATCCAACCGCGCCCTAACCTAAGGCCATACCTCTTCACCAGTGTGGTAGTATTGGGCAACAGCGCCGGCGAGATCTACTTCTACGACGACCAGCTCAAGCTCATGTACTGGGTGCACGGCTTCACCGTGGACCGCGTCAAGGGGCTCAGCTTCAACCTGTCCCCTAGGAGCTTTATGATCCTGGATCCTAAATGTAAGATGACAAAGCATTTATTTCTATTAACCCATTTACTGGTAGTTTTGAATTGCCAGGCCTCGGTCAGATTGAAAGCTATTGTTGTTGTTTAGACCGTAACTGCCTATGAGACTTCGCAACCTAGGTGAGGTACGGCGGGCTAGACTCATTGTCAGACTACCTAGCCTCTGTATGACTACCGGTTACGACTGTCCTAGGGCATTTGTGTGTAGATAAAAAAAAACATTATTTCGTTTCCATCGTTTTCCTGTATTTGTATTTGAAACCAGACGTGATCTATACTTAGATTTATATAATATAAACTGTTAAAGCCCGATTCCCGATTCCGATTTATACACGTTTTATATTTGGGTGAATATCCCGGCGGAAAATTTTACGTGTCCACCTTGAGAATCAAGGTGTTAAATTGTAGGATTTTTTTCTTATATTTTTTATAGTATAACTAGCAAAGCCGGCGAACTCCGTTTCGCCACCAGATGGCTTCGTTTTATGTAACATTTTTTTTTTGCTATTAACCTCACGGAGCCCTATACCTTTCCAACGAATGCAAAACCGTGGAAATCGGTTCGTGCGTTCTGGAGTTATAGCGTCAGGAAGGAAAACCCGACATATATTTTTTTATATATGACTATAAATAGTCAGAGAAAAAAAAAATATCCTCTAAAATTCAAGTTTGGTGGCTTGTCCCAGTTCCATTTTTTTATACAATTTATTTATTTTATTTATTTACTAGCTGCTGCCCGCGACGTTGTCTGCGTGAAGGCTTCAGCTCCGCCGCCGTAGGTGATAGCGTGATAATATGTAGCTTATAATTATGTTGACCTGACCTCTTAGTAATATTCATGCAAAATTTTAAGTAAATCCATGCAGTCCTTTTAGAGATTAGCCCAGACATACATACAGACAAACAAACAACAAAAGATATTTAACGTTCTCTCAAATTTAAACGGTTGGTTCGAAAAAAAAACATGATGGTAGTCCTTGGATTGAACCTTAAAAGAAAGCTAAGTATAACGGCTCAGATGAAATCGTTGTTAAATTGTTAATGCGATGTGTTTCGTTATGGAATCCTAGTCTGACACGCGCTTGACCAATTTTTTCTACATTTCACGATATAAAAAAATATTAACGATTGTGAATTGTTACAAAACGTCTCTGTAAACTACGTTTGTAGTTTTGCTCTCAGCAGCCTAAATATACAGAGAATCAGGACTCGTGTCGTGACGCGGGAGCAAGCGACGTACAGCTGCCCGTGTGAGAAGCAGCTCGTCCTGAAGTCGACACCCGCAGCCTTCAGCGTCTGCTCCTGCGACTTGTTGATAGTCATGGCGAACTCACTCACTCACAGGGAACTGCACGCGCTTGAATTGGAAGGGAGTTTAGGAATCCTACGGGATAATGTGTGGAGTGTTTATGGACGTATAAACTACTTCGTTTCCCTCAATTTCCGAGAGAATGCGTTCGTTGATGTCTGCAGCTTGATCATTTTTGGGTGTTAAAATGGCTCGCTGTCACACCCAAGAATTCTATTGGTATTTTATTCGACTGATGTCCCCATGCACACAACAAATGAGTTCTTCTAAGAAGGCCACCACTCTACCGAGGGACTCTGGGAGCAGCACCTGTTCACCTCTTTCCTAGAGTGGTAGAGTGCCTTCGCCGAGACTTAGAAGGTCATCTAAGAATTCTTGAGCACGTGGATTGCCACCGAGCTGAGCTCGCATATTGATGGTCAAGCGCGGCCTTTGAATTTGTGACCACAACGAATATCGTTTCAACGAAGCATTCGCCTCATCAGCCCTAGACCCCCGCGTCACCACAGGGAGTGTTTGCCGGAAATCGCCACTGATCAGAACTGTAACACCACCCATCAAGTGTTCATTCCTGCGGTTGTCCTGCAGAGTTCTTTCTGTTCACGGCCTCCACTGCTTTCCTATTAGCCATCGTGCACTCATCCCATACGATCAGAGAACAATCCCTGAGCACATGTCCCTTGTCACTGTTACGGGATACCCCACAACAGGCATTTCGGCGCTTTCTAAATCTATGGGTATTTTGAACATGGCATGCGCTGTTTTGCCACCAGAAAGCAGTGTAGCAGCGATTCCTGACGATGCTTCAGCAATGGCAATTTTGCCTTGCGTCCTGATCTCTGCAAGGATACCAGTGATAATGAATGTTTTCCCTGTTCCATCAGGAGCATCCAGGAAAAACATTTTACCCTGGTCGAGCCCAATGCTTTCCAGAACAGTGTCATATATTTGTTTTAGCTCTGAGGTGAACCTAGGCCCGTATTAATAGACGTCACTCAACTCCGAGACACTCTCAAGTATTTGCTGTCCTTGTCATTCTAAAGGAAAAAAATAAGGACAGCAATAAACTTGAGAGCGTCTCAGAATTGAGTGACGTCTATTAATACGGGCCCTAGTGACGTGGTCATTTCGGATAGTGGTCATTAAACCCGAATCGTAATTGGTTTTGGCGGTGTACTCCCGATTTCCACGGTCTTGATGTGGTAATGATCTGAGAGCTCGCAACCCGTACTCTACCAGTGGTTTACCGCCGATTGAAATGACCACATCTTGAAGTGAACTGAGACGGGTGTTCAGCATGCGTTTATCAGTTGCTTCGATTTCACCTTCAGAAGCACGCCTCAAAGCTCGTAAAAAGTCCTCGAACAGAAGATGGCGGTACTTCTCCCACAAAGCTACCGGGTTCGCAACTCCACAAAACACCAAAATGACGGCAAACAGATGACGCATGCGACTGGGACTGTCATCATCATCATCATCATCATCATCATCATCATAATTAGGTTTACAACGACATGAACATTTATATTACTGACAAAGCAATAATCACACAGATAAATACCGAACAAAAGTATTAACAGTCAATGTTTATTCAGTACTAAAAACATGAAATTGATGAAGGAATGATCATCATCATTGAACCGACTTTAAAAAAGTAGGTTCTCTGTTCGACTTGTTTGTATGCATGTTTCCCCGCCTTCATCGAGTGGTACCTCCACTCGATAAAGGCTGCTCCCGGAAAATGTGTGGAAAATGAAGCTCTCAGCTTAAGTTATTTTATACATTGAAATCAGTGATAGCTTTGATTGCCACATCAGATCTATCTAACCTTCGATCTTATAAACCAGAAAATGCCTATCAGACCGAACAACTTTGCTAAGACGTCATTCTTATTTAATGTGTTATGGTGTAGTTGGGTGCTTGGAGTTCCACGTTAGGTGTTGGTTCTAGGTCTTCAATATTATGCATCAACAGAGAGTGCTCATCAGGCTGAACAACTCTTGCTAAGACGTCATTCTTATATGTGTTCGGTATAGTGTACGTAGCCGGGCTCATGGAAGTCTACAACAGGTGTTCCAGATCTTCAATTTGTATACGTCAACAGAAAGTGCTCATCAAGCTGAACAACTCCTGCTAAGACGTCATACTTATATATGTTATAGTTAGCTGGGCTCATGGAGTTCCACCTCAGTTGTTCCAGATCTTCATATTTATTCTTTCAACAGAAACTGCTTATCACGTGAAGCAATTTTTGCTATGATACCATTTTTGTATCTCTTATAGTTAAGCTGGTCTGTTGCGGTCCTGCACCAGAAGTTCAAGTTTCCAGGATAAGTTATAGCCTATATGACGCCCAGACTTAATACCTATACAACAAAAAAAAATATTGAAATCCGTTGAGTAATTCCGAAGATAGCTGCTGCCCGCGACGTCGACAGCGTGAAGCCTCCAGCTCCTCCCCCGTAGGTGATAGCGTGATAATTTGTAGCCTATGTTTTGACCCGACCTCTTAGTAATATCCCTGCAAAATTTGAACTAAATCCATGCAGTACTTTTTGAGTTTATCCCGGACATACATACAGACAAACAAACAAACAAACAAACAAACAAACAGACAAAAATTCTAAAAACTATATTTTTGGCTTCGGTATCGATTGTAGATCACGCCTCAAGTATTCTTTTAAAAAAATATTCAATGTACAGTTTTGACTTTCCTACGATTTTATTATCCATACTAATATTATAAATGGGAAAGTGTGTCTGTCTGTCTGTCTGTCTGTCTGTCTGTTTGTCTTTCTTTCACGGCAAAACGGAGCGACGGATTGACGTGATTTTTTAAATGGAGATAGTTGAAGGGATGGAGAGTAACATAGGCTACTTTTTGTCTCTAAAATTGCGAGAAAGATAGAGTAAAACAACAATTCCATTTTCCCATATAAAAGTTGTCCATGTTTTGTTGGATGTCGTTGTCATAGTAACCGGCAAATCAAGCACAGAGAATATAATCACTACGTTATAAATCAAGTGTCAAAACAGTTACAACCATAGAGGTTACAACCCGTCAAACCTGACACAAATAAGTAATGTTTAATTGTTTTCAAAATACGAATGGAATCATTTTCATAAATCCAAATCATGCAAATAAAAGCCATTTAATACGGTTTGAAATAACAAAAAGGCGTGTAATATGCTGTAAAAAATAATACTGTAACAGCTTTTCTTATTTCCAACGTACAAAAATAATATTGAGATAAAAAAAATATCTAGATTTAAAATATTTACTAGCCTTTGCCCGCGGCTTCGCCCGCGTGGATGTCGAACTTCTACCTACTATTTTAACCCTTTAGGGCTATTTTTTATATTCTTCACAAAGAATAAACCCTCCAAGTTTAATGTATTTAGTTAGTTATTGTTATATATTAACAAACAGGTTGATATCAGGCAGTGAGTTTACTATTATATACATACTAGATGACCCGGTGAACTTCGTATCACTTACCTATTAATGTAAACAAAATTTATTTAGACCATATCACCTTTATTCATAAAAGATTTGTATCGATTTCCCCCCCCCCCCCCTACATAATCACAATCTAGATTCACGTGTATATGAGTGGCCTAATAGTTGTTTAGTAATCTGGCAATTCTGGCATACTGTCATTGTCGCTGTCACCTAACTTTTGAAGAAATGATCGTTGAAAGGAAATGTTATGAAATGGGCTTTTAGTTTAAAAAAAAAGTCCAGGATGGCCATACAAAAACAAAAAAAATATTAAAATCAATCCATACTAATATTATAAATGGGAAAGTGTGTCTGTCTGTCTGTCTGTCTGTATGTTTGTCTTTCTTTCACGGCAAAACGGAGCGACAAATTGACGTGATTTTTTAAGTGGAGATAGTTGAAGGGATGGAGAGTAACATAGGCTACTTTTTGTCTCTTTCTAACGCGAGCGAAGCCGCGGGCAAAAGCTAGTATGTATATAGATTTATTTATTCACCAACTTACATTTACAGTTTACACCACACATATAAGTTATAGGCTTATATAGAAATAAATACAAACAGCAATAAAAACTTAACAGTAAACAGTAAACTTACAATACAACAAAATTATATAAAGTTTTATTATTAATTACTGGATACAAGTTAAACAAAGAGATTAAAAAAAAAGTTGTACACAGCAAATTAATTGTAAGAGATGGTGCTGGCGGTGGCAGTTGGTTCCAGGTACCGAGTAGCGCTACTCAGGAGCCTCAGTTCAGTACTCGCAAAGAGATCTAGGGACTCGTTATCAAGCAAAATGTCATTAATAAGGCTTAGGGCTACGTACAAAGGACTGGTCTTGAGGGCTACGGTACCAGATTCAGGTATCGCAAATAGAGGACGTTGGCGAGGTCGCAGTGTGTGTCTTATAGGTAGCGGAATTTTGAAAGAAATGTATTGTAGTAACGAGGAATTGAAGTGAGAAACACGAATTAAACGGATGATATACTTAAATAGAGCAAGATGTCTCCTAACTTCCAAGCTTTGGTATGTTACCATACCAAGTACAAACGGTGTTGGATACATGTAAGGGTAGTAACCATATAACTTAGAGTAAAGGTAGCGGACAAAAGATTTTTGTACTTGTTCAACGACCAAAGTATATGTTTTTTCGTGAGGATTCCAGATTGTACTGTTGGTTTCCAGTAAACTGCGGATGAATGCGTTATACAGTATAGGCGGCATCTACCTCACCGACCTGCATACCCGCTGCGGACGCCCATAGTGTACAATGGTGGCGATTCCCTTGTTTACTAATCTTTCTTTTCCATTTCATTAAGAAAAGGACAGAAGATAAAATATATAATGTTAATCCTCCGAACACACGTGATTTGAGACAATTGTGTCTCAGTCATCTTTCTATTGAGAAAGATTATAATAGCACTTAGCTGGCTGTCGGTTGCTTGTTGAAAGGTTAAGGCCTACTGACATCGAATATAATCATGTATACCACAGGCAACAAGCCGTGCCCCTGCTGGGAGAAGGTGGAAGTCCAGAAGGACCCGGAGACCGGTGAGCTGCAGCAGAAGCTGATCAAGATGCGCCTGCCCACCGACGCCACCGTCGGCTGCAAGTCCTTCCTCGTCAGGGACTTTATTGTTTGTAAGATTACTGCACTCACTTATGAAAAACACAGGCTATCTTGCAAGGTTTCGAAGCAATTTTCACGTAGATTTGGTCCTTTATTTTAACGATAGAATGACGTTAAAATACACTTTGCACAAAGCTCTTACTTGAATAGATCGAATTCAAAATTGTAATCTACAAGATCGCTTCTGAATTTTCTGGGTGAATTTTTTTACGTAGAGAGATTCTAATAAATGTTCTGAAAAAAAGCGAAGGTTATGTAACGAGCTATTTCGACCGCGACTTGTGACGGCAAGTAATAGCCAATTAGCAACCCACTGGAGTGGCAAAGGTTAAACGTCGAAGTGATGAATTATGTTACCTTGTCTTGCTACGTCATGTTGTATGTAACTGCTACGATTTAGGTACTCGCTACGCCGCCTAACCGTGCTACGCCGCTCTTGGTTCCACTCTGTATCCTTGCTAAGTTGCTACGCAGTATTTTTTTGCTACCCCGCTACACACTGCATCTGACTACGCCGACATTCATCGCTACGCCGAAATAGGTGTAACAAAGCTACAAGTCTACAACGAAGGTTTATTGCTACGAAATTCGTAGCTGCTTTGCTACGCTGCGGTGCACGCATGCTACATTGCTTTAAGATTCATTTTCTTTTTACCAAATGTTAGCGAACCTCATTGAACGGGTCCGTCCTATCCAACATAAAATTAAATGTTAAAGTCATTCTGCTTGTCTGTCTGACTGCTACGCTTTTACGGCTATACCGTGACCGATTTTAATAAAAATTGTAAGGGAGAAAGTATCGCACCCTGAAAAGTCGCGAGAATCACTCGCTTTAACAGTTTTTTTGTTACAAATTCTCCTTATTGCTATGCTACGTTGGTAACAAATTATAAAATGTTAAATGATCGTCACAGCCACATTCAAGCAAGGAGTAGGCTTCGTAGACTTCGTGACGGAGAAGTACAAGACTATCCTGGACCACAGGAGATCATGCATCATTTCACTCACCGTACACCCGGAGAAGTAAGTTCTATCATTTATTTGTTTTATTTGAAAGAAAAATGTAAGTGCAAGTTTCCTGGTGAATTTGTAAAATATCCAGCTTAGCACTAGTTTACTTCGAAATAAACTAAGATGTTGAAAGAAAAACAGGTCCGTAGTAAATACATCGACAAGAGTCATATAGTTTGTTATGATGACCACACACACCCTTCCTTGTCTAGCTACGCCTCACCTCTACATGACTCCCGGACATCGCTACGAGTATCGTCAGATCGGCGGGTATTTGTACCACTGGATCAAGTCCGGATCACGAAATGGGAGGGTTTTATTTAATAACTAGCTTTTGCCCGCGGCTTCGCTCGCGTTAGAAAGAGACAAAAAGTAGCCTATGTTACTCTCCATCCCTTCAACTATCTCCACTCAAAAAATCACGTCAATTCATCGCTCCGTTTTGCCGTGAAAGAAAGACAAACAGACAGACAGACAGACAGACACACTTTCCCATTTATAATATTAGTATGGATAAATAAAAACTTGAACCACCAAACTCACGGGAAGGGGGTTTATTTATCAATAAATAAAAATTTGAACTACCTACAGGTACCTCCTATGCGTCGGTTCCAAGGACGGCGCGGTGGAGCTGTACGACTTCGTTCGCCACAAGCTGATCAGGCGCCTGGACCTTCAAGAGAAGTACACGGTCGTGGAGCCGCCTGACGAGGACTCCATCAACTGCAACTACACGTACACCGTGCCTGAACTGTCTGTCACCTGCTTGAAGTACGCGCCCTCAGGTAAGACATATGCATGTTGTTCTGAGACAGTAAACACGCCCTCCGGCTAGCGCTGAAAACCAGCGCCGTGGACTCGTACCTGTGTACGGGCCCGGCATTATGCTGAGCGCTAGCCCTTTCGTGCAATAAGTTTTATATATAAATACCTACATTATGTTCTTTTGCTGTAAAACTTTAGCAACTTAGCATGTTTTTGTTACATAGCATTTAGCTTTTTCTTTCGTTACAAATCTTTAAAAATACCGGCTTTTATCTACTATATTTTGCATGTATCATACAGAAACCTTCCTCTTCAGTCACTCCTATTAAAATAAACCGCATCAAAATCCGTTGCGTAGTTTTAAAGATTTAAGCTTACATAGGGATATATAGGGACAGAGAAAGCGACTTTCTTTTATACTATGTAGTGATATTGTTTTTCACTGTCCTTTTTAATTACAGGGATAATGTATTTATTAAAACACACAATACAAAAATCCAACTCTTTATTAACGAATTCAACTCAAAACTGCTCGGTCTTAGGTTTGCACCTCGCTTGCGGTCTGAACACGGGCGAGTTACTGTTCCTGGACCCTACGACTATCGATGTCCTGGCGCCCTCTCCCTTCACCGACACCAAGGGAGAGATCAACTTGATCAACTACTGTGACGACTCTATTCTCATGGCTACCGCTGTAAGTTTATTGACTTTCGCAATTGTCGACCTTAGGCTGGCGCTGGCTACCAATGGCCGGTCGGTGCCGGCCATTGGTAGCCAGCGCCAGCCACTTAACATACTTTTTCATATATTTTGTATAGCCGTGCCGCACACATTTAGCCGGTAGCGGAAACTCGCTACAGCAGTGACCGCGTACCGGTAGTGCGCTACAGCCACCGGTGGCTGTGCTCGGTGGCCAGTTTGCGCGGCGCCTTTAGAATCAATGCATCTGATTCTAGACCCGTGTAAACCTCTATCTGTCACAGGTGCGCTGTTATCGGTCGATAACATTTTTTTTTTTTTTGGTGAGTGGGAAATCATCCAATGACTGCTCCCGTCCTGGGTGCGGCGGGAGGGCGTGTCAGACTCTTACTGACTAAAACCCACTCATGTTCCTTCGATTGCCCTTTACGTTCCAGGGTCACGGTGACTACTATACACATTCCGCAACCCCGGCAGGCGATCGGTCGATAACATCGGATGCGTTGGCGATATCTTTTGGCATTAGGGCGGCTGGGATGTCACTTACTGCTGCGATAATTATAGCACGATAAAAACATACTTTTTATTAATGTGTATAAGGAAATAGCTTTTGCCCGCGGCTTCGCTCGCGTTAGAAAGAGACAAAAAGTAGCCTATGTTGCTCTCCATCCCTTGAAATCCCTTCAACTATCTCCACTTAAAAAATCACGTCAATTCGTCGCTCCGCTTTGCCGTGAAAGAAAGACAAACTACAGACAGACAGACACACTTTCCCATTTATAATATTATGGATTGGGGCGCATTATCGCAATAACGCACTCGATATTATCGCACGATACTTTACACGGGTCTAGATGCATAGAGTTTAAGTCAGATCGGCTTTCTTTAATGTGTTTGTAACTTCAATCACAGGACTCGGATAGAACAGTTTGCGTTTACAAGTACTGCTGCACAATTTTCCAATGGCAGTTCGTCGGTAAATACCGGGCTCATTACAAGGATATTACTGCGCTTATCTTTCTGCCAGACAAGACCCCTACCGGGGAGTTCAGGCTCATATCGCTGGGCCTGGACCGAAGTATGGTGGAGTATGACATAGCTGGGAGTCAGAACGGCTTGCTCCAACTCGTGAGCCTCGACCGCGTTGAACAGGCTGCGGTCCCGCTGGATGCTATCGTCTGGCCCACGCCTGATGATTTAGACCCTGAAGAATGTAGGACAGATCTGCCGACTGTACTTATGGCAACTGATGAGGTAAGAAATCAGTTAATTAAACATACAGTACTAGTCTTTATTGATAAATTAATAACCGTACGAACCGTAGGAACCTCGAATGTTTTCCCGATTTCCCTTGCAGTAGGTATGACAATAAGGTATTGCTATTATTGTTATGCTTAAAGCTAACAATTTAATTCACGTCATTTATCATCCCACAGTTCAAATACAAGATCGTGAACTACAAAACCGGCATGACCCTGTCAACAGTGCTGGGTCCCCGGTACGACCATCCCGTCAGCAGAATGAAACTGATCCACAGAAGCCACGGTGAAGCCGGGCAAAAGTATCTACTGTTCTCTTGTGGAGAAATCGTAGGCTTGCAGAAGTTGCCTCTCGACGGCAACCCCTGGAAACATGTCGCGCTGCTGGGACATCCAAAATACGTAAGTTAAACGTACATTTATGAATTACTAGCTCGTACCCGCGGTTAAGCTCGGGTTAGAATGAGACAAAAAGTAGCCTATTTCACTCTCCATCCCTTCAACTATTTCCACTTAAAATCACGCGAATCCGTCGCTCCGTTTTGCCGTAAAAGACGGATAAACAGACAGACACTTTCCCATTTGGTATGGATGTGAAGTTGGTATATCATTTTTATGATTGCGATTTTAAGACTTCCTTAGATCAGAGCGTAATATTGTCCAGCATTCTCATTACAACGCAAAAAACTTTTTTGGATTGGACTAGTAACTTGTGAGAATAATGCGTTTAATAAGCTAACTCTTCAGTCGATCGCTATTTATTTAATCTGATATTTCTTTATTTAACCTTCATGCACAAGGGTAAATTTAATGCGCTAAGCATTTATCTGTAATTGTTACAGATTTTACAAATGTGTTTCCGCGAAGACCTCGGGATCCTGTTTATAATTGGGGCGAAAGACACCATCTTTTCACAATGGGGTGTAAAATACAGGTGAGCAGTATTTGTATTTCATTGTCTCTCACAATAAGGAGTTCAATACGCGTGTATTTCTTAGAGTTTCGATCATTCGTTCAAAATCGGAATAGGGGTTCCGCTCTACGGAGCTAGCACACCAAGGTTATAAATTCTTAATAGAAAATACGGATTTTTTATTTATAAACACCTAAAACGAATAAATAATAATACTTATTCAGGCAGGTCCAATCGCGTTTCGCTGAACCATTTTGGCCACACCTATACAGTTGTATTTCTATCAGCAACGTTTAGTATCATAGAGAAAAGCCGTCAAGATTGCGTAGTCCCTTATTTTACTTTTACGAAAATTTACTCTTCCCTATACTATTTATCAGAGCCGTAGAAACGACAGCAAAGAAGGGCGGAGGAGATCTGGACCCATACTACTGCCTCGTGGAAGACGGCCGGCCAGGCTGGCTGTTTCAGGAAATACGGGACCTGTTCTACTATATCCAGATCCTGTGCCAAGGCACCTTCTCCCCGGCCAGGAGGATAGTCAAGGATTATATACCGGTAGACTCGCTGCCTGACCTGATGAGGGCGTTAGGATACTTCCCATCGGAGTACGAGGTGGGTAGAACGTTTATATGATAATTATTTCGGTCTTTCGCTTTTAGTAATGAAATCATTAAAAATCATAAAATCATATTTATTTTGTAAATAGGTTATATAGTATAACACTTTTACACGTCAATATTTTTTTAAGCGAACGATCCGGCCGGTGTGTCCTAGCTGGACTGGTCTGAGAAGAAACATCCGAAACAAACTCAGAGAGATCTAATGATCAATCTTTGCCTGTAACGCCGCCATTTGAAAAATTTGAAAAACCTGAGTGTTCATAGATAGATGTTTAGAATATCTCTTAGGGACCCATTGCGCAGTAGGTTTTTCGTCAATCCATCAATGACGGAATATTGATTGTTCAGTAAACAGTTTGCACGATAATCATGCAACCATCATTCATAGAATTAGACGGATAGTCACAAACAAACAACGATTATGTTGTAATTGTAGTCATCATCCATGCTTTGTTTAAAGAAGTCTCTTTTCTAATATGTTCAGTACCTTAAACATAACATATATTTCTAGGTGGAAAATCTGATAGTTGAAGCCAAATACAAGGTATACCTTCAGAAGGCGGTGACAGAGATAGATTTCGAAGAGTTTGTGAAGTTGTACCTGAACCATCGGCCTGCGTTCGGAGAGAACTTCAGGCGTCTGCGCGGTGCCTTTTTCAATTTCGCCGAAATTTCTGCCGATCAAAGGGTCTACATGAAACGAGAAGACTTCATTGAAATGCTTTGTTCGCGTGGTAAGCCAAGCCCATCAGCGGCGCAACATGCATCGAACATTTAGGGCTCTTTACGTACGGCTGCAGTGCTACAGCGGTGCAGTTTTATTCTCAAATCGCGTGGAGCGGCAGCTGTCCTGTCGCCCGCACGCAACTAATGTGTCCGAGAACAAATATACGGGGGCAATAAATGTGTCGCGAATTCGCGATGCAAATGTGCTACATTCATTTACCGAGAGGCAAATATATGCCCTTTTATTGAAATTGCGACTGGTTGCTTTCAAAAGTCAACAACTTGAAACGAATTTATACATTTTGATAAAACATGTTTCAAACAAAACCTACATTAAAATAGAAAAGAACCGTATCCATATCGGTTCAGTATTAAGAGCTACAGTGCCGCAGATAGGCAAACAGATCAACACACATAGCGATCGAACTTCTCGACACCTCTTTTTGCGTCGGAGATTAAAAGTAAAAACTGACTGGATGGCCTTTTGTTGTACAGGTGAATGTTTCTCGCGCGAATTGTGCTGGTACCTGCTGACCATACTCTGCGGCCTCAGCTTCGAAGATAGAGCGCTCATGAACGAAGACGACTTCTCATTCCTACCAGAGGTAATAGGGGTGACGAGAGCATAAAAAAAATGGCATTCTGTTTAGTCCGTCTTGTAGATCGGCCAAAAATACGGGACAAGTATTTTTTGCTTGATCAAAATATTAAAAAAATACAAAGATAAAGAGCACCAAAGTTCCGGAGTAGGGGCTTTTGACGTCACCATCTTGTAAAAATTGTATAAAATCGTGACGTCACCAGGAACTTCAACGAACTGTGTCGTCATTTTACGTTTACAAGAAAAAAGAAAAAATGCGTGTCCTAAATTTTTTGATAATCTAACTGACGGACTAATTACTTTTTTTTCGTCGTCTCGCCTATTGTAATTTAATGCTTCGTATAAATTAAAGGCGTGTACATACCAACGAAATTTAAAACGCTATCTAACAAAATGTTCATTATATAGAGGCTTGCGCGCACGTCGCGCATCGAGCTTCAACGTGAATGTTAAATTGGGTTTTGTTGATTATTTATTGATACATTTCGTAAAGCACACGCCCTAAGAGGTACCTATATCATTTCCCATGTATCATAACTGCGTCAAAAACAGATACAAAAATACGTTTAAAAAAAGTTTTGAAAATGTGTTTTCCCTATTTAAATTCTTTATCTCAATGTAAGAAAAACCTTATAAGTATTTTTGCCTTTTAAATACCTATCCGTATGTTTTTCTTCTAATAAAATTGTCCTGAATGACTACAATAGCAGTGATAACACGGACAAAAAAAATACTAGTAGTACTATGGGCAAGAAATATTATTAATTAACAATATTTTGTTTGTTGGTGCATGCATACACGGCTCAACATTACAGTTTGGTACGAAAGCGCATTTGGAGGCTCCGAACTAATGACTATAATATTCTCTTTACAGATCATATACTTCGACGACCTTGTAGACGAAATAATTGGCATACAAGAACCGGACGGTGAAACTGTCTCTTATAACGCATTGCCCCGAGCTTCCTCCCACACTATCTCCTCAATAGATTCCGATGAAAAACTGAATTAATAAGTTATATAATATCTTTATTTTTATCTTATTATTTACTTTAATTACATTAATAATGTTATAATACATTAAATTTACATTTACAATAATTTGTAGCATTATTTAAAAAACTAACATTTCCGAATTCTATTAGGCATGTCTCTTCATAATAGCAATTATGAACTGTCCTGTTTGTAGTAACATTTTATAAATCAGAAGATAAAAAGAACACTACTTTAAATGCAGGCTAGTTACATGATGAAATTTCTATAAAAGTATTTTGCTAATAAATTAATAATTATGAGTGGTCACCAATAAAGTGAAAACAATGTTGCAGCATAAACACTAGTACGGTCAGCATCAAAAGTCGCTGAACACATTCAGATTTTCAAAATCACTATATACTATTATCATCTATTTAATGTGTTATGTTTAATGTTTTATGTATTTTTAATGATGTTCATTCAATACTGGCGCCTATCTCGTTGAGCGATTTATAGATGATAACAGTATAGTGTTTTAAAAATCTGAATGTGTTCAGCGACTTTTGATGCTGACTGTACCTTTAAAATAAATCCCCTCTGAAATGACTCTACAACATTAATTTCAAGAAACTAATAATTTTATGAAATTACATAGCTACACACTGAAAATATAAAATTATGGATTTTCGTGAATGTAATTTCATAGTGCATTAAATTAATTTCCTTACATAAATTCGGCTTAAAAAGTCAAGAATATTTGAACTTTCTTTATTGTTTAGCATGAATGCACAGCACAACCTTATCTATTTATTATGAGCACAGAATGGCAATGTGAAAGGGTCCTTGCCACAAAACAATTGAAATTTTGGAGAAAAAAGAACTTCCAAAATTTCTAAGTGACAATATAATCAAAAATGAATAATCCCAAATTCAATCAACTTAAATTAACAAGCAATTTCTTTTGGTCAGGTTGTATTTTAGCAATAAAAACTGGCACTGGGACTTTTTGTGACTTTAGATATAGTTAATACAATCCTCTTTTTGTTGGCACATAGAGGAATAACTTTTTTTTTAAATTATCTCTGCTCTTTGAAATTCACTGTTCACAATTTATAATAGATATTATATCATTGTATAAACCAAGGCTGCTCAACTCTATGCACATACATATGTATAATTTAAATTGGCCCACACAACACAGAAAAATTGGTTGGCAAGTAAGATAAAAAATCTGATTACTATGTTTGACCAAACTATTAAAATAGTTCAGCAGACTTGGTATATGCAAACATTTGGGTTTTCAATAATCTGTAGAACTTAAAAAACCAAATGTTTATAATATTTAAGAACTAAACAGAGGTCAGTTTGTGTTTTCAAAAATGGACACATTCCCACACCTTAAGTCAAACTATTTTTAAAAATTAAATTAGTTATACAGCTAAATAATCTAATTAAGTCGCATTTTATGAAACTGAAGTAATATTTACAATAGAATGAAGACCTAGTAAAGTAAATTAAAATGCTGAAATCAAATAAAATTACATCACTGTTGGTCTGTTGACCATAATTAATTAAGAACACATTAAATTAATGGTTGAACTTTACTAAAAACACAAAACTAAACTAATGCATTTGTAGCAATGAGTGGCAAATATAGACTAACTCCTTGAATGCACACTAAGGGCATAAACTCACTGTGTATTCCAACAGTCCACAAAGTTTGTTCAATATAAGCACAGTGTCTAATTGTCGGAGACTTTACGTAAGCAAACCTCAGTCTCTCTCAGTTTTTAACCGCTTAGCAGGCGTTGTGGTGCCGCTACTTTGGGAGTTTGAGTCTTCAGAGAAATTCATTGCTGTTGAGGTGAACTCTGTCGGCCCTTGAGAGTCACTCACTGTCGAGAAACCTGAAAATATTAATTTTATGTAAGTATTTAGTGTCTCAGCTGTAGTGTCTTAGCCATCTCCTGAACAATAACTTAAAGTAGTAATATTTTATTCTAAATGACATTACAAAGTACATTTCTACTTCCTTATTATCAAGTTGCAGATTTATTGTTACCCTGACCTACTTTATTTGTCCGAAAATCCATCATCTTAAAATTTTGGTAAACAGTCAGTCAAGACTGTTGTTTACTCACATGTGTTGGAGTCCTCAGCCATGCCAAAATTGGAGTTGGACGAGTCGTGCACCTTCTTCGGCGTCAAAGTGTTCTCCTTATTCTCACGTTTAGCCGCGTGTTTCTTTTTCTGCTCATTTGTAGATATGGGAACCCATTTATAGATTTTCATAGTCGTTTCTCCAATCGTCACCCATTTTTTCTCCCTAAAAATGAACAGGGTTTTATTTTATAATCTTTCACAAATTACAGAAAATGATTCCTACGAATATTCAACTTACCAATGGCGAACTTTTTCTACAGCTTGCATGACTCTTTTGATATCATCTTTGACTCGATTTCTAGTTTCTGCTCGGACAGAACGAGACATTGTGCTTCTTTAATTACGTTAGCAGTAACAGAAATCAGTAAGAACTTCCTTTGACAGAATAGAATAATATTTGTTTACGAAGAAACTGAACTAGGTTTGCTTCGACAAGCGGCTTTCTTCCTTGAATCATTCATCCGCTGAACCGCTGATCCGCCATTATTGAAATATTGACTGACTTTTTATAATCTGACATTTGGGAAATAATACGTTTAGTTACTACAACAGAATTTCATAATACATTGCTACAGAGAATAAAACAAACGAAAAAAAACATGTTTTGTTGAGTATGACTTTGTGAAATCGGCTAAAATAAATTCAAAAAATTAAAAAACATAGCCATATTATAAAAATAGAATACTTACCTAATCTAAAGTAACATGATTTTTTGTTTAACGGTAAAGTAATTATGGAATGGAAAAAAAATGTGCTTACTAAACGTTTTCCTTGCATAATCATACTTGCGTTTTATTGGTTGTTATTTAGACTAAAATCTTTTTGATTGGTTCCAGAATCGTGTACCAATAGAAAAATACGAAAATGTGTATTCGTGAAGTAGAAAACGGTACTATTCAAAGGACAGAAAAAATCGAAAATTGAAAACAGGGAAATAAATTAATGAAAAAATTTATTGGTAATCTAATAATCTGCCGAAAATAAATTTAAATAAGGAGTAACATGTCCATTAATATGCTTTAATACATAGGTAAGTTGTGTTATTCAATATCGACGTGTAAAAGGGTGTATTCTTATTATAAACTATTTGTGAATTTTATCATGAATGAATTTTGACTTATATTTAGCGGCTGTCAGTTGTTTTACGTCTCCCGATCGACATCATTTTCTTCATTTAGCTAAATGTTTAAAATATGTTAGCACAAGTGTGTACAAACTACAAATTTTCACGCGGCTTGGACTACAGGGATGCGCATCGATTGCGATGATGCAACGAGATGATAAGGTGCAAATTACATGCATTTGATAGCTTTTATTGATGTTTTGCTTTTTCGCACTTTCTTCTTCTTTTCTTGCAATGTTACTTCCGTAAATGTGTTTGTTTTATTCATTTACATTATGACCACAAACATAACCTCAACACGAGTAGGAGTAGCCTTTTGGTGAACCAAAAATACTTGCCTGTAAAGCTAGGAACACACCTTTAGCTGGCACCAAATGCAAAAGCAAGCAATGTTGTTATAACTCAGCATTACGATCTGGTTATGACAGAATAGCATGTCGGCATCCTGCATATTTTTGTAATGGTATGTGACACCATTATACCTGCATATATGCATATGTGTGACAGTACGTTATTGGCCTGCATGCTGCTAAGTACCCGGCTAGAGTTGAACTTTACACATCAAGCTTGTTCTACTGTCACTGACTGCCATGCTATACAATTTTCTAAAATTAAAATTTGTTTTGACATACCTTTTTGAAATTGAATGGTGTGAGGAAACCTGGACATAAAATGGACATTCAAAATCTCCATTCCACCTTGAGCTTGTGAGAATAGACCTTTGTCCTGCAGAGGGATATTATAATACATATTTCATTTACATAATTTATTTAACCCATTGTCCAACCCAAATGTTAATCCACTAGATTAACATTTATGAATAGAGTTGTCTTGGTCAAATACAATATTTCTAAATCTAGCCAACACAAACTCATATAATAATATTAAGAGTAGTGCTTTAATTTCTAGTAGACAAGCAAATCAAATAATTAAGAGCTCTGCTTGACTCGTTAGACAATGGCTTTGTGAACCGAAAGCTGTTTGCAAGTCAACGTAACAAGGTCCGTGACATTTTATTTTCTTTGCACTTTTTTACGCCTCTTTTATGTTTTTGTTGCAGTTTTACAGTGCATGCATTGTTAAAACTGTAGAAGTAATACAGTGACTATATTGTTGGCTTGTCCGCGACTAAGGTGCACCTAACGACAACCGTGAATATTTCCTTCCCGTATGGCTGCGTATGTTAACCGTACGATATCAATGATGGCTGGCGACGGGCCTCACAACGTTGCGATGCTGAACAATGGCGCTGTCCGTGTGAATATGTCGAATGTGGACTCGCCGCTACAGATATTTGTGAGGGCCAAGAAGAAGATCAATGATATATTTGTTGAGATTGATGATTATGTCAAGGATGCTGTCACTTTCATGCATGGTAAGTAAATAACATTGTTATTTTCTATTACTGCTTTAATATATTAATTATAGCCATTAAAACAATAATGATTAGCTGAAAAAACATCTACATAAAATAGAATAAAAAAACAGTTGACCACTGATATAAAATTCTTGAACTACTAGGAGTTCACACAGTCTTATAAATATTTTCTTTTTTAGTTTTGAGAGTTCTGCAGATATTAAATTCTATGATATTATTTTTCCATTGTCTTATTGAGGCTTGTCTGAATCCTCATTGTTGTCATAAAATAATAGTGACACTTAGTTTTTACCTGTGCCTAAGACATACTTGATGCAAGCTTATAAATGTGAAACTAGTTTTCGCCTGCATGGATAAATCGAATCGATTTATCCATCCCCTATTTTACTTCTTGTACGTTGGAGATTCCAGACATTCTTTCTTAGTGGCTATTTTACTATTTGCAAAGAACACACTCTCCAAGTTTCATGTCTCTACTACCAGCGGTTTAGGCTGTACGTTGAAATATCAACAGTCAGTCAATCTGTTAGTTTACCGTTTTAAAGATGTAGATTGCAATACAATTCTTTCTTTACCCAGCCTACCAAAGTCTCACTGCAGGGCTAACACCTCTTTTCGTACAAGAAAGTAAAAACATTGTACACCATGCTTCT
This sequence comes from Athetis lepigone, assembly GCA_033675125.1. Taxonomy (NCBI): domain Eukaryota; kingdom Metazoa; phylum Arthropoda; class Insecta; order Lepidoptera; family Noctuidae; genus Athetis; species Athetis lepigone. The sequence goes on along the minus strand of CM066239.1, from coordinate 19,132,904 downwards.
TCATCTTCATCATGGGCCTCCCTCTTGGAGGTTTGGTTTCCTCACTTAGTCCTCTTAGGGTAGGACCATTGTACGTGATACACCATGCTTTTTCAAAGCCGTACAAAGGTATATGACATTTCAATGTCAGACACTAGTGTAAATAAAAAAAGATAACGAAATGTGAATGACATTTAAGTAAAAAGAATAAAATATTCAATGATAAGTGATAGTTACTAATCTATTGACAAATCGTTCATTTTATCTGTATTTGTAAAATTTTATAGCTCTACGATCGATCTACGAAGGCCTCGTTAAGGTCGCGTGTTCAATGGCTTATTTGGATATTAGGTCATTTATTCATTCATACATTCCGCACGCATATTTTAAAGGTGAAAGTAACTCTGTCTGCCTTCATATCACGCCAAAACCAATGAATCGATTCGATTCGACAGTGGTGAAGTGATGTCCCAGTGGTTGAGGCGCCCTCTTATCTCTTTTAATTCATATGCACCTGTGCCTCAGAAAGCACGCAAAGCCATTGGTCCCGCTTGTCATTCGTAGAACTTTTACAGTCATTCATTACGGTTCTACAGGCATTACGGTTAGTCTAACTAAAGCCAGAAAGTCTGCACTGTCTGACCAAGAGGTATCGTTTCGTCCAGTAACTGAGTTGTAAAGGTCTGATAGGCAGTCGCTTCACGTAAGCGCGGTATCCGGTCCGGTTATACTGGAAGTCTAGTAAGATGAGGATCAAAATGTACCAGCTTCATCGAACTCGGTATTTTGTTAAAATTGATACAAAGTAGCTGACCTTCCTGCCTAGGAAAGCGCCGACAAAGTCGCGGTTATAAATTCTTTATTATTAAATTGATCACGCGTACTAGTGTACTTGTACTCCTCATAATGGCGCGCGTGTTTATGAGCCTAATTGAATACGAGCCGAAATTAATATTCGACCCACATTTTGCAGAGAATAATTTAAATTGCCTCTATGTATAAGTATATTGAACTTTAGCCCGCGAAATTGCCCGCCTTAAGGCCTTTTTATTGTCATGCAGGGTTGAGTCCGCATGCGGTGCTGCCCGCAAGTTATCGTATAGCAAACATGCTTTTACTGCGGGCCCCAAAGACAGCCGGCTGTCGCTTGGTCGCCGAAAGGTTTAATGTCGCTTATCGCAGATGCATACAATGTCGGAGCCCAAGACAATACTTTTGAATAAAAGTATTTTCTTGGGCTTCAAACTAAACGCAGTGGCTGAGCGGTCGGCTACTGTTCTGCTTGTCGGGAGATTGATTCCTGCGCGGGTCAAATATTTGGAAGGACTACAGTGGTATTTGAACCGAGACTGTCGTATTTGTGTATGTTTGTAACGGAACACGATAAAAATAGAATAAAATCGGTTCAATTAACAGACAAAAAGTTGCTTTTCACATAATTATTAAAACATAGTAGGTATGGTTTTTTTTTTTGGTGAGTGGGAAATCATCAAATGACTGCTCCCGGCCTGGGTGCGGCGGGAGGGCGTGTCACACTCTTACTGACTAAAACCCACTCATGTTCCTTCGATTGCCCTTTATGTTCCAGGGTCACGGTAACTATTATAAACTTTCCGCAACCCCGGCAGTATGTGTTAGTCCTTGTCTTTGCTAGTACTCTTTTTACCCTTGACCTTTTAAGTGCTTTCATCACTTAATAATTACCACTTACATAACTTAGGCGAGCTCGATGTTTTTGGACGTAACTCCACTAGTGCCGCTCAGTCGCTGTCTTCATCCATGTTATTATTATAAATAGGTACGGAAGTAACTCTGTCTGTCTATCTGTCTTCACGGCTAAACTACTGAACCGATTTGAATGAAATTTTGTACGGACATGGTCCTTAGCCTGACAAAAGGACATTAGATACTTTTTATGGCTATTTCTCGACATACACGCTGGCGAAGCCGCGGGAAAAAGCTAGTACTTCTTTATTAATCAAGTTTAATTTCAAAGTCAAATTATAGGTTATTGTAACTACAAATAAGCAATAATAGCCCAGTCAAATTAGGGTTTCATCTCGGAATAAAAGATAATAAGCTGAAAATTGGTATGAGCCTTTGCCTCGTCGTTCTAAATGTTGTCTCAAAAGTCACAATTGTTATCGTGTCCGCGTCTTGAGATACTGGAGGTCAAAGGTCACAAAAATCGGTTTTTCGCAAATATCTCGTTTTCTATTGCCTAATGACATTTGCACCTTTGACAAAAAATGTGGAGTATAAAATTCTCCACAACTTGTACCTTAACTTTTTTTTCATACGATCAACCGTTTTTGTTTTGTTTTGACCGCGAAGTGTGCGCCGCGTACAGATGTATGGCCTAATGCAAGGACAAGCGTGAGTTACGGTTATTAGCACGTTGAATTAAGTTAGTTATTTACTAAAAAAATATAATTATTAAACTCATTTTTTATGTACACGACAGTAAAGAAACATACTTTATACATATATTTATTTATCATTAAATATACATTTATTGTAATGTGCGTTCAAGTATTAAAAGATTTTTTGTTTATTTTAATTACTTATAATAAATTGTAAATGGAGTTAGTTATCTTCATCTTCTTCGTTGTCTTCTTTTTGTTGTCGCTGGAAAATCCTCATAATCTTAGTCATCTCCAAACCTTCCAAAATTTCAGGATCGTATGCGCTTTCTTCATCGGGATTATTTGGAACCACAACCGTTTTTGCAATAACAAAATATTATATTTAGTAGTTCGGCTAGCGCTGGAGGCAATAACTTTTATGTGCTCCAGGATTTCATTTTCGAGCATCCAGCCTTATTCTTGAGGTTCTAAGTCCTTCCCTAAAAACGTAGTAGACTAGATTTATGTGTTGTTGAGCTGCTGCACTTGTTGGTGGAAGTATTAATAACTGTACTGGTTTATATAATTTAAGTAATTTTATGAATTGCGTGTAGCGTAAATGATCAATGTTGTCTTCAGATTTTGGAGCATTATATAATGCCAACAAGATACGCACTCCATTTTCAAATAATGTTTGTACGGGGATGTTTTCTTGTTGGAATACTTCCACCAATTTATCCAAATTGGGAATTTTCTCTGACAATGAATTGAACATTTTCCAGCGACAACAAGAAGAAAACAACGAAGAAGATGAAGATTTTCCATTTACAATTTTATTATAAGTAATTAAAATCAACAAAAAATGATTTAACCTTTCAACGACCAACCGACAGCCTGCTGTCGGGCTGCTATTGTGTCTCAAATCACATGTGTTCGAAGGATTAATACACATTTCAATATATGTATATTTAATGATAAATAAATATATGTATAAAGTATGTTCCCTTACTATCGTTTTAACTCAAAATATAACATTTCAGAATTATTAATATACTATAGTTAAATAGAAATTAGAACATCAAAAATGAGCATTCTTTAATAATTATATTTTTTCAGTAAATAACTAACTTAACGTACTGATAACCGTAACTCACGCTTGTCCTTGCATTAGGCCATACATGACTACGCGGCGCACTCTTCGCGGTCTACCGCAAAAACGGTTGATCGTATGAAAAAAAAGTTAAGGTACAAGTTGTGGAGAATTTTATACTTCACATTTTTTGTAAAAGGTGCAAATCTCATTAGGCAATAGAAAACGAGATATTTGCGAAAAACTGATTTTTGTGACCTTTGACCTCCAATATCTCAAGACGCGGACACGATAACAATTGTGACTTTTGAGACAACATTTAGAACGACGAGACCTAGGCTCATACCAATTTTCAGCTTATTATCTTTCATTCCGAGGTTTACCCCATTTTTTACCTAATTTGACTGGGCTATAACAATAACTAATAATAAGACAATACCCACTTACAAGAGTTACAAGTAGACGTGTGGGAGTTGGATTATTATGCTTAAGAAATTTTCTTTTGTTATAAAATTTAATGATGTTAACGAGTTTTCTTTTATGCTACTCCTAACTTCTTTACCGCCACGGCGCACGGGTAGGCCTTTTTTAAAATATGAGTAAGTAGGCCCAGCGAGACTAATTATTAAATACTCATATTTTACTCTATTCTAATCTATTGATTTTAAAAGAGTGTCCATGGAGTTTCTTGCTCGCTCTTCTCCATGGGACCTACTGTTTGGAACTAGCAACTAGCTTCATTTTTCTGACAGACTGACACCATGACGATTCAAAAGTACCTGTAAATGATTTATTTTAATAAAATAGTTTTGAGTTTGAGTTTATAACTATAACTAGGCCTCACAATACGTTTAGTCGGTTTAATAGCGAAGTGTAATGTCTACTCGGTATGTCTGACTGCGGCTTATAATAAAAAGCTTTTATAAAAAAAAGATAACCGACTTCACAAACTAAAAGCTCAAAAATAACTATTTCGGAAGTCGGTGGCAACACAAATCGACCGGCAGAAGAGAAGCCACCGACTTCCGAAATAGTTATTTTTGAGCTTTTAGTTTTTGAAGTCGGTTATCTTTTTTTTATAAAAGCTTTTTATTTTTTATTTACTTTTTAGTTAGAGTCTTAGTGTATGACTACGTTTTAAGGTAGCTCTCAAAATAAACTTATAATCTTATAAAACGAAAACGGCACTATGCGCGCAACGTCACAGGATATCCATTAGTGTTATATACTAAAACCTTCCACAGAATATTACAAAGACTTTTCTGAAAACCGCATTGAAATCGGTATAGCTAAACGCGAGATAATCGCGGTCAAAAACATACAATCGTCTTTGAAAATCTACAATCCAAGAAAGCAAAACGCAATCTATGCGGGCAACGTCACGGGATATCTATTAGTGTTATATACTAAAACCTTCCCCAGAATGTAACAAACACTTTGCTGAAAACCGCATCAAAATCGGTTCAGCCAAACGCGAGATAATCGCGGACAAACATACATACATACATACATACAGGTCGAACAGAGAACCTACTTTTTTTTTGAAGTCGGTTAAAAAAGATCCCAACAAGGTAGTGAAACTAGAACGTAATCCCGTAATACTTTAAGGCCACGTCCGCACAGACAGGTGGCTTGCTTAGCGCCTAGAGTCTAGCAGCTTGCATACTGGCTATTCGCTTGGATACAGAGTGGCACATGAGGTGGTTTGCATGGTAGGTCGCTAGGTATGCCTTGGGCATTTGTTTGTTGGCATGTTGACGAGAGGTCACTTTCAAAAATAGCTCTAAAACTACTACTCACAGAAATTTCATCTTTAAAATATTCACGGCCTTATCCGTCATGTTGGGTTCATGAAATAAATAAATCACGGTCAAGTTATGGAGAGTTTAATGTTCCATAGTTCTATATAAACAATTGCATAATTTTGACGATAAATTTTATGAATATTTGCGTATGACCAGGGAAACATTTGATCTACTTCTCAGTCAGTATTATATGTTTTATCTATGTTCTCAGTAAAGTTAAGGGAAAACTAACTCATTTGGATACTCATCTTAGAAAAAGGTTCCACAAAGGTTCTCTTTTGAAAACTGAAGCAATCAATATTTCATCCATTGTTTTCTTCTAACCTCCTATAATATTATAAAAATCCGAGTTAGTTTTCACCCAGTGGCTACTTTTCAACCTGGCCACTCGCAACAAAAAACCAACACGTTTGTTTACATGGATGCACGCCAAGCGACTAGCTAGGCGCTAAGCGCGTAGTGCAGCCGGTCGCGTTCATTTTAGAACGTTTGTTTTACTAAGCTACTAGCTAGGTGACGCGCTAGACACTAGGCGCTAAGCAAGCCGCCTGCCTGTGCGGACGTGGCCTTATCGTTTTAACACACATCTAAGAAAGTGTGTCACTTTATACTAAAAATTACGCTGGTCAATAAAAAATCCAACTTTTGTTTTATGACTTTGGATGAGACCAAAATTTAACTTAGAGTTATGCGTTTAACAAGTTAATGTATTGTCTTGTGTGACCGTAACACGTAGCTCTTCCAGGGTTGCGGAATGGTTTTAATAGTTACCGTGACTTCGGAACATAAAGGGCAACCGCAGGAACATGAGTGGGTTTTAGTCAGTAAAAGTCTGACACGCCCTCCCGCCCCGCCCAGGTAGGGAGAAGACATTTGATGATTTCCCGCTCCCAAAAAAAAAACACGTAGCTCTTTACTTAACTATACATATATTTTATTACATTCTCGGAACAATACAGAAGTTTGTAGCCTTGTCTCGATTCTGTTGGTGCCGGCTTCTATTCTAATCGGGTCCAGTTGAACACCAATGTTTTTCGAAGAGCGACTTCGTCGTAATTGCGTCGTGGGGGTCTGATAGGAAGTAAAGGCGGAAGCAAGGGCGTAGCGAGCGAAAATTCAGCCGGGGCAAAAGCTGCGCCCTTTGCGAATTTTCTTAATATAATAAATTTATTTATTTATTAATACTTTATGCACAACGGTACATAGGCGGACTTAATACCGCAGGCATTTTCTACCAGTCAACCTAGGTATAAATACAGATACACTTTAAATAACATTAAAAATATATTTACTAGCTTAGTATCTCCTTTGTAACAAAAGTAGGTAATCCGTAAAGCCGATATAGGTATTAGTAATAATAAATAGGTATTTATAATTGTAAAGTACGAGAATTTCAAAACGGATTATTTGATATGAATTTGTTTATTATGCAATGTTTTGATTAATGATCGGACGCATACGCGTCATACGCTTCATACAGAATCGTTGTTTTTATGGACATAAGCTGAATGGAGCTGAATAAATGTTAAGTAGTTCCTATGACGTATTTCCTCATTCTTACGACGCTGTACGCCTCTGATAGAAGTCGAACTGTGACCAAAATAATTCAGCGAAAGGCGACTATTCGCCTTTCGTTGAATTATATTTATAATTCGTGTCGACCACCCATTCACACTGATTCAGCTCCATTACATAGGATCTGTAAAACCAGAAGCATTAGTACTAGCGCTGTTTCGAACCCACAACCTTTTAATTTTGAATAAATACCACTTTTTTTTTAATTCGATTCCAAGACGAACAATCGCCACGTGTATGTGCGGTCTATTGATCTAGAAACATGATATTTCATATTTGAAGTTGATTGTTGTTTTGGCGCATTTCCAACTGAACTATCAGCTTGTTTGTATATTACGTAGTTTCTCAACAACGTATGTGTTATGTGTACAATTCCCAACTAAGTGTATACGTTGATTCATCAGAATATACGGACGCGGCACGCTGCTGGGCGGAACAGAGCGATTTATTCATTTTTACATTCATTAACGTTTTTCTACATTACCTTGCATTTCCGTTATTCGTTTGTGAATGAAATTGTTATGTGAAACTGTTAGAACAGTTAAAATTGTAGTTTAACAATACAGTTATACAGGGGAATGCTGAAAACAGTAATTACATTACAATGGTTGTTTGAAGCGTTTGAAATTAATTTAGAACACTTAAGACTCGGGTACCGAAGGTGCCTTATGAAGGTGCTTTTTGTGATGTAATGAAAAAGTTGCGGCTTTTGCATTTGTTCCTCTACTTGCTATGAGACATTACTTCTTGCCGTTTTGTGGCACAGGTCTTGCAGGCAGAAAAGGAAATGATATAATACAACAGTACACTCGAAAACTCAGTAACACACTTAGGCCGAGATATAGACGTTACTTTGGCTAAGCACTACACCTGTCAAATGTTACACTACCGTCAAACGTCAAGTGCCCGATAGAGACGGAAAATAGCTAGGCCAAAGTCAGTGCTTACTGACTTTGGCTTAGTAACGTCTATTTATCTAGCCATTACAAATACTATCCCAGTATTTACAAATAGAAATAAAGGTTTATTACTGTTTTAGCGGTTTCTGGCGAGAATGGCATCGCTACGCCCCAGGACGTGGCGAACGTGGAGGCCTATATATCCAAGGTGCAGGCCATACGGGAGGTACTCAAGCGAGATCACATGAAAGTCGCCTTCTTTGGTCGGTAAGCATAAATTCACATTTGCACTTGCATTTGACAACGTGTCAATTGAAAAGAAAACCCTGTTTTAAATGGAAATGCAGAGATCTGCTGCATTTAATTTAGAGTAGATAAGAAAGAGTAAGTGTAGTTGGACCCTAAAGCAAAGTATATTATTTTTTATGGCACCGAAGTGGCTACCCGGTTTTTGACGGAATTATGGAGCAACTCCTAAGCAATTGCCATTGCAGAATGGCAACCAACCAAATGATGTTCCGCCCTGTTAAATAGTATGCATATCCTAGTTTTCAGCCTTAAATTACCTGTAATAAAGTCAGCCCAAACTCAAATATATTTAAATAGGGATTACGACTACATAAAAAATGACATTTTGTTTAGTCCATCCGTAAGACGGGTCCTATATTACTGGACAATATTTTCGGTTGATCAAATTAATGAAAAACTACAAAGATAACGAGTATAAAAGAGTGGGGAAAACTTATACCTAGGCGTGACGTCCTACGAAACTTCAATCCACTGCATCGTCGTCATTTTTCTTTTACGAGAAAAAAAAATTCGTGTAAACTTTTTTTGATTATCTAATTGACGGACTAATTAGGTTCTTTTGTGTCGTCTCGCCTTTTAAAATCCCTACTTCTCTCCAGGACAAGTAACGGCAAAAGCACGGTGATCAACGCGATGCTTCACGACAAGATCCTGCCCAGCGGTATCGGACACACCACCAACTGTTTCTTACAAGTAGAGGGCTCCGATACCGACGAGTCCTTCCTACGAACCGATGGGTCCGACGAAAAGCTTAACGTGCAGGTGATTGTAGACTCTATTTGTATGTAGATTCGGTTCGATATTGTGTGTATGTGATCGTGAGGTATTGGACACCACCTACTGCTTTCTGCAAGTGGAGGGCTCCGACACCGACGAGTCTTTCCTACGAACCGAGATGTCCGATGAAAAGCTTAACGTGCAGGTGATTGTAGACTCTATTTGTATATAGATTTGGTTTAATATTGTGTGTGCTGAATGTATATCTCTATACTAGTGCAGGCCCCTTATAATATTAATGATTTGCGTGCATTACTATGAGCGCTAACAAATACTGTGTTTTACACAAAACTTCGTACTTTTATTTTTGGTAAATATTATTTAAATACGTATATTCTTTTTACAACCTTCGCTGTATTTCCCAAAATCAAAGGCTGAGATAAATAGACGTTCCTACGCTTGTTTTCATTAAGCATTATACCTGTCACTGTCAAACTGCGATGACGAAATAAAAAATGGTTGCCTGTAAAGTCGGTTTTACGGGCGAAGATTTTACGTGACAACGTCTTTTACCGATCATAGTTGAGTGGGAGAGAGACGCAAGGCATTCGGCGGGCCTCTCTCTCGTTCGGTGACTCATCGTAACGTTACCGAGCGTTACACTTTTTCATAAGTGACTCCCAGCCGCAACCTAATTTAAGACGTTGTCACGTCAAAATGAAGAATAGCCAAGCCAAAGTACTGAGTAACGTTTATTTATCCTAACCTAATTAATGCAATTTTAATGTAATATGTCTTGTCCGCAGTCCGTAAGTCAGCTCGGCCACGCCCTCTGCGCGTCACGCCTGCAGGAATGTTCTCTAGTACACGTGTACTGGCCGCGCGAGCTGTGCGCGTTGTTACGCGATGACGTCGTGCTGGTGGACAGTCCCGGCGTCGACGTCACTCCCAACCTCGACGAGTGGATCGACAAGTACTGTCTCGACGCTGACGTGTTTGTCCTCGTCGCGAATGCGGAGTCCACGCTTATGGTCACTGTGAGTAACTTGTAACATTTATCGCGTAACATGTATCGCGTAACATGTATCGTGTAATGTGTAGCATGCAACCTTAAAGAATGGTTTGATGAGTACTGTCTCAACGCTGTCGTATTTGTCCTCGTCGCGAATGCGGAGTCCACGCTTATGGTCACTGTGAGTAACTTGTAACATGTATCGCGTAACGTGTAGCTTGCAACCTCAACGAGTGGATCGACAAGTACTGTCTTGACGCTGACGTGTTTGTCCTCGTCGCGAATGCGGAGTCCACGCTTATTGGTCACCGTGAGTAACGCGTAACATGTAACAAGTAGCATGCAATTTCAAATACAACCGAAATTAAAAAATAAACCGAATATAAAAAAACGACAAGTAAACTTTCGCCCCAGCTTAGTAGAAGAAGTATAGAGTGTAATTATAGTTTTTTCTCTTTACAGGAAAAGAATTTCTTTCATAAAGTCTCCACAAAAATATCGCAACCGAATATATTCATACTGAACAATCGATGGGACGCCTCCGCCTCTGAACCTGAGTATTTGGATCAAGTAAGTTCTCTTTACTATATTAATTTAATTTTTACCTATGCAAACAAACTTTGAAGTGTAGTAGTAGTGTGTGCGAATATTTGATCGGTATTGTGACGAACTTGATTGGTTGTTTGATGTCTGTGTGTATGTTATTTATATGTAAATTTGTTGCTGTACACAGATAACCGTTTGTGAGTAATCACATTGTATGTATTTATAATGTGATACGATGTAGTAGGCAGACTCTGGCCTTTCATTAACCTGGTGGCCCACCATGACGTCTTAAGTCAGTTCCGCCGAGGGAAAGAGACAGAGCTACACAAGTCGTCTAGCGCCATCTCGTTCTCTCAGCGGTACTATTCTAGCTCAAAGATGTCACAGTAGGCCCTCTGATCTCTTAAACCTTATACCGTATTTACTGTACAGGTACGCACACAACACGCAAACCGTTGCGTAGACTTCCTATCACGTGAGCTTCGCGTGTGCTCGCCCAAGGAGGCTGAGGAGCGCATCTTCTTCATCTCCGCGAAGGAGGCGCTGCTCACGCGCATGCGCGAGCGGGAGAAGCCCGTCTCCTGTGAGTACTACACGCTACATGTAACATGTAACATATAACTTGTAACATTTACTTCTTCATCTCCGCCAAGGAGGCGCTGCTCACGCGCATGCGCGAGCGGGAGAAGCCCGTCTCCTGTGAGTACTACACGCTACATGTAACATGTAACATATAACTTGTAACATTTACTTCTTCATCTCCGCCAAGGAGGCGCTGCTCACGCGCATGCGCGAGCGGGAGAAGCCCGTCTCCTGTGAGTACTACACGCTACATGTAACATGTAACATATAACTTGTAACATTTACTTCTTCATCTCCGCCAAGGAGGCGCTGCTCACGCGCATGCGCGAGCGGGAGAAGCCCGTCTCCTGTGAGTACTACACGCTACATGTAACATGTAACATATAACTTGTAACATTTACTTCTTCATCTCCGCCAAGGAGGCGCTGCTCACGCGCATGCGCGAGCGGGAGAAGCCCGTCTCCTGTGAGTACTACACGCTACATGTAACATGTAACATATAACTTGTAACATTTACTTCTTCATCTCCGCCAAGGAGGCGCTGCTCACGCGCATGCGCGAGCGGGAGAAGCCCGTCTCCTGTGAGTACTACACGCTACATGTAACATGTAACATATAACTTGTAACATTTACTTTCTGTTCCGCTAATTCAAAAGAAATCTGCAACAGGCACCTAGAAAATTATCATTCCCAACCGACGGCGCCTGTTCACGAACATCACGTACAGATTACTTACTCAGTGTAACTTTTGATTTTTTTTAGAATAGAATAGAATATCATTTATTTGCGTGAAATATGGTAGACAAAAGATGTTATAAAATAATAAGTACGTGACATATTCCACCCTCTTCAAGGGTATGCGAAGACAATATTTAAAAATTTAAATTTACGTACACATACAATAATTTTAACTATTATAATCTTATACCTAGACAGTAATAATATAATTATAATAAAATTAGCAAACTACAATTAGCAAACAACAATAATAATTAAGATGGAATGGAAAAGAAACAAAAGTGCTCTCAGCGAAAACCAATTTTACAGGAGCTTTTATTTAAAAATTTAGTTAATATCACAAACCTATACTTTCGCACTTCAAGGTAAAAGCCAACTTCCATGACATAGGACTATTTGGGAATAATCTCTGACGAAAGATTCTAGTCATCCATGATCCATCTCTGTTGAACACTTACCAATTTTCAATAATGAAAATACTCCTTTAACATAACATATTGTCCACCCCCAGCGCCGATCCTAGCGGAAGGCCACCAGGTGCGCTACTTCGAGTTCGTGGACTTCGAGCGCAAGTTCGAGGAGTGCATCAGCAAGTCTGCCGTCAGGACTAAGTTCGCGCAACACTCGCGACGAGGGAAGAACATCGCGGCCGAGGTCATGGCGGCGCTGGAACTGGTCAGTACATTATTACATACCTACAGAAGCCCTCGCCATATCTTATGGGGCACGACAGAAATAGTACTGAACCGCAGTTGCTACGATCCTAACAAAAATTATAAACTATCTGTCTTTTTCCAAACTGCTCTGTCTTAGGCTGTAAGGCAGCTTACCACTTTACTGTCGCTTCGCTAGATTAGTTATTTAGTTCATCAGTTATACTATCAAAAAACTACGTTTTTTTCTTAAAATATTCTCGAAAACGAAAAATGACGACGATACATTGCGTTGAAGTATCGCATAACAAGCCTAAGTACAATTTTTATTGAGAAGTGACGTCACAAGCCCCCACTCCGGAACTTTAATCCTCATTATCATTGTGTTTTATTTTATTAATTTTACTGAGCGAAAAATATGTGTCCAGTATTTTTGGATAGTCTAATGGAAGGACTAAACCTAATGCCATTTTTATGTAGTCATCGTCCCTATTAGCGACGATACTTAAACATGTAATTATAGCCGTGATAATAATTTTGACTAAAATGGATATTTAGTCACAGTAGTGTCTGACATAAAATCCTTACTTGCCAGGTCTACAACACAGCAACAGAGCAGAAATCCGCAAAAGTAGAGAAACAGCGCATACTACACGAGCAGCTGTCAGCCATCGAGGAACAGCTCACCACCATCACCCGCCAGATGAAGGACAAGATCAACCGCATGGTGGAGAGCGTCGAGCACAAGGTATAGCTTCCTCTTCTAGCCAGCACAAGAACAGCTCACCATCACCCGCCAGATGAAGGACAAGATCAACCGCATGGTGGAGAGCGTCGAGCACAAGGTATAGCTTCCTCTTCTAGCCAGCACAAGAACAGCTCACCATCACCGCCAGATGAAGGACAAGATCGACCGCATGGTGGAGAGCGTCGAGCACAAGGTATAGCTTCTTCCTCTTTCTAGCAAGCTTCGGTCTACCATCATCAGCCTCTTGGACACAGGCCGCGAGGCACGAGCAAGTATCGCTCAGCGACAAGAAAATGATCAGGGCGAGATAAATAGACGTTACTCAGCACATAATAATACATTTATTTAATATATTTATTTATTTTCTCCCACATGCTTTGACTTAACACTATACCTGTCCTTTTACACAAATGCAAAACGTCAATTGCGCGATAGAAACGGAACATAGCCAAAGTACGTGCTTAAACGTCTATTTATCTTGCCATCAATATGATAATGCTCGCTCTGCGTCTAACGAAGAGGAAGTGGAGCGAGTCCTCGCTGGCAGTGTGGACAGTTAGCGATCAACTAATAATATCTGCATTTCTTTTGTTTACACGGAATGTATAATAATATCTTATTGTATGTTTTTTGAGCGAAAAGCTGATAGTGGGACACCTAAAGCGCGCCACTTACCCGATATTCGACTACGGGTGAAATCGTCCCAATCTTGCAAAAAACATGTTCTCCAAAACAAGGCAGATGTCGAATTTCGGTACTCTTTGGTAGCGACTGCATGACCGAAACCTTGCCTCATCTATATTTCAATTACTTCATAGAACAACAGAGTATAACATTTCCCAAAAGTGCCAGAAATATAGCCCAAACATTCCCCATAAGTGCCCTAAATTTATCCCTAACATTCCCCTAAAAAATCCTTAAGCTGTCCGTAACGTGTACTGACTTCCGCCCAGGTGTCCGTGGTCGTAAGCGAAGAGATCCGCAACCTCTCGACCATAGTTCACGAGTTCGACCCTCCGATACGGCCTGTATGAAACCGATACCGTTCTGATGCGTCACGACACAACACGTCAGACAAATATAAACGCGGCTTTATGAAAAGCTTAACTTAGTTCTAGACATAAATATAGAGTACTATCTTCAGTGTTGTTTTTTTAAATCAAAATAGTGCTTCGTAAAGACGGCGATAGTATAACCCCGTTATAACCGAACATCTCTGTCTACCTTTTTAGAAGTCGTGTACTTACAAGATAAAAATGAGAACGTTATGATTTTACCTTGGGTTCAGGACGAAATTAAACTGTGACATCCAAAAAGAACGGAATAAATATCCATACTAATATTATAAATGGGAAAGTGTGTCTGTCTGTCTGTCTGTCTGTTTGTCTTTCTTTCACGGCAAAACGGAGCGACGGATTGACAAGATTTTTTAAGTGGAGATAGTTGAAGGGATGGAGAGTAACATAGGCTACTTTTTGTCTCTTTCTAACGCGAGTGAAGCCGCGGGCAGGAGCTAGTGTTTTTATAATCGAGGAATAATGTTTGCGTATTCCTCATCCACCTAATTATATTCTAAGAGCTCCGGCCTCACTAACACGCCACGGTGACGTCACTTGAAACGTATACCGTTAATATTGAAATGTAACGTCTAATGAGTTAGGTATCATTATTAATATATCAGCCATCTGTGTCCCACTGCAGGGCAAAGGCCTTCCCTCCCTCCTTCCACGTTGACGTATCCCTATATAATGCGGTTGAGGCCAATCCTTGAGATGACTATCAAGTTCGTCCCGCCATCTGCGTCCGAGCCTGCCTCTATCATACATTTCAATATTAATCCTTCAAACACCCGTGATTCGAGACACAATAGAAAAACAATAGCCCGAGAGCCCGCTGTCGCTTGGTCGCCGAAAGTTAACTTCTTAGGCAGACTTGTAAGCTCTAATAATACTGTATAATACGGTATTTGACACTATAAACCGATAAATCTGAGACATATTTTTTATAAAACCTATCTTTTTATTAGTCCTAAGCATCGGATTTGTTTTTAATTTACTGTAAAATTGGATTTTTAATTGCTTTAAAATCAATAAATAGTTAGTCAATAGGGTTGCTAGCTTGTGACGTCACAAGCAGGTATTGGCATACAAAGTCTATTGGAGAATTGCGTTTTGACAGCTCATAAAAAGTACGTCAATTGATGATGGTGTCAAATACCGGATTACTATTTTTTATAACCTGTCCTAACTTTCAGGTATCGCTAACCCTAAGCCAGGAGATCCGTCGCCTCTCCGCTCTAGTGGACGAGTACGACTCTCCGTTCCGTACGGAGCGAGCTCACCTCGACCAGTACAAGAGAGCGCTGCACCGCCACGTGGAGGCCGGGCTCGGCTCGCGGCTCAAGAAGAGGCTCTCTGCGGATATCGGCAATGAGATGGACCAGGCACAGAAGGAGATGGCTGGTAGGTGGAGATACAAATTATATTTTTTATTTAATTTAATTAGCGAAATTACAAAAAAATAACAACAATAATTGTCCTTCAAACAATAACTAGCCCGAAAGATAATTCACCGCAACAATGTTAATTTCATATTTATTAATTCTAAGTGTCTGTATATTATGTTCAAATTAAATAAATTCACTTATGTCAAATACAGGCACTTATGAATTATTCAGAAGTCGTTTAGTTATTCAGAAAGTAGGAGCTAGTATCTAGCTCTATAGAGAAGATGAAACAAGAAGCTCATTGAACACTCTTCAATCATAAAGTTTTGCAAAATGATAGCGCCCGTTCAAGGAAACTACAATAGCCTTTGCAGTTTTAAAATTTTCGTCGCCACTTCATCTCTGACGCAACTTTTGGCAACTACTACTCAACGTGTATATTTACCCAACACACCGTTATTCCAGAGCGCATGTACAAGATCCTGCCGCTGCACAAGCGCGCGGCGGCGGCGGCGGTGATGTCCCCGCATCAGCAGCCCTTCGAGGTGCTGTACCGCCTCAACTGCGACAACCTCTGCGCCGACTTCAACGAGGACCTGTCCTTCCGCTTCTCCTACGGCATCACCGCGCTCATCCAGCGCTTCCAGGGCAAGCACACCAACAAGATCGCGCTCAAGAACCCGCCGCAGTACACGCCGGTATGCCACTGTTATACACTATAACGCTTACTAATAATCACTGTGTAAAGTTATGCAAAGCCTGTGTAACTATACATTTTTTGACGTATAAACCTGTTATAACTTTATGCAGCGTTTATTAGTAAGGCGCTAATAAGAGTAAAGTATTCTCATATAAAATGTGCTGGAATGTTTTTTTTTTGCAATTCATGTTTTTTGGTATTTTAATCTAGGTTAGCATCAAAAATTACCATTCTACATAAAAAAAAATGTTTTGAGATAAAAATTTCATAAAAAAAATATGAAAAGCCACTTAAAATCATTTGTTTGTGTCCCGCTTAAGATTTCCACCCTGTATAACTAAGTATACCAGCTGTATAGTTCTTACAGTACAGGCTATGCAAAGTAAGCAGCGTTATGTGAGTTGTTACATTAATGGTTGGAATGTTCCAGATCCCGCCGTCAATAAGCTCAGCCCCGCCGTCCATGGAGGTGGCGCGCAGTAACGGTCCGTCGCTGGCGGCCGTGGGTCTGTCGGCGGAGGACTGGGGACTCGTGTCGCGCTTCGCCATGGGCGCGCTCACCTCGCAGGGCACCATGGGCGGCCTGCTGCTGTCCGGCCTCGTGAGTATTGTACACTATAGTAACGGTCCGTCGCTGGCGGCCGTGGGTCTGTCGGCGGAGGACTGGGGACTCGTGTCGCGCTTCGCCATGGGCGCGCTCACCTCGCAGGGCACCATGGGCGGCCTGCTGCTGTCCGGCCTCGTGAGTATTGTACACTATAGTAACGGTCCGTCGCTGGCGGCCGTGGGTCTGTCGGCGGAGGACTGGGGACTCGTGTCGCGCTTCGCCATGGGCGCGCTCACCTCGCAGGGCACCATGGGCGGCCTGCTGCTGTCCGGCCTCGTGAGTATTGTACACAATGATATTATAAGTAAAAAGGTTTAGATAGGTTACCCAAACGAAATTCTATCTTCAAAAACAGCACACTAACGCACACATACATTACACGTCAAACGTCACGTGCAATAAAGATTTTGTATTTTTTTTAATTGGCAAACTTATGTGCCTACCTATCCTACGTACACTTTTTTACAAACCTATCTACACTTTTTTTACTTATAACATCATTGATTGTACACTATTGTATTGTATTGTGTGTATTGTATTAATTATTATATCCTTATTGTCTCTCTTCATAAAGGTTCATATAATGGAAATAAACAAAATAGACAAGAGACACATTTAGTACAAATCCAAAAACATATCGACGGTTAAAAGGCAATAGGGGATAAGCGACAAAAAGTAAAATGTTCAGGAAAGCCATTCAAAGTTTTAATTTTCAGAAAAACTGATGTATTTTTGTCATTTATTTAGATATCGTGAAAATTGAAACAGTTATAAAATCAGAAAAAATTAGAGCAGTTACTGGTATTTTTAGTTTTAATGATTAACCATTATTTAAGGTGGTTTTTGTCGCTTATAACCATAGCTCTTAATTTTTCAATGAGGAAGTATGGCATAAGCGACATACCGATTTCTCACATCGCAAAGTAAAAACGTATATGAGACTAGACAGTACAATAAGTGTTATAGGAAAAGAAGGATAAGGTACTTTAAACAGTGGATGTATAAAAGATAATAGAGTACAAGTTACACTCGGCTTTCAAAACAATACTAGGATATAAGAAATTAGTGACACTCAATGTCACTTGAATTCAACGGCAAAGAAGGATAATCAACATTTAGCATTGCGTGAGTCTAAAGAAATATGGATGAAATGACACCCTAAAAATAATGAATTAGCGCAACTAACAAGATCCTACATCAGGATAAAGGATAAAATGGGTATTATTAACTCGTAACATAGGGTAAAGTACCTTATAAGTATTAGAGAGTAGATTTACATAGAAAAGACTGGGTCCTTACTCTTAGGGTTCCGTTTCAGTGAGTATACTGATATAGGTTATAATCGACACCATGATACCTAATTCATTTTATATTGTAAACGGTAGTAAGGTATAACTAACAGTGTGATATTAAAATAAATGTAGGTAATAGGGCATAACCTACATAGCTGTCATAATATACTGAATGGTAATAGGATTTAACCGACAGACTAATAAGAAAATGAATTTTGTATATAGGGTACAAGCGCCATAGCTATGTTAAATTACGAAATGGAAGTAGGCGATAAACAACATTAGTACTATTTGAGGGAAAAGCTTAAAAGGCTTAACCAACCAAAAGCTTGACACCCTTATGAAGTAAAAAAGCATTACCGACAATAATCCCAAAATAAATCATTTTTGTAGGGATGCAAGCACCTTTGAAGCAAAAATGATCTGATTTTTTGTCGGTTGCGAAAAGTAATACTAGTAAATTACAATTTTTTGCTAGGGCATAAACGCCAAAAATGTCATCGTAGAGCCATGGGAGTAGGCGCATTCGAAAGAGAAAAAAAAAATACGTAGGATGGCATATTTAACTCATTTTTGACCAAAATGTCGCTTATCCCCTATTGCCTTTTAACCGTCGATATGAACCTTTGTCTATGTCATATGAGGCTCTCAACCCGATTTCAATGTAGCAAACATTAAAAATTTTGTATTATAATAGAAACTATTATAAGAGAAGCAAAGTCTATTTTCGTACGAATTGTGATCACTACACTTCCTTAGTTGGTGATTCTAGTCCTAGATCAGTTTGTTATTATAAATATCCAAAATTTTAAACTCTATTTATGTAGTGAAACATGTTACAAGTCATAATGCCGATACAAAATCGAACCAAAATAAAATAATTTCTTTTGTATTTAAAACACTTTGATATTTCCTAACTGACAATTCTGAGAAGAACCGCTGAAACAAACTCCGGAATCATAGTCTCTTTTAAAGTAAACTTAGTGACTCGTCCTTTCTTCGCATGGGTGTTACAACTCGATTCATGTGTGCAATATGCATATTTATACACATAAATCTTCCCTTGAATCTATTATCTTCTATCTATTAAAAAACCTCGTTAAAACCTGTTGCGTATTATAAAGAAAACGACTTTGTTTAATACTATGTAAAGATGCCGCTAACACAAGCACTGCTATCCCCAGCTACTAAAGACAGTGGGCTGGCGCTTCGTGGTGGTGACGGGAGCGCTGTACGGCGCGCTGTACGCGTACGAGCGCCTCACGTGGACGGCGCGCGCGCAACAACGCGTGTTCAAGCAGCAGTACGTCGCGCACGCCAGCAAGAAACTACGGCTCATTGTCGACCTCACGTCCGCCAACTGCAGCCATCAAGTGCAACAGTAAGTAAACCGCAGAGACGACAAAAAATAATTAGTCCGTCAGTTACACTGCATTAGGCCGTATACAGAAAGAAAGCTGGAAACTTATAAGCTCAGCGCTGGTAATCCGCGCAGGAAAATATATGAACACGCGCCGATAAGCACTGAACGGTGCCGACAAGCTTCAACGCGCGCTTGTCAGCGCTGGGCGTTGCCATAACAACTGCAAGCAAATCATTCCGACATTTTGTTTAGTCTGCTTCAACCTGCTTCCTTTGTGTAGAACGGACCAGCGCTGATAAGCGCCGGTAAGTTTCCAGCTTTCTTTCTGTATACGGCCTAACACGCACTGCCGATAGAGCACTCGCTATTCAACATGATAACATCTCTGTAACCACATCACCTGACTAAATAAAGAAATCAAAGGAAATATCTTAAAGATATCTATAGGTTAGGTATGCCCAGATCAAATCATGAAATGGTTTAACCCCTTCATACAATGAAGACAATTATTTTGAACAAACTTTATGAAATTAACAATGTTAAGATCTGGCTGCCATATTAAACAACCCTTTACATACATTACCCTTTTCATACACTTTACATCTTTTTCCTTTCTTCAGTTGAAAAATAAGCAGCCTTGTAATACCTGCCATCTCACTAAAAACCACACTTGTATCCCAGGGAGCTGTCGACAATGTTCGCGCGCCTGTGCCGGCTGATCGACGAGGCGACGACGGAGATGGACGCGGAGCTGAGCGACGTGAAGGAGGCCACCAAGATGCTGGAGCACGCCTCCACCTCCGCCAAGAAGCTGCGCAACAAGGCCAACTACCTCTCGCACGAGCTCGAGCTCTTCGACGACGCCTTCCTCAAGACCAACTAGGAGATCGATCACACGATGATGTATGACTTAATTCGTTTTGTAGGTTACCGACTTGTCGTCGCAGTGACGACCATAAAAACCTTCAGTTTGGCTTCGGTTAGAGATGGGCGGTGGCTCACATATTTCCTGGATAAAATGCCAGTATTTGGGTATTTACCGGGTAGAAACCCATCTCTAGCTTCGATGGAGTTTCTTTGACTTTTCGATGAAAGCGATAGAATTCTCACCTATAAATTTGATTAGTATTTCGCCGAGTTAGATGGTTATTTTAGAAACTTAAAACCACATTCTCTCTTCTGCTTTTTGTACTTACCGAGTTCCTCCGTTCCTATTTTCTTTACAAACTAGCTAGGAAACTGTTTAGGATCGTATTTCTGTTAATTAAGCCAATGAAATGCCAATTTTCTTGCCAACTTTGTCTAAAATTTCATAAGTTACGGTTGGGGCTAGATGTTCCTTAACGTGAGACATCTAGCCCCAAACAATAAAATTGAACGCAAAGTGTAACATTGCCTTTTTACCGTTACAGTGGAAGGTACGAGAACACTAGTAGCTGCACCTCTACGTGTGCAGACGGACCGGCGTGAGCTGTAGTGTGCGTGTATTTATTGCATGAGTGAGTGCGGCCGGGACAGCGGCGTCGGCGTCACTAGTTAAACATAGCTTTCTCGAACATTTACTCGACAGAGCGTCACGCCAACTCCACTGCCCTGAAGCCCCACAGTTCACGGGCCTCAGGTTACATGACAACTACTTAAATCCGCCACAAACCTCTACAAAGGTAAACATGTTTCATGTCAATGTATAGTTGAATGATATAACTCTATTGTAAATTAGAGCTTTTGTTGTTGTTTTAAAGTTATTTATCAGTTTTTTATGTGTTATCACAATGAAATCACGCGTAGACGAACGTCTAAAAACTTGTTATGACATTCATTTGTTGTATTGAATTTGTTTTAGTTTTACATGGTTCCTGACGATTTATAATTTACTTTTAATGTTTACCTTCCGCATGTAGATAACATCACGGTGCTACCAAACGGATGTATTATTAAAATCTTAATATAACAAACAATGTTTGAAAACACTTGTATAAAATTGTTATTACTGATAAATTCTACATGGAGAATATCTTATGAAATGTTTACTATTTGTGTGTTGTGTATCAACGCTATGTCTATACGCTTTAACAAGTTCCCCGCAATATGTTGGTTATTTATAATGCGAGTTTTACATAGTTATTGGGTACTCATCAAAATAAATTTATTCCACGGATAGATAGTGTCACCCTACTGATTAGTTACCATTAACGACATTCTCCGCAATATCGACGATGTGGTCACTCTCATGATTTTATGACCTGTGATATTTACTTGTTTTTGTTTCTAAATTGTTTTTATCCATTGGCGCACTGCACAGCACTTCAGTGTTTTAAATGGAGCATTTATTATATGTATTGGAAACTCATGTATTAAGATAAAATGTTTCAAGTGTAGCATAGCCAATATTGCGGATTATTATAAAATTGGGTAGTTTCCACCATTAACCAATAAATGTTAGACACAATTCCTATAAAACCTCTGTTAATTTCAGCCTAATAAATTCGGTTCATTTTCAATTTGCTATAAAATTTGATTTTTTGTTGTTTTGAAATCAATAAATAGATAGTCAACTGAGTTGTTATTTTAGTGACGTCATAAATCGCCATTGCCATACAAAATCTATTGGAGAATGGCGTTTTGACAGCTCATAAAAAGTACGTCAATTGATAATGGTGGAAACTACCGTATTGTTTCAATATAAGGATTAATTTATACGCGAGGTAGTAGCAAAGTGGTGTGGTTCTTGGCTGTTATTATATCTATGATGTAGATAAAACTGTTATGTTTAACTACATTCTCAATACCTTCATTACACTGTCAAAAGAATGTCATTGTGAAAACGAACTCTAGAATTAAAATGAAGTGCTGGTTGTAAAATAAAACTTGAAGCCGAAGTTCTTTGACAGTGTTACATTTTCTAACGTTTTGGCAGTTTTTACTATGTATAGTATAAATATTTAATAAACAATACGTCATTATGTGGCGAACATTAGTATCAGGTAGGAAGGTACTCAGTATAACTTTGTGGAATGAATTTAACATTGGGAGCCATGCAACCATTTGATATTAGATAGATTTTGTTGTCCATTGTAATTAGTTATTGCATAATTAGGAGAATTTTCTTATGTAAATAAAACAAACAATTAAAGGATTCCTTTATAAAATAAAATTGTTTTATTTGTAGGAACACAAACTCTGTGCTGATAGGTATATTTTGTACATAGAAACACTATATAAAATAAATTGCTACTTTGGCAGTAAATATTATAGTTATGTTAATAATATATCCTTCAAACTTATATCGAACTTGATTCTTATGTCTTGAGGTTTCGGTATATACTGAAAGGAAAAAATAAATAAACAGAAAATAAAGCATTTGTTTCGTATAAAGAGGAAATAGCAAAACTACATAATTTCTAATACTCTACTTCAAAGAAGTTGCTAGTGACACTAGAAATATTTGGCTTTGGCCCTGTCCAGAAAGGGCGAATTCGCCGCGAATCGTTTCGCGCGTTGGCGAGATACTAGGGACCAATATATCGCGTCCACAAGCATCGCGCGAATAATAAATTCGCGCGTAATGCGCGCGAGTCGAGATACTAGGGCCGCCTTGTTGCGTCCAGATTTCGCGCGAATTTTAGAGCGAGTGCACGTATAATGGAGTAAGAGAGGGAAAAAGAGCGCCAAAATTTTGATACGGAATTCGCTCTTTCTGGACGCAACATTCGCGCGTGATACGCGCGAGAGATTCGCGGCGAATTCGCCCTTCCTGGACAGGGCCTTTGTGAAATTACTGCATAGCACCCATACCCCTTTGTAAGTAAGTTACCAGATACCGAACTCACCAAATGTACAATTTAACACAAACTCACATTTAATCACAAAATAGGTGTACCTTTATTCAACCTAAGCAACAAAACTACTATATGGAGTAACAAAAACGTTCTTACCAAAGCTACGTCCGCTTTAAACTCAGTCCTATCGAAGCGCACCTTGTCTCCTAGTAGCGTGAGGCCGTAGTGCGCGCACGCAGCAGACGCGGCGCGCTCCGAACCGAACGCCAGCCAATCAGCGAGCGCCGCACTCGGTACTGTCAGCCGCTTGTTGTTGTACGCGTGGCTCATTACTTGTAGAGCGCGTCTGGTCATTAGAAAAAGTTAGATGAACGCTGGTACACATCTAGATACCGTTCGCTTATGAATATTATTAAATTAAATTAAATTTTCTTTATTTCAGGCATTCATGTTCACCCATATAAAAACATTTCAAATTAAATACAATATAAATATAAATAGATTAGGTACATATTACAAAAAATATGTGTTGGCCCATAATTATTATTATATTAGTTTATACAATTATAATATTATAAGTCAATAAATAAATGTCAGATTATGCTAATTATTTTGTTTCTATGAAATCTTTACATGTCACGTAAATAGTGTGAAATACAGCCATCACAAGTTTATTATCACTTTTAATTAATCTTAAGTGGAATGCAGCCTTTTGCCTACGAATAACAGCATAAAAGTCATCTACCCTATTATCGGCAAACATGCCAGACGCACTACACCGCCAGGGCAAGCGCAGCATATTATAATATTCTTCAATTATGAATGATACATTAACGTCCGAATACTACACCGTCATTTAATTTTCGACACTATCTCTAAAGGGTTAAAGTAAGAACAACAACATATTTGTAGTTTCTTAAAATTAAGTGACGTTTGAGTATTCGGGCGTAAGATTTACACAAGTGAGCCAAGTGTGCCATTACGGTCGAGTTTGGATTGCAACTATATCACGGCGAGGGCATGTGTAATGGTAAAATGCTCAGTGTTGAGATTCTTCATTTCCTACAAGATTTTATTTATTTTAGGGCTAGACTATTTGCACTGTCTTATGAGAAATGTGTACTTGGAATTTAATGTTGTGATTTGACAAAGTACTTGGTAATCAAAGGACTTACTTTTGCAATGTAGGTAAATAAGTATATAAGGCACAGTATGTAAGAGGGCACAGCTTGTCTGACAGCCTACACACTCTAATATAGAAGCCATGAACATTTGCTATTGCTATTTCATAGGCTAGTCGAAGTTTCGGCTGGCTGAAATAAAAACAATAGTGGCATTAGAGTTCTACTTGTAAAAAAGATTGTTTGGGGAAGTATTATTTTCTTATCTTTTCTATGTAACAATTTTTCATTCCAAGTATTCTTTATTTAACATATTAAAAAAATATGTATAACAGTTTAATTATTACAGATATAATTATTAATTTAATTTACCTATTTTTCTCTCTAATTTTTATTACAGACACAACTTGAGACATAATAAACATGGGAGACCTTTAATCCTGTAGTGGGAGTGTAGTAATGATTTGGAATGTGTTTGTAATAATGCTCTTACCTTTTAAAATCTTTAGACAAGTTGACAAATCTAAATAAAGGATGTAAATCATCCAAATTGCACAATATGTACAGACTTTCCATCAGTACTTGATCTTCAACATTATTTTTTTTATCTTCTCCATTGAGTTCTAGGTTGGATAAGATTCCTGCTAGCTGATCTATCTTTCCTCGTGTTTTGGCTATGGTATCACAGCATGAGAGGTACCATTTTATACATTCTAATAAATATTTTTTGTTCAAAACTGGGTCATAGTCCTTTAGGGGAAGGTTTGATAAACTGAAACAATTAATGATATTTCTTTCTATGCTATAAAATACTAATATAATATATCATCAAACTTTATTATATATTTTATAATGTTAAATCTATAATTTTCAGCAAATAATTTTATGTCAAAGTAAATGTTTGATTCATCAAGCAGTAAATAAAACACATACCTATATCCATAATATACATAAAACTTAATCATAGGACTTAAAAGAGAAGCACACTGTTCAGGAGGTAGTCGCTGTATGGTGGCATCCTGTCTGATAGCTCTTAGACGGTCATTGACATAGTCATAGACTATTGAGGCAGGCACATCCACTCTTCTTGTGATCCTAGAAGTGGTTATGAAGAAAAGTTACTATTGTTTGTGTGCAAGTATGCTTACCCTAAGTACTAATATAATTTAAAAATTTCAGGTAAATATTTCTGCACAATTTGAGGAAAATTATTTGTGCTCATAAAGGCAGCAGTTCTAATGTTTATGGAATGCCAAGATGTTTTTATTCAGATATTCTGTGAATGTGAAAAATCTCTAAAAGAGGTGGCCAGTAGGACACATTTTATGTGTTGTTGGTCTAATAGAAAAAAAAGTATGTAAGAACATAAGTAGATATTAAAAAAGCAGTCTTACTCTATCAGCAAATACTGTACAGTGTTGGTGAGCACGGAGTAGGGTCGCAACAGATGTGGGACAGCCATGTTGGAGTCTGCGGCAGACCTGCTGTAACTCTTTACTAGCTTTCTCTCGCTGCCCCATACTTCTAGCACATGCACTAAACGCTCCGCCTCACGTCTAACAAAATGAGATGGTAAGAAATATACAATAATCAGACTATAGCAAATAAATAATTATGGATTTTTTTAATATTAAAATTAAAAACATTAATATTGATCCTTTGTGGTAAGGAACCACCTCAAAACGCGGGCTATCTCCAAAAGACACGGTTTCTGAATAAAGTCACTGATTTGACTGCCAAAGAAGACCATCAATGATGGTCTGTGTGTTTTGTGTGTTTTTTTAACCACTACAAGGAGTAAGTAATTAGTAGTTAGGTCTAGTGTTCGTCATGAGATAAACATTATCACCCATATACTTACAATTTGACTTCATCTTCAGGGCACATAGAGAGACAGGTGCCTGTAATGTGGTCTGCATTCTGAGCATCTGCACTTTCTATATTCTTACAAAAGAAATCAAAATAAGAGGACATTTTTATTAATATTTCATTTTAATTTAACCTTTTTGGCATCATTCGTGTCGCCGCTATTTTTTTATACTATTATTTCCGTTGGTTAAACTGTTTACGTTTCGACAAATCGTAACCTAACTAATAAACAAATCTACTGTCAGTGTCACTCAGTGGTCTCGAACGTCATAGAGCGAGATCGGTAGAATTGCCAGCTAAAATCGGTATATTTGTACCCAAAATCGGTATTTGACAAAAGAAAAATACAAT
Source organism: Athetis lepigone (assembly GCA_033675125.1). Classification (NCBI taxonomy): domain Eukaryota; kingdom Metazoa; phylum Arthropoda; class Insecta; order Lepidoptera; family Noctuidae; genus Athetis; species Athetis lepigone. Next base: position 19,106,378 of record CM066239.1, on the reverse strand, counting down.
ATTCAATAAAATTCGTTTATTTATTAAAAAAAAACTTACAGACTAATTTGCAACAATCATAATTATTTTTTATACCAATATTCTTTGGCCATAGCCGCGGTCATCTTCGAATTAATTTCAAAATCGTAACAATTAGCTGTATTAATGAGTCGTTTTGAATGTAATAGACCAGTGATTGATTCAGTAGACAACCTATTTCGCTGCTTTGTTTTTAAAAGATTAATATGTGAAAATATGCGTTCAACGTTAGCGGATGAATGGGGAAGTGATAAAATATTAAAGATGAAATTAGACAACAATGGAAACATTTGAGTTTCATCGCCACGCTTTAATAAACTTACTTCATCCCAAAATAGTTCTACATCATCAGGAAATGTTTTGATTTGTTCACAATTTCTTAAAATGCGCCACTCTGTATCAATTTCCTGGAAATCATTGCTGTGAACAATATTGGGAAAGAGCCTACTCACAGGAACTATCGAAGCAGTTTTGCCAATTTTAACATTTTTTGGATCAATTATGTCTAAACCTTTTATTGGGTTATTTTTCAATGGAAACCGCGTGGTTATTTGCTTACAAGCTTCGATATAAAAATCTAGGCATCTGCATTTAAACAAATTTACTTGATCTGAGTTTAGATTTTCTGAACTACTTAGTAGTGTATTAGACGCAGCAGCACCATAGTATACGTCATCAATATCCATAAAATTTCTGGGATTCTTAAAATCAACATTTTCGATTGGAGTGCTAGTTAAATATTCTCTTTTTAAAAAACAATCAAAAATAGTTTTTAATGTTCCAGTTATTTTTTCATATAAATTATGAATTTTCGGGTGTTCTGCTTGCATTTCTTTATTTAAATCGGTAAATAATGGTAATACAAAATCTAAAAATTCCAAAAATAATATCGTAGTAGGATCTTGGAGCTTCTGTAATATATGTTCTGCAGCTAAAAGATGATCATTGTTAGATATTTGGTCTATAAAAAATAGTATAAGAGCAGAGAGTTGTTCCAATATTCTCTTCACTGCTGCATGTACTGATAACCAGCGTGTTTGAGAGGGGTGAAGTATTTTATGTACTTTTAAGTCGCAAAACATTTGAAAGTTTTTAAACTCTGCCACTCTTTTTGGGCTAGAAGAAAAGTAGTTGTAAATGTCTCTTACAAGATCCTCTATAAAACGTGGCAATTTGGTACAAGCATATGACGCGCAAAGGTGAAACGAATGGCAGGCGCATTTAAGTATAAAAATGTTAGGAATTTCATTTTGCAGCAATGTTACAACAGAATTATTACGTCCCATCATTACGTTTGCCCCGTCAGATGCAAAACCTATTAGATTATCTTTATATGGAATATTATTGCTTCTAAAAAAATTTACAATGTGTTCAAATAAGGTTGCTGCATTAGCTTCTTCTAATGGAATAAGAGCTAAAAAACAATCTTTAATACGATTCATTTTCGCATATCTCACAACTAAGCACAAGTGTTTGGTCGTACTAAGATCAGTGGACTCGTCAATAATAAGCGAAAACTTAGTTTGCCCTAGATCTTCACATAAATTATTGAAACTTTCTTTACCTATAATATGATCAATTATGTCATGAGTTTTGGTTGAAGAGCATTTTATTTCTTTTGCTATTTTTGAATCAGGACAAATGGCTTGCATCAACTGCGGTAGGTGCTCCATAATAGTGAATGGTAGATTGTGTTCAGCAACAAACGAAGCTAATCTTATTTCACCTGAAATTAAAAATAAAGAATTAAAATTACGTAGGTATATCAGTATGTCTAGTAGCGATTAGGGTATAATTATATCCACTGCTTCTATAAACCGATAAGTAGAAAACCAAATAATATAACAATGTAAATAGTAAAATAAATAACTAAAAAAATTACCTTGCTTAACCAGTATATCAGATTTATGAGTTTTGGTCACAGTAAATGATGATATCTTCGGTTGTGATTTTATATTCTTTGATGATATTGAGTGTGCTTGTGAAGAACTATGTTTCTTTATAGCGTCTTTTCCTGATGTGATGTTGATATCTTTATTACAACTTTTACAATAGGCATAGCTTTCGCCTTTACGACTATCTTGCAGCCAACCTGGAAATTCTTCTTCCCATTCTTTTCTATAATATTGTAGATATTTTTTTCTTCTTACACTCGCACTTGTGCTTGGCTCCTCGTCAGACGACATTTTAACTTAATTATCTGATTTTGTAGGGACTCTTTCGGTTAGGTACTCACTCTTCAAAGTTAAGAAAATTAATGAAAAAATAAAACTGAATTACTGTTTATATATACTAGACAGGTAAATTCCCGAGCGGGAAGCCCCTTATAACATCGAATTGCAGGACACAAGGGTGTCAAGGGTATTCCCCAAAATATATGAACTACATTCTGCACTAGGTCCATACTATTGAGGGCTTCCCCGTAACATTAAACATAAATGAAAAGGGTTGCCAACTTAAAAGTGTAAAATCGGTAGAAAAATCGGTAGAATTTCCATGTATACTGTGAAATCGTAGAAAAGTCGTTATATTTCGGTATATCGGTAGAACAGAGCCCATATCGGTAGAAATACCGAAAAATCGGTAGGTTCGAGACCACTGGTGTCACTGTCAGGTCAGTCATTTCTCTGATGTCACGTGGATGTCACTTATGCCCATAGCAGGGGTGCGTTCCTAAAAGGGTAAGAATTACACGGAGTAGTGCGAAAGATACTCTAGAGCGTTCCGAAATGAGCCGTTTGAAACCGAGGGTAACCGAACAATTACTCGACAGCTACCCGAGCAGTATTTTAGAACGCTTTCGGTAGAGTAATTTTCGCACTGACAGGTGCGATTTCTCACCCTTGGCTGAGCGTCGATAAAAATTACCTGACATATGTCAAAATCATAAATGCGCCAATGTTGAAGTTTGATGTTGAAGAATGGATTTCGGCAGATTGCCAATAAAAAAAAAAAAAGAAGAATGGATTTACTAAAGTAGAAACGAACAGGTAGTACTTATTTATTTGCAAAATATGCTTAAAAACACAATTTTCCTTCTTTGCAATAGAGATAAAAGGTTATGTTGACAGTATCATCATACGATCCTAACCATCATGACCCTAACCCGTTCCAAAAAAGTAAATCGCTCTGTAGCGTTCAAAAACAGTATAGCCGTTCTCTTTCTTTCGTTGTTTCTATCTCTTTTTAATTTTCGAGTGAATTATTCGCACGTTTTGGAACGCACCCCAGTACTGTACTGCCCACTGCCTGTTCTGCCTCACTGTTCTGCCCTCGTGTGAAATGGGCATAATAGTGCAGTGGGCAGTCCAGACTCCAGTACTGCTACTGTTTAAACGCACAGAACAGTACTGTTCTGTGAAATGGGCATTAGAACGCAAATGAAAAAAAAAATAGTCTGGTCCGTTCCGTTCGAACGGACCAGACTATTTTTAGACTACGCCGTCGACGCGGTCCTGGTCCTAGCCGGGCGGCGAACGGTGACCGGTAGTCGTCTTGCGACTCTCGACGTCTTCGCCTGGGTCTTAGTCCAGGGCGAGAGGCTCGTCGTTGCCTCTCGCGCGCCGCCGCTTCCTTCACTAGCATAACTGCTTCGCAGAAGGAGGCGATGGCATCCCATTCCGTCTCGCCCCGAAGCATGGCCTGAACCAGCGCCGGCCGCGAGAGGTCACCGCCGCCGATCGCCTCTACGAGGACACGTCGATGCTCCGCCCATACGCGGCACACCTCCACTGTGTGCTCGACCGTGTCCTCCAGGCGACCGTTGCTGCAGTGGTGAAACCCAGGCATCGCTTCCGCTCGAAACCGACACAGGAACCTCCCGAACTGACCATGTCCGACGAGGACCTGTGTCAAGCGAAACGTGAGAGCGCCATGGCGCCTCTCCAGCCACTCCTCAAAGAGGGGTCTTACCGCCGCTATTACGGCGTGCCCAGCACTAGGTTGCGACAGTCGCTGTGTCCACTCCGCCATGAGATCTCGCCGGAGCTCCGTGAGCCGTGCCGCGATAACCCGCGGCAGCGGAACTTCACCCCGGCGTTGCACTTCCACGCGCCACTGGTACGTGTGTGCAAGGACTGTTGCCTCCAGATCCCACGGCGGGACGCCGACAAGGAGGCATGCCGCCTAACGACTGTCAAAGTTCCACGAACGACAACCGGGACCAACGGCTTTACGTGCTTTCCGAGGCACGGGAATTCAGTGAAGTCCAAGATAGACTTTAGAAAGTCTAATCTAAATAAATTGAAAAACTTACATTGGTACTTGCCCGGATTCGAACCCACAACATCTTACACGAGAGGTGGGCATCTTATCCGGACAGGACCATCACGACCCATCATCCTTTATCAGATAATAATTAATAATATGCTATTGGTGCCGATTCTCTTGTTTACAAACTAAAGGAAATTTAAGTTAGTGCATCTTTCTCTTTCCATTTAATTAAGAAAAGGACAGAAGATAAAAGATTAGTTAAGTCCTGTCAAATTTAGACACTCCATAGATAATTTAGACGCGTTTTGAAAACATGGCGGCTAAATATACGTCAATTTTCTTCCGGCGCTGTCTAATTTGACAGGATTAAACTAAATTGTATCTTCTGTCCTTTTCTTTAAGAAATGAAAAGAGAAAGATGTATTTAACTTAAAATTAGAATAGTTTGTGACCAAGGGAATCGGCACCACTGTCTGTTCGCATTTCTCTAATACCAAATGATCTTCCATTTGAATTTAAGCGCCTTCTATTTAATCTAAAAGTTTGCTATGCGATGACGATAAATAAATCACAAGGGCAATCTTTCAAAGTCACAGGCAGGTGTTGATTTAAGAGAAGATTGCTTTCTCACTCGCTTGCTCACGTGTCAGCTCTACCTCTAACCTCTTCATTCTGGAAAATAGTGAGAAAACTAAATATATTGTATACAAGGAATCCTGTAAGACCTCTTCTATCTATCTGTCAGCTAATAAACAGCCAGTGCCGGACATAGGCCTGCCAAAAGACATCTCCACGATAGTCAGTCCTGTGCTAAATGGTGTCAGCAACGATAGAGGATCGTCTAAGCGTCGCGTCGTGTCGTTTACATCCTGTATAATCTTATGATTATTTTAGCCTGTGATTTTGTTTTTTTTTAATCTGTTTGTGTACTGTAATATTATAAAGAGAGACAATTTGATGTTTTAAACGTTTGTCAACGTGATAACTAAGTGAGAAACCCAAATGCCAGCAGTCATTATTTCACGCGGACGAAGTCGCGGGCAAAATAGATAATAAAACTGTAGAGAGGTAAATACAGTAGAATAATTATTCCCAATAGTCCGCTCTAGCCCTGTCCTCCCGGGTGACAGCTGGGAATTGTCTTCCCACTTGTCACCGGGGGACAATTTGTGCTGACTGTTCCATTTTAAAAACTGAATAGAGGCGACAAATGGGAAGTCTAATTCTCAGTTGTCACTGGGTGGTGGAATACATTGAGGATTTTAACCAAACTTGGTACGATTGTACACAGATTAGAACCTAATCTGAGCGATTGTAATCCATACTCCTGGGCAGGTTATAGGCTATATAACATAACGCTGAGTCACATAGGAGCCGTGCAGTAATAAAAAGTGTGACAAAAACGGGGAAAAATATCTCTTTTAAGATATTCTATTGCGTGCGCTGCGTTGGAGTTACGCAAAAAATATGCACTAAAGAATTGTTCCTATTACATAAAATGTTCAAAAAAAAAGTCCACAACAGCATGATGTCTAATATTTATAGTTCACTCACTATAACCATTTTTATGGCAATAAAATTAGTTCTAAATAATGCATGATTTGTCAGGGTGTTTTCGGTAATACGGTATCCGATACAAGTTTTTAATTTTGTACAACATAGCCGTTTACATAATTTAATTTCAATAAATATCTTTAGAGATATCACAGAATTTTAAAATTACTGCGCAGCAACGTACGGGCAGTAGCAAGGCTGGCCGGCTTTGCAAGATATTCGTAGCTTAAATACATCAGAAATAACACATATACACATATTGTGCTCAATGTGCTACTTAACATTGCTCCATGAGCCACGGGAGCCGATCAGGAACCAAAAACCTAACTCCGCTGCCGCGACTAATCGCAGCGCGAGGCACAGAGCTCCGGCGGGATCTCATGGCGAAATGGAGACTGTGACTGTCGCGACCCAGTGGACACGCCTCTTTGAGGAGTGGCTGGAGAGGCGCCAAGGCGCTCACACGTATCGCCAGAAACAGGTCCTTCCCAGACACGGACATTTCGGGAGGTTCCTGTGTCGGATTCGAGCGGAAGCGAAGCCTGGGTGGTGACACCACTGCGACACTGGTCGCCTAAAGATCACGGTGGAGCATACAGTGGTAGTATGCCCCGCTTGGATGTGCCACCGCCGTGTTCTTGCAGAGGCGATCGGCGGGGGTGACTAAATGGGAAGCCGTCGCCTCCTTCTGCGAAGCAGTCATGCTGGAGAAGGAGGCGGCGGCGCGCATGACGCAGCGTCAAGCCTCCCGCCCGGGACAGTGACCCAGGCATAGACGTCGAGAGTCGCAAGACCGTAGGCGCGGGACTGCGAATGGCGAGCGATGGGTAGCTCGGCAGCGGCGCGGCGAGCACCTTCAGTGTGAAATAATTTTAAACTTAACTACATAGGTACTTAGAAGACTAGTATCGCTTGAAAAGCTTGAAAAGGTCGCGAGGCCGCCAGCGGCCGTCAGCGGCGCCGCGAGCGGCCGCGCGCCTCGCGCTTCTTCCGACGCTGGCGGCCACTGACGGCCGCGGCCATTTAGGTGTGACTCGGCCAAAAAACGGAGACTGTGGGCAATCATTTTTACCTGTTTTATTCAACTATATTAACGGGGACAGCGTACGGGGACAACGGGAACAAACCTTTTTGTGAAGCCTTGCGAAATGAAATAAAGGCGCAAACCACACAACCCTAAACGGCCGATCCGTTATTGATCCGAAATTCTGTGCTACGTCGACACATCAGAAATAAATTCGGCGACACCCACGGGGCCGGACTCCACCGAGAGAACAGATGTGAGAGGTCTCGTTATCTAATCACGGAACAGAAAGAGCTAAGAGAGGGCAGGAGACTTGTGATTTTGGCAGCCTTCAACCTCCTCCCTTTTGGTTAATTAAGGCTAAGGACTCACGAAGCGGTTTTCACCCGCGCCCGCCGCGGTTGCGGGCCCGCAGCCTTTGCAGAATACAGATATTTATGTAAAAAATAAAAGTGTGACTCTCTCTGGCTTGGCCACCATCAGAGATTTTAATTTTGATAACACAAAAAAATAGTCGCTAAATAGTCGAAATTAGTCGCCAAATATCAGAAATAGTCGTTCACTAGTTCAAAAGTTATAAGGGTTTATAGGTGGCCGAGGTAGAGAGAGTCTCCCAATGACGTATTATATATAGACACGTTATGAACTAACATCGCGGCACTTAAAAACGGCGAAAATACGATCGAATACTTATACGCGTGAAGAAAGGGAAAGAAAATATGCCACCGTACGGCAGGATGCCTGTTGTTAGAGAGAGATAAATATACATCTTCAGTTACGTCACAGGAAAAGTAATAGTTATATTGCATTCTCATTGGTCGAGCGCATGAGTGACGTAGCTATTAGAGGCATATGGGGAAAAAAGGACATTCGATTTTCTGGAGTTAATAAAATAGTTAATTTGATTTAATACCGTATTACCTACTTTACGAATAAAGTAAAAAAAAAATGTTAATTTTAAAATATTAATGCTGTAGTAATTATTGTTACATATTAAATTAAAAAATAAAACAAAATATCTTTATAAACTTATAGACAACCTTTATTTAATCATGTAAAAAACGTTAACACAACATAGGCAATTCAACAATATGCGGTAATCGAAGTCATAATTATTATTATATTATTGACTTATGTTGCAAATACATACTTTTAAATTCCTTCAAACAAACTTAATTTATTCCTTTTTTGCCTCTTATAATTTGATTCAATTTGATTCTTATAAATTCTATCAACAAAACAAAAACACTAGTGTAATAGTGTCCAAACCTCCCCTAACGGCACGTGACTACTGACTGCATGCGCCGGCCGCCATTAGACGACGGAGTAGAACAAAATAAAACAAAAATATTGTAGTTTTGTGAACTTAAGCATGAAATTACACATTTTTGTCTTTAACTTTTGGGGTATAATTTGTACATCGTCTGAAAACACACGACGGCATGTTTTCTTTATGTTTTGCACAGGTTTACACACACGATATAAATTGAAAACAAACGTAGCGTCGGGCGAGAGGTTGGTGCGTAACTAAGCGCGATGTGGCCAATTGGCTTCATTTCGTGTTGTCATTTTTGAGTGCGGACAACGTATCTATAGTTTTATACATCATTGGAGTCTCCCCAGCTTGGCCACATGTACCAGGTCACTCAGAAAGTTTTGAGAAAAAACGTTTTTATGTATAAAACACTGGCCATGTATAATTTGGTTAGAATTTGGTTATTTAAAAGTAAAAATACCATTGTTCGAATTTTGAATTTTCCTCCACATTTTTTTGAGAGCCAAATTAAATTAACGTGTCTCTTCTAAAAAAGGATCTGCACTGCGAACATTTTCGTGCGATGATTTTCTACAACTTTAAATGTGGCTTAAAATCTGATGAGTCATTTGATGGACTTCACTTTGACGACCACAAGAACAGCGAGTTTAAGTGCGGTGGCTTTACTTTGGGAGATAAACAAAAGAGTGGTCGTCCTAACACGGCAGTCACGGAAGAAAGTGTGCTGGCATTAAAAAAAATATTCAAGAAAACAAGCGAATTGCATACTAAGAGATTCAGCAGACCCTGCAGATTGAATCGGGAAGCTTTTAACAGATTTTACACGAGCATCTTCCGATGAGGGGATAGTGTGCCACTGGGTGCCGCAAAACTTCACCAAAGCTCAGAAGCAGGCCAGTGTAGATTGGTGCCGTGATATGATTAAAAAATTTGAAGCAGGTTCGTTTTGGCGCGTTTACGACATTGTGACAGATGACAAATCCTGGATTTATCAATACGATCCAGAAAAAAAGTGTCAGTCGACGGTTAGGCTGTTTCAAAACGAACCAACGCCAAGGAAAGTGAAGCGATCGAGAAGCACTGGCAAACTTTTGATCGCTAGTTTCTTCACTTTCACGGGGTATCTGAATGCGGTTTCATTACAAGACTAAAGCAGCATCAAAGACGAATGGTATACCACAAAACGCTTGCCAGAAGTTTTATCTGCATTGAGCAACAAGCGACCGAACACCGGGCTCCGCGGGATTTTGTTTCACCATGAAAACACGCCCGCGCACCCAGCGCTCAAAACGAGGAACTTCCTGGACACCACAGAGGTTGGAGTCTTCGAGCACCCTCCTTACAATCCTGATCTGGCACCGTGTGACTTCTTATTATTCTCTAAAATAAAAAATCTTCTGAAAGGGATACAGTTTTCATCGCTGGAAAACGCGCGAGCAGCCTTCGAGAAGGCCGTGAAAGAGGTATCTGCGTCGGACTGGAAAAAATGTGATAAAAATTGGTTTAGACGCATGCAACTTTGTATAGAGGCTACTGAAGAGTTCTTTGAAAAGATTCAGCAAAAATATTTTTATCTATAGAGGATAGTTTTTTAGTTTCTCAAAACTTTCTGAGTGTCCCACGTATATCTCGAAAACTAGGGCACCTAGTGAAGATCTGTTTTTACAAAAAAATAGTCGCTAAATAGACGAAATTAGTCGCCAAATATCAGAAATAGTCGTTCACTAGTTCAAAAGTTAAAAGGGTTTATAGGTGGCCGAGCTGGAGAGAGTCTCCCCAGCTTGGCCACATGCATATCTCGAAACCTAGTGAAGATCTGTTTTTACAAAAAAATTGTCGCTAAATAGTCGAAATTAGTCGCCAAATATCAGAAATAGTCGGGTTTTAGATTAGAAGTTATGAGTTCAATTTTTAAAGTATAGTCCAAGAGCTAGACAGCAAAGTCTACGAAAACATTCCAAGAAAAAAGATACTCTATTAATATGTGTAATATACTTCTAGTTTTATCAATCTAAAGTCCTTACAAATATCAGAGAAAGATAAATTTTCAATTAAATATATGTTTCTTTATAATAATAATAATATAACTTATTTGCCATAAGTGTTGTACAAGATGAGATCTTAAAACTAGTACATGTTTCAAACACTTAGTCGAAAATTAGACTTGCAAATATTTAGTGGGTTCTGGCTTTAAATTACATAATGTCTTCATTAGTCGAATTACTTAAGATAAATTTAATAGATTCAAATCATGTCAACTATTTATAAATTAATAGTTGACATGATTTGAATCTATTAAATTTTTTTATTAATTATTTATAATTTTTGTTTTAAATGACTGGGTTAGGGTGGCGTAAACTTCTTTGAAAACATTAAACATTGCTCTTGGTCTATTAAGTGTCAAGATGTACAGTCGCATGCTACTGTTTTAACAAATTTTAACGTTAGGCCCGAGTCACACCAGAATGGCAGTGGCCGGCAGCGGCGCGGCGAGCACCTTCAGTGTGAAATAATTTTAAACTTTAACTACATACTTAAAATACCAGTATCGCTTGAAAAGCTTGAAAAGGTCGCGAGGCTGCCAGCGGCCGTCAGCGGCCGCCCGCGGCGCCGCGAGCGGCCGCGCGCCTCTTGTTTCTAGCGACGCTGGCGGCCGCTGCCATTCCGGTGTGACTCGGACCTTAGACTCTAATTTACGTTATTCTCGGTTTACGGCACTAAGGAATTGATCAGGAACATTCTTTCTCCTACATTGATCAATTTTGATGTGCCGTACTTTGCCGAGGCTATAGAAGCCTGGCAGAATGCTTACCCAAGTGCTGATCCGCCCGACAACCCATCTTCCCAGAGACGTTGGGATGAGCAGCTTTGCAGAGTAGTTCAGAGTCAATTACTCTCCACAGCTGCTACTTCTGCGGAGCGAGCGCGCCTGCTAGCTGTGGCACTTTGTTCGACGACACGACTTTCCGCCTCGCTGCTTCACTTCGTTTAGGGGCTGCCTGTTGTTCTCCGCATCGTTGTCACTGTGGGGAAGCTGTCAACGGCCTCGGACACCATGGCTTGTCGATCAGCCGGAGCGCGGGTCGTATAGCACGGCACGCGAATATCAATGACATCATTCGACATGCTCTTGTTGCCGTCGGCGTTCCAGCTGAGTTAGAACCCAACGGTTTGGCACGCGACGATGGCAATAGACCGGACGCGGACGGTATGTCTTTATTCCTATGTAAGATGGGTAGGTCTTTAGTGTGGGACGCTACGTGTGTCGATACTCTTGCGCCATCCCACCTTCCTGGTACGGCGTGCTGTGCCGGTGCTGCCGCCTCGGCTGCGGAAAATCTCAAGCGGCGGAAGTATAGTAACCTTACTGGTAACTATATTTTGAGCCGTTTGGGGTTGAAACCCTCGGGCCGTGGGGTCCGAGTGCCCACCTTGTATTTAAAGAGGCTGTCAAAAAGGCTGGTTCACACTTCCCGTGACTCAAAGGCTGGCTTTTATTTTGGTCAGACTGTCAGAGGCTTAGCATTGCCATCCAACGTGGCAATGCTGCCAGCCTATTGGCACTTTATCGGTTGACAGCGATGCGGTCTGCGGAGGAGATTTTAGATGCCATTGTATTTTAATTGTAGTGTTTTTCCTTTTTTTATTTTAGTAATTTAGTTTGTAAATATTATATATTCCAACTATGTTAAAATAAAAATACGTTAGAATAATAAAACTTCTTTTGTTGTCGAAATAAGAATATAATGATTTGCACTAATACGCCAAAATTATTGTAAGTATTTACCCTCTAGTAAAATTTTAAAATAATTGAATATGTGAATGAAGATAAAGTATTATTTTGCTGTTTGTATAGCTTTTCCTCGGTGGGTTCACATTATAGAATCACTATATTTATACGTTTTTAAAGAAACATTTCACCATATGACATCATAGATACCTACTGTCTAGAAACTACTTAAGTATTTTGTAAACCGAGGAAAAGCTATACAAACTCCAAAATAATAAGTAATATTTTATCTTTATTCACGCATTCGAAGTAGCGTACAGAGCGTACATGACAGTTGTCAAATTGATCGGTTTTTTAAATAAATTTGTGTGCTTTTAATATATTTCCCTTATTATTTTGGGTGTGTAAGAACAACAGAAACAGAAAAAGTCTTTGGGTAAGTTTGAAATGATATGAACGCAAAAATATAGTAAGTAAAATATTCTAGCTTTTTAACCGACTTCTTAAAAAAGGAGGAGGTTCTCAATTCGAATGTTTGTATGTTTTTTTTATGTTTGTTCGCGAATATCTCCCTCGTTTGCCAACCGATTTGAACAATTCTTTTTTTGTTTGAAAGGGTAGGCTTCCCAAATGGTCCCATTGTCATCAGGTCCAGAATCTGATGATAGTATCATGCCGAAATCGAGGGAACTCCTCAATTTTTATAGAAAAACGTACATTTTTTTTTGAAAGTTACTCTAAAACGTAGTTGAAACTCTAACTAAAAAGTAAAAAATAAAAAACTTTTTCCAAAAAAAAGATAACCGACTTCAAAAACTAAAAGCTCAAAAATAACTATTTCGGAAGTCGGTGGCAAGGCAACACAATTCGACTGGCAGAAGAGAAGCTTTTAGTTTTTGAAGTCGGTTATCTTTTTTTTGGAAAAAGTTTTTTATTAACAATCAGTTATAACGTACCTAATGAAAAAATGCCATTTGATGAGATATTTTAATTCCAAAAATACTTACCAATTTACCTATATAAATCTACTTTCCGAAATATTTCCTCTCCCGACAAGATTGCCGGTAATGTTCCCACCAATATTCCCACCTCGGGCAATACTCACCGAGAACGGCACATATCTGAGAATGTGTCATTTTGAGAAAAGACAATTTGAGAATGTGTCATTTTGCTAATGAGGCATTCTGCTAATGTGGCATATTGAGAAATGACATTTTGCGAATGTGTCATTTTGCGTCAATATGTCATTTTGCGAATGTGACATTGTGCGCCTAATCCCTCTACTCTGGAGTGTCTTATATGAGTATGCCTTAGTTACACGAAATCTATGAATTGGGGTTTAAATTCTGGCCCGGAAAGTATTTTTGTTTAAGTATTTTTTTCGACAACAAAAAAAAGTTTCATTATTCTAACGTAAATTAGAGTCTCTAACGTTATAATTTGTTAAAACCGTTGCATGCGATTGTACATCTTGACACTTAATAGACCAAGAGCAAGGTTTAATGTTTTTCATAGAAGTTTACGGCACTCTAACCTAGTCATTTAAAACATAGAAACATATATATAATTGAAAATTTATCTTTCTCTGACATTTGTAAAGTCTTTTGATCGATAAAACTAGAAGTATATTACACATATTTATAGAAATATCTTTTTTCTTGGAATGTTTTCGTAGACTTTGCTGTCTAGCTCTTGGACTATACTATAAAAATTGAACTCATTGTAACTTCTTATCTAAGACCCGACTATTTCTGATATTTGGCGACTAATTTTGACTATTTAGCGACTATTTTTTTGTAAAAACAGATCTTCACTAGGTGCCCTAGTTATAATGAAACTTTTTTTGTTGTCTAAAAAAATACTTAAACAAAAATACTTTCCGGGCCAGAATTTAAACCCCAATTCATAGATTTCGTGTAACTCAGGCATACTCATATAAGACACTCCAGAGTAGAGATGTGCCGTTCCCGGGAGTATTGCCCGAGGTCTTAGTAAGTAGTAGTAGAGACTCAGGCGAAGACGTCGAGAGTCGCAAGACGACTACCGGCCACCGTAGGCGCGGTTCTGCGGATGGCGAGCGATGGGTAGCTCGCCGCCCGGCTAGGACCAGGACCGCGAAAACGGCGCGTTTTGTTCCACGCGCGCCTCTAAGCCAACGCCTGCCGGGGTTGCGGAATGTTTATAATAGTTACCGTGACCCTGGAACATAAAGGGCAATCGAAGGAACATGAGTGGGTTTTAGTCAGTAAGAGTCTGACACGTCCTCCCGCCGCACCCAGGACGGGAGCAGTCATTGGATGATTTCCCACTCATCAAAAAAAAAGTATTGCCCGAGGTGGGAATATTGGTGGGAACATTACCGGCAATCTTGTCGGGAGAGGAAATAGCTTGGCCACATGCATATCTCGAAAACTAGGGCACCTTGTGAAGATCTGTTTTTACAAAAAAATAGTCTCTAAATAGTCGAAATTAGTCGCCAAATATCAGAAATAGTCGTTCACTAGATCAAAAGTTATAAGGGTTTATAGGTGGCTGAGCTGGAGAAAGTCTCCCCAGCTTGGCCACATGAAAACTAGGGCACCTAGTAAAGATCTGTTTTTACAAAAAAAAATAGTCGCTAAATAGTCGAAATTAGTCGCCAAATATCAGAAATAGTCGGGTCTTAGATAAGAAGTTACAATGAGTTCAATTTTTAAAGTATAGTCCAAGAGCTAGACAGAAAAGTCTACGAAAACATTCCAAGAAAAAAGATATTTCTATAAATATGTGTAATATACTTCTAGTTTTATCGATCAAAAGACTTTACAAATGTCAGAGAAAGATAAATTTTCAATTATATATCGAGGGTTACGGGGTCAAACCCGATAAGTAACAAAAATTGTGATTTTTACCTAAAAGTGCAGTTATAATGCATTTTTTGCGCTCTTTTTAATGGTATTTACAGATAAACCGATTTAATAAGGATCACTGAAAAGGCTGAGTTAATAACCCAATAAGTATTGTATGTATTAACTACAACATCGGTATAATATAGTATAAGTAGACGTAAAGCTTGAGATTTTGGTTTTATTTAGTGGAAGAAACACATAACGTATATTTATGGGTGTTTAGGGCAAACGTTTTTTGGCCAAATTTAACTAGATCTACAAAGTAACACCAGTTATTAATCTTTAACGGGTTTCGCTTCTTACGATATTATAGTAAAGTTATTTTTAATGATAACCAGAAGCTATTAACCATATTTGTCGGATTTTACTTTAACGATATTATTTAAGTTATGCATAGGGTCATTTCGCCTGTTCGCGTCCATTTAGTGCAGTTGGCAACTTTGACGGCTATAATAAAATTGTTCTAAAACTATTTTTTATGAAAAAAATATGTGATGTGTTAGTTATATTAGTCTATTTTAAGATTTACTTGCAGTTTTGTTCGAAACCTTTACTGATTTTTTTTTTAATAGAAAAGTTTCAGAAATAGGCGTTTTACCCAGTTTGCGTCCAAAAAATCCAAATTGCGTCCACCCGTGGACCATTTTGCGTCCAACCACTTAGAAAAGGAATAAAGGGGTGATATTTTTAAGAATTTGTAAAAAAAGCTGAATTACAAAAAAAAACTTTATTTATGAATATACCTAAATTATAAAAAAAATGGTCAGGTGCGTATCGGACTCGTGCAACGAGGGTTCCGTTATTATTTTATTTTTGTAAAATACATTCAAATTTACGGTTTTCGGAGCTTTTCCTTTACTTATGCCACATGACAATGCTTCTTGCTAGGTTTTGATTCCCTTGCAAATGTCTAAATGTGCAATATAAATGGAAAGTAAACAGCCATACATTTTTGTTGCGTTGATTTAGAAATTCGATTTTTTCACTGCTTTGAGAGTTAGCAGACCTATGTATGTGATATTAGTTTCAGCTTGATATCGCGACGCCTTTCTGAGGTAAAAAGCTTTTTTAAAAAAAGATAACCGACTTCAAAAACTAAAAGCTCAAAAATAACTATTTCGGAAGTCGGTGGCAACACAAATCGACCGGCAGAAGAGAAGCCACCGACTTCCGAAATAGTTATTTTTGAGCTTTTAGTTTTTGAAGTCGGTTATCTTTTTTTTAAAAAGGCTTTTTATTTTTTACTTTTTAGTTAGAGTCTCAGTGTCTGACTACGTTTTAGGGTAGCTCTCAAAATAAACTTTTAATCTTATAAAATGAAAACGGCACTATGCGCGCAACGTCACAGGATATGCATTAGTGTTATATACTAAAACCTTTCACAGAATGTTACAAAGACTTTTTTGAAAACCGCATCGAAATTGGTACAGCTAAACGCGAGATAATCGCGGTCAAACATACAAACGTCTTTGAAAATCTACATTCCAAGAAAGCAAAACGCGATCTATGCGGGCAATGTCACGGGATATCCATTAGTGTTATATATTAAAACCTTTCCTAGAATGTAACAAACACTTTGCTGAAAACCGCATCAAAATCGGTTCAGCCAAACGCGAGATAATCGCGGACAAACATACATACATACATACAGGTCGAACAGGGAACCTACTTTTTTTTTGAAGTCGGTTAAAAAAGGGTCTTGTCAGACGGGTGGACGGACGGACAGCAAAGTGATCATTAAGAGTTCCGTTTTTACCTTTACTAGGAACGGAAGTACGGAACCCTAAAAATTAACATTATTTTCATTAAAAAATTACTTTACAAAAATAAATATATGAATGCACGTTTTACAATAAACAGTAAACAGTTCTCGGACCTAATTCTCGGTTTATGTGATATAATATCGAATTTGATAAGATATCAAGAGTCTTATATCAATCAAAAATATCACAAAATTCAATGACAAATGAATGAAATGGTTGGATAATTATCTCACTCGATAAACTGAGAATACTGATTTATCCAAATAACTCGATATCCGCCATTTTAATTTGATAAATATCGATTTTGATATTTATCTAACGCACGAGAATTGGGTTCCTGTTCTTTTTGCTAAATATCAGTTTTGATTAATAATCCGTTTGTCTGTCTGTCTCTCCTTCACGCCTAAACCACTGAACCGATTTGAATGAAATTTGGTACAGATATAGTCTGGGACCTGAGAAAGGACATAGGATAGATAGTTTTCATTCCGGAAACCCCCGGGAACGGGAAGACAATTGTATTTAACTAAAATACTTAGTGGACGCAATTGGATTTATTATTATCCACTGTAGGTACAGTTTGCGTCCATTGCGGACGCAAAGTGGAAGTTTTGTAAATTCGATGTAGTAATTCGCGTCCACCTTATTTTAATCATTAAATGTAAAAAACCTAAGCAAATTCATGATTAACATTATTCCTTTTTTCATTACAAAAGTCTAGAAACAGCTATTAATCCTAAAATTCACATAAAACAATATTAAACTTATCATCGAACACACCAATGCACACTATTTTTCATCTAAAAAACCGCGCTTTCGCGCTTCCTTGTTAAACAGCCGGGACTAAATATTTTTTTAAATAAGATTGGTTTGTCGCACGGACCTTTTGACCTTATGTGCGTGTCTCTTATACATTGAGGTATTACCGGAAATGACTATTTGTTTGACTGGTGTGTAAGTTTTCTTAATTTCGAGGATTTTTTGAAGGAGATCCGTAAAATGGACGCGAATTGGTCTATGGACGCGAACAGGCGAACTTACCCTATTTTGTTTTAGTATAAAATCCAATAAATATAATTGTGGTGTTTTTCTGAAAACCCATATTTCAAAATAATACGTAAAGTTTAGTTATCGGATTGTCGCAATTATTTTTTAAAATTTTATTTTTTATTTTATGTGAGGCGAAACCCAATAAGAGTGGTTGAGTAGTACCTACGCAAAGGACACGCGCCGCGCGCACCGTGCCGGTCAGTTCGCGCTGCGATAGCGACCGTTGAGCAAGCGCACGCATCAAAATAATTACAAAAAACGTTGAAAGTTAGTGTTTACTATCTTAAAAAAACTAAGTGCTGCTGTTATGAAAACTAAAAATAAAGATAGTAACAAAGAGACCTGGCTAAAAATTAAAAGAATTCGATATGTAAAAAGAGATTTAAAAATTTACTTCAACTACGACATGTCAAACAATTTTCGCGAGACAGACGTTTTAAATACGAATCCAAACACACCTAAAACTAGATCCAAAAGACACTCAAACCCATCATCTGTC
The DNA here is from genome assembly GCA_033675125.1 of Athetis lepigone. NCBI lineage: Eukaryota > Metazoa > Arthropoda > Insecta > Lepidoptera > Noctuidae > Athetis > Athetis lepigone. The sequence continues at coordinate 19,088,364 of CM066239.1, read as the reverse complement.
GTTGAGCCTTTATTGTTTTTCAATCAATCAATCATTTATATGCGTAATATAGGTTTACAGAAGATGTTTAACAAAGGACATTGACCGGGTTTGGGCCATATGCTGCCCAGACATGGGAGTACTTCCAAATGATTACTAGCATTTACATATAATTATAAAAATTATTAAAAAAAAATCGGTCCCAGGGTTTTTTTTTTAGTTATGACTTTAAGGTTTTCGGGACGATTTTAGTTAAAAGTATTAAACGATTTTAGTTAATATAATTATTTTCGATATGACCGCTGAAGAATTGGCCCTTTTCGCTGTAGGCACCTACCAAAAAAAACTTGCGCCCAGTTATTACAGTGAACATGTACGCATCAGTGGATCATTTCTTATCCAACAATATAACGGAGATCTTAACGATCTGTTAGCATTTATTATGCCTTCCAGTAATGTCCAACTCATACGAGCACACATAAAGAGTAGACATGTTTCGTCGAAAAAGTACCACTGCTACATCTGGACAATCGTGGAATAGAGTGCATAAGAAAATGGTAATGGTATTGCTGCTCATGTAGATAGATAATACATGTATTTGGTACATTCTCAAAAGACATAAACAACATTAAAAAAAAGAAACAATTAATTAAAAACAATTAACAAACTACGCACAAAAACCCAAATGCCATAGTGAAATAATAAAATAAAAATAAAGAAGGAAATAGAAGTACAAAATGAAAATGATGAACATGTTTCACAGAACAATTGACAGTTGTGCCCACATTATGTGCTTAGTTTGGTTTTTAGGATGGGCTAGTTACCAAGACGGTATTAAGTTAATTGACTTATTGATTAAGGGAATTGACATTAAGAAAGAAAGAAAAACTGTTTATTCGTGCTGTAGACATAAGCTTTCGCTAAACAATTTGACATCTCCATACATTTGACAATCGATTCGTTTTCGCTATATCTATTCTACAATGCCAATGCTTGTCTAGGGGAGCTGATTATACGATGTAAACGAATAATGTAATATTATCAATGTTAGTAATTCATTGTTTAATGTCAAGTAGATAACTGTGAGTATTATTAATGTAAATCAATTCTGAATGTCAGAAACCATGAAATACTTGATTGTAATTATAAAGTGAGCAATTGTTTCAAATAATTACTGCGGTATTACCATTGGATGTCATTCTTCACCAATAAAAAATCTTGATAAAAAATATTTTTTACTCAAATCTCCTCGAATAGATTTTGATGAGCTTTCGTTTACAGAGTAGTGTTAGCCTAAGGTACATAATGCACTATGTGTTCATGGTGGGCAACACTTGGCCCAACTCCCATACATGGATGGTCAATGTCCTTTATAGTTTCACCATATTCAGCTTATGTTAGCATGCAAATTTTATTTACAGTGTACATAGTGGTCGTCTTCAATAAAATAAAATAAATAATAATTATTATTAAATGGTTTTTGTCCTATTGGTGTACAATAAAGAATATTGGCCGATGGCTTTGCAAGATATTCGTAGCTTATACATCAGAATAACACATCTGGGTCGTCATAAAGGCGCGTGTAAGAGGTTACGGGTTCGATTCCGGGCAAGCACCAATGTGACTTTTTCAGTTTATATGTACTTTCTATCACTGACATCCCGTGCCTCGGAAAGCATGTTAAGCCCCGGTTGTCATTCGTAGAACTTTGACGTTACGGGTATTCAGAAGCCAGAAAGTTTGACCAGTCGAACCAAAGGGTATCGTCGCCCAGTTACTGGGTTGTGGAGGTCTGCGGATGGTGCATGGATACCGCAAGATCTCCTGCCTGCCTGATCCTTGCCGGGGCATACCGGTGTGGGTACCACGCACAGTGGCGCGTGGAAGTGCAACGCTGGGGTGAAACTCACACACACTCAGCACACAGAGCTCCGCGGGATCTCATGGAGACTGCGTCTATCGCAACTCATTGCTGGTCATCCCTCTTTGAGGAGTGGCTGGAATGACGCCTCGACACTCTCACGTATCGCCCGACACAGGTCCTCACCGCACACGGACATTTCGGGAGGTTCCTATGTCGGATTCGGGCGGAAGTGACGCCTGCGTGACACGGTGTAGCATACGGTGGAGGTAGGCCCCGCTTGGGCGAACCACCACCGTGTCGTTGCAGAGGTGATTGGCGCTGGTTCAGGCCATGCTTCGGGGCGAGACTGAATAGGAAGCCGTCGCCTCCTGCGAAGTAGACACGCTGGAGACGAAAGCGGTGGGGCGCGTGAGGCAGCGTCAAGCTTCCCGCTCCGGACAGAGACCCAGGCTTAGTTGTCGAGAGTCGCAAGATGATGGCCACTGGAGGCGTGGGCCTGCGGAAGGCGAGCGGTAGGTAGCTCGCCTCCCGACTAGGACCAGACCCGTGTCGACGGCGTGTCGATGCTTAGTTACCGCGGCCCCGGAATATATAAGGGTAACCGAAGGGACATTATTGGATTTTAGTCAGTAAAAGTCTGACATTCCTTCCCTCTTCAGGGGCGGGAGAAGTCATTTGATGATTTCATATCCATCAAAAATAAAAATGCCATTGGATATGTTTTGGATGCTTTTACCATGGTCAATGTAGCTCTTTCACGCTTATGCTACCCCAATAATCTTTTTGTGTACGCTCAAGATAGTTCCACAGTTAATCCGTACTAATATTATAAATGCAAAAGTAACTCTGCCAGTCTGTCTGTCTGTCTGTCGCTTCTTCACGCCTAAACTACTAAACCAATTTTGAATGAAATTTGGTACAGACATAGTCTGGGACCCGAGAAAGGACATAGGATAGTTTTCATCCCTGAAATCCCCCGGAAACGGGAACTATTATTCCACGCGAACGAAGTCGCGGGCAAAAGCTAGTGTTAAATATTTTTTACTCTTATGTACCAAAGAACGTTTTATGTTAAGCTATAAGTAATAACAATTCAAAACGAATATTTTTTCACACTTTTATTAAACTTTAAACACAGGAAATGGCTTTTTTATTTGAGCTAAAATCCAATATGTCGGTACCCTTGAGTACAATATATTTTCTCATAAAAAAACTAAATACGATACTCAATTGAAAACCACGTAAATTGCATCTATATTAGTACATGTTATTTTTTAAAAATATTACTTTCCGATTTATTTTTTAATTCAAGTTTTTCTCGTCTGCGAACTTTTAACATTGAATATCTTGAAAGTAGGTTTTTTGTACTTACCGGGTTTGACCCCTATGTTTTAAATGACTAGGTTAGAGTGCCGTAAACTTCTATGAAAACATTAAACCTTGCTCTTGGTCTATTAAGTGTCAAGATGTACAATCGCATGCAACGGTTTTAACAAATTATAACGTTAGAGACTCTAATTTACGTTAGAATAATGAAACTTTTTTTGTTGTCGAAAAAAATACTTAAAACAAAAATACTTTCCGGGCCAGAATTTAAACCCCAATTCATAGATTTCGTGTAACTAAGGCATACTCATATAAGACACTCCAGAGTAGAGATGTGCCGTTCCCGGGAGTATTGCCCGAGGTGGGAATATTGGTGGGAACATTACCGGCAATCTTGTCGGCAGAGGAAATATTTCGGAAAATAGATTTATATAGGTAAATTGCTAAGTATTTTTGGAATTAAAATATCTCATCAAATGGCATTTTTTCATTAGGTACGTAATGACTGATTGTTAAAAAGCTAGAATATTTTACTTACTATATTTTTGCGTTCATATCATTTCCAACTTACCCAAAGACTTTTTCTGTTTCTGTTGTTCTTACACACCCAAAATAATAAGAGAAATATATTAAAAGCACACAAATTTATTTAAAAAACCGATCTATTTGACAACTGTCATGTACGCTCTGTACGCTACTTCGAATGCGTGAATAAAGATAAAATATTACTTATTATTTTGGAGTTTGTATAGCTTTTCCTCGTTGGGTTCACATTGTAGAATCACTATATTTATTTGTTTTGAAAGAAACATTTCACCATATCACATCATAGTTACCTACTGTCAGAAACAACTTAAGTATTTTGTACCTGCTTGTACATGTTGAAATTATATTCTTTAATAACTTTTGATCTAGTGAACGACTATTTCTGATATTTGGCGACTAATTTCGACTATTTAGCGACTATTTTTTTGTAAAAACAGATCTTCACTGGGTGCCCTAGTTTTCATGTGGCCAAGCTGGGGAGACTCTCTCCAGCTCGGCCACCTATAAACCCTTATAACTTTTGAACTAGAGAACGACTAATTCTGATATTTGGCGACTAATTTCGACTATTTAGCGACTATTTTTTTGTGTTATCAAAATTAAAATCTCTGATGGTGGCCAAGCCAGAGAGAATGACACTTATAACTTTTGAACTAGTGACCGACTATTTCTGATATTTGGCGACTAATTTCGACTATTTAGCGACTATTTTTTTGTAAAAACAGATCTTCACTAGGTGCCCTAGTTTTCGAGATATACATGTGGCCAAGCTGGGGAGACTCTCTCTACTAGCTCGGCCACCTATAAACCCTTATAACTTTTGAACTATTGAACGACTATTTCTGATATTTGGCGACTAATTTCGACTATTTAGCGACTATTTTTTTGTGTTATCAAAATTAAAATCCCTGATGGTGGCCAAGCCAGAGAGAGTCACACAAAATAAAAGCACATTTCACGACGCGTTTTACGCCCGCGGCGTGTGCGGTTGTATGCGGACCCCGCTGCACCGGCGGTCATCTTCTACCGGCGGGCGCGGGTCGCGGTCCCGCAGCCGCGGCGGTTTGCACCCGCGCGCTCTGCGGTCGATTGGCGGGCGATCGCAGTGGCGCAGAGGCGGCTTCTGATGTGTGTCCATGGCGGAATTACTGATCGTTAACTGCCCGTCTTGCGATCATCGCCCGCCACGTTTGCGGGTGATAATCTCAACCGCGACGGCTGTGTAACCGCGCAAATAACCGGTCTCGTGAGTTTGGAAATAAAACCGCAGTTCCGCCACCGCGGCTGGCACGGTTCAAAATCGCTCCGTGAGTTCTTAGCCCTAGACATCCCGTTTAGTCTTCGCTTTTGTGAAAACCGAGCCTTTGGAAGGAGGCCTACTACCTGCAGTGCAACTTCTTTACGCATGAACTATGAAATAAAACGATGCCGAAAAATCAAAAATAATTTTTATTTTCCAAAAAATATTTAAAAAAAAAACTTCTAGCGTCACAGTTCGCTACGGAAGCTACACGATGGCTTCCAAATTTCATTTTGGATGTCGTTACGTTTTATGAAGCTTAGACTTGCTTGAAAGTAAACAATAAACATTTTGAAGTACATACTTGATAATTTATCTTAACGGACAACTTTAAACATTTTCAACACCCTTGTGCAATTTTGTCTTTTAAGTCTTTTATTTCTTGAATGTGTAACGATTTGATACCCGTCGCGGAAGCAGCGCTTGGAGGTCTCGAAATACATCTGTGGGCAAACAAGTACCTTAATAAATACCGATATGTATTAAGGGCCCTGGAAGAAAACTACTTTAATCGTTAAGTTAGATTATTTTACTCAAAGGAAACTTTCCTTTAGTTTTTTAAATAAATAAAACTGCATTTAATTTTTTTTGAAAATGTGTCACTCTCGAGTAAAGAACTGTTTGAATTAACGAACGTTTCCACAATACGAGTACTACAATATGACGTGCGACACCAGCATCACTCGTAGTTCGACAATGGTGCCGATTCCCTTTTCACAAACTAAATTAAATTTTAACAATCTTTCTTTTTCCATTTCATTAGGGAAAAGGACAAAAAATGCAATATTAGTTTAGTCCTGAAAATACGGTATTTTACACCACTATCAATTGACGTACATTTTACAAGCTGCCAAAACGCAATTCTCCAATAGATTTTGTATGGCAATGGCAACTTATGACGTCACTAAAATAACAACTCAGTAGACTATCTATTTATTGATTTCAAAGCAACTAAAAATCAAATTTTATAGCAAATTAAAAATGAACCGAATTTATTGGGCTGAAATTAAAAGAAGTTTTATAGAAATTATGTCTAACATTTACTGGTTAATGGTGTAAACTACCCAACAAGACAGTGCTTGAAGCATTATTTTAGTGGCAAAGTTTTTAATCGCGTTTAAATTTTCCTGTAGAGTATCATAATTTGACAGGACCAAACTAGTATTTCAACTGCTCTCCTTTTCTTAATGAAATGGAAAAAGAAAGATGCTCTGAACATATATTTAGTCTTGTGAACAAGGGAATCAGTCAAGGAGTTACTATAAATTTATTGGTACAGTCTGTCGAAGATATTATCAAAAAAGGTTGTTTGTCTTCAATTTTGAGCTATTGCAATCTGCAATAGGTAGTTGGGTACTTACTCAATTTTTTTCCCAAAGAGATTTTCCATGCGTATTTTGCAGAAGGGCAATGTGCCTTGGTTCTTGTGTTCCTCCTGAAGGAAGACCTTCTTTGCCTTGTCGTACTTGCAGTACTCCTTGAGGATCAGGTCGTAAGGGAACGGGTAAATTTGTTCGATACGACACATGGCGAGGGTGTTCTCCAGTTTCTTGGCTTTCCTTACTTCATCGACCTTGATCGCCACATTCCCGCTACAGAACACTAGCTTCTTCACTCCGCTGGGATTTTTACTGGCTGGCCCTGATTCTGGGATCACTCTGTCAAAATATGTACAACATTATGTAGACTTAAAGAGACTATACGGCCATTTCTTTCGTGTGGAAATTCTCAAGTACCATCCCCAAGACGGGGGATACGGGGGGGGGATACGGGGGGGGGGGAAGACGGGGGACGGGGGACGGGGGAAATCTGGCTGTACCCGATTCTTTCCTGCTAAAATCATCGACCGACCCTATAGCCCTTGCACTATTACAGCTGTACTTTGGCTATAACAGTACATTATGATACGAAAGTTTGTTACAACGGGCGAGACAGAATTGCAAGCTAAGCCGTAGGCAAGGCGGCGTATTGGAGAAAATCAAATAAACACATACCTACATAAAAATTCAATACAGCGTCAAAGTTCCGTGAACACCAGGATGACAGGTCACCAAGCATGTAATCCATAAAGCATGCACCCTAAGCAAATAATCGTTCAAACATGCCACTACCTTTATTACTAACAAAAGTTTTTTAGAAAGTCAGCAATTACGCAGTCTTTACAAAGATTATTTAGAACGTATTTTACCTTCTAAACCTCGTTCCGACCAAGTACTCGCACTGCTTAGACCGGAAGAAGGGATGTCTGAGGCCGATCTTGGGGGTCAGCAGTATGAGCGGCTTGCGGAACGGCAACGCAATCTGTCGCCTGATCATGTGGAAGTAGTTCGCCGGGCTCGACAAGTTGCAGATCGTCCAGTTGCACGTCCGCAACTGTTTTACTGTCAAAAAATCAAGAGTTTTCAGTAGGGATAGCTATAAAATTTGCTTTAATCCTTCGAACACACGTGATTAGACACATTAGAAACACAATAGCAGCGCGACAGCCGGCGGTCGCTTGGTCGACGAAAGGTTAAACAGTTATAAATAGGTTTCATGGGTATATGCAGGATGTAAGTATTTTAATCAATTGATGAAGGTGGTTTAAAGGGCTACGCATATTATATTCAGGAGCATCCAGCTTATGTCAACGATAACGATTTTGTATCAAAACGCGTACGCGTCGTTTTCCATAGAAAACCACGATTTTGTACCAAAGCCGAACAGCGGAAAGCTAATTGGACTCGTACACGTTTCGATACAAAATCGTTTTCGTTGACATAAGCTGGATGGACTGTTGAAAGCCCTTTTTTTCGTCGGGAGTTAAAAATGTAGGAAGCTCTACAATTTCCTCGATTTCAAGTGCCTGCGAAATTCGGAAACATTGACACTTACGCTCGAAGTTCTTATCGTCGACATTTGGGATGATGTCCGGATCGTCGGGACTGGCCTGCAAGAACCTCTCCACGCGTCCAGACGAGTGCTCGGGACCCTGACAATAACCAGTTAAACCACGGCTCATTCTGGACATTCTTGCAAAAAGGTAAGTTTTATAAGGAACTAGCTGTTTACACCCGCGTTTTAAATTACTGTTCTACTTCCATAGGTCGTAACGAGATGTAATCTTCTTCGATAAATGGGCAACAAGGTTTTTTCAATTCGGACCAGTAACTCCTGATTTCTATAGCTTACTAGCATAGACAGAATAACCTTCGAATCCGTCCGTCGTTGACATTACCATCATCATCAGCCGATAGACCTCCACTGCTGGAAAAAGGCCTCCGCCAAAGATCATCGGTCCTACACGCTGCGTTTTCGCCCCAACGGCTGTCAGTTCTACGAGCTGTGTGCCCCGCTCACTGCCACAGCCAAACTTAAGTTTAAGTTTGGCTATTCAACGAGCTATGTCGTCGACATCTTTGTATAATTACATAATTCTGCTGTGCGTGTGTATGTCATTGAACTCCTCCTAAACGGCTTGACCGATTTAAATGAATTTTTCTGTATGCGTTTGAGTGGCGCCCAGGATGGTTTAGATTCACAAATCAGCCCGGCAGATGGCGCTAATTGCTTGAAAAAGCATGTGATCTCGGAAACGACCCTAACGATTTCGCTGAAATTTGATATGTGGGGGGTTTCGGGGACGAGAAATCGATCTAGCTCAGTCTTATGTCTGGGGAAGCGCATGTTTTCGAGTTTTAAGTTAAAATGTTCGACGCCCAGCGAAGTGGGCACGGGCTGAGTAGTAGTCATATAAAAATCTGAAAGTATAGCTAAGGTAGCTTGTTTAGTCTGTCGTGTTTGCTTGTCTAGTATGTTTAAGTTAGGAAATAAATGCAAGCAAGTAACGTAAAAGCAGTTTTACAATATCCTGTGGATACTCACGCCACCGTCGAGGCCGTGCGGTAGTTGCATGATGAGGGCCGACTGGTTTATCCACTTGCTCTCAGCGTTGGCGATGAACGTGTCGATGATGGGCTGCGCCTCGTCTCCGAAGTCTCCGAACTGCGCCTCCCACAGATTCAGCAGGCTCGGACTCGTCAGAGAGTAGCCGAACTCGTAACCCAATGGGGCTGCACAAAACATGTTAATGGGTAAAGGGATCTTCTCACATAGAAAAAACACAAGCATCAATTGATCATGCTGGTCCAAGGCAGATTGGCATATAACAATGGTAACACCGGCCCATTCCCATTGCAGGGTGCATGCCTCTGCTCACACAGAAAAATCACAAGCATCAATTGTTCCCTGGTCCAAGGCGGGACGGATTGCGGATTGGTGTTTGCCATGTAATATAGTAGTTTAATAATAATTAAACACCCTAAAAGTCACGTGTTCACGGTCAAGTGTGTGAGGCGGTGGTGCCGGTTTAAACTACTGAAGTACTGGGAAAGACATTTGGACGGTCTGTTAATCGCGTCCCTCTCACGCTGGTACAATCCAAAGGCCTGGGGACCCACCTGACATCTTAAAGCCAGAGTAGTTCTGCTGAGGGAACGAGATGGCGCTAGACGACTTGTATAGCTCTGTCTCTTTCCTTCAACGGCTTTAAGATGTCATGGTAGGCCTCCAAAGCTGAGTTTTGCTCTTACACAAATTGTAAGCGATCACCTGAACAAAAGTCGCGTCGCAAAATGATGCACCGCGCTCAGCCCCCTTACCATGACGTATAAAGTAGGATTGTTTTATTCCTGTTCAGGAGTGTGCAAGTGACAGCGTTAGACACGTTGTCTAGCGTCGTCTCTTTTCCACTGAAAGTAATATTAAAGTAATACTGCTATAAGGGCTTGTGGTACGCCCCGGCTGACCGTATAAAACAGATTCAAACGAAGCACTACACCAATGGCTGACATCACACACACTCACACAAATGCAAATCTCAGCCTCACAGACTGTACTAGAGGTTTAGTCAATGATACTCACCCATTTCAGAGAGGGCGCTGTTGTGCAGCTCGTAGCGCGCCTGGTCGGGGTACACGGTGTCCAGCACTCGGTACGTGGAGCCGTCCACGTCTTGATTGTGGTACACGTGGTGCCTGGTCAATACACTCATGTAGCATACTAATGGCGAGATAAATAGTCGTAACCCTTTTTTTTTTGGGAGTGGGAAATCATCAAATTACTACTCCCGTCCTGGGTGCGGCGGGAGGGCGTGTCAGACTTTTACTGACTAAAACCTACTCATGTTCCTTCGGTTGCCCTTTATGTTCCAGGGTCACGGTAACTATTATTAACATTCCGCAACCCTGGCAGGACTAAGCACTGACTTTGGCTCAGCACTATACCTGTCATTGTTACACAACTGCCAAACGTCAAGTGTACGATAGAGACGGAACGCAGCTAAGCCAAAGTACGTGCTTAGTAATGTCTATCTATTTATTTCGCTCTTGAGCACTTATGAAAGGAACTCACAAAGATTAACATTGGCCGTTATGGCTTATACATTTTTATGGGAATTGACGTTTCATTGGTCAATTTTGACGAGAAGTTAGATTTTTTTAGCACATATGTACTGCAAATCATTGTAGCATTTCGATTCGAGAATATTTATTAAACTTAAATTTATTTTTATTAAAAAATACAGCACATGCGAGGGACATTGAAAGAGCAGAGAGGCGGTTTGATAGGGAAAAGTGGAATTGCTACTAAATATATGTAAGAGTACAACAAGTACCTGTGCGCCAGAGTGCCTCGCTCGACGTCCTGTCCGGTGAAGCGGATATGAATGTTGTCGCGTAGTAGCGACGCGAACGCCAGTGCCTCACCCATGGGCCAATCCGTGAGACCGTCCTTCATCTACCACCATATGAAATATTTTTTTTAACATTATTTAAATTGGTCCTATTTCAGCAAACTAGGGCGTTGCGCGGTTAGATATTAAACCAGCATACGAAAAAGTTTGAAATCAATTTCAGGGATCTTTCGTGACCATTGTCAATAATTTATAATCTATATTTAATATTCCACCCATAGTTGTTGTAGGAAGTGGCCGTCGACGCGAGTTCTATAAACGTGCGTCGGCGGCGCGCTTTTATCCTACAGAGCAGTTCTTTGTTTGACTCGATACAAAAACGCGATGCTAACGCGCGTCAACGACGGCGCGTTTAAAAAAACGTGGTAAGCGCAGGGCTCTGAGTACGAACTTTGATAAACAATATAAACAAACCAATTTTTCTCTCATTTCCAATATCCTCTTGATGCCGGGGTGCACGGTGAAGGCCCACTTCTCTGGCGGCGTGGCGAAATGTTTCAATATGGTGTTTATTGACTTTTGACATATACCCGTTTCATATACCTAAAAAAATACAGAAATTGTGGTTAAAGGAACCTGATGTTATTTTTATAAAGTAACTGAAATTGGAAAAATACTCAGGTCAGACCCACGCAATAGAAACAACAAGGTCAGACTGTGTCACCCGAAAAAAAATAAAGTTAATATTTTTGGAATCTCAAAATCAAAACTAATTTTTGAATTGTACACGATTTCGGTTGAAAACTTCGGGATTAACTAATTTTTGATGCAAGTCTTAAACTATCGTTTTTCAAAGTTGGCTAAGCAAACTGCAGATATAGAGAGCAATATAGGTACCAAGTTAGGGTCTCTCCGTTCGAAGAAGCCAGTCCATGGCGTGTCGATCCACTCCGTCAGGCTGACCTTGGTGATTTTCTTGGCCATGTCGAAGTGCTTGTTGAGCGTGGCCACGTATTCCGTCTCCCACTGCTTGATCTCCTCTTGTCTGAACACGCCTTCCTTCATCAGTTTGTCGGCGTACATCACGTTTACTGCGAGAAGAAAGTGTTTTATAGTTTCACGAGTATATTTATAAAGATGTTCCACGGATTTCTAACAACATAGAAAAGATAGTCCCCTTACAAGAGGCTTTAGAAGGAGCCTTTTCCCAATTTAGAATATGATGACTATTATCTTAAAATTCTAAATTGGGAAAAGGCTAGGGAGATGATGATGACCAATTTTGTTGTGGCTTTTTTTTGCGACGAAAATGCCTGATGCATCCCCACCCCACCCATCCTCCGGAGGGGAGAGACGATGGTTATGCGGGGCTCACCACAATCACTAAAAACCTAGCTTGTGCATTTACTTTGGCTTTAGTCGATGGGCCACGATAAGTCTACGCATAACATTCGCGAACAATTGTGCCTAATAATTTATTCTACCAACTGTGACTATGGTACGCTAAAAGAATAGACAATTAAACTGACTAGTCTTCATAGTCCTGATCTTCTTGTACATGAAGGGCTGCGTGAACATAGGCTCGTCCTCCTCGCTGTGGCCGTGCCGCCGGTAGCAGACCAGGTCGATGAACACGTCCTTCTTGAACTTGCAGCGGAACTCAATTGCGATGCGGCCCACGTACGCCACAGACTCGGGCTCGTCCGCGTTCACGTGGAGAATTGGCGCGTCGATGAATTTGCCTACGTCTGTATAGAGGAAATGTAAAAGAGAATGGTCAGTTCAGGAATGATGCTCACTAGGTAGGAACACTGAGCCGTGAGGACCAAGAAACTATTCAAAATCCAATAAACAGAAAATGACAAAAGTGCCTATATGCTCATGTAATACTTTTGTGAGTAGAAAATCGTCAAATGACTCCTCCCGCTCTGGGAGGAGTGGGAGGGAGTGTCAGACTTATACTTGCTGAAACCCACCCATGTTACTACTTCGCCTTGTGTCCGGAGCCACGGTATCCCTTTCGAACAAGCAACGTCACAGTGGCCCTAACTATTGGCAAACACAACCTCTGTTTTAGCTGTCAGGGTTTAACCACTAGACCAGAGTAGTAGCTGCCTGCCATGGTGGCTCATGGCTGCAGCAAGCATGGTTACCCTCGCCATGATTCGTGACGACCACATTTATAAAATTTGTTTGGAAAGAGTGTTCGTGGAGTTTCTTTCTTTTTTTCTCCAATAGAAACCTACGATTTGGAACAAGCAAAATATCTTCAACTTTCTAACTAATCGATAAATTCGTGGTAATCCAGTACCTACCTGTAAATGGTTTAAGTGAAATAAATGCTTTGAATGTTGATAGCATTACCTGAACAATACGGCGTACTCCTGTTAAACCGCGGGTCGGTGGTGTACCCGATCTGGTTGTTGCACACGATGTGCACGGTGCCGTACGTGGTGAAGGCGGGCAGGTTGGACATCGTCAGCGTCTCGTACACCACGCCCTGCCCGCACACCGCGGAGTCTCCGTGCATTATGATGCCCATTACCTGGACACCAACATCCATTTAGATCTCTTCCGATTTATGCGTTTCGTGTCGTGTGTACTGCGAACGCTCGGCAGCAGTACTGCTGCTGCACCGCGCGATTTGTATAAAAACAAACGAACGTCGCGTCGTCTGCGCGTTTAAAATACGCCGTGTGCTGTGGGCCTCAGGGTCAAAACGACGATTTCCCAAATGAATGACACTATCCTAAAACGTCCATTTCCCAAAAAAATTATCCCCAAGCCCAAAATGTCCATTTCCCGTTTCGTCCACTTGCCCAAAAGCAACCCAATTTTACAATTCCCATAAAGTCTACTTCCCATAACGTCAACTTTCATGACGACTTTTTGCTGAACTAGGGAATTTTGGCGAACGCTCGCTGTAGCCGACCACGAGACAGAGCCGTATTTCAGACACCGTCGCTGCTTAACTCTGGTCGCGTTACCAACAAAATGTATACCACATATGGGGGGGTATTTCCACCAAGAGGACACATTTGGTGAAAATACCACACATTATGCAGTTGGGTGATAATTACCTTGTCCCCAGTACTGTCGCCCTTCCAGAACATCTCAGCCCTGGTCTTGCCGAGCGCGACCGGCGCCACAACCTCCAAATGCGAGGGGTTCGCACACATCGACACCTTGATGTACTTGCTCGTCCGCCGCATGAACCGGTGGATGCACGTACCGAAGTGGTACTTTATGTCACCGCTGATCAACGACTGGAATAATATAGCGTTTATTGGCAAGGTTTGGTTTGTCATGTTTTACATTACTATCTGCTGTGGCTGAAGTGGTTAGACCAGAAAAAAATCGCAATAACTCTTTAAACATTTGACATTAATTGTTTCAAGAACTAATTAAAAAATAATAGATAATAATCTTTATCTGGTGAATAAATATCAACTAGCTTAAGTGCTTATTTAACTTGCTTTTATAACCACCCGTTCAATTAAGATTCTAGCCTCTTTACTGCGCTGGTAAATTAATGGCCTGAATGGTATTCGGAGCTTCGCTCCGCTACACTCCCGCCTAGCCTCTTAATTTTTTGGTTGTGGTTAGATAGGTGTTTACAAACTATAACAGACCTAAGTGGGATAGATAATTAAGCTACAGGTACTAACGATATCTTCCACGACACTGGTAGGCTTGAACTGAGCAAAGACATCACACAGCTGTTTGCGACACACGTTCACTAACATGTTCAGACGACCTGAATGGAAACCAAACATGTGCAGTGCTATGCAAAGTTAATCATAATAGTAAATCTACGCAATGTTTATTACAATTATTACCCTTCATTGACGGTATTAATACTGTTAAGGATGATTTCTACCAAATGGCTCGCACCTTAGCTTGCCGGGAAATTCATTATGTGGGGGCAAAAAGTAGAGAGATCTTGGATAGGAGAGGTATAAAATTGTCTCGGATATGATAGGTTCCTATCCAGCGACCCTAACCTAATCGTACCGCAAGGAATTGAAAAGGACGCCAGTAGATGAGACGACAGCAATTGGGAAGAAGAAGAGCTTCTTTTTCTGAGATCCATACTGTAGCTTGCGAACTTCCCACTATTTGCAACTAATCAATTTATACTTAATTCCCACAGTGTTACTTATTGAGCGCGTGAAACGACAGCCGGAGCCTTTTAGGAGAGTAGGTAGACTTTTCCATAATGGTGCTTTCTTATAAGAACTTCATATTCTATTATTATCTAATGCTATAAACAAACAGAGTATGTGTTGTAAGTATACGGTATTTAACATTGCTAAAGTAACCTCGATGCTGCATGGCAATGATGATGGACTCGACGCCGAGCCGGGCGCTGGTGTCGATGATCTCCTCCATCATGGCGATCATGCTCTCGCCCCCCTCCAGACCGAACCTCTTCTCCACGGGCCACTTCGACGCGAAGTATTGTTCCAAACTGCAATTCAAATTGTAAGGAACACTGTGTCATCTGCAGTAGGGAAACTTTGGTCTCTCGCGGCAGTGACTTGAAAGGCAGCAGGACGCCCCTTGTTTTCGGCTGACGCAAGTACTGACTGGATACCGTTGTTTCTGGAAGTACCTGCATCGCATATCGCATAGGCCGGGAACGGAAGCCCCGTTGCCATCATTCAGCAGACTGCTGCGAAAACATGGCATAGCACACTTAGAGGAGTATGCCCCGGGCTTGGGATCGGCAGCGACCTGACCTCGTTGCGGCACTTGGTGCGGGTGATCTTACGCTTCCGGCCGTGATTCAAACCAAGTCGGAAGCGCAAATGCGTGGGATGCCAATACAAATATACCAAATCCCGTTTAGAACCGTCGGGCAGTAGCCCTCCAGACGCAACACATGAGCATGAGGAACTTTACACTAACTAGTCTGTCTGTATGCATTATACTTCTAAAAATCGAATCTAAATCAAACTCACAGCACAGCCTTACTGCACCGCCGCATGATCTGTTTCTTCTCTTCAACAGGCGTGTTGTATGCTCCCGGCTTCTCTATCTTCTGCCGCAGGTATCTCACTTGGTCAATATCAACCAAATGCATGTACTCTATGCCGATGTGCTTGCAATAGGTGTTCTCCAGTCGACGGATTATTTCTCTAAACAGATAACGGTTTATTATTATTATTAATTCGGGGAAAGGGTATTTTTTCACACTATGATTTTAGACCTAGTTTTAGTTTCTGAGGGCTTGTTTGCACTTAGCCTCATAAGTGGGCCTCATAGTATGACTTGTACAAATTCCAGCCGTCCCACACAGTCCCAGAACATCAGTAACTCTTCAGTTTGCCAAAAACTCCTGAGAGTGATTTAAGGTGCTGGAGCAGTTTTCGGCCCTGTTAGGACAAAACGCTGCAACCTAGAAAACGTCATTTTGAGAAAAACGTATTTATAAGTTTGAATCTTTAACTCGCTACCAAATTGAATCCAATATAGATAACAATTTAGTTTTTTTTTCAGCAGATTTGGCATAGTATGTACTTATTTTCATTTTAACATAATTTAATCGTTTTTGCTATAGATACCCCACAATATTAAAAAAACATGTTTTGTTGCAACAACATATTGCTAGACAACATGTGTTTTTGTTGTGACATAACAACGTAATCCTAGATTACAGCATTTTGAAGAGATAGACTTATTGTGGTCTTAATACACTTTGCTCAACCAAGAGTAAAAAAAATTAAAGTTTGTATGTGTGTGTGTGTGTGTGTGTGTGTGTGTGTGTGTGTGTGTGTGTGTGTGTGTGTGCGTGGGTGTGGGTGTGTGTGTGCGTGGGTGTGGGTGTGTGCGTGGGTGAGCTGTCAATTTTTTTTGAGACTTTTTAATTGTGTGAACACAATAATAAACTAATAAAGTAATACAAACAATAAATTAATGCCGTAGTATAAAGAGAAGGGAAGTAGGTTATCTTCATACTTCATACAAACGCACCCCACGCGGCTTGTATGTGTGCGCCATAGTATCTACGCGTCGACGCACGCACACTTTAACAAAATCTCGACGCATTTCTCATGGCGCCAGTCGGGGCTAACACTGTACGAGGTTCGCGCGTCACTGCTTTTCGACACCGCTAAACGAAACCAAAATGTCTGATAATCGCAGAAGCGTTCTCCTGCGATTATCAAACATTTTGGTTTCGTTTACTACGTATTGCTGTGTGTTTGGGTGTCTTGACAATTCATCGATTCCAATATTGTCTCTGTTCAGATTACCTCATCATCTCCCTAGCCTTTTTCCCAACCGTGTTGGGGTCGGCTGCCAGCCTAACCGGATTCAGCTAGATACCGGTGTTTTACGTGGAGCGACTGCCTATCTGACCTCCACAACCCAGTAACTGGGCGAAACGATACCTCTTGGTTAGTCTGGTCACAGTATCTGGCTAACCAGTAACGACTGTCAAAGTTCTACGAATGACAACCGGGACCAACGGCTTTACGTGCTTTCCGAGGCACGGCATGTCAGTGATGTCGATGTATTTTGTTGTATTAGTTTTCTGTCACACACATGAGGAAGTAGGTAGGTAGGCCTAATTTCCTAATAGAATGTATTAGATACTTTTGATCTGTCAATTGATTTGCTGCTATTGCTTAGTTTACGTTTAGTTATGCCGATTTCTCAATATTGTAGGTATTGTAACTAAGTATTTAATCGTAATTGTGTCGTGTGTAAAAGTGACAACCCTAAGACAGTAGGCAATTATGTCGCGGATTGGGCCGGAGATAGCCTACTTCCCCTTCTTTATACTATGGTAATGCAAACAATACGCGTGACCGCAGTGTTGTTTATTATTATTTTGACAAAACGATGCAACCTAAGTTTGCAATGTTTTACCAAAATATAAACACGTGCGCGTCTCACCCGCACGCCCTCTTACTTGTCACGGCAAAACGCTGCAATCTAGAATGCCGCGTTTTGCCAGAACATTATATTGGAACTCTGGGTTGCAATGAAATGTAAAATTGAGTTTTTTTGTCACTGGAAGCCATTATTGAAGTGTAAATCAAACCTGTACCAAGCTTACACCGCGTAGATTATTTAACGATGTATTACCATAAAACGATGTAACCCGGGTTGCATTGTTTTGTCATAACAGGGTCGTTTTGTGCTTAAAGGTCATAAGGGCAACGAGTGGTGCACCCATCGACAACGAGTTGACGTCGTGCGTCGAGGCGGTGCAGGGTGGCTGCCGGGTGGCTCTAATGAGCCTTTCTTTGAATGCACGGCCCTCAATCCAGATGCACCATGGCATAGGTAGAAAAAACTTCTTTTCTTCTGATATTTTTTGGGAAACAGACTATTGAGTGTACGTTATTAAGGCTATGTTTTCTATATTTTCTTTTAGTTTTTGTTTTAATAAGTATTTTATTATGAATTAATTATGACTAAAGTAATAAGTGTTTTTGTAACAGAGATTACTTTACCTGAGCGTTAACCGAGTTTCAGTGCCACCAATTGCAGTTGCAGTAGGAAGCTCAAATATCATATCCATATGTTCTTCACCTAAGAAATAATGAATAGGTTCAAAATTTACGAAAATGTGGACGTAAAATATTACAATTTATCTCCCGTTTAGAATCTTACGAAAGTTTATAAACTTCCTAGTAGATTGATAAACTTACGGATCTTGTTATTTTCCGGTGACATAATATATAAACCTGTCATAGCTTTATGCAGCGTTTTAGTAAGGCGCTATAATTATAATAAATGTCATGTTAATTAATGCTATTTTGATTGTCTGTAAAGTCGGTTTACGACGACGACGTCCTATCGTCCTTCAATTTATAGGACGTAAACACGACAATAAAAGTATAATGGCCGAATATTCAAACGTCACTTAATGTCAAGTCGCTCTCAAATTTGTTGCTGTCTTTGTCACTCTAAAGGGATAAAATAAGGACAGCAGTAGATATGAGAACGTCTTAAAAAAGCCGGACCCTGCCGGATGCGCGAGATACAATTACTTTTTCTATTGTTTTATTAATTACGGTATTATATACAAGACGTTGCTCTGCAATTTTTTAATAAATTTCTTACCGAGCTCTGAGCCCATCTCTCGACACACCACATGGCTCTGTACTCCTTTAGTGTCGAGTGCCATGTTCTCTGTGTACCGCATGGCCGGTACCACTAGGCCCAAAGGGTCGATCTTCGCGAGCAGGTGACCTCGAGCCTACAATGTTTACAGCTTCATTATAATCGATGATCGATTTATGGTCCTTTTCAAAAACCAATATGTCGATGGCAACTTTGAGCGGGACATTATCACAAAGCGGGTCAGCGGCTACACGAAAATGGTTCTAAGGGACTATCCATATTAATTAATATAAAAAAAAATACAGATAACAAGAAAATGGCCATTTTGCACAGAAACCTCGAATGCGATACTGAGCTAAAAATTCTTTGGGATCAAAGTTCCATAAAAAATATAAAGTCTCTAAAACGAGCGTGGCTGCAACTGTAAGATAGTTCCCGTTACCGTCCCTCGAAGTTCCCTGTATTAAGGCGGAACCACATTACCGTGTCGTGGCGCGCCATGATGCTTACTGGCGTGGCGGTGAGTGTGCACACTTACGTGTCGTGTCGTGGCGCATTCTGGCGTTTTTTCTGAACAGTACTTAACGAACCTTTGCAGCGTTCAAACGTGCATAATGTTTTCTATTGATGAACACCTACAGTTTCTCTTAGCATTGAAATTTCTTCAGACCAAAAAAAAAATAAAAGTAAATACTAGGTTCATCCTATTTTATTTTATTCAGAAAGGAACTCCAACAAAGGATACGCATTACATGTATTATTATACAAAGTTCTTTGAAGATTTGTGCTCCTTCAGTTATAGGAGAACACATCATGCATACATCATCATTTTAAACATAGTTTAGAATTGTATAAGTTAAAGTACACGATAAAATTGAAATCAAAGTAAAAATAAACAGTATTAAATTGAATTAAACATGAACGTAAAATTTAATTAAACATTTGAAATTAAAACACGGGTTAAATAGTAAACAATTAAAGAGTAAAATAAAAAAAAAATTAAACATTAAAATATTTTAAAACACAAATAATACAATGAAAAAGAAAAAAAAACAGAGGATTGTTAATTTTGTATAATTATTCATTTATCCCTTTTTAAAATAAATAATAAAGTAATGTACTATTTTATTGACTTTCAAAATTTCAGTAATTCCTTTCTAAACACCATTTACAAGTTCAATAAGATCGTCAGTAATTTTGCTGCAAATATTAATAAATCCAAAACTGCCCGCCAGATGTTTGGTTCGCGCCACGAGCCACGCGCCAGTACAGAAACACATTATGCCCGCGTGTCGTGTCGCGTCATAAACCCCCACCACCGCTCTGGCGCAATCGGTGGCGGGCAGTCGGCGACACGGCCGAACGTGTCGCGCCACGACTATAGTTGCAAAACTTCTGAAAAATTCGAAATAATTCCGGAATACTTCTGGGAAAGTTTCTTTAAATCAGAATTATTCAAAATGAATTTAAATTTAGAATTTGTATTTTTTTGCAAAATATTTTTATATTTTTTTAAATATCGAATGGAATTTTGCATCAACCGTCGATCGCCGCCGCCGCCTGTGTGCACGAAGGCGATGGCGGTGCGGGGTGCGGTAAGAGGGGAGATGCTCCCCCCCCGGAGAAGTTTTCAGAAAGATTCATACCCCGCAAACGAAAGTTTCCGCGGAATGTTTCGCCCGAATTATTCAATAAGAATAAACGTGTTTATTTTTTGTGTGGTGGGTGAATTAATTATTTTTCAGTGGCGCATAAGTAAGTAAAATATAAATGTTTATTTTATTATAAATCTGATCGATTAAGTATATTTGTTAATATTTTTATAAAAAAATAAAAATCCCTTTTACAACAGGATTTTTATTTTTTTGTTTTTATGTAGGTAGGTTATACCGAAGTCGAATGCTATTTATCAAAATGTTAGTTGTGGAATAAAAAACCAGGCCGAGCATATTTGACTTGTTTTTTGAAAAAGGTTACCTATGTTTTTGGTTAGTTTGTATATAGCTCTGCTGTTCGCATCGCTAAGTATTCGCGAGTCACATAGATAGGTATTACTAAATAAAGGAAAACCTAATAAATAAACTCAAAAACTATTGTGTCGCTTTCAGAAATTCTTTCACTATTGGAAAGCTACTACTAATATTATAATGCGGAGGAGTTTGTTTGTTTGTTTGTTTGTTTAAACGCGCTAATCTCAGGAACTACTGATCCGATTTTTTTTTTTTTGGTGAGTGGGAAATCATCCAATGACTGCTCCCGTCCTGGGTGCGGCGGGAGGGCGTGTCAGACTTACTGACTAAAACCCACTCATGTTCCTTCGATTGCCCTTTATGTTCCAGGGTCACGGTGACTACTATACACATTCCGCAACCCCGGCAGGCTGAGGACTTTTGTTGCGTGCGCTGCATAAACGGTTTACGGGGGGCTAAGAAGTAACCAAAGGAAATTAAACGCGGATAAAACCGCGGGGACAGCTAGTAGGCTATATTCCCTATGAACCCATTAGAGGTAACTGCTGTACTCGATTGAGTACAGCATTATTCCGAAGTGTAAATGACAGATCTTGTAAATTTTAGGTGATACACCTTATTATTTTACTTCATTACGCTGTACTCAATCGAGTACAGTGGCTTTTAATGGATTAATACAATTTCACCTGGGTTTTTTTTGGCAGTTGAAATATTCCCAAAGTTTCAGAATATTTCGGAATACTTCCGAAGTATTCGACGGGAATGTTTCGGAATTTTTCCCGCCAGCATCTATAGCCACGACACGCCATGCAAGTGTGTCTCTAACCATACTAAATGTATGAAACCGATATGCTTCTGGCGCGCCACGACACGCCACGACACGGTAATGTGGTTCCGCCTTTAGACAGCGATTGGTGCTGATTCTCTTGGTCGCAAACTGAACCAAATTTAAGTGCATCTTTCTCTTTTCATTTCATTTAGAAAAGGACAGAAGATACTTATTAATTTAGTCCTGTCAACTTAGTCAGTGCCCGAAGTAAATCGACATATTTTTAGTAGCCATGTTTTTAATCGCGTCTAAATCCGTACTATAATATTATCAATGCGAAAGTAACTCTGTCTGTCTGTCTCTTCTTCACGCCTAAACCACTGAACCGATTTGAATGAAATTTGGTACAGATATAGCCTGGGACCCGAGAAAGGACATAGGATAGTTTTCATCCCAGAAATCCCCCGGGAACGGGAACTATTATTCCACGCGGACGAAGTCGCGGGCAAAAGCTAGTTATCTATATATCTTCTGTCCTTTTCTTAATGAAATGGAAAGAGAAAGATGCACTTAACTCAAATTTAGTCTAGTTTGTGAACAAGGGAATCGGCGCCATTGTTTTTGAAGAGGTTGTGGGTTTGAATCCGGGCAAGTACCAATGTGACTTTTTCAATTCATATTACTTTCTAAAGTTTATCTTGGACATCACTGTCATCCCGTGCCTCGGAAAGCATGTAAAGCCGTTGGTCATTCGTAGAACTTTGACAATCGTTACTGGTAAAGCCAGAAAGTTTGACCAATCTAAGGGTCAATTTATACTAGCGCAGAGTCGAAGCGCATCGAAGCGTCAAATTTTTTACAACTAAAGCGAAGCCGCACGAATGCGCGCGTATTCGCCAGAAAACGCGCGGTACTCTTAGGTGTAGTAATGGGCATCGACAGCAGAGCTGTTGAATCACTTGTCGGTTGACTCTCGTAGCTAAAACGTGTGTAAAATGTTTGACATTGATCTTGCGATATTACTTATATCAGAAGTTGAAGAATAAGAAAACGAAGAAAGAAGAAGAAGAAAGAAGAAAGAAGAAGAAAAAGAAAGAAGAAAAAGAAAGAAGAAAAAGAAAGAAGAAAAAGAAAGAAGAAAAAGAAAGAAGAAAAAGAAAGGAGAAAAAGAAAGAAGAAAAAGAAAGCGGAATTATAGGGTTCTTTTTTTTGTGCAGGCCAATTTCCGACTGATGACGCGTAGGTTCGCTAGTGGGCGCATGTATACGCGAGAATGTGTTCATGCGCAGACGCGCGAATTCCGAAGAATGCGCGCGACTTTTTAAAGTCTCAGAAGTAATGTGTGCGTTACGCTGTGGAGTTAAGGTTGAATTTGTTATGTTCAGTTTTGGAAAGACGCTTCGATGCGCTTCGACTCTGCGCTACTAGTATAAATTGACCCTTACCAAAGGGTATCGTGTCGCCCAGTTACTGGGTTGTGGAGGTCTGATAGGCAGCCGCTCCATGTTAAACACCGATATCCAGCTGAATCCGGTTAGGCTGGAAGCCGAAGCCGATCCCGACGTAGATGGGAAAAGGCTAGGGAGATGATGATGGACTATAAGCTATAATTATGGTATTATTTATATTATTTTCCCTGTGTTATTTTCTTTTCTTTCTTTCTTTCTTTCTTTCTAATAGGGCTCCAACTATACCACTTACCTGGTAAGCTCGAATTAAAGCCGCGACAGACATTTGAAGTTTGATTTTCTTTGTGACATTGGGGTCTGGTCCGCCACAAACCTGCCGAGTGCCCGACGGCGGCTTTGCTGTAAATATTTAAAACAACTATGACACTTTGAACACTGAAAACGAAACCTTACGGCGTAGACAATAAAGTTCACTTACGAGCTGGTTTAGGACTACAGTCCTCAATAAGTAAGGCAGGACCGCAGAGGCTGTCGTAGAATCCATCCCATGACTGAAAATAAAATGTGTGTTAGTCTCAGAAGCTGAGAAAAGTGTTTTAACACCAGATTTTGGTTGCCAGGAAAACCCCAGGAGTTCTGCAACTTGGTAGCGCCACCGCAACCAATTGCGTCACCCGGTGGACTGTATAGGTCATAGCTCATTACAGCCAGCCGGCAGCCACTCCGCACCGACTCGCCTCCTAGGCGCCTAGGCTAGTATTCTTTATATGGACTTGTATGGGCATGCGCTCACTATATCAACTCCGTACGGTCACCGGATCGCCTCGGTTATAAGACGAGTCGGTGCGGAGTGGCTGCCGGGTGGCTGTAATGAGCTACCTATGACTTTATATATTGTATTGGTTGCGCAACCTGGTGTCAGAATAAGATATAGCTTATAGTTAGTAAACATAGGTGGAAAATAAGTTAAATCACAGTTTTATTAGCCATAAATAAATCTGTGGCAAAATCGCGTTTTGAAAGTTCATAAAAAGTACATCAATTGACTCACTGAATCAATCGATCCTTTTGATTTTGACCACTCTAGGTACTGAGCCTCGAGAAAATTGGCGTTTGCGCCGCATAGGAACGACTCTGCGTTTGTTGATAGATCCTTGTGCAGTGGCAGCTGAAACTTAAATATTTTAACCCTTATGCCCTTACTAATAATCACTGTGTAAAGTTATGCAATGAATAAAGCCTGTGTAACCATACATTTTTTTACGTATAAACCTGTCATAACTTTATGCAGCGATTTTTAGTAAGGCGCTTAGTGGATATCTGTGGCGACACTAGACACACGACTTTTCAACTTTAAAAGTTAAATTCTTATTAAAATTACCTATATCACGATTTCAAAGAGATTTTTTATAAAATCAATTATTTTATAAGTCAATCATAATTATATACTTATTAATATTTATTTTATTATCTTTACGATTGCATGTATACTGTAATTAAACGTCTATCTGTCTTACTTATTGGGGATGAATAATAAATAAGTATAGTCATACCTATTACCTACTCAGAGGAAAAAATAACTAGACTTACCGTTGCTGAATTGCAAACGAAATTACATTTTTGGGAACTTCTTAATAATAGCCGTGCTAAAGACATTGTTACCTGAAATTAACCCGTTATATTAAAATACATAGATACAAAAATAGTCTGTGTTGGTAGCGTAGTCCGGAATTATATTCCTGGGAAGCAAAAGTGTTATTAGGTTGTTGGTACTCAGTAGCTCATGTGCCACGTTAAATGGTCCGTGAAAAACTATTTAAAAAATTCTGCGAAGTTGAAAAAACCAGATGAAGTGTTTTAGGGCTTAGCTTTAGCGCAGTGCGCAAACATCAGCGTAATGTGATGTATTTCAATCTGAGGTTCGGTGAGACGAGACCTTATATCCACTTTGGTGGAAGCCGGCCCTAACGCGATTAACATGTTTACGGTGGTTGGTCCATGATAACTCCATCAGGTTTTGAGTTGGATTTTAGCAATTATGAGCTCAATATGAATTGTGAAGACAATTTTTTGAAAAAAAATGCTTTCATTTGAGATCTGACACATTTTTATTTTTTAAAGCCAACTTTAACTCTTATGACGACCATGTTTATTTATTTTACAGTATCTCAATCGTAGAAAGATTTATAACAATTATATGGAGCATGACTGCGAAATTCTCATCTTTATGAAGAGACCAGGCAGGGAGCAACAAGTGGAGGTGAGGTTGGCTTTGACCCTGCTGGTGATGGTTGGTCCTCTTACACCTCTATTTAGAGCCTATAACTAAGTACCTAATGACATCCAAAACATATCTGACAGATGTGCGAGATGGACCATAGGTAGTCCCGACCTGGTCCCGACGCCACCAAAGTCTTTTTTCAAGAGCAGTTCAGTTGTTTCAAATCTGGACGGGCGGCGTCAGGTCTCTATGGCGTGGTATACGATCATTATGACATGTATCGGTGTTCTTGTGCATTTACATGCACATAAAACTTCAGCATCGGTTACCTGGTGCCCCTAAGACTACCCACTGACCCAAACCCGGTAACTGGAATAGTGGGTTGCGAGAAAAGTCACTAAGGGATCTTCAATCTGCGATTTCGTAAGTCACTAATAAGTAATTCAACAAAGAAGACTTACCTGATTTTAAAATGTGTTTTTGTGTTTTTATCATGACATAACAAATTTAAGATACAATAATTACAAAAAATAATTATACAACAACGTGTAAAAAACTGAACAATTTCAAAATCATTTTTAAACCTTCATGTTCTTTAATCATAGAGGATTTTCACAAGTTACAGATTTACAAACTGCCAGTATATAGACATTAAAACTTTTTGCTCATTATATTTTATCAACGCCAAATAAAAACGGAAGTTATAATATAGATTAGCCTAGTAGAGATTAGAGCCAGGTTTAGGATAAGTTGCCTCATCCTTTTATTCCCTAAGATGAACAAAGAAATGCACAGCGAAAATGAAATAGGGGCAATAACTTCCCAGTCACATATTTTTTCCCATTTGACTTCGGTGACAATCCCCGCGGGGCGACTGGGAATAAATTATTATTTCCACGGAGCACTTAGGGGTGCACGGTCATAATTATGAGGGTTTAAACTCTGATCTACATAGATGGATGAAATGCATGCTTTGTGTTTTTAGGGGTTCAAACCCCAAGCCACACGCCCCGGACGGGGACCCTGGCGTAGACGTCGAGAGTCGCAAGACGACTACCGGCCACCGTAGGCGCAGGTCTGCGGACGGCGAGCAATGGGTAGCTCGCTGCCCGACTAGGACCGGGCCTGTGTCGACAAGGGTTTTGTTCCACGCGCGCCTCAAAGAGCTGTCAGCACGCGAGGGGGCCCTCTAGGGCCAATGCCTGCCGGGGTTGCGGAATAGTCCTAATAGTTACCGTGGCCCCGGAACATAAAGGGCAACCGAAGGAACATATAGTGGGTTTCTAAAAGTCTAAAAATCAATTCAATTTTATGTTTTACTAAGACCAATTATTTTATATAATTTATAGATTTTACCATATTCATTTACTTTTATCTTTGAATGTTTTTAATTAAGATGAAATAATGTCATACATTGTTAGATTTGACTTGTGTCATTTTGTTAACCATTGTGCGTGTTTACTTTAAAAGTAGTTTAAATATCAATTGTACCTATTTCCGAAGGCTGATTTGATCATTATCTTAACGTTATTCTATTCGCATCTCGTGCTCGGGAATATGTTCGGAACAATATTTGCAACCGAACAGCTCAGCACTTTTGTGTATGCGCAAGTATAAACGCATCGGTCAAATGTGCCGCGAGACAGTACGAGTTCGGCAACCAGTCGCGTTACTCTAACTAAACCAATAACCATTACCAACCAATAACCAATCAAATCATCCTTTTAGAAATAATTTAGTCTAAACCATTAAACCATAAAACCATATAGAATAGTAGATCATTAAACCATAATTAATCGTTGTAACTGTTATACTTAATATAACTCTAAAACAGATAACTTCGTTTAATTTACTAAATATCAACCAACCCAGGAGATAGTGCTACAACGACGAGCGCTAACTTCTACACGCCCCCTTCCGCCCCGCCTAGGACGGGAGAAGTAATATTTTGATTTACCACTCACCAAAAAAAAAAAGGTTCAAACCCGTATTTATACTCTTCGTCTTCGTCTTTTATTTACAACGTCCAGTGTGTCAACCTCCATGAGCTTTTAGTTTTTCTTCCCCCGTTGACGTCCTTGTCGATTCCAGGAAAATAATGTTTTTCAGGAGCACTAGAAAAATATTGCGGCAGGTACCGCCAAACGGGTTGAATATTAGGGACTAAACTTTAAAAGATATTTTGTTATGATTTTTTTTATTATGATTATTTTTTTTTATTTTTTTTAGGGAGTGGGAAATCATCAAACGACTGCTCCCATCCTGGGTGCGGCGGGAGGGCGTGTCAGACTTTTACTGACTAAAACCCCCTCATGTTCCTTCGAACGCCCTTTATGCTCCGGGGTCACGGTAACTATTATAAACTTATCGCAACCATTATAATTATTTATTGACGAATATATTCTAAATTATTTATCGCAATATAATTTTAATGTCTTTGTTTATACATTGGTTTACGACAATACATTTTTCATCCCACTACCTCGGAAATGGTAATTTTGCTATTCAATATCTGAGCGCAAAAGCTGTTTTTAACCTCTAGAGGTTAAAGTAAATTTAAATTTAGAACAGCGCGTGCACTAGGTATGTGACTTCAAAACATCATTAAACCTATTTACTTCCATCTCTATGGTGCCGAATTTATCATACAACTTTTTTTAATTTGTTAAAAATTCAGTCTCCGAACATCCTTGGTGTACTTTTCTATTTATTTTGCTTTGCGCGCGCCATTTTATTTTGACGTCGTATTATTGAAACTTAAAAACAAGTAAAAAAACGAAAATGAGTGATAGTCGGCGACGAAGAAATTTATTTAACGCCACCAATATTAAAGTGCCTAACAAAAATATTACACTCAACATAAGTAACTGTAGCAACGTATTACTTTCAATTTTTCTTAAGTATAAGTACCTACCTAAGTATTATTTGTTATACGTAATATAAATATTTTTCTGTAATACTTACCTACCTATATCATAATGTTATATAGTAGTAGATATGTACCTAAACTAAAATAAAAGTATCTTGTGATTGTAAATGTTTTATTTTGCATTTAGTCATTTCCGAGGTGGGGGGGATGAAAAGTTACGTGTTGCACTCGAGTGCAAAGATTTTTCACCTTGTTCTCTTTTGATTCCCGCGCTAACGCTCAGGATTCTAATTTTTGAACCACTCGCTGCGCTCGTGGTTCAATTTTAGAATCCTTCGCTTGCCCAGTCATCAAAATCGAGCCCGCGGTTAAAAAGCAACTTTGCACTCATGTATAACAAATAACTATTAAAGTTTCACCCCGATTTACCCGGTAGGCATTTAAATAAAACGTTTTTCTTATTAAAAGTTATTTTATTTGATCACAATCTTACAGATTTGATATCACATTGGGATAAGTAAATAACTGTTTTAAAATTACAAATGAAATAGTTCACAATGTAGCAAAAAATGAATATAGAGAAAAATAAGTTTTTTTGTTTCCGTTTTTAAAAAAATGGTATGACCGAATTTGAGGTTTTGTGACAAGATTGGTACTCTCTACTACACTATAATCGGTCGATAATATCGCATGCGATATTGCGTCCCGATTCCTTGCACATAACTGCGAAAAATATCGCAGCAGTATATAACTATATACGTAGCCGTCCTAATACATAATGTACCATCGACAAATTTTAATTACAGCCCATCAGAAACTTATTTCCCTACAAACATTCAATTAGGTCGACATTCGCGTAAAGATATAAAAACTTCACTCATCAGTCATCAGTTCATCACGTCTTTATTTTGAAAGTTTCAAACGATTAAGGCGCTGCGCAAACGTAGACACTTTTTGTTGCCGACACGGCACACCATCACCGGGAACCGTAGTTGCTGTGTCCTATAGCGGTGATCGGACACAGTCGCCCGTTGCCTGGACACTGCCGTAGTTGCTGTGCCCGGTGGCGGCAATCGGACCCAGTCACCGGTCGCTACAATTCCTTGCTTGTTTTCCGTCAGTTTCACGATGGACGTCGATGAAGGAACATGATATTTGCTGGCTGTGTTGATTATACGTCTTATTCAATATCGATTATACGTTAACTCAGTACAAATTGTAATAATATTGCTTGTGTCGTCAACTGACGACTTTTAGTTTCCAGTTACCTACACCGAACACTTTTTGATCGTCATTAGTATGTGTTAAGTGGAAGCAACTGGACACAAAAAATGTAAACGTTTGCGCAGGGAGTGGATGATTTCATACTGGTTCTATAGAAATAAAATATTCATCGGTAGCTTGTATCTGACACAAGACACAAAAGTGTCTACGTTTGCGCTATGCCTTATCGTTGGAATGGGTCATGATTCAAATTGGTCGATTGTACAAAAATAGATTTCGCAATAACGCATGCGATTTTATCGACCGATAATCACGTACTAGAGATCTTATTCAGCTATATTCATTGCAACTACGCAAATCAAGAATTAATGCTTGTAGTTGAGCATTAAAGAATGAATAATGAGAAAAAATATAACCTTTTAATTTATTTTCATTTTTTTTATATTGTTCCATTTTGCCAACTATGTTGGCGTCGTTTTCCGGTTATACCGGCATTAATTTAAGTTTCTTTTTGCATAGTTTTTATGACCATGCTTATTTATTTATTATTTCACAGATAAATAAGATTAAAAAAAGTAAAGTACTGCCGAAACTAGGACATTTTGGTAACCAGATTTATGGAATGTTACACTATTAATACCATGACAAAAAAATTATAAAAACAAGTGGGAAATTAAAAATAAATAAGATACAAAACGCCTTTAAGGTAAACTCACGAACAAAAGTGTAAAATATTTATATTTCTGATTTTATTTACATTACATTCATTTATACTTATTAATAACAAATAATCAAAACATATAAAATTTACCATTCCTAGTCCAACAACATTTAAAAATAACAAATAATAGATGACCTGTAGTTGGTGACCATTATATAATATTCACATGCTGGATAAAAACAATTTTTCCAAATTAAATTTTAATTATTTATACAGAACCTACTGTCTAGTTTAAAAAAATATATTTTAAAACTATCAATTGATTCGTGACAAAACTTAAATTATCTGCGTACTAATAAAAATGTATTTGCGTTATGTATAGCTATTAGGTTCAAAACGTTTCCTACACAGCGTCGAACTCTGTTCAAACAGCTGAGCGAGCAATCAAAGGAAAAAAAACTTATTAGAAATGTTGTTTTGTTATTATGAGTACAATTACGTGTTAAAGAATCGGTCACTAACGAGTCACGATATTCAAAGGGCACTATATGCCGATTATAAGGGGATGATCACAAAAAACATGGGTTTTCAGGACTTTTTTTACTACGCTGACGTCGGTTTAGCATAACGTCTTCTGTCGCGTATAACATAGAAAAATGAAGAAGAAAAGTGAGGAAATCAAGCCAAAGGGATTATTTACTTGGTTCCGATCTAATAAATTCATACCGCATACATTTCTCTATTCTTAAGTAATTCTAACAACAGTCTGTTTCTTCTTATTTATGTTTTGATGTCAACAATCGTATCTTTTATAATAATCGTAAAAAAATATGTTTAACAGCTGTCTTCTACATAACGTACATATATAAATGCTGATAAAATACATGTCTTTTATTTGTATTATATTTCACTTTATTTACAAAATATTTAGGAATCTAATATTCAGATGCACCTACAATTCAAATGTTGGCTAATATCGTGTTGGAAAAAACCCCGTGATTCTGGGATTGACAAAGGAGGATGGGCAAAAAAATATGGTACCCGCAAGCCGATGGTAACCAATAAAAATAGTTTTTATACAGTTTTAAAGGGCTTATTGCATTATGTAGACCAGTGGTCGTTTACGTAGTCTCAGTTCGCTGTACGTTCAAATATACTCTTAAACAGTGTTTTCACGGGTACCAAACGCCCATCCTCATTTTTCTAAGACTCGTAAAAATCCCATGATTCGGAATATTTGTGTTTTTGTTTGACTGAATCGGATTTTATAAGTAATACATTTCCGGTGTTTTTGGAATCCAGATTTTTTTTTGCAGAAAAATATTTCTTTCATTCATAGCCAAAAATTCACTTTAGGTGATACATCCGAACAATTAATCTCTAATACTAAAACAGCTAAGAAAACCCAGACTATACCTACTCACTAGCGAGGCAACAATGTGGTTCGACTTAACTAATTGGTCTAATCGGCTTTCTTGGCTTTCGACTTCTTTTCTTTGCCCTTCGGCTTCGAAGGGTAGATCACAAACAACGCCAGCTGCGATCCGCAGAGTACTACTGCGACTACATTTTGTAGCTGTGAAAGATAAAGAGAATAGGTATTATAAATGTTGACTTAGTATAAAATGAAGTCTCTTGTCGATATATCGACGGCATACTGCAAGAACTCATTAAGTGGCATACACAAAACTTTGGTAAACGTTTAATTTGCTTTTAATTCCATTGGATGCCCTATGAAATCTTAAGTATTAATTTTATAGGTATGTCTTCTTTTTTTAATGTAAGTATTGATTTTAATCAATAAAAGTGGAAAGAAAATTGTCGGGGAGGTCACAATCAGTCAAAGTCAGTCCTCCAGTTTAATACCTAGAAAGAAGGGTCACAGCCCCCTTGACCCACCTTTCACCCTTGGCTTTCAGACGGAGAAGAGCGTCACAGAAAGTGTAACGTCTGCGGTAAAATTTTATATCTAGGGCGACAACAGTCTGAAAAGATCGTTCAATAAGTGTACGCGCACTTCCTCGTAAGTATATCGCCTACTCCTCCCATTATCGCAAAAATCAAGTGAGACAGAACGACAGTACATGATAATCATGCGTGGCTATATTTCAAGAACTCGGAATGTATGGAAATTCAATAGAATGAGAGGTCAGCTTATACTAAGAATGTATAGCTTGATAATGTCGTGGGTAACTAAATATTATTATAATTATCCTCTTCCTATTCCGCCATCATAACTATTCCAAACGAATATGATAATTTAGATAAGTCAATAGGCGCATTAATCGAGTTTGGGCGATAATCGAAGCAATCAGATACCTATATTTTTTGTATTTCATCTCTTTATATTAACACAGTATCTAGAATGACTTGACAAAATATGACAATATTACTCAACAGTTTGAAATATCATAAGGCCACATCATACAATTTATGTTTAAGTTTTTATCTAATATAAACAGTATACGTGGCTCAATGAAAATTGATGTGGTAAGTAACCATATCTAATCAAGTATAACAACAATCAAATCTTATTTTATGTAAGAAGCAATTATTGTGTGTTAGTCTAGCTGAAATCGAAAATGGCTTGAATGATTGGGCATTTATTTTTTGTACTTCTTTTTTATTACATATGGGCTTGCTCTTGGTCCCAGACTAGCCCGAGGGCATAGACGGGGCCTACGATGGAGCGAGCTCACCCAAAAGATGCCTATGCACTCTTCTCTTGAATACATCCGGGTTATATGCATTTTTTTTTGTTTTGGTTTATTTGTAATTAAGAGATGGTAAAGAAAAATTAGGAAAAACGACTAGTTCTTAAATATTATAAAACAAAACAAACTGCGCCGACGCGTCTATATGTCTGTCTGTTCTTCATAAATTCAAAAAAGTACTGAATGGATTTTTAGGTATATGGTTTTCAAAGATCTGTGACTGACTTTAAAGAATTAGCAAAATCTGAAATTGTGTCATGGGTTCCATGAATCTCAAAAGGTAATGAATCGGAACGGATCTATATCGAATTCAGTCACGCATCACGGCATACAATGGATGTTATTTTTATTCAGCAGTTACAATATCGAGGCTGGCAACTAAACTACACTGGCCTTCAAAACGTATACAGCTGAAAAGTTTGTTTGGTTGAAACTTGAATGCGCTAAAATCCGAATCTAAAATCCGGAAGCACTGGTTTAATCATTTTGTGTTGGATAGTCCATTTATCGGAAGGCTATAGCCTGTATAACTTCACGCTAGGACTTGCAGGAGCGGAGTAGGTAGTAACAGATGCCGGTAAAACCGCGAGGGACAGCTAGAATAGGCGAGACGACAAAAAAAAAGTAATTAGTCCGTCAGATAGGTTATCAAAAATTTTGGACACGTATTTTACTTTTTTCGCCTAAACGAAGAACGATACAGTGCGTTGAAGTTGCGCATGTCGTCACGATCTGATACAATTTTTGCAGGACGGTGACGACAAAAGCCCCTACTCCGGAACCTGTTGCTCTATATCTTTGTATTTTTTTTATTAATTTGATCAAGCAAAAAATACGTGTCCCGTGTTTTTGGCCGATCTATCAGACGGACTAAACAGTTTTTTTAATGTTGTCGTCATCCCTATTGTCATATAGCAGCATACCTAAGCTACAACTAAACATACCTAGAGTGCCGTAGCCTATGTTTTACGACATACTTAACTTAGAGATCAAGTAGTGGTTATGAGTTAGTCAATACTTACAACAAGGAACTTGTTCCTGAGGATGATGCCGTACAGCAGCCACATGAAGGTCACCACGGACCCTGACAGGATGATGGGGAATGGCATGCCTTCTGTGCTCTTATTCTTGATGATGTCTCTCTGTAACAAGTAACACGAAGATTTGTTACATCCTGCCGGGGTTGAGGAATAGTTCTAATAGTTACCGCAATAAGTTCTAATAGTTAAAATCTTTTTCTAATAGTTAAAAGTTCTAATAGTTATAAAGGGCAACCGAAGGAACATGAGGTAACTAACAACATATTATTAAACCGGGTATTAACGCGAATAATTATTATTTGCGTTGATACCCGGTTTAATGATATGTTGTTAACATGAAACGCGAAAGTTTAAAAGTTAGCATGTGGGGACTATTTAGTAATCTTTGGTTTTAGTCAGTAAAAGTCTTGCACACCCTCCCGTTCCGCCCAGGGCGGGAGAAGTCATTTAATGATATCACATCCACATTTTTTTAATGGATGATTTGTTCCACAGTATATCTATTTGACGGCAATTATTGAACCATTTATTTACATTATCGCTTCTGCGTACATTGTTAAGGCGTTCGTTCAAATCGTTTGTTTCAATTAGACCGTTATAAGGAGCTTTTGAACGACATGTTTTTCCTACTTAACTGTTCTACTGCTTTAAAAAATTACCTTTTCAAATCTTGATATTATCGGCCCTCGTATTTCTATATACTTTGTTGCTATTTTCATCAGCGATTAGGGGGCACAAAATTCGTACAGTCCCGTCAGATTTTGATCATTTAGAGACCGCAGCTAGTCGCCGAACTACTTGTCCAATACTTTTTCTTTATATTTGTTTAAAAAGATCATATTATTATAAATACGAGGGAATTCCATTGGTTTTAAGTACAAATAAACGTATTAATATTCTATTAGATTTTGCATTTACAAAAAAGGAACAATTTTAATCTAGTTGCCTTTGAACAGGTTTCGTATTGACAAGAATTGTTACAAATAAAGAAAAAGGCGACTTTGAAGTTTTTTCTTTAGTTTTTCTAATTAAAATGGATTTTAAAAACAACAAAACATCATTATGACTTGCTGATTATTCTGTTATTACGAAGGTAATAGAAAAATTCTCAATTTCACGAGATTTTTGGTTTTTTTTTGTGAGCTGGAAATCATCAAATGACTGCTCCCGTCCTGGGTGCGGCGGGAGCAGTCATTCAGTCAGTAAAAGTCTGACACGCCAGACTTTTACTGACTAAAACCCACTCATGTTCCTTCGATTGCCCTTTATTTATTTATTTATTTATTTATTTAAACTTTATGCACATATGTACAATGGCGGACTTAATGCCTTAGGCATTCTCTACCAGTCTACCCAGGGTGGTACAGAGATTACATGGTAGGTGCACTAATAAAAAGAAAAAAAAAAAGAAATAGAATAGAAGAATGCAACTTAAAATAGAAAAAAAAAGAATAGACATAATTACCTACTTATTTATATATTAAAGAATATACTACTTAAATAAATATAAATACATACATACATACATACATACATATATAAAACAAAGTATAAAACAAACACTTTATGTTCCAGGGTCACGGTAACTATTATAAACATTCCGCAACCCCGGCAGGCGTCAGGCGTGGCCCCGTTGGGCCACTTCCAGAGATTTTTGGGTTTGAGGTCCTACCTTAAACCGCGTTATTGTCACTTCATTCGTGCAACGTGCAAACAAGCACGTTATAGAAAACGCAGAATAATTATCATATTTGACCACAAAACAAACCCCGTTTATTTTATGAGGTCACACGTTCTTAAAGGTTAAATGCCCAAAATGTTTGTGTAACAATTTGGCTAGTATCAATTTTATGGTCATTAGATACCGTATGACAATAAATCGAATGACCAGGATGAACTCGACGTCCATTATTTTTAATATAGATTCTTATTGTCACATAAATTGTGGTGTTTCTGTGTTTGTTATTGCATTAATTTTCTATTTGCATGCCTATTTAGTTTTCGTTATATAATTAAAGCACATTATTTACAATAATATTATATAAGTATCATTTGCAATCGCACTACGTAAAGTGCATTAATCTCTTTTTCTTTATAATCTGTGGAAAATGTCGTGGGTTATACACTTGCTCACTTTGTATTGTAATTGCTTTTTATATTATTGTAGTGTGTAACTGTTTATTTTCCTAAATAAATAAAATAAAATAAATAAAATTAAGATAATTATTTCTATCATGGCATTATTATTATTTAATCATGATATTATTTTTAATAGTTAAGTATAATGTGGCTGATGTGGCTATAACCTATAGCATTATGATAAGGCTCAAGAGTTTGATTTAAGGCCAGATTAAATGTTTGTCTGTCAGTCAAGATTCTTTTTCGAGCTGCCGTCCATTGGAACTTTTTTGTCTACATATTGGATGTGATATAATTATACTTTGCTAGGTGTACACAATAACTATACATTATTACGGGTTTGGCGAAGCACTTCAAATCAATATGACGACAATAAATAAATAAATCACGGTCATTCATTGTTCAGGAGCCTGAGTACAATGGTATCAAATACTTAAGCATAATGTTAGGTAACTCATTATGAATCTCAATTATTCTCATCTGTATTCATAGCTAACGGTGGCTTAGCTTAAAGTAATCGTAGTACGTGGTGCTATAAATGAAATAAGAATAAGTAATTACTGCGAAACATTTTTAAAGAGTTATAATGTAGTGTCTTACCCGATCTTCTCTTTACCCAAGGAAATCGGTTTTTTTGGCCTAAGTACGACGTGATTGAATAGAAGGGATTTTTGATTTTGCATCAAAGTATATGAAAAATCCTAAAATTGCTGTGACAGGACTAAACTAATATTTTATATTCTGTCTTTTTCTAAATGAAATCGAAAGAGAAAGATGCACTGAGCTTAAACTTAGTTCAATTTGTGAACTAGAGAAGCGGCACCGTTATATATAAAGGTCTAATTGAAATAAACAGCTTAACTCAAAATTTGAAACTACAATTAACGAAAAACAAAATAGACTTACCAAACCAAAGAGCGGGGAAGCGATCAAATAAAACATGAAAGCAGTGATGATAGTTCCAAATCTGTTTTCGACCAGCTTCGGGTCTTCCATCTGGGCGTACGCAATCAGGCCTGCCGAGAAGGCGCCGGCGAGCCCTATTTGTGCCCAGACCTTCATTTTCTCATGCGTGTAGTGGAAGTAGACCATACTATAGACTATGTTAATGGCTAGACCGATCAGGTTGACCTGGATCATTTTGTCGTCACGCAGAATGTAGCCGAATTTCAAGTTGAGGACGCTCCTGTAACAAAATGTTGAGGAGTTTAGAATTTATGTTTTATACACCTATGCGTTTAACAACTGTAAACGGAAGTCAGCCATTATTTTCGGAAGAATTCTGTTTTGTTTTTTTTTCTTTCTTTTGGATTAGGACACTATAGGACCTCCGTTATAATGCATCATTCCAAAAAAATATTTGAAGGTTTTAATATATCACTGAACTCACAGTAATTTCTGTGGAAAATGTAGTGGGTAGTATATTTGTTCATCTTAGTATTAAGAATCTTATTGTATACACTAAATATACTAACTACTGTTTGTTTTCCCTTATGTTAAAATAAAATAAAATTGAGACATTATTAGACCTATACAAAATAATTATTTTGGTGGTAATGTAATTAGTTTTTGGCAACCAAAATGCCCATCCTCCTTTGTAGTATTCATAAGATCCTACTATCTACCTAGAACTACTTAGCATAGGTAATAAATTAGTGCCTCTTGAAAATATAGAAATGCAATACTAAACGGACAATGACTAAAAGTCATCCTGGATAAGGAAACGTCATCATCATCATCAGCCCATAAGCGTCCACATCTGGACATAGGTCTTATTCAACTTTTTCCGGGGTTCTGTGGCGCCTGTATCCAACGGCTCCCTGCGACCTTAACAAGGTCCTCCGTCCTTAGAAAACAAAGGAATCATACTTACATAATAATACCACCAAGGAAAGGCAAGAAGCCAATACCCTTGGTGCCTCCCTGCTTGTAGATGTCCCAGCAGATGAACACGCCGGAGAACATCTGCCCCACCGTCACCACGGCGGCTGTGGTGCCCACCACATCCTTGTACGGCTGGAGTACGTCTGCTAGAGCGTCGAGCATGATGGGTTCTGAAAGAGAAGAGGAACCTTCGAACACACGTGTTTCAAGAAACAATAGGAAGACAATAGCAGCGCGATAGCCGGCTGTCGCTTGGTCGTCGAAAGGTTTAAGCAAGAGAAAGAAAGTTTACTACCAATAAAAGCCTAGTTATTCAACCTAGGTAGCAATAGTTAACGGGAAAAGCAGGGTACGAAAGAGATATTATAATGCAGTAGGTGTCCCCCCGTGGTTTTTCTGCGTATTTCCCGTTTCGATGGGAATTTTAGGATAAAATCTATTCCGTGACCTTTCTCAGGCTATGGACTATCGTTGTCCCAAATTTCATTTAAATCGGATCAGTAGTTTTGGCGTGTAAGCGAGACAAACCGATAGACGTGTATTTAATGTTTAGATGTAAGAAATAATGAAACAGCTACTGGTTGTCCATACATAATTAAATAAATAAATAAATAGACAGTGTTACTTTCGCATTTATAATATTGGCATAGATAAGATGCCTCTGCAAACACAATTTTACTATATTCCCTATATTTCGAAATTTGACACCAATAACGCCCGAACTTCTGTTAAAGGGAATTAAACAAAGGCCCCAAAGTCAAGCAATTGCGCTTGCTACTATGATGAGATCAATGAGAAAGTTTACTGACTATGAGAATTATCACTGAAATAACTATAATTAAAAACAATAAAGGTACCATACCAAGGTTTATGTAGTTTGTAGTGCAGGAAATATTCAATTGAAAATTCTACATCTTAACGATATAATATGCTGTGTCTTACAAAAAAATCTCAGTTCCGTGCTGACAGTAGACGCCAGGCTTAACTGTAATTAGTGATTAAAGTTTTTTAAGCCATACGGTAAAGAACACATACATAATTAAGTATATATCACTTTTTACATAGGTACACGTACACACGTGTTAATTCGGCTAAATATACCTAACTATGCAAAGTCATTGCGCTCATTTGAATAACTATGACGTAACCATATCTTCAAAAAGTCTAACGATACAATATTCAATGTTACGTCAGCTATTTGATCAAGATTACCTGACAGTGTTCCGTTACAATTACACATTTATTTTGTGGTATTGCAATATATCGATTCATAGCAGATTTAGACGTTATCGCGTCAGATAACAGGGCTGATTGTCAGCTTAAGACCAGTTTTTGAACCGTTTTGATTATCTCTTGTGGCGGATAAATAAACGTTTTGGGTTTCAAGGTTAATATGCGTAAATGTGTCTGTACTTTAAGTCTTTTATCATGCGGATTTTAACTTAACATCTAGAGAGTAGAGACTGTGCTGAACCTGCGCAGACGAGGGATAGTGACGGAGAAAATGTCCGCGCTGCGCTCTTATTATTACTGTCGTTCGTTTGTTTTTGTCTGCTTGCGATCTGCCAGGCGAGGTGCGGTATAGCACAGACCAAGTGCAACCTCATTGTAGTACTAATTAATGCGCGCCGCGGACTTTTTGTTCGCCGTTGTCCCTCATCTACGCAGGCTCTTATAAAGAAATTTTGGCTGACGGATATCTTGTATGACCATGACGCCCTGCTGCAAGATACCGACAATTTGAAGAGATGGCGGGCAGCTGGACTGGAGGTTGCGAGTTACCTAAAAGATGGCTGGCGGTCTTAGGGGATGTTTAGCAATTAAAGAATTGGTTTATTTGTCAGCGATTTCATCGGTTTTAAACTCGGTCATCGTGGCCGCTTTATGGTTCAAGCAAGAATTTATTTCGCATTTATTACAAGTTTATTGTGTATTTTGTCTATGAGCCTTGTGGTTGCCTGACAATCAAGGCAGTAATAATAATAAGATCTACATAAAATAAATTAACATAAGACACGCAAAACGAATCACGTCATGAAGTAAATAGTTCAAGGATTTTACTTAAACCGCAACCAGCAGTTAATCTGAACTAGGTAATACAATAAAGTAAGTAGTAATTTCTAGTCTGATTTCAAAATTAGCCTGTAGTCTTTAAGGCTTCTATAGGATTTACCGGTTTACTAGACTATTAAAGTTAACTCATAGGTTTACTTCCAACAAAGACTATGACTTCCAAGATGCCTTAAATAAAAACTTTAATCAAGGTCTGTTATCTTGGTTTTCCTGATTTCCGACATAATCATGGGCAGAAGTTTGCGCATTACATAACCAATTCTCCATCAATTAAGTCAGTGACTCCACCAACATAAATAGACTTTACTCGACTCCAGCGGCCATGACCCTACGTCTTTCGTCTACAAACGAGATAAATAACAATCACAACTCAGTGTGTTCGCAATTGGTTCTCAATTGGGCCAGCGTCACCACTCATGCGCACACCCACCGACTGCGAGGACGTCACCTATCATAGCCAATTGTTTTATTACGCGCTGACAACTTTAAGTGATGCCAATTCATAGGCGGGCTACATAATTGTTGAGACTATTACGATGTATGCAGCTGTAATTACCCGACTGGGGCAAAGAAACATCAGGATACTCAAGGCTGCCAATGTTAAGTAATGGCTTGTCTTAACTCCGGATTCGAACTGGCGCAAAAAACACGAAAGATGGACAAAGCCTTCGAATATTTTGTAATGACTCTTGTCTGCGAAAATAATATTTTTATGTGTTTGTATTTGTAATAGGTATATCATATAATTTATTATGTAATATGTTCTGATAGTCCAAAGTATAAACCGGCTGAGCATGAAGGTCTATAGTAGTCTTTGGTGAAGATAGAAGAGGTAAGAACACAACGATGAAGATCAAGCTCGCGCAAGCAAGAGGATTTCAAAAACTTGGAGTCAGGCCACAAGAATAATTTTAAGGCTTTTGTGGCGTGTAATTCGACTATCAGAATTACGTCTGGTTACATGACCAGAGACTTATGAGGAAGGACTATTGGCCGACCGACGTGACGAGTGTCGTGTGTTGAAGCTTTCGAAAAAAAAACTATTATATGGAGACCTCAAACGATTTTGAGGCCAGGACTTACAAATGAGAGCTAATAACGAAAATCACTAGTGATCATTTTGGCTAAGGGGGTGTGGTGGGGATTCTGTGTTTCTTTATGTAGTTGAAGGTGGTTGGTTCAGTGAACTTAAGTTTTCAGAATTGATTAGAACTTTAAATTCAATAGAAAATATTGAGTTACCTCATGATTCATCAATCACCAATACAACTAATTTTATTTTATTGCAAAAAATGTTACAAGAATTGCATGAATGTTTCATGTGCATTATTCGGCCAGTAAGCAAAAAAGAAAGTCATTGGGTTACAAAGTAACTCTGTATGTTTTGTAAAAGGTTCTAACCAGGTCAATGTGACCTAGTAAATGTTGGACATGAAATTTTTCTCAAGGTCAGATTATGCATTTTTACGTGTGACAATGGTCGACAAAGGTTTTTAGATTATTTTCATTCTAATTCACATTGAACCACGTAAAAAAGTTTATGTAACACTATAATTTTTAGAAAAGTATGGAGTTTCTTGCCCATTCTTGTCCTTAAAAAAAACAACATTTTGGAATGGGCAACTAGAATTAATTTTTGTCCTGTAAATAACGTTTCACAGTGCCTTTTTGCTCTAATGACAACATGATTTGACTTTGATAAGACCTGGATATTTTTCTATTTTTATCTGAAAGATATTAAAATGAATGAAGATATTAAAAGAATTACAATGCAAATGCTAAACAGGCAGACAGGATGAATGGACAAGATAGTGACCTTATATGGTTCTTTTCATCTTTTGAGGGAGGTACAAAACTATAATAACTGAATTACATACTTTATTTATAAAAGGAACAGATTTTATCAGTCCAATCAAAAAGGATAAATATAGTAAGATTGTGGTTGCAGCTGATTATGAAATATTTAATTAAAATATTGTCCTCATTAAAAAGATAACTATTTATTAGATATGCTTAGTTAATTTTCAGGCAGAGATTAAATAACATTTGTGTAAACTTGAATGATAAGAACTGTTAATTATCTAATCTTTTACTCATGTTCCACATTTGAATTACACTAAATTATCAAAGACAATAATAGAAGCTGGATATTTTTAGCACTTGTTAAAAAAAAAACAGTTTTTTTTTTGAGAATATTAGCAGTATTTTTGCGGAGTTACCTATATGATTTTAAAAGAAGGTCTTCTTGAAAAAGTTAATTTAAAAAAATACTATAATGGCACCAGTATAATAATTATAATAGGAGTTACCATTTCAAATTATTTACTATCAGTAGCAACTATTAGAAAAATCTTATAAAGTTCGAGGACAAATTATGGACGGCACTATCACTAACTAAGTTCTACAATTAAATCATTCTGGATTTTTTCTAATGTTGATATTGACAAAAGTCAAAAAATTCTAACTTATTGATGAAATTTCTTGACGAATTACAACATAGTAACAACATATAAAACAAAAGTTTGCATTACTTACTTACCATTTATTTATTTACTTACACACATAATAAACAGATGATCATGATAACCTATAAATTATGAAACTATCTGAAACTTACCGGCAAAATGAAATTATTTATGTAAAAGGCTGAGTTGGTTGCTTTTCTAGCACGATAGTATTATTTTAGAGTTAATTCACAACACAGCTTCACACAAGGAAAATATTAGTGAACTGAATTTGAACTGTGTTCTTCACTCACGTTGAAAACTTACAAGTGACGTGACATTTAGTAGATGACAGCTGTTGAGCTGTCTGTATTTGACAGTTGACAGCTGGCCGAACTGTGAATGAAGGAACATGACGTGGTCCGCCTAGATTGATTTCTCGGGTTTTGTTTGCTGTCGAATGATAAAATCTTAGATTACTTTTAATCATAACTTTCCATACAATTACCTCACCGTAAAAATAAAGTTGATTAGAAAAAGAGATTTATTTATAATAATAAATTTAATGAGTCGTAAAATAATTATGCTTTATTGATTTGATTCCGCAATTTCTAGCTCTTGTCTTTGCAATTTGCGCAGAAAAACAACAAGATTCACTATGGTTTGGCCCAATTGACATTTTGTAATTTTTGTGAGGACTAGGAGATTTTAGAATTTCACGAATTTTCAGCCGTTCTATTTTAAGACAAATGACTGATAACAGTTTTTGAGTTTTCCGTGTTACATTCACATACAACAGTCATGTGTTTCATCGCCGAGTGCGGGATTTGACTATGAGAGTTAAAATTGAGGAGCACGAAGGTTTTATTCCGAAGGGTTGCTAAAGAAATTGTTTGGTAATATGCAATGGAAATACAAGGGTTGGAAAGGGCGATGGCTGTGGGCGGTGTTGGTGCTTGCGTGGTGTCCGCTGGTGTTAGCTCAGAAGATCGGTGACCCTTACAAAATATTGGGAATACACAGCAAGGCTAGTCTGCCAGAAATTCGCAAAGCCTACAAGCAATTAGCTAAAGAATGGTAAGTATACCATATATTTATCTATGTTCTGGGCGAACTTTTATGTGTAGTAACATGTGTTATAAAATTTACTTCAAAGTTTTAAGTACTATACTATCATTTATTTACATTTATGGAG
Organism: Athetis lepigone; assembly: GCA_033675125.1. Lineage (NCBI taxonomy): Eukaryota > Metazoa > Arthropoda > Insecta > Lepidoptera > Noctuidae > Athetis > Athetis lepigone. The sequence continues at coordinate 19,044,987 of CM066239.1, read as the reverse complement.
AAAAACAGATTCTGCATGTAACTAAGGTGATTAGTTAACGATTAAGATAAATCGTGAATTATAAATTATATTAATTAGTGAGATAATGAGAGAAAATTATTTTCCCAAAAATGTGTTGGAAAATGCCTTTTATCATCAATAGTTAAATAATTCATAGAATGTTTGAATATTTTCGAAAACGTATTTTGATGCTCTATACTTCAAAATTTTGTGAGTAAAATATTAAACAAAAAACTTATACTGTTCATAATAATCTCAAATTGCAGGCACCCTGATAAAAATGAAGACCCAAATGCGGAAACACGTTTTGTTGAGATCAAACAAGCATACGAACTGTTGTCAGACACAGAACGTAGGCAGGCATACGATTTGTATGGCATTACGAACGAAGACGACCACCTATACAAACCCAGGCACGACTACAGCCAATATGCAAGGTTTAGGTAAGTTTATGAATACAGCTTTTGAAAATTCATAAAGTTGATATGAAAATATGCTACCTATGGATTCTTAGTGCCAAGTATTATTAGGTCTTAGGAAAAATAAAGCTTAAAGTGTTATCTTCTTCAAATACAGAATAATCAAATAATTATCTCCTAACTCAAAGTCAAGAACATACAATTTTAGTGATTACTGAATAAAATCTGCTATATAAATTATAATTTATTTATATTAACTTGAACCCTTCCACAAGTTAAGACTGTCTTCCATTTCTCCCAATTTAGGGCTTTTTTGACCAGCATTTCCTGGTCCCTATTAAATACTTTTACCAATTTCAAACTTCAGGCACAAAATATAATTTAACCTTGCAGATTTAAAACTTTTTTAGAACTGAAAAAAAAAACAAGTATCCATTTTTCACGAATTCTAGACAATAACACAAGACAGCTGTTTACATTCCTATGTTTGAGTGATAAAAATACAGACTAGTTCAATGTTGCAACACTTGTTATTTTATTTTACGTATTTTTTTACAGTATGATTACTTCTAATTTTCTAAATAAACTAAGGCTAGATAAATAAACAATGGTGATGTTGCTGTGTCTATCTTACTATAGTGGTTTGCCATTTACAGGACAGTGAGAGTTAAATTTGGTTAGCAACAGTAATTGCTGAATAGTGGTGCTGATTCTCTTGTTCACAAACTAAACAAAATTTAAGTTCCAGTACACCTTTTTCTTTCCATTTTAATAAGAAAAGAACAATCAATCAAAGAGTCAATTTAAGATATTCCATAGTTAATTTATACGCGATTAGAAACATCATAGCCATTATTTAGCAATTACTGTTGCTAACCAATGTAACTCTCACTGTCTCACAACTGGCCAAATACTATGGTAAGATAGAGACGTCAACATTATTAAATATAAATTTATATTCCCTGGGCTATTGAGGTTTAAATAAAACCTGAGTTTTTTATCTTGTTTATCTAATTATTAAAAAAGTTAGCAGCAACACAACCAGCCTTGAACTGGTGGCAAAAATTTCTTCCTGGCAGATCTTAAATTAATATAAATGATAGTAGATATTTTCAATAGAGATAATTTTGATATTTTCTAAATATATCTTGTTTACATGTTCAAGTTGTTTTGGAATTCACAAAAGCTTTGAATCATTACAACAATAAAATATGGTTTACAATCCTGAGTCATGACTCACAGAATCTGAGTAACTGCTAAGGATTGTAAAATGCAAGAATAACTTAAGGGCCAGCTCACACCTAATTGCAGCAAAGCAAATGTCAATTTTGTATACGTTGGTATAAAGTCCAAAATTAGTCATTTGGTTTTTATTATTCTTGTTGCATTGAAAAATAAACTGCTGAACTGATTTTTTTCTGAAAATTAGTGATCTGTAATATTGCTACTATAACTAGCTAGTATAATTTAATAGGATTGTATTGTTATTTTTGTACTACATTATAAGTTTCTTATAGAACAATTTAATTATCTGTTGCTTGTTTGTGAACTCTTATAAAAGTTAACAGCCTATAAGTTCTATGTATGCTATGCATGATAAGTATTTACACATTATGTTTGTTTGTTGCAGTAATGATCCCTTTGAAGAGTTCTTTGGGACACATTTCCGAACACAGGACCAAGATATAACATTGTTTCACAAACTTTCTGTGACTGCACGGTAAGTCAAAATCAAATTATTTATTTCTAATAGACCATTAAAAAGGCAATTAGAATATCATCAACAAAAACAAATAATAATTAATCTTGTTGCCCATTTCAAAAAGTTGTTTTGTATGGAGGAAAATGGAGCTGGACAAAGGCTTCCCCCAACTGTTTCCAGACCCAAACTCCCTTCCTCAAACCAGTCAAGCTCAGCTCGCCACCTTTTCCTGGGCCAGCCTATAAGACGATGTCCATCCTCTAGCACCCACTGCATAGAAACTTTCACCTACATCTAAACCTATTATAACCTTACGCTTCCCACTTCTTTTCCAGGCATTTCGAAAACAACATAGTAGAGAAAAGTATCCACACTCCTGCCTTAGTGCTGTTCTACACTGACTGGTGTTTTGATTGTGTGCGTTCGGCCGCCGCATGGCGTCGCCTTGTCGAGGCTTTGCAGCCGCTTGGCGTTACCATGGCAACCGTCCACGCGGGCCATGAGGCTAGTCTAGCGCGCCGAGTTGGGGTCCACGGAGTACCCTGTCTCACCTTCGTGTTGGACAAACATGTTTATTTGTATAAAGAGGGGCTGCAGTCGCTTCCTAAGATTTTGGGTGAGTGGTTTTTTTGGTATGGAAATTAAAGGTATTTTGTTTTTAGCTTGCTATGTTGTCCACGCACAATTGACGACCATGGGTTCCTGCGTCTAATTCGGTATATTCCCGGTGGCCACCCCCTGCTTGTCCCCCGCGGGTGGACTTTAACGGGTTTTAAAAGCCTCTCGGTGTCCACCCCTGGGGGACAGTGAGAATTAATTTTAAATTATTTCCGCTGGCCACCTCGGGTGGACAAAGACACGAGTTTCATATTACTACTCTCTATATCCACCACCGGTGGACAAAGTCACTGCTTAAATAAACATTCTCAATGTCCATGCTTGCTGGAATTGGGTGTTAATAATTATCACAAAATTAATTAATTCGGTAGGTAGTTTAATCATATTATTATCAACATATTTTACTTTTGCAATTTACACAAATAATGATTTACACAATTGAAGCAGCTCATTTCCAAGCATTTGAGTCCTCTATATACTTTAACCTTTCGACGACCAACCGACAGCCGGCTGTCGGGCGGCTATTAATAAATAATAAATATCTTGGGACAACTAACACACGGTCATCTGATCCCAAACTAAGCAGAGCTTGTACTATGGTAACCAGACGACTGATAAACATACTTATATAATTTATAAATACATACATATTATAGATAAACTACACCCAGACACAGAACAAACAATCATGCTCATCACACAAAGTTTGTCCTGGGTGGGAATCGAACCCACGACCTCCGGCTTAGCAGTCAGGGCCACTGAATGAATGAATGAATCGTTTATTCTGCAAGTAGGATCTTAAAATCACTTTTACATGTCATATTTTTTATGCTAGTTGGAGCCGGCATTTCCTAACTGGACTACCTCTGAGAAGAAACGCCGAAACAAACTCAGGGATTATCGTCTCTTTTAAAGTCCAGACAATTTCAATATTTTTGTGCAACAAACCATGCAGAATAACATTCAGGCTAGCCTTTTGAGGAAAGTGCCAGTAACAGTTTTGGTAAACCTGCCTCAAAAAGCATCGTGAGCTCAACTTTAATCAAAAGGAGCTCCACAAACCGATACCACATTACTGCTTGTAAAATCATGGGCTTACAAGTCGCCCGCTGAATAGTCATTTTGTGCATTCTAGATGACTTGTACACTTACAATATAGTATGTTTTATTAACAAAATATTGTAACGTGTTATGTTACATTGTTAATGTGAAGTCCCGATATAAAAGTAATGTTAATTATAAGTTAAAAAGTCGGGCGCCAGGGAGCTCCACTAAACAAAATACAATGGTGCCGAATAGCGAAATGTGTCAGAAGAGTTGAACTTTTAATCTGCCGGCGGGAGGCTAAATAAGGGAAATCAAACCAACATTCTCTTTTGTCTTTCCTTTATTATTTTGGCCCGTAGCTTCATTCAAATATGTTAAAACCAAACACTAAAAAATATGAATAGCTTATTAGCTAGATAGATGAGTTTACTAATAAGAATTTAATCTAAGAATTTAAGGTTTTAATTAAAGGTTATTGTTTAAAGGTGTGAAAATTACTATTATTTAAAGTACAGGTTATTATAGTTTAAAGAACATAAGGGTTATTATTATTTAAAGTAAATACGGGTTATTATTGCATCATGTTTGTGCGAAAATTAAATATTTAAGACACTCCTACCAGATATTGGCTGGGTCTACCGATTTACTTAGCCTGAGACAGAGCCACGCGCGTAGAACGACGACAGCTTCATTGTCCAGAAATCGGCAAAAAGAATTCCAGTAAAATAATAAAGATTAAAGAAAAACGCCGAATTAGGCTGAAACAAACGGGTTAGCCGGTTAAAATTTGAAAAACTGACAATTTACCATTCCAATATGTATGTACTTGTATTTTGGATTAAAACTTACCGTTTTTCTCGAAAAGAACAAACAAATCTCTAAGCAGAGTGCATACCCATGGCACAAGCCAATGGAAATATATTTATGTTATCATTTATCTGAAAAAGACGAAGAACAATGAGTGAGATTCCAATTCGAAGGGCGTGCGACAGCGTGCCATTGAAGAAACGAGAAAACGCCAATACTCACCAAAATTCATGGTAATTTATGAACCATTGTTTATTTTGAATAGAATTAATAAAACATTTCTGCCCACGATGGGGTCAGATTAAAATATTAAAAATTCAGGCTATGAACAAGCAGCCATTCTTCCGAAACGGAATCGCAGAGTGACATCTGTCAAAAACGACACATCCACCAAAACTCTTACCACAGATAATATAGACGTGTTGTTCGGAAACATCCACTAAAAATCACTTCCAATGTAACGAGATAAAAATAACTCGTTACATTACATCCCTCCCCAAAAATAAAAGAAAGCCATTTCTTTTATGCTAAAGAAAAACAAAAGAGAAAAGCATAAGCTCTTTTCTTAGAAAAATAATATGGAAAGTCAAATTCCAAAAACAATCAGAAAATATCCTAAACAGGATTTAAAAGGATAATAAGACTGCAAGACAAAATATCAATGCAAGCCTGTTGCCACCTAACTAGGTATTAAACCTAAAAAAACATGCAATTAAAAAACAACAAGTGCAGCTAGACCGCAAACATAACTGACTCACAATATCGGAAGGACAAACAAGAGTACAGTTAGGCACCTACGCCACTGACTAGCAAGCTCAATCCAAGAAATACTGTTCGTACAGCTAAGCACAATCGTCGCAGACCACCATGTACAAGGCTATAAGCATAAAGAAAACAATGGAGTACGGCTGGGCACCATGCATCGCCGCCGACTATCAAGTATAAACCTAGAAACAAAAACTAATTTGAGTACGGTTGGGCACCATCGCCACCGACTATCGAATATAATAAACCACAATATTGGTTAGAGTACAGTTAGGTATAATTACCGCTGTCTTAAGGAATCAAAAATATGTCTACATGAGTACAGTTAGGCACCATCGCCACTGACTAACTAGAGCAAAAATATATCTGTGAAACACAGTAATAAGATCTTCGCAACACAAATGATGCGGAGAAAGATAAAGAAGAGTGTTGTGATCGGCATAACACCACCAATTTTCCGAGCACAAACACCTTCGAAAATAAATGCATATTGTGATCGGCATAACACCACCAATTTTCCGAGCACAATAGCAAAAAGTATGCATACTGTGATCGGAACAACACCACCGAACTTCAGGGCACAGTAGCAAAAAAAATATGCATACTGTGATCGGAACAACACCACCGAACTTCCGGGCACAGCAGCAAAAAAAAATATGCATACTGTGATCGGAACAACACCACCGAACTTCCGGGCACAGCAGCAAAAAAAATATGCAAAATCAAGGGAAAAAGAGACCCCAAGATCCGCAAAAATAAGAATAGGAAAATTCCTGCAACACCATAGGTAAAAAAAAATCCCTATAGGTAGTAAAAATGTACAGAACACAAAGTGCCTGTAACAAAAAATGTATAAATTTGTAAACCGACAAAAATCGGGTATACCAAAATAGATTAATATATAAGATCTTTTGATGTGAATAAACGCAGGTGGGTGAAAAAAGTTAAAATGTCCTAAGTTATACTTTAGAATGTTATGTAATCGACTTTAATATATCTATGTGAAGTTACCTAACATACATCTCTAACATCTCATTCAAACCGCTATCACCCTATCATCCATCCCATCGTACATCAATCTATCATAAGCGGTCTTCAAACAAAAATATTAAAATCCGAACTAACAGTCGGAAATCAAATTAGAATCTAATAATATCTTTAACATGATAACGACCAGCGGTACCCTTATTAAGGTCTTTCAGAACGTAAACGTTATCAGAAACTTTTTCAATAATTTTACACTTTATAAACTTAGGAGCAAGTTTTGCCGAAAAATAAGTAGGTGCATGAGACTGAACAAAGCTCCTTCTCCATACAACATCACCCACATCAAAAGAAATGACTCTGCGACCCTTATTATAATAGCGAGCATTACGCTGATAAGCTGTAAATAAATGTTTTTGAACTTTAACAAAAATATCACCAAGTGAATCAAGAGACTCAGCATAGTGACTTCTATTGGAAACTTCCAGCTCACTTAAGTTATCAATAGAATTACTTAAACGATGTAAAGAAGCATCAAAAATAAGTTCCCTACCAAACATTAAAAGGTTGGGTGTGAAATCTGTAGCAAGATTAACACTATTATTTAAAGCTAATTGAACATGAGGTAAATACTTGGACCAAGTTCTATGATCATCTTTAACAAAGCAAGCTATGCAAGTTTCAACAGTTTTGTTATATCTCTCAACAGGATTGTTTTGAGGGGTGTACAAAGTATTGTAAAATATATTTGTAATATTAAAACCTTTCATGAATTCTACAAAATGTTTAGAAGTAAATTGTGTACCGTTATCACAAACAATTATTTTGGGAACACCAAATTTAAGAAATATTTCTTTTTCAAAAAGTTTGTTTATTACTCTAGTCGTAGCATTTATCATTGGGAAAATCCAGCAGTATTTAGTGAAAACATCAACAACCGAAAGAATGTATTTATGTCCAGAATAAGTTTTAGGTAATATACCAATTATATCCACTGAAAGCATCAACATTGGTCTATCGACTTTTTTAGGGTTAACCATAATACCAAAAGGAGGATGAGTCGTATGTTTGTAAGCTTTACAAGTATCACAATCTAAAATATATTTTTTAACATCATTAAACATTGCTTTCCAAAAATAGTGTTGTTTTAATTTATTCAAAGTTTTATGAATACCAAGATGACCTGAATTAATATCATCATGATTAGAACGAATTGTATCTAAGATATGTTCTTTAGGAATAACTATTTTCCAATTAAGACGACTATTAGGATCAAATTTACTTTTACAAAATTTATATAAAGTTTTATTTTCAACTCTAAAATTCTTATATCTGCAAGGAAATTTCTGACAATTAATAAATACCTTTTTATACCAAGGATCATAAATATCATCATCAGGTAAAACTAAATTATTTTGTGAAGTGCCTATTGCTGCCACTTCAATGCGTGATAAAGCATCTGGGACTAAATGTAAGGATCCTTTCTTGTGAACTATATCGAATGTAAATTGAGATATTCTAGCTGCCCAACGTGCTAAACGTCCACTAGGGTTACTAAGACCTAAAAGCCACTTTAAACTAGCATGGTCAGTAATTACAGTAAACTTCATTCCTTCAATATAGGGTCTGAAATGTTCTATTGAAACTAAAATAGCGAGTAATTCGCGTTCTGTGGTACTATAATTGCGTTCACATTTATTGAGTGATCTAGAATAAAACGCAATAGGATGTTGATCTCCATTATCATCTTCTTGACTCAAAACACTACCAATACCAACTGCACTGGCATCACAATGTAAAAAGAAAGGTTTATCAAAATTTGGGCATTGCAAAACAGGAGAAGTAATTAATGTTTCTTTTAATTGATTAAATGCACTCTCTGCTTCATCACTCCAACAAAGTGATTTTTTAGAATTTTTACTACCAGCCGTTAATTTAGTTAAAGGAGAAGCAATATCAGCAAATTTACAAATGAACCTACGATAATATGAGCACAAACCAAGAAAACTACGAAGTTGTTTTACGGTTTCAGGACGTGGAAAACTTTTAATAGTATCTAATTTAGAAGGATCAGTATGCAAACCATTACTATCAACTATATAACCAAGATAGCGAAGTCTATCTTTACAAAAATTACACTTTTTCAAATTAACTGTCAAACCAGCATCTTTCAATATTTTATAAATTTTGTTTAAATATTCTATATGTGAATTAAAATCTGAGTTTACACAAATTAAATCATCTAAATAACAAAACACAGTATTATCGAATTCAGGACCAAAAAGTTTATCTACTAGTCTCTGCAGCTCAGCTGGTGCATTAGTGAGACCAAATGGCATGCGAACAAATTCAAAAAGTCCTTTACCCGGAACAACAAAAGCAGTCTTTTCTCGAGAAGTTTCTTCAAGAGCGATTTGCAAAAATGCTTTAGAAAGGTCTATTGTGCTAATATATTTAGCTCCCCCAAGGTTATCTAATATTCTAGAGGTATAAGGAAGAGGATAAGAATCTTTAATAGTTACTGAATTTAAACGTCTTGAATCTAAACATAGTCTAGTACTACCATCCTTCTTTTCCACTGCCAAGACAGGTGAACACCAAGGTGATTTTGATGGTTGAATAATACCTTCTTTTAATAAAACTTCCACTTCATCATAGAGTTCTTTTTGCTTTGCAGGGCTTAAAGGCCAATATCTTTGTTTAAAAGGTTCACTAGTAACGTTAATTTTATGCTGAACAAGATGAGTAAGACCTAAGCCTTTCTTTTCATAAGAAATATTTTCGAAAAGCGAAATAGTATCATTTAATTTTCGTTTCTCTGAAGGAGAAAGTTCACTAGCAGAAGTGACTGTACAAACTTGCACTTTATTGTTTTGAACATAAGTTATATTTTTCCATAAATCTTTAGCCAAATCAAATTTTAACCAAAAATCAAAACCTAAAATGAAGTCAGGTTGAAAGGAAGGTACTATAAGAAAATTAATATTTTCAGTTAAATTATCACAAGTAACTGGTAATTCTAAAGTGCCAATAATTTTCTGTGAAGATCCATCAGCTGTATAAGCAGCACTAGAAACAGAATTTATTTTATAACCTAAATGTAGAAATTGTTCATGGCTATTTGAGCCCAGGACACAACGACTGGAACCGCTATCTAACAAACCAGAAAAAGTATGTTTACCTACGGAAAATTTTAAGTATGGCCTAGTGTCATTATGTTTGACAAATAAAACAGGAGCTGATTTATAAATTTTGAAAAATGTTTTTAAATAATCCAACCAATCTGCAAAATCTTTGTTTCGAGTAGCATCATCAGGCCTGTGACATTTTACTAAATTTTTCTTCATCGAGACACTCGTGGTTACATCAATAACTGAGGCTCGATGCAGCCTAATCAGTTTTTTGACTCACTAGAGTTTTTATTATCTACATTACAAACATCACAAGTCTTAGATGTGACTCCAAGCTTCTGACATTTAAAACAAATTACGCCAGGTATGGATGTACACTTCTTAAAATGATGTCCAGATTTTTTACATTTTAAGCAAACTAAATTATTTGTTGAAACTGCATTAGACTTGACTGTACCTTTATTAGTTTTATCTATTAAAGTTTTTCGGTTGACAAAAACTTCAAGTTCCTTTGCAAGAATAAGAAACTGTTCAACAGAATCAATGTGTCTACCAAATATAAAAGGTGTGTAAATGGGTAACATGTTATGTTTAATTATATTAACCAAAACAGTATCAAACATCGGAGAGGAAAGACGACTAGCCATGTCCATAATATCTGTAATGAAGTCTGGAAGAGATTCAGAACTTTTCTGTTTCTTGGTACGAAGGTCATGCTCCAAAAAGTAATCAAAATCTGGCTTGTCAAAACGTTTAAGCAAAGCGAGTTTAAGCTGGTGCCATGAAGAGATATGAATACGAACCGTGCGAAACCATTTAAGAGCAATATCACTAAGCAAGTCTGAAAATGAACCAACCAATAAAATTTCATCAAAATTTTTATATGAGAAATATTCCTCAACTACAGTAATAAATTCCCTAACACAAGATTTTCCATCAAATTTAATCTTACTTCTATTTAAATCTGGCAACTTAGTTACAGAAGGCAAATTTTTCTTAATGTGATCATTAACCAAAGCATTCATTGAATTAAACGAAGGCAAAGCATGAGTCGCAAGCGCAGAAGAAGAGTGTGCAACCCTGTCCATATGATCAAAAGGATGTTGTATCTCTGTCAAATTAATCATCTCAGCTACATGTGCGTTAGCAGCAGGAACTGAGCCAGCAACAACAGATTCAGCTAAAGGCGGAGGAGACTGATCTTCTTTACTCATTGTGAACAAGCAAAATTATCAATAAGTAAATAATTTGCCAAAGGCAAAAGTTCAAAGTACTAAAATATTTGAAGTTATGTTAAAAGTGTTTGAAGTTAAGTTAAAGTTGTATTCTTTATGAAAATATCAAAATGTTTAGCCGCGTAAGGATGCAATAATAACTTACAAGGTAAGTTTTAAAACTTAAAGTATGATTTGAAAGTAAAACTAAAGCTTACTTAAAAGTTAAACAAAGTGAAAAGTCACCACACCAATATTACACTGTTGAGTACTTAAATATAACAAAATGTCTTACCATACAATTATGATGCTTATATAAGAGTATAAAAACAATGCTGTAACTATAAAAGTTAACAAAACAAAAATAAGTAGTACAATATTGTCAGTAGGAAAATATCTTTGACATTATATTTCAAAAGAATGCAAGTTGCAAACAATTAATATTTAAGAGTTACACAAATCTGTAAGCAATACCATTAAGTTATCAAATGCAATAATAACCCAAACAAAGCAATGAAGCTACTACTAATGTTCCTGTTCCGGAAGCCAATTTTATGTAACGTGTTATGTTACATTGTTAATGTGAAGTCCCGATATAAAAGTAATGTTAATTATAAGTTAAAAAGTCGGGCGCCAGGGAGCTCCACTAAACAAAATACAATGGTGCCGAATAGCGAAATGTGTCAGAAGAGTTGAACTTTTAATCTGCCGGCGGGAGGCTAAATAAGGGAAATCAAACCAACATTCTCTTTTGTCTTTCCTTTATTATTTTGGCCCGTAGCTTCATTCAAATATGTTAAAACCAAACACTAAAAAATATGAATAGCTTATTAGCTAGATAGATGAGTTTACTAATAAGAATTTAATCTAAGAATTTAAGGTTTTAATTAAAGGTTATTGTTTAAAGGTGTGAAAATTACTATTATTTAAAGTACAGGTTATTATAGTTTAAAGAACATAAGGGTTATTATTATTTAAAGTAAATACGGGTTATTATTGCATCATGTTTGTGCGAAAATTAAATATTTAAGACACTCCTACCAGATATTGGCTGGGTCTACCGATTTACTTAGCCTGAGACAGAGCCACGCGCGTAGAACGACGACAGCTTCATTGTCCAGAAATCGGCAAAAAGAATTCCAGTAAAATAATAAAGATTAAAGAAAAACGCCGAATTAGGCTGAAACAAACGGGTTAGCCGGTTAAAATTTGAAAAACTGACAATTTACCATTCCAATATGTATGTACTTGTATTTTGGATTAAAACTTACCGTTTTTCTCGAAAAGAACAAACAAATCTCTAAGCAGAGTGCATACCCATGGCACAAGCCAATGGAAATATATTTATGTTATCATTTATCTGAAAAAGACGAAGAACAATGAGTGAGATTCCAATTCGAAGGGCGTGCGACAGCGTGCCATTGAAGAAACGAGAAAACGCCAATACTCACCAAAATTCATGGTAATTTATGAACCATTGTTTATTTTGAATAGAATTAATAAAACATTTCTGCCCACGATGGGGTCAGATTAAAATATTAAAAATTCAGGCTATGAACAAGCAGCCATTCTTCCGAAACGGAATCGCAGAGTGACATCTGTCAAAAACGACACATCCACCAAAACTCTTACCACAGATAATATAGACGTGTTGTTCGGAAACATCCACTAAAAATCACTTCCAATGTAACGAGATAAAAATAACTCGTTACAATATGTATATATTATAGACGGCTAAATAGTGCTTAGCAGAGCGAGCAGTTCAATCCCAAGCTTTTTTGTCTTCTAAATAATCTGATATTTTATAGTACCCTTTTTTGTAGAGTTTTGTTTTAATACAGTTTTTATATTTTTTGATTGGTAAATTTCGAATATCAATAGGAAGTTTATTGTAAAAGCGTATACATTGACCCATGAACGAGTTGCCTACTCTGTGGAGGCGAGTGTGATGTACAGCAAGATTGTGTTTGTTCCTGGTATTTACACTATGAATATCGGAATTTTTTTTAAAGTCCGATATATTTTTTTTTACATACATTAGGTTTTCAAATATATACTGTGAAGCTACAGTCAGAATGTTTACTTCTTTGAATTTTTCTCTAAGAGAATCCCTAGGACCAAGGTTGTAAATGGCTCGAACAGCCCTTTTCTGTAAAATAAAGATGGTATCGATGTCCGCACAGGTTCCCCAGAGAAGAATTCCATACGACATAAGACTATGAAAGTAACTGAAATAAACAATTCTGGCTGTATCCACATCAGTTATCCGTCGAATTTTTTTCACAGCGTATGCTGCTGAACTAAGCCTACCCGACAATCTTTCAATGTGTGGACCCCACTGTAACTTGGCATCAATAGTTAGTCCAAGAAAGACTGTCGATTCAACAGGGCTCAACTCTATTCCATTTAGTTGAACATTGGTACTTAGCTGCCTGACATTTGGCGTAGAAAATTTAATTAGTTTAGTTTTTTTTTCATTTAAGAGAAGATTATTTACATTAAACCAATGAACAACTTTAGAGAGCGCATTGTTAATTTCGTTAAAATTTATTAATTGACGTTTAATTTTAAAAACGAGAGAAGTGTCATCTGCGAACAACACTATTCCATGATTGTTTCTTACGTGGAAAGGTAGGTCGTTAATATAGATTAAAAACAAGAAAGGACCTAGAATTGAACCCTGCGGAACACCCATGGTAACCGCAGATCCAGCAGATCTCTTACCATTAACATCAACCCTCTGAATTCTATTACTCAGGTAAGAAGTCAGAAGGTCGAGAGCTCCGTCCCTCATACCATAGTGGTACAATTTCCTGATAAGTGTGTCATGGTGTACGCAGTCGAAGGCTTTGGATAAATCACAAAAAATACCAAGAGCATCTTGCGATTCCTCCCAAGCCTCGAATATGCTTTTCAGTAATTCCACGCCCGCATCCGTAGTTGAACGACCCTTAGTAAAACCATACTGTTTCAGGTGAAACAAATTATGTGAATCAAAATGTCTTAACATTTGTTTTAAAATTAATTTTTCAAAAATTTTACTCAAAGTTGGTAATATGGAAATGGGCCGAAAATTTGTAGGATCAGTTGTACTACCAGATTTGAACAATGGAATCACTTTGCTAAGTTTCATCAAATCAGGAAATACACCGGATGTGATACAAGAGTTAAAAACAATAGCTAAAAAAGGTGATATAACATCAATTATTGAGGACAAAGTAAACACAGATAATCCCCAAAGGTCAGCGGTTTTTTTTATATCAAGGTCTTTAAAAGATTCTATAATGTCTTTAGCAGTAACAGTTTTAAATTCGAAGTGTATTTTACATTCCGGTACACATTCTGTGAGTATTGAGTAGGCAGAAATGGAGGACGACGGCAAATCCTTAGTTGTTAACAAGGGAATATTAGTGAAGAAATTCTCAAACTCTGTAGCCACCTCCATGTCTGCCTTTACATCTTCATCATTAATTCTTAAGTGGAAGTCACGGTTTTGTACTGTGGTTCTCCCAGTTTCAGAATTAATAATATTCCAAGTAGCTTTAATTTTATTTCCTGCTGATTTTATTTTATTTTTAATATGTATGGCTTTAGCTGAGGAACAGGCTCTTTTGAAAATTTTTGAATAATTTTTGACATATTCAGTAAAACTAACATTGTGGTTATACGTTTTCTCTTCATACAACTGAAATAATTTTTGCCTACTTTTATAAATACCTGGGGTTGCCCAGTCACTAAACATAACACGGTCACTAACAGGCAATGTTTTTTTTGTGAAAATCTTCATAAATTCACAATTTATTAGGTTAAATAATATTTTATATGCATGATCCGGGTTATTATGATATGGTAAGTTTGGTAGCTTTTCCATTAGGTTATTTTTAAATTGTCCTAGACGGCTTTTGTTTACAGGAACAAAACTCACAAGTTTTCTTTGAGCTCTGACATTGCTATTCTGGGGGAAAGTCACCAACTGGCCACAGTGATCAGATTACACACTAACTACTAGACCAACAGGCCCGTCAATTATTATTGTATTGTCTTTCTACTGTGTCTCAAATCACGTGTGTTCGAAGGATTAACAGAATAGAAAGCGTTCATATTTTACGTTTAATAAGTAATTTAAATTTGGTAATGCCAAGTTCCTGAATCTGGCTAGGAAGTTTATTATACATTGACATTTAAACGAACCACCTATTTTTTTAAGCCTAATTGAAGGAACAATATATTTGTTCTTGTTTCTTGTGTTAATATTGTGGATAACACTGTATTTTAAAGTGATTAATATTTTTACGTGCATAAAACAAATTTTTATATACAATGTGTAACTGAATTAATGCACTTTGAGAAAATAGTTTGTTCAGAATCGTTTACTGAATCGATTTTTGAAATTTTTAATATAGGTAATATTTTATCCCAAAAATAATTAAAACTACGTAAACTGCTGTCACCCTTCCGCTGTACAGTCAAAACAAACTAAAATGGATGAAATACCCACTACGCTAGACCCTTATGCAAGTGCGACTGTGTGCATGCGTAGATTTGTAATGTGACTATAATTTTCTCCCACAATCTGTAGGTACAACTAATTTATAAAAAAAAATTGTGTTTTAAACATAATAATAAAAATTCGGTGTATTAATATATACACTGAATTCTTGATTATAACATAATATTCAAATTGGGGTGTCTGGTGGTGTGCGTTTATTCCGGGACATGTTGTATACTTGTATTGACAGGACACAGTCATAATATTAATCTATTTAAATTTGTCTTTGAGGGAGTGTCGGGGACTTAATTTATAAATAGATCTATTTACCATAAAGATATTGATTTTCGACACTAGAAATTTTTTGAACCTTTTGACCGCCACGTCAAACTCGTGCCGTCAGCGCCATGCTTTTTAAAAATATATAGATATTTGTCACGGAATTATGACCTTGGCTTGCTGGACAAATATTGGTTTGTCATCTATGCAACAAATTCTGGCGGTCAAAAGATTAAAACAAGGGGTTCTCAACCTTAAACCGTTGTACACAGAGTTCATGCGCTGGAAGTTCCCATACAAGCTGGTCAGCTCAATCGCTGACAGCAACGTGGACGGCTTCGTGTCGGACTTCGAGGACAACAAGGTGAAGGCGCTGATCTTCGAGGAGCGCACCACCATCCGCCTCAGATACCTCATCACTGCATTCCATTATAGAGATAGAGTCGCTTTCGGGTGAGTCGATTGAGAGTTATGTTGTAGACTAGTTACTACTTTTCACAGCTACCCAAAAACAATAGAAGTTAATTTAGTTTAATTTCAATTTCCATTCAAGCTTTTGTTCTCTATCTCTATCTTCATAAGCCGTTTAATCTTAATGATCTTATGCATTTTATAAAGCATCAACTTTGCAGTATTTACTTTTTCTTTTGACGAAAAATTTACTATTAGTAATAAGTTTTACCACAGATTAATAAATAGTTACTACGTAACAGATACTTCACTCCAATACAAAAACCAAAATACCTACGCTATAATAGCCTACAAAATCATAATAATAATACCAGTTGTTTGCAGCAAGGAGAAATGTACCATAAGTACGCACAAAGAGAGTTGAGATTCTTTTGCCCGCCGCGCGACTAACGTGTGTGCGTGTCGTCCAGCAAATCTGCTAGGGTTATACGTATGATGACAATGGTAATAAAACGAATGTTTTAGAAAAACAATTAATATTTTATTTGTTGATCAAATATTTTTTAGTTTGATAAATTGACTGGTGCATATTTTATGTTCCTTGAATTCCCGACTAATATATTTTAGTGTCGAAAATATTCAAAACCGCGTGAATAATTTTAATAAATAATCAAAAGGGAAACAAGAGAATTGGGAAACAGGGGAATTGCACAATAATCAGGCAATAATTACGTGGTTTCGGCATTTTGATAGTCAGCGCTGTACCCGTGACGCGCGAGCACTCAGCCGGGCGCGCGACAGCCCGGTGTTCGTTGTATCGTCGACGATACGCGAAGCAGTAGGCATAAAACGCGTGGCCTTGAGCGAGTGACGGACGCCTGGTTTTACATAAACATTTGCATCTGCATTGGTCCATATTTCTATCAAGCGTTGGTATCGAACTTATTTTTATGTAATTGTGTATACGACTTAAACTATATGACCCCTTGACTCGAACCTTCATCAGGCCAACCTAACCCAAAACCATCTCCAGTTTCGTAGACATGCGATCCCGCGACAGTTCGAACGTGACGGCGCGCTACAAGGTGCAGCGCCACATCGACACCATGGTGCTGCTGAAGGAGGACAGCGTGGAGCCCGCCGCCACCGTCAGCACCACCGAGATCCCCACGCAGACGCTGCACCAGCTCATCGAGGCCAACCAGATGTTGACGCTACCGAGATTGTCCTCGCAGGTAGGAGGGGGAAAACAGGAGCAAATAGTCACTCATTTTATACAAGCCTAATAGAAGTCAACCAGATGCAGACGCTGCCGCGACTGTCGTCGCAGGTAAAAGAGAGTATCTGCCTTGGATGAAGTGTCTCCAACTTCGAAGATATGCGATCCTGCGACAGTACCAACAGCAAACGCCGCAATAGCCTCATAGAAGCCAAGCAGATGCAGACGCTGTCGCGATTGTCCTCTCAGGTAAGAGAGGATATCTGCCTCGGATGTAGTGTCTTCAACTTCGAAGGTACGCGATCCCGCAACAGCACCAATGTGAAGCCTGGCCTACATCAGCTGCTGCACCAGTTCATCAAGGGCAGCTGGATGCTGGCCCAGCTGCAGGTAGGAGGGGAGAAACTGGTTCAAATAAATAAATAAATAAATCCATACTAATATTATAAATGGGAAAGTGTGTCTGTCTGTCTGTCTGTCTGTCTGTCTGTCTGTCTGTTTGTCTTTCTTTCACGGCAAAACGGAGCGACGGATTGACGTGATTTTTTAAGTGGAGATAGTTGAAGGGATGGAGAGTAACATAGGCTACTTTTTGTCTCTTTCTAACGCGAGTGAAGCCGCGGGCAGAAGCTAGTAATAAATAAATAAATATACTGGGACAACTGACACACGGTTATCTGATCCCAAGTTAAGCTCTGCTTAGAGCTTGTGTTATGGTAACCAGACAACTGATATACATCCATACTAATATTATAAATGGGAAAGTGTGTGTCTGTTTGTCTGTCTGTCTGTTTGTCTTTCTTTCACGGCAAAACGGAGCGACGGATTGACGTGATTTTTTAAGCGGAGATAGTTGAAGGGATGGAGAGTAACATAGGCTACTTTTTGTCTCTTTCTAACGCGAGCGAAGCCGCGGGAAGAAGCTAGTACTTATATATTTTATAAATACATACAAATTATAGATAAATTACACCCAGACACAGAACAAACAATCATGCTCATCACACAAAGTTTGTTCTGGGTGGGAATCGAACCCACGACCTCCGGCTTAGCAGTCAGGGCTACTAACCACTACACCAACAGGCCCGTCTAAAATGGTGTGAGACACTAAGTTTCCAAGGGTATCAGCCTTGGATTGGGTGATTACAGCTTCGCAGACATGCGATTCTGCGAAGCCAACCAGATAACAGTATCCGCCTCGCTGTCTCGATTCTAGTGTCTGCAACTTTAACATGCATAGCAACGTGACGCCTTGCTTACAGCGGATGGTGCAACAGTTCATCGAAGCCTAGCACTGACAATGCCGCGACAAATAGTGCCTTATACTATGTTACTCACTCGAGATGATTTCCTCAAATTACGGTCCCTGATTTACGTTAGATTATTATGTGTATACGCACGCCAGATTATTGGGCAATAACACGTAAAGGTTCTGATTCGGAAAACATGTTGTTAACATTGTTGTTAGGGTTGTTATCCTAGGTGTATTTTTGGTCTTGCACAACCGCTAGGAGATAATTTTGCTCATAAAAAAGACGTGTGGCACTCGGAGACTGCCGCGGTAAAGCTATTGCATAGCATTTTTTATCAACTTATGTAATTATTTATTTATTTTAAATAAAACTACACGAAAACGACACCCATGACGCATATCTTGAGAAAGGTCGCGACCGTCATTTTGGATTCTCTAATCGACCTCATTTTTGACTTTAGCACCCCAAAAAACCATGAAAACGACACCCATTACGCATATTGTGAGAAAAGTCACGGCCGCCATCTTGGTTTTACAAATCTATCTCATTTTTGTCTTTAGAACCCCAAAAAACCATGAAAACGACACCCATGATGCATGTTGTGAGAGAGGTCACGGCCGCCATCTTGGATTCTCAAATCGACCTAATTTTTTACCTTAGCACCCCAAAAAACCATGAAAAACGGACGTGATATTTCAATAAGTCATTAATATGTTGTGCGTGTTCTTTGGTCCGGTATGATGAATAAAGAAAAGGATGATTTAATGAAATAAATGTCTTTTAATTCCAATTCCACAATAGCTTGTTAACACTAACTATAGTTAATACATGTGTCGAGTGTCGAGGCAGGGCGGTGTTCTGTAGGCGACTGGCGAGCAGCCCGCTCGCGTTCCATACCTTACTAAAATTACGACTCAGCAATTCGCAGTTACCGAGCCGCCACAAATAGTTCTGCTATTCATCGATAGACGGCAAAACTAAAAAACTAAAAAGTATCACCGCTGTGACGGTCGGAGTGGGGGGTGTTAGGTTAGGTTATTTTAACTTTTATTATAGAACCAACTCTGAAATCTCGAATAAAAAATTAGCTTATTCATACATTATGGTCGGGAACTAATATAATTATTGAACTTTTGTTAGAATACTTTATCGCGATTTTGGTTCCATAATAAAAGTTGTTTGTTTTCATGGGTAGAATCATCGCCTACCGGGTTGTGCAAGAGACCAAAAATACACCTGGTATTTTGTTCTTGGTAGGTGGTGACTGAAGCCTCGTATAAACTTATCAGGATAATAATCCGTACGGTATTGTCTTAGAGCGTGCTGGAGAGCGTGTGCCCGGTGGAGTGGCGCGCGGCGCGGCGCCGCCTGTGCTGCGTGCTCGTGTGCAGCGCCGCACAGGGGCCCGGCGCCGCCGCCCGCCGCGCGCTCCGCGACCTCGCGCGCGCGCCGCCCGAGCGCCTGCACTACGCCTACGTGTACGCGCACAAGCAGCCCGCCTTCATACACGCGCTCGCCAACGGATCAGGTCAGTGTGTGTGTAGCACGTATGGCAGGGGCCCGGGCCCCGCGCGCCGCCTGTGCTGCGTGCTCGTGTGCAGCGCCGCACAGGGGCCCGGCGCCGCCGCCCGCCGCGCGCTCCGCGACCTCGCGCGCGCGCCGCCCGAGCGCCTGCACTACGCCTACGTGTACGCGCACAAGCAGCCCGCCTTCATACACGCGCTCGCCAACGGATCAGGTCAGTGTGTGTGTAGCACGTATGGCAGGGGCCCGGGCCCCGCGCGCCGCCTGTGCTGCGTGCTCGTGTGCAGCGCCGCACAGGGGCCCGGCGCCGCCGCCCGCCGCGCGCTCCGCGACCTCGCGCGCGCGCCGCCCGAGCGCCTGCACTACGCCTACGTGTACGCGCACAAGCAGCCCGCCTTCATACACGCGCTCGCCAACGGATCAGGTCAGTGTGTGTGTAGCACGTATGGCAGGGGCCCGGGCCCCGCGCGCCGCCTGTGCTGCGTGCTCGTGTGCAGCGCCGCACAGGGGCCCGGCGCCGCCGCCCGCCGCGCGCTCCGCGACCTCGCGCGCGCGCCGCCCGAGCGCCTGCACTACGCCTACGTGTACGCGCACAAGCAGCCCGCCTTCATACACGCGCTCGCCAACGGATCAGGTCAGTGTGTGTGTAGCACGTATGGCAGGGGCCCGGGCCCCGCGCGCCGCCTGTGCTGCGTGCTCGTGTGCAGCGCCGCACAGGGGCCCGGCGCCGCCGCCCGCCGCGCGCTCCGCGACCTCGCGCGCGCGCCGCCCGAGCGCCTGCACTACGCCTACGTGTACGCGCACAAGCAGCCCGCCTTCATACACGCGCTCGCCAACGGATCAGGTCAGTGTGTGTGTAGCACGTATGGCAGGGGCCCGGGCCCCGCGCGCCGCCTGTGCTGCGTGCTCGTGTGCAGCGCCGCACAGGGGCCCGGCGCCGCCGCCCGCCGCGCGCTCCGCGACCTCGCGCGCGCGCCGCCCGAGCGCCTGCACTACGCCTACGTGTACGCGCACAAGCAGCCCGCCTTCATACACGCGCTCGCCAACGGATCAGGTCAGTGTGTGTGTAGCACGTATGGCAGGGGCCCGGGCCCCGCGCGCCGCCTGTGCTGCGTGCTCGTGTGCAGCGCCGCACAGGGGCCCGGCGCCGCCGCCCGCCGCGCGCTCCGCGACCTCGCGCGCGCGCCGCCCGAGCGCCTGCACTACGCCTACGTGTACGCGCACAAGCAGCCCGCCTTCATACACGCGCTCGCCAACGGATCAGGTCAGTGTGTGTGTAGCACGTATGGCAGGGGCCCGGGCCCCGCGCGCCGCCTGTGCTGCGTGCTCGTGTGCAGCGCCGCACAGGGGCCCGGCGCCGCCGCCCGCCGCGCGCTCCGCGACCTCGCGCGCGCGCCGCCCGAGCGCCTGCACTACGCCTACGTGTACGCGCACAAGCAGCCCGCCTTCATACACGCGCTCGCCAACGGATCAGGTCAGTGTGTGTGTAGCACGTATGGCAGGGGCCCGGGCCCCGCGCGCCGCCTGTGCTGCGTGCTCGTGTGCAGCGCCGCACAGGGGCCCGGCGCCGCCGCCCGCCGCGCGCTCCGCGACCTCGCGCGCGCGCCGCCCGAGCGCCTGCACTACGCCTACGTGTACGCGCACAAGCAGCCCGCCTTCATACACGCGCTCGCCAACGGATCAGGTCAGTGTGTGTGTAGCACGTATGGCAGGGGCCCGGGCCCCGCGCGCCGCCTGTGCTGCGTGCTCGTGTGCAGCGCCGCACAGGGGCCCGGCGCCGCCGCCCGCCGCGCGCTCCGCGACCTCGCGCGCGCGCCGCCCGAGCGCCTGCACTACGCCTACGTGTACGCGCACAAGCAGCCCGCCTTCATACACGCGCTCGCCAACGGATCAGGTCAGTGTGTGTGTAGCACGTATGGCAGGGGCCCGGGCCCCGCGCGCCTTACTACACTTGACTTACTACATTTAGAACACACAAAACTGAAAAAAATATTCATGTACAAATCTAACTAGGTGTTATTTATACAAAGTGTATTATTTGTTTTGAAAAACGCGCAAGGAGATGATTCTAATCATAAAACAAACAAAATTTGTTTTCAAACCAACGTGGAAATCTCGGAAAAAGCTGCGCTGTTTCATACATTGCGGTCGCGAGGGCATTGAACTTTTGTTAGACCCAGATGATATTTTTTTCGCGATTTCAGAGTTAGTTCCGTAATAAAAGTTGTTTGTTTTTATGGGTAGAATCATCTCCTAGCGGGTTTTTAACGACTAAAAATACACGTTGTATAATCATCGTCTTCTTAACAGGCAGCGACGTATCAGCAATGGAGCACCGCATAGTCATAATCTGGCGTCGCGAGGCCACTCGCATTCAGTACGAGTGGCTGAACGAGACCTGGCCCAGCTGTACCCACGTCCACTGCGGCAGCGACCACTTCCCCAGTGACCCAGCCGTGAGGGAGGAACTGTTGAAGTACCATGAGAGGTTGAATGAGACCAAGCGAGCCCTGGATCAGCTGATCAAGAGGCTACTGAAGCCCACTGAGGTTATGGCGTATGAGGCTCATGTGCAGGTTTGTTGAGTTTGGTTTTTGAATGTTCATTACAGTAGTCAAATTATCCTTCTTGTCAGAAAAAATATATTTAATTTTGTAGCCTCTTCGTACCTAGTTGTAAAGGTCTTTGTGGTAGCATTTTGATCTTGTTGTAGATCTTGTTGTAGTTTATTGCCATATTATGGCAATAAAATGCACGAAATCATAAACAATCGGAAAACACTCATATTATGAGTGTTTTCCGCGGTGACAAATTGGCGCGTCGACTTCTAAAAACTGTTAAGTCGTTTTAAAACCCAACCCCTGACCCTGTTAAATGTGACAGCTGTCATAACTGATGATTTAATCTGTGGCGTGGTTGTAGTTTACTCAACTGGTCCTAACAAACCGTACCATCGCCTGGTAAAGGAATATAAAACACCGGTATTCACCTGAATTCAGTTCGACTAAAAGTCGAATCACTATAGTTGGAAAAACACTAGATGATGAAGATGGTCTCAGTGGCGTGTCTTGTGTACTAGCCGAAAAGCCTGGCTTGCACAGAGAGTCACTAAATCTGTAAACAAATATGAAAAATATCACATGAGGTAAAAGATTTTCTAGTTTCTTCTTATTCTTTTAAAATTAGTCAGGCTTGCCCAAATTTGGACTCCTAGGCACGCCACTGGATGGTCTATCCGATGGAGGTAAAGTCGCGGTCTGAAAAGGTTTACCAATTTTGAAAGTACATTCTATATCACACTTTTTTCATTAAAATCTAAAATGCCATATCTTGTGACTTGTTACCTTTTAGAAGTTATTATGCAAAATGAGACAACGAGAATAACAAAGACGTTACTAAGCAACGGCGTCGGCTTAGCCATGTTTCGTCTCTATCGTGCACTTGACGTTTGGCAGTTGTGTAACAGTGACAGGTATAGTGCCAAAGTAAGTGCTTTGAAACTCTTTTCTTAATTTCTTGAATTGACATTTGTCAAAAAATATTATCTGAACGGCGTCGTTTAGACAAGAGTAAAATTTTACGAAACATTTTTTCATATCGAAATAAAATGGCAAGTTTAACCCTGGAGCAAGGGACAATCTTTGAACATGGACATAGTTTTATATCATTAGTGCCTTATCACGAAATTCATTATAACTATTGTGATTTACTGTGAGGTTTGAATAATATGTCACGGCGAAGAAGACCTATTTGGTCTAGATCATGGAAATGATTCAGGAAGAAGTTATGATGCCTACTACGAGATAGATCACGCTGTGCTCGAGTGATACCAGAAAATGATACCAGAAATACTGATCTATGCGCGTGTCTTGTTGCATCTATGCACTGGTCGTAACTGCGGAGTAATGTTATACTTGATATTGAATAAAGATTTTTTAAGATTTGATTTATTATTTCCTTATATTCTTATTTAAAAAAACTAAATTGGTCGTAGCTGTGGATCCGTACTAGTTCATACTACTATTATAGTAGTAGTAACTGTCTGTCTGTCTCGCTTTCGCGTCAAAACTACCGAAACGATTTAAATGAAATTTGGTACAGAGTTAGTCTATAGCCTGAGCAAGGGCATAGGAAAGTCTTTTATTTAATTCCAAGGGAACGGGAACTACGCGGGTAAAACCGCGGGGTCAGATAGCATTTACCACAGATTTTATTCAGTGCTTTTTTTCTTCATATTCTTATTCAAAAAACTAAATTAGTCATAGCTGCGGAGTGATGTTATACCAGATATTGAATAAAGATTTTTTTAAACTTTTATTTATTATTTCTTCATATTCTTATTAGAAAAAATTTTTTTTTCAAAGTAGGTTTTCTGTATATCAAACCTTTTTAGTAGTCAGTCCATCACCTAAACCGATTGATTGTCATATCATTAGAAAAAAATAATCTATGATCAATCAAATTATCATGAAATAGACATTTAGAACTTGTGGCCTTAATGTGTGCATGCAATTGTGATCCTTATGGTGGTAACCACTTTCAGACCGTGACTGTACATAATAAACTTAAAAGCGATGCAATAAGGTTCACTTTGCGAGCTCGTCTGCCGAAGATAAAACCCATCCTCTCCCTCAGGAGCTGCTAGACGAGGCAGCACTAAGCAGCGTGTGGCGCGCGGTACTATCAGTGATGGCGTGGGGCGCGCGCGCACGGGCGGCCTTGCGCGGTCAGCGAGCGCTGTCCGCGCTGTGCGTGCTCGCTACTGTCGCGCTCGTGCTTGCCGCTGGATACCTTATGGCGTATCTTATGTGAGTACTACTAATGAACTCTATAGTTGACAACATTTAAATATTCTGTACATGCCTGTTATGGTAGCCACAGACGTAGGCTTGCGCTATTAAATCGCTACGTTTGTGGACACCTGGTTACGCAACTCTGATCAGGCCCCCAGCCAAACCTAAATATTTCACTTTAATATATTACGGTATACATTTTGTTGGTTGCGCGATCAAAACGCTGATGAAATAACGCCTTTAATGAAATACAAACATTTTGCTAAATGTCAATGAGTATAATTGTAGTAAAAATATATGGTTTTTTTTTAATTGACCCGCCCCCATGCATTTCTAATTAAAATTATGCAGATTTATATTTACTATACGCGAAACTGATTTTATTTATAAAATCATTGTACCTGCAAACCATTAGTGTAGATTCCATTTCACATGGTTGCAAGATACATGATACAAGATTACACGATACATTTTAATACAATAGATACACGATACAACCGAAACACAACGCGATCGTATTGCGTGTGCTAATTCTAGTATTAGGTCAGTGCCCAAGCATCGAACTACATTCCTCTATACATTCACAGACGCGTAGAAGAAGAGTCAGTGCAGCGTCAGAAAGAAGAGAGGAAGAAGCAGAACAGCAACAGTAAGAAGAACAACAATGAACCGAGCTCAGAACTGCGACTGCACGAGTTGCGAGCCGAGAAATATAATGGACTGGTTAGGTATGTGTCCGTATTACGTATATGTTTGACTGCCAGAAGTCCTTAGACAAAAAATACCTTTACAGATTCTCCATGTCTGTCTGTCAATCAATCTGTCGATTTAAAGCTTTAGATTCTAGATCGCGATAAAACTGTTACTTAGCACGTACTTTTCTTTAACTATTCTACGTCTTTATTTCGCCATCGTAATCGACAGTAGTGCGACGGTGATTGTACTTGTTTAGTTTAGCGCAACCACTTGCTAAGCAACGATAACTTATCTAGGTCTTAGTC
This sequence comes from Athetis lepigone, assembly GCA_033675125.1. NCBI lineage: Eukaryota > Metazoa > Arthropoda > Insecta > Lepidoptera > Noctuidae > Athetis > Athetis lepigone. The sequence goes on along the minus strand of CM066239.1, from coordinate 19,019,331 downwards.
TTAAATGAAAGCTGCAATTTAGCACGTTAATTGCTGCACCCTGCTCCTTTCGGCTAAGCTAAGTTTTCGGGTATACTAAGAAAATCGAAGAGAAATATAGAAGATAAGCTTTCTTTACAAGTTCGGAATAGGGATGTTGACTACATCAAAAGATTGACATTCTGTTTAGTCCGTCTGTTAGACAGTCCAAAAATACTGGACACATATTTTTTGCTTGATCAAATTAATAACAAAATACAAAGATAAAGAGCATCAAAGTTCCGGAGAGGGGGCTTGTGACGTCACTTCTCAGTAAAAATTATACTAAGGCGTGACGTTTCACGAAACTTCAACGCACTGTATTGTCGTCATTTTCTGTTTACGAGAAAAAAGAAAAAATACGTGTCCCAAATTTTTTGATTATCTAACTGACGGACTAATTACTTTTTTTTTGTCATCTCGCCTATTATAGTTGGCCAACCGAAAGAGCCACGGAACCCTACAATGCGTACTCACACTTGGTTGTTTTTTTAGTTGTAATGATTTAGAAAAATAAAATAACTACTTTGTTTCTTCCAGACTATTGAAGCCCGGATATCGTACAATCGTGTTGCTGGTAGACATGCAGAGTCGCGTTCAGCTGCTGTCCAAGTTCCATAAGATTGTGTGGCCTTATCGCAAGTAAGTACTGTTTTGTTGTGACGTAAATGGTCGATTTTTTTTCTCTACTTTATATCTACGGTCTGGTTCGCGTGCGTGCTGCAGCTGTCTCGCGTATCTGTTACATGTTATCTGTTACATATTACACGGTTGCGCAGAAACAAGACGCTGCTGTTCGCGTACCTGTGCGTGGACCGCAACGCGGGCTGGTTCGCGCGGGTGCTGCAGCTGTCTCGCGTATCTGTTACATGTTATCTGTTACATATTACACGGTTGCGCAGGAACAAGACGCTGCTGTTCGCGTACCTGTGCGTGGACCGCAACGCGGGCTGGTTCGCGCGGGTGCTGCAGCTGTCTCGCGTATCTGTTACATGTTATCTGTTACATATTACACGGTTGCGCAGGAACAAGACGCTGCTGTTCGCGTACCTGTGCGTGGACCGCAACGCGGGCTGGTTCGCGCGGGTGCTGCAGCTGTCGCGCGTATCTGTTACATGTTATCTGTTACATATTACACGGTTGCGCAGGAACAAGACGCTGCTGTTCGCGTACCTGTGCGTGGACCGCAACGCGGGCTGGTTCGCGCGGGTGCTGCAGCTGTCGCGCGTATCTGTTACATGTTATCTGTTACATATTACACGGTTGCGCAGGAACAAGACGCTGCTGTTCGCGTACCTGTGCGTGGACCGCAACGCGGGCTGGTTCGCGCGGGTGCTGCAGCTGTCGCGCGTATCTGTTACATGTTATCTGTTACATATTACACGGTTGCGCAGGAACAAGACGCTGCTGTTCGCGTACCTGTGCGTGGACCGCAACGCGGGCTGGTTCGCGCGGGTGCTGCAGCTGTCGCGCGTATCTGTTACATGTTATCTGTTACATATTACACGGTTGCGCAGGAACAAGACGCTGCTGTTCGCGTACCTGTGCGTGGACCGCAACGCGGGCTGGTTCGCGCGGGTGCTGCAGCTGTCGCGCGTATCTGTTACATGTTATCTGTTACATATTACACGGTTGCGCAGGAACAAGACGCTGCTGTTCGCGTACCTGTGCGTGGACCGCAACGCGGGCTGGTTCGCGCGGGTGCTGCAGCTGTCGCGCGTATCTGTTACATGTTATCTGTTACATATTACACGGTTGCGCAGGAACAAGACGCTGCTGTTCGCGTACCTGTGCGTGGACCGCAACGCGGGCTGGTTCGCGCGGGTGCTGCAGCTGTCGCGCGTATCTGTTACATGTTATCTGTTACATATTACACGGTTGCGCAGGAACAAGACGCTGCTGTTCGCGTACCTGTGCGTGGACCGCAACGCGGGCTGGTTCGCGCGGGTACTACAGCTGTCGCTGGGGGGGGGCGAGCTGCGGCTGAACGCGCGCAACTGTGTGGGCACGGTGCTGGCGCTCAACCCGCACCGCAAGTACTTCTGCATCTACCACGCCAAGCACCCCGAGTGCGCCAAGCCGCATAAGGTACGCACGCTCACACACGAATACATACACACACTCACACCCACACACACACACATACATTTAAAGTCCAGGGGCGGGAACCAATTTCTATTTTCTTTATAAGTTTGTTGTCTTGGATGTCTTTGACTTACGTGAAGGAAAACATTGAATTTACGACTACTTTTCGACGGTTGACATACTAATACGGTGATAACTATTTGCACGATGTAGGGAAACATCAATTGTAGTCCTAATCTAGTGCAATAAAAGTCGCCACAAGCTTTTCGTCTAAAAACAATGCGTGAAAACATTATTTACAATATATTCAGAACTGGGTTGACTGAGAGAATACCTGAGGCATTCATTTAAACTTTACGCTTACTTGTACAACGATGACTTTGTGCCTTAATGCGTCTATACTATAGTTTTTCTATGAAAAATCTCAAAATCTATTCGCCTAACTTAACTTTTAGCTAGTCAGTTACATATGCACCTATGTTTTCCCTCAGCGTATGAGCCGAATGACGCGGTCTCTAGGCGAAGGCGGCGCGTTCGACCCAGAAGCGGGCGCCTTCATCGGCTTCCACACGTCGCCGGACTCGTCCTCCAACGACGAGGGCTGCGACCCGCCCGTGCTCATGCAAGGTACGTACTACACCAAAAACTGACAAACGTTTTCTTAATTCTCCCAGCCCTCCTTCTTACCTTATGTCTCATTTTCAATATTTGTGTTCTTCTCATGCCAGAAATCTGCGCTCTTCTAACAATCTTCTTTTACTTTGCCCTTCTCATACTTCTGATATAGTTCATTCTTCCTTCATATTCAGTCCATTCTTCTCTGGAACGCCTTACCTTTCGATATCAGGACGGCCACTAGTCGATATGCATTTAAGCGGAAGTTGAGGATCTATTTTCATAACAAATGAGCACCATAAATGAGTTTTTTCACCATTTTCTTCCTTGTATATTTATATATTATATATTCATATATTACATATTTATATATAAAGTATATATATATTAATATATATATATATATATATATATATATCTTCGATAAATTTGTATTTATATGTGTATAATATGTATTAAACTTATATTGTGTTAGTTTTAAGACTACCCACTTAATTATGTATTTTAATTATTATTTTTTTGTTTGTTTTTCTGTAAGTTTGTGTCCTTTTATTGTTAGTAATAATGCACCTGCCATGTTTAAATCTCATCAACCCTGGGTTGACTGGTAGAGAATGCCTAAGGCATTAAGTCCGCCCTTGTACGCTTGTGCATGAAGTTTGAATAAATAAATTATAGATTATCTGCCATGTGGACATTTAGTGTTCCTCTTTCTCATTTACAACTTTACTTATGTACCCCAAATTATCTTTTCTCTAACTTGGATGCCTTGGTGGTTGTCGTCGAAAGTTACGAGTCGACGTAGGTCATTTTGAAAACCAAATTTCCACAGGATTTGAAACATTTGTATCCGAAGCGACGGCCACTAAGAATCAATATTTAGTAAACTCTTGTAATTTTTGCAAATATTTTTTTGCAGAGAACCTTCTAGACGGACTCGAGAACTGGCTGGACCGTTTGTTCGAGGGCAGCACCCACCGCTACTACATCAACTACTGGCCCGACATGACCACCAAGTGAGCCACACTGAGCCACGAGCCACACTGAGCCACGAGCCACAGTGAGCTACTCACTTTTGTTTACACTACATGTGGACGCTTTGGCGTAGCTAGGAATCACGGAAGCAAAGAGTAAAGAGTTTTTGTTGTGAGGTTGGTACACAGTGTAGGTTTGCGTTGCCAACTTTAAAAACTTGTAAAGTTGAAGTTTGTTAAGTGCCTGTTTTTTCGTCTTTGTGGACTGATGGCTTGGAGTTGGTTTAACGACGATTCGTATTTAAGCTGAATTTTTATTGTTATTTCAACTTATTTAGTATTAGTATACTTTTATATTAATTACCTATCCTTTTGGGCTTCCTCTGATTTAAATATAATATTAAGTCTATGCGCCTTTTTTATCATATAAAACAACCAATATATCAAGTTTAAATATTCCTAGTTACGCCAAATCGCGCCATTGTTCAAGGTTTTTTTTTAAATAATTTCTTGTATTATTTTTCGTCGTTGTTAAGAAAATATACTGCCCGGTTATTGCCGTTTTCGACCATAGATTTTAATTAAGTGTGATAGTTATTCTTAACGGTTTGCCTTAGAGGTGATACCCAAGGCAAGAGTTACAATGCAAACAGGACCTTAAGGGATCCGTATTAAGTCACGATTTGTCTTATGTACCGTCGCGCGAGAGATATTCGCTAAAGCGTCAAGTCGCGGTGACTCGTGGGCCCTCTCTAAGCAACTTCATACATTTGATTTTGCCGCCGCGTCACCGACCGGCCCAAGATGTCATTTGAGCGACTCGATCGTGGCCAGAGGGTTATTCCGAACACAATTTGGTGTCGCAAAAATCTCTATGCTCGCTCCGTATATAAATTTCTGCGACGCGAATTCGCAGTTTGTGTTCAAGGTGACTTTTCCAAAAAGTACGTCGAAAGGGTGAATAGAACATTGTAGAATTACTTTAGGTGTAACTTTAAAATAAGTTCGAAAATCCTTTTGATGTACGGATTGAATAATAACACTGAGGGTCTGGTTTTACTATCAACATTATCTGGGGCTCAAATCTATTGCAATAATGGATCAATGATCGATTTTTATGTAATGTCAAACTTTTGACACATCACTCATTCAAAAACTGCCAAATTTCATGCCCATACTTGAGTATTCTGTATTTAAATAAGTGACGTTTGACCGTCACTTATTTTAAGAGGCTGTCTAATCTGTTGCTGTCTTTATAGTTTTTTTTTCTTAGAGTAATAGTCATTATCTGTGGTTGTAATGTTCGTCTGCGAGGAAATTCTTAAATTTTGATCTTTATTTTAACTTTATTACTTTATGTTTACGGTTAATTCTCGCAAAATACTCTCCAGCGTTTGATGGTTTATTAACAAAGTTCACGAGTTATTGGCAGAATTGTGGTGTCTTTTCCACAAAGGCCATTCATTAAGAGTTGAAGTTGAAGCTTTATCCATTAAGAGTGACAAAGACAGCACCAGCTCAGAGACTTAAAATTCAGTAACGTTTGAGTATTCGGACATGAAACAATCGGAAAATGACAACTTCGGCAGTTTTTGAATGGGTGATGTGTCAAAAGTTTGACTTTACACATCGAAAATCGATCATTGATCCACTATTGCAATAAATTTGAGCCCCAGTTTTAAAACGATATCAAACATTCGATCGAAACAGTCGGATGAACACATGAATACAACAATCGCTTTGAGTACACTTCTGTTGACGAGGGCACAGTTATTTATATTAAAATCTTTCAAAAGTTAACAAAATAAAGCTTAGATGGTTCTAGAACTGCCGTCTAGAAAACGGGTTGTCAATTGTCAAACTTTCGGGCCTCTGGCTGTCCGTTAATACTTTCATAGATTTAATAATGACCACCGAAGTCGCATTACGCGCTTTCTAAGATTCGGTTTTCCGACGATTTCCAAACCCTGAGCTCCTATTTAAAGTTTTCTTTTCTTTTGGCCTGGAAATTAAACTAAAACTAGTGCTTGGCGAATTAACGCGGCAGTCTTTTAACAATGCTCACTTAACAGTATATTTGTAATGTTTACACGTCGTTATCAATAACCAAAAAACAATTTATAACCATTTTACAATGGTCCCCAGACTATAGAAGTGTATTCAAAGCCCTAGGCCAAATTGTATTAGTGCCTATATGTTGGATAGTTAGGCGAACTGAGTCTCCTACTATAGTTATTATTAGCTTAATTGTAGCTCGGACGTTGAGTTTTGATCGGGGGACGGTGTTAATAAAATAAATATGTTTTACTTCCTTGGCCATCGCAGTCAGTGCATTATGCCATTTCTAAAATTAGATTTTTTAATAAAAATCTTTGGTAAATTGCCTTATTTATGTCATATTCAGAATAGAAAAGTTTCTTCCAATTTTGCATAACAAGACAATAATGCGTATTTCTAATAAACATTTTTTTTAATCTTAACGTAGTACCGAAGGATCATATCGGATGTCATTAACACCGATCCCCGTTCAATTCAATTAAAATAAATAAATAAATAATAAAAATAAAACAAAATATTCACACTTTTATATAAATAAACTAGCTATAATTAGCAGTTTGTCTTCACGATATCACAATAACTAGTCTTATACGTAGATTACTTACGGTAAAGTAAGGACAGTATCAGCACTGCACTTCAAAACACTACGCTATTACGTGTTGTGATAGACTTCGATGTCTATTGCTATGTCTAGGAGAAAAGAACTCTAAAGCATTTATTTCGAATGAACTGGTTAAAGGCACTTTTGAATGGTCAAGAAGTATGTAGGGCTGAATATGAGATAGTGGTTTGCACTTCAAAGTGTAATAGGAACCCTAAAGAGAATGTGGCAGTTAAAAACCAAACCAATTGACGGTGCCCCGGTGTTTCACGAACATGTTGCATGGATTAGCAGTATTTATAACTCAGCCATTTTGAAAGGAACAAAAATGATAATTTTACCTGATACGGAGGCCTTAGGGAACGAATTTGTCATACAAAATAAATATCCCATTACACTATAATAGATGTCATACTAAACATTACTTTTATAAAAGCAACATTGGACCAAAAAGTGCCAAAACCCTACATTATTATTCATTACAACACATTTATCAACAATCAAATAGCATTAGAGATCGATTTCTATCCCAACACGTAATGGCTACTTTACACGTTTTTTAATCTTTATATACATTCTACCTAGCCACAATTTATTGAGCTTTGTAACTCGCCTGTTGAAAGCTAGAGAACAATATTATAATGCAAGAAAATGAATGAAGTTTTTAATATGTATCGAGTCGTCTTATTGACCAAGTTTTGTAAAGTAATATATTTTGGGGCACTGGTGCCGATTCTCTGTTCACAAATTAACCTAAATTTGAATTAAGTGCACCTTTCTCTTTTTATTTCGTTAAGAAAAGGACAGAAGATAGAATTTTAGTTAAGTTCTGTCAAATTAAGACACTCCATACATAATTTAGACGCGATTAAAAACATGGCGACTAAAATACGCCAATTTTCTTCAGGCGCTGCCTAATTTGACAGGACTAAACTAATATGTATCTCTATAAAAAGAGAATTGGCACCAGTGCCCCGTAATGAAATCTTTTTCAGTTGCAACCTATATTATGCAATACTTAAAAGAGTTGCTTAAAAATATTCGACCCTAAACTATAACTTTTGGGCGATGACGTAAACATTTTAGATTTGATGCTAGTATTGTACTAAATATACTTTTTTTTTATATATATATTTTTTTTATTAAATTTTAAATCTTTGCTGTTATCCATAGGATTTGCAATAGGTTGCTCTTTTCAATCATTTCGACTACAAAACTTGGTCTAAGCAACGATTCGATTTTTTCCGGATTGCTAGCCACGTCGCTAAATTGTATTAGTATTGATAGTTACTGTAGTATTAACTTTGTTTGTATTTCAATTTTAAATCTCGTTTATTGTTCCTGTAAGTGAAATCGGTTGTCCCGAACTATGTACTAGTCAAATGTATTAATTACCAAATGTTATATTTTATAATTTAGCTAAATATTATAATTGCCATAGTTAGTTTGGGCGTCAGTTTTGAGAACGTAATGCGAAGTGCGATAGCGTTATGTCGTAGTATCGCGGTGAAAAGAGATAGCAATATTTATGGTACCAATTGTTATAGACTCGTTGTAACTTATGGTGGAAAGAATTGAGAAAACAAACTTTTTAAGCGAATTTAGATTTAAATCCTTTCGTAGCGTAGTCGAACTCTCTTAACATGGAAATAAAAAAGTTAATATTAGATACCATAATTAATGTGTCGAAAAATTTTACCTCACGAAACGTGTCCGACTTGTCATAGATATCGTTGTCCATTTCAAAATTAAATCAATCTCCACCTCTGTTAATAAAAGAATGGTTACTGAACTTAAATTGAAAATAATGGTCATATTTGACGACGAGTTACAATAATTGTCGCTACAATATTCAACCTTCTTTTCATGAGTAGCTATGGCAAGTCTATACGTATAAGTCAATGATGTATTCTCTTTTCATAGCGTGGTACTATGGAAACGTAATGTCGCCCGCGCTTAATCACGGTTGATCGAAATTGAGTTTAAATGTAATGAGATAAGGTTTATTATCTAAATAGTGTTCAAATCGGAATGATATATCGAGTGTCACAGGTTTTCAAATGTATTAATATAATGATCTGGTATTTTTATTATTTTAAGGTCTGATTATGTAGTTGTGTCAACTGTTTATTGTAATGTATTGTCTATGATTTACAGTTATGGTTGTTCCTTAGCGTATTTATGTATATTATTCGAAAAACACTAAAAACTGCCTATGTATTCATTTATATAAACGTAATTGGATAAAATGTATGGAGAAGCAGATTTTTTTAGTTTTATGAAAATTCATAGAACAAAAAACATGCCAGTAATAAGTTTTTAGTGTTTTTCAAGTTCCCCTGTATATAAAATATAACTTGTTAGAACAAATATAATTTCATTTGTTCTTCTCTATGTCAGTATAACAATAGATAAAGGAATCTCTTTCGTTTTTCTATTTTTGACCTTGTGTGGTAACAATAAAGTGCATTTTATTACAAAAGGAATTGTTTGATAAATAAAAAGACAAATTTGTATAAATCTAACAAAATGTGTATGTTTAATATGGGACTTGTTAATATATATTTGGTTGCATAATGATTAGAAAGAAATCCATTGTTATTTGCAGTAAAAAAAAAATATGTATGTTAGATTTTCTTTTCAATCAAGTTTACTATTAAATATTAATTTGTATTTATACGTCATTATAGGACTTGTTATGATTGCACTTGTTGAGTGTTTTTTAAATGTCACAATTTATCAATATGTCTTCTATCCTTTTTTGGGATTTTTCTAATATTATACGCGCTCATACGCTCGCTCTCTCTCTCTGAATGCAGCCGTCTCGTTCCCCCAATACGAACTGTATAAATGTGCCGTTTAACCTGTGTTGCCATGTTTTATAGTTATAATTATCACCATGTTGGGTGTCTGTATATGGGTTGTTGGTAAAGCTTGTCTATTCATACTGAAATATAATTATTGTTGTATTTAATTTATTTTTATCGTTAAGATACACTAAATCTATCCTTTATCTTAATTCCAGTATCGATTTGTACAATAAATGATTAAATATTGTTCTTTATTTTTTGGGTTTTATTTAGAAATATGCCTTCTAGTCCCGGACGCTAACAAAGCAAAGATACGCGCTTGCATTTTCCTTAAAATGCCGATAGAATCCCTCTACAGTGTACAGCTTAAAGTACAAAATTATAGTATTAGAAACAGAATCCACAGAATCCATTAGCGACATAAAGGTTTTCTTTCTTTTGTATTTTTTTATTAATTTGCACAAGCGAAAAATATGTGGTATTTTTGGACGCTCTAACCGACAAAAGCTATTTTTTTTCATGTAGTCGTCATCCCTATTAGTTACTGGGCTAGGGATTTAGTGGCACTCCACTCAGCGTATACGTATTTAGCAAATTATTCGCGTAACTTGCGTAATACAAACTACACCTACTCTAGGCTAATTACAATAAGGTTCATATTGCGATGAGCCGTCCGCAGACCCGCGCCTACGGTGGTCGTCTTGCGACTAAATTGCCACAATTACGTTCAGCACCGCTGCCATGCCAATAGACATCTGCAATATCTACCAGAGTCCTCGCAGATGCGCTGTCATCCCATACATTGCGTCTCGTGTGGGTGCTTACATAAAGAAGCAGGTTACCGGTACAGGCTAACCTGTGCGAGTAGGTACCGATTGTGCAGGGCCAACTTTTGTATGGAAACAGGTAGGTACCGTTGAATCCTGTTTCTTTAAAATTGAGCGCACACGACATAGAAATTAATTTTCGCTCTCTTATAAGTTATTGACCTGCATAGAGATTTGCCTGTACATGAAACCTGCTTATATGTAGGCACCCTCCAAATGAAAACACCGCAGAACTTCTTAAGAACAAATACAACCCGTACGCCACATCTGTGCACCTCGCTGGAATGCGACCCCTCTCCCGCTTCCCCGCGTTCGCATCGTTCGTTCAGCAGCGATAGCATTCCGACAGCGTTACGTCACAGCGCGAGGTGCACAGTTAAGTCGTACGGGTAGGTTAAGCGCACTACACACCAAAGCCCCGCCCGGCGGCATATGTTGGCAACATTTTGCCGGGTTTGTTCCCGTTGTCCCCGTACGCCGTGTCCCCGTCCTACGGGGACTTCAATTAAATATTTGAAAATAGTTCCCGTTGTCCCCGTACGCTATCCCGGTAGATTAATATAAAGGGTTTAGACCTTGTTTTCAAGTAAGATTTTTTATTTAATGAAATGTCCCACAGAGTTACAGGACGTTATTTTTCAATTAAAGATTGAAAACTTAAGAGAACAAAAGTACTAGGCCAGCAGTAACGTGAAGTAGTCATGTGCGAAAATTTAAAATATGTGGTGGAGCACGTTTTCCATTTACCACTTCACGTTACTGCGCGCCTAGTACTTTTGATTGAATTAAGTAGTCAAGTGTGAAAATTTAAAATTACTGTGAATTTGAAGTTTAGTTTAGTTTACACATTAGCCGAATGTACGTTACGGGGACAACGGGAAATAAATTTAATCACGTCCCGCTGTCCCCGTGACGGGGATATGGCACACGGGGACAACGGGAACAAACCTTTTGCCGGCGGCATGTCGGCGGCTCGACATCAGAATCTTTTTTTTTTAAACAGAAATACTAGCGCGTCACTATAGCTTAAATGTCGCCGGGCAACTGAGCGCTTGCGTACAGAGATGGGCGTTTAAACGTAAAGCAAATAATAAAGCAGGTTAAATGAGTTAAGCACTTATGTACATTTATAATGTTGAGCAATTAACATTATTTGCTATTTCTTTAAATTAAAAGTTTTATAAGATTTGATAATTTTATAGACACTAATGCCATCTAGTGGCAAGAATGAATATAAATGAGGTTTTATGTCGCTTTTGCAAGTGCCCGATAGATGGCGTGCTTATACAATTTCAATCGATAGACGAACTGTTACTTTACGATAATAGATCTTAAAATTATTAGAATAAGATACAAAAATGTATTTCTTTCGACTATTTTGGTAGATCGTGATTCACGAGTGTATACACCTACCGAATTTAATATGACAACAACGTATTAAAATTTGGTTTTAATGGTCGCCGTTTAATTTATACGGGTTCTAATTCCATTGAATGCTTTTCGATAGTTGCTTTTTTAAGTTCAGTGTCGTTTTCAACGCGTCAGTGGAATGTTGTGTTGTTCGCTTTTAATGTTCGATGTTTATTACGCGCGTGGTAGCTTTTTAAATTTACGTACGTATAATTTTGTAAACTGTTAAATGTTTGGCTTTAAATATGGCAAATAATTAAAGAAATTTTAAAATGAGATTTGGAACTTGAGATTTGGAATGAAAAAAAAATTTTTCCTTTTTTGCCAAAAGAATTATCATATAAATCCAAAAAAAACCTAAAACAACATTTAAAATTAAATCATGTTAGTGGTTCATACACGATTTCAGCAAATAACACATTTTAACCATTTTAAATTTAAGTCAATAATAATTAATAATTGCTCCTTTGTTAAATAGCTGATAAGCTACTAAGCTAACAATATAATTGACTTTTGAAGAAAAAATAACGAATAAGTACGTTTAAAGATTTAAGCCGTTATGCACATCTTTACTTGCGTACACTAGCCGCCGACGTGTCAACGGGCAACATGCGCGCGCGATGTTTGCTTTGTCGACATGCTTTTTTCAACATAAGCCGGGTCAGGGGGGGTCAGCTCTCTTAGAGACCAATGCCTACAATGGCACGATTTGCGAAAACGAGATAGCGCTCTATAAAAAAAAGAGAAGACAATATCTCAGTGATGCCATATTTCTGAATGAATAGATAACCATTATTTCGGTAGTTGCCTATTAGGTATAATTAGTTGTGTTCATTTCAAGGTTCATTAATATATAATAAAATAATGCATTTAGCCACTTATAATCAATATTTAGTGTTTCAATCGTATTAAAATGCTGAGTAAAAAATAAAAGTAAGAACTTGTAATTATTTATTTTGTAGTTTATTTTTTTATAAAATGGCAACACATTTTTTCCAGTATGGCGGATTGTTGATATTTTTACATGTTTTGTTGTAGTTGTTTTCTTTAATAACATATTTTGTGCCAGTTCTACATTGTTATCTGTGAATAATTGCGTTAATCATTACGTGATCTTGACTCTACAGTGCGAAATTGGTGGTTTCTGTGTGCACGAGATAGACTAATTTGATTTGTGTGAAATGGACAATATGGACGCTTTTAGTGTTTACGAAATAAAAACTCACTTTATTTGTGCGATATTGACGCTTTAGTGTTATATTTTGTAGGAATTTGTTGAAGAAGTCTCCAAAAAGCTATGAGAAAGTTAATAAATATATTGAAACAAGTACATATAGAAACTTTGTTTTATTTATTATTCCTACTACAGGTAGTTTTTATCAGACGAATGTATGTATCATAACTAGGCAATGCATAATCGTTAAATAAACTGCAAAATAAGATTTTGCAGTTTATTTATAGATTGTGCATTACGAGGGATACATACAAAACTATATAAAAATCTATGGTAGGTACTAGGTACCTATCTGTTCAAAATTCCCGCGCCTAGCGAGTTTCTCATGGCATAAACTGGAGCGCTAGTGTGTGCTCGTGTAGGCAATAAATTTGTATGGAGTTGTCGTTCTTCCCGTTAGGGTATATATGTTCTGTGAGCCGGGTTGTGTCGGCGGGCTGTGTCAGCGGGTCGGCGGCTTTGGTGTGTAGTGCGCTTTAGTACTACTTTTAGTACTACTAAATTAATATAAGAGTGTAATAAATAAAACAGTGGATTAGGGTAACTGAATCTATTTCATAATGTTGTTGGTCTATGTAGTTGTCAGCTGTTTCTGGTTCTAAGTAAATGCTGGAGGTAGGTGTCCAGGAGTGACTGCTTCCTCTTGGTAAGCCTTCCACATGCTTATTTCAAGGCTGAAACAAAAAGATCTAAGTAAGTATATTTTTATTTCATAAGAATTTTACTTTGAAAAAGTCAGCTATGTTCTTGTATGTGTACCAATATCTTTAATAATAGGTAGTAGCTAAATTAATTTTAAAAAAATGTGCAGTGACTTAACATACAAATAAAAACAGTTTTAATACAAGTTTATTAAAATTACTAGAGGACTGGACACAACCTTACGCTGTAAGTATATTTCTCCAAACAATTAGGTCAATAACCTTTTTTTGCACACATTCTCAACATGTTTATTATTCATTAGAATTTCTAACTTTATTATTGGCTCCCAGGGGAGGCTAAGGTAGACATGATTTCTCGAAACTGATAGCCATGGGTTATTTTTAACTGATTGCTTAAAATATAATACTTTTTGATAATGACTAACAATATTTCTGAGGGACAAATACCTTAGTTTGTTCTATTTGCGTACATGACTTCTGTGTCTGTTACACCATGTCCATCTGAAATAAATAAATTTACTACATTAAGATAAAATATCAATGGAATCAAAATGCCAATATTTTTCAGTTTGTTACAAAGTGGTTTCGATCTTTAGTATAATAAATAAAATTGTGGTCTTCATATCTTGGTTATGTTGGTAAATAAATATATAAATAAATAAATCTTTTTGATTTGTATATCTTGTAATTCATGACATTCTACCTAACCCACACCTTAGCAATTCACAAAAGTTAATAATTTAAAATAAAGGCTTGTCATTTTACATTTAAGATCCAGGACATATGTACCTACTATAGAAAGTGGAAAAGTAATCCCGTAATATAGAATTGAGCAGTAACCAAACACAAATACAAGTGTAACTTCTTGTATGCTTATAGTGTAGCTGTAGACAGGGTGTTTTTATTGCTAAATAGTAACTACTGCTAGTACTATTGCAACTAAATGAAAACAATAATGAATGTGAAATTTACACTAACTACAGTGACAACCTGACTGCTGTTAACCAAAGAGGACTGTTTGCAAAAACGTAAAAAAATGTTGATCTTCTGCCTTTAGCTGGTGCCCTGATACTAGGAACTTAAAATCTAACTTAAATTATAATAATACTTACCACCAAGCCTAAGTATAATGATCCCTACCTGACAACCGTAGACCCTACTTGCTAAAAACTTTAGATAGTATTTTTATTTAGTTCATATTGGCAATTGGCAAATGAAAAACCCAATCCTATGCCTAAACCGGTTGTGACTGGCCACCTCTTTTTAATAAGTATTAAGGATACGAGCGTGCCGAGTAGAAGACCACCACCTGAAATACAAAAATTGTGGTCAGTATGAATATAATTAACAAACTGAGCTTTCCAATAAGAATTTATTACCATACTAAACTTATCAACTCCTAATAGATCACTGGCCTCAATTCTCAGCCAAAAGGTAAATATTAATGTGCAAGGCTATAGCAGTCATGACTAGACAAGGATAATGATACCCTACGTCCTACCATCACAAGACCAACCATTAAGGTTACTACCGGTGACCTATTAGGACCAAAACCTTAACACAAATACAAAATATTATATGTACATCAATATTTACCTCCTTTTACGATGGCATCAGTAACGCACATGTCTACTTTATTGCTGTACGAATCTTCAGCATCTTTCGACTTCGGCGGCATTTTGTGCTGTGTATCTGTATTTATACCTCAAACTCAAATTGCTTTTTAATCACCCCGTGGTTGTGCTTTGGATCCTTCACCTAATTCAGAGTTTGTTGAGGGTTTTGTGGCTTTTACATAATAATTCGGTTCTGAAAATTGATAGCACGGGGCGACCCGATACGGAACTATAGATAGAAAATTCGATGACATAACACTTGACATTAACAACAATGACAGCGCAAAACACATCTGTCATATCTGACATTGACATTAGTATCAGTTTTACAAAGTTTGAGATTGCATAAAATTACTTTTTTTTTAAATAGCTTACTGCAACTTCGGCAATAAGTAAATAAAATAAAACCAAATTATGAAATGATTTATTACAAATACATACATCAGTGCTTTAAAAGAAAGAAGTACTGTAAAACTTGCTAAAGTTGATGACCCACAGAAAGAATTGGCAAAATGGCATTTTGTTTAGTCCGTCTTGTAGATCGGCCAAAAATACGGGACACGTATTTTTTGCTCGATCAAAATAATAAAAAGATACAAAGATAAAGAGCTACAAAGTACCGGAGTGGGGGCTTTTGACGTCACCGTGCTGCAAAAATTGTATCAGATTGTGACGTCACGCGCAACTTCAATGCACTGTATCTTCGTCATTTTTCGTCTAAGAGAAAAAAGAAAAAATACGTGGCCAAAATTTTTAAATAATCTAACAGACGGACTAATTACTTTTTTTTCGTCGTCTCGCCTATTATTTTATTAAATATTATGTCATCACCATCATCTCCCTAGCCTTTTTTCAAACTGTGTTAGGGTTGGCAGCCAGCCTAACCGGATTCAGCTGGATACCGGTGTTTTATGTGGAACGACTGCCTATCTGACCTCCACAACCCAGTAACTGGGCGACACGATACCTCATGGTTAGACTGGTCAGAGTTTCTGGCTAACCAATAACGACTGATTTATTAATATTATGTATGGATTCATAAATTGTATAAGTATGCGCATTAGTTGTTTCATCCGCTGGTTACCATAACAATTAGAACCTTTAATATTTATATTAAGCTATCAGTAGCATACCCGTGAGCTAAAGCAATAACAATGAGAATTCTAATGATTTCTACAAATTAATAGTGCTCTATTAAATAAGCTCTACGATACTAATTGCAAATAGTGAAGTTAGCTTACTGGCAGTTTGCAAAAGACAAGCCTAGCCCAACGCCTAAGCCTATTACAATAGGCCACCTTTTTCGGTTTATAAAAAATATTGAACTGACTGTGCCAAGTAAGGCACCCCCGCCTGAAACAAACAAGTAACTGTGTAATTTAATGACCCTATCTTAAACTTTGCCCCACACTAGTAATTTCTTAGCCGTCTTGTCACCATAGCCAGAAAGCACGTTTGCATGACATGACAGACTAAAGTTTTGCTTCACAGTTCGAGAACAATAGAGCTCAGACTGCTAAAGCTCTGTTGAACAATTCGAAGACCGCTAGAACTCGTTTGGACCTGATCGAAGACTGTTAGAGCTCTGTTTGACAATTTGAAGACCTCTAGAACTCTGTTAAACAATTCGAGGACAGCTATTACTCTATTGGACCTAATAGAATACCGCTAGAGCTTTAATTAACAGTTTGATGACTGACTCGAACTGTCCAACAGAGTTCGTTGGACAGTTCGAAGATCACCAGAGCTCTGTTGGACAGTTCAAAGACAGCTAGAGCTATGGTGGACAATTCAAAGATCCCTAGCTAGAACTTTATTGGACCTGATCGAAGACTGTTAAAGCTCTATTGGACATATCGGAGACCACTGGAGCTCTGTTGGACAGTTTGCAGACCGCAGGAGCTCTGTTGGGCAGTTTCCAGACCGCCCGAGTTCTATTGGTACTGTTCGAAGACCGTTAGAGCTTTGAAGCACAGTTCAAAAGCCGTTAGAGCTCTGTTGAACAGTTTGAAGGCTATTAGAGCTTCGTGGTCTCGTGGGACAGTTAATGGACCATTAGAGCTCTATTGAACAGTTTACAAGACCGTTAGAGCTCTGTTGGACTGGACTTAGGTCACCAGAGCTCTGTTGAACAGTTTGAAGACCGCTAAAGCTCTGTTGGATGGACAGTTCGAAGGTTGCTAGAGATTTGTTCAACAGTTTGAAGACCGCTAGAGCTCTGTTGGACAGTTCGAGGGTCGCTATTCGCTAGAGCTCTGTTGAACCTGATCGAACACCATTAGAGCTTTGTTGGGCAGTTTAAAGACCGCTTGAGCTGTGATGAACACTTTGAAGATCGTTAGAGATCTTTTAGATAGTTGGTGGACCACTAGAGCCTTGTTGGACGGTTTAAGGACCGCTTGAGCTCTGTTCAAACTGCCTGCAAAAAAGCTTGTAGCACAGATCGAAGGCTGCTAGAGCCCACACAACTTCTCCACTAATCCATACCTTGCTACGAACATGGTTTACTATAGTTACACCTATTGTTATATCATGATCATTATATGCTTGGTTTTTTTACCTCCTTTCATCAAGGCATCGTCCATGCATATTTTCAATGTAGTGGTAAAACTCCTGTCATTGGGATCAAAGTCTTTCATTTTTAATTTGAATAGGCATTATATTTTTTACAATTTATTTACATGCACATTATGTTTTGGGTGATGACTTCTATAGATGTCAGCCAGCTGTGTCTGACATCTAGATAATCATTTTTAGGCAATGTCTATGCTGATAGGTAGTATCAAGAAGTTTGAACTACGAAAAAAATAGCCGCCTTGAAATTACTATGACTTGGCAATAAAATGGCTAAATATTTCTTACCTATATAATATTAGGCATAAACTGGATTTTATAAACAAAGAAGAATACTGATGAGCTGACAAAAAAAAACCAAACAAGTAGGAATTTAGCAAATAGGAAGACTACATCGATTGTTTTATAGCAGCTTCAGATCTAATCCTTGGTTTTTGTCACTAATTTAATAAAAATATTTTTATGTAAGAGTAAACGTTAAGGTAGGACGCTGTGGGGCTTCCGACCAGTGCTCGACGATTGGCTCGGGAGACGGCACGGCTCCCTGACGTTTCGGGTGACACAGGTGCTCTCGGGGCATGGTTGCTTCGGGAGGTACCTGTGCCGCATTAACAGGGAGCCGGACGCTCGGTGTCACCACTGCGTCGACTGTCGGGAGGACACGGCGTGGCATACGCTGGCAGAGTGTGCCGCTTGGGAGGAGCCACGCCGTGCTCTCATCTCTGTAGTAGGTAGCGACCTGTCGCTGCCGGCCGTAGTCAGTTCAATGGCCGGCAGCGCAGAGTCCTGGGACGCAGTGGTCTCCTTCTGCGAAAATGTAATCGCGCAGAAGGAAGCTGCGGAAAGAGAGAGAGAGATTTCTACTTCTCTCCGAACCCGCAGCAGGCGCACCGGGCGTCGGAGGAGGGCGTACGCTGCCCTGCTCCGGCCCCCCTAAATGGGTCCAGGGGCGATGGATTTGGGGACATCCGTCGCCCGTATTCAACTGGACCCGAGGTGGTGGCGCGTAGTGTTCCCGCGCGCCCTTTTTCGATGTTGAGGGGGGAGTCATACACCTCATTTCCCCCCCCCCAAACCTGAGGAGGCCCGCAGATGCGGGCCGGCACCAGCCCGGGATTGCGGAGGTTGTATTAGTTCCCGGGATCCTCGGCGTAGGTGGGAGAAGGAACACCGGGGTGGTTTTTAGTCAGTAAGAGTCTGACAGACCCCTTCGCCCCCCCCAGGACGGAGGACATCCATGAGGATTTTCCACCCCGGAACAAAAAAAAAAAAAAAAAGGACGCTGTGGGGCTAGGTAAAGCGCAACGATCGATCGACGCAGGAAGGGATTAGATATCGTCCTACCGAGAATCGAGAAAAAAGGCGTGTTTGAAGAGAGGCCTACATCCAGTGGACTAATGATCATGATGATTTTAGGTCCTTTTTAACCGACTTAAAAAAAAAGTAGGTTCTCTGTTCGACCTGTATGTATGTATGTATGTATGTTTGTCCGCGATTATCTCGCGTTTGGCTGAACCGATTTTGATGCGGTTTTCAGCAAAGTGTTTGTTACATTCTGGGGAAGGTTTTAGTACATAACACTAATGGATATCCCGTGACGTTGCCCGCATAAATCGCGTTTTGCTTTCTTGGATTGTAGATTTTCAAAGACGATTGTATGTTTGACCGCGATTATCTCGCGTTTAGCTATACCGATTTCGATGCGGTTTTCAGAAAAGTCTTTGTAACATTCTGTGGAAGGTTTTACCGTTTTAGTATATAACACTAATGGATATCCTGTGACGTTGCGCGTATAGTGCCGTTTTCATTTTATAAGATTATAATTTTATTTTGAGAGCTACCCTAAAACGTAGTCAGATGAGACTCTAACTAAAAAGTATAAAATAAAAAGCTTTTTTAAAAAAAAGATAACCGACTTCAAAAACTAAAAGCTCAAAAATAACTATTTCGGAAGTCGGTGGCTATTCTCTTCTGCCGGCCGATTTGTGTTGCCATTGCCACCGACTTCCGAAATAGTTATTTTTGAGCTTTTAGTTTTTGAAGTCGGTTATCTTTTTAAGATCAAACTATCTAGTACATAGATTATAATCTAGATGAATACCTAATGATTCGTGATTCGTCAACGAAGAGGCTATTTTTGACCGACTTCATGTAAACTGTATACTTCTACTTACCTTTTGCAATTTGGCTAATCCCCGCTCACTACAATCTGCGTCGATATCGTTGCCATAAGTTCAGAGATGCTCGCGATTGCGAGTCTGGTAAGCAATTCCCCATGTACCACTTTTAATCAACATACGAACAATATGAACGATTTTAAAATAAAAACAGCCGTCATCAGATTCGGTATTGTACCGAAACTGGCGCTGGATCCGCCCGTGCAACACTACTGATTTACCGGGTTGCAATCAATTTACTTATTACTCTTATTTATGCAACCGAACAATATTAATTAGAATAAAAACTCCTAAATTAGATCCAGTAATTATGGAATGACACTGGATCTACCCGCGCGCGCTGCATTACTGGTTTACGGAATTGCAAGTTGTTTAACGTATTTTTTTGTGCTTGCGTTTGAATAAATTGGGTTAGTCCGACCGACGCGCGACGGTCCGATCGTAGCGACCGTAAACCCCATCGAAAGTGACATAATCAGAATATTGATTTTATGGCTTTTTCAGTATATTCTCGGGTCCTGCCGGTCACCAAACACGAACACCCGTCACGTTCAAGCGCCTGGTAGCAAATTCATTATACACGCTTAAAATAGAGCCTCAACATACGCAGAAAGCCAAAATCAGAAATTCTAATGATTTCTACAAAACAATAGTATGTTCTACAACAACAAAAGTACACTATTTTTTATATTAATTTATTTATAGCTTCATTAGCTTACTTGCACTTTGCCCAAGAATAGCCTAGCCCAACGCCTAAGCCTACGACGATGGGCCACCTTTGTCGATTATAGAAACATATAGACACTATGGTACCAATTAAAGAACCGGCGCCTGAAACAATCAAATAAAGTGGAAATAACTTATTTTGCATCTACTCAAACGATGTGTTTGGTTGCAATGCATTTTGGTTTAAAGGAGAATTTGGGCATTTAGGAGGCTAGAGCGTGTGTAGCCAAAAAATATGATTGCGCGGCAGAAAAAGAGCACGCTCTGTTTGTTGAACAGTTCTAAGTTCACCGCCCACGCATCTACACTATACTGGTTACAGATCTAGTTGCACTAGTATAATAGATAAATGATAATAGTACTGGGGATAATTTTATTTACCGCCTTTCATCACGCCGTCGTCAAGACATGATCTCAATGGGCCAACAGTGTTGCCAACCATATTTTTCATTTTGAATACTTAGGCTATTATTAGGGAAAACGTTCATTATTTATTATTTATATTAATTTCATGTTGGTTATTTATGTTTTTATGTTTGTGTATTGACTGCTGCAAATGTCAGTCAGGTGTGTCTGACATAAGGATAATATGTTTAGGCATCATCCGAGTTGTTGTCAAGGTATAATTAAGAAGTCGTACCTACTAAGAAGGGTGGATATATCGAGAAATCTTAATATTATTAAGAGGTACATATTTGTAAGTTTGTTTGTAGGGGGTAATCTCTGGAACTACTGGTCCGATTTTGAAATATTCTTTCAGTGTTAGATAGCCAATTTATCGAGGAATGCTAGAAATACTACCACGCTACGACTTACGGGAGCGGAGCAGTAACGAAAAATGCGGATGAAACCGCAGGGGACAGCTAGTATCTTATATGAAGGATTAGTTAAAAAACTAACCGGCTAAAGGAATATAGCACATTATAAATATACATTATCGATCTACAATTGTTTTGATATAAATAAATTATAATCCAAAATCTTTCCAAGCGCTAATCTTGCAAGAAGGCATAATGATTTTAGCAGTTGTAGATGAAGTGAAGTGTACAGAGTAAAGTAGACACAGACTAAAGGCAAGAGAACCTAATTAGGTTCTATTCGAGTCTTCACGATATGGCGCGCTCATAACATATAGATATGTTATGAGCTCGGCAGAGTTGCAGCTCAGCAATTTTGTAGTGCGTCCATAGATACATGTCATTGGTTCACAGCTGTTTTTGACAGTTCTGTTGAAGTCTCTGACAGAAATCAGAAATGTCAGAATTGAGAATACAGAACTAGTGGTGGGCGATTATGAATGATCGTCATAATCGATTTATTTTGTATTACTAATGTTGATAATCGATTATGGAATTAGTAACTAATATGTTTTCATAATCGAATGATGTTACTAATTAGTACTACTAATCCTGTTTTATGAAGTCGACAGCTCCGTGACATTAGTAGTAGTAGGAGGAATACTTATACTATAGAATATATATAGACATTGTGGTTTGGTTTGTTTTGTTTTGGTTGTGGGCTTTGGTACTTTCAGTGAATTTATTTAACAGTAAATTTACCGGGTTTTAAAAGATAGTTTGTTTTAGCCTTTTACGTAACACTTTTCGCTCGCTTTATAGCTTATTCAAATAACCTGAAACAAATAAATGTTCATTTTCTTTCGTGTAGTATGAATTAATTGACTGTTTTCTGTTTTGTTTCTATTCAAAACAATTATTTAAACAACCTACAAATCATTTTTCTCTATCAAAGAAAGAAGTTTAGTCAGGTACGACAAGACGCAGTAGTACACTATTATCAAACCGCATTGTGTTGTCGTTGTCCCCTTTCCACGCGACTGTGCCGTGCGTGCGTGACTGAAGTGAATACTCTAACTTCATATTAGCAGTAGCTTAGTATTAGTAACTACTAATTGTCATAATCGAGATATCTCGAGACATTTCCATAATCGAATGATTTCATTAGTATATCTCATAATCGCCCACCGCTATACAGAACTCGGATTCGAAGCACCTACTGATTCAGGCTAATTCAGATTTTTCTTCTTTACTTCTTTCATCTGCTATTCTGTTCTCCCTCTCGGGTTTGAGGGTTTTGAGTAGCGCAAAATGTGATAGTCAAAAACCTAATAAATAAATGTAAAAATGATTGCAAATAACATTGTAAAGCTGCATAGCCACAAACCGTACCTGTTTATCGCTAGAAATGCTTGTACTACGCAGGAAAAGAAGGCGATTCAGCCACCGAATCCTAAAATGATCAGCTCAGACATGGTGGGCCCCCCTGATCCCGTATCTAATCTAAGGAAAGTCATATTTAGAATACCTGCCAACGAAACTGAATTAGAAAGAAAATATAGAGAAATGAGAACAGAAGTACAAGATTGGAATCAAAACTTTTGGGTTAAACATAATTCCAGATTTTATCAGGTAATATTATTATTATTTTATGACTCTTTCAGCGTTCTCCGTGGCATTTAGTTTTATTGTCTATACTGGTATCTTCATCATATCAGTCTATTGCCATCTACTGCTGGATGTATGCATCACATTTAGGGGTAAAGACCTCCAAGAGCCATCCACATCCTACAGCATTTATTAATTGTTAATCTGTTGTGCATCTTGGCACCCACACAGTGTTTGCTTAGTCTCAATTTTAACATTGTGGGCTTCACTAAAACATAGACACTGAAGATACATCACAAAATTCATATCAAGATGAAGATAGAATTGTTGAATACCAGAATGAGTCACAAGTTTCTGAAGAAGAGCATCATGATGAGTATAATCTGTAAGTCAGCAGACATGACTGGCCCAATTCCACGATAGTGTACCAAGCTGCAAATTTTTTAAAAAATTTTTGATAACTACTTCAGTATGTTCCAAATTTTTGTAAGGAATTGAATACCTATGTTTATTGTATTTATGTGGAAAAAAATTGGACACTTAACCTTTCGACGACCAACCGACAGCCGGCTGTCGGGCTGCTATTGTCTTTCTATTGTGTCTCGAAACACATGTTGTGTTCGAAGGATTAATTATTATTGACAATGAGGTTTCATGATGTTCCATAACTCGTGTTAAATGATCCTTATTTATCTTATTTTATTGGTGTCTTTTCTTTCTTTATAACCTTTTCTCTGGCTTTCCTCTCTCCCTTTAATCCTATATGCATATGAAATGGTGTGTAAATTAAGACATATTTTCAATTTCAGGAAAGAGAAGAATACATAAAGAATAATATCCCAGCGGACAAGCAGAACCTCACCGCAGATGAAATGAGTGTATTTTACAAAGCTTTCCTGGACAAGAACTGGAAACTACACCTTAACTACAATAAGGAATGGTACAAAAAAAACTTCGCCCTATTACGATTAGCTATAACAGTCAAAGTAAAGAAACTATTTAGATTTAAAGATTAGGATGTAGTAGTTCAATTGTTTGGTAAATAATAATGTTTATTTTTTAATATTAAAAGAGAGTTAAATGTTTATTTGAGTTTTTAATGGTTATGTAATGAGAGAAAAAAAGAAAAATAGTTTATGTTACTTACATAGTAAGAGGTAAACAAAAGTAATATAAAATCACATACTTACATTTTGACTTCGTAGTTAGGTAACAACATTTATAAATAAAAAAAAACTGTTCGCCATAGCTGCATCAATAGGTCCAGTTCAGCAAAAGTGCAGAACACCTGTACACCAGTGTCTAATGCTGGTTTCCAACAGAACCTTGTGTGGAGTGGAGGAAAGACATTATCGCCCATTAGTACTTTACTTATAATATCCTGAAGAACACTTAGATATAGAGCGATATAAAAATAAAAGTCTAATTTTGTTTTAAAAAATATTTATTCAGGTAAAAACACATGCCTGATTTTCAGGTATACAAACAAATATAGGTGTACCAGTAACTCATGACAAAAAAAAGTAAAACAAATAATGATTTTTATATGGTAATGTTGTCATGTCATCTGTCAAGTGACATTACGTTTGTTTGTTTACATTTGTTAATTTCAAGAAATCTTTAGTAAAAAGTGAAAGAATGACTAAGAAACCACCGCGGTCACAATCCAGAAGCACTGTTTATAACGTGTACCGATAAATCTATAAAAAAGAAGGTGTAGATTACACGCAATTTTCGATTTTATACCGCGTGCTTGCGTTGACTGGTTAGTATGACTTGCCAAAGTTGATACTTAGTTTCAAATCCATTTGTATGAGTTCAACATATGTAGATATATTACGTAACATATAACTTTGGCTTATTACAGGGGCGTGTACTAGTACTATATGACGAATTATTGCAAAAGGCAGATGAAGAAGGCAGAAGTCTTGTGTCAGATTAACATGAGCCGCCTAAAGGTGTTTGACTTGCATTATGTGACGATCACTACCATAGTCAGTAACCTTGACAAAAAACAAAATCATTTTTCCTTAACGGGCAATCAGTTCGAATTAAACTTGCAATGCCCTAACCAAGCTGGGACACCAATCACAAAGCGAAAAACCATTTCTTTCATCTTTGTTGTGTAAATAAAGTATATTTTAGTGACAGGGTTTATCTTAATTTATTTTATACTAGCTTTTACCGCGACTTCGTTCCCGTTCCCGGGGGATTTCTGGAATGAAAACTATCCTAAGTTCTTTCTCGGGTCCCAGACTATATCTGTACCAAATATTCAAATCGGTTCAGTGGCTTAGGCGTTAATAAGAGACAGACAGACAGAGTTATTTTCGCATTTATAATATTAGAATGGATTAACCAGATATACATCTCGCTATATGTATATGTCTCACTCTTTTTAAAAAAATATCTTTATTTTGGTCACTCATGGTTAGGGGCTAAAATTAGTGCGTAAAGCCTTTGTAGCTTTACCCAGAGTGGGTCACAAGCAAGTAGGTCGCAATAGTTTTAATAGCTCATAGAAAAATACAACTAATCAAACATCACTGTTGAATAAACTGAAAAAAATATCGCAATATTTCTGTAAAGTTTAATCAAAATCCGTTCGGTACTTTTGCGTGAAAGAGTAACAAACAAAAATACATACAATTTTTTTCTTTATAATATTACTATAGTCATAAACAATAAGTAGGTGTAATAAATTTTTAAGGGAAAAATACAAGTATCAAAACGTTTTAATCCATTTTCCCCAGTGTTGCTGTCATCATATTTTATTTACCATTTTTGTCATCAGTTCCTGGTACACCTATACAAACCTATTTCATTTAAATGTGGTCCACGGTCCGCATACATATTACCACCTTCGCTTAAAATCCGCGTTACCGAACGACTGTACGAAGTTTAAATTAAACGTCAGTATTACCACAGGTATTACTAAACGGGCATAGCTTTCAACCAGGGTAATCAGAATCAGGTTTTTTTTTAGTGCTGAAACTGCGTTAAGCGGGCGCCCTGTACGATCGTCCGTCGCAGGTATACGCATGTGAGTACGCTAACGGGCCCCGCGAGGCCGCAGCGGAACCTGTCGAGGGTACCGCGATACAAAACGACGTCCAGCAAAAGAAAACGAAAGCACACCGGTTTAGTGAATGTCAGTTGCTAAATGGAGAAGTTGTAGTTTAGTAGCTAAATTAATACCTATAATAAAAAAATAACACTCACATTGCAAATATTTTAACGTTAGAAGAAAAGCGCGTGGGCGCGGGGCCTACCTGCCCGCACGGCTTTGCAAAGGGGCTCTTCACCAGTTATCGCAGTTTCAACCCTTATAGAACTTTGGAATGAAGCAGTCAGTTACAGTCCAACTCTGTTTCAACTTGTACAATGGGAATTCTAATGATTTCTACAGAGGACCATTCCTTAAGGGTCGATGACTACGAGCTACTAGTCGGTGAATTTAAAAGCTAACGAGTGAGCGAGTAGGTGAGTGTCAATGACACATACGCCATTCGCTCAGTAGCGAACTAGCTAGCGAGTTAAAACTACGTCTTTTGTTGCTTAAACTGCCAAAACGCAATTAGTTGCATGCAACGGGCAGCGATGTAGACACATAGCTAGTTAACTAACCTACACGTCAGCGAAGCGAGCGGCGAGTAAATTAGCCCGCCTTTTTATTTTTCAACCAGCGTTTTTACAATCGCATCTCAAAAGCAGATTGTAAAAAATCCCAATGACACGGCTCGAGTTTACAAGCCAATTCAGTGGCTTGTAGCTTGTAAACTAGCCCTGTACGTACCTAGCTATATCAGTAGCTTGTACCACCTGGGCCCCATATTTACAGCGGGAGTACGTCCCTGCTCTACAATAAAAATGTTCATTACTTACCGGCAGAGGGCTCCAGAACCGCCCAGGCCCAGGCCTGCACCAAATAGAACAGGCCATCGGCTCTTCAAACCTATTGACGTTACAGTACCAAGGAAGGTACTTAGGGCTGAAACCAAATGTTATTGATAAATGCCTAAATAGGGTTATCCATATTTACAACTCTGTCTTGTTTGGTATGGTATGGTATGGCGTGTTTGTTTTCGCAACTGCACGTCAACGCGCCGTTTTTGCGTTCACACCCACACAACTCTGTCCGTTAAGTTTTCACTGCTAAAACTACAAATCGATTTCGATGAAATTCGGTTTACAGATAGATTAAACCGTGAAGAAGGACATAGGTTACGACCGGGTTAGGAATTAAGTAATTAGGGTTCCGCGTAAAATAAACCCATAAATACTACCTACATCTATCTTTATCTACGCACTCAAAGTCGCGGGTTTGTCGTACTTAAAACAATATTAATAAATTAAGCCCTTGATTAATTCAAAGCGTAAAGTAGTAAGGCGTCCGAGTTACTAAAAAGCTTAATAAAGTAGGGAAGCGTGTCAGGCAAATAACTGAAGTGGTGTGGTTGGAACCCGCAGTTGGGCCATAAACGGTCTTGTTGACGTTGCCGCGACATTTTGCTTTCATATTGAGCGTCCATACTCTACCAGTTACGGCATCACGTCAGAGGCAGTTAGGTAGGTAGAGCACATACCCTACCTCGTGACGGCCAAGTAGCTCTTTCTATAATTATAAGCCCTGCTGGTATCGGTATGGGCGAACTCAGGCTGAGGGGGGCATGGTAATTGGTAGTGCAGTCAAAAGATTTGTAAAATTAAGAGAGAGAGTGAGGGAAAGAGTTAATTAGATTGCCTGGTCTGGAAGAACTTCACTTGTCCCGCCAAATCTGGTTTGGAAGAACCTCACTTGTCTCCCCCACCCAAAAGCTCGGTTCTGAGACTTGGCCTAAAAATCTAACTGCCCCCCTTTCCTGAGCCACCCAGGTTCGCTCTTGTCTGACGGTATCAATAAAAAAAAACCGGCCAAGAGCGTGTCGGGCCACGCTCAATGTAGGGTTCCGCAGTTTCCCGTCCGTCACAATAAGTGTTCCCACTTATAAGTTAAAAAAAAGGCTATTTGTTACGTTGACATACTAAGTACGCAGAAATTATTTTGTAAAACCTTTTTGTCTTTTTTGTACAAAAACTGTTCTTTCTATCAAGTTCAAAATAATTTTCCTAGAAAGTACTTATAAAGTTCTACTTTCCAGATTTTTTCATATTTTTTAAACCTACGGGTCAAAAGTTAGAGGGGGGGGGGGACGCTTTAATTTTTCCTTTTGGAGCGATTATTTCCGATATAATTGACATTATCAAAAACTGATTTTATTAAACCCCTTATCATTTTTAAATACCTATCCAACAATATATCACACTTCAGGGTTGAAATAAAAAAAAAAACACTTCCCTCTTTACATAAAGGGGGGCTACCCTAATAAAACATTTTTTTCCAATTTTTATTTTACCACTTTGTCGGCGTGGTTGATATACATATTGGTACCAAATTCAGCTTTCTAGTGCTAACGGTCACAGAGATTAAGCGAGGACGGACGGACAGACAGACAGACATGGCGAAACTATAAGGGTTCCTAGTTGACTACGGAACCCTAAAAAGCATCGTGATTCGCTTTACCTGTTGTCGTCAAGGCGTCATTAAAGCAGGAACGCATAACCTCTCCTGCACTCAAGATGTCAGGGTTTGTTTCAGGCTTTATTTCCGAAGACATTGTAATTATAATTTTAAATAATCAACTGTTACAATGTCCTCATTATTTTCGAGACTTTATTATAAAAGTTACAAGTGTTTTCATAGAATCATCACATCTCAAAAATATTAAATTTTTCATGTGAAATATTATTGTTGTTGACTTTGAGTCAATGCAAAGACAATGTTTGGCATCATGTTTTTGTTTATGAGTATAATATAGTCTGTGGTTTCACTTTCGATTCTTGGAGGCTTGGAGGTCTCAGTCGTTGTCGTAACGGCTCTATTACTTTACTCTTTGCGTAACGGTCTGGAAATACGGAAATACCGCAATTAAAAGCCTTGAAAGCCAAAGATTCCACAACATAGTCGTGCGTGGTAAAAAATACCCACCGAAAACGCTAAGTGAAAGCCTGCGTAGAAGGGCGGAGGGACACTCCGTCCACTCCACATCTCCGGCCACTCCGGCCATGAAACTTGGAACTTGGGGTAGTTTGTCGCCCGACCAGATAAAGATGATTGCCCGCGCGGCTTTTCCGGCGGCACACCCGCGCTCGTCTTTTGACGGAGAGGATCCACTACGATCCATAACTATTTCCCCACGAAAATAAAGTCGCAAAGGCATGTGAGATGCGACATATGCCAATTTTTTGCTTGCAAATTTCACGGATTTATAATTTCCAAGCAAAAAAGCATATATCTGACTGACCAAGTAATACCTACTTGCTTCTTGTCAATTCTTCGTGATTTTAAAACAAATTTTCTCTTTATGCCAATATTATACGCACATGCAGTAAAAATGTCATCATTGCACTGTGTCACAAGTTTTGTAATTGCAAAATATGGTTTCGATAGGTTACTATAAATTCATGGTTCGGCATCAAAGGGACTATCAAACGATATTACATGTAAATTAATGAGTTATTTTTGTGAATAACTTCATTATTGTAATATAAAAATAAAAATGTATATTGCGTTGAGGTGGCTCCTCGGCTTGACTCTTGCGATGTGGATATCAATGTGCTTCATTGACGTGATAGTCACAAGAAATTTTGAAATTAAACAGGAGGGTGAGTAGTTCTTTAGTTTCATACCAGGGCCGTAACTAGGCCTGTATCATCTGTTTTAAATAAATAGAATTCCCCAGCTACATGGCCCCGCATAGGTCACAGGTTAGGTAGAAATTGAGGGGCTCTAAACTCGTAATGGATGGCTACTAAGTATCGATTGCTTAATGTTTTAGGTTACAACCATAAAACGTTACAAATTCCTAGAAATCTGACGTTTGCGAAACGTAAAGTGGAGCTGCTGAGAGATAGATATTATAAGCACACAAGCGACAAACTCCAAAGAACCGCCATCTCCCCCCTACTCATGTTTCTCGCCGGAGCTCTCGCTGTGTCTATGTACAACAGGAAAACTGAAATCGCACTCTTTACAAAAAAATATATAATTGAAGTGAAATCAACTTTTGACGACACGGCTCGTGGTCCCATATTTGAAAGATTTCGAAAATATACTCAAAAAATCGTCAAATGGACCTGTGATTGCACCGCCCTAAGCAGTAATATCTCATGGGTTTTCATAAAAAATGGAATAAACCAGTTATGGTCCAAATTATGTGCTTTGATAATGTGGAAACAATCGCAAAAGCCAAGAATAAATATTATGCTACTTAAGAAATTACAGGAAATCGGCAAAGAGAGGAAGAGTTTAGGCCAACTATTGGTCTCGGCTATTCATGAAAACAAAAATATTCGAATGCAGTACGAGTTGGAGAATTTGGCAAAAAATAGACTAGTTCGCCACATTGAGAACACGCAAAAAGTAATTAAAGAGAACAGAACCAGCTACGTTAATTTTCAACAATTATATTTAGCGACACACCAAGAAAACTCGTTCTTGAAATCTCGAATAAAGAAACTTACAAAAGAAAAAGATGAAGCCGAGAAAAATCTTTTACAAATAATGAATGAAGTTTATAAGTCCAAGAACAACCAGCTTAAACTTTTCTGCAGTCGATTTATTGTAAAGACTGACGACAATTTATTGAACACGGACGCAGGCTCGGAGATTCAGAAATTTTTGGAAAGGGCTCGAAAGCCTGTAGCTACTACTTCCAACTGGCAGCTAACTGATCGTCCGAATCTGAAAGTTAATTCAACGAACAGCTGCCCGCTTTGTGCTAACGAGTCCTTAGCTGAAGTCATCAGCGATGATGTCCTGGTGCCTTTAGTATCTGAGGCACCCAAGCTTAAGGGACTTCCTGGCGAATTCGTATGGACGGTGAAAGATAAAGATGGTCTTATCTCAAAATTATATGAATACGATTTTACGTCGGACTTAGATGACGGAGACACTATAAGAAGAATCAGACAGTATTCTGTTTATTTCGACAAAGACTGCTTATTGGATTCTATTTCGTATGTATTATTTATTTATGTAAATTTGCCTAGTAGATATCGTTAGGCTTAAGATGTCTCTACTTTGTTGTACCGGAAATTCAATTCTACATGATTGAAACTATTTCTCAACTTTTTACATCATTTGTCTATCAAAACATAATATATGGAATTAAGGTTTTGATATTGAAAAAGTAGCTGAGTCTCGCAAGGACTGGACATACTTAGGAGCTCTGTACTTAGGCATTATTTAAAGCAAAAGTAAACCTTAATGTTCTCGTTTCAGGTCGAAAACAGTAATCAATTCAAGTAGCGAAGCCGGGTCCACGGCGCCGCAAGGAGACGTTCGCTCTGATTATTTCAACTACCCAATCACAACTCAAAGATTCTTGACAGGCTCAAGAGCGTTTAAAAAATTTATGAAAAATAACGCAAATGTCATAGCTTCACATTCTTCCACTAGGAGTGCTATAATGTAAAAAATGTTCCTCTGTGAATCGGAATTTGTAAAGTGAGTTCGAGGTGAGCCTTGGCGTTTCACCTCATCTCACTTCACCTCAATTCATGAAGGGATTTTATTACAGAGGGTTTAGGCCGTGGTTGTCCCCCTTGAACAGTTTTTTTACGCTTGATTAGTAGAAGTTTTACCTTTGGATGTGATTTTGATTGAGAATTAAATTCTATATCTTTTTTTATTCATTATTTTCAATAACTTCATGCCAGGTGCATGAAGTAGTCAAAAGCGAATCGACATGCGTTGCCCAACCATTTTTTAAACATGCAGGAAATTAGCGTCTGTTTCATACATTTGCGCGAGCATCTGTCCAACATTATGTTGTGGTTATGTAGATGTAGGTTTGTCATGCCTGCACTTAAACTTTTTTTTTCATCTACTTAAAGTTTTTTTACATAGGTATTTTTCTTATATACCTATTATGTCACGCTGGCACACGGCAGCATACCAACCGGCTGCCTTTTAATTCACTCAGTAACGATCTCTTATGGCAGGCGCCTCCCCGCCACTCTATTATTTTAGTGTAATTATGATGAAAATACTTTCAATATGATTAAGGAAAAGTGTCGTAATGGCTCAATAGTTAGGGCACCGGCTCTTTGGCTCAATAGTTAAGGCACCTCTTATGTAATAAGTGATTGTCACTGCAGACCCACCGTACCCCTGGCCGTCCACCGTTGTGGGTACGAATCCGAGCACTACCAATGTGACTTTTTCAATTTATCTAGGCTTACTAAAGTTGTTTTCAAAACACTGGAACCCAGCTGAATTCGGTTGTGCTGGAAGCCGACTCCAACGTACGTTAAAGGATATTAGAAACCTATAAGTTAAAAAGCAAAAGAGGTTCATTAGTAATGAACCTCTTTTGCTATGAAACACGAATCTTAACCAATTTATTGGTTTGATACAAATGGCATGTGATTGCAATTTCACCATTAATTTGGTGACTCTCTCCTATAAACTAAATTAAATAATTAGCATAGTAACTACAATGTACGTAAATTGACGTGGTCGACACAGAGCCGTCACTAGATTAATATTATGTAAGCAATAAGTCCGTGGTAGGAACTTATCTTTGACTCAAGTAATCCGTACAATAAAGTGCCTGTTCATACTATTATATGCAAATCTAGCTACCTACATATTTGAGTAGGCTAGACGGTATGTTATTGACGAAGTCCGTTATGTAACTGCTACGCGGATTGGCTGGAATATCCTAGGTTTGGCAAACGCTTTTCGGCAAACTCCAAAACAATACAATTTCTACTTTTGACAGCGTATTTGAAGGCAAACCTGAATAAACAATTTTATTTATTCAAACATTAAACGGTAGTCTTCGTATTTTGCTACTACTTGAATAAATTAGGTGCCTAAGGAATTATCAATCATCGTAAATGAATGTTATTGAAACATGGATGTTAGGTTCGAACACGGTCGATCTCGTCTATGGTTGGTTTAGCACAGTAGGTCAGTCTCGAACTGGTCAAAAGTTTTGACAAGTTCGAGACAAACTAAGTGGAGAACCAAAGTGGGCTTTGACTCAAAACAAAACCCACTTAGGTTCTATATGTATAGCTTCGACGTTTGCCTGTCCGAATCCGAACTAGTCTTTCCTAGGATTAAACGGAAATTCGTTAGTCTAATGCCGCAACACTCTTTCTCCAAAAATATCTTGTTAGATCAAATAATACATAAGTAGTAGTAGCGCCTAGAGATGCAAAGTTTGTCTAAAAAACCGGCCAAGAGCGTGTCGGGCCACGCTCAATGTAGGGTTCCGTAGTTTCCCGTCCGTCACAATAAGTGTACCTACTTGTAAGTTAAAAAAAAAGCTATTTGTTACGTTGACATAATAATATAATATATACTAAGTACGCAGAAATTATTTTGTACAACCTTTTTGTCTTTTTTGTACAAAAACTGTTCTTTCTATCAAGTTCAAAATAATTTTCCTAGAAAGTCCTAAGTTCTACTTTCAAAAGTTAGAGGGGGGACGCTTTGATTTTTCCTTTTGGAGCGATTATTTCCGAAATTATTGACATTATCAAAAAATGATTATAGTAAACCCCTATTGACTTTTAAATATACCTATCCAACAATATGTCACACGTCAGGGTTGAAATTAAAAAAAATACCACTTCCCTATTTACATTACCCTAATAAAACGTTTTTTTCCAATTTTTATTTTACCACTTTGTCGGCGTGATTGATATACATATTGGTACCAAATTTCAGCTTTCTAGTGCTAACGGTCACAGAGATTAAGCGAGGACGGACGGACAGACAGACAGACATGGCGAAACTATAAGGGTTCCTAGTTGACTACGGAACCCTAAAAAAGATAGGTTGACTATTTTCGTAAAAACCCTAAAGCTTGAACCGATCAAATCAACGTTTTTTCGCCTAATTTTGATCCAACCTTGTTCCTAATTAAACCTCATTTTAAGTTATTTCGGATAAAATATCGATACGATGACAATCTTCTTATCAACATTCACTATACGCGTGTCTAGTCAGAAAAGGTCAATTTGTCATAATAATACTAGAATTTGTGCTTTCCAAGGATTTTTCGTAAATGAATCCCACTCAAATGTTGCGTACCGGGCTCTTTCAATTTAATATGTTTCGTGTCGTATGGCTACACTACAGCACCGCAGCGGTACGTTTGCCGTACGGCGCACATATATGCGTTCGTTTGTTTTCATACAAATCGCGCGGCAGCAGTGCGGGCGTATAAACAACACTGCTGTCTTGCCTGCCCTTACGCTTTCATGTCGCTTAGGCTTAATGGACGTTTGTTTGTGCCACACGCAGAGGATATCAAGAACACAAAGCAAAAAACCCAAAACCTCTAGTAGTGTTTATTTCAAATCTTCATACTTATTAATAGTAACTGAGTCGTCGATATTCCTCAACTTGTAGAACATGTACCGCAACAGCCTCGCCTCATACGTCACAGTCTGCTTGGCCTTTGTGTGCGCGTCTTCCTCTTGAAAGGGGTTCTCGATAACAGTACTTACTCGCCGCCCATACGTCTCGCAACCTTCGAGAAACTGCAGACACTCCTTTATCGTGTTATCTTTAACAACGATCAAGTGCTTCGCTAGATTCTCCAGGAAGGATAAAAAGCAACGCTTCGCGTAAAACCAAGTATCAGTACCAAGGCGTTTGTTAAAAGGCTCCAATGATTTGATCACTCTTGATATTCCAAACTCGTAGTTTCCTTTCGCACAATATAAAGTACCAATGACCAAGTTCACAATACAGAGGTGATAAAACTTCTTCTGAGGGTCTTCGAATATTTGCTGCTCTTCTTCTTTTTCTATTTTACGCATGATGTCCTCAGCCTCTTCGTTCTGTGACGTCATTATGTACGATACACAAAGGTTAGCTAAAACAACTGCGCTTACGTCTAAAATGTTATCGTATTGTTTCTTAACAATAGGCTCGTAGAAACTGGCAGCTTCCTTGTACTTGTTTTCTTGCATGAAAAGCACATGAGCGACGTTTAGCCGCCACACGTCTGATTCGTTGCAGAACTCGACAGATTTGCGGAAAATCTTTTCTACTTGCCCGTAGTTTTCCATGTCCCAGTATATCTTAGCTTGAGCCATGACCACTGGAATGTATCTTTCCAGAGCTTCCTCATATTCGACCACCGCTTTCTTCACTTGATCGTTATCTCCTTGAGAACGACTTTCCTGAACCACTTTTGTGAGCTTCCTCAGCTGTTCAGCGTGCTTCGAGGCAATATCTTCATACTTCTGGAATGCCTCCTCTGGAGACGTCTGGCTAGTTATTATAGCGTCCAAAAAATCGTAAAGATATGGCGTTAAATACTTATATGTGAACTGTGCATTTTCAGCTAACACGTCAGCTGCCAAATCGAAATATTCAAACTTGCAATATAGAAGCAGAAGGTTTGCAAAAGTCTCAGCAGGAAAAGGATCTTGTTGGAGTAAGAAATGTAGTTTTTCAAAGCCATCTGTTGGCTTTACATCAATAGAAGTTAATGCTAGGTTATGCAAGGTCACTGCGTCCAGCTCATGTTCATGTCTCGGTGGCATATCGTTGAGGGCTTCACGCGCTGCTTCTATGTTCTTCAATTGAAACTCAATAGCTGCTTTAAGATTAAATACTTCAGTCAGTGCAGTCTCATGAAGAGTCAGGGTATTGCCAACAGATTTGACTTCTGAAGTCTCCGCTTGCATTCCAACTGCTAGTTCAGGATGATCTCGGATTCCTCTTTCTATTACTAAAGTTATATGCTTTAATGCTTGAGGATATTCTTTAAGCTTAAAATAACACAGTGCGATGTTGTAATGAAGATGTGCATTGAATCCCACGACATTGAGGCTTCGTGAAAACTTCTGTAACGCCTCTTCATATTGATTTTCCTTGAACAGCAAGCATCCCAGGTTGATGTCTTTATCTGGGTCTTCTTGAGGATATGAATCTACGAGACCTTTAGCAGTAATCGTGTCTTCTTCCCCGTATTTTATAGCAGATTGCAATTTTATGACTTTTCGTTCGAGAAGCGGGGCGGTTATTTGCACCGTGACTTTGTAAGATTCATCGTACATAGAGGCTTCATGTAGTGCTTGGGCAAAGTAGAGTTTGTACTCAGGAACATCAGGGTACATTGCTGCTAACTGCTCGTAGCAATTGGCGGCTTCTATGAATGATTGTGTTCTAAAATAACAGAACCCTAGGAGAGACAGCCCAGCGCGGTTCGGGCTGAAGTTGATCGCGTCATTAAGGGCCTTGATTGCTTCATCGTATCTCGCTTCTTTTATCTGAAACAGTTCAAAGGTCCTTGTTACAAAATCGATTATCAACTCGATACTAAATTGGGCTAACGCAATAACGACGTCTTCAACGATTATCTAGATAGATTATTCAAATTATAAGTGGAGCATAAGGACATACGTATCATGCTACAGCCGAGTGTCCCTTTTCAACGATTATCGATTGAAATGCTTCGTGCCGTTGATAACAAATTAATATCCAGTTGTAGAGGATATTAACCTTGGGATTCAGTGACTCTAAATAGATTTCATAAATCCTTTTCAATTGTGATGGTGGCATGTTTTTTTTTGTTGTCTCATTGGTCTCATGGTCGCAAGTGCAACTGCAGAGTGTATCCTGGATACGATTCACGGGTCAGGCAAACTGTTATTGGCTTTTTCATGTGAAACAATAGTATTCAACAAGACTGGAAACTACTTAGGCTGGTAATTGAACCTAACATAATGATAACAGGCTAGGAAGACGATGATTATAACATAAAGGTCTCATTATGGTCTGACAATGGTGCCGATTCTCTTGTGCACAAACTAACGCAAATTTAAGTTAAGTGCATCTTTCTCTTTCCATTTCTTGAAGAAAAGGACAGAAGATACATTTTAGTTTAATCCTGTCAAATTAGACAGCGCCTGATGAAAATTGACGTATATTTAGACGCCATGTTTTTAAATTGCGTCTAAATTATCTATGGAGTGTTTAAATTTCACAGGACTTAACTAATATTTGATCTTCTGTCCTTTTCTTAAAAGGAAAGAGAAAGATGCACTTAACTTAAATTTACGTTAGTTTGTGCACAAGAGAATCGGCATCAATATTGTTCTAAACTAGCACAATGGTTGGAGTTTTTTCATCATCCTGTGTCAGTCCATAGCTGGACATTGCCTTGGCAGACACAGGTCAACTAGGAATCACGCCGTACATATTGGAAAATCCTCTTTGTTCTCTGGCAGTAGACGTGATCCTTATCGGCTTATAAGCTCAATTAATAAGAATAACGATAAGAGGTTTAACGTTATCAGATTCGTACTTTACGGAATTGGCACAGCTGTGAAGTCGTGTGCAGTTTTAGCTTTCTTGGAGACAAGGATCAACCATTAACCTAACCATTGAATGGGTAGGTTTGTCGTCCTGACACTGAATAATCTACAACATAAGTAATTTTTTATAACATAATAATATATAAAATATATTTAGCACCTTTTCTAAATTTCATCTAGGTATTCAAATCTTCAAGTTTTGTTACTACAGTTATTTCAGGCACTTTACTTTAGGCATCGTCAGGTGATGGCACAAAGAGGAAGGTCAGTGATATTTGGAGGACGACCGGGGGAGGGAGGGGGAGACAGCAATAACAAGAATTGGACAAATTCCCATTAATGCAAGACCTCGAAGCCACCATTTGTAAGACCTAAGCCAATGGGCTTTAGGGGGAAAAAAGGAGAGCCGAGGAGAGTGGGGAGCAGCAAGCCCACTCCCCACTCTCCCCCACAGACAACGAAATTTATTAAAATTTATTGATTGATACTGAATCATTTATTAGGTTCAATTTTGACTGATAATGTCGTTAATCTAATCAAAGGTAACGGCGCGGCGGCGTTTACAATACCTACGAAGAGAGTGTTTGCGCTAAATCCAATGGACTTAATTATCTGTTTAACGACAGCAGTTGGAGATAATTTCGTTTTGTGTACCTACTTATACACTTTCCTTAAAGAGTTCTAGACAACAAATAGTACCTACAAGAAATCTGAGGTATTTCATTGACAGATTGTCTAATCAATTACAAAAAAACCTGAAGTTAATAGAAAACTACCACCCGCCTCAGCTTCGCACGAGGACAAGTCTTTGAATGAAAACCTCGAATTTTCTCTATTATAATAATGTTGTTCGCGCGCTGTTTCTCGCGGTTACACCCGCGTTACGTTAGGTTTTTGGTTACTGCTTCGCTCCTGTGGGACATAGCGTGATATTATATTGCCTATATTACTCGGGGATAATGTAGCTTTCTAATGAAAAATAAGATTTTTTGAAATCGGTCCAGTAGTTTTTGTGTTTATTCGTTACATACAGAAATACAAATCTTTCCTCTGTATAGTATTAGTATTTATTATTTAGATATAATGGCTTCTTTGATTATTGATAACCAAATAATGGCTCACAATATAGGTAGTGATTCAAATAATTATTTTTATGATGAAAACATCTGCCCCCTTACCATGGCATTTAAAGTAAGATTGTTTTATTCCTGTTCAGGAGTGCGAGTGTGCAAGTGACAGCGTTAGACACGTTGTCTAGCGCCGTCTCTTTCCTGCTGAAAGTAATACTGCTATAAGGGCTTCTGGTACGCCCCCTGTAAGTATCCCACTTTTGTATTAGACTTGTTTTGTAACTCACTAGTTTGTTATTAAATATTCTTCTGTGGATTTGGTTCAAATTTAGGTATTATACTTCCTGATGGGTTGGGTTACATAATCTCTTGTTTACGTGTCATGCCGTTATCGCATAATTGAGGAAAAGAGTTGTTGTCTTCGTAATCTACTGCTAATCAAAGGTTGAAGGTGGGGCTTTTCGTTAAATTATGTAATTCGTGGATTTAGGTGTGGCCCGATAGAAGTCGCTTTTAGAGTGTAGGTAGGTCTAGACCCTAAAACCGACCTAAAAGTCTCTCGGGAGACTCTAGACGAGTGGACCGAATTAATTCCCGCCAGCTACAAGATTGCAGTTGTATTTCGTCCAATGAAAAAAAGCTGACGATCGCAGTACCAGAGGCCTCGTAGATCTTAGAGACATATCTGATAATGTCTCATTTATATAATTACACTGGCACTCAGATCCTTAATGCTGGAACACTGTTTTATGGCAGAAATAGGCATGGTACGTCCTTAGGCTGGGAGTACTTCCCCGGTTCCCTTCACGCATTCTTTTGTTTCAAGTTGGTATATGTGTCAAAACTGCCAACCAAAAGGGCAGTTGGGGTCTCGCCACTTGCACAGTTGAAGTGCAGTCAACCTTTTAACGACCAAGTGACAGCCGGCTGTCGGGTTGCGGGTTGCTATTGTCTTTCTATTGTGTCTCAAATCACGTTTGAAGGTTTAATAGCCAGTTATAAGTACACATCTTATAATAAGGCCTGTGTCCTTCATCTCATGCCTTCAGCCATGTTAATCACGTGATCACACTTGAAGTACTCATGGCTAAGTATACTATGTCT
The DNA here is from genome assembly GCA_033675125.1 of Athetis lepigone. Taxonomy (NCBI): domain Eukaryota; kingdom Metazoa; phylum Arthropoda; class Insecta; order Lepidoptera; family Noctuidae; genus Athetis; species Athetis lepigone. Next base: position 18,979,974 of record CM066239.1, on the reverse strand, counting down.
ATTATTTGATCACTCGACCCGAATGTTAAGCACTAGGCTACACTAAAGGGTGTTTAGAGATACTTATCAATGTCGAAAATTACTTAGCTCTATGCTTTCCCCCATTTTGACCTTCTACAGAGATAAAGGTAAAAAATCAAGCGCATTTTAAGCAATTAGCAAAAATGTAGTCAAAAACTACATTTTTGCTAAAAATCTTATTTAATATAAAATTCTCGTCACAATGTTAGTTAAGTACCTTACTCATCCAAAACGGCTTTACCGATTGTTACCTTTTATATGCATATTCAGTAGGTCTGAGAATCGGCTACTATCTATTTTTCACATTTAACATTCTTAACGCGGTGAATCCGCGGGAGGCAGCTTGAGCTAGTAATAATATAATATTACAAGATACCAGAGACGCTTCCTCATCAATTACAGGCAGGCGTGCACTTTACTTTGTGCAACTAAATTCAATACTACCCAGCAAGGTAAAAAAAATTTGGTGCAAAAAGTTTTGAGGACATCCTGGTTGTCCTGAAATCAAATGTTCTAAGATGTCCACCAACCCACCACCAGGACTGGTTAAGGTCAGCTCATCTAGCTTTCTGTGCCACGCAATATTATGTAGCTTTGATTATAATAATCAAAGATAAGTACTTAGTTATTTGTGTTTCCTTTCTTATAGATGAGAAGCCTGTGATGGGAACGATAAAAAAAAAACCAGGAACGAAATATATGTAACAAATCCCTAGAACATTGAAATCCAAGCTGGAAATGCGTCAATTTTGGGGGAGTAAGAATTTCTAAAACTATACAGGTGTTCTTTGAAATCTCTTTCTCGAATAAAAGGACATAATGTAGCTACATATTATAATAAAATTTTATATCTATAACTATACATACGTTCTTACCATAGTATAAATAGTTTTCGTATATTGTCCATCTTTAATTTGCATTGTCATATCCATATTCAATAAATTGAAAATTATTGCTTAGACTCGTAAGCAAAGTTTGCCCTCTTGTTTATTATTTTGATTACCATAGCAACCAATCGTAATTATGACATTTATATTCTTCATGTCATTTTGCTAACCAAGACGATGATTGAAAATACGGTTATTCACCAAATCTATAGATTCTATATAATGTTATTCCACACTCATGCACCCAACAAATTTTTAAACTTCCTATTTTTTTGCGCAATGCAAGTGGATTTTCATACCTACGTCAGTTGTCTGCCAAAAGTAATTTGCGAATTACTATTCGCATTACCTACGAAAAGTATTACCTAATGAGTGCAAGATAAACATAACATTCAAAATATGCGCCTCTACAAATTAGACAATGGTCGGTAGATTTTTTTTTCATGAACGGAATGAGCTGAATGTCATTGTTCATTTTTCAATGTTGTATATAATCTATGTCAATGTCGATGACGGAAAAAAAACAAACGTCAACTTACTCAACTTAATTGTCAGTTGTCAGTCGTAAACGTAATAAAATGATTTGTTTTGTGTGCCGATGCTAGAATTATTTTTGTTATAAATAAATAATAGAAATAGAAACCAGTTGTTGTTATAACATCGAAGGTGAGTGTCTACAACTTCTAATCACATAGCTAAATATCACACCATCTACGTAAATATAAGTCTACGTTTAGATAGATTCATTTGGTTATCAGATAGGTACTTGAGTATGTACATTTTCATGATAAGGGGTGCCTATATAACGGAGGAAATCGTTGAACGGCTACCGTTAACGTTACAACCTGAAATGAGTACTATTTTCCGTGCTAGACCGCTCTCCGTGCACGTAACTTGCCAAACATGGGCTGAATTTAATGTGATTGAACTCAATGGGAGATTATTCGAGTGCAGAGCGTTAAAAGTTGACTAAATCGTGGGTTTAACTAGTTCGGTCGTGGAACGGCAAAAACGGCAGTTTGGCAATACATGGTCAATGAATTCGACCCAAAATTGACCAAGAATTTGTTTAAGTCTCACCGTTTAGTAAATTGTAACTGTGACTATGTGGTTTGGTCCGAATCTTCAGAGGTCTTACAAGTATATGATGTTTGCGTCCAAGATGCCGTCTCTACGGATAGACCAGAGTGACCTGAAGTGCAAGAATGGCTGCGACTACTTTGGAAACCCGCAGTGGCAGGGATACTGTTCTAAGTGTCACCGAGAACAGATGCAAAGGCAGAGGAAAGCTGGTGAGTCATTCATTTTAGTGTTCACACAATAAACTGCAAAATCAAATAACAATTTTTTCAATATATTTTACTAAATATTTCCAAGCAAGAGGATTATAAAGAGAAATTCTGGTATTTCAGCGTATATTGTGCACAAAGCAATAATATGTTAAAAACAATGCTTCCTGCTGTGATATGACATCAGGTTTCTTGTACTAACATGATCTGACTGCAAACAAAGAGTCAATTAGTTATTTACACTCATAAAACATTATGAAATATATTGTTCATTTAATTTAATTAATCATTTATTGTGCAAGGAAAGACAAAAGCTTTATGATGAAAGCATTTCATATTGAGCTCCTTACGTGTTTTTTAGTTCAGCTTAACGACTTATGACAAATGCTTGCACTGTTTGGACAGGTCCACACAAATCTGTGTGCTTTTCTCATCAAGAGATCCCTTCAGTTTACCTTCATGGTCTTTGCATATTTTGACCAATACAATATTGTATGGACTTTAAAAGAGACTTTGACCTCTGAGTTTGTTTTGGATGTTTCTTCTCAGAGTAGTCCAGGTAGGAAACACCGGCCCCATCATTTGATTAAAAAATAAGAAAAACAAAATGATGTGTAAAAGTGTAATTTATTACCTATTTACAAAAATAAATAATTTATTTATTTATATATTTTTTATATTAATCAACAAGTTTCAATTAGCTTGGAACAAAATGAATAATTATTATCATCTACCTATAGATAGGTATTACAATCACATAATACTTCATAATTATAATTATTAGATAAAATGTCTAGACAAGCAAAACTAGGCATATAATACACAAGTAAATAAATTTATATGCATAAGTGTTTGTTGTTAGTTTACTCTTAATGATACATGATCCATTAATTGACATAAATAATTTGTCCTTACAATCTTTATCAATAAAGAGTAGAAATAAAGGCATTTTTTAGAAGTTCTACCGCCAACGGGGTAAAGTAGGGAAAGTTTGTGTTGTAAAGGGGCAGGTGAATACACAGAAATCAGCGAATAATACATACAGCAATTGGACAACTCCAGCTTGACATTTCAACCTCGACAGATTGCTTGACAACTTCATTTAGTAATTTTCTCCAACTCAATCACAATGACTTGATCCCAACATCTAACCACAATAATTCAGGAACCCTGTTATCTCTAACCTGACAATTCGACTCTGACTACTCAGTCTTAAAGAGAAGAAGTCAGCACAAGAAGGGGCCCAACAGGGCCACGCCTGCCGGGGTTGCGGAATGTTTATAATAGTTACCGTGACCCTGGAACATAAAGGGCAATCGAAGGAACATGAGTGGGTTTTAGTCAGTAAAAGTCTGACACGCCCTCCCGCCACACCCAGGACGGGAGCAGTCATTTGATGATTACCCACTCACCAAAAAAAAAAAACTACTCAGTCTTACTTCTAAGACAACTCTCCCTAGCTAAATCAAAACCCGACAACTCGACTCTGAGGACTCGATTCTGACAACTCAATCCTGGCATTCTACGTCCGACAACAAGCTAAAGTTTGGACCACGCCGAGTTGACCGCGACATCTTAATCTCGATATTTCAAATCAATAACTCGACCCAGACTCAACCCTATAACTAAGTCGCGACAATTATGCTCAGACATCTCAACCCGGCTAACTAGATCCATTTGAGGCCGATAACTCGACCCCGCTAACTCGATCACCATTATTTGACGCTGACAACTCGACCTCGCTAACTCGATCACCATCATTTGACGCTGACAACTCGGCCCGGTTAATTCGATCACAACCATTTGATGCCGACAACTCGACCCAGCTAATTCGATCATCACCGTTGGACGCCGACAACTCGACCCGGCTATCTCGATCACCATCATTTGACGCTGATAACTCGACCCCGCTAACTCGATCACCATCATTTGACGCTGACAACACGACCCCGCTATCTCGATCACCATCATTTGACGCTGACAACTCGAACCCGCTAACTCGATCACCACCTTTGGACGCCGACAACTCGACCAAGATAATTCGATCACCACCATATGAGTATGACGCCGACAACTCGACCCGGTTAATTCGATCACCACGATTAAATCCCGACAACTCTACCACGAAAACTTAATCCCGACAAGACAACTCGACCCCGAGTGACTAACATTAAAATTCGAAAAATAAAGTCATTTGAGGGTTAAGCCATCGTAAAATTGTTGTTTACAAAACCAGAATACTTTCGCAACAAGAATTGTGTAACATGATGCATATCAAATCGTTTAATCAAAGATAATAGTTTTTAACCAAAGGTGTTTATACTTTAACTGTGTTGATAATGTGAACTTCACCTTGCTCAAGCTATCTGTGATAAACATGGTTTTTCACATAACATGTAAGATAATAAATAGGTGATTGAGTTTCCAAGGTAATTTTGTTGGGTGTGCCGTGTTATGTGATGTTATGTAGGAAGTTATGTCAGGTAGAGATTATATTTGACATATTTGAAGGCCAAAATTCAGTTGCAGTACTGATAAATGTAGGTAAAGTAGAGGTACTTTTCATTCATAGAGATTACTAGAATCGTTCTCTAAAAAAAACTGGTTAAGCGCAAGTCGGACTCGAGCAACGAGGGTTCCATAAATTGTCTTTTTTTTTGTGAAATAACAAAAAATTTTTAGTTTTCGCAGTTTTTCCTTTACTTGTGGTACATGACAGGTCTAGCTCAATGAAAAGTACCCTATCGGTTTTGATTCCTTGTTAATGTCTAAATATGCAATATAAACAGCCGTATCTTTTTTTTGCTTTGATTTAGAAATTTGATTTTTTCACTGCTTTGAGAGATAGCAGACCTCACCTGAGTATGTGATATAAATTTCAGCTTGATATCTCGAAGCGTTTTTGAGCAAAAGGGTCTAGACAGACGGACGGACGGACAACAAAGTGATCCTGTATGGGTTCCGTTTTACCTTTCGGGGTACGGAACCCTAAAAATACAATAAATTCATTTTATTATTTTGAGCTTGCCCCCATATAAGGATTAGTAACAATACTCAAATATTTTAATATCCAATTCCGAAAAAAAAATATGATTTTACATATTAATTTTAATGATTAGATGATCTAAAATATGAATTGAGAGTTTTAAACTCGAGCAACAGTTTACCAGCTTCATAATATTTAAAATTGTACAGAACATAAGCATAAGCATAAGCATATCAAACTACCACAATCTGTGAAATTTCATCAGTAGATTTTCAACTTTATTTCTTAAACATTAGTTTCTAGGTTGATTACGAAAATTTTGCTAAATGTAATTCCAAAGACATTTCAAAGTGCTTATAAAAAAAGAAATAATTTGAATTAGACTTTGAGGTCGGATAGGATAAAAACATCATCATATTTTTTTTCGATTAGCCTATGCCGTCCAACTGCTGGAAAAGGCCTCTCCCAACTCCTTCCAGACTTCCTTTCCCTTCGCTTCCTCGAACTAATCCCCGTGGTGCGCGTCAAGATCATCACCTCTTCCTGGGCTGGCCTCGGAGGCGCCGTCCTTCTTCTGGCACCCACTGCGTAGAGACTTTCGCCCAACGGTCACTTTTCATGCAGCTAACGTGATAGACTAAAAAAAAATTAGCCTATGTTACTCTCCATCCTTTCAACTATCTCCACTTAAAAAATCACGTCAATTCGTCGCTCCGTTTTGCCGTGAAAGAAAGACAAACATACAGACAGACAGTCAGACAGACACACTTTCCTATATATAATATTGGTATGGATGGATTAGGTCAAGATATCTGACCACTAGACACATATTCCTATTCCTATTTTAATCTTAGATATTAATATATTGGGTAAACAATGATAACAGAGGTACATACGGGTAACTTGTTATTGTATTATTTTTTATTGTTTTGTATTGGGGCACCTGTTTATTACTGCAACACAGGTCATTCACATGAATGACTTTTAAGCCTTATTATTTTATTTATTTAAATGCGTATTTAATTTAAACTAGTCTGGCACTAGTTTTAACTTTTTTATGATTGATTTCTTGAGAATTAAGAAGTTAATGAAATTTAATACTACTGTGTTTCAAATATAAGAAGTGCAATTTGACACTTTTAACCTACTGAAGAATAGGGATTGGGTTAAAAAAATTGATTACTACAATATCCGATTTATACGAGATATTGATTTCATTTCTTTGTAATTTATAATCGATTTAAGTTACAGATTTATTTATTTTATAACTGTAAATTTCTGAATTTTAGATGAAAGAAATTCTCAAATTATCACTTGCCAGTGTTGCCAAATTAAAAGAAAAAATATTTTTTTGTCAAGACTTGAGCACGAGCGATTTTGCTTACAAAAACTTATTAAAATTATAATAACTATATGTTTAATTTTAAATATGCTTTTTCGTTGACATTTAGAAATCATCAAAAATATATTTAAATAATAAATGTCGCTTTCATTGAAAACGATCGTTATTAGTAAGTTCGATTATTCGGTAATTTTTAACGATTATTGGTATACAAGTGAATTTGAAGAGTCACAACACTACGGTATAGTACCTTACTACGTGACTTTGACACGACGTCGAGAAAAAATATTATTTATTGTCAACAATGGTTATATTGCTTTGTTTGAAAATTTTTAATGTAAATTAAGTGATTAAGAATTGTGCAGTTTGTGATAAAATAAAAATAACTTTAAAATTACGTGGTTTTACGGAAGAAATAAATGTCAATTTTTGAGTTACGCATGTACAAAGTTGTGTCGTCATGAAAAGTATGAAACGTCAAATTGCACTTCTTATATTTGAAACATTGTAAAGCCATTATTTAAGTTAGATGCAGATTAGAGAAATCAAGTCGAGTGAATCCCTTATGTATTTGTTGTTCGTCAAGACGCTGGGCTCCTTAAAGATTTTAGTTGAGCTAAACGATTACTCACAAATGCTTGCACTGTCTGCTCAGGTCCACTCAAATCTGTGTGCTTCTCTCATCAGGAGAGTACCTCAGACATTAACCCTTATGGTTCTCGTACATTTTTGACCAATAAGATTGTATGGACTTTAAAAGAGACTGACCTCTGAGTTTGTTTAGGCTGTTTCTTCTCAGAGCAGTCGAGCTAGGAAACACCGGCCCTATCGTTCGCTTAAAATAATATAATTAAAATATTGCCGTGTAAAGTGTTATGTATATGACCAATTTACAAAATAAATATGATTTTTCATATTGAACTATAGCGCAAGCAAGCTAACGAGTTAAATGAATTGAAAAGAATAGCTGCAAATAGAATTATCTTAAGAGAAAAACCATTTAAGTCATAGGCGTAGGTAATAGGGATGACGACATGCGACAGCATTAAAAAAATGACATTCGGTTTAGTCCGTCTGACTGATAGATCGCCCGAAAATACGTGACACGTATTTTTTGCTTGATCAAAATAATTAAAAAATACAAAAATAAAGAGCAACAAAGTTCCGGAGTGGGGGCTTTTGATTGACGTCACCGTCCTGCAAAAATTGTATCAGATCGTGACGTCATGCGCAACTTTAACGCACTGTATCGTCGTCATTCTTCGTTTACGAGAAAAAAGTAGTCCAAAATTTTTTGATAAACTATCTGACGGACTAATTTCTTTTTTTTGTCGTCTCGCCTATTACATAAAAGTTCAGATCTTCCCTTTGAAATAAGGAGTCCTAATAAGATGCACGTGTCAGGGTGCATTGACTGCAATCCCTATCTCTATAAATATTTTATGAATAAACGTGTTCGCACATAATGACTAATTTACTTGGAGCGCAATAAATGATTGTTTGTTACTTCGTATCTCTTGTTTTTGTATAAATTATGTGGTCATGGCTAACAATGTATTTTAATCATTTTCATTTTAAAAACATAATTTACGTGAAATAGAAATAATTCCATTACAAAGATGGTTCCTGTTAAATTTATATTTTAAAACAAAAAAAAAAAAACTAATCATTTGACATACTTTTTAAGAGGTGTTAAAACGCGATGCTTCTGCTGATTTTGTAAAGAAAGAGCAATATATGACGGATTTCTTTTCAAACCAATTAAAACCATACAGTTCATTAATAATTTTTTTCTGATTTTCTGGCTTTAATTATGTATTACCTTAAGAAAAGATGCGAGATTTTAACTAATAATGTTTACTATCAAATTGATTATAAAGTACTTAAAATAAAAGCCATTACCAATTAAGCCTATCCAGCAGTTGCTCTACAATCTAAACTCTCCACTCCCAACAGAAAAAGCATCATCTGCGACATTACCGAAGCCAGAGACAAAGAAGCCGGAGCGAGGTCTCAAGGTCACCTCCCACTCGTCCTTCTCCAAGTTTGAGGAGAAGCGCCATCGCCAGAGCGAGACCCTGAAGAAGGCTAACTTGCTGAAGTTCAGCGTGTTCAAAAAGAGTAGCACAGGTAATTTTTATTATACTACTTTTTTTTTTTTTGGACAGAACTCCCGCAAGATTGCCTCCGGTCGTGTGTTAGGGGTCACTTTGGATTCGGGTGGCGCTAAGTCCTTTGTTTATGATGTTGATTTTTCACGAAAAAAAATGTCTATGGCGTAAATACATTGTCTAGCACATCGGCGAAAAGTTGCCTGTCTGGCGGTATTTTACAGATAGCTCATGAGCTACATGAGCTCATTCCCACATCGCCATTTTACCACCGGACATCCAGATGTACGACGGGATACCACCCTTTCTTGGTTGATATTCCTCATATCCGCACGCAGCGCTTCTCAAAATCGTTCATAATGCGCACCGCAAAGGAATGGAATTCCCTGCCGGCTGTCTGTGTTTCCAAATTCATATAACCCGGAAGTATTCAAAAAACGTGAGCATAGGCATCTATTGGGTAAGCTCGCTCCATCGCTCCGTCTATGCCCTCGGGTATCCTGGGACCAAGAGCAAGCCCATAAGTATAAAAAAAAATTGATGTCTGTTTTGTATGAAATAATTAAGGTGTTCAGACTAAATGCAATTTTATGCTGGTGTTTCATTTCAATTCTAGTGGAACAAAAATTATGGATTATATTTTTATAATTATTGTTTTCATAAATATTCCGTATTATCCGTACTAATATTATAAATGCGAAAGTAACTGTCTGTCTGTCTCTTCTTCACGCCTAAACCACTGAACCGATTTAAATGAAATTTGGTACAGGTATAGTCTGGGATCCGAGAAAGGACATAGGATAGTTTTCATCCCGGAAATCCCCCGGGAACGGGAACTATTAACCACGCGGACGAAGTTGCGGGCAAAAGCTAGTTGTATATAATTTAACCTCACTGTTAACTACGAATTTATAATGTATCTATTAAATAGGGTATTACACTCTTTTTTTTTAAGTATTTCAAATAACTCCTACAGTACTAAGAAACCACTAAAAAAAATCCTAAATTTTTATTTAAGCGCTAAGTACCCTTAAAACGCTTTTAAAAATTGTATTTTCTAATTTCGCGCGGAAATTTCCAAAAACGGAAAACGCCGTGGGCGTGGTTTTGCTTTGGCGATATGACGTCCTTACGTCATGTAAATAAACAAACGCGCTGTGACACTTTACATAATTTTTATTGTTTTTATCTCAAAAATTAGTTACTGTTCGACTTACCGTTGGTGTGCGTTTCGGAATGCAAGAACACAAGTGTGAAAACATCGGAATAATTGTGAATTCTAGTGTTAACTGATACAAATTTAAGAAAAACTTAGTTAAAAGTTGTGGGAAGAGTATTCCAACTATTACACCATAAAAACCCGTTTGTACCGTTTGTACTGTTGTTGTAAATATCACTTTGATGTAAGTACACATGTGCATTAGCCATCTAAAATATCTTTCACAATAACTTCGATGAAAAAGTATATTTTTATAATAAAGATCGTATTAAGAGGTTATAAATAAAACAAATAGTGACGTCTAGTTGACACTGTTGACCGTCGACAGCTGTCACTTTCTGTGGTCTGTATTTCGGTGTGTTCAAGAACAGGTAAAAATAACTGAAAACTTTGAATTGAATTTAAAAAAATATTTTCTAGTTTTATGAACTAAAACTAACACTGTTCGGCTGCTTTTTGCTTAAGCTACCTCAATAATATATTTTTATATTTTTTCTCTTATACAGTGTAATACCCTATTATAACTTCGTAGTTAACAGTAAATCTCTGTAACTCTGTAACCCTTAATCATGTATACCCTTGAGTCATAGATGATGATAGATGACTCAAGGGTGGACTTATGGACTCATGTTAAAACTTACAATTGTTGTAATGAATACTTGAACCACTTATATCTCTAAGTGGATTCCTTTGAATTACATCATCGTTTAGAACAAAGCACTGGTATTCCTACAACTTCTGTTAAAAGTAGTTACTTATTTATTTACACTTTATGCACGAAGGCCCTTATGTGGACTTTATGCCCTAGGGGCTAGGCATTTTCTACCAATCATCTAAAATGCTGAAGGGATAATATTGCAGGTGTATTTAAGAAGAAAATAATATTAAGACAGGAATATAAGTGCAAATTCATAAAAATATTAATAATCACGTAAAAAAATAAATGTAGAGAACTGCCTAATAGGAATGACGACAACATAAAAAAAATAAAAAAATGGCATTCCATTTAGTCCGTCTTGTAGATCGGCCAAAAATACGTGCCCCGTATTTTTTGCTTCATCAAAATAATAAAAAAATACAAAGATAAAGAGCAACAAAGTTCTGGAGTGGGGCTTTTGACGCCACCGTAATGCAAAAATTGTATCTGATCGTGACGTCACGCACAACTTCAACGCACTGTATCGTCGTCATTTTTCGTTTACGAGAAAAAAGAAAATATACGTGTCCAAATTTTTTTAATAATGTTACTTACGGACTAATTACTTTTTTTTCGTCGTCTCGCCTATTAGTGATCGTTAGTTTTCTGTTATTTTATATGTTTCTATCTGTGAGAACCTGTAATTGGCTTAAGGTCTCTTATATTGTTTTTATCGTAGTTCTCCTAAGAATAAATAAATAAATAAAAACTTTTTTCTTGTACCACCTCTGATGATCAAAATCTCCTTTCTAGATGACCACGAACACACCGCAGAGAAACGTCCCCCAGAGTTCAAGATCCCAGGGTTGGTGAACGAGGGGATGAAGAGAGACTTCCGAGTGCGTTTCCCACAGCTGGGCCCAGCGGTGGACCGCGACTCAAGAGTGTTTGTCCATAGCTTTATCATGGACGTCATCAAGTACGCCAACGTGATGACCGTTGATGAACTGTCTGAGAGGGTCCAGAGGCAGTATCAGGTGAGGATTCAGATTAACATGTTAGGTAAAGTTCATTCTTAGGGTTTATTTAGATGCATCACAATAGCACTACAACATAACACTTTATGAAGTCACTTAATCCGTACTAATATTATAAATGCGAAAGTAACTCTGTCTGTCTGTCTCTTCTTCACGCCTAAACCACTGAACCGATTGGGATGAAAGGTACAGTATGGTCTGAAAGGACATAGGATAGTTTTCATCCCGGAAATGCCCGGGAACGGGAACTATTATTCCTCGTTGAAGTCGCGGGCAAAAGCTAGTTAAAAAATAAATATCTCTTGCCGCGTGCCCACCGCACGTCACGTCACCTCATACAAACCTCGGCTCGCCTTCATCGCGATATCGTTGACGTAACGGTGTCGGGCGATGTATACAAGCGGCTATAGTAAATGTATGTGACGTCACTTCGGCGCCGTCATCTTGATCTTGTTGACGTGAGGGTTACGGCGGCGGTGGACAATCGTCCTTAAGGTCATAGCTCATTAGAGCCACCCGGCACCCACTCCGCACCGACTCGCCTTATAACCGAGGCGATCCGGTGACGCTACGGAGTTGATATAGTGAGCGCATGCCCATACAAGTCCATATAAAGAATACTAGCCGCAGGAGGCGAGTCGGTGCGGAGTGGGTGCCGGGTGGCTGTAATGAGCTATGACCTTTAGGCTACGGACACGAGGTAGGGGGACGCGGGCTGGGGAGTGCGGGGAGCGGCGAATTTAAATGCCTTGACTTATATGGAACTGGCCCTCAAGGCGGCGACGCGGGCCCGGCGTACGAAAGTCTAGACGCCTCCCCACGACGCATCCATTGAGTTCGTGTTCGCCTTATGATGTCAAGAACTTATCTGTCGGTAATGCGGCTTAGTTACACGTTTAATCAGCGTGATAGATAAGTAATGAAGCCGTTTTGCAAGGCTATCTATATAACTTAAGGCTTTTGTGGTCCAGGGAATCACGGCACGGCATTACTGCGTTATATTGCCGAGTTGCGTTATAGGGGATAAAAAATGTCGCTTTCACTGAGTACTTGTAGCACTGTTTAATCCATACTTATTAATATTATAAATGTGAAAGTACATATGTGTTTGATTGTCCGTCTTTCACGGCAAAACTACTGAATCGATTTACATGAAATTTGGCACTAAGATAGTCCATAACTTGAGATAAGACAATGCAATTGGATATTTTACTAGCTTTTGCCCGCGACTTCATCTGCGTGGAATAATAGTTCCGGTTCCCGGGGGTTTTCCCAAAAAACTATCCTATGTCCTTTCTCGGGTCCCAGACTATATCTGTACCAAATTTCATTCAAATCGGTTCAGTGCTTTAGGCGTGAAGGAGACACAGACAGACAGAGTTACTTTCGCATTTATAATATTAGTATGGATTACAAATATCCCAAGGGAACGAGAACTACGAGGGTAGTTAGGTAGTTTAGTTAATAACACAAAAATAAGGCGTATAATAAATTTATCTCAATTTAGTATCAGACTTCCGACCATATGCAGTACCTATGATAATTTTAAAGTCCCTTATAAACATCCGTTAGTTGCAATAGTGAATCAGCAAAGTTAATATTAAAATCAGGCTCATTAAGCTTATCTGCTTTATTAATTTGATAAATCTGTGCTTTTGTGCTGTTATCGGCGCTGCGGTACTTTTAGTGTATTCGGAACAATGATAAAAGCGCATAGCTACCTATATTTTATTGACTGATGATTATTTCTCAATCTACGTCGTTGTGACGTATGAGTAAACTCAGGTGCATATTACAATCTATAGAACTGGATAATTCTAGTACATACTGGTCTCAAAGACTATCTATTTATTGCAATATCACCAAAACAACATTAAGAGCTCCTTAGAAAATAATCGTAACGTATGGGATCCTAATAAAACACTTTTATTAAAGCTATTTTTGCCTACTTTATAACTTGAAGGGAGAAATGGAAGAAAAGTGTATATTTTATGACGGGCCTGTTGGTCTAGTGGTCAGTGACCCTAACTGTTAAGCCGGAGGTCGTGGGTTCGATTCCCACCCAGGGCAAACTTTGTGTGATGAGCATGATTGTTTGTTCTGTGTCTGGGTGTAATTTATCTATAATATGTATGTATTTATAAAGTATATAAGAATGTATATCAGTTGTCTGGTTACCATAACACAACCTCTGCTTAGCTTGGGATCAGATGGCCGTGTGTTACTTGTTCCAAGATATTTATTTATATTTATTTATTCATTTATTTTGATAATTAATCAATCAGAAATTCTTTTTTTTTATTATTATGGGCTTGCTCGTGGTCCCAGACTAGCCCGAGGGCATAGACGAGGCCTACGATGGAGCGAGCTTACCCAATAGATGCCTATGCACTCGTTTTTTAAATACTTTAGGTAAAAGAAAGATTATCTGTTGTAAATTGCATTTTATTGTCTGCCTGTTATTTACAATGATTACAGTTTCAACACGATAACTCACTAGGTTAAAAAAATACGATATTATGTGTAGATAATAGATTGGGTCGAATGCAGCAAATATACAAACGTACGACTATAAATATAAGTTCTTTTTTTTTAATTTTGAATTTGGTGTGAACTGTCAATACGCGACTTCCCCATAGAATAGGGATGTTGACTACATCAAAAGAATGACATTCTGTTTAGTCCGTCTGTTAGACAGTCCAAAAATACTGGACACATATTTTTTGCTTGATCAAATTAATAACAAAATACAAAGATAAAGAGCATCAAAGTTCCGGAGAGGGGGCTTGTGACGTCACTTCTGAGTAAAAATTATACAAAGGTGTGACGTTTCACGAAACTTCAACGCACTGTATTGTCGTCATTTTCTGTTTACGAGAAAAAAGAAAAAATACGTGTCCCAAATTGTTTGATTATCTAACTGACGGACTAATTACTTTTTTTTTGTCATCTCGCCTATTTGTATGGCTTTAAATATTTTTGGCTAATGAACCCAATTTATTGTAATAGTATTCTATCTCTTCCTTATTTGAACTTCTGTAACCTGACTCTGCATGATCTCACGCCATTATTTCTTAATTCGCAGCGCTTCATGAAACACATGGACACGTCGTCTCACTTCACAAACGTAGACGCAGACACCAAGGAACTGCTCATGGACTTTGTGGAGAAACACGCCATGACTTATTTACACGAGTAAGTGGATAGCGTATATGTTATAAAAACCCATCGAATGTGAATCAAATTCGGCGAAAAACGGAAAAAAATACCTCGTTTTTTGTATGGTTCAAAAGTAGAAATTGTAATTTGTTCTGAAGTTTACCAAATAAATAAAGTTTACCAAGTAAATAAAGTTTACCAAATAAATAAAGTTTCCAAATAAATAAAGTTTCCAAATAAATAAAGTTTACCAAATAAATAAAGTTTACCAAATAAATAAAGTTTACCAAAATACGTTGATCAATAGCTGATATACCCAGTCATTGTGTAAATTCTTTATCTTCGTTTTCACGATCACGACTACTTGACCTCATCTGCTTGACTCGCTGTTTTTGGGTCGAGTTTTCCGAATCTAATAACTTTGTCGAGTTAACCGGGTCGACTTGTGCTCGTCTAGTTAACTGATTCGAGTTTCACTTTTAAAACTGTTTTGTTTTTAACCGACTTCAAAAAAGGAGGAGGTTCTCAATTCGTCTGTATGTTTTTTTTTGTATGTTTGTTACGCGATATCTCCGTCAATTGTAAACGGATTTTGATGGTTCTTTTTTTGTTTGATAAGTCATGATTCAGAGGTGGTCCTATTCAGTGCTTCTCGAAAAATACACCAAAAACATAAAAAAATGACGAAATATTCATAGACGATGTATGCTTTTTCTTCAAGTTTCTGTTTTCCTTTTATAAGATTGTAAGTAGTCAAACATTGGGAGTCGACACACAATTGTTCTGAAAATATTGTTTACTAATCCACCATTTCTCCCTAGGTTGCCATCAATAGTATTCTCGCCAAGTGGGACCGAAGACGAGCGTCTGGACCGTGCCATGTCTGAACGCATCCAGCAGCTCAGCTGGGTCGGCGAGAGGCACCTGGAGTGCAAGCTGGACAGGAACAACGCCGAGTGTCGCCAGCTGCTGTACAAGGCCATCAGTGGTGAGCGTTACTTTTAGTATTAGTGTAAACCTTCAAACGCACGTGTTTAGAGACACAATAGAAAGACATAGCAGCCCGACAGCCGCATTTATGCTGGATCAGGTTAGGCTGGAAGCCGACACCAACATAATAGGGTATTACACTCTTTTTTAGGGTTCCGTAGTCAACTAGGAACCCTTATAGTTTCGCAATGTCTGTCTGTCTGTCCGTCCGTCCTCGCTTAATCTCTGTGACCGTTAGCACTAGAAAGCTGAAATTTGGTACCAATATGTATATCAACCACGCCGACAAAGTGGTAAAATAAAAATTGGAAAAAATGTTTTATTAGGGTAGCCCCCCTATATGTAAAGAGGGAAGTGATTTTTTTTTATATTTCAACCTTGACGTGTGATATATTGTTGGATAGGTATTTAAAAATGAATAGGGGTTTACTAAAATCAGTTTTTGATAATGTCAATAATACCGGAAATAATCGCTCCAAAAGGAAAAATTAAAGCGTCCCCCCCCCCTCTAACTTTTGACCCGTAGGTTTAAAAAATATGAAAAAAATCTGGAAAGTAGAACTTTATAAGTACTTTCTAGGAAAATTATTTTGAACTTGATAGAAAGAGCAGTTTTTGTACAAAAAAGACAAAAAGGCTGTACAAAATAATTTCTAAGTACTTAGTATGTGAACGTAACAAATAGCCTTTTTAACTTTTTAACACTTATTGTGACGGACGGGAAACTAGGGAACCCTACATTGAGCGTGACCCGACACGCTCTTGGCCGGGTTTTTTTTAAAGTATTTCAAATAACTCCTACAGTACTAAGAAACCACAAAAAAAATCAAAATTTTTATTTAAACGCTAAGTACCCTAAAAACGCTTTTAAAAATTGTATTTTCAAATTTCGCGCGGAAATTTCCAAAAACGGAAAACGCCGTGGGCGTGGTTTTGCTTTGGGGATATGACGTCCTTACGCCATGTAAGTAAACAAATGCGCTGTGACACTTTACATCATTATTATTGTTTTTATCTCAAAAATTAGTTACTCGAACAGTAGCTAATTTTTGAGATTTAGACCACTTACCGTTGGTGTGCGTTTCGGAATGCAAGAACACAAGTGTGAAAACATCGGAATAATTGTGAATTCTAGTGTTAACTGATTCAAATTTAAGAAAAATTTTAAAATTCCAACTATTACACCATAAAAACCCGTTTGTACTTTAGTAAATATCACTTTGATGTAAGTACCTATGTGCATTAGCCATCTAAAATATCTTTCACAATAACTTCCATGAAAAAGTATATTTTTATAATAAAGATCGTATTAGGAGGTTATAAATAAAACAAATAGTGACGTCTAGTTGACACTGTTGACAGTCGACAGCTGTCACTGTCTGTGGTTGCTATTTCGGTGTGTTCAAGAACAGATAAAAAAAACTGAAAACTTTGAATTGAATTTAAAAAAATATTTTCTAGTTTTATGAACTAAAACTAACACTGTTCGGCTGCTTTTTGCATAAGCCACCTCAATAATATATTTTTAGATTTTTTCTCTTATATACCCTACTAGCTTCTGCCCGCGGCTTCGCTCGCGTTAGAAAGAGACAAAAAGTAGCCTATGTTACTCTCCATCCCTTCAACTATGTCCACTTAAAAAATCACGTCAATCCATCGCTCCGTTTTGCCGTGAAAGAAAGACAAACAGACAGACAGACAGACAGACAGACAGACAGACAGACAGACACACTTTCCCATTTATAATATTAGTATGGATTAGAAAAAGACTAGGGAGATGATGATGGTGCATGACAGCCTAAGAAATAAACGACATGTAATTATATTAGTGCAGGAATAATTGCCCTCCTCTTCCTCAGAGCTGCTGGGCATGGATAGCGCGCTGTCGCCGGGCGACAAGTTGTCGCGCGTGCGACGTTGTTGTCGCCACGTGCTGCGTCTGTGCGGCGCCGCGCCCGCCTCCGCTGATGACTTGCTGCCTGCGCTTATATTCACTGTGAGTGTTGTTGGTTTTTTTACTTTTAGGGAATTAATGTCACTTTCTTGCCATTATTTTTGTCACTTAGTTACATATCAAGCGACGAAATGTCTGTAACGAAATGACGAAGTCCCAAAATGTCAAAATGTCGAATGATAAAGTGGTGAGTGATGTTCACTTTGACATTTCGCCATTTTGCCCTAATGTCAAAGTGAACAATGACAAAAGAAAGACATAGCAAAATGATAGTGTCAAAATGTTATAGCGATGAAACCCCATAATTTAAGATTTTATTTCGCTCTCTTTTTAATAAATTTATTAAACTACTTTAAGTAAAAAAATATCAATTTAAGACCCTAAATTAATCAACTTCCCCTACCCTAAATTAATCAACTTCCCCTTCCCTCCGGACCTCTGAGTAGCTCAGACGTGTTTATACTAAAATATCGTTCTCTGCATTTAAAAAACAAAATAAATCAAATTTCACTTCAAAAATCGAAACAAAAAATAGGAGTGCATAAACAACGAAGAGGTCTGCGCGTTCGCCGCCACTTCTACGATACTACGCACCCTGCGCCTGAGTGAGTGAGCTCAAATCAATTAACTCATTAACGACCTGTCCGGTGCGTAACTTCACACATCTGCCTAATTCAAACTCCTTGGAGAATTTGCACGTGTGCGTGCATCGTACGTAAACGCCAAAGGAGACAGCACTATCTTGTGAAGAGCCAACACGGGGGTCATATTATACTGGACGGAAAACAAATTTGTAGGGAAACGTCGATTGCGACCAGCGTAAGCTGAGCTCTCCACAACATCAATAGGTACGTGTGTCTTTGACCTCTTACAAATTGCTGCTCGCCTGGTACCTGATCTCTGGTACAATACAATATGCCCCTCCAACGCTCGCCGCCCCTACCGCAGCCCACACCGACGACTCCTACAACTCTCTTCAGCACCCCGCAGCCACTTTATACGCCTCATTGCTCCTCGGAACCTAACTTAAATTCAAGCATGAGTTCTCCTACCGGTAACATGTCACCTTCTATTACCTTTCGTAATGTCAAACGTAAACGCGCTGATGATGAGGTGGAAAGCCTATCTACTTTTATGACGGACCTCAGGGTTATGTTTAACGACCTTAAGCAGCAGCAGGAGGACAAATACAACATGTTATGTTCTAAAATGGATGAACTGCGAGTTACTTTTGATATGATGAGCGAGAAATTAAACAATCTGACTTCACGAGTTGAGCATTTAGAATCGGAGCGTAGAGAAACTATGTCCTACATTTCTACTTTAGAAACTAAATTAGAAAACTTTGAGCAAGGTTCCAGATCAACCTGCGTGGAAATACGCAACATTCCGGTTGACAAAACTGAAAACAAGAATACATTATTGAAAACCGTTTTGGACACTAGCAAATTAATTAAATGTGAAATGAATTCTTACGACGTAAAAGACATCTTCCGAATAAAATCCAAAGATCCGGCCCATAAAACTATGATAGTAAATTTCACCACCGTTCTTCGTAAAGAAGAATTCCTAGAGAAGTACCGAAAGCATAATTTGAATAGCTATAAGTTAACCACTGAGCACCTTAAAATTGGTGGCCCTGCGAAACCAATTTTTATTTCAGAGAACCTGTCAGCACGTAACAAAAGACTGTTCTTCTTGGCTCGTGACGCGGCCAATACCAATAATTACAAGTTCTGTTGGGTCAAACACGGCAAGATATTTGTCCGCGAAAAAGAGGGAAGCAGGCATATCCACGTGAAAACCGAAGCGGACCTCTCATTACTTGCGAAAACTATAATATGACTAGCTCTTATTGCTGTATTTTGTTGGAGATTGTTGTTTATCCCTCATCATTTAATGCACTATTGTATAATAATATGTTTAACTTGTTCAGTATTTAAAGTCAGTTATACACTTTTTGTCATTTGCATGTCTTATATGTATACTCTAAAATTAGTAAATACGCCACTTATCTTCATATGTTACCTTTTATATTTCAATACATACACACACAACTACTTACACTCACTTTACACATTACGGAAGAAGTTTTCTGTGCAAATGGAATACTTTGATGTTTATTGTACTATGTTTAGTCCGTTCGTAATACGCTATATTATGTACTACAAATCAAATCACCTGTTTGTTCTTAGTCTTGATTATTATGAATGACAATGAAAAAATAATAGATGATATAGAACACCTTTCAACTTCAGCATCACATCTATGTTGTCCGGAACAAGTTGGCTCATACCTACGTAGCGTTAGTCATGGCCTAAAAATTTTCCACGTTAATATCAGAAGCATAGGCTGCACGGCAAATTTTAACAACCTCTTGATATTGCTGCAACGAATAAACATACCACTTGACATAGTGGTATTATCGGAATGTTGGTTACGTAAATGTCCACATTTCCCCTCCATTCCGGGTTTTGTGTCTAATTACTCTGATCACTCTAACCAGAATGATGGGGTTGTGGTATATACCAAAGTGGAGTTACAGTTCCTTTTGGAAAAACCTATACTGATAGATGCAAACTGTTTAGTATTTAAGTTTAAAAACGAGGTGGCGCTCATTACTGTTTATAGGTCACCTTCGACAAGAAATATTCAGAACTTTATTACCAGTCTAGACATAATTCTCAACTCACTTAATACCTTCAGAACTGTAATTTTGGTTGGAGATATCAATATAAACATATCCCCAAACACGGATGATTCGAACTCGGACATATACCTCAATGCTCTTGCATCGCATGCCATGCTACCTGCACATGTTTTCCCGACACGTAACGATAGTTGCATTGACCACGTGGTGCTAAAGTCGAATAAACCGGCTATTACCTTAGTTCTTGACTCTCTAATTACTGACCATGCTCCTATTGTAGTTTTATGTAATATAAAACTAAATATCCCTAAATCACCCTCCCGCTATCGTCGTGTAGACGTTAATGCTTGCGTTTTGGATATTGAGAAAGTTGATTGTGCTCCCGTTACGAACTGTCAAGATTCTGAAACTGCTGCTTCTATTTTGGTCGAACTTGTATCCTCAGTTGTTGATAAAAATAGTCGTGATTCTGTTGTCCCGAACCGAAAGCGCATAATTAAGCCATGGATCACACCTGGGCTGCTTAAATGTATTCGGAATCGTGATAACATGTACCGCAAAATGAAGAAAGATGCTGACAATAATATTCTGAAAATAACCTATAATCGATATAAAAATTACTGCAACAACCTATTAAAGAAAGTTAAACGAGAATATGAACGACATGAATTTGAAAAACATCGTAAAAACCCGAAAGCTACTTGGAATCTCATTAAAACTATCTCCAATCTTCAAAAGAAAGAGACCTCTGTCGGTGAATTATTATCCATAACCCCAGATCCAACTCAATCACTTGACTCTGTCAATGATTTTTTCGCAAACGTGGGAACAAAACTGGCGTCCAAAATCCTTAACTCACCAAACTTTAATCTGAATCATATCAATACCCTAGACTCTGGCACTTCAGATATCCTGCGTAACTCAATGGCCATTTTGAGCACGGACAACGAAGAGATAGATTGTCTTATTCGTGGCTTACGATTATCTAGTGCTACGGGTTGGGACGGTATCCCCGCAACTGTAATCTACAGTGCCCGAAGCACTCTTGTTCCAGTTATCTGCCATGTCTTCAACCTTGTCCTTACAACTGGAACATTCCCTAAGGTGTTCAAAAAGGCCGTTGTGCACCCTATTCACAAGAGCGGAGACAGAGACAGTGTCAACAACTACAGACCTATATCTGTACTATCTATTCTAGCTAAGCTCCTCGAAAAAGTATTAAACAAGCGTCTCTTGGATTACATTAACTCTAATAATATTCTCGCTACTAATCAATATGGTTTCAGATCAGGCAAAAACACAGAGGGTGCGATACTAGATTTAATGGACACAGTAACTCAAAATCTTAATAACAAGGATAAATCTTTAGCTATCTTTCTTGATCTTTCTAAAGCATTTGACACTGTCTCTGTCCCACTTCTACTCAGTAAATTGGAAAAGATTGGTGTAAGAGGCCTACCGCTCTGTCTGTTTAAGAGTTACCTTAGTGGACGCTCGCAATTCGTCAGTATTAACAATATCTCCAGTAAGGAAGCATCCCTCACCTACGGAGTTCCGCAAGGCAGTGTCTTAGGACCCACCCTTTTTCTGGTTTACATTAACGAGCTCTGTAAACTTGAACTTAGATACTCCAAAGTACTTTCTTACGCTGATGACACTGTTATCCTGGTTCATGGTTGTGACTGGAATGAGGTGCGGACTAACGCAGAGTCAGCCTTGCAAGTTACTATGCAATGGCTCACACATAATTTGCTCACTCTGAACCTGGATAAAACCAAATTCATCACCTTCAGCCCACGGAAAACTTCACAACCAGCCCCGCCTTTCCGCCTGACTGCCCATTCATGCCATACAATGAGAACAGCTACTTGTGGTTGTCCTGAAGTTACGCGCACAGATTCCATAAAATATCTTGGTGTCTGGGTAGACAGCACGTTGTCATGGAGTGTGCAAATCAATTCGCTTGTGTCTAGGGTAAGAAAATTAATTTTCGTTTTTAAAAAACTTAGGTCCTCCGCCGATTTTTCTATCCTTAGAACTGTGTACTTTGCGCTTGCCCACTCCATTTTAACGTATTGTATTTCGGTTTGGGGTGGTGCTGGTAAGTGTATTTTGCTGCGTTTAGAGAGGGCGCAGAGGGCTGTCCTCAAGGTAATGGCCTTTAAACCCTATCGCTTCCCTACCCGCGAACTATACATGCTGTGGAAGCTACCTACGGTAAGGCACTCTTTTGTGCTAAGTACAGTATTGCGGAAACATTTAACCCTGCCTTTTGACCCTGACCTTACAAGGAAGAAACGAAGATCTGATAGAGTCTGTCCTACATCAAGTGTCAAACTGGAAATTTGCCGCCGGCAGTCTGTTTTCTGTAGTCCTGTGCTTTATAATAGAATAAATAAAAAGCTTAATATCTACCCATGTACTTTTCGGGATTGCAAATAAATAATTGATGAATGGCTCCATACACTAACATATGAGGAATTGGAAACGTTTGTCAAAACATAAAATTCTTTCTTCCGTATACATGCACACCAAATACACGTAGCGTAGAGTGTGCTTGTGGGGAGGTCCCACAAGCACATCCTATACTTACACCCTACAGACACGCACTACACTCACACAGAACACTCCCGCATGCACTATTTAATTAATTACAGCCTGCTTTATTTTTATATTTGTTTTCATATTATCTAAAATTTGGAACGCTGTGTCTCTCCTGGAGGTGGGCGTTAATAGCTGCGACACAGTTTTATAACTAATGTAGCTATTTACGTACGCAAATAATTTGTAATATGTGTTTTTGTTCCAATAAAGATTATTATTATTATTATTCCATTCATTTAATCATGTAACATATAATTTACATTTTTAAATATCAATATAAAAAAAACATTTAAAAATATAAAAAATAGTAGCCCACCGGCATCGGGAACAGGGTCCAAGCTACCGGTGGTCAGGGCTCTAGAGAGAGGAACCTCCGGACAATGCGCGCCGTGTCCAGGAGTACTGCTTTCTGCACCAGACCCTTGATCCAGCTGCCCAACGAGAGCCTCCTCAGATGTTGGTCGAGGCTCTTCGCTATTACGCCGTTGGCCGTCACGACTATCGGCACAATGATTGCTGAATCCACATCCCACATGTCAACAACCTCGCGAGCTAAGTCAAGATATTTGTTCTGCTTATCTTTCTCAGCCTTCACGAGGTTCTCGTCATGCGGGACAGCAATATCAACAATCATTGCGCGACGCTCTAATCGATCTATTACCACTATATCAGGTTTATTGGCAACAATAGTCCTGTCGGTGATAACAGATCGATCCCAGTACAGTGTGATATCGCCATTATCAAGAACTGGGTCGGGCACATACCGGTAGTATGGCACCTCCGATTCCACAAGACTGTATTTCAGAGCAAGTTGCTGATGAATAATCCTGGCTACAAGATTGTGTCTGTGCAAATAGTCTCCGTTAGCCAGACTAGAACACCCAGAAATAATGTGACGTATCGATTCTCCGGGACGGTGGCATGCCCGACAGATGTCAACCGTACCGTCCTTCACAATATATTTCCGATAGTTTTTAGTCATCATAACTTCGTCCATTATTGCACAGACAAAACCTTCGGTTTCTCCAAAGAGGTCACCAAAACGCAGCCAAGATACGGACGCTAGGAAATCTACATCGGGCCCATGTAGGACCCGGTAAAAGCGTCCGTGAAGCTCCTTGCTCTGCCATACAGTCCTGCGGTCGTTAGTGTCCAGTACCACAGGTTTGCGCCAGTTCTCGCTCGCTAAGGAGAGCGGGGTGAAGCCCTTGTCCACCGAAACTACATCCCGATGCATCCCCACGGTAGCCGATAGGAAATACTCCCTGAGACTGCATATCTCACGGTTGTGCAGGGTCTTGGCGTTTAAGAAACCTCGACCACCGCACTTCCGTGGGATATACAACCTCATCACCGACGACCGTGGGTGATGCATTCGGTTTGCAGTCAGAAGACTGCGGACCCTCCTATCCAAGGCGTCTAGTTCGGTCTGAGTCCATTTGAGTATGCCGAAAGAGTACATCAGAACCGGCATGACCCAACCGTTGAAGGCGCGCACCTTGTTCCCGCCTGATAAAAGACTTTTCAGAACTTTATTCAGGCGGCCAAAAAAGCGCTCCCTCAACGTTTGTTTCATGTCGGCAGCATTGATGCCCAACGCTTCCGACATACCCAAATATTTGTAGGTTTCGGTTGAACAGAGAGACCTAAGTTGTATGGAATCCGAAAGTTGGGTTCCCGCGGATTCCACAATCTCCCCTCGCTTTACATGCATGACTGCACATTTGTCGACACCAAATTCCATCCTGATGGCGCTACTGAAAGTTTCTGTTACCTTCAGTAGCTTCATCAGTTGTAAATCGGTGGGGGCAAAGAGTTTCAGATCATCCATGTAAAGGAGATGAGATATAACCTGACCGCCTCTGCGCAACCGATAGCCTAGACCTGAACCCTCCAGCAATGTGCTTAGAGGGTTCAGGGCCAAACAGAACCACAATGGACTCAGACTATCGCCCTGAAATATGCCTCGCTCGATCCTTATCGGTTCGCTGTTCTCTTGAATGTGCCGACACCCTGGATAGTGAAGGACCGTCCTCCATTGCCCCATACACGACTCCAGGAAGGTGCGCAGAGTTGCATCTACTTTGTACAGCTCTAACACCCTCATGAGCCATGTATGTGGCACAGAATCATAGGCCTTCTTGTAATCTATCCAGCATATCGACAAATTCTTCCGAGAACGGCGAACTTGCTGACTAATGGCCATATCAATGAGGAGCAGCTCCTTAGTACCACGGAACCCTGTCCTACATCCATTCTGAGAGGCAGACATGACAGAATTATTCTCAATATGGTTGTTAATTTTACCTCTCAAAATGGATGTAAGAACCTTATAAACCGTCGGTAAACACGTAATCGGTCTATAGTTTTTGGGTTCCATGGTACTACCTGATTTATGGAGCAGGTGGGTTATTCCAGTTGTCAGAAACTGGGGCAACGATCCAGACTCTAAGGCTGACTGGAACTGAGACGCTAAGCAAACGTGCGAACTGTGAAGCCATTTGATCCAGTAGTTGTGCAGCCCATCCGGTCCTGGAGATTTCCAATTAGGTAAGGAACGGACTGCACAAGCTACGTCTTGGGGGCCGATAGTAATTGCCCCCATTTCTGGTATTGGCTCGCACGCTCGCTCAACATCCCGAATCCAGTCGCCCTCAGCGTGACCGACGGGCACCGACCAGATGCTGCGCCAGAACGAAGACATAGCGTCATCATCCGGCAGGCGCACATCGGTCACACCTTGGTCCGGTCGCTCCCAAGCCCTGTAAACCCACCTTTCGTTGCTCTGGAATGTGCGATTCTGAGTGTACCGCTCAACTCTCCGCCTGTACCGACGAATACGGTTTGCCCATGCACAGATCTTCTGCTTCAGGAAGTCGATACGCTCTGTGACGCCGGCCAAATAATCTTGGGGACTAATGTTAGTCCCCGAGAAAGCCCGCCTCACAAAGCGCATCACTCTAGGGCGTGTATTGCCCTCCCTGAAGCAGATAAGCTTGCCGATGAGTGCTCTAGCCTCACCAATACGGCGCTCGATTCTGCACTGCCACGTTGGTACAGCTGATTTTGGCCGTGTGGTTACGTCATTATTGGGAAATTTGACGTTAGCCACACGACACGCTGCTACAGCTGCGCAATACAGAATCGAGTGGGTATCAGCGAGGTCTTCGCTGCCATCAAAATAACTTGACAGCAGCGAATCCAAAGCACACACCAGCGCCATGTTTTTCTTGTGCATGGGCAAACGAGGTAATCGCGGTCTAAGCTCGGGCGGTGTAGAGCGATATTCCCGGCACGCACACTCCAAAGCACTCCTCAATTTATCACTGAACTGGGTACTCACGGATATAGGCCTA
This sequence comes from Athetis lepigone, assembly GCA_033675125.1. NCBI lineage: Eukaryota > Metazoa > Arthropoda > Insecta > Lepidoptera > Noctuidae > Athetis > Athetis lepigone. The sequence goes on along the minus strand of CM066239.1, from coordinate 18,953,732 downwards.
TCATCATCCATCCCACCAGCGCAGAGCGGTCGCGTCAAACCACTACCTAAATTTTGCGGCTGCACGGCGACCGCATCCACTGGCGAAGCAGGCGTGACAGGACTACTCCGTGACTCGAGACGTAGTCGATCAAGCACCGTGTCATCCAACATATGATTACGCTGGATGACACGCACCTGATCCGACAGTCGCTGAGCCGTAGCATTGACAGCCGGTTCAAGCATCTGGAACAGAGAGAGCATCCGACCACGGTACGCAGTCATGTTACTTCCCCCCTCTGTAGCCCCAAAGTATGCGCGCATAACATTTTCATTAATGGACTGGGTCCATTTCATGCGCGCACTTCCACCGGGAGCGGGGACCCTATCAGAGGCCGATGGGCCTCGAAGTCCCAAGCCCCCCGGCAGCCGGCGACCTCCCCGCCGACGTACAGGTGGTGGCGACGTCGGCGGAGAGAAGTACTCGTCGCTCGAGCTCGACGCAACTGCCACGGCCGGTGTCACAGCGCTCACGGTAGGGCTGGATTCCGGCGGCGGCGAGGCGGAGCTGAGCGGCGGGTCCGGAGGTGTTGGGCGTGCTGTTTTACGTGCTGCGGCTCTTGTTAACATCTCAGTTTATTCCTTTTATTCCATTTTATTTATTTGTATGTAACATTGAGTTACGTGACATATGTCACCAATTCCAGTTTTCATATTTCTTCGTAAAATCATTTTGTTGTTTGTTATAACAATAAAGGTTTTATATTTATTGATATTCGGGTTTGTTCGTGCTATGGTTATTTTAGTTGTGGATATTTTCTGTATTTTTTTGTAGTGAAACAAAACTCGGGAATAGAAAATTGTGACTTTGACGTTTGGTGTTGCCGCTATTTATTATTATTATTATTATTAACTGTGAGACTCGTTTTATAAGCTGTCATATGCGTTGTTGTATTCTTTACTTAATAAAGTTGAATTAGCTATTTAAATAATTTAGCAAAGCATATTAAAATATTTTAAAATTGAAACAGATATTTATTAAATCGAAAACAAATATTTAACAATACTATACTTGCCATAGTTATAATATCCAACTAATAATTCATCCATAATCAGGTGCTGAAGGCGAACCCGCCTCGCCTCGTGAGCAACATCAACTTCGTGACGCGCTTCTGTAACGCACAGCGACTCATGACCGGCGAGGGAGGATACTACTTCACTAACCTTGTGAGTACATGTGTCTCTTACAACTTCGTGACGCGCTTCTGTAACGCACAGCGACTCATGACCGGCGAGGGAGGATACTACTTCACTAACCTTGTGAGTACATGTGTCTCTTACAACTTCGTGACGCGCTTCTGTAACGCACAGCGACTCATGACCGGCGAGGGAGGATACTACTTCACTAACCTTGTGAGTACATGTGTCTCTTACAACTTCGTGACGCGCTTCTGTAACGCACAGCGACTCATGACCGGCGAGGGAGGATACTACTTCACTAACCTTGTGAGTACATGTGTCTCTTACAACTTCGTGACGCGCTTCTGTAACGCACAGCGACTCATGACCGGCGAGGGAGGATACTACTTCACTAACCTTGTGAGTACATGTGTCTCTTACAACTTCGTGACGCGCTTCTGTAACGCACAGCGACTCATGACCGGCGAGGGAGGATACTACTTTACTAACCTTGTGAGTACATGTTCTTAATCATGTAGTGGCCCCACTAGTGGGTATTGTTACATATTTTTCTGGAGGGGATTTCTGGAAAAACAAAACAATCCTCGCTGGTGGGGATATATTCTGGAATAAATCCGTATGAGTTATTTCATTAGTAAGTACACTATGTTGTTGGTCGCGCTCGCCACCAACTAAATCTGGTAGTAGTAGCCTGGTATCAACCAGGTATAATAACGCTAAAATCAAGGTTTTCATATGTTTTTAGGGTTCCGTACCTCAAAAGGTAAAAACGGAACCCTTATAGGATCACTTTGTTGTCCGTCTGTCCGTCCGTCCGTCTGTCAAGACCCTTTTTCTCAGAAACGCTTCGAGATATCAAGCTGAAATTAATATCACATACTCAGGTCTGCTATCTCTCAAAGCAGTGAAAAAATCAAGTTTCTAAATCAACGCAATAAACAGATACGGCGGTTTACATTGCATATTTAGACATTTGCAAGGAAATCAAAACCTATAGAGTACTTCCCATTGACCAAGAATCATGAAATTTGGCAAGAAGCAAGGTCATGTAGCACACGTAAAGGAAAAACTCCGAAAACCGTAAATTTGTAGTTAGTTCACGTCAGGCGTCCGTCTGTCCGTTCGTCTGTCAGGAACCTTTTTCTCAGGAACGCGTCGAGATATCAAGCTGAAACTAATAGCACATACTCAGGTCTGCTATCTCTCAAAGCAGTGAAAAAAACAAGTTTCTAAATCAACACAATAGAAAGATACGGCGGTTTATATTGCATATTTAAACATTTTCAAGGGAATCAAAACTCAAAACCTATAGGGTACTTCCCATTGACCTAGAATCGTGAAATTTGGCAAGAAACAAGGTCATGTAGCACAAGTAAAGGGAAAACTCCAAAAACCGTAAATTTGTAGTTAGTTCACGTCAGGCGTCCGTCTGTCCGTCCGTCTGTCAAGAACCTTTTTCTTAGAAACGCGCCGAGATATCAAGCTGAAATTAATATCACATACTCAGGTCTGCTATCTCTTAAAGCAGTGAAAAAATCAAGTCTCTAAATCAACGCAATAAAAAGATACGACGGTTTATATTCCATATTTAGACATTTTTAAGGGAATCAAAACTCGAAACCTATAGGGTACTTCCCATTGACCAAGAATCATGAAATTTGGCAAGAAGCAAGGTCATGTAGCACAAGTAAAGGAAAAACTCTGAAAACCGTAAATTTGTAGTTAGTTCACATCCGTCCGTCCTCCCGTTCGTCCGTCTGTCAAGACCCTTTTTCTCAGAAACGCGTCGAGATATCAAGCTGAAATTAATATCACATACTCAGGTCTGCTGTCTCTTAAGGCAGTGAAAAAATCAAGTTTCTAAATCAACGCAATAAAAAGATACGGCGGCTTATACTGCATATTTAGACATTTTCATGGGAATCAAAACTCAAAACCTAATAGGCTACTTCCCATTGACCTAGAATCGTGAAATTTGGCAAGAAGCAAGGTCATGTAGCACAAGTAAAGGGAAAACTCCGAAAACCGTAAATTTGTAGTTATTTCACTAAAAAACAAATTAACGGAACCCTCGTTGCGCGAGTCCAACTCGCATTTGACCGGTTTTTTTATATAATTTAGAGTCAGCCGCTTGGATAATTTTATTTGCAGTTAAGCTTAGTTTATTTATTTACTGTAGTACTGCAGATCTGGTGGCCTACCATGACGTCTTATAGCGAGAGTAGTTCCGCCGAAGGAAAGAGACAGAGCTATACAAGTCGTCTAGCGCCATTTCGTTCCCTCAGCGAAACTACTCAAACTCAAGATGATGATTTAAGATGTTATGGTAGGCGCCCTGGAGTTCATTTTCAGTAGGCATTCCACAATGGATCCACTACCTAAAGACAATATTTCCTACAGTCCTAGTCACTAGAATCCATTAGAAGTTTGACAATAATTCTATTTTCTTGCAGTGTTGCGCAGTGTCCTTCATAGAGAACCTGACGGCCGAGTCTCTGAACATGGACAAGAAAGAGTTCGATTGTTACATGGCCATGCCGGCTTCCATCGGCGGCAGTGCTTGGGTAAATACATCTCTATTATTTTGTAAATAATACCGCTTTTTGTATGAACTTGTTTGCGATGACTCTTTAAATTGTGAAAGGTATATTTTTTGTTTAAGAAATCACCGGACTTTCTTAGATTGCATAGACTTAAAAGCGTAACATTGATTTTGTCTCCGTACGGTCTAAAATATCAGCTTATTCATTGAATGATCACATAGTTTCTCCTCCCTCCTGCTGCATTTGTTTTGATAGGGTTGTGGGGACACTTATCGAACCATATACGAACTATTAGTAACATATTCCAGCTCGGTAGGTACATATAAAGTGTTCTTCACTTTTAATCCGTACTAATATTATAAGTGGGAAAGTAACTCTGTCTGTCTCTTCTTCACGCCTAAACCACTGAACCGATTTGAATAAAATTTAGTACACATATAGTCTGGGACCTGAAAAAGGACAGGATGGTTTTCATCCCGGAAATCCCTCGGGAACGGGAACTATTATTCCACATGGACGATGTCGCGGGCAAAAGCTAGTTAACCTTATTATCTATAAGGTTATGGATAACGTAAATGTCCTCCCCCTTTCATCCCATTCCTCATACTCCTAAAAAGTGACTTCAACTTTCAACCTTAATTTCATAACAATAACAGTCACAATCCCCCCCAGGCCGCAGCACTGTCCCTGTGCGGCGCGGCGCGCGAGGCGCACGAACAGCGCTCGCTGGCGCACTCGCTGCGCGCGCACACCCGACACATTCACGAGCGCGCCGACCTACTCGCCGCCAACGCGCTCAGCTTTGAGGTAACGTACTTACAGGTCAATTTTAATTTTCTAACGGCCATTTTCAAATTCGTGATGGGATATTTTACATCATCCGGGGTTGCGGAATGTTTATAATAGTTACCGTGACCCCGTAACATAAAGGGCAACCGAAGGAACATGAGTGGATTTTAGTCAGTAAAAGTCTGACACGAAGGACGGGAGCAGTCATTTGATAATTTCCCACTCCCCAAAAAAAATTTTTTTTTTTTTTATTACATATGGGCTTGCTCTTGGTCCCAGACTAGCCCGAGGGCATAGACGGGGCCTACGATGGAGCGAGCTCACCCAAAAGATGCCTATGCACTCGTCTCTTGAATACATCCGGGTTATATGTATTTGGGAACACAGACGCCGGCAGCATCTATTACAATAATCTATTATTTTTTAATTTCACTAGTATATAAAACGCAAGCCACTTGTTTGTCACGTATTAGTGTCATTATCCTATAGAGCATGCGCCGAATGTCACGTATTTGTGGCATTATCCTAGAATAAGTGGGCGTTCAAATGTCACGTATATGTGACAATAAGGTTCATAAGGTTAAAGTTCTCCATATCTAAGAATATACCTTTGTAGGTCAATTACTTTACAAGCGTATGTCGCTGGTGAAGAAGTGCATCACAATAATTATAGAAATACTAGCTGACCCGACAGACGTTGTCCTGTCAACTATGAATATTGAATTCGAATTGACATACTATCTACCTACTACCTACCTACTACCTACTAACACTTGAACTTTATGGTATGGTGTTAAAGCTCAAATTGACTCTACGTTTTAGTTAGAAAACGTTTGTATGGGAAAAAGAAAAGGGCTGTTTTTAGGGCTTTCCCGACAATTATTCGTTTTTTTTTCGCCGTATAAACCATCCTTGAACTACAACGAACATTTAAAAAAAAAATCAGCCAAATCGGTCAAGCCGTTTTCATGCCAAGTCGTGACAACGGAAAACGGGTTTCATTTTTATATATATAGAAATATTATTGGCCTGACATTGCGACGATCCTAATGTCATTTGTATGTGGAAGTGTAGCGTATAGTACCTTATCGCAGTCTGTGGGAAGTCGCGTCATAGTATTTCCCCGCGATATCTTTCCAAAGCTGCGTAATTTGCGGTTACTTTTAATTTATTAGGAATTACCGTAATTAATAATTTAATTTGAATTGGTTTTTGTGTTCAGATACTTTCCTTTTTATGATTTTTGTTTAATGAGGAAATTGATAATATTTTTTATCTTCGTATGATCAAACGATGTCGTCAATGTTTTTGATTTGTTATTGAATTTGATTATCATCCTCTCATAGCAACATTAGGTATTTTTACTGAGTTATGAGGAAAATGTAATACAGTTTATGAACTATTTCAATAAAATGATAATGTAGAGATAATATAATATACTATAATAGTTTTATTTTATATTCACAGGAGCAAATCGCCAAAAAAGTACAAGACGTCCTAGCGAAGACGCCGTTAGAAATAAAACCACGTCGTGAGTTACCACGCATCGGGAAGTTCAAGGAAATAAGTACCGCTCCACTCATCGACTTAACCACCATACACGCCCATGAAGAGCCCCAACCCCCCGCAGAGCCCAAGCTAGAGCCTCAGCTAGCGCCCCAACCAGGACCTGCTCACGAACCAAACATCACCATACAACCCTCAGAAAACGAGCCAAAACTCAACATCTTAGGATTCGAAGTCATCGACAGACAATCCCCATCGAAATCACCACAGAACCTCGACCAAACGTGGGACTTGAAACAGACCAGCTCACTGGAACTGCTCACTCCGTCACCGCTAGGCTTCACACCCTTCGACTCACGCTCCATCGACGAACTGATGACCCCAGATGATTTTGGAGCAGACCAACTGCCTCCAGGGTTGAGTAACATCAACTACGATATAGATTTGTCAGACTTTAGTGGAGATAACAGCATAGCCGAGGACGCGCCTAAGTCGGACCCTAAGGACCCCTTCAGTCCAGAAGCATTGAAGAAACAGACATTCGATCCCTTCGCACCACAAACGTCAAGAGGATTCGAAACAGCCCTGGACTCATTTGACGAGTTTAGTTTTGTTGATCAACGGAAGCAGGAAACTGATCCGTTTGAGGTTGTACATAGAGGTCAAGATCCTTTCAGCCCAGTAGACTTAGCCAAAGACCCGTTTTTCAGTCCGCCAAAGCAGTCGACCTCTATCTTAGATGATAATGATTCTCCGACCACTGCTTGTCTCCTACCGTCGCCAATGCAACCACAGAATAGCGGGAAACCAACTTAGTTGATCCTTATCAAGAGATGAATTAGATCTATAAACCAAATTGGTTGGTGCTAAAGTTGAAAGTCTATTATTGATTTATTCTTGTTTATTATTTATTTAAAACATAAGTTTAATGTGTCCCAGTCGAAGTAATAAATGGCGTGACGGAAATATTTGTAGTCTTTTCATTTATCCAAGTCCCTTTTGAGTTTGTGTGTGAATATAAACTATAAACATATAGATGACATAAATACATTATACTCCATTTAATATAACATTAGAAAAATATTGTTACAACACTTGTTACTATATTGTTAGCTTACAATAAGCTATGTTATTACATTAAAATACAATACAGAATATACCTATGCCATACAAAAAATATCAGTCAAAATGCAGTGATTTCAATAATGTTACAAAAATACGTATATATATACCTATATATTTTTCTAATGCTTTATCAAATCGAGTACATGTCTAATGCTATGATAGGTGCACAATCAAAACTACAATGTACATTACAAAATTTATTTCAACTAGAATTTCTCATAAAACTTTTATCAGTTTATTCTTAGTTATAGAATATAGAAGAGATTTAAATAATAAAAGTTACGGCCTACGTCGCTCGGCGCAACAGATGCAGTGATTTATATGAGGCAATTAAATCTACACAATTAAGTAACGGTTGGTATAAATAATGAAGCTAACACTAACGAATTACAGATACTTAAAATATTCATTAACCATAACAGTCACGACGTACAAAACAATATATTTCTGGTAATATTGAGCTATTGTTCTAATAAAACAAAGTTAAGAGTTGCACTACACTTATTCAACTCTGTACAGCTTTTTATCCATAGAAAATACCAGTTTAATATGGAGATGCGTCTGGTACGCATCTATTTAGTTTTTTACATCTGGGGGGCTTATGGCCACTTCTCATATTATGAATTACATTGCAAATCACAATAATTTTTTGCAAAAAAAAAACAGACTCCTCGATTTCGGCATGATAACATCATCAGATCCTGGACCTGATGACAATGGGACCATTTGGGAAGTCTACCTTATCAAACAAAAAAGAATTGTTCAAATTGGTTGGTAAACTACGGATATATGCGCGAACAAACATTAAAAAAAATACAAACATCCGAATTGAGAACCTCCTCCTTTTTTTAGAAGTCGGTTAAAAATGGCCCTGTCTAGTTTGGAATTTTTATTTTAGTTATCAACAAGTGGTAATTTTAATATACATGTGCTGGTAAAGTGGCATTTTTGGCACACTTGCAATACAAAACTGTTTTAAGTAGATACCTAAAACAAACCTGAATAAGTGTAGTCTCTTAGGATGAAGCTACATGCACTGGCAAGCAAATACTTAGCCATCAATTTTATAATCTTTCCTTGTAAACACAGAAACTTGGCAAGTACTTTAACGAGTACTCCAAAGTATCCTGAGTTCTGGAATGTAATCTTTATTCGGCATAGCAAACTGAATGACACCAATACTCCTTACTATCCTTTAACAAGTTGAAAATTAATTTGAAAAACATGTATTGTAGGGAAAAGCTTACACTAAGGTGTGCTAATTATTTGCTTTCCAGCGAGTACTGTATAAAGTAGGTATGCTAACTTAAAATTAAAATCAAAGATGGTATGATGAGTGTTGTAAGGATAAAACATTTCAATCTCCAAGAATGTAAGAGGGTAAGAGTAAATCTGCATATGCTCAAGCTGTTTTTATTCAATTCCATAGAGAACTTAAATTCTGTTAATTTAAAGTTCTAAATTCTGTGTAAGATACATTACTTGGTTGTTTATTATCATACATAGTAAGGAAAAGGCTATGATGATAGAGAGCAATGAATAAAAACTGCTTAAGCTTAATTGCAGCAGCTTGTGTTGATCGAAAATCTATTTTATAAGGCAGTAACTGCTCTGTAAGTATAGTAGAAAATTTCAAAAATAATTTAAAAATAAATTTGAATGTACCCAAAAATTTTGATTAAACTGTTTTCTAAATGCATGTGATTGAGACAGTTCCTTTCATATAAATATAAATTGTAAGTATATATTTTATGAGAAGGATAAATTCAAAATAATTATTCAGTGTTTTTGTTTTTGCAAATTTCAGACTTTACATAAAGCATCCTTGGTATAAAGCTTATGTAAGATCAAAACAGTTCCATTAACACCAAAGTTTAGAATATTGTTGAAATGTTTGCACATTGTTCAACATGAAAAATCTAGTTAACACTGGCATTGAAACCGTTGTTTGCGCAAATGCAAAATGCTGCACCTACGTAACAGCTTCACGTGAAACACTTACGATCTGCAATGTGCGACCGCATTGCGTACAAGTGGCCTAGGTGTCATTTAGCTGACAGGCAAACTTATAACTCATATGAAGCCACACCACTCACTCTTAACATAAAATGTTTATGTTCCTATATATATACAAATGATTATAATATTATGTTAGTACAAATTTGTTCAATGTTTGGAATAAAATAATCACTTTCTCATGCGAGATGTCATAATTTTCTTTTAAAACTATGCTGACAAGGCAATTCTAAAGTGAATAATTATTCACTCGGGAGAATTTAAAACTTTCCACTACTTAAACACTAAAGTTGAACACACATTTACAAAGTAATGAGATAAAAAAAACATTATTTTTGGCTCACTTTGATGTTGATTATTTGATAAATTCAATACAAAACATGTCAGGTCAAAATTACATCATAAACACCACAAACTGTAACAAAAATATGGATTCATTTTAATTGCAATATATGTCTATGTTCTTTACTATATTATATTATGTATATCATTACTACTAGATCATGGTTAAAACTCCATTGACTTGAAAACATAATTAGATTATCATTAACAGCCAATGGAAGTCACTCCGGTTCCTTTACTGTGCTACAAATAATAACAGTGTAGTAGTGATTAGGCAATAGATATTGTGACATTTATACCGAGGTTTCCATTATCCGCAAACAATTGTGCAAGAGATGTGTCAAACACAAGACAATCTGAATTCATGATGGCCGATGACACTCCTTCATGTATGGAGCGTGGCATTGCCTCCCACGTGAGTCTCCGGCGATGCCCATTCAGCTCTAGTCTGTAAGCAAAGTTCTCCGCTTCTTTTCGAGATCCTATAAGTTGCACAATGGCAAAGAATTGTTGATGGCCATCAAACTTTTCTTGTTTTTCAAGAACTAACATAAAATGGTGATTAAAACATGACTGCATCATGACCCAATCAACAGCTCCAGGGAGATTGATGTCCGTGGCCAGGAATACTATATCCTCACCCTGGAGTGTAGTAATACTTTTGTGTGACATCATAAGGTGCGGCATAACTTGGTCTAGGCCTCCTTGCCACTTGCAAGATGCACCGGGGCAGGGACACGAATAAGGCCTGAACTCACAGGCTTCCTCGTGCTCTGCCTTCTCAGTGTGCACGAGAGTGACGGTACAGCCTGTGTTGGAGTGTTTGCAGGGGAACATAACATTACTAGCGACTTTCTCCATGGCGAGGTTGCGGATGTTGCCGAGCGGGCCGCGGCACGTCGGGCAGCAGGACAGCTTGGGCCTGCAGCTGGAGCACACCAGGTGCCCGCTTTGGCACTGCAGGATCGGCGGCAACACATAGTCGAAGCACACGGGGCACTCGAACAGCGAGGCGAGGTCAGCAGACATGGCGGTCGGCGCGTTCACTAGTGCAGGCACCCCAGGGACAGAACAACTGGAACTGCTAGCTCCGCGCCGCTTGTTGTTTGTGCTCATGTCACCGTCACGCGCACATAAAACCCGTCTGTCGACGATCTCCTTACCTCTGCGCCGTGATTCTCAAAAGTATTGCTGCAGGATGTATCATTTGTAGCCCTCCTCTGCTGATTCTTTCCGCCTAGAGGTCGCGGTGAAGTAAGTTTCCATCACAGTTCTTGGGGCCAATGTTATTCAGTACATACGACGTGATTAGGGTGAACTATTCTAAGCAGGATTTGGGGCAATATTGATACAATCAGTATCACTTTTGATTTGCTACAATTTAATACATATTTACTGAGTTTTGTTTGTGTAAATAAAAATCAATTTAATGCGAACGTTCTAGTTCATCACAAAAAGAATAAATTCGTCGTAAAACCCAATGACGGCCAATCGAACAAAATTCTGCTGAAAACTCACAAATGACATGACAGCACCATGATGTCATATCATAGAGTAGACTAGACCAGCTGTAGCAGTATGTGGATGACTGATAAGTTTGATATTCTCGTTAACATTAACGACGACGGATGGTAAAAAAATAAAATAAATAAAATATCATTGTAGTGCAATTATTATTAAAATGAGTGATTAAAATAGATATTTATTGCTTTTGCATTCCATAAAAAGGTATAAACTTCGTATTAGATTACGGTAGGACATTCGTATTATAACCTGGTAAAATCTGAGTGTGCTATTTTTTCCTGGGAATGTTATTATCCAAAAGTATGAAAGCTGATAAAAAAGCTTTTATTCGGCATCTTGTTTAATTACATTAATACTTAGTTTTAGTACGAGGGATTTAGGTAGGTAAGATTAGGCTCAAAACATGGCGCGAAATTCAAAAATCGAATTTATGCCGTAGATGGGCAAGGGCAAGTTTCTACTAGAAACTTTCTAGCTACCTACTTCGATTGTTCTAAATTGCACCTGCTGTTACCATAATTGCCATTGGGAGGATCATTGTTGACGTCACAATATTAGCGGTACCTACTATTTGACGCACGCGATTTCTAAGAAGTGTCGTGGATTGCGGTGTTATCTCAACAACAAACCAACAATGGTAGTAAACTACACACGCGTTTCTAAAGAAAGGTTTTCACTTGAATATCAAATCTTTTCTCTTATTACTTGTGACTTCAAAAATTCGGTGGGCACTTTAACTAGGCAACATAAATAGCACTGGCGTACCTTGGGGTCAAAATTAGTCCAAGCGCAATCGATTTTTAGAGAGGTATAAACCTCTTAAATTTTAAAATCTATAATATAAAATGAATTGCTGAATGGCTTGCGATGAGATTTGTTTGTGCTTAGCAACATAAGCGCAAATCTGGAAAACAGCTAAACCGATTTCGCTAATTGCTTTTTTTGAACATATAAAATTAAAAAAAGCCTGAAAGTCAAAGCTGATGACCACCGTCCCGAATGGCAGAATAAATATAAAAAAAAAAACAACTATTAAGCGGTACGAAGTTCGTTGGGTCAGCTAGTTATCCATACTAATATTATAAATGGGAAAGTGTGTCTGTCTGTCTGTACGTCTGTCTGTCTGTATGTTTGTCTTTCTTTCACGGCAAAACGGTTTTTTAAGTGGAGATAGTTGAAGGGATGGAGAGTAACATAGGCTACTTATTGTCTCTTTCTAACGCGAGCAAAGCCGCGGGCAGAAGCTAGTTAATTATATTTTGACATGATGACGTCTTATAAATTGATGAACGTCGGCTGCACGCATGAAAAAGCATGACTTGTGTAAAGTTTAATAGTGCAAGCCAGGTTTTTAAGTTGTTTCAGCCTTGATAAAAAAATGACATCCAGATGATCCAGAATTCGAGAGATCAAGACTGCAACGTGAAACATGGTAGCTGACGTAGCTGTTACCAGTTGGATGAGAATTGCTGAACAAGGAAAGAATGACCTGCGATTGGAGAAAATAGTCAAAAATGATTAATGTTTCTTGTTTCTTAAAACTATTTCGTGTAGCGGTAATTACATTTTTTTGTGATTAAACTATAGTAAGGTTTTCGGTATTTTTGTTTAATTGTGTTACATTCCAGTTGCACCAGAGATATACAATAATGCCCTTACTAATAATCACTGTGTAAAGTTATGCAATGAATATAGCCTGTGTAACCATACATTTAGTGACGTATAAACCTGTCATAACTTTATGCAGCGTTTATTAATAAGGCGCTAAGTTTTGATTCCCTTCATATCAAAACAAGCGGCAAAAATGGAGAATCCCAAGATTGATTTTGTTCATCATTGCCCTGAATATTTAATATTAATCCTCGATTCCCTGACGTGTTCCTGAAACATAGGGATTTTTAATATTTCTGTGATCTTTTTGATATTATGTATAACGTACGGAACTTTAAAAACCCACAAGATATTATTTTTAAGTCACTATCTTCTGGAGATTTATTGCACACCTATTTATAAATGCTCTAAATAGGTAGGTGGTTAAAAAGATTGTTGGTTCGATTTCAAACAAACACAATGTGCTTTTTCAATTCAACGTGTTTTCGAAGGCGTTAAAAATCATTACATTAGTACTATTGGTAGAAAACATCGTGAGAAAACCTGGAACTTTAAATTAATAAAAGTCTAAAATCGTCGACAATTCGCCTTGAGCGAAACGATCTTTGTATGAGAAAAAGCTTTTGTGTTGGTATTTTTGTGATGCTGGGGCTACATTAGCGGGCTACGGTGAATATTCGTGTTAACGCGATGAATGTGGCCGGGTACATCGTGTCATCGCGTAGTATTCAGGCGAAGACGATGTAGTATCGGGGAGCTGTCGGTAAACTGGCGCGGATCAAAGGGATTTATCGCGACAATATTCGCTTGGGTGGCTACATCTACGTCAATTTTGTGTTTACCAGACTTTGAAGCAAGACGGACGTGTCTGTATTTTTTGTACACTATGGAGTGGAGTAACGAAAAAGTTTTAGAGTTCATTCAATTTTATGAAACGGAGAGTATCAAATGGAATCCTAGTGACCCTGACCATATAAAGAATTAAAAATAAGCTCAGTTGGCCTACCACAGTAGAAGAAACACAATCCAGCACGATCATTTTTTTTGGAAAAGGTTTTTTTCAATATTTGTTACAACCCCGTTATACCCCGTGCTTCGAAAAGCACGTAAAGTCGATAGTTGATGGATAGTCGTTACGGGTTAGTCAGAACCCAGGTATTCTGACAGTCAGTCAACCAAGGGTTGTCGTTATTATTTACTCAGTATTCTTATTCAGAAATCAAGTAGAGCCATTGGTAGTGTCAGTGTTCTCACCCTCGTGGTATTTACTGTTCCATCAAACCAAGAGAGCAAACGAAAAGAGAGTGCACTTTTCTTTGAGCACTAAGGCCCGTATTAATAAACGTTCCTCAGATCAAAACTCGTACTTGATGCCAAGCTTAAGATCTTGTTCGTATTAATAAACGAGATTGAAGTTGAGCTCAAGTTACGGATTAGGTGTACGTCATCAGCTGAGTGATAAACGAAACTTGACACTTTGTGACGTATTCGTTCACATTAAGTACAGCGCAATGAGTAGCTGATCTTGGTATTGTTATTGAACTGGGATGCGTTTATTAATTAGCGACGATCTTGAGCTCCTCTCATCGCAATAATCCGGTATCAAATGATGTCGCACTTCAGATCGTATTTGAGTAACGGCTATCAATACGGGCCTAAAACATCTCTCTGACCCATGTACTCACTCGTCTACTATTATTTTATACTATCTGCCAGCGGTTTCTCCCGTGTTATGGTAGTTTTTTGATAACTGCTCCGCTCCTGTGGGAGCGCGATGTTATGTAGTTGTATGTTACTGTAAAATTTTTAAGAAAATCCGTGTATTCGTTTTTGCTTGAAAGAGTAACAAATATTCACACTCACACACACATACAAACTTTCACTATAATATTAAGTAGGATAAATCACCGTCTAACCTTTCAACGACCAAGCGACAGCCGGCGGTCGGACTGCTGTCTCTCTATTGTGTCTCGAATCACGTGAGTTCGAAGGTTTAAACCTAATTTTAGGAACTTTTCTTTCCTTACCTAGACGTGGAAGTAAAACGTACCTTTAAATATCTATATTATGTAGATAGAAGATTACTTTTTACGAGGCTGTAGCTGTAAGAATTAGGTGCATTTTTGTGTTTTTTTTTTATCATACTTTTGTTGATACATTTCCAGTCTACGTAAATTGTTTGGCTCATTAGTTTATCCTTTTTTTTGAGGATGGGAAATCATCATTAGTTTATCTTTCAAGATAAGTAGAGGTAAGTATGGTTTGGAAAGCAATTATTACCATAAATACTTTCCGGGCAGACGTTTCATTTATGGTTTAATGACTACTATTACCAGACCTTAAAGGTCGTTGTTTTCATTGGAATTACTTCCACCCATTTAGCGCAAGAATCTATGACAATGAGCCACATATTACCCAATAGTGGGCCAGCACCAGCACAATCGATATGAAGTGTGTACCAACTTTCAGGTGGTACACACTTCATGCATAGATCGGTGCTTTTGTATGGTTTTATTATTACCTCATTAGAGTCGTTATAGTTAAAGAAAAAAAAAAAGACACATTATACTTATTGCTTGGAAGCAAATAACTTTTTTAATTTCAACCTTTAGACAATTTAATTGGAAATAGTATTTTGAGGTAATACTTACTTAAATATTGAGGCAAACATACAAATCTAAAAACATTATGTCAATCAAACAAGGTAATCAGGAATCATTGAACGCAATTTGTTGGAGAACGACTATTATTTTTGGTGTGAAATATCCCTAATTGTTAAATTGTTAATGTCACTGTTTATGGCAACCAACGCATATTGCTACGCGCCAAAAATTAACATATACCTAGGTTTGTGCCGGCGCGGCGCCGTTTGAAAAAATATTCTGTTTAGGTGTACCCTGTGCACCGTGCCGCTGAAAATACCATGTTTTCCGGTAATCTGTGGTTGAAATATTTTGGCAGCAACCTAGTAGGTAATAGACCAGCCATACACAAAACATTCCATTAGAAATAGTCGGTAATATTTTCCGCAAGGCACATACACTTCGGCAAATATTGCTGAACGCTTTTTATATGATTACTTTTTGAGCCATATTTTTCTAGTAAAATGTAGCTGCAATACATCTCCATCAATGTTTCAGGTATAGTCAGGAAAATATTTACTTAAAAATATTGCAGCTTCGTATCCTGGATGTGTGTTCCGGCCGATGGGACTTTGTACTGATGGCAACTGTATTCGCCTACACACGAGACCGCCTGATTGACCTAATTCTATTTATTTCTATTCTTTTACTAATACTATACTATGAACATTTACTAACTAATATCTATGAACGTAGTCTAAAATAAAAAATGTTGAATTTTATTCTCATAAAGCCTAAATCATAAATGCTGTAAATAAAAAAATCTTAACCATTTTGAGCGAAAGTCTGTGTACCGATCTAAGACGGTGATAGTTGTTGCAATCCTCGGTTCACACTTTCTTCTAGTTAATCTGATCGGTAGCATCTCAGATTATAAAACAGTAGGCAGATAGACAGCGCGGAACATTACGAGTGCGGCGAATGTCGAGACATGTGTGCGTGACTGCCACGTGACTGCGCTGTAAGAACACGTCGTCTCTGTGTGCGTTCCAGTTGCCAGGATGATGAAAAATTACCCGTAATATTTCATTCTTATCTGTCTATATCAATTAAAATCAATTTATGAATTTACTAAAAGTATGTAGGTACGCGCGTAGCATAAGAACTGCTACGCCTAATAGGGATGATGACTACATCAAAAGAATGACATTCTGATTAGTCCGTCTGTTAGACAGTCCAAAAATACTGGACACATATTTTTTGCTTGATCAAATTAATAACAAAATACAAAGATAAAGAGCATCAAAGTTCCGGAGAGGGGGCTTGTGACGTCACTTCTGAGTAAAAATAATACAAAGGCGTGACGTTTCACGAAACTTCAACGCACTGTATTGTCGTCATTTTCTGTTTACAAGAAAAAGGAAAAAATACGTGTCCCAAATTTTTTGATTATCTAACTGACGGACTAATTACTTTTTTTTTGTCATCTCGCCTATTAGGTGAATCTACTTTGTTGTGTTTGTAATTGTCAGGACAATGTTGGTATGACAACATTGATTAAAAAAAATGCACCCTGGCTAAGCTAGAAGCGGGCAGATAGTACAAAATAATAATTGATTTATTGTGTTTAAAATAATGGAACAACTTATACTTAATTTATACACCTAAGCACTTAATTATTTATATCCCATAACAATTTTATAAAGCTAAAAAGTTTGTTTGTTTGAAACACGCGCTAATTAATTCTCTTATTCACAAACTACTAAGTTAAATGCATCTCTCTCTTTCCATTTCTTAAAGAAAAGGACAGAATATAAAATATTAGTTAAGTCATCTTTTTCTGTTCACTGTTTTTTACTATACCTATTTACTTTATGTTGGCGAATCGACTGGTGTACATAATTTTAGTTAGAGACAAAACATTCACTAGTTTTATTAACGAAGACTTTTGACATATACAAGATAAGTACACACACATGATACAAACATACCAACCAAAAAGAAAAAAACACTCGAAATAAATATTCTTGTAGATCGATAATCCTGTGTCCAATACATATTTCCCAACTTAGGGGTAAATTTTTTCACAATAAAATAGCAACACCGACGGACTTCTGTTGAGGTTTTGTGTTCCAAATAAAATAACATCCAAAAAGGTAAAAATAACCATATTAATCTATAAAAAGGTACTCCATCTTCTTTCTTTTGATTTAGGGAACAATTTTTGCAATGTTTAAAACAAAAGACGGCATCATTCTCGAAAATATGAATATTTTCTGTGACATGTTTACGGCGCGACGCTTCGTGCCGTACTGACTCGAGATTGTATTCGCTTTTGGTTTTGTATTTGCTTTGTTGACCTCACTCGCGGTGTTCCGCGCTATCTATCTGCCTTCTGTTTACTAATCTGAGGGTAGCATGAAAAGCATTGTACGAACAATCATTTAGTGTTAGGGTTTATTAGCAATATTTAAGATCTGTTCCCGTCATAGCTTTCAGTAATTATTATTACGGAAGAAGAGAACTGCTCGCTTAGAATCGTGTCGCAGCTGTTTACTCGGTTTGGGCAAATTGTTATCCAGTTCTTTTATTTAGAACTTCTCAGTAAGCGCCCGGAGTTAGAAGGCACATAAATAATAAAAATAAAATAGTCATTAAGGGTTGTCAAAAACTCGATAGTCTGACCAAGTCAACCAAGGACTATTCTACCCAGTAACTGGGTTTTCGAGGAGGTCGACAGAAAGTCGCTTTATATGAAACATTGGTAGCCCCGTATAATGTATGGTTACACAGGCTTTATTCATGACATAACTTTACACAGTGATTATTAGTAAGGGCATTAGACTTTAAACCGACTTCAACATAGCCGTCAAAATGCTTGGGAGATAACGATTGAATCTTTACGGAAGTCTGTTGTGTCATTTTTCGTCATGCAGACTTGTCATGCTGTAGCAGTTACGCGTGTGTCATAATTTTTTGATGTAAACAATCGGGTGAAGGACGTGTGCGAATTTTGGATTCCTTTAGCACTCTAACGGTGATTTATACAATAAAAGCTTTTGATTAGTAAAATAAACCAGATCGATTACCACCGCGGAAATATAAATTTACAAAAATTAGGAAACTTGTTACTGCAATGGTTATTGTAGTTTCCCTTATTGTCTTGCTGAAACTTTCCGCATTTATATGGATACTAGCGACCCGCCCCAGCTTCGCACGGGTGTTACAAATCTTTAAAAATCCCGGCTTTTCTCTACTATAAAAAGCATGTATTATACATATAAACCTTCCTTAAGAATCACTCTATCTATTGAAAAAACCGCATCAAATACCGTTGCGTAGTCTTAAAGATCTAATGGCTTGATTACACCTACCGAGTAGAGTGGCGAGACAGTAAAATGTAACTCGGACGAGACAGTGCCGTAGCCGAGTAAGTGTTCACACGTATTTTCGATATTGTGGCGAGACAGTTCAGTTATTAGAAGAAGTTCAAGGACAACTGAGGCTAACATGGATCGGAAATCGTTTATTCCGAGTGGAGAGTGGTGGCCGAGTGCTGTTTAGATTCACCGAGTGACCGAGCGAGACAGTGCGGGGAAGCGGGGAGGTGGGTACTCGGCCTAGTAAATAGAACTGGGTCCGAGTGACTGTCTCGGCCGGTTGCTAGGCCGAGCGCTCGGCCGAGTACTCGGCAATGTGTTTACAAATACCGAGTACTCGGCCGAAGGCACTGTCTCGCCACTCTACTCGGCAGGTGTAATCGACCTATAAGCATACATAGGGACAGACAGAGGATAGCGACTTTGTTTTATACTATGTAATAATGATTACGGAGCCGTAATCTTCGATGTTTTTCCAGTAGACAAACCACATTAGATTATGTATGTGTGTAGAATAATTTTTGTTGTTAGTATAAGTGTGTAGAGTAATTTAGACTAAGTATAAATAATTGTCAATACACTATTGCATTAGGTTACCCTGTAATAATAGTTGTATTTTGTGGTAAAATAAATAAAAAAAAAAATAAATAAATTAGTGACCAAATCCAGAAATTCCATCACAATGGATTTTGCAACAGATCGGAATTTTTAACAAAACTGTCCCAGCATTATCATGACATCTGCTCTTACAGACGTCAAAATAACACTTTTATCATGCTGATAACAGCGTCAGTTGATTCACGATTCTTTTAAGACGATAACAATGACACCGGTTGCAAAAGTAGATAATTTAAAATGTGTCGGAATGCCCTTTTTTGTTACAACGTGGGATGCATTCCAAGCCTATTTTGATTGATATTCAGTTCACTTAGCAACACGACGGTGACTGAATGGCGGGAATTGTGTGTATGGTTTAACGAAAGTGTAAGCATGTTGTACTTATTTTTTTACTATAATGTTTTTTTTTACTGAACACGTCAGTTCTGATTTCAAAAAATAATAATGCAAGATGTATTATTTTTAAATTGCGCAAACCATAATGTTTAAAAGAAAGATCGTTGTTTTAGGATCAATGATAAAACTATTCGTAGATTAAAAAAACCGGCCAAGAGCGTGTCGGGCCACGCTCAATGTAGGGTTCCGTAGTTTCCCGTCCGTCACAATAAATGTTCCCACTTATAAGTTTAAAAAAAAGGCTATTTGTTACGTTGACATACTAAGTACGCAGAAATTATTTTGTACAACCTTTTTGTCTTTTTTGTACAAAAACTGTTCTTTCTATCAAGTTCAAAATAATTTTCCTAGAAAGTACTTATAAAGTTCTACTTTCCAGATTTTTTCCAGATTTTTTAAACCTACGGGTCAAAAGTTAGAGGGGGGGGGGGGGACACTTTAATTTTTCCTTTTGGAGCGATTATTTCCGATATTATTGACATTATCAAGAACTGATTTTAGCAAACCCCTTTTCATTTTTAAATACCTTTCCAACAATATATCACACGTTAGGATTTAAATTAAAAAAAAATCACTTCCCTCTTTACATATAGGGGTGCTACCCTAATAAAACATTTTTTTCCAATTTTTATTTTACCACTTTGTCGGCGTGGTTGATATACATATTGGTACCAAATTTCAGCTTTCTAGTGCTAACGGTCACAGAGATTAAGCGAGGACGGACGGACAGACAGACAGACATGGCGAAACTATAAGGGTTCCTAGTTGACTACTGAACCCTAAAAAAGAGAGTCAATTTTACGCTCATCTTTTGGATTCATTTAAATAAATAAAACAATATCTTGGGACAACTCACACACGGTCATCTGATCCCAAGCTAAGCAGAGCTTGTGTTATGGTAACCAGACAACTGACATACATATTATAGATAAATATTACACCCAGACACAGAACAAACAATCATGCTCATCACACAAAGTTTGTCCTGGGTGGGAATCGAACCCACGACCTCCGGCTTAGCAGTCAGGGTTACTAACCACTAGACCAACAGGCCCGAAAAAATGTGAAATGTGCTAGTAAATTTTTACGATGTGCTTATCGAATTAAAATTTTTTATATAATAAGAGCTGTAATCAGTTTGTGTATTAAAACTCTTTAATAATTACTAAAATAGGTATTGTAATTCGGAAGTAACGCTGTATTGAACCCTAGTAAAAGACCTACACTACTTTTTATTTCGCGGCTTATTCTGCGAAAACTGACATACACGCGAACGATGTCGCATGAAAAGCTATGCGAAGTAAGCCAAAAATAAATAATAGCTTTTATCCTAACATCCCGTTGCAAAAACAGAACACACGGCTAAAAGGTTTTAAATTCGAGTGCTGGAATAGATAAGATAAAAACAAGGAAATAAATCGCTGAAAAAGTACCTACTGAAATTCTATCTTTTATAACTTCATACTTTTTGCTCTAAACAAGTATATTTATATTTATTTGAATCTAAAATCAGTCCTTAATTAGTGGTTGTTTTTCTCACTCGTTCATACAGTCATTATTATTATTATTTTACTTCTTGATAAATTAAGTACTGAACTGTTCATGACCGTAACCTAACAGAACGAACGCACTCAGCCCCAAGCCAAATATATTTTACAAAAAGATTCTAATTAAAAAAAAACAATGTCTACGCCAACAAATCAAGTTATCACACGCATTGTTACGCAACGATTTGTAAAAGTAAATAATGTAACGAAGTTTGTTCGTGGCTCACAGGTATTTGTCTTGGCCGGGCTGTACACAGACGTAGGGAAAAATAAATTAGTCTATGGAAAGCGTTGTAGTTGAACGCACGCTGCATTGCACGCGTGTGGCGGGAAAATTCATTAAATAATCGTAAATAATTATCGATCTATTTTATTTTCGCGAGTGTATGTTAGAATATATTTAGTGGTTTCTGTGTGTTTTTAATTTATATTGTAGGCGTTAAAGTGACATTTCTTGGATTGAACGCGTGAAAAATTTGCTGATAAAAAGTTACAGGTAAATAATTTCAGCAGACATTTTTTAATTTTTTGACAAAGTATACGTGTTTGTTTTATTCGCTGTCACGGTATCATTAAGATAAAATTATCTGGTCTTAACAATCCACATTGTTATTATAGTAATTATATGAAAAGCCAACGGAGATGGAGTTTTACAAAACAATATTTTTTCTTCAAGATTAAATAGCTAGACAAGATTTTATACTGGACAGTGGGAGAAAGAAATTATAAATATACAATGTTAGAAAATTTAGGAACGTAATCAGCATTTTGTATCGAAGGTTAAAAAAAATGCATTTCATATATAAATAACTGATTAGCATTGTCGTCAATATTCCTGGAATCAAGTTTCTGCTTGGCCTTCATAACTTTTTTCTCTAATAGCAAATGTATTCATAGAAACTGATAAGGGTTTTCCATTTTCCTTTTCTAGCGTTGACGTAGGCATGTATACGTGCGTTAATTCATGAAAAATAATTATGTAATAACAACAACAAATAACCGTCAAATTAAGCAATAGCCTCTCTATACATATACATGTGGATATAGTATACAAATATTATATTCTAATTAACCTTTAAAATTAATCATTGTATCTCAAAAGATAAAATGTGAAGGAATTACTCAACATCATATTTTTTTTGTTTTGACATCACAATGCATTTTCTCTATCTTCAATAGACACAGCGATCATCATTACGTCACTGCAGGAATTCTGGCACGATCGAGAAGATTACTCGTCCTCTTCGCCCCAGCATCCCCGTGCTTACAGAGTGTTGTCCAAATATCGATCCCTCATATTGATCATATAACATTATTTTGAATTATAGTAGCAACCCATTTTTTGCGTGAGCAAACCCTCATGGATACCCTCCTAGAGTTATATCGGATACTTACCATGAAACCCCCAGTAAGGTTTTCGTTCCACTATTAGTGGTTTGTTCTCAAAATTTACCCTATAATCCCTTCTAACGAGGAAAATTAAAGCCTGGTATACACTTTGCGCACGGTTCGCACCCCCGACTGACATTGGCTCTGATGTTCGTATTTGCCTGGTTACTGGTATTCGCTGGTAGCGATACCCTTTATCATGTGTCTCTTTCTTCTTTCCTTTCTTCCTCTCTTGAGTTATTTGTTCTTCTTTCTTCTTTATATGTATAGCGCCTGAAAATCTCCTTCGGTTATATCGGATACTTACCATGAAACCCCCAGTAAGGTTTTCCTTCCTGTATTAGTGGCTTGTTCTCAAAACCCACCCTAAAACCCCGCAAACGGAAAAAATGGGAGCCTATAGGCATGGGCATACACCAGTCGCAAGTAACGCACTCCCGACTGGCATTGGCTCTGGTGTTGCTATTTGCCTTGTTACTGGTATTCGCTGGTAGCGATACCCTTTATCATGTGTCACTTTCTTCTTAATATGTACATAGCGCCCTAAAATTTCCTACGGTTATATCGGATACTTACCATGAAACCCCCAGTAAGGTTTTCCCCCCTGTATTAGTGGCTTGTTCTCAAAACCCACCCTACCAACCCCGCAAACGGAGAAAATGCGAGCCATGGGCATACACTAATCGCAAGTTTCGCACCCCCTGGCATTGGCTATGGTATTGGTATTTGGCTTGATACTGGTATTCGCTGGTAGCGAACGCCTTTGCGATGTGCCACGTTCTTCTTTCCTTTCTTCCTCCTGTAAGTTAATTGTTATGCTTTTTTTCATATGCTGAAGTGTTCCTCGATGTCTATTGCTCTTCTCTCTTCTCAATCTGTATAGCGCCTGAAAATCTCGAACCAATGTATGGCTTTACTTGCTTTACGAAGTACGGGATGTCAGTGGAGTCTTAGATAAACTTTAACAATTTAGCAAACTATAAATTTATGTAGGATATATTACGGCAGTAACATATTAAGGGATAACGCACAACGTGACGGTTTTAACACTCTATTAATAACAAATTTGTTCTAAAACATCCTTTAATTGAGGACGTATCATGTCGAGCTATAAATTAAAACGGAATAGGTAACAAAAGTTTGTGAAACTAAAGCTTAACTATGCTTAGAAACTTATTTTGCCAAAGCTCTTTATATGTAGTCGCATTAGTGCACCACTGATATTGGTACTGATATTAGCTTTCTGACAATAGAGTCATAAATTAACAAACCTGGACTTGTCTATACTTCTATACTAATATAATATAACAAACCTGGACTTGTCTATACTTCTATACTAATATTATAAAGAGGAAAACTGTGTTTGTTTGATTGTAATGAATAGGCTCAAAAACTACTGGACCGATTTTAAAAATTCTTTCACTATTCGAAAGCTACATTGTCCACGAGTAACATTGGCTATATAATATCACGCTAGGTTCCACGGGAGCGAAGCAGTAACCAAAAACCTAACGTAATGCGGGTAAAACCGCGAGAAACAGCTAGTAGTCAATAAAAGTTCGAAATTGGCAACCCGCCTTGAGCAAGCGTGGTGATCAATGCTCGTGCCTTCTCTGTATAAGAAAAGGCCTTTGCCCTGCAGTAGGACAGTATTATTATTATTATAATATAACAAAAATAAGTAGAATAAAAAAGTCACATTGGCCCCCAATGATATTTTAGGTAAAAAAGGCGTAGATAGGTTACCCAAACGAAATTCTATCTTCAAAAACGGCACACTAACGCACACATACATTACACTTCAAAGTAGGATGACATGATTGAAGTAGTGCGAGTGCAAAGAGATAAACGTCAAATGTCAACGCGATATTCAGTATCATGTTTGCCAATTGGCAAATTTTTAATGTGCCACATTTTGACTGCATATAACCTATCTACACTTTTATACTTAAAATATTTGGCCCCGTTTTGGACCCGCATTCGAAGTGGGTGCTATCACGACATTACCAGGCAAAATAAAAAATATATGAAACCATATTTAGAGGTGCCGCTTTCTGTAAATAAATCCTGAATTCCCAGACATTAAACATAGATTAGTTATTTACACAACGACTTATCCTATGTACGTACAAACTAGATTATTGTTATCATCACGTAACGATTAGATTCAGAAGATTAGATATTTGGATACTGTTAATAGTTCTGCTAAACATCGGTATTGGTATTTCCCATTAACAATATTTTAATGGGTATTATTATGATTTAGGTTTATCGCTTTCATGATTCAACGTGAAAACTCTAATAAAAGAAATGTGTAATATAGGACTTAATATTTGTCGTTATTAATTAGTCAAATACGAGATAAGTTTGGTCTTTATCAAACGATTTATCTTGAAAAGAATATTAATGACTTCATCGTTTATTATCTTTTTTAAGATATCCTTTCTACTCAGTTGCATGTATTGAATAAAATTTGGCTTCGGCTAAATTCGATAAAGATTTTTTAACAACAAACATTGAGATTAATAATTGTGTATGTCAACACTGGTCGTACGTTACAAAAGTAATATAAGTATTTCAAGTTTCCAATTGTACGACTTCGTAAATATTAGCATTATCAAATGGGCAGATTGTCGTATTGAGCTACAAAAATACCGAAAATATTCTGAAATGTCTCATCATCTGCCTCCTAGTCATTTTAGATTGTATTAGGGTCGGCATTTAGACTAAAAGGATCCAGGTGTTAGACCAGTGTTTTAGACATACTACAAAACATTTTCTAGATGAAGAATGACCGTTAGTCTAACTCCATTCTTACAGGCTTTTGAATACCCGTGACGACTGTTAATTAAAGATCTACGAATGAGTCCTTACGAGTATATATAATAGGTACCGTTTTATTGAGATGTTAATTTTATTAATGTACCTTTTGCTAAATTAGCACTTCCTGGATAGGTAGCTTATGTTGTTTCTTAGAGTAAGTGGCGCTTTAATGCGAGTAAGAGTAAATAAAAATCGGCTAATTAAGATTCTTTACGTAGTTAGGTTTTAAGTTCGAACAATTTTTTGTTATTCAGATTTAATTATTAGCATGAAAAGTCCTGGATTAGAGGTTGCAATTATATTTTGTTATTAATAGTGTTTAAAACGTAATGTAGTGCGTTATCCCAGAATATTTTATTGTCATAATAGTATATCCTACCTTACATTAGTAAATGTGGATCTGCGCCAATATTGATGTCAAAATTATTAAATACGAGCTTTTCCCCGCGGTTATATTTTTGGTTACTGCTCCGCTCCCGTAGGTGATAGCGTGATGTTATGTAGACTTTATGTCATTCTGATGCATGCGCTATATTACGGTAAAGTTTCATCAATATAAAACCAATTATTATTATATTGATGTCCATCAAATTTTTAATTAAAACAACAAAAGCATTTATTACATTGTTTATAATTTTCCTGAATACCTACCTACTATAAATGTAATAGTTAAAAGTTTAAAATAGTAAATAGCCTATTTAAATCACAGTTTACGATTTATCAGTTTGTTTCCTTAATCAGTGTTATTTTATTACTGCGTCATTATATTATGACATTACTTTTAAATCAAAGATAACGTTGAAATGTCTCTTTTGGAAATACACTGATATGCAGCAATGCCACGGTAATATTGTCTTAGGGATGCCCGTTCTGAATCAATCTTTTGAAAGATTTATCCATGACCATTAATATTTTATTATTTTTAACACACTTGCTTGTAAAGTG
Source organism: Athetis lepigone (assembly GCA_033675125.1). NCBI lineage: Eukaryota > Metazoa > Arthropoda > Insecta > Lepidoptera > Noctuidae > Athetis > Athetis lepigone. Next base: position 18,927,418 of record CM066239.1, on the reverse strand, counting down.
GGTCTTATTACCTTGCATTTAGACCTGAGTACATTACGCACACGTGCGTTTCACTTTACATTATCGCACTAGTGCGGTAATCTTAACACGACAAATTCTAATTTATTCAAGATTGCAAAGTAAAAGTATGTCCAGTACGCATTCTTTAATTTGTCGCTTATGCACTTTTTTTTTGTACATACATTTCGTTTCTATTACTTTAATTTAAATAAAACAATAATAAATAACTATAACTAAAATAAATTATTAAAAATTTACACAAATCCGATTTTTTAAAGCTAAAATATATTTAGTTTTGAATTTTGTCTGTATTGAGAGTTTAGTACTTATATTATCTGTGATTATGCCCGGGTGCGTATTGCCAAACTGTATGCTGACCCAGACACCCATAGTCTGTACTGAACTACGTCGTGCTCATTGAAATCACAAACAAATTGGAGCAATGTACCTACATACCAGCTCAGAGCATTCTGAGAAACTAATAAGGATCGTAATCCGAGAGCGATCGATCAAAATTTTAGGGCGCTCCGACTCGGACAGGTTATGTTAGAAGGAGGTGGCGGGGTCTGTTCGCTCGCTTCGCTCGCTCACTACGACCCCGCCACCTCCTTCGTGGTTATTTTTTTTAAAACCACCCAGAAGTAGGAGCCCCTCCGTCGAGTTACCTATCTTTTTAGACATTAGAGTGAAAAATAATTAATTTTACACGAAAAAATCCTAACTTAACCTCAAAATTGACGTAACATAACCTCAAACTTTGATCATCGATATCTCCGTAACCATGGGGCTCCTAAGGTTGGAAGTGGTATGGGGGGTATAGTATTTTAAAGCAAAATGTAATTTGATTTAGACACTCTCTGAATAGGTATACAGTTTGCTTTTTAGTTGAACTAAAAAGGCAAACTGCGATCGAACTCAGAGCAACCCCGGTCTGGGTCAGCATACAGTTTGGCAATACGCTGCCCGGGTATTGGCAGAGCGCGAAAAGAAAGTTACGCGTTGCGCGGCATTCTACATTTTTATTGTTTATCTAATTGATGATATTCTAATTGATTAATAAATATTTAAATATGTCGAGTGAGGAAGAAACTGTATTATTAACTCCGCCGGAAATAATTATGGAGGCGCAAAACGCGAGTAGTAATTTGTTGCCGCCTAAGTCAAAGGATAAATAGGTACTTGGCGGCGTACGATAGTTTCATGCAGTGGAAGATTGATAAAAAAGCGCAGTCATTTTCAGAAAATGTGTTTATTTTACTCGTGTTAAAAAACGTCGTATGATACTCGCGCGCTATTGTCATTACATACTCGCATTCCTTGTTGCGCTCGCCTTCGGCTCGCGTAAAATATTGCCTCGTAAGTAATGACCAACACAGCGCACTAGTATCATAATGTACTATTATTCATTTATTATTATTCACATACGATTTACCGAAGATTTATTCATATACGATTTTACGAATTGATTTAACGGGATTTTAGCCTAGAAAAAAAATCGAATCATAGTAAGATAGCTTATGATTTTATTGGGCATGATATAACAATAAAGAGAACAATAAGCAACCTTAGATTTTGGTTACAAAAATATAAATAGGTATTTTTAAGTTTCTCATAATATATCTAAGTACTGCTATCAAAAATGAGTATATTTGTAAACGGTTTCACAACATAGGAATAATTTAGAGGCTTTTTTTAACGTCAACGGACAACGGGCCGATTTTTATAACGGGCAATAGGACGCGCAGTGTTCAATGGGTTAGTGTAGGTGTTTGTTAACGCGACAGACAAAAATGGTTGACATACTTTTTTTTTGGGGGAGTGGGAAATCATCAATTGACTGTTCCCGTCCTGGGTGCGGCGGGAGGGTGTGTCAGACTCTTACTGACTAAAACCCACTCATGTTCCTTCGGTTGCCCTTTATGTTCCGGGGTCACGTGGGCACAATAGAAAGACAATAGACAGGTCCCTTGGTCGAAAGGTTAAAAAAAGAAGGTCTAATATATTATTCTCTTTTTACTATAAGAGCACGTAACTGCTTCAATGTATGTATATAGTTGTGAAAACTGTAACGCGGGCAATAAAGTTTATCTTGGGTTTTCTTATCAGCAACATAATTAGTTATTTTCTTCTGCTGTAGTAACTGTTCGCGAATTCTCAGAAAAACATATAACAAACGACTGACGTGACACATGACGAACAAATAATTTCACCGTTGTTTAAGTCTACATTAAGAAAGTGACTGAAGATTTTTTTAAGACTTTCAACAATATATTATTAATTGTGTAATGTTTAAAATAAACAAATATAAATATAAGTACTGGGACAATTAACACACGGTCATCTGATCCCTAGTTAAGCTCTGCTTAGAGCTTGTGTTATGGTAACCAGACAACTGATATATACTTATTTAATCTACAAATACATACATATCATAGATAAATTACACCCAGACGCAGAACAAACAATCATGCTCATCACACAAAGTTTGTTCTGGGTGGGAATCGAACCCACGACCTCCGGCTTAGCAGTCAACATAACAAAGATTTGTTACTTTTTAATAATTCCAGATGAAAATCGGCTTTTAGTCTAACCGGATCTAGCTGGAAACTATTGTTTTACTTGGAACGACTGCATATCTGACCTGATCACGGGCTGTCAGTGATATCCTGGATAAACTTAAAAATTAAAAGCAAAATATAAAATTTAATATCTGTTTGTAATTTCACTCATACTGGTACAATATACTCATATGGGTACCCCAAAAGCATGATAAGGAGGCAAGTGGTAAACATATACTTGTCTTACTCCTCCGCTTTTCTATCTGATTAATTTTATTGCGGGATCTAAGACAGTTGAATAGTTTCTCTGGGACTCGTCGAGCTTCACCGCATCGGCGCTTTTTTGGGGGACTCTACTGTTGATTCTGACTTTCAGAAGTTGCTGTGGTTGGGAAAAAGTGATCCTTTTATGGCACTTATTTTGGCATGTACTTTTAATTGTAATTTTATGTGTTGTGCTGTCTTAATGTTTACACTAAATAATGGTTTATCTATCTTTCTAAAAAGACTCCCAAACCGGAACACAGTAAATAATAAATAAATATCCTGGGACATCTTACACACGGCCATCTGATCCCAAGCTAAGCAGAGCTTGTGTTATGGTAATCAGACAACTGATATACATTGCCCGGGGCTAAAGCGACTACGGGGCTATTGTAACTAAATTAAAGATTATTATATTAAAAACCCTTTAATAACGAAGTTGTTAAAAACCTTCGAACACACGGGATTCGAGACACAATAGAAAGACAATAGCAGTGCGACAGCTGGCTGTCGCTTCTTCGAATGGTTAATTAGTTACAATAGCCCCGAAGTCGCTTTAGCCCCGGGGCACATATATAATTTTTAAATATATACATATTATAGATAAATAACACCCAGACACAGAACAAACAATTATGTTCACCACACAAAGTTTGTCCTGGGTGGGAATTGACCTCTGGCTTAGCAGTCAGGGTCACTGGCCACTAGACCAACAGGCCCGTCAAACAGTAACGCTGCTATGCGTCAAAAACCTAAAAAAATAAAAAACATGGTAGTAGTACTTCCCCGGACCTTTATAGAGAGCTCTATTAGTTATAGTGACTAGTAGACTACTATTTTTAACCTTGTATAAAATATAAATGCCCCCAAAGGTAAGTGACTAAGATAGTTTAAAACTCGCACGGTAACCGGTTTATCAAATACTTTCAAAGAAATGTTTATGACTAAACATGTTCTTAAAAGCAACAGGAGACAGGAAGTTATGTTAGTGTTATCTATCATAAACCAACAGAATTGAATAATAATGTTCGATTGCTCATATGGCTCGGTAGGGCTTGGTGAATGTGTCTACATGTTATCGGCGTCAGAAGGATGGGTTGCCGTTTCTTAGGAAAAATATGATACACAATTCGGTCTACTGAGAAAAAAAATATATATGTCACCGGAAAATAACAAGATCCGTAAGTTTATCAATCTACTAGGAAGTTTATAAACTTTCGTAAAATTTTAAACGGGAGATAAATTGTAATATTTTACGTCCACGTTTTCGTAAATTTATCAATTTCCGACGAATTATTTTATAATAAAATAATAAGCTATGTAGCTCATTTCGGTTTCGGCCGGTGTTAGGTAGGTTTCGGTGTAAAAATGTCCAGAACTAAACAGAAATTCCTGCATCTTGCGTTTGAGTTTATTTGTTTATACATGCGCAGAAACACATATTTCAGTTTCGTGCGGGAATCTAAGGCACGAGTCATTCGCTAAGCATCAACCGTGTCGTCAAGGCAGCATCTACGGCAAACACAACTGTGCAACAATTAAAATGTGAACTGTCGGGTTTGTCAGCCCGTTCGCATTTGTAAAAGTGAGCCGCCATTATATGCAAAGCAGGCCCGCCCCTAAATTATACCGCTGATGCAGTGCATGAGTGTAGCCTTCATCTCGCGATTGTTTTACGTCCGCGAGTCTGTTCGTGTGAAAAGCGGTTATAGCGGCTTTAAATTATATCAGCGAGATATTAGTCCGCCGTTGTACAACTGTTCTATCTTGGGACAACACACAAAGCTAACAAGCTTGGGATCCCAAGCTAAACGCAGCTTGTGTTATGGTAACCGGACAACTGTTATCCATGTATAATTTTAATTTATAAATACATACATATTACAGTTAAATTAAACTAAGACACAGAACAAACAATCATGCTCATCACACAAAGTTTGTCCTGAGTGGGAACTTAAACCACGACCTCCGGTTTCGTAGTCGACGTCACTAACCGTAACCGCTTTTGCCCGCGGCTTCGCCAGCGTGGATGTCAAAACTTCCATCCCCTATAGGTATGGAAGAATCCCTTTAGGATAGGAATTATAAAAAAAAACATGTTTCTGGTACCAGCAGGTTAGATAAAGGGGAAGGCTGCTATGTGATTGGACCAGGTTCCTTTACGATTGCATATCTCAGAAAATATAAGTGATTAACGTTCGCCCGCGGCTTTGTTGGCGTTTATTTCAGACTTTCATCCTTTGTTCAACCCCTTTAAGGGTCGAATATTCGAAAAAAAATATTAGGTACTTACCTACTTACTCTTTACAAAGTACACACTCTCCAATTGTTTCATGTATCTAAGACCAAAGCAGTGCGTTGATATTATACCTATCATTAGTCAGTCAGTATACCATTTTAAATGTACAGATAAAATAAAAGCAGTATAAGAACATTGGTCCATTGGTTTAGCCATGAAAGTGTCATAAAACAGACAATTACCTCTCTAAATTTAATAATGGATAATTTTAGTACATTAACAAGGATTGGTTTCATCCGGCGCTCGAAATAGATCTAGGTAATAAATTAAACGAGAATTAGTCACCTATTTACATATCCGATCAGTTCTGATGAAAGTGGTCTCCACAAGTGATTAATTTTTTATGTACGTCCGGCGCAGGGCAGCCGAAGCAGACGCTCTGTCACCGTATGTGTATTTTGTGAAGGTTACGGCAAGAGTCATTTTTATGATCGTGTTGATTAGAAATGCCTAAAGGTTATATCCTGAATCTGTGCTCTCTATCTGGTCATCGCCCTAACCTTTTCAAACTTTGTTGGAGTCTCCTTCCAGCCTAACCGGATTCAGCGGGACACCAGTGTTCCCTATCTAATTGAGCTTTAAAAGCAGGAAAAGGATATGACTCGGGGTAGTGACGTACACGAAGGGCTGTGACGTCACTTTTGAATAAATCTTACGTTAGTTATTGAAAACATTTTACAAGATTATTTCTGTCAGTCTTTATTGGCAGCATTACATTAATTTTATTAAATGGTACTGCAGATTCTATTGAAAAATATCGCTCAAATAAACTCAATTCAAAGTACTATCATGGTCAAAAGTCCTCTATCACCTCGACGACTAATATCGCCTGCGCTAAACCGGCCGGCTGCACACATACGCATTATATTATATCCGTGTGTGTCATATTCCAACCAAACAACGGCATGTTGTGTAGTATCGCTACGACGCCGACGCGGACGAGTTAAAGATGTGGTCTATGCTAGACAAGGAAAACAATATTAGTAACCAGTTTTTTTATCGCCGTCTGATAATATTCTTTTTAAACAAATGCGAAATTTCGTGACTTCATTAGAAGTAAAGATTGGTATACCGCCGTTTACCCGAATTTTATTTGCCCTAATTTCATTTGCCATAATAGTCAACAGCCATAATATCATATGACATAATACTCATTTGCCCTACTCTCATTTGCCATATTAGTCACGTGCCAGAATCATTGTTTCCCATAAAGTCACTTGCCATAACATCATTTGCCATAATCATTGTAAGCCATAATTATCACATGTCCTAATTATCACATGCCATAATTATGATATGCCATAACATAATTTGCCATCGACATTGGGTGTATAACGGTTGTTTATATCAAGAGAAATTGGATGCAATTGGGACTTTAGGGCACCCCGACTCGGACAGGTTAGGTTAGAAGGGGATGGCGGGGTCGTGTGAGCGAGCGAAGCGAGCGAATAGACCCCGCCATCCCCTTCGTGGTTATTTTTTTATAAACCACACAGAAGTAGGAGCCCCGCGAAGCGGGGCTCCGTCGACCTAGCCCACCATCAACCATGCACAGAAAAAAAAACCATTACGGGGCTTAAATATTTGTCTAATACTTGTTATGCCATTTAAATATTATAACATTTAAATATTATGTCTAATAATTATTATGGCACATAAAAATAGGGCAAACAATACTTATGGCATTCGTATATTATGGTATCTAAAATTCGGGCAATTAAAAGTATGTCATATGTCTTTTAGGGCAAATGAAACATTCGGGCAAATGAAATTCGGGTAAATGAAATTCGGGAAAATGATGATTATGGCATATAATCTTCGGGCAAACAATAGACAACCGTAAAGATTAGCTAGATCGGTAAAGGGCGCACTTGACGATGCGATCAGAGCGTGTGATCGTGAGTTCGAATCCTGTTTTTGACAGAATTTTTTGGTATTTTATATAACTAACTATTGTGATAATTGACTTGTATTTTTAAGTAAAAATGTTTGCAAATAATATTTAAACGAATAGGTTATATTTATTAAAAAATATACCCTTAAAAGTATATAATATGTTTTAGCTCATTATAGATAAGTAATATAATGAAAACTATAAACATATTATAATGCATATTTATGATAAAGTAATATATTATTAGGTGTTGGCATAGACTAATAAATGAAACAAAATTTGATATGTCTGATTGTAATATTTTAATATAAAAGCAACCCTGACAAACTTATGATATTGATATGGTAAAAATTATAAAAACCAAACATTTTTAATGTTAAGATATGTTATTATATAGTCATTAAAGAGGTTATAGCTTAATTATTCATTTTCTTAAAGAAAAGAGGATTGAAGCTTAACCTCAATATTATTACAATCATAAACTTATTTCAGTTATGGCCAGCATGACACAAAATTACTACACCTGCCATCATTTAATATTTTGTATGACCTCCGTTATTTTCTATGCAGCTAATAAGACGTCGACGCATAGACGCCACAATGTTTGCACAGATATCTGTGCCACGCAAACTATCCCACAATTGCATACAATGGGACTTGAGTAACTCAGGACATCTCTCATCCCGAGCTTACCATCTTTGCACCATTAAACCCCATATATTTTCTATGGGGTTTAAGTCAGGGGATCTTGCTGGCCACGGAATAACTTTTATTTCGGGATGATTGCTAAACCATTCGCGAACAATATGAGCACAGTGAATCGGACAATTATCTTGCACAAAACAAAACTCTTGTAGGTCTTCTGCAGGATAGACATTGCGCACCGTAGGCAACATTATATCGTTCAACACTTCCACGTAGTTCACACTGTTGGCTCGTGTAGGTATAAAACTTAATTCACCTGGCCCCTGAGCACTAATCCACCCCCACATATTTACACATATTCTACCTGACTCCGTATTCGATAAAATATTACTCTGAGACCATCGCGTGTTATTTTTACGCCACAAATGCAACCTTCCTTTTTGGCACGATTTAAAGGTTTTTTCATCGGTAAATATTGTAGTCTCCCAATCGAAGTCTAAATATTCCCGCGCAAAACGCAACCTTTCCTCTTTGTGCCTTGTCGTTAAAAATGGTTTTTTTGCTGGCGTTCGGTGATGCAGACCTTCGGCGTGTAGTGTGCGGCGTACGGTGCGTAATGATGTGCCGAACTCGTTGGCAAAACGCCTTGTTGGGATGAAACCATTCGTCTCATATTCAGCTACCTACCATATAACGTCGTTGAGGCTGGCTAATAAGAGGTGCCCTTCCGCTTCTCTCACGATTCTTTAAGCTGCCTTCGTCCTCAAACCTCTTGATCCACCGACTAACAGAATTCCTCTAAAAAAAAAACATTTTTATTAGACACTTGCAACAAGCGATTGGTTTGCTAAACCAAAATATGTATCATACACCTTATACGAACAATAAAAAAAAACTTACGCAAAAGCCGGTTTCATTTGATATTTGAGATATATTGAGGCCATTCTTATATAGGGCCACAATATTTGCCTTAGCTTCAATAGTAATATTAGCCTGCATATTGGATAAAAAAGATAAGTAAAATCGCAATAACAGTAATACTAATAACACAAACACTCGTAACTATGTTCACCAACCAACAACAGCTAATAGTAGAATATTTTATGTGAACTAGTCATTCACTTTGTTTCAAATCTACCCTCATCTTTTTATAACGACGCTAAGATAGAAAATAATCTTTAACGAAAGAATCATTGTTAAGTCGGTCGTTATTTTACATATTTGTTGTCAGCATTGATAACTCACAAATAAAACATTAAAAATATTTTTTGTTAATTATCAGATTTGAACTCGAACTATCGTAGTTGTTTACTACGGCGTTAACCGCTTAGCCACGGAGACAGATACGAATTGTATTGAAATTAGTAGTAACAATCATAAGCAAGTAGCATGTTGACAAAGTGTATGTGTGTATCGAACTTTTTTATTGAAGAAGGTCGTAAGTACAACTAGTATTGCATGCCATAGTTTTGTGAGATTGCTACTCGACTTCAGACCGTGATAGTACGTTTATAAGACGACATTTAGTAGTAAGTTTATAAGACCTTTTATTTTGTACCCATATTCGCAAATGATTTATGATATATTTTTTTAAGATTTTTTACGATGCGTGCAATTATAGTCTGCTAAGCCGATTAATTTGACCAGTCAGTAATTTTTCATTGTTTATCACTTTACATTTCTTCCAACGTAAACTCTAGATGAGATTTATTGGACAAGTAAAGCTATAGACAATCTTTGTCTATAGTTTTAGTTCCTAGTTTTTGTCTGTACATAAATGGTTAAATAAATACGTATGAAATGATTATCGTTATAAGCCTGCAGATGCTTTGTTTGGACAAATATGGGATTGTTTCATATGTATATATTCTGTATCCATATTTATAAGTGTCTCGCATCTCTCTATTCCTTTATTATTAATACTGACAAATCGACAATATTTTTATCGGTAAAGGCACTCGCATTTAGATAATGTTTATATTATCTCTATGCTATGCAAAGAATAATGAATTGTTTACTAATAATTCGGTCTAGGACTAGAAACAGATGAGATAAATAGCTCTCATTTGGTACTTATTCCAGCCAGTCGTCTTTATGTATTACTAGCTTTAGCCCGCGGCTTCGCTCGCGTTAAAAAGAGACAAAAAGTAGCCCATGTTACTCTCCATCCCTTCAACTATCTCCACTTAAAAAATCACGTCAATTCGTCGCTCGGTTTTGCCGTGAAAGAAAGACAAACATACAGACAGACAGACAGACACACTTTCCCATTTATAATATTAGTATAGAAGTATAGATCTTTCCCTAGATATACAGTTGAAACATTTTTTTCTTTTGTCAAAACAACCACAAACTGTACCTATTTATTGACATCTGCCCTCTATCCATATTGCACACTTTTAACCTTTCGACTACCAAGCGACAGCCGGCTGTCGGGCTGCTATTGTCTTTTTATTGTGACTCGAATCACTTGTGTGCGGTTTAATCAATAAAAATCATATTTTTCATTGCCTTAACGTACGATATTCGTGAATGACAAATTAGAAGATCTCTCTGCGCACAAAATTGCTTCATAAGACTGTCCAAACTGTCGTGATGGCCCAGTTAAGGCGCCATGCAGCTTCTCATGTAAAAGGTTGTGAGTTCAAATCCGGGCAAGTACCAATGTGACTTTTTCAATTCTTATGTACATTCTAAAGTTTATCTTGGTCATCACTGACACTCAATATTAGTTGCTAACATGTACTATTATTAATGACGGCTACTGTTCACGGCTCATAGAAAACTGTCCGCCATGGTAAAATCACTCGTAAAACGGTTCTGCATTAATTTGGATTTTCTTTGGTCACAATACCGTAAAGCTTAGTAAACTAGCGTATAAAATTGGCTTACTATGTTCGATTATTGATCGTGTTTAGCAAAGTCAAATAGCTCAGTCATTGAGATAACTGAGGCCTGGCGGTTCCCAAGCGAGTTTAATAGGTTTTACGTGCTACCAAAATATCATCAAATACCAAAAAATCATCTTCCTAGCCATTTCCTAATGAGGGTGTTCACGAAATTGAGTTGGCGCCACTGTGGCGGGAGGTCTAACGACACGAAATGTAGGCGTTTTGACACGTGCTGTCAAAAGTGACAGAGTGCCAATATTTATTTTTGTATAGCTTTTGGACCTTACGCCTCAGTGCTGCCGTCTGGTGGGCATCATTTTAGAAAACCCTCATTGTGTTAGGGTTGGCTTCCAGCTTACCGAAATCAGCTGGATATGAGTGTTTTACGCGACTGCTCGTCAGACCAACGGCTTTACGCACTTTCCGTGGCACGGGATGTCAGTGATGTCTATGATAAACTCTAGAAACTATAATACATATAAATTGATAGAGTCACATTAGTATTTGCCCAGATTCCAACCCAGAACCTCTTATATGAGAGGTGTCTTAACTACAAGGCCATTACAACGTTCCCGAAAGAACTAACACATCGAAATTTCTAGCACTTTTCGAAGTAATTTAATCTTTTTATTAGAATTATAGCAACGCACTAATCGTAGCTCACTGCATCGATCATATATTTAAATTAATCAATAAGTAGATACATATTGAGCGTTTTCATTCTATTGTTCAGTACGGTTAAATTGTTTCATTATCCTTCCGACTGAATTACAGGTTAAAACGTAAACACATCTACTTTTAATGACTAATCGGTGCATTGAACTCTATCAAAACTGTGTAGATTAAACGATCATTCGACTTGCTAAGCTGATTGTAAAACAATTTGATAATGGTTCTAAAAACCCTTGAATGGATTGCTAAAGTGGTTTTTATCGATCAAAATATTTTGGCTCTATTATTTTGGCTCTTTTATTTTAATTCCGTCATCTCAGGGGCTGGGCTCTCCCTGTGCCCGGGGGCCTGTAGCATTTAATGATATTGTTTCTACATAATCACTTTATGATATTTACTCCTAAGTTTGTCTAAATATACCGTTCAAAATTTATTTATTAGTGTGATTTTTGGTACATTTTACAACTCCACCACGATGTCGGTCAATAAGATTATTTGGCCGAAATTCGGCAGCCAAATGGCATTATCATCACCTACCATTTTCTCTATGTTCGGGTCGGTTTTCAGCCTAACCGGTGTCAGCTGGATACTAGTGTTTCACGATGAGCGACTGTCTATCAGACCTCCATAACCCAGTTACTGTCAGACTGTCAAAGTTCTATGAATGACAACCGGGACCAACGGCTTTACGTGCTTTCTAAGGTAGGAATGTCAGTGATACCCAAGATAGACTTTAGAAAGCACATATGAATTGAAAAAGTCACATTGATACTTGCACGGCGGCCAAATGTAAGGTGCACAAAAGATAATTTATTCGCATAATTTGGCCAATACAATACTGTATGGACTTGAAAGAGACTTTGACCTCTGAATTTGTTTTCGGATGTTTCTTCTCAGAGTAGTCCAGCTAGGAAACACCGGCTATATTGTTCTATTAAAATAAAAAAATACTATAATGACGTGTAAAAGTGTAATTTTTCTCTGTTTACAATATAAATATAATCTTTTATCATGATATTCCCTTTTCCCTGACTCTTATGGCTATGGCACGATAATCCGACAAGATTAGAGAGAATAGGGCAGGACCAACAGCCATATTTATATAATACGCGGCACTCTAACACGAATCAACTCGATACTTTCTAGTTTCTGTTAGATTCGCGGAAGGTACAGGTAAACTCGATGTTATCAGAATCGTCTCGTTGTTTTCTCGCAGTGGTCACGTCCCAGCCATTAGAGAGCAACAAGGTCTCATTATAATGTTTAAGAAGTTTGTGTACGTGTTATTAGATAAGACTAAAAGTATTGCAGATGCACTGTCACCCATATCTTATTTGGTTCGTTATTTATTAAAGTTTCTTTTTATGTAACATTCTATTAAGTGTGGTTACACTTGCGTTTTGGGTTTCTGCTCCTCTCCAATCAGATGTAGTGTGAAGTTGCTTGTAGAAGCTTGTATTCTTCGTTATATAATATACTACTTCCTCATAAATCTAGGTACCATACAGAACTGATGCTTATAATCCCACTGGTACTTCTAGAAAATAGGATATTTAAAGAAAAACAAAAACGGTCATAGTTAAATTAAATCGATTAAAGCGACCATTCTACTAATATTATTAAGTGGACGTTTGAATGTGTATGTGTATGTTGAGGATGTTTATTACTCTTTCACGCAAAAACCACTGAAAGGATTTTGATGAATCTTGACTATAATATAGCTTTTACATCACAATAAAAGATAGGCTACATAACATCACGCCATGATCTACCGGAGCGGAGCACTAATCAAAAACAAACCGAAAGGTGGGTGAAACAGCGGGACTGCGGGAGACAACTAACATCTAGTATCATCCATACTAGGTAATATTATAAATGGGAAAGTGTGTCTGTCTGTTTTTCTTTCTTTCACGGCAAAACGGAGCGGCGAATTGACGTGATTTTTTAAGTGGAGATAGTTGAAGGGATGGAGAGTAACATAGGCTACTTTTTGTCTCTTTCTAACGCGAGCGAAGCCGCGGGCAAAAGCTAGTAATATATAAATCCTGGGTTGCAGATTATATCTAATAGTTAGTTACCTTGGCCCCGGAACATAAAGGGCAACCGCCAGGCTAGGACCAGGACCGCGTCGACGGCGCGTTAGTGTTTCACGCGCGCCTCAAAGAGAAGGAGTCAGCACAGGAAGGGGCCTAACAGGGCCAACGCCTGCCGGGGTTGCGGAATGTGTATAGTAGTCACCGTGACCCTGGAACATAAAGGGCAATCGAAGGAACATGAGTGGGTTTTAGTCAGTAAGAGTCTGACACGCCCTCCCGCCGCACCCAGGACGGGAGCAGTCATTGGATGATTTCCCACTCACCAAAAAAAAAAAAGGGTGGGTTTTAGTCATTAAAAGTGTCACACTCCCTCCCGCCCCGCCCAGGGCGAGAGAATTCAATTGGTGATTTCCCATCCTCAAAAAAAAAAGTATCATATAAATTGAAATGACATATGTGTCGTCTATATAGCAATAACTATGTAAATACATTCCAGTTAATTGTTTGTAAACTGTGTTAGTAAACGCACTCACAATAGAGAAATTCTTAGTATGAGACTACGTCTTCTTAATTCTCCGTATTGTTGTTGAGATTAAACTTGGATATATGTATTATCATGATTTGACGGGCCTGTTGGTTTAGTGGTTAGTAGCCCTGACTGCTAAGCCGGAGGTCGTGGGTTCGATTCTCACCCAGAACAAACTTTGTGTGATGAGCATGATTGTTTGTTCTGTGTCTGGGTGTAATTTATCTATAATATGTATGTATTTATAAATTATATAAGTATGTATATCAGTTGTCTGGTTACCATAACACAAGCTCTAAGCAGAGCTTAACCTGGGATCAGATGACCGTGTGTGAGTTGTCCCAGTATATTTATTTATTTATTTTATTTTTATTTATTTATCAACGCAAGTCTGATATCGCTAAATTAACCCCTGTTTAGCCAGCGTAGTCATACAAGGCTGTTTCCTTTTCTATTTTAGATGTTTGTAGTGTATTTTTACAAAATAAAAATGTACCACAAACATTATAAATTACTAATTTAATTCCGAACAAATATTTACATTCCTTGAATAAGACTCATCGTATGGACTGTACATACCTGGTGCATTACATACACCCCTATTATATATATGAAGGGCTACAAATCAGGAGCGTTGCAAAACGGGCACATCTATTTTGTTTTCGTTGAAACTTCAAGGACTTTTTAACTTTAATGCCAAAAATAAATTAAGGTAAGTAAAATGTAGGACGTCAGTAGAAATGAGTTGTGGATCTTTGGTGCATTTCTATTTGTAATAGTGGCTAATTTCGTTGTTTCAATCATTTCCTAATGTTTGATACGATTAGAGAATCCATATTTACGTCGCATAGCCGATAGCTCATGAAAGCTTTAAAAAACAGGTCAATAGTCAATAGTCATTTATTCATTTGCAAACATGGGTAACTGTACATGTACAGGTATTAAATTTATAGTAGGTCCTCCATATTCTACCGACAAATGGGCATGCAAATTACATTAAAGTTTTGAATTTAAGATACAGAACTACAAAAATATTTATGCTCAAATTGAAGTTAAATAACAAAATACAGAAATAATGAAGTGAATGTCAAATAGAAATAGTATCATATTTAAAAAACAATGTCAATTGGAACAGAAAGAATGTCAATTAGTCAGCGATTTATCATTCAAGAAGTCGTCAATTGTGTAATAACATTTGTCAAGTAAAAGCTTTTTTAGCGTCTTTTTTAATTTTAGTACAGTCATATTTTTAATATCATTAGGTACCTTATTATAAACGCGTGGGGCTATACCAAAAAAGCTTTTTTTCATTAATGCCGTTTTACATTTTGCTTGACATAAATCATTGACATACTGTGACCGTATTGGTTTTTTTCTGGTTGCTGACAATTTCTGAAATAGGTCTCTACAAATCAATACAAATATATAATATACTATCCGTGCGAGCTATCATGGCACCTGGTTCGAACGAATGACATTTAAAGTAATAAGTGCAAAAAAAGAGTTGTTCGATTTTGTGCTAACACTATGACAGATGACAGATTACTTTAACACCAATAAAAAAATAATAAAAAATAGGAGACTCATAAAAATACTAACAAATTAATTAAAAGTAAAGAACTGCGGCTTCAAAATATTTTTTTGGATAATTTGTACAAAATACTACGTTTACGTTACGTTACGTTTTCATTTTTGTTTTTAACAAAATACTTAGAAAGAATGTTGTAAAAAAAAAATTACGTGCACGCCTGAAAATCTGTTTCTGCAGATTTGCCATTTTAGTTAAACTTGTGCCGTTTGTATACAGTGATGCTAACGCTACTGCTAAGACGAGAGCGGGGCGCCGCGCGGGGTCGCGGGGAAACGTTTGTTTCAGGTGCCATGTTATCTCGCACGAGTAGTACATATTAGAAACCGCTTTGTTTTTAATAAACAAAGCGGTTTCTAATATGTATAACGATGGAAAAGTTAAAATTTGTAGAGATTTAAAATAAGGAAGACAGCTATCTGTTGTCTTAAGTCCGCACATTGACCTAATGCAACGCTTTTGCATTCTAAACACCAGCTCCCTATCAGCAGACCGCCCCCAGAAAATAATGCCATATCGTAAAACGGACTCAACCAAACCATAGTAGGCAGTTAAAATTGCTTGATTGTTGACTATCTTTGAAAGTTTGAATAGTGCGTATGCGGATTTACTGAGTTTTTTACATAATTGTTCAATATGAGGTTTCCACGAAAGTTTACTGTCAATCAATATACCTAAAAACTTGGCCTTATTTGCTTCCACAATAGAGCAACCTTGGTAAGCAAGATTTACGTCAGGGGGTTTGTTGCGTTGATGAAAGTGCATAACTTTTGTCTTACTCAGGTTAATAACTAAATTATTATTATGTAACCAATCTATAATGTCATGTAAACAAGTATTAATGTCATGCTATAAATATTTTTATTCGTACACTTTATTACAGCTGTACTGTCATCTGCAAAAAGAATCATCTTGTTAGAAGTCACTTTTGGAAGATCATTTATGTATATGAGGAAGAGTAACGGTCCCAAAACGCTTCCTTGTGGTACGCCATATTTTACGAACCTTGGTTTTGATGCATAAACGGTTTCAAATTTAGTTTTTGGACAGATTCTAGAGATCTCTAAAATAATTCTATAAAAGTTTATCAATATTATTCTCATATTTATATTTTTTTATTAAATTAATACCGGCTGCAGGACAAAGACATCTCTCAAAGAAAAGGATCATTGATCTCCACGCTTGATTAAAATTTTTCATGATCACCATGATTTTCATTCAACCGCTTTTCAGGTTTCAAGTATAAAAGATTAGATAAACTTTTTTATGTTTTTCTTAGCTATTATACATTTATTTTGTGGAAACTCCTCAGTTTCCAAAGTTGAAAGCACCAAGGTACTACTCGTTTGTTTTCGTTGAAACTATCAAGGACTCTTAGTTATTCTTGGCACATGGCATACACAATTTATTATCTATATCTATACTAATATTATAAAGAGGTAAAATTTGTAAGTTTGTATGTAGGGGGTAATCTCTGAAACTACTGGTCCGATTTGAAAAATTCTTTCAGTGTTAGATAGCCCATTTATCAAGGAATGCTATATATATACCATTATGCTACGACCCACGGGAGCGGAGCAGTAACGAAAAATACGGGTGAAACCGCAGGGGACAGCTAGTAATAACTATATAAAATCATAATTTTGATACGATTAATTAACGTTTCATGCGTCAAGAAGATAGTTATATATTTTGCGGTATTACCGCGAATGGAGCGAGTGCGCCAATGGCGTATGACCGGCAGTAATTAACTACTTTACGATCAGCTAAAGAGCCAATTTGCCTAGATATTTACGACATTATAATTTTGAAACTGACTAAATATATCTAATAATCTAAACTGTTCCAATGTAGGGAATTATTAGCTATAATTATTGACTTTGCAAATTCTTTTAACAATACTATAAATTCCTGTTATTGTTTGGATAGCAAAACATGAACAATATTAGTAAACCTGCGGTTCTACTCTCGTTAACTCAGTACTGCTCCGCTCTTGTGAGTCTGAAGTGATGTTAAGGCTGGTTTTATTGTCAAGCGTTTCGGCAGCGCCGTTGGAGCGCGCGCGTTCGTAGATATATGAGAGTAGTAGTTGCGTTTCAAAGTCCCGCGCTTTTGCAGCGCCGTTCAGAAAACGCGCAATGGCCGCCGGCGCTGCCAGGCGCGGGCCGGTTTGCGGTTCTACGGCCAGTCCAAAGGCTACAATATAATATGGGCCAGTCAGTGTGCGTTTTAGTGTGACGCCGTTGAGACGCGCCGTTTTTAACAGCGCACTGCCCAGCGGCGCGTCCAGCGGCGTGACTATAAAACCAGCCTAAGTAACTTATGATTATTGTGATGTATGAGGTTATATTGTATGTTTGTATCTTCTCTCTTATTTTGCTTCCTTTGATATTCATATCGTATTATTGTAAAATTTTCGCGTTTATATTTGAAGCAGGGTAGGATGAATTAGAAAGTAGTTTATCAGATCATCAGATCACATTCTTCCGTCCGTTTGTCCGCACATGCTACAGAATAAACGCGTGCGTCTAATGGTAAATTAGGTTTAATTACTGTCTACAGAGGCATTTGTCATAATACGCTTCATGATCAAATCATCATTTCTGCGAAGAAATTATTTAAAAGCAAAATTAAAAGAACGAACACATGTGCTCTTTCTATTATCACTTTATCGGTCTCAATCTGTTAAAAAATAACCCCTAATTTACCTACATTATTGACAATTGTCGTAGAGATAAGATTACGACTCGAATTCATTTTAAACGTATGAATTTCCCGAAATTCTTTTTTAGGTCGACGGTCGGCTTATTTGTCGTCATTAATATTTGATTTCAGTGCAAGAGATCTATTCGCGATACGTCCAGGTCCAGGGGTCACGAAATGTCCAATTCGCAGAATGTCCGAATTGGTTGTCACCTGGACCATTTTATCCATACTAATATTATAAATGCGAAAGTAGCTCTGTGTGCCTGTTGTCTCTCTCACTTTCACGCCGAAAGTACTGACCGATTTCAATGTCTTTACAGAGATAGTCTATACCCTGATAAAGGACATAAGATAGTTTTTATCCAAATTCGACTCAGAAGCTAAAATACCTGACGTACGACAGTAGTACCAAGGGCTGCTGTGTTACCCAGTTGATATTCCTCATATCCGCACTAAGAATGGAATTCCCTGCGTCTGTGTTTCCAAATTCATATAACCCGAAAGTATTCAAGAAACGAGTGCATAGGCATCTATTGGGTTAGCTCGCTCCATCGTAGGCCCCGTCTTGCCCTCGGGCTAATCTGGGATCAAGAGCAAGCCCATAAGATAAAAAAAAAGTTGCGTTTTATCGTTTTATAGTCTGTCACTCTATGTAAAACACTTGTGTTCAGCTGAATCTGGTTACACTGAAAACCGACCTCGACATGGCAAAAGACTGACATAATAGATGACACAAGTCAACACAAGTATACCCAGATAACAATAGATACTATAAAATGAATCAGTCAGGATTTCTCACAAACAAGATAAAATACAACTTGTTCAGTTGCCGCATAATTATTCTAAGCTAATTGATAATTTTAAAATGTCCGTCTACGGTGTTTTTAACAATAATGCCAATAGCACTCCACTCTTTTGTTAAGTATCAAGTGGAACGTCAAAGACATGGGTTATGAATCTTTTGTAATAGTGGCTAACTTTTTTTTTTTTTTTGGTGAGTGGGAAATCATCCAATGACTGCTCCCGTCCTGGGTGCGGCGGGAGGGCGTGTCAGACTCTTACTGACTAAAACCCACTCATGTTCCTTCGATTGCCTTTTATGTTCCAGGGTCACGGTAACTATTATAAACATTCCGCAACCCCGGCAGGAATTCCGAATGTTTCAAACCATTAGAAAATCTAGATTTACGTCGTTGTGGCATAACAGTTTTAGAATGTATAGAAGGAAAAATATTTTACTAGCTGTTTTTCAGGAATCAAGCGTATAATTCGATATTCCCTTGCGTTCAGTTATGACATGTAGTTTTTATGTTTTCTTAGCGCTCTCTCGTGGAAGCGTGTAAAAACCCGGCGTAAAGAAAAGTAGTAATTTTTAAAATATAAAAATATCAATATTAGTGGTTCTTATATATTTTATATGTGACGGCTAATAGCCGATGTGCGGTTGCACCTAGTTTTAGTCGGCTACAAGTAGGTGCAGCCAAAAGGTAAGGTTAGATTAGGTTCTGTAGCAGACTTAAACTAAGTGTAGCCTTACATCGGCTATTAGGAGTAACATAATATAATTATATTTATATATTTAAATTAAATTAATAGCGGCTGCAGCACAAAAACATCTCTCAAAGAAAAAGATCATTGATCTCCACGCTTGCTTATAATTTTTCATGAACCATCAAATAAGTCATAATCATAAATTTAGCATTTAATTATACTGTAACTACATTACAACGTCAGTACAACATCTATTAAATTCTCAAACAAACATCAAAGTCATTGCTGTTTGTAAATAATTTGTCTCGGTACAATCTCACACTTCCGGCTGAACAGCAGCTTCCGGTGGAATTTACGATGATGACGTCACTATGTTGTGACGTCAGCAAGCACCCGGTGATAAATCAACGCTGGTATTGTTTGGAGACACGTAGATAAAAGTGGTTTGTTTAGATTTGTTTTATGATTGAAACATCTTTGCTACTTAATATCATAAAGCTCAGATTTGTTTGTTTGAACATGTCAATCTCAGGATATGGTGGACCAATTCGGAGCCCATTTATCGAGGACTTAGATTAGAGAAGATTATAGATTTATATTTCAATATTGATGTTTTCTGTGGACATAAGCTATGTCCATAAAAACGACTATTTCGTACAGAAGCAGAACAGACGCGGAAAGTTAAAAGACGATATAACTGAATTGCGCTTAACAAGTGTAGCGTGGTCCCTAAAATGGAAAGGGCTCATGCGAAAAAGGGTACATTACACTACGACTCGACAGGAATGGAAAACAATTGCTTATAAGCACAATTTGAATATAAATAAATAAATATCCTGGGACAACTCACACACGGTCATCTGATCCCAAACTAAGCAGAGCTTGTACTATGGTAACCCGACAACTGATAAACATACTTAAATAATTTATAAATACATACATATTATAGATAAATTACACCCAGACACAGAACAAACAATCATGCTCATCACACAAAGTTTGTCCTGGGTGGGAATCGAACCCACGAACTCCGGCTTAGCAGTCAGGGTCACTAGACCAACAGGCCCGCCCGAATATTTAACAATCACCAGAATCAGCAGACTTTGAGCTGTTATTAATAGTAGAAGTAGTAGAACTCTTTGTAAAAGGGTTCATCCAGGAAGGTACTATGTCCATAGCAATTTTTTTCTAAAGCTTTGTTGCTGTGTTCCGGCGGGGTTATTACCTATGAAACAGCAATCAGCAATATTTGCGTAGCGATCACGCGGTCACCGCGCGCACCGTCAAAAAAAATCGTAACTATTATATATGAACCATATTATGTATGAACCGATTGCTAATCACTCGCTGATTGTTCTAATGCACTTATTGCTACGATGACGATAAAGTAGTAATCGCTGGAACTAATTAAATATCACCTTTAACAAAAAAAACTTAACTTTGCTCTTAAAAACCATGCTAAATACGAAACCACCAAACGAAAAAAGCATTTATTTTAGTTAACTGATTGCTCCATAGAGGCAGCACTATCGCTAGATTGCTATTTGACATGACGTATTTTGAATTGACGTTTATATTGCTAAATTATCGCGATCGCTCGGCTTCTGCAAGATACGTAATTCCAGTGCCGTTTATGGTTCGGGTATCGGTGGAATGACAACTACTTAACATTAGACGATAGATCGTCAGATTATTTGCCATCTATACATATAAAAAACTAGCTTTTGTATGCGAATACGCCTATATGTCGACAAATATCTCTACTCCCTATATTATTCACCATTTACTGGTGGAATTCTTAAAAATCCTTTCTTAGTCGATACTTACTTTTCACAACACACCCTCTAAGTATTTGTTTCATGAATCATATATTATAAAAAAGATAAAGACATAACAAGTTTATTTAATTTGCAGATCTTTTGCAGTGTTATAGCGTAATTGTAGAAAAGAATCTCAATACTGTGTTTTGATTAGTCATAGATTGATTGACTGCGTTTACTATCGTATAGTTTATGTTCCCTATATGGACTGCCAAGTAGCTTCCACTGTATCAATATTTATTTATTTTTGTTTTACTAGCACACCGGCTGCTGTCATCCTTTTTATGGCTATCCTCACTAGTGGCAATTGAAAAGAAGTCCTAAGTGCACGTGATTATAGACCGTTTTAGGTTAAATAAGCTTTCGCCTGCGACTTCCCCATGAAGTTGAAACTTCCATCTAGGGTTGGAATTTCCAACAATCCTTTTTTCGTGGATTCTTACTCTTTACAAAGTACAGACCCCAAGTTTCATGTTTCTAGAATCAGCGATTTAGGCCATACGGAGATAATCACCCAATTTGTCAGTCAGTCTGTCAATCAGTTTGCCATCGAAAGCTATATAGATACAGCTTTCGAGGAATCCATGTGTTAATTTACAATTTTTAAGAATAAGTATTTTTTCCCCTAGCCTTTTCCCAAGCGTGTTAGGGTCGGCTTCTTGTCTAAATGGATTTACTTCAATAGCAGTATTAAACATAGAACGACTACTAGAGGTGGAATGGGATGCCGTCGCCTCCTTCTGCGAAGCAGTTATGCTAGATTACATAGAGCGACTACCATCATCATCATCATCATTACCCATAGATTTGACTAATTGTTAGACTATATTACTAACTAATAAGCTTTCGAAATGTCTCGGCATGGGGCCAAAAATTTTCAATAAATTACCGAAAACTTTAAAAATTCTTAATAACATAAACCATTTTATATATATTATTTATTTATACCATTTTATATATATATATTATATATTTTGACGACATTTTCTTAATGAATTGATTATGAATTTGATTTATGACATTATGTATTATTGTAATTAATATGTTGACTACACTATCGCATTGGAATAATCTGTAATGATAGCTGTATGTATGTTTAACAATAAATAAAAAATAAAAAAATAAATTTTAAATCGCAACTTAAGAAATTTTTAATTGAAAAGGCTTACTACTCTATCAATGAGTTTTTAGATGACAAAAACATAAAATAAGAAATGTCCGATCTATTTATTACTCTATTTATGACACGTTTTATTTTTATTTAGCTTGTTCTTCAATTAATTTGTACGCCTTGCAAGGCAAAACATAGTGATACAACACAATTTTTATACCATGTACTATTATACCTATGTTCAACAAATAAATTATTATGAATTATGAATTATTATGAAATGGCCTCTGACTTTTAGACATTTTTTAGTCAAGTTTTTGACATTAATAGTCGATTATAATAATATTACGACTAGGTTCTTAATAGTTTTCATTCCAAAGTCCGTTTTGATAAAATTATCATGTTACAAACCGATTTTATGAAATATGTATATCTTACATTTATAAGCAGAATTTGTACCTCACTCAAATACGTATATTTTACAATAAGCAAAAGAAATTCTAAGAATGAAACTGAATGCATTATACGATACGACGAATGCGTGTGTGAAACTTCGGATTGTTAAGAGCTTCAATATTCTTATTTATAGTCTTCGTAGTCTAATTTACCTATGTAGTATTAATTATTAACTGATAACTTATTTCAATAATACGGTATTGTAAACCATCACCAAATGACGTACTTTTTATGAGCTGTCAAAACGCGATTCTCCCATAGATTTTGTATGGCAGTGGCACCCTGATGACGTCACTAAGTAAGCAACTCAATAGTCTAACTATATAATGATTACAAGGCATCTAAAAATCTAATTTTACATTAATATGAAAAAGCCAAATTTTTCGGGCTTAAATTAGGAGAGATTTTATAGAAATTAAGTCATACATTTATTTGTACATGACTATTTTATTTGCTACCATTGAAAAATGAAAAAAAAAAAAAATGAAAAAAGGTTTATTTGAATTTACAAGTTCTTTTTACATCAGTGGTGATTGAAGCCTCCTTGTAAGCGTATGAAGCCTGTATTAGGAGACTCCGCTCTTCCATACATTATTAGTATTTATAAAATACTTGTATATTTCTAAAAAAAAACCTTTTTGTTTTTAAACAAGAAAACTAAAATAACTTCTAACTATAAGGCTGCCCTCGTAATTGAAATCACAGTAACTTCAGTTACTGTGTTTAGACTTGTTTTAGTTCTTTAAAACCACGAGACCGAGCGCTATTTGGGAAAATTTTCGGTTTGTATGTAGCTAGTATAGTTATCGAGATACGGTAGATAAAAACACAGTATTTTGCTATAAATCAAAACATTTTTAATAAAAAACACAGTAAGTAAGAATGTTTAGGTTTGAACACAGCAATTTACTTGTTTACTGTGTAAAATATGTGTTTATGTATTTTTTGAAATATGTTTTGCTTGGCTATAACACGGCATCTTCAAATACTGTGGTTTTAAGTAAAACTTTCGTAAAATTTAATTCATGTTATACATAAATTAATCACAGTATCTCAATTACTGGCTTTAAGGTGCCTGCAGTTTCAATATTTATTTCGAAAATACTAAGCTTGACCACAGTATCTGTTGATTTACTGGGTTTTAAGCTAACCTTTTGCTCGGAACGGGGGGTAAGCACCATAGCAATTTGTCTTTTCATGCTGCTTTGAGATCAGCTTGTGGTAACGATATCATCCGCATAGGCAGCGAGTTGACTTGTGTTGTAATCAACAAGCCCTTATAATCCTACGTTTTGGATAGCTGCTTCCAGCGTGAGATTGAAGACCGCTGTAGGTAGGACTTCTTCTTGCCTTACTCCTGAGCGTATTTCGAACGGATCTGATATTTCAATCTGTACAGCAACTACCTACGTGGAGTTCGACATGGTGGCCTCAACCAAGCGCTCTAGCTTACTTAGTATTCCAAGTAACTTTATGGTATCCAGAATTTTCTGTCTGTTCACGCTATCCAAGGTCTGCTTGAAATCTATGAACATAATGATGTAGATCTATGTCATACTCATCTGGTTTTTTAAGAGCCTGGCGCATCAGGTGGATTTGATCACCGATTTGTCTAAAACCACCCTGATACTCTCCCAGTATTTCTTCGGCATACCTTCTTAGTTACCAGCCCTGAGAACATCTTGTAAGCCGCAGACAGCACTGTGATTCCACGATAGTTACTGACTGTCTTGTCCCCCTTCTTTTGTATCGGAATTACTAAACCTAAACACCAGTCTTGCGCGAGGGTTTCTTATTCCCAGATTTGCGTAATCAGGTTGTGTATTCGCCTTAGCAGTTCATCTTTATCTTTTATAATCTCAGCAGCAACTGTGTCTAGGCCCGTCGCTTTGTTGTTTTTGGAGGTGCTTAATACACATCATAGATTCTTGATGCGGTTTCAAACTTCACTTCCTCCATTTAGCAGATTATCGAAATATGGCGAAGCACTCCCTTATTAATTTTTGTCATTTTTCAAGGGAAACAGAGCACTTTTTTTTTGCTAAAAAGTTTTATAACCCATCTATGTTACTTCTAAGTCGATTTGAAACCTTTTATTGCTTGACTTAGCATCAAAAATGCTAAATGGGATTTAAATCTGGGTTGTTTAATTGCCATTCTAAGACAAAAACTGATTGATACGTAAGGAATTATTTAACAGTGCGTGCAGTGTGCTCTGGACTGTTGTTGTATTGGAATATCCAAATAATCGGAAGGACGTCTTAGGCGTGTAGTAAGAATTTTTTTAGTTGTTTTTTATTTTTTATTTTAGATGTTGTGTATTTTTAGTTTGGAAAAAAATATTATTGATTTATTACTGATCTACAGAGCGATACTTGTATGAATAAAATAAGTATCTAATTATTTTTGATCTCCTTCGTCTTGTCATTTTTATCCAGATCAATCAAAGAAATTGATCTTAATTTTAGCAATTAAAACTTATAAGTATTAAATATGTGATTTTACTTTAAGAAAATTTAACTGTAAGTTACAAATGATAAAAAATAAAATAAGTATAAACACATTCCATTGTTTAATTTTATCTTATGTGATCAAAATAGGGTGATTATTTTTTAAGTAATTATTCGAAGGCTAACCTAAAACAAAGTATATTTAGATACTATAATTGCACCTTAGAGTAAACCTTGTTACAAATTAGTCTTAAACACAGCATTTTCACTTACTAGGTATTGATCTCGGTAGTCGACTCTTACTATTATTAACTTTCAACCCAGTATGTGTAAAGTTACTGTGTTGTGATGTCACTAGTGTTAGTATCTTTACATGGTTAATACACAGTAATAAGATAAAATAACCTAGACCACAGTAACCAGTCAGTTACTGGTTTTTAGCTTAAAAAAATATAATTTAATAAATTATATTCCTATTTTATAACACATTATCTAATTTTATTAATTATACAACAGTAATATTATATATGTACAGTCGCGGTCTGAAAGTGTTTACCACCATAAGGATCACAATTGCATGCACACATTCAGGTCACAAGATCTAAATGTCTATTTCATGATAATTTGATGGATCATAGATTATTTTTTTTCTAATAATATGACAATCAATCGCTTTAGGAGATGGACTGACTACTATAAAGGTTTGATATACAGAAAACCTACTTTGAAAAACAAATATTTTTTTAATGAGAATATAAGGAAATTGTAAATAAAAGTTTAAAAAAATCTTTTTCAATATCTGGTATAACTTCACTCCGCAGCTATGACTAATTTAGTTTTTTGAATAAGAATTATGAAGAAATAATAAAAAAAAAACACTGAAATCTTTATTAAATTATACTATCTGTCCCCCACGGTTCTACCCGCGTAGTTTCCCTTTCCTTTGGAATTAAATTAAAAGCTATCCTATCCCCTCGCTCAGACTATCTCTGTACCAAACTTCATTTAAATTGTTTCGGTAGTTTTGGCGCGAAAGCGAGACAGACAGACAGTTACTTTCGCAATTATAATAGTAAGTATAGACTAGTACGAATCCACAGCTACGACTAATTTAGTTTTTTTAAGTAAGAATATAGGGAATAATAAATCAAATCTTAAAAAACCTTTATTTAATATCTAGTATAACATTACTCCGCAGTTACGACAAGTGCATAGATGCAACAAGACGCGCATAGATCAGTATTTTAGGTATCATTTTCTGGTATCACACAGCGTGATCTATGAGGATTTCTTTCATTTTGTCAGTTCCAGCGCTGAACCATAAGCCCTCATAATTTTTTTATTGAGTTTAAATCAGCAGACCGAGCGGGCCATTGAATGAGACGAATAATGTCACGATGCAGAATGAACCACGCCGTAGTAGCACGGGCTGTGTGTATCCGTGCATTATCTTTTACGTAAGTAATTAATGTGAGGGAATTCTGTTGCAGCACTACGTAGTAGGCAGCATCACTTCTTCCTGAATCCTTATTCAAACCTCATAGTAAATCACAATAGTTATATTGAGTTTTCGGGATAAGGCACTAATGATATAAAACTTTGTCCATTTTCGAAGAATGTCCCTTGCTCCAGGGTTAAACTTGCCATTTTATTTCGATATGAAAAACAAATATTTTGTAAAATTTTACTCTTGTCTAAACGACGTTCAAACGAAATATTTTTTGACAAATGCCAATTCAACAAATTAAGAAAAGAGTTTCATCATCACATATGGCGAGATAAATAGACGTTACTAAGCACTGACTTTGGCACTATACCTGTCACTGTTACACAACTGCCAAAAGTCAAGTGCACGATAGAGACGAAACATGGCTAAGCCGAAGCCGAAGTCTTTGTTATTCTCGTTGTATCATTTTGCATAATAACTTCTGAAAGGTAACAAGTAACATGATATGGCATTTTAGATTTTAATGAAAAACGTGTGATATAGAATGTACTTTCAAAATTGGTAAAACTTTTCAGACCGCGACCGTATATATACAGAATTAAAGCTTTAACTATTTTCTATCATTAAGAAATGATTTTTTCAACCTAACTTATTTATTTATTTATTTATTTATTTATTTATTTAATACTATGGAAGACTTACAGCTTAAACACTTAATAATATAAAAACTATAGTCTCTAATAAGCCAATTACAAGTCTTCACGTGTGGCAACAGTAAACAGTAAACAGTATATAGTTTGTTCATAACAAAACGATTTAACAATTAAACTTTAACCGCGTTTTTTACAAAACGTGATTTTCGAAGTTACTGTGTTTTCAATTACGAGGGCAGAATGGGTTACATAGAAGGTTAAGCAAAGTGTAGATGAATGCTTGGAGTTGTGCGTGCATGTGTATGTTGTATGTATTGTGAATGTGGATGTGTGAGGGCTGTGTGAAGGTTGTGTGATGGATGTGTTAGGGGTGTGTAAGGGGTGTGTGAGGAGTGTG
Organism: Athetis lepigone; assembly: GCA_033675125.1. Classification (NCBI taxonomy): domain Eukaryota; kingdom Metazoa; phylum Arthropoda; class Insecta; order Lepidoptera; family Noctuidae; genus Athetis; species Athetis lepigone. The sequence continues at coordinate 18,899,514 of CM066239.1, read as the reverse complement.
TAAGGGGTGTGTGAGGAGTATGTAATAATGCAGTGAGTAGATGGGATTAAGCACAATACTAATGATATTTTTATAGCAATAAAGCCTCCGTTTCTTCATACCACCATTATGTATTTTATTTTTCTTGTTTGTGTACAATAAAGAATATGATTATGAAAGAAAGAATACATTTATTGGTTCTGTACTAGTTATTTGATCTTGGATATAATTTAAATGTTCAACAAAAAAATCTTTTTGGCTACCAAAATGGCGGCCGCCGAGCGCCAGATCCACTAGTGATTCATATAAAGTTTCAGTTTTCAGTCAAATTCATATAAAAACCAAATTGAATTTAGTTTATACTATGTTAAGAAACGTTATTTGGTGACCATTCATCCATTTTGGTAACCGTTTAGAACTTTTTTGGTAGTAAATTTGGTACTTTTTTGGGCGGTGTTTAAACACATGCTTGATCTTTTGATACAGAGTGCGGAGGTCGAAGCACGTTATTTTATGTCAAATGCTTCCTTGTGTCATTCGATATTGGTATAGACTCATAATAGCAACCAGTTTAAACCCTAGTGGTTTTTGGCTGCTAGTTAATAAATAAATAAATATCCTGGGACAACTCACACACGGCCATCTGATCCCAAACTAAGCAGAGCTTGTACTATGGTAACCAGACAACTGATAAACATACTATATAATTTATAAATACAAACATATTATAGATAAATTACACCCAGACACAAAACAAACATTCATGCTCATCACACAAAGTTTGTTCTGGGTGGGAATCGAACCCACGACCTCCGGCTTAGCAGTCAGGGTTACTAACCACTAGACCAACAGGCCCGTCTAAAATATTAATAAATCTGGTTTTTTTTTGGTAAAGATTTATAAAAAAAATATTAAAACAGATACACATTGGGTTAGATTCTCGCACTGATTAAATATCTGTTTAAATTACAGGGAGTTCCGATTCTAGTTTTTTGTGTATTTTCCGTAGTTTAATTAATTGTTTGTCGAAAACACTGGCTTTTTTTCAAAGCCTGATTAGCTTAAAAAACCATTAAAAAAATTGGAAACCTGGAAGTTTCACCGAAACGAATTATTCTAGCTTCCTCAGAGAAACGCAGACAATCATTAAAATAAAGGAAATGGAAAATTATACTAAATGTAGGTGTTAACTTCAGCGCAATTTTCATTAAATTACGTAATGCTTACCGTTTCTAGTTTAATTTCATGTCTTTATTAGTTACCAGTACATATATAACACTTCTTCATCTAAAATGGAAAACTGACTGACTGTTGATATATCAACGCACAGCCTAAGGCCCGAGTCACACCGGAATGGCGGCGGCCGGCAGCGGCGCGGCGAGCACCTTCAGTGTAAAATAATTTTAAACTTTAACTACTTAAAAGACTAGTATCGCTTGAAAAGCTAGAAAAGGTCGCGAGGCAGCCCGCGGCGCCGCGAGCGGCCGCGCGCCTCGCGCTTCTTCCGACGCTGGCGGCCGCTGCCGGCCGCTGTCGGCCGCTGCCATTTCGGTGTGACTCGGCCCTAAACCGCTGGTCCTACAGTGAGGAGGCTACACTAGGCTGCGACGCGAACTGCGACGCACGAGCGATTGAAACAAATACATGGATTCTCATTAAATGGCTACACCGTTCATCAAATATTACTAGCAATCTTTGATTATTTCTGCGACAGGAACTACATTACTGTAATCGCGGCACCGGCTACATCGGCGTATCAGCGAAATTGAATCGAATAAACGCCAGATTTTCGGTTATAATGTAGCCATTCCATGTTTATCTCGTTTCGCTCTTCCAGTCGCATCGCAAATCGCTGCCTACTGTAGCCTCAGCCTGAAGCTTGGAAGGTGTGTTCTTTGTGAAGAGTAGGAAGCCACTAAGAAAGGGTTTTTGGGAATTATAACAGTAAAAGATGTAAGTTTTGACATTTACGCGGAGAAAGACGCGGGCAAAAGCTAATCTTTTATAAATAGGCTGTTAAATTAGAGCTCCTCTTTATAAAAGATGTTTATTCAAACGACTGTTTGCAATAAAATATACTTTGAAATAGGTATTCATAATGAGCTCATGAGGAAGGGTCCATATGGCAATCGTCTCAAAGGCAGACCACATTTGAGATGGGAAGACGAAGTCATAAAAATTGCTGGTCCCCGCTGGACGAAAGCAGCCCAGGATAGAGAGAAATGGAATTCTTTAGAGGAGGTCTTCACCTTCACTTGAGGAGGGGTTCTTGTTTCATAATAAAAAAAAAAACAAAAAAAAAAACAATAATAGTGTTAAACTAGAAATACATAAACTAACTTATTTACTTTTTCCTACTTAAAAAAAAAAACTGAAATTTGTAATACAAGAAATAAAAGGCTTTTCATTTTATTTTATTTTATGTTATAATGAGCTCATAATGTAAACCTATTTGTGTTGTCACAATTTCAACGAACGTATTAAATCTGTTAGCACCACTAATCCATTGTCTATGTTTTATTAAAAACTGTCAAATGTAATTGGGTATTTTATATCATTAATCATAAAATGCTAGACACAATTTCTATAAAGCCTCTCTTAATTTTAGCCCTAAAATCGCAGTACATTTAGAATTTACTGTATAATTGGATTTTTGTTACTTTAAAATAAATAAAAAGTTAGCTAATTGAATTCAATTCAATTTTCAATTCAATTTATTTCATGAACAATTTACATTGTGTTTGAAGTCGCACATTCATTAAATAAAAAAAAAATAACACATTAATATCACAAAAAAAAACTCATTCATTAAATCAAATAAATAACACATTAAGATCACAATAAATTTTCTACAAAAAAAAACATTAATAATACAATAAAAGAATTATAACGTGGATATGTCATCGTCTATTGAATAGAGACATTTCTCCAACAGGAATGCTTTGAGTCTTGACTTAAAAGAGCTTTTGTATAGTAGACTTTTTAAGTCCAATGGCAACCTGTTAAAAATCCGCACTGCTTGATATTGAGGACTATGATGTACAATGTTAAGTTGGGGAATTATTATGTTTTTAAAATCTTTCCTGCGCGTACTTTCCCTCAACTGTCTTTCCTCATCAGTTTCATAATTATGCAGGTATTTTTTTAAATTTACCATCAATACTAAAACATAGAGGCTGGGCACAGTAAGAATGTTTAAATTTATAAAGTGTGGCCGACAGCTCTCCAGTTGCGATATCCGGACCATGGTTCGTATGGCTCTCTTTTGGAGCACAAAGGAATTGCTAACTCAGTGACGTAATAAGGTAACTTTTCATACCAAATCTATGAGAGAATTGCGTTCTGACAGCTCATAAAAAGTACGTCAGTTGATGATGGATGATGGTGTATATGTTATAGGCAATGTGTATAATCCGGCATTGTATAGAATGCCTAGGCTTTATATATATTGCCTAAAACGTTCAGGCAATGTATATAATACGATTCATTTCATACATTGCCTAGGTATTGTATAAAATGCCCAAAGCGCATCAGGCAATGTGTATAATGAACGACCACGAGAAGGAGACACGTGTTTCTATTATTTCATATTATTTCATTATGTCATTTCTATTATTACTTTTAATAATTAAATGGTAAATAATATTTCTCTCACTTGACTACACATTTTTATTACTTACCTACAATGAAAACTTTTTAGAAGATTTTTAATTTATGGGTATTATTTAGAGTAATGTTTGTGTTAAATTAAAGTTTAATAATGTTGATTTTGGAATGGTATAAATCAAACTTTTCGTAAGTATTTTTTTAATATGTTATTACTTTGATAACGTAGCGCATAGATTTTGTGTCAATTAATGAACATGTGAAGATATTTAAGAAAATAATTGTTTTTGTTATATTAAGTACCTACAAGTACCTAGATTGCAATTTTCATATTACTTTATTTTAGTTTTTTCAAAGATGTTACCAAAGATTTTATTTCCTTTCAAATTATAATTAAGTATGTTACCTACAGTTTATTTAAAGTATAATAAAAGCTTATTTTAAACTAGCTGTTCCTCGCGGTTTCAACCACGTTACATTAGGTTTTTGGTTACTGCTTCGCTCCCGTGGGACATAGCGTGATATTATATAGCCTATGTTACTCGTGGGCTCGTGGACAATGTAGCTTTCGAATGGTAAAACATATTTTAAAATCGGTCCAGTAGTTTTTGAGTCTATTCATAACAATCAAACAAACAAACAAAGTTTTCCTCTTTATAATATTAGTATAGTAGATGAAAACTGTTGGTTTTTTTCTATCATGATCAAATTTCCATAATTAAGGGGTAAGAAATGAACAGGGCGACTTTCTGCAGCTATTTTTTGGTACGTTGTAAATGTTTATCCGAAGGCAACTGCTATGTGAGAAACGCTCTCTACGCAAAAACTCGATGTACTTAGGCATATAAACCAGTGGAACACATGTCTTATCGCTGTCTGCTAATGGAAGTTGAAATTAGGATTAGCTCTCAAAAGATTAGTACCTATCTAACTAAATCAAAACGAAGAAAAATCGATTACATACATTGCCTGTGCTTCAACTGGCATTCTATACAATGCCTAGGTATTTTATACATTTCCTAGGTAAAGTGTAAAATAGTTTAAACATTGAACATCATTTCATACATTGCCTAAACGACCCCGGCATTCTATACATTTCCTAGGTATTGTATAGAATGCCTGCATTGTACACATTGCCTATAACATATATATGGTATGTATTCCTACCGATTATGTATTGTAATAGGGTCCTGTGATGTCACTTGCTTCCCAAGTCAATTGACTAAGAAAAATCTAATTATCTTCTTTATTATACCTAAATTGAATTCTGAGAACTTATTCTGAGTTTTTTCTTTATAGAGTAACTTGGAATAGTTATTGGTTTATATTTTGGTGGTCCGTACGTCCAAAGTAGAACGCCACCCTTATAGGGTCACTTACTCACGTGCTTGTCTCTCCGATGTTCCACGTTCCTCCCATTTACATCTAAAATTAAAAAAAAGCAACTATATCCCTTTGAATCTCGTTGGGTTTAAAAAAACCAACAAATAGCAAAAGTAATTTGACAAGTTAGTGGTAGTTATTACGATTTGTTATTGGCACACAGAATTATTTACTTATGGCTTAATTTTTAATAAACCCAGTATTCTGACAACCCTACAAGTTGATGACTCTCCCAGGGCCGCCATATAATCATGGCGAGATTTTTTGCCACGATCTGTAATGCATTGTTGAGTCTACGCATTCGTAGTTTCAATTTACAAATGTTATTCTCATTTGCATCGCGAGACTATGCATACTTCTATTGCATGCTATTAATGTTTAATGATCATTTTATGAATATTTTCATGAAATTGAAAGTCATAGTCTTGTGAGATAAATTATGCCTTTATTGTGGTTCGTTAGAATATAACTTCATAATTATGCATTTATGCATACAGAGGCATAAAGTTTTCTATGAACTTTTCTCTAAAAGAATTCCAATAGAAAATAGAACGTTTTTCGTCTAAAATTGGGTTCGAAATTAGGTCTCAAATTGAGCCTAATTTATGCGTCACAGTCTGCATCTATACTAAGTGTCGTGATAGCCTAGTGGATAAGGCGCCCGCCTCTCGTGTAAGAGGTTGTGGGTTCGAATCCGGGCAAGTACCAATGTGACTTTTTCAATTCATATGTACTTTCTATTAACAAACTCTTAATGCCAAAATGAATATTTAATGTGTACTCATAATATGTAAGCAGCCTTATTTATGAATCAGAAAAGCACAACAGAAATAAAGACAGATTGAATAATATCCTGATGTGGTTTTAAATTCACTTTTTCAATTTATCTACATTTTAAAGTTTATCTTGAACATCACTGACATCTATAAAAAATAAACTAGGGAAGGAAACTTGAACCTTATTATGAAAATTGGCCCAAAATCACCAATCCGTCTTGAGAAAGCGTGGAGATCATTTGGCTTTTCAGTGGCTTTGGTCTGCACAATCGTTAATATGAATCAATATAGTATAGATGCAGACTCCGTCATCTCCCTAGCCTTTTCCCAACTGTGTTGGGGTCGGCTGCCAGCCTAACCGGATTCAGCTGAATACCGATGTTTTACGTGGAGTGACTGCCTATCTGACCTCCATAACCCAGTAACTGGGCGACACGATACCCCGTGGTTAGACTGGCCAGAGTTTCTGACTAACCAGTAACGACTGTCAAAGTTCTACGAATGACAACCGGGACCAACAGCTTTACGTGCTTTCCGAGGCACGGGATGTCAGTGATGTCTAAGATAAACTTTTAAATGTAGATAAATTGAAAAAGTGAATTTAAAACCACATCAGGATATTATTTAATCTGTCTTTATTTCTGTTGTGCTGTTCTGATTCATAAATAAGACTGCTTACATATAACGAGTACACATTAAATATTCGTTTTGGCATTAAGGGTTTGTTAATAGTATGTTAAATATTGGCGGGTTCTTTTTAAGCCCATTTATAAAATAATTATTTGGTAGTGAGAGGTCTAGAACGACAATAATTCAGTTATTTTCATACAAGGTAATCCGCGGACATCTATTAACTCGGATACGACAAGATATTTCCACGGCTGAGCGCAGTCATGCGCAGAAATGCTTTGTCATAATGTGCACTTTCTTCTGTGATTCGTGTTCTCGTTGACTTTCAACACATAAATCCGTGATATGATTTATGATCAGTGTACAATAAATAAAAGGTATATTCTCTTTTTCACACAGAGAAGGCACGAGTATCGATCATCGCTTGCTCAATGCTGATTGTCAATTTAGCAAACATAAGTATGTTTGCTAAATCTAGATTTGCGAAGTTCCTTCACCGATGTCTGTGAAAAAAGAATTGAATTAATAATTATTAATACTTTATAGACAAACTTATAAAGTAATAATAACTATGTTTCACAAAAGTTACAGATCGTGTTCGATTTTGTATTCATGACCTGATGAGGGGCGGACTAAATTGTTTTTTTTTTATCTAAAATATTTTATTATCTAAATAAGCCACGGCACACAGACATTTTACACAATATTTCTGAATCTGGTCATCACGACCTCATCGCATACATAATACATTATTATTGGCATGAATACCATGATTAGTACCCTATTTGAGTTTGCTTCTAATACACATAGTTATACACACATTAGCTTAACACGTATTTATTATGTACAAATTATTAAAGCTTCTGTCAAAGTTTAGGCCCTATACTCTCATACAATACATTAAGAATTGATAGCCAGTGACCGCCCAATGTAAATAATTAGAACGAAAATCGTAAACAAAGTATCGAACCATGAAATACAGAATTTCATTAAACACGTAATGGAATGATTATACGATTAGATATGCTAATCGAATCGGATACAGGAGTAGGTATCATACATACTGATCTACTGATAATAAACGTATTATGAAAAACTTGGTTTATTCTTAACCTGGGGGGTTTTTGGTGCATTCGTTCATCAAATGCTGGTTTCCAAATTCTAAATTTTAATACGCTAAAAATCCGTACTAATATTATAAATGCGAAAGTAAGTAGCAAGTAAGTCTGTCTCTTCTTCACGCCTAAACCACTGAACCGATTTGAATGAAATTTTGTACAGATATAGTCTGGGACCCGAGAAAGGACATAGGATAGTTTTCATCCCGGAAATCCCCCGGGAACGGGAACTATTATTCCACGCGGACGAAGTCGCGGGCAAAAGCTAGTTCTTTATAAATACACGAAGCGATAATAAGAGCTCATTATTTGCCAATAAAGGGCGAACCCTCTGTGTACGATTCAGACTTGCACTTGGTTAGTTTTTTTTTTGGTGAGTCATCATCAAATGACTTCTTCCGTCCTATATAGGCGGGGCGAGACTCCCGCCGCGAAGGGAGTGTCAGACTTTTACTGACTGAAACCCACTCATGTTCCTTCGGTTGCTCTTTATGTTCTGGGGTCATGGTAACTATTATAACTATTCCGCAAACCCGGTTTTTTTTTATAACAAAAAAATAAATATCTTGGGACAATTCACACACGGCCATCTCATTCCTAAATAGAGAGAGAATGACATAATTTATTTAATATAATTATACAAAACAATGAATCATGCTCATAACATAAAGATTTGGGCTGGGTTGGTGGGAATTGAACCATCGACCTGCGGTAAACAACTCAGGGTCACTTACCAAAACAACAACAAGTCAACAACAACAACAAGATCAGTACAGGACAATCAGTTTCCCTCGAAAAACAATGAAAGCGAGATTTATGTCCCACAAATTAAAAAGATGTTTTGATCATTAACGTTTAATACGTTTGTTTATTTGGCAGTTTGTCGATAATAAAACGCTAATTACAAAAGAAGGTTTGTGTTTGATGTTCAATATTGATTGAATTTCATACAAATTTGACATCAAACACAAAGATATTAGAAATTAAATTAGAAATTATAGTGCATGACGTGGTCTTCTATAAGTGATGAGGCACTTAGACTTAAGCTTGAATGTACAATCACAAATGTAACAGTGTACTCATTGTTGAAGAGCCAAATAAAATAAATAATTAAACAAATAGTGTTTTGAAAAATCGTTTTGTATGTTTCACATAACATCATACTTTTGAGAAATGTACAAAGATTTTAAAATCTCGGAAAAACTACGGGTACTTAGAAACTAAGCACACTTATTCAGCCATTCGCGTTTCGTTAAACGATTTTGGTCACACATATTTTTTACGGATCCGGTGACTGGGACTGCGGTCCTAGTTAATTGCGGTCCCAGTCGCCGGATACCTCTACAGTTCTATTTCTAAACGTGTTCAGCGTCGCGTCGTAAGAATGAGAAAAGCCGTCAAGCTTAAGGCACTACGTACAATTATAAATATTTATGTCCATATAAAACAACGATTTTATATAATAGCCGAACAAACGCAGAAAGCGGTTGGTGAACATGAGATAGTGGTGCTAATTCTCTTGTTCACAAACTTAACTAAATTTAAGTTAAATGCATCTTTCTTTTTCCATTTCTAAATGAAAAGAACAGAAGATACATTTTAGTTTAAACCTGTCAAATTAAACGGCCCCTAGAAAATGGACGTATATTTAGACGTCATGATTTAAAATCGCGTCTAAATTATCTATGAAGTGTCTAAATTTGACAGGACTTAAATAATATTTTATCTTCTGTCCTTTTCTTAATTAAATGGAAAGAGAAAGATGCACTTAACTTAAATTTACGTTAGTTTGTGAACAAGAGAATCGTCACCAATGAGCTACATCTGTTGCATAGATACAAACACCACAACCACGTCCTATATTCCTGTTTTGTAGCGTGTTTCGAAAGTAATCACTTATTCGCCATTTTTTCCCTTAAATTGGCTAATAACGATATCGATGCCTCGTTATAGAAAGAACCCAGCCAATACCTTATCATTAAAAAAATAGACCAGGCCTGTTTATTACAGCATATTTGAGCCATGCCTAAATCTAGGAGCGGACACAGGCAAATGTGATGATGATAGCAACTAAATTAGACCTTCGCGTGAGTAAGCATATTATAGGAAGGTACAGGTTTATGATTTACATAACTACTTAATAAAAATATTAACTTTAATACTACTGGTAGCTGTAAAGATAATGACATTATAATATTAATTTAATTAAAATGTAACGCAGAGCAGGAACCACATAATTATGGTGTTAAATTCAAAAGAGTTGTGAGTGCTTGATTTAGTGCCTCAGGGGCATTCCGTGTTATATTATGTGTGTGAGAGAAAGCACTCTAAAAAGCGCGGCCATACCAGAGCAAACTTGCGATCGCAATAGCAGTCACAGGATTGATCAAATTTTTTGGGCTTTTATTTGCATAGATGTGTATGGACGCACGCGGGTAGCCGCTGTCACTTTAACGCTGAATTACACCAAACATTAGAATAACCATTTTATCTTTTATTTCAATATTTATGACAATTCAAAAAGTAGATCAATAAACAAAATTATGTTTACTAGATTTTAAAACTTGTAATGTATGGGTGGGTTTCATAAGTTCGGTGGAACACTATAATTAAATACACAGATTGGCAAGTTTTTGATATGCGGTGTTACTAAGATTAATTGCCACTACAATTTAAACGTTTTTTGTTAGTGGAGTTTATTTTTTGACAATGTCAACGACTGCAAAAACGCTTGCTACTGTTAGAATACGTACTTCGTGGCGCTAACTCAATTATGGGCTCCAACGATTGCGTTTTTTACGCAACACCCACTCGTGTTTCGCTCCGGTGTGGCCGTGCCTTAATATTGATCACTTACTTTGACTGTTACTTGATTTAACTTTTCGTCAAATCTAATCATTACGCTACTAACCAGTAACCTGTAGACATAAATTATTAAGTCCACTGTAACCTGTATGTTTCTTTCATCAACAGAGCCCAAGGTTTGGAATATTATTCGCTACACGGCTCTTCAATGTCATCTGCAAACGAAATGTTTTACGCGGTTTTTATGGGCGCTCTATTGTTATATTTAAATAATAATTGGAGGCATAAACGCAAATTGACTGCATTTATAACTCACACGTAAATCATATTTGCTGTCTTCTCAGAAGCTGAAATCAATTCAGTAGAGTTATTGCGAAACATCACATTAAATTCAAGTAGGCTGAACAATTACTTTTTTATGCTCCATTACCGTTGTCTACTCTTAGCTGTATAATAGTAAAGATGGCGTGTGCACAATGCTCAGTATTTCACAGGGAAGTGAATTTTCCGTGAGAGACATAGCATTATGGTTTGTGTGATCGCACGGCACTGTTGTTATTTCCTCACTAATTAAGTGAAAGGCGGTAAATATTCGTAATTTATTGTCTTTCGTCAGACAAAATGCCTGTAATTGTCTTATCTTTCGTCGTCTGTATGTCTTGCACGCGGTTTCTTGCTAATTAAAGACAAAGATGTAGTGATGTTTCACATGACTTTTTGTGAAGTTCTCGTGTGTTATGGAGAGAGAAAAATATTGCATTGTTTAAAGTTTTTTTTGTGCTAATGATGGTGTTTCAACTGATTACGGTATTGTACTGTGATTCCCTTGTTCACAAACTTAACTTAATTTAAGTTCAGTGCATCTATTTCTTTCCAAATAATTAAGAAAAGGACAGAAGATAAAATATAAGTTTAGAGCTGTCAAATTAAGATATTCCATAGATAATTTAGACACGATTAAAAACATGGCCACTAAAAATACAACGATTTTCGTGGCGCTGTCTAATTTGACAGGACTAAACTAAAATATATCTTCTGGCCTTTTCTTAATGAATGAGAAAGATAAAGATGCACTTAACTTAAATTTAGGTTACTTGTGAACAAAAGAATCAGCACCACTATCTTACGTTCTTACGATTATTTTGGAACTTGTGTTCACGTCACGGTGGACTTTGAACAATTCTTTGTGTAACAATAACAGTCGGATCAAAAGGAACCCTAATTAAATAAACAAACATTGGAATTCCAGGGAATTAAACGTAATTGTACCATTCAAGTGCTAATTATAGGACTCTTTTTGCGGCGCGCCGGTGATTCGAGGTTCACCTTAACGACCCATTTTCTTGAAGACACCTTGAGAGAATTCAATTGAACTTTGGCTTCGATAAACAGTAAACATTTTATTTATGTCTTGTGCCAAATACTCGGTTGGTTTTGGCTCAATCATATATATTAGCAAGAGCCCTCAATGGCCAAATATTTACAGAAACTAAATTTCAGTTATCAATGGCTTTAGATCTGCCATTAATATATTCGCAGGAATAAGGTCTTACTCGTGCGTCAACGCAATAAGTGGGTTAATGCTTTGCTTTTATTATAAACTCCTAAATATGTTATTGATATGATATTTACGTTTACCAATCCTAGACTGTCGAAGATGGTAAAGAGCGTTTGTAGTTTTTTGTATACAAATTGATATACAAAAAACTACAAACAAGACAAAACCAAACTGAAACTGATAATGAGTAACTACTTTTACTTTTACAATTATAAACATATTTATATACACAATTTTTTTTTATAGTTGGAAGCGCTGGCTCACACATTATTTTAATTTTTCGAGGAAGGTAATTTATTTGTAAATGTGTTACACTAAATGTTCGTGAACTTGATTAGCTTCCATTTCCTAATTAATTTTAATTTTTATTATGTTTATATACTCTTTGGACGGAAATGGTTTTGACGTTATATACATTCTTATCTTCACACTTAACAATGTACAAATAATAATATTGTAACAACATTATTTTAAAAGAGTAAGTATGGAGTTTTTTGCCCATTCTTCTCTATACGAATCAACTTTTTGGAATGGGTAACTAGATTTATTTTTCTTTTTCTTTTTTTTGACGTTCTAAAGTGCCTTTTAAATGGTCTATTAAAAATAAATGATTTGAGTTTGAGTTTGATATTAAAGCAAATAAACTATCGACAAATAGGAATGGGACAAAAAACTTGCTGTAGAAGTGCTACACTCACAGAAACATAATCTTTACATACATTTAATAAAAATCGTAACGAAGCCGAATTTGTTCATTTAAAAAAAATACTAGATACATGTTTTTGACTAATATTTTTAAAAACCTTTTTAGATGCTAACTGTTTGGGTCTTGTGCGGCTAAAACTCTTGGACCTTGGGGTCTAACTCAAACTCAAATAATTAATTTCTAATAGACCATTTAAAAGGCACTTCAGAACGTCAAAAACAAAGAAAAATGAATCAAGTTGCCCATTCCAAAAATTGATTAATTGATTCGTATGGAGAAGAACGTACAAGATACCCCATATCTAAATGTCCTCCTCTTCGACTTTACCATTTTAGTACGGGACCCTAAAAAGACGTAAGTCTGAAGAACCTGGTCTCAGACCTTAAGTGGTCCTTCATTATTGAAGTCTTGTTTATGGCTGCTCAAGAGTTATGTAGTTATGTCCATATGCTAATAGCAATATCGTGCGTGTTTATTTAATGCTATCTTTAGGTGTAGAGATTGTGCTGTAAAAACTACGGTTTAATAGTGGCTGATTTGAATTACGTTTTCTACGATTATTTTCTTCAATTCAGTATTATTACTAGTTAAAACTGTAGTACGTTACCTGCATAATGGTGAGACTTCAGATCGCGTATTTAGCAAATTATTTGCGTAGGTATTTGATGCAACGCATTAATAACTAAATTCTAATGACTCTAGAGTAGAGTTTGTATTACCCAAGTAACGCTATGTGTTTCGCCAAATACACCAAGTGAAGCCACCATAAGATTCGAACTTTAACACTAATGGCAAACATACTACCTACTTACGTGTGATACTGCAGTAATTTTGTACGAATGGTTTACCAAATGGTAAAGTTTTAGAGTTTCACATTCGGAGTGCAGAGTGCTTATAATCTCTCTTCGTCTTTTTCTTATATTTTTGTTGGAATTGTGTTGTGAACTTACCCGGGGTTGTGGAATAGTTCTAATAGTTACCACGGCCCCGGAACATAAAGGGCAACCGAAGGAACAAGGGTGGGTTTTAGTCAGTAAAAGTCTGACACTCCCACCCACCTCGCTTAGGGCGGGAGAAACCATTTGATGATTTCGCATCAATAAAAAAATTAGTACTTACTTTATACCCAAGCTGATATTTAGATTTATCTCATATACCTATTATTCTTTCCCTCTTTGAACGAAAAATGAATGCACAAAATGTTCAAAAACACATAAGTTTCTGTGGTTGGTTAAGCGAATCATAAACAACAAATTTTCCTTTAGTTAAAAAAAAAACTATGGATTAGATTAATCATATCCTCAATACTTTGCTTAAGTTGTAACTTTTCGAGTACTTTCAAATACATATTAGTAACCGAAAAGAGTTTCTCGATTTCGAATTTGTTATCTTTGTTACGTCTATAGTAATATATTCAAAAGTCTTTGTTTAAACATATAATAGCTCTTCAAATGCATGTGTGCATTAGCCATGCTTCATAACTATTCGTTCAAGGTTAAATTATTTACACGGACTTAAATGTTCACCATTTTCAGTTTATCTACGATTCACCAGAAGGAAAAACTTTCTAGAACAAATTTCTGATGACAAATATTCTTTAAACATATCTCCACTTTTCTGTACTATAATATAAATAAATAAAATAAATATCTTGGGACAACTCACACACGGCCATCTGATCCCAAGCTAAGCAGAGCTTGTGTTATGGTAACCAGACAACTGATAAACATACTTATAATATATATTTTTAAATATATACATATTATAGATAAATCACACCCAGACAAAGAACAAACATTCATGCTCATCACACAAAGTTTGTTCTGGGTGGGAATCGAACCCAGAACAAATACAGAATATGTTTGTAATGAATAAACACCTTCCACTTGAATCACTCGATCTATTGAAAACCACATCAAAATCCGTAGCGCAGTTTTAAAGATAAGCTTACATAGGTAAAGACAGCGGAATGCGGCTATGTTTTATACTGTGTATTGATAGGCTCATTCTATTGATGATTTTCGGTGCAGTATAGCTCCTAAAGATATTTTTTAATATTTCTAGCGTTTTCAGGCTTTGTCAACACCCTCCAAAAATGAAAGATTTGTATTTTTTTAACTCATTCGTAGTCGTATTAAAAGTGAATTGAGCCTGGCCTTGCGGTATTTTTCACTATGAATTTAGAGGACTGCACTTTTCAAATATTTTTATATCTATATAGTCACCCTATGGTGACTGGCAATTAGTATATGATACTTAAACCCGTGAGTGTGCTTATGATAACAAAGAATTTTTATTATGGGAGCAAAGTCGAAATCGCGAAAAAAATATCAGCTGTTCTCTACATTCGGCAAACATAAATGTACTGAACAGGTGACTTTTTTTCGCGATTTCAGGTTTGTTCCCATAGTAAAAGTTTATTTATTTAATACTTACTACGTAGTGTACAGGCGAACTTAATGCCATAGGCATTCTCTGCCAGTCTACCTTCAGGTGGTGCAGAGAAATTGTGAGGTAGATGCACTATAAGTGTGAGAGTATAAAATGACAAAAAATAAATTGAAACAAATAAAATAGACATACTCATATATTTACTTATACTGTACTAGAATATGGTACCTGTACGCTATATATAAAATACGCTTACATACATACTCGTATTTACATACCTATTTATGAAAAAAGTATAAAGTTGTTGGTTATCATGAGCATAAAATATGAATAAAATATGATTTATTTTTGTAAATAGGTAATAAATTACACTTTTACACGTCATTTTTTTCCCTTTTTTTTTAATCGAACGATGGGGCCGGTGTTTCCTTGCTGGACTACTCTGAGAAGAAACATCCGAAACAAACTCAGAGGTCAAAGTCTCTTTTAAAGTCCATACAATATTGTATTGGTCAAAATATGCGAGGACCATGAAGGTAAACTGAAGGGATCTCTTGATGAGAGAAGCACACAGATTTGAGTGGACCTGTCCAAACAGTGCAAGCATTTGTCATAAGTCGTTAAGCTCAACTAAAAAAACACGTAAGGAGCTCAACACAATCACGCGTTTAAGTATCGTACACTAATTATTACAAGTCACACTAGTCAAACTAATATAACATTACTTCAGAAAGAAAGCCGACTTTCTCTTTCACTTGTTTGTCAAAGTGTTATCCGATTCATTTTCTGATATGATATCGATTAACATGGTGATCATAATATGATTATCGTGATACATTATGAGGCATAATCTCTCTACACGGATATTACGTCAATGCATATTATTTATTTAGTTAACGCGATTAAAAAATATTATTTCCTGTGTGGAGGGATTAATGACTAATAAAAAGGTCAGAGTAAATAAACGTTACTTAGCATTTATTATACTTTCAACTTAGCTTTTCATCGTAGCTATCTTTTTTTTTTGAGGATGGGAAATCATCGAATGACTTCTCCCGCCCTAAACGGGGCGGGAGGGAGTGTCAGTCTTTTACTGGCTAAAAACCCACACTTGTTTCTTCGATTGCCTATTATGTTTCGGGGCCACGGTAACAATAGGGATGACGACAGCATTAAAAAAATGGCATTCTGTTTAGTCCGTCTGGTAGATCGGCCGAAAATACGGGACACGTATTTTTTGCTTGATCAAATTAATAAAAAAATACAAAGATAAAGAGCAACAAAGTTCCGGAGTGGGGGCTTTTGACGTCACCTTAATGCAAAAATTGTATCTTATTGTGACGTCACGCGCAACTTCAACGCACAAATTTTTTTGATAATCTTTCTGACGAACTAATTACTTTTTTTGTCGTCTCACCTATTAGAACTATTCCGCAACCCCGGCAGGATTCTATCTATTTTGTCACTACAGTTTGACAGAGGTAAGTGACGGTAATAGTTATATTTCATTTTATTTGTATCTTTTGCTCCGCGTGGCATCGCAGGCTTCCCCCGCTTGGAGGCCTTTCTCAGGCTATGAAATGAACTATCACTGTTCTAATAAGATTTAAATAGATGCTGTAGTCCAGGCATGAAAGCGACAGGCAGACAGATAGTTGTTTTTTTTTTGGCGAGTGGGAAATCATCCAATGACTGCTCCCGTCCTTCGTGTCAGACTCTTACTGACTAAAACCCACTCATGTTCCTTCGATTGCCCTTTATGTTCCAGGGTCACGGTAACTATTATAAACATTCCGCAACCAGACAGATAGTTACTTTCGCATTTATAATATCGGTATGGATTGGATTGCAACCAATCATCTATCTATTGTTGTTGTTTTATATATATTTGACAAAAGGCTTGCCTTAGTAAGTCTACATAAAACAAAAGTGCGAAACTTCAGTTACAAAATTCGAATTTACGTTATAATAAAATTGCACCTTGCGTATGCGTAGGCTTAGTGATATGAATCTGTACATGAAACGTTCAGTAAACATTTACGTTATCAGCACAATAGTACATTAGAAGAATGAGATAATTGAGCAGTCACATGCCACAGTTTTTATTCACTAACTAATCATAGACGGACATCTATCATTACGTATTTAATGACGATTATGATGTAAGAATTTCCGAAGATTATTCTTCCTGATATTCTTATACATGTAAAGGAAATATTTATTGAGTTCAATATTTAAGGAGAGGTATTACTATGGTAAGCTTATCTACAGTACTAGCTCTCAGTAGTAGCTCTCATGATTATCTTGGATTAATTAAATCCTCAAGATCGTTGCCCATTGTGCGTTTTTGACCAGGTTTTTATGTGGAATCAACTTTCAGCGACAGTCTTTCAACAGTAACGACTGAGGGACCTTCACGAAAAGAACTCGATGCCCCTTGGTGGACTTTCTTGACCTCTGATTCTGGCTACCCGTAATGACTGTCAAAGATTTATGAATGCGAAAATCACTAATGCCTTTACGTGCTTACTTGAGCTCCTTACGTTTTTTTAGTTGAGCTTTACGACTTTTGACAAATGATCAAGAGATCGCTTCAGTTTACCTTCATGGTCCTCGCATAATTTGACCAATACAACATTGCATGGACTTCAAAAGAGACTTTGACCTCTGAGTTTGTTTCGGATGTTTCTTCTCAGAGTAATCCAGCTAGGAAACACCGGCTCCATCGTTCGATTATAATAAGACAAAAAAAATGACGTGTAAAAGTGTAATTTTTTACCTACAAAATAAAATTAGTTTAATTCGTTTACTGTTGTATGCCGTCTAAAGAACTACGCATACATTCAGCACCATTCGTGTTTCGCTGAACGATTTTGGTCACACTATACAGTTCCACTTCTACCAGCCCGTTCAGCGTAGTTAGAAAAGAGAATGAGAAAACCCGTCAAGCTTAAGGAACTACTCATTAAACAACGATTTAATGTAAGAGCTGAATAAGTGTGCGTAGTCCCTAAATTAGAAATCTTCTTTGGAGATAGGTATTAGATCTATTATCTTATACAAGGTAATAAAAACTCCCAAATGTAATTTTAAGAGCTTTCCATAAAGATAAAACTAGAGTGCGATTTGCATTAAGTGCTTCAGTAGGTTTTATTATACCTACTGTTTATATAATATAAGCAATGTGTTTGTTTGTTTTTCCCGCTGCGACGTAGCAAATATTTATTCAGCGCAAGTACGCTATAAAAGTGTCGATCCAGCGAGCAATGAGCTGCACCCATTGCATAAAGAAAAATAATGACAGAAAACCAACTTATACGATGAAGTAATAATAATATGAACTGTTGGATTATTGTACAAATTGTTTTTTTAAATTAGTGTCTATCTTTTGGAAATGGCCACTTTCTACTTTTATAGTTGGTTTCGTTATTTACATTATATTTGTTCTAAATCACATTTAACCATGTAAAAAGTTATTGAAACACTAGAGAGAGGCAAGAAACTCCATACAAGGGAGGCAAGTATGGAGTTTCTTGCCCATTTTTCTCCATACGAAACAACATTTTGAAATGGGCAACTAGATTCATTTTTGTATTGTAAATGAGGTTTCAAAGTGCCTTTTAATCGTCCAATCTAAATATTTTGACTTTGACTTTGAATGTCGACGATCTCAGTCGATTGCTACTTATGATTGTTACCTGTTATTACCACTGTCACATCAAGTTATTCGACTTTGATTTTTGTCCACTTTTTCGCATGTTTTGGCGACGCAGAGAATTATGTTAATGACATTTTGTTTGTTGTAATTAATATATTTCACACTTTAAAATAATATTTTTAAAAAGTGAACTAAACTATATGTTTTCATTTTTTTTAGCAAATGATAAATGTGTACTTTATGATAAGTAAAGGTAATGTTTTCTTATCCGACAAAAAGTTTCACTCAATTAGGATTCGCATGTTTCGTGGGTGCGTTTACAAATACACACACATACAACCAAGCCCAGTGATATTTGTAAGTTATACAAATATTATTTTGTTCTGGCGGAAATCGAACTTAATAAAATAGTTTTATTTCTTCCTTATCATCAAAAATATTGTCATATTTTAGGAGCGGCGATTAAAACCACTTCAGTTACTAGAAACGATTCAATATGTTTTGCGCTAATATAATAATCAAAGTAGAGCAAAAAAATTAGATAATAATATTTCTTGTTACCATGGTGCCTGCTATGTTATCGCTTCAACTCCCTTAGTTGACTGATAGATATTAATGTCTATTATGGCATCAAGTCCGTCTTTTAACGGGTATTCTTCTAAAGTTTTAATCAACTGAAAAAGTTGAAGTACGTACGTTCCCCTGTTGAGCTAAACTACTGAACAAATTTTGATGTATAAATAATATAAATATTATATAAAAAAAAAATAAAGATATCGCCCTCTCGATGTAAAGTATGTTCGATAGCAGATGTAAATATTAAATAGGCAGTCATGCCTTTTTTTTGGGGGAATGGGAAATCATCAGATGATTCCTTACGTCCTGGGTACGGCGGGAGAGCGTGTCAGACTTCTACTGACTAAAACCCACTCATGTTCCTTTTTTTTTGGTGACTGGGAAATCATCAAATGACTGCTCCCGTCCTGGGTACGGCGGGAGAGCGTGTCAGACTTTTACTGACTAAAACCCACTCATGTTCCTTCGGTTGCCCTTTATGTTCCGGGGCACGGTAACTATTATAAACATTCCGCAACAGGCAGTCATGCCTTGCATCTTTTTCATCAGAAGCTTTGCAGATGGCGTTATTAACCAAGATTGAAAGATCATAAAGTTTCATGTGTCTGGAAAACACGTTTCAGTTAAAACATGGCTACCTTTTTAAAGACCTCCGCAAAACAGAGCTCAAATCGAGTGAACCTTCTGATCTAAACCAATAGCAATGTATCTAACTATTGGTGGTCATTCTACCCCCTCAAGTACACCTCAGTACAGCTCATTGGCCTGCCCTTATTCAAACGTTATATCCTCGTTTTATTGACCAATCGATGTCTGTCATGGGGAGGGGTTTCAATGAAATGTCTAATTTAGGTAATGAATGTATGCAATGATGTTATAAGTAAAAAGTATATAGGTTACCCAATCGAAATTCCATCTTTAAAAACGGCACACTAACGCACACATACATTACACGTCAAAGTAGGATGACATGATTTAAGTAGTGCGAGTGAAAAAGAGATTAACGTCAAATGTCAACGCGATACTCAGTATCATGTTTGCCAATTGGCAAACTTTTAATGTGCCACTTTTTGACTGCATATAACCTATCTACACTTTTTTACATATATCATCATTGAATATATGTAAATATGTATGACGAGTAAACAGACTTGCGTTTGGGTTTTGATAAAGTTTACGAAGTTGTTTTAAATAAAACGTTTGCAGGACCCTGTACGATAGTTGACAAGGATTCTTTATAAGCCTAATTTATAACGCCGAATACGAGCTAGCTTATTTAAATATGGAACTCTGATTTAATATTAACTAGCTGTCCCCCGCGGTTTTACCCGCGTTATATCAGATTTTTGGTTACTACTCCGCTCGAATATTACTCGAAACCACGTTTTATGTCACGTCCCACGGAAACAGGATAAAAACAAAAAAAGAAGATAAAAAGTATTCTATGTCCGTCCCCTGGTCCTAAGCTACCTCCCCACCAATTTTTAGCCAAATCAGTTCTGCCGTTCTTGAGTTATAAAATGTGTAACTAACACGACTTTCCTTAATAAAATTTTCTTACTTTTACTAAATAAAATTAAACCATAGACGAATTTTAACTATCAGGCAACTACATATTAAGACTTTATATTCAATATAATAAATTATTGTTGCTCTAAAAGTCTATCACGAAAACAAAGAAAAAATAACAGGAAATATTCCAAAACCTTTACGGTACTCAATTAGCACATTAAAACAATATAACACTGACCAATATAATTTGAAAAGTACGGAATTTCCACCCAATGACGCCTGTTTCAGTATATTAGCAAAGATGTGTGAGGACAAGAAACCTAATTAGATACTTTGATATATTTGATGTTAATTTAATGTTTTGGTTATCAACAAGACACGTTATTGTGACGTGGATGTAGTGACGATTTTGTTTTAACTGTATCTTAGATATTTTTAATTTTTTATGAGTTTTTTTTATATATTGTGCGTATCATCTTTGTTAACGGAATATCATCACATTTGCGAGGTCGGTGGTATCGCGATCACTGGACATACTTAGTTGACTGGTAGAGAATGCTTAGGGCATTATGTCTGCCTATGTATCTCTGTGCATAAAGTTTTAAGTAAATAACGTCAACTGGGCTGTCAGCTTGATGGCTAACTAAATACTTTAAAAACATCTTCCTATGTTATCGCTACTAAACGGAAGATGTGAACACGGGGCGCCCGCGCGCAATAACGTCCAGATAGGTTGTGCGGGTTTGTAAAGCCTTTAGATCCATTCGTTATTCGTAGATCTCTGAACGCAATAGAAGTTAGAAGTCTGAAGGTTTAGTCTTTCCAAGGAGATTTGTGTCCCTCCAAGTAACTCGATTGTGGAGGTCTGATAGGCCATAGGCAGTCGCACATTGTAAAACACTGGTTATATAAATCTGGGTATACCAGAAACTGAGCTTTATATAGTTGGGAAGCTAATATTATCACAAACTACTTTGTGAAATATCTGTTCGTTCATAATTATAATTTATTTATTCACAGTTCCCAGTTCGTATCCCGGAAAATACAAATTAACTTCAATTGAACCGTTTTCATTGAAATGAGTAGACAAATGATGGAATAACATTTGTTTTTTTCATGTCAAAGGTGAATAGTTCCGCGTATCGTGGGTTTTATGTGAGGTCTTTGTTATTTAGATCAAAGGAAATCCTTGTCCGAAACTTGAATAAGGTACTCGTAAAACTCGAAATAATGAATCAGCACTTTTTTTTAACACACTACATTATTGTCAAAGATATTAAATTAAGAATATGAAAGAAATGATAAAAAAAGTTTGGCTTGTGTTACTACAACTGTTCTCAATTTCCATTGTTCTTAAAACTCTAGGGCTTCTAGTCTTAAATATTATTTATTAGATCAAGATGATGTCAAAAAATAACAAAAAAATAACCATTAACATTTCATAATCGTAAATTCGTCAAATGATCATGAGTCGATTTAATAACTTCTTGAGCGTTCTCGAGACTGCTGATAACTGACCCCCTGCGTCTAGTGCAACATCAAAGATGGCTGCCAACTTTCAGCTACCTACAAAACTTGGTTCTTTCTTATGAAAATAGTGAGGAGTACAACGAACCTGTAACAGATTTCCTGTAAACAATAATTAGGTATACTAGATATATTTTATCTGTTGGAATTTCATTTTACACCCAGTCTGCAAACTAATTAATAAAATGGCACAATGCCAAAGCATTAATCACGTTTATTCAGATTTTTCGATACAAGTTTGCGTTTACGCATATGTGCGAAAAAAAAAAACTGTTAGAATAGACGTCAGATACCTCGGAATTTCGTTGAAAGACATCAAAGGGATAGGCTAATTATAGCTTAATTTCAGTTACTAGCAGTGCCTATGGTTTTGCTTATCATTACATAGTATAAATCAAAGTCGCTAACCGCTGTCTGTGACTATGTATTCTTAGATCTTTAAAACTACGCAACTTGTTTTGATGCGTTTTTTTAATAGATAGAGAGTGTAAAGGAAGTTTTGTAAATATAATAGGTACGTGCAAATTGTAAGAAAAGAAAAGTCTGATTTTTTAAAGATGAAGAGAGAGAAGAAGACACACGTGTAAAGCAGGGGTAGGTGGCTACTCGCTAGTGTTGCCATAAGTAATTGTAAGTGTAGCCAGAATTTATATTGAATAGCTTTTACCCGCGACTTTGTCCGCGTGGATAATTAGCTCCCGTTCCTGGGGGATTTCCGGGATGAAAATTATCCTATGTCCTTTCTCGGGTCCCAGACTGTATCTGTACCAAATTTCATTCAAATCGGTTCAGTGGTTTAGGCGTGAAGAAGAGACAGACAGACAGACAGACAAACCGACAGACAGGCAGACAAAGTTACTTTTGCATTTATAATATTAGTACGGATATCATGATAATTCTCTGAAGGGACGAAACCGGTTCATTGTAGGGTCGGATTCTCCCAAGAAAAAAAATTGTGTGGGAGCCACTTAAATTTTTATTTTATTTGTTGTCATAGCGGCAACAGATTACATCTATGAAATTTCAACTGTCTAGCTATCACGGTTCATGAGATACAGCACGGTGATAGACAAACCGACAGACAGACAGGCCGAAAGAGGAGTCTTAATCCCTTAATCAACTGAGATAAGAAAACTGATAATACAGCGTTGTTGGTACCCTGTTATAGTAATTTTCAATTTAATATGTATCTGTTGACCAAAGTTTAATTTCTTTGAATAGAATTATTCCGGAAGCAACAGTTTCAACGAACATTATTTTTTAACTGTTTAATAGCCATACTAATATTATAAATTGGAAAGTGTGTCTGTCTGTCTGTCTGTTTGTCTTTCTTTCACGGCAAAACGGAGCGACGAATTGACGTGATTTTTTAAGTGGAGATAGTTGAAGGGATGGTGAGTAACATTTTGTCTCTTTCTAACGCGAGCGAAGCCGCGGGCAGAAGCTAGTGTACCTATAAAGATATTCTCATTATTTTTAGGCAAACAGTATGACAGATTCTGGAAAGTAGCTTCTTACAAATACTTTCAAAGTAAATAGAGGTGATGATGTGACGTTCATCTCAAGTAAATATTGCTCCGCTAACTATCTGACTCATAGAAGATAAGGCACGTTTGATGCTGCTATCATATTACACTTTGATAACAGGAGATGTGTTTTTCAATCGTTGTGGTTTTATTCTCATGACTGTTGGAGATTCTTAGATGACTTGGCATAATATTACATAAAAAGGAGACATTTTAATTTTTAATAGTGAAAGTCATGATATTATCCCTTTAGATTATTTATTAATATACTTTACAACACCATTTATATGAAAAAAGGAACCTAGTTACCGCTTCAAAAGAGAGTTTGATTTTGAGAATAAATCTATATATATAAAACAAAGTCGGGTTTGTTACAACACTTATAACTCGAGATCGGCTAGACCAATTTTCATGGTTTTTGGTTCGTTGGATTTGTCCCCGCCCCGAATAGCAGAATACATCTTAAAAATAATGAAAAATCGACGAGAACATAATTATAAAAGATGAATCATTTTCCCCTATAGTTAATTCTAAATTCAATTAAAGATTGAAAACTTAAGAGAACAATAGTACTAGGAGCGCAGTAATGTGTAATGTGAAGTGATAATGTGAGAAAATTTAAAATACTGAGATACTTAGTACTTAAATCAATCAAAAGTACTAGGCGCGCAGTAGTGTGAAGTGGTTAATAGAAAATGTGAGCGCAATTTTAAGAAAATATATGTTTATGAACTTAAATAATATCCATCCATACTAATGTTATAAATGGGAAAGTGTGTCTGTCTGTTTGTCTTTCTTTAACGGCAAAACGGAGCGACGAATTGACGTGATTTTTAAGTGGAGATCTTTGAAGGGATGGAGAGTAACATAGGCTACTTTTTGTATTCTTCTATTCGGGGCGGGGACAAATTCAACGAACCAAAAACCATGAAAATTGGTCTAGCCGATCTCGAGTTATAAGTGTTGTAACAAACCCGACTTTGTTTTATATACCTCTTTATAACGCGAGCGAAGCCGCGGGCAAAAGCTAGTAATAAATAAATAATAATAAATATATCCTGGAACATCTTACACACGGCCATCCTGATCCCAAGCTAAGCAGAGCTTGTGTTATGGTATTCAGACAACTGATATACATACTCATATATTTTTTAAATACGTACATATTATAGATAAATAACACCCAGAAAAACGGACAACAAAGTTATGAACTTTTTTTTTATTACATATGGGCTTGTTCTTGGTCCCAGACCAGCCTGAGGTCATAGACGGGGCCTACGATGGAGCGAACTCACCCAAAAGATGCCTATGCACTTGTCCCTTTAATACATCCGGGTTATATGCATTTGCGAACACAGACGCCGCCAGGGAATTCCATTCTTTTGCGGTGCGCATAATAAAGGAATAATGCTACTAAACCCCAAAAGTCATTCCAACCTTATTTCAAATACATTAAATCGCTTTAGGGTTTAAAGTGAACAATGAATTTAGAATTAAGTGGCAGAGAATGACTTGAATAGGTCAAATGTTTGCATTTGCAGTGAAGTATGAATAAATAGTAACATTCCAAATTATCCCCATTACTACCAGTGGCTGATCTCAATGTGGCTTGTATTATAGTGCACTCATAGATAACGTTTAGAGAGATCAGGCACAGGAACCGACGGCTTTTCTTGCTTTAGGCATAGAGTGTCATACCATTACCATAGTGTCGGTTCGTGTAGCTCCTTAAAATAAAGTTGAGCTCACGATGCTTGTTGAGACAGGTTTACCTAAATAAATATATAATAGGTTTAATAAATTGTTATTGGAACTTTGCTCAAAAGGCTTGACCGAAATTTATTCTAAGTGGTTCGTTGCACAAAAAAAGATGATTTATGTCTGGACTTTAAAAGAGACGATAATCCCTGAGTTTGTTTTGGCATTTCTTCTCAAAGGTAGTCAGCTAGGAAATGCCGACTTTATCTAGTTTAAAAAAAATATGACATGTTGTATAAGTGATTTAATAATGTTTGGTGTAAATGGTGTTGTGTAAATAGAGTTTCTTGCCCATTCTTCTCCATACGAATCAACTTTTTGGAATGGGCAACTAGATTAATTTTTCTTTGTTTTTGACGTCCTAAAGTACCTTTTAAATGGTCTATTAGAATTAAATGATTTGAGTTTAAGTTTAATATCCTACTTGCATAATGAACAATTTCATTTAATTGACTTCTAAACTCCTGGTAGGAAATGTCACAAACCCAAAAACGCTTTGGCCGGCCTGAAAATGGTGGGTCCATTCCTGTAGTTTAAAGTCTAAGTCAGGGGGCGTACCACAATCCCTTATAGCTGTATTACTTTGATATTACTTTCAGTGGGCGGCGCTAGACAACGTGTCTAACGCTGTCACTTGCACACTCCTGAACAGGAATAAAACAATCTTACTTTAAACGTCATGGTAAGGGGGCAGATCCTTGACTTTCTATTTGACCAAAAAGACATTTTGGAACGTCATTAACAAACAAAATAAAATGTATCTGGTAATCCCACTTGTGACTACGAGTCGGTTGTTCGAGAAAAAATGCGTTCAAACTGCGTAAAGGACATTGAATGACCCACAGATACGACCTTTAAGACGATATTGTTACTGAATATAAATCCTAATAATACTATAAATGTGAAAGTTTGTACTGATGCGTGTGTTTCTTTCACGCAAAAACTGCTGAATGGATTTTAACCTTTCGATGTCAAAGCGACAGCCGGCTGCCGGGCTGCTATTGTGCATCAAATCACTTGCTTTCGGAGGATTAATCCTTCGAACACACGTGATTTGAGACACAAAAGACAATAGCAGCCCGACAACCGGCTGTCAGTTGGTCGTTGAAAGGTTAATGAAATTTTACAGCAATCTCTATATATATAAAAGAAAGTCGTGTTAGTTACATTTTATAACTCAAGAACGGCAGAACCGATTTGGCTGAAAATTGGTGGGGAGGTACCTTAAGACCAGGAGACGGACATAGAATACTTTTTATGTTCTCTTTTTAGTAACCAAAAATCTGATATAACGCGGGTGAAACCGCGGGGGATAGCTAGTAAGTAACTTATAAATCCGAATAACACATAGGCTATAAAATCACGGTATTAGCCACGGGAGCAGTAACCAAAAACCTAGCATAAAGCAGGTGAAACAGCGGAAAACAGTTGGTACGTAATACGGTTAAGATTTTCGGATGCTAGAAAAAACTTTGTGATCAATGATCCACTAAACATGGTCACAAAAAGACAATGCTAGACGCGAATTTCCCACAAAAACTGCCCTTGACACAGATTTAGTTCCATTAGATCATAGATACGCGAATCTTGACCTTTGCTATTAGAACATTTTTCCTAAACGACGATTTTAATGGAAACTGATGACGCTTCGCAATCATTGTTTCCAATTAATTGATGATAATCACGCAATGATATTGACAAGGTAAGTCAATGGAGATAACATTGTGAGTTTAGATTTTAATACGTAGGGCTAAAGTTGATAATGCATTGGATATGGTCCAGTTGTTTAGGCCTCCCTTTGAAGAAATAGGTTGAAATCAGGGCAATTACTAATGTGATTGTTTTAATGAAAGACTAAACAGCCTGGTTCTAATTCAAATGTACTTTCTGAAGTTTATTTTGGATTATGGTGCCGATTCTCTTGTTCACAAACTAACATAAATTTAAGTTAAGTGCATCTTTCTCTTTCCATTTAATTAAGAAAAGGACAGTAGATAAAATATTGGTTAAGTTCTGTCAAATTTAGACACTCCATAGATAATTTAGACGCGTTTTAAAAACATGGCGTCTAAATATAGGTCAAATTTCTTCCGGCGCTGTCTAATTTGACACGATTAAACTAAATTGTATCTTCTGTCCTTTTCTTTAAGAAATGTAAAGAGAAAGATGCATTCCTAAAATTAGTCTAGTTTGTGACCAAGGGAATCGGCACCATTATGGTCCTAAATCATTCAAAAATTCCTTCTAGGAAAAGGTATTCTTTACAGATTGAATTTTGATTCCGTTCTAATTAGTAGAATTTCGATGTTAATATTTACACCTCTGTACCACCTTTTTTAGGGTTCCGTAGCCAAATGGCAAAAACGGAATCCTTATAGATTCGTCATGTCTGTCTGTCTGTCCGTCTGTCTGTCTGTCTGTCCGTCCGTATGTCACAGCCATTTTTTTCCGAAACTATAAGAGCTATACTGTTGAAACTTGCTGAGTGGATGTATTCTGTAAACCGCATTAAGATTCTGATACAAAAATGGAAAATAAATAAAAAAATTTGGGGGTCCCCATACATAGAAGAACTTAAACTTAAATTTTTTTTTCATCATATCCATATGTGTGGGGTGAGTACCTATGGATAGGTCTTCAAAAATGATATTGAGGTTTCTAATATCATTTTTCTCTAAACTTAATAGTTTGCGCGAAAGACACTTTCAAAGTGGTAAAATGTTGGTCCCCCCCCTGTAACTTCCAAAATAAGAGTAGGATAAATAAAATATGATGTACATTACCATGTAAACTTCCAGCGAAAATTGGTTTGAACGAGATCTAGTAAATAGTTTTTTTTTAATACGTCATAAACCGTATATCGTAATTTACCTTTCATTCAATGAACTCAAATATAACAAGAACTTTATATTATGTTACTTGCTGCTACAGAACCCTTCATGAGCGAGTCCGACTCGCACTTGGCCGGTTTTTTTGAGTTTTGATTATCGGTTAATTTATTATTGTAAATAGCTGCCCCTGCGGTTTCACCCGAGTTATGTTAGGTCTTCTGTTACTGCTGCGCTCCTGTGAGACATGCCGTGATTACGTAGCCTATTATTATTCTGATGTACAGACTATTTTACGTCTTGTAAAGTTACAACAAAAAACGTTCTGGAGTTTTCATTATCTTCATAAAATTTTACATTTATAATTATTACAAGGATAGTTTACAGCGGAAACAGTAGCCGTTAATAACTGAAAATATTTCATGTAAAAGATTTTTTTATGGCCAATTGCGGTTTTGAGATATTTCGGAATGCTATTTCAATAAACTAATGGCTTATAAAATGTAGCATATAGTACATTAAAAACGTTATACGTTGAATTTCAATAAAAAATTAAATGTTTGTACGGAACCCTGCTCGAATCGTACTAGGCCAGTTTTTGCACTGTACAATAAATACCTAGTTAAATTCATGACAGTACCGTTGAATCAGACGTGTAATGTCACCCAGAATTGACGTACAAAAGTTAAGGTCCCAATTAAATCATGATCCCTTGACATCTGAACCAACAAAAAAGGTCAAATACCCATATTAATGACACTTTTTAATCTTTGCAGACGAAGCCACGGAGCAGGCAGGCACAAAACCGGTACAAGCAAATTTACACCGTAGTTCCTAAAGGATAAAGTCTTAAATGGGACTGTAAGATGAGCTGGCACAGAGGACTGTTCGTCATTCGCGCTCAGATCACTTAAAGCAATGAAGGTGAGAAACATTTTTTGTTAATTTATTTAAACTAGCTGTAGCCGCGGATTTGCTCATGTTTCTAAGTGTAATGGAAATACGTAATGAGGTAACAAAGTGCGTTCAATTGCAGTGAATAACATTAATTGATTATATACAAAAACATCTTAAAAAAACAAGCTTTTTACACTTAAATACACTACATACCAATCATCACTTTCGCACATTTAAAAATCAAAGCATTTATTTATTTATTTAAACTTCATGCACAAGCGTACAAGGGCGGACTTAATGCCTTAGGCATTCTCTACCAGTCAACCCAGAGTTGATGAGATATAAACATGGCAGGTGCATTATTAATAACAATAAAAGGACACAAACTTACAGAAAAACAAACAAAAAAAAAATTAGCGGGGAGTCTTAAAACTAACACAATATAAGTTTAATACATATACACATATAAATACAAATTTATCGAAGAGATATATATACTTAATATATAAATATGTAATATATAAATTTAAGCATTTATTTCACTTAAACCATTTAGGCACTTATGAATCGCCAAAGTGTCGGTTGGTTAAAAAGAAAGAAAGAAAGTTGAAACTACATACTATGTTTGTTGGAAAACGTAGTTTGGTCTCTATGGAGCAGATTTAATTCTTCTCCCAATACTTGTCTTCTTAATATGTATAGACTCATCATCATCATCTCCCTAGCCTTTTCCCAACTACATTGGAGTCGGCTTCCAAACTACAAATCTAAATAAAGACGTATTCGTAACTATTGAAAAAAAAATACAAGCAGTACGCTCTATCAGCGAATAATCAAGAAATTCAATCAAAATCGGACCACAGACAGGTGATAACGTCTATGGCGGAGTGTCGTCCGGCAATCAGTCAGCCACCTTAGCCAATGGCTAGAGAAAATAGTTTAGGTAACTGACACAGATAGAGTTAAGGACTGTAGAGTCGTTTTAGTCCTGTGTTTTTTTTCAAACCTGTTGACAGCGATGCGGAGTTTTTGATGCCATTTTATTTTAATTCTAGGGGTTTTAATTTAGTTTTAGTTTGGGAAATCATCAAATGACTTCTCCCGCCCTGGGCGGGGCCGGAGGGTGTGTCAGACTTTTACTGACTTAAAACCCACACACATGTTCCTTCGGTTGCCCTTTATGTTCCGGGACCGCGGTAACTATTACAACTATTCCGCAACGGGACGTGAGAACAAAATGTATGAGTGTTTCTGGTAGTACGCAGTGTCAAAATACACGATTATTTCTAAATTCATAAAATGTACGTAGGGCGAGAGGAAGTATGCTCAACACCTTCATATTAATCCTTCGAATACACGTGATTCGAGACACAATAGAAAGATAACAGCAGCGCGACAGCCGGCTGTGCGATGACATTAGACACTTGCATGGCAAAAAACGCAAGTAAACACTTTTCAGTCGCCATAACGTGACCTAAACACGTGTGTAGAGTTCAATTACCCAAGTCTAAAAATACCATTAAAATAAAATTTTATTTCTGCACATTAAAATGGTCTCCATGCAGCTAAATAAACAAACAAACAGTTTATTATAACAGTAGTTATGAAATGGACCTCGCTTTCATGATTAAGGTCGTCGGAATGAAGCGACAATTACGTCGACAGTTTTTTGTTTCGTTGTTTTAATTCAATCTCGGATATGCTTGGTGAATTGTTTGGCGAATGCCACTGGTTTATAACCCTGTACGTTTTGAAGTTTTCGAATTTTTCTGAAAAAATTAAGAACAAAATTTTTAAAATTCGTTTGACTAAATGAAAAGCCCAATTTATTTAATTTATGTTTTCATTTTACATTCATTGTCGAATCTAAGGTACTATGGGGGGAAAATGTAAGACGTGCATGTTAAAAGAGGTATTGTAAATATATGAGAAACAAATAGAACTATTTAAAAATAAGTTAAGAGATGATCAGCCTCAGCAGGCAGCGTCCGTCCGTTCCGAATATGGCGTACGGATCGGCACCAAATAGCTTAACCATTTTGAAGGGAACCAAATGATCCAACACACGCCACCATCAGAGAGACATTTGTTAATAAAGAGCTGTACTACCGTATACACCGATTCGTATGATGAAGAGGCGTATGCGTCCGTGTAGGTAGCTTTCTAGATGCAGTGATAAGTAAATTAATGCATAAAGATTATAATTACGTGAGACACGAGTTCCGCCCCAATTATTCAATGTTGACCTAATCAGGTGTTGTGATTAGGACAATCGAGTTTTATCCGTTTTTGTTATTAAGTGACGTCTTTGGTATATTTACCGATTATTACGGCTTAAATATCAGTTTAGAAAATATATAATCGCTGCTATTACAAAGCGACAAGTATAAGAGGCATGCTACATGCAACATACCTACATACGTAATATTTAGTATGTATACATAGCTAGAAATTAACTAATCACTTATTAATTGACTAAAAACGTTCGTGTTAATCTCGAAAACCACTGACTCTATAAAAATAACAATATTGATAGAAAACCACATTATTTCTGAGTTACTATGTTTTTTAAGGCGAAGGCCAAAATCCATTTTGTTCAGGTCTTTTAAAAATCTTAAATACAAAATTATCTTATCACAATGTTAGTTACCTTACTCCTCCGAAACGGCTTAACCGATTTTTACCAAATTTTATATGCATAGATCTGAGAACCGGCTACTATCTATTTTTCATACCCCTAAGTAATAAGGCTAGTTCACCCTTAACATTTTTAACGCGGGTGAAACCGCGGGAGGATAGTACCTTCATAATTATAAAGAGGTTTTCAAAAAACCTTGCCGATTTCTTCTAACGAAACCCCAAAGAAATTTTCGATGTATGACTATAAGTTTATACGTGTGTAGGAGACGAATGAACAGTTAGAACCGAATAAGGCGAGCAGTTTCACTGATAAAAGCTAGAACAAAAATAAATGAATGAGCTAAAAGATTAGGGAAACCCAATAGAGGATCTTTATTTATATCATTGAGGAAAACGATTCAAAACGAACATTGATAACTACACAGATATTAGCTCAAATAATCATAATAACAATTAAATATCTAATCTGATGATAATAATTGAATCAAAATTAATCGTTAATTGTACACAACCTTCAGTAAAATCTATCGCAATTATCTATCTATCTATCTATATAAATAAAAATGAATTGATGTTCGTTAGTCTGATTAAAACTCGAGAACGGCTGGGCCGATTGAGCTGATTTTGGGTTTAAAATGTTTGTCGTAGTCCAGGGTAGGTCTAAACGGTGAGAAAATATGGAAAAATTGCGAGAAAGATAGAGTAAAACAACAATTTCATTTTTCAATATAAAAGTTTAAAAGTACCCGCAAATCAAGTGTCAAATTCAAGTGTGACAATTACAACCATAGAGGTTACAACCCGTCAACCTGACACAAGGATTACGTTTGTTTATCTTAATTTATTTTATACTAGCTTTTGCCCGCGACTTTGTTCCCATTCCCGGGGGATTTCCGGGATGAACACCTATGTTCTTTCTCGGGTCCCAGAATATTTGTACCAAATTTTATTCAAATCGGTTCAGTGGCTTAGGCGTGAAGAAGAGACAGACAGACAGAGTTATTATCGCATTTATATTTTAGAATGGATTAACCAGATATATATCTCGATATAACTCACTCTCTTTTAAAAAATATCTTTATTTGGTCACTCATGGCTAGGGGCTAAAATTAGTACCTAAAGCCTTTTTAGCTTTACCCAGAGTAGGCCGCAAGTAGGTCCCAATCATCTCATCAGCTAATAGAAAAATACAACTAATCAAACATCACTGTTAAATAAACTGCACAAATTATCGCCTGTCTTATTCTGATATATTTTATAACCTATATATCTGTAAAGTTTTATCAAAATCTGTTCAGTCGTTTTTGCGTGAAAGAGTAACAAACAAAAATACAAAAAAAAATCCTCTTTATAATATTAGTATTGCTATAAACATTTTAATCCTTTTAAATTTCCCCAGTGTTGCTGTCATCATATTTTATTTACCATTTTTGTCATCAGTACACCTATTATAGTTGGTTTTATTGGTAAAAAAATATCTAGATTTAAAATATTTATTTATTAAATAATGATGCTTTTAATATTTTATTTTTGTTTCTGTATGGCCATCCTGGTCAATTTTCCCTACCAGAAAAACCGCACATGGTAGTTGTTCAAAAACAAAATTATTATAAGCCCATTTCATAACATGTCCTTTCAACAATCTTTTCGTCAAAAGTTAAGGGACAATGACAATGACAGTATTGCCAGATTACTAAACAACTATTAGGCCGCTCCTAAACACGTCAATCCAGATTGTGATAATGTGGCGAAATCGATACAAATCTTTTATGAAAAAAGGTGATATAGTTTAAATAAAGTTTACATTGATAGGTAAGTGATACGAAGTTCACCGGGTAATAAAAGTTATTACATTGTTATTAAGTATAACATTATATTTTAACGGGCCTGTGGTGTAGTGTAGTGGTTAGTGACCCTAACTGCAAAGCTGGACGACGTGGGATCGATTCCGTCCCAGGACAAACTTTTGCGCGATGAGCATGATTGTTCTGTTTATGGGTGTAGTTTATCAATAATATGTGTGTAATTATAAAATATATAAGTATATAATTAGTTGTCTGGCTACTATAACACAGGCACTGCTTAGTTTGAGGCTAGAGGGACAACTCAAACACGGCCACGTGTGTGTGTTGTCAATATTTCACGTACATTACCGTTTTTTGCATTTCAGCAATATGGGAACAATGTCTAGTAGCACAAGTCAATGCCCACAAAAAGCAAACGTAGCAATAGAAATATGATTCAATAGGTCAACTGTTTACCATTTCATAAGATCGGTAAACTTTGTTACACTTTTATTTAAGGCTCTATTGCCTACCTCGTGTGGTGACTGCGAGGCTCTATCCTAGCTTTAATTTCCCGACAAATTAATATTTGTTTTTTTTTTCCGTTTTGTATGTAGTATAATCATAATAATCATAATCATTTATACAGTGTGTCCGGGCATGGACTAGCGATATTCTAAACACTTAAATATAAGCTATATTAAAGTACAATTACA
Source organism: Athetis lepigone (assembly GCA_033675125.1). NCBI lineage: Eukaryota > Metazoa > Arthropoda > Insecta > Lepidoptera > Noctuidae > Athetis > Athetis lepigone. The sequence continues at coordinate 18,865,140 of CM066239.1, read as the reverse complement.
CTCTAAGCGTGGGTCCAAATCACTTCTCTGCTACGGGGCAGCCATTTTGTTTTTTTTGTTGAACAATTACATATGAAAATACAAAAAAAAATCATATCTCTCTAAGTTTTTGTGATACTGAGATAAAAATAGGCTTATTTGAAAGGCAACAATATTATTTACCGTTAACATTACAAAACAATGTGTTCCTAATTCCATAACTTTTGAAAAAAAATGTGAAAGTCGAAAAAATAAATAAAAAATTATGCAATTCAAACAATAATTTAATTACTACAAAAATACCCCCGACAAATTTTATTGTTTTTTTGCTAGATCGACAGATTTTGAGATAAGCTACAATACAAAACAAAATTTACAACTGTATGTCAATTACTTTAAGAGTTATTGTTGTTCGAACATAGTGTATGGGCAATTAGAAAAGGCCTTTGTTAAACGCTACAGTAACATTTATGGCGTTTATGGTTTTCCATCTGGGAACAGGCCAGAAATACTGTTCGTTACTACCGTTAGTGAGCGAGATGGAACATAATGAGTCAACTACCTGGAACAAAATCACAGTTTTAGGGACAAATTATTAGTTGGGTTAGTTGTCCCTCGCCCCGCGTTGTGATCGCTACTTTCACTTACCGTACTGTTTACGTGCTGTGTTAAAGTTCATCTTTATGTGTGATAAAAATGGCTAACCATCAATATTCAACGCAACATAACATGCGTCGATAAAAGTTTGGCGACTCGGTGTAGGCCTATTAGGGTACCTTCGTCGATATTCTTGTACAGCCAGATTTTCACTTTCATTGCAAAAGCCATACACGAAGTGTATGTCAGCAATATGGTTAGCCATTTTTATCACACTTAAAGATGAACTTTAACACAGCACGTAAACAGTACGGTAAGTGAAAGTAGCGATCACAACGCGGGGCGAGGGACAACTAACCCAACTAATAATTTGTCCCTAAAACTGTGATTTTGTTCCAGGTAGTTGACTCATTATGTTCCATCTCGCTCACTAACGGTAGTAACGAACAGTATTTCTGGCCTGTTCCCAGATGGAAAACAATAAACGCCATAAATGTTACTGTAGCGTTTAACAAAGGCCTTTTCTAATTGTCCATACGCTATGTTCGAACTTGTTGTAATTGACATACAGTTGTAAATTTTGTTTTGTATTGTAGCTTATCTCAAAATCTGTCGATCTAGCAAAAAAACAATAAAATTTATCGGGGGTGTTTTTGTAGTAATTAACCATTATTGTTTGAATTGCATAATTTTTTATTTATTTTTTCGACTTTTACATTTTTTTTTCAAAAGTTATGGAATTGGGAACACATTGTTTTGTAATGTTAACGGTAGATAATATTGTTGCCTTTCAAATAAGCCTATTTTTATCTCAGTATCACAAAAACTTAGAGAGATATGATTTTTTTTGTATTTTCATATGTAATAGTTCAACAAAAAAAACAAAATGGCTGCCCCGTAGCAGGGAAGTGATTTGGACCCACGCTTAGAGTGTAATTGTACTTTAATATAGCTTATATTTAAGTGTTTAGAATATCGCTAGTCCATGCCCGGACACACTGTATGCATATTCTCTTTAAGCAAGTGTGGTGACCGATTTTTGACCGATGCTTGTGTCTTCTCTGTAAGCAGCGGCCATTTATTAGTAAAAGAAAGATTATTATAATATAAAAATAAAATGGAATAAATGTTTGCAAAAAATGCCAGCTTAAACAAATAATTTCTTACTATCTGCTGTGTTTAACTCCGCATATATCGAAACAATGTTAAATGCTTCCCAGCCGGAATTATCTTCAGATCAGATATGTTCACTACGCGGTAAGATTCATATCAGAGGATTGATACATGCAAAACTGCAAAATCACAGGGAGGGATTATGTATGAATCAAAAGCTGAAATGCCAATAACAATATTTTTGGGACTGCATGCATTGTAATTTCCCTAATACACAAAAATCTGTCGAATCATCTTAAATGCTAGTCATTTTATTTACGTCGTTCAATACACACGTTATTTAAGTCATACTATTGGTCAGACATCAGTTCATCACTTTGACTAGAGGTGACCTGACCATGGAGTCAAATAAATCTAAAAACATGTTGACTACATGCAGCTGTTAAAATGTAAAGCAATCCAAACCTTTGCAATATACAAAACACAGAATATTTATTGGAGCAAAAACATGTAAAAAATTTTATTTTTATTCCAGATGGTCCAGCCACACCGAATACCCACCGTAGCAACTCTTATACTCCTTGTATTACTACAACCTGCACTCGAAGCAAAGAAATCAAAAAGAAAAGTAATATGTCCAATAGGATTCCTTATAGCCTATTCAAACATCGAAGGAGAACCAATATGTTACCGTTTGAAAGGCCCAGAGAAACTCACAGACAAATACGTTGGGTGTACCGGTAACCTATATACCTCCAAACTATACAATAGTTTAAATATGACCAAACCTGAGTTAGTATTATGGACAGAGTACAAATCACTGTACCCTGGGGGACCCTTCATTGACTACTCATATACAAACTCAATAGGGTCTCTTTTAGAAACCACATTTGATGTAGATAACCCACAAAAGGGTATTGATGAAGAACTCTGTGTGGTGATAGATCCTGTAAGTAATTATACGGCTAGAAGATGCGATGAAGATTTCTACAGGTACTGCCTTGTAGAACCTTATGTTGACAAAGACTCTGAGATGTCTAAAGAGGGTTGTGATGAAGGCTCCTTGAGGTTTTGGTCTCCTAAAGCGACCTGCTTGTCACCAGCCACTGCTGTGGGCGGTGGAGCTGTAAGAGCCACTTGGATTCAATCCAAGGAAATATGTGAAAGAAAAGGAAGTACAGTACTTTACAACGGGTGGAGGTACTCAAATAATCCACGATTACATGTCTCTGGTTCATTGCCTGTTTATCCTCTGGGCATAACGTACGACTCCCAACGTCACAGTCACATTGTGAATGAAGATGCTACGGTGAGTTTTCTTTACGATCTTGTTTAGCTAATGTCCATCAATGTTACTTTTACTTTGATCTTGAAAAGTCTATAAAATTATTCCTGAGTATTCCCAATAATAAAATTTGGTCTAAAAATAGTTGTACTGTGTCTATCCTTGTGTCTTTTTGTGATACGTTCAATACACTTTTTCTTCATACGAGTAGATCATGTCATTTTCCTAATAGCTCTGTCATCTTATGTAGTGTCTGTCCATGTTTTAGTCTAAATATGTTGAGTATAATTAGTAATATTAATGTTAGTGAAAAACCCAACACTGCTTTTGTTGTTTTAGACTGTTTTGTTTTTAATAGCTATTGGACTGTGGTGGCTGGTTTCCATTAGTATCCCCTTCGGTCAAAGAGAGCCCATTTGAGCTCGAAACATGGGGCTGTTGTAGGTATGATATCAGAAACCCAGCGTCATGCAGTACCAGGTTGGCGCGAAGTTCTTCGCAACCAGTATACAGGGATGTGTGGTTGTTGGTGCGAACTTTTTCAAATATTCCATAGTCTAGTCTAATATGGTTGTGTTGTGCATGAATGAAGTTTGAAATAGTGTTTAAAAGACATTGCTTTTAACATTCGTATAAATGTGAATAGGCTTCATTTAGTGGGCTTTTAAGTTTTGAAGTTCAGTTTTTGTGTCTGAGTCAAAATTATTTGACTGTGCAGATTTAGTTTGCTTCTCTGCCATTTCGCAAGTTGCGACATTGAAATGCTGTTTTATTATGTGTCTGTATCTTACTACTTAATAATACTACGCATGCGAAAATTGAGCTTCTATTGGAAAATAATATTTGTATAAATAACTACTCGTATGCCCGTTTATGTGTTGCATTTTTAAAATAAAAACTTACTAATATATCTTAATAATTTTTAGACGCCACCAGCAGAGTGGGGCTTAGAAGACAGTATTGGCACGATAACCAATGAAACGGCTTATGGAGCGATCCGTAACGATGATTGGATACTCGTGAACAGTTCCTATGTGTTTTTTGACGTCATCTGTGAGAAAAACATTGAATTAAAAAAAGTTGAATTAGTCGTTAGCGCTGACGAGTAAGTAGTTTTTTTAATCTATTGACTACATTTTAGGTTTGATTTCAATACTGGCTTTTTAGACTGGGTCCTGGGTTCCATTTCTAGGTCGATTCCGATAAACATGTTTTTGGCTTTTTCTCTCACTCTCTAGCTCGGAGTGGCGTGAGACCCGTGCCTTAAACATATTATATTTAATAAAGCCTTTGATTTCACGGTTTGACTCCTTGGTTCTATCGAATTACCGGTCTAAATGTCTGAAGACAGCTGTACATATAACATTACTATCTTCATTGGAAAGGTCGGGCTGGATATCATCCAGCTGTTTGCCTTTAATACAACTGAAATTTAATGCACAGAACTGATATGAATAATAGCGAGCAAAGATTAGTCTTAAGTTAGATACTTTATCTTGTATGTCTTTATTTACAGCCAAAACAAGCTGGTATTGACTGTTGGTGATAAGGTTGATGAAAACAACATCTACTGCTTCACTGATTCCGAGACTTTTACTCCAACGAATGTCAAGATAAGCTACGATGATATTCACAACAGATTGTACACCTACGTCCTTAAACCTATCGCTGATGGCTATTACTGGTGTGTTCATATAGACTCTAAGAATTTCATCGTCTCAGAATCTAACAAAGCCCTCTGGGTTAGAGAGGAACAATCCCTTAGATATAACTTTGCTGTAAAACTAGCTCTTAGGAGAGAATACAGGTTTGAGAGCATAGAAAGACTGACAAAAATTTGGGAGAAGAAGCTCAAAGAATACATCTTTTATTCAACAAACTATTATAAGATAAACGGAGGGTTGGAAGTGATACAAGATCCGAAAGACTTTGAACGTATTTTGAAAGACTTTAAGGCGTCTCATCCAGATTTGAATCCAAAAGAGAAGGATATACTGTACGGGTTGAAGGTGAAGAAATTGTTTGTGGACGCTAAGACGGTGGTGTTGCATTTGAACTTGAATCCAAAGATGAGACCAGTGCAACCTGCGACGTGGGATGACATTGAAATTGTTTATATGAAGCCGGTGTATTATTGTGTAGCGAGTAACCATGAGTTTGGTGAGTAGATTCATTGATATTGACAGCTTAGACGGAGATTTGGTATTTTTGATGGAATATTCCGATCTGTCACCCCGCTTTGTCCCCATCGGGGGACAGATAGGAAAAAAAAGTTCGATCTGTCCCCCAGTTAGCAATGTGGGGACAGATCGATCTTTGTTCACTCTTTTACAGTTTCATCTGTCCCCATATCACTGATATGGGGACAGATGAAACTTTTTATTCCTGTTTGTCCCCCACAGATTTTAATACATTAATTTTAAATTCAATTAAGGATTGAAAACTTAAGAGAACAAAAGTACTAGGCGCGCAGTAATGTGAAGTGATATTGTGAGAAAATGTAAAATACTTTGATAAAGTTATGACAGGTTTATACGTCAAAAAATGTATGGTTACACAGGCTTTATTCATGACATAACTTTACACAGTGTTTATTAATTAGTAAGGCATTAGTATTTAAATCAATCAAAAGTACTACGCGCGCAGTAGCGTGAAGAGGTTAATAGAAAATGTGATCCAGAGCATTCCTATTCCTATTCCACAAAGTGTCCACCAATATTACCCGCATAGTGCGGGGACTAAGTAATAAATAAAACTATCGATAGAAGAAAACGTTTATTATTAAAAAAGACTGACATCTTTCAGTTTTATTATATATAATAATGTGATATAATACTTGTCATTTTCATAATTATGATATTATTTAAGTTCATAAACATTTCTTTTCTTAAAATTGCTCTGGATCACATTTTCTATTAACTATTTCACGCTACTGCGCGCCTAGTACTTTTGATTGATTTAAGTACTAAGTATCTCAGTATTTTAAATTTTCTCACATTATCACTTTACATTACTGCGCGCCTAGTACTTTTGTTCTCCTAAGTTTTCAATCCTCAATTGAATTTAGAATTAATGTATTAAATTCTGTGGGGGACAAACAGGACTAAAAAGTTTCATCTGTCCCCATATCAGTGATATGGGGACAGATGAAACTGTAAAAGAGTGAACAAAGTTCGATCTGTCCCCTAGTTAGCAATGTGGGGACAGATCGAACTTTTTTTTCCTATCTGTCCCCCGATGGGGACAAAGCGGGGTGACAGATCGGAATAATCCTTTTTGATGGTGTTCATCTAACGTTTCAAACTTTTAATCGTCTTGCCTACATCTTTCTTTTGCTCGTTATGGCTCTGCAATTAAAACACATGTATGGGAAATGATCCTTCCTTATAAGGAATGATCCTTCATTGTATTTTTTTCTGATTCATGTGTACTTTTTAAATATCACTAAGAAATCACTGACATTGGGGAAGGAAACCATCGTGAGAGAACTTATGGTTCATGTAATTATGAAATTGATAATACGGTCTTGAGTTACCCTACTGATCTATGTTCCTACTTTTGTTATGTGATCTGCTGTAGGAAGGCTAGGCTAGGCTAATTATTATAGGGTAGCAATAAAACGAGTGACTGTAAATTACAATTTTAAGTGTAAAAATTAATTAATTTGGGTTATATAATTACTAAGTGAGCGACTGACTGTAAGTGACGAGAAATCAACAGAACAGTATCTTACAAACATTAATTTGAGTTACTTAAAATACAAAATAAGAAGCTTCATAATTACCAAACCTTAAAATATTCTATACATGATCGAGGGTGGGCTGGGTCGACGGAGCCCCGCTTCGCGGGGCTCCTACTTCTGGGTGGCTTATAAAAAATAACCACGAAGGGGATGGCGCCATTCCCTTCTAACCTAACCTATCCGAGTCGGGGTGCCCTAAAGTCTAGAAAGCAACCAGTTTTCATCATTATTAAGAAATAGTCGCTCACTTAGTAATGTAGTCGCTCGGATAAAATTTTAATATATGAAATGGATTAATCACAATCCACTTTTTGTAAGCTCGTTCTGGATTTTATTATTAATCAATATTCGTCGTTACTATATGTTGTATCTCAAATAAAACCGTAAATTAATTAATTACCTTTTATTATACTGAGCAACACAATCATGACATTTAAGATTTTATAGACAAGAGAGAGAACAATAAGTGCGAGGGAGAAAGGTCATTCAAGGATGCGTTCCATATCTCACACTCTCCCGCACTTATTTTTAACAATGTTTGTTATAAAATAACTTAAGATAGGTACTTCTAAACTTAAAAATTAAGTAAATTTTCTTCATCTTCATCATGGACCTCCCTCTGGGAGGTTTGGTTTCCGCACTTAGTCCTCTTAGGTAGGACCATTGTACGTGAGCCACGGCGGCCGCTACTCCAGCCAGCCCACCTCCCTCCAGAAGCAGATCACCTTCCGTAGACTTCTCAGGGCATCCGGGAGTGAACTTGGGGAACCAAGAATCTCTTTCCGGATTTCGGTCACGCCTGTACATTCAAGAAGTACATGTGCGACCTGCTCCTCGGCATCCATACACGCTCTGCAAAGAGGGCTATCTGTGATACCTAGGTTGTGGAAATGTTTGTTGAGTGAGCAGTGTCCTGTTATGGTCCCCGTCAACAGGCGCAGACTAGGTCTGTCCAGTCGCAGAAGGCGTCTGGTCAGTTTACGATCCAGGGTCGGCATAGCTTCCTTGGATTGTCTGCAGCCTGGTGCCGAGTGCCACAAGTGTTCAGCTTGTGTGTGAGTGTGTTCCCCGATCCATTTACGTATCTGGTTAAAGGGAATGGGTATTGTCGGTTCGGGTCCAATCGGTGTTGTATTGGATCCCCTCCTTGCCAGCTCATCCGCTGCGTCATTTCCCAGGGATCCGCTGTGTCCTTTGATCCATTGTAGTGTTATCGTGTTGCGGTTGAGCACTGCAACACGTTCTAGTGTATTGTGGCATTCTAGGAGCAGTCCTGAGGTAAAACATTTCTGGTTTAGGGATTGTAGTACTGAGGCACTGTCAGAAAGGATACGTATGTGGGCGTCCTTGATTCCTCTAGCTTCTATGGCTAGTCCTGCAAGGATTATGCCCATACGCTCCGCTTGGTAAACGGTGTTGGGCATGCTCAGTGGGCGGGATATCTTCATGTTGAGGTCGTTGGAGAAGACTCCGACACCAGTTCCTGATCTGGTCTTTGATCCGTCAGTGTAGATCCTCAGTTCTTTAGGTCCCAAATATTCACGAGGTTCCTCAAAGAGCTGTACATCGTAGTGCTTTTTAAAGTGGTAGGTTTTTTGGATTTTGTCGTTGGGGGCTGTTAGGAGAGGTTGTCGTTCGACAGCGTCCCTTTTTACTCGCGTGTGCTTGATTCTGGAATCCTGGCTTAAGTTGCCTGCAGTGTGGAACCTAAAGGCTGCTGAGGCAGCTTCCTCCTGAACAAAGAGGTGTAGTGGTGGTAGGCCCAGCATTGCCTGTAAAGCGGCTGTGGGTGCGGTTCTCATGCTACCAGTGATGGCAGCGCAGGCAAGCCGTTGCAACTTATCTAGGTCTTTTTGGGCTGTGCTTAGGTCTGTCCTGGGCCACCAGACAAGCGAGCCGTATGTAAAGTAAATTTTTCTTACTCTAATTCTCTCTCAAAAAATCTTACTCAAATTCATACCGCTCAAGTTAATGATACAGTATGTACATCATCAGTCGCAAAGCTTTTCATTAATCGCTCGATTTATAATTCCCCATTATTATAATTATTTGACCATCTGATATCAAACCATCGGTATCCTTCATACATGAACTTGCTCGGGATCATTGCTGATTAAACTACACGTCGGGTCCTAATTAGTCTCATTTATAACTAAGTGCAGAGGTCAAACAGTCCGACAGACGGTTACAGCATCCGTAATTATTGAAACAACATACGTGCCTTTAGTACATGATATTATTATGTTCATTTGTTGTTTCTATGGAATCTGAGTGAGAGTTTTAAACAATGATATCTAAAAAAATAAATATTTTAGCCCTGTATCTTCTAGTAGAAGTAAAACCAATTATCAAAGTCAAATTGTTCTGTACTTGCATTAGACCATAGAGGCATATTTGAAATGCGAATTAAATATCGAATTAACCCACTCTTTTCCATACGAAACCACCTTTTCCATTGGGCATCTAGCGCTGACATCTGAATTCGATAGAATTTAGTTTTCTAGAAAATAACGTTTCTAAGTAGGTACTTTTGCAAAAAGTCTGATGGGTATTTAATATGACTTTGACTAAGTAAATGAACAGGTAAAGTTGTTTTTTTTTTTAATATGTGGGCTAATTAGTAGTGACGTAACAGGTTGCCATCGTCATGAAAATGTATATCTCTTTGTGAAGTATATTTATAAAAGTATATATTATGTCAATAGATTGGTCCCCAATTGAGGTCCAGTTAAGGTAGGTCATAGATCTAGTCATTCTACATTGATTTTAATTTGTACCCTGTGCAGATAGCAAAGTAGATTGAGCAGCAGAAAAGTATAAATCCATATAAATTAATGTTTCTTGAATATTAAATAAAATTTTATTTTAAAATTTGCAAACCTGCAATATTTTGCATGCGTCGTAGATAGGTATAGACAGTGCAATAAATTGTAGTTTCAGTTTATTTATTAAACTCTTTTAAGAGAAAACTCTGTAATTACCACGGAATTACATTGTTTTCATGTAACTCTAGGGCCCGTATTAATAGACATCACTCAATTCTGAGAAGCTCTCAAGTTTATTGCTGTCCTTATTTTTTCCCTTCAGAATGACAAGGACAGCAAGAGACTTGAGAGCGTCTCGGAGTTGAGTGACGTCTATTAATACGGGCCTAGGCCGCCAACAAAAATCATAATCGTCATGTTTTTTTTATGACAACTTCATCATCACATTTCAGCTAATTTAAACAAAACTTTAGTGAATATTACACCAAAATCTTCCTCATGATTCACTCCGTCAATTTAAATCTCTGTTGTGTATTTTGCAATCAGACAGACAGACGGACAGGCAGACAAATACAGAACTTGTTTCACAAGATATGCTGATTTCATCTTAGTCTCAATGTCACAACAGTTGTATTATTAAATCATCAATTAAGTATAATATCATTCATTGTTGACGCAAATTAACATTCTTTTAAATGTACATTGTCTTGTTAAAGTAGTCGAGAGAAATCCTTGTTGTAATTAAAAGGTCTGATTGAGAGAATTAATTAAAACCGTATTATTGTGTCTGTGGTTATAAGTAGGTTCAATGATTGTTTAAAAAGAATAGTTATTGAGATTACTAAGTGACGTGTACTTGAAATAAATATAACTGAATGTATCTGTAGATCAATATCTCAAAATATTTCAAGTAAACACTCGTAGATTTGTTACTTCCACAATATTTGATCTTCGAAAATGGAGGGTGAACCTAGTGATCAACATACAGGGACCGCTTTTGCAGTCAAGAGTCAACAGCTTGAGGCTGTCATTGATAAATTCTCGAGCAGTACACTGTTTGGGCAGTTGGCAATTTCAATGCGGAGGTAACTGCGCGAGAGTAGTAGACAGCTTGAGCAGTCAAGTGTATGTAGCGACTGCTTGACCGCATGATGAAATATTACCGTGCTGCCAACCACCCGAAGCAGTTGCAACTGCTTCAGCGGTTTGTGTATGTACGCACGTAGAAGTCAGTAGTTTACTATGCAGCCAAAGGTTGAAGCAGTTGATTTTGATTGCTGCCCATTTTATGGCTGGCCTAATGCAACATAAATATACAGCATTATTTTGCAATGACACACTAACTTTCTCTTTCGTCTACTCAAATCTGTGTGCTTTTCTCATCAAGGAAGCACCTTAGCCTTCATAGACATTAGACCTTAACCTTCATCGTTCTTGACTGCCTGACTCCGAGTTTGTTGCGGATGCGGATGTGTCTTCACAGACTAGTCTGTTAGGAAACATCGCTCCTGAGCTCTCGCTCGAGGAAACTCGTCAAAAAATATTGACGAGTAATTCTATCGAATACTCAAACGCCTCAAATCTGTTGCTGCCTTTGTTACTCTAAAGGAATAAAATAAGGACAGCAACAGATTTGAGAGCTTCATAAAATTTAACGACGCATGAGTGTTCGGAGGATAGTGTCATTGTGTGTGTGTTGTGTTTGTTTCCCATACAGGGAAAATTGTTTTGTGATAAGTATAATAAATAAATATGCTTGGACAACTTACACACGGCCGTCTGATCACAAACTAAGCATAGCTTGTATTATGGCAACCAGACAACAGATAAACATACTTATATAATTTATAAATACATACATATTATAGATAAATTACACCCAGACACAGAACAAACAATCATGCTCATAAAAGTTTGTCCTGAATCGAACCCACGACCTCCGGCTTAGCAGTCAGGGTCACTAACCACTAGACCAACAGGCCCGTCAAGTATGATTGTAGGTCGTGTGTATTTATTTATTCAATAATAATTTTATTTTACCCACCCTTTACAGTGGAATCCATAACAGTGCAGTGTCAGATCCACTCCTGCGTCGGTAATTTCAACGATGGCGTGCAAGTGGTGACGACTATCGACGAAAACTGTTATATGTCCACTGAGGTCCCGATATTGTACAACAACCAGGATACGAAGTCAGAGCCTACGCTGCAGAAGAAATCGGCTAACCCTGTAAGTTTAGTTGAGTATTTGCTTAGTTGAACGCAGCATTGACAGAGCTTGGTTTTACGAAAATGAACCAACTCATAATTTCACGCAAATTTTGCATTAAATGCGTGTAAGTTTGACGAATCAATTTGCGAAATGTGTTGTGTTATATTGCTAATATTGCTATACATAAAGTTGTACCAAATCATCGTTTAAATCACACTTATGTTTAAATTAATCAGCATTAAACATGTAAAATATGAAAAGCGATTTTAATCCGTGGTTGGTTCATTTTTGTTTACCATGCCAGTTCATTAGCGCATATATATTTTTTTTGCTAATTCACATTTATTTGACTAACGTGCATAGTCACCAACTAAATTAATTGTAACTAAACATCATTAATTATACGTATACACATGTTACCAAATTGTGTCATTACGTAGTATTAGTAATACGTAGGTCTCGTGAAAACTTTCAAGGGAATTCAACTGATTTTAAAACTAAACAATCTCTTGAAATAATTTGTTGTGTTGTGCTGGTCCGCATTTAGTCAACGCTATTTGGACCGTTACATTATTTCAAAAGCTGAAATGTGATTTACGAGAGAATAAATGTCTATCTCTATCTAGTCGCCTATTCTCTAAAATACTTTAGTATGGAGAAGAATAGGCAAAATTCTTTCTAGAGATATCCCGGGACAACTCACACACGGCCATCTGATCCCAAACTAAGCAGAGCTAGTACTATGGTAACCAGAAAACTGATAAACATAATTATATAATTTTTAAATACATACATATTATAGTTAAATCATACCCAGACACAGAACAATCATTCGTGCTCATCACACAAAGTTTGTCCTGGGTGGGAATCGAACCCACGACCTCCAGCTTAGCAGTCAGGGTCACTAACCACTAGATCAACAGGCCCGTCTAAGATATACATAATAGAACAAGTTAAACAAAATACAGTTGAATAGTCGTATTTCTATTTCAATATTACAATCTAACCAACTGAACTAAAAGACTACTTTACGTTAGTGAGGTTGTCTTATAAGTTGACAAGACCAGACTGCCGCAGCCTTATCTGACAGCAGCCGTATCTTGCTATGTCTCAGATAAACAATAAATATGTATCTGATTTTATTTATTAAGTAGGATACAATAAATTAAGATTTCATCAATTTTATCTTATTTAATGACTCTGGGTGTAATTCTTATATGCATTTATCAGTTGTTTGTTAACCAGCTCTGCTGTGTATAGGAACAGATGGCCACGCGTTAGTTGACAGAAGACATTTAATAATTCAAAGACACAGAAAAATATTCAGCCTACAGCCAATGAAAGTCAAATCTAACAATAAAACGATAAAATAATTGCACTCCACACATTGCTCAGCACTAACTAACGAACTAACAATTTTAGATCAACAAACTTCAAATGGACGACCATTCAGATAGCAATTCAGATGAGGAAGTAGTAACCCCAGAGACTCCTGATTTTAACACCACAACCACCGCTGCCCCTGGTGGAACTAATGGTACCACTTTAGAAATCCAAACTTCTCAGGGTCCAGATGTCACTAATACAGAAAGTAGTTCAGAAAATATTGCTACTGACGATACTACTACTACTACTACTACTGATACGACTACAGAAACAACTACAGAAACAACTACTGAGACAACTACATATGCTGATACAGTGACTTTCAGCGATTATACTACAGAACGCGAGACAATTAGAACAGAAATACCTATAATAATTACTCCAGCACCCACAACTGCTGTACCGCCTTGGACTCCGCCATCGACCCCGCCACCAGTAAGTCTAAAAATTTTATATGGACATCTTCTAGATAGTTCTCCAATAAGGCAAGAAAGATCTTCGAAATACTGACGTCGTTTATGAAGAATTTATGTGGAAAACAAGGCGTATCAAAGGTAGACATAAAATGTATTCCATGTCATTTAACGATAACATTGCATGAGCTATAGTTGCATGAGCATTTATTTCATGTAATCATTTCTAACAGTAATGCATGGTGATGTGTCTCCATAATACTAACGATGGTTAACCGATAGTATCAATTTAAAAGAAATGTATTGATGATAATAACGTTTCCTTCCAGCCTTCAGAACAACTTCAACAAGTGATGGAAGATCTGCAGAACATCATTGATAATGACACAGCCCCCGTGTTGGTCGATGATATTAATTCAGCATTTGATCAGGTAGCTGTTCACATTTTTGTCGGTTCTTAGTAAGAGACATTATTGTGTCATTAGAACTTAAAATTGATCTGATTTAACCTAATCATGGACAAAGATTTGATAAGTGAAAAATACATTTTAAGAAGAAAAAAATAAACAAACACAAAAAAGTTTCATTCAGTGCGGGAATCGTATCCGCGATATGGAACACAAGTCGCTATTATATATTATACATTGCGTTTATTAATATGATCAGATCTTATAATTACACCCCACGCCTATGTTTGTCGTTTACTAAGAGAAAATGTATGAACATCATGAACATACAAACAAAAAAAAGTAATGCACCTTCAATAATCAAAATCTGTAAATTTTCAGGTAGATGAACTTCTTGAAGAAAACATCGACTTGTCTATCCCAGGGGAACTGCTTCATCTTCTAGATGGGATTGGATCCAGGCTGGACCTGGATGGGTCAGAGAACGCGACGGCTATCAGGGGGAATATAGCATTGTTGGTGGCTAATGCTGATCCAAGCCAGCCGGTAAAAGGTCTCAGAATCGCAGCCAGAGAGAAAGATACTTTCACGGATGAAGCATTTGAAATTCTCAGAGGTATTGAAATTCTTAAATTGTATAAAAAATATAGAAAAATGTAAGCAGGAATGGTATTAAAAGCATCACTTTCTCAATTTCTACGCTTTGTTGAATCTGACATCCACGATAGACAAGATAAACATTTCATCTGCAAAACGGACGTTTTAAAAGCGCTCTTAAACATTATTTGCATATTATACATCGTTTATTTTCTCTTCACAATAAAAGGTCTTAAGATTTATGCATGCTTCAAAATATTTTCACCTACGAGAGAAACTTTTTCCTGAAGTAGGTATGAAAGAAAAATCTGGGTTTTTTAGGTCACTATAAATGTTCAAAGCACAAAATAGTAGGCACAGAAACAATACATTGATTAAAAAATAAAATACGTTGCAAAAATGTCAAGAATATAAGGATGTATTTGGACGAAGTAGTTGTTGGAAGTAATTGGATGTTTAATTAAAAAGTAATTGGTGGATGTAAATTCATTCACTAGGTCATAAACTCGAATTCCTTTTAAATGTGAATGACATGACAAATGTATGCGATGCGATCATCGGATGCGATGGTGTTATATGTCATGTCAGATTTCTAAAGTTAGGACAAGTTGCAATGAATCATTATCTACCTAGCCTTTTCCCAACTTTATTGGAGTTGGCTTCTAGCCTAACCGGATTTAGCTGGATACCAGTGTTTTACGTAAATCGACCGCCTATTAGGCCGTTTGTCCACCGCCACCGTCACCTCATATAAAACTCAGCCTGAAATAATCTGTGGACAAACGGCCCTAAACCTTCCCAGTTACTGGGTGACACCGACACGATAAGTACCTTTTGGTTAAACTGGTCAGACTTTCTGGGTTCTGGTTCTGACTATCCACCCGCCACCGTGTTGCAATAAATAAAATAATATTTTTTTAGAACAATAATGCTTGTACAATATTATAAGTGTATAATTTCGCGGAACAAAGAAATACTTGTAATAAGTACATTCAACAAAATTCCCCACGTTTTCAAGCATACGTTCACAGTTCATGACGCACAGCATTGAACGTAATGCCGAACTAATCGGAATCAGTTGAAACATGTGTACCGTAATTGATTCTTTAATGCAATTGCCGTGGGAACGACCCGTAAGGAAATGCGAATATAATGCTAGTTGTTGGTAATGTGTATTTCTGCCACAAATCAGTCCTACAGTGTACTGGAATATAGGCGGTAAAATACAGAAATAATTATGATGCTTTTAGCTTTGACTCAGTGTCGGGTGGGAATTAAGGCCCGTATTAATAGACGTCACTCAATTCTGAGACGCTCTCAAGTTTATTGCTGTCCTTATTTTTTCCCTTTAGAATGACAAGGACAGCAAGAGACTTGAGAGCTTCTCGGACTTGAGTGACGTCTATTAATACGGGCCTAAGATTTGTGTGCGTTGTCCCAGCGGAAAAGTGTCGATTTTCTAAATTTCAGTTTAGCAGATAATTAGTGTATGACGTCCTGTAAATGTGTATGCTAAATTCGAATTTGTGTATCTAGCCATTCGGCAGATATTCAACAAAAACTGGTTCCGCCAGGACAACGTTGTCCCAGCGGAACATTTTTTTGGATAGGATAGGTTAGAAGGGGATGGCGGGGTCGTGTGAGCGAGCGAAGCGAGCCAATAGACCCCGCCATCCCCTTCGTGGTTATTTTTTTATAAGGCACCCAGAAGTAGGAGCACCGCAAAGCGGGGCTCCGTCGACCCAGCCCACCCTCGATCATGTATAGAATAAAAGTAAAGGTAAAAATTACAAAAGCATGCTTAAAAGCATAGTTTTCAGTTGAACGTAATTTATGCTGGTAGAAAAGTATTATAGCAATAAGCTGAACGCTTATTGCTATAATACTTTAGTTACTCTAAACGTTTTAGAGTAACTATCAAAATAAAAATGTACGTTTACGTCAGACATTGAGACTCTAACTAAAAAGTAAAAAATAAAAAGCTTTTTACAAAAAAATGATAACCGGCTTCAAAAACTAAAAGCACAAAAATAACTATTTCGGAAGTCGGTGGCTTCTCTTCTCTGTCTATTTGATATGTTGCCACCGACTTCCAAAATAGTTATTCTTGTGCTTTTAGTTTTTGAAGTCGGTTATCATTTTTTTGGAAAAAGCTATTTTATTACATGATTTTTTATCTTACCTTGTTTATCTTCCAGTCATTCTTACTATTGGCTCACAGACACACTATGTCAGTATCTGAGATATTTTTATTTCTTTTATACGTAAATCACAAAAAAAAAATTCTGGAATTTTAGGACAAACTAAGATAATATATATTGATATTACGTTAGCATTTGTGTACGCATCTGTACCGAGCTATTACACTATATTATACTGGAAATTTGGATCGTTCGGTCTATGTACTGCACGGCCGCTTTTTTATGTCTATTCAAACTTGGTCGGTTAATCCGGGTTTTGTAGTTGTTCTGGTAATTTTATTATATTTCTTTAATTATTTAGTGTAATGAACTGAAATTTCAGATATGAGTAGTTGCATTAGTACACTAATGGTTGGAATATGTTTTATTTCGCTTTTCCATTTAGAAGTCCTAAAATCGGATATCATAAAGTATAGTGGTCTATTCGTAGTAAATTATGGCACTGCTCATTAATTACTAAACACACATAGATGAAACTTGGCAGGACGTCGTAGACCCATAAAAGATGCAGATAAAAGTGAAAAGTTAGACTCTAGAGTTCCTATTTTAAGAGCTTGGGCCTAATAACCTTATTTTACGTTTACGTGTATATCTTGTGAACGGTATGCTTTATTCAAATTCTGTTTTTACACACATTATACACAAATACAAAGCAACATGCATTAGAAATTACAACTCTGTACTAAATCGTTATATATGATTTTCATCAAATTGCCAAACGTTGTCGCAGCGGCAAATTGAATATCTTCGTAAATAGACGACACACAAATTTCATTTATGCATACACATTTACCTCTCGTTACACTCTAATTATTGTATATATTGTTTTTCTTGTAAGTCCATAGAAAAAAAAATATTCCGCTGGGACAACGTTGTCCTGGCGGAACCAGTTTTTGTTGAATATCTGACGAATGGCTGGATACACAAATTCGAATTTAGCATACACATTTACAGGACGTCATACACTAATTATCTGCTAAACTGAAATTTAGAAAATCGACACTTTTCCGCTGGGACAACGCACACCTAAGATTTCATTACGTTGACAGTTACTATGACGTTTAAAGTAAGATTGTTTTATTCTTGTTCCAGAGTGTGCAAGTGACAGCGTTAGACACGTTGTCTAGCGCCGTCTCTTTCCCACTGAAAGTAATATCGAAGTAATACTGCTATAAGAGCTTGTGTTAGGCCCCATGGAACGCCTTTGATGCGGCTTCTTATTTCTAAAATTACCACGCCCCGGTGACAACTTAACATAATCAATTTATATGAACTAGCTTTTGTCCGCGTGAATGTCAAAAGTTTCATGACCTATTTTACCCATCTAGGGTTAATTTCCAAAAATCCTTTATGGTAGAAACTTAACTTTACAAAGAACATACCCCCCAAGTTTCATAGATCAGTCAGTTTGTCGTATGTCTTATAATAAGTAAGTAAGTAATGTTACAAATTCTTGTCTACAGACGAATTCGACTCAGCCAACTTACAACTGCAGAACAGTGAAGCAGTAGTCCAGCTGCCGGACTCGGTGGCCGCGTCGTCTCGTCGCATCAGCTTCGTGGTGTTCCGCAACGACCGCGCCTTCTACACCAGCAACGTCAACGAGTACTTCGTTAACAGCAGGGTGCTTAGCGTCAACGTTGAGAATGTCACCGAATTTGATCATGGAGAGGTGAGGGAAAATGTGTAGAATGTCGCTTTGGATTTTGGACTAAAAACCATTTTAGATTTGCTTTTTAAATCCTTAACCTCTTTCTGCTGTCTGTTTGACCCTATGTATGCTTAGATCTTTAGAACTTCTCAACAGATCTTAATGCAGTTTTAGATAAAGTGATTCAAGGGGAAGGTTTTATAATATATGAATATATACATATTATTGTAGAGAGAAGACGGAATTTCTCAAGATTTGCACCCATGCGAAGCTGGGGTGGGTCGCAAGTTGTCATTTAAAAGTCACAAAGTTACTGAAAAACGAGATAATAAACAATTAAGTATTAGCCAAGTAAAATATAACTCCTTTAAAACTATAATTTCTTAATTTCAGTCAGTGGAAATCCACTTCAGCTCTGTTCGTGGAGGTCCCGCTCGAAACCAAAGTCGGGCGTGCGGCTTCTGGAAGTTCTCGGACGGAGGCCAGGGCCACTGGTCGCAGGAGGGCTGCACCTTCATCCGCGCCACGCGACCAGGCATGCTCGACACCTGCCGCTGCAACCATCTTACACACTTCGCAGAAATATTAGTCCCTAGAGCCGTGTTCTCTGAAGAAAACGAAATGGCACTCGAAATACTCTCCGTCATAGGCTGCTGCCTATCCTTGTTCGGTCTGTTCATGATAGGCATCACCGCCGCCCTATTCAGGTCCTGGCGAAGAGACTTCAGCAACAAAATTTGGCTGCAGCTCTGCATTGCTATCTTCGTGCTCATCGTGTGCTTCTTGGTCATCGTTTTCGTGAAGTTTGAACATTATGGTATACCTTGTATGTTGGTGGGAGTGTTGTTGCACTATTCTGTTTTAGCATCCTTCTGCTGGATGTTAGTGGCCGCTGTGCTGTCGTACAGGAGGTTAGTGTTAGTATTCACGCGCGATGCTTCGCACAAATTATTGCGTGCTTCAGCATTCTCATGGGGAGTTCCTTGTGCTATAGTCGGTATCTTACTTTCGGTCGCCCCGCAGTCGTACGCGGGCCGCTATGAAGACAAGACCCCGACGGGAGCTTTCTGCTATCCTTCCGGGCTCGGGCTGTGGCTGGCGGTGTACGCGCCCATCGCGGTCATGCTGCTCGCGAACTGGACGCTATTCGTTCTGATAGTGCGCTCCGTGTTCGCTACTAACAGAGGGATCACGAGGCACGGCGACTCCAACGAAGCAGTTCGCTGTGCCTCCGTCAGCTGTCTACTCGTATTCTTGTTCGGTCTACCGTGGATATTCGGTTTGTTCGCTTACAATATCGTGTTAGCTTACTTATTCGCTTTAACTGCTACGTTCCAAGGGTTCGTGTTGTTCATATTCTTTGTGTGTGGGAACAAAAAGACGCGAGATCTTTGGTTCAACAAGCTGAGGATCAAGCAGACTCGTAAGGTGCCAGTGACGTCATCGACGTACACAAACAGGAGTACGCAGGGTCCGGCCGTACGAGCCGCGCCTCAGACCTCAGTGGAGGCGAAGGTCTCGCAGCCCAAATCTTTAGCGAGTGCTGACGACTCCAGGTTCTCTTGACACAAACATGCAAGGTCCACCAAAACGGACCGGGTGAGGAAAAACTAGCGATGTGTCTTTTCGAAATAATAAGTAGTGAATTTGTAGATTCAGCACAGGCGATATCTCTTTCTACTTTTATTACATTCCAACAGTTTTGCTTATTGTGGGTATCCCTTGCTTCCTATGATGATATAGTTCCTTTAATTTCTTCTTACATGTTCACTGTATAAAGTGATATGCAGCGGCCTATTATTTCTTATGCCTACGTTACTGTTTTTTTTTATATATTTCTAACTTGTACTAATTTATATTTAGAGACTTGCGTTACCTTCTTCAAGTATTAAGCTTGCAACTATATTTGTATTGTAGTTGATTTATTTCGACCGTGTAATTTAATCGTCTATAAATATTTTATTATATAAGATTCTTAGTACGAAGAGTCTGTATTTAATATTGTTTGTTTTGTAGAATTTATTTCTTGTTTGAAATATATTTATACGACTAAAATATCCTAATATTATGTAGAAATCGTTTACCATTTTCATATGTCATTGTTGTTTGACTGTGTGTGTCAGCTATGTCCTAGAACTCATTCATCATAAAGATCATCTTAGTGAAAATTTAGGTACGAATATTTAGAATAAATGTATTTTTGAAACATGTTTCTTCAAGCTTGCCATACACAAGACTCTGGTTAGTTTAGACACAACAGCTTTAAGTTGTTTGCCGTGTATTTGGACTATAATTGTGGCGAAAAAGCCACAATTTTTAACATTCATTAAAATCAAGTTTAGTGACCCCAAGACATTTAACTTAGACTTTATTTGGTCTGGCCACATTTTTGTGTCTACAATGTAGATTTTACGTGCATTCTATATAGACAATGCAGCGCCTACAGAAAATTTAATACATTGTTTTCGTTCATGTATTTTTATTGGTCTTGTGTCTGCTTTTTTAACTAGGTTGGCACTACTTGCGGTTAGTGAAGACCACTGTAACATGGCCAAGGCACTCAACAGACTCAATATACCTCCAAATAATAAAGCATAAATTTTAAAAGACAATCACTTTTCGTTTTTATTTTTATCTTCTTTATAACTATCTGATGATAACATCAAATGTGTAAGGCAAGCTTAGTGTTATTTTCTAGTCTGTGTCTAAAACTGCGTCCAGTTTCACGCTTACCTATAAATAAAAGTCAGTTATTACTGATTTTTGAAAATTGTTTCTAACTTGTAACGGAACGCAAAGGTAAGCATCAAAGATAGTTACCAAATAATTAATTTATAGTTCTACTATTACATACGTATATAGTTTGATATTTGTAGAAAAGCTTATAATGTATTTAGACTTAGGTTTAGTACTGAGTACTGTAAGCTATGTAATGTAGAACCGTTTTAGAAAAATATTGTTAGCGACTGAAGCGCCTCTGGCGACCGTTTATGGAACTATCAACTGGCACAAAGGAGATTGGGAATTCGCTCAAAGGTCAAAGTCAATTTGTGTGCATAATTATTCTTTAGTACTATCTAAATAAATTAACTTACTTTTACTTATTTAGATAGTTATAGGGACTTCTTGTACCTACACACAGATTGACCATAGCGATTATGTTTTGATTTTGGATTTATGACCCATCACTTTTGGGTCGTCCTTTGACTTAGTTTAAGTTAAACTGTGCAGACTACTACAATTACACAATCCTATAGAAAAGTACATGTAAATATATAAACTTCTAGATACTTGCGTATAATTTTAACTATGAATTATTTAGTAGATGGTACCAAATATTAATATAATTATTTGTATTAAATATGTAATTTTGAATAAGATCGTTTGCTCAATGGTGTGTAAAAAACTTAAAAAAAGGCGTTCTTACTAGTTTTCTTTTATAGACTCTTCTTTTTATGGTTTTTACGCTCGTGTTGCGGACCTTTACACCTCATTGGGCAGACACCTTTATAGAGGCAGGTAGATTGAAGCTATGTATTTCTGTTTAAATTATTAACATTGTAAATAATAGATGATTGTATATAAAGAACAAAATAGATAAGAAAATACCAGAAGACTATTTAAATAAAGTCAGTTGAGCCTAATACATTATTTTATTATCAATATTTAAAAAAAAACCATGCAAAATACCAATTCATAATGATTAAATTCAAAATGGCGGGCGTTTCGCCGCCATATGAATTGAAATCAAAATCTACATACATTTATAAAAATGCTGTTTGCAATTTTGTATGCTCGAATACTGCACTATTTTTCTGGTCAGGCTTACTGTATGTACTATTTTTGATAGTTCATATTTATAATCACAGAGGCATTTACTATATTATGAAGTTATTTAATAAAAATATTTTAAGAATTTTGTTGGGTTTTATTATTCAATTTCAATTACGTTGACAAAATCAAAATACACAACAACAAAAAGGTTTTTTTAACCACTTTCAAAAAGTAAAACAAAAAAATAACTTATAATTGGGAAGCCATCGGCTCCCGTAGTTTGTTGTTTTGCATCCAATGACTTCAGAATGTTTAGTTTCTTTTTGTTTTTGAAGACAGTTATTTTTTTTAAAGATTTTTTTTTCTCTTTAGTTCCAAACATTGTCTGAATGTGTGGTCCAAATCTAATCCAGTTGACGTTGGCATAAACATATAGTCGCCGAATTGAAACCTCCTTCTTGTACTTATGTACCAAAATCAGATTTTTATTTTTAAAATTAATTCAAAAGTATCACTTTATTAGCAGAAAGTAATTTAAATTTGGAACGCCTAATATTCTCATTCAATCACAGAAAGGGTTAACCATAAACAATTTACGAAGAAAGGGCTGTATGATAAAAAAGCGCGCGTACGCGAAAACAAAAAAAAAAGTGACATAGCAAACGCGCGCTCCGCTTTCGTAATTTTTGACACAATAAAAAATCTGTGAGTATTTCTCAAGTGGTGATTCAGGTGTTATTGTGAGTTTCTACACGTATTTGGTTCTATTATTACTGTTAACCAGATTGTTAATTTCGTCAGCTATCGGTAAGTACATTTTTTTTTTCATTATGAAGGTACCTATATTTTTCACTCGCTGTCGCCTGCAGTTTTACATCTTTGGTTGTATTCGGCATCATACGTTACGCATAGCGCGACGTTATATAATTATTATAGCCAATTGCATACCTAAAACAAATGACTTCGTGGTCACTGGGTAGTCTTTTGTTAATCAAGGGTCCCGAATTAAGGAAATAAGGGGAATGAAGGGAGGTAGAAAACAACGATTCTATTCGAAAGTTGAACATGTCGAAATCTAAACGGACGCGTACGCGTCTTCTTACAAAATTTTACATGGACATAAGCTTAGAAGAGCTATAAGTGTGAGTAGTTACTAATATAATTAACTAGCTTTTGCCCGCGACTTCGTCCGCGTGGAATAATAGTTCCCGTTCCCGGGGGATTTCCGGGATGAAAACTATCCTATGTCCTTTCTCGGGTCCCAGACTATATCTGTACCAAATTTCATTCAAATCGGTTAAGTGGTTTAGGCGTGAAGAAGAGACAGACAGACAGACAGACAGAGTTACTTTCGCATTTATAATATTAGTAAAGATAAGGATAATAAGCTCCATGAACAACTAAGATGAAAACGGTTGTCATTTCTTCATTTGCTTTAAAATCGTGTTTGAAAATGTAAAGGGGTGGAGGGGAGAGGACAAGAAGAAAGAAGAAATGACAACCGTATTTATATAAATAAAAAATTGTATAAGAAATGGCATTTTTTCAACTATGTTAGAGTCGGCTTCCAGCCAGTGTTTTACGTGAAACGACTGCCTATCAAACCTATACAACCCAGTAACTGGGCAACACGACACCTCTTGGTTAGACTGGTCAGATTTTCTGGCTTACCCGTAACGACTGACAAAGTTCTACAAATGATAACCGGGACCAACGGCTTTACGTACTTTCCGAGGCACGGGATGTCAGTGATGTCCAAGATAAACTTTAGAAAGAACATAATGAATTGAAAAGGTCACATTGATACTTACCCATATTCGAACCCGAGACTACACGAGAGGCGGGCGCCTTATCCACTGGGCCATCACGACAATTAACGTCAATAAAACCTCAACCTGTACTTTTATGATTAACGTCAAAAAAGTACAGGATGTTTTTTCCATTCTAAACCAGATCGATTCCCGGAAGTGATACATTTCGAAAATCATTGAATGCGGTTTTATTTCTTTTTAAAAATAAAGGAATGTTTCCTTCAAGTAAAATAATCTATCCTAACGATTTAAAGTAGTTTTCATCCCAGGCCCATTTAAACTTTTCATCTACTTAAACCTTCGAACACACGTGATTCGAGACACAATAGCAGCCCGACAGCCGGCTGTCGCTTGGTCGTTGAAAGGTTAATGGTGGGTAACCCATTTATCGAGAACGGCTTACGCTATCAAGCTACGACATACGGTTTAGAAACCAACCCACGCGGGTTAAACAGACAACTGATAGGTATTTATTACGCGGGATAATATCGAGGAGATACACACTGAGAAGATGTCTATAAGTTATTGATTGTTTACTTTCTCGCCTCTTATGTAGTAAAAATAGACTATGAGCCCACGGTCCGTGCTACCCATCCTGTAAAAATCAATATATTATAACCATTCAAGCGATATCTACAACCTTCACGATATTATTAATTAGCGATATAATGTAAAGGTGAACGCATATTAAAATAATCGAGTAAGTTGCTTTGCTGTAACTTTACGAGTAGGGCAATTTGAGCCCAAATCTATATATATAAAACAAAGTCGGGTTTGTTACAACACTTATAACTCGAGATCGGCTAGACCAATTTTCATGGTTTTTGGTTCGTTGGATTTGTCCCCGCCCCGAATAGCAGAATACATCTTAAAAATAATGAAAAATCGACGAGAACATAATTATAAAAGATGAATCATTTTCCCCTATAGTTAATTCTAAATTCAATTAAAGATTGAAAACTTAAGAGAACAATAGTACTAGGAGCGCAGTAATGTGAAGTGATAATGTGAGAAAATTTAAAATACTGAGATACTTAGTACTTAAATCAATCAAAAGTACTAGGCGCGCAGTTGTGTGAAGTGGTTAATAAAAAATGTGAGCGCAATTATAACGGGTTTGTTACAACACTTATAACTCGAGATCGGCTAGACCAATTTTCATGGTTTTTGGTTCGTTGGATTTGTCCCCGCCCCGAATAGCAGAATACATCTTAAAAATAATGAAAAATCAACGAGAACATAATTATAAAAGATGAATCATTTTCCCCTATAGTTAATTCTAAATTCAATTAAAGATTGAAAACTTAAGAGAACAATAGTACTAGGAGCGCAGTAATGTGAAGTGATAATGTGAGAAAATTTAAAATACTGAGATATTTAAATCAATCAAAAGTACTAGGCGCGCAGTTGTGTGAAGTGGTTAATAGAAAATGTGAGCGCAATTATAAGAAAATATATGTTTATGAACTTAAATAATATCCATCCATACTTCTATATATATAAAACAAAGTCGGGTTTGTTACAACACTTATAACTCGAGATCGGCTAGACCAATTTTCATGGTTTTTGGTTCGTTGGATTTGTCCCCGCCCCGAATAGCAGAATACATCTTAAAAATAATGAAAAATCGACGAGAACATAATTATAAAAGATGAATCATTTTCCCCTATAGTTAATTCTAAATTCAATTAAAGATTGAAAACTTAAGAGAACAATAGTACTAGGAGCGCAGTAATGCGAAGTGATAATGTGAGAAAATTTAAAATACTGAGATACTTAGTACTTAAATCAATCAAAAGTACTAGGCGCGCAGTTGTGTGAAGTGGTTAATAGAAAATGTGAGCGCAATTATAAGAAAATATATGTTTATGAACTTAAATAATATCCATCCATACTTCTATATATATAAAACAAAGTCGGGTTTGTTACAACACTTATAACTCGAGATCGGCTAGACCAATTTTCATGGTTTTTGGTTCGTTGGATTTGTCCCCGCCCCGAATAGCAGAATACATCTTAAAAATAATGAAAAATCGACGAGAACATAATTATAAAAGATGAATCATTTTCCCCTATAGTTAATTCTAAATTCAATTAAAGATTGAAAACTTAAGAGAACAATAGTACTAGGAGCGCAGTAATGTGAAGTGATAATGTGAGAAAATTTAAAATACTGAGATACTTAGTACTTAAATCAATCAAAAGTACTAGGCGCGCAGTTGTGTGAAGTGGTTAATAGAAAATGTGAGCGCAATTATAACGGGTTTGTTACAACACTTATAACTCGAGATCGGCTAGACCAATTTGCATGGTTTTTGGTTCGTTAAATTTGTCCCCGCCCCGAATAGCAGAATACATCTTAAAAATAATGAAAAATCAACGAGAACATAATTATAAAAGATGAATCATTTTCCCCTATAGTTAATTCTAAATTCAATTAAAGATTGAAAACTTAAGAGAACAATAGTACTAGGAGCGCAGTAATGTGAAGTGATAATGTGAGAAAATTTAAAATACTGAGATATTTAAATTAATCAAAAGTACTAGGCGCGCAGTTGTGTGAAGTGGTTAATAGAAAATGTGAGCGCAATTATAAGAAAAATTATATGTTTATGAACTTAAATAATATCCATCCATACTAATATTATAAATGAGAAAGTGTGTCTGTCTGTTTGTCTTTCTTTCACGGCAAAACGGAGTGACGAATTAACGTGATTTTTTAAGTGGAGATAGTTGAAGGGATGGAGAGTAACATAGGCTACTTTTTGTCTCTTTTTAACGCGAGCGAAGCCGCGGGCATAAGCTAGTAATGAAATAAAAACAAAAATTCAAATTCTCTTATAACAAAAATTCCTTCAGTATAGTTTGTATGTGAAAGAATTACATAATGTAGGTAAAATAAATATCTTTCAAAGTAGCTGTTTTCTGCTCTCTGTAGCTAACAACGTGATGTATGTCTATAGAATCCTTATACATCTGAGTATCATAGACATGTCACAGATATGTTTCCAATCCGCTTGATAAATACACGTAATTGCCGCGTTACAATAAACAGCAATATTAAAAAAAAAACTCTTATGCTTTATTTTGTTGATAAGGATTCGTTGCTATTCACGAATTAAATTAATTAAATTAAATTAATTAAATTTAACTAGCATTTAAACTCTTGTCAGCAAGTGCCCTTTGGCAGGCGGGAATCGAACCCGAGAAACGCAGCATAAAAGCGCTCTGCCAATGCGCCCAATTTTTAGAACGTTTTGTAGTTCAATCTACGTTGACCCTTATACCCATGAGTCCTTTGCGGTGGCAACCGCGGAGGCTACGAGTGCATAAATAGAATGTAACCATAGCAACGCCCCGTTCGCTAAATAAACACGCTCCATTGAGCGTCGCCATGACAATGACTTTCATTCCATATCTGTCAGCCGAGGCGACGACACAATGTTCTGGGGCATCAGTCCTGCCATCGATTTGCAAGAGGAGTACTTAAAATACGGCGACAAGAATGCCTACGAGCTCAACTTCCTCGTTATCGGAGGCTGCGATGGCAGACATCTTCTCAAAACGTTGGCGCAAGCTTACCGACACAACCGTCGGTACATGAATCTGTTCGTCGTTGATGGATGTCCTGAGCTGGTGGCGCGACAACTCCTTCTCACGTCCTTGGCGCTCGAGAAGACAACACGGTGCGGGCTCTTAGAGAAAACCCGACGCTACCTAGAAGTCTATGGAAACATGCTGCTGCGACCCGCCACTTCCAGGTACTTAATCGCCAAAGCTCGCCAATTAGTCGGCATGGTCACCAATCCAGAGTTCATGAACTGCCTTCTACCGTGCGTCTCTATCGAGCAGATGAAGTACCGTGAGCGCGATTACATGGAAAACCTCTTAAATTTCTGGACTACTGGTAACACTAATCAGTTCAACGCTTGCGAGCTTTGGGAACATCGTGTGAGACATAGTCTAGGCATGAGATACGACAACAGGATGGGTGTGTACGACTGGGATTATCACATGAGGATGAAGGATATTGGAGGCCAGATTTGCTATCCGGAATACAAACACTTTCGAGAACACGGTGTAGCTTTCACTTGGCTGGAGACAGAAGTTTGCCGACCAAATGTGAGCCTTGCTGCTGGTGTTTATAAGTGTGGTGACAGATACCTCCATAGGGGCTATCTAGGAGATATAGTGACCTCTCCCTACATAGGCTATGGTCTTGACTGCGAAGATAAGGATATGTTAAAATCTTCCCACGGCGTCAACTATAAACGTGCAACAGACATCGCGGAAAGAAATGTAATGAGAATGCTTTATGAAATAGAAAATCGCCAGGAATTTGACGTTAATGCATTGAATTTGGAAACGGAAAAGAATTTAGGTATGGTCGTGCTGGCTAACATTGATGCTAAGATATCCGAGAGTGGACCCGAAGCTCCTCTGCTTTTGCGTGAAGATCGTGATACTTACATCAATGTGGATTTCGGGAAGGTACACTTTTTGTCTCTGTCAGCGTTGGAGCATTATCCTCATAAGCCGCAGTTTCAAGGTCTGTTCCATGGAGTGTTTGTGGGTCACAACATGTTGCCTCGCGTGAAGCCGAGTGTGTGGTCGATGGCTCGTGACGACGCTGTGGTTCTCATGGAGTCAAGGAAGTACTTGGTAGAACAGAAGAGGGATGACGTGAAGGCATATGGAGAACAGATCCAGCAAGCAGCTACAGCAGCCCAGTGTGAAAGGATCGCCACGTTTGATGCTGAGAAAGATGATTTTGCCAGGTTTGTGATTAAACGAAGAAGTGAGAGTACTGATACGAATATTTCATTTTAGATATTTTCTTAGTTTATTTTATTTTATTAAAACTTGATGTGGTATTCGGTAATCGCTGATAGTTTATTCAGAATTTAGTTGAAATAACTGATGATCTAGTCTTAAATAAAAATATATGAATTATTAAAGTGATAATGTAATGTTATTACTGTTTTATTTTGAGACCCGTTTTGAAGCTCGTGTAAACGAGCAATTTAATGTAAATATTTGTGTGAGTTCTTCACTTTTGGTATGACTAATTTTTCAAGTTTTCTTTTTCAATAGTAACTTTGGTTTGCCTACTATAAACTCTCTGTTCATTATCTTGCCTTCGTAGTTAACAGTTTTGTGATTGCTCAGCTTAAGCACTTACAAAACAATATTAATTTATAAGTACAACCTTCCACTGGCTGAAAAATCTATATCGGGTGACTTCGCTTCTGTTGTCGCCAGAAGGATGATAGACAAATGGGTTTTTTAGAGAATTCCTATACATTGCCACTAGCAGTGGTTATGGCTAGGTGGTCATCAAGAGTTACGAATATTTCTTACCTTTTCGATAGTCTCTATAACATGGCCACCACGCATCGCGCGAAACGATTTTCTAGCTTTTTCTTACGCACCAGGAATTGCCCATACACTATCGCACTCTGATGGAAATAAGTAAGTAGATTTATAACTTAAGCTTTCCTATGAAAAAAATTCGCATTAGTAATATTTTGAGACCTAAATGGATATCAAAAGGAATACGAATGTGCAGTAAACGGAAACGTGAACTTCTCTGGAGCTATAGGAAAAATCCTAATAATGCAAATAAAAAGAATTTTAAAACTTATGCCAGTAAATATAAATCAATAATAACACTGACAAAGAAGTCTCAAAACAATTATTTTATAAATACTGCTATTAATAAGTCTAAAGCAACTTGGAAAGTAATTAAAAATGATAAATATAACTACCCTGATCGAGGTATTGAGAAATTGATAATCAATGACGAGGTCCTTACTGATCCTAAGACTATTACAAATACATTTAATAATTATTATGCTGACATTATTAAAAATACTGACTGTACAAATTCCACTGACTCAACAAGCAGTAATTCTTCTAACTTGACATTTAACACCAAATCTATATTTATGCCACCAACAATTTCTCCAGACATTCTTAAAATTATAATTTCTTTACGTAATACAAATAGCACAGGTTATGACGAAATTACAACACAGATTGTTAAGGACGTAGCAGCTTTAATTGCACCTCCTCTAAGCTATATTATCAACCTGTGCATAGAACACGGTACCTTTCCTGAAAAACTAAAATTAACAGTAGTAAAACCAGTACATAAAAAAGATGATAAAACTTCTATTGGTAACTATAGACCTATTGCTTTAATAACTATCTTTTCTAAAATATTTGAGAAATACATATATAATTGTTTCTACCCATTTTTCGAAAATAATAAAGTATTTGCTCCATGTCAATATGGGTTTCGGAAAAATAAATCAATAAATTTAGCGTTGTATACCTTCTTACATAAAGTCTTATTAAATATGGATACTAGGTCGCCTGCCATAGCGCTTTACATGGACATGTCAAAAGCATTTGACCGCGTAAACCATGACATACTCTTGCACAAATTATATGCCTTTGGCATAAGAGGTAATGTGCATAAACTAATTGAATCCTATCTCACTGACAGAAAACAGGTAGTAGAATTAAAAAGAATCTCCCAAATTACCACAACTGAAGAGATTTTTACCTCAGAGGTTAAAAATATAAACTCTGGAGTCCCACAGGGCAGCATCTTAGGCCCACTGTTTTTCCTAATTTATATAAACGACATGTCGACAGTTACAATGCATCACATGACTCTATTTGCTGACGATAGTACTATATTGCTTACCGGTAATGATAGAAATGATTTAAAATTTGACTTAAATAGTACTCTGACAACAATTGAAAAATGGCTTGATGAAAATAAATTAAAAATTAATCTAGAGAAAACTAAAATCATGAATTTTAAACAGCGAGTAAAATCAGATTTTAACTTAAACATACGATATGCTGAAACTGACATTGAAGAAATAGAAGTAACCAAGTTTTTAGGTGTTGTACAATAGAGTAAACTGGAAAACACATATTGAGCACGTGTGCAAGAGACTTAGTCAAAGCTCTTATACCCTCTACAGATTAAAGAATAAGGTCAATCAACAAGCATTACTAACTGCCTATCATGGGTATGTTGCTCCAATTATACGTTACGGTATAATTTTTTGGGGCAACTCAGTAGAAAAAGAGCGTGCATTTAAAGCACAAAAACGTTGTATAAGATCAATGTGCAATCTGCAACGCATGGATTCATGTAAGCCACATTTTATAAATTTAAAAATATTAACACTCCCTAGTGTGTACATATATGAAACCGTAATATTTATAAAATCAAATCCAAATTTATTTGAATATTATACTAGATCCAGACACAAAGATAAGTTACGCATAGTGCCTAGCAAAACAAAACTTTTGCATCAAAGTATCTTTTGTATGGGTCCACATATATTTAATAACCTTCCACCTTTTTTCAGAAATATGAGCGATATATATACTTTTAAAAAAAAGTTACGGTTAAAGATTTTTTAAATGACAAAACACTGAAATAGCCGATATTTATTATACAAACCAGTTAAATGTAAACCACTGACATATTTATAGAATTTTTATAGAATAATTTTGTAACTTTTAATTAGAAACTAAAATTGACATTAAATTAACACTTAATTGACAATTATAATTTGACACCTAATCTGACATAAAATATGTAATAAATATTCAATCACAATAATTACTCAGATACTATTTAAAAAGAAAAATGACAATGTATTGTGTTATCTGTTATTATTATTATTGTGACTATCATTATGATCAATACAGTTTATAACAAAAACTAATTATAAATATTGTATGCCTCAAAGGCGGGACATAGCAGACCTAAGTATAAGCATTATTGTAACATCCCATGTACCTATGATCCACAATAAATTAATTTTGATTTTGATTTTGATTTTGAGATATTTGCCCCTCAGCAGCTCAGTGGGCGGCAGCAGAATCCTTTTTGTAAAATATTATAGGTAAGGGTGTGGGGTGCCAGTGTGTTTACAGCCACACGACACATTTCAGCTTTATTGCTAAGCTGGCGAGGTATCGGCAAGGATTTCTAGTATTGGCATTGCAGATGTCTATAAGCAGACGTCACAAAAGTGCTATAATGCGGTACAAAGGCCTCTTCCCATATTGTTCCACTAGGTTCTCCAAGTGTTACGGTACCTACGTGTCACTCTCTCTGGCTTGGCCACCATCAGGGATTTTAATTTTGATAACACAAAAAAATAGTCGCTAAATAGTCGAAATTAGTCGCCAAATATCAGAAATAGTCGTTCTCTAGTTCAAAAGTTATAAGGGTATATAGGTGGCCGAGCTGGGGAGAGTCTCCCCAGCTTGGCCACATGCATATCTCGAAAACTAGGGCACCTTGTGAAGATCTGTTTTTACAAAAAAATAGTCGCTAAATAGTCGAAATTAGTCGCCAATTATCAGAAATAGTCGTTCACTAGATCAAAAGTTATAAGGGTTTATAGGTGGCCGAGCTGGAGAGAGTCTCCCTAGCTTGGCCACATGAAAACTAGGGCACCTAGTGAAGATCTGTTTTTACAAAAAAATAGTCGAAATTAGTCGACAAATATCAGAAATAGTCGGGTCTTAAATAAGAAGTTACAATGAGTTCAATTTTTAAAGTATAGTCCAAGAGCTAGACAGAAAAGTCTACGAAAACATTCCAAGAAAAAAGATATTTCTATAAATATGTGTAATATACTTCTAGTTTTATCGATCAAAAGACTTTACAAATGTCAGAGAAAGATAAATTTTCAATTATATATATGTTTCTATGTTTTAAATGACTAGGTTAGAGTGCCGTAAACTTCTATGAAAACATTAAACCTTGCTCTTGGTCTATTTAGTGTCAAGATGTACAATCGCATGCAACGGTTTTAACAAATTATAACGTTAGAGACTCTAATTTACGTTAGAATAATGAAACTTTTTTTGTTGTCAAAAAAATACTTAAACGAAAATACTTTCCGGGCCAGAATTTAAACCCCAATTCATAGATTTCGTGTAACTAAGGCATACTCATATAAGACACTCCAGAGTAGAGATGTGCCGTTCCCGGGAGTATTGCCCGAGGTGGGAATATTGGTGGGAACATTACCGGCAATCTTGTCGGGAGAGGAAATATTTCGGAAAGTAGTTTTATATAGGTAAATTGCTAAGTATTTTTGGAATTAAAATATCTCATCAAATGGCATTTTTTCATTAGGTACGTAATAACTGATTGTTAAAAAGCTAGAATATTTTACTTACCTACTATATTTTTGCGTTCATATAATTTCAAACTTACCCAAAGACTTTTTCTGTTTCTGTTGTTCTTACACACCCCAAATAATAAGAGAAATAATATTAAAAGCACACAAATTTATTTAAAAAACCGATCAATTTGACAACTGTCATGTACGCTCTGTACGCTACTTCGAATGCGTGAATAAAGATAAAATATTACTTATTATTTTGGAGTTTGTATAGCTTTTCCTCGGTGGGTTCACATTATAGAATCACTATATTTATATGTTTTGAAAGAAACATTTCACCATATCACATCATAGTTACCTACTGTCAGAAACTACTTAAGTATTTTGTACCTGCTTGTACATGTTGAAATTATATTCTTTAATAACTTTTGATCTAGTGAACGACTATTTCTGATATTTGGCGACTAATTTCGACTATTTACCGACTATTTTTTTGTAAAAACAGATCTTCACTAGGTGCCCTAGTTTCATGTGGCCAAGCTGGGGAGACTCTCTCCAGCTCGGCCACCTATAAACCCTTATAACTTTTGATCTAGTGAACGACTATTTCTGATATTTGGCGACTAATTTCGACTATTTAGCGACTATTTTTTTGTAAAAACAAATCTTCACTGGGTGCCCTAGTTTTCATGTGGCCAAGCTGGGGAGACTCTCTCCAGCTCGGCCACCTATAAACCCTTATAACTTTTGAACTAGAGAACGACTATTTCTGATATTTGGCGACTAATTTCGACTATTTAGCGACTATTTTTTTGTGTTATCAAAGTTAAAATCCCTGATGGTGGCCAAGCCAGAGAGAGTGACACGGTACCTACCGTTTTCAAGGTTTGCACTGCTTGTATCAGAATGTTTAAAGGACTTTATACCCTGCCCTGATTTTCTTCTAGCAGGAAACAACCAGGACTTGTAAAGAGTGGTTCTTTTATGACATGAATTACAATGTCGGTAGTTGTAATTATTATAATTTACCCATTAATTACTTGTGTTTCCCAGCTGTATGTCTTATGCAGGTGAACTGGAACATTGGTATTAATTTTAAAGGGTATGTAAAGTAAAAAAAAACAAAAACACTTAAAAGGTCTTGTTCTATGTTTTCATTTATTTAATATGTTACATTCATTTAGTAAATCATATAGCAAATATATTTACAATGACAAAATCAAACGGAAAAATTACAACGTCTTAACGTTTTTTTTCGTTTAAAATTCGTATTTTTATATTATATAATATCACTTAACTTTAACATTTCTAAATCAGTAGTTCGGTAGTGGTGAACGGTTCCTACGAATCGTCGCAACTTTGCGATTGAGGGTACGACACTTCATTTATTATTGAGCTATTCCTCTTTGCTTGTGCGCCGCGTTATTATAAGTACAAAACATTCAATATTCAGTGTACACGATTAATTAATACTGTTCGATACATACATTGCTTACTGCTCGTTACCCGTGTCTGTGCCATGCGCGCCAAATAAGAACAGTTAGTATCTAGATCTAATTAACGTATTATAGCACTCTTGCATGTAAGCCCTGCGTTCACAGCGCTGTGGCAAGTCAAGTGTTGAACAGTCGATCTGGCCACAGTGGTGTGACGGTACAGGGCGCACGGCATAGCACAGCACGGCGAACTAACTCCGATACATAATTAGTTACGAGAATTCGTATAAAGAACAGAGCACTACCGTGAGCAATGGCGGCGTCGGTCGCCGGTCGCAATTGACGTGTTAGGCCTACGCGTGCAGGCGGGCGGGGTGTAGGCGCGATACGTGTTACATGTTACAGGCGACACGCGATACGTGATACGCGATACGTGTTAGTCGCGCCCCACCCCACGCGCCGCACAGGACGCGCGCACGCGACGCCTACTGGGTGCACTCGCGCTCCGGCCCCCGGGCGCCGGGCTCCGGAGCTCCGGGGGCGCTGGACTTGAAGGAGCGAGGTGATGAAGGCGCAGTGCGAGGTGCGCGCGGTGTTATCGCAATGATAATACAATACTGTAGTAACTCAAAATTTGCGAATATTAGAGATATTGTCTAATACGGTATTTTACACCATTATCAATTGACGTACTTTTTATGAGCTGTCAAAACGCAATTCTTCAATAGATTTTGTATGGCAATGGCAACTTATGACGTCACTAAAATAACAACTCAGTTGACTATCTATTTATTGATTTCAAAGCAACTAAAAATCAAATTTTATAGCAAATTGAAAATGAACCGAATTTATTCGGCTGAAATTAAAAGAGGTTTTATAGAAATTGTGTCTAACATTTATTGGTTAATGGTGTAAACTACCCAATTATAAAATGTATAATTTAATTCACTACGCGTCTACAAAATTGTCGTCTAAATTGTGTAAATAAATGAAAATTGGCGCTAAAACTAATTGTTTTTTTTTCATTTCTAATAACTTTATAATTATTAATTAATAAATAATTGTCCTTACTTAAAAAATTAAAATGGATCAATTTACTTAGCTTTAATTTAATTTCTTAACCTAGTTTTTTTCTATAAAAGAAGACTTTTTTTGTGTTACGTCAGTATTGTGTTATCAGTGCGATATGTGGAGCGCGCTCTAGGCCGCGGGACCCCGCACTGGCCGGCGAGTGCCTCACCCAGTCACAGAGTATTGCAAAAACATCTACCCTGTACGTGTTCATAGTTCCTATTTAGACTTACTTAAGGTTTAACGATTATCTAGGAGAATAATTACGAAAACAGGGCGCGCAGCCTCACAGCGCCAGTGAACATCGTACCAGTGTGACGCAACCATACGCGGCCGCTCCACTTTACTTTATTATTCAATAATTTAACTGTAAGTCAACTACATAATGAATTTATATCCGTGGCCGGGCCACCTAGCCTAGCGTAAACGCGAATCAAACGATAACTTCCTAAATTGTCACAATAAAATAAACTTGAAAACTATAACATATAACATACATCTTCTTCTATCTGTATCGGCATAAATTCGTTTTAAGTCAATACAATAATAATAGATATTCTGATAAAATCGAAATAACATTTATTCACATTAAAGTTTTAGAATATGTGTACGTTAAGGGCTAAATTATGTCATTATGTCGTGCACGGTGATACGAGATCGCTGAACGGTCTACAGGCCTACTCACTGACGCGAACACAACGAACGACACATGATGCTATAACACAAGGATGCGGTGGCCTCTGGTGTTTGTTATCGTGTCAACATCGCGGTGGAACAAATGGAACACGAAGTTGGGCGTATATTCGGAGAGGTGATAACAGTATGAAAGCGATAGTTGTTGACTCTCCGGGGACGGTTGCATGTCGCCCACCTCCTCGCGTGACGATGAGACGAACTCAGACAACTTAAACTACAACCACCAGCGAAACGATATTGAGGACAAATGACGTCGAGATGCGACGCCGAGCTCATCCCTCGCCTCTCCCGCTAACATTGTGTTACATTAAAGCTTCGCTTAAGAATTAGCTCAATTTGTTAATCGCCTATCTAATTTGCAAGCTACTTGAGCTTCGTCTGTCGGAAGTGAAACGAAATCGAGCTCGACGTGTCGGAGGACCTCGGCACCGTACAGATTCACTTAACGCTACGTCCATACATCGATGAATTACTTAAAGTTACTTTAGACATACATTCTGCCGTGCCGCCATGAGGGCCATGCCACCATGACGAGGCAGTTATAAAGCGTTTTGATTGGATGAACGAGTATTATCATCGTCAATGTAACAGGCGTCACCCTCCGGCGGCGCGGCAGGCAAACACTTCCAATCGAGACTTACATTCGACGGTTACTCTAAATCGTTTATGAGTACGTTACAAGTTCAGTCATATCGTTTATGTGCAATTAATATGTACTTCATAGGTCAATAATATTTACAAGTCACTGATTCGCTAACGATAACTACGTATTCACAAGCGGCGGCGCGCCGGCCGCGGCCGACGCCGGCCCTACGTCCGATCACTATACCTTTATTAGATTAACTACGCGTGAAGAGAATTATCGTGTTTGTTACTAACGGTTAAACTAGTCGACGTGCTTACCCTAACAGTGCAGACAGAGCCGGATACATCGATATCTAGTCCTAGGTCGGCGCCTAGGGCGCGCGCAGGGGTCAGTGCGTGTACTCGGGGAAGGCGGCCGGCGCCGGCGACGCCGAGCTGGCGCGCGACAGCGCCGCCACCGCCTCCTCACTCGCCCACCGGGCTAACTGTTGTTGAGCTTGAATAAATTCATCACTAGAAAATGATAGAGAAGAGGAACGGAGAGTCGAGGCGCGGCGCGGCCCGCCGGACCCGGCCGCGGGCCCTCAGGGTCCACGCGCCGGGGCCGGCACTGGCCGGGCCGGGGTGTGTCAGTGTTGTTAAGTGATGCTGACGTGGAAATGATACTAATTTAACAACTATCAACAATAAAATGAATCAAAATTATTTCATCTTTCGTATTTTATTATCTGTAAAAAGCATCTCACTATGTTGATCATGGTCGCCGGTGCAACCAATCGACATTACCAGATTTTAGAATGTTATTTAGTTTTCTCGTTAGTCAATATTTAAGTAGTACAAGGCAGTAACAATTTGAAGTGGTGTTGCACTACCGTTAGTTCTAGTGTTAAATATAGGAGCACCCCAAGGTTCCATCTTAGGACCTTTCTTATTCAAGTTTCATTTCCACGTCTAATAAAATCATACTTGTGCAGTGAGTATCCTACCATAATTTGAAAAATAACCTTAGCGTTGTGAAAGCCAATTGGGAGTAAGTCCAGCAAAAAAGCCGGTTGTAACCAGAAGTGATGCTCACCTCTCACTGTCAGGCGCGTCACGCAGACGTTCGGCGTCGGCGGTCTCGTAGAGCGCGTCGTCGTCGGGTGGCGGGCGCGCGTGCGGCGGCAGGCCGGCGTGTGCGGCGTGCGCGGCGTGCGGCGAGTGCGCGGCGTGCGGCGCGTGCGGCGCGGCGTGCGGCGCGTGAGGCGCGTGCGGCGGCAGCGGCGCCACGGTGGGTGGCGCGGCGCCCGCGAACAGCGGCCCGTGGTGGCGCCCGCTGCCGCGGAAGCGCGGGTACCCGAACCGCGACTCTTCCTCGCCGCCGCCGATACGACCGCGACATCGACTGGGGGGAAGAGAACTGTCATCACCTCAGTGACTTGTTGCTCTCAGTTGGATGAAGAAAGGACGAGGCCAGTATAAATTCAATTGATTTATCTTTTTATTTTATTTATTGAAATCGTTGTACCTTGATAGCATTGTCTTGTTTTTCGGGTTATGAAAAATGGGTACAGCTTACTGCAAGATTAATTACTAAGCGACGTAAAACTACGTCCTAAAAATCAACCTAATAAAAATATTTTTCGAACTACACCACATCTTTTAATAAAATAAAATAAAAAAACTACTTACGAAGATGCTATATCTCCAGGTTCAATTCTATAATGTCTATCGGCCTCCGTCTCCGACATTCTGATGTCTTCAGAGCCAGAGGGGCTCATATGCCTGCTGGAGTGGTGCTCAAGCTGTCTGATGAGGTCTTCAAGGTTTCTGATGCGGATGGGGCCGCACTGAGGTTGTTCGTCCTCTTCATCGTCTGCCCGCTGTCGTCGAAGTTCTGCTTCGTGTATCTTCTCGGCAGAGGGCGCGCGCTCTCGCTTGTACTCGTACTCCTGCAGCGCTCGGAGGTCTCCCGAGCCACCAGCAGCACCGGCACTGGCGCGTTGGGCTGCTGCAGTCTTTAGTGCTACTATTATATTTTCGTGGTAGCCGTTCAGGTCCTGAAAATGGTTGAGGGAGAAGTTAGTACGTATTGCATTTTGTTATTTATCTAATAATCATGAATATAATATTTTTGTACCCATGACGAAACGGAAGTGTATGCGTTTGGGGTGAGAGGTTGTGTGTGCGCACACCAAAACCCAAGGAATGTTCCCATTTATTATAAACACTAGATCATGAACCAGACTTTTTCAGAATTGCTTTGCTATTAACAGGAAACTCAAGACAGTTTGATACATGTTAAAGCAGTTCCAAGATAGGCTCATAACTAAAATCAACACAAAAATCATCTCTTAAGTCGAAAACCCTCCAAATCATACAAACCCACCTTAAACTTATACTCCATATCAGCAACAGCCCCGGCGGGTTCCTGTCCATCAGACTGCGAGCCTGCCTCCAGCTGTTCTGACTGCGAGTCATCTCCCCACTTGTCCTTGCCGTCCACGGCGCCGTAGCCGTGCTTCTTCAGGATCCCCTTCTCCGGGAGCTTTGCCATCGAGTTCGCGGCTACATCTATGAATGCTATGTCTTCTTCACCTGGAAATTTAACATTTAAAAATGTGAACATGTGGGCTTGAGTTCATTGAGAGGAAATGGTTTTTTTCCACTTTTGCGACATAGATTGGCTAGTGAGGATGCCTTGATTCTGTCGAAAGTCATGAATGGTTGACGTTTATGCTTTTTAGGCATTTATGCAATGGTGTGCTCTAAGGGCCCTTCGTAGTAGCTCTATTAATGTCCTAAGATTAATTGCGGGTCACATAGACTTGTTTGTTGATAACGCTACTATTCTTCAAAGTAATACCAACCTGAATGTGTAGGTTCATCTTCACTTCCGGAGTGAACTCGTTTCATTTGCTTGTGATCTCTGAAATAATAGAAACAGAAAATGCTATAATGATCTAATCAATTTTTTTTCTAAGGACTACAAATACTGAACAATCAAAATAAACAAAGAATAATATTGAAAGAAAAGCCTTTGCAACTATCGGACAAAACATAGGTTCCGAACTTCCCTTTCAGGTGCGGAATCCTATAATTGATTGATATTTCAGAGGTTTCCATGCAATTTCACGCTTTTATTACACTGACTTACAAGTCTACAAAACCGTGGAGTTGCCTGGAAATCTAAGAAGATTTAATCTGGTTATCTATATTTCCATTTTGACATAAAATTCACTTACGGATATCTACTGCTACTGCCTGAGCCTGACATGTGGTTGCCATGTCTGAAGATCACACGCGTCGAGTCACCACGACTGTACATACAAATTTCTTTTTAGAAAACATCCTCTTTCATTATTGTATCTTTAGTAACACTTTGAGGTTGTTAGATGTTACCCATGATCATTGATACCAACGCCAAAAACACCATGATTCGACCCAAAAAGCATGTACGTTTTCATGTGACTTTGATTTTCTAATTGCAAATGTGGATTGCAGTTCAGCAAAACTTATATACAATTCTTCTGAAAAACTGTATGCTATGTTTATGTAAAATAAGAAGATTTAAGGTGCAAAGTGTAGCTAATTATGGACTAAACTCTTTGATCTATCAACCAAAATGGACGAGGAAAAAGCGTGTTTGTGTGAGTGCTCTCTCATGTTGTGAACACACAAATAAAAAATTGCAAAGTTTGCTCAAAGATCTGCTCTAGTCCAAAGCGTTTGGGACTCAAGCTCAGTGTAATAAAAGCGAAAATCGTGTGAGCGGAAATAAACAGCGGTGCGAAGTCCAATCCACGCGAAGCTTTCGACATACCTTAAAAGATTTCTTTGAGTAGACGAGTTCCGTTAAAAAGAGGAAAGAAAATTTTAATTTAAGGACACATGTAGCGTAGTTACCCATTTACTTTTTGCACGTAACCATATTAATTCAAAGAAAAAGAACTTGGCAGCACCAAGAAATTGTTTCAAATGGGTAACTACGTAGACGGGTAAATAAAAGGGCTTAAATTTTAGTTTAATTTATAGGAAACAAAAGAATAGGATTTAATTATTGTCTTTTAAGGATTTTAAAAACATTTTATTTATAGACACCAAGGCATTCAAAGGACCATAATTAAGTAGACGTTTGGATTATAACTTAACGCTGCCATTTTTTTTTAACATTAGAACAGATTAGGTTTTAAGATTTTTGTATCCAGACAACTAAATGGCATAGTTAAATTGTTCCCAAACGTCCTCAAACAACCGAACCTACCTAAACGTGTTGTTGAAGGAGTGCATTTTCCCTCCGTCCAAGGAAATGTCCTCCTGAGAGTTGTTCGAGGTAGTGGAGCCTGCTGCAAAACTCTTCGCGATCGGCTTCTTGACGTAAGGCGGGTCGTATTTCCGTGACGTACTCTTTTTCCTGAGGCAGGCGTGGCGTGGGGAACGCACACTCAGATCAATCGATAAAGTTTACGAAATCGGAGTTCGGTGACGCACAACTGACGCTGTCGTCACCGAGGACCAAAGGCGAGGAATAGAAGACGATGAGGACGGTTTTTAGGAGCTCAGTTATGAACACCACACCAATGATGATAACGACCAAAATCAAACGTGAAAGAGTGAAGCTATTTCCTCTGAAGTTTTATAAAGTTAAATTGAAGGTCACCTTCTATTCCTCAAAGTATTTGATTTGACAGCAAAGACTGGCGCTTTTGGATATTACAAAAACAAAGTTAATTTATAAATTTTTGAATTGGACTTTAGAATCAACTTTTCGTTTCATTCCTCATGGGAAATGATGTCACATGGAAATTAATATCAAGATATTGATCTTAGCTTAGTGATTGTAGGCTCCTTCCAGTAAAATAAAAGCGGGGGACATTAGGGTTGTTACTTCCAGAAGCAAATTATGAATTTCTGCTTGGGTGAGCAAAGGTAAGCATTGTTTGCTGGAAAGATCCTTAAGTCTTAAATGTAACATTAGGCGTTGCTAACTAGATAGACAGCTGCTTGAAAGAAGTATCGTGCATCGCACATTCGCTTCTCGTGCAAAAGTTAATAGAATTTAGTGGTAGTGGTAAGTGATTGGTGACGTTAGAGTCGAGCGATCTATATCTTCTCCGGTTTCATAGTAAGTGTCTGTACATACCTCGCGTGGCACAACACGTGGGGAGCGGTCTCTGACCTGTAACTCGCGCGCAATCGTATGAGTAACATCGGAAGATATAGACGCGAGCGCGCCGCCGGGCCGAGTACCAGCGCCCGGCGGCGCGGCCTCCGACCAAGAAAGGAAACGAAAACGAGTCACAGTTCACATAAGCCAATGCATACATCCAAGAGCCCAGAATCTTAAGGGTTTGAGTCGAGGTGTCTCGAGTACAACGAGGAAAGCCTTGTCGGCATGCAGCGAGGCGGCCGGACGGCGAGCCGGTCGCGGCCCGGCCGCTCGCGGACACAGAACCACAGATCAAATGCAGTTGTGGCGCGCAGGCCAGGCCGGCGCGCCACCCGCCAACTCTAACTCTACGACCACAAAGTAAACGACATAAAGAACGTATGTCCAAAAGGAAAAATAATAAAGTAAATGAAAACCAATCGCCGACGTAAAAACGAACAGAAACACCAACGCTAACGTCTAAAATAACATACAAGTATACGAAGGTGACGATTTAAATTTCTTCTTAAAGACTACCTTTGGTCTGTTTTCTGCTCACTAACCTTAGGCACAGGGAGAAGTTTTTGTGTACTACGACTGACCTGTAGCAGAGAGCGCTCAGGGCAAATACTATGAATACCCCCCCTACCACAGACATGAGCACCGCCACGAGGAAAACCGTGTTCGAGCCGTGGTAGTTCTCTGCGCCCAAACAGAACGAAAGTGAGTGACGGCCGGCGCGGTCGGTGACGTCACGGGGCGTGACGTCAGCGAGGCGGGCGGCCGGCGCCGGCGCCGCGGGGCTCGCGGTCGGCGTCAACACCACACAACAGACAGGCACGAGCGACACTGAGTGCGACAACACCGAGTTACCGTCCGTTACCTGAAGCAGTACGCCATCCAGGCGAACCCCACGAACACGGACAGCACGACCGCGAGTAACAAAATCACCATGTTCATGGTGCTCATCTTATTCCCCTCGTGCTCACCTGCAAGAGAGGGTCCCGCGCGTTAGTGCGCCGGCGCCGCCCGCCGCGTCGCGCCCTCCGAGCAATGCTCCTTGCGCTTTGTACAAGGTACCACTGCTCTCACGTAAACTGATGAACGCGCTACCACAGGCCATATTGCCGCAAACTGATTTACTACCCCATAATGGGTTTGTAGACGACCCCCAGATGGGTCTGCAAGTACCCTCAAAACGGGTTTTTCAATTAACTTAATTTGAGTTTTATAACTCCCAAAAGTGAATTTAAAAATGACTCCAAAAAGGGTTCAATCTACATAAAAGGTTGATTTGAATAAAATCATCATCTTACGTGAGACTTGGTACAATACATGTTTACTATTGATGAACATCGTTATTTCCAAAAATCAATAATTCTCGACTCGATCCGATGGTAAAACGCTTGGACGAGCGTAATTTTGAAAAGCAGTGCTCGGATGTTTTGGCCAATTGATTTAGTTAACAAGTAGGGGGAATATTAATAGAATACAGTACAAAACACCTGAAAACATAAAGATGAATTATAGTAAAATTATATAAGTGTTAGAAGTATTGAGGAATAGAATTAAAACAATAGGAAGGTAGGGTAAAGAAGTAAGAAAAAATGTTTTCTTTGGAAAACACATTTCAAAATTTTAGATTTTAATAAATCTCTTCATTTGAATTGATAAAATACAATGTTTTATTTTTATAGTCTTACTTCGGGTTTTTCGAGTATTAGCCAGTGTTTGGCATTTCTTTTTATTTAAAAAAGACTTAATTGAAGAGTGTTTTTATAAAATACGTTATTTTTTTGCTGTACTTGTAGTTTTTAGCTATTTGTATTTTTATATGTATTTTGTTCTTTTTTTACCTGGCAAAAAGACAAATAGCATAAGGGCATTTCGTCTCATTTTTCTCT
This sequence comes from Athetis lepigone, assembly GCA_033675125.1. Lineage (NCBI taxonomy): Eukaryota > Metazoa > Arthropoda > Insecta > Lepidoptera > Noctuidae > Athetis > Athetis lepigone. The sequence goes on along the minus strand of CM066239.1, from coordinate 18,821,215 downwards.
TTAAAGGAAGATTTGCGAATGATAATATTCTTTGGTTTTTTTTTCACACCAACAAACGCTGACGATTATTGTGTATTATTACGAAAACTCCAAATCGAGAAAATATTTTTAATTATTTTTAGAAATTAAAATACTCTAAGAAAAGTAAGGTAGGGTAGGTAGGTAGAAGTAGGTTTAAATAAATAACAGTAGGAAATAGAAAAAAAACTAAAAGGGGTAAAATTAAACAACGTTTCACATTTTCTTAAAACTAAGAATTTACGTTATTTGTACAAGTATATCGTCAATTGCATTCAAACTTTCAACTTCGTAATTTTTTTCAAAGTTATAATTGTAATAATTAGTTATAATTTATTAAAACATCTTAACAAATTATATTAAATTGATTGTTATATTTATTATAAAAATATTTTATTTTAAATTTAAATTAATTAATTAAATTTATAATTTCATATAAAAACCCTAAAATCCAATACTAATACTAAATCACTAAACTATTCTTAACTAAAGCTTATAAACTGGGGTAGACTCACCATACGGTGTTTCCTTCTTGGTCATGTTGTAGGCGGCTTTGGTGCTGTTGTCGGGGACGTAGGGGGTGGGCGACGGGGGGAGGGCGTCGTGGTGCGAGCAGTCGGGCCCGGTCCAGCCGCGGTTGCACACGCACTTGTTCATGTTTGAACATGACTGGAAAGAGAGAAGTAACATATGAGCTTGAAACCAGACCGGGGTTGCGGAATAGTTTTAATTAATATTTACTGCGGCCCCGGAACATAAAGGGCATAAACCAACAAGGGTAGGTTTAGCCCCGCCCAGGGTGGGAGAATTCATTTGATGAATCCTCAAAAAAAAAGCCTTAGCCCAGAGAATTATAATTACGAAATCAATGTTAAAAAAGTCCTATCACTGAAATGCTGAAAACAATACATCGTCAAAACACACAACATCGTCTGCCTAACTTTAACACAATGTTCGTTAGTGTTGGCTTCCAGCCTAACCTGATGCAATTGAGTGCGTGTTTTACATAAACTAATGGCGAGATATATAGACGTCACTTAGCACTGACTTTGGCTTAGCCAATGATATTATAAGTAAAAAGGTGTAGATAGGTTACCCAAACAAAATTCTATCTTCAAAAACGGCACACTAACGCACACATACATTACACGTCAAAGTAGGATGACATGATTGAAGTAGTGCGAGTGAAAAAGAGATAAACGTCAAATGTCAACGCGATACTCAGTATCATGTTTGCCAATTGGCAAACTTTTAATGTGCCACTTTTTGACTGCATATAACCTATCTACACTTTTTTACTTAAAACATCATTGGGCTTAGCAATATATCTGTCACTGTTATATAACTGCTAAACGTAAAATGCACGATAGAGACGGGAACATGGCTAAGCTTTAGTCAGTGCTTAGGTCTATTTGTCTCGCCATAAGTGACAGGTCACTTGCTAGTAGACCTTTACAATATAGTCACAGAGTAATACGAAACGCCCACCAGGGCGTTTCGTATTACTCTGTGACTATATTACCACCAGGTTGCGGGTGGTTGCGAGTGCTACTATGCTGTGAATGGTGTCTTGGGTTCGACGTCCATCAGTAAAGAATTTCGTAGTAACAGACTGGAGCTTAAAATCCATACTAATACTATATACTATAATATTATAAATGGGAAAGTGTGTTTGTCTGTCTGTCTGTATGTTTGTCTTTCTTTCACGGCAAAACGTAGCGACGAATTGACGTGATTTTTTAAGTGGAGATAGTTGAAGGGATGGAGAGTAACATAGGCTACTTTTTGTCTCTTTCTAACGCGAGCGAAGCCGCGGGCAGAAGCTAGTTGATAGATAATGAGATTCCCCGTTCCTCAGAAAGAACGTACAACCGTTGGTACCGTGTCTGATATATCTGCATGCAAGTCGGATGCCTTTCTGATGGAAAAGCATCCGATTGATTATGAGAGATGGAATTGTGCTTGTGCTCTTATCTGCAGTGATGTTAGGTAGTCTTATAGTTCCCGAAACATGGAATCTAAGGCCCGTATTAATAGACGTTACTCAAATACGATTTCAAGTGCGATATCATTTGATACCGGATTATTGCGATGACCGAAGCTCAAGGTCGTCACTAATTAATAAACACACCTCAGTTTCCAAGATTTGTCATCTTGAGTGCACCCATTCTTATAAACTTAAGTGTCAAGTTTCGTTTATTAATCAGTCTACACTCAGCTGACGACGTACACCTAATCTGGAACTTGAGCTCCTAAACAATCTCGTTTATTAATACGAAGAGGATCCTAAGTTTGGTATCAAGTACGAGTTTTGATCTGAGTATCGTTTATTAATACGGGTTTAAGAGCTCTTTTAATTTAGGCGTTTCGTGTCGTACGGCTGCTTTAATTTTAATTAAAGGAGTTCTAAATATCCTAGTTGCAGCAAAAATAGTTCTAGAACTCACCACATAAACTCATCAATTCCAAAAGCAATCAAATAAAAGGGAATCCAACTTGTTCCATTCGGCTCCCACAAACATGCATTGTAACATCCAAACTCGAATCAATTTCAGACTTAGAACAAGTTCCAATGATATTAAGGGTATTAATTTCGATGTAGAATTGATTCGTATTACCTAACTGCCGCAAATTGGAGTCCGGTTACTACTACCGGTATAGTAGCGTGAGATGTTAAATAATGTTGGTGGGTTTAAGTATTAATATTGGTGATTAAAGTCAAGTCAATGGAAAATGTGTTTATTTCACTTCGACTTGTCATGAATTGTCAATAAGTCTGTCGATCAGTTAATCAAAAAGTTTAAGCTAGTTGCTTGTTACAAAATGTAAGGATTTTGAGTTCTATGAAGAACTAAAAGCAAGAAACCACATGAATTAAGATTTTAAATTAAGCTCACTTAACTACTTTACTAACTCCTTGTTATATGTTTCTATTTATGTGGGCTGTGTTCTGCGGTCTCGATAAAACTCAAATATCAATCATTCAACTCTTCCTACTTCAAATGTGAAAATTTGTTAAGATGGATGTATGGACTTATTAATTTCAACTTTATATTACCGCTGTCAAAAGGTTTGTAGTTATTAACAATTCAATTTCTGTTTAATTATATCTTATTAGCTTTTGCCCGCGGCTTCGCTCGCGTTAGAAAGAGACAAAAAGTAGCCTATGTTACTCTCCATCCCTTCAACTATCTCCACTTAAAAAATCACGTCAATTCGTCGCTCCGTTTTGCCGTGAAAGAAAGACAAACATACAGACAGACAGACACACTTTCCCATTTATAATATTAGTATGGATTCTGTATAATATTTGCATGCCCATGAGACAGTAGAATTTGGAAGACTTTATTTTAAGAAAACACCTACGTAGCAATTAATTTATAAGATGAAGATTTTTATAAGAGGTTTAATTTTCTAAAAGTATTGTCACCGAAATTGACCAACAATTAGAGAGAGAATCCCTGACACCCATAACACAAGTTGAATCTTAGCTTGGGTGTCAGTGGCTACTCAAACCGACTTACAATTTTATTTCACCTAAATTGTTTATATTAGATATTAAACCTGTAAACTAAGTTGTAAGCCTATGGATTATCTTCTGTGAAATAAAGTTTTTTTTTTTTTTATTTATTTAATTATATGCAAAAAAAATGTTTGATTGCAAGCCATATTTAGCTTGCAATGCCCAAATAATAATCAAAAACCTAACTTTACGTGGGCCAAACTGCGAGTTGGAGCTTGTAATATAATGATTTAAATCAAAATCTATATTTGCCGAATCATCCCCGATAAATAAATCAATTAAGTAAGTTCCAAAGGATGCAAATGAACGAATTAAAAGCGACTTTGAGGCGAGTTGCCTCAGTAACTTGATTCTGTGCGGATTGAGTTTGGGCACAAATCGTCGACAGCCACTGCGGGTTAGTGTTGCAAAGGATTCGAGTCTTTGAATCGGCATTTTAAAGACTAGACTCAATTGACCAAGACGAGATAAAATGTTCGAAGTCTGTGGTTAAGCTGAGTCGGAGTTATTTAATAGTTAACAATAATAAAAAAAGACTCGGATCCTAAAATGACCGACTTAAACTCGATATTTTATTGCATTCCAGAATGGTATTTACGTGGCTTAGGTGTAAACATTTGACAAAAGTAACAATCTTGGACTCTATCCGGGAGGTGAGAACAACGAGCGTTCTGTGCCAGACCTTCTGTAGGAAACAGTTATCATCATCAACATTCGGTTGGCCTATAATAATTGAGGCTCATCTTTTATAAATGACTCGGAAAGGTACCTTTTGGTATACTAAGTAATATGATTGAGAAAATAAGACATAAGATAAAATTGAAAGAAAAAAATTTTAGTATAGAGGCTTGCAAACTTTAGTTTTCGAGTCCTGTTGTAAAAAGATCTGAGTCCTCTAATATGACTCAAAAATTCGAGTCCTGAGCAACACTAGTGCGGTTCCGGTGCCGGACAGAGGTGAATAACGATTTGAAGACAATTATTAAACTTTATACGAAATTTATTCATGACAAAAAGTCCTATTAAGTACTTCGTTCCTTTTATCATTTCAGATTTGAAACTGATTCAGAATTGAAGCTGGATTTCAACCGCGTGGTAAGTGTTAGTTGAAAACTTTTGATTTAACTGTTCAATATCAAATTCGTTCGTTTTTTTTCAACATTTAATATAATTCTAGATGTTCTCACTAGGTAAGTAATATACAAGATGTCCCGGAATAAACGCACACCACCAGACACCCCAATTAGAATATTATGTTATAATCATAATACATACACTGAATTTTTATTATTATGTTTAAAACACTGTTTTTTTTATAAATTAGTTGTACAGATTGTGGGAGAAAATTATAGTTGTGACTATAATTTTCTCCCACAATCTGTACAACTTACCTCATCCTTATCTGTTTACTTTGTGCGTAGATTTGTAATGTGTTACAAATCTACGCATGCACAAAGTCGCACTTGCAAAAGGGTCTAGCGTAGTAGGTATTTCATCCATTTTAGTTTGTTTTGACTGTACAGCGGAAGTGTGACAGGAGTTTACGTAGTTTTAATTATTTTTGGGATAAAATATTACCTATATTAAAAATTACAAAAATCGATTCAGTAAACGATTCTGAACAAACTATTTTCTCAAAGTGCATTAATTCAGTTACACATTGTATAATGTACTAGGTTTCACCCGTGGCTTCGCCCGCATGGATGTCGCAACTTCCTTCTATTATTCCCTATTCTTGGTTGGAATTTCCAGAAATCATTTCTTCATGGCTACTTTCTCTTTACAAATAACACAGCATTCAAGTTTATTGTCTCTAGAAGCAGCGATTTGGGTTGTGCGTTGATATCAACATTTAGTCTGTTTACCATTTAAATAGAATTGTAATTTTAAATCTTTTCCGTCTGATAACTGTCTCATAACATTATGATTGTGACTAAAAACCAGGCCTTACATAGTAACTAAAAGGCTAAAGATACGAACACATTAGCGCAAACCCAAACGGCTCTCACAACTTAATTACAAATTAAATTCCCAATGAAGTCGCCACGTTTAACTAAAACGTCCAAAGTAAACAAACAACGAACAAATAACAAATCCACCTAAGGCCGGTTTTAGTGCTCGACCGACCGTCGGTGCGTACATCGGTCGCGCTTCTCATTTGTATGAAAATTGACATTTATACGCGTGCGTACGATCGGTCGAGCACTGTGACGACTTGTGAATTTTCATACAAATGAGAAGCGCGACCGATGTACGCACCGACGGTCGGTCGAGCACTAAAACCGGCCTAAACTCTTTCACTTCGCGACATATTTAACTAAACCGTAGGGAGTTACTATTTAAACTATTTACGTGCTAACTCTGCCCCAACTGTTCGGGTTGAGGCCGAATTCGGGGCACGGTGCCGACCAATCCGATTTTCTCGGGTACCGGGTGCCCGGCACACCGTGATTTAGTTAAGGCGGTGGATTCCATGTGTGCTATAATATTTTTGTGATTGGATACGGAATTGACGTTTTGAATTCTATGTTTAGTGCAGGGAATGTACCTGTGTTAAAAAGTTAAAATATAAATCAAATATTTCATGATAATTCATAGCTAAAAAGTAGCTAGATGTCGTCAGTGTGACACTTCATCAACTTTTAAGGATTTGTCACACTGGATGCGTTCTGCGGCCTGCGGTCAGGTCAAAGTAAACGCAGCCCGCATCATGTATACTGGGACAACTCACACACGGTCATCTGATCCCAATTAAAGCTCTGCTTAGAGCTTGTGTTATGGTAACCAGACAACTGATATACATACTTATATAATTTATAAATACATACATATTATAGATAAATTACACCCAGACACAGAACAAACAATCATGCTCATCACACAAAGTTTGTTCTTGGTGGGAATAAACACTACACCAACAGGCCCGTCAAACAACATTGAATGTATCAATATATTTTGTATAGAATGCGATCTGACCGTGCGAGCACAACCAAAGAACGCATGTTGAGCTGACGAGGCGGTGGGGAGGGAAGGACGCGTACGGACCGGTGGACTGCGGGCACGCGGGCTGACTGAAATAAGATGGCCGCTGTTTGACCTGCCCGCATCTCCCGGACCGCTGACCGGCAGGGTTATTACCTATGAAACAGCAATCAGCAATATTTGCGCAGTGATCGCGCGATCACCGCGCGATTAATCGCTTAACGTAAAAAAAAAGTGAGCCGTCACGGGACGCCTGGCAGATGTGAAACATCGACATTACATCATCGCCACACAGTACACAAGACTGTGACTGTATATATACACCATCGTATAGCGTGGCGACGCGTCGCCACTTCATGCGTCGCCACAGCAGATATTTGTTTTACGTGCGGCTATAGATGTTTCACATACAAAAAAAATCGTATTATGTATGAACCGATTGCTAATCGCTCGCTGATTGTTCTAATGCACTTATTGCTACGATGACGATAAAGTAGCAATCGCTGGAACTAATTAAATATCACCTTTAACAAAAAAAACAAGGTTAGGTATATATTATATTTATGTATTTATTTTGTATTTTAGTTTATTAGTTTATGTTTTCAGTATTTATTAATTTATGCATTTGCATTCATAAATATATATTTTTAGTCGTTGTTATTATTTAAACACTCTCTTGCACTATGTTGGCCCGTTTCAAGTACAGTCTATCGCAATGCCCTAGGTTGACTGTAAGAGATCTCTTCTAGAGATAAGTCCACCTTTGTAAACAAATTAAAGTTAAGTTCTCTGTTAAACAGGTATGTGCAATAAAGTATATAAAAAAAACTCAACTTTGCTCTTAAAAAACATACTAAATACGAAACCACCAAACGAAAAATGCATATTTTAGTTAACTGATTGCTCCACAGAGGCAGCACTATCGCTAGATTGCTATTTGACGTGACGTATTTTGAATTGACGTTTGAGAAGCAAATACTGCTAAATTATCGCAATCGCTCGGCTATTGCAAGATACGTAATCCTGGTGCCGTTGCCCTGCCCGGATTGCTAACCCCGACCGACAGCGTTGTTCATACATGATGCGGGCTGCGTTCACTATGACCTGACCGCAGGCCGCAGAACGCATCCAGTGTGACAAATCCTTTAGACTACTAATAGCCACTGAAAGATTTCTTTCAGAAAATCCAATACCACATTTTCCGGCTCGGAAAACTCAGAACTCGACACACTCAACTGTGACTCACTCGAGACTAATAGAGTAGAAAACAGCGAGTATAAATATAAAGTTAACTAATAAACAAACCATAGTTCATGAGTTACCGTCTAGTTCATGTGTTTTTAAACAAGGCTAGCAAGTTTGCGGCGGCGGTCACTAACTACAATTTTACGAATTCACTGGCTCCTGCTAATTATCAAACCGTGTGAAGCGGTCTTGGTGTGGTACAAGTTATAGAAGACTGGGATGTAATTTGATTTTTGTAAGAATAAGTCTTAATACGTAAGTAGCATAATTATTATTCCCGGCATTTCTTTTTGTTGGTAAATTTAATATATTCAAATAAATAGAAGTGAACAAATGTCGCGATAACCTAGTGGTTAAGGCGCCCGCCTTTCTTACAAGAAGTTGTGGGTTCAAATCCGGGCAAGTACCAATGTGACATTTTCAAATCATATGTACTTTCTAAAGTGTATCTTAGACCTGGACTTGTAGTTAATACGAGTCCGAAATCGCCAATCCGCCTAGAGTAAGCGTGGTGATCAATGCTGGTGCCTTCTCTGTATGAGAAGAGGCCTTTGCCCTGCAGAAGGACAGTAATATCCAGGTATTATTATTATTTATTATTAAATAGAAGTGGGTCGGTCATGTCTGCCGACGGACCAATGGCGGAACAGACACGTATCAGAGTGGAGCCTTCTGGCCTTTTATGATCAAGATCAACGAAAGTATGCTGTAAGATTATATTCCGTACGCTTACTCAGGGATACCCGAAGCCCTATATTTTGAACCCTTGCAAAACTTGTACACATGGCCGTAAACTTGATTATCTAACTTTATTTTTTTACATATTGAATGGACTTGTCTTAAACCTTCAAACACACGTGATTCGAGACACAATAAAAAGACAATAGCAACGCGACAGCCGGCTGTCCTTTGGCCGTCCAAAGGCTTAATTCCACCGATTTCTAACAAAAAGGACTTTGAAAGATTGTAAAATGGATAGCCGAACGAATTGATGTAATAACGGTTATTTTTATTCAACATTGTAGTCCTGAAGGATTTTTTTGTCTTTATTTCTTTCAATGAGAGAAAGCTACTCTATTGCCAAGTGGCATAAGTACAGACGAAAATGCTAATATTATTTACATTATCGCTACCTCTTCTACCTTAGCACCTCATTAAGGGAGGCGCACATCGCCCAAGTAATAATTAACGATGTCCAAACTATAGTGCGACCGTGCCAATTAAATGATATTGAATTAAAACTCCGTAACGGAACTTATCCCGCTCGGAATAATGTTACTCCATTTTGAGGTATGTTCCGAATTATTACATTTAATTTATAATAATGAAATGTGCTGAAAACTCGTGTCATGAGTAATTAAGTTAAAATGAGTGGTTACCACAAATAAAGAGGTTTTTTGGTGATTATCAGCACAAAACAGATTATCATCATCTGAGTTTGTTTCGGCATTACTTCTCAGAGGTAGACAGTTAGGAAATGGCGACTTCGGCTACTTTCTAATAAAATATGATGTGTAAAAGTGATTTTAATATCCCGCTTGTGAATTGACACATGGCTGGTCCACTGACCGTTCTACGAGGAAGTGCAAAAAAATAAAAAAGTAGCATAACTTATTTAGTGTTTAAATATGTATATGTTTTAAATATCGCAGCAAAAGAAAAGGCTTTTAAAGCGTTTTTGGCCTCGGACAGGTTTTTATGTATCGTGCACAATTGTGTGATTTAAAATAAACGTTATTTTTAAATACACATCAAAATCAGTTCAGTGGTTTAGCTAGACAACCTAACAGACAGGCATAAAGTATGTCTGTCTGTTAAGCATTTATAATACTAGTATGAATTTAACCATATCAAGGTCAACACTATACCTATGTACATATCGTAACTATAATACGTCCTACATAATATTTTTATACGAACGTAGTTGTAGAGTTACTTTTTAATAGTTTGAGTGGTGCTTCGGGACGCGTGTTATTCAATTTTTGCTTCGCGGCGGCGCTGTTACTTGTTATGTGTTTAGTTATGATACGTGTACGGTATGAGTGTTGGTTTAAAGGTAGGTTTTTGCGAGTTTATATTATGCCTGTTACCTTAAAATATTATATTAAATTATCACTCTATATTATTCTTCAACTAAATACTAGTGTCACCTTTCTGACTTATCGACCTTTGACAATTCATAAGTAAGTAAATGATAACAGTTATTAGTTCATAATCAATCATTGTTTTACGCCTGAACTACACTGGAGGTAGAAAAAATGTCCCTTCCTTTGTACTTATCAAACAAAAACTCAATAGTATTAGATTATGACACTAGTTCTCTAAGTTTGTTATAACAGTCGAGGCTCATTGCATAAGCGAGAAAGTATGAAATGGAGACGATAACATAATGACACTGTTCTCACGATCGCGACATATCATGTTTGTCACAGCACTTGTGAGGAAAGTTAAATAACATTTTATAAACTTCAGTATGTTTTTACAGACAAAGAAAAGATCAGATTTTTAAACTTCTAACCCAGACTGCTGTTCATCGCCGTAGTTGTAATACGTCCTCCTCCCAACCTCTTTTGAAAAGAGGTTCTATAAGAGTCAGTTTTAGAAACAAAATCTTAAAGTATTATTTACCCCCTTCCCAGAGCACTCGTTGTTGTTGTGGTTGGTGAGGCACTGGTTGATGTAAGTGCAGGTCTGGTTGACGCTAGAGGTCACACACTAGCTCCAACACATAGTGTCACTCACCCCTTTCCCAGAGCACTCGTTGTTGTTGTGGTCGGTGGGGCACTTAGTGTGGTCGATGTACGGGAAGATGGAGGTGCAGGTCTGGTTGACGCAGACCAGGTTGTCGCCGCAGGGAGTCCCGTCACGGACGAGGCCCAGCGGCGCGATCTCCGAGTGTTTTGGAAGGCCTGTTGTGGCTCTGGAATTGAGGGGGTTGAGGTGTTAAAAAGTTTTACTTAAACATATTTATTTTAGTCACTTTAGCTTATTGACATCCACTGCTGAACGTAGGCTTCCTTAAAAAAGATCAGCCATTTCGGTTTCGGGCAGCTTCCTCCGCCACCTTTCTTAAATCGTCGTAACATCGTGCGGCAGAGCGTAGAAAAATATAGTTAAACTAAATTTAACGATTTAATCAGAAGTGAAAGTGAAGAGAAGTGTAACATAACTTTTGAGGAAGCCAAATATATAATAGTTTGCCAAATAAATTATAGTTTAAAGTTTCTAAAGCTCGCTTAAATCACCAAAGTTGATCACACTTTGAGAACAAGCTAATAGAGATTTCTTTAACATAATCCAGGCTTTGAATCCATACTCACTTGCATTCATACTCGTTGCCCTTGATGCTGATGACGGTCCTGGTGTAGTACTCGTCCATGCCCGTCACTATGGGGTAGCGGTTCCCTTGCTGGCACTGCAGGGAGCCGCAGCGAACGTTTCTGGAGTAGGCAAGTGTGAATATCATGATAAATTGAATGCCGTTTTAGATATCTATCTAGCAAAAACAGTTTCTGAAGGACCAGTGCTTACAAGTTAAAATTTGGGCAAAGAAGAATGGTAAGTTCTGATTTTTAAAATTAAAATAAAAAAAAAAAAATAATCAAGTGCGCAGTTTCTTTCTCATTTTCGTCCATATGAAACTACAGTTTGAAAGTTAATACTTAAGGGATAAAGTTAAAAATCTATTAGAGAAATTGGACAGATTGTAGTAGCTTGATATACCTTTCGACTTGGACATAAAATGTAGGTACGAAAAAGTACTTGGCCAATTACCGTTACACAAGTTGCACTAGCCTTTTTTAACACCAAAGATATAAAACCTACACAAAAATACCCACAAAACAATCAAACCAGAATACTCACTCAGTATCACACTTAATATAATGTCCATTATCATCTTTTCCACAATGGCCGGTCACAGCTCCCTTCGAGTTAAACTGATCGAAGCATTCCTTATCAGCTCCTATAGTCCCCTGGCCCCAGATACTCTCACATTGTAGGGAGAGTGTCGGGCATTGTCCCGCGAAGCAGTACCCTTTCCCTTCTTCGCAGGATTCTCCGTTCTTACGATGAGCGTCTGGTGGACAAGAGCCGGACATTCCCGTGCAAGTCTCTTCAAGGTCACACTCGTTTGTGGCGTCTCTGCAGGTCACTCCGCGAGGCTTTAGCTGTGGGGAGAAGTGGTTGTTTAAAAAGATTTGTTGTGTTTTGTGATTTTTTAAGGATCTGTGACGACAACCGCTTACGGTGAAATTTGTTTACCGTTAGTGGTCTACAACCATGCTTCGATGGCAAAGATTTCCACTTTGATATTACTTTCACAAACAGAGTTATCCCACCAAAAACATTTTATGTAAAATGCTGCCAAGACAACCAACTCAAGGTTTGCCCTGTGAAAAATATATCAGATCTTATGTAGAGCCAAACTTCTGAATCTACACGGCCTAATTCTACCGACCTTAACTTCACAAATTCTATATATCAGTAAAAAATTATGGCTTCGCCGTTTCGCTACCGTCGTCGTGGAGGCGACGCGAATATTTAGTTTCTGAAGTAAGTAAGTAGTAAGACTACATACCAAATTTCAGCATTCTAGCACTTCAGAAAGTAGCCGAACATTTTGATGATCATCAGTGTGTCAGTGTATCAGTGAGTCTGTGACGAAATCGGTGTATTTTAGATATCAATAAAATCTAAAGTATTAGAGCTATTCAATTAACACTTTGTATGTTTAATAAGTCTATTATTGACATCACATCTTGTGAATATGAACTGTCTGGTACATCGGAAACCAACTCTATGAGGGTTCAAAAAAACGGCGAAACACTTCGAGAAAAGGTAGGTAGTGCCCTTGCGCTTCGCTTGCTTGTCTTGGCGGGGGCACGACCGTGCCCCCCGATTTTAAAACACTAGGTAATAACATTGCAGGATCATATACTTAGGTATACATATTTACCGAAAAAATTCTGTACAGACCTGTGTTTGCAATGCACTTCTATCCTTATTTCAAAGCTTAGGCAATAAACTTGTCATCTTCTAAATAATTCCAGAACACATAATTATGCTCGCGCCATAATTCCCAACTAAATTACTCTTTTTGCGGTCCAAGCGCCAAATTTGCATAGTTGTCTGAAAATTTATGTGGCTTTGTAACATTCAACATTATGACAACGTAGCATTCATTAGTTTCAAAATCATGGTATACAGGCGTAGCATTGTATATTTGAATACATTAGTCTGTACAAAATGCTAATTTATTTTGACTGAAAGATTCATAAGTATTGAATATGTTGATTTGGTTAAAACCTAGAAATCTGTTCGTTGAAGGGATCTAAGACCTAGATTTCAAACAAGGTTGGTTGTTGTTCTAGATGGAAAGTGCCTAGTAGCGCAGTGCCGATATCCCTAATTACCAAGGACATTATAAGTAAAAAGGTGTAGATAGATTACTAATACAATTACACGTCAAAGAAGGATGGCATGATTCAAGCATTACGAGTGATAAAGAGACGAATATAATTTGCGACAATTAAAATTTGGTGAAATAACGATTCGAAACAAGTCTGTATATAGCAGCGCGACAGACGGCGGACGCTTGGTCGAAAGGTTTGGTCGAAGTTCCACATTCTGACTGCCTATAACCTATCTACACCTTTTTAGGGTTCCGTAGTCAACTAGGAACCCTTATAGTTTCGCCATGTCTGTCTGTCCGTCCGTCCTCGCTTAATCTTTGTGACCGTTAGCACTAGAAAGCTGAAATTTGGTATAAATATGTATATCAATCACGCCGACAAAGTGGTAAAATAAAAATTGGAAAAAAATGTTTTATTAGGGTAGCCCCCTAATGTAAAGAGAGAAGTGTTTTTTTTTTTATTTTCAACCCTGACGTGTGATATATTGTTAGATAGGTATTAAAAAATAAATAGGGGTTTACTAAAATAATTTTTTGATAATGTCAATAATTTCGGAAATAATCGCTCCAAAAGGAAAAATCAAAGCGTCCCCCCCCTCTAACTTTTGACCCGTAGGTTTAAAAGATATGAAAAAAATCTGGAAAGTAGAACTTTATAAGGACTTTCTAGGAAAATTATTTTGAACTTGATAGAAAGAACAGTTTTTGTACAAAAAAGACAAAAAGGTTGTACAAAATAATTTCTGCGTACTTAGTATGCCAACGTAACAAAAGCCTTTTTTAAACTTATAAGTGGGAACACTTATTGTGATGGACGGGAAACTACGGAACCCTACATTGAGCGTGGCCCGACACGCCCTTGGCCGGTTTTTACTTATAATATTGTGGCGACATCTATCGCCGAACATGCAAACTATAACTGACGATCCTGTATCGCGATATGTGAGTTATCGGCGACACCAGACACAACACCCGTCTGGTCGGAGGAACCTGCCTTTTCAACGGAGAATGAAGGACTAATATCTTTGTTAATTACTTGTCAACCTTCAACAGTTTTCAATGTGTCTTATTTTGCTATTTAGTGCACGGCTTATGCTATTTATGAAGTGCCTCATCAATATACAGTCAGATCTAGAAAGCTTCTTTGAATGAGTAAACAGAAGTGAGATAGTAAGTCGTATTAAATGTCCTATTGCTAATGAGATTTGCTCTGTCGTTTGCAGATTAATCTTGTTATAAACTAGCTCCTGCCTGTGATTTTGTTCGTGTGCACCATGTTTTAATATTTGGATTTAAAGTTTCTGTACGGCATTATTCTTTTTTAATTACAAATTCACACAAACCCTGTTTCTTTTTTTTTAATAACGATAAACTTTGTAACGACAGCCATCAGTCGGTGAAAGTTAAGTTAGAATTAGCTGTAATGGGGAAGAAATAGACATTTATTTTTCAGGGTTTTATTTTAAGGGGTTTTTCTGATCAACCTCGGTATGTACTGATGTTTAAGTAGATGCAAACACTGCAAAAAGCACTGTTTACCTTTTTCCTTAGATAAAAATGTACCGTTCGCCCAAAATTATCGTCTTCTAAATGAGTCTCTAATATATCTACTGAATAAGATGGAGAGCATTGGAATTCGTGGTCCAGTGCTGGAAATCTTTAGGGACTATTTGAGAGATCGCTCCCAAGTGGTTCGGATTGACCAATTTGAAAGTGAAGAGTTTCCCATTGCTTACGGCGTGCCTCAAGGTAGTATACTGGGTCCTACGCTTTTCCTAATTTATATCAATGATCTTTGTAGACTTCCAATTAAAAATTGTAAAATTTTTTCATACGCTGATGATACCTCCCTGATTATTGATGGAAAAGACTGGGCTCAGTGCTATCAGCATGCCGAGAGCGCACTGAAATCTGTGATGGAGTGGCTGTGCAATAACCTTCTTACCCTAAATGTCACTAAAACGGTTTTTGTGCCATTTGCCATAAGGTCAAATTTATCTCCACCACCTTCCCTTATGCTCAAAGCCTATACATGCTCTGCTCAAGCTACCTCTATTTGTGACTGCCTGGAAATTTGTAAGTCCACTAGCGTCAAATATCTGGGTGTACACATCGACCCTCAACTAAATTGGCATAAACACCTAGACACCCTTTCTGGAAGAACACGCAAGTTGATTTACATTTTTAAAAAACTGCGCAAATCTGCCGATTGTGAAACATTGAGGGTTGTTTACCTTGCACTATGTCAGTCAATATTAACTTATTGCATACCAGTTTGGGGTGGTGCTACTGAGAACCATTTTATTAAACTTGAACGAGCACAAAGAGCTGTCCTGAAAGTTATACTCTTTCGACCCCTTCGATTTCCCACGGTACAACTATATGCGGAAGCCAAAGTTTTAACGGTCAGACAGCTGTATGCCCTTCAACTGATGCTACGAAAGCACTCAACTCGTCCTTCCTCAAGGCCTACAGGCAGAATTAAACATACAGTTTTTCCCCAAGAATCGCATAGAACCTCTTTTGCTAAGCGTCACTATTTTGTCATCAGCACAAAACTTTACAACCACCTTAACAAAGTTCTGAAAATATTTGACAACACCAAATATCAGTGCAAAGCAAAGTTACAGGAATATCTGCTAAAGCTAACCTATCGCAACACTGAAGATCTCTTAGTAGGTAATTATAAATATATAAACGTTTAGTTCATTCTAGCTCGCACAAACCTCACATACATTCTACATATATACACACGACGTACGGGCCTGTGGGTTTAGTGGTCAGTAACCCTGACTGCTAAGCCGGAGGTCGTGGGTTCGATTCCCACCCAGGACAACTTTGTATGATGTGCATGATTGTTTGTTCTGTGTCTGGGAGTAATTTGTCTATAGTTATATGTATGTATTTATAAATTTATAATTATATAAGTAAGTGTGTACAGGCTCTGCCTAGTTTGGATCTGATGACCGTGTGTAAGATGTCTCGAGATATTTATTTATTTATTATACATTTCTTTATCACTAGAGTCTTTTATGTTATCCATGTTACGTTGTTGTGTTACTTATTTAGTTCGGTTTTTTTCTTCTGTTTTTGCATTAATTTACATTTAGCTAACTTATGTCTTCTGTTTATTAGTAATTAGTTTTTAGGTCGTTTTTCTTCTTCTGTATCTGCTTATTATTTCTCGTGTACTTGTAATGATGCAAAATTGTACGTAGTTGTGTCCTATCAAGGTAATTAAGAGGCTTATACTGCATCCTATTGTCGAAGGTGCACTGGCTACTAAGATACAGGTACATAAACCTAGTTTAGAAGTCAGGGTTCTGAATTATTTGTCCTGGACTAGCCGTATATTGTTTGTGTGCAAAATTGATGTTCATTTTTGAGAAATAAATTATTATTTATTATATTATTATTATCTCAACACATTTCAATAGTTTTCCTTCATAATTACTATTGAAATCAAATAGTAACTAAATCTTCTCCTGTCCTGTCATAGAGTTCATTTTACCTCGTCCATAATGTAATAGTTTATTTTGCCAAATATCGCGTAATTAACTTGACGTTTATATCTTGACAGCTCCTCTTAAAATTCTTGAAAGACTCGTTATACAATAGAGGCCCTTATTATCATTAATAGATAATGTCGTGCCATTGAAGACGTCGGCTATTTGTTAGAAATACAATTTCGTTACTCATCGGCAGTGAAAATAAGACGATTTTCATATTTTTAATCATTTTTATATTCTGGCCCAAGTGCCAATATAACTTTTTCAATTTATGAGGTACTTTACAAGTTTATCTAAGATATCGTAAGGCTGTTGGTCCTGGTTGTCATTTGTAGATCCTTGAGAGTCGCTACGGATAGTCAGAAGCCATAATAATAGTCGTACAATCAAGGGACATCAACAACTGAGACAAATTCAATAACACTTCATATGTCGAAATCCTTTAAATACTTACATAGTTTAGGCTGTAGAGCGTGCCATAGAATAAGACATACATACGCTAGGCTTCTCTGAATGAGTAAATAGAAGTGAGATGGTAAGTCGTATTGAATGTTCTATTGCTAATGAGCATCAAATTGCACTGTTTGGACAGGTCCACTCAAATCTGTGTGCTTCTCTCATCAAGATATCACTTCAGTTTCACCTTAATGGTCCTCGTATAATTTTACTATAATACAATATTGTATGGACTTTAAAAGAGACTTTGACCTCTGAGTTTATTTCAGTTGTTTCTTCACAGAGTAGCCTAGCTAAGAAACACCGGCCTCATCGTTCGTTTAAAATAAGAAAAAAAAATTTACCTAATTAGAAAAGAAAACTCATTTTAATGAGTCCTTACCTGACACCGTTCACAGCACTCTCCCGAAGCGCACTGCGACTCCTTGGTGAGGCGGCACGTGAAGGGATCGCAGCACGGGTTGGTGTTCTGGCACTCGGTGATGGTGCCGCAGTCGCACTCCTCGCCTTCGTCCAGCCGCCCGTTCCCGCACTGGTGGTGGATCACCAACTGCGAGGAGAAGCATGGGTTTTTAGTATAATTGGGAATGTGGTGCAGAATTTAATTACTTTTAAAGAAGAAGTGGATCGTGATGAAAGTACATTTTGCCGAAATTATGCAAGGACATTCCTTTCGCAACTTTAAGCTTGGTTGGTATACTTATTTCAGCAAAAAAAAAGATCGAAGGTTTTTTATGGGTTGGAAATCATTCCCCGCCCTTCGTGTCAAACTTTTACTGACTAAAACCCACCAGGAAGGGCAACCTCGATGCCAAAAATCGCCCAACACCTTTCACCATGGAGCAGCAAAGTAAAAATAGTAAGACTCCCCAGGTGGGTCCCGGCCAAGCCGGGGAATCCCATGCCGACTTGTCGGTCTGCCCCCGTCGTAATCTGGGGGGGGGGCACTTTACTGCCTTCAGCGCCTTCAGCGCATTCAGCGCCTTCAGCGCAAACGGCGCCGGACATGGCTGCGACTTCCGCGCCATCCAAAGATAACCCAAAGGCTACCAAGCCAACTTTCCGTGATTCGGCTGCGGCACCAGCTGCGCCTGAGTCACGATGTGCGAGACCTCCCGCGGGCGCCTGGCAACAGGAACGCGTGCGGAATAGTCTCGCAAACAACCCGAAAAATGACACCAAAGACGCCCAGATCTCTAGTCTTCAAGGGGAACTGCGAGTACTGGCCACCCAGCGCGAGCGCTACCTTTCTATGATTAGGGGAATGAACACGGACAATGAAAGGACAGGTGAAGCTGATGCCCAAGGGACTACACCATTCCTGCCTCCCACGGAGGAAGCACGCCGCATAAGAAGCTAGTGAAAGCATTGAAGCCAACAACGAAGCTGCGAGGGTCAGGAAGGTACTGTCAACCGACCAAGACAGAACCCTCGGCGCACTGAAAAAGACAGATAACACATACACCATAACTGACAATGAAACCAGCAAGGTCCTGTTGGAGACGCACTTCCCCGACTGTCACATACTGGACGACAAGACGTGGGAGGATGAGAATACCTGGTCACCAACGGAACAGGACTGGGCCATTGCACGTGAAATTGTAACACCAGAAAAGACGAGATGGGCAATCGAGACTTTCAAACCATTCAAATCTGCGGGTATCGATGGAATCTTCCCAGCCCTACTGCAATGGGGTATTGACCCGATTACACCTTGGTTGGTGGAGATATACCGAGCATGCATAGCACATAGATATGTACCACACACATGGCGGGAGGTAAAGGTCATCTTTATCCCCAAACCTGGAAAACCGGATTATACACAACCCAAGGCATACAGGCCAATAAGCCTAACTTCATTCCTACTGAAAACCCTAGAGAGACTATGCGACCGACATATCCGGGACGGGCCTCTCAAGAAGAAACCACTGCACAAACAACAACACGCCTATTCCACAGGAAAATCAACCGAAACTGCGCTACACAGTGTAGTATCGAAGATAGAATGTGCAATAGACCACAAATGCTCCTCCCTGGCGGTGTTTATCGACATCGAAGGAGCTTTTAACAAGACCACGTTCGAAAGTATCAGCTTAGCACTTGAGAAATATGGTGTTAACCAAACCCTGAATGGATGGATTACAAATATGCTCAAACTAAGAGCCGTTCAAGTCACGGTGAATGACACCACGAGAGCCATAGTGGCGAAAGGATGCCCCCAAGGGGGCGTTCTCTCGCCGCTCCTGTGGAACCTGGTCGCTGACAGCCTCATCAGGCGGCTAAACGACGAAGGTTTCTACACCGTGGGATATGCGGACGACATCTCGATAATCATCAACGGCACACACGAGAATACACTCTGCAACCTTATGCGCCAAGCTCTCAGAGTAGTAGAAAACTGGTGCAGGGAATATCAGCTCACAGTTAATCCAACGAAAACCGAACTACTCCTTTTCACAAAAAAGAGGAAACTGCCAAACCTACAACTACCACGGTTCCTCAACACCACCCTGAACCTAGCGAGCGAGACCAAGTACCTGGGAATCTACCTGGATAAACAGCTCAATTGGGCAAGACACATCGACTACATCACAACAAAAGCCACCCTATCCCTATGGCAGTGTAAACGACTGCTAGGTAGGAACTGGGGCATAAGTCCCAAAATCATGCACTGGCTATACACCACAGTAATACGACCAATCATTACCTACGGCTCGCTTGTCTGGTGGCCCAGGACAGACCTAAGCACAGCCCAAAAAGACTTAGATAAGCTGCAACGGCTTGCCTGCGCTGCCATCACTAGCAGCATGAGAACAGCACCCACAGCCGCTTTACAAGCAATGCTGGGCCTACCACCACTGCACCTCTTTGTTCAGGAAGAAGCTGCCTCAGCAGCTTTTAGGCTCCACACTGCAGGCAATTTAAGCCAGGACTCCAGAATCAAGCACACGCGAATAAAAAGGGACGCTGTCGGACGACAACCTCTTCTAACAGCCCCCAACGACAAAATCCAAAAAACCTACCACTTTAAAAAGCATTACGATGTACAGCTCTTTGAGGAACCTCGTGAATATTCGGGACCCAAAGAACTGAGGGTCTACACTGACGGATCAAAGAACAAATCAGGAACTGGTGTCGGAGTCTTCTCCAACGACCTCAACATGAAGATATCCCGACCACTGGGCATGCCCAACACCGTTTATCAAGCGGAGTGTATGGGCATAATCCTTGCAGGACTAGCCATAGAAGCTAGAGGAATCAAGGACGCCCACATACGTATCCTTTCTGACAGTGCCTCAGTACTACAATCCCTAAGCAAGAAATGCTTTACCTCAGGACTACTCCTAGAATGCCACAATACACTAGAACGAGTTGCAGTACTCAACCGCAACTCGTTAACACTACAATGGATCAAAGGACACAGCGGATCCCTGGGTAATGACGCTGCTGATGAGCTGGCAAGGAGGGGATCCAACACAACACCGATCGGACCTGAACCGACAATACCCATTCCCTTCAGCCAAATACGTAAATGGATAGGGGAACACACTCACACACAGGCTGAACACTTGTGGCACTCGGCACCAGGCTGCAGACAATCCAAGGAAGCTATGCCGACCTTGGATCGTAAACTGACCAGACGCCTTCTGCGACTGGACAGACCTAGTCTGCGCCTGTTGACGGGGACCATAACAGGACACTGCTCACTCAACAAACATTTCCACAACCTAGGTATCACAGATAGCCCTCTTTGCAGAGCGTGTATGGATGCCGAGGAGACGGTCGCGCATGTACTTCTTGAATGTACAGGCGTGACCGAAATCCGGAAAGAGATTCTTGGTTCCCCAAGTTCACTACCGTATGCTCTGAGAAGTCTACGGAAGGTGATCTGCTTCTGGAGGGAGGTGGGCTGGCTGGAGTAGCGGCCACCGTGGCTCACGTACAATGGTCCTACCTTAGAGGACTAAGTGCGGAAACCAAACCTCCCAGAGGGAGGTCCATGATGAAGATGACGCTGACGACACGCTAGTCCTAGCGCAGGCTGGGCTGGGGCAACCTAGTGCTGGGCACGCCGTGATAGCGGCGGTAAGACCCCTCTTTGAGAAGTGGCTGGAGAAGCGTCATGGCACTCTCACGTTTCGCTTGACACAGGTCCTCACCGGACATGGTCAGTTCGGGAGGTTCCTGTGTTGGATTCGGGCGGAAGCGACGCCTGGGTGTCACCACTGCAGTAACGGTCGCCTGGAGGACACGGTCGAGCACACAGTGGAGGTGTGCCGCCCATGGGCGGAGCATCGACGTGTCCTCGTAGAGGCGATCGGCGGCGGTGACCTCTCGCGCCCGGCGCTGGTTCAGGCCATGCTTCGGGGCGAGACGGAATGGGATGCCGTCGCCTCCTTCTGCGAAGCAGTTATGCTAGTGAAGGAAGCAGCGGCGCGCGAGAGGCAACGACGAGCCTCTCGCCCCGGACTAAGACCCAGGCGAAGACGTCGAGAGTCGCAAGACGACTACCGGCCACCGTAGGCGCGGTTCTGCGGATGGCGAGCGATGGGTAGCTCGCCGCCCGGCTAGGACCAGGACCGCGTAGACGGCGCGTTTTGTTCCACGCGCGCCTCAAAGAGAAGGAGTCAGCACAGGAAGGGGCCCAACAGGGCCAACGCCTGCCGGGGTTGCGGAATGTTATGTTTATAACAGTTACCGTGACCCTGGAACATAAAGGGCAATCGAAGGAACATGAGTGGGTTTTAGTCAGTAAGTGTCTGACACGCCCTCCCGCCGCACCCAGGACGGGAGCAGTCATTGGATGATTTCCCACTCACCAAAAAAAAAAAAAGTTATAGGGGATGTCATTATGTAAATTATTGTTGTATGACTGTGTGTGTTTACTTGCCACTACGACGTCATCACTAATAGCTGAATTTTAACCCACGCATGTTTTTTCCTTCTCTATGAATTAATCTGACAACCCACTTGAAATAGTTACTGTCGCCTGAAGACATCCAAAATGTATACCAAAAAAGATATAGAGCAACGCTGCTTTTCGACTGGAATATAATAACGGTAAAATTTTCCCAGACGAGCTTCTATAAAAAGAGCTGTATTACGCCTACCTCACTTTTATTTTAGTTACCATATAAAACAATAACAAAGTCTCAATGTCAAGAATAGTAAAACATTCGTTGAACACGCGATCGTCTTGTCAAACTCAGTCAAAAAAGCATTAGTCGTACAAGAGAAACATTTCTGAATACCCAAAGGGTATGTTGAAGACACATTTAAGATACATACACCCACATATATTGAATTTACATAGAGTATCGGTATTCAGATGTAACGTATATGTAAGTGGAGGTAGATAGTACCTATCATATACAGAAGGGAAGATTAGAGGAAAGGAATAAAAAAAATGGCCAAGAGTGTGTCTAGAATAGGGTTCCGTAATCAATCATTTTGCTAGTTAGGTTATCTGAGTTTCTCAAGTTAGGCCTCTATAACTCCTGGTTTAACAAATTAATAAAAGAAAAAGAAACGCTCAAATTACATAAATATGTAAAAGAACGCATTGCTAAAGACTTTTGAATGACGAGTCCTTGAATGTGCCTAAGCATAGCAAAAATGTGTTCGTATTAAAATGTTTGAAAAAATAAGCTTGAAGTAACCTTGCAGATTTTTCCACTCTCAGTTGTAAAATGCCATACGCTAACGTGATATCACTCGTATTATTAAGGTAATAATAATGCGAGTAGGTAGAAGGGAAAAATAAAAATATATGATGAAAATTGGGTGTAGAGTTATAAGTAGTATCGTAGTAATGTAGAAGGATACAATAAGAGAGAAGGAAAGCCGAAGAAAAGTATGAATTGTGTGAAAAAATCATGAAGGATATGAAGGAAAAGTGTTGAGCAGTCAGGACTACATGGGAGACGAAAACGTATTGCACCGAACCCAAGTAAACCGGAGTAAAGGCAAGGAGACAATGCAAAAAACCGGTTTACCATCTTGCTCGATTAATTTATCACCAGCCTTAGTCTATTGCTGATAAAGGCCTTTCCCAAGGTGCCCCCTATTTAGACCAATAGTTGGCTCCAAGCATCCAGTGGTTAGCATTAACAAATCGTCGCTCTATCTGGCCAGAAAGCGTCTTATACTACGCTTGCCTAAACGTGGTCTCTACTTGAACATGCTTACTCTAACGATTGTAGGTTCTGCAATCATTGTGACCAGCCAGCCAGCAGCGATGATGCGAATCTACTAACTAACTAATGGTAAAAGCACTATAACAATCACTTTCACGCAATAACCGAAGACAAATCACGCATTACCACCAACCGTGGACTGTTACAGGAAAATAAAGGCATTCTCACAATCATCTCCCGATAAATATGTAAACGTGAGAAATCGAAGGGGAGAAGCAAGGCCCGCATTATCATTCCTGACTATGCAAATTTATTCCAATAAACCTTGGCTGGTGCTCGTTCCTGTTATTATATATTCACAAACGAAGAGATGATTCGGAGCGCGAGGGCAGCTTGTATTTGCATAACTTTTATTAAAGGAGTGGGCCTTAGCGCGGGTCGACAAACAATACGACAGCCTCTGATTAATTTTCAACGTGAAAATCTGTTTTGAATTCGAATGAACTCTTGCGTGCAAGTGGTGTGGTGACGCGCTCGCACTAAACTTTAGGCGAGGAAGTCGGTGGCGCGTTGCTTTCTGTGTTAGTACGTATGTTTATGGTATAGATAGGGAGGTATAGCATAGCCATATGTGAAGATAAAATGACTTCTTAATTGAACCAAAAGTGGAAACATAATTAGGGTTTTCGGTGTTATTGTCGTCATTTTTTTTTTAATTTACATTGATTTTCCTTTTCTCTCAATTCTTTTAGAAAAAAATTTAGAGCTGGTGATGACTGCTATTTACTACATCAATTATGGGATCATGCTCACCGTCTTTGCAGGTAAGTTACGTATAATATCTGCTTGTTTGTTACTAATCTAACAGGAGCAACTTTGTATCCCATATCAAATTACTTGCCATAGTAAAATTACAAAAGGAAATTGAATGGAAAAAGTATTTTAGCAGTGTTTATTTCTCCATCTTTTCGCAGTTAACTAGTAACACCATTAATGACATATATAAAGAACTTTCACGTGACCAGGTAGCGGTTTCAAAGTGCCATGCCAATTGCTTAAAGTAAAATATTAAATCTAGGTTTTCTCAGCCCTGCGGTCAGACATCGCCTCATTGAGTCATCGACGTCGCTTTCAAAGAAACCCATCCTTTTTAATCGAGAATTAAAGTGATTTCACTCGGAGATCTTACTGGATTTAATTTGATTTTACGATTCGAGTTAATTAAACTTTAAATAGGTAACTTTGAGGACTTCAATCTGAGTACTTAATATAAAATTTTAGAATGAGTTTTTAAGCAGATTAAACTGCATTTGATTAGTTATACTTTGGAAAGCGTTTGGCAGCACATTAACAATGATTGAAATTACGAAATAATCTAAATATTTGCAAAGTAAAATTAATGTTTTCAGCTACGTGAATAATTTTATTTATAACTGTTATAACCACAACTGCAGCTGTTGCTGTGGTCAATATGATACTTTCAATTGTGATATTAATAGTTTGCGAATTATCGTTTAAACCTATTTAAATTATTATGAAATTCTGTGTATTTCGTCTATAGGCCATTTAAATCTGATTAAAGTTATGTTTCAAATAGACTGGTTTGCTGGTTGTGTTTCACAGTAAATAGGAGGGATGACGACAGCATAAAAAAAATGGCATTCTGTTTAGTCCGTCTTGTAGATCGGCCAAAAATACGGGACACGTATTTTTTGCTTGATCAAATCAATAAAAAAATACAAAGATAAAGAGCAACAAACTTCCGGAGTGGGGGCTTTTGACGTCACCGTCCTGCAAAAATTGTATCTTATTGTGACGTCACGCGCTACTTCAACGCACTGTATCGTCGTCATTTTTCGTTTACGAGAAAAAAGAAAAAACACGTGTCCAAAATTTTTTTATAATCTAACTGACGGACTTATTACTTTTTTTTGGTCGTCTCGCCTATTATATTTATTCCATGAAATGCTGATGCAGTTGTGTTCTGGTGTAATTTGACTGACTACCTCGTTTGATGGTTTTGAACGGGTATAATAGTATATACACTTCACAATACTGTAAATTAATATTGTCTTTTTTTATAGTAATAGTTTAATATAGTTTTTATGATTTTATAAAACGTGATTCTCTCACCATTGACTATTTTTTCATTTACGTGTAACTAACAATCAAATTTTACAGTCATTCGAATTTAGGGACATTTATTTTGATATTTTTGTCAAATAGTGTTTAATTTCCTGACCTAATTGTGTTATCAGAGCAGCTGATCCTAGTCCTAGTTATTTATCAACTATACTCTTATAAACATATAAGAGTAAGGGATAGAGTACCTATCAAAGAACTCCTCTAGTTCAAATTAAAGACCTGTAAGTTGGTCAAGTGGCTAGTGACCCTGACTGTAGGATGATGCCTTGTGTGATGATAATTTATTTATTTATTTATTTAATACTTAGTACGTAGTGTACAGGCGGACTTAATGCCGTAGGCATTCTCTGCCAGTCTACCTTCAGGTGGTGCAGAGAAATTGTGAGGTAGATGCACTAAAAGTGTGAGAGTATAAAATGATGTTTAAAATAAAGTATTATATTTAACAAATAATAGACATACTCATATATTTACTTATACTGTACTTAAATATGATACCTATACGCTATATGATTGTTTTGTCTGGGTACAATATTTATATATATCTTTATATATATAATTCTGCTGTGCGTGTGTATGTCATTGAACTCCTCCTAAACGGCTTGACCGATTTAAATGAATTTTTCTGTATGCGTTTGAGTGGCGCCCTGGATGGTTTAGATTCACAAATCAGCCCGTCAGATGGCGCTAATTGCTTGAAAAAGCATGTGATCTCGGAAACGACCCTAACGATTTCGCTGAAATTTGATATGTGGGGGTTTTCGGGGACGAGAAATCGATCTAGCTCAGTCTTATGTCTGGGGAAGCGCATGTTTTCGAGTTTTAAGTTAAAATGTTTGGCGCCCAACGAAGTGGGCACGGGCCAGCTAGTAATTATATATAATTCTTCTGTGAGTGTGTATGTCATACTCCTCCTAAACGACTGGACCGATTTTGATGAAATTTTTTGTGTGTGTTCAAGGGGATCTGGAAATGGTTTAGATTCACAAATCAACCCGGCAGATGGCGCTGATTGCTTGAAAAAGCATGTGATCTCGAAAACGGCCCTAACGATTTCGCTGAAATTTGATATGTGGGGGTTTTCGGGGACGAGAAATCGATCTAGCTCAGTCTTATGTCTGGGGAAGCGCATGTTTTCGAGTTTTAAGTTAAAATGTTTGCCGCCCAACGAAGTGGGCACGGGCCAGCTAGTATAATTATATAAGTGCGTATATCAGTTTTCTGGTTACATTGCTACTAGTTCTGCCTCGATGCCCGTGTGTAAGTTGCTCCAAGATATTACTTTATTTAAAACTAGCTGTGATTTTATGTAGCCTATGTCGTATTCTGATGTATAAGCTATATTCCTGTAAAGTTTCATCAAATTCCCTTCAGTAGTTTTTGCGTGAAAGAGTAACAAACAAAAAAACAAACTTTCACATTTATAATTTTGTTAGAGTAGGAAATATTACTAGGATACTAGCAAATTCTACAGTCCAAGAATATTCCACTCACCTCATTCGGCTTATTGAGCAAGCACAGTCCCTGCCCGCCCCGCAGTTCGTTGATGTAGTCATTCTTGGAGCAATCGGAGAATTTGTACGGCTGTACATTGTCGGAGCCCACGATGGACTGCGCCATGATACAGCCGTGCCAGTCCCGGCAGAAGCACTGCTCCCGGCCGTCGTCGTGGCCCATACCTGGGAAACGCACCATTTGTTGTAAAAAATAATACCAACTTATTATAGACTCGCAATGCAGAAGCCTATTGGCAGCGGCGCTAATTGGTCCGTAGGCACCTCAGTAAGGAAATGTGCGGTCGCACAACAAGCGGCCCATGGCACAGCAGGACAAACAAGCTTTAGTCGATAAAAATGAGGATTTTTAGGCGGTGGCCCATTTGCAACGGTGCCCTAAGTGTCCCTACACTTTAGTGCATTTTACTCAGGCGTTGTTCTGAGGAAATCAATTATACATTTAGTTTTATCTTAATCGATCGTCTTGCATCTAACAAGAGTGCAGTGCTGCATCTTTGTAGCACTGCACTCGCGCCATAATCGAAGTATTTCGCCCTCAACTAAGCATCTTCAGGAGATTATTGTCTTCATCAACATCTGCTCATAAATTATTTGCATTATCAAAAGTATTTAACAATTAAATTTATCAAAAACTCACCTATATTATGTCCTATCATATGTGCCATGGTCCCAGCGAGTAGATGCGGCTCATAAGTATTGGTGTCCACGGATATTCCCACGGACTTGGGCGTGCACAGCGTGTCCGGGACTGATATCCCGGACTCGCCTCCGGGGAACGTCAGGCCTCTGGAAATGACGTCACGAATAAACATGGCGGCTGATAAACTTGTTTGTGGTGTGCATGGAGCTTTGTAAATGTAAAAGGGAATAGTTTGAATGTGATACTCAGTTGCGTTTGCTTTGGAAAGCTAAAGAACATGTAAAATAGTAATTTTAAAGCTTAGTTATAAACTGTGGCTTTGCCCGCGTTTATTTACGTCTTGGCTTACTGTTCTGTCAATGGAAGCATCATGTAAAAGAAGCATGACGATAAAGCATTTAATAAACGGGATATATTTTTATAAAGATGTTATTCAAGACAGGTAAGTAATTTTTAGATTCTTTCAGACGAAATATTTCTCAACCTTGTTGTTAATGTAAATTGTTGTAATTGTTGAGCTTACTTATCAGGAAGCATTTGTGTCATTCTAAGAAGTTCAGTTCGATTCGTACGCCGCAATATCACTTGTCTTGAGAAGCTCAACCTTGAGATGTAAATTAAACTGTTCAAGACCGCAGCCCAGAATTATTCACATGTTCCAGATTTCACCCCCCTTCCCCGTATAATTAAGGGAAGGGGATCACCTACCCCCTTCCTACAATGCCGGCCATAGACCTGATACAGCTGGGTAGCTGTTGCTGATAGTTTAACTTAATGAATTCAAATATTGAGATATTGTGGTTTTGCGAGATCTAAGCCTACTATAGTCTTTTTTTTTTAACAAACGATTACTGAGTATATCTCTCTCAAATTTCCGGTATTGACAGAGAGAGATGGGAAATCAGTTAGCCAGCGATGTACTTTTAAATTACGCATTAAAAAACAACAAAATCTAGATAGGCGATTAGTTCTACATTAACTCTAATTACTTATCTACTTTTTACTTATAAAATTCATTACTTTAAGTTAAAAAAAGATAATACAAAGAAGAAAACCTAGCGATGTGTTGTAAAATAAATGTCATTGCATTTTTTGCAAATGGCGGCACAGATCGCCATTTTGAAAAAAAATGGCCGCCACATTTGTGTGGATAATAATAATTTATTTACTTCATTGTATTGTCTTTTCTCTGAGAAATATATAATTGTGACTTTGGCTGTAACTTTGAATTACTTAACACAGTTGTTTTTAATTACCCGCAAATTAATAAAACATTTGAACTCATTAGCGATCTCATAACTTATTCACTAAATAAAAGGATAGAATACCGCACATGTGGGTTTAATCCGCCCTGTCACGGTATAATGGCCTAAAACGCTTGATTATTGTAATTTTTATGGCCTAACAGAGGTACCTAATTGTTTTAAGGGCCCCAGTTTGGCAATAATCCCTTTGTGCGTGAAAATTTTTAATGAAACTTTAATTAAATGATCTAATTATAGGACAATTGTTTAATGACGCGAAAAACAGTCAGCTTTCAATTTCTGTATATTATTGACTGTTTTGCAAAAATGGACTAACCCTAAAATATCACTAAATACGTCAAATTAATTTAATCTAGGTATTTCTATATATTTTTTTTTGTTTTTCATACAGGCTAATCTTTGGTACTACAACTTGGAATACCTAATTATTTTTTGGGTTATGTAAAAATCTCACATTTGTGGTTTTCCCTGAAAAAGAATGAATAGGTATTAAAAGGGCCAGCGGTCCCGGCGAGAGCGCATTGAATGTGCGAGCGATCCCGTACCTTCTGCCATACGTCAGTTGGTGAACACCGTGCTGGTTTTAGCCGGTGAGAGTCCCGTCTTGCTCGGGGGATGGTCCGTAAATTCCCCAAAAAATATATAAAAACGGCTTTCAAAGGGTCAATATGGCGCATGTGATACTCTTGACCTCCTGTCCTATGATAGGCTACGGTAACGCGTAACAAAAAAAGGACCGTAACCTTTATCGCCATTATAGTGGTGTGTATAAAAAATGGCAGCTTGGATCATCCTTGCATAACTACATCCAAATAACAAATCTTTGGTTGTGCTCTTATGCACTTCCTAGGTAAACATTACTCTCAGTTTAAACCAAATAAAATATCACCTATAACAAAAGGTAAACTCACACAAATGTAACTCGAAACAAATTTGAACATGAAATTAAACAGGTTTCATGCAAAGACCGCCGCCATATAAAGATGTATGTGCCACTATTTATACAAAGATTCATCCCAGTTGAGATTCAAGTACACAAAGTTGGAGCGTACTAAGGATACACGCGTTTACACATGTGTGTGTGTGTGTGTGTAAAGCTGGGTCCAGACAAATGCAGTGCCTGCTTTAGAAAGGGCTAGTTAAAGTTTGTCAGGAGAGCGTCTACTCGAGTGCTTCGAAATTTATATATTTCTTGGGGTATTAGTGCTTGTCAACTCAAACTAACTCACCAGAGTATCAAAAACAATAAGAAGATTTGTAAATGTTTTTACACATCGGGACCCCAGAAAACTAGGTAATCTTATTTTGCATAAAGCGGTAGTTACGCCCCTGGCAATGTACTATGCACCAAACCCCTGATTGATGTGCACTGATCGAATTTTAGTGTGCAATCTCGTACTTACAAATGAATGATTTGCCCTTCGCTGTTATTGTCTGATTTGTTTTTCTATAATGATTGTTCAAGCAGACCAAATCCATAACGGCATAATTATTAAAAAAAGAAACCTATTAATATTTTATAGTTGGGGTAAAGATCCAAATCGGTATTGACCGCTTTTCAGTAGTTATTACACTGCACAAGTCTGAACCTAGCTTAGTATATACGACGAACGTAAGCGAAATGTGAGCCGTTACTCCATAATATTCTAGTTACTTTGAACATTCATGTTTTGAAGAAAAGAGAACTTTATAGATAAAAGTATGTTTTAAATTAGAATGTAGAACCTTTATTTAAGTTGCGTAATTTGCATGAGCTGTGCCTTTGAAAAGGACAATTAAAACATGATACTAGGAACTTTGTTGCACTTTGACAAGGAAACTTTTATGTTGGAATAAAACCTGCATTACAGTATAGGTAACTTTAATTACGATGACGATGTACGATACGACGTTCCTGTAAATGTTTTAATTTTAGATTTATATTTATTTATTGTAAACATTTTCAGATTTGTCACTATTAATGGTTAATTAAATCGTCTTTCGAAATTGAAGTTAATTTCCCTTCTAAGTTTTTAAAATCACTTTCCTCTTTTTTTGTAAAAGAGTGTTGAATTTTTCCCGTTTTTATACCTAAGCCTAGCCACAAAGAGTAAATCCATATCCATAATAGTATAGATGCGAAAGTAACTCTGTCTGTCTCTTCTTCAAACCTAAACCACTGAAACGATTTGAATGAAATTGGGTACAGATATAGTCCGGGACCGGAGAAAGGCCATAGAACAAGACAAATCCCCCGGGAACGGGAACTATTATTCCACGCGGACGAAGACGCGGGCAAAAGCTAGTGTGTTATATCTTCCTTAAACACATATCTTTTACTGCATTAATGTCCATCAATGCAAAGTTCTGTAGAATACCTTCCCTGCAACGGGACAATAGTGGCTTAAAATCATCATCTGCCTTGATTTTTCCACAATTATATTAGTGTCTGCTCCCAGTCTTGTCTTGCATATTCCATGGAGTAGGTTAATGCTATTGATCAGAATTCCTAACATCGTTCTACCCGTAACGACTGTCAAATCGATAAATTTATTTATTTATTTATTATCCATAAATTTATTTATTAATTTATCTATAAACATTTACCATTACAGGCTAACCCAATTCGATAAATGCCCATTATTTACTAAAATTTTATTTATACTTATCTATCTTACTAATCTATCTATTACTAATGATGAACAATTAATGTTATTTTTCAACGACCAAGCGACAGCCTGCTGTCGGGCTGCTATTGTCTTTCTATTGTGTCTCGTATCACGTGTGTTGGTTTAGATACTAAAAAGCACAAAGAAAACGCATATCATTTCATCCCAAAAATAGACAAAAGCAA
The DNA here is from genome assembly GCA_033675125.1 of Athetis lepigone. NCBI lineage: Eukaryota > Metazoa > Arthropoda > Insecta > Lepidoptera > Noctuidae > Athetis > Athetis lepigone. The sequence continues at coordinate 18,789,532 of CM066239.1, read as the reverse complement.
TAATTTGTAAGTACTCGCAATCTCTTATCAAGTTTGCGATCGAACGCGAATTTGACAAACTTGCTAACGAGAGACGCGATAGCGTCAAACTTGTGGAAATATTGAAACGTAGTGATCTAGGACTGTGGACGTGTCCGGTATCTAATAGTTTTTGGTAAAGCGAGATAAATAGCGATATATGTTCAAGATTTTAATGAAAATCACATCGATTTATTGGCTACTGAAGAATTAAGTTTTTTTTGGAAAATTTAAAGTAATATGGTTACATTAATACCTACATTTGAATGACACCTAGGCTACATAAGTTAATACAAGTAAAATCAGCAGACAGCTAGTTTATTAGTGTTTTACGCAAATATTTCAGAAATTATATACACAAGGTACAACTTCAAAGCGACAAACTAAAGAAAACAACAAAACGACAATTCGCAAGCGCTTTAAACCTACACCCTCGTATTTTTCATAAAACTCCTCGACAATCAATTTCGCAACATCAAACACGGGATTCAAACTTTGTCGCGACACGATAAATAAAAAAGTGCAACACCGGTTGCGAACATTCACTGGAGCACGCCACGGTGCACACCCTGTATGTTTCCAATCCGTGGAGTACTTCACGACGCAACTTTCAAAGGTACACTCGATGCTCAAAGAGCGGGCTTCCACGAGAACCGATTCGACTCGGATATCGGAAAATTATAGTTGAATTACTTCGCCAACAAGCGATAGCGCTGACGTCACCGCCGCCATCTTGGATCCTTTTGTAACAGACGTTAAGAGATAATTAGAAAAAAGAACGCTGTTTGTAGATTGATCTGATTGATTTTGAAATTGGAAGCTTTTGTTCTGATTCGTTTTTGTAAATATGATGTTACTTTTTTGAGTTAGCGACCGCAGATAATCTTATTTATGTAAACCATTAACCTGGAATTGCTGCTTCAGCCAAATACAGCAGTATACTAAAGTTAACGGCCATTTTCAGTAATTTATTAATTTACAGCCATTTTTAATCAGCAGTAGTGATAGACTTTTGACACATTACCTATGGAGCTTATGTCAATAATCTCTCTTTATTAATATAGGGTGCAGTAGCTGGAACTTTATGTAAGATCGTAAGGTACTAATTAGGTAACTATGCACCATAAGGTACCTGATAATAAATGCTTAAGTATTATTACTCTAAATAAGTATTGTAAACTAAGTGTTTAGTTTTAGCCTTAGTAATGCTAGCAGCTTAAGTTCAGTGTTGTAATGTTTAATACCCAAAAAGAGACCCTTAACTCTCTTTCGTCTGGCGAGAAACCATAAAACTGCCCAAATCATCATTAACAGAGCTCTAAAAAGGTAATGACAATACCGAGTACTAATTAAAGAAACACGCTCTTAATACGACACTAAAGGCTGCGAACTTCTGTAGAATGCTCGTAAATCCAGCCCACCGCATAAGCATAAAACTGCCTACTTTTTTATATAGCTATCTAATCAACTCTGTGAATGTCATGCTCGGTGCCTGTCATAAAACCGTGGCAATTGTAGCAGGTATTCCAATCACGTTGATAAGAGCTTTGCCAACCAATCTCTTAGAGGTTTTTCAGCCTAGCTTTATGTATGCATTAGTGAAGTAGACACTGAATGCTTCTGAAGGTTTTTGGAGAAATAGGAAACTAGGGACGAGGTAAATAATACTTACTAAGTGTTTATTTGAGAAATATTTCTATGGCTGTCGCCTGATTATCAAACTGATGTATTTAATGAAGAGTGATCAATCTAAATTGACAGTGCCTGTAGACAAAGATGGCGTTTGGATCAACACCATTCAGCTCAACCATTTTGAAGAAAACCCAATAAAAGAAACACCATTAGTAGCTTGGAATTTACACATTATGCTGCTGAATCTACGCCAAAAAAAATGTCCATCACAAAAAACAACGATAAAATTCATCACGAATACGACTTCTTTCGAATACATACTCCATTTGGGAACCATAGAGAACCCAATTAGTTTACATAGAAACATCCGACTCCGTACGTAAATAGACGTTGGAAATTAGATAAAATTCCTGTTTGTCTATGCCCCGGGGCGGAAGGCTCGCCGGTCAGACTATTTCATTTGACTGCAAACTGTTATTACGTTAGTCCTGTTTGTGTTGGACTCGGGAAATATTATAAATTAATAAAATTGATTTGGTTTGTGTCATTCTGTTTCTTAATTTATTTTAGTAGTAGCTGATTTTTAATGCGTAGTTTATTTTTGAAGGGCTAGTGTTTGTGATTAAGAAAGTCTTCAAAAAAAAAGATTTTTAATCTTTAATCAATACTAACTTAATATTATAAATGGGAAAGTGTGTCTGACTGTCTGTATGTTCATCTTTCTTTCACGGCAAAACGGAGCGACGAATTGACGTGATTTTTTAAGTTGAGATAGTTGAAGGGAGGGAGAGTAACATAGGCTACTTTTTAGTCTCTTTTTAACGCGAGCGAAGCCGCGGGCAAAAGCTAGTTGTTCATAAAAATTAGTCGTGATGTAAGTTTTAAGCCTGTTGTGGGACATTTTTTTTCTGATTTGTAAACAGACATCGCAAGCTTATAGATAAGAAAGAAGTCTCATCTCAAAACGTGGGTTTGATTGTTTTCATACTTCATAGTGGTCCCCCCTTTCTCAATCCCTTCCTCGCCCATAAGATTAAGGGGCTCTCAGAAAAAAAAACCTTTCATAAAATTTGTTCATATTCAAAAATATTTTCACCTGTAGCCCAGGTTTAACACCGGGGCACTCAAATAAGAAGAAGACGTGACATCTCAAGTAAAAATAAGGTTATTGCATTTCGTACGACACTAAAAGCGATGGCAGACGACTGAGGAATCTCAGACGGAAATCTGGGACATCTTTGTGAATATACATCAATATCTATTCTGTTATGTGTACAAATCATATCATATTGGCTTAGCGAAGAAGTTTTTCATATCTGATGTTTAACCTTTCAACGACCAACCGACAGCCGGCTGTCGGACTGCTATTTATTTATTTAAACTTTATGCACATAAGTACAAACGCGGACTTAATGCCTTAGGCTAAAAAAAAAAAAATGCCTTAGGCTTTCTCTACCGGTCTACCCAGGGTGGTGCAGAGATTACATTATTGTCTTTCTATTGAGTCTTAAATCACGTGTGTCCGAAGGATTAAGTTAGTAAATGACAAGAAACCTCGAAGTCCGAATACTCAAACGTCCTTTAATTTTAAGACGCTCTCAAATCTATTGCTATCCTTACTTTATCCCTTTAGAGTGACAAAGACAGCAACAGATTTAGGAACGTCTTAAAATTAAGTGACGTTCGAGTATTCGACCAAATGTGTCTTAATACTAGTTTGCTACATTGTTCCAAAGCAAATGCCTCTTCTCAAAGAGAAAAGGCATGAGAATTTATTCCCGCTCTTGCACAAATACATAGATATGAAGTAAATGTTTAGTTACTTAACAATCTCCTCCCTGTCCGCTACCAGTGATGTTCAAGACAATCTTGGAAAGTTCAAACCACTTAGCACCAGATCATAAATAAATTACCATGGTACACTGAATAAAGAAATATTTACCCTAGATTGTACCCAAGTACTACAATAATAAACAGGGCTCCAAGTTGCGTCATGCCACGTCATCGATCTACTTGGCCAGAATTCTGAAAGCTCACATCGACACAAAATGAATATGTAGATTCAGCGATATCCCAAAAAAACGGGCAATAAATGCCAAGACCGCATTGTTCGTCTGTCAATCTGTTGGCGGCATTCTTTCCCGAAGGATCCGAGCCATTTCAGGCTACAGCTATCGTAAATATTTGATGGATATCAATCATTCACACGACAAACTCAGGAATACACCCCCAAATCGAATCGGAGATACTGTACCGCTCCCAGAATATCGGCGCGTGTATCTGCAGCTGACATCCTAAATTATGACAGGATACCGCCTGTCGGAAACATTACCGCGGATTCGTAGTAATTTGTAAAATTAGAGCGATAATAGCCGATGATATTTCGCGGGTCGTTACACCACGCGAATGTAATCCCAAAAACTAGGCTATTAAAGTTGAGAATGGGGTACGTAACTGGTGTAACGTTTTCCGTCAGATTCGTTTATCGCTCGAATTAATTCTCGACCTCGGTTCGCTTTCGAGATTAATTTTCGAGCTGTTTAGCGCACTGCCTGCTGTCTATCTAGCAATTTCGTTCGTTTGAAGAGAGAAGGGGTTTTAGTAAGCAGATTTGTGAAGCCCCGCTCGCCGCTTGAAACGTATTTTGCGAAATATTTGTACCTATTACTTTACAAAATGCAAGCGAGGAGGATCGCTTTAATAAAATGCAATGTAAGGAACGTTATCGTTCTGTGTATCCAACGATGGTTTGTTTTTGAAACAAGATCAAAGTAGTCCTGACGTGGGTAATTCTAAAATGTGGTCTTTCAAAATGTTTCTGTTTTCATTTTGTAGGTTGTTATATGGGTTTGTGTAAAATGTATTTTGTACTTGACATGCTTTCATCTGTGATTTAAATCTTGCTAAAGTTATGCAAAAACGTGCGTTAAGTTAAACGAGGTACTTCTTGCAGATTACTAATTTAAATGTCAAGCAAATTTTGAGAGTTTTGTGTTTAGTGAGTGACCTTTCACCTTTGTACTTTACGTTTACTCGGACCCTTACATTACCTCGCATACGTCAATGACATGGAGCATGTAGTTGACCACTGTTCCGTCTATCAATATGCAGACGATACATGCCTTGTAGCGACACACAAAGACATAACAATAGCAGCTCAACAGCTGCAGCATGACTTTACCAGAGTATCTAAATGGGCACACGATGCTGGACTAGTGCTCAACGCTAAGAAAACCAAAATTATACATGTACACTCTAATCATGCAAAAAATATTAGTCCCTTTAAAATAATTGCACACAACCATTGTTGTCTCCATTTAAATGTGTCATGCTCATGTAAATGCGAGGCTATTGATCAAGTAACACATCACACCTATCTAGGATTAATATCTAGTAGATAATCGATTTAGCTGGAGCTTTCATGTAGACTCGGTCTGTGACAAATTACGAGCAATTCTGGCAAAATTTTATATATTGAAACCTAAAGTTCCGTTTTAAATACTACTGAATATGTACATTGCTTTAGCGGAATCTATAATATCATACGGACTCACCAGTTACGGGCGAACATTTAAAACATATATGGAACGAATTTATAAACTGCAAGTTAGATTACTAAAACTTATCGTACCGAGAAAAATTAAAGAAAAATATAAGGATTGCGTCATCGAATTATTTAAATACTGTAATATATTGCCGGTTCAAAATAAACTTCACATGGCACTCTTAATAGAACAATTTCACAATAAAAGCATTCAAATACCCTTAACTCACAAAATAATTACTAGAAATGTTACCAACAAAAAATTATTAGTACCACAGGTCAGAAACTATTATGGCAGGCGAACGGCAAAGTTCCTAATTCCCACAGTAACCAATAAAATTCCGCTTAAAATTAAAAAAGATATAACTTCAAAAAACTATAAACTAAAATACAAGAAATATTTTTACGACAACATAACAAACATCCTCACATAAAATTCAAACAACCTGTATCATAAACGTTTGCGTCGACTCGCAGAACCGGTTTCTTGATGAATCCTACTATCCGTGCGAGCTAACATGGCACCTGGGTTGAATGAGTGACATTTAAAGTACTAAGTGCGAAAAAGGAGATGTTTGATTTTGGGCTAACACTATGACAGATGACAGGTATACGCTAACACCGTTTAAAAAATAAAAAATATATAATTTTATTTGGTGTACATTGTGCTGCAACCTTTCTGAATTTTATTTTAGTATTTTAAATAATAACATTTATTTTGTGCTTAGTTGTTTCTCATAACATACTACGACGCTTTAAATGTGACAAAACAACATACATAGAAACAAAGTTGTAAAAAAAAATTACGTGCACACCTGAAAATCTATTTCTGCACATCCGCCATTTCAGTTAAACTTGTGCCGTATAATGTAATAGTGATGCTAACGCTACTGTTAAGACGAGAGTGGGGCGCCGCGCGGGGTCGCGGGGAGAGTTTTGTTTTCGAGCCAGGTGCCATGTTATCTCGCACGGGTAGTACAATGAGCGAATTGACCGTATGAATAGATGTTTACCGCTTAATAATTGGTGTACAATACCTTACTCGTGTTACCTGTTAAACATAGACGTATTATTGATAAAAGTAGAATTGTGTTTTTAAAAATAAATAAAACGAATGTGAGCACCAGCACAAACCATTTTTGGTTTATTGGTGCAAAATAAAATGAAAAATGTACAACTACCTGAAAATACAATAAAAAAAAAAAAAAGAAAATACTTATAAGTATTAAAATAGCAAAAGGTCACTAATTAATTTCGTAAGATGACGATGTCCTCTTTATTTGATTGCATTTGTTTTGATTTTTGTCACTTCAGTGGCACCAAGTCGCTCAACCTGGGATCCTAATAAAATATAGCTCTAATAGAACTTATACAGCGGACTTACGTGAGCAGCTGCGTGGTATCCTTCTCAATCTTGAACAGTTTCCTGGCGGTGTAGTCACTGAACTTGTGGATGGCTCTCGTGATGTCCTGCTTCCTGTCTATGTCCGCCTGGTCGGCGCTCTGCCACGACTCGATGTACACCAGCGATACCCGGGTGTTCAGGGTGCGGAAGTACTGGAAATGGAGACCAGGGTTAGTGATGAGTTTCGTTAGGCCTGTTGGATTGGTTGGGGGTATTGGTCAATGTAAAATACCACGCCACAAGCTCTGAAGTGTTAAAACCAATACTAGGGACGTGAAACGTGGTCTATTATGGAGTTGGAGATCATGTGGATCTGTTAAAGTACTTATAACAAGTATATTAAGCTTGCAATTAAACATAAAATCAAAAAACTTGTTAATTCTCATAGTTTCATCTGGCGAAATGACATAATTATCGAAGTTCAAAAAATCTTTAAAATCTGATCTAGGAACCTATATCTATTGTATATAATATGATCTATTGTAAAAGTCAAAAGTAAAGTAAAATGGAGGTATTTTTTAATTGCGACGGATTAGAATGATAAAGATTTGATGGTGATGATTTGTGAATGGGTGTTCACAAAAATAAAGAGAATTACTCCTCTGGTAAAGTTGCTAATGCTAATTTGAATCTACATAATTTAATTTTGTTATTTGTAAAACTTTCTCGTACCTAGCAACAGTTTTCACACTCATTATAAAAAAAAAAACTAATTCGCCAAACTCACAAATTATATGAAATAGAAAACTAACCAAACTTACCCGCCACACAAAAAGTTCTTAATAAATACCAACTTTACAAAACAAAAAAATCTCGCTCTGTTCCACGAACAGGCCTCTTTCCACGAAACTAACGCTCGATGCATGGGACAACTTCGTTAAGCACAAAATTGGCCGTTCGGCTCTATTTTAAAGCCGGAACACGCTATTATAAGCTGGCAAAACGTTTTGATTAACTCAAAAATTGAATTTTGGACAGACATTACTTATTTTGAAGGTAGCGAAGTTTTAATGAGATTATAAGTTACGGCAGCCGCTGAATATGATTGAAACTTTTTGAGTTTTACGCAACGTTTTTCGGATATCATCTCGGTTTTACAGTGTGAATATAATTCTTGTTACAGAGTTAGCGAAGTTCGCGTCGAGGAGTTTTTTATTCGGGGTTTCTTTATGTGGCCCCGCTTTTGTGGAATGGTTTGTCCTACTTATGATTAATATTGCCTTTTTAGCAGCGTCTGGGTAATGCAGATAATATACTGGCGACATTTTCTTCAGGATACACGTTTTGTAAAGGGCTGTAATTATTTTGTCAGTTAGTAGCTTTTGCTTGTTGTCTGTGTGATGACGGGTTGTCTAATTATTATCAGTTGACACAGAAATTACCATCTTTTTACAAAATAACAATCTTTTACATATTCAAGGAATCAGATTTTTTCATTAAATATTACCTTACAGTAATAAGCACTCGTATAATTTGTATTTAATTTAAATGAGGAGATAAAATATTTATTATGTTTTTGATATCAAGATTTAGAGTAATTTCTAAGAGAATGATTGAAAGCAAGATATTTTGGTATTTAAATATGAATAAGTATAATTATGGTACATAATTATACAAGTGTCGTTAATTACGTGACTAAAATTTTGCGCGCTTCCGTATTGTACCAAGGCCAAATACGGGAGTTGCACGTGCCCAGATTGTGTCGTACACAATTTCAAATGCATGGAAGGCGTAAATACTAACTTTTAGTTGCGTAATTTCGGTAAATACGAAAAAAAAGTGCACAATACTTTTTGTCGACAAAAAAAGTAAGTCCCGCAAGTAGACACTGCTCTTAAAAGTTATTTGAATTTTTCACGATAAGCCCTTTTATTCACATATTAATGTAACAATTGTGTCTAATGTTTAGATAAAGAAAATGAGTAAGTGTTACTTCAAGTTAATCTCTTTTTTTTGGCTGTGACAGACAAATGCAAAAAAAATCCCATAGTGCTTAAGTTTTTAATTCAAACACAATTCTTAGAAAACTCTAAAACTGGCCCCACAAAATAATACATCACCATCACAAAAAAACTCTTTTCCTAAAAACAAGGATCTAATCGTGAAGTGTTGGCCGTCTGGTCTCCCGGAATACTGGAACGCTCATCATAATTTATTTTACCCTTCTTTGACATGTGTCATGTGTCTTCATGACATGTGTCGAGCCGCGCAAACCCACAGACCCGCGCCTTTTATTGTTTTGTACTGTAATTAGGTTTTCTATCCTCGAAAGTTTATTATAAGGACAATGTTTTTTTTTATTTTTTTTATTTGGACTTGGTTTGGACTCATTTCGGTCTAGTTGTAAAAATAAACCATGGGCAGGCATGATTACTTGATGCTCGTAAAATGGTGGTTACTTTTTAAGTGTAGCGACCCGCCCTGACTTTGTCATGGTGTTACAAAGCTTTAAGCTTTAAAATATTATCTTCTTTAATACGGTATTTGACACTATAAACCGATAAATCGACATAATTTTTATAAAACCTATCTTTTTATCAGTCCTAAGCATCGGATTTGTTTTTATTTTACTGTAAAATTGGATTTTTAATTGCTTTGAAATCAATAAATAGTTAGTCAATAGGGTTGCTAGCTTGTGACGTCACAAGGTGATATTGCCATACAAAATCTATAGGAGAATCACGTTTTGACAGTTCATAAAAAGTACGTCAATTGATGATGGTGTCAAATACCGGATTATATACTTTCCTCGTGGCCTTATTGACGCTGGACTTTGTTTTATAACATGAATGTAAGGACTGTTATAAAACGAAACATGTTGCTGCTGTAAGATGCAGCATTTTTGGGAGTATTGTGCTTAAGTGATAATAACGTTTCTTTTAGGTTAACACAGATTATAACTTAAACACCCTAAATGCTAAAATAGAATAGAATAAAATAGAATATTCTTTATTGTACACCAATAGGACAAAAACAGTAAAGGACAACATAAACAAATATGCAAGAGTACAATAGTAAATCTCCTAATTAAATATCGGGTGGAAAAAATCCAAGGGCAAAGCGGACACTGTTGAAGATATTTTATTTATAATATTTAAATCGTTCGATTCCCAGTTTAAGTAAGTTTATCGAGAAATCTGTGAATGCAGTATTGGAATAATAAGGAAATGTGTCTAATCCTTGTCCTTTTTGTAAAATAATGTAACTCAACGGTGTATAGCAGTTTCCATTTAGTGCCCACTGTTCTTTTTCCACTCTGTAAATCTGTAGAACAAAAAATCTGTAATCCAACTTAACGATTTAAAGTAGTTTCCATTTACACCCTGCACCTATATCTCTAAATCTAAAAAATCAACTCACCAGATCAGCAATATTAGCCACTTGTATAGCATCATGGACGACTTCAGACCGGGTGCTGCCGTTCCTCCTGTCAAACATCGCCTTGTCTATGACGAGCGCCGTCTCTATGTACTTTGTGGTCTCTCTGACGTCACGCCTGCGTCTGTTGAGCGCGCGGAGCCCCGCGTCCTGCCACCAACGCCATGCTCGCTCTTCTTTTGTTCTCGTTGTTGAGGCCCTGGGGAAAAAAGGTGGTGTTAGTTATTATCTGACGTCTATTAATGTCTATCCGTACTAATCCATACTTCCATACTAACATTATAAATAGGAAAGTGTGTCTGTATTTCTGTATGTTTGTCTTTCTTTCACGGCAAAACGGAGTGACGAATTGACGTGATTTTTTAAGTGGAGATAGTTGAACGGATGGAGAGTAACATAGGCTACTTTTTGTCTTTTTCTGAAGCGAGCGAAGCCGCGGGCAGAAGCTAGTCTATACATATAATAAAATCGTAGGAAAGTCAAAACTGTACATTGAATATTTTTTTAAAAGAATAATTGGGGCGTGATCTACAATCGATACCGAAGCCAAAAATATAGTTTTTAGAATTTTTGTCTGTTTGTCTGTTTGTCTGTTTGTCTGTTTGTCTGTATGTATGTCCGGGATAAACTCAAAAAGTACTGCATGGATTTCGTTCAAATTTTGCAGGGATATTACTAAGAGGTCGGGTCAAAACATAGGCTACATATTATCACGCTATCACCTACAGGGAAGGAGCTGGATGGAGCCTTCACGCTGACGACGTCGCGGGCAGCAACTATCTTCGGAAGTACTCAACGGATTTCAATGTTTTTTTTTTGTTGTATAGGTATTAGGTCTGGGCGACATATAAGCTTTAATTTATCCTTGAATCTTGAACCCCTGTTGCAGGACCGCAACAGACCAGCTGAACTATAAGAGATACAAAAATGGTATCAAAGCAAAAATTGCTTTACGTGATAAGCAATTTCTGTTAAGAGAATAAATTTAAAGATCTGGAACACTTAAGGTGGAACTCCATGAGCCCAGCTAAACTATAACATATATAAGTATGGCGTCTTAGCAGGACTTGTTCAGCTTGATGAGCACTCTCTGTTGACGTATAAAAATTGAAGATCTGGAACACCTGTTGTGGACTTCCATGAGCCCAGCTACGTTCACTATACCTAACATATATAAGAATGACGTCTTAGCAAGAGTTGTTCAGCCTGATGAGCACTCTCTGTTGAATTGAAGATCTAGATTACCTAATGTGGATTTCCAAGCACCCGACTACACCATAACACATTAAATAAGAATGACGTCTTAGCAAAAGTTGTTCGGTCTGATCGGCATTATCTGGTTTATAATATCGAAGATTAGAAACAGCTGATGTGGAAATCAAAGCTATCACTGATTTCAATGTATAAAATAACTTAAGCTGGGAGTACCTCCACACGATGAAGGCGGCGAAACATGCATACAAACAGGGCGAACAGAGAATCTACTTTTTTTGAAATCGGTTAAACCCGTTAGTGTTATATTCCCCAGAATGTAACGAACACTTTATTGAAAATCGCATCAAAATCGGCTCAGCCAAACACCCATACAAACAAGTCGAACAGAGAAACTACTTTTTTTGAAGTCGGTCATCGATCATTTCTTCATCAATTTCATGTTTTTAGAACTGAATAAACATTGCCTGTTAATACTTTTGTTCGGTATTTATCTGTGTGATTATGAATTAGTAAGTAATATAAATGTTCTGTTGTTGTATACCTAATTATGATGATGATATTTAAATGGTGATGTAAAACTAGCTGTTTTTTAGGGTTCCGTACCTCAAAAGGTAAAAACGGAACCCTTATGGTATCACTTTGTTGTCCGTCCACCCGTCCGTCCGTCTGTCAAGACCCTTTTTCTCAGAAACGCGTCGAGATATAAAGCTGAAATTAATATCACATACTTAGGTTTACTACCTCTTAAAGCCGTGAAAAAATCAAGTTTCTAAATCAACGCAATAAAAAGATATGGCGGTTTATATTGCATATTTAGACATTTTCAAGGGAATCAAAACTCAAAACCCATAGGGTACTTCCCATTGACCTAGAATCATGAAATTTGGCAAGGAGCAAGATCATGTAGCACAGCGTCCGACCTTCCGTTCGTCCGTCTGTACAGACTCTTTTTCTCAGAAACGCGTCGATGGCTAATAGGAAAGCAGTGGAGGCCGTGAACAGACCCGCGGCAGGAATGAACACTTTGATGGGTGGTGTTACAGTTCTGTTCAGTGGCGATTTCCGGCAGACACTCCCTGTGGTGAAGCGGGGGTCTAGGGCTGACGAAGTGAATGCTTCGTTGACACGATCTTCGTTGTGGTCACAAATTCATAGGCTGCGCTTGACCATCAATATGCGAGCTCAGCTCGGTGGCAATCCACGTGCTCAAGAATTCTCAGATGTCTTTCTAAGTCTCTGCGAAGGCACTCTACCAGAGGAAAGAGGTGAACAGGTGGTGCTCCCAGAGTCTCTCGGTAGAGTGGTGGCCTCCTTAGAAGAACTCATTTGTTGTGTGTATGGGGGCGGGCATCAGTCGAATACCAAACCAACAGAATTCTTGGGTGTGCCAGCGAGCCATTTTAACACCCAAAAATGATCAAGCTGCAGCCATCAACGAAAGCATTCTCTCAGAAATTGAGGGAAACAAAGTAGTTTATACGAGTACGTCCATAAACACTGTAGTCGATCAAGATGACGCCACACATTATCCCATAGAACTCCTAAACTCCCTTACAGCAAGTGGTCTTCCAGCGCACACCATCAAGCTGAAGGATCATGTCTCGATCATGCTTCTTCGGAACCTGTCCCCTCCGAAGCTGTTTGACGGGACCCGGCTCAAAGTCATCTCACTGCAAAGGAATAGGTATAATTGAAGCGGATATTCCGACGGGTTGTGGCGTCGGCGATGCAGTGTTTATACCACGTATTCCTCTTATACCGCACAACCACCCCTTCCAATTCAAGCGCGTGCAGTTCCCTGTGAATGTGTGCTTCGCCATGACTATCATGATATACAAGTCGCAGGGGCAGATGCTGAAGGCTACGGTTGTCGACCTCAGGACGAGCTGCTTCTAACACGGGCAGCGTACGTCGCTTGCTCCCGCGTCTCGAGTCCTGATTCTCTATATATTTTGGCTGCAGAGAGCAAAACTAGAAACGTAATTTACAGAGAAGTTTTGTAACAATTCACAATCGTTAATATTTTTTAATATCGTGGTATGTAGAAAAAATTGGTCAAGTGCGTGTCAGACCACGCATAGAATAGGGTTCCATAACGGTAACACATCGCATTAACAATTTAACAACGATTTCATCTGAGCCGTTATGCTTTCTTTTAAGGTTCAATCCCAGGACTAGCATCATGATTTTTTTTTCGAACCAGCCGTTTAACTTCGAGATAGAGGGGAAACTATTTTGAAGAAAAAAATCGCTTGAACGTTAAATATCTTTTGTTGTTTGTTTGTCTGTATGGTTGTCCAGGCTAATCTCTAAAAAGGCTGCATGGATTTGCTTAAAATTTTGCATGAATATTACTAAGAGGTCAGGTCAACATAATTATAAGCTACATATACAATGTGTAACTGAATTAATGCACATTATGAAAATAGTTTGTTCAGAATCGTTTACTGAATCGATTTTTGTTATTTTTAATATAGGTAATATTTTATCCAAATAATAATTAAAACTTTGTAAACTGCTGTCACACTTCCGCTGTACAGTCAACACAAACTAAAATGGATGAAATACCTACTACGCTAGACCCTTATGCAAGTGCGACTGTGTGCATGCGTAGATTTGTAATGTGACTATAATTTTCTCCGACAATCTGTACAACTAATTTATAAAAAAACAGTGTTTTGAACATGATAATGAAAATTCAGTGTATGTATTATAATAATAACATAATATTCTAATTGGGTGTCTGGTGGTGTGCGTTTATTCCGGGACATGTTGTATATTATAACGATATCACCTACGGGGGCAAAGCTGAAACCTTCACGCAGACGACGTCGCGGGCAGCAGCTAGTATGTTATAAATGCGAAAGTAACTCTGCCTGTCTGTCTCTTCTTCACGCCTAAAACACTGAACCGAATTGAATGAAATTTGATACAAATATAGTCCGGGACCCGAGAAAGGACATAGGATAGTTTTCATCCCGGAAATTCCCCGGAAACTATAATCAACGCGGACGAAGTCGTGAGCAGAAGCTAGTAGATAATAATTAGACTAATATGTCTTCTCATACAGAGAATTGACCTGCGATGGCCATGGCTTTAAGGTAAACTGGTAAACTATTCGTAATTTTTCAGCCTTTGTCAAATTACGTTCATAGAATAATATTGTATATCGAAACCAGTGTTTAACGTGGAGTAACTGGGTAACACGATACCTCTTGGTTTCTGACTACCCGTAGACAAATGACAACCGAGACTTACGGCGATAAACATATTATTATTATGAAGTACCAGCAGTTCCTCGCGGTTTCACCCACGTTAAATTAGGTTTTTGGGTAACCAAAAACTTGCTTCGCTCCTGTGGGACTTAGCATGGTATTATATAGCCTATGTTACTCGTGGAAAATGTAGCTTTCGAATGGTTAAAGAATTTTTGAAATCGGTTCAGTAGTTTTTGAGCCTATTCATTACAATCAAACAAACAAACATACAAAGTTTTCCTCTTTATAATATCAGAAATCGAACAATATGTACTCGTCCAATTTTGAACAGCTTTTCTTTCTTTACTGGACTATCTAAAATATACTGTGTATAAATTATAGCCTTTCATTATCTTTACAATCAAAGATCATAGCTCCCGTTTCCTTATCGATGGCAGTGACGTTAAAAACTATTGCAAAGTAAAAACGTAAACCCTTTCTCGTGCCTATGAAGTATGAAGCCCTTTAACCACCGGACCAACGCGACATATAATAAATTTTTATTTAAACTTTACATACCTACTACGATTATCCACAGATAATAACAAGTCACAGATGATATAAAGTGCGTATCCTCAAAAATAGGTTTTAAGGCTGTCGGGCGGGGGAGTTTTATCCCCCCTTCAACGGGGGGGAGTGCTTAATCAAGTTTATCAGTCCCTTCACGCCCCTATTATTGGAAACTAGGGAAATTTCCCCGACCCGCCCGGGTAGATTGCTTCCGGATCTCCGATTGGAGTATTGTAAATAGAGAATGTTTTCTGCAGGGACGATGTATGATGATGTATGTTTTTTTGGACGGATGTTTTTTGTACGGGGAATGTCGGAGGGTGTTTGTTATGTGTCGTGTTAAGCGAAGATAATTTTAAGAAGTTTAGTTCGCTAGTAAAAAAAATAGCTTAACACATCTGTTTTACCTAAGGCTGCCCAGGTATATGCCGAAAAAAATAGAAAAATATTGATATAACTCGTATACCTGTAATTATACTCTCAAACAGGAAAACTAGAATGCTGCTTTGCAGCAAATTTAAATTATAGTGGTAATACTGGTAATACTTCGCAAGATGAGCTCTTTGATAATTTAGTTATTTACACTTTATGCACAACGGTAACCAGGCGGACTTAAGGCTGTTCAGCATGTCTGTAATTAATTTTTTTGCATTGCTTTCAGTTGAATAAATCTAGGGAGGACCGGAGGACGAAGGGTAAAATAGACGTAAGCTTAGAAGATTTGTCACTAGCAAATCATATATTGTGCTACCTACCAGGGAAAAGGAGGAGACACGGCAACTTTACTGGTTATAATATCAACCACCAGGCATGGCAATAAATTATAAAACAAACTTAGTTTGGGAACAGATGATCCCAAACTGATTGATTTGATGGCCGTGTGTGAGTTGTTCAATGATATTTATTTTAATAATTAATACGGCATCCAAATATAATGTTTATGTATATAAAATGTATAAAGAATAGAATCAAAATAATAATGATAATGGCAAATATTATATTCCACGACATTTCTTTTCATTAAAACGAGCGACGAAAAAACTTTTTTCCCATTGAAATTGAAACTCCATTCCAAAGGAGGCGCTCATTGTAACAAATTCTTGAAAATCGAACACAAAACCTTCACATAATTAATTAAAACTTCAAAATGTTCGTTCATTCCGTTCGTTCGTTCATTATCTTACTGAAATCAAATCATTCGGTAAGCGACACTTTTTGAATGTCAATGCTATCATTAAAATATTGCCGAAACATCAAAGTGAGTGAGCGAATGAATGGGGATGGAGGGGAATCTTTGAGGAAATTGGTTTTGTCATTAATATAGGAATTCAGGTACTTTGTCGATAAGCTACTTTATTTCGCTATCATTAAAAGGTAAACTGGCATAATTATTATTAAGATATCAGTCTGTAATACGTATAAGAGGCCTCTTTTTTAAATAAAGGAGAGAGGACAATTTATATTTCGTTATGTTTTTATGTTATAAATTTATGTTATATTTTTTTTATTTGTGTTATTTTTCTTTCCTGTGTGTGACCAAAATAAATGTTTTTCTTTCTTTCTTAACTATGAGAAAAAGACGTTTTTTTTTGTATACTGAAAGTAATTTGTAAAACTATCAGCTGGATAAGAAAAAATCTTTTTGCGTTCCTCCGGGTATTTATTTTAAGTATAAAACCGAACATTATTTGTGTAAGTTTTTCCATACATTAATTATTTTTGTAAAGGTTATTCTATGCGCCAAACATGTTTCATTATTCAGCGAAAACAGGTCATTGTATAAACAAAGTTTAAAATTAATTAGTTTTAATCATGTAAATGAATTTGTTGTAACACATTTATTTTAAAACTTTGCCCGCGGCTTCGCTCGCGTTAGAAAGAGACAAAATATAGCCTATGTTACTCTCCGTCCTTTCAACTATCTCCACTTAAAAAAACACGTCAATTCGTCGTTTCGTTTTGCTGTTAAAGAAACACAAACATACAGACAGACAGACAGACAGACAAACAGACAGACAAACACACTTTCCCATTTATAATATTAGTAAGTAAAGTAAGTATGGATAGTACGTACGGAGTTTCTTGCCCATTTTTCTCCATATAAAACAACCTTTTGGAATGGGCGACTAGAATGAACTATTTTTAATTGTAATTGCCGTTCCAAAGTACTTCCATGGTCTAATGGAAATAAACAAATTGACTTTGACTTTAAAATAAACAAAATCATTACAAAAACTGGGAGATATATTACTGTGCACAAAATCTGCTGTTTAGTCTATTAGTCTCCTGCAAATTTGGGCCCATAAAAGAAGACATCAAAATAATCCAAATCTCTTATTTACGATCCGATCGAGGACACAGTATTGTGTATATATTCACTTACTCTCAATAAATGATTCAAGTGAACCCAATTTGCAGCGACTGGTGAAAGACTCGTAAAATTGTGTCTCAGGGAATACACATTATATTAAAGCCTTCATGGGATACACATTATATTAAACTACGGTAATTTAAAAATTTTAAATGTTTTTGATAGGAACTGGGCGTGTCTCCTTTCGTTGAGAAAAAGTCATGGTTTGTATTAGTATGTGACAGATTTATTTTTCCGTTGCCAAAATTGTCTAAATTCAATGAAAATATTACCTCACCAATATTAAACTCTAAATAATGGTTAATTTCATATTTTCTTCCTAAACACTCCTGACGTTTCCCGATAGTTAGTTATTATCTGCGTAAAAACCATCAAAACTGCCGAATCGATTTTTTCTAATTTTGTGTCCTAATCCGTACTTCCGTATTTTTTTAATATTATAAATGCGAAAGTAACTCTGTCTGTCTGTCTCTTCTTCACGCCTAAACCCCTGAATGGATTTGAATGAAATTTGGTACAGATATAGTCTGGGACCCGAGAAAGGACATAGGATAGGTTTCATCTCGGATATCCCCCGGGAATGGGAACTATTCCACGCGGACGAAGTCGCGGGCAAAAGCTAGTCCTAAATATAAAATAAATCTAGTGCATAATTTTATACACCAAAAAGTTTAACCACTATCAGTCTACTCTACAGGTAACGTGTCATCAAAATGCGTGACGTAGGTGCCAATAATTAAATCAAATTAACAAACTGTTCGACTGTGGTAACAAATCGTGTGCTCTCCATATGAATGAGTGTGAGGGCGCCATTTTGGATTCGCTGTATGTCAACAAATGGTCATGGTAAATTAAATAGGTTGAAAGTTGTGGTGGCAGGCATTTAATAGTTTATTGAAATATGGACTCTGTTTCTACCCAACTAAGGCGAAGCCGAAAGGAAGGTGTTTTAACAATCTAGTGGCTGAATACTCATACTGTTGCTGTCTTTGACCGCGTATGTACGTTTGTTTGAAGCTTAAGACGATAACGCGATAAACAAGAAGTTTTCCCTGGGGGAAATATTAAGAATTCAAAGAGTAGAATATTTTTTAACAAGTGATTAAAAGTTTACAAAATGCGGAGTTAATTCTTCTATTCTCTTTTGTATTTTTTTTGTAACCTGACTTGGAGATGTTTTTATAAAGAGTAAAAATGATCGTTTTGGCGTAGTCAAAATTTTCATTTTTATTTAATTCTCTGCAGTTATTGCTTCGATTATTTACTTAGATTAAACGAATTATATGTTGATTGACACTCTTTCTCCCAGCTGAATTGGTACCTAGCTAAATAATTAATACTCAACTTCAATCTTTTTATATTAAACGATTGAAAATTCTACCCTTTTTTAATCAAAACAACCAACATCCAAAACCACAGTTAAACATACACGAAATATTCCACGAAAAATATGGAGAACTGCATAACAAAGTATTCTCCATTGTCGGCCAAGTTTAAATTATTTCTCAAACAAATTCAAATAGAATTCAAGTAAAGGAAACTCGCTGCATGTAGAGCGAGGAAAAAAACTTGCCCGCCAACTTGGCAAGCTGAATTATTCACTTTTCACTTGGCCTTGGCTTGCGGACAAACCTATGATTAATAGTTTAATCTTTTTCCTTTAAAACTCGGAATTAACTTTCTAAGCTGCAAGTGCTAAGTTAAAAAAAAAACTTAAAATTTTTGTGGTCTTAAAAATTTTGCTCAGTTTTCCAAACAAACTTTGAGTTAACTAACCAGCTTTTGCATGCGACTTTGGCCTCATAACTTTCGGATTAAAAACTAGATTTGTTTAACAATCAAAGTCTGATTCTATAACTAAAGTTGCGCATTAAAAGTACCTCTCTACCCTTTTCCCAACTATGTTAGGGTCGGCTTCCAGCCTAACCGGATTCAGCTGGATAACAGTGTTTTACGTGAAGCGACTGCCTATCAGACCTCCACAACCCAGTAACTGGACGATACGATACATTTTGGTTGAGCTGGTCAGACTTTCTGGCTTCTGACTACCCGTAACGACTGTCAAAGTTCTACGAATGACAACCGGGACCAACGGCTTTACGTGCTTTCCGAGGCACGGGATGTTAGTGATGTCCAAGATAGAAAGTACTTATGAATTGAAAAACTTGGTACTTGTCCGGATTCAAACCCAGAACCTCTTACACGAGAGGCGGGCGCTCTATCCACCAGGCCAGCGGTTCCCGAATTCTTTTGGCTTGGGAACACGGAAATGAATAATAAATTACGTCAATTTAATATTATCAGAAGTGAGACGATGTACAATATGGAAATCTGGAATTTTCGCGGAGCCCCTGAGGGCCTTTCACGGAACCTCAGGGTTCCATGGAACATCATTTGGGAACCGCTGCACTAGGCCATTACGATACTAAAAAGTACCCTATGTCCTTCCAAAATCAGTTCAGTGGTTTAGGGACTATGCACATTTTTACACTTCCATTCAACGTATGTCCATTGAAGAAAACGTTTTTGTATAAAGACGTCGTACGCGTCCGTTCAGTTTTTGTACAAAATCGTGAATATATCTGAATAAATATGCGTAGATCCTTAGACGTGAAGACAAATGACTCATAGTGTAACTTTCTCATTTAAAACTACCTATGTTGTCTGCATAACTACTTTTCAAACGTCTGTTAACACGTAATGTCGGACCACTATTTCACACGTAGGTAACTATAAATTTTATTGCCTATCTGACCCCCAGTTTCTGTGTAAAACGTTACTACAGGGTAAGACTGCTTTCGGGCTATGACAGCCAGGATCAGCAGGTTTATGTGCTTTCGGAAGCATTTAGAGATATCGGAACGAAATAGATGGTTGTATTTATTGATATACAGTGGCAATCGTAGCTTAACCACGAAGCTGTCTCACCCAGGTTTCCTTTCGGGCCTGTTTGTCTAGAGGATAGTGACCCTGACTGCTAAGCCGGAGGTCGTCGTGGCCATAACGACGCAGACCTTTTAGTCTCTCAAAAATAATTACTTAATTATGAAGTCATAATTATAATCCGAAGGCGTCAGCGTAGTGTGCTACGCTGACGACACGCTAGTCCTAGCGCAGGGAGGGTCGTTCCAGGCGGCGGCCGACTTGATGTCGAGTGGTGTTGCGACAGTCGTGGATAGGATCCGGCAACTGGGACTTGAGGTGGCCCTGCACAAGTCCGAGGCCATGTGTTTTCATGGCCCTCGGCACCGGCCACCTCCGGGGTCTCAGATAACGGTAGGAGGGGTTCACATCGGTGTCGAGTCGACGATAAAGTACCTGGGACTTGTCCTCGACAACCGATGGAACTTTACGGAGCACTTCCGACGTTTGGGCCCCAAACTGGCGAAGGCCGGAGCTGCCCTCAAGCGGCTCCTGCCCAATCTCGGTGGCCCAAACGCCTCCTGCCGGAGGCTCTACACGGGGATCGTGCGGTCCATGGCCCTCTACGGCGCTCCGGTGTGGGCGCCCAATCTAGCCGCGGCTCCGGCCCGACTTCTGAGGGCGTCCCAGAGGGTCATGGCCATTCGCATGGTGCGGGGATACCGCACGGTCTCCTGTGAGGCGGCATGCCTCCTTGCCGGCGTTCCGCCGTGGGATCTGGAGGCAACAGTCCTTGCACACACGTACAAGTGGCGCGTGGAAGTGCAACGCCGGGGTGAAGTCCCGATGCCGCGGGTTATCGCGGCACGGCTCACGGAGCTCCGGCGAGATCTCATGGCGGAATGGAGACAACGACTGTCGCAACCTAGTGCTGGGCACGACGTTATAGCGGCGGTAAGACCCCTCTTTGAGGAGTGGCTGGAGAGGCGTCATGGCACTCTCACGTTTCGCTTGACGCAGGTCCTCACCGGACATGGTCAGTTCGGGAGGTTCCTGTGTCGGATTCGGGCGGAAGCGACGCCTGGGTGTCACCACTGCAGTAACGGTCGCCTGGAGGACACGGTCGAGCACACGGTGGAGGTGTGCCGCGCATGGGCGGACCATCGACGTGTCCTCGTAGAGGCGATCGGCGGCGGTGACCTCTCGCGCCCGGCGCTGGTTCAGGCCATGCTTCGGGGCGAGACGGAATGGGATGCCGTCGCCTCCTTCTGCGAAGCAGTTATGCTAGTGAAGGAAGCGGCGGCGCGCGAGAGGCAACGACGAGCCTCTCGCCCCGGACTAAGACCCAGGCGAAGACGTCGAGAGTCGCAAGACGACTACCGGCCACCGTAGGCGCGGTTCTGCGGATGGCGAGCTATGGGTAGCTCGCCGCCCGGCTAGGACCAGGACCGCGTAGACGGCGCGTTTTGTTCCACGCGCGCCTCAAAGAGAAGGAGTCAGCACAGGAAGGGGCCCAACAGGGCCAACGCCTGCCGGGGTTGCGGAATGTTTATAGTGGTTACCGTGACCCTGGAACATAAAGGGCAATCGAAGGAACATGAGTGGGTTTAAGTCAGTAAGAGTCTGACACGCCCTCCCGTCGCACCCAGGACGGGAGCAGTCATTGGATGATTTCCCACTCACCAAAAAAAAAAAAAAAAGTCATAATTATAATTATAACACCTTCTAAAGACTTTAATGCTACGCTAAGCAAACAGATTACGAACCACATAAATTTTTAGTGGAAATAACCTCTTAACCTCGAAAGTTAATCGCTTTGTTAACGTAAGGATACCCATGGGACACTTTAGTGGGATTGTCCACAGCCATAAATTGTTTATTAAGATTTAAATAATGTTGTAATCATTGCAAGATGTAGGAAGTCTAAAATATCTATATAAGCGCTTACCGGCGCTGGACAGCGCTGGTCCGTTCTACACAAAGGAAGCAGGTTGAAGCAGACTAAGCAAAATGTCGGAATGATTAAATCATTTCGACATTTGCTTGCAGTTGTTTTTTAATTTAAAATGGCAGCGCCCAGCGCTTAAGCTTGTCGGAACTTGTCGGCACCTATTTTTCGGCGCGGGTTACCAGCGCTGTCAAGCGCCGGTAAGCGCTTATAAGTTTCCAGCTTTCTTTCTGTATACGGCCTTATATTATAAAGCTGAAAAGCTTTTTTGTTTGTGTGCGTTGATGTCAAGATAGTTCCTGTCGGTCCATTAGTATGGACCGAATTTCAAAATATATGTTTGTAGCAGTAACCAAAAACGAGGGAGGGAAACCGCAGGGGTCAGCTAGTATTTAGCATAAAAAGTCGCCAATTATTAACTAATCTAACTGGTCCTTTTATGACATTCAAATTTACTTGGTGGTTGTCAACAAAATCAATTTAGTGGTTGGATCTCGGATCAGATTATAATAGATATTTTGTAGCTAGAAAGCATTGGTATGCTATATCACTTAACATAATAGAAATAGTTTGACTTTGACTTCATAATAAACTTGACATACGCGCCTATGAAGCTGTAGGCAGTAGCTAGTTTTATAATATTATAATTTGTGTGGCCAGGTAATCCTAATTACAATTAGCCGCGTACCCACCTAGCGCACAGGCTCGCGCGGCAGGCTCGCGAGCCAAATGCCTCGGGGCCGAGCCGTGCTCGGTTGAGCAAACGCGCGCCCGAGGCAGGCCGAGGCACGTCCACACACCGAGGCATTTGGCTCGCGAGGCTGCCGCGCGAGCCTGTTCGCTAGGTGGGTACGCGGCTATTAATGTGTGTTTGAATATAAAAGTGTCCCCCTTTTGGTTCCGTGAAAGAACAATACAAAATACAAAAAATACAAAATAGCTTATTGCTTCTTAAATAAACAAAATCAAAAACAAAATCATTTAGTATTTGGAGCTCCCCTTTAGGCATTAACTAGTTTTCTTTAATCAATTCGAATCAATAATAACAATAATACATGCCTATTACTGTCCCACTGCAGAGCGAAAGCCTCTACTCATACAGAGAAGACACGAGCATTGATAACCACACTTGCTCAAGGCGGATTGGCGATTTTGAAATTGTATTCATTACTAGTCCAGATTTCCTCACGATGTTTTCCTTCACCGATGTCTGTGAGTTCCAAGATCAACTTAAGAATTTTAAGATTGAAGATTCGAACCTACAACGTTTTACATGTGAGGTGGGTGCCTTAAGGCCTACGCAGACCGGGACGGCATGGCAAGGGATTTTGCCGTGAGTCAGCGCACACTGGCCGCTTGTGGCATGCCGCGGCACGACAAAGCACGCCTCAGTGACTCTGTCTGCCCGATACACTTTTAGCCTTTAGTTGCGTTTGATCGAGTGTTGGTGGGCCTCGGTTTTAAAATGAGTCGCCGCCGGAGACCGTGGCATGCCGTTGCCTACCGCAGTATGCCACGGCATCCCGCCACGGGAGCCTGTGGCGCGTCTTTTAGTGCCGTGCGATAAAATCCCTTTCAGCAATTTATGTCGTATTTATATAACAGTACGGTTAAATGTCCATTAGTAAAAATTCAAATCCCTTGCCATGCTGTCCCGGTCTGCGTAGGCCCTTAACCATTAGAAACATTTTACAACAAATGGCATCAATAGGGTCAATAAATAGTTTGTAGCAATACGGTCTACACACACATAACTACACTATTACTACCCACTTCTACCTATCCTTATCAAAGTAGTCATAAAGTATATAAACACACTGCTTTTATTTTTCTTTCGAAAAGCAAAATGCTATTGTCACAGGTGTATATAGAAATAAAACTAAATTATATAAATTAAACATAATATGTACAAAACTTATAAATAATACTAAAATAAATATATACAAGTTATAAAAAGAAGTATAAGTACAAGTCATAAAGTCATTTACAAATGAACATCACAGCCACTGACCGTCCGGCCGAATGGCTCATAAACAAATGATTGGCTTACGAAGGTATCCCTGTTGACGGTCCAATAACTCGGCTTGACCCTCAGGGGCCAAGATGGCGTTAACACTCGAATAACTCAAATGTAATCAGGCAATTATTGCGTCAGTATTTTGGACGAGAATTTGAATACGGGAGAAGATTGGAAACCGTGTTGAGAAAAACTATTTTGTACTTTAATTGGAAAGCATTTTTAACTAGCTTCGTTCATGACTTCTTCTGCTAAAATCTATACTAATACTAGCTGCCTCCCACGGTTTTACACGCGTTAAAAATGTTACGGGTGAACAACCCTTATCCCTTAGGGGTATGAAAAATAGATAGTAGCCGATTCTCAGACCTACTCATATAAAATTTGGTAAAATTCGGTAAACCCGTTTCGGAGGAGTAAGGTAACATTGTGACTCGAGAATTTTATAAATAAGATTATTATGCTGAACATTTTGTTTGTTCAATTAGTTGAACGCGCTAATCTAACTAGTGGTCCGAATCGAAAAAATGTTTTTGTGTTGATCCATTATTATCGAAGGTTTTAGGCTATGTAACATCACGATACGACCTACAGGGGCCAAGCAGTACCAAAAAAAGCACTTAGTTTATAAGATTACTAGCTGTTACTCCCGTTTTCACCCGCGTTACGTTAGGTTTTTGGTTACTGCTTCGCTCCCGTGGGACATATCGTGATATTATATAGCCTATGTTACTCGCGGACAATGTAGCTTTCGAATGGTGAAAGAATTTTTAAAATCGGTCCAGTAGTTTTTAAGCCTATTCATTACAAACATACAAAGTTTTCCGCTTTATAATATCAGTGTAGATTAGAAAAGTAACGATTCTCCAACTGTTGTAATAGATTAAAATTTACATCGCATTTTATAACCTCGTGATCAGCGAAAATCCGTCTACAGAATACTATCTATATTCTTGGAGTTCAGAAGTCAGTTCATAGAGATACGGGCAACTATCTCCAACTTTCTGACTGACTGACTGACTCCTTGACAAGTTAAAAGTCCTTGTTACAAGTTTAATTGAAAGTTTGACTTTGACTTGCCAATGTAATACAATACGAAACAGGTGTAACTTTGCGTTAATAAATGACGGGCCTGTTGGTCTAGTGGTCAGTGACCCTGACTGCTAAGCCAGAGGTCGTGGGTTCGATTCCCACCCAGGACAAACTTTGTGTGATGAGCATAAATGTTTGTTCTGTGTCTGGGTGTTATTTATCTATATTATGTATGTATTTAAAAATTATATAAGTATGTATATCAGTTGTCTGATTACCATAACACAAGCTCTGCTTAGCTTGGGATCAGATGGCCGTGTGTAAGATGTCCCAGGATATTTATAAAAAAAAAAAAAAAAAAGTTAACTTAACACTTATCTATGACTTGCTTTCGTCCGAGTGGATGACGAAACTTCTACCTACTATTTTAGTAAGTATTTCCAAAAAAACCTTCCTAAGGCCGTATACAGAAAGAAAGCTGGAAACTTATAAGCGCTTACCGCTTGTCAGCGCTGGTAACTCGCGCAGGAAAATATATGAACACGCGCCGATAAGCACTGAACGGTGCCGACAAGTTCCGACAAGCTGCAACACGCGCTGGTCAGCGGTCATTTAAAATTAATAAACAACTGCAAGCAAATCATTTCGTCATTTTGCTTAGTTTGCTTCAACCTGCTTTCTTTGTGTAGAACGGACCAGCTCTTGCAAGCGCCGGTAAGCGCTTATAAAGGTTCCAGCTTTCTTTCTGTACACGGCCTTAGTGATTACCTATTCTTCGCAAAAAACACACTCTCTAAGTTTCAAGTCCCTAAAACCAGCGGTTTTGGTTATGCGTTGGTTTATTTTATTAGTCAGTCAGTTTACAATTTAGATAAATGTTAGTGTTCAGTTCTACTCAAAGTCGGTATATTTTTACTCAGATTCATCCTAATGAGCACTTATTGTCATAATTTTAATTGACATTCTTCATTACATGACATTTCAAACTTTCATATGTTGTCGCTACACATTTTAACGAATATTAGAGTTTGACATTTAATTGTTTAGAGATAGATATGTAATTATTCTGATGTCAGTGGAATTGATGATTTTAATGTTAGTCGATTTATTTGCTTAAAAGACTTGTGTCAGAGTTAAAGTTCGCTATTTTCTTAGGCTGTCAATACTGGTGGGGCGACACTTAGCCTGAATCGTTCACTATTTATTGGTGGATACAGCGTGAGCAACATCTCTTCAGTTATCATTGATAGTTGTTATTATGTTATGAGGTTATAATACCGTTAAACGTGTTTACTCAATTGTATGTAAAATATTTAATTAAATATTATATGGGCAGTTATTTAGTGTTCCTTTGCCAAGTTCTTACACATATTCTTAAGTTAAACGCCTTACGCCCGACAATAGGCATAATTTTTTTAACGGAGTAGTGACCACTGCGTAACTTATTACGGATAAAAATGTGAAATTTTATACGTTATGTGAGACAACATATTAAACGTTCATTCACATAACAACTTTGAGCAGCAATCCCAATTTTTTTTTTTGCATAACAAGGTTTCTGTAAGCGTTGACTTTAGAAACTTGTCCAATAATTAAACTTCCTAAATTAAGCGCAGTGAGCTATCTGGGTGTAATCCTCTGCCTTCCTGCTATAAATCGATTCGGTAAGTACTTGTTACAAGTTAATTCTTCGCGCTTTTCACTTAAGATTGGGTGCTCAAATTGTTCGAAACGGATTTCGGAGTCGGTTCATTTTGGAGATAATGTAATGTAAATGCCTCGTTGGTTCTGTGGTCGCTGACTTATGGTCTCTCTTACTTTGGCAATGTAAAGAGTTAGTAGAGATGAAGACGAAGTAAATCTCACTCCGAGAGTGCATCAACGCGCTGAAGAGAGTTCAACGATTTCTCTTAAGTGTCTCAAGCAAATACTAGTAGCCATATGACCATGTTATGTTAAAGTACTTTATAGAAATAGGGATTGTTGGAAGATAACTCAACTTTGAGCCACTACAACTACTGTACTGTTATTGATATTTTGTATGTGTATTTTTTTTGTGCAATAAAGAACAACGATTACTGGACTCCATTTAGTCTATAACAGTTTTGAATTTATACTTAATATAAATGATGTAATGTTATTGCAATAAGTGATTTAGTCGTATACATATGCATTTAACTAATTACACTCTTCCTTGGTTTTTTTTATATTATGCCTTATATAAGAGTTCAAATAAACGTGATTTGTCATTTTCATTGATATATTCTTACGTAAGGCCGTATACAGAAAGAAAGCTGGAAACTTATAAGCGCTTACCGGCGCTTGACAGCGCTGGTAATCCGCGCAGGAAAATATATGAACACGCGCCGCTAAGCACTGAACGGTGCCGACAAGTTCCGACAAGCTTCAACACGCGCTGGTCAGCGCTGGGCGCTGTCATTTAAAATAAATAAACAACTGCAACAAGCAAATCATTCCGACATTTTGCTTAGTCTGCTTCAACCTGCTTTCTTTGTGTAGAACGGACCAGCGCTGACAAACGCCGGTAAGCGCTTATAAGTTTCCAGCTTTCTTTCTGTATACGGCCTTAGGCTTACGCCCGACAATAAGCTACAATTATTAATAACCAAAGATACTCACGTGTTAGCGGGCTCATCAGCCATGGGCTGTTCGACGTAAGGCACGTGCTTGGTGCGGCGGCTCTTGGGGCGGAACTCCAGCTTGTTGGCGCAGCCCTTGTTGGCCTTCGTGCGCGCCTCAAAGATCACATGTGGGTGCTTCTGCTGGAACGAATCGGGACAACGTTGACGGATTAGAAGAGGCCTTTTAATTATTAACTTTTAACTATCTATTTTGTGGGAGGAATTAATTTTGGAGATCTTTAGAAGAAAAAAAATATTTATTTATTTATTTACGGCTGACCTTTAGTCCTTGATTTCTGAACACAAAGTTGTTTGATAGACACGCTATTCAATATTATATTGAAAATAATTTCATAATTGTAGACAAGTACTTTGTAAACGTATTATCTTCGACACAAAACTTGTTCAAAAAATTAGTTGCTTCATAAATTCATAATTCAATGAGTTGGTAAATAAGTGATTTGCAGTTCTTACAGCTATTTTTGGAGTCGTTCAGTTCAATTACAAATTTAAAACTATTATAATAGGTTTATACGTAGACGATTATTACCTAAGGTGAAATTTAAAGCAAAAATGATCAACTTCAACTTTAACTATAATGGCATTTGTGGAAAACACACCATAATTCTGCCACGACCATGTTTATTTTACAATATTATCTCAAGCGAAGAAAGATTTATAACAAAAGTATATGCAATATGACTGCGATGGTCTCCTCCTTGTGAAGAGACCTGGTCCGTCAGAGCCTCGTCAGTGAATCAGCAGGGTGTACCACGTGCAGGTGAGGTTGGCTTTGACCCTTATATCTTTGTCAACTATCACTGTCATAAAAAAAAGAAATCCCACAAAACCCCAAGATTACAAGACAAAGGGTAAAAGAAACGCTATTCCTTAAAAGATAAGTACCAGTAATATCTAATAAGCATTACGTTTCCTGACCAGCGGAACGGAAACCTTACCGGCTTACGTAACACAATTTTGGGACATTTTTCCCGCTAAAATTAGTTTCATTAATCACATTTTCAGATGTCTGCCGGTTCAACGCTTACTAATTTAAAAGGAATTACAGTTACTGGCAAAAATGTGAACAGAACTTCTTGTTTGGATTGCTGGGGATTTTTTTTTGCTGGTTTTAGATTTAAGTAATAAGTTGTGGGTAAATGAAGAAGGACAACGTTAGTAACAGTTCAAAGCGATTTAAATATAGAAATAAATCTTATTTAATTGAGTAGATTTTGATATAAAAAATTGTGTAGTTACTAAATCATTTCTTTGTCTTATAAATGGCATACTAAAAACCTTTTGAATGGTCTAAACAATATGATGGCGAGAGTTCAAAGAAAAGGCAGTAAACGAGAAGTTTTACTAAATATTCAGTCTCTGTGGGACTTCCGACCTTGGCAGTTGACGGTAGATAAATAGATGCACTCCGCTGTCTAGTAAGTGGTCCAACCAGTACTATTACACTCGCGAAACCCACGGGGCTCAAAAAAAGTAAATGTCTTGTATTCCCCAAAAAAGGAAGAAAATATGATGTACAGACCATTAATATACAACTTCAGGAATTTTTCATGCCTTTTACTAAAGTATGTTAGGGTCGGCTACTAGTTTAATCCACGTGCTGCTGGATACTAGTATTTTATGCATCCTACATCGCAATATAACAGTTTGACGCGACATTAGTTTATTATATAAATTCCCGACTAGAACCGTCGCGTAGGGCAGTAGCTCTCTCTTCCTCATACTCCCAGACACGGAACATTGTGGAGTTCTGATAGACAGTTACTTCACGTAAAACACTGTTATACCAGGTTACTGTGCTGAGTCCAGTTGAGATGATGAGTAAATAAGAATGTAAATAGTTATTTTCAATAAGTTGACTTGAAATCAATAAGTAGTTGATCAAGTTTGTTATTAATAACTGGAGGAATTGCGTTTTGAAAGACATATTTTGGTGTATTATCACAGATTACTAAATAGTTACTGTACGATATAATAAAACCGTTTAAATGTCCACAGTATTGTCACAAAACAGCTGATGATATCAGCTAATATATGGGGTCGTTAAATAAATGTTAGGGATTTTTTGGGATCTCCTGCACTATGTCGCTTTACGTGAAAAAGGCCTAAGTCGTAAAACTTGATTGAGGGAAAATGGCAAACGGTGAGAAGTGCTCTAAACCTTCAAACACACGTGATTTGAGACAATAGCAGCCCGACAGCCGGCTGTCGCTTGGTCGTCGAAAGGTTTAAGCTGTGAAAAATAGTGTTAGAATAGTGGCAGTTAACATTTAATGTTTCAATGCAAGAGATGTTGACCCTATTAATCAAGGGAACTTTAAAATTGTCTTTAATTTTGCGTTTTTCTCTCTTAGTAAGATGAAGGTCATTTCCATACCAATATTCTAATTCAATCTTGTAACAGTTTTTTCAATCAGGTTTATAAAGACTGTTACAACTAATGAAAATTTATTGTTAATGATTAAGGAATTCAATGACTACATAATACATATTTAATAATTATGTCACTATAACTATGACATACATATTTTAATTTTGATTACAGTTTGAAGAAGATTGAAGTCAAAATAAACAGCAAGAGATTACTACACTTATTATTAAATATAAGCGCTAGGATAAATTCATCGTAATATTATGCCTATCAACCACAAAATATTAGCAGAAACAAAAAGACATTTTAATTATGTTGAGTGTGAATTTGATGTTCTTTTTGATGCAAAAAAGCTTCAGTAATCTCAGCTAATAATAATATTTTCAAAAATAATTTAACAAGCATATCACGTCTCTTGCAACACAAAATTCACACTGCAATAAAGCTACTTATCGTTCACCATCCTTTGCCAATTATTTCCCCAACAGCTAGGCAGAATGGTCGGGACTCAATGTAAAATGAACCCTATTGACAATTTGGCGCAATCAGCTTTGGACGAGATTAACTTCGTTTACAATTGAAAGGAACAATGGCTGAAGTCCTGGGCTGTATTGATTAAGGGTCCTGTCAGATAAAAAGGAGGTCAAGCTAATCTGAACTAAACGGACAGGAGTCAAGAGGTTTCAATTTTGACGTTTGTACTGGCGTTGATATTCGTGATGGATTTTTGAGGTTATTGTGCTTGTGGTTTTATTATTTTTAATAGTTTATTTTTATATAATATTAAAAAGCTTTTATGTATGAAAGCAAAATTAAACGAGCAATTTTTTCTTATTAATATGTTGTATATTATTAATCAAAACACACACACAACAATTTTTCTTAACAACAATTTTGCTTAGTTTCATGGTTGACAGTTTTCTGCATCCTTATCATAGCATACTTTCTTATAGT
Organism: Athetis lepigone; assembly: GCA_033675125.1. Lineage (NCBI taxonomy): Eukaryota > Metazoa > Arthropoda > Insecta > Lepidoptera > Noctuidae > Athetis > Athetis lepigone. The sequence goes on along the minus strand of CM066239.1, from coordinate 18,758,355 downwards.
TAATATGTGGAAGATAACTTTTATCTGAAGAGTATGTTTGACGTTTTGACAGCATTTGTATAGAAAATATGTCAAACCGACATATTTATGCCCTTACTAATAATCACTGTGTAAAGTTATGCAATGAATAAAGCCTGTGTAACCATACATTTTTTGACGTATAAACCTGTCATAACTTTATGCAGCGTTTATTAGTAAGACGCTTATTCTTCAGATAAAAGTTAACTGATGATTAAAAAATTAGCGCTTACTTAAGTTCTGTGTAAGTTACTGATAAGTGTAATATGTAATGTAATATCGTCTTTTTTCCCTAATAAAATAAAATAAAAATATATCTTGAAAACGTCTCCAACTATTTTTTTCATGATATTTATTATGCAGGGGGCTTCAATGATCTAGCTAAGTTTCATTTTATAAAACGTCGGAAAGAGATACCAACTGAAGTGCGGTCATCTAGGTACTACGAGTAATTAATAATTTTGGGACAACTCACACAAGGCCATCTGATCATAAAAAAGGGAAAGGCTGTACTAAAATAACCAGATAATTTAAGATTTGTTAGTGCATATACAGCCTATAAGCCAGGACATATTATAATATACTGGGACAACTCACACACGGTTATCTGATCCCAAGTTAAGCTCTGCTAAGAGCTTGTGTTATGGTAACCAGACAACTGATATACATACTTATATAATTTATAAATACATACATAGTATAGATAAATTACACCCAGACACAGAACAAACAATCATGCTCATCACACAAAGTTTGTTCTGGGTGGGAATCGAACCCACGACCTCCGGCTTAGCAGGGCTACTAACCACTACACCAACAGGCCCGTCAAAACTTACATATTGGAACTTTAAATTATTGTTAAGACCGGCTGTGCTATAATGCTAGTTGCATTATGCCCACAATAAAGATATTTTGAATTTTAACATCGAAATACTAAACGAAATAACCCGACACTCTGCTGTCATTTATCTAACTTAACAGCTAACAGACGTTCTGCTCAATAAAATAACACTTTACTTCAAGTAAAAGCATTTGAATGTTCAGTTATTTGAACAACAAAATAATTGAATAACCGTCAATTTGATATAAAAGCTACAATTTATAGGCTTCGTTCACACGGCATTGTCCTGCACGTGTTTTTGCAGTATACATCTTAACGTATAAATAGTGACCATATAACGTGCATAGATCCATTCACACGTCGATTGTACCGCAAAAAAACGTGTACCGCTTATACGTTTAAATGCATACTCAACGGACTTGTCAAGCAAATCGAACTTTGACGTATTCGGTTCGCAGTGGCATATGGTATAGCTTATGACAACTGTGTGGAAACTGCGGCTAATCGTTTTTACACGAATGAAAATTTGAAAATGAAAATCGTTAAAAAAACGATTACAAAAAAACGTGCAGGAGAATGCCGTGTGAACGAAGCCATAGTGTGTAACAATTCTGAAATAAAAGTACGAATTATGTCAATATAACTTTATAAATTGAACCAATAACATGTCGCTTTTGCATAAAATCAAAGGCATAGAATGACAATGTTTTTCAAGCTAAAACGAACGTTACGAGTACAATTATAAAGAACAAAATTCGATAAACAAAAATATGTTTGCCTTTGGAGACTGTTCGCTTTTAAAGTTTTCAGTCTAGACTGAAACCTTAGGTGTCCTAGACGGCCTTCGGAGAAGTGGGAGGGAGGGGGGGGGGGTTCAAACGGATTGTCTGCAGTCAGTGTAATCATAATTACGATAAAGCCTGAACAAGGTTCCAAAGACTAAGTAATTAAAGCAGAATAATGTCGAATTAATTTGATAGACACGGCTTTTGAGTACTTTTGAACGTGACAAAGGAATTTGATGATTAATTAGAATAATTGATTGTTGAAAGGATACTGTTATTACATTTACTTGTATAATTTCATTACATAAGTTCATCTAACTAAACATTTGAAGACTTATAAAAATGACGCCCTACTTTTGTTTTTAACGGTCAATTTTGATCTCTAGGTATGACGCACCCGTTGTATTTTACCAAAAAATACGAATATAAAACCGCGGGCAATATTTATTCACGCCTAGTACTAACCAATCCCGCAAAGAAACACCTAACACCAAAAATAACTTGTACTACAACCAAATAAACTCCTCTAACACTTTTAGTACCATTCCGCCCCAACCAAAACATACGTAAAGTCTCACCACTGTCTGTAATCTAATTCCGCCGTCAATACCTTAGAAAGGACTATTGAATGCCGTAGTGATGGACCGGCCAAGCGCGCCAAGACACGTTGCCAAGCTTAATGATCTAATAAAATACGACTGGTCCACAGTACGTGAGGTGGGAGCCAAGTGGCTCGCGGATATAGAGAGACGCGACTTGGCCGACACTTGGCCGAACTTGGCAAGCGGCGGAGTGGTTAATTTAAATCGTGGAGTTGCTAGGCGTGGAATGGGGCAAAAATTGAATGTTTCGATTGGGTTTTAGATGGATTTTAAGGATCGCATAAACTTTTAATGCTAGTCTATAAGACGGATTGCATCAAGTTGGATTCAGCTCGAGCTTCTTACTCCATTAAGAATCTTATTATGAATAGATCTTTAGAGTCGCACCGCGTAGCAAGTTAGCTACGCCGGGGCAGCTCGTAGCAATGATGCTTACTACGCCGTAGCAAATTGTAAATGTTAGGATTAAATGTTAGTTTAAATAAGGTTACAAAGTATGTCCATACGAGACTTTTAAATTGCAGGCAATGTCCTCATGACCTTGGAAATTGCTGTATATTGCTTGGTGTTGACAAATGTTGAAAAGCGTCTTTTGTGAAAGCACATCTATGACGTAGTGCCAAAGGTAAACCTTACGTACTAATCTTAATTTTTAGATTTTATTAATTAAATAAAAAAAAAATGAAAAAAAAAGATGATTGCGATAAACTAAAACACTACACACATATTTTCATGTCGTTTTCACCAATAGGCATATACATGAGGAAAGTTTAGGGTTGTTTATGACAGAAAAAAGCCCTGACTCATAAAGACTTGTACCATCCAAGCATTCGTGCAAAGTGGAGGCGCATCGCTAGTTAAAAATGATTAAAAAATTTCAACGTCGTTTCTAGTTGCAAGTTGCTAGTTCTGTGTTACATAGTTACACAGTTACAGTTACATAGTTACAGGGAAGACATCGAGTTGATCGATGAACTAGCGCGGCCAATATTGATGGCAACCAAATAGAAAATCCTGTTATCGTTTATGTATTGTGTTTAATTTAACAATAATATTATTCTTTTGTGTTGATGGCAATATGTATAAAATTATGTTATTTGTAAGGTGCCCGGTGTGAGAAATGATTTTAGAAATATCAACAAACAAATTTTCTTAAGAATTTGGTATAATTTATTATGTATGCTCCTTAATGACAGATAATTAGGGAAAACCTTTTAAAACTTTTTAATTATTACTGTGCTTAGGTTTGAAAAAAAAATGCCTTAAAAATCGTTTTTAATTATCATGATATTGATAATCATGAGTTAAGTTAGTCATCTTATATCCATACTAATATTATAAATGCAAAAGTGACTCTGTCTGTCTGTCTGTCTCTTCTTCACGCCTAAACCACTGAACCGATTTGAATGAAATTGGTACAGATATAGTCTGGGACCCGAGAAAGGACATAGGATAGTTTTCGTCCCGGAATTCTCCCAGGAACGAGAACTATTATTCCACGCGGACAAAGTCGCGGGCAAAAACTAGTGGCAGATAATTTAGAGAAAACCTTTTAAAACTTCATAATTATTACCGTGATTTGGTTTGAAATAAAAAACTCTATATATATATATTTCGCTTTTTTTAAATCCTTTTAATTATCATGAATTTAATTATGTGTTTAAGTCATCTTTCATTATAGATAGATTTGGCTCACAAGTTCATATTTTAATTACATAAAAAAGGCGATTCTCGTCTTCCAAATATTTCTTTATTTTTTCCACAAAAATATCTCATAACAAATATATCAGTTTATCATTAAAAGTTCAACCTTTTTCAGCTACCTCATACCTTGCAAGCGCGAAAACTTTTCCTTCCCAGATCTGCATACAGACGAAACCACGTCACAACTTTAATAATAATGAAACTTTCGAGCATTATTATTACGTTTGTTACTGCGAGAGATCATTCTAGTTTTTTCCTTTTACACGAAAACAGAAGTAAAAACAGCCAACTCTTAGAAACAGGAGGTACAGGCGTGAGAAATATCCAATTTAGCTGCGTTTGCCCCGTAAATTGACGCCATTTTTCATTTAGACCGGCGGCCATGTTGCGTTGCGGCGTCATGCAAGATGGCCGTTTCCCGCGCTCCCACTCAAATATTAAACAAATAATAATAGTAATGTTTTAGAAAATAGTGCTAGTTCGTTTAGAAAATAAGGACCTTTTGTGTTGAATTGTTTTCACTAGGTTGTGAAGCGGTTTTGCCTGCCTAGTTTTGAATTATGTTGGTTATGTTGTGCAAACTTATCAGTAGTTTTCACGTAAAAGATTAACAAACGTCTAAACATCCAGCTATATACAAAATTCTCACAACTTTTAAAAATATTTATAAGATTTCCCACATTTACAATGTTAGTATGATAAAAGCCTGTCCAATCCTATGCTAATTTGTTAACAGTATACTAGAATTACTCTAACAAATAGTATTTAATAATAAAGTTCCTAATCAATGTGGACTTTGTTAAATCTAAAACCATACGAAACCGAACGTGATTGTCTGCTATATTCGTTTTCACACCTGCCAACCCGGCTGAAAGAAGGAGTCCCAATTTGTACACATCTGGGCCTTTCTTGTCGTGTATTGTATTTGGCGGAGTAAGGGTAAGAACTCATGAAGCGGTTTTTAATCGCGGCAGCCGCAGTTGCGGGCCCGCCACTTCCATAGAATGCTCTCATAGAACGTAAAAAATAAAAGCACACTTCACGACGCGTTTAATTAAACGATAATCACCCGTCAAGTTTGCGAGTGAGTGACAATCACAAGCGGCTGCGTACTTACAAAGAACTGCGGTTTCGTGACTTTGGAAATAAAAACCGCTGTTTCTAAAAAAAAAGCGGGTAACCGCGCAGTGAGTTCTTAGCCTAATACATTTTATTTATTACCACGAAAGCCGTGCGATGGGAATTTATCAGTCGCATACAATTATTAGGAATACAGCGAAATGCTTTTCGTTGAATTTAGTAGAAAGGGTTATCAAAGTATTCAACGTAAAATAGCTCTGTTCTGTCCAAAACATCGGTGGTTTATCGGTCTATACTGGAATTTAAGGTTTAGGCGTAATCATTAAAGTTCATTTTACAGTAAGTTATGTGAATACGGTTCGGCAAATTCCTGCCGTACTGGAATTGTTTGAATTTTGGTATAGTGACCTCGAAAGGAAATGAATTTTATTTACGAGTACATGAATACACGACTTGTATCAGTTTCCACTTTTCCGTTATTTACACTCCAATAAACTAATACTACTACAACTAAATAATATACCTAACTAGCTGTTGCCCGCGGCTTCGCTCGCGTTAGAAAGAGACAAAAAGTAGCCTATGTTACTCTCCATCCCTTCAACTATCTCCACTTAAAAAATCACGTCAATTCGTCGCTCCGTTTTGCAGTGAAAGAAAGACAAACATAAAGACAGACAGACACACTTTCCCATTTATAATATTAGTAAGTAAGTAAGTATGGATATACTGTGTATTTACTAAATACCGAAAATGTTATAACACATGTATCACACAGGTATACCACTAAATTTATTTAAATCTAGAGTAAATGACAAATGAACAACTCAATTCAACGATGGTCTGGTGTGCCACATTTATATGAAAAGAGGCCTTCGCCCTTTAGTAGGCTGACAAAAGCCTTTATTAGAAAATATTAATATTGTATTGAAATGGTTTCTCTTCTTGTTCTCCTCTTAGGTCCTTGAGGCCAGACATTTTTTGTACTCGCCAAATTGTGTACCTTATGGAAGCCCCATAAATATCCTTAATACGAAATGAAATATTACCTTGTAGGAAAGAAAATATATGAGTGTACATGTTTTTGTTACGAGGTCTACAACTCTACATAAACGGCACGTAATTTAGGAATACTACAAAGTGAGGGTTTTGCTTTAGTTAGGTAATGGTGCCGATTTTCTTATTCACAAACTAACGTAAATTTAAGCTAAGTGCATCTTTCTCTTTCCTTTTAATTAAGAAAAGGACAGAAGATCAAATATTACTTAAGTCCTGTCAAATTTAGTCACTCCATAGATGATTTAGACGCAATTTAAAAACATGGCGTCTAAATATATGTCAATTTTCATCAGGCGCTCTCTAATTTGACAGGATTAAACTAAAATGCATCTTCTGTCCTTTTCTTTAAGAAGAAGTTGTAATTAGTAACCAATATTTAAGCACATGAATGTCGTGATGGCCAGCGGATAAGGCGCCCGCCTCTCATGTAAGAGGTTGTGTGTTCGAATCCGGGCAAGTACCAATGTGACTTTTTCAATTCAAATGTACTTTCTAAAGTTTATCTTAGACATTACTGACATCCCGTGCCTCGGAAAGCACGTAAAGTCGTTGGTCCCGGTTGTCATTCGTAAAACTTTGACGGTCGTTACGAGTAAGCCGGAAAGTCTGACCAGTCTAACCAAGAGGTACCGTGTCACCCAGTTACTGGGTCTGATAGGCAGTCGCTTCACGTAAAACACTGGCATCCAGCTGAATCCGGTTAGGCTGGAAGCCGACCCCAACATAGTTGGGAAAAAGGCTAGGTAGATAAAATAAATAAATAAATATCCTTGGACAATTCACACACGGTCATCTGATCCCAAACTAAGCAGAGCTTGTACTATGGTAACCAGACAACTGATAAACATACTTATAAATATATACGTATTATAGATAAATAACACCCAGACACAGAACAAACAATCATGCTCATCACACAAAGTTTGTCCTGGGTGGGAATCGAACCCACGACCTCCGGCTTCGCAGTCAGGGTCACTAACCACTACACCAACAGGCCCGCCAAGATGATGATGATGATGACTTAAGCACATAATAGTTAATATGCTCAAATATATAATAGTAATCTGACTGACTGATTGTTGATATATTAACGCACATCCCAAAACGCTAATCCTCGAGGCATGACACTTAGAAAGTGTGTTCTTTGTAAAGAGTAAATAGCCCCACATGTAAACTTAAATTACTAAATGACAGACAGTTTAAAATTCAACATAAGTAATGATAATCATTTTGCATGCTTTAGTCATAAGCAAAACATGTATGATCTCCTTAACTCATGTAACACCTGTATATACCATGTTTTATGCAAATAAATATATCTATCTATCCATCTATTATTATAAGATTATTTAAACATTCGACCTCTAAAGAGTCACGGACAAAAGCTAGTATGCTAATAAAAACAAATAAGATTTCCAGTCAGATACAAGTTCTACGTAAATTAAAACGTGCTAGCTATGTAGCGAGATGCTGACGCTTCCTTGATACATGAGCTATCCAATAAAAAAAAAAAAACAATTTGAAACAATACATTCTGAGATCAGCGTGTCTAACCAAACAAACAAACTCTTCGGCATTATAATATCAGTAAAGATTTCACATAGTTAAGTAATGTATGGATTATAAATAAATAAATAAATGTATTAATTTCATAAAAGGGAGATTGTAGTACACGAGGCACAGACTTCAACTTATTGGTTTGTACCATTTCAAATACAATCAGGTGGGTGAAGTTCTGCTGAAAAATAAATATTAGTAGGTATGTAATTATTATAGACTAGTTTTTGCCCGCGGCTTCGCGTTAAAAAGAGACAAAAAGTAGCCTATGTTACTCTCCATCCCTTCAACTATCTCCACTTAAAAATCACGTCAATTCGTCGCTCCGTTTTGCCGTGAAAGAAAGACAAACATACAGACAGACAGACAGACAGACACACTTTCCCATTTATAATATTAGTACGGATTTTTACATCCAATCGTCTCAATACTCATTTTATTTGATTGCCTATACTTAGAGTTGTATATTTGATGTAATTATCGAACTCGTAATGCCGGGAAACTTTCCGTAACGAGATAACTTTTACCAATGAGAGCCTGGACATATTATTTCTTTTTTTTTACATGATTTTGTTAAGGATTTTTAATGAGTTTTTCTTTTCTTTAACTGCTGTCTTGGTTTTTGTATTTTATTTTAGGTTATTGATTTAAAAAACACTAGTAACATAATTTAGATGACTCTTTTGTATATTACAAAAAATATTACAAAAATGTTTATTAATTAGTTAAATATTTACTTTTTAAAATAGTAAACTTATGACTGATTGATATATGAAACTTGGGGGGTATGTTTTTTTGTGAAAAGTAGGTAGTCTCAAAAAAAAAAGATTTTTGGGATTCGACCCTTAAAGGATGATAGAATAGTGCATGAAAATTCTGATTGATGATAATTATCAACCCACAGCCTAAACCGCTGGTTCTAGAAGAGAAATGAAACTTAGAGGGTGTGTTATTTGTGAAGAGAAATTCGGTCGCTAAAGGTATGAATGTACGTTACGGGGACAACGGGAAATAAATTTAATCACGTCCCGCTGTCCCCGTGACGGGGATATGGCATATGGGGACAACGGAAATAAACCGTTTGTTTTTGGTGAGTGGGAAATTATCAAATGACTGCTCCCGTCCTGGGTGCGGCGGGCCTTTTACTGACTAAAACCCACTCATTTTCCTTCGGTTGCCCTTTATGTTCCGGGGTCACAGTAACTATTATAAACATTCCGCAACCCCGGCAGGCGTTGGCCCTATTGGCCCCTTCCTGTGCTGACTTCTCTTTGAGGCGCGCGTGGAACACTAACTCGCCGTCGACGCGGGGTAGGGTATAGTTTCGTATTGATTCGGATGTTCAATATTATGATAGTAGCTAGTAGCAATAATATGTTCAACAAAATGTGTATGTCTACTCGCAGACACATAAAAACGTACTTGGGTAAACATATTTTGTCGCAAGAAATGTACCTTATATTCAGATACGTGTTCTCAATATTGCCTCATCCCAAATAACCCAAGTGTTATTTATTGTACATTATGCTTATCTTTCATGCTTTTATATGTAAATAAGGTACATAAACGACGAGATGTTTTAATAAAAATATACATAAAAGCCGCTGTGATGGCCCAGTGTATAAAGCGTCTGCCTCTCGTGTAAGAGGTTGTGGGTTCGAATCCGGGCAAATACCAATGTAAATTGTTCAATTCGAAATATGCATTTGCTAAAGTTTATTTTTCAATCACTGACATTCCGTGCCTCGGAAACCACGTAAAGCCGTTATGCCCATTTCACACGAGGGCAGAACAGTGAGGCAGAACAGTGGGCAGTACAGTACTGCTACTGTTTGAACGCACAGAACAGTACTATCCTGTGCGTTCAAACAGTAGCAGTACTGTACTGCTCACTGTTCTGCCCTCGTGTGAAATCGGCATTAGTCCCGGTTGTCATTCGTAGCACTTTGACAGTTGTTACGGGTAGTCAGAAGCCAAGAATTCTGACCAGTCTAAACAAGGGGTGTCGTGCCGCCCCATAACTGGTTTGTGGAGGTCTGATAGGCAGTCGCTTCACGTAAAACGTAGGCTGGGAACCGACCCCAACATAGTTGGGATAAGGCTAATGATGATGTTATAAGCCGCTTAAATTGTACTCTTAAAGCGAGCTTACTATTTAGTGAATGAGGTTCTGGTTATGTTTTTAATTGAACTAAACGATTACTGACAGTGCTCGCACAGCCTGGACAGAAACTGTGCCACTGCCTCCACTGAAATCTGTGTGTTTCTCTTATTAAAAGATCTCTTTGGTTCTTAGCACAAATGATCCTCGCATAATTTTACCAACCCATACTAATATTTATTACAAAAGCCAAAGTTACTCTGTTTGTCTGTCTTTCTTGCTTTCACGGCAAAACTACTGACCGATTAAAATTAAATTTGGTACCAAGATAGTCCATAGTCTGAGAAGGGACATAGGATAGTTTTTATACCAAAAACCCCGCGGGAATTACGCGGGTGAAACCGCGGGGGACAGCCAGTACAATATGATTTTATAGACTGACTTTTGAGTTTGTTCTGGGTGTTTCTTTCGGAGAAGTTGGCTAGTAAACGTCATCATTAACTTCATCGTTCTCCTAAAATAAGCAAAACACAATATTGCAGTCTAAAAGTGTTTTATTTTACCAATTTATACAAAAAATATCTTCTTCATCTCATCTTGTTTGTCATGCTTTCACATGTAAATAAGCTACATAAAAAATTCAAGCCTCTTAAAGTAACTTCCCTATTTAGTTAATGAGGCATAGGCATTAAATTTCAGATTTCACTCCATGCATAAAAAGCTATATAAGATGATCGCATTCAAAATATATGGTCGCCATTTAATATTAAACGGCGCATGGAAGATAGCGCTTCAATCAAATCTTAGCAATATGGTTTGGAATAAATCACACCCTTGCAGACCTCACAAATTTCTACCAGCTCTGCTAAATATGACCCTAAAAACCCTACAAAACAAGCAAAAATGAATCATATTTCGTTGCCTCACGATCTAACACGACCGCAAATAAAGTTTGTATCGCCGGAAAGCATTGCAAACATGATTTTCATACAGGGCAAGCAAATGTGAATCTTGTTACAAAGGTCTAAGGTTGGTTCAAGGTGCATATGGAGTTTTGTTAGTGAAGCATTTTATGGGGAATACAATATTAAAGCAAATGGTATTTCTTCATAAATCGTTGCAAGGTGTCGGGGTTTGCGTGGTGTCTTTAAAATATTTTGCGTTAGGTTTTAAAATATTGAATGCGGATTTAAAGCTTGCCGTATATTTTACGATGCATCGTTTCGTTATCGAAATGTTTTCTAAATTGGTCTATAAATTCTAATAAATTGTTCTGTGCGACACAGGTTCATTTTAGAATACACTAGCGACCCGCCCCAGCTTCGCACGGGTGTTACAAATCTTTGGAAATCCCGGATTTCTTTACTATGATGCGCACGTATAATAAATATAAACCTGTCTCTTGATCTATCTATTAAAAATCCACATCAAAATCCGTTGCGTACTTCGAAAGATCTAAGTATATACAGGATGTCCCACGGCTATGCCACATGGAGGGAAAGTACCTTAAATATTGTAGATAGGACATTTTACTGAGAGAAGACAATAAATTGACTAATTTTGTATTAAAAATGTCTTTTATTTTATTTTTGACACTACATATGTTATTTAGCGAAAAATAATCCTTGTGACGAAGCCTTTCGATCGGTATGATAAAGTTACAGGTTGATTTTCTCGAGTAACAGGTTTAATTCCCGGTTAAACTATATATTTATTTAAATAGCACAGTTTCAAATAATGTCTTCTTTTAGTAAAATGTTCTATCTACAATATTTAAGGTACTTTCCTTCCATGTGGCATAGCCGTGGGACACCCTGTATAGGGACAGAGAGAGAAAAGCGACTTTATTTTATATTTTGTAGTGATAATCCCGAATTTAGTCAGATTGGGTTGCTACTCATCCTGAATTTCTAACTAAATAACAGGCTGAAGATTTAATTATTAACTTGATTTGTGTCATATAATGAATTTATTTTCCTCATAGAAGTGTACCTTCTATTTGAATCAAACAAAATAACCAAAACGTTTGTTGCCAGCAATCAGATCTCCAATAAACAACAAAGGTAAATAATGCTTCAATAATGAATAAATACCAATAACAGTGCTTCACAAAACGCGTATAGAATCAAAGCAATTTCCCCAGTAAGTGAACTGAAAAAAAAATAGTATTCAATTTACAAAACTTCCAGTTGACTGAAAACCTTTTTACTGGATTCCCATTCGCATGTAAACAGAAAAAGTTTAAAATAAAATAAAGCTTTCTACTTCTCTTTGAACTGGGAAATTATTTTTTAAAGGACCCTGGTTAATGTAGGACCTAATGTTTTGACCTTTGCTTGAGTGGAACTGGTCCAGTTGACGGTGGCGACATCTGGGCTTAGAATGGAGGAATGGAGACTGAGGACTTTGATTCTTGTGTAACAATAGTAACACATACCCAATACATATATGGTGGCTGGTAATAAGTGTACGATACTTAAACACGTGATTGTGCTCATGATAACAAACAATTTTTATTATGGGAGCAAAGCCGAAATCACGAGAAAAATTTCAGCTGATCAGTACATTAGGCAATAATAACAGCTGATATTTTATTTGCGATTTCAGGTTTGTTCCCATAGTAAAAGTTGTTGGTTATCATGAGCATAATTACCAGTAGTCATTACTAATTTGGTTTTACAAAAATTAACTCTTTACAGTTGATGCCTTTTGTGATGTATGCAGTTAAAAAAGTTTTTTTTTTTCATTTCTACACCTATGAAGATAAATAAAGGACGTATAATTGTTGCTGCTGACTCATTCTGTCAACGCTTTAAAAATAACTGAGCTAAACGGTGCCGATCAGTGCGTTATAATAGGGAAAAGTCGTTGTCAGTTGAAACTGTTCATCTTAGTTATTTTTAATTTATTTGCAATATTTGTATTATTATATTTCATGGTAGGTACTTTTAACAACCAAAATTAAACTACGTCATTCATGTTGATTTTAAAAAAGTGTTCGAAGAGTTTCTTGCCTGTTCTTCTCCATCGAAACCTATTGTTTGTAACGAGCAACTAGCTTCAAATTTCTGAAGGACCGACTCCTTGACAATTTCAAGGTGCTTGTGCCTACTCGAGTTTATCGAAGCTGAGAAGTTTTCAATACTTACATATAACCTATATGTACATTTTTATGCATTTTTAGGGATAATGCTGGCAACAGTTTGTGATATACTATAAAACTAGCCTATTATTCTATTCATACTCAACGCTACTATTTCTTACTACAAATGGTAGTAAGAAATAAAATTATTCAATTGTAAGGCTTAAGTCTCTTCTCATAGAAAGAAGGACGAGCATGGGCCGCTTCCTTAAGGCGGATTGAAGACTAAGAATTATTTTTATCTTAAGTCCAGGTTTCCTTGACCGATGTCAGTGATGTTCAAGATAAATAATTACAAATGAATAATTAAATACACATATGTGCCCAGGTGATTCCTTCAGAAGTGGGTCCTTCAACCTGAGTTAATAGCAGTAAATATTTTATGGCGTGGAATGATGTACATAGCAAATGTTACGCCCAGGATTAGCAAGTTATTCATGACATATTCAAAGTCATGGTTTATTTATATTATCTATCTGGCCAATCAAAAGCCACTAGAACCCTTTACAAAGTACTCTTAGATACAATGTAGCCTTTATTACTCAATCAAGCCACACCAAAAACTAGCCAAGTAGAAGTCAAACTCGCGTTAATGGTTTCTACAATATTAAAATCAAGCAACAAACTAATAAGTTTCTTGTAGGGGAAACTTTATTTTTAATTATTTTTAACCGACTTCTAAAAAAAGGAGGAGGTTCTCAATTCGGATGTTTGTATGTTTTTTTTATGTTTGTTCGCGCATATCTCCGTCGTTTGCCAACCGATTTGAACAATTATTTTTTTGTTCGAAAGGGTAGACTTCCCAAATGGTCCCATTACCATCAGGTCCAGGATCTGATGATGGTATCATGCCGAAATCGAGGGAACTCCTCAATTTTTATAGATAAACGTACGATTTTTTTAAAGTTACTCTATAACGTAGTTGGGACTCTAACTAAAAAGTAAAAAATAAAAAACTTTTTCCAAAAAAAAGATAACCGACTTCAAAAACTAAAAGCTCAAAAATAACTATTTCGGAAGTCGGTGGCAAGGCAACACAATTCGTCCGGCAGAAGAGAAGCCACCGACTTCCGAAATAGTTATTTTTGAGCTTTTAGTTTTTGAAGTCGGTTATCTTTTTTTTGGAAAAAGTTTTTTATTTTATTGCTACTTCTTGTTATAGCGGTCTTAATAAACACTCTGTGAAAATTCTAATGCACATATTATAGGCCGATTGTCGCCGCCGTGTTCGTCACATTGTCGTTGACGTGACTTTGACTGTGGCGGTGGACAATCGGCCTTATGGTACAAACATACTAGACATGATGAAATAGATAAAACATGATAGACAACGACAATATTGAGTGATAAATGTCACTTATCAATCTTTTGAACACGCGTGATTCGAGACACAATAAAAGACAATAGCTGCCCGACAGCTGGCTGTTGCTTCGTCGTCAAGAGGTTAAGCACGAAACTAAATGAACAAACGCCATTAACCAAAACTTTCTAAATTAATCACACTGAGCCAATAAGCTAGCTCAGCACAATACACTAATAACTAACTCGCTCCATTAAACGTTATACTAAAATCCGTGACGTCACTAACTCGAAGTTTCACACAGCATGGCGCCGAATCAAAGCGCACTTCCAAACTACTGCTGTTAGAATAATAGAAAGTTAATTTAACCGAAAGTTCTGACTAACTATGCTAATTTTATAGTCAGTGACACTAAAAGTATGATTTAGTGGCATTAGGAGGATTAGGACGCGTGTGTTTGGGTCTTAAAACTTAAAATTCGGGAATGTTGTTCAACTATGTCGGTATTTGCATATGGTTTTAAGTTTAACACAAGTTTGAATATTATGTTGTGATAGATATAATATATGTTTGTAAGAGTTTCGTGTAAGCAAGTGCTTAGAGCTTTTGAAACGTTTTTAGGCAAGGTGGTAATGTAAATAATGCTATATACCACGAGATTACGACATTGAAAATTTTCAAGTTACACCTCTTCTTAATAATTTGTTAAAAACATGGGTAAAAAAAATACAAAGGATTATTGATGGCTAGAGACAGTAAGAAAAAAAATATATCGATACGTCAAGAAAAGGATGGATGCAAATATTCCTAAAGCACAATTGTCACCTGGTTCAACATATCCAGAAATTGGCTGCAAAACTAAGTCGTTAAACTTTTGACACCCCTAAAATATATTTAAACAAAAGAATAGCACCTCACGGTTATCTATGCATGAACAGAAACCTCCCAGTAACCAGCACTAGGAAATATTTTCTGGAGATTGCATTATTCAGCCATGCAGCCGTATCTACGACTATAAATAAGTCACAGGTGGGGTCGTAGCAAATGCACCACTTAAATCCAATGTTCCTTTCTAAATTACATCTGTTGGGGCGGCCAGGGACGAACTAGGACGGTGGAGGGTGCAACGCTGCCGTGAATATTGGTATAGTTTTGCTGTGATAAAGTAGCTTCATAGTCTTATGTTTTGGTTTTAATTTTTTGGTGTTTCTTCAGCTATATGTATTTATTAGTTTTGGTTACCATATATTTAATATGTTAATTAAGAGAGTTTTGATAAAATAAAGCTTTTTTTTAGCTTCCCATATAGTTTTTGTTGAAATTAAACAACTTTCAGTCGTCGTGGTGAAGAGCCAATTTAAATCAAATGTCTGATATTAGTAAACTAAAAAAATACAATTAATGCATTGTTGTGCCATTTACCACCATACAAATTAAACATGATCGCTCAAAGATTATATCAGTACGTCAATGTAACAGACAACCTCTTAATTACCAAGTAGCGCCGGGCCGGTAGCAATAACGTTTAATTATATCAGTAATTAAATCTGTAACAGGCAATTTAATAATAATCATATTGGATTAGAGAGATCCTTTTTTTTTAATTAAGCGGAAGTAATAAAAGTTCTAATCATCCCGTTTGCGCAAAATTGCACCCTTATTACCGTCCTATTTCGGCCCTGGGACTAAAACTGATTCTTTGGGTATTGTCTCCTCTACTTTTTTAGCCGGTAACATATTGGAGGAGCATAAATCGAGTTGTTCTCCCTAGTTCGGGCACTCTATCTGAAGAGTACTGTTACTCTAAGAACGTATGTATTTATTACTCTAAGAAAAGTACTAAGATATAGCTGCTCGTTTCTGCATGTTATGTTATTTAATTATAGATAAAATTTAGTAGTACTGAATTCAATGTAATATGGCTTTTTGTTAAACTGCGAAATTTTGTTGAAAGTGTTGATAATTTTGAAACGGCAGTTGCGATTTTGATGGCGATATTAATAGACGTTGCTAAGCACATATTCTGGCATGATCCGTCTCTATCGTATACTTGACGTTTGGCAGTTGATAAACAGTGACAGGTGTAGTGCTTAGCCAAAGTACGCTCTAAAAACGTCTTTTTATATCGGTCTGAGAACTATGGCCAGATGTTCTCATACATTTAAAAAATACGGCATATCGGTAGTGCTACAGACAGATACACACGTCAAACTTAAAACCCCTCTTTTTTACGTTATTATTTATTAACTAGGTAGTCCGTACTGTCCCACTGCTGGTCAAAGGCCTCCCTCCATTCCTTCCATCTGTCGCGACTTTGCGCTACGTCTTGCCATTCCTCAAGAAAGCCGACCAATTCGTCCCGCCATCTCTTTCTTGGTCTACCGCGTCTCTGTCTTGCCATTTCGGGGCACCAGTCTTAAAAACTTTTAAAATTTTTCTTACACCATACGCAAAAGGCCACGTTCCCCAGCCAAGACCAAGACAATTATGCAAAGTGCGGGACCTACCGATACCGAGACAAAGGCACCTATTTGGCTGGTCTTGCAACACCAAAGATTATGTTAAACACTTCGTAGTGATGTTACTTGGGGATTTTTAGTTTTAGTTTCGCTAGGCTTGTCCGCACTTAGCCTCATGATTGGGCTATTGTGCGTGTATGACTCGTCGCCTACTGCAGCCATCCCACACTACTTGGAGATATGGTGAAATAATATTTTGTAATTTTACTACATACTTGTTTGTAAAGTGACACTTATTGTATCTCTTTTATGTGCACAAAGTAGGGAATTATCATCACAATATAAAATAGACCGACCGTTGAATGCTGTCAAAAATATTTTTTTTGGATTAAGAAATCTACGCACTATTTTTTTTGGCAATGTTTTTATAACTAAAGTTAAAATAGAAATTTTAAGATTGCATTAATATGTATAACGCTATAACCCCCTTGTCTACTAGCTACAATTCTGCCTCGCCCGTAATGATAAACTTGTACAGGAGGTCCGGGTTTTTTTATTATTTAACCTTCGAATACACGTGATTCGAGACAAAATAGAAAGGCAACAAAAGCTCGACAGCTGGCTGTCGCTTGGTTGTCGAAAGGTTAACTAAAAAATCAACAATTAATTTTCTATTATTTATAGTTTCAGTAATAACCAACTAGACGACCTGAAATTAAAACACATTATGTCCAACCGAATAACAAGTTCAAATTATATATATAGTAACTCGAAAAATGTACGAAAATTCTGTTTTAACCGTCTGAAACCCCCAAAGCAACGCGATGTCATTAAGTACAACAAAAGTTAATTCCAGTTTAATGTAAATTAGAAAACGTTAAACTAGTTAAGCCAAATCGTTTTTGTTTTAAGCCGTTTTGTTAAAATCTAATTTTCGTTCATTATTTTCACGTTAAGTCCTTGCAGGAGTTTTACTTTGTGAGAAAAAAAGCAGGACTATAATATTCCCGAAAACAAAGTTCGGAACCGGATAATAGGAACCGAATATACATACTCGGTTTATAAGCATCTAATTGGAATTTGTTCGAAACTTAACAAGCAAACGCTTTATTATTTTTATGTAAATAAACCGGTTTTTGAGGAGCGGTACAAACGCGTTGCAAACTACTCATTTCAATTTTATTTACAGCGATGCATGTTGATGCAGTGAAGTAAACGTCCAAATTAACTGGTTTTTATTGCTCTGAACTGGTGAGTAAAAACCATTTATTTTAAAGAAACCAGAGAGAAAAGGTTTTTAAACATTTAACTGACATTCGTAATTCTCGAATCACGGTACCAAATCTTAACTCAGAGTAAGGAAAAATACCTGCAAAAGATTTTCAATTCAGATTAATGGTGAAATGGGACTTTGATGATGCATGACTGTGTGAACGAGCTCGATGTTAGGGTGTGAGTGAGAGAGATGATGTATGTTTCGGATGATGTAAAAATACATTGGGAAGGAAGATTGGGAAGAAGGAAGATGCACTTTACCTCAATCAACAGATTAACGTGAATATTCCTGGATTTAAAAATGAAATATACAAAATTAACGATCTATCAACAGTGATTTGATCCACAACTCAAATTTTAACCATCACCATACACTCTATGTTCGGTTTCTACTACCGAACATACTTTGTGGACAACCTATTTCCCGTCCATTCATACGTCTATCATTCTTACAATTACCCGCCATTAAACAATTGTTGAGTACAAGCAAAGTTGTAAAACGATACACTTATCATGGAAAGTAATCATTACCGGGTCAGACAAAAAAACCGACACAATCCAACGCGACAAGCACATCACTACTCCAAAAATACGTAAAACCATGCGTTACTATGCATGTGTTGTGTCAGTTTGCATGTGTGCGTCCGGCCAATGAGGCCCTCCGATACCCGTGTCCCATTTTTATCATTGTCAGAATGATGTATTAGGCTCATTTGTTGGGACAGCGAAGCCCTAGATTTTAAGGTGCTTTCGGTACGGTACCCTGAAGGTATTTTGTAGGTATTGGCGAATAAGTGGTTCGGTTATGTGTTACTAAAAGGAAAGAGAGGATTTATGGCGTTGGTTGCTGTTATTTATGGGGTTTATGTAACTGTTTTAGTGGTTGCTATCTTCGGAATTGTTAAATAATAAAGGGTAGAAGATTATCTTTTGTTGTTAGTTTATAAAATCTGAGTTTTCTTTAGGGATATTTTAAAGAGGATGGTTTTTCGGTATCCATACTAATATAATATTATAAATGGGAAAGTATGTCTGGCTGCCTGTTTGTCTGTCTGTCTGTATGTTTGTCTTTCTTTCACGGCAAAACGGAGCGACGAATTGACGTTATTTTATGAGTGGAGATAGTTGAAGGTATGGAGAGTAACATAGGCTACTTTTTGTCTCTTTCTAACGCGAGCGAAGCCGCGGGCAAAAGCTAGTATAAAAATAAAAAACAGAAACTCTTTATAGAAAGAAAACCGTAAACAGTTATAAATTTACAGATAACAGGGAAATCTGTGAAAAGCTGTTATATTTTTAATAAAATAAAATAAATAAATAATAAATAATATAAATAAACAAATAATTATGTATTATCTAAATAATTACGGTTTTAATATTTTGGAAGTAGTAAATATCTTTAAGAATACTGTTGTTTCATATAAAAGATTAATCTTTTCAACATCAGATATTTTTCACCCAAAAAAAAAATATAAAGCTAACGAAGCTGTCGATCAATTTTTCACGCAAAAAGTAAATTGGATAAATAACTCTAAGTCGAGTTATAAGCTTAGGCCCTCCAATAAGCGTAATTTCATTAAAATAAAATTGATCGTACGAAATCGGGAGCGAAATCTAACTAATAATTTCTATTCGATTCTCTAAGATTTATTACACCCCATTTCTAAGAGGATGAGAACTGATTCTGAATAGTTTGAGATATTCACTCGATTTATCGTCTTAGGAACCGAATTTTACACGCTATTGTCACCTCACTAAAAGCGATTGGTTGAGGAAATTGAACTCTATGACGTTTGTTATAGAATAGATATTTGCTTGACGTTAAAATGATGTACGGCTCGAGTGAAACCGATTATGCTTTATTTTTTTTGTTCCAATTGTTTTGATGTCAGGAGATGATAGGTGAAAAAGAAAGGATTTTATAATATTTTAAGTGGAATTAAAATACTACTTTTGGATCAAAGTTCACAGATACATATCTGTGAACTTTGATCTGTACAAGTTAAGAAAGTACTACTGTACAACTTAAGAAAAAATGGCATAGACACAGCAAGCTAGAATTGAGACAGTATATACTCTCATTTTTAACAAAGTAAGTAATAGGTATAGCTTAATCTAATGTTTACAACGACGGGCGAGATAAATAGACGTTACTTAGCACGTACTTTGGCTTAGCACTATACCTGTCCCTGTTACACAACTGTCAAACGTTAAGTGCACAATAGAGACGGAGCATAGTACGCGCTAGGTAACATCTATTTATCTCGCCAGTAGAGTATTAAACTTTTGAACACACGTGATTCGATTTATTACACTCGACAATAGAAATACAATAGCAGCGCGACAGCCGGCTGTCGCTTGATCTTCTAAAGGTTAATCGTGGGGTTTTGGGTTAAAGTTTTCGGCTTATGAAAGTGTTTTTGGGTTTTTCATTTAGAATTTTTCAATAGCAACCCGGGGTTTCGTAGTTTCTAAAATTCCGTTATATTTCAAAATGCTATCACCAATACAAAGTAAGTTAACAATTGACTTAATCAAATTAATAGACTTAAAGTTAATTGGATATTGCAGTACAGAAAACAGCTCGATTGGCGAAGAAATTCAGAGTGGAGCACTCTCTTAATTAAAAAGAAAGCAAAGAGCTCAACAAACTGCATCGGCTGCTGCATCGATGAGATGCTTTTAACGGTAGATGCAAAGTGAAGATGTAAAAATAAATACTCAAAGTTGAAACTTAAAAGATAGAACACTTTTATTTCAGACGGGTCTTTGGGTTAGCCATGGGCTAGTGGTTAGTGATCTTGCTGCGAAGCCGGATGTCGGGTGTTTGATTCCCGTCCAGGACAAACATTTTGTGATGAGCATGATTGATGGTTCTGTGTTTGAGTATTATTTAGTTGTAATATGTATTTACAAATTATAAATGTGTGTAAATCAATTGTCTGGTTAATATAGCCTACTTTGGGACCAGATAGCAGTATGTGTGTTATTTCAAGAATTTATTTATTAGGGACTTAAACAGGAAATATTTTAAAAAATATGGTGAAGGCACAATGATGCGCTCGTCTCTTGCATGGACGTTGCTATGGTTTGGTAATGAGCAAGTACCAATGTGACTTTTTTATTCATATTATTTTATACGATATCGAAATTTGTGCTACATGCATAAAGTTTATTACGAATTATTTGAGATAGAAAGTACGGTACGAGTACGAGTAGATCAAAGTTAACTTATAACGTTCACCATTCCGACGTACTCAAAAGCTATTACGAATGACTGAATCTGTACCTTAACTACTGGATCACGATTGCTATACATAGCTACGCAAAACGCAGTCAGTTAAATCTATTTAAATGGAACGCAATCCGGGGTCAACAGCTAGGATTGTGCGAATGCAAATCAGCTTCGCTTCGCTTCCGAATTCGGCCGAGAATACCCGAACGCAGCCGAGCACAAGCTTGCTTGTCATGTAAATTGGGAATTAAAATTATGGGGAAACGTGCGGGGGACAGATATATCATGATCTCATATGTGTGAACTGAGGTTTAAAGTTTTGTATGTATGTACTACGCTTATAGAACCCGGTAATGTCATTAATTTTAATCCGTGGTCTTAGGCAATCTGGGTTTCTCCCAGTTGTAATTGCCTCTTTGGTGCCTATTGGCCTAGTTCTATTCTGTCATATTGCTTAATATGGGGAAAGTACAAATCATGTTTTTCTTACTCCTACTCTGTTCTTTTCTGATTCATTTCTGTGCTGGAACTAAGATATTTGAGTCGTTTCTCTGGAACTCATCGAGCTTCATTGCTTGGTTTTCTGGTGAACTCCAATGTTCTAGATTTAAAAGTAAAATTTCGCCACACCGAAGCATTGAATTATCTACTTTGTGGTCTGGTCAAATGTCAATGTGACAGCTGTCATTAATGTCAGGTGTCATATTAAAGCCACGCGAAATTGACCCGTATGATCACTTTCATTTTGTAGTTTAATCGGTGGCATGGTTGTGGTTCACTCAACTGGCCTGGTCGACCAACAATACCAACAACTTAGTATTAACCTTTCTAGAATTTACCGTGTAACACTTCTGTATGTCCTTTATTGGTCGAAATAGATATAAAAACAAAAGATATAAAAACAAAAGACAGTCATATCAGTAGGTATCTGACTTTCAGAACTCCAAGTTACCAGACTTATCCAGTTCATGTAATCTGAGGTCACAAGCCGTGGCTACAAGAACCTCAGTTTAGCTAGAATAACTGTTCGCAGTAACTCGCAACAAAGTATCGACAAAGGTTAACTTGAAGTTAAGTTGTTTGACTGAGTTAGCCGTAGTTTTCGTCGAAGATAGTCGATAATGCTGTAGAAGAGTTTTACTTGTGCGGTGACTGTTCGAGGCTCAAATTTCTTGGCGAATTCTAAGGATATTTAGATCTTACGTGACAAAATCATTATTTTTGTGTGATATATCTTACTAGCTTTTGCCCGCGGCTTCGCTTGCTTTAGAAAAAGACAAAAAGTAGCCTATGTTACTCTCCGTCCCTTAAACTATCTCCACTTAAAAAATCACGTCAATTCGTCGCTCCGTTTTGCCGTAAAAGAGAGACAAACATACAGACAGACAGACCGACACATTTTCCCATTTATAATATTAATATGGATGTCATGAGAGTCAAGTACTTCACGTTTTTTGTCCGCAACGGACTCTTAAACTACTCAACCGATTTTAAACTTTGCACATCGTGTACATATTTAATCCAACTTTAAAGATAGGCTATATTTTATTTCGATAACAACCACAGCAACGCGTGACCGATTCAACTAGTAATATTATAAAAAGAAAAGATTTGTTTTGTCTATACTAATATTATAAGGAGGAAAACTCTGTTTGTTTGATTGTAATGAATAGGCTCAAAAACTACTGGACCGATTTTAAAAATTCTTTCACTATTCGAAAGCTATATTGTCCACGAGTAACATAGGCTATATAATATCACGCTATGTACCACGGGAGCGAAACAGTAACTAAAACCCTAATGTTACGTGGGTGAAACCGCGAGTAACAGCTGGTCGTTTATAAATAGATAGAAGATAGAATATTCTTTATTGTACACCAATAGGACAAAAACAGTAAAGGACAATACAAACAAATATGCAAGAGTACAATAGGCGGCCTTATCACTGAAAAGCAATTTCTTTATAATCTTGACTATTATCAACAACTTCACTGTTTCACTCTCGTGCTACTGGCCTGGTCCTGTTAGTCGTAGCGTAATGAATAATAATATATAGCCTATTATACTATTAGGCTTTAAATAAAACATAACACAAAAAAAAATAACTTTGCCTATAGACATAATATCTCTTTTGTAAAAAGAACGGGTTGGAAGCAAAACTTTTCTTTCTTTTACAAAATCTGTGGTCGGTTTCGCAATAAATTTTATTATAGGGGAATGATACAATCTGGACAAGTTAAGCATCGCTTAAATTATTAAGCCCTTTAAACTTGCGATAAAAGTGTCGTAAATCTTCGGCCAGACTCGGCTATCTTCGGTGATAAAGCGGAATACTTGGAGTCTCGGACGGAACCACGACTTCATTAGGGTTCCTTGTGAAAAATGTTCTGGTGAATGTAGGTTTTTGACTGTTTTTGGTAAAGTTACTTTGATTTTTTGTAGTTTATATTAATAAATGTCTTGGGACAAGTCACACAAGGTCATCTTATCCCAAGCTAAGCAGAGCTTATGTTATGGTAACCAGACAACTGATATAAGTACGTACCTATATACTTTATAAATACATACGTATTACAGATAAATTACACCCAGACACAGTACAAACAATCATGCTCATCACACAAAGTTTGTCATGAGTGGGAATCGAACCCACGACCTCCGGCTTAGCAGTCAGGGTCACTTACCACTAGACCAACAAGCCTGTCAAATTATTACTACCATTATTTATTTACTGTACTCTACTGTATATTCTGTGCCATTGTCTAAATGCGCTAACTTAACTCGAAACAAATCTTAGGCCCGTATTAATAGACGTCACTCAACTCCGAGACGCTCTCAAGTCTCTTGCTGTCCTTGTCCTTAAATAGAAAAATTAAGGACAGCAATCAAGCAACATAGTGTAGCAAATATCCAGCTACGATCGACTACTAGAGGTAACTTTATTATAATAATATTTACTTAGTTACTTGACCGATGAGTGGAAAAAGTCATTCATACCTGCAACCTTGTGCAACAAAACAACCAACGTAACTTATTTTTAATATTTTGTAAATAAAGAAAATATTGAATACGTAACAGAAATACTCTGCACACTACATTATGTACGTACGTATCGTGTTGTACTTTATTTTTATTAAATCCGTAGAATATCCGCTATATCCCAATCAATAAATTATACCTGATAAACACATACAGGCGTCGTATATCAAACTTATGGCTCCGCAAGTAACTCCTCTTGGCTATAAATCTTGGCCATGACTTCGATACTTGGCTGTCGTTAACTTTTGACTTAGACTGGGCTGGACTGAACGACGTGTATGAATGGCCTGTGGCGGATAAGTTTCGGATATATCCGAAAACGGGGAGCAGGTTTCGAATAAATTACGTTATGTGGTAGTTGTGAAAGTAAGTAAACTAGTATCTTGTAGTATTTAGTATTTTCTATATAAATGCACATCCAAAATTAAACCACATCCAACAGCCAAGAAAAGTATCCCAAAAAAATGATTAAAACATGGTATACTTCTGATCGCCATCTTAGCAGTCTAACTTATAAGAAAAATGCTGTGAAAGTTCGTTTACGAGCAAGAATATAAGTACACTAGCTTTTGCCCACGACTTCGCTCGCGTTAGAAAGAGACAAAAAGTAGCCTATGTTACTCTCCATCCCTTCAACTATCTCCACTTAAAAAATCACGTCAATTCATGGCTCCTTTTGCCGTGAAAGAAAGACAAACATACAGACAGACAGACAGACACACTTTCCAATTTATAATATTAGTATGGTTATAATTATATTGTATGTATAATACAATATTGAGAAACACTTGTCCTATCTTCACACACACCATTCCTACGATCAAAACTATGCTCCCATTACACAAAACTAAATCCTCCTCAAGTCAGTGTACTCACAAAACCTACGCCGTCTGCGGGCTAAAGGCGGAACCACATTACCGTGTCGTGGCGTGTCGTGGCGCGCCAGAAGCATATCGGTTTCATACATTTAGTATGGTTAGAGACACACTTGTATGGCGTGTCGTGGCGCGACACGTTCGGCCGTGTCGCAGACTGCTCGCCACCGATTGCGCCAGAGCGGTGGTGGGGGTTTATGACGCGACACGACACACGGGCAAAATGTGTTTCTGTACCGGCGCGTGGCTCGTGGCGCGAACCGAACATCTGGCGGGCACTTTTGAAATTATTAATATTTGCAGCAAAATTACTGACGATCTTATTGAACTTGTAAAATGGTGTTTGGAAAGGAATTACTGAAATTTTGAAAGTCAATAAAATAGTATATTACTTTATTATTTATTTAAAAAGTCAATCCTCTGTTTATCTCTGTTTTTTTTTCTCTTTCTTTGTATTATTTGTGTTTTAGAATATTTTAATGTTATTTTTTTTTTAATTTTGCTCTTCAATTGTTTACTTTTTAACCCGTGTTTTAATTTCAAATGTTTAATTTAATTTTACGTTCATGTTTAATTCAATTTAATACTGTTTAATTTTACTTTGATTTCAACTTTATCGTGTACTTTAACTTATACAATTCTAAACTATGTTTAAAATGATGATGTATGCATGATGTGTTCTCCTATAACTGAAGGAGCACAAATCTTTAAAGATCTTTGTATAATAATGCATATTGTAATGTGTATCCTTTGTTGGAGTTCCTTTCTAAATAAAATAGGGCGAACCCAGTATTTTCTTTTATTTTTTGGTCTGAAGAAATTTCAATGCTAAGAGAAATTGTAGGTGTTCATCAAAAGAAAACATTATGCACGTTTGAACGCTGCAAAGGTTCGTTAAGAACTGTTCAGAAAAAACGCCAGAATGCGCCACGACACGACACGTAAGTGTGCACACTCACCGCCACGCCAGCAAGCATCATGGCGCGCCACGACACGTAAATATGTTTCCACCTTTATTAACCGCGGCATTCAATTGTAAGCTGAATAAGCGTCGTTGCAGAACTTAAGGCGGAACCACATTACCGTGTCGTGGCGCGCCATGATGCTTACTGGCGTGGCGGTGAGTGTGCACACTTACGTGTCGTGTCGTGGCGCATTCTGGCGTTTATTTCTGAACAGTTCTTAACGAACCTTTGCAGCGTTCAAACGTACATAATGTTTTCTTTTGATGAACACCTACAATTTCTCTTAGCATTGAAATTTCTTCAGACCAAAGAAATAAAAGTAAATACTAGGTTCATCCTATTTTATTTTATTTTATTCAGAAAGGAACTCCAACAAAGGATACACATTACATGCATTATTATACAAAGTTCTTTAAAGATTTGTGCTCCTTCAGTTATAGGAGAACACATCATGCATACATCATCATTTTAAACATAGTTTAGAATTGTATAAGTTAAAGTACACGATAAAATTGAAATCAAAGTATAATTAAACAGTATTTAATTGAATTAAACAACACATGAACATAAAATTAAATTAAACATTTGAAATTAAAACACGGGTTAAATAGTAAACAATTGAAGAGTAAAATAAAAAAAAATTAAACATTAAAATATTCTAAAACACAAATAATACAATGAAAGAGAAAAAAAAACAAAGGATTGTTAATTTTGTATAATTATTCATTTATCCCTTTTTAAATAAATAATAAAGTAATATACTTTTATTCACTTTCAAAATTTCAGTAATTCCTTTCCAAACACCATTTACAAATTTAATAAGATCGTCAGTAATTTTGCTGCAAATATTAATAAATCCAAAAGTGCCCGCCAGATGTTCGGTTCGCGCCACGAGCCACGCGCCGGTACAGAAACACATTTTGCCCGTGTGTCGTGTCGCGTCATAAACCCCCACCACCGCTCTGGCGCAATCGGTGGCGAGCAATCGGCGACACGGCCGAACGTGTCGCGCCACGACACGCCATACAAGTGTGTCTCTAACCATACTAAATGTATGAAACCGATATGCTTCTGGCGCGCCACGACACGCCACGACACGGTAATGTGGTTCCGCCTTTATTCTGCCAGTGTCCGGCGGTTCACGTAAATTAGTTTAGTTCGCCGGGTGAACCGCCGCGGTAATCAACGCCGGGGCAACACTAGCTAGCCACAGAGTGAAGAATACGGGGTTAGACGCGAACTGTCTGTGAGTTGGTGTGGTTGGTTTTGTAGGTTATTGGTAAGTGTGGCTTAAAATACGTCTTAAAAATGTTTTTTTTTTGTTTACCAACTTTGCAATAACCTGCAACAAGCAGGATCTTTTCTAGAAGAGCATTGTAGAAGAAGCTCATTATGATTTCATTATTTATGATTTTATATCACTAGGAAATAGCCTACCGGTTTAGATTTTTTTGCGTGTGGCAAATTATGTGTGTATCTTTGGATTGCGATAAATCAGAAGCCGATACAACATCCATACTAATATTATAAATGCGGAAGAAACTCTGTCTGTCTGTCTGTCTTTTCTTCACGCCTAAACCACTGAACCGATTTGAATGAAATTTGGTACATATAGTCTGGGACATGAGAAAGAACATAAGATAGTTTTTATTCCGGAAATTCCGCGGGAGTGGGAACTATTATTACACGGTTATAATTTATATTTAATCGGAACGTTTATAAAAAAGAAACGTATTTAAAGTAATAATTATTAAGTTACTGCATTATTAATACAGTAATAAATGTGAAACTGTATTTATTAAGATCTCAATGTACCATGTGCCAGGAAATAAATGGAAATTCTATTCTAATAATATTTTGTAATCATTCCCAAACCATACTCTATCAAACAGTTCAAAAACCCTTCTAACTTACAGATCCCAAAAACAACGACTAAAATCTTACTTCACGTAGGCAGGAACGTAAAAAACTCAACTAGACCATCTGCATATTTTTGTCTATGTCTCGCTAAGTGAGAACAGCTAATCTGCAATGCATGCAAGAATTGTTTGAGCAACTAAATAGCTTCGTTGCATTCTGCTAACTGTTCGTGAGATAGTTTCGGCTCTTATTTTGAAAAGAGAACAAACGATGCTTGTTTGTTTTTCTTTTTTTTTAATGAAAGCCCGATGTCTACTTCACTTGTTTTTTTCGAATGCCTACTTCAATTGTTTTATTTTTAAACTGTGAAGTGGTGAACTCAAACTCAAACTAAAACTATTTTATTCAAATAAACCATTTACAAGTACTTTTGAATCGTCAAGGTGTCAGTCTGTCAGAAAAATGAAGCTAGGTGCTCGTTCCAAAAAGAAGGTCTCATGGAGAAGAGCGAGCAAGAAACTCCATGGACACTCTTTTAAAATCAATATATTACAAAAATTCGGTTACATCATTCATTGTTGTATCTAAGGTACTATGTGCGAACAACGTAACAATTCGTACATGTTAGAAATATTAAAATAAACAAAACAGTTGAGTGAAGTTTATGTTGATGCTATTTAATGTAGATTGATTTTATTCGTGACTGCTTGCATCGAAATTTTGTATCTCACGGGTGCATAAAATCTGAACAATTTGTCATGAGTCAAGTTTGATCTTTAACTGCAAGTTAAAGTTTAGCGGTGTTCCGTTCTGCGTGGAAAATCTTTATATTGTGAGCATAAAATTGTTATTTTTATTACCATAAAAAAAGTTAAATATCTAAATAAACTATGTCAATGATAACAAAGTGGTTTGTGGTATTTGTCAAATGCAGTTGAATAATACAAGTGTAGTAAGCGTCATAAAAATAAAATTATAATAATCTATCTTTGCTGTGTAATCGATAATAATCTTAAAATTCCTACTACAAAACAGAAAAGCATAAAAAGCACCCAGCAAACCGTTAAATATTTTAAAATCCGAACATCGTGTCTGCCAGCCTACCAGCACTTGCAACAAAAACTATTCGAACTTCGAACAACTGAATAGTACCGACTTCGATTTTGCTAGAAACACGTAAGCGTCGACAAAAGGAATGAACGAGTGTTGTAGAGATGTTCATTCGCGAACGAATGTAAATGTTCGTTCAATTCAATTGTTGAAATGGATTTGTTGAGAGAGGTTGTGCTTTTAGTGTTTTCTTTTTGTTTAAGAATTTGGAACTGTAGAGTAAGATGGCTAGCTACGATAGCGTAAAAAAACTATAATACCTATTTTTACTTATCCGTACTAATATTATAAATGGGAAAGTGTGTCTGTCTGTATGTTTGTCTTTCTTTCACGGCAAAACGGAGCGACGAATTGACGTGATTTTTTAAGTGGAGATAGTTGAAGGGATGGAGAGTAACACTTTTTGTCTCTTTCTAACGCGAGCGAAGCCGCGGGCAAAAGCTAGTTGTAAAATAAAGTCTTCCACCGGATCTGTATGTCTGTTTGTGATAAACTCAAATGATGAATGGATTTTTATGCCATTTTCACCATAAGTGCGAGAGTGATGATTCATGGAAGCTCAAATGTCTGTTACATGCTTATAATAGCAGAGGAAAGTCGAGTATAACAAAAATTTGTAAGACACCCATGCGAAGCTGGGGCGCGTCAATAATCCATACTTAATATTATAAATGGGAAAGTGTGTCTGTCTGTTTGTCTTTCTTTAACGGCAAAACGGAGCGACGGATTGACGTGATTTTTTAAGTGGAGATAGTTGAAGAGATGGAAAGTAACATAGGCTACTTTTTGTCTCTTTATAACGCGAGCGAAGCCGCGGGCAGAAGCTAGTATTATAATAAAGCTTAAGAGCTTATTTACTTTAATTAAATAATTGCCTGTACTTTCACAAAATATTAATAGGTATTTAGTAAACAGTAAGCTAACTAAAAGTTAGCATTACCATCATTATAATTTAATTATATTATGCCAAAACAATTTATTGGCATTCCATTATAATGAAATACTCTATTAAAATGCTTTACTATTGAACAAAATTACATTTTGTACATTTGGTAATAGTAATATCTGAACATACACAATATTCATTAAATTCGATGAATATTTCATCGAATTTAATGAATATTTTGTTGATTTGACATGGCTTTGTTTTCTAGTTACTGTGAATGAAATGTTATTCCCTAATAAATATTTAAATATGCCGCACTAAATTGCGTTTGCAATTATTAATATCGTTGCATATTTTAAAGAAAAAGTCTCTCTTATAACTTGAAAGCAAAGCAAGCTTGGTTTTTAAGTAATGAAAGGCACACCGCTTATATTAAAAAAAATCAAAACATTTAAGCCCGGCACAAAAATTCAACTCTAAAACGTAACGATATCCATGGGCAACATATCCGTGACATCAAAATTTATTTCAGAGCATAATAAGCTAGGTATTTATTAATATTTTAGCATAAAAAAGTAGTTCTAGGCTGCCACAAAAATCACGTCACGGATATAATTAAAAAAATCACAGCATAACATTAAAACTGGGCATTAAAATTCAACGCCACAACGCGACGGTATTCGCGGACCGATCGCCTCCCATTTGACTAAAGCTACTGCATTCCTGTGCTGTGACATCTAAGTTTATTTCAGAGCAAAATTCGTCAAGTACAGTTTTTTTTAGTTTTATTTACAGATTGACTTGAGTCTTATGTTACTGCAACCTGTGGTTTTAGGCTAGAATGAAATTCACGTCATAGATAATAAAAAAAATTACAACAAAACATTAAAACTACATAAAATTCAACCCTAAAACGCGACAGCATCCGCTGATTGATCGCCGCTCATTTGTTTTTTTTTTTTTTTTGATTATTATGGGCTTGCTCTTGGTCCCAGACTAGCCCGAGGGCATAGACGGGGCCTACGATGGAGCGAGCTTACCCAATAGATGCCTATGCACTCGTTTTTTAAATACTTCCGGGTTATATGAATTTGGAAACACAGACGCCGGCAGGGAATTCCATTCCTTCGCGGTGCGCATTATAAACGATTTTGAGAAGCGCTGCGTGCGGATATGAGGAATATCAACCAAGAAAGGGTGGTATCCTGCCGTACGTCTGGATGTCCGGTGGTAAAAAGGAGATGAGGGAATAAGCTCGTGTAGCTCATGAGCACACTCACCGAAGTGCAATCTGTAAAATACCGCCAGGCAGGCAACTTTTCGCCGATGTGCTAGTGGTTGTAGTAGGGCCACCAGCTTCTTGTCGCCAATCAACCTTCTGGCTCTGCAATCCACCGAATCCAATGCGGCCAGTTGGTATTTGGCTGAGCCATCCCATAGGTGACTGCAATACTCCATACACGATCGGACTTGAGCTTTATAAAGTGTTAGAAGCTGTCCCGGCGTGAAGTATCGCTTAACCTTGTTAAGGATGCCCAGCTTTTTCGCCGCAGTCTGTGCTTTGGACTCGATGAAAGTGCCGAAGTTGAGGTCAGAACTCAACTCCATGCCAAGGAGTTCAAGGCAGCCGGTTACATTTACAGATGCACCTCGGAAAGTAGGAGCCAGGTCAAATGGGCTCCGTTTGGCGGAGAACAGACACGATTGGGTTTTGGCGGCATTGAACTGCACTAGATTGTCATCGCCCCATTGGGACACACGACTCAAGGCAAAGTTCACTCGCTCGACCATGGTCTCTCTCTGTGAACGAATATCGTCCCTACTGTCTTTTGCGCTGGCCAGATATCTCTCTACAACAGTACTGTCATCTGCGTAACCGACTATGCTAGGATTTAGCATATCGTTTATATGAAGCAGGAATAGGGTTGCAGAGAGAACAGACCCTTGAGGAACACCGGCATCGATGGCCATTAGGTCCGAAGAGCAGCCGTCGACGACCACTCTGATCGACCGTTCCGTCAAGAAGTCCGATACCCAGCTACAAAAGTCAGCCGGTATGCCATAAGCAGGAAGCTTGCTAAGGAGACTTGCGTGCCAAACCCTGTCAAAAGCCTTTGAGATGTCGAGCGAAACGGCAAGGGCTTCGCCGTTTTTCTCAATGGCTTCACCACAGCAATGTGTAACATACACTAGAAGATCCCCAGTAGACCGACCACGGCGAAAGCCATATTGCTGGTCATTGAGTAGATTGTTGTCTTCTAGGTATGCCAACAATTTGCTATTTAGTACCCTTTCCATGACTTTACAGAGCATGGAGGTGATGGCGATTGGTCGATAGTTACAGGGATCGGCACGGCTGCCCTTTTTGGGCACTGGCTGCACATTAGCAAGCTTCCAGGATTTTGGCACCGTTCTAGTTTGGAGAGAGAGCCGGTATAGACGTGTCAATACAGGCGACAACTCAGGCGCACAGTGTTTAAGTACTCGCGCAGGTATTCCATCTGGTCCACTGGCTTTATTCACGTCCAAATTCAGCAGAACCTTCCGTACCTCTTTTTGGTGAACAGAAATATCCTTCATTGAGGAATCGCAATGAGGTATAGTAGGTGGTTGATGGAGGCCTGCATCAAGACGAGAGTTGCTCGCAAATAGGGAAGCAAACAAGTTCGCTTAAAGTTCTGATTAAAGCTTCTGTATTTCTGTGGCCTCTTAACTTATTTCAGAGAAAAATTAGCTAGGCATTTAATTTACAGGTAGACTATTATTACAGGTTGCAGTAGCAACCCGGGGTTTCAGGCTAGCACGAAATTTAATAAAATAAAGAAATCACAGCAAAACATTAAAACTTGGCATAAAAATTCAACCCTACAACGCGATGGTATCCGCGGACCGATCGCCGCCCATTTGATTAAAGCTACTGCATCCCGTGTCATCAAAATTTATTTCATAGCAAAATTAGCGTATTTCGTTTTTATGTGCACCACATCGCGTCATCGAGGACCCACGATGTCACGCCGTTGATAGAGTGCTGACAGCGTGATTGATAATGGCCGACGTAAAAAAGGTTTCGCAATGTTGTATGGGATGTGTGTTTGTTGTTTTTTTTTTTAATTAACATATTATATTACATTCGTTCATTAGGCCACGGAAAAACACATTTCAAATAAGTACAACCGTAAATCTTTTTTCTGGTTTCTGTTTCAGTTACTCGATGAATTTTTAGTTGTTTTGGAGTAACGCGTTTACATGCAATCGAGAATTAATTTAAATTTTTGTATATTCAGATACAGGCACTACAAAACACACTAAGCTTTGAAAAAAATCAACTCTAGTATTATTAGGAATCATGAGATTACAACCCACTTGACAGACTGACTATGATACTTAATAATTGGGTCCCGCAGTCACACTTCGGGTACAAACCCCTTTAGAAGTTAACTTTTCCAAACTAACATCAAACAACAACTGTCATAAGCTACTGGAAACCATAAACCTCCAAATATTTACGACGTATACATTTGTATAAACTTAACTTTTGTATAAACAAATGTATACGTCGCCTGATTTATAGTCAAAGATTTGCGTCGGATGTGTGAATGCGTCTTAATATGTCTCCGTGCCAGGGGATTAACCCTTCGCCGGTCGATTGACGGGTACAAAGTTGCTTCAATGGCTTTACAGAACGACGCTTTCTAATGACGTTTGTGGAGACATTTTTTATTTAGGGTTTTCGTGTGGTATTGTCGTAAGAAAAGCATTGGAGGATATTTCGGTGCGTTAAAAATAAAAGTCATCTATTATAAAGTAAATAAAATCTTTGGTCTTTAAAACCTTTAGACACAAAATTTTAGGAAGTTTTGTGTCTAAAGGTACCAAAGAATTTCCCCTTCCCTCCCTAAGCAGAAGACAAAGCTGGACCAATAGCCACAAAGATATTACAATTGGGATAAGTTCAAATCGCCTAAAACCACAGGTTAAAACTAACTGCACCAGTGATTATAAATTCGTTAATTGTCTATAAATTAAACATCTATGCAGCTCAAATACTCACACACGAACCACACATATTTAACACCACAAATCCCTTATTTATACTGTAAATATACATTCAAACAACAATTTGTCTCATAAATCGCGTCGATCTGTGAACAAAGTCTAAAATACAGTGGAGCTAGGTCTTACCACAACTTAGGGGAGATGGGGGAAGTTATGACAAACGATGTTGTTCCTAATCCTGATGAGAATTTACACAAACATTTGCTTAAAGTTTCAACTTTTGGTATTGTAGGTGTAGGTATGTTTTCTTGGTTTTTGTGCTTTAACTTTTTGTAAGGGAAAGAGGGTGTTTTATTTAAGTTTCTGTTTGTAGGTTTTTAGTATAGTTAATACTGATATGTAAAACAAGAATGTTTGCAGAGAAACGTAATGTTTTTATATAAGATGCATCGATCACTTATTACCAGTCAGAAAAATATTAGTAATCAAAAGGAAACCACATAAAACTAAATTGTTTTTTATTTATTTATTATTACGTAGAGACTTTCTTGTTACACACACAAACTACTTAATAAAAAAAGTTTTTCTTAATAGAAACAAAGGTTATACAGTTTAATAGAATAAATTAAAAAAATCCCAAAAGCAATTGATTTGGATTTTTTATCATTATCGTAAGTATAATTTTATGTTAAAACTTTGGTTAAAGAATATTAGGACAAATTGGCAAAGAATTAAATTCCTGTACACGTCACATCGCCAGTGGATTGTTCAAGTGCATTACTCGTACGGCAAGAGGTTCGGTTAGTTAAAAGTTTGAAGAAAAAAAATATTTTTTTGGTTTATCTAGTACAATTATAAACGAACAAAGCGACAAGCAAATTAGAAGTTCCTACACACGTCAAATCACTAGTTCACAAGTAGATCGTTCTAGTGCATTACTCGCACAGCAAGTAGCTCAAACGCGTCGTCAAAGTCAAGACGGGTGACTCGAGAGAGTTATAGGCTTCGTCCGATAGGCTGACATGACAGGTGATGTGCCAAGATGGATGGCGGCCGAAGTCATTGCTGTACTAAGTCCGCGTTAATTTGAGCGACTACTGATTGGCGGGTTTGGCAACCTGGCTTGCCGAGATTTAGTTTGACGTTTGACCCTTTGACTGCTTGACGTTTAAGATGCAAGAAAGAAGTTTGAGAAGGTTTTTGGTTTTGTTGTTGGACTGTCTGTCAGTTTTATTTTTAAGTAGTTATCTCTAGTTTCAATCACATCTTTGCTTACTCCGCTCCCAGTTGTTGTAGCGCGATATTATATAACCTATAGCTTTCTAACATAAAAATATTTTTTCGAATTAGATCACTCCACCTTCCTGAGATTAACGCGTTCAACATAACAAACTCTTTTGCTTTATAATATTAGCATAGATAACCCACATGCGCACTTGTAAGTAAGTAAATATCCAACACGGATAAAACCGCGGAGGGCACTTATAAATGTATATTCTACTACACTTATGATATATATAAAAACTTCAAGAACAGCGAATGCAGGCAGAGACGTTCAATGTTCAACAAGACAAAGATATAACCCTACATTCTTCAAAACACTACACTATTCTCACCATCTTAAATATTGCTCCCATCTAAGTAACATTTCTACCGCAGCAGCTTGTTTTAATATTCCTCGACGCAAAGGAATGCACATGCGCCTGACAGCAGAAACACGTTCCAAAATTAAACAATGTCAGTTTAAGATATTTCATCTGTGGCATCGTATGCAGCAAATGCAAACAACTTGAAATATTGTCATTGTCACGACAATGTCATGCGGCTGTCACTTTGACGTCTCCCGTCACCGATAACGTTCCATTGTCGAATGCGGTTTAGATACAGCTTAACGATTCAATGCTCAATCGGATTCGTATTCGGCTCTTGTATATAATCGAATAATGCGATCCGATAGTATCTTATTATGATTGCGTTTGAAGTGGGGCTTGGAATTTTAATTTGTCGTTAGATTTCGTGTCTTGTGTTGTAAATTTCTTGTGAGCAATTATTTTATTGACTGCTCCGTTTGATTAAAATTGTTTTGTAATAGTCTAGTCTAGCGTGAAATGAATCTCTAAATATGTTGCTAAATCCACAATTCGGACTGGACTGGACCACATCATTCTATTTAATATATTTTTAAGTTAGAAAAAATCAGCAAGATATTGATAAATTACAGGGAAAAAATTGAAGAGGATCGTTGCGTGAAATCAAGACTACATTCATTGGTAGTACGAGGTCTGTCTGGGTCTGCTAGTTAGAAATAAAAAACAACTTCTTTGCAATAAAAATTCTCCACAATAACGAGACATGTAACAACGCTCCCGTCGCTCCCCAACAAAGCTGCTATCAACACAACATGCACTAACAACTAATATTTCACAGAAACACGTACTGTTCATCTCATGTTCTTTATCCGACTCGAGCTAGTGTGTAAAGTAGGGATGTTATGACTAGAAATTTCGGACCTGGATTCGGTTATAAGATCCGAATTAGGTATATCGGTTACGTTTAAGGATATGAAATTATTTTGGATTATCCGTTAGATTTGGATGGTTTAGGTAAGGTTATTAGATTTTTGAAGTATTATTAGCTAATTGGTCATGACCAAGAAATAATAAATATAAACATTGCAAGAGACACACGTCGTGTCTAGTGTATAAAAAGTAACGCTCCTGTCATAACATGTGTTATATTCTCTGGCATTCTTGCTGAACTGAGCTTATTTGGCGGAGCCGCGAGACACGCAGTGTTAGTTTCTTTTATTATTGTTTAACATGTGGTTTTTTGCACTGTCTGTGTCTATGTGTGCCAAATAAAATAAACCCTATTCGAAATTTTATACCGGATTCGGTTAATGTCATTGATATTTATTTAATTCGGATGTTTGAACCTTTCGGATACGTTTACTTAGCTCCATAACATCCCTCTAAAATATAAAGCCTGGGCTCACTAGCTGTTTGAAAAATGTGAACCGCCGGCACGGGACATCCACTATTTATTGGCGAATACTTCAAGTGAATGGGGCTCTTAGCGGCACCCTTAGTGGGAGAGGAATTGTTTATTTTATTTATAATGGGCCGGGACTTTTACAATTGTGGTGTGTTCACAGCTTTAGAATTCATGGTGAGATAGTTTGCGGGTTTCAATGGCGATGGTTGAATCGCGTTGGCTTGTGAATTTCGACTTAGCGATTGAAGTTTTACACTTCATTTTTTTTACTTTAGGTATTGAACAAAATAAAGAGTTGTTTAGTATAAGGTGTTTTACCGGTTTTAATTTATTTTGTATTGTTGATTAGCTCCCTTAAGTTATAAGCGTGATGTTACTCATTTATAACAGTATAGGTACGCCAAACATTGGCAAAACATAGCGCACATATTTCTGACATTTCCATCTGTATCCTACCTATGTTTTATAAAATGATTGATTGATTGATTGATAGGTAAAATTACAACTTCTGTGGTAGCTTTTGTGTTATGATATGCCACATGGAGGGAAAGTTCAATAACATAGTATCACAAGTAAAAGGAAGACCATGAATTTTAACATTCGTTTGGGGTCGATTCTCGGCTCAACCATGTAATAATTTAAATATCTATGAATGCAGTTCAAATTGTTTTTTTTTTTAATTTAAATAATGTCTTCTTTCAGTAAAATGTTCCATCTACATTATTTAAGGTACTTTTCTTCCATGTGGCATATCCGTGGGACGCCCTGTATATCCATCCTGACAGCCTTTTTCATTTATATAATACTTTTAAAATAACTACTTTTAAATGGTTCTAGATGTGTGGTTGATAAATAGGTTATCTTCTACTATATAAAAATAAGTCGGGTTTTCCCTCCTGACGCTATAACTCCAGAACGCACGAACCGATTTCCACGGTTTTACATTCGTTGGAAAGGTCTCGAGCTCCGTGAGGTTTATAGCAAAGAAAATTCAGGAAAAATCCACGCGGACGAAGTCGCGGCTGAAGCTAGTGACTTATAAAATAAGTTTACAAGCACCTTTCTTACAGTTACGTTTTCATACTTTCACTTAACTAAAACAATATAAGCAACAGTGTGTGCCATCCCTTTATCACGACAATAATATGAGTTTCTTGATTCCGCGAGAGTGTTCTCACGACTCTTAGTAATGTTTTGTGGTGCTGTTTATGACTGATAGCAGTTTCTTATTCTTTTGTGATATATGAGTGGTGTTTCAGGACTCTGAAGGGGCTACTGTCGGTTCGATAAACTTTGTGTTGTTATTCCGTGGATACTGTGGTGTGTAGCATCCAATAATTTAAAAGAAACACATTATTTTCTTCTTAATAATCTGTTTAAAGGAATTTCGTACAGTTTGCATCTTGGAGACATTATAATTTGACAGTGGTGTTAAGAATTTTTCTTATGAATTGTCATAGATTTTGTTAGTAGTAGTCTATTTATATAAAATGGTAAACTGACTAACTGTTGATAAATCAACGCACAGCACAAAAATCGTCTGCTCGTAGGGACACGAAACTTGGAGGTTGTGTTCATTGTGAAGAAGGTCGAATATCGACCTGTAAAGGCGCAAATTAGGGAATGGAATTTCGACATCCATACGGGCAAAGTCGCAAGCGAAAGTTAAGATATAAAAAGAAACAGTTGCTACTACAATTTGCAGACGTATTTTATTATAACAGAGGATTTCTTTTATGAATTGTAATAGATTTTGTCCGTAGTTATAAAATCAGTTTGTAAAACTGTAGTAGCAACGGAAAAACTTCTGTTTCTTTTTACATCTTACACAAAGAACTGGTGGTACGAGAACAGATAACTTAAACACAGTCATGAATATTATAATATTATCATTTGATGCGGAATGTTTATAATAGTTACCGTGACCCCGGAACATAAAGGGCAACCGAAGGAGGGGATTGGGTTTTAGTCAGTAAAAGCAGGCGTCCGTCACTCGCTCAAGGCCACGCGTTTTATGCCTACCGCTTTGCGTATCGTCGACGATACATCGAACACCGGGCTGTCGCGCGCCCGCCTGAGTGCCCGCGCGTCACGGGTACAGCGCTGACTATCAAAATGCCGAAACCACGTAATTATTGCGTGATTATTGTGCAATTCCCCTGTTTCCCAATTCTCCTGTTTTCCTTTTGATTATTTATTAAAATTATTCACGCGGTTTTGGATATTTTCGACACTAAAATATAATAATCGGGAATTCAAGGAACGAAAAATATGCATCAGTCATTTTATTAAAAGAAAAAATATTTGATCAACAAATAAAAAAAATATTGTTTTTCAAAATCATTCTTTTTATTACCATTATCATCATACGTATAACCCTAGCAGATTTGCTGGACGACACGCACACACGTTAGTCGCGCGGCGGGCAAAAGAATCTCAACTCTCTTTGTGCGTCCTTATGGTACATTTCTCCTCGCTGCAAACAGCTGGTATTATTATTATGATTTTGTAGGCTATTATAGCGTAGGTTTTTTCGTTTTTGTATTGGAGTGAAGTATCTGTTACGTAGTAACTATTTATTAATCTGTGGTAAAAGTCTGACCGCCGCACCCAAGACGGTAGCAGTCATTTGATAATTTCCCACTCCAAAAAAAAGCATTATCCATTTATATAAAACCACTCCAAAACCCACGAGAAGTGAAACGCAAACTGTGCATACATCACTAAGTTTTACAAT
This sequence comes from Athetis lepigone, assembly GCA_033675125.1. Taxonomy (NCBI): domain Eukaryota; kingdom Metazoa; phylum Arthropoda; class Insecta; order Lepidoptera; family Noctuidae; genus Athetis; species Athetis lepigone. The sequence goes on along the minus strand of CM066239.1, from coordinate 18,718,738 downwards.
TGAATTATCTAAAACGCCGATTTAGCTCGATTCGCCAACAAACCTACATTACACTGGCGGCCAATCAAACTAATGCCATTTCAAATTAATTCTCTTTATTGGAACGACGATGGTCGGCTGGCTATGGCAATTATTGTTAGTTAGTGTTATAGATAAATAGGTATGTTGTAATGCTATGGGTGTAATAATGTGAAATAATGTTATAATTGTAATTATGTATCTGATTTAGACTGTGCTGTTTGGTTTCGCGATTGAAAGTGCGACTGCTGAGTGGGAAGTTGTAAGTTCCCCATGATATGATTCCCAGATCGATCTAAATCTTAATAGGATATATTAGTTAAAATTCCTTAGAAGTACCCTGTAGATTAGCCGTTTTTGTAAAATTATGAAACTGATTCGGTCTGTCAGAGTGAAAGAAAGTACACATGTGTGCAAACAAGGGGAATTCCATCTCTCATTACCTTTAAGCAAAATGCTTGTCTATAATGACGATGAACAAACTTACATACATACAATTTGCATAATGAATAAAAGTTTTATTCATATTTCAAACCGTAAACCTAAAACTAGCAAATTAACCTAGAAAACCCAATCGCCCCAGATTACACAACAGCTGCACATCCCACCAGTTGCTTTCAAAGCTTCAATACAATGCAATCAACAAACATGACCGTTTGACAGGAGCGGAAAAAATCCATTTACTTATCCGCGGATGCTATCGATACCCAAGTTATAGCCCACTTCATACAAGGGCGCAAACTTGGCAATATTTCGCCGGACAGAACCGGGACATGCGGTCACGGAACGTTACGGTTGACCGTGAGCCATAACTCACACGTGGCGCCATCTAGTTATTTATCCAGCGATGATTGCATGGCCTTGTTACATTTTTATATTTACTTTATGTTTCACGTTACATTATGTCCCTATTATATTTCGGAGTTAATGTTCCACTTCAAATTGAGTTTCGTTTATTTTTCTCGCGGCGTTGAGTTCTGTTTTATTTTATATTTTAGAGGTTTTGGTTCATTTGGCTTTTTAATATGATTAATGTGAACGTTTGTGTTTGTTACTCTTTCACGAATCACCTGAGCAAATACTAGAATTTGATTTGGTTAATATTTGGTTGAAATATAGTAATGTAGCTTGTATCACATAGGCTGCATAATATTAGTGAAGACCGCGGATGAAGCTGCACCAAAAATAATGAATCCAAGAGTTTAGGATCTAGACGAGCTTTTCATGACAAAATTCCTTAAAGTACCAAGCACTACTAGGTACTAGATTTGGCCATGATAAAAAAAATGGGTGCCAATATAATTACAGACTCTTGAGACAGAATTTTCATCATATTTTTTTGTATTATAGGTATACTCGTATTATATTGGCGGTGATGATATTTTGTTTATTTCACTAGATGTTACCATCTAGTGAAATAAACAAAATAAATGTACTACGATGATTTCTTTGTTTTATAGGAGTAAAATTATTATAAATAGAGACGTTTCTAAAAAAGCAATAAAAAAAAACTACTATTGAATATTATTAAATCACCCACTATTTTTTTCCTAGTAAGCAGTAAAGCGTAACAACTTACTCAACTTCTAAGTTTTGCCTCGCTAACAATATAATATTTTTTCATCCAAGAAAATGGGAAAAAGGACTAACAAGTTTTTCATGGCACGCAATACAAATCACAAACACGGTCCGACCACCATAAATTTTACCTCAGCGTATTTTTTTCCAAAAAATTCTCGGTTATTTATTTACAACATAAGTTCATATTTTCGTACGCATAACGTCTGGTACGGGAAGCCAGCGGAACTCATTTCCTCAATAAATTCCCGGTAGAGCAGTGAACGGGTTAAATGAATGTGGTGGGGGTTTGCTAAAAATAATTTTTAGGTCAAATGATACATCGATATATGTCATAAGTTTACCTTATAAACATTAAGGGTATCGTGGAAATGTGGTGACAATAACTGGGTCTCATGCTGGGTACATTTTCGTGGCTGGGAGTGTAAATTATTCTGCGTTCGGTAAAAGTTTTCGGTATATCGCTTTTTTCATATTTCATTTTACGTATTTATAAGGGTTGTGGTTTTTGATTTTTAATAAGTATTTTTTTGTTTCACATTTTTTAAATTTAATATTAGTGCCTCCCACAGCTAAGACGCATTTACTGTCACCTAATTTGTTGGAATCCGTCAAATAGCTCTAGAACGTGTCATAGAATGCGACATACGTTAAAAAAACCTAAGGAATCCTACTTTCGGCAGTTGGGTTAAAACAAAGCAAACTTTTACCCAATACTCCAGCAATCAAAACGAAACAATTTAGATACTTGCAAAGGAAAAAACAGCGACAATAATTTACGAAAAGATAACCCAGACCGATTGTAGGAAATAAACACAGGCATAAAGGACGTCGCCCATTATCTAGGCCTGAGTAAAAAATATGTGATCGGCCGAACTGATAGCGAGTCCACCGGCCGCTTGTAATTACTTAGGCCTTCTTTATTTATGAACAAAATGGCCTATACGTATTGTTCATGGCAGTTTTAATTTATTGCAATTTTGAAGTTTAAAGGTGGAAAAATTGTGTTGGTTTTTGAATGAGGTTTTAGTAATTAAAAAAGTGCAAAATCTGGGCCATTGATTGTCAAAAATGTAGGCAAACAATGATGTTATAAGTAAAAAAGTGTAGATAGCTTATGCAGTCAAAAAGTGGCACATTAAAAGTTTGCCAATTGACAAACATGATACTGAGTATCGCGTTGACATTTGACGTTTATCTCTTTTTCACTCGCACTACTTTAATCATGTCATCCTACTTTGACGTGCAATGTATGTGTGCGTTAGTGTGCCGTTTTTGAAGACAGAATTTCGTTTGGGTAACCTATCTACACCTTTTTACCTATAATATCATTGTAGGCAAATACATTTCAAGTCATTTTGTTTTCTAGCTTACTCCTACTAAATTCCAATTAAGTAATAATCATTCGGTGATTTAGCTGTGAAAGAGTGGCAGACACAGAGTTTTTGAATTTGTACTAAAGTAAGCTTAAATATTTGTACCATGATACGCGAAGCAAAGATGTGTGAAGTTTACACATCTTCACACACCCTTATTATGCTTTGTAAATATACTTATCACCTAGTACATTAAAATATTAAACTCAAACTCAAAACTCTTTTATTCAAATAAACCATTTACAGGTACTTTCGAATCGTCAAGGTGTCAGTCTGTCAGAAAATTGAAGCTAGTTGCTCGTACAATACGTAATACATTATTAACCCATAAGAACCGTAAAAAGTTCAGAAAGTGAACGACGATTATGCTATGCTTTACATAACTTATAAACGGCGAAAAATGACACAGAAAATCATTATTTAAACCTCGAACACACCCTAAACACAAACTTTCTCCAGCCATTTTACATTACCCAAAAAGCCTAAAATAACCACGGAAAAAATATGTCAAAATTAAACATTATTTACGAGCAATGGTGTATTTACGAGAGTCTCGCAAATTGCTCCACGTCGGAGGAACTTGGGATAAAATTTTACTGCAAAACTTTACTGTTTTTAAGACTAAACTTAAAGTTTGGGCTGTTTGTCTCAGATTTCGTTGGGTTTATTGTCCCCTCATGTAATGGGGTTGGCGTAGTTTCGAATCTAGGTGAGGGTAGTCTGTTTGTGAACCGATTTTGGTTTAAAATTACTCTTTGAAGGGAGGAAACTGTTTGATGAAATATTATTTTTCTTGTGAAGTGAGGAAATTACGTTTAGACTGGTCATTAAAACTATCTAATTGTGTTGAGTATAGGTTTAAGGTGAGTATATTTCAGTGCTATTATCTTACATCTAAAGCTGAATTAAATATAATAATATACCAGGCTATTACTGTCCCAATGCAAGGTAGAGGCCTCTTCTTATACAGAGAAGAATTGATCATTACGCTTATCCAAAACGGATTGGCGGTTTTGGTCTTACATTCATTATCATAATTCCAGATTTCTTTTTCGATATCTGTGATGCCCAAGATAAACTTGAGAAAGTATTCAAAAAGTCACAATTTGTACTTGCCCTAATTCAAACCCACAACCTCTTATATAAAAACTGGGAGCCGACAGAAAAGCTTGAATAATATTACCATATAAACATAATTTTCATATCAACATATTTATTTCAAGAAAATGTGATATAAGAGATGGTAAACTAAATACAAACATTTGCAACGAAACACCAGCGAAACACAGTTAACTTCAATCCCAAGAAATATACAAACAAAGCATTGCTTCCCATTTCAGTCCAAACTACAGGAAATATACGTCAACACCAATTAAGTCAGCTTCTATACATAACAAGTTTCGCGCACTGACCGGCCAGAGCGGCACCGGGTAGAGTTAATGCAAATTAGTTTTGTTCGCCCAGCAGTTGTTAACAATACTTGTACATCGAATAATGGTATGTTGAGAGTTCGCTGCAGTTTATCTGGAGTCGTTTCGTTGAGGTTTGGGTATTGTTTGTAATACCCGGGTGGTAAATAAGTAGAGTGGAGTGTTACTGTTGTTGATAGTATGTTTGGTAGAGCGTCTTCTAATCGTAGTGACTGAAGAGTGTAGTTTTTAGATAATATCACGCAAAAATGCGAAAACCTGCATTCGCGAAAAAAAATTAGGTGTTCAGTACATTTAGTTTTCCTAATGTACTGAACAGCTGATATTTTTGCGCGATTTCGGCTTTGCTCCCATGGTAAAATTTTTTGTTTATCATGAGCTCAATTATGTGTTTAAGTATCGCGCACTAATTACCAGTCACCATATATAATACTCAATATTTTTATTGATTCAACATGTATTTGTGTATACACATGTACAACATGTAGTGTATTTAGGTGGTACTAACACAAATGAAATCATCATGAATAGGCGAGACGACAAAAAAAAAATAAGTCCGTCAGCAAGATTATCAAAAAATATTGGACACGTATTTTTTCTTTTTTCTCGTAAACGAAGAATGACGACGACACAGTGCGTTGAAGTTGCGCGTAACGTCGCAATGAGATACAATTTTTGCATGACGGTGACGTCAAAAACCCCCACTCCGGAACTTGGTTGCTCTTTAACTTTGTATTTTTTAATTAATTTGATCAAGCAAACAATACGTGTTCCGTATTTTCGGCCGATCTATCAGACGGACTAAACAGAATGTCATTTTTTTAATGCTGTCGTCATCCCTATTCTGTAGAGCACAACAAATAACTTAATAAAAAATGACTTAATAAAGGCTTAAGATTTGGAGATCATGAATATCATTACTTTATCTTAAGTACTTGAACCAGTGCGAAGCCCTTACGGATCGCTCTAACACTTAAGACACATACTTAAGATTTAGGACACTGCACGAAAACACCTCCACAACATTATTAATTACTCTACCCAACTTTCCTACCAAACTTCGAAGATATTACAAAAAATATATATCGTCTGTCCACATGTAGGTCATCGATATCAACTTCAATCATTAACTATCGTCTCCAACACTTTTCCCTTAAACTTTTTCAATCGAACAACACGAGACAGCCATTTGTTATTGTCTATCGTCGTGTGGACGTGTCGGCGTGACTTTATTTTGTAGGCTGCGTTAGGGAGTTCGGTCATTTCTTTGCGAAATTTTTAGGGTTATTATGTGACGAGCTGTCCCTTGCGGGATAAATAAATAAATGTCCTGGGGCTGCACACACGGGCATCTGGTTCCAAACTAAGCAGAGCTTGTACTGTGGTAATCAGACAACTGATATACATTTTTATTTACCTTACCTGCTTTTGCTCGCGGCTTTGCTCGCGTTAGAAAGAGACAAAAAGTAGCCAATCACACTCTCCATGCCTTCAACTGTCTCTACTTAAAAAATCACGTAAATCCGTCGTTCCATTATGTCGTGAAAGATGTACAAGCAGACAGACACATACACATATATACACACACACACACTTTTCCATTTATTCATATTCATATTCTTTATTGCACACAAAAAAAACATAACATAATAAACTTATAGCAAACAAAAGACTTATGTACAATGGCGAGCTTAACCCAAAATTGAGTTTTCTACCAGCAAACCAAAAATTTTGTAGTGAGATTTGCAACGGAGGATATGCTTATGTGCAAAAAAAAAAATACCTATTACTCTTATTAAATAAATAATTGTAAAATATTAAATAATAATTACATATAAAATAAAAATACATAAATAATAAACACAATACATATAATACATAAATAAATACATATATATTAATCAACAGACAGGAAATGTTCCCTAATTCCTTTCTTGAACATTTCTAAGGAAGAGCTATCTCGCAATGAATGCGGAAGAGCATTCCAAAGACGCACAGCACAAACAGTAAATGATCCATCATACCGACTCGAAGAGTGGGAAGGGAAACGTAAGAGAAGAGATGAAGAAGAACGACAAGGTTTACCTCTAGGTACAAGAAATTCAAAGCGATCGCGAAGATACGAAGGAGACTTAGTATTGTGAAGAATAGAAAAGAGAGAGGAAAGAATGTGACAATCTCGACGCTGCCGAATAGGGAGCCACTTCAACTGTCTTCGGAATTCCGACACGTGATCATATTTTCGAAGGCCGAAGATGAAGCGGATACACAAATTCTGCAGTCGTTCGAGCTTATTAAGAAGTTCCTCAGTCGCATCAAGAAAACAAACATCAGCATAGTCTATAAGTGGTAGAAGAAGAGTCTGAGCAAGGGTAATTTTAGTTTGAAATGGCAGGAACTTCTGAAGACGTTTAAGGGATTTATACGAACAGAACACTCTCCTGCTTACTTCAGCAATGTGAACCTGCCAAGAAAGGTTGCAGTCCAAGAAAACGCCAAGGTCTTTAACATTCTTGGAGTAGGCTATAACGGTACCTTCGTACGAAACCAACGGGAGGGACTGATGACTCAATAGATTGGTAAAGTGTCTGCCACCAATAATGATTGCTTGTGATTTAGACGGGTTAACTAACAATCCAAAACTTTTAGCCCACTGACTGATATTCATAAGATCATTATTGATGGCATCAACGGCGCCAACAAGATCTTCAAATTTAAAATGGCGATAAAGCTGTAGGTCGTCTGCGTAAAGATGAAAATGTGAAGTTAATACTTTAGTGATAGCGTCTATAAAAAGAGAGAAAAGGAGAGGAGAAAGAACGCCACCTTGAGGAACACCCGCAGTAAGCTCGCACCAATCAGAGCAGGCCTCATTTAAGTGAACCGACTGCGAGCGCCCACGAAGATAAGAATTAAACCAAGTGATCACAGGAGGAGATATGTTTAGAGAAGTAAGGATACCTAACAGTATGTCAAAATCAACTGAATTAAAAGCACTGCTAAAGTCCAATAGAACCAGCACTGTAAGGAGTCTGTTTTCCATGGCCAATCGAATGTCATCAGTTATTTTAAGTAAAGCCGACACAGTGCTGTGGCCAGGACGAAATCCAGACTGAAAAGGACTAAGCAGGCTATTAGAGGAAAGGTAATGTGAAAGTTGATTATTAACAACACTCTCAAGGACTTTGGAAAGGATTGGAAGTATTGAAATTGGACGAAATTGAGACACTGAGGAGGGATTAGATACTTTGGGAAGAGGTAAGACATGGGCCTTCTTCCAAGCAGATGGAAAAGAACCAGTGTATAAGGAATAATTAACTATGTGAGAAACTATAGGAATCAGGACATTTATGATATCAATATGGATAAATACGTACAAATTATAGATAAATTACACCTAGACATAGAACAAGCTGATCGAATATATCTCTGCTTACTTGTGTTGAAAATAAAACACCAATATTGTTTTTTTTTTATATTCTTATGGGCTTGCTCTTGGTCCCAGACTAGCCCGAGGGCGTAGACGGAGCCTACGATGGAACGAGCTTACCCAATAGATGCCTATGCACTCGTTTTTTAATTACTTCCGGGTTATATGAATTTGGAAACACAGACACACGCAGGGAATTCCATTCCATTGAATGTATAACTATAGTGTCACCCTGATATTGTAAGGCAAAGACAAATCCAAATTGTGTATGTTCTAATATCAAAAGTTGGGACGTCAATTACAGGTAGAAATAGTTTCATTTAGAAGCCAACTGCCGCCGTAGTTATGTCAAAACATACCAACATAAAAATAATGTCACAGAAAATAGTTCCAGTAAAAATAACAAGATAGACGGAATGACCTGAGCAGTTCCTTTTTAGTATAATGTTAAACCAATGGAGATAGGTAGTTAGGTTTATGCTGAACGCCATCATCAGCTTTTAAGTAACTCATTTAGCTTGACTTTAGGTTCTAATCCCGTTTACGTTAACTTATACTAATAACTAGCGATTATTTGAAAACTTTGTCGTAAAAATGCATATTTAGAGATCCTTGAGGCAATGACTTGGAATTTAATTTTTGGTCTCTGGTTTTTAAGATAGAAGTGGGGACAGTCTTTTTATTTACTAATATTTTAGGAAAGTAATTATCATACAGTAATTTATTATATATTTATAAATTATATGAGTAGGATTATCAGTTGTCTGGTAACCATAGTACAAGCTCTGCTTAGTTTGGGATCAGATGGCCGTGTGTGAGTTGTCCCAAGATATTTATTTATCTATTTTATTGTTGTTTCGGTTCTTGAATTACTAACATCATTTTCGCCTATAACAAACAGGCTATAAAACAAGACTACTAGCTGCAAAGTCTAATTAATGGTAATTTCCATCCACGTTCATGTTCAATTTCATTGCAGAAATAAGTAGGCGTATGTTGCAAAACTTCGTTGTTTTTTTTTTCTACACACTGAAATTTTTACGACACATATTTTTTCCTCATCGACACACCATAACCCTTTTTATACCCCCTTTAAATCCCTAACGGCTTGAAAATTGGAAAATAACCGAATAGCATTGAGCAATTACTCGTTATCCCTAAGTTATTGCTCAAATGGGATAAAGTGGGCCCCAATGATCAGTGGCGGGCCTTAATGGGGCCCCAGTGGTAGACAGGGTTCTGTTGGGGCCTAATGTTGCTGTATATCAGCTTTTATCACTGTGTATAAGTTTTTAGTAGGTTCGGTGTTTTTTGTTGTATTTAATTATATAGACGTGAGTTGTTTAGTTTTGTTTGAAGAAAAAAAAACTACCTTACAATATCATGAAGGGCCTGTTGGTCTAGTAGTTAGTGACCCTCACTGCTAAGCCAGAGGTCGTGGGTTTAATTCTCTCCCAGGAAAAACTTCGCGTGATGAGCATGATTGTTTGATATATGTTTGGGTGTAATTCATCTAAATATAATATTTATGTATGTATTTATAAATTATATAAGTTGTCTAGTGGTCAGTGACCCTGACTGTTAAGCCGGAGGTCGTGGGTTCGATTCCTACCCAGGGCAAACTTTGTGTGATGAGCATGATTGTTTGTTCTGTGTCTGGGTGTAATTTATCTATAATATGTATGTATTTATAAAGTATATAAGTATGTATATCAGTTGTCTGGTTACCATAACACAAGCTCTGCTTAGCTTGGGATCAGATGGCCGTGTGTGACTTGTTCCAAGATATTTATTTATTATTTATATGTATTTATTTAAGTATGTGTGTCAGCTGTCTGGTTACTATAGTACACGCTCTGCTTAGTTTAGGATCTGATGGCCGTGGGCCGTGTGTGAATCCCAGGACATTTTTAATTTATTTATAACGCAGCAAAGACCGCGAGGGATGACAGCTCGTAAAAAAAAGCAAAATATTTTTTTTTTCAAAACTCTTATAATCACAGTTTAAACCAACGAACTTAATAAAACTCATCCACACCCAAATTCAAAGTCAACCGCTCTTAATTCCCACCTCTCTCCCTCCCATAATTACAAAATCAAAATTCCAAATCAAACAAAACGAACTGTAAAATTATTTAAATGAAATGTTAATTAACCACCTGGCACAGGATCACGTCTTAGCACTGTCCTAAAGTTCTATCCTCCAAACCTCGCGTTTAGCGGAACATTTAGCGTAGGGTAAACTGCCCAAAAGTTCGCGCGGACGCGGCGTAACGACCCGTAAACATTTTTCGACAAGATTGTTTTTAAGCTTTAATTTAAAATCAAATTAATTGTTAACACGTTGTGAATAAACTGGCGGAAGGTGAGATGTGTGGTTTGTATTAATGGAATATCTATGGGTTTGGGGTTTTATGTACTGCTTTGGGATTTAAAAGGGTTAGGAAGTATTTTTTGGGTGCAAAATGTGTATGTTTTTTTTTACCAATTATTATAATGTAAGTAAATGAATCATAATGTGGTTATATTATATTCACATGGTTTGACACACCCAAAAAAGTAAGTAGAATATTGTGAAATATATGTAATGTAAATATTTAAACTTTAACATACTACTCAATTCGTCTGTATGTTTTTTTTTGTATGTTTGTTACGATATATCTCCGTCAATTGTAAACGGATTTTGATGGTTCTTTTTTTGTTTGATAAGTCATGATTCAGGGGTGGTCCCATATAAATTTTGTGGCGATCGGTTCAGTGCTTCTCGAAAAATTCACCAAGAACAAAAAATAATGACGAAATATTCATATACGATGTGTGCTTTTTCTTCAAGTTTCTATTTTCGTTTTATAAGATTGTAAGTAGTTTTATTTTGAAAATAAATTACTTTGAAAGATACTTTAATACACAGTCAAACATTGGAAGTCGACACTAAAAAGTAATAAATAAAAACTTTTTTCAAAAAAATAATAACCGCCTTCAAAAACTAAGTTGTTAGTTTTTGAAGGCGGCTATTATTTTTTTGAAAAAAGTTTTTAAGCCTTATTTTCTTAATACAGTCTTTGAAGTCATATTACAGTACTAATTACGTAAAGTCACATTCGAACCCTTAACCTGTCATCACACAACGACTTTTATTAACACACAAAGCTGTCAAAACACTAATTAAGCCTCCTATTTCACACATAGTTCATTGACACAAAAACACACAAACAAACACAACATCAAGCCGTACCGACACCACAAATTGGAGCCGTGTCGTTCACGTCTCGCGCAAGTAATTCAAATCAAACATGCCGCATGGATCCGAATCTAATTTCCCACTCGAATTAAATAGCGTCGCGATTCGCTGGATTGGATTAACGTTATGGCAAACATTTGGTGCGGTTACCCTGCTATGCAAATATCGTGTGTTTGTAGTTGTTCGACAAGCTCAGCAAAAGAAATATAAGTAAGGCTTTATTCGAATTCAATTTGGTGCGGGAGCCCTATAACATATATTTTTCTAAAACCAAAGTTGTCTTAGTTACTCCATATAATATTTGACAGTGAAAGTTTCGTCATTAACTGTGTAGTGGTTGCGGTGAGCCAAATATTATTAAGGCAGTCAACCATTTTACATTTAAAGTGTCGTAAAAATTTTTGGAAATGGCCCTGAGGTTAAAATGGAATTCCATAAAAAAAATATTTCAGGATTCCCTCTTAACAATTTTATTTTCTGTCATTTCCCCCACTGAAGCGTTTCTCCTAGGGAAGAGATTTTAATAAAATAATAAACAAATAAATATCAATTGTCACATGCATTTAATAGTGAACTGTTTTGTGTGACGTTATCAACAAACACTTAATTCTTTTTTCTTTAATTCATACTACAAAAAGGTTATTTAATATATGTATCTTAACTATGAAATCTAAATATAATATATACCAAACCTAAATAAATATATATACAATTTATATAAAGACTCACAGGGCATCAAAAAATTCGTCCGCATCGCTGTCAACAGGACAGGTGCCCAAAAAGCTGGCAACTCTTTGTCCCAAGAAAAGGCCAGCCCTCTGGTCACGTGAAGAGTCAAGCAGCTGCTTGGTGATATCTAACACCTCAAATAATTTAATCCTACAACAGACAAATAGATTGCCAACGACTCTTCGCCGTTTTTTTAGTTTCAATTCAGATTTCGCTTTGAACAACGAGCTATATCAAACATTATAGGACTAGCGCACGGGTACCTCTGTCATCGTTTCATTACACAAAGTGCCGGCTTACGGCTCACCATTTTTTGGATCCAAATCAATTTATTTAATGCTTCCAATAGCAGTTCTAGAGGTATCCATGCTGAACAGGATGTCTGGCTTCGGGATTATCGCAGACCCGAGATAGATTGTAATTGGTCCCTTTGATGAAGGCGATTTGTGTTTAATTAGATTTAGGTTCGCTTTAGGAAAAGTGGGTGGTGACGTTTATTTGAAAGTGGGTACGTTGTTTTTTTAACGGTCTTCACTTTGTTATACAATTAAATAGTTTTAAGTAAATAGTTTTTCTACCATATTTCTATCTTTTTAGTTTTTGCTATCTCTTTACCACCCTAGGTTGACTGGGAGAAAATGCCTGCGGCATTAAGTCCGCCTGTGTATCGTTGTGCATAAAGTATAAATAAATAAATAGTGTTTATGACAATAAAAAATATTGTAACTTTCCGCCATCTTCATGTTCTTACCCTTATCTGATTTTACTTGATTAGTTGCACTCATTCCTTTTTTTTTCAAATTATTAGTCATACATTTTCTCTAACCTTCCTCTCTTCCCCTCCAATTTTCACATAGGTTCACAACTTTTAGTCATATTAATTTCATTTCTCTTTGCACATTTATGTTGTTACTACACAAAATAGTCTTAGTGTTAGTACATTTCTCTTTCATACTAATTTTGAAACTCCTTTGAGTATAATCAATAGAAACCTTTTAAAGTTTTACCCTTACATCTGCTTCCATCTCATCATCCAATTTAACCCGAAAACTATCAACCAAAACAAAAACAACACAACACCATTCCCGCAAACCCAACAACAGAGAAAACCCGCGAAAACGCCGTCCAACCAACAATATTGTCAAAATTAATTCGTACGGCGAACACGAAATAAAAAACCCATCAAGCCATCACGTCGTTCGTTAAGCGAAGCCCCTTCGGAATACTGGCTTCGCTAAAAAAAATATCACGAAAAATGGCAACTTCGGGTGAAAAGTCAACTGAGTGAATTTGCAAAAATTGCTGAGGGGCGGCGAGACCGTAGGGTACATTCGCGGAATTGCGACGCGTATGTATTAATGTTGCAGGTACACCCGCGAGGAACAGCTTGTAATGTGTACAGGTAAAGTTACTGTTGCAACGTCCGTCTCTTAATTTTCTCTAAAACTGCTGTTACTCTGTGAAGAATTTTGGTTAAGCGTTTTTTTACTGTTAAACTTAAACTAATTGTTAATCCATACTAATATTATAAATGGGAAAGTGTGTCTGTCTGTCTGTATGTTTGTCTTTCTTTCACGGCAAAACGGAGCGACGAATTGACGTGATTTTTTAAGTGGAGATAGTTGAAGGGATGGAGAGTAACATAGGCTACTTTTTGTCTCTTTCTAACGCGAGCGAAGCCGCGGGCAAAAGCTAGTATTCTATAACGTGTATTAAATTTTTGTTCCAAATGAATAAATAAAATAAAATAAAAACATTTTGCAAAAGAAAACATTATGGGAAATAAAGATTTTGCAATCAGTATATTGCGAAGTGAACGTTTTGCGTCTAAGTCCTGACTACATTTGGGTAACATAATTTGTTGGCATGGCTTTTGGTAAAACCGTAAGGATTTTTAATTCATATTTTGAAATAATTAAGAACAGTCAACGAATATTCAATAGAGTTGACAGAAAAAACCTCAAAGCACGGGGAATATTATTAAGATGTGTAAAATAAGAGATAAAAATGTTTATTACTTAACATTTAAAACGATATTTACATCATTACATTTAAAACTATTTGTAATTTTAAACAAAACTACTTTATTTTAATTTTGAAAAGCAGAAACTTTCTAAGCAATTAATTATTTTTCCAATACTATCCTACAACCGCTGCAGACGATTTAACTCTGCCTGCTAGAGAGGAGAGAGAGAGGAGAAGGGGAGGTTTTGATTCCCATTCAGGGCAAATTTTGTGTGATGAGTATATGATTGTTAGTTCTATGTCATTACATTGTTCAGGTGTAATTGAAGACATGAGTGGATGAAGGTGATATGTCGCATTTTCGGATTTTCGCTGTTTTATGGATGAATGATGGTGTTATGTGCATACAAACAATTTTAAACCTTAAAACAACCGTGTTTCTGGCTATTTTAGAAGTTCACTACTTGATGAAGGTGTCATGTACACAATTTTTTTATATTAATATTGGATGAAAGTAGTATGTGCACTTAACACTTTAAAAAAAGCCAAAAAAGTTAAAAGTTTACTCTTCTACAGTGGATGAAGGAGGTATGTTGACATCGCAGCGCACCTTCAGTGAATGAAGGTGCTATGTGCTGCACATGTCACTTTCATTCATAAAACGGCGTCACTCATCTTCTCACAAGTAAATTTTATTTACTTTATTTATACCTTTAATATTTACTTTATTGTTATTAAGTTATTTATTTTGAAAGGTTATATAAACAAGTAGATATTCTGTGAAAATTTGAAGCGTCTAACTGTTACCTTTTTTATTATGGAGCAAAAAAAAAACGAAAAAAACACGTTTATTGTATGGGGATACCCCTTAATATTTTATTTTTGTTAATTTTTAGTATTTGTTGTTATAGCGGTAACGGAAATACATCATTTGTGAAAATTTCAGCGTTCTAGCTATCGCGGTTTATGAGATACAGCTTGGAAACGGACAGACAGACAGACAGACAGCAGAGGCTTAGTAAAATAGGGTCTCATCTTACCCTTTTGGAACGGAACCCTAAAAACATATACGTAAATAGCACGGCTCGAACAAAGTTAGAAAAAGAAGGAAAATAAATAAAAATAAATAGGGGGGTAAGACAAGAAGATCCACTATCACCTAAATTATTTATAGCTACTTTAGAGGGCATTTTGAGGAAACTAAAATGGGGTCTGTACGGCTTAAATATAGATGGGGAAAAATTATCCGACTTACGGGTCTCTGACGACATAATGATATTCGGGGAAACAGCCCCCCTAGACAAGTGGCATTGTAGAATAGATAGCGAAACGAAAACGATTGTCAAATGTATGGAGATGTCAAATTGTTTAGCGAAAGCTGATGTCAATTCCATACATTTGACAATCTATTCGTTTTCGTTTTCTATTCTACAATGCCACTTGGCTAGGCCCTCAGAAGAACATCTACAAAACATGCTTATAGAGATCTAGAAAAAGAAAGCCGCATAGTAGGTCTAACGTTGAACACCTCCAAAACTAAATCACTAACCAATGCGATTGAAGACTCTATTATTATTAACGACGAACCAATCGAGTACGTGACAGAATGCACCTATCTGCCAACAAATATCTCATACTGGAATAATGACAAAGGAAATAGATTCTCACCTATGGTTGCCAAACCTGAGCTCTCACGAAAGCGCAAAACAAAAAGCTGGAAACTTGTTAGTCAGCAATGGCGAGAAGCATGCTCAATATAGAGAAAAAATACGGAACAAAACTATCAGAAAACGCACAAAAATAGAAAGCGTAACAACCAGAATCCGAAAACTTAAGTGGCAATGGACAGGTCATACAACAAGAGGCACGGAAAAGTGGAACAGAAACATAGTGTTCTGGTATCCTACAGAAAAAGAAACGAGGCATACAGTTTAAAAGGTGGGATGGCGAATAAGGCAATAGTAGGAAAAACATGAACAAGAAAAGCACTTAATAGAACCGAATAGAAAGAGATGGAGGAGGCCTTTGCCAAAGCTGGACAAACAGACGAAACTGTCGGTGTCAATGACTCAACAGAGTTACTATTTTAAATAATTTTTTGTAAAACTGTTTTTTGTCTGAATAAAGGCTTATATTATTATTCCATTTGTTCGATTAAAATACAAACATAAATAACAAAATATAAAAATAGTAGCCTACCGGCATCGAGAACAGGGTCCAAGCTACCAGAGAGAGGAACTTCGGGACAGTACGCGCCATGTCCAGGAGTATCGCTTTCTGCACCAGACCCAGCTGCCTAGCAAGAGCCTCCTCAGAAGTTGGTCGAGGCTCTTCACTGTTATGCCATTGGCCGTCACGGCTAACTATCGGCACAATGACTGCTGAATCCATATCCCACATGTTGACAACCTCGCGAGCCAAGTCAAGATACTTTGCTTGCTTATCTTTTTCGGCTTTCACGAGGTTCTCGTCATGCGGGACAGGAATATCAACAATCATTGTGCGACACTCTAATCGATTTATCACCACTATGTCAGGCTTATTAGCAACAACAGTCTTGTCAGTAATGATAGATCGATCCCAGTACAATCTGACATGGTCATTTTCAAGAACTGAGCCGGGCACATAGCTATAGTACGGTACTTCTGCTTCCACAAGATTGTATTTCAGAGAAAGTTGTCGATGAATATTATTTATAATATTTATATAATATTATTTTTATATAAATGTTTCCATATCTCGGGACCCAGGGGTCCCGGACTTTTGGGAGGCATACGCGGGGCCGAAGCCAATTCGCAGAGGCCCCTTGAGCAAAACTCTTGGCTTGAGAAATGGGACACGAACCGATAATTATCCCTATATGCACTATGTAAGTGCACCTAAGGACAACCCCGGTTGGTGTTGGACTATAACAAAACATGGCAACTAAAAAATTTTGGACTATGGATTAAAAAAAGGGGCCAGTTGATCCAAATTTTGAGATGTCATGCGTAAATGGAAAATATGGTACCGTCTCGATTGAAAAAAAAAAGCTAACATTAAGGACCAATTAAAATATGTTACACCGGAATATCGATATTATTATGATTCATCGAGAAAAATAATCGTTTTATGTTTTCTTTTCTGAGTCTTTATGTGACTTGTCTCCTTCAGACTTAATTTTCTCGAATTGATTAAAATTTTCTTTGCGGAAGAAGGAGTTATGTTCAGTTTTTCTTTTAAATAAGTACTAAAATACATTTAAATTCTTTAATTTCTTTCCTATTTTTAAAATATGAAACGGTTGGCGCCGCCAGACTCCTTTATTGGAAGAAAACACTTAAAGCATTTTGAAATATCTTAAAATGTTCATGCATAACTTTGAACTCCATTTTCTCGAAATTAGAATTTTGTGACATATCACCTTCATCCACTCTTGTCTTCAATTATACTTATTATTAATGATTATATATAAATATTAGTCATTGTTATTAGGTACGTATGTATGTTACCATAACACAGTCTCTGTCTAGGACCAGGTGGACATGCATGAGTCCCAAGATATTTACTTTTTTAAATTCTGCGTAACGCCAATAGCAGTCACAAGCCACCACTTAAACTCCAACACAAATCGCCCAAAAAATACGAAATTTCAATTCGCGAAAAAGATTATCCATTTGAAACAATTACACCTCCAGTGGACCGATGATAATCCTCGTTTTTTCTTGAGATACCAGGCGAATCGCTCATTACATGCCAACGGTGACTTTGGGGAAGGAATTGAATTATTTCGGGAGATCGCATTACATTTTCAATTTATCGGGGGAGGCGGGAGCTCCGTTTTAATAGACGTATCTGAGTGAAGGTGGCTGAAATTGTTTTGTGCTATGTCGCCACGTAATTATGATTGTCCTGGAAGGTGTTAGCTCAGTTATAGCAAAAAACTTCATTGATATCATCATCATCTCCCTAGCCCTTTCCCAACTGTGTTGGGAAAAGGTCGGCTTCCAGCCTGACCGGATTCAGCTAGATACCCACACACCACAACCCAGTAACTGGGCGATACGATACCTCTTGGTTAGATTGGTCAGAGGTTCTGGCTAACCAGTAACGACTGTCAAAGTTCTACGATTGGCAACCGGGACCAACTGCTTTACGTGCTTTCCGAGGCACGGGCTGTCAGTGATGTCCAAGATAAATTTTAGAAAGTACATATGAATTGAAAAATTCACATTGGTATTTGCCCGGAATCGAACCCACAACCTCATACACGAGAGGCGGGCGCCTTATCCACTGGGCCATCACGATATCAAAAGAATACAATACTATTCAGATTATTTCATTTAAAAGTTATCCTTAAATATAAAACGGTAAACTGACTAATTGACTGACTCTTGATATATCAACGCACAGCCCAAACCGCTGGGCTAGAGATATGAAACTTGGAGAGTATGTTCTTTGTAAAGAGTAAGTATTCACTAAGAAAGGATTTCTGTAAAATCCAATCCAAAATGGATAAAATCCGAAGTGGAAGTTTTGATATCGTGCGAGTCTTAATTTTTTTTATACTATTTGACTTTTAAATCAATGTTTCAATTTTTGTAAGGCCCTGCGCTGACGGCACACTTTTTGTGCGATCGAGTCTTCGGCGCACAAAAAGTCTGCATGGCGCGCAAAAAGTCGGTCGCGGATTTTTCACAGACTCAACGCACACGACGCTCCCCTTCGATCATTTTGTCGACTGAGCTGTAGGGACGTAGACGCTATGGAAATCGTGCTGAGATCGCGAAGTATTATTTTGTACATGAAGTACAGAAAAATGAGGAAGAAATAGAGAATTTTGGGTACATCCTATACTTTCGGAAAAATTACTGAAGGGACAGTTTCATACTAAACATTCAATTCTAAAACAACATCCGGTTTTTTTTTCAAATTTTATAAAAGTCATGATATTCTGCCTGAGTAGTATCATAAATTGCTGGTCTGTTTTGTATTTCTTGAATTAACATCGTTACATCGACCTCTGGCACCATGATAATAGATCGCGTGCGTTACGTCCACCCCTAGCAAATGCAGATTGCCGACTAAAGTGTGCGCCGTCTGCGTTAGCGCGCGTTGAAGCAAACGTTCAATTTTTTTCACACACTTTTTGTGCGGAGCGGCGGTGCGGTCTGCCCGAATTACACGGATTTTTTGTGCGCCGAACTTTTTGCGCGTCGTGTGTGTTACTGCATATAATTGCATAGATTCTATTTTCACAGACTAAAAAGTGCGTCACGGATAGTCTGTCGTCTGCGCAGGGCCTAATTTTTGCCACACTTTTCACGTCGCACCGTAACGATCAACATTCAAGAACGGAAACGAGATGAGATACGAAGAAAAATGAAGGTATCTCGCAAAATCTGATTGATTCCAGAAGACTATAAATAAAAAGTAATCATACAGATAAAGGCAAAGTTAGACCAAAGGTCAAAGTGTAGGAGTACCCTAATGACCCTTAATATTTATGAGGTTTCATTGTGTACCTAACTAAATTATTTACATCAAGAGTTACGTCTTGTCAGTTGGCTCAAGTGCTCTCGAAAAACAAAATGCTCTTACGAAATAATACAAGTTGTAAGCCTAGAGGCTGTTTTAGAGTTAATTGGGTTCTTGTAGGCGTACCTATTATTAAAGAATAATTACAGTGTTTTTAGTAAAAATTTAAGTGAACTGAGCTTGAGGTAAGGCTGATAATATATGACCTTGGCGAGAGTTTGACTTAGGACTGCTTGAGCTTGACTTGAGTCTGGGCTTGAACTTCAACTTTATCCTAATTATCTACCGAGTTTTCGGTAATTTTCGCTACGCGGTGTCCTGCGTGAGCAACGAACGCGACGCGACGCAACACGACGCGACGTAATGCGACGCGATGCTATACGCGACAAATGTCCTAAGTCCTACGTGATTTTGGTCATTACTACTCGAATCATGGAGAAGTACAGTACAATTTTGCTTGAAAGTTCGTGGTGTCGCATCTGGTCGCATTTAAAACAAGTGTGCGTTACGTCGCGTCTCGCCGCAGGCTGTCATATAGGCCGCATGTAGGGTATGCCGTTGAGTTGATCGCGTTCGTCGCGTTTGCAGCGTCGCGTCGCGTCGCGTTCGTCGCTCACGCAGGACACCGCGTAATGTCCAGGTTAGAAATAATATTTTATAGTTTAAATGACAGTGTACGGTATTAATTACAGTTTCGAGATCACACACGTGTTTTTATTTCCAAAAACACGAGATGACTCCTCTGGGCTTGAAGTGATGTTGGAGTAAGTTTCAGGAGAGATTGACGTAAGCATAACTTGCCTTTTTTTTTTGTTTTTTTTTTTGGCGAGTGGGAAATCATCCAATGACTGCTCCCGTCCTGGTTGCGGCGGGAGGGCGTGTCGACTCTTACTGACTAAAACCCACTCATGTTCCTTCGATTGCCCTTTATGTTCCAGGGTCACGGTAACTATTATAAACATTCCGCATCCCCGGCAGGCGTTGGCACTGTTGGGCCCCTTCCTGTGCTGGCTCCTTCTCAGCATAACTTGCCTTTGACGTATGCTTGACGGGAGTCTGACGTGACCTGTATGTGAGCTTGATTTGAGTTTGACGTGAGCTCGAAGTGAGCTTGCCTTGAATGTAACTTAATCTTGGAGTAGGCTTGACGTGAGGTCGATTTGAGTTTGACAAAAGATTGACGTGTGCATAACGTAAGCTTGTGAAAAGCTTGACGTGGGCAGAACATGTATGAATGTCAAATAAACTTTGCAAAGTCTAAATAAACAGCTGGATAATTAGTGTTAGTGTTATCTATCAAAAAAACATGACAATGTAACAAGAAGATCATTAGAGCAACTAGTCAAACTAACTCCAGAACATTAATCGCACCGATTCCAACCGTTGCCGACTCATTAGCTAGCACTCCTCATAAATCCCCAAATGAACCCAAAAAGTGCCAAATGAAGACTAAACCTTAAATCATCGTAATTAAAATCAATTTCAACTGACAATTGCGAACACACTGTCAGTGAGAGGCTTATCAAAATCTACAAATCATATCTCAGAAACAAAGGAAACACAATAGGGCATCATCACAAAGAAACTCGTTCTTGAAGAAAGGATACGATATAACCAGCACACCTTGGTCTTTCAAACTTCATTATAACCTCCTCTACCGCCTGTTTCAGTTCAGTGGGGGGAGGGGGTCCATGATAGTTGGGCGTGAAGTGTTATCGTCGTATCTAGATAATTGATAGATAGAGATCTCAGAGGCTGGACTGGTTGTGTCGGCGGGAGTTTGAATTAAACACTGTTTTTTTTAGTTTGATTTATGTTAAAAGTTTTTTATTGTAGTCTGTTTGTAGCCTGGTTTACGGTACCGTCGTAAAATATTGAGTTAAAGTTGGTCTTTGGTTACTAAAAAGTTTGAGTTATGTACTATTAAAATAAAGGTAGGTGTTTTAAATATGTAGTTTTTATTGTACATTGTTAAGTTGAAAAGTTAAAACTGTTTGTCTCTCACAATTGTGGCTTTCAAACATGCTTCTGAAATATTCAAAACCGCAATACATTTAATATCTGACGGTAATATAATATCTCATGTTATGGCCATTAGCTGCCCTTTTAGTTATTTTGCATAGCTATATTAATTCAATATCAAATTTAAGGCAAAACAAAAACAGTGTATGTATTTGTTCGTATCACACACATGTGACATTAACCAACTCTTTATTATTTTTAATTACATACATACTTTTTAACCGACTTGAAAGAGGAGGAGGTTTTTAATTCGATTGGTATTTTTAATCGCTGAGATTATTAATCCGATTGACGTGATTCTTCTTTAGTTTGCTGCAGAATACTTGCCATTAAAAAAAAACGTAGGTTGGCCTAGTAGTTTT
Source organism: Athetis lepigone (assembly GCA_033675125.1). Taxonomy (NCBI): domain Eukaryota; kingdom Metazoa; phylum Arthropoda; class Insecta; order Lepidoptera; family Noctuidae; genus Athetis; species Athetis lepigone. The sequence goes on along the minus strand of CM066239.1, from coordinate 18,697,070 downwards.
TATGTTTTTATTTAGGATCATTTTCAATACACAATAAATAACTGTAAATCCATTCTAAAAATCAACCATCAATCTCATTGTTCTCGTCTCAAGGTCACACATACACACACGCATACAAAAGGAAACACACATACACACACTATTTGGCAGTTTTTTTAATTGTCTTCGAAGTTATAGATCTTGTGATTCCTTGAGGGATTAAATATTTATTAAATTCAGGAAATAAACGTAAAAGGTCCAAAAAAGTATCTACTCAGACGTTGAAATAATATTGCCATTTTTCTATTGACAAGGCAAAATAAAAAGCGACTGAAAAACCGAATCGGTACTACATAAACATCATACCGCGGTTGAATCGCGAATTTTGAATACAGTCGCGAAACAAAACATAGCTTCACACAGAACCAATCCCTTTCTTTTATTCAGCAGACGAAACAAAGAAACCAATCTAAGCAAAAATATTCAAAAATATTTCCTTAGAAACGAAAACGTACAATAAATTTTACATCTTTCCAGATAGAATCAATCTATTCGATGGTATCATCTATATTCGTAGCAGCGTAGCTCGGCGTAGCACTTTCGTAGCGTCGTAACCCTCTACGTAATGAATGGGGTGCCTCTATCGAGACCAATCGACGGTGCTCTTGGAATCAGTGAAGGTTCTATTTCTTTGTTGAGTATTGGAATTCATGTCCGTATGACGTCATCAACAGTCAGTAGAATGGCACACTTTGGTCGTGTCGATTGGTTGTTTTCTGTTGCTATGGAAAATAGGTTTTTGAATTTGGAATTGTTTTTTGTAATTTGTTTTGGTGTGCCTCATTGGTTTTAGATTAAACACAAGCAACAGTGTGGGTGTGTATTGTGTATGTTAAATTACTCAATATTTAAGCCAGAACGTAATTCTAAGGTGCTGGGATGTCCTGCCGGGGAATGTTTATAATAGTTACCGTGACCCTGGAACATAAAGGGCAACCGAAGGAACATGAGTGGGTTTTAGTCAGTAAGAGTCTGACACGCCCTCCCGCCACACCCAGGACGGGAGCGGTCATTGGATGATTTCCAACTCACCAAAAAAAAAAAAGGTGCTGTGATGTCATTTATTTGGCAAACCAATTAAATAAATATTAATTAATTGGTTATTAACGGAAAACCTACTTTTACAATTGACTGAATTATACCTTTCTTTGTAACATTAGGTAATTTAATTGAAATTAATTAGTGTAATATATTAATCAGATTGCCTGAAATTATAAATTAAAATATTTTAAATACGAAGCGAAAGTCTCTTTGTTTAGTGCGTTTATACTTCAACCGATTGACTAATTTTATATAAATTGATACTTATAACAGAATTCATTAAAATTCGACCTTGAAGAAAAACAGACCTATTTATATTCCACGTCTTCATCTGCATTTACTTTAACCGATATTCAAATCATGCGACTCAAATAAATAGCATAATATGCAAAAGACAGTAACTACACAATACACAAGCGAATGCACACTGGGACATAATCAATGCTCCCTGCATTTCCACGAGCAATAGACACAACTAACGAGCACAGTGTATCAAATATCAATGTTTGTGTAACACAGTGTTATCTGTGTCTGGTTCACTGCGCCATCGAGCTGTCCACGGCTCGTTACGTCACGCGGTCACGCGCCATCTTGGATTACTCTCGCCATCTTGTAAATTATGTCGCACGTATTGTGATTATGCAGTACAGTGATCACATTGAGGTTTGGTTGATAAAATATTGTGTTAATTAGTGATATATTTGGATGTTTTTTTTATATATGGTTTAATCATCCGTACTTATATTATTAATGCGAAAGTAGCTCTGTCTGTCTGTCTGTCTCTTCCTCGCGCCTAAACCACTGAACCGATTTGAATGAAATTTGATACAGATATAACTGGACCCGAGAAAGGACATAGGATAGTTTTCATCTCGGAAATCCCCCCGGAAACGGGAACTATTATTCCACGCGGACAAAGTCGCGGTCAAAAGCTAGTTTCTTATATTTTTATTATTTTCTTTATGGTTTAAATCTAGGCAGGTACCATTGTGACCACTTTTCTAATTCGTATGTATTTTGTAATCTTTATCTTGGACATCACTGGCACATCGTGTCTCGAAAAGCACGCAAAGCTTTGGTTGGTTCCGGTTGTCATTCGTAGAACTTTGACAGTCGTTATGGGTAGTCAGAAGCCAGAAAGTCTAATCAGTCCTACTATGTCATCGGTCATCGTGTTGCCTTGTAATTGGGTTTTGGAGGTCTGATAGACTACTGTCTGGATTCTGCTGGATACGAATATTTTACGTAAAGTTACTACTTCACGTAAAATATTCGTATCCAGCAGCATCCGGTTAGGTTGAAAGCTGAGATGATGATTTCTATGATGATGATTCTACTTTGAAGGTACGAAATTGGTTTTGTTCTTCTAAAGTACTGCCCCACTGAAGGTATAGTTACAGAAAAAAATTGGAATGTATAGATTCTAGTACTAAATCATTATTGATACATCATTTTTGCACATAATATAAAAAGTAAAAAAGCACATAAGCAATACCAACGACGTACACATTCACGATACACAAATGTACAGTCGCGCACAGAACGAGCACTCTAGCCATAAATGCTTTGGCTTGAAAAATACGGTACACTCAAAGACAGAGTTGCTTCGTTGATATTAATCACGCGAATAAGGGCAGCTCTGTACAGCGTGATTCTGCACTTTCACGCTTTTTCATGTAAGTATACATTCTAGTCACGTTTGTATAATTACGCCCGAATGTTGCGAAGTGTGTTTATACATTTGTTGTACTTGTGTGTTTAGAGGTCACTGACTGATATTTAAGCATGTTTCGTGGTGTATGTATGGCTGATTTTGATCAGGGAGTATGAGAAGGGGGTTAAATTACGTTTTTAATTAGCTTTCACTCTCAATTTCATCCGATAAGTACTATACTTGATAATATATTAAAAAACATACTTCAGGAGACTTGGCAATTTTATTACTTTCTCTCGGTAAAAGAGTAGAGCTTTTGTAACAGGCATTGTTCTTCTAGAGATAACCTTTTCTCAATATATTTTTTTTTCTTTTTACTAGCTATCTAAAACATTAAAACTCAGCTTTAAAATATAATGTACATAGTATACCTACATATTTAAAATTTGGATATTCTGTTGGACTTAATGCCCGAAGATAATAATCGTCCTTAGTAGATAGGTATATTTATATTATCCCAACAAGCTTTTTTGTTACCCGTCCCGCATCCACGTGACAGAACAACATGTTCGCCGGCAGCTGCCTAAGGGAATATGAAATGCTTTTTTGCCACAAAATATAAATATTCATTATCAACGACCACCAATAAACAAACACGTGACAAAACACAAAAAACCGTGTATCGGATAAATTTTATATCGAAAAACACTACAAATTTACATACAAAGAGACAGTCATCGTGATAAAAATCTCATTTCAAACACAAAGACTAGAGAGAAAGGCGAGAAAATTATAGATAGCGTGACCATATAATTTTGTGATACATTTGTTGGGCAAAACAGTGGGCTGCGCGGGGCAGATTATCGCCAGCGTGACAAATGTGGCCCCAGCGTGACAAGAACACGTGTTATACAATACGTCACGCCGTTATTACGCGAGCAGTTTTAGGGTTAACGTCACCGTGCGATGCTGTAGCTGTTTCGGGTTATTATTTTCTTCGGAATGATTGACGCTTAATTTTATGCTTGGGGATTTTTAGAACGGTGTTTACCTGCGGGGAGTCATGGTTAGAGCGAGTGTATCTGACATTGACAGTTTAGTAGCTACACGTGTGAGCTGTCAGATGCAGTGGGTCCCTTGTAAACTAAGACTGGGAGAGTAGCTACAACGGATTATGATGCTCCCGATTGATGTTTAGAACAAATATTTCATTGTTAGTTAGTTTAGTTAATTAAATGTACTATGTATGTTAATGGTGCGAGTTCACTTTGCTCATTTGGCACAATATTGGCGTTACTTTGGTAACACAAAATATACTCATTCGAGTAAGGTTTACCTATACTTATTAGAATAAGGTTTATTTATGTAGTTTATTTTTACAAATAATTGGCACCCGTCCACATCCCTAAGTTTGTTAAGTTTTCACGCTTACGCTTATTCTGGGAATGCTAATGAATTTTGGAGTTCTTATTAATTTTAGAGTAGTTATTGGTTTTCTAAAGGCACGAGGTAAAGCTTATAATATTTTTCTGTATGTAATATGTTAAGTACAGTTTAACAAGTAAATTGTAAGTCATTGCAAGCGTCACGACGTGACCCACGAATAATCTAGTTAGTGTAAACAAAAGAATAGCCGGAAAAAAGACAACTTTGATATCGACGAGTTACATAACTAAAGCGGCGCCTAACTTACTTGACAACAACATCCTCCCATCGCTTGATACCTATCTATTTTCCTCCCAAATCAGAGGTACAATTTCTACAAACACTTTCCAATTCCATTCCGGACAAAAGCTCTAAAAAACGAAAACAGACTCTACCCGAAAAACAATAGAATTGTTTTTTGAAAAACTCAATTGCGATCTGTGAACGACTTAAAAAATGGCAGTCATTAAGAGGAGTAGGGTTCCCTAAATCCGTATAGAGTAAAGCACTAATACGATATGGTTCCGCGCACAATTGGAATGTTCTCAAGGAGATTACGGTAAGAGGATCATAGGACAGTAGGGACCCAGAATATTATTTGTGAAATTAGTTTTCCTCTGTATTTCCTTATTATCAATTGCTGTCCTTTTGTGAGTGAATTCTGGAGGATTTTGATTATATTTGGAGGAATTCCGATTGACAGTAGTGCGTGTTTGTGAAAGGTAAATAGGGTTTTGAGATGGATGTAGCCCGGAGCAGTTTGCAAGTTCACTAAGTGTCTTGTTTAACTTGGTTGTTTTGCAAGTACTTGTGTAACCATCGATTAGGTGTGGTATTAATAGTTTGAGTACATTGTTATATGATGTGTTTCTTTGTATTAATTATTTCTGGAAGGTTTTCTATACACTATTATTACGCTCGAATCTAGGCTGAAACATTTTAGTAATTCAATTTCAATCAGACTTCACAGGGACAGTCGTTTCGAACTTTAAAGGGTACATACATACACACATTCATGTTTAACAATATAGTAACATATGTTTAATTCAAGAAAATAATTATTATGAAGAACATTTTCAAATTCTATATTACTTATGTTAAATTTCATTTAATTTTAAATTTTACTTTTGCCGTGCCCTACAGGGTTCATAATTGTATCTAGCTTTAAGCCTATTATAAGATCTGTAAAACTAACATTTTGAATATATAATATCACACATTATGAATATGAATATAAAGATATAACAGATCTACTATCAGACACTAAAAAATCACTACATCTTTATTATTTTCTTAAAAAGAACTTAATATCACTTAGGTACACTAAATCCCTAATACACCTTCAAAACCACTTCCTGAAACTGCTTACTCCGACAAAAGCTCCGACATTATCAAGTTAACGCCTAATACGGTGGGTGTTCTACAACTCGCTGGAACTTGGCTAGACGCCCTAACTTCATCTTGAACATCTGAATGCAGCTCCTAAGCATGTGGCGAAGTATGAGCTGAGTTAAGTCCAAGTTTAAAATAGTTGGCCATGGGTAATTATTCTAACGGGGAAACGAGTTGGATGCTGTCGTGAGAAAGTTGGTTGTTGTTTGGATGGATTTTATTTTGAAGTGACACCGACTGCTAAGCTAGTAATCGTGGGATGGATTTCCAACCTGGGAAAAAAACTTTGTGTGATTGTTTGTCTAGGGGTAATTTATCTATAATTTGTATGTATTTATAAATTATATAAGTATGTACATCAATTGTCTGGATATATAGCAAAGGCTCTGTTAGTTTGGAATCTCATGGGTGTGTGTAAGTTGTCTTAAGATATTTATTACGTTTAAAATAGTTGGCCATGGGTAATTATTCTAACGGGGAAACGAGTTGGATGCTGTCATGAGAAAGTTGGTTGTTGTTTGGTTGGATTTTATTTTGCGTTGTGATTTTGAAGTGGCGGCCTGTTGGTGTAGTGGTTACTGACTGTAAAGCGAGTGGTCGTGGGGTGGATTCCCATCCCGAGAAGAAATCTTTGTATGATGAGCTTGGTTGTTCTGTGTGGTCGAATGACACGGCTGCTAAGCTAGTGGTCGCGGGGTGGTTTCCCACCCCGGGTAAAAAACTTTGTGTGATAGGCATGATTGTTTGTTCTGTGTCTGGGTGTAATTTATCTATAATATGTATGTATTTATAAATTATATAAGTATGTATATCAGTTGTTTGGTTGCCATAGCATAGGTTCTATCTAGTTGAGGATCGGATGGCCGTGTGTGATATTAATTTTATTTCTGATTAAGTTCATAATAGTTGGCAAAACCGAAAGCAAAGGCTAGTAATATAATGTCATCGATTTTTAGCGCATGCTTACGAGTCATTAACCAAATTACACAAACAAATAAAGCAGAGGTGTTTTTCTGCAATAAAGCACAGTTGTTTTAATTCGAAAATGCAGTATCTCTTTGCAAATTAATCACTGTGTTTTAACATTCAAAACGTTTTCATACGGGTTACCTTAATTCATGAGACACCTTTAAATAATCTCTCTCATATAAAACGTGATCAAAATATACAATCGTTGTATAAAAATCCAGACACGCTTCCCACCAAATACGTACTCATATGTATTTTACCCGACTGTCAAAAGAAGGGTTATGTTGTTTGAGTGTATGTATGTTTGTATGTCTCATTCTATGGCACGCTGTACAGCCTAAACCGTTTAACGGATTGCGATATAAGAGGTGTCGTGACACAGGGTATATTAATTTGAAAAAAAAAAGAAATAAAATACTTTAATTCTTTGAACACATGTGATTTGAGACACAATAGAAAGACAATAGCAGCCCGACAGCCGGCGGTCGCTTGGTCGTTGAATGGTTTAATAAATAATCAAAAAAAATTAACTGCAATTTTAGAAGTGCTACTAACTTTCTAACTTGAAGTTGGGCTTTTTGACTGTTTGATTAATTTTTTTTAGGAAGCTGCCTATAAAATCACAAATATAATGTACTAGCTGTTCCTCGCAGTTTCACCCGCGTTACGTTAGGTTTTTGGTCACTGCTTCGTTCCCGTGGGACATAGCGTGATATTGTATAGCCTATGTTACTCAGGGACAATGTAGCTTTCTAACGAAAAAATATTTTTTGAAATCACTTCACTAGTTTTTGAGTTTATTCGTTTCATACAAAAATACAAATCTTTCCTCTTTATAATATAAGCGCCTTGCTAATAAACGCTGCATAAAGTTATGACAGGTTTATACGTCAAAAAATGTATGGTTACACAGGCTTTATTCATTGCATAACTTTACACAGTGATTATTAGTAAGTGCATAAGTATAGATATAGATCTTTAGCAAGCTGCCTACTGAATCACAAGTGTAATGTATTTTTAGCGAGCTGCCTTCAAAAGCACAAGTACAGACACTCAGGGGCCAATCCGATGAGTCACGGAGTGCTCAAATAGTAAGCTTCGGAAGCGAACACTCATCTAAAAGTTGGTAAAATGCTAGTCACTGAAGGCGTCAGTTTCTTTAGTGATTAATGTTCTAACAGTTCTATTCTGCCAAGGAATAATGTTAATCATTGGGGGTGCTGAATGTGGTTCGTGTAAATAAAATAAATATTTTTGGGACATCTCGTAGACCGATATCTGATTCAAAACCAGACAGAGCCTGTACTATGATAAAAGAGCAACTGATATACACACTTATGCAATTTATTTATTTATTTCTACGTACATACTATCGACAAATTACACTAAGACACAGAACAAACAATTGACGGGCCTGTTGGTCTAGTGGTGAGTGACCCTGACTGCTAAACCGGAGGTCGTGGGTTCGATTCCCACCCAGGACAAACTTTGTGTGATGAGCATGATTGTTTGTTCTGTGTCTGGGTGTAATTTATCTATAATATGTATGTAGGTATTTATTAATTATATACGTATGTTTATTAGTTGTCTGGTTACCATAGTACAAGTTCTGCTTAGTTTGGGAACAGATAACCGTGTGTGAGTTGTCCCGGGATATTAAAAAAAAAATTATGAACATTACGCAAAGATTTGTCCTAGGTCGAATCCAACTCGGACTACTTCATGGGTTATTATTGACGTATAACCAGCAACTAGCGTAGATTGAAGGCTAGGCGTGAATAACGGGTAATCTCCGAAACATTGACTTATATACTAGTGATGATAGTCTTTATACCTAACTCCGATCATGGCTGCCAGTATAAATCGAGATTAGCCAAGCACGGATGTTGTTATATAAAGCGAAACATGAGCACGAACGTAGATGCAGTGTATCTCAGTTTATTTGTTCTTATGGCGCTATTCTTCTTGGCGTATTTGAAAAAATATTCGTGTTTCTTGGGTAATGCATACTCTAGCGTTATTAGATTTAGGTTCTTATTGGGTTGCATTGAAAACGCAAACGTTTTTCCAAATAAACCAAGTTAAATGCACTAGATACGTCTGGTTGGATGGCAAACTGACATGACCGAAAAGAAATTAGGCACAGAACCATCAGCTTTGCGTGCTTTCTAAAGCGTGGGGAGCGTCACACCATTTACTTCTAAACTCCAAACAAAGTACTTCTCAGAAATACAACAACCCTTTTTGTATCTTCACATAAGACTCCTTTCTAGTTTATCGTATCTACGAAACTCAAACGACAATCAAAGTACAATATTTTACGACTATTCACGTAACTTTATAGAGGCATATTGTGTTACGACATTTGTCACGCCGGGTTTAACTGTCACGCTGTCGGTAAACACAGGATCATTCCAGCACTAAAATGACGACAGCTGCCATAATTTTAGAGCACTGTTTGACGTGATCAGCACTTGACTTGTCACGCTGCCAGTAATAGTATCAACTGAGAAATGTAACTGTCTTCACTATGTATAAACAATCACATCAATAAACCTCAGTTTCTATGCAAATTCTCGACGGAGAGTTAATTTGAAATCTGATTAATTTCTTATTTCAATTTATTATAAGTACCTGCGTTTTACGAAAGCAAATTCCAATTACGATCTAAAATTAGAATCGTTTTGGATTTAACACAAAAATTTAAATTACTTATTCCTTTCACCGATAAATGGTGAAAACATTAAACTGTAAAATTTTGTGGAAAAATAAATCAAAATGGCGTCCGTTTTCAGTTCACAGTAATTACTTTTCTGTGCGCTAAGCTAATCACAGGGCGTACGCGAAATGACTGTAACAAATATGCGAATATATTCAGTAAATAAAATAACGTTTCGTATGTGTAAATGGTTTTACCTAATGAACTGGGTAGATATGTAGCCAGTGTTTCAAATGAAAAAGTAGGTTATTAATAGGTAATAACTGCAGTTACTTTTGTCTCTCTACTTTAATTCAAAAATGATTTAGTCGCAAACAATTTATTATTAAAATATAAATTAATACAATAATTTGTGTTAACATTACTGCGATTTGTGAATTTTATTGAGCGTGTATTTCATTAACTTTAACTAAGCTATTTAAGAAATTAATCATTTAGTCAAATTGAAGCAATTCACACCACTCAAGACGTGTATAGGTCTTTTTTACTACTTAATCATAGCTTCGTAAACAAAACTTAGAGATACACGCAATGTTTCTATTTATTTACGTATTATACAAAATTATCCACTAAGATAATTCCCGTACCCCGAAATTCCCCTACACAGTGACAAGTACAACTTGTCTGGTACATGAAGATAAATAATTTTCACAAAAGGAGCTGACACTTAAATATTTTGTGCTCAGTCCTAATGAGGAATAATCTTGACAATTATGCGGCACGTACGCTTTGGAGGTCAACAATAATGTGAAGAGACCCTTGCTTTTATAGGGGGTGTGATAATCGTCCTCATTGTTATTTTAAGTGGAGATTTTTTTTCTCTGATAAGATGTTTGTTATGTGTTAAAGTGAAGATATGGTTTTGTAAAATTGTCTCTTTTTAACTTTTTATGTTATGAACTACTAGAACCTGCATGAAGGTTGCCTAAACTGTGGTATTTCCCGAAAATCTGCAATTATATACGAGTATATTTTTTTAAATGCCAGATCTATATCTCGGTGATCGCGTTTAACAAATAAGCAACAAACTTCTCAGTTTATTATAGCAGTATAACAGATATTAATAACTTAATATAACGAACTTCCATACAGATAACAATACAGTAGTATGCTGCTATCTAACTGATCCGATAATAGACTAGGAAGGTAGTTACGGGAATCCCAAACGGAATTAATTTAGTCAGCCTAGTCATATTTGATCTTGTTCTATTGAAATATAGTTTTGATTTTAACACTACAATTTCAATAGAACTTGAAACTATGTATTAAAATGTGTATTATTTTAATAAAATGATTTTAAAAAATGCTACACTGAATCTAAGTGTAGCATAAATGAGAACACAATTATTTTTATTTAGTGACAGGTCATATATATCACAGTTAAGAAACTGCCAAATAAGCATTAAGTCTCGTGTAAGAATGATTAGTCGCACAAAAAGAAAATGCAAATCCCTATCATTTCCTCATCAGCTAAATCCCGGAACAACAATAAAGAAAAAATTACCAAAAAATCCCCAACACAGACTAAATTACAATTGGGCACACTCTGTAATTAACTGTAATTCGCGTGGCGGCTTTACTGTAATTTACGAGTTTTAAACTGCTAAATAAATAGGCAATAACGAGCCTGTGGGTGACTCTGAAGTAATGGCGCACAAAGATTATGTTTTCATGGCGCCCGCTTAATGGGAATATTAAAGAGACACACGGCTCCACTAACATGCGTTTATCAATCTTTATTAAATATCGTGCTATCTGTAAAAGTGATGTATTTGCCAAATGTGCTGTAACATTAGATACAACTGACACTAAGCTCGTTCCTGCTAAAATATAGGTTAGTACTTCTGACATTAAAAACTACACATTTTTTATCAGTTAAGTTAACTGTCAGTTTAGACAAGCGAAATTAAAATAGTAAAATTATAATTTTAAAATCTTCAAGTCGAACTATAGGTAATTTACTCCACAAATTACTTCACCAAAACCCAAAAACCGTCTGCAACCCCCTTAGCAGGGTTGACAGTGTGTCATAAATAATAAACGGTTGATCCCCACAATTTGTTAGAATATTACTGCGAGCGGGCGGGAGCGTGACGGCAATTACATCGCGGATTACAGCCAGCGTGACAAACGTCGTGACGGGTAGACGGGTCAAGTGCTGATGACGTCATATGCCACTCTAAAATTATTGCTGTACTCGTCAAATATTTGATTTTACAGGGTTATTGACGTCGGTAAACGTTCGTAAAAGGACACGCATTTCCTATGGCGGCGTGCGATAATGAATTTATAACCGGTGTAATAAAACATAATAAAATTATGAAGTCAAGTGCTGATCACATGAAACGGCACCCTAAAATAAAAGCGACTGAACATCATGAGTGAGTGTTCTACCGGCAGCGTGATTATTACAAGTAGCGTGTCAGTGTTATGTAAAATACACATTAAACCCGCAAAATATTCTGATCACATTTTAAAGATGAAGCTCAGTATAAAACTAGATGAAATACAGCCTTTCCCTCCATGTACTACAAGCGTGATAATATAAATCATGAAAGTACATTTTTGCCTACTCGTCCTCATAAAAAAAGTTTATGAATACTTTCTGTTTGTGTATGCACTGCTGTTTTGCAGTTTCTCCTTTAGTTACATTATTACGTCATTTTCTTCGCAAGCTACTGTTATTGCTATAATGTATAGCATGAACATCGCAACGTTTTTCCTTAGAGCAGAGAAAATGAGGGCAGTATATTCTAATGTAGCGAAAATTAAATGTCCTTACAAATTAGGTTTGATACGTTTTAAAGTAGTTTTTAGAGGAAACATTTGTATCAATTGAAGTGGAGCGTCTTAATGTGAATTTGAGTGGAAAATACTGGTTATTGTCAAACTGTCCAAAAACTACTTTTTATATTTTTATAGGGAGAAGCGGCGGTAATAACCCACCACACTTACTTCAGAGTGATTGGCAGTTAAAGACTTATAATTGAAACATTTCTGTCTTGAAACCGAACCCTTTTGATATATTTTTATTCGGCGCAAAACCGCACGTTGTGGAGAATTTTCCGTGTGGCCTATGTCTAGCAGTGGACGTCTATTGTAATATCATAATAAATCAAACATAAAAGTCACAATAGTACTTAAATATGCCTAAATTGCAAATACAATTTCATGCTTCAAACGCGAATGCCATAGCCAATCCTGGCTGTATTAATAACCTTGCAAAAGACACAACCTAGATAGACCCAACACAGCAGAACAGCTCTTATTAAAAAAAATGCTACACTTCCCAGCCAAGTGTCACAGTCCACAGGCGTCCCAAACGTGCCAAATTTATGGCACGGGAACGATAAGGGTTCGGATTATCACGTCCCTTCTACGGGCCGCGTGACAAGCGCGACGGACGGACAAACTTAGTACCTACTTATTTGATGTGTAGGTACTTATTACGGCTAACGTGACAGCGTAAACGAGTCTGCTCAAACGGTGGTATAAATCAGGGGATGTACGTCTTAAGTTGAGGCTGTTATGTGGAATGTAGATTTTTTTGGGTTTTTGTGTGACGATAAAGTAATAAATATACCAAGCTTCCCCCCTAGATAAGTGGCATTGTAGAATAGATAGTGAAAGCGAATAGATTGTCAAATGTATGGAGATTTCAAATTGTTATGCGTAAGCTTATGCCAATTCCATAAATTTGACAATCTATTCGTTTTCGTTTTCTATTCTACATTGCCTCTTGGTTAACCCTCTGGTAACTTACCTCACAAGCTTTTCTAAAATTTTAAAATGGTCGGATTTCAGTTCAAACCGACGTTCTGTATACCAGTGTTTTACATTAAATGACTACCTATCGAGCCTCCTCAGTCTATTTACTAAAAGAATACAAAATCAAAATCATTGCAGTTTCTAACCTGCAATCACAGGCATAAGAGGCTGTTGCGAAATGTCTAAAATAGTTACCGTGACCCCGGAACTTAAACGGCAACCGAAAGAACATGAGCGGGTTTAAGTCAGTAAAAGTCTGACACGCCCTCCCACCGCACCCAGAACGGGGAGCAGTCATTTGATGATTTCCCACTCCCCAAAAACAAGGCATAAAAGGCTATATTACATTCATCAATAAAGACGTGAATCACACATGACTAGACAAAATCGTAGCATAAATATTGCCCCAAAAAACCATGGTAGACCCCTTCTAACTTGCTATAGTCTGAAAAAAAAATAAACGGAATGGGGTCAGCTGTTTTTGATATTTGCGCTTAGCAACACAATCAGCGGTTCATTTTAAATTATAGATTAAGTATGAATATAGTTTTTCGGAATTGTCCCAATAGACAATGCGGACACAAATTCTATATCGTCGAACGTATCCGTAACTCCCTCTGGATGATTTTAAAGAGCAAGTCAGTATATAAACTGTTTATTTATAATATGCTCAGGAATTATTTGAAATTATGAATCTACTAGTAAAAATGATCAAGGAATTAAATTTCACAATTTATTTTCAGATTTGCAAACTAGATTATTCAGAAGATAGACGTTAGAATGATTCTTTGCTACAATATGGAATCATGTTTGAAGCTACAAACTTTGATAATTACTCCGACAATTTAAACACGGCCTACTAAACCAAACCTTCCAAATTCTATCCCTAGAAATAATCTATACCTGACACAAAATTCAGGCAGACTCTCCAACATCAAAGCCTCTCTCAGGCAGGTGATCATAAGGCTTGGGCACAATAACGGCGATCTATTAATCTTGCCCCTCGGGCGCTTTTGTTTAGCGGGTCATGGGAGATAAGGGCGCTATTGTCTGTCCCAGGCCTTATAGCTATAGCTGTCAATGTGTGTATCAAACGCTTTGTCTGTGTGAGTAGATGGATTATTATTTTATCTAGTGGAGTTGTATTTGATGTAACAGTTAGGTTGGGTGTTCGTTTTGTTGGCGAGTTCAAGATCACGTCAGAAGCTACCAGAAACCAAGAAAAATAAATGTTCCTTAGCACGAATTTGGTTTAGCTATGTACCCGTATCTGTCTTGGTAGTTTGGGATAGTGGCATAAGACAACTATTGCTTAGTTAAGCAACGTTAAATGCAAGTCAAATTTTCGTACTGCAACTTCAAAGGTTAAAGTGACCCTTACTACTCCGCTGAAATTTTTTATATATATTTATCTTCTATCGTGTTCCCAAACCATTGGAATCTAGGTGAATCTAGTGTTAGACTGATTAATTGTTACATTATCTTAAACTATATTTCGACTATGAAATACAACTAGGACCAACGGTATTTCATACTTTCTGCGGCCAGAATATGCCTTAATGCTTAAAAAAGTGTAGCGAAATTAAGGAACCCATTAAGTGTAATTTTAAACACGCATCACCATAAATTCATAAAAGAAACTCAAACATAACTTATCTATATTAATACTGACAGTCAAGCTACCTCTGTAATTATAATACAATTAATATCAGCCGTGTAATTTAATTATAATAAAATTATGTACGACGCAGCAGGGCCGCTGTTTAATTAAGTATCAATTATGTTTCATCGTGTCTACCTATGTAGTACGATATTACTTTTATATTTTATTTGATGATATTGCAATTATGTAATTCACTGTTAATTTTTCATTATTTTTACTTTTTTTTTTGGGGAGTGGGAAATCGTCAATTTACTGCTCCCGTCCTGGGTGCTGCGGGGGGAGAGCGTGTCAGACTTTTACTGACTAAAACCCACTCATGTTCCTTCGGTTGCCCTTTATGTTCCGGGGTCACGGTAACTATTATAAACATTCCGCAACCCCATTATTTTTATCTGTTGGTCTATTTTTAGATTAACTTTTGTCACTTAGGGCAAAGTTATGTGTGATAAGTGTAATTGTTTGTTCTGAGTCTCAGTGTTATTCATTTATAATGTATGTATTTATTAGTTAAAGTATGTATTTGTCTTGTTGCCATAGCATAGGCTCTGCCTAGTTTTGGATCAGATTTGCTAAATACTTTTAAACTAATTACTTTGTCCAGTAGCTGTTGCTAATTTGCATAGTTATAAAAAAATTGATTTTACTTTTAATGCCAGAATATCAAAAGAGATGATGATTAGTGGATGATTATAAAAAGATTAGTAAAACTGTAACAAATACCTAACGCCCTAAATGTATACCTATCCTTTCGGAGATGTAAATGTCTGCCTACGATCCACGACCGTTTTATTTACAACTTTACCTAAAGTACAGGAAAATAGGTAACAAATAAGTAAAAACCTGTTCAGCTAACAACAATCTCGACTTCCTTTACTTGACGTATTTTTACGTCAAATAGATAAAAGGAAGTAAAAAGCTAGCATTTAATATTTAAAACCCATTTCTCCTTTTTGTGGTTTCTTTGAGGCAATGTTACGTCAATTTCTAGTTCCCTGTAACGTTGCGCCCCCGTGCCCTGTAGGTGTTTACGTGTTACCCTGCAATCAGAGCTCCGTAGAGCGTGAATGTGTTATACTTGTCAACGACAAATTTGTGCGCGCCTTTAATAAATTTCACTTTGGGTTAAGTTATAAGAGGAATGAGAGGCGAATTTAAGTGCGGATTTATTATTTAATGCTCAAGCCTTTATAAAAATATGGAAGTAGGTAGTCAGTTTTAGGTTTAATTTTACTTTTCAACGACTAAGCGACAGCCAGCAATCGCGCTGCTGTTATTTTCTTTCTATTATTACGAAACGGGCCTGTTGGTCTAGTGGTTAGTGACCCTGACTGCTAAGCCAGAGGTCGTGGGTTCGATTCCCACCCAGGACAAACTTTGTGTGATGAGCATAATTGTTTGTTCTGTGTCTGGGTGTTATTTATCTATAATATGTATGTATTTAAAAATTATATAAGTATGTTTATCAGTTGTCTGATTACCATAACACAAGCTCTGCTTAGCTTGGGATCAGGTGGCCGTGTGTAAGAGGTCCAAGGATATTTATTTATTTATTTATTTATTATGTCTCAAAACACGTGTGTTGAAAGGTTTAAGAGTCGTTGAAAGGATTTTTTTAACTTACATTACTGCACTGGTTTGTAATAGTCTACATCTCCTGTAATAAGCTTTCCAATGATGAGCATAATCTTAAATTTTGTAAGTCTACATAAATTGAATTATTTTATAATTACTTAACATACATTTTACGCTTGTGATTACGCTCGCGGCTTAGCTCGCGTGGATGTCGAACTTCCATCACTTTCATCACAAAGAACACACCCTCCAAATTTCACTAGAACCCCTAATGGCTGGGCGCTGATTTCAAAAACCAGTTAGTCAAATTATTTCAAAATTATGGGATTGTTTATTATTATTTTATTAAGATTGTTCCTAATATTCTTTAAACATAACACATAGTCTCCGCTTAAGCTTCTTCTCTTAACTTACACCAAACAATCTTGGAAGCTTACAAATGTAAACCATTTTTTTATCGAAAGTAGGCACATGAAAAGAATTCGAGTCGTTAAAGAAAACGGTCGTGAATAACATAAATAGCTCTTTTTGACGCTTTTTTACTTACTCATAAGTACTCGTATATTGCTGAATATTTTGCCAACGTATTTTGCTTGGGATGTCGTTGACAGGTCGGGCATATGTCATAATAATTTATTTTGGCTTAGGACCTCATCATCTAGGGATTCTTTTTCTAATTATGCAGAGTTTGATTTTATAAATAATAATTGTAGTGTCTCCTTTGTACTATTGGCGTAATTCTGTGATGTATATATTATTATTAACCTACATAACAAGCCTTGTTACCTAGATAATTAATAATATAATAATTACTACTATAAATAGACATATGGCCCCGCTGGCAGATAGGCATTTCAAGACTTAAAGCTGGTTGTTCAAAATATTCTATGGTTTTGATGATTAAACTTGTACTTATTACACACTCTTTTGGTTATTAAAGAATTTCAGTTGTGTCATACTAATAAATGTTAAAATAAACTAATTTTGTTAGTCGAACGGTAAAATTTTACCTTTTAAAACTTACTTTATCAACAGATGTACCGGTCTGTCTATAGTGCCAAGTTTGCCTCCACGTATCAAATTCTCATAACTTTACCATCAAGGCCATATTGTTCCAAAATCAAAGTTCCAACGAATACCATTTAAAGCTCAAAAGAACCTTTAGAAGTTTATTTTTAAGGCGAAACAAAACATTTGAGATAAGATTGATCACCCACTAAGGCGGACAGACTAAGGAACGAGTGAATTCTACGCAATTTTCCTTGATTGATGTAAAATGGTGCTTTGTAGGGTCTAGATCGGTTTTTAGTACGTGCTTTTCTTCATATCAATCAGTGTGGAAGTTGATGTTAAGGGGAGAGAGGCTTTTCTAGTTTTAGAACCAAGTTAATTTTACTAAGATTGTTTTTATGTACAGGTAAAGTTGTAGTTGTAATAGTGGTTCATTATAACACAACTTTACCCGTTTTGTTTTAACTGCCATGTCATCTATTACAATTAAGCAGGTATATTAAAATTAGGATTCTAGGGTACTACTGAGATTTCAGGTCATGAAAAGCGAATAAAACTTTACCCGACCAACATCAACCGTAGCGTTTGTAAAAGCTAAACTAAAAAGGAAGTCATAAAAAACTAACTTAACTCTGCCTTTACTTTGAATATTTTAATTAAAGCGGTCACTAAATAAATAAAAACCTAATCTATTACATTTTAAGTGGACTATTACTGAAGGAGATTACAAATAAAAAAGTATTTTTAATTTCGCTCGTCTAAGTGGGGCGGTAATTATACTTATTTGAGGCGAACTTAAAGCCGGCCCAACTTAAAACTCGATTTTAATCATGGCAGTAAATAGGGTATAATGACTTAATCGTAGTTACTATTGTGGTTAAAAGAAAATAAGATTAATTTTCTTCTAATTTTAGGCTCAAATTTGATTGTGTTAAAACCTTTTCAAAGGGTGTAATTATTCTGGGGCCATGACATTTTCTTTTAAGGGGTTAAATAGAAAAAAAAATGTTTGAAAGTTCACAATAATGGTTATTAGTTTTATATTTAAGACTTTTGTAACGGTTATCTTGTGAGGAATAAAAATGCAAATATAATGTCTGATTAGTACTTATTTTGCGTCTTTTCAAATCCATTTTTTTGACGGGCCCGTTGGTTTAGTGGTTAGTTACCCTGAGTGCTAAGCCGGAGGTCGTGGGTTCGATTCCTACCCAGGACAAACTGTGTAATGAGCACGATTGTTTGTTCTGTGTCTGGGTGTGACTTATCTATAATAGGTACGTATGTATTTATAAATAATATAAACATATATATACGTTGTAGCTGGTTACCATAGTACAAGCTCTGCGTAGTTTGGGATCAGATGACCGTGTGTGAGTTGTCCCAAGATATTGATTTATCTTCAAAGAAACATTTTTTTTTGTGAGTGGGATGTCATCAAGTGACTTTTCCCGCCCTGGGTGGGACGGGAGCGCGTGTCAAACTTTTACTGACTAAAACCCACTCATGTTCCTTCGGTTGCCCTTTATGTTACGGGGCCCCGGTAACTATTAGTAGTATTCGCAACTCTTAAAACATACTATCATAACCTGTTCTACACCGATTTTGTTAGAAGTAAAATTTCCAATAGTCGCGTCTTGGTGTCATTGTATTCAGAGACCTAGCTGTATAGACGCCTATTCATCATTATACAGTTGGTGTAACCCTGCTTGCAGCTTACATACAAAACCATGCAACTCTGTCGGCGAAGCGTACGCATAGTATGCTCAGTTATATATGTAAGCGTATAAAATCGAATACGTTACGCGTCCATGGGCATGGGTCCATGGTGACACTTTGTGCGTTTTTCATAAAGAAATTATATTGCATATTTCATGTTTTTTAGTTTCAGTAGCTTAGGCTAGCGTTGATTAGACAATCACTTAAAAGCGCGTATCTTAATCCTTTGAACACACGTGATTTGAGACACAATAGAACGACAATAGCAGCCCGACAGCCGGCTGTCGGTTGGTCGTTGAAAGTTTAAATAAAAATAACATTAAGTAACAATACGAGTATTTAAACAGAAACCAAAAACTTAAAAACCTAAAGTAGCTTAGGAGAATTAAGAAATACCCTAAAGACGCCACAATATACACTTCGATTCAACTTTACCCACTTCTTATTCGAAACGCCATAAAAAATTACTCCGGTCATAATAAGTTTTTAACGTGTTCCAACATAAAATTATTTTACGTTACAAAACTTAATTACAATTTGGTCTGAACAAGCCCGCTGTTTCGGGCAAACTTACGTTTATAAATAATGAGTTGGTCAAGTAATAAGAATACTGAAAAAGGTGATTAAAATTGTAGTCAGTTTGTTGAGGTAAAATTAATTATGAATTCCTTGGAGTATCAATAAAATTTTACTGAATAAAACTGAGGTAATTTTGGGAATTTTAAATGATGAAATATTTAAGCGCTGGTCCATGTCGACCGCGTAGATTATTTTATTTTGTTAAATATTTTTGTATTAAGCATATTTTAATCAATTAATATAAGTCAAAGTACTTACATACTTTACGCAACGTAAATTGGATATTTTTACTCTTTACGTAATTGAATATCTTGTCTGTTAATTAATCATACACACTACATCTATGATGATGATGATATTTTAAAAAATCACAAAACAATCACACAATATACAGTGTTGGTCAATTCCGTAAAGCTATTTTTACTAATATGCACTGTAATGTATAGTCTGTACTTCACAGCATTTTGCGTTTCGTCATTATTTTTTTATTGTAATTAATTTAGAATGACTTTATGTTTTTTACCTTTTTTTTTTAATTTCATTATATTTTTTAGCATCCTTAATGTAACATATTTTTCTGTCAGTTTGTTTTCTACACAGTTACTTTTCATAAATTATCACTTTATTATATTTTATAAAATAATAATGTATTGTTAACTGATAATATTATGCATGCTGTGTTAGCCTTTAAGTGATTATTATACACGCACATGTGTTATATCTTTTAGTAATAGTGATGTTAAAGTGTAATAATTGTTGGCTAACCTATTTAAATAAATAAATAAATAAATACCATAATAAAAACTAAATAGAATACCCATTGCGTTAAATCTGGACTTGGTTTAAATATTTTCAGTCTTTTTAAAGCCATTTTTTCAAGGTTTTGATTTTGTAATTTAAAACCAAGTTATCTGTTCCGAAAATCGTATTCTAATCAAATATTCTTATTTTAATGTTTTAAAATAACTTATACCTATAAATAACGTGTCTATCAAACTAATTAAAATGCGTTTTTAGTGTTTTCGAGTTAAGCGCTCGACGAATGCCTTTTTCGGAAATTAAACCTGAAAATATCACAAAAATAATAACAAGTAAAAAATCAAGCGCTACTGACCGATAGATCACCCCCGTAGAAGGGGTGAATCACAAACGTCTCGTTGCCAATATGGATGACCCCCGACACTCCGTTGCACGTGTGGAATGCTGCTGAAGCCCCCGGGTAGTCCTTTACTGTGCCGTGGTAATAGCAGTGTTCGATTTCCTGGGGACAAGAAAATAATATTAAACCTTCGAACGCACGTGATTTGAGACACAATAGAAAGACAATAGCAGCCCGACAGCCGGCTGTCGATTGGTCGTTGAAAGGTTAATATAATGATAACACTGAGGGCCTGTTTCACGATCTCGAAATAGTCCTTGCGTCTTACTAATAATCGCTGCATAAAGTTATGACAAGTTTATACGTCAAAAAACGTATGGTTACACAGGCTTTATTCATGACATAACTTTACACAGTGATTGTTAGTAAGGGCACTTATCTACAAGATAAATTCAAAAATGGAACAGATTTTGTATGAATTTATCTGTCAGATATTTTAATCAGAACTTGTCAGAAGAATGTGAAACAGGCGTTAAAACTTCTCGTGAATCGTGGATATAATTTCAAAAATATTTCTCCTTGTTAGTAATTTCTTTCTGTGAAGATGTTAACCTACATATAATTTACACATACATCAAAATTGTGGCAACTAGCAATAAGTCGCTCATGATGTTACCTGTATGTGGAGGAAAGATACAACAATTATTGTGCCGATCTTCGTATCAGTCAATGGTCTAATAGCGAAAAGTTTTGACCAACATCTTCAAAAGCAGGAATCAGAAACAGAAGACAGTTCTCTTGTATAAGGCACGCATTGTAAGCCTGGGTTTCAATACCTAGCAACGATAGAGCACTATTTTTATACATATTTTTAAGAAAGTGTTTTCTTAACGTATTTGTTTAAATATGTAAAAGAAAGGTTAAACAAAACATACTGAGCAATAGTCATACTAATATTTGTATCAAGTGGGAATTGACCTCGCGACGCGCAACCGTTTAACCGGGTCTAGCTGGATACCATTTGATGTACATGAAGTGACTGCTCATCAGACCTTAATAATCCAGTTACTGGATGACATAATCCGATATTACCATTATTATTTTGTTCTAAAAACTGACCTTTATTGTAACTCAACTTTAACTCATAATATTATAAATGGGAAAGTGTGTCTGTCTGTCTGTATTGTTGTCTTTCTTTCACGGCAAAACGGAGCGACAAATTGACGTGATTTTTAAGTGGAGATAGTTGAAGGGATAGGGAGAGTAACATAGGCTACTTTTTGTCTCTTTCTAACGCAAGCGAAGCCGCGGGCAAAAGCTAGTCTTCTATATAACCTTCGACATTCTTCTACGAACAGCCTAACAGAGTAGAAAACAACACACGAGCACCAGAATTTGATCGCAAATCAGTACACAAAGCCTCGGATTTCCATAAAAGGCGTTCTAAATATAGCATCGAATATGGTCGCAATATAAAAAAGTGTAGGAATTCAATAAAATATTCTTGTGAAGCAATTTCGTGCGCGGAGAGATCTCCTAATTTGTCATTCACGAGTATCGTCCTTTAACAGAAGGGAAAAAGATGCTTGTAAGTGTTGGGCTTGAGAATTAGCGATTTTTATTGATTTTTAACCGACTTCAAAAAAAGGAGGAGGTTTCTCAATTCGACCGTATATATGCTTTTTTTTTTTTTTAGGTTTGTTCGCGGATAACTTCGTCGTTTATGAACCGATTTGGATGATTCTTTTTTGTCGGAAAGAAGACATTTCCAAGATGGTCCTTTCATAAGAAAATCAGGGTTTAAAGGTAGCGGACCAGAGAAATCGAGGGGAACTTTCAAAAATCGTAGAGGCGACTAGTGCGTTTGTAAGTTTTTCATTAAGTATTTTATTATAGCACTACAATTTAATAAAGATCTGGAGTAGATCTGATGATGGAGCCGAGAGACAGTCGAGGGAACTCCTCAACAATTCACAGCAGCTACCTTGTGTTTGGGCTTGATTAATTTGTATTGATAAGAACTTTACACCTAGATGGGTTGTGACTGTATTAGGGGTCTGATGATGAAGACGAAGGATAGTTCAGGGAACTCTTCAACGGTTTACAGTAGCTACCTTGTGTTTGGACTTAATTCATTTAAATTGATGAGAACTTCGCACCCATATAGGTTGTAATGAAGGTCTGCAGTAGATCTGATGATGGAAACCATATACAGTCGAGGGAATTCTTCAACGATTTACAGCATTGAAGTGTAACATAGGACAACAACTACCTACTCGTCATGCTGATGCGTCAATCAATGAAAATGAAGAGATGACACTAAAAAGTAAAAAAAACTTTTTTCAAAAAAATAATAACCGCCTTCAAAAACTAAAAACACAAAAATAACCAAAATTTCGGAAGTCGGTGGCTTCTCTTCTGCCAATTAATTTGTGTTGCCACAGACTTCCGAAATTTTGGTTATTTTTGTGTTTTTAGTTTTTGAAGGCGGTTATTATTTTTTTGAAAAAAGTTTTTTATTAACGATTGTTTTTCACAGGTTTATTGGTGTAGTGGTTAGTGACCCTGACTGCTAAGTCTAGGTGGGAATCCATGGGTGGGAATCCCTGGGTGGAAAACCATGGGTGGGAATCCCTGGGTGGCACCCCTGGGTAGCACCCCTGGGAGGCAAACCCTGGGTGGGAAACCCGTGGGTACGATTCACACTGGACAAACTTTGTGCGATGAGCATGATTGTTTGTTCTGTGTCTAGGTGTAATTTATCCGTACTTTTCCGTACTATTTCCGTACTTAATATTATACTTTATTATACTTTTTTATACTTTAATATTATAAATGCGAAAGTAACTCTGTCTGTGTGTCTTTCTGTCTGTCTGTCTCTTCTTCTCGCCTAAACTACTGAACCGGTTTGAATGAAAATTGGTACAGATATAGTCTGTGACCCGAGAACGGACATAGGATAGTTTTTATACCGGAAATCCACCGGGAACGGGAACTATTATTCCACGCGGAGGAAGTCGCGGGCAAAAGCTAGTATAATAAAAGTATGTGGTGGTATGTGTTACCTAATTTTATAGGTATGTTTATCAGCTGTCTGGTTACCATAGTACAAGCTCTACTTAGTTTTTGGGATCAGGTGGCCATGTGTGTGTTTTCCAAGGATATTTTATTTTATTTTTCTATTTATATGTAATATTATGTGGATGGCCGTTAGCAACAATTATTGTTGAAATAAGGAGTAATCCACTGACTACATGATGATGGTACAGGTGAAATAAGAGATTTAAAATTTTTGTACTTTTTTGGGGATCAAGTTATTCAGTATCAAATTTCAGCGTGACCTGTGAAAGTTAAAATTTTTTGTAAATGGTTTCGCTAAAATGAATGCATTGAATTTAATTTTTTTACGTACGTTATAACGCCACAGCCATAAAATATTTAGTCATGTGGCCTAACCCTGCTTATTTCGAATTTTCGACAAATCATAAGTGCCAGCTCAGATCCAAGTCAAATAAAGGCTTCGAAACCAGAATTTTGAGTACCATAAAACGCTACAGCTATCGAATATTAATCATTTGCCCATACCCCGCTTATTTCATGGCCACCACGTAAAAGCCTCACTCGCAATTAGACCGCGTTCTTTTTTTCGTTCAGCCGCGAATGGAACGAATGAAAGACTGGACCTTACCGCTCACAAGAAATCGAAAAGGTTTTTCATTCATTCAATGCGAGTGGTATTTCGAGTGACGGTTATTTTGACAATTTTTGTCTTTCATTTTATTAATATAATTTATGATTAATTATGTGTATTTATGACCATCATCGTAACAAGGTTGATTGAATGAATGGTTTTCTTTTTTCGTAATGACAACACAAAATATCTTTCACGTGCTAAGTTAGAAAAGTCTTACCTAAAAGCATTTCCCTTTTTTATCTCTCTTTTTGCACTATCCGTACTAATATTATAAACTGTCTGTCTGTCTCTTCTTCACGCCTAAACCACTGAACCGATTTTAATGAAATTTGGTACAGATATAGTCTGGGACCCGAGAAAGGACATAGGATAGTTTTCATTCCGGAAATCCCCCGCGAACGGGAACTTTTAATTCACGCGGAGGAAGCCGCGGGCAATAGCTAGTTTCTTATAATTCGACGACAAGCATATCACTGACTGTACCAAAGGATTTGTTGTTCGAATAGATTATTTGATTTTTAATTGGTCGGATTATATGGTACTCTTATTCGATAAATTCCGGACTATAAAAGCTCTCTCGAACAGGCAGTACTCTATAATTTGACATCATCCTGTTGTCACTCACATTTGTCGGAATAAGATCCACTAAATTATAATTATTAATAGCTTGTGTTTTCCTACTATAGGGCAAATATCTCCTTTTTCTTTCTACCAACAGAAAGGGTTGATCTTGCATTACTTTTTACGACATCTTAAAAATTGACAATGAAAAGTTTGTAACTTTTTATGGTTATAATTTTAAAGCCAATATAAAGTTGAGCGAATTTTGTAACTAATAAATTAGGAGAATAATAGCTGCTGTCGTGAAAATGAAATAAATAAATTAATAAACGGATATATTACATATTTTGTATTTAACAAAAAAAAAATAGGAAAAATATCCAAACTCATACTATAAAGCCGAGTTTCTTTGTTTGGTTAAACGTGCTAATCTCAGGAAATCTCCGGCCCGAATTGAAAAACTCTTTTTTTTTGTATAGCCCATTAGTGAGGATGGCTATGTAATATTACGCCACAACCTACAAGAGTGGAGCAGTAACCCGAAAGGCAGAAAAAACCGCGGGGTCAGCTACTTAAAAATAAAACAATTTACCTTTAATAGTTATATTGAAACTCGGAAAACTGTCGAAAAGAGTCAGAAATTATACAGTTTATTTTACTGGTCTGGTCCACTATGGCTTAAATAAATAAACGTTGTTGCAAATGCTAGGCTAAGCAATAATATTATATTATGGTCACCGCCGCACGATAGAACTGCGATGGCGAGATAAAAACAGGAATATAACTTCGCCAAAACTATGTTCTTAGCAACATATATTATTATATTTATGTCGGTCTACAAGTTATGTATTATCACGCTCTTTGCTGTGGAGGATAAGCAATATTCTATGTTGAAATTAATACATCTTTGTACATAACTGACATCTTTGTAAACTGACTGGTGTGTGGCGACATCTATCGCCAAATACGGGAACAACAACTGACATCCTACATCGCGATATGAAAGTTTTCGGCGACATTAGCACATGTACAAAAACCCCGGCTAGAACCGTCGGGCAATGCCCACCAGACACGATCCGTCTGGGGCCCTCGTCTGCTATTACAATCGTGTCTTAATGACCAGTCATCGGCCGGATATTTGACAACTTTGACAGTTTTTGCATGGGAAATGTGTCAAAAGTTTGACGTTACACGTCAAAAATCGAACATTGAGACACGATTGTAATAGCAGACTAGGGACCCTGGTCGGAGGATCTTCCCTTTTCAACGGAGGATGAGGAACTTTACACTCAAATCTTTATACCTCTAAAAATGATCAAAGCACAGCCCAAACCGCTGGTCCTAGAGACATGAAAATTGAAGAGGGTATTTTTTGTAAAGAAAAAGTATCTATTAGGAAAAGCTTTTTGGAAATTCGCCTCATATAGGAGTAAAATAGTGAATTAAAGTACGATAACCAAGCGGGTGAAGCTGAAGACAAAAACTAGTATTGAATACACTAAAGGCGCAAACACACTTACGTGTCGTGGCGTGTCGTGGCGCGTTTTCATACATTTGACAGAACGTGTTGCGACACGACACGGCATACAAGTATGTCTCTATGTATGAAACTGATTTGCTTCTTGCGCGTCGCGACACGCCATGACACGTAGTATGTTTCCGCCTTAAGAACCACGCGACAGAAGCCACAGGTACAGCTACTCAAAACTATATTCTCCTCGTTACTTATTAAAGAACATAGACGTGCGATTAAGAGTTTCTCAATTCCAAGTAATGCTTTTAAAAATATCATATCTTACAATAAAACGCTCTCGCTGTGAAAGGCTAGTTATATAAAAATGCTCTCCTTGAGCGCATCATCAATCATTTTCAAAAGTACTCTCGTCTTGTTTTTCTTTTAACACAATACTGTTGGGTTGTAAAAAATATTTCTTTCGAGATGTTTTTAAAGTGGTTAGTCGTACTAGAAAGCCCGAGTAAGGTAGACCTGTGTTATGGTCGATTTTTGTAGGAAAACAATGACATATTTATTGATAGTAAATTAAAAGCACACATGACCAATTACATTAATTACGTAAAATTAACAAGGTAAACAATAACATAAACATTCTATAATAGGGATGTTGACTACATCAAAAGAATGACATTCTGTTTAGTCCGTCTGATATACAGTCCAAAAATACTGGACACATATTTTTTGCTTGATCAAATTAATAACATAATACAAAGATAAAGAGCATCAAAGTTCCGGAGAGGGGGCTTGTGACGTCACTCCTCAGTAAAAATTATACTGAGGCGTGACGTTTCACGAAACTTCAACGCATTGTATTGTCGTCATTTTCTGTTTACGAAAAAAAAGAAAAAATACGTGTCCCAAATTTTTTGATTATCTAACTGACGGACTAATTACTTTTTTTTTGTCATCTTGCCTATGTTCAAAAATGTTGTAGAAAACGTTTTTTGTGTCGTGAAAATATAGTTGCTTGCAACATGGAGTTTAGCAGTGACGCTGATGCTGGTTACATGCTATAAAGTACTTTAGTTGTAGTAAACAAAATAATATCTAGCAATTTTAAAAACTATCCATCAGCGGATTTCGACATAAAAGCAAAGTTGTGCCAAAATGGTTGCTGCAACATGTTTTTGACACAAAAAAAAACCTTGCAACATGCAAAAATCCTCATTGCAAACCAAGAAACATGTCACAATCTCAACAACTGTACCCAGAAACAATGTTTTTCAATATTGTTGCAAACATTGTTTTCAATGTAAACACAGCTTTACTTTTGACAACCCTTTGTACCCATGGGTGTTGTAAAAGGCAATAAAGGTTTTGATTAGGTTAGAGTTTAGGTAACAACCTTCTGGGGCCTTGTGGTGATGCTTTCGGAAACATAAAGAATTATGAACTGCTGAAGCTATTCTGCCCTCATGTCTTTCCAAATTAAATGTTACTGCTCATTCGGTAATGCTTGGGAGGTTTAACAAGATGGCGTCTAGTAATAACATTTATCGTGATATTTTTTTATTTTGTTGAGTGGCAAGATATACTCCTGGAATATCAGAGGTCTCGCAAATGCATTGCCATATCAGTGACGATGTTAATATGTCAAATGTCCTTGTAACTACACCATCACTAATACCCGTTAAACTAGAACCCTTAGAACTAAGCAGCGATGGTTTGCGGTGAAATGGGAATGGTGGTAGGTTAGTCAGTGTCACTGAAAAGTCATCCCCCAGTCGCATGGCGAGCGATGGGTAGCTCGCCGCCCGGCTAGGACCAGGCCCGCGTCGACGGACGGCGCGTTAGTGTTCCACGCGCGCCTCAAAGAGAAGTCAACACGTGAAGGGGCCCAACAGGGCCAACGCCTGCCGGGGTTGCGGAATGTTTATAATAGTTACCGTGACCCCGGAACAAAGGGCAACCGAAGGAATATGAGTGGGTTTTAGTCAGTAAAAGTCTGACCCGCCCTCCCGCCGCACCCAGGACGGGAGCAGTCATTTGATGTTTTCCCACTCCCAAAAAAAAAACCCATAGGCGTCGATTCTCTGTCGCTAACTGTACCAAGTTTAAGTTAGTCTTACTTTGGGTTTCAACAAAATTACAGATTAGTTCCTGGCCACGGTCAAAACATTGTAGAATTATCAAGGACTTAGTCAGTTAATCAGAAAGTTGATGATAGTTGCTCATTTAAAATAAAATAAAATAAATAAATAAAAATAAATAAGTATTTATTTCAGGCCAACAAGCCCATATTAATTTGCGCACAAAATAAAATTACAAAGTTAAATAGTAAGTACTTAATAAATCAAAATTAATTAAAAATAAAATTCCACATTACATTACATTACAATACATTACATCCATTATCAATTAATTAATTAAATACACTGAACATACATTCAAGGGAAACCATCCTTGCCCACTAGGTACATTCATTTTTTTTTTTTTTACTAGCCTTAAAGGTCACACACAGAGTATTTACATGTGTCGTACACAGCGATGACTACATTGTTCTTAATGCTACGAGTACGTTCCATGAACGAAGCGGCTTGCTTACGCATCACGGCATAAAAATCGTCAACCCTGTTCTCCGCAAACATGCCAGACGCGCTACACCGCCACGGCAGGTTGAGCATCACTCTGAAGGCATTATTGTACTGCACACGTAAAGTGTGGTATGCGCGCTTGGTGTAATTTTTCCATAGGTAGCTGGTGTAGAATGACTGACAGTATGCGACGAACAGGGTCAATTTGGCAGCTTTGCTGCATCTAGCAAAACGGCGCGCCAACATGTTGCTTTTAGCCGCGATAGACCTCCTTTGTCTTTCCATGTCATCATCATCTCTTAAATTATCTTTTCTATTATGACCTAGATATTTAAACTTTGAAACAGTCTTAAGCTGCGAACCAGACAACATTACAACTGGATCATATGTAGGAGTCTTATCGTGTTTAAACACCAATATTTCTGTTTTATTCGTGTTATAAGTGAGCCCATGAGTCAGCGCATATCGTTCACATATTTGTACCAGTATTCTAAGACCGTTAATAGAGGGACTAAGCAGGCACATATCGTCAGCGTAGCTTAGATTATTTACTGGTTGATTACACATGTGACAGCCGACTCGAAAAAGTAAGTAGGTAGTTCTCTTTGAAAAAGAACGAGCCAAAATGAAAATATATTTGAGAGTTATAATAGCGTTTATGTGTAGAGATATGTAAAGTCGTATGTAAACTATAACCCGTTATTCCTACATTTCAAAGTTATTACCATCCTATGATAAGTATGATTTGCTTATTAGTCTGTGGTTAGTGACAGTGACTTCTAACCCGAAGGTATTAAATTCGATTACCAACTGACACAAAACTTTGTGCGATGAGTACGATAGTTTATTCTGTATCTGGAATCATATAAATATGTAAATCAGCTGTCTGGGTTCTGCTTAGCTGCAATTTCAAAACACATGGCCGTGTATGAGTTGTCCCAAGACATTTTTTTATAAACTAGCTGCTGCCCGCGACGTTACTCGCGTGGATGCTATAAAGCAAGAAAAATATTTGATTATGCCTGCATCTCTGTTTTCTGTCTGTCTGCCATCACAAAAGTTATAGCGTAATACGCCTATGTGTTGACCCGACCTCTTAGTAATATTCATGCTAAATGTGGTCGGTTGAAATATCCGGGACAAACATACAGACCAACAGGAACCCTATATTTTTGGGTTTGGCAACGGTTGTAAAACATCACGTATTCCTTTTTAAAAATATTGAATGTACAGTGTTGACTTCATTATGATTTTTAGGGTTCCGTAGTCAACTAGGAACCCTTATAGTTTCGCCATGTCTGTCTGTCTGTTTCTGTTAGCACTAGAAAGCTGAAATTTGGTACCAATATGTATATCAATCACGCCGACAAAGTGGTAAAATAAAAATTGGAAAAAAATGTTTTATTAGGGTAGCCCCCCTATATGTTAATAGGGAAGTGGTTTTTTTTTTTTTAATTTCAACCCTGACGTGTGGTATATTGTTGGATAGGTATTTAAAAATGAATAGGGGTTTACTAAAATCATTTTTTGATAATGTCAATAATTTCGGAAAAAATCGCTCCAAAAGGAAAAATCAAAGCGTCCCCCCCTCTAACTTTTGACCCGTAGGTTTAAAAAATATGAAAAAAATCTGGAAAGTAGAACTTTATAAGGACTTTCTAGGAAAATTATTTTGAACTTGATAGAAAGACCAGTTTTTGTACAAAAAAGACAAAAAGGTTGTACAAAATAATTTCTGCGTACTTAGTATGTCAACGAAACAAATAGCCTTTTTTTAAACTTGTAAGTAGGTACACTTATTGTGACGGACGGGAAACTACGGAACCCTACATTGAGCGTGGCCCAACACGCTCTTGGCCGGTTTTTTTTATATGTATACATTATTTAGTCCTTCGAACAGACGTGATTCAAACAGCAGCAAAAAACAATAGCAGCGCGACAGCCGGCTGTCGCTTGGTCGTTGCACTATAGCGCAGACCCTGTCTAGTTCAAGAACAAATGTAGGTACTTTTTTTTGGGGGAGTAGTAAATCATCAAATGACGTCTCCCGTCTTGGGCGTGGCGGGAGGGCGTGTCAGACATTTACTGACTAAAACCCACCCATGTTCCTTCGGTTGCCTTTATGTTTCGGGGTCACGGTAACAATAATAACCATTCCGCAACCCCGGTAGGCGTTGGCCCTGTTGGGCCTCTTCTCGTGCTGACTTCTCTTTGAAACAAATGTAGGTCTGTGCGTTTACCCAAGACATTTATTTAATTTAAACATTAAATAAATATAATACTCAGATAAACCACGTCCTCTATTTACTTATCATAAGAACTTCGTCACACTTGCTAGAAGAGAAAACATTTTGCGACGCGACCGCCTTCATTTTTCATCTCGTAAGTACTGTGGCGTAATTATCACCCCCACTCCCCCCTGCTGTGCGCGATAAGGGGGGATGGGTAGATGAATTTCGTTGGCCAGTGTTTGTTTCATTTTTCATGGACGTGTTAGTTTGTTGTATAAGTTTTGGTGTTGTTTATCAATTAATTTTATGGCTGTACTGTGGTTACGCTAGGATTTTCCGTGACTTCGGTTATTTTGGGTATATTATTTGTCAAAACGGTGGTTAGGTGGTTGAGCGATTGACTGCTGTGATTGTGAGTGTTGCCGGTTCGATTCGGGCATAGGACTAATATTGGTTTTTCTTACAGCTTCCGAATTTGGATGGCACTGGTTTAAAAAAATAGCCTACGCCGTTTCAAAGGTATAATCTCATCAAAATTAATTCAGTGGTTAAGCCATGAAAGTGTAATAGACAGATAATAAACTCCTGTATCATTGCTTGATTTTAATTTGAACCTTTGAATATTATGACATGATTTATTGAATCATTTATATATAACCGAACCTATGTAATATCCAGTACTCTACTTACATATCACAGTTGTTATGTATATTTTTCAAACATCTCCACTTTAATTTTCCGTACCTTTCATATTTCCCTAACGATATCAAAATTTGATTACCGTACTCCAAAAAACAACGCAATACTCCAACAATATCTTCCAAAATTACCTTCATCATCAATTGAGCTGACAATTACAAAAAATAAAGGGAAAAATCTCGCGCGAATCTTAGGGTATCGCACTTATACTAAATTAAACAAGGTGTAGGGAAAATTCAATCTAATCTAAACTCCCTCGTTTCAATTTGAGTCCTCACCTTCCCTCCCCCTCTGAATGGTCCTCCTCGCAATTTATCCTAGTATTTGCTGTCAGTTCACAAACTGACTTTAGGAGTCCGTTCTTAGTAAATATAGACAGTGGGTTGTAGTTTTAGACGTTCCTGTAATTGTGAAACTGACTCGATGGAATTGATCTACTTTCCAGTTGATCTACTGGGCGGAATCTAGTAAATGAATAAAATCTAGGGACACCTCGCACACGACCATTTGATCCCGAGACAGAGCTTATAGTATGGCAAGCAGACATCGAAATAGGTACATAATTATATCTCATGTTCCTTCGATTGCCCTTTATGTTCCAGGGTCACGGTAACTATTATAAACATTCCGCAACCCCGGCAGGTGTTGGCCCTGTTGGGCCCCTTCTTGTGCTGACTACTTCTCTTTGAGGCGCGCGTGGAACACTAACGCGCCGTCGATGCGGTCCTGGTCCTAGCTGGGCGGCGAGCTACCCATCGCTCGCCATCCGCAGAACCGTGCCTACGGTGGCCGGTAGTCGTCTTGCGACTCTCGACGTCTTCGCCTGGGTCTTTGTCCGGGGCGAGAGGCTCGTCGTTGCCTCTCGCGCGCCGCCGCTTCCTTCACTAGCATAACTGCTTCGCAGAAGGAGGCGACGGCATCCCATTCCGTCTCGCCCCGCAGCATGGCCTGAACCCGCGCTGGGCGCGAGAGGTCACCGCCGCCGATCGCCTCTACGAGGACACGTCGATGGTTCGCCCATGCGCGGCACACCTCCACCGTGTGCTCGACCGTGTCCTCCAGGCGACCGTTGCTGCAGTGGTGAAGCCGTCCGGTCCTAGAGTCATGAAACTTGCAGAGTGCGTTCTATGTAAAGAGTAGAACTACTAAGAAAAGATTTTTGGAAATTCCAACCTTAACGGGGTATCATAGAGGGTGGAAGTATAGTAGTAGAAATCTATTAGTAGTCTTGTGACAACTTACATACGGCCATTTCCCAATCTAGCCAGAGCCTGTAGTATGGTAACCAGACAAATGATCTACACAACACACAGTGATATGCAGTGGTCTATACAGTGATTAAAAAACGTTATTTATTGTTCCGAGGCTAAAAACACATTGCCGGCTAGCGCTGAAAACCAGCGTCGTAAACTCATGCGTGTGTATGGGTCACGGCATTATGCTGAGCGCTAGCCGTTTCGCGCGGTAGTGACGCTACTTAGAGGTTTTTAGTTTTAAGGTTTATAGTATACTAGCTTCTGCCCGCGGCTTCGCTCGCGTTAGAAAGAGACAAAAAGTAGCCTATGTTACTCTCCATCCCTTCAACTATCTCCACTTAAAAAATCACGTCAATCCGTCGCTCCGTTTTGCCGTGAAAGAAAGACAAACAGACAGACAGACAGACAGACAGACAGACAGACAGACAGACAGACAGACACACTTTCCCATTTATAATATTAGTAAGTAAAGTAAGTATGGATAAGTTTTTTTATTTGTAGCTCACTATGTGTGAATATACTGTTTTTCTTACTTTTTTTTATCTATGTATATTATATACTTATTTAATAAAAAGATAGTGTAAGATTCTGAGTATGCCAGCTTGTACACAAGAGATTGAAGAATGGGGTTTTCTACATCACTAACCAATAAATGTAAGACATAATCTCTATAAAATCTTTCCCAATTTCAGTGCCAAAAATCTGGTTCATTTTCAATTTACAGTAAAAATAGATTTTTAAATGTTTTGTAATCAATAAATAGTTAGACAATTGAATTTTACTTAGTGACGTCATAAGGGGACATTGTTATACAAAATATGGGAGAATCGCGTTTTGACAGCTCATTAATAATACGTTAATGATGATGGTGTTAAATACCGTGTTGTCACTCAGTCAGTACTTTAACAATCAGTTTTACCAACGGGTACCGAGTTACTCAGTAACTGCGTTACTTGTTGGGGTCTGATAACCAGTAGTATTTTAAAAAACACTGGGAATTCAACTGCATCCGATGTCACTATAAGGCGACCATAACAAAGTTGGGAAAAGACTACAACAAATTAAATGATTACAAGAACCACCAACACTACTAATTAGTTTCGGTGCCAAATTATTTATTAATACTTCATGCATAAAGGCACAAAGGTGGACTTAAAGCCTTAGGCATTCACCACAAGTCAAGCAAAGTTCTAATTGTTTGAGAGGATTTTAAACAGTAAGTGGTGGTCGCGCTAATAAGAATAACCTATGTGAATTTTTGACGTCATTGTCATCGGTAAAGGGGACTTGTAATAAATGTAACTTGAAAATCGATTAATGCCGAGGCCTTACTTACAATTATTGCCGGTATTGTATAATTATTTTGACAGGCTTGTTGGTCTAGTGGTTAGTGACTCTGACTGCTAAGCCGGAGGTTGTGGGTTCGATTCCCACCCATTTCCATTTCTTTAAATAAACTGTGTGTGATGAGTATGATTGTTTGTTCTGTGTCTGGGTGTAATTTATCTATAATAGGTGTATGTATTAAAAAATATAAGTATGTATATTAGTTGTCTGGTTACCATAGTACAAGCTCTGCTCAGTTTGGGGTCAAATAGCCGTGTGTGAGTTGCCCCAAGTTTTTTTTTATTTTTTTTAACAATGTTCAGTGCGGAATAAAAACTTTAAACTTAAATTCGTTATAAGTTCAGACAGTCCTGCTGACAACAAAGCAGTGAAACGTAAATTTCATCAAGTCGCATAGAACTGCTTACCTAGTCCAAATACTAGTGCCACCAGTGCACTCTACTAAATACACGTTTCGGTGCAAAGTTTTCCTTCACCAATGTTAGTGATGTCCAAAATAAACTTACCCAGTAAATAATGTCCTCAAGCTAAAGTAAATGATGGCCATTTTCATTAAACCTCCGAACACACATGATTCGAGATACAATAGGAAGACAATAGCAGCGCGACAGCTGGCTGTCGCTTGGTCGTCAAAAGGTTAACCTATCTATTTAGTGGATTAAGGTACACAAGGTAGGTATTAGACACAACAATGTGTCAAAATTCGATAATCTAATCAAGTGTGGGTTGCTTGATTGCTAGTATGTTTTTTTAATGACTGACGGTTTGAGTACTTAATGCGGCCTACCCGAATGTCCTTACTTTGGTATTGTTCGTCAAGACGTTGAGCTCCTTACGTGTTTTTTAGTTGAGCTTAACGACTTATGACAAGTGCTTGCACTGTTTGGACAGGTCTACTCAAATCTGTGTGCTTCTCTCATCAAGAGATCCCTTCAGTTTACCTTCATGGTCCTCGCATATTTTGACCAATACAATATTGTATGGACTTTAAAAGAGACTTTGACCTCTGAGTCCAGCTAGGAAACACCGGCCCCATCGTTCGATAAACAAAAAAATGACGTGTTCAAGTGTAATTTATTACCTACCTATTTACAAAAATAAATCATTTATTCATTTATTTAAGTAGAATGTTACAGAATAACCCAGCTGGTCGAAGTCCGCCATCTTTGTTACGTTAATGCACAGTCGTGTAAAATATCAAAGGTATTCTTGTTTACTGAAATACATTAGATGAACACAATAGTGCATGAGAATATTACACCCACTGTACGTGTCTGGGATCGCCTAGCTGAATTATAAAGGTGAATATTGACCGTTGTTACGGGGTTGCATTACGTGATACACAGCGAACGTTCGTGCAGTACGGGGTAATATGGCACTCGCAACTAGCAACAATGCTGGTCATGCTGATCTAGTGGTTAAGGCGCCCGCCTCTCATGCCAGAGATTGTGGCTTCGAATCTGGGCAAGTACCATTGTGACTTTTTCAATTCATATGAATTTTTCCAGATTATTTTGGACATCACACACATCGGTGCAAGAAAACATCGTGACGAAACCTGGACTTGTAGTGAATATAAGTAGGAAATCGCCAATCTGCCTTGAGCAAGCGTGGTGATCATTCAATGCTCGTGCCTTCTCTGTATGTGAAGAGGCCTTTGTCCTGCAGTGAGACAGTAATAGGCTGGTGTTATTATTTGCATTTTTTAACTAGCAACAAGTACCGCGTTCCGTTCTGCCCCGCTGTCGGTTTTTTTTAATGTTTCAAGTTTGAAATGTGCCTGTAACACGAACCACGTAACATGCAACCTGTCAGTACCCACCTTAATGTATGTACCATCGGTGGCCAAATTATTAGGGACAGTATTCATTGAGTAATTTTTTTTGTTCAAACTCCTTTATCAAGAAAATAAATGATTTCATATAGGTTTTTGTGGTTTGGTATTACTCCTGTTATCATTATTATTCATTTTGATATGTTAAAGCACCATGAGATCGAGCCATTTTCGAAAATGTGGTATAGCATATATAATGTATAGCCATTTCGTAAACTTCTATTGAAAATTATGTTTGTTTCATTGATGGAAAAAAATATTTTTGGTTTTAATTTTAGAAGATGTTTCTGATTAAACTAATCGAACCGTAGGTAATGTTTCTGATGGTGACCTTTTTTTTCTAAATTGAATACAAAATATAAAATTTTGGTAACTTTTTGACGCGATATGTACAAAAATTCGTTTTTTTAGAAAGGGCGAAGCTTTAGACCCTTCTCCACCAAAAATCATAAAAATACAAATGTTATTACTGCATTTTATACACTCCCAGAGAGATTAAGCAGCTGTTACAGGTGTCTTAAAGTCTGCAGTAAACAGAATTAAAGTAAAAACTAATCAGATCAAACTTCTGAAAACAGACATTGTGAAAAAATGTGGCAGAAAACGGATCACCACACTTTGTTCGGACCATAAAATTGGGTATATCTGCCTGAAATACGGTAAAAAGTGTGTTATCTGCCTAGCTACGATTATAAGCGAGAGATTAGACGAGAAAACAGAAGTATTCGATAGGACAGTTTGACGGTGGCTGACCGAAGAGAATTGAATAAATCATCGGCCGATCAAAAATCACGCCACACAGAGACCATGATGTAGAAACGACTGCAGTGGGCTAGGCATCGCCGAAATATGATTGTGGCAGACTGCAGTTGGTTAATAATATTACTTTTAATATTGTTATGCGTACGAAAAACACTAATCAGTGATCATTGCATTATTTTTAGGTATCCTTCTCCGATGAATAATTGTTTCAGGTGTGGGTCGACAAGAGCTCATTTGTAGTCGTACACATCCTAGAACTGTCCGAGAACAGCTCCCTGCAGATTTCCTTTTTAGGGAAAATTAAACAACCAGGTTAATCACGGTGCTATTTATGATCTCTTCTAAAAACTTGGGGTGCCTATATATCGTGGAAATGACCATAAGGAAAGATCTGTACAAGCGAGCACAAGAAACTCAATCATTGCCACAAATCGAAAAATGGTTCCCTGCTTGTCGAAAAGTACATTTTTATGGCCGGTTCTGCATTGTGTATTAAGAGAAATAGTGCTACAGCATTCCTGGCTGAAAAATATATCAATATTTTGCCCTGACCAGATAAATCACCAGATACGAACTCTATTAAGAACATGCAGAAACTCACAAAGAGGGCTATCGCTAAGCATGTCATTGCCACCAAACACCAGCTTATTGCAGCTCTTATAAATGAGTGCAATC
Organism: Athetis lepigone; assembly: GCA_033675125.1. NCBI lineage: Eukaryota > Metazoa > Arthropoda > Insecta > Lepidoptera > Noctuidae > Athetis > Athetis lepigone. The sequence goes on along the minus strand of CM066239.1, from coordinate 18,659,314 downwards.
ATAACACAAGCCTTTAAGAGCTGTTATATTATGTATAGAACGTATACCATGCCTTGTAAGAGCTAATATGACAGGAAAAGGAGGCATTGCAAAATATTAAAATTTACACAAAATAATTCCTTACAACTTATTAATGCGATATATTTTTTTTATAAATTAACAGTTTTATTTTTGCCTTTACATTTATTATTTTTATTATCTTAAATAACAAGGTTTTTTAATAAAAAATACCGATTGGGCCTACACCCAGTAATTTTCCGGAAAAAATCATACCAACTCGATAATACAGAAATCTAGGAAGTGTCCCTAATAATTTGGCCAGCTACTGTATGTGTGCGGTCGACGGTCGCGTGGCGTGTCTTTGTTGTTGCTTTGATGTTGTCAATTCGTATTGTAGTTGGTGTTGCTATGTTGTATTGTGTTGTGTGGTGATATTGCGCTTGGCAAAGATTAATTTGAATACAAAATATAGATGAACTGAGGCGTGTGTTTGAGTTTTTACAAAAAGATTTTTTTTTTAAACGAAAATGATAATTTTGAGAGTAGTTAAGAAATGAAAAACAACATTGAAAGGGCGAGTTTATTTGTTTAGTGGTCCAGAACGATTTACTAACTTTTTTTTTTTAATAAACATTGTTTCTTGTTATATCATGTTTCATGGTATGTGTTAGAGATCAACATTGCGGGCGTTCTTTACGAAACTCTAAATTAACAGTGAACGATTATAGCCTGATAAGTGATAAAAAGCGAAAGGTTAGGGGTAACTGGCTCGACATTAATACTACAAAAATAGTGGTGTTGAAATGTACCAGATAATTAATGGATCATCACTAATCAAAAATCAAGCGTCAACTTACTGATTTTTAGAGCCATATTAAATCTTCGAACACCTGTGGTTCGAGACACAATAGATAGACAATAGCAGCACGACAGCTGGCTGTCGCTTAGTCGTCGAAAGGTTAAGAGGGTTTTTAACTGCCACATAAACGAAGTCACGAGCAAAAACAGTGCAATAGAAATATTGCACTTAAAGCACGTATTACCCACAAGTTATATACTTCTTTGTCTGCACTAATGAAACTCAAATGATGAGTCTTCAGTATTTTGTACAGTTGTGTTAAGCGATATACCTCGAAGATGATATCTCTTAAAAGGTAAACTTCACATAATATTGCTATATTTTGTGGAGTTGTCTTTTATTACGCTTTTCAGTGAACTCTCGAGAGATGTCATTTGAGATTTATATACTAATATAAATATTATAATAGCATAGGTAACTGTGAAGTTGTCCAGAGCTACATATACTTAGGTTCTACCATTACCAACACTGGGAGTTGTGAGGAAGAGATACGAAGGCGATGTGCTGTGACGCGTTCAGGTGTTGTAAAGCTCAAAAAGATTTGGAAAGACAGGCGCATAACCAAAAATACCAAGGTTCGGCTGATGCGGTGCTTAGTTTTTCCTATTTTTCTCTATGGAGCGGAGACGTGGACGATTCGTCAAAGAGATCGCAACAGAACAGTCGCGTTGGAAATGTGATGCTGGAGGCGACTGCTGAGTATAATCTGGACTGCGCACCGCACCAATGTATCCATACTTAAAGAGCTTCGTATCAAACAAAGACTTTCTTCGATTGTGCAAATAAGAACACTCACAATATTTGGCCACATTTTCCACAACGAAGAGTCAATGGAGCGATTAGTGGTGCAAGGGAGAATAGAGGGGCAGCGTCCTCTTGGTCGGTCACCAACCAGATGGACGGATGCTACAAAGACAGTAACATCCAGCTCAATCGTGTAGTGCGCGAGGAACGCCACTAATAGAAACAAGTAGAGAGAAATCGCAAGGGCAGCTACTAAGGACTTTCCATGATCACGACCACTCTGACAAGAGTGCACGATTAAGAAGAAGAAGAGAAATAATATAATTTCAGAATTACTAAGTATATTTGTAATTAACGTTTGTTAATAGTAACGTTCAAAATTTAAGCTAAGTTCACAATAGGTTTGTGTTTACCGTCTGAAATTCGATAGGTAATTAAAAGCTCTGGTATATGACTTCATATTTTGTGTCTAGGTGTTATGTAATTTCTTATGGTTTTTAGACCGCTGTACACTTCTTAAACTTCAATTGGTTACCAATACGTTTACATAAAATATTTAGAATGGTTCAAGACAAAGGTTTCAATGTTTAATATGCGCATATTACAGTAAAGAAAAGTCGGGATTTTAAAGATTTCTGAGAATAATAATAATATCAGTGCGACGTTTGGGCAGGTCGCTAGTATAATCCCTAAAAATAGTTACTTTCCCGGTTCCTAATACTTTCTTAAGGCAGTTTCTTTCATAGTGATCAACAATAGTTTTCTTATCCGCATCCATACCTCATGTACCCATTCTACTATGGCGTCTCAACTCCCACGGGAAAACCTAGTGATTTATCAGTTACGTCTTTTTACGTGGTCGTAAATTATATAGTCGTTTAACGCACCGGGGTTCCGTATTGTGAAAAGTGGCGACTTTAGCGGTCTGTCACTGTTATTTATTGAACCCTAATCTCGGAAAGTAATTTAAGTTTTACGTTTTTTATTATAGTTCTCTTTATTGAAGATATTTTTATGATTGTAATTTATGGGCCTGTTTCTTTTGTTGTGTTGCGTTTTTAAAACAAATGGTTTTTGGTATTGAACGTTACTGTATGACGGTATTAAATAAAGTATGTACCGAACTGGTTTGGGGATAAAAATGTGAGTAGGTATTTGTGATTCGGAGCCCAAAACAATAAAAATGGATAACTTAATCCAGTTTCTTAACCTTGGAACGGTTTTGTGTCTGTCTAGACATTGAAAGGGTTAACGTTTTCTTCTTTTCCTTTCAAATGTTATTTTCGTGAGGAAAACTGGACACTTATAACTTGATATGAGTCTGAAATCGCCCGTCTTTCTGTGCAAGTGTGATAATCAAATCTATGCTCGTGCCTTCTATGTATAAAAAATGGTATTTTCAGTCCTGTGGGATATTAATGGGATATTATTATATTGTGACCAATTTGTAATTAGATTCATTTCTTTGTACTTGTAAATGACGATCCAATGTGCATTTTATAGCGTCACAGAAAAATAAGAAAATCCTAAATATAAAGTAATAGAAACAAATAAATAAATAAATAAAGACTTAACTATAACGTAAAAGGTGCATTTCATTCCTAAAAAGAAAATTCAAAAAATGGATACTAGATTTTAAAAGTCACTTTAAAACCACATTTGAAACCGCAATTTCCATACAAAATTCCATTAGCACCAAAGTAAACCACAGCCGTACGATAACTTCCAACCGATAGACCTCGGTAGCCAGCGATACAGTTTTACGAGGGCCTTATCTACCGACGTTTGCATAGAAAAGTACGAGTTTCTGAACCGTTTCCCTCGCCAGATGTAGGGTAGCACCAGGGCCGTACTGAGGCAGGTAACTGGGGGCCTGTTGCAATGCGACTAAGGGTCCCTGATTTCATAATTTTATTGGACGCAGTAAAAGCGTGCTGGCCCATAAGATATTGGGTTTAAGGTATATTTTAATCAAATTAAATAAGATTTTTTAAAGAAAGTATTTGAATTTTCTTAACATAAACGTCAACTTCATCAGGAGGGAAAATGAATGCAGGGCTACACACGACTGGAAAGCTGAACTATTTTTTTCGTTTATATTTATTTACATAATATCATTTAACCTTTTTAAAGGCACCAATACTTTTACTTCTTTGTATTGAATAAATAAATAATAAATATCCTCGGAAAACTCACACACGGTCATCTGATCCCAAACTAAGCAGAGCTTGTACTATGGTAGCCAGACAACTGATAAACATACTTATATATTTTTAAATACATACATAATATAGATAAATCACACCCAGACACAGAACAAACATTCGTGCTCATCACACAAAGTTTGTCCTGGGTGGGAATCGTACCCACGACCTGCGAATAAACTTGTATAAAAGATCACTCTGTATCCGGGCTCCCACTGTGCTGCACCGTCGCAATTATTAGCAATTAGCTTACAGGGGTTCAATTCGGAATCTCAGTTCCTACGGGCCCCAAATCATTGATAAAGCGGTAGCTACGTCCCTGTAATACTCTCAGATGTACTGATGTACCTCCGATCGATACCCATGAATAGAGTTTTTTTTAGACGCGTATATTCAGTGTGTACAAAGATGATGATTTGTTCAGCTGCGTCGATTGAGGGTTGAGCGCTGTCTTCGAGTGGCAGATTAAGGGTTATGATACGTTATTGCGAATGATTTCATTGGGAGGTCGGAGGGGAAGGATTACTGAAAGTGTGTCAGTTTTTTTTTTCCTTTTATTCGTATGGAATGTTTAACTGTTACGGTTTTCGCCGTGGTTGATAAAATGGGTGGAAATTCGCAGTGTTTAAATTATGTTAAGTTTATGTAAAATAACTACACTTTGTGCGAGACGTCGCCGTTTGACAGTCGTTTATCTCTAAGCAGATCAATTCGCGATGATTCCTTATCCTCTTCCTGCTTTTGTCAAAGTTCTTCCTGCTTTTGTCAAATCTTAAATATGACAAATAAAAAGAGCAGAATAGTTACCAATGTTTTTATATGCAGCGACTGCTTATGATGGCCGGAGGCTCTTCAACCCAGTTATTAAGTAATATGATACTCCTTGGTGAGATAACTTGAACTGACTTTTTGGCTCTTAACCTTTAGCAATTACATACCTACGGACGACAATGTCCGCTATCAACAGCATAACGTGCTTTCCATGGCACGAGATGTCTTAGATTTTAGAAAGTACATAATTGTGTACTTTTAAAAGTGAAAGTATGTGTCCTGATGACCTAGTAGTTTAAGCTCCCGCCTCTCATGGGTTGTGGGTTCAAACCTGGCAAGTGAAATGTAGCTCTTTTAATTCATATGTACTTTCTAAAGTTTATCTTGGACATCACAGACATCGGTGAAGGAAAACATCGTAAGGAAACCTGAACTTAAAGATAATGTAAGTTCGAAATCGCCAATCTGCTTGTTCAAGCGTGATAATCAATGCTAGTGCCTTCTCTGTATGAGAAGAGGCCTTTGTCCTGCAATGGGGCAATAGTCCCTCCTCCTCTGTCGATTGCTCATTACTGAGGATCGGGACTCCTTTGAAAAAACTTCTTAACAGTTTCTCTTCATCGGCTTCTGTCCGAGCCATCGTGGAGGGCCGTGCTGACAGATATCTCAAGGCTTGTTGATATCTGATCAGCCCAACGTTTGGGACTTCCTCCACGAGGCCGTTTGCCTTCCGCCTTAGGGCAATTGGGGCAATAGTAAGCTGCATAAATTTATAAAATTATTTTTTTAAAAAGTTGCTATTTATTTGGTCCTTAGCATGTGGTGGACTCTTTTTCATCTCAATATTTGCTCTTTGCATGAGAGGACCACCTCTACCATTAGACAAACACAACTGCTCTCATCTCATTTCCATTTAAACACTCCATTAAATCCTAAAAGCAGAAAAAACGTAATCAGGAACCAATCGACGTTCAAACTCAGAAGTCCGTAGACTATCTTTTAGCGAAAATCGCTGATTAATCTCAGACATTATGATCCACCTTTTGAAAAAGTGCCAAGCGAGCATCTTCCAGTTATGCAATCGATTTGTCCTCACGGCGGGCTATTTACCCGGGTCCCGGGCCCCAGGTCCGGGGCCCCGGGTACCCGGCTTGTCCCGGGTTTAATTAAAGTCCGTACTAAGTCGATGCGATAGCATTGCCTCCGTTTAATTGCAATGTCGGATTGCGTTCTGCTTTTTTAAGCGACGTGATATTAGCGTTGCGCTTTTGTTTTTGATTTCTTGTTTTTTTGGCTTGTTTTGTTTTTGGGAGATGCGAATGTGTTTGTGTTGGGTTGATAGGGTTCGATTAAGAGTTTAATATCCAAATTAAACGCATGATGCTTCTTGATTTAAAAGTGAGAAAACTGTTAATATTTATTTGTTACTCTTTCACGCAAAAAACTACTAAACGTATTTTGATAAAACTTAATAGGAATGTAGCCTATACAGCCGAGTAGCATATAGGCTATATAACATCACGCTATTCCATACAGGAGCGGAGCACTAATCAAATACACAACATAACATTATGCCAGTAATACTAGCATAATTATTTTTGACGCTGCAGCGCAAAGACCTCAGCTTATGTACTCATTTTACCAAAGTGGAATGGCAATTTTAGACTTATATAAGTAAATTAAAAAAAAACAATTTAGACCCTTATTAGGGAGTCCTCTGTTGGAAATCATCAATAAATAAAATAAAATATAATACGACTCTTGAAATTCACAGAAGCATTCTGTGAATTCGCAGACGCGTTGACATCTCAAAAACAAAATTGAAATGCCTATATGCCTGTAATAACACCGACAGCCATGAACACAACAACACTGCTTAACGGCAAAAACTAACTGTACCCGGCGGTTTCAGCCGCGTTGTTTTTAATTACTGCTCTAATCGCGTAGGTCATAGCGTGATGATATAGGTTTAACGAATTTATTACTCATAAAGAACAATACATAGTTCACTTAATAATGAGCTTAGATAAAAAAAATAAACATGCAATGTAATATTTAGAGATCGAGCAAATTCTAGTTAATGTTATCATAAATGTACTTTTTCAACTTTATTTTAAACACTGCAAGCCCTTTAGACTCCTTAATATTGTTAGGTAGATTATTATATAATTGTGCACCTTCATATGCTATGGTTTTCTTGCCGTAGTTAGTTCTATGCCTTTCGTAATTGCAGCTATATTACTATAAACTTTCAACAAAATTCGTTCATCAGTTTTTGCGTTAAAGTGTTATAAACACCAACATAGGCACACAACAACTTTCACATTTATAATATTAGCAGGATAAATATGACGGCAGAAATTCGCCGAAGCCTTTTAGAATGACTTCTATTTAGAACTTTGTACTTACAAAATTTATCCACCCTTAAGACCCGTTCATTCAAACTGAAAGCGTCCTTAAAATCAGCAGATAGATACTTCAACGTAAAACCTTTAATTTAATTTTACCTTCAACACAAAACAACTATGGCGATCCATCATACCAATTATTAAGTTTCATCTCAGACTCCACCTGTCTGGATGTTCCAACTCCTTCCATTTATCAGTAATACAATTAAAATATTGAAGAATCGCTTTTAATTGAGTTTTCAGATAAGACTCGCTGTGGATTGAGATTGGAGTAACGATTGTTTTTTCACGTTGAAATGTTCTATTTTTGAGAATTGCGTTCGAGATTTATTTGTTGTTTTGGAGGGGAGTTAAATAAATAATCTACGACAACCATCTACACTACCCTCTGATCTCAAACTAAGCAGAAGACCAAGACAAGTGGCATTGTAGAATAGATATCGAAAATGAATAGATTGTCAAATGTTTGGAATTGACATAAGCTTTCGCTAAACAATTTGACATCTCCATACTTTTGACAATCTATTCGTTTTCGCTATCTATTCTACAATGCCACTTGGTTAGGGGGGCAGAGCTTGTACAAATGTAACCATACAACTGATAAACGTATCTACTTATTTAACTTATAAATAGACACATACTACAGCTAAAGTTTTAATTAATACACCCAAACACAGAAAAACCAGGGTTGCGGAATATTCCTATTGATACCGTGGCCCCGGAATATAAAGAGCAACCGAAGGAACATGGGTTTTAGTCAGTAAAAGTCGGACACTAGGACAGGAGAAGTCATTTGACGATTTCCCATTCATTAAAAGAAGACACGGAAAGAACAATCATGCTCACCAAACAAAGTTTGTCTTGGGTGAGAATCGAATACACGACCTCCGGCTTAGCAGTCAGGGTCACTAACCACTGGCCCAACGACCCTGTCAAAGTATAACCAAATTACAGCCGAGATAAGATTAAAGCTAGAGTTGGAACCCTTTCACATTTCTGAGGGCCTAGACAAGTGGCATTGTAGAATAGAAAACGAAAACGAATAGATTGTCAAATGTATGGAATTGACATAAGCTTTCGCTAAACAGTTTGACATCTCCATACATTTGACAATCTATTCGTTTTCGCTATCTATTCTACAATGCCACTTGTCTAGAGGGGTGGTCTATCTAGGGAAAATTAAAATAGACTGCTATCTCATAATCGTTTAAAATGTTGATACGCCAAAATCGCGTAGGTTTCGATACCGGGGTTAAATAAACAGCTCAAAAAAATCGATCCCTCTACAAAAACATATAAGCACTCTACTATATACCCGGCGTCAATTAAAAATAAATACTTCTGGTGTTTTGGGAACCTATGTAATGTTTATATTAATTTTACATATTGATTGGACCGACTGTATTCAGTTATTCTGTATTTCTGTAATATATTCCATTTGAAACTCGTTATTCCCATTATGATTATTGTTTCAAGTATTTTTAATCGAAAACATAAAAAACAGGTTGAAGTATAAACCCAAGAACTTTGCCAAATAAATTAAATTAAGTAATCCTAGCGATTTTAACTACATCTTTCATTTTTGCTCGGTTTGCTCCCATGTGTAGAAGCGTGATATTTTATAAGACTACTAGCGGACCCAACAGACGTTGTCCTGCATATGTAGATCGATTTCTCCCATCCCATTATTCTATACCACCATTAACTCCCAATCCTCAAACCCAAGACAAATTCGCAAAAACATCCCCTTTCACACAAAAACAAAAAACTACAAACAAGTACAAACAATAATTTCTTAGCAAAACAGTCGAACAGGAACACAATAATTAAAAATTTTCACATCGACACTTAGAGCTTCTAGGCGAAGAGCAATTGAAATTAAACAGTCGCTGTTTCAGTTAGAATCGTTAAACAATGAGGCTGTTACTACTTGGTATAACTTGGCACTTTACTTGGCGGGAAGGAGCCGACCTTACTAGAAAGGGCTTTACAATATAAGTAGTGGTCTTATGTAAGTGGCATTGCAAGATATGTATATTTTCCTAAGTAGAAGGTTTTTTGAGGTAGAATATGTACAGACTTCTTAGGTAAAAGGTGTCCCCGATACAAGAAACGCAACGTTTTGAATGTGTTATGCTATTTTGGTGTACTGATTGGTGACCTGGCATCGTTAAACATTGAGGTTGTTACAACTTGGGCATAACTTGGCACTTTACTTGGCGGGACGAGGCTGAACTTACCAGCAGCTTTACAATGTAAGTTAGTATTATGTTTTTGTGTAGTCAATTAGACATGGTATGTATGTAGCATGCTAGTTTTTTATACATGGGTTAATTAATTGGTGTAGGGGACACCCTTGGTTGTTACAACTTGGGTACACTAAACTTGGCACTTTACTTGGCGGTAAGGGGTCGGCCCCAATGGCTGGGATTGCAGTGTAGTTGTTATTTGCTTAATTGTGACATAGCCTACTGTGAAAAAAAAAAGCCTGTGTGTAAATGGCATGCAAGAAAATTTTTCTTTTAAATAGAGATTTAAAAAGTGTTCCTTATGCGAGAAATGCATTTTTTGGGCATTTTATACTGATTTATTGTTCTAATGGTGAGTGGCTTGGCAGTTAGTAGAAACAAGTTAGTTTAGTTGTTAAAACTTGGATATAACTTGGCACTTTACTTGGATCGGCGCCGGCGGCAAGGAGCTCGCATCACTGGTGCGTTATTACGATATAATTGGTAAGTGTTTAGTTATTTGTGTAGACATAGTCTTTAAAAAATATTGCATACATAGTTTTTCCTTTCTTTAAATAGTTGTAATTATTATAATAATAAATGTTTATTTCAAACAACTTAATACTAAGTTACATAACAACTTGGCAACAATATTGTTATAACGAAAAGAGCATCTATAACCGAACTAGGCAGAGCCTGTATTTCTTTTATCAGCGCTTTTTCCTTTATTAATACGGTGTGTATTGATAATCAAGGCTGCCTCATAATGTCTCTAGGTTTTTAGGCCAAAGTCGGCTTTGAGTCTAACCGCTAATGGCCCACTGCATGTTAAATAGCCTCTACTGTCTAAATACCTGCAATACTAGATACCAATAGAAATAGTGCCATATCAGGGGCAAAGATGATATATGGTCTCTTTTGTACCAGTAACCTACGGTAGCTCTTATAGCCAGAACACAGTAATACTCCTTTGTGGTAGAAATAGATCTAAGTAGTAAATATAAAAAAGTTAAAGATTTTTTTCCAATTATTTTTTTGGGCTTGGTATTACACGATGTTCTAATTACAAAACTCTCAATGACCAAGCCAAACTGACACTTACTAGGTTTTGCCCATCAGCTAGCTAATCCCTACTACCCTACATTCATGAAAATTCGAAAGGCCACGCTGCCAATGACGTCAGAAACTAGTCCTGACCTAGATATGTAACCTGTAACAGTTCTATTTCCGTCCATGAAGGCCAGGAATGCTTTGTGCTTGTCCTCGGCAGTAATAACGCAGATAAAAATAGACTTACAGCACGAGGACAGTAAATAAATATTTTTTAGAGACACACATACACGCCCTTCTGATCCTAAAACAGGATGAGTCTTATGGTAATCACACAGCTAATATACAAACTCATGTCATCTATAAATACATACATATTTAAATAAAACTAAAAAAAAAATACAATTCTAAAATAAAACTAACAAAACTAAAATACTAACACTTAATACTAACTAACTACTACTTACTTAATACTAAAATAAAATGGTAAACTGACGCACTATTGATACATAAATAAATAAATATTTCGGGACAACTCACACACGGTCATCTGATACCAAGCTAAGCAGAGCTTGTGTTATGGTAACCAGATAACTGATATACATACTTATATAATTTATAAACACATAAATATTATAGATAAATAACACCCAGTCACAGAACAAACGATCATGCTCATTACACAAAGTTTGTCCTAGGTGGAAATCGAACCCACAACCTCTGGCATAGCAGTCAGGGTCACTGACCACTAGACCAACAGGCCCGATATATGTCATCTATAAATACATACATATCTATATTATAAATAAAATGGTAAATTGATTTACTATTAATATAGTCACGCACAGCCCAAACCGCTGGTCCTAGAGATATCAAACTTGGAGGATGTGTTGTTTATGAACGAGTAAGTAGTATCTACTAAGGGTTTTTGGAAATTCCAACCATAGAGATTTCATTCACGCGGGCGTTATCGCAGGTTAAAGTTATAGGGAATTACACCTGGATATAGAACAAAAAACCATGCTCATTTATTTATTTAAACTTCATGCACAAGCGTCATGACAAGCGTACAAGGGCGGACTTAATGCCTTAGGCATTCTCTACCAGTCAACCCAGCGTTGGTGTTGATGTGATATAAACATGGCAGGTGCATCATTAATACCAAAAGGACACAACTTCAGAAAAACAAAAAAAAAACACACAAAGGTTGTCTTGGCAACCAAACCAAAACCTCCGGCTTACCAGTCAGGGTACAACTACAAGACCAATGGCCCGTAAAAATTCAGTGTCTTACGAGAACTAACTGTATTTGTTAGGTACACCCTATCCTTGAATATCAGCCGAGTGAACTTTCAGCAATATTTTAGAGTGCCCGTACATTTCTGTTTTAAAGCTGTACTGTAAAGCAATTACTTGACAACGTGATGGAGCTCAAATTGTATATAGACCCTATAGATAAATCTGGCTTAGTTCTAAATCTATCTATCTATGTATATGTACTCGCAAAAAATGGTAAACTGTCTGACTTATTGTTGAGATATCAACGCACCACTCAAACCGTTAGTCCTAGAAAAACGAAACTTGAAGAGTGTGTTCTTTGTTGACCCATATAGGGGTAAACTAGTGGATGAAATAACATACATGCTAGTATAGCATGTATGGAAATAATATCCATAATTTAACTATTTTAAAATATACAGTTCCTTCAGAGACTTTCGAGCTTAAACCACAGATTAATAAATAGTTACTATGTAACAGATACTTCACTCCAATACAAAAACGAAAATACCTACGCTATAATAGCCTGCAAAATCATAATAATAATACCAACTGTTTGCAGCGAGGAGAAATGTACCATAAGTACGCACAAAGAGAGTTGAGATTCTTTTGCCCACCGCGCGACTAACGTGTGTGCGTGTCGTCCAACAAATCTGCTAGGGTTATACGTATGATGATAATGGTAATAAAACGAATGTTTTAGAAAAATAATATTTTTTTCATTTTTTGATCAAATACTTTTTCTTTTAATAAACGACTGATGCATATTTTTCGTTCCTTGAATTCCCGATTATTATATTTTAGTGTGGAAAATATCCAAAACCGCGTGAATAATTATAATAAATATTCAAAAGGGAAACAGGAGAATTGGGAAACAGGGGAATTGCACAATAATCACGCAATAATTACGTGGTTTCGGCATTTTGATAGTCAGCGCTATACCCGTGACGCGCGAGCACTCAGGCGGGCGCGCGACAGCCCGGTGTTCGTTGTATCGTCGACGATACGCGAAGCGGTAGGCATAAAACGCGTGGCCTTGAGCGAGTGACGGACGCCTGCTTAAACTGTCGAACATACTTGACTCCAGACAACAGAAAGACAAAAGCAGTGCGACAGCCGGCTGTCACTTGGTCGTTAAAAAGTTAAACAAATAAACCAAAACTATATTACAGTAATCCAGTCTCTAGCATAAAAATAGCATAAAACAAAAGCGAAAATAAAACAATATAACCATTCACAAGTTGCAGCTAATACGTCATAAATTTCAGATTCATTGAGCACAATGTAACCGCCCCGCCATCGAGTCTGTAAGGTATAACTCAGACGGGAGTTGCGAAATGTCATAAAAGCATTAGTGACTCGTAAATCCGAATTTCGATGCACATTATACAGTGAGCTTAAAGGCTAACTTTGAAAGCTAGGTTCGAACAAAGTAGTCGTGATTTCGGGCAAAAAGTACTGAATTCAAAACTTTATAGACATGGGTAGATATTTGGTCCCACTTTCACGTAAACACTGCTGAACGGTTAAATCATCGCTAATATTATAAATGCGAAAGTAACTCTGTCTGTCTGTCTGTTACGCTTTCACGTCTAAACCTATGAACTGATTTTAATGAAAGGATCATGGGCATTTTTGTATGAGAGCTGGGCGTAAAACCAACAGAAATAAAATGTGTTGTAATTTACTTTATTGTACTTCTAAATACCCCCTAAATACTTGTTAACCCCAATATCGACCGGGTATGACTGCAAAAAAAATCCCAAAGATTGGTTAAATAAAACACACATATTTGTTAAAACTACTGTATATTGATACCTTTTATTTAAATATCAATGGTTATCATCAACTATAACATCTAATAAAGGTTCTGCGGGTGCAATGAAAGGCTCGTGCCGTCCTAACCCTAAAAACCACAAAACTGAAACTATGTGGGCACAACTTCCTACTGTTCTTCTGCCTGTTAAGCAAGTACAGTAATGCTCAACTATCGCATTTCTACCGATTTGATCTTTATCGATCAAAATGTAAGTATTATATATGCGCGATCTGACATGCCGCGACTGTATTTTAATTCGAAGCAACCACACATTAGTTTGCAGAATATTACATCTGTTTAAATCATCTAATGACTTCTCTCTATATAATTCAATTAAATAAACACCATCGCGGAAATGTTCTGCGACATACGATTTTGCTAGTTTCATATGATAAGTTCCCAAAGCGTGAAGCACTATACATTCCTCTGTTAAACGTGGAAAATCATTTAGGAATGGTAGATTTGCTTCCATTCTTACAAAGTCTCGACGTTGTCGATTTAGATTTTTAAGTTCGACGCGATAACAGGTCAAGAAAGCGATGGCAGGGATCAGGAGTCGTAAATAAACCGATGAAAGCAAAACGTGAGCAAATAACAAAATATAAATAACGTCAGTCATTATTCATATTTTTCCAGTGACAGTGTCAGTGTTTGTCAATCAATATATTGGTTTCTTTGGCCCTTTTTAGGGTATATATGTTCTGTGCTTTTGCCTACCTCTGCACCACATCGTGTCGTGTTATCTCCGTTGTATTAGCGATTGTTTTGGATTCTATAACAAATACGTTTGAACATCACTGAATATCTCTGCTCACCGGTTGTTTGGGTGATTGCCGTCATAGTATAAAATTAAGTAATAGTCATTAGCTTTCACATAAAATATATTTTAAAGCTGTTGGTTTTACGCCCATTTTGACCGTGACTCTTTGGTACAGAGATAGAGTTGACCTTGAGAAAGAACAGACATATAGATACATAAATAGATAGGATAGTTTTTACCCGAACTTTTGAAGAGTTCTCTTGAAAACGCGATATAACCGACATCTACGCGGGCGAAGCCGCGAGCAAAAGCTAGTAATATATGTATATAGATCTTAGCGTGATGTTAAGTAGCCCACGTGATATTGAAAGCCTAACAAAGCCCGTTTAGTTAGCCCGTTAGAGTTCAATAGTTTTTCTAATACCTATATAATTTCTAATGATAATGTGCATATAATCTCTGCACCACCTTGTGAGTATTGAGTGGACTGGTATAGAATGCCTAAGGCATTAAGTCCGCCATTGTACATTTGTGCATACAGTTTAAATAAAAAAATTGTAGATTAGAAAGCGAACTAACCTCGGTATTAGCGTAATTTTCTCTTGCTGGTAGAAACAACAAAAATATCAAAATTGAACCAGCACTTTCAAAGATTACCTCCTACAAACAAACAAACAAACAATAGTACCTCCTAACATTAGCATAGATAAGTAAACCATCAAAACAAGCGATTCCGTCAACACAGCATTACATTTTGCGGTTCTATTTACTTTTTCGCCAATCCGGCAGACATTTTTATTTTTTTGCCGCCGTAACATTTTTGGCATGGCAACCTCATTTCATAAGTCTTGGTCTGACAGCAAAGCCGAAAACATACTAATAACGCCTCCATTAGGCAAATAAAATTCAATTGACCAACAATAATAATGTCTGCCTTATTATTTCGATATTGTTTTCTTTAGTCCATAGAAATAAAAGCCTCGATTGAGGCCTTGTATTGCTTTGTAGAAAACTGTCTCAAATTCGATGGGCTTTCTATTTAATTTGGTTAAAACTTTGCTTTAGGAAATGAAACTTCTGTGTAATAATTTCTCTAGACTCTAGTTAAAATAAATTTGTGTAGTATATTTTCAGGTAATTATTTATAATCGATCTGCCTTAGATATGCACGGTGTAACAAACCTTTTAAAATCTGGCCTTTTCATCTAACTTTAACCTTTCTCGTAATTCACTTTTTATGTGGTTTTCACTTATAGCTCAATCTGTAAGTGAAAACCACATAAAAATTGTTCATCAGTTTTTGCGTTTATCGCGAACAGACAGAACAAAACAAGGACTTTGTTTTTATAATATGTAAGGAAAGTGTATTATTCTGAATCCTACTCGTATTTGATAAAAACCAAGTGGAAGTTATGTGAACATAAAATGCGTATGAATATCATAGTATAAATGCTTTTAAAACTCAGAAAGCAGACAAATATCATGTAAGTAACAACCATAAACCGTACCAATACTTCAACATTAGACCTTCTACAGAAAAAAGGAGGCTTCACTCCAAAAATATTCTCTCTTTTGCAAATATATCGCGAGATTCTAATTTCACGCATTTCCTCAGGGGTGGGGGAGATCCCACAATAAGAAAGTTGTATAAAGTAGGGGGAAAGATTTTGTAATATTTTTCCGGGACCTCTGAATAGGATGCAAGGATTTGTCAGCGAAGTCCACCTCTATAGGCGGCTTTACGATTTATTTTGTGACAGAAAACCGTCTTTATGTGACAGTCGGTTTGTATTTCAAACATACACTATGGTTATTTTGAACGTTCGGTTTTTGAATCGGATCAGAGGGGGAATGTAGTACGATGGCATTTTGGCCGATTTGAGTAACTAGGAACTTCGCTCACACACGTTGCGTAAAGTAATACGTGTAGGCGTATATCTGTGTCTATATGACCTGTTAGTCTAGTGATTAGTGTTCTAACTACTAAGCAGGAGGTCGTGGGTTTTATTCCCTCGTTCTCTAGCCGAAGACAAAGGATGAGCTTGATTACTTGTGTCTGAGTGTAATTTATCTATACTTATATTATAAAGAGGAAAAATTGTATTTTTGTATGTAACGAATAAACTCAAAAACTGCTGGAAAGAAGCGGGCGCTCTACGCCTTAGGACATCACGACATTACTCCTGTGTACAACTAAAGGTTATGTAATCATGCAAGAATATTATGTTGATATATTTGTTCTTAAGATCAGGCCAGTCTTAGGTCCCAATCAGGCCCTCTGGTCTCTTTTCGTGCGTGTCCTTACAAGGGAATGAGAGGTTAAGTGTGCCCAGGAAAAGGTCAGGGACTCAGGGTCTTACAAGAAATTGTTATATGGAAAGAAAACAATATTATTTTAAGTAGTTTGAATTAGATTGGATTTTTTATAGAGAAGAAATGTTTTGTTTGTGATATCTGTGGGTGAAAAGATGTCACAAGGATAATAAATAATAAAATAAATATAAATATCCTGGGACAGACTCACACACGGTCATCTGATTCCAAACTAAGCAGAGCTTGTACTATGGTAACCAGATAACTGATATACATACTTAAATAATTTATAAATATACATATTATAGATGGATACATAACTCATCCTTATGAATAGAATTTTTATTGTTGTTATGATCTAATTTATTACGTCATTCGATTTAATATACATATGTATTTATTACTAGCTGCTGCCCGCGACGTCGTCTGCGTAAAGGCTGTAACTCCGCCCCCGTAGGTGATAGCGTGATAATATGTATATGTAGCTTACAATTATGTTGACCTGACCTCTTGGTAATATTCATGCAAAATTTTAAGTAAATCCCTGCAGTCCTTTTAGAGATTAGCCCGGACATACATACAAACAACAAAAGAGATATTTAACGTTCAAGCGATTTTTTTGTCAATAATATAATCTCCCCCCTCTCTTAAAGTTAAACGACTGGTTCGAAAAAAAAATCATGATGGTAGTCCTTGGATTGAACCTTAAAAGAAAGCTATAACGGCTCAGATGAAATCGTTGTTAAATTGTTAATGCGATGTGTCGCGTTATGGAACCCTATTCTATACGTGGCCTGACACGCACTTGACCAATTTTTTCTAGATTCCACGATATAAAAAATATTAACGATTGTGAATTGTTACAAAACTTCTCTGTAAACTACGTTTGTAGTTTTTCTCTCAGCAGCCAAAATATACAGAGAATTAGGAGTGGCAGGCCCGTGTGAGAAGCAGCTCGTCCTGAAGTCGACACCCACAGCCTTCAGCGTCTGCCCCTGCGACTTGTCATGGCGAAGCACACACTCACAGGGAACTGCACGCGTTTGAATTGAAAGAGGTAGTTGTGCGGTATGAGAGGAATACGTGTTTTAAACACTGCATCGCCGACGCCACAACCTGTCAGAATTTCCACTTCAATTATATTCCTTTGCAGTGAAATGGCTTTGAGCCGGGTCCCGTTACACAGCTTCGGAGGGGACAGGTTCCGAAGAAGCAAGATCAGGACGCCGACCTTCAGCTTGGTGTGCGCTGGAAGTCCACTTGCTGTAAGGGAGTTTTGGAATTCTACGGGAAAATGTGTGGCTTCATCTTGATCGTCTACAGTGTTTATGGACGTATAAACTACTTCGTTTCCATCAATTTCCGAGACATTGCTTTCGTTGATGGCTGCAGCTTGATCATTTTTGGGTGTTAAAATGGCTCGCTGGCACACCCAAGAATTCTGTTGGTTTGGTATTCGACTGATGTCCCCATACTCACAACAAATGAGTTCTTCTAAGGAGGCCACCACTCTACCGAGAGACTCTGGGAGCAGCACCTGTTCACCTCTTTCCTCTGGTAGAGTGCCTTCGCCGAGACTTAGAGGAACATCTGAGAATTCTTGGGCACGTGGATTGCCACCGAGCTGAGCTCGCATATTGATGGTCAAACGCAGCCTATGAATTTGTAACCACAACAAAGATCGTTTCAACGAAGCATTCACCCCGTCAGCCCTAGACCCCCGCGTCACCACAGGGAGTGTTTGCCGGAAATCACCACTGAACAGAACTGTAACACCACCCATCAAGTGTTCAATCTTGCGGTTGTCCTGCAGGGTTCTGTTCACGGCCTCCACTGCTTTCCTATTAGCCATCGTACACTCATCCCATACGATCCAGATCCAGAGAGCAATCCCTGAGCACATGTCCCTTGTCACTGTTACGGGATACCCCACAAACAGGCATTTCGGCGCTTTCTAAATCTATGGGTATTTTGAACATGGCATGCGCTGTTTTGCCACCAGGAAGCAGCGTAGCAGCGATTCCTGACAATGCGACAGCAATGGCAATTTGGCCTTGCCTCCTGACCTCTGCAAAAATACCAGTGATAATGAATGTTTTCCCTGTTCCACCAGGAGCATCCAGGAAAAACATTTTACCCTGGTGCGAGCCCAATGCTTTCCAGAACAGAATCATATATTTGTTTTTGCTCTGAGGTGAACCTAGTGACGTGGTCATTTTGGACAGTGGTCATTAAACCCGAATCGTAATTGGTTTCGGCGGTGTACTCCCTATTTCCACGGGCTTGATGCGGTAATGATCTGGGATCTGGTAACCCGTACTCTACCAGAGCTTTACCGCCGATTGAAAAAACCACATCTTGAAGTGAATTAAGACAGATGTTCAGCACGCGTTCATCAGTTGCTTCGATTTCACCTTCAGAAGCACGCCTTAAAGCTCGGAAAAAGTCCTCGGATGGCGGTACTTCTCCCACAAAGCTACCGGGTTCGCGACTCCACAAAACACAAAGATGACGGCAAACAGAGGACGCATGCGTCTGGGACTGTCACTGACGCTCGCCTCCGCGAGGGTGTCTGTACTAAAAACATGAAATTGATTAAGAAATTATCATCATCATTAAACCGATTTAAAAAAAAGTAGGTTCTCTGTTCGACCTGTTTGTATGGGTGTTTGGCTGAGCCGATTTTGATGCGATTTTCAGTAAAGTGTTCGTTACATTCTGGGGAATATAACACTAATGGATTTAACCGACTTCAAAAAAAGTAGGTTCTCTATTCGACCTGTTTGTATGCATGTTTCTCCACCTTCATCGTGTGGACGTACTCCCAGCTTAAGTTATTTTATACATTGAAATCAGTGATAACTTTGATTTCCACATCAGATGTTTCTAATCTTCAATCTTATAAACCAGGAAATGCCTATCAGACCGAACAACTTTTGCTAAGACATCATTCTTATTTAATGTGTTATGGTGTAGTTCTAGATCTTTAATTTTATACGTCAACAACAGAGAGTGCTCATCAGGCTGAATAACTCTTGCTAAGACGTCATTCTTATATATGTTAGGTATAGTGTACGTAGCTGGGCTCATGGAAGTCCACAACAGGTGCTCCAGATCTTCAATTTTTATACGTCAACAGAGAGTGCTCATCAAGCTGAACAACTCCTTCTAAGACGTCATACTTATATATGTTATAGTTTAGCTGGGCTCATGGAGTTCTACCTCAGGTGTTCCAGATCTTCAAGTTTATTCTCTCAACAGAAATTGCTTATCACGTGAAGCAATTTTTGCTATGATACCATTTTTGTATCTCTTATAGTTTAGCTAGTCTGTTGCGGTCCTGCACCAGGGGTTCAAGTTTCCAGGATAAGTTATAGCCTATATGTCGCCCGGACTTAATACCTATACAACAAAGAAAAATCATTGAAATCCGTTGAGTACTTCTGAAGATAGCTGCGACGTCGTCAGCGTGAAGGCTCCAGCTCCCCTCCCGTAGGTGATAGCGTGATAATATGTAGCCTATGTTTTGACCGGACCTCTTAGTAATATCCCTGCAAAATTTGAACTAAATCCATGCAGTACTTTTTGAGTTTATCCCGGACATACATACAGACAAACAGACAAACAGATAAACAGACAAACAGACAAA
Organism: Athetis lepigone; assembly: GCA_033675125.1. Lineage (NCBI taxonomy): Eukaryota > Metazoa > Arthropoda > Insecta > Lepidoptera > Noctuidae > Athetis > Athetis lepigone. The sequence goes on along the minus strand of CM066239.1, from coordinate 18,639,231 downwards.
AATTCTAAAAACTATATTTTTGGCTTCGGTATCGATTGTTGATCACGCCCCAAGTATTCTTTTTAAAAAATATTCAATGTACAGTTTTGACTTTCCTACGATTTTATTATATGTATAGAATAGATAATTTCATCTTGACTGACACTGTAGTAGGATTTCACGAAAAAAAAAACTGGTCATAAAAAAATATTGACGGGCCTTTTGGCGTAGTAGTTAGTGGCCCTGACTGCTAAGCCGGATTTGATTCCCACCCAGGACAAACTTTGTGTGATGAGCACGATTGTTTGTTCTTTGTCTGGGTGTAATTTATCTATATTATGTATGTATTTATAAATTATATAAGTAAGTTTATCAGTTGTCTGGTTACCATAATACAAGCTCTGCTAGGTTTGGGATCAGATACCCGTGTGTGAGTTGCACCAAACTTCTGCAGAAGTGGGGATTACGGCCTGATTACTGGGCACGAGATAAGGTTGTGCCCAGCAGTGACATGATGGTAGGCTAAGGCTAGTATTTCTTGATTCGAGACACACGGGATTCGAGACCGCGCAAGATATCATACATTCTTTGTTCACTAAATACGAGAAATAGAGCAAAATGATAACCAAAACCTCCTTTAACAGACAAAGTCGAACGTTCGCAAGTGTGGAGAGAATTCTCGACGATTTTGTTATCGTACGAAAGTTACCGATTCCGTTTTCTCTACATTTTGTTGGTGAAAGAGCAAAATATTCCGCCAAGCATTTCTGTAGCACAAATCTTGTTGAATTTCTCCGATATATTCGTATCTTTTGTGCGAGACGCTGTTTTTATATCGCTGTAAAATAAATAGTATAATTTTTGCTTACATGTTTATTTTATTTCTGTGTTCTTGTTTTTGTACGGTTGCTTGTGTTTCAATGTATTTGAATTTAGTTCTTTGTGTGCCTCGAATAGGAGACCTTTGAAAGGTCGAATGATGATTGAATGTTGTCCTCTTTTCTTGAATGGCAGTCCAGAAAGGACCATTTCTAATTCAATGCCAATTCTACTAAATGGACCTTTTGACATCGATTGTTTCTGACATGATCATTTTACAAAGTAGCGACAATTATGTTAAAACCTTGTCAGTGTGTGAGTAAATTGAATGAAGAGAAACAAATTATAAGCTATTTATAATTATCTGTGTCTGGGTTGACTGCTAGAGAATGCTTCAGGCATCCTACGTGTCCTTGTGCATGAAGTCTAAATAAATAAATAAATTAAGCACAATCTTGTGATATTTAAAATATTTTAATAAATTATTTGTTTTAACCACACGGAACCCTCTAAACAAGTATTATTGCGAAAAAAAATTTAAAACTTCAATAGGGATGATCACAGCATTAAAAAAATTACATTCTGTTTAGTCTGTCTGATAGATCGGCCGAAAATACGGGACACGTATTTTTTGCTTGATCAAATTAATAAAAAAATACAAAGATAAAGAGCAACAAAGTTCTGGAGATGGGGCTTTTGACGTCACCGTCCTGCAAAAATTGTATCTTATTGTGACGTCACGCACAACTTCAACGCACTGTATCGTCGTCATTATGCGTTTACAAGAAAAAAGAAAAAATACGTGACCAAAATTTTTTGATAATCTATCTGACGGACTAATTACTTTTTTTTGTCGTCTCGCCTATTTATTAACTCATTATGTTCGTTTCTATTTGCAACTATTAACTAAAGGATCATAATATAATGCAAGTATCCTTTCAAATAACCTTCCAGGAATATTAAAGAGGTCTCGGAGATCAATATTATACAACATATTCCTCGAACCAGCCACACAGGGTTCCAAGAAACATCGTTTGATTGAACACCCACTTACAACTTTGTATCCGACTTGCACAAGACTTGCAAGCTAGCAAGGTAGTTTGCAATTACAGAAAACTGCACTATTTTATCCTAAGTGCAGTTTTCTTGCAAGTTTACTAAAGGAAACAATTCATTCGTTGCCCACTTAATCTCAGAGTTGAAACTGTCTGCGAATAGTTGGCACTATTTAAAAAGTTTCGATATAAATCCAAGAGATGGCGCTGTGCCGGATTTTCGCGTGTCCGATAGTGGTGTGGTGAAGCTTGAGTTTGTGACAATGTTGATGAAATATCCGAAAGTGTGATCGAGTTTTTGGGGTCTAGAATGATACTGTGGTTACTATGTATACTTAGATCTTTGAAACTTCAGAACAGATGAACTGTTGCGGTTTTTTTTAATAGTTAAGGCTGATTTACATTGATAAAGTAGCTGGCGCCAGCGTCATTGAATTTTGGCGCTGGCTCAGCAATTCAGCACCGTATCAACGTAAACATGTTTCATTAAAGTCCAGAATCCAGCGGATAAAAAGAGAAAGGTTTATTTGTACAGAATGTTCATAGGTATCATAGTCGAGAAAAACTGTTTTTTTTTTCAGATTTGTAACTACCGCGAGTAGCTGAGGCTTGTCGCTAGTATTATTATTTGTCGCTACTAGTATTTTTTTTAGAAATATTCCTAGTTCTAAGATTATGAGTATTATCTTTATCCTTAATTTAAAACTTAAATTTATTGTAATAAAAAAATACATTACATTATCTACTTGAAATTTAAAACGGAGCGAAGGAGCCTGGAACTCATGACACAGGGAATCCTAGTGTGAGTTTCAGGAATCAATGTAACAACTGTATTTTCTTGGAACAATAAATTATTCTTATTCTTATTATATTTAGATAATAGATTTAATAATCAATTGAAAAATGTTCATATTCTTATCTTGATGATAGGAATATGAATTTTTTTTAATTGATTATTATATTAACAGAACAGCGGTTAAAAATCATTTGTTCCAACAAAAACTGTTCTGCTTCAAAGTCATCAGTTGAAGAGCCATTGGCAGCGTTCACGTGGTTGACACCCATTATTGAAATCTACACTTTTTCCTATTGTTACACATTTATTCGGTCACCAAACTTTGTTGATAGTTTTGACTGTGAAATCGGCTAGCTTTTGAGCTAGATTTTTTGCTATGAGAAATAAAATTGACGAGCATGCTGGTCTAGTGGCTGCTTGACTGCTAAGCCAAAGACGTGGGTTCGTTTCCCACCCCGAACAAACTTTGTGTGATGAGTATGTTAGTTGTTCTGTGTCTTGGTGTATTTATCTGTAGATAATAAGTATGTAATATATTTATAAATTATCTTAGTACGTTTATCAGCTGTCTGGTTACCATAGTGCAAGCTCTACTTAGTTTGGGATCAGATGTCTGTGTGTGAGTTGTCCCAGGATAATAATTTATTTATTAGTTATTTTTAATGTTTTTAATTCGATAAAAAGATCAATTAACATCACAACATTATGACAAATCTAAAAACTTTCAAAGTGATACATGCAATATAACTATTACCCTTTAATATATGCCCAGTAACCATTAAATACTTATTTTTATATATAACTCTCCAGTAAACAATGTTATTAAAAAAGTTACGTAGTGTCAGCACTATTTTCATGTTAGCACAACCATCTTGTTTCTCGTTTTGAACTGAACTAAAATTGAAATCCAGTCAAATATTTGTAGTTCCAAATAACTGTGTGCTTCGATATGAAATTGCTTTTTTACAAAAAATATGAAAGCTTAAATGTTTTTACGAAATATGCTTCAACATGTTTAATTACAAAATGTTAGCGTTTTTTTTATTACGAAATATAAATATCTCATTTTAGTAGACTTGATTTCAATTCTTTTCAATTACACAATAATTAAATAAATAAATAAATAATAAATTTATTTCCCACAAAAAAACAGTGTTTACATCGTTAGACTATGACTATGAACATATAGGCTTATTAAGGTCAAAAATATAAGGTACTCTGACTCCTAAACGAGGTGTAGGCCTGTAACTTAGGAGTCAGTGATTCTCCGTAACAAACAAAGCCATGATCATATTAAAAAGAGGACGATTCAAATATTTTAAACCAAAAATTGTTTACTGAAATCGAACAAATACTAATTTGCAACGGTTTATTCGGTACATTTATATGGTCCTAGTGTAAATCTATGACATCATCATTATCATATCAACAGCCTTATCCTACAAATGTTAATCGGTTGAATATCAATATTTTATAATTGTTGTGATGTATGAATTATAATTTTCGACTTAATTAGAATAGGTTCATCAATAAAATAGTCTAACAAAATACTGCATATTGGCCTATGGAGTCCACTGCTGGTAAAATCTTATTAAAACTATGTATAATGTAAAGGGTACTTACAGTCCTGATGTCGCTCTCGGCACCATTTGCTAAGTATTGTGTTTGTTTGAGGTTTGGCGCTAGCAGTTGCCTGTAACAAAATGAAAGAAACGTCAGTTTTCCGTCACACAGTTATAAACATGAACCCATATAATGGACAAGTAAATTTATAATCGAAACATCAATATATTTAGTTTGTAAAATCCCAAACATAAATCAACGAGGTGCAAGATGCTCTTGCACACAATTGGTTGCTTTCTTAAAGTTTTCCTGTACCTAATCAATAGTTGAAATTATAATACTTTATTTTAAGTTTAAAGACAAACAGTACTAGTTAAGTTTTAGAGAAAAAAGAAACAATTTCACAAATACCCAAACTCAAAAACAATACACCAAAAACGGTTTAAGCCGCCCAGCAAAATACCCTCTGCTGCATCGGTTAGCAGATTACATTAATTTGTAGGGTAACACTTTTTGTTATAATTTGTTACCCGACGGGAAAGTTTCGCTTTTTGGCGCCAGTTTACGGCCGACCCTGACTGCTTTGTTCTGCCTTGTTTCAATTTTTGGGGTTTAGTAAAGGTCGTTACTGCATGTATTTTAAGGGGTAAAATATCGCGCCATTTTGGTTGTAGTTTGTAGATGATGATAAGTTATAATTGGTAGGAATTAGTTATAGTGTGATAAACCAAACTGGGGTCCTAGTCTGCTATTACAATCGTGTCTCAATGACCAGTCATTGGCCGGATATTTGACAACTTTGACAGTTTTTGTATGGGAAATGTGTCAAAAGTTTGACATTAGACGTCAAAAATGATCATTGAGACACGATTGTAATAGCAGACTAGGGCCCCTGAAGTGACCTGAGAAGCCTAACAACCGCTATTCAGTTAATGCGCGATCTGGTCCTCGTGAAACCAGCATTAATATCAGTGCTTTCCATGCAGTAATTTAGTCCCACTAAATCTTAAAACTAGGTGACATTATACCCTTTGGTAAGAATCGTCAAACTCTCTGGCATATAAGAACCCGTCAAATATTTATGAATGAAAACCGGAAAATGTAAATGGGTAGCCTTTTCAATAGAATATAAGGAGTTTCCACCTAGTTTCTCATACCTTTAAAATACTATACACTATAATTATTCGCCCAATTTTCTAACACACTGGTACGAGTCAATAAGTCCTAAATCACTCAGCGTACGCACTTCTGCAATATTAGTTAGAACAATACATTGGCCACCAAATGTGCCTCAACGTGTACAAGCTTTGTAAGTAGTACGTGACTTATACGCTCTGTTTTATCGACCATCGGCAAACAAAACAAAGGTCCATTATTATCTGATCGTAACAAGTATGTAGGTATCTACAGTCGGGGACAAATATTGATAAGCACACAAGTCGTAGCTTTTGTCTATGTCTTATGAAATGAAATGATTTTGTTTATTATACAAGTAGGATATTAAAGCACTTTTACACTTCATATTTTTTTAAACTAGACAGTGTTGGCATTTCCTAAATACGTTTGAGAAGAAATGCCTTAAACAGACACGAAATGTTACGATGCATTTCAGGACTATTAGACAAGTGACATTGTAGTATAGGTACAGTCAATTATAAAGCGTACGCTTTTGTCAATCCCAAACATTTAACAATCTATTTCAGGTACTCTACTATCTATTCTACAATGCACTTGTCTAATGGTACTAAGTAACAACTGTAATTTTATTTAATAATGCTTTAAAATCTATTCAACCTCATTTCCTGAAATATTATACTTTTTTTTTTATATTTTTATGGGCTTGCTCTTGGTCCCAGACTAGCCCGAGGGCATAGACGGGGCCTACGATGGAGCGAGCTTACCCAATAGATGCCTGTGCACTCGTTTTTTAAATACTTCCGGGTTATATAAATTTGGAAACACAGACGCCGGCAGGGAATTCCATTCCTTCGCGGTGCGCATTATGAACGATTTTGAGAACGGCTGCGTGCGGATATGAGGAATATCAACCAAGAAAGGGTGGTATCCTGCCGTACGTCTGGATGTCCGGTGGTAAAAACTTGAAACTTGACGAACTGAAAATCTTTACACAACACTGCAACAAACATTGCATATCTATTTAAAACATTGACATACTTTGTCATATATCAAGCATAAACTCACTGAATAGACAAATCAAATAGATCGGTCGATTGATCAAAACTCATTCAGTGGAACTTCAAATTGAATACAACTTGCCTGAACATTACAAAATGTAATTTCGTACGGCTAAAACAGCTAGCTATACATTTCAAAATCCTCATTGAAAGCGGTATTGATGAAGTCCGATGCGCTGCAGTTTAAATGTGATTATTGCGCGCCTTTGTTTCCCCTTCGCGTTGCGATCAGCTGTGAGGGCGGCCGCCATGTTGGATTTAGAACAACGATGTCACGGATATGACATTTCGGATATCGATGCGATGTAACTGTAGGTTTAGATAATTTACGGATGAGAGATAATTTTGAATTCTATGATACTTTCGGATAGTTTTAGTTAGATATTAGATTATTGAACGCTAATGGTTGACTGTCATATACGACTAAGCAATAGAAAGCAAAAACCTGTCATTTACAGTTTTTAATTAAACAATTATTATTTAACAATTTTGAAAATCAAAAATTGTACAGGGTTCTTTCTACCTTTGATAAAGAAATGTCAAGTTAGCATTACAATCTCACAAATAGTTCCCAAAAAATGCTGCCATAACCTATTTCACATAAAATTATATCATATTTTTTGTCTATATCATTACTATTACTAAACAATAGCAAATAATTAAACACTTAAAAATAAATTAGTCAGCGTGCATTTAGACCTCTCCGTTAGCAAGTTACCAATTTTTTTTATTGGATTCGCTAACGGTGTCAGATATATTTTTATTTCGGATACGTATCCGATAGTTTCCGTTTCGGTAACAGGTCCACAACATCCCTGATTTATACGCTTCGTGCAAACCGTGTTCCGCCGTTCCGTGGCCATGTTTGTGAATCACAGTGCAGTTATACTATCAATAGACTCCACGCGGGCATTGTGATGAGATTAGGAATGTGTGCGTTACTGCATTGGGAAAGAGAGATAGCAATTGTAAAAATAGAAAGAGAACTGAAATTCATACTAAAATTAAGCTACAACTGCGTCTATCTGTTATGCTTTTACGGTTAAGTCTTTGCGAATTTGGTTTATTTTTAGGGCTCCGTACGCGAAGGGTAAAAACGGGATACTTTTTCTAAGGCTTTGCTGTCTGTCCGTCCGTCTGTACCAGGCTGAATTTAAAGAGCCACGATATCTGGACAGTTGAAACTTTATCTTCTTTTAGCCTTTCAAATCGGCTTTCAATCTAACTCTTTTTCTCTCGAGTTTTTTTTGTTATTCAAAAACTGTAATTTCTTTTAAAACACTACCTAAAACACAGAAATCAACATTAATCTTCAACGACCAACCGACAGCCGGCTGTCGGGCTGCTATTGTCTTTCTATTGTGTCTCAAATCACATGCTCGAAGGATTAAATCAGTTTTAATTTTGCTATTTACATTATAAAGAAGAAAGATTTGATAGTTTTTGTTTGTTTTGTTGAACGCTCTAATCTCAGTAAGTACTGGACCGAATTGAAAAATTCTTTTTGTGTTTGATAGCACATTATACTATGACGCTTTGTCCCACGGAACCGAATAAGTATCATGAAATTTAATGTCTGAGGTACTATCTTGATGAGAGAAGCACACAGATTTGAGTGGACCTGTCCAGACAGTGCAAGCATTTGTCAGTTTTCGTTTAGCTCAACTAAAAACTTTAAGGAGCCCAACGTCTTGACGAACAGTACCAAAGTAAAGGTCATAGCTCATAACAGCCACCCGGCAGCCACTCCGCACCGACTCGCCTTATAAACGAGGCGATCCGGTGCCGCTATGGAGTTGATATAGTGAGCACATGCCCATACAAGTCCATATAAAGAATACTAGCCGCAGGAGGCGAGGCGGTGCGGAGTGTCTGCCGGGTGGCTCTTATGAGCTATGACCTTAAGGACATTTGGGTAGGCCGCATTAAGTCCTCAAACCGTCAGACTGCACGTGTGAAAAAAAAATTCGAAAGTTTAACTAAACTGAAACAGCAACACAAATCTTAATTAAAAAACTGTAATTTCTGCCTAGCAGAAATCAACTTTAAATAAACCCACGAAAGCGACCAACTTTGCATGAAACAACAAAGTAATTGTATGTTTTAATTTTTCCGTCAAAAACATAAATAAAAAGTTTTGCACACGTAAACAGCTTTCGGTCGGAGTTAATATTTATATAACGTATAATGTACCGAAGTGAGGGTAATAACATGTTTCATTTTTTTTACTTTTATGTTAAAAACTTAGCTGGTGACTGTTACTTTGCTTGTGTAGATAATGGTGCTGATTCTCTTGTTCACAAACTTAACTAAACTTAAATTAAATGCATCTTTCTCTTTCCATGTCTTAAAGAAAAGGACAGAAGATACATTTTAGTTTAATCCTGTCAAATTAGACAGCGCCTAAAGAAAATTGGCGTATATTTAGTCGCCATGTTTTTAAATCGCATTTAAATTATCTATGGAGTGTATAAATTTGGCAGGACTTAACTAATATTAATTTATCTTCTGTCCTTTTCTTAATGAAATGGAAAGAGAAAGATGCAATTAACTTAATTTACGTTAGTTTGTGAATAAGAGAATCGCCACCAATATGGTGTGAGAATGTCAGATTTTCATGCAAAATTTTAACCCCTATTTATAAACCCCGACGCAAAATAGGGGTTATAAGTTTTACAGCTCTGTGTATTATGTCTGTCCAACTGTGGCACCGTAGCTCGTAAAACAATGAACCGATCTAGATGCGGTTGTTTCATTTGACGGTTACAGTTACAGACTATCTATCGATGGATTTTAGACATGTTTTATCAAAGTCTGTTCAACCGTTTTGAAATTATCAACTTTTTTGTTAGCAGCAGTCGCAGTTTTAAACCTTCGAACAAACGTGATTCGAGACACAATAGAAAGACAATAGCAGCCCGACAGCCGGCTGTTGGTTGGTCGTTGAAAGGTTAATAAATTCGGAGACGGGTTTTTTAATTTAAGCTTGTTAAACAACACATGAAAAATTTCATAAAAATGTGCGAACGAGGAAAAAACAACTACCTATAATAGGTAAGATAGACAAAACAATATACTCATAGTTACAACAAACAAAATCATTGGCACACACGTGTCAGTGTATCAAATGAAACAAAACAAACGCGCTTGTCAATACGCCATGAGCCGTTCCGCGCGCCTCACTGCACGTCCCAACACAAACACCGTACTGTGTCATCGCTCCCTTGTAACCACATCAGTGGGCGTTTGTCCGAGAGCCCGGGAGTTCGACACGCGTCATGTTCACCATTGTAACATTTTGAAAATGAACTTCAAAGTTCTGGTCAATGCCTTTATAGAGCAATATAAATAAATCAGAGAAATAAACAATGATGTTATAAGTAAAAAGGTGTAGATAGGTTACTTATAAGGTATTGATGCCGATTCTCTTATTCACAAACTAACCTAAATTTAAATTAAGTGCATCTTGCTCATTCCATTTCATTAAGAAAAGGACAGAAGATAAAATATTAGTTAAGTCCTGTCAAAATACGAGAGTCCATAGAAAATTTACGGTTTAAGACATTTATTTCTCAAAAAGAATACAATTCACTTAACATGAGAAATACAGGTTATCATAGTACTATACTAATACATTGAAGAACGGTGGGTACTCATAGATTAATAAGTAACAATAATATAAGTAAGGACAAATTTTACAATGTTGCGGGTGTAAAGAAAAAGTTGGTGTACTATTACATATCGTTCCTTGATAGCAAGTCGATAGCAATTACTAACTGACAATATCTTTAGTTTGTTAATATATTTATATTGAAATAGGAGAGGTAAGTTTTATTTCACACAGTTTTTTTTTTGGGAATGATTTTAAATATATATATATATATATATATATAGTGAAGTACAATGAACTTAAATATAAAAAGTAGTATATTAAAATCGCGAAAAATCCTTTAAGATGTGATGCTTTAAAGTTTTCTTGTATAGATTAAATGACTGAATATCTTTGATGTCGTTAGGCAATTTATTATACAACTCTGCTCCTTCATATAATATGTTTTTCCGTCCATAGTTTGTACGTGGTGGTCTTAAGCAGATGTGATTTTTTCGTCTTGTGATACGTTTTTGTATTTGTCCTTTTTTTGTGAACGTTATTTTAGAGTGTATATCTTTGTTTAATAGCCTGTGTACTAATATGCATGTGTTATATTTATAAATTTGCGATAGTGTCATCAGTTTAGTTTCTTTGTAAATTTTTTCTGTCGGTGTAAGATAGTGGTAATGGAATAGTAATTTAATTATTTTGTTTTGACAAGTTTCAATATCTTTTAAGTTTGTTTTGGCTGCAGTGCCCCATACCTCTATTAGGTAGTCTAGATGAGGTTTAACCATAGCATTATATATGATATACCGAACAGATTTTGGTAAGCAACGGACTATACCTCGAAGTGCACCCATAGTTGAAGATAACTTAGTTCTTAGTTTGTCCAAGTGCGGCTGCCATGTCAGGTTTTTATCTAAATAAAGTCCAAGATACTTCTCGGTATCAACTTTGGTTAAAAGTTCGTTATTTATACAAAGAGTTGAATGGGTATCTATGTTCTTGTTCTTAGCACTGAAAATAATATAATTAGTTTTCGACGTGTTAACAGTCAGCAAATTGTCTTGAAACCATCTCGACAGAATATCTAAATCTTGCTGGGCTTGTTTAAAGATGTCATCAATATTGTTTCCGAACAAAAACAAACTAGTGTCGTCAGCGTATAGTATTATGTCACCCGATAGATTTAATTTGTTTATATCGTTCACATATATAATAAAGAGCAAAGGCCCAAGAATAGAGCCTTGCGGCACGCCGTAGGTTAACGTTTCACAATCACTTTGCGTTTCACCAAATCGAACAATTTGCTGTCTATCAGAGAGATACGACTGAAACATTTGGTAAGCTGTTCCTTTGATGCCGATGTCATACAGTTTTTGGAGAAGCAGGTTATGACTAATTGTGTCAAATGCCTTTTTCAGGTCAATAAATATACCAAGTGCTGCGCGCTTTTCATCAATATTATTTTTCAGGTTTGTCACAAGATCGATTGTTGCAGCTAACGTGTTTGATTTTGCGCGAAAACCATATTGTTTACTAGAGAAGAAGTTAATAGTTTTAAGATAGTTATTTAAGCGGTTATGTAGTATTTTCTCATAGATTTTAGAGATTGTCGGAAGGACGGAGATAGGGCGATAATTCCCGGGATCAGTCTTTTTCCCGGACTTAAAAATTGGACTTACCTTCGCTACTTTGAGAGTATTAGGAAAAATGCCGTTTTGTAAACAATGGTTTATACTTATTGTTAACTTATTTATTATTAGGTCTTTGATGCATTTTATGGTTTTACAACTAATGCCATCTAAGCCCGTACTAGTGTTAGTATTAAGATTATCTAAGATTTTGCCTACTTCTGCTTCCGTGGTTGGAGTTAAATATAATAGTTCAGAGGAACTATACTCGGAGGTCAGTTGTGTGCTTTGCTGTGTATGTGTATCGATTGCACTGGCTAGAGTAGACCCTATAGTGGCAAAGAAAGTGTTGAAATAATTGCATATTTCTTTAAGGTCTGTAATTGGACCTATTGGTGTTTCTAGTTTTGAAGGGGCAGAGCACAACTTAGTCTTGTTTCCAGATAGGTTTCCGATTAACTTCCACATCTTTAAGGGTTTTTTTTCACAATTTTTGAAAGCTTTGTAGTAATAACTATTTTTCGTTGTTTGGATTTGTTCAGACACGGTATTTCGCAAGGTTATAAAGTCTTTTCTTATTGATTCATCGTTTATATTTTTTTTATAGATGGACCATAACTGATTTTTTCTTGTTATTATTTTAATTAAATCTTTATTAATCCAATCTGATTTAAGTGTGTTTTGAATTTTAAATTTAGTTAGTCTATTTTCCTGTACTGCTTTCTTGATTATATTTTCTAGGCTGTCGTAGTTTCTGTCAGAGATATTCATATCTGCCCTTTGCACTGCCTGGTATAGTGCTGTGTAATCTAAGGTATGATACTTAATTTTCTTTTTCGTTTCCGGTGTATATTTGCCCACTTCAAGGTATATTTGCTTATGGTCTGACATTGGTGATTCCACTATAGTCATGTGGAGTTTATGATTCTTCAGATTTGATGAGACATGATCTAGAATCGCTTTCTTTGTCGGTGTATCGCGAGTGCTGAATTTTTTATCAATTTTGTTTAAAATTGTGTATCCATTTTCTAGCAATAGTTTTGTATATTTATTTATAGATCGGTTAGGATTAAGCAAATCGTAGTTGAAATCACCAAACACCAAGCTTCTTTTTCTCCTCAATAGCTGCTGTGAGTATTCTTCCAGAAATCCATTATTGTTTGATTTTGGGGTTTTATATATGGCGCCTATATCCAACGAGTATTTATCTAAATGAACCCATAAATAGTGATTGTCTTCTTTACACAGGTCTTCTACAAAATTGTGTTTTAAACAGTCGTGAACGAAGATAGACACTCCACCACCTCTCGTATTTTCTCTTATGTTATAATAATGGGTAAAATTAGGTAATTTCAAACTTTTGGCTTCAGTTTCTGATTTGATCCAGGTTTCTGATAATATAATCACATGCACAGGGCTAGGTATGTTACATTGTATGATACAGTTTAGTTCATCGAGTTTTCCTGGCGCCACTATGCTACGTGCGTTAGCGTATAGAAATTTGAGGGATTTGGTGTTTTTTATTAAATTGCTATAGGAATCTGTTACTTCGTGAGTAGTATTTGGACCCGCATCATCAACATCTTGCAATTTTAGTTTTTTGGCTGGATTTTTGTAATTTTTGGTACACCCTTAATATATTTTATGGTGATATCTTTTTCACCTTCATCTAGACGCCGTCTCAGTTCGTCTCTTAAATTGTTTCGGTATTTTTGTTGGTATGGTGTCTCATCAGCATAGATTTTGATATTTTCAGATTCCATGTGTGATTTGTTGCGTAAGATTGATTTCGCTACGTCGGATTTCGAGAATATAACTTTTACAGGTCTAGATTTATCAGGATTGTATTTCCCTAGCCGGATAATTTTTGTTGGTTCTATGCAATCTGGAACGGACATTTTAATAACCTTTTTTACTTCTTCGCTGTCATGAAAGCGTCTCTCGTCAGAGTTTAGAGAATGCTTCTCACTTATTCCTCGTATGATAACGTTTTTTTCCCTTTGAGAACGTTCGTGAGTCTCTGTTATAAAATCTTCATAGTTAAAAGAGGGTGCAATGATCGCGGAAGTGGAACCAGATTTAAGCGACTCTAATTCATTTTCAATTGCCTTTACTTTTTGCTCAATAGTACCTCTGAAACCAGCGATGTTCGCTAACTCCGACTTAACTTTAGCTTGCTCCGAAGATAAAAGGTTGGTTGTTATTTTAATCTGACAGATCTCTTCCTTTATTGCCGAAACATCTTGAGATATTTTGTTAAGATTTTCTGACTGGGTTTTAGCCATGTTCATCATAAGTGATTCCATTTTTGCTTGAAATTTATCGAATTGTGCACCAAAGTCGTCATGGGGCTGTTTTCTTTTGACTGTGCGAAAAGTTACCTGATTCGTGCTGTCAGACAAGGCAAGCTTTCGTAAATCTGGTTGCGATCCACCAGTTTTTTCAGACCTCTCAATACCTGTTGCTATTGCTATTAAGTCGCTATTGCCTTCGTTACACGTATTAGGCGACTGCGGTGGCGATCGAACGACACTCATTGTGTGTTGTTATATGTTTAGGAGCGCACACGCACAGGGTCACAGTGAGAGTGAGATGAATATTCGCAGCCCGTCTCTTTTCGCCGCGGGGGTGAAGAGGGTCTCTTACCTTTCGCTGCTCGCTTGACCGTGTAGCTTGATATTAATAATGACCGAAGTCGCGTAGATGAGGTTATGCTAAAAAAGTCCTTGGGTCGAGTACACTTTGTATCACTTTTGTTTGGAGAATTATTATTAATTTTCTTAAGCTTTAGAAGACACGTCCGTACCGTATGCTTCCTTGCACATAATTTAGACGCGATTAAAAACGTGGCGACTAAAAAAGTACGCCAATTTTCTTTAGGCGCTGTCTAATTTGACAGGACTAAGTAAACGATTATGTATCTTCTTTCCTTTTCTTAATAAAATGAAAAGAGAGAGATGCACTTAACTTAAATTTAGTTTAGATTGAGAACAAGAGAATTAGCACCATTCTATCTTTAAAAACGGCACACTAACGCACACATATAAATGAATATTGGCATCCATACTTACTAATATTATAAATGGGAAAGTGTGTCTGTCTGTCTGTCTGTCTGTCTGTCTGTCTGTCTGTCTGTCTGTTTGTCTTTCTTTCACGGCAAAACGGAGCGACGGATTGACGTGATTTTTTAAATGGAGATAGTTGAAGGGATGGAGAGTAACATAGGCTACTTTTTGTCTCTAAAATTGCGAGAAAGATAGAGTAAAACAACAATTCCATTTTCCCATATAAAAGTTGTCCATGTTTTGTTGGATGTCGTTGTCATAGTAACCGGCAAATCAAGCACAGAGAATATAATCACTACGTTATAAATCAAGTGTCAAAACAGTTACAACCATAGAGGTTACAACCCGTCAAACCTGACACAAATAAGTAATGTTTAATTGTTTTCAAAATACGAATGGAATCATTTTCATAAATCCAAATCATGCAAATAAAAGCCATTTAATACGGTTTGAAATAACAAAAAGGCGTGTAATATGCTGTAAAAAATAATACTGTAACAGCTTTTCTTATTTCCAACGTACAAAAATAATATTAAGATAAAAAAAATATCTAGATTTAAAATATTTACTAGCCTTCGCCCGCGTGGATGTCGAACTTCTACGTACTATTTTAACCCTTTAGGGCTATTTTTTATATTCTTCACAAAGAATAAACCCTCCAAGTTTAATGTATTTAGTTAGTTATTGTTATATATAACAAACACGTTGATATCAGGCAGTGAGTTTACTATTATATACATACTAGATGACCCGGTGAACTTCGTATCACTTACCTATTAATGTAAACAAAATTTATTTAAACCATATCACCTTTATTCATAAAAGATTTGTATCGATTCCCCCCCCCCCCACATTATCACAATCTAGATTGACGTGTATATGAGTGGCCTAATAGTTGTTTAGTAATCTGGCAATACTGTCATTGTCGCTGTCACCTAACTTTTGAAGAAATGATCGTTGAAAGGAAATGTTATGAAATGGGCTTTTAGTTTTAAAAAAAAGTCCAGGATGGCCATACAAAAACAAAAAAAATATTAAAAGCACCATTATTTAATCAATACATCAATACATTTATAATAAAATCATTATATAATAAAATCAATCCATACTAATATTATAAATGGGAAAGTGTGTCTGTCTGTCTGTCTGTCTGTATGTTTGTCTTTCTTTCACGGCAAAACGGAGCGACGAATTGACGTGATTTTTTAAGTGGAGATAGTTGAAGGGATGGAGAGTAACATAGGCTACTTTTTGTCTCTTTCTAACGCGAGCGAAGCCGCGGGCAAAAGCTAGTATACTATAAATGGGAAAGTGTGTCTGTCTGTATGTTTGTCTTTCTTTCATGGCAAAACGGAGCGACGAATTGACGTGATTTTTTAAGTGGAGATAGTTGAAGGGATGGAGAGTAACATAGGCTACTTTTTGTCTCTTTTTAACACGAGCGAAGCCGCGGGCAAAAGCTAGTATTATTATAAAGTACAATTACATATCAAAGTAGGAAGGTATGATTCAAGTATTGCGATTGAAAAAGAGACTAATATAATTTGTGACTGAGGTCAATTGGGTGGAAAAGCCACATTTTAAAGTGTCACTTTTTGACTGCCCTAACTACACCTTTTTACCTATAATATCATTGAAAATAAACATTGGAATTAAAGCCCATAACTGTCATAGTTAAGACACGACCAATCTCAACTGACAGTACCCGTGCACCAACATGATGCATCCGCCATTTTGAATGTATCCGAATGATCAAATGCACGTACTATCAGAGAAAAGTACGTAAATACGAAAACTTGGTATTTGCTAGTTTCCTAGACCTTTCAAAGCTATATTTGGTATATTTTTGTTTGGTATTATTATACCCAAACTGTATTCACCATTATTCAAATGTCAACCAATGGTGCCAATTCTCTTATTCACAAACTAACGAAAATTTAAGTTAAGTGCATCTTTCTCTTTCCATTTAATCAAGAAAAGGACAGAAGATAAAATATTAGTTAAGTCCTGTCAAATTTAGACACTCCATAGATAATTTAGACGCGATTTAAAAACATGGCGTCTATGTCAACCTTCTTTAGGCGCTGTCTAATTTGACAGGATTAATCAAAAATGTATCTTCTGTTCTTTTCTTTAAGAAATGGAAAGATGCATTTAACTTAAATTTAGTTAAGTTTGTGTACAAGAGAATTAGCACCAATAGAAACGTAGTTGCCATCTCTGGGCATTAATCCCAGAATCCAAGCCGATTCTCAGAAACATAGATTCTCTGAATATTCGATTATACTTGCGGCCTCCTCCAGCTTCGCAAGGTTTTACAAAGCTTTGAAAATCCCATCTTTTATCCACTTTAATCAGAATCTGTTGCGTAGTTTCAAAGATCTAAGCATACATAGAGACACACATACAGCGGAAAGTGAGATTGTTTTATTACTATGTAGAGAAGTTTTTAGTCCATAAACCCAATGATAAAGTCTAAGGCCGTATACAGAAAGAAAGCTGGGAACTTATAAGCGCTTACAGGCGCTTGACAGCGCTGGTCCGTTCTACACAAAGGAAGCAGGTTGAAGCAGACTAAGCAAAATGTCGGAATGATTTGCTTGCAGTTGTTTATTAATTTTAAATGGCAGCGCCCAGCGCTGACCAGCGCGTTTTGAAGCTTGTCGGAACTTGTCGGCACCGTTCAGTGCTTATCGGCGTGCGTTCATATATTTTTCTGCGCGGGTTACCAGCGATGTCAAGCGCCGGTAAGCGCTTATAAGTTTCCAGCTTCCTTTCTGTATACGGCCTTAGTCTAAGGCCTAAATATGCCATAAAAGCCATTCTGCAAACGGTGTGCATACATCATTTTGCCCGTCCTATTGAGCCGAGTTCATAGTCATGTTCCCGGAACGTCACATAGTAGAAGCTTCTAACCACAGAGTATCATTCGGTCCATGCATTCGTATGAAGCGAGCGGTAACACGGAACGTATTGAACTGTGTGTGTATGTGTCTAGGGACAGTTTACCTGTGCCTCTATTTGCAAATGATAAACTATCGTTTGTGCGTGTGTTTCACAATTTCTGGGAAATTTCATTTAGACGCTAGTGTGTGGTGGTATTTCTGGGACATTTTATTACTTGTTGAAAACCTTCTTCAGTTGTGAAGTTAAAGTAATATATAGATAGAGGTATTTTTTTGTTTGTATGAAAGAGATTATCTATACTAAACCGATTACAAAATGTTTACTGATAGTCCAATATACTATGACCGAGTACTATAGATTGTCATGGCCATTTGACCCCGACAGGCCAAGTCCCTTTCATTGAGTCCCATTGAGTTCCATTGAATGAGTGTGTGAGTTGAGTTGTGTCTTGATTTCACACAAGCGACATTTATATGTTTTCTGTTCATAAAAATCTTCATAGCTCAACTAGAATAAATAAACAAAAAAAAGATTAGCCGGATTATAACAAAGTAAAGTCTTTACTACTACTATAACTTTCTTTAATACGATAAGCGTCATTATGCCTGCCTTCACCAAATGACTGCGCCATAATTATCGCCTACTTAGCTTCGCGAATCATTAATTTGTCATACCATCACATCCTTTAACATGCGACCCATAATGCCCTCCATTACGTAAACCTTGCTTATAAAACAACCTTGCTTAGCGTGCTAATATTCCTGCATGACAAGCGCTTCAAAACAAGAAGCACATTCAACTTGTTCCAAACTCGTAATCCATCACTCCATTTTCAGAGCAATTCGTACTTTATAACACTTCTCAGCTTATTACACCCTCATTTTAACATCCCATAATTTTCCCCCATTAAACTGGCGAAGCAACTTGACACACAAATCAGTGGAAAAACAAGAAGTAATAAAGCACGCAGTTTACGACACATGCGCGAGACGCGACCGACGCGCCGCGGTAAACAATTTTCGACAGCATATTTTTCGTGTATAGCGAATGTAGGTGCTTCGGTGTTGTGGTGTAAGTTATAAGAGATTGGCAAGTTCGACATTCAGGATAAGAGAAACCGATTACTCCCACTCACTGAGAGAAAGAACGAGTATTGATCACCACGCTTGCTCAGTGGATTGACGATTTTAGACTAATATGTGCAGGTTTTGTAAATATGGTTCAATTAAACTTTCAATAATTGAAAGAGCAAGCGCCGCCTTGAGCAAGCGTGCCTTTGCCCTGCAGTGGGACAGTAATAGGCTGGTACAAATTGAAAGAGGCTGATCCCGGCTTATTCCTGTGAGATGTCCAAATTCTATGAATTGAATGTATGAAAAATTATTAACTAATTATTAGAGAGGGTTCCAGAAGTGGTAGAGATATACAGTCGATTACGGCAAACATAGTCAAGTAAAGTAAAGAAACCTATTAAAACCATTGTCGTTATTTTTAACATCAAGCAAATAGATGACGGAATACTCAAACGTCACTTGTCTTAATTTAAAGAGCTGTCTAATCTGTATTGCTGTCTTTGTCACTTTTAAGGGATATAGTAAGGACGACAACAGATTTGACAGTGTCTTAAACTTAAGTGACGTTAAGTTTGAGTAATCGGACAAGAATGATATTGCAGTCTGCTTTTTACCCTGGTTCTAACTTTCTAAATCATTCCGTAGCAGTCAGCACATGAAGGGGCCTTCTAGGGCCAATCCTGCCGGGGTTGCAAAATTTCTAATAGTTACCGCGACCCCGGAACATAACGGGCAACCGAAGGACCATTAGGTGGGTTTTAGTCAGTAAAAGTCGAAGCGGGAGAATGTCTTCACATTTAATGATTTCCCATACATAAAAAACTGCATATAGGAATAGGAAGAACTGGGCTGTCAAACCGTTCATGAACATTGCAACCCGCTGCCGCCTCTACATTGTACCACACAACTTGTCATACATATTTCACGTATGCCTCCCCAGTCGCCGGAGGGATGCATGAGGTACGGAAATCGCTAAATTGATGCCCAATGTAAATGGTTTCTGGCGATTTTTTAAAGTTATGGCACTATTTCCGTGCGTTAGTCTTCGATTTGTGTTCAGGGAACGACTGTTCTGTTCGTAATGCGGTTTTTATTGTTTGAGTTCGTTTGTTAGGGGGTGATTTGGTGAAATGGTGAAATGGTGAGAAGGATGAATCTGTTATGTAAGATAGGTTTGGATGGTGACAAACTGGTGATTCAACGAGGTGAGATTATTTTCGGAGTATCGTTTTTTTTTTGTGTGTATTTTGTTTAAAATTTTATAAAGATAACGATTTTCCTTAAATTGTAATTAATAATATTTAACTAGAGTCGGCAATGATGGCACGGACGTCACGTCTTTGCTTATTAATACAAATGATTATTCCTATCCAACAGATAGACTTAAAGAAAATCGCGAAACAAACAAAAAAATCTCAATGTTTAATTTTAAAACGTAGACAACAGTGTTAAAAATACCTCTACAAATTCCAAACAGATATAAAAAATGTTAAAAAAAAACCCTTTCTTTTTTTTGCAGAAAATGCACCTTACCTATTTCAAATTAACATAAGTAACTCACAAGTTTTATCTAATTAAGCACTAAAGCACTTAGCTGATGCACTTTCTTTGTGCACACAATACACATAATACCGAATTATCTTCAAACTCTTCTAGAAAATCCTATTTATGTTATGATATATTAAATAAATCCAGTACATTTTCTTTTACACCTACGAAGAACGCCAATAAGAAAAATCATAAAGACTGGTTGTAACGAAGAGATGGATTTTTAGTTAGGAATAAATCTGTAAGTTTTACGGGGCTGCAGGTAGTGGGGGCACTAAGGAAAGTGCTTTCGTTTGTGAGGTTGAGTGTGTTTTATTGGCTAGATTATGTAATGTAAACTGTATTGGATTTTATTCTGTTGTAAAATATGAAAAGACAAAGTAAATATCCATACTAATATTATAAATGGGAAAGTGTGTCTGTCTGTTTGTCTGTATGTTTGTCTTTCTTACACGGCGAAACGGAGCGACGAATTGACGTGATTTTTTAAGTGGAGATAGTTGAAGCGATGGAGAGTAACATAGGCTACTTTTTGTCTCTTTCTAACGCGAACGAAGCCGCGGGCAAAAGCTAGTATTTTCATAAAACATTAATTCCATGGAATTTTCTAGGCTTTGTGTGAAACTTATATGTACAAATAAATTGTTGAAATTTTCGAAACATGGCAATTTATTTCAGATATTGTTTAGAACTCATCATCAAAAAAAATGTCAAGTTAAAAGCTATTTAATCCACTCAAAAATACGCCACAATTCTCTACACCTACCTTTTAAAAACTCTAGCCCAACCAAGATAAAGCTACATAAGAAAAAGCTACCTGTCCAAGAATCCATGTTAATTCACTGCAGAGGGCGCCACTTAATATGATAATCAAGACATTACCAGTTCTAATACACGGCTTTTAATGAGAAAGCGAGGAGGCGTGGCTGTGGCGTGACTGAGGCGTGACTTACGTCTCTGTGGAGCGGCAAACGGAAAGAAACAGCGAAGATGGCAGAGGTACGCGGAATTATGATAATTCTAAGCTGTTCATTTAAGAAAGAGTATATATAATACAGCGTGCTTTTACGTGGTATCATATCTACTGATGATATTGTAAAAGGTTTTTTTTGTTGACGTAAATGACGTGATCTTGATTTATAGGCTTTAAGGAGTGCCTACTGCCTACATTACAGGCGAGACAACAAAAAAAAGTAGATAGTCCGTCAGATAGATTATCAAAAAAATTTGGACACGTATTTTTTCTTTTTTCTCGTAAACGAAGAATGACGACGATTCAGTGCGTTAAAGTTGCGCATGACGTCACGATCTGATACAATTTTTGCAGGACGGTGACGTCAAAAGCCCCCACTCCGAAACTTTGTTGCTCTTAATCTTTGTATTTTTTTATTAATTTAATCAAGCAAAAAATACATGTCCCGTATTTTTGGCCGATCTATCAGACGGAATAAACAGAATGCCATTTTTTTAATGCTGTCGTCATCCTTATTGTTTGTATTTGTTTTAAACCTTTCGAAAAAATTTAGATTGAAAAAAATACACAGGACTGAAAAATCTTTTCAATTGCTAATCCCGTTTCGGGTCACTGCTATCAGATATTTCGTAGCGTTTATTATTCGATGTAGCTTATAGTTTCTCTTATGAATAAGAAGGCTGTGTATACTTTTGCAGCTATTGTCGTTTTTTGTTCTCTTTCTGTATTTGTTTTAAACAATTATATTTTTTTTAATATAAAAACTGACTGTCTCATTGACTGTTAAAATATCAACGCACAGCCTAAACCACTGTTCCTAGAGACATGAAACTTTAAGGTCATAACTCATTAGAACCACCCGGCAGCCACCCCGCACCGCCTCAACGCACGGCGTCAACTCGTTGTCGATGGGTGGACAACCCGCGGTCAACGAGTGAACGGCGAGGTGTCAACGAGTTGACGCCGCTTGGTCCACGAATTTTCGAGTAGTTTGTTAATAAAATCAATCGCGCGCCGTCAACGCAAGGCAAGCATTCGAGCAGCGAGTTGTCACCGAGTGGCCCACCCGCCGACCGCGCGCGAAAGGCTTATAACCGAGGCGATCCAGTGACGCTACGGAGTTGATATTAGTGAGCACATGCCCATACAAATCCATATAAAGAATACTAGCCGCAGGAGGCGAGTCGGTGCGGAGTGGCTGCCCGGTGGCTCTAATGAGCTATGACCTTTACCCTCCAAGTTTCATGTTTCTAAGACCAGCGTGTCTTTGTAAAGAGTTATTAACTAGCAATTAATTCTTCGAACACACGTGGTTTGAGAGTTACTGAGTAGTAGATGTCTGATAGGCGTCGGCGTCGCTCCACGTAAAACATTGGTATCCAGCTGAAACCGGTTAGGCTGGAAGCCGACCCCAACATAGTTGGGAAAAGGCTAGGGAGATGATGGCACGTGATTTGAGACACAATTGAAAACAATAGCAGTCAAACAGCCGGCTGTCCCTTGATCGTCAAAAGGTTAAGATAAGATGGAAGTTTCGGCACCCACCATATTTATTAATTTATTAAAACTTTATGCACAAAGAAAAACATTGCACAATGGCGGACTTAATGCCTTAGGCATTTTCTACCAGTCTACCTTAAGGTGATAACTGTCAAACAACCGTTACATATCACACCGGCGAAGCCGAGCCACACTGGGACTACACTATCTTTGTATATATAATTCTGCCGTACGTGTGTATGTCATTGAACTCCTTCTAAACGGCTTGACCGATTTAAATGATTTTTTCTGTATGCGTTGGAGTGGCGCCCTCAGTTTAGATTCACAAATCAGCCCGGCAGATGGCGCTGATTGCTTGAAAAAGCATGTGATCTCGGATACGACCCTAACGATTTCGCTGAAATTTGATATGTGGGGGTTTTTGGGGACGAGAAATCGATCTAGCTCAGTCTTATGTCTGGGGAAACGAATGTTTTCAAGTTTTCCCTTTCGCAATATTTCAAGCATAATATGGGCGCTAATTAGGCTATATTTATTGTAATCTTATATCTACCCGTGCGAAGCTGGGACGGGCCGCTAGTACACAATAAAATTCACATAGACCAAACCACTAAAACCTATTCAGTTCTAACAAAATCGATAACACTCTAATTACCTTTCAATAACATCTCGTAAAAAATAAACACAAAAATCAAACCAAGCTCATCTGTACCCAGCTTCTGTGTGTCAGCAAATGAGAGTGCGAGCCGTATCCTTGATGAGAAGTTCGTCTGTATGCGAGGGATTTTTGCTGGCGTAAGCTTGCGGTCTTTTGAATAATGATACGAGGCGGACTTAGGACCAAACTGTGTTTGAATTGGTTATAAGTGTAGTGTGTTTGATAGTGAACAGGTAACTAGTAAAGGGATAAATTTGCCTACCGGTAAAGTGACATGTTCCAGAAACACGTGCTTAAAAGCGGCATAAAATGTTTTCTATTTTAAGCCTTAGTTAGAGTAATACTCTCAACTTTACCAAAATTGACGCAAGGACTTTTGATTTATTCCCTAGCTATTATTGAACATTAGCATCAAGAGCAACCAAGTTACCCAATAATCATATTACACTGGTTTGCTGAACTTTATTCAAACGGTGTCTAGTAATTTGTTTAAAATCCATACTAATATTATAAAAGGAAAAGTGTGTCTGTCTGTCTATCTGTCTGTCTGTCTGTCTGTATGTTTGTCTTTCTTTCACGGTAAAACGGAGCGACGAATTGACGTGATTTTTTGAGTAGAGATAGTTGAAGGGATGAAGAGTAACAGGCTAC
The DNA here is from genome assembly GCA_033675125.1 of Athetis lepigone. NCBI lineage: Eukaryota > Metazoa > Arthropoda > Insecta > Lepidoptera > Noctuidae > Athetis > Athetis lepigone. Next base: position 18,615,220 of record CM066239.1, on the reverse strand, counting down.
TTTGTCTCTTTGTAACGCGAAACGCGAAGCCGCGGGCAAAAGCTAGTTGTATATAAAAGATGATTGAGAAAATAGCACGGTCAGAATACTGCACACTCGGCTTAGTAAGTTGTGTTTACTAGATTAAAGATTAACGTTTTTTTTTTTCATTAACTGCCGACCAATATCTCAACTACAGTTAAGAATCAAGCGAACAACAACAAAGCGAAGGAGAAACCGGTAACAATAAGAGAAAATAACAGTGAACCGGCACGACACAGTTACAATGTAATTTAATTGTGTTCACTGCCTTTTATTTGTATTACAACATCTCAGGAACCGTCGGCTTGCAACTCCTTTAACAAAAGATTACAAAAGTACTCATATTCAAAGGCACCTGTCTCGTACGCCCCTTTGCTCACAAAGCAAGAATTACTCAAAGAAACAAATCAAAAGAAGAAAAAAGAAACAAAAAATCCTTATACCGTCGCCAAGTTTTCTTAAAAGATGACGGTGTGAAAAAATCACGACCGAAAATTCCCAAGTGGAGCCCCAATCAGATCAACTGAAAAACTTTTGCTAAGGCACCGCGGAAGTAGAGAAAAAAAAAAGAACTTTTGTTAAAAACTTGCTTGAAAACACCTTTAAATGTGTATGGGGGGAACTTGGCGCGACTTGGCGCAACTTGGCGCGACTTGGCGTTACTTGGCGACACTTGGCGAGACTTGGCGAGGTAATCAGTTAAGTAAATAGTCAGTTAGCGACAATTGTCAGTAGCAGAAAGTTTTTTAGTTACCTGCGAAAGCGTTTGTTTTGTGCCCTTTATTTTAAGACTTAATTTAATTAACTTGTTTGTTAAGATAAGTTTATTTTTGGAAGATCTTAACAGAAGATTTTTGTCGTTGTGACTTGGTTAACTATCCGTTCTTATGTAATTTTGTTCTATGTTATGTAAAAGTACCAATTACATTTAGAAGAGGCGATTATATACTTACTTACATAGTAACCAAGTTATTGTACAAATATTAAGTGATAATGTTGAATTAAGCAATACAGGCGTATTGTTTCAACTTTGAATTAGATAAGGTATCAAGGTGGCCCTGTGATTAAAGTGTCGTAATTTCAAACTTGCCACCTTTGCGAAATTAGAACCACATAAGAGCACTATTCATTATCACCAATATCTCAACAATATAAAAGAAAACCTAACCTTCACGTTCCTACAAATTCTCCTGTACTCAAACAGTGTAACACACACACAGCTAAGCTTTACTAAAGCTGTAAATACGCTGACCTTTCATCTTTCCCCAAGCAAAACAAATTTTTATCCGGATAAGTCCAATCCAGTCATTCGAGCGAACACTAACACCCTCTGAGCGAACTCTTTGACACATGCACGCATATTTGGTGACAAACTGCCTACTTGACTCAAAAATCCGTGAACGCGTTAGCGAAAATAAAACTTTATCCCGTTCCGTGATGGCCGAATTGTTAGGTAGGGTGACCTGAATATATGTAGGAACATTAAGTTCTTTACCTTTCTTTAAGATTTGAATTCCATCGTGACGCAAAAGAGGGTGTGAGGATGTGTTTATTATCCATAAAAATGTAGTAATGTATGAAGCTGCGACTAGTGGGTACGAAACCCGGTAAACACCAAGAATTTTTTTTAATTTATATGTACTTACGTATCACTAACATCTCTTGCCTTGCTAGAAATGTAAAGCCTTACGAATCAGTCATCAGAAATCAAATCAGAAAAATCAGTCTTACGAATGGCGGCTGATCAATCTTTGACAGTTGTTACGTAGTCAGAAACCAAAATATCTGCCTAGAAAACGGCTCTCAAAGAGATAAAAAAGGCTGGGAGATGATGATTTGTCTTAATCTTGAGAGTGTGAAACATAAAAGTAATCAAACTTCAATATGGCCATTCCTAGTGAAAATTGCAATATATATTTTACAATTGTGGCACTTCAAATATAGCAAAACCTCGCCTAGCGTAGCGTAAACAATGGACAACAGCCGCACTGCCCGACTGAATTCAATACACTTTTACATCTAATTCAATAGTGTTCTTCCTTTCACATGGTTTGATATCAAAGTCCGTTGCTATGGCAACGGTCCTCTTTCGAGCCCAACGGACCGCGGATAACTCGGCCCGAGGTGAGGCCAGTCGGTACCCGTCTCCGAGCTTCGAGATTATATGTTTTTGAGTCGAATAGAAATAGACATTGTTGCGAAGGTGGATTATAAGCCGTAAGTAGCGTGTACTGGAATTGATACATTGTTCGCTGACCAAAATAAGAATAAAAATCTTCGACCTTTTATAAAAGTTTTACTATTCTATGTATTCTTAAGTAGCTACCTAGATATTCAGCAAAAAAAATCAAATAGTAGTTTCTTTTCTTGTTTCGCAGATAGAAAGATTTGTGAACCTAAAAGTTGATGTTTTCCAGAATTAATTCTTCGAAGCAGATAAGATTTTTTTAAGAAATTAGCAGGAGACAGAACAGACTTAGGCTAATTAGTGCAAAAGTATAGCATAAAGTATAATGATTATACATCAGTCACTCTAGCCATGTGCCAATTAAGAATAGATTTTCATACGAGATGTCAAATTACAATTATGAAATGGTAATAATGCTAAAGTACTCTATAGACAATGACTCGATTAAAAACATCACGCGCTGTCTAATTTGACAGGACTAAAGTAATACGCATCTTTTGTCCTCTTTTAAATGTAATGAAAAGAGAAAGATGCATTTTTTTTTTGGTGAGTGGGAAATCATCCAATGACTGCTCCAGTCCTGGGTGCGGCGGGAGGGCGTGTCAGACTCTTACTGACTAAAACCCACTCATGTTCCTTCGATTGCCCTTTATGTTCCAGGGTCACGGTAACTATTATAAACATTCCGCAACAGAGAAAGATGCATTGAATTTAAATTTTGCTTAGTTTGTGAACAATGGAATAAGTACCATTTTCAGATATTAATAATACTCGAGCGAAACTTGGGCGGGTCGTTAGTTAAACCTGAATCTACAAAAATACAACTCGAATAGACAACTTTTTATAAATATCGATAAAAACAAACGAATCTTCGATTCATATTCGATTTAACGGACGTTCTATTAAACAAAACATCCTATATACACAACATAAAACAAATATTTTACGCGCCTGATATCATATTACTTAATAACAGAATATAGAAAAACAACTATCCACAATAAAAAAATTAGCACAATAGTTTGTTTCTGGGAAACAACGTACGGATTTATAAAGAGATGTGATACTGTTTCTATTAATGAATGGAAAATAACAAGGTTTCTCGTATTTTCTATAGCATTATTAATACCACACTATTATTATCATCAACATATTATATATTCAGTTAATACATATTTTCTTCAGTGGGCCTCAGGGCAACTCTAAAGACGTGTCCAGACTGCTGTATATCCATACTATTTCACTATTAATATTATAAATGGGAAAGTGTGTCTGTCTGTCTGTCTGTCTGTATGTTTGTCTTTCTTTCACGGCAAAACGGAGCGACGAATTGACGTGATTTTTTAAGTGGAGATAGTTGAAGGGATGGAGAGTAACATAGAATACTTTTTGTCTCTTTCTAACGCGAGCGAAGTCGCGGGCAAAAGCTAGTTATTTATAATAGTAAAATTACTGACTGATGACTGATTGTTGATATATCCAAGCACGGCTCAAACCGCTGGTCTTAGTGACATAAAACTTGTAGGGCATGTTCTTTGTGGTAGGTATCCACTAGAAAGGATTTTTGGCAACTCAAACCCTAAAAGAGTAACATTGTGCTTGGAAGTTTCAACATTCACGCAGGCGAAGCTGCGGGCAAAAGCTAGTGTTAAGCTGGGCATTGACGGTCATTATTTGCGTCAGTCTAGTCGTACAACTGTGGCGTCACTGCAAATGGTTTAGGCGGCCACCTAACTCTGGAGTGACGATTTGACATTCACGAACAAATTTTGGATGTTTCAACTGACGCGCTAAAATGACACGAGCGCCAGCAATACCTATTGACAATTTCATTTTATAAATTATATATTTTCATTACATTTTATAAAGATCGCTGTCACGTAAAACTTGTACCACACCACTAACACTGAATGCGGTGTTGTTGCGAGCCGCAGCGTCATCAGCGATGACGTCATAACTCACACGTACATTAGAAGCGTTGAGATATTACACCTCTGTGAATGTGTGAGTGGACGGACAGCCAATCATGTGCGCCCGTTGTGTGGGTATGTCAAGCGTACAGCCAATCAGTGTGCGGTGTTTCGTGTAGGTATTTTAATGTGTTTTATTACTTGAGGTTGTCTGATACAGTTAAGGTTATTTTATTGTTATAGCAATAACATTGAGAAATATGAAATTATTAATTAAAAAATAGTCGAATGTTTGCCTTTAATTTATAGCCTTAGTACTTATAATATTAACTTTGAGTGACCACTTGTAGTAAATTCAACTACTACTCAATTGACGAAATATGTCATTTTTCATCTTATTTTTAATATCCTAGATATTATTCTCTTTTTTTAAACTTCAACAATGACGAATCATACACCCATTCCTTTTTTGCTTAAAACTGAATAGAGTCAAAAAAATTAAAAGTTGTTCATACACAGAGATTATTACATTGTGGCGGTTCGGTAACTGCGAATTGCTGAGTCGTAATTTTAGTAAGGTATGGAACGCGAGCGGACGGCTCGCCAGTCGCCTACAACACACCGCCCTGCCTCGACACTCGACATAATGTATTAACTATAGTTAGTGTTAACAAATTATTGTGGAATTGGAATTAAAAGACATTTATTTTATTAAATCATCCTTTTCTTTATTCGTTATAGGGTGAATATCAGAATTCGTCTGAAATGTTCTAATTTCTATGGCGCATTTTTTTTTAATATTTTCAATGAATGTGATAACATACCTTGTAAACGACTTAATTCTATGTTTAAATATGTTAGTCTGCTTTAAACAAAATTAGGAATTTTCAAGTTTTAGCATTTTGAAAATTGCATTGCCAAAGAAATTAGGACATGTCCAGAGAAATTAGAAAATACGCCAAAGAAATTAGAAAATTGCAAAACTCGCGCCAAAGATATTAGAATAATGCGCCATACAAATTATGTATGTACCTCTAAGATTCGATTTAGTGTAGTATTTATTTTGTACAAATCTTATGGTAAAATAAAACTGCATGTATTTCGATCAGTGTTTATAATGAGTCCGATGAGTACAGATAACAGCAGCATTTGAGAAGCATTCTTTTTCATCACATGTTCGCATTCGGATAGCTAGGCGATTACCTTGCTCTTTCTTCCATACAACTTGGTGAGTTTTCATGGTTCCACGAAATGGCTGAATATTCGGATCCGGTATAAATCCGGATGGAAATTGCCAATGTAACTTAGCCATGATATAAAATGGCTTCTTGTTGCGGTATTGCGAAGATGGCGAATCTGACAAAAAATGCAGAACCTTTACTTGAGGAGCGTTTTCTTGGATGAATTCCAATCAGGTGTGCCCAGATTGAGGCTGCATCATGGCGCAAGCATGTGCTTAAAGTGCCAATGGCTTGTGTTTTGTACGTGTCCTCTTCAGCGCAAGACTGGTCAAAATTGTTTATCATGTTGAAACCAATATGGGAAATATTACGAAAAAAGTCATGAAATTGCTGCGCTCCGCTCAAATGTTTACCTTTGAGGAACAAACTGCACCCTAAAATACATAATAAAGTTAATAAACGCTCACTAAAGCAAGAAGTTTTAAACCCTTTAGCAGAATTTTCAACCATACCCTAATTTCTTTGTAGAAAACCTAATTTCTGTGGAACTCAATGCCAAAGAAATCAGAAGAAATTAGCGCCAAAGAAATTAGAAAAGCACCTAAATTTTTTTTTTGTGTGTTAGTATTTAATCAATTGTGATATCTTATAATTACGGAAGCAAGCAATCACAGCGTGCATACTCTAAAAAAATATAAAAAAATACAGCTCGTATTTAAGAATAAAATCGATTACCGAAGAAATTAGGTACTAACTGGAAAAAAACCCGCGCACACCGATAAAAAAATATTTCTTCCGAAACACGTTGCACTTTGCGCAGGTCTTTACTAGTAGGGCGTTAGATCTCAACTAAACGGAGCCGGGGCGAGAGGTAGGGACTATCCACGTAACATGATAGCATTATGAGAGACTGCACAAATACGCCAAAGAAATTAGGTGTTTTTGGGGTGGACGAAATTGAATTAACAATAACTTTTGATTAGATGATCAAAAAAATTGTGGTTAAAAGTTACATATAGTTCAATATACCTAAATATAAGAAAACATGTTCAATAGGAAAATTATAAAAATAAATATTGAAAATTAGGCGTATCAAAAACAGAACTCAGTGAAGGACGCGCCAAAGAGCTTAGATTTTTGACCTTTCACATTTTTTGTAAATATCTTCTATTCGAAAAACTGACATTTTTATTGATGAAAATACTAGGTTTTAGAATGAACTTCAACTGAAAAAAAACATGACCGCAATAGTTCATTAAATAAAAAGTTAACATGGGTGGACAACTGCAAAACACGAAATCTGATATTCACCCTATACCGGACCATAGAACACGCTCAACAACATCATTCTACTACCTGGGTCTTTTCAACCTACAGTCTTTTTTCTAATTTTCAATGTTGTCAGTGTTTGTAAAAAAAAAACTACAGTTTGGGTAGCTTAACCTTTTGACGACCAAGCGACAGCCGGCTGTCGCGCTGCTATTGTCTTTCTATTGTGATTTGAATCACGTGTGTCCATCACTTCCATCAGGTTCAAACTTTCCCCTTCCCCATTTCGTCAAAATATTGCCGTCGCAAGCAAACAGTCATACTTTCTTTTGACACAGCTTTCAGGGACACTAATATTTAGTACTTTATTTTTTAGTTAATTTCTTTTTTACTATTTTATATGCTATACGTATGTTTTGAATTGTCATACCATTGTGGCATTGTGTAAAATAAAAGTATAAGTGTTCTCTCTTTTCTTTCTTTTTGCCTTAACAAAATTAACGTAAATTTCCCCAACCGCTGTCACTTGCACCTTGTACCGTCACAAGTAGAGTGCGGTGCGGTTGCCAGCCACGTCATCACGGCTATGACGTCAGACCGCACAAGTACATCGAATGCGAGGCAGCGCCAATAACGAGTCACCGTGACGTATGCAGTACTCGGCTCGTAGGAGATGCTTTTAATTAATTATTATGATATTCTCGTTGGGTTTTGTTTGGCTATTGAAATTTCTTGTAATATTTTTGTGTCTTTGCAATTATCATCTCTCTAGCCTTTTCCTAAGTCTGTTAGGGTTGGCTACCGGATTCAGTGTTTTATGTGAAGCGACTCCCTGTGAGACCTCCTGGTCACAGTTTCTGACTCCTGACTACCCGTATTATCCGACTGTGAAAGTTCTTTGAATGACAGCTAGGAGCAACGGTTTCATGTGTTGTTCGAGTCACGGGGTATCAGTGATATCACTAATATCGAAGATAAAAATATACTTTAGAAAGTACATTTGAATAGAAAAGTCACTTTAAAATAGTACTTGCTTGGATTCGAACCCACAACTTCTTACACGGGAGGCTAGGCTGCGTCTGTCCAGTGGGCTATCCCGGCATTCATTCATCAGTATTAATAAAAATACCAATCGAATTGAGAAACTTCTGATGTCTGTTTGATGAGATCTTTTTAACTTCTCAACGAATTTTTATGCGATTTCAGCAACAGATCGAGTAACTCAAGAGGTAGGTTTAAATATGTATATTACAGTAAAGAAAAACGAGAGATTTTTGAAGATTTGTCTAAACTAATGTGGAAAATTTTCTTTATTTGTTTGTAATGAATAGGATCAAAAACTACTGGACCGATTTAAAAAATTCTTTCACTATTCGAAAGCTACATTATCCCTGAGTAACATAGGCTATAATAATATCACGCTATGTCCCACGGGAGCAAGGCAGTAACCAAAAACCTAACGTAACGCGAGTGAAACCGGGAGTAACAGCTAGTAACACCTAAAGCTGGGGAAGGTAGGTAATACCTAATCCATACTAATATTATAAATGGGAAAGTGTGTCTGTCTGTCTGTATGTTTGTCTTTCTTTCACGGCAAAACGGAGCGACGGATTGTCGTGATTTTTTAAGTGGAGATAGTTGAAGGGATGGAAAGTAATATAGGCTACTTTTTGTCTCTTTCTAACGCGAGCGAAGCCGCGGGCAAAAGCTAGTAAATCATAAATACGTAAATCTTCTCTCTCATATCTTAAAGACTACACCAAGAAAAGACGACGTCTCCAAAATAAAAGTCTATTGAATATTCAGAGCTCCATAACTCAAGTTAACATTTGAAATTGCAATCACAAGTCGTGTACGTCATAATACCGCTTCATACATAATATACTATGTTATGTACTATGTTATAATACTGCTAGGTGCTCAGAGCAAGAACCCACGAATACCGCAGTCCGTTTTTAATAATGTTTACTGCATGAATATGTAAGATACAGAATACTCACTTTTTGAAAGATTTTTTTTTATTTAGCTCTATGTTATTTTTTCTTGACTCAAATCTAGTGATAGTTTTCTTTAAATACTTCTTCTAAAACTCATATTAAGATTGAAAGAAAAATTACCAGAACTAAGATCTAAATAAAATTTAAACTGGGTAGAAATATAATAAGTGTGCGTGTTTGGGATCCGATTTTTTACGTTTCTCTTTTTTAAGTGAATGAATTGGGTAATTTTATTTTTACTTCTTTGTTGTTGTCCGTTCGTCTGCCAGTCAGTACTCTATATCTCATGTACCGTATTGGGTAAAGACTTAAAATTTTTACAGGCTAACAATTATTATTTCCGCTATAACGAAAAATAATAAAAATACAATAACCTGTATACAAATCGCTTTTTTTGAGTATTGAGATTTCCAAACACTAATACCACGTAATGGTGTTTTCCTTTCTGTATATATTTAGATACTAGCTGACTACACAACGCGTTGCTGTGATTGTTATAAAAATAAAATATATGATTTCAAGTTGGAACGATTTGCACACAGTGCTTCGATACTTGATCGAAGACACAGTGTGATATATTTTTTTAAATCGGTTAAGTAGAAGTCCATCGCGGACAGTGTGACGCGTAATTTAAATGATTATATTAAAATAGTAGAATATAGAATGTAGTGATGTGTTTTGTATAAAGAACAGTATATACGATTCTAATGTTATTTTGTGCATCATATGAAAACTGTATACTCGTTTGTATTTTCAATTCCGAATTGGGCCAGTGCGCTTTCTGTATTTTCATACTCCGTGACTCAACCGAGGCGAAACTAACAAGTGGTTCGCAGGGTTGGCAAGTGGTTAATTGCGAATTCGTGGCATTTATGGCAGTGTGATTCCAATAACGACCTTCACATAACCTATATAGAGTTTCAAGTTGAATACACGGAGAATGTATTACAGCTTATGTGAGCTTTAAACGATATGGAACAACAAAGTCAATGGTATATTTATAATGGTATTTTAAACAGGGATTATTTATATGTTTGTAAGAAGTAATCTCTGAAATCACTGGTCCGAAAACAAAAAATATTTAGTGGGCTACCTGTGGTATAAAATGTAAAAATTCATAGCCGCCATCTTAAATTCTGAAATCAACGCATTTTTGACAGTAACTGGCAATACAGTACGAGGCATAAATGGAACAAAACCGACTGTTAGGATTAGTTTGAACGGGTAAAAGAAATATGTAGTTTTTATCATTTTTCGGAGCAATTTTTTCTGTTCATATGAACTTTTAATAAAGGCCGAGCTTTAATGTGAAAATATTTCTGACTTGGTCCAGTTATTCTCGAGATTAGAGCTTAGCAAAACATTTAACGATCCCGTTTTTTTTTCATTGTTTGTGAAAATGTAAATCAAAGTTGGTAATAAATGGAGTTTCTTGTCTATTCTTCTTAGCCAGTAAGTCTGACCAGTCTAACCAAAAGGATATCGTGTCGCCCAGTTACTGGGTTGTGAGGGTCTGATAGGTAGTCGCTTCACGGTATCCGGTAACAATGGTATCCAGCTGAATCCGGTTCGGCTGGAAGCCGACCCCAACATAGTTGGGAAAAGGCAACCTTTTGGGTAACATTCTTACCCAAAAGGTTTGGTTAGGTTAGGTTAGGCATTAAGTCCGCCACTGTAAATTTGAGCATGAAGAATAAAAAAATAAATATAATAATACACATATTTAAATTTAATTGCCTTTCAACAGGGTAATTTTGCTACCAGCCCTAGTTATGAAACAAAACGAGAACACAGGATAAAACGGAGCAATCGCCTGGATTTAGAACTTGCAAATAAGTGAGTTAAGCGGTGCAGTTTATCCGTTAGCGCATTTAATCTATTTTCAATTTGTTTGAGCTCAAACGAATGTTTAAAGGTATTTTGTTTATGCTGCATTTGTTTTTTGTTGAAGAATATATGGAGAAAGAAAAGCATTGTGAATTCTCTTTCGAATGTGGAAAGTTAATTAAATTGCCTGATGCATGCAGTTTTTTGGTTTTTAAATAATTGGGGGTTTATTTTGACTATAAAGTTAAAACATGTTATACTATTTTTAAGAAATTAGAATAGTTAAAGTGTGGATTATTTTAATTAACATGAATTAAAAAAAACGACAGCAACGACTTTAAACCCTGAGTTCTGTACTAATCGTAAGAATAATCTAAATAAGTAACGGTTTGAGTACCTCAATTGTTGGAAAGTCAAGCTGTCTAATAGTGAAATCGTTCAATAGTTTTATAATTTATGGCGGACACACACACAGATAGACGTGGCGGCGACTTTAAAACGTAAGGATAGAAAAACATACGGCAAAATTTATCCAACTCTAGTTCAAGCACACAAATTACTTTTTTACATAAACCACCAACTACTTATATCTAAAACTTATCCAATCTAAAATTCTCATCGCTGATCACAGCATTATTAAAACAAGTCTGACATGTCACCACGCTGTTCTCCTCCATAATAAATGCCTGTTCAGACAAGGTGCTTCATTTGTATAGTTTCACTAAATTAACTTGTTACAGTACATTGTGACACCAAGTTGTCAACTTGGCTAATTATTTTAGGTAAAGCCGGGTTCAGGTGAGGAGAGTGGCTTTGAGCGAGTCGAGTGGCTTGTTGTTTGATATTATTTTGGAGTTGATTACTTGGTGAGTCAGGTTGGAGTGAATGTGACGTTATGACGATGAGAAGTGAACTGAAGTCTTGGTCGAGTAATATATTCTTCTTATATGATAGTTGAAAAATAATTCTGGCTTTTATTGCCTTGAATTATAACAAGGCTTTCTGGAGATAAATGAGAAAATAACAATGATTTATTTGTGTGCACACACAATCTCTCCTCATCCCAAACGCATACACCTTCACCGTTCAATAGACCACGTTGGCAGACTTTATGTATTTTAAAGAAACTAAAACTCTAAGAGTGTTAAGTATTTTTTAACTGAAAATAGTTAAAAATACTCAAATTTTCAGTTTTAAAATAAAAAAAATAATTACCTAGCTGTCCCCTGCGGGTTTTCCGGAGTTCTTGGCATCGCCGTCGCTCTTGTGAATTGCATTATATACGCAAAAAATATTATTCCAGCTTGTTTTTTAACGATTTCAATGATATAAGCATTCTATACAACACATACAGAACTTTACTCTAATCACACACCTCCGTTATCGCGCGAGACATCAAAAGGAGTCGCCATAAATCGCCATTTGCAAAAGAAAAATGGCCCCACCACACACGACCGGATTTATCAGGTTAGTATAATCTACTAACTCCGTATACATAATACTATCCTCACAGCACAGGCAAGTAAACTCATTAACCTCCGAACGCTAATCGCGCCTGCACACGTTCTTACTTCAAAACTGTTTATGACGAAATTTGGTTCCTCAAAGTTCGCGTCGTGATTGGCTTTCAAATTGTCTTATAGATAACGATTTAATATGCGTATATTATTATGAAAGTTAAGGTAACTGAAAATTAATATGTATTGAATTTTGGTCGCGTGGCGTAGTGGTAAATGTGGCCAACTCTCACCCGTTTGGTTGCCAGTTTAATAATTAGCAGATTTTAATGTGTCTTCCAATGCATGTGTTTTTTTTTTAATTTGTCTTGGAGATCACTGACATGATAAAAATAATAAGGAATATCGTTAGAAGACCAGGATTTATAATCCATAAGTGTTATAATACCTAAGTAAGCGTGGTGATCAATTCTCGTGCTTTCCTTATAGAATAAGGATTTCGTATGCAGTGGGAAAATTAAATATTGGTATTATTTTTATATATTAATTCTTATATACTTTAGTACAGTGGGGCTTGGGTTAGATTAAGCATAATTTTTAGTTATTTCACTAAAAAATAATCGACTCTCGTAACCTGGTTGTCATTCAAAGATCGCGAAAATTAATAAGATTGACTATAAACCAGTGTAATGACAAAGTACCTATATCGAGTTGCCCAGTTACTGGATTTTTGAGGTCTGGTAGGCAATCGCTTCATGTAAAACACTGGTATTCATTTTAATCCGATTAAACTCGAAGTCGACCCTAAAATAGCTAGGAATAGGTTAAAGAGATGGTGAAGTTATTAATATCACTGATAGTTATTACTTCTATGATATTAATATCTTAATAACATAAGTTTGTAGAGTCACTACATTTATAGTTCAGCAGTTTCTGAGAAATAAATGAGATATCTCGTGTTCAAAGTTCAGTAAGGTGAGGTAATGTTCATCGATCGTTCTAGAAACCAAACCGAAGTTTGTTGATGTAAGTAAGTAAGAATGATGGCAAGCTATGTAAATTATTATAACACTAGCTTTTGCCCGCGGCTTCGCTCGCGTTAAAAAGAGACAAAAAGTAGCCTATGTTACTCTCCATCCCTTCAACTATCTCCACTTAAAAAATCATGTCAATTCTTCGCTTCGTTTTGCCGTGAAAGAAAGACAAACAGACAGACAGACAGACACACTTTCCCATTTATAATATTAGTATGGATATTTGTTAAAGTAAAAATTTTATTGAACACTTTTACCAACAACGGAACCGAGGAGGTTGCGTTTAGGGTCAGAGGTTGTGTGTGTGCACACAAAACTCAATTAATGTTACCTATTATCTCCAGAGGGCCTAGACAAGTGGCAATGTAGAATAGAAAACGAAAATGAATGAATTATCAAATATATGGAATTGACATAATTATGCTTTCGCTAAACAATTTGACATCTCCATACATTTGACAATCTATTCGTTTTCGCTATCTATTCTACAATGCCACTTGTCTAGGTGGGCAGATCGGCTAGATTGATTGACTTGCAGTTTTCAATGGTAGATTTTGAATTAATATACTAATGATCGAAACTTGATTAAAATTTGTATAGTGTTTTTTTTTTTTTGAAAATTCGCTCTAATCGATATCTAGCTCAGATTAGTTTAAACAGCTGAAATCATTGAATCTAGCATCGCTGAAGCGGTTGATGGCCATTGCAAAGGATACTGGCACTGAAGCCTATTTATATTAGTTTTCAGTAGCAGATACTGGCTGTCACATAAAGCATTCAATTCAGTTAGGTCTTACTACCAATCTATTTTGTAATCCTAGTTGTAACCGCCCTTTTTACACGACTGCCCAAAAAAAGGAGTGTTATGTTTGCCTATTGACCTAGTTCTGTTCTGTCACCTGCTTGTTCTGATGGGAAGTGGAAAACATGCCGCTGTTCTTTTCTGATTAATTTCGTTGCGGGATCCAAGACAGTTGAATCTATTCTCGAGGACTTGTCGAGTTTTATTACTCGGTGCTTTTCTGATGGACTCCACTGTTGGTTCTGGCTTTCAGGAGTTCAATGGTTGAGATTTGTGTAGCGGGATTCATCATCATCTCCCTAACCTTTTCCCAGCTATGTTGGGGTCGGCTTCCAGCCTAAGCGGATTCAGCTGGATACTAGTGTTTTATGTGAAACGACTGCCTATCAGACCTCCACAACCCAGTAACTGGGCGGCACGATACCCCTTGGTTAGACTGGGGTCAGACTTTCTGCTTTACCCGTAATGACTGTCAAAGTTCAACGTATGACAACCGGGACCAATAGCTTTACGTGCTTTCCGAGGCACGGGATGTCACTGATGTCCAAGATAAACTTTAGAAAGTACATATGAATTGAAAAAGCCACATTGGTACTTGCCCGGATTCGAACCCACAACCTCTTACACGAGAGGCGGGCGCCTTATCCACTAGGCCATCATGACGATTTGTGTAGCGGGATTGCACCAAAAAAAAAACAATGTATTAATACCAACGTATTAATTCACTTTTCCGCGCTTCCGACCATGTATGGTATCATGGTCAGAACCTTGTGATCGCACCAAGAGCCGTACTTCACACCATCAAAGGTGACCAGGTCTAAAAAATGTGTACCGAATGAGATACGCTGGCGACATAACAGTCTTCTGCAAAAAGACGTAATTCACAAATAATATACAGCAGGTCTTGAAGAAAAAACGTTATTTCCCAGCTGACAGCTATAAGAGTTGATTTATGACAAATTGTATAACAGTGGAGGTAGAACTACGTGTCATATAAGCTTAGTAGACGTTTCGACTGAGAAGTTTAGTCCGCTGCGGTCGAAACGGGAATTTCATTATTATCAATATATTTTTGAACGATATTTTTTTTAATAATTTTGTATCTTCAGACTAAAAATCCTTCCAATTCTCACCCCTACAAAATTAAACCGATTTAATTGATTAATTAATTTTGTACGGTGAGAATGAAAATGGTTTTTATTCTGGTTATCAAAGATAGCTAGAAAATGTATCGTATAATGAAATTCCGTTTGCCCGGAGCGGACGAAACGCCTACTAAGTCACACAATACTATGTCATATTTGGGAGATTTATGCCCATCTAGTCTAGTCATGGTTTTTATTAAACATCCTTTCAAGTGATACAGTGTGGTTAAGAAGCTCGGTGTACCTTCAAGAGAAGAAACCTTTTGACTTGGGTTTGTGGGTAAAAGAACCAGAAAAGGCTTTTGAGCATAAGTGGAACAGAATTGGCTTGCACAAATGTAATATTAAAAAAAGCAATATAAAATAAAAAACTTCCACAACCGAAGTTGTTAATATCTTGACTTTAAACAAAAGTGTTGATAATTTCGAAACGGCTTCACCGAATTTGGCGAAACATGTCTAGGTTTTATAAACTACGAACCCCAGTGTAGTAAGGGTGTTACAAACCTTTGAAATTGACCAAAAACGCGTTAACAACCGCGGGAAGAGCTAGTAAGGTATATTTCAAGAAAATTAATGCGTCAGGATTGCTCAATTAATTCCCAACAAAAGCTGCACTTCCACCAACCCTTTCGAACAAAGCCTTGTTCCGACAATTGACACATCCCCTCTAAGGGCTCAAAGGTGTTTTAAACAAAGTGGGTACATTGAATAAGGGCTCGATTGATACCGTTCATAATTTATATTCCTTGTCGACTCTCCCCCGGGCGCCATTTTTCGATCTTACACCACGTGGGTTTATCGGCTTCCCAAATAAGCTACGATTACGGTTAGAACGTTTTTTCTTGTTATACTTTGCGTAATATCTTGAGATGGTTTAGATTTATGGTGATTGAAGCCTAGGGTGACATGATCGGTCGCTGTTGTAGTCGCCCGTTTGGACGGCGGTTTATGGCTCACTTTTGTTTTTTTTTGGAAAAGGTAGGCTTCTCTTGGTGCTATAGAAATAGTGTTGGTTGACTTGTGAGTTATCACTGATGCAAAGTTTTATAAAGAAAAAGTATACTTACCATTTATGATTGCATTGCTTTCTTTTTTAATACGGTCATAATTTTGTTCGTAATACGAACTTTCTACAAGTTCGAATTACGTACATAATTATCACACACTCGATGTGAAAACAAACTTTGTCAGTGCTTCAATGGTCCAATTTACAAAAATTCTTTATTTGTGTCTACTTAATCTTTATAAAGAACGCACCCTTCAAGTTTAATATCTCCGTGGCTAGCGGTTTGTTGTTAGTGCATTGATATATCAACAGCCAGTCTATCAGTCATTCAGTTTACCATTTTATTTAAATATATTACTGTCACTACTGCACTAGAAGTCTAACATTGCAATACCATGCAAACAGATACATTTTCTTGATTTCATAGTACATTACACCTGCAGAGTCCCACAAAATCCGGCTTTTTCCAAAAACGCTTTTTCCGAATAACATATATAAAAGGTAACATTGAGTACCAAATACCTGTAAGATAAGTCGATTCAATTTGTCTCAAAGGGTTGCCTGTTCGCCCCTATCTTAGGGGGTGGGGGGATGTCAGATTGTGTTTAAACAGTATGGTTTTCGGATAAGAGCGAATCAGATGCAATGGGGATGTGGAACTCGATTCGGGAATAACTGGAATTTCTTGTAATATTTTGATTGTAATACACGTTAATGTGAAAGTTTGTATGTCTGTCTAAGTATGAGGGACATGTTTCTTACTCTTTCACGCAAAAAGTACTGAACGATGAAATTCTACAGTAATATAGCTCAGAATACATCAAAATCATAACATAACGCTGGTAGCGGTAACCACGAGAGCATCTACATTGTCATAATCGTGTATGTCTATTCATTCGTTCTCTTTATTTTGTATGATCAGTAATCCTAAAATCTTCTATAATTAACAATTCTGTGATTTACTGTACGATAAGTCATAAGAAATTGTCCTTGAAGTGTAAACCTGGTGATCTGTAATACAGATCTTACCTATAACAGACACCAGTCTCATATGTAGTGTCGTCTACCGTGACTATGTACTGTATTGTTATATTGAGAAAATAAATAAATTATTATTATTATTATTATAATTATGTACTTTCTAAAGTTTTTCTTAAACATCACTGACATCTCCTGAATCGGAAAGCACTTAAAGCCTTTGGTCCTGATTGTTATAGGTAGAACTTTAACAGTCGTTACGGGTAGTCAGAAGCCAGAAAGTCCGCCCAGTCTAATCAAGCGTGTCGTCCAGTAATTAGGTTGTGAAGGTCTGATAGGAAGTCGCTTCAAGTTACACAAAGGAATCCAGCTTAATCCGGTTAGAATGGAAACCGACCTCAAGACAATTGGGAAAATACTAAGGAGATGATGATGACACATTTGTAAGTTGTTTTGCTTTTAAGTATAATATATATATTATAATATCACCCAAGTGAACAAAGTGGGAAAAGGCTAGATCAATAATCACTTTATATGAGACAATATTTATTTATATCGATTTAGACGAGCCTGTTGGTCTAGTGGTTAGTGACCCTGACTGCTATACCGGAGATCGTGGGTTCGATTCCCACCCAGGACAAACTTTGTGTGCTGAGCATGATTGTTTGTTCTGTGTCTGGGTGTAATTTATCTATAACATGTATATGTATTTATAAAGTATATATGTAAGTTTGTATATCAGTTGTCTGGTTACCATAACACAAGCTCTGCTTAGCTTGGGATCAGATGGCCGTGTGTGACTTGTCCCAAGATATTTATTCATTTATTTATTTATTTTATATCACCCAAGTGAACAAAGTGGTAATAGGTTAATTCAATTATATTAGTTGGTTAAATTGAGACATTATATCGATGTATAAACATTGCAACTAGAGGGAGCTTAGAAACTAATTCAAGGTGAATTGGGAACAGATGGCCGTTTGTGAGTTATCCCATGATATTTATTTATTGATTCTATCTATATCTAAATTACGAAAGTGACTACTTTGGAATCTAGGTTAATAGATTTATGTACGTAACTAAAAAGATCATTTATACCAGACAGTGGCGCCCCATAATGGATGTCTATGACTAAACCATTATTCATCATAGATAAATTTTATTTCCCGTTCTCATAAATAAAAACACAAATAATTGTGTTCCTCATACAGTCCAAGATTATCAATCACAATACATTTACAAGAATTCAGGTCGTCGTAACATCAGTTTCATCAATAACTTAGCTTTACTTAATTGTAATACAAAAGTTGCGGTTGGAAAATTATTTCGACCGTTTCAGAGGATTTGTGTGTCTTTTGAAATTCGGTTTCTAGCCCAGAATTTTTATTTTTTACTTTTTAGTTAGAGTCCCAACTACATTTTAGAGTAACTTTAAAAAAAATGTACGTTTTTCTATAAAAAAATTGAGGAGTTCCCTCGATTTTGGCATGATACCATCATCAGATCCTGGACCTGATGAGAATGGGACCATTTGGTAAGTCTACCCTTTCAAACAAAAAAAGAATTGTTCAAATCGGTTGGCAAACGACGGAGATATGCGCGAACAAAAATAAAAAAAAACAAAACATACAAACATTCGAATTGAGAACCTCCTCCTTTTTTTAGAAGTCGGTTAAAAATAGACTAAAAACCTAGGATTTTACTGTGGCGTACGAGGGTCAGAATTAACACAAACCTTACAGCTTTTTACCATTTGCGGACTACGAGTACTTATTCAACTCCATTCGCGTTCCGCTAAATGATTTTAGTCACACTTATACAGTTGTACTTCTATCAGCCGCGTTCAGCGTCGTAAGAATAAGAAAAACCGTCAAACTTAAGGGACATTTATTTAGCAGTATTTAGCTTATGACCATATAAAACAATTATACTAACTTTTAAACTTTCGCGTTTCATTATAACAACATAACACAACCTCGCTTTTCTGCAAAGTCGGTTAACTCATCTGTGGATACGGTCAGCGTAGTGTGTAGACGGCCTAATATGGTGGAAAATAAAAATATGGGGGTAGATGAAGATTCATCGCCCGAATGCAGGGAGCTGTGACATCGCATCCTCAGTCTGCTTGCGACCACGAACAGTGCAACCAGGTCGAAACGCCAAGCCTTTCAAGGTATTTAAATAAATATTATTCGCATTAATACCCGATTTAATAATATTATGTTGTTAAAACAATTATTTTATACAAATGCTGAAGAACAGACGTGGAAAGCAGAACGAACGCGTACGCGTCTTCAGACAAAGCCGTCGTTTTCTATGGATATAGGCTGAATGTTCTGAAATTGTTTTGCCGCATTGGATTCGGTAGAACGCAGAGCCAGTAGGTTTATTGGCGACAAGAAGCTGGTGGCCCAACTGCAACCTCTAGCACATCGGCGTAAAGTTGCCTGTCTGGCGGTGTTTTACAGATTGCACTTCGGTGAGTGTGCTCATGAGCTACACGAGCTCATTCCCCCGTCTCCGTTTTACCACCGGACATCCAGACGTACGGCAGGATACCACCCTTTCTTGGTCGATATTCCTCGAATCCGCACGCAGCGTTTTTCGAAATCCTTTATTATGCGCACCGCAAAGGAATGGAATTCTCTGCCGGCGTCTGTGTTTCCAAACGCATATAACCCGGATGTATTCAAGAGAAGAGTGTATAGGCATCTTTTGGGTGAGCTCGCTCCATTGTAGGCCCCGTCTATGCTCTTGGACTAGTCTGGGACCAAGAGCAAGCCCATAAGTTATAAAAAAAAAATGCCACTGCTTTCTATAGACACAACTCACACAGTACTTTTATCATGTACCAGTTGTCTCCCGCGGTTTAACCCTCGTTACGATATGTATTTGATTATTGCTCTGCTCTGCTGTCATAGCGTAATAATATGTAGCCTCTATCCTATTGTAATGTATAAGCTATACTAGTTTCTGCCCGCGGCTTCGCTCGCGTTAGAAAGAGACAAAAAGTAGCCTATGTTACTCCTCATCCTTTCAAATATCTCCACTTAAAAAATCACGTCAATTTGTCGCTCCGTTTTGCCGTGAAAGAAAGACAAACATACAGACAGACAGACAGACAGACAGACAGACAGACAGAGAGACACACTTTCCCATTTATAATATTAGTATGGATTAACCTTTTGACCACCAACAACATCCGGCTGTCAGGTTGCTATTGTCATTCTATTCTGTCTCAAAACAAATATGTTCGAAGGATTAATATAAAGTTTCATCAAAATCGTTCAGTAGTTTTTGTATGAAAGAGTAACTCCACACACACACATACAAACTTTAACATTTATAATATTTGTAGGATATTAGTAGTATATCTACACCTTTTTATGACTTGTATCATTGTCCATGACAAAATTATTATATCCTTCCTCGTTTCAATTAAAAACGGATTTGTTCTTATTGTTCTCTAAAACAAAAACACTTTACGGGCACGGCCCACTGGGCTTAGTACCTAAAAACTGGTATTAGTCCAATAATCGTAGGCAATAACATTTGCACAGTGTTCCGTTTGTGTTCAAACCGCAGGATCGAATCTAATTTGTGTGGCTTATCCGCCGTGCGTCCCAATGTGCGCGCTTTAATGAAAATCTAAATTTAGATGTGCCGCCGTTTAGGTCGTTTTTTTGGCCAGACTTTGTGATAGTTTTACCACTGTGCTGTTTACAATCTTAGGTAAAAAAGAATTACTTACAGAATTATTTTTTGAGAAATTCTAGAAGTGTTATGTCTAACTTATTAAGTGTATTTTAGTGCACAAAGTTAGCACTTTTTGAGCATTTCATTTATTACCGGTTAGGTAAAAAACGTTTATGGTTATTTATAAAATCTAGTCTGATTTGGCGATAATGCAGACAGATCATCATCACAATACAACATCTTTAATCTACCAACAACAAAAAAACCAAGCCTTAAATCATAAAAGTGACGTGTGGTTACCATCGACAGCTTTCAGCCCTCTCACGATCAAGAGGTCTGACCACACAGCGCCCTCTGTCAGCTATGTGAAGTACTAGATGCGTTCCCTTGGCCCATGAAGATAGACCTCGGGGTTTCACTTTGTAATGGTAACGGCTTCAAATGTAGGTAAGTGTTTAAGGTAAGTAATATTTATCATAATAAAAATGTAGGTAAGTGTTTAAGGTAGGTTTGTAAGTGTGTAAGGCTTTTGATGCTTAAGATAAGGAACGGCAATACAATAGCTTAGCTAACCTGTTGGCTAGTTGTTAGTGACCCTGACAGCTGAGCCGAAAGTTGTGGGTTCGATTCACACCCAGGAACAATCTTTTAAAGTATTTCATTTTAAGCCAAAACGGAAGAAGTTAATTTTTCATTTCAATAAGATAACTATTTATTATGAGTGTGTAGTATAGATATCTGTTATAAACTAGCTATGGGCAGCAATTTTGCTCAAGCAGTCATACTTTGAATCCTACATTTCCCCTTAGGGTTGAATTACTCAACACCAAAGTTCTAGCCTCAGTCTGGATCACGTGGTCAAGTAATTACGTACCCATTGATTATTATGTGTCAGCCGTGCAAAATCACCCTATCGGTTATAATTGTTCATCAATATAAAAAGAAATATTTTCTGTCGCCAAAGCGTCTCAAGCCCCCAGCCACGACTTGTAGCAGTATCACGACCGGGTGCGTATCGATCGCAGTTCGCAGTTTCAATCGCTACAACATTGATTAGCAAGTTCACACCTTGTTCCTTATGTTTACGACTTCTTGTTGAGGTTTTAAACTTTGCTGTGGGTAGAGGAAATTGCGTGGTTTTGGTTAAAAGTAAATAGGGATTCAAGTTTTGTGTGGGTTGACTTTATTATGTCTTCAGCAGCAAAACTGTGGCGTAAAACTTGATCATGAAGTTCAAAATTTTGAATTAATTGTTAAGCTAATAATATTTAAATTCCAGAATCTAAATCAAGCTTTGGTTGGATGCAAGATGGTGATTTAGATTATTGCGGAATTAAAACATCATGCCTGTTGGCACGAACAACTTGACAGAAAAACGTGAGAAGTTACCTATGTCCTTTATTAATTATTTAATATGCAACCGTCTAATTTAAAGAATATAAAGTTATTTTCTGATTCTCCTCCATACAAAACGACTTATTAAAAAAGCGCGACCAGATATTTTTTTCCGTTTTTGAATGTAGTTCCAAAGAGCTTAAGCCAAATGAAAATAACTTATTTAACTTACTTAGATAGAAATAGTAACTTAAGTCAATACAAGTCAAATCAAGTTCTTAATAGTACCTAAAACAATACCATTACAATAGCAATCATCTTAATTATAATAATAACACATAGAGCTCCTAAATGTTCAAAGTTTACAGATGATCACATATCACCTACGTCACAACATGGCGACCGTTTTAACACGAAATCACGTAACCGTTTCCCTTCGCTATAACACAACTAATTAAATCAATTTTCAACGTAATTGCCATTAGAACTTCAACACATTGACCTGAGCGAGTAAACCACATATACCCATCTCCCTCACTCATATACAATAACACATATGCGTCATCTCTCTCTAACGAGGTCGTAGTAAGTTGATGAAAAGTTTTTAATTGCCTGTTCAAATTTTATTTGAAATGCTAACTTTGTTTTACGGTTTTAAATGCGTGACGTCATGTTTCTGTAATATGATTGGAATGCTGGTTTTGATGGCGTCAGTTAATGAGCTGTGTTGTAATTAGGTGTCATTGTTTTGCGTTTATTGAGAGTATAGATAATGGTCTATTAAAGTAAATAGAACGTAAATTCGTTCGATTTAGATTAAATTTATTATTCGAAATTAAAAAAACTTAGGTACACCATTTTGACCATTTTGACGTTGGATAGCCGCCATCTTGGATTTTTACGACGTCCTATAGACTATAACCGCAAAACGGTCAAAACGCTTCAAATTATGGATCAATAAATTTTTATATAAAAATAAACCCAAGTCAAATTATAAAAATTACATATATTCTGGACTTTAAAAGAGACCTCTGTAGTCCGAAACTCTTTAAAAGAGAGCTGTGTAAGTCACCTCTGAATTTGTTTTGGTTGTTTCTACTTAGAGTAGTCCAGCTATGAAACACCGTTCCATCATTCGCTTAAAATAAGCAAAAAAAAATTACGTATAAAAGTATTACTTTTAACCTATTTACAAAACAAAAGTCATTTTATTTTATTTCATAAACATATACAGCTAATTACAATAACTTTCAATTAAAACATCGAATCGAAAACTTTTACGTCAGCTTTAGGCCTAATAGCCATGTTGTTACAACAAACAAAACTATTCCAATAATATTATTATAGGTAACTATGTATTGTTATAGTTCTTGTTTCGGGAATCGCAGTTATTCCCTTGATCATTCAGGTTTTATTGTAACTTCTGACTGAAACCCGTGTCAATTTAATATGGCTGGATTGTGGGTCGATGTAGCTGCTGACAAAGCGGTAAAATATAAATTAATAATATCAGCCTATCACTGTTTTACTGCAAGGCACAGGTCTCTTCTTATACAGGAAAGGCACGTGTATTGATCACCATGCTAAACTGATTTTTTTCGCAATCGCGCTACACTATTCCCAACCATTGTAACTTCTGAAAGCCAAAATCAACAGCGGAGTCCACCAGTGAAGCTCGACGAGTCCCGGAGAAACGATTCAACAGTCTTGGATTCCGCATCTAAATTAATCAGAAAGAACCAAGTGGAGGAGTAATAAAAAATATACTAACTTGCTAAAAAATACTAAAAGGATGAAGGATAGGCTATTTCAGACAGTTTGACTCACTGACTGACAGGGATCATCCAATCAGTTAGTAAGTCAGTCTGTTTGTGTCAGGCGGTTTGGGCTGTGTGTTCATATATCACCAACATACATCCCAAACCGCCAAACCAAGAGATATGAAACTTGGTTAGTATCCCTGTGAAAGTATCCACCAAGACGCTAAGACACTTTTACAATTCTGTAAAGTTTAATTTCTATGCTTCATAAATCCATCCCAACCAACAAAAGTTAGTTTTATAGAAGGCCATAGAACGTTTTGTAAAAACTAATCGGTGGTCAGATAAAAGGCCAAAGAAGGTGCATCTACAAAGAAAGTGGCGCAATTATATCTCCATTCAGTCTTAGAGTAGAACTATAACGGTATCAGGCATGACAATTTTGGCCCATTGCAGTTGATGTTACAGTAACACAATCTCTATTTGGAGATATATAAGCCACCGCAACACTACTAAAGTGTTTTTGGGTACTGTAAAAGAGTTCATTATTCCATTACATCACTAAAATTCATCATTCATTCATTTTACATTCGTTCACGCCGCTGTAGTGTCTCAGTGTTTTAGAACAGAAATAAAAGATTAAGAAAAGGAGACGAAGTATCGTGGTGAGTAAGATATTATTTTGTACTTAATCGAATTATTCGTTTTTTACGAGGAAAATGTTGTGCGACTGTAGTTTTACTGATAAACTATGTATGGGTTTACGACATAATTTGAATGCCCCCTTCGAATTAATGAGCTTTTACTAAAACAATTACGTATTTTAAGTTATAAACATAGTTCCAGCTTCCTCAACTCTACTATAGTGCTCGTTATGACAGATTACATCCACCATTGTATCAAATTAGGGTTCCTTTTGAGCTTGTTTGTTATTTTTTATTTTATTGTTTGTTCTTATTCCATAAATATGATAAATGCTTTTTATTAAACTTATTATAGTTGTTTTTTTCTTTTTCAGTGTAATTGTAGTGGACGCCGAGCAGTAATCATGTACATATTAAAAGAAATATAGAATATAATTTAGATATAAGTATAATTTAAGTATGACTAGTGTAAATAAACGGGTTAAGATTAGTAGTTTTATTTGCCACCAGAGGCGCCACTAGTGTCAAAGTGGTGCAAAACACTGCAGTACGATAAAACTTTACCATAATGAGAGCCGTGTTACATATTTGTTGATTTTAAGTTGATTTGTAAGATACTTAAGTAAAATTTATGTTTATAAATAATATCCACCACCATCACATACCATCTATGTTTATATTGAGTGAAATTAAAGAGAGACTTCTATCAATAACTTCTAGATAGACTTCCCACGGGATGAGTAGTGACAGATTTTTCTGTATTAAAAAGCGTTCGTGGATCTGCACGCAATGTATTTGGTATTCGATCGATTATTAGTACAATCAAACTTTTTATTGCTTCGTGTGAAATATTATAATTAATAGCCCAACGCTTCAAACCATCTCGTAGTTGCTGGTTTTTTTCTTCAGTTGAATCAATAAAACAATCTGAAAAACTGTCACACCTGGAATCGTTGTCCACAAATGAATTATTCTCCATTTCATCACTGTCGTGAACTGTATTTTGTACGGAACCATTTTCTATAATTGGGTCTTCAACTTGGTGTTCACTATAATTACTGATTTGAATGCTTCTTGTTGATTCCTCATATTGTCTTTTCACTTCTCGTCTATAAGCCCCGCTGCGTTTGAATCGTTGCCAAGCTTCTAAATCCATTTCTCTTGTAATTTATAAAATACTGTCGCATTAATTACACTGAATCAAAATGTCTATATTGTTGTAGAAGAGCGATAGAAGTGCCTTTACAAAACTGAATTATCATTTAAAAGCATTGCTAGCCTACCTTTATACGCATTAATAATGTTTTTAAACACATAAGATCTCCGTTATAGCACTGTTGTGAAATAGGGGGACTATAATAGTTATAAAAAAACAAACCTCTTCTAAAAAAGTGTATTTGTGATAAGTTTATCACTACAACTATAACGAGCAATAACAACCCTTTACACGACAATCAAGCTATATAAATATAATTTGAAACTCAGCTGTATCACCAAATCACCCTGTTGTAGACTTTTTGTGCCCACTATAGTACTGTGTACTGTAACGATGATCTTAAAACCCTCAATATCGCAATACCGTCCCATTCCTGAGTTGTCATCTCTACTTTAACAAACGACACATAAGAGTTCGTTTCGAACCTTTATTGCGCAAATCAGGCGCATTAAAGTGATGGTAAACACTGTTATGAAGTTTTATCGTTGTATACTAGTCACAATGGAGGTTGCTATAACGCCTGACTATAACAACTATATAAAGTCGTAAAGTAAACCTTTACATCAACTCTTAATAGGTCGTTTTTGCTATATAAACTTATAGAGCCATACTGTGTTGTCAAACGCTTTTACACAACAATCAGTCATCACCAAAACCTTTATACATCGTTTACCCAGCTTTTTTGAGATAAAAGGTTTGGTTATAGGGCAAAATTGTTGGTTGGGATACTAATATTATAAATGCGAAAGTAACTCTGTCTTTCTGCCTGTCTGTCTCTTCTTCACGCCAAACCACTAAACCGATTTGAATGAAATTTGGTACAAATAAAGTTTGGGACCCAAGAAAGGATATAGGATAGTTTTCATCCCGAAAATCCCCCGGGAACGGGAACTATTATTTCACGCAGACGAAGTCGCGGGCAAAAGCTAGTAAATAATTAGAAAAGATTTCTGGAAATTTCAATTTTAAATGAGTAAAACAGTGGTTGAAAGTATGACATCCACGAGAGCAAAGCCGCTAGCGTAAACTAGTATTAATTATAGATACATAAAACAGCACGAACATACATTAAAAACTTGTAATTTGAACAAAACCCCATTCTACATTCATATATCACACGGCCATTTTAAAGTGTCATACCAAAAAAATGATAGGTAGACCATTATGGCAATTATGCAAATATCCATCGATAAAAATAGATAGTATCAGTGTCGTGCGATCGAATCGCGCGATTTTATTGTCGTAAAAGCGCAAAATGATATTAATGGACACATTTACATTTAAAGGGTAGTTTCGGGGTTGTTTGGGATCTTTATGGGGCCCGTTTTTGGTTTATCAATGGGACTTCTGGTTTTCGATAATTAAATAGATTGTTTTTAAGTTAATCCTTGAGGTGGCTTAGTAAAGTCGAGTTTGTTAAGAGATTAAGATGGAAATAACTAAAAAAAGATTAGACAAGATATGTTTGTTAGTAAATTTATTTATTAAATGCGACTTAGTATGAACTATAGTAGTAGCTGTATTTTTAACCTCCGACGCAAAAAGAAGGGTTTTATAGACTTGAAGCTCTCAGACATGTTACTCAAAATCGATTTATAAAAATTAAATATACGTAGATACATGAAAACGTTCGTACCGTCAAGCGAAATGTACAAACATACACATTGGCAACATAATTATGACTATAAATGAAAATCAATAACATCTCACCCGCACTCTACTTTCAAAACAGTGAATAAACATCATTGCTGCAAAACCCAAAACGCGTAACACATTTCAACTATTTCCCTACTCATTGGTGGCTAGTGTAAATAAAACTTTCGAAGATCGCGACATCAGCTATCAAAATTGGTTCGAAACGGTTGAAAAAAAACCATTACTAGACAACCTACTTTCATAAAAAATTTAGCTACGGTACCACAGACAGAGAGACATACAGAAAAACAATCAGGCATACACACCCCTCTTTTTGCGTCAGGAGTTTAATCGTTTCAGTCGGAAATGCGTAACAGACAGACATACACATTAGCAACTTTACTATGTCCAGAAATAAGAAAATCAAATACATCTACTCACTCTACTCTCAAAACAGCGAATAATCCTCACTTCTGCGAAATCCAAAACGCGTAGCACATTTCAACTATTTCCCTTATTAGTGAAAACGATCTTTCACCAATGTTAATGAACAATTTCATGCGAACCTGTAATATCACATTTTGTAACTTAATTACCGAAACTGAAATACGTTCCATTCAAATTTGCGATTGAACGTGAAATTTATGTTAATCGATTCTTATTACGAGTCGTATCGTACCGATGGCGATGTATCGATTCCGTGTAATGAGTACGCAATCATTTTGACGTGACAACGTCTTAAATTAGGTTGCGGCTGGGAGTCACTTATGAAAAAGTGTAACGCTCGGTAACGTTACGATGAGTCACCGAACGAGAGAGAGGCCCGCCGAATGCCTTGCGTCTCTCTCCCACTCAACTATGATCGGTAAAAGACGTTGTCACGTAAAATCTTCGCCCGTAAAACCGACTTTACAGGCAACCATTTTTTTATTGGTTTTGAATTTAATTATTCAAATTTTATTGTTTTGTAATTTTATTTTATGAGTACACGGTGTGTGTGAATAATTGTATCGTTTACTTGTCTGGAAAACGAATAGATTGTCAAATGTATGGAATACGGTAGTTTCCACCATTATCAATTGACTTACTTTTTATGAGCTGTCAAAACGCCATTCTCCAATAGATTTTATAGGAATTGTGTCTAACATTTATTGGTTAATGGTGGAAACTACCCAATTGACATAAGCTTTCGCTAAACAATTTGATATCTCCATACATTTGACAATTGTTTTCGTTTCGCTATCTATTCTACAATGCCACTTGTCTTGGGGGCCTGATGTTTAATGGGATCGTGATAACGTTTATTATAAGTGGCTGAAAAAAAAAATACTATTAAGAAATCTCTTGGTTTTACACGCACTTTGGTTACTACTCGACGGGCCTGCTTGTCTAGTGGTTAGTGACCCTGACTGCTAAGCCGGAGGTCGTGGGTTCGATTCCTACCCAAGACAAACTTTGTGTGTTGAGCATGAATGTTTTGTCTGTGTGTGGATATAATTTATTTACATTATAATATAATCTGGCTGTATGTATATATTTATAATTATATGAGTATGTTCATTAGGGCTTGTACTATAAGCTCTGCTAGGTTCCCTTCGGCCACTTGGAAACCATTTGGAATCAGAAGGCTGTGTGTGAGTTGACCCAGGATTGAAAAAAGATAGTGTTTGTTAAACAAGCTTAATTTATTTTTACAAATTCTTTTTTATTACAAATTCTTTTTTATCGCTCACATAGTAGACCGTAAAAAAATCTGAAACGAAAAATCGTATAACCAAACATGCATTCTGCAACTCCATACCCACGTCACGAAAACTTGGAGTCACCTTGTTTATTATAATACGATGACGTAATAAATTGGAAAACAATTACTCATTTTGAGTAATGACGTCACAACGGAGCGAATGGGAAATAACGTTTCAATCAATAATGTGTTGTAAATAAAATGATTTATTGCGGAACGGTGTGGGCTAAGTGATAAGCGAAGCGGTTAGAGCTTCTGAAGTTGTTGTTCAATGGGATGGGTAAGAAGATGATGTATGGTTTTCATTGATTTTTCCTTAATACTAGAAGGTCTTGTCTCATTGCTAAACTAAGATCTGATAATTATTTAGTTTGATATAATTTTGGCCCGAAGGACCTATCTTACGATGATCTAAGGATAATTTTGAGAGCAGCAAAAACTTGGCAATATTTTTATTAAAATGACACTGCTGTTTTGTTGCTCTGTATTAAGGCAATTAAATTAATAATTATGGTCAAACAGTATTCATAGGGAATAATTGTTAAAGTGCTCTTTTTATGTTCTTCATTTTTACTGTGCTGTGCCCATTCAATAAAAAATATGCGATTTAGAACTCAGGTCTTAATAATATTTTTAGATGGTAACGATAGGTAGACCTGATGGGCATGTAGATAGATTGTAAATATTTTTGCTAAGATAAGCTATTACAATAATAAAAAAAAAATACTTATAGGCTTGCTCTTGGTCCTAGACTAGCCCGAGGACATAGACGGATTTACTAAGCTTCTCGATGGTATTAATAATAATAAAATAAATAAATAAATAAATATCCTGGGACATCTTACACACGGCCATCTGATCCCAAGCTAAGCAGAGCTTGTGTTATGGTAATCAGACAACTGATATACATACTTATATATTTTTTTAAATACATAGTTAATATAGATAAATAACACCCAGACACAGAACAAACATTTTATGCTCATCACACAAAGTTTGCCCTATATATATAATATGCCTAAGGCATTAAGTCCGCCTCTGTACGGTGTTGTACATAAAGTTAAATAAATAAATAAATAAATAAATAAATAAATATATCTAGGTTCTGCTATTTTGACTACTACTTTAATTTAAACCCTCCCAACCCGCTGATTCTCATAACTTACACCCACACACAAACACTAACACCTCCTGTCCACATGTTCATTTAATTCATTCACTCATTCGTTCAATTATCGCACTGACAATTACAAAGTGCACTGGAAAAATATTGAATGTTGCCACAAACAAAATACGGTGGACTGTATAAAGAGTGGTCGTTGCTAACTAGGTTGCATGAAGAATTATTTTTGTGCGGACTTGCAATTTTCAAAAGAGTTTTATTTAGTTTGGACAGGAATATCTGTGTGAATGTGTATGTAAGCAAATAAACAGTGATTAAGGATTTGTGACACTGGATGCGTTCTGCAGTCTGCGGTCAGGTCAAAGTGAACGCAGCCCGCATCATGTATGAACAACGCCGCCCGCAGTCCGCAGCCCGCGTGCCCGCAGCCCACCGGTCCGTCGGCCCAACATGCGTTCTTTGGTTGTGCTCGCATGGTCAGATCGCATTCTATACAAAATATATTGATACCGACAGCGTTGTTCATACATGATGCGGGCTGCGTTCACTTTGACCTGACCGCCGGCCGCAGAACGCATCCAGTGTGACAAATCCTTTAATGTGCGTAAGCCATTTAGGGCCTGTTTCTACTTCGAAATAGTCTTTATCCACAAGATAAATACAAAAATGAAAAAGACTTTGTATGAATTTATCTGCCAAATATTTTAATCAAAGCCTATCAGAAGAGTGGGAAACAGGCACTTAATTTACAAAATATATTTTTAGCATTTTCCGAGTTCAAAACTATGTTGTCGGACATATCAAGATTGTTTAGATATAGTTAACTAGCTTTTGCCCGCGACGTCGTCCGCGTGGTATAGTAGTTCCCGTTCCCGGAGGATTTCCGGGATGAAAACTATCCTATGTCCTTTCTCGGGTCCCAGACTATATCTGTACCAAGTTTCATTCAAATCGGTTCAGTGGTTTAAGCGTGAAGAAGAGACAGATAGACAGAGTTACTTTCGCATTTATAATATTAGTACGGATTACCTGAACCGATGGAATATAAAAAATAATCCCACCTTTCTTTAGTTTACAAAACCTTTAAACTGGTTCCAATTTATACCTTAAATTATTTCTGTATAAACTCCTACCTGCTTCTTCGACCATCAAAGAAACGGACGTAATTAAATATAAACTACAAAATAAATAAACTCAAAGTAGTCAAATTATTATTCAGCATTTTGTACCGTTTGTTTTCTGTAACAAAGACAATTTAATTACTTTTTAATTGATCACGAAAGCGGTCTTTGAGTACAAAAACGTCATAGTTATTTTTATTTTTTATTTATTTATGATTAAGTCTAGTGTACACTAGACATTTTAATTGCGTTTGTACTTACTACGATTTAAAAGTTAGTTTAGTTTTGATAAAACTAATCATCTCACGTCGAAGTATTTATTTTTATGTACTTTAAAAGTAGTTTCTTTTTCTATGGACTATATTATCCGTACTAATATTATAAATGCGAAAGTAACTGTCTGTATGTCTTTCTGTCTGTCTCTTCTTCACGCCTAAACCACTGAACCGATTTGAATGAAATATGTTACAGATAGAGGCTAAGACCCGAGAAAGAACAAAAGATAGTTTTCATCCCAGACCCCCGCGAACGGGAACTATTATTCCACGCGGACGAAGTCGCGGGCAAAAGCTAGTTATCTATAAGTACATATAACATAATAAACTAGATGACAGACTGGTTGATATATCAACGCACAGCCCAAACCGCAGGTCCTAGAGACATGAAACTTGGAGGGTATGTTCTATGGGAATACTTAGTATCCACTAAGAAAGGATTTTTGGAAATCCGACCCCTTAAAGGGTAAAACAATGGATGGGAGTTTGACATCCACGCGGGCGAAACATTCGTCTTTATAATATACTAGGTGCTCCTCGCGGTTACACCCGCGTTACGTTAGGTTTTTGGTTACTGCCTCGCTCCCGTGGGACATAGCGTGATATTATATAGCCTATGTTACTCATGGATAATGTAGCTTTTGAATCGTGAAAGAATTTTTAAAATAAGTCCAGTAGTTTTTGAGCCTATTCATTACAATCAAACAAACAAAGTTTTCCTCTTTATAATATTAGTATAGACTAGTTTTTGGATTTTGGATTTACAGTTCCCTTTCCTGGGGGTTTTCTGGGATGAAAACTATCCTATGACCTCTCACGGGTCCCAGACTATACCTGTGCCAAATTTCATTCAAATCGGTTCAGTGGTTTAGACGTGAAGAAGAGACAGACAGACAGAAAGACAGACAGACAAGTTATAAAATTAGTATAGATAGTGGGATTTTTCGTAACACTCTAAGCAAAATAAGCTTATTTTAAAAATCACAGTGTGACTTAAATTAAATTAAACTTCAGGCCTAATTAAATTAAAATAATAACTAAACATTTCTTTACTACCGTAAGTCAGGAAAGGGCCCGAAATGTTTCAATTGTACCCAAAAACAGCACACAGAGTAGGGTGGGGTATTTTCGTCCCCAAAGAGTAGGCCACTCAGTCAACTTGCGGAAATAATAAATAAAAGTACTGTGAAACCGGCTATTATACCGTTTTTTCAGCAAAACGGTGCTGTTTAATTGTGAGGAACAACTGACATTTTTTTCGGGTTAATATAGGTAGGTGTTTTTGTAGTTTTGTTATGAACAAGGAACCCTTACAATTCTGCTATGTCTGTTTATCTTCTCGCAGCTCTGCAGCTAGAGACGACTGGTATTAAAGAATAGATAGATGGTAGAATAGAATAGATTCATACTAATATTATAAATGGGAAAGTGTGTCTGTTTGTCTGTATGGTTGTCTTTCTTTCACGGCAAAATGTAGCGATGAATCGACGTGATTTTTTAAGTGGAGATAGTTGAAGGGTTGGAGAGTAACATAGGCTACTGTTTGTCTCTTTTTAACGCGAGCGAAGCCGCGGGCAAACGCTAGTTGTTAAATATATCGAATTGACATAAGTTTACGCTAAATAATTTGACATCATATATAGATATCTATTCTACTGTCTATTAAACAATGTCACTTGTCTATCCACAGCTAAAAAGTTTAAGCAGTAGAAATCTGTAATCGTGTGCACTTCACATATTACACCTTTGAACACACGTGATTTGGGATACAATAGAAAGACAGGGATACAATAGCAGCGCGTCAACCGGCTGTCGCCTGGTCGAAGAAAGGTTAATTGTGTCGACAAAGTAATAATATAAAATCTTCAAAAACCCATATGAACATAGTTAAGATGTTGTTAATTGGATCTTTGGAAAATAGTGTGGGCGTGTCAAAGCGCTTTCCCATTTTAGGAAACCATTAAGAAATGGTTGATCTACAGATGAAATTCATAGCGTTGTACATAATAATATAACGAACTTAAAAGAGGAAAAGTGTCACACTGGTAGTCAAGTTTTACAAGTTAACAAAACTAACTACTGCCCGACACGTACTTGGTTATTTTTTTTCTTATATTAGTTGTTTTTGTAAGGTCCCATGAAAAAGAGAAATAATAATTGATGAGTGTTTGTATTTTGAATATTACTTTGATATCAAATAAACAAGTAAATATTTAGATTAAGTTAAAAAGAGTTAAAATATAAGTTAAATTAAGTAATCAACAACACTTTTGTTTACTCCACCATTGTTTTTTTTTTTTTTTTTTTTTATTACAATGGGCTTGCTCTTGGTCCCAGACTAGCCCGAGGGCATAGACGTAAAACAAACTAATAGTATTTAAATTATCAAAATGAAGCCTGAAACAGTGACTCATTAACGAGAAGAAAAGCCAAAATTTCTTACTAATTGAAAGCCGACCTGTCCACAAAGCCGAACCTTATTACAATCTAAATTTATTTTTACATTTTAGCTCAGTTCTCGCGACCCTAACTAACAAATATACGAAATGACACAGAAAATTTCCCTTTGAATAAATTTCATTTCTAAGCAAAGCATAATCCCCGTCTTGTTAAAGATAAGGAGGAGCATTAATTTGAATTCATCTCATTACGGTGTTCCCGTCGACCACTTGTTCCGAATAAATTATAAAAGACACGCGAAAATGGTTTATTATCCCTGACGACTACTTTCTCGCTCTTTTTTTGGAGTTTCCTGTACGTGTGAGGGAGACGGACAGTGTTCAATTCGTGTGTGCTTTTGGCGACTCCACGTTTTTTCTTTTTCGTGACATAGATGAGATTGGTGTGCTGGTCTTGGCTTCGTAATTAAAACAAATATGAAAAATGTGTACTTTACTTGGATACTTTGATTAGTAGCTTTGTTTGATATAGCTGAAACAAAACTCTCTTAATTAAAAGAGAGCAATTCTACGATTTTTCGGATTGAAGCTATCGAATTGTTTCTGGCACAAAATTTACGGACTGTATTTTAAATACACTTGGTATTTCTGTTACATTTTGTTGTCATTCCCTCAGGCAGCCAGTCATTTTACATATACCTACTAGGTGAATTTTTGGTCTTGCTCAATCCGCTAGGAGATGGTTCTACCCATGAAAACAAACAACTTTTATTATGGAACCGACTCTGAAATCTCGAATAAAATATCAGCTGTTTCTAACAAAAGTTCAATGCCCTCCCGACCATGTATGAAACAGCTGATATTTTTTTCGAGATTTCAGAGTCGGTTCCATAATAAAAGTTGTTTGTTTTTATGAGTAGAATCATCTCCTAGCGGGCTGTGCAAGACAGAAATACACCTAGTATAGATAAGCATAGAAATAATGTATATTTTTAATAACTATTCAAATCCACAGAACTTTTCCAATCGTTTGCCTACATTCGCAGTAACTAATCATAGCAGAGAAAATCACTATTTCCACTTCTACCTATTGAAGTTATCGAGGTCAGAGTTTTGGGAGCACCCTTTAGGTCAATTGGCTGATTATGTGTTTCGGCCGCTCAGATTGGCCCGGTCCGGATGAAACTGGAGTTTTAATAATTATTTATGTTTTTAAATGGTGTTTCAGACGATACTTTTGTCCAGTCAGGTTAAACAATCTTTTCGTTCCCACCGTACAAAATCAATTTATTTAACTTTATTTTGTACTGTGAGGACAAGTGTTTCATTCTGCCCGTACAGAATTAAAAAGTATAGTCCAAAACAATACAAAAAATATTAATGATAACTAGCTGTCCCCTTTTTTTTTTTTTTTTTTTTTGGTGAGTGGGAAATCATCCAATGACTGCTCCCGTCCTGGGTGCGGCGGGAGGGCGTGTCAGACTCTTACTGACTAAAACCCACTCATGTTCCTTCGATTGCCCTTTATGTTCCAGGGTCACGGTGACTACTATACACATTCCGCAACCCCGGCAGGCGTTGGCCCTGTTAGGCCCCTTCCTGTGCTGACTCCTTCTCTTTGAGGCGCGCGTGGAACACTAACGCGCCGTCGACGCGGTCCTGGTCCTAGCCGGGCGGCGAGCTACCCATCGCTCGCCATCCGCAGAACCGCGCCTACGGTGGCCGGTAGTCGTCTTGCGACTCTCGACGTCTTCGCCTGGGTCTTTGTCCGGGGCGAGAGGCTCGTCGTTGCCTCTCGCGCGCCGCCGCTTCCTTCACTAGCATAACTGCTTCGCGAGAGGTCACCGCCGCCGATCGCCTCTACGAGGACACGTCTATGGTCCGCCCATGCGGGGCACACCTCCACCGTGTGCTCGACCGTGTCCTCCAGGCGACCGTTGCTGCAGTGGTGACACCCAGGCGTCGCTTCCGCCTGAATCCGACACAGGAACCTCCCGAACTGACCATGTCCGGTGAGGACCTGTGTCAGGCGAAACGTGAGAGCGCCGTGGCGCCTCTCCAGCCACTCCTCAAAGAGGGGTCTTACCGCCGCTATCACGGCGTGCCCAGCACTAGGTTGCGACAGTCGCTGTCTCCACTCCGCCCTGAGATCTCGCCGGAGCTCCGTGAGCCGCGCCGCGATAACCCGCGGCAGCGGGACTTCGCCCCGGCGTCGCACTTCCACGCGCCACTCGTACGTGTGTGCAAGGACTGTTGCCTCCAGATCCCACGGCAGAGTGCCGGCAAGGAGGCATGCCGCCTCGCAGGAGATCGTGCGGTATCCCCGCACCATGCGAATCGCCATGACCCTCTGGGACGCCCTCAGAAGCCGGGCCGGAGCCGTGGCTAGGTTGGGCGCCCACACCGGAGCCCCGTAGAGGGCCATGGACCGCACGATCCCCGCGTAGAGCCTCCGGCAGGAGGCGTTTGGGCCACCGAGATTTGGCAGGAGCCGTTTGAGGGCAGCTCCAGCCCTCGCCAGTTTGGGACCCAAACGTCGGAAATGCTCCGTGAAGTTCCATCGGTTGTCGAGGACAAGTCCCAGGTACTTTATCGTCGACTCGACACCGATGTGAACCCCTCCTACCGCTATCTGAGACCCCGGAGGTGGCCGGTGCCGAGGGCCATGAAAACACATGGCCTCGGACTTGTGCAGGGCCACCTCAAGTCCCAGTTGCCGGATCCTCTCCACGACTGTCGCAACACCTCTCGACATTAAGTCGGCCGCCGCCTGAAACGACCCTCCCTGCGCTAGGACTAGCGTGTCGTCAGCGTAGCACACTACGCTGACGCCTTCGGGAAGGTCGGCGCGCAGCACCCAGTCGTACCCGATGTCCCACAGGAGCGGTCCCAGAACCGATCCCTGTGGAACACCGCACGACATCCCTCGTCGACTCCACACTCCCTCGTGACCGGGGTAGATGACGGCTCTGTCCGTCAGATAGGCCTCGACCACACGACAGAGGTAGGCCGGCATCCGGTGATACCGTAATGCGGCCCCTATGCACCCCCAAGGCAGGGTATTGAAGGCGTTGGCGATGTCGAGAGACACCGCCAAGACGACCCTGCCCCGTGCCACCGCATCCCCTGTCGTGAGGGCTCGTACGCGCATGATGGCGTCCACCGTGGAGCGTCCTCTGCGAAAGCCGAACTGGCCGTCCGCCAGATCCGGCCCCACCCGCATCAGCCGCTCGACGAGACGGTTCGCAATCACTCTCTCCAAGAGCTTGGCCGCCTCGTCGAGCAAAACGATGGGCCGGTATGCGGACGGACTGTCCGCAGGACGCCCCGGCTTCGGTATGAGGACCAGCTTCCCGGTCTTCCAGCGAAGTGGGAACTGGCCCTCCTCCAAACATGCGCTAAAGAGCCCCCTTAGTCGAGGCCCGAGAGCCCCTAAGGCCAGGACCCAGGCCTTCCCTGGTAGGCCGTCGGGTCCTGGGGCGGTGTTCTTGGCCCTAAGCCTTAGCACCGCCGCTCCCAGTTCTACCTCGGTCACTTCTGGAACGTCGTCGTCGTCGCCGTTGCGGTCCGCATCGGACACCGCCGGTGGCGGAGCCATGAGCGGGGGAGTGAACTCCCCCCGCGAAGGGAACAGAGCGCTCACCACGCCCTCCACGATCTGGGGCCGGAGACTCTGCGTCAGGGGGGGGCCCGCGGTGCGGAGCTTGCCCCGCACCGCCAGGTAGGGGCGCCCCCACGGATCTCTGTCCAGAGTCCCCAGCATCTCTTGGCGGGCCGAAGATTTGGCGCGCAATACCTCCAGTCGGAGGGCTTCCTTCGCCGCTCTGTACCCCTCATACAGCTCCGCCTCAATGGCATCCGCATCCACAGGGCGGATACGGAGCCTGCGGTGTCTGGTGTACGGGCGTCGCGCAGCCACGCACGCCTCGCGTAGGGACGTGATTTGCGGCGACTACCAGTACACCTGGCGCTGACCCCTTCCAGGCTGAACCCGGGGCATTGCCATGTCACAGATCTCGGACATGGCCTCCTGGAACCACCCAGCCTCGGCGTTGATGTCGGCAGGCCTGTCCGGTGATGACACCCAGGCCTGCACTATCGAGGCTTCCAGGAGAAGCTCCCGGTCCAGCTGCTTCAGCGCCCAACGCGGACCGCTTGGGGTCCGTCGGACCGGCGCAGCGGAGGTCTGGGCGGAGACGTCAAACCGGATGTACCGGTGGTCGGAGAACGTCTCCACCTCCTCCATTACGCGCCAGTCAACGACACGCGGTGACAGAGCGGGGCTGGCGAACGAGATGTCCACCACCGACTCACCCGCATCCGCACACACGTGGGGACGGTACCCTGGTTCAACACGACTAGGCCTACCTCTAGGGCCCAGTCTTCCACCATTCTGCCCCGTGCGTCAGTGTATCGGGAGCCCCAAGCCAAGTTTTTGGCATTGAAGTCCCCGAGAACGAGCACGGGGAGGGTTCGGAACCCGGCGACGACGACGCTCAGCTCCATAAGGGAGTTGTGGAGTTCGACGAGGGATCGGTTCGGGGAGAGATAGACGCCTACAACGGCGATCTCCCCGAACCGTGCCGCAACGCACCCCTGTGCCCTCTTGACACCCTCGAGGGTCGGGGTACCGGCGGCGGCCGACGAAATGATGGTCACCGAGCCGCTCAGGTCCTCCACCCAAGAATCCCTGGGCGGGACAAAGTACGGCTCGGAGACCACGGCGATGTTGATCGACCACTGCGCCATGCTCTGGAGCAACAGATCCTGAGCGGTGGCGCAGTGGTTGATATTCGCATGTAAGAGGCGCAATGGGGCCATTATTGGCACTCCATTGCGGCCTCAGTGGTCGCGGCTGCAGCAACAGACGCGGCAGCGGCGGGGACGGCGGGAGCAGCGGCGGCCGTGGGAGCGGCGGCAGCAGCGGGGGCAGCAGCGGGGGCAGCAGCGGGAGCGGCGGCAGAGGGCTTCCTGCCCCTGCCCCTGGTCCTGGCGGGTGGGGCGCAAGCCTTGCCCCCAGCCCGGTGATCGGCCGGCTTGCCAGCCGCCGCACATATGGAACAGTGCGGCGCGGCAGTACACGAGCCGGCCTTGTGACCGGGCTGACCGCAGCGGAAGCAGTCGGCGCTGCGGTCCACCTCCGAGGTGCATCGGACACCGACATGGTGCCCCACCTGGCACCTGTAGCACCTCAGAGGCCTGGGCTCCAACAGCTTGACCTGCGCCGAAACCCAGCCCACCAGTAACCTGCGGCCCTCCTCCGCAATGGCTTTTGCCGCCGGTGCGGGGCAACTCACGGTGACCGCTCCTACCCCGGAGCGGTCAGGGCGAATGGTGCCTACCCGTACCTCTTCAGTAGGGCACCCCCCCGCCTTGGCGACGGCGGCTGCCACCTCCTCCGCCTTGGTGGAGTCGTCCAGGCCCGAGATGCGCACATCTATGCGCATGGTGGGCCTGGACACTCGAACCTCCTCCGCCGGCAGAGACGCCCGGAGCTTCTCGGCCAGGACGTCGGCGATGGGGCCGCTGGTGGCTCCCGGGACCTCCAGCATGCGGGCTCCGGTCGCCGTGACCCGGAGCCGCAGGCCTTCGGTGACGCCGATCTCGGCCAAGTCCACCGCTGCCTTTGCCTTCGTTAGGACGGACCCGTAGGTCACGCCCTTCTTCTCCGCCTCCGGCTGCAGGGTGATTACCACCGCTGCAGTCTTTGGAGTGCGGAGCCTGGCCGCAAGGCTCCTGGCCTTGCGACGCTCCCGTTGCCGCTGCCGCTTTTTGGCGGCTCTGGCCGCCTTGGCCGCCTTCTGCTTCTCTCCGGCCACTTGCCAGCGGCCGGCGTCGGCCGGAGGTTCGGCAGCCGACGGGGGAGGGAGCGGCGGCGGGGCACGCTGTGCAGCTGCACGCGCTGCGGGTGCCCCCACCGCTTTGGGTTTCGCCGCCTTGCCCTTGTTGGGCGGTGTGGCCTTCCCCTTCTCCGGTGCGGCGGCACGCCTTGACGTGCCCGCCGCAGGAGTCGCGGCCACAGCGGCAAATGATGCCGCCGGCCCTGCCGTCGACGCCACCGGGACCGCTCGATCGGCCGCGAGCGGGGGCCGGAGCGTCCTTCCTTCCAGCACCGAAAATCGGCGCTGGAGGTCCGCCATGCCCTGCACCAGGGCCTGGAGCGCGGAGTCCCGCTCCTTAGGCTCCTCCCCTCGGGGCGCGTCCCCCCGGAGCCTGGCCAGATCCGCCCACAGCTCCGCATTTTCCTTTTGGAGGGCCTCCATGGCCGCAGTTAGGCGTTCAACGTTCGCCCGCATTGCGGCCATATCGGCCTCCTCCGCCGCCGCCAATATCGAGGCGGTGGCCTCCGCAATGGCCGTGTCTTTCGACCCCTTTTTCCTCTTCAGGGCCACCATTGCCAACGCCTCCCCCACCACCTTTGCCAGCCCGGCCGCTCGCTCCTCCTTGGAGCTCTTCGCGGTGGCTGGTTCATCCCTCGGAGCCTGCACTGCAGCCGCTCCGGGGTGACGCCCCTCCAAGGCGAGCCTTTCTGCTCGCCGCGCAGCTTCCTGCGCAGGGAGCTTGCGCCCCCCTCCTCCTGCTCGGCCCGCACCCCGCCTGCTGGTCGGGATTTTGGGGGCCGGAGCCGTAACCTCGCTGTCGGAGGACGACGAGGCGCCCTCCGACATCGTCCGCTTGCGGTTGCGGCTCTCCCTTCCGCGCTTCTGGCTCCTTGAGCCCGAGCCCTCCAAGCTCGAGCTCCCCGAGCTCGAGACCGTGCCGGCGTCGGTTTCCGACCGCGCCTCATCCTCCTTCCCATCGGTGTTAATTTTTTTAGATGTTGATTTGCTCATAATAGATCCCACGAGTGTGGGGGATTTAAAAGGTACACCCAGGGTAACCCCCTGTCCCTGGGCAAGTGTACATTTGTAACCCAACCAGAGGGTCCACCGGTTCCCTGGCTGGGGGTGCGCTAGAGACTGATGCGCCGTCCGCAAATAGACGACACTACTCCTCAGCCATTCGTACCTTCGCCACGCACCAGAACTTGGTATTAGAGGTAATTTTTTATAGAGGTTGTCTTCCTCGCGGCCCGGGCGGTTAAGCCAAGGCCCTCGACCCCCGTCGAAAGTCAGAGACATGACCGTAACAGACTACGGGGCTACGAGATCAACGGGGGCAGCTAGGGATGACGACCCCCAGCTGCCTGCTCTGCGGCAGGGTGAGTGCACGCAGAGCCCGTTCCCCGACTCCAACACACGCTGCCCTCTGCTACTCAGAGGGACAGGTGGTGGAGTCCTCCGCGACAGAATATTGGCAAGTGGGCAACGAGACCCCACAGGCACAACGTACCCAATGACGAGTCGTTGCCCACCTCCCAGGGTGCACCGTCCCTCGGACTGGTCTTCGCCCCGGAAGAATCCATAAGTGAACTCCAGCCCTCGGGCACACGTGGAGGTTTTCTGTCCAAGCACCCCAACTAGCTGTCCCCTGCGGTTTCACTTGCGTTAAGTTAGGTTTTAGTTACTCCTCTGCTCCATTGCGTCATAGCGTGATGGCATATCGCCTTTATCGTAAATTCAATAACAATTTTTACATTGTGTCTGAATTTCTACAACTAAATATAAATCCTAGAAATCATACATCACATCTGCAATCTATTTGAAAATCATCATATATATTCTGATGTATAAAACACACACTTTTTACCAATGTGACTTTTTCAATTCATATGTACTTTCTAAAGTTTATCTTAGACATAACATACGTCGGTGAAGGAAAACATCGTGAAGACACCTGGACTTGTAGTTAATATGAGTCCTAAATCGCCAATCCGCCTTGAGCAAGCGTGGTTATCAATGCTCGTGCCTTCTCTGTAAGAGAAGAGGCCTTTGCCCTGCAGTGGGACAGTAATAGGCTGGTATTATTTTTTCTTTATTTATTTACACTTTTAAGTTTATATTATTAGTAAGATGAAATTCCTGTTTCGTCCAAACCGGGTGAATCTTAGCGGCCGAAACAAGTTCTAAGCCGGTCAGTTTTGGGAGCACCCTTTAACTATCAAAGAGTATTAAATCAAACAGAATCGGCAGTCGTAGAGGATGACAAATTCAATTTCCTGCAAGCGTTAAGTAATTTGTGCGTAGCTTTCAGTTAAGAGGGCTCTATTAAAATTTGTTTGAGTTGTAATAATGATTTTTTGGAATTATGGTTTAGATGTTGAAATGGAAATTTGAGATCTGTGTTGGGAAAGTGATAATTATGACAATACAAGATGTTTCCGTGGCGTCACTAGAGCTTTTGGTTACTTCTGTAGGTCGCAACGTGATAGTAAGTAGTATATACCTATAGTATAGTATATATGTACCTATATATAGTACCTTTCTTGATAAATGGGCTACCTAACACAAAAATATTTTTTCAATAGAAATATTAGTTATTAAGAGTATCACGTTCAATGAAACAAACTCTCCAGCTTTATTAAATAAATAAAATAAATATCTTAGGCTAACTCACACACGGTCATCTGATCCCAAGCTAAGCAGAGCTTGTGTTATGGTAACCAGACAACTGATATACATACATACTTATGTACTTTCTAAATACATATAATATTATAGATAAATTACACCCAGACACAGAACAAACAATCGTGCCCATCACACAAAGTTTGTCCTGAGTGGGAATCGAACCCACGACCTCCGGCTTAGCAGCCAGGGTCACTAACCACTAGACCAACTGACCCGTCAAATATATTATTATAAATAATAAATATACTCGGACAACTCACACATGGTCATCTAATCCCAAGTTAAGCTCTGCTTAGAGCTTGTGTTATGGTAACCAGACAACTAATATACATACTTAAATAATTTATAAATAAATACATATTACAGATAAATTACACCTAGACACAGAACAAACAATCATGCTTATCACACAAAGTTTGTCCTGGGTGGGAATCGAACCCACGACCTCCGGCTTAGCAGTCAGGGTCACTAACCACTAGACCAACTGACCCGTCAAATATATTATTATATTAGTATAGATTATAAAACACCCAGAACTCTACCGGCTTTTTTTAGTGTTCGTTTCATAGGTCAAAGCGTAATGTTCTGTAAACTATATCTTTCCCCGATAAATAGGCAATCCGAGACCTAAGAGGTTTTTAATTTGAACTAATAGTCTTTGAGACCAAATCAAAAAACAAACAAACTTTTCAGTTTGCGTAGCTAGACAGGTAATTACTTAAAAATCAAATTGTGATTGGAATAAACGTTATAAATGCAGTAATATAGCAATGATACGTATTTATTAATGATACAAGTTTTTTAAATTGTCACTTAGATGGTATTGTGAATTTGTGATGAAGATTTCTATATATCTTTTAGTAATTTGTTCGTAAAGACAGGTAAAATATCTATACATATATATTTAAGAGTGTTAGTTACACATTTTATAACTCAAGAACGGCAGAACCGATTTGGCCGAAATTTGGTGGGGAGGTAGCTTAGGACCGGGGGACGGACATATAATACTTTTTATCTTCTTTTTTAGTAACCAAAAATCTGATATAACGCGCGTGAAACCGCGGGTGACAGCTAGTTTACAATAAAAACACAAGCGCAGAGAAATCTCAACGAAGAGAAACCCGACGTCGACGTGATCCCAAATACTTAAAACACAGAAACGACAAAGCATTTCAGTACTTTGCACCAACAAACACATTAAAATCTTGTACAAACCCATCGTTCTCGCTATTTACATGGCCGCCACCGCTGTATTGTTTTTCAATCGGCCCCCTCACCCCCTGCTCACTCCCAGGGCCTAGTGACGTCATCGTAAACAATATGGCGCCCA
The DNA here is from genome assembly GCA_033675125.1 of Athetis lepigone. Lineage (NCBI taxonomy): Eukaryota > Metazoa > Arthropoda > Insecta > Lepidoptera > Noctuidae > Athetis > Athetis lepigone. Next base: position 18,571,614 of record CM066239.1, on the reverse strand, counting down.
GCCGAGACTGTTTTCGCAGAATTACGCTTACACGGTAACATTTTAGAGATTAACCCAAAATGGAGGATGTAGTGACGATTTTCTTGAGATTATTTTTTAAATTGAGATTATGTTTTTTGTGTCTTGGTAAGTTTGTTTTTAGAAATTGATTGAGTGGTTTCGCTATTTTTTATCATTTTTGGGTTTTGTGCAAAGAGAGGAAAACAGCTAAGATTTTGGTAAGATACCAAGATTTTTTTTTACATAATAGGCGAGACGACGAAAAAAAAGTAATTAGTCCGTCAGTTAGATTATTGAAAACGTTTGGATACGTATTTTTTCTTTTTTCTCGTAAACGAAAAATGACGACGATACAGTGCGTTGAAGTTGCGCGTGACGTCACGATCTGATACAATTTTTGCAGCACGGTGACGACAAAAGCCCCCACTCCCGAACTTTGTTGCTCTTTATCTTTAAATATTTTTTATTATTTTGATCAAGCAAAAAATACGTGTCCCCTATTTTTGGCCGATCTTCAAGACGGACTAAACAGAATGTAGTTTTTTTATGTTGTCGTCATCCCTATTATAAAATTAGTTAAAAACTAATAGTTCCTGCAGTTTTTTGTGGAACCAAAATTATACACATTGGATGTCTTTTTCATGGATAGGAAATGTGGAAGCGGTGGGAAGGACTGTCAGATTTTTACTGACAAAAACCCGCCCTTGTTCCTCCGGTTGCCCTTTATGTTTCGGGGCCGCAGTAACGGAAGTATTCCGCAACCCTGTTGGAGGTCTGTTATGGTTCAGGTAGTAAATAAAAATAATCCTAAAAATCTATGTGTCCTCAAATATTTGGCAATTTTTTCTCTATCATAATATTTTACATAGATGAGTCCAACTTACAACAGACCAGTTTTTCAATACTTATTCTCTCTTAAAATTCCAGTCTGTTAACTTCGCCTATTGAGTTCCTCGACCCATTTCTCTCAAATACCCATATTATTTTGACGAAATATAATTGAGGCAGACTAACCGACCTACTGACTCAGTTAATTGAAACGTCTTCGCCTCGGGCAGAAGGGCAATTAATATAGTATTCAAGCGATAGAGATGCCTCAATTGGTGCGGACTAAGAGATTGGCTTGCCTACTAGTTGTTGAGCTTGATTTCTGAGTAAGTGTTATTTGTTTTGCATAATGAGATTTTTGTTATTATATGGGTTTATGCGTTGAGACATGGTCTCGAAGATTTTTTTTGCGTGAAGGCTGTGTATATTTCAGAATAGGGATGACGACAACATAAAAAAATGGCATTCTGTTTAGTCCGTCGTGTAGATCGGCCAAAAATACGGGACACGTATTTTTTGCTTCATCAAAATAATAAAAAAATACAAAGATAAATAGCAACAAAGTTCTGGTGTGGGGGCATAGTGGGGGCTTTTGACGCCACCGTAATGAAAAATTGTATCTGATCGTGACGTCACGCACAACTTCAACGCACTGTATCGTCGTCATTTTTCGTTTACGAGAAAAAAGTAAAATACATGTCCAAAATTTTTTAATAATCTCAATGACGGACTAATTACTTTTTTTTCGTCGTCTCGCCTATTAGGCATAGTTCTTGTACCGTGGAAAGTAAATAAGTGACAGTAGAAATCATTATCATAGTTGCTTTCAGCTGTCTGTTTGTCCCTATGTATGATACGGTCTTTAAAACTACGTAGCAGATTTTGATGCGGCTTTTAATATACAGTGCGAGTGATTCAAGAGGATGGTTTATAATGGCAAAGGTGCTATAGTAGCGTAAAGCCGGGATTTTTTAAACATTTGTAACACAAGTATAAAGTTGGGGTCCTTTATTTATGTGCGTGACAAATTAAGTTCATTTACTAGCCAATCCAACATTCATCCATTCTCACTAGATTTCACAATTATACATACTAGTAGATAAAAGCAATGTAAAAGATAGAAAGAAATATCTTACAGACTCAAAGGGCACATGTCAACATGTGATACGTGAATTCAGCAGTAATTGTGGCAAGAACTGTCACAGCCAATATTCAAATCGGGACCGTCTATTCCCCGTACAGGTGGTAGTTTTTTCCTATACTTATTTAAATGTTTACAATGCAGCGTTTCACACAAGAAACCACCCATAATTAAAAACATTAAAGTCAACTCAGACACAAAACTCATAAAAAAACATTCAAAACCTACAAAGTCACAAAACCCCAGTTAATTGCAACAATAATGTACTCTAAATTACTCGAAACACTAATTAGAATGTAATTTTCAGCAGTATACGTAAGACCTAATCAGAAACGTTTCCCTTGAAAGCGCCCTGGGTTTGTCTCCATGTTCCAATTTGAGTCCCAAATTCAGGACCCTTCGCTTTCTGTAGCAGACTCCGCGAACTCGCCTAGATTGAGTTGTGGCGCAATTTGGAAGAGCAGAGCGATTTGAAAATTATGGAATAATTATCTGTCCTATTAACCGACTTCAAAAAGGATTGTCACATACATTAGATAGTCAACAACACAAAAACGAAACAAATAATTTCAATTTCGAAAGGCGGTGATAATGCGAAACAACAAATAGAACGGGAGCTTCGAAGATTTAAAAAATAAACCGGTCAAGTGCGGGTATGACTCGTGCAACGAGGATTCCGTTAATTTGTTTTTTTTTGTCAAATAGCTACTAATTTACGGTTTTCGGAGTTTTTTCTTTACTTGTGCTACATGACATTGCTTCTTGCCAAATTTCATGATTCTTGGTCAATGGAAAGTACCCTAAAGGTTTTGATTCCCTTGCAAATGTCTAAATATGCAATATAAACCACCGTATCTTTTTATTGCGTTGATTTAGAAACTTGGTTTTTTCACTGCTTTGAGAGATAACAGACATGAATATGTGATATTAATTTTAGTTTGATATCTCGACACGTTTCTGAGAAAAAGGATCTTGACAGACGGACGGACGGGCTGACGGACGGACAACAAAGTGATCCTATAAGGGTTCCGTTTTTACCTTTTGAGGTACGGAACCCTAAAAATAAGTTTTTTTTCCTTTTTGTCTTTCAAAAAGATTTTTTTTTATTTCAGTAAGTATCTCTTTTTTTAATCTTTAGTTTGTCTTTGGCTCAGTTTTATTTTGCAACAGTAATGTAGATATTGAAAACCTACTAGCTTTTGCCCGCAACTTCGTTCGCGTGAAATAGTTCCCGTTCCCGGGGGATTTCCGGGATGAAAACTATCCTATGTCCTTTCTCGGGTCCCAGACTATATCTGTACCAAATTTCATTCAAATCGGTTCAATGGTTTAGGCGTGAAGATGAGACAGACAGACAGAGTTACTTTCGCATTTATAATATTAGTACGGATTAATGACTTGTATTATTTTTATGTACGATCGATCATTTTTGAGGTAATTTTATTTCTAGACATTAAATATTTATCACGCCAAAAGGAGAACTAAACCAAAAAAAATATTCTTGTACCACAAAACCTTTTAAAATGTTGCAGTATAGTTTCCGCCGGTCATCCCTAACTTGTTCCCCAAACACATTACCACGTCGGACGGCTTACAACAAGTTCATTAAAAGTACCTTATAAATAAATTGCAGCATCTGCATCGTACAGCGTTTTGCATGCTTTAAATATTCTGTAATTACTATTTTGTTTTCTCGCGAACCATTTTGAAAACTGTCCTTTATTCTGCGTGACACGCTTTCAACTTATTACTTGGACTGGGTTGTGTATGCTAGCGTTTTGTAGTGACTTTGTCCGCGTAAATGTTATTGTAGACGTAGATGAATTCGTAGGGTCAAAGTAACCTAACTCAAGCATATTTGTTTATATAGTTTAGTCTTGAAAACATCGCTATAATATTTGTATTTTCACGCGGAAAAAGACACGGAAATTTCCGAACTAATATGATAGTATTTTTTTTGCACACTGTCGGTTGTCAGAAGTACAGAAACGGACTAAGAGCTACTATTCATACAAGAAATAAATGTACTATAATATTTATGTCACCGTGTATGATAGCCACTCGAGAGCGGAACAGAAAGCGGAATCTTAGTTGAAACCGCGGGGGCCCTCTAGTTTTACCCAAACGTGACTGTAAAACATCTCCTAGTAAATAGTCTGAGCGTGACAGATAGTTACATGATTATTTCGTTGCTATGAGAATCTCGCCGCCGTGACAACTTTATTAAGGGCAGCGCGTGAAACGCGTCGCAGTGAAATTCGCAGTTTGTGTGTCAATCAACAGCTTTGTTTCATGTATAGCGTAGTTTTATTTCAAAAGTAACAATTTTATTAACGCGACAGTAGTGGATGATGAGATTTCCTTTTTTTAACAGCTTATATGAATTACTAGTGGCCTGTCGCGGTTTTTTTACATTTTGGGTTATGTTTTTTTTTTGTTTTGGATCCCTATTATTTTTAGTTATAAATATAACCAATGTTACTCACAAATAATGAAGTTTTCTAATGGTGCAGTGGTTTTTGGATTTGATTGTTACAAACGTATCCTTCACAAATCGGAAAAAAAATATTACTTGCCCAAACTCAAAACCAGAACACCATGTATGGTTATTAGATAAGCCATTATTAATAATGATTATCCCTTAATTTGGCACCGTACTACACATAGTACATCAACTTAAAAAAAATATATTGTCACGAATATCCAAAACAAAATGCATTTTTTATTTTTAATGAGTTGCAGTGATTATCAATTAAAGCAGGAATTTAATTTCTATTTTGGTTATGTCAATAATGTTTTGTTAAATTCAAAATCTTTCAAAACAGTCTGATATGTCTGAGACATGGGTAGGTTTTTTATTTTTTTTATTTTATTTTTTGTTTGGGAGTTGTTAATTTTTTGCTTGGAAGTGCTTGAGGAATCAACAAATAATATAAATAATTCGCAATTTTCGGTGCTATTTACGTAATTACAGTTTTATGAGTTAGAAACCATGTGTGTACTCCAGGAATACCGTTGCCAGGTCTATAGTAAAAAACACAAAATAGACATTGGTATACACGGAGTACATTGCCAAAAGCATAGTGTTATTAAATGCGGTATTCATTTGTTTGTTTTATAAATTATAACAATGTTTGAGGTGTGAAAAGCATGTTCGATAGTATGTCCTATTATCTTTTTCTGCTGTGCTTGAAACTGACACGATCGCATAAAATTTTAGCTTTGATACCCAAACAAAAGGGACGTTTCGATGACAGTTCAGTAAATATATTCAACACTGGACGCTGATTTTAGGAGTTTTGGAGGTGAGAGGGGGAACGGGGGTTCCCTCAATCTCCTTAAACACCTTTAACCCCTAAACCCTACCTCAAATCAAGCAAACGCATACTTTTAGCGATCAGTTTTAGCGCGTCTTTAGGGGATTTGGGATAGACAATAAGACAAGAGACCTTCTTTGGTAAAAAAAATACAATCTAAAGGCTGCTAAACGTTTCCGTCGCTTCGAGAAGTGTAGTCTCTATGCCCTTGTGTATCAAACTGCCAGCACTACTTGTTCCCCTTCCCCTAAGCAGCTCCAGCTCTTTATTCTTGCAGCCTGTTCAACACGGCGAGTGGAGGCTATTTTTTCGGTGCGACTTGAGGATTTTTTATACTCTCTAGAGCAGACTAGTACCACGTGGGGTTGGGGTTAACTAATTCAGTTTGTTACTAAGGTTTTATTTACACTATTTTCAGATGATTCATCTGAAAACATCGCCTTCAGGGCAACTAACAGTCAGTTTGTCTGTCCCAAATATACTAGAGACAAGTGAGACAAGCGTGAAAACGCTAAAATATAGTCCAATAATAAAAATTGTTTTATTATTTTTGATAATCTTTCTTGTGTTAGCATAATTACTTCATAATAACAAATCTTTTCAACAAAAAATTGGGAACTACTTATTCTGCGTCCAGTATTGTACAAATTAGCCGAATGTTTTAGTTCTGTTGACAAGCCACTCTTTCTATTTCCATCTCCAACGAGCTTCAACTTCTTCTACAGCTAAACGACGGATGACAGCATCAGGCTCGACGCAATATTGGACATTTTTCAGAAAAGGGAAATAAAATGATTACACTGTAGGTTTTGCGAAGAGGGAAAGACCTAAGTTTTTTACGTGACGTGCTACATGTAGCTGTTTGCGGTAGGAGAAAACTACAAGAGCAATTTCTGTTGTCATTTTACACAACATTTTCGTTGTTTGTAACGTTTTTTTCGTAAATACAGTAATAAATTAACAAAATGAATATTATTAATATCTTGGCACTGTACTACACGTAGTACAAACATACCGAGATGTAGTTTACGCGATAGCTGGCAATGTACTCCCTGGAGTACACAGATTTTCGCGAAAACTGTAATATATATAATTTTTTTATTATTTTTTTCTCTCCTCTGGGATCATAATAAACAAGAAAATAACAGTAAAATATAAAATTTGAGAAAAAATAGTCCTTGCCAATTTAAGGGTTATAGTACACAAGTGGAAACTCACTCGCATAGTTCGACCGTGCAACCCGTCACTACCAGAAACACATAACATAAAGAAGCAACAGCACACGAAAGAACAGTAACATAATATCAAAGATTAACTGAAATACGAAATTACTGCAACAGTGTGTCACTTGTCCCGCTCCCGAGCCGTCCGCCTGTCGCTACCGTCGACAACTTAATTAAAAGCGCTGTGCAAGCAAACGCGGCTTCGATACGCTTGTGACATTTAACATTATTTTATTTATTATAGCCCGAATACAAAAAAGAACGCCTTTCGGTGTATAAAACAATGAAAACTCCAGGCAGATCATAATGAGACATCGAAAAACATGCAGTTTATTGGGCGTGACAATGTCACACAGTAATGTAATATAATGTAATATAATGTTCTTTCAAACAGAGTTCAATTGTTATGATTATCTTAACATATCCTACTATAATCGCATAGAGCTATTCTAAGCACAGCCTTTATGATCACCACGCTTGCAAAAGACGCATGACAATTTCAAAGTCCAGGGTTTTCTTAGGATATCTCGATATGAGTGTATGTAATGTACTTTGTCGTAAGATTATCTTAACTTTACATATCTTGCCTATTTGCCGTCTATTACGCTTTCAACGCTTGACGAATAAACAGATAGTGATGATAAGCTTAAACTCAACCGAATCCGTGGCCAAAATCTGAATACTTTTAGAAGCAATCTTCAAAAATACTCGGCTTTTTAATAATATTTCACATTAAGAAAATTGGGAACTGTAGCCAGTCATAATTACTGTAACAAGCGCTTTTAAACACGCTTCTCAAGCAAGATATATTCAGCAGCGTGTTACTTGTCCCGCTAGCGAGCCGTCCGTACGTCGCTCCGCACGACATCTTCATTAAAAGCGGTGCGCAAACAAAACGCAGCTGCAACGCGCCCGCGACGCTCTTTGTGTGCCAATCAACATTTTTGTTACGAACACGGAAAATAGTTTTTTTGTGATCTCCAGCGTGTTAAGCAGCGTGTTCTTTGTGGGAGTTTTCTTCGTGAAATAATGTGTGTGGGTTTGAAATAGCTGTTGTATAAATTGGTGTCTCTATAAATAACTAGGTCGTTAGTAGAGTGTTGTGTGAGTGTTGCAGAAATTTTCTTTGATATTTAAGTTTTGTGTCAGATACAAAATAAATTACTGAGATACTTCAAATTTATAAAGAGGTTTTAAAATTACTATTGACGCGGACATCAGACACATTTCCAGAAATTTCATTTTTCATTTAAGCCCACAAAACCCCAAATAGAGCCCAAACCAACAATCAAACGCTTTTAACTACGCCAATTAAAAAATAAAGCCAATTATTTCACCTTTGAATCACCCAACACGTCACAAAACCAGTGAACACTACACAAAACAACAACACATCAATAAACAACTAAAAACAACAGAACAAACAACAGAATAACACTCACATGTCCGCAAACATTTTCATTTCAAAATGTAAATTTAAAAATGGAAGCGAACATGTTTAAGCTTGCGCGCATTAATCACTGGCTGGACATGTTGAATATCTAACAGGCAGTAACAGAAAGTAACAGGCAGTAACAGGGACAGGTAAAGCGAGACATTGAAAACTGTAAACAATTGCAGGAAAATGATGCGGGGAACATTATGCGGGACATTATGTGGAGTCAGGGGTGGTGTACACATATGCATATTAGTGAACGCGTATCTAGCTTTTCTTGTGCGGGGGTTGCAATGGAGACGGTATTTATCAAATTACCGCGATTTAGCGTCGCGTTGTATAAACAATACAAATTCTCATAAATCAGGTTATCAAAAATAATTATTCCTATCCAATTTGTAAGCTGCAGTTTAAATTAAAGTTTAAAGTAAAAAATTGCCCCATCTTTGTAAAAAAATTGTAATTAATCATTGTACAAAATAAATTAATATTATTTTAAGAAATATAACATAATGTACGATATTGATTGATTATTGACCTGCTAGTTATTTTCTGCAATGTAACATTCTGCAAATTTCAACGTCTGACATCTAGATCCCCCTTCTGATACTTAAGCAAAAAATGTTCAGTTCAAAGAATTTTCTTCGCTTCTAAAGAATAATATTCGCTATTTCAGTGTCTTTCACGTTTAACGAGCTTGTGAACTTTTGAACAGGCAGTCTTATTATGAAACCAAACGTTGAACTGCAACCAATATTCAGAGAAAAAACTACTTGAAGTACCTTAGTTTACATGGAAATATTTTCGGGTAGTCTGAATGGGTAGTAAGGGTTATATGAAATGATTATTAAGTAAAAATTGTGTTTCTGGTAAAGACTTATGTGTATTTCTTACTTGTGGGATAGCCCTGTTTCGTAAAAACACGTAGAACTAAACTATACAATTTGCAATACCAGTAGTCCCATCCCCTCTAAAGACGGGAGGTGGCTTTTAATGAAACAAGCATAAGAACCATTGCTAGATAATCTACATTCAAGTAAAAAAATACCTTATCCCAAGTTGTTCTCTCGATTAAGAGCTACGGTACCAAACATACATAGCGGTCAAACTTATGTTAAAACCCCTCTTTTTGCGTTGTAAAAATAAACGTTTATCGAAATGTAAGTTATACTAACAACACTAAACATGATTAATTTCAGTAGAAATAACGCACATACATTCAAACTTTGAAAACTAGTGCACAGACGGTTGAAAACCCCAAACCGTCATCTCGGTCTCAAAAACCGATGTGTCATTTCAACTCCCTGGGGTTTTAATTATCCTCCAAATCCATTATGCGAGAAGCCTTACAAAGGATGCCTATCCATCTCAATTCAGAAGTGGGTCAATAGCCGTACAGCTGAAATAAAATACCCACGAACAAACCCCTAAGGGACCGGCCGCATGTAAATATTTTACATATTTCCATATTGATTTTGGAAGTAAATTCGATGGAACTGGTATTCTATGGTAATGAATTGGCAAGGGAAAATGTTGATACCGTTGCTTATCGTGTGAGGGAGAGGGTGCTTAAAAAGGGAGATAGAGAGATTATGTTTGTTTGCACATGTGGTTTATTTCCCTGAAGTGCTCGGATTGTGATGGTTGATTGTTTAAGCTGCAGGTTATTTAATATTAGTTCCTGCGGGTTCATCTGCGTCTGACGTTATCATAAGCCATTATGTTATACAGCCTACATTACAAGTACATAGTATAAAACAAAGTCGCTTTCCGCTATCTGTCTCTATGTATGCAAAATCTTTAAAACTACGCAATAGATTTTGATGCAGTTTTTATTCGTTAGGGTTTCTGGCTTCTGACTGCAGTGGTTTTAACTGTGTATTAATTTTCCCATTAATGCTTTTTTTCTATGAATAAGGGCTTAATAAAGGTAAATCATAACAAATAAGAGAAGAAAAAGGCAGTTTAGTTTTCATGACAAAAAATTCATAGTAGTCACAGTAGTACCTCTTTTTTCATACCAGATGTAACACGACCATAGAAAGATACAATATAATAAGTGGACTGGGAATCCACTTTTTGTTAAATGGTAAATGAATATTTACCTTTTTGATTATTATAATCAATATTTCCTAAACAGATTTCAAGTATTTCAAGATAAGAATCTGCCTATTAAATTATACTCTCAATTCAATCTTAGCGCCCTCAATAACCTCCTAGGCCGAACCACATTATGAATTTCGCAATACGAAAACTCTTTTTGAATTACAAACAGCTTATCCAAGAAAGAAATCCAGCGATCCAGTAATAGCGATTCCTCGACGACTTCGCAGGCGTTCTTTCTTTTTCTAACAAGCAAGTTTTAGTATATCTATCTCTGTCTGTCTCACCTCCATAAGTTCCTATCAGCGTCCCTGTACATTTCGTTTATGGTGTTGGTACAAACTGTTTTGAAGTCCTCCCCTGACTTTGGTACAATTTGTTAGCGTTTTGTACCATTCCGGTTTTTTAGGGTCGGTTGGTGTATTTATTTGCAACAAATTGGAAAGTTTTTTTCTTTGTTTGGTTTTTGGAGTAAGTAAGAGTGCAGTTCATTGGATTGTGTTTGAACAATTTGCTGACTTTGTCGTGAATTTTTTTTTATCAATTATCTCGGATAGAGAGAAAGTCTAAAATAAAAATTTAGATTTCGATCTTTCTTTGAGTCCCAAGCTATTTTTATTTTATGTTAAATTAAATTCTATATACACTTTCTGCCTTCTCTGTATGAGAAGATGCCTTTGCCCTGCAGTGGGAGTGTGGGACAGTTACAGGCTAGTATTATTATACACTTTCTGAATATACCCAGTGATTTTGCTATAATGAGGTAACCAAATTGTAATAACGTTTCTTTTATTAAAAGCCGTAAGATATTTACCACGAATTTAGAAGTTAATAATTAATAACAAGTGTTATTAAAGCTAATTTTATTAATCCCTTAAACGTACTACATATTTTTCGAAATCATAGTAGATAACACATTTCTTCTTTCCTAGAAAAAAAACTTCTCCCGAACAACCCGCACAGTGTGATCAATCAAAATTCGTTGTGGACATAAACTTATATAATTACTTACGTGTTAAGCTCAAGATCCAGACGGAACTTGTGGTTGAAAGCTTTGATGAGAAGTGAAGTCCTATGAAAGTGTTTGCCAGTCTGGAACAAAGAAAATAAAACGTTAAGGTTTACTTGAAAAATTGTAGTTTGAAATAAAAGTAGATGTTTTATTTTTCAGTCAGGTTTTTACGTTAAGATTATTTATTTTCAAAAAGATAGAATACCCATTTACATGTTAACATAATGTAGATAACAAAACTTATTTTAGATAACAGACAGTTAAAATATCCAAATAGTCTTCTTTTGTGTTACATAATATAACTATTCACATTTATTCCTAAAAATAAATATTACAAATAGACCTATCTACAACTGTCGTCTTAAATAATTGCCAAATAAGATGTGTCTACAATTTTAAAATTTGTAAAAAATACGGTATAAAAGGACAATATTTTTAGAGGCATCAAGATTTATTAAACCTCGATTCTTTTAAATTTAATACCCAGATAAAACGTGCTCTTTCTCATCCAACTCAAATTTCACCCACAGTGGACAGTTTCACAAACATAGCCGCCACAACCCTATTAAAACTGAAACATGTCAATCTGTGCCATGGTATCTGTCAAAACAAAGGCAACCTGTTAATGGGACCACGACGTCCCCAGTGGGCCAGATAATGGGTGGAACTAGTCACAATGTGTCATGCGGACACAATCGTGTTATTAACGCTTTTAAACTTCGGCGAAACCCCAGGAAATGGCGTGTTGCTTCATAAGACTCGTGTTCGCTCGAGTTGTTGTGTAATTTTACGTTGGTGGCTTCCGTTGTCTTTTGATGTGTAGATGATTTTGCATTTAGGTTTTGTGTGTCCTTACGTTTTGACAGCCAATGAAAAGACGATAATAAGACTCGTAATGGCGTTTTGTAAAGAACAATAATTAATACTTGAAACCATAATTTCTTCTGTGATTTTCTTTGATCCTAAGGATGATGAAAAATATCCAATTTTTTATTGCTTAACAATGAAATTACACTCAATATAAAATGGGATCTTTTCATCATCTTTCATAAATAGGTATATAATTCTAAGTGTTTTCCTATATAATAATATCAATGAATGTATCTTCTTGGCCTTTTATCTAACTGTATTGTATGTTAAAACCAATAAACAATATAATACCAATGTTTTACATGCAATCGATTGCTATCGCAATGCCCAAATTCGTACCTACAAGATTTTACTTAAATAAAGAATGCCTTTACCATTTTGCCATCACGATATTAAAACTAATACAAATTAATCCTAAAAAATAACATATTTACTTAAAAAATAGCTCTACTACCCCTAAAACCAAAAGACACCCCATAAAGTCCGCACACGACTGCATTAACGTTTCATACAACACTTCCCTAAAGGAATATCAGCCAAAGAGGTGAAACAAATGGGTCATTCTTTAGGAAAAATAAGTTGCGACGGGTCATTGAACCGAAGGGCTATATCAATTGGCTGTGACGTCACCATTCCGCCAGAAAAGGCAAGGAGGCAAACGTAATTATATAAGGTTGACTTCGTGATTGAATTTGCCAGTCCGATTGGCGTGATTTCCATTTTCTTTTTTATTATTTACTTGATTATTTTCAGAGGTGTTTTTTGCGAATGATGAGGATTAATATTGGGATGGTGAGTTTGGTGTTATTACTTTGAGAGTTAATGGAGAGCATAGCTTGTGAATTTAAAAAAGCTTAATGTACTAGTTAGGTAGCTTAGTACTACTATTTTTTCTTCTACTAATTGGATTTGAATAATATGGTACCATTATAAACATTTATATATACAAATAACAAACTATGAATGTGTATGTAATAAATTTAAATTAAAATAAAGGATTTAATTTATAAATAAACTCAATAACTAAACTCGGAAACAATATATGTGCTCTTCAAAACAATGCAAACACAAAATTCAATCTAAAATAAATAATCACTTCAATACTCAAAAAATTTTCTAGGCAAAAGAATCACATATTATTTGTTCCATAAGTATTATTTATCCAAGCAACCCGAATCTTTCACAATCAAATGACAATTACAAACAGAACTGTGACAAACAGAATTTTATACCAACGTTCCTAATGAGGGAATTTTACACGTGTTGTGAAGCCTTTGTAGAGAAACAATAGCCGCTCACAAAGCTACAAAAGGAAAGATAACAACTCTTTATTATCAAATAATTATGTAGGTCACGACAGGAGTTTTATGACCATAATATTGTACTAAGCACTTCACCACATAAGCATTGAATTGTAAATTAAATGTTAAATTGAACGCAATAAAAGATCAAAAGTTTTTTGTCCGCGCAAAAAGCTTGTTGGACCACTGTGCGCGCCTAATCGTTCCACGTTTTTTCTTGAAGTGCTTTGTACATATTTATTTATTGCTGCGGCCAAAGTTTTCCCTATATTTTTTTCCTTACATTTAATTAAGTTGGGATGTTATTGAATTTTCGTTGGCCCTATTAAATAATAATTAGGATCGGTTTTCTTGAGACTATAATATTTTGCCTGGGGGCTTGTATCCAAGAATTTTAATAATAATTTTGTTGAGTTGTTTTCGTTATACTATAAAATTATTGACTTTCAAGAATATTATAAGCGATATTCTTTGTATGAAGTTTAACACAGTCTTGAACAAAAATTTGCTGAATTCACCAAGAAAATTCTTAACGACCATCTTTACAAAGCGATCAATCAAACAATCAATACATTTTATTTAAACCATTTACTGTACTTATGAAATGTCAAAGAGTCAGTCATTTGTTAAGAGTTGTTGTTATTAGGGGTACTTATTAGTATATTGTTTAACCTTCATTGTTTTCACATATACCAGCAACGCGAATGATGTAACCAAGATATTGTAGAACTTGATGATTGAAAAGAGTGTCCATGGAGTTTCTAGCTTGTTCTTCTCCATTTTTTAGAACAAGTAACTTGCTTCAATTTTCTAACAAACCGATTGATGCTTGGACAAATCGTAATTGCTGTTTGCTATTTCTGTTCGCAAACGTGGTTGTCGAACTTCCACGATTTTAACTCCATTTAAGAGCTGTGATTTGAGACACAATAGAAAGACAATAGCAGCCCGACAGCCGGCTGTCGGTTGCTCGTTGAAATGTTAAAATAAAATCTTTCTAAGTAAACCTACTCTTCTCAAAGAAGAGTGTTACGTTCAAAAGTTTCACGTTCCTAAAACCAGCAGTTTGGGCTGTGCGTTGACATAATATCACCCAGTCAGTCATTAAATCTTTACAATAAAAATCCATACTAATATTATAAATGGGAAAGTATGTCTGTCTGTCTGTCTGTATGTTTGTCTTTCTTTCACGGCAAAACGGAGCGAAGAATTGACGTGATTTTTTAAGTGGAGATAGTTGAAGGGATGGGGAGTAACTTTTTGTCTCTTTCTAACGCGAGCGAAGCCGCGGGCGAAAGCTAGTAATATTATAATAATAATAATTAATATTTTATTTCAGGCATCGGAGGCCCATAGTATAAAATACATAAAATAATCTTAAAGAAATAAACTAAAACATACATTTTTTTAAAACAATAACTTAATACTAATGTACACGAAGTGTCGGTATTATACAGCTCATGCTGCATATCGCCTTATAAACTTCAAAGCGTACCAAAATATTCTCATTAGCAATGATAATATCCGTCACAAGTTTACCAAACAGCAATTTTTGAACCTTGTATAAACAATTTTACCCGGGTCGCGGGTAACAGGGAGAATCTAGGTAAGGGTTACCCCTTACCCCGCGGGTGGAATATGCGAACGATGCATCGGATTATTGCAAGCCATCACAGAAATTTAATAAACCTTCGCTTCGCTTCGGGCTATGCACTAACGCGTCAGTTTTGTGAAAAATAAACTATGTGTCACAAAATATCGTTCGTAAAATTTTTATTTGTTTGGTGACGGGTTTTTTTTTGCAATTTATTGATCTAGTGTGTCAGTTGTTGCTATGTTATATAGTTTCTTAAAACGGTAATTTTATTATTTAATACGGATTGGTGGAGGGGTAATAACTGTAATATAATAATTGTCTTTTGGAGTATTAAGGACAATTTTAACCTTAAATACGGATTGGTTGAACAGTAATACATAAATAACTGTAACAAGTAACCACTGTAGATGTTTTATCTCTCAAAGGAGAGTTAATCTCGTCTGTATTTTACTGATGTAAGTACACTTCATTCCATCACATTCACAGTTAAATGTCGTGATGGCCTAGTGGTTAAGGCACCCGCCTTCTATACAAAAGGTTGTGGGTTCAAATCCGGGCAAGTACTAATGTGACTTTTTTCATTAGGTACTTTCTAAAGTTTATCTTGGACATCACAGACATCGGTGAAGGAAAACATCGTTAGGAAACCGTAATTATTTGACATTTCCATACATTTGACAATCTATTCGCTTCCACTATCTATTCTACAATGCCACTTGTCTAGGGGGGCTGGACTCGTAGTTAATATGAGTCCGAAATCAATGATCCGCCTGGAGCAAGCGTGGTGATCAATGCTGGTGCCTTCTCTGTATGAGAAAAGGCCTTTGCCTTGCAGTTGGACAATTATAGGCTGGTATTATAATTAGTATACTTTAATTATACATATCCAGCCACAGCTTATTTCACTTAAAACCCAAAGCATCACATAAATAATTATTCCATCATGCAAAAGAACTTTGATATTCTCTCACAAAGGCAAAACATACTAACAAGACGTCGATACGGCGAAAGTTGAACAAATTGCACAAACTTCAGACTTATTCACTTGATATAACAAGTTAGAGCGAGATAAGCATGTTTTTGAAGTATGCTTCGCAGGACGAGTCGTTGAACAATGAATAATTCCTTTAAATATCTCATGCGTTGACTGAACATGATTGTTTGTATGAAAGTTGGTTTGGATATGTTTAATGTAATTATACTGTTGTGTATAGAATCTTTGAATCTTGCTTTAAAATATTGCGAGCAAAAAAAAAATCAAAATGCATAATCAATTGTAGTAATTTAATGATATTACATGCAAAAGGTGTAGATAGGTTACTTGTATGACATTATGTCTTCAGAAACGGCACAATAACGCACCAATACAATTAGACGTCAAAGTAAGTAAACTTAATTTTGTTTTGGCCACACACTTAATTATTTGTCTTTGTACACGTTTTGTCTTTTACTTAAACTTTTTTTTTTTCAAAATTAATATGTGGACAATGTAGTGGGTTGCATGTTTGTAATTTTACGATAAAAATTGATTGTATACTTAGCATGTAACTGTTTTTTGTCCCTAATAAAATAAATAAAAGTAGGATGGCATGATTCAAGTATTGCCAGTGAAAAAGAGACGAATATATTTGACGACAATTATAATTTGTAGAAATAGCTACATTTTAAAGTGCGACATGCTGACTGCCTTAACCTATTTATTTATAATGTCATTGTAGTAATTTATGAAAGTCAATAGTTACTTTATCCAGTCAGTGGCCATTACGATCCAAATTACAGAAACAATGCTCTTTTGACCTTTGTTTGATCCGGAGTATAGTCGAGTTGTTTAATATTTGCGCAGCTGATGAAAAAAATACAAGTGCCAGTATAAAATGTTTAAAACAGTGTTCTACATTAATTTCCTTCCATGTGAATTAAAATCTTCCAACTCCACTCAATATTTCACTGGCTACTTGAAAACCCATTCCATCCTCAATTTAACCCTATAACGCCGTCGAAAATCGTTTTAAATTCGCCCAAACAAATATTGGGCCCGAAAAACCCCGAACATTATTACATGCGAAGTTCAGCCGTCATTGCGTATGTCACAGGGCATTGGGAAGAGGGTCCCTGATTTAATACACAATTAGTGGGGGTTAATGAGAATGTGCTGTCACCAGCCAATTGACGGCTGCCGATAGATTTACATGTATTATTGGTTTAATGTGGGTAGTTTTAGATTGATGACGTGACGTCAGAGAGTGATACATTTAGATGATAGATCTGGAAATATTAAATACTCCAAGGAAATTTTCGTGATCTTGCGAAATTGGTTAGACTTGCTAAATATTTTTTTCAAAATTACGTATGAACTGGGTGTTTAAAGGTCCACATCGTTTTAATATTGTCTTGTCTTGTAGTCGATAAATTTTAATGCTATAAACCGTATTGTTTTGTCAAATAACCGTTTTGGATTTTGGCGGACGATTTATGCCATGTATTTTTTTTTAATTCCTTATGTTTATACATTCGACTACCTTTTGATTGCGTTATCTATATCACCCATATTATAAAACATGTCCTTTGATATATATTAACTGTGAAGCTTGTAACCATCTAAAGATTTCTTTGCATAGCGCGCAGTACTTCCAAAAATACTTTTTAAAATAAATAACAAATTTTATCTCTATACCAAATTAGTACCACAACAAACTTATGCATAAAACATTAAAAACAAAATCCAAACGGAAAAAAAATTGCATAAAATATTGCCCAAAATTTCAGCGAGGTAATTTTTTCGGTTTTGCAGCGCAGAACTAGGTTACGCTATGCCCTTGGGCCACACTACTCTTAATTGCATGTCCAAACTACCCACTATCTACAAACTAGAGGCGCAGGTTATTACCGAAACTAATTAATTTTGCAATTACACTTGCCGTACAAATGTTTGGGTTACCATAACATCGCGATACATCACTTGTATCTCCGCCAAGATCTTGTCACACTTGGGTGTTTACCCGGTATAAAATGGGTAATAAATACCCATTTTATGGAACAAAATGTAGTCGGAATTTTAGGGTTTGTTATTTAAAGCGATATTGGATAATTGTAAGCCTTCATCTTTGTGTCATTTTGCAAAATATCTAATGAAAACTGTCGGTATTTCCTTATAGTTATTTTTACATGTTTTTTACATTGTTTGTCTTACATCCATACTGTAGTATAAATGGGAAAGTGTGTGTCTGTTTGTTTGTACGTCTTTCACGGTGAAACGGAGCGAAGAATTGACGTGATTTTTTAAGCGGAGATAGTTGAAAAGATGAAGAGTGACATAGGCTTCTTTTTGTCTCTGTCTAACACGAGGGAACCGCAGCCAAAACCTAGTGTCTAATGAAAGTCTTTTCCTTACAGTTATTTTTTTATCTTACATGTTTCGATAAATCTGTAGAAATGTTGTAGCTTCATGTCGAAGGCTCCAAAATCTTTATCATTATTTACGTAGGTGACTTAAAATACCTCTTAAACGGAGTCCTTTGCAAACCTTACCCTTTTTGGTTGAATATCAGAATGTTAATAGGGATGTGATGCCGGTATCCCTCTTACCATGAGTCTTTATAATATTGGGTTGAAAGTTGATGCATCAGCAAATCTTGAAGGATGCAATGAAGAGTTGATGTTACGAGGAACAGTGTAAGAAGCTGTTGTGGCAGGATATCGCTTTCTTGTTGATAAATAGAAGTCTTTTGAAGAAATAAAGACAGTTGAAAAATCCTACAAATATAAATGTGAAATTTTGTGTGTATGAATGTTTGTTCCCTTCTTGCAAAAACTTCTAAATGGGTTTTGATAATACTCTACAGTTAAAAGCGGGGTCTTGTCCCCGTCGTTATTAATTCGCAAAAGCAGCTAACAAAAGAGTTGATTAATCCAAAACTGCTGATCCGATTTTGATAAAAGATGTCTAAGAGCCATGGTAACTTATTGTCAAATAAAAAAACTGCATTATCCGAAATGGCTTATTCGTTTATGAGCGACAATGCCACAGACAGACCGCCAGATAAAGACCCACACAAACACACTGTATGCGCTGCTGAATGGGTCGCACACACCTTGTAAATAGTTTGAAATGATAAGTCACTGATAGCCAAATAACTTCTGGTTTATTGAATAGTTTTAACTACCACGTAACTAATGTAATGTAAGGTGAATGATCGGTAATGAGTACAATTGACTATGAACGCTGATTGAGTACTGCCGCGATACAATATAATTTGTGCAAGGCGACGGAAAAATGATGATTATGAAAATATGAAATGCGCGCGTGCCATGTAGGCGCATGTACGATGTATGACTCGTACACACACCCCCCTCTTTTTGCGTAAAGGGTTAAAATAAAGCAAATTTTTCATGATTTGCTTAACTTACGGGAAAAAAATTATAGACACATTTAGTACTATCTAATTTTAATTTCAACCTTCTAAAAACAATGTTTATTTACACCTAGTTTTCATTTAAGCATAATTTATTAACCAAATAGAACTTAAAAAATCCGAATTCAGAATTCGGGTTTCAGTAAAACAAAATTTACTGATTTCGGTTCTCGGACCTTTATCAAGGATTACAGCTTAACGCTATAGAAAATAAACGCAGTAAAAAAGTTATTTGGGATTGCTGAAATCTGATTTTAAAAGGAATTTCAGCATTTATTGTGTAACGAGTTATTTTTATCTCGTTACATTGGAAGTGATTTTTAGTGGATGTTTCCGAACAACACACCACGATATTATCTGTGGTAAGAGTTTTGGTGGATGTGTCGTTTTTGACAGATGTCACTCTGCGACTCCGATTTCGAAAGAATGGCTGCTCATTTATAGCCTGATTTTTTTAATCCTTTAAATGTGACCCCATCGTGGGCAGAAATGTTAAATTAATAAACAGAATACTTAAAAGTAAAATATGGTTCATAAATTACCATGAATTTTGGTAAGTATTGGCGTTTTCTCGTTTCTTCAATGGCATGCTGTCGCACGGCCTTCGAATTGGAATCTCACTCATTGTTCTTCGTCTTGTTTTCCAGATAAATGATAACATAAATATATTTCCATTGGCTTGTGCCATGGGTATGCACTCTGCTTAGAGATTTGTTTGTTCTTTTTGAGAAAAACGGTAAGTTTTAATTTTTTTATCCAAAATACAAGATCATTCATATTTAAATGGTAAATTGTCAGTTTTCCAAATTTTAACCGGCTAACCCGTTTGTTTCAGCCTATATTCGGCGTTTTTTTTCTTTATTCTATACTTTTATACTGGAATTATTTTTGCCGATTTCTGGACAATGAAGCTGTCGTCGTTCTACACGCGTGGCTCTGTTTCAGGCTAAGTAAATCGGTAGACCCAGCCAATATCTGGCAGGAGTGTCTTAAATATTTAATTTACGCACAAACATGATGCAATAATAACCTGTATTTTAAATAATAATAACCCGTATGTACTTTTAAACAATAATAATCGTACCCTTTAAACAATAACCTTTAAAACCTTAAATTCTTATTAGTAAACTCATCTATCTAGAAACCTTAAATTCTTATTAGTAAACTCATCTATCTAGCTAATAAGCCATTAATATTTTTAGTGTTGGTTTTAACATATTTAAATGAAGCTACGGGCCAAAATAATAAAGGAAAGACAAAAGAGTATGTTAGTTTGATTTCCCTTATTTAGCCTCCCACCGGCAGATTAAAAGTTCAACTCTTCTGACACATTTTGCTATTCGGCACCATTGTATTTTGTTTAGTGGAGCTCCCTGGCGCCCGACTTTTTAACTTATAATTAACATTACTTTTATATCGGGACTTCACATTAACAATGTAACATAACACGTTACAATTGGTAAGAAATGAACGCTGTATGCAGTCAGAATTTTTCTCTTTCATGGAAATCGAAATTTTGGATTTCATTTTTCTTTTTGTGAGAGAGTTCTTCTTTAATTGTTTTTAGTATAGGTAGGATTAATTCGTGGCGTTGCTTGCTTTATTATATTTTGTATCTAAGACTTACTTCATAATGTAGCCTGACTAAGTCAAGTTACTATGTAAGTGAATTAAAAGTAAGCTAACACAAGACTTGGGCTAATAAATATCCGTTTATCAAGTAATCTATATCAATGTACCGGCGAACCCTTCATATAATACAAGTCGAAAAGCCTGGCTTGCACTGATAATATGCTGTTAAAAGCATGTCAAGAAATAATCATAAAAAAACTTAAATTTTGGCAGTCGGTGGCCCTTCTGTTTTGTACACACTCGAGGACTTTTACTAACACTAGTATCAACATAACTTCTGTCTTTTAAATCATATATTATTTCAGCACTTACGTACAAGTGTTCCCTTAGAAACGCATCCTCAATTCAGCGGTCTACCGGAATCGGACCCGACCCTTAACCAAAAAATTTGCAACCACATTTAACACAAAACATAATGAAATATTCGCATCCATTCAAACTTTGGGTCTTGGCCGCGTATTTACGAAAGCTGGCAGTGTAGGTAACACACGATGTATTTTTAGGACGTGTTGGCCACTGACATTCGCCCGGACCGGACAAACAGGATTTCATTATAATTAATATTTTTGAGTTGCGTTTCGGACGATTCCTTTAAAGCTAGTTTTGAATATTATTAAAATAATAATGAGAACCCAAATTCGCCCGGACATTAGCAATCACTTTATAGCCTAGTTAGCTTTAGTCAGAAGAAGATACGTTTAGTTAGTTAAATAGAATGAGACCTTTCGCTTTAAAAAACAGACATCTAAGATACTTTAAATGCATACTTTTCAACATAATTACCATGAAAATATACCTTATTTCAAACCAAGGTTGTAACCGTAGCAGTATTTTTACATACGCATCCCAGTGCGGGTCAGGACAATCGGGAGCCATGCTGATTTAAGTAGGGTCTCTACGATCTTTTTAATTAGCAAAGAGCCTATGTATCAAGTCTTCCTTTGTTTCTGAGTGAGGGTATTTTGCTCGGGTAAAGTATGGTTTCGAAGTTTCCCGTTGTTTGTTTGGCAAGGTTTTATTGCCATGGTTTTTGGTAATATATGCGTTTTAAGAGTTTGGAACATGTACTTAAAATGGCCATTATTTTGCCCGCAAATGAACATTGATAAAAGCTGAGACGTCGTACCGGTTGCTCCATGTAGTCTATCATCATCGCTCTAGCCTTTCCCAACTATGTTGGAGTCGGCTTCCAGCCTAACCGGATTCAGCTGGATACCAGTGTTTTACGTGAAGCGAATGCCTATCAGACCTCCACAACCAAGTGATTGGGGGACACAATACCGATTGATTAGACTGTTATCCATACTAATATTATAAATGGGAAAGTGTGTCTGTCTGTCTGTCTGTCTGTATGTTTGTCTTTTTTTCACGGCAAAACGGAGCGACGAATTGACGTGATTTTTTAAGTGGAGATAGTTGAAGGGATGTAGAGTAACATAGGCTACTTTTTGGCTCTTTCTAACGCGAACGAAGCCGCGGGCAAAAGCTAGTACATTATACTTATATTACTACTGTCAAAGTGCAAAGAACGACAACCGGGACCAATGAATTTATAACGTTGAAAAAATCTTGGTTCTGGTTTCCTCCGTTTCAGAATGCGTTAATCAGACAGTTGGTACTGTTTTTTTTTTCAAAACAAAGGTTGCTCTCTATGTAAAAGGCCAACAATAAACTCGACATAGATTACATCATAATTTTTTTCAAAATCTTGGCTACATGTATAATGTTCCTTATATAAGCGAAAAAATAGAATAGAAATTCAATCCCGACACTTAATAAAATCTACATAAATAAAAGTATTAACAAGAACAAAATTAAAATATCTTCGCTAAGTACTCTCAAAACAAAACAAGTGATTATCATACACAGTTTCAAGGGAAATTAATCACCATTTTCAAGCGAGCAAATAAACTAAAAGTACTTGAAAATAAATCTTTCGTAAGCGCACAAAAACAATTTCCGAATGAGAAGCATACATTGCGTGTGTTGTTCGGGGGTAGCGGTAAATAGTGAAATCCTGCGAGAGTACAGTCGGCAATGTAACAAACACTTAGCGATAATATATTGCTTGTGCTAATGCATAGTGTAGTGGCGGCCAAGAAAATATGGCTCACTTTGTTTGGAATAGAATTTACTTATCTCAGAGGTTTTAAATTTGTTTAAAGAGTAAGAGCTTTTTGTTTAGAATGGTATCTTCATTTATACCAAAAAGAAACTTTGTCTGTAATAATAAAATTATATTTGGGTCGATTACAAAAAGAAGTTAATAAAAAGCTACACGTTCGCCTAGTGTCAGAAAATATAATTTGCCTTAGATTTTAAAAATAATACATTTTATGGAAAACTTCCAAGTGAATCAAAAATGTTTTCAAAATACCATTTACTTAAAAACACATTGTATTCAAATCTCCGTATAAAAGAACCATCTATTTTCCAATACCTTATCGAATGCGTATATTGGTATTTGATTTCGACTTGTGTTCGTAATGCATACGAGTTACAGAGATACGGCTTCAAACTTACCGGAGCGTACTTCCTTTGATAAAAAAACACAAAGCATTCAATGAATTCTTAAAGATAATCATAAAAATCCCCTAAATAAAAATACCAAAACAAATATTTTCCTTGTCTCAAATTTGGTAAAAATATAAGTTACAATCCGAATACCACCGCAGTATTAATATAAGCATAAAATCCTAATTGACAAAACCAAGTAAAGACGACAACGAACAAATCCGATTTCATTACACTTCCCACCAGCAAAACAGGGACATTTAACAAAACAAAAACTAAAATTTATCTCTCACTAAAAACGTAGGAGAGACTCACAAATCATATTATTATTTCTGTTTCTAAAAAAATAACGCACTAACAATTTGTCGCTGTCGCTGCCATAATAACTCAACATTGCAACTAAATTGCAATATCTTCAAGTTATAAATCATCAAGATATCGCGCGAGAATAGAAACAATAAACGTGTCCTCGCATCGCGCTGTCACGGGTACCGAAATGAGCAGTTTTTGGAATTTCGAGACCGGGTACCGAAACCGGTGTTTTAGTTTAAGACGTAGCTGGTGACATTTTAACGTGTCATAATTATGACAGGTGAGTAGTCTCAAATGAAATTAAGTTCTACTTATTGGGTTATTTACGATTATAAAATAATGGGATATAGTAGAATAATTGTTAGATGAGTTTGCTTGCCATTGTGATTTTAAACTTTTTTTAGACCTGTTTAACAATTGCTATGAAAAAGTTTTAAAATTACTATACCTTTTTTTCTAATCATGCGATCGAGACGTGTCAACTAAATAAGTAGATGCAATAAGCATTCAAAACTGCATTCACAAAATACTTGTTTTCCATAACACCATTATTCTGTTTCCAATATGTTGGAAACCAAGATATCAAATGATAATTTAATTTAAAAAAACCGTAACCGCGACCGCAACTCTAGACTAGAGTACTTTGCGTTTACGTTGGCCTCAAGTGTAACCCAAAACAGTTTACGTGTTTTTACCCAAAATGGTTTGAATGTCCATCTTGGGTGAGATTGGGGTCCGGACCGTCCGAATAATGCATCTTTGGGGAGCTCTGTACTTTTATTTTTTACGTCAAACTTTTGTAGCCAGAGTTTGGGTATTTTGGACAATTTTTTATGCAGGAGTTGATTAATTTATTGTTTTTTTTCAACTTTGTTTTACATTTAAAAGGACGTTGCATGTGCCGTATTTAATTAGATAAATCATTATTTTTTAGTTGAAACTTTACGTTTAATTTAAAAACAAATCGAATTCAAAGAGATAGTGGGATCATTTACACATTATTTTCCATACGAAACAATGTTTTTTGAATAAGCAACTAGATTGAACTTTCTTACTTGTAAATGTTTGATGTATGTTTAATGGTTTAACCTTCCAACGACCAAGCGACAGCTGGCTGTCGTGCTGCTATTGTCTTTTTATTCGTGTCTCGAATCACGTGTGTTAAAAGGTTTAATTAATTTAAATAAAGAATTTGGCTTAAAATCCTTTAATACAGATTCTTGTGTTTTTTTTTAAATATTGTATAATATGTTTCTATAAAATAACTTTAAACACAAAGGTTTTAAAAAATAGCACATTTTTTATATATTTGCAACTATTAGGTTAAATTTTAATAGGGAAGATATCTGACAGGTTCAGTCGACTAACAAAACAGATAATATAATAAATCTCTAAGTGATACAGAGACACAACTTGTTTATTCTTTATTCTTTATTGCACAAGAAAATACAATACACAAAAAAAATAGCAAAAATTCATTTATATTTGTTTCATATTACAACAAAATAAAACATAAACAAAACAAAAATGATCACACAATTTTAAACATCTATAAATTATTACACTCCGTTGCAAAATAACACCCCAGCTATTGTCAACGTAACTTAAAGTATTAAACTCATCCGCTATATAAACTGGGCTTAATTTAATCCCGTGGAGGTTTATTTATGAGGGCGAAACTACCCGCAAATAGTTTTAATAATTTGCTATCAACGTTCGTGCAATTAAAATTGCTTTGTCATTTAAGATTTTCTGGTTTCATGTATTTTGCGTGGTATTTTTGGTCTTGCTCAACCTGCTAGGATCTATTAGCTGTTCTAACAAAAGTTCAATGCCCTCATAATGAAAGAAACAGCTGATATTTTTTTCGAGATTTCAGAGTTGCTTCCATAATAAAAGTTGCTTATTTTCATGAATTGAATCATGTCCTAGCGGGTTGTGCAGGACCAAAAATACACCTAGTATAAATAAAATGGTAGACTTACTAACGGACAGACTGACTGACTGACTATGGGTCTACTCACACCGAAAGAGCGGCGAAGGGCAGCGAAGCGGAACGCAGTTTCAATGTCATATGAATTTGAACTTTATTTTAATTACTTTAATATTTAAATACTACTCGAACGAGGATTGTAAAAGGAATTCCCGCGGCGTGACCAGAGGGCTGGCCTTTTCTTGAGACAAAGAATTAGCATTGCC
Source organism: Athetis lepigone (assembly GCA_033675125.1). Lineage (NCBI taxonomy): Eukaryota > Metazoa > Arthropoda > Insecta > Lepidoptera > Noctuidae > Athetis > Athetis lepigone. The sequence continues at coordinate 18,545,718 of CM066239.1, read as the reverse complement.
ATACAACGTGGCAATGCTGCCAGCCTTTTGGGCACCTGTCCTGTCGACAGCGATACGGACGAGTTTTTTGATGTCATGTGAGCCCTTCTTTTTATAACTTGTATATGTCACCGGAAAATAACAAAATCCGTAAGTTTATCAATCTACTAGGAAGTTTATAAACTTCCGTAGGATTCTAAACGGGAGATAAATTGTAATATTTTACGTCCATATTTTCGTAAATTGATAAACTTACTGATCTCGGTCGTAAAATAATAAGTAAGCAGTAACCAAACGCTACGCGCGATCTGATTGGTTGACTGTCACGTGTTATTTCTCCTTCCTCGCGGCCGCCATTGTTCGCCACGGAACATAAATAAACCAGTTTGCTTGTGCGTTTTTATTAGTTTTAAATGTTGAACTGTGTTGCAACTCAAAGAAAACTCAACTCACTACATCCGTGCCAGAGAGGAACCAGGCATTGTTGCTTTGAATTTATAGTTTGTCAAGTCTGATTATACCAAAGTCTTTGGGCACAAGCATTGCCACTATGAACATTGACCAATCAGAGAGCAGTGTGTTATTTTACGTATTTCAAAGATGCGTATATTTAAAAGAGTTTCTGTGATTGGTCGAACCATTTAAAATCTTACGAATAGATATCCGTTAGTTTATTTAATTTACCGTATGACGTCGGAAATTGATAAATTTACAAAAATATGGACTTAAAATATTACAATTTATCTCCCGTTTAGAATCTTACGAAAGTTTATAAACTTCCTAGTAGATTGATAAACTTACGGATCATGTTATTTTCCGGTGACATATATATTTATTTTAGTATAATTTTTAAGTTTTGTACATATATTATGTTTAATTTATATAATTTAGTTTTGTTTCTATTATTAGTAATTGATGATTAATTGTTATATTTGTCTAAGTAAATAGTGGTTTCAGTTCAGGTACGTTTTAAGTAACGACTATTTATCTCGCCATGGTGTCAATATGTCAAAAATGCTTTTAAGAGCGAAAATCATGCAACCTTACATCTTTAATAAATTGTTCTTCTAAACAAATGTTAAAAATCTAATTATAACATTAAAAAGTGCTTCCTAATTTTTTCTCATTCGAAAAATATCTGTCAGGCTTATCCTAATGTTGACCTCGACAAACACGGTCAATAACAACTTTTACCAAACAACACACAAAATATAAACAATACACACAATATTTGGACACGATAGTCTATTTGGCAAACAATAACCCATTAACCAATTTTATGTTTTACAAAGTAACCCCTGACGGTTACCGTAATAAAATATCGGTAACAAGTTAATACGTATGGTAACTTTGTAGATAACACTATATATGTTATGTCGAAACAATAGGTTTTTGTCCATAGAGGTTTTAGTACCGAAAGCTCGAGATTAATTGGTTCGGAAAATGATAGTGCATTGTTCGGAGTTCACTGGTACAAGGTTCCAGAAATTGGGGATTTATTCAGAAACGTTTCTAACAATAGCTGAAAACGTAGCAGGAAAACGTATTTTTTTAGAACGCAGTCTATATATTCCATTGAAATTTATAACCTTTAACACCCAAAATGTTATGATGGCTCAGGGGCTAAGACATCTGTCATGCATGTAGCGGGTGCAGGATTGTAATCGGACAAGTACTCGTATTTCAGATGGTGTATTTGTCCCATATTTGCGGCCAAATATTTGCGTATTCGATGCAACGCAATCTGAACCTGATTCCAGCAAGAATATTTTGTACTAGCTGTTCCTCGCGGTTTCACCTGCGTTACGTTAGGTTTAAGTTACTACCTCGCTCCTGTGGGATAAAGCCTATGTTACTCAGGGATAATGTAGCTTTCGAATGGTGAAAGAATTTTTGAAATAGGTCCAGTAGTTTTAGAGCCTATTTATTACAATCAAACAAACAAAGTTTTCCTCTTTATAATATTAGTATAGATTACGCAAGTAACGCGAACATAACAGTAAGCCGTCGGTTCTAGTTGTCATTCGTAGACCTTTGACTGTCGTTAGGGGTACAGTCCAAAAGAGTCCAATCAGTCTAACCAAGAAATATCGTGTTACCTAAGTTGTGGAGGTCAAAATTCAAAATTCAAGGCATTTATTTCACTTAGACCATTTATAGGCACTTATGAATTTGTCAAAGAGTCGGTCGGTCAGGCAGAAAAGTGACGCTAATTGCCTGTTCCAAAACGTAGATCTCTATGGAGAAGAACAGGCAAGAAACTCCGGTCTGATAGGCAGTCGCTGCACATGAGACACTTGTATCCAGCTGAAATCGGTTAGACTGGAAGCCGATCCTGACATTAGTTAGAAAAATAGTTATTAAAACTAATATAAAAACTTCAAACACACGTGATACGAGACACGATAGGAAGACAATAGGAACGCGACAGCCGGCTGTTGCTTTGTCGTCGACAGGTTCAATAAGATAAATAAAAAATAAATAAATAAATATATTAGGACAACTCACACACGGTCCTCTGATCCCAAGTTAAGCAGAGCTTGTGTTATGGTAACCAAACAACTGATATACATACTTATATATTTTAGAAATACATACATTATTATAGATAAATTACACCCAGACACAGAACAAACAATCATGCTCATCACACAAAGTTTGTCCTGGGCAGGAATCGAACCCACGACCTCCAGCTTAGCAGTCGGGGTCACTAACCACTAGACCAACAAGCTCGTCCAGATAATACGTTACTATCATTTCAATTATCTAAACAAAATTGCAAAACACGATTCAATTTTAATCCAGCAACACATACAGACAGCGTACGTATAAACAGATCTAAATACATCCCCTCTGAGATCAGCATAAAAATAAAATAAACGAAACGACAGCATCCTAGAACGTCGATACCAATCAGGGATTGCGATTCAGCTAGTACGGTGCAGTTTCATTGGTAGCGTACCGATTCGATAGTTTGAATCGAATATTGTTACCGATTAAATAGGGATGCGCTTTCCGAGTGCGGTTGCGATTATCGATGAATTTTGTTTCGTGAGTCGGATGGAAATGTGTTGTACAACGTTGAGGGAATTTAGCTTGATAAGAAATGAGTCGAAAGCTGAAAGGAGGTTTTGGATTTTGAAGCCGAAATCGTGTTTTACCTTATTTGATTTAATTTTATATTCTGACTCTAGCTTTTGCCCGCGACTTCGTTCCCGTTCCCGGGAGATTTTCGTGATAAAAACTATCCTACGTCATTTCTCGGGTCCCAGACTATATTTGTACCAAATTTCATTCAAATTGGTTCAGTGGTTTAGTTTAGGTGAAGAAGAGACAGACAGACAGACAGAGTTACTTTCGCATTTATAACATTAGTTTAAAATAGTATACATAGTATATCGTATAAGTAAATAATATTAGTATCAGTAAAAGTATGGAAGTCTGGTTGTAGTTACCATAAATGTTTATTTTCTACTGTTGATTTTAAAGTGAAGGAGTAACGGCGGTAATTATTTTTTAAGACACTTTTTATTGCGATAATTTTTTGTGCTTTTAAAACCGGGCACCTTTGTAATATTTTCTTAACTTATCTAAGACATATATATGTAAAAAAACATCGTTAGAAAATCTAGCGTAATAATAAACTATCTTTCGCCCATGTAATATTCCATCCCCTATTTAGACAAAAGTTTAGTGCTTACCTACTCTTTACAAAAAAACACCTAGCAAGTTTCATGCTTCTAGGACGAACGGTTTGGGCTGTGCGTTGAAATATCAAGTCAGTGAATCTGTTAGTCAGTTTAACATTTTATGTACATATCCGTACTTAATATTATAAATGCGAAAGTAACTCTGTCTGTCTGTCTTTCTGTCTGTCTGTCTGTCTGTCTGTCTGTCTCTTCTTCACGCCTAAACCACTGAACCGATTTGAGTGAAATTTGGTACAGATATAGTCTAGGCTCCGAGATAGGACATAGGATAGTTTTCATCCCGGAAATCCCCCGGGAACGGGAACTATTAATCCACGCGGACGAAGTCGCGGGTAAAAACTAGTATACATATAAGTCAGACTTCATCAATTCGCTTGAAGCAATCGCGGTGATCAATGCTTATGCCTTCTCTGCTCGAGAAGTGATTTTTGTCTCATATTAGAATAATCATACATGGCTTATTATTAAATTATATATATATGTACTCGCTGTCCACGTAGTTCCCGTTTCCGTAGGTTTTTTGAATAAAAACTATCCTATGTCTTTTCTTAGGCCTGAACAAAACTTCATTTAAATCGCTTCAGTAGTTTTGTTGTGAAAGCGAGACAGAAACAGAGTTACTTTCGCATTTATAATATTAATATGAATCAAAATTAAACTCAGCACTCTCGCAACTCAAGACCCATTAACTAACAACAGAATTAATTAATTTTCCTGAAACATTTCTACACAAGAATAACAAAGAATGTTCCCCTTAACAACTTTCCATTGTTAAACCAATACACTTATATACCAAAGTAATACATAGCAGTGTAATAAAGTACAAACTGATTGACGTAAAATCTCGTGCCTCCGAGTTACTTGGCCAACAAAACTTTTTAATTTAAATCCTTAACCGGTCGCTTATTGATTTTTTGTTTGAGTGTATAAAATGGCGAATATTTGACTTGGCAGGCGTTTTATCCGCTGCGGACGAAACAGGAATATAATTAGTGTTAATATTTTGAGGAGCGTTTCAGATACTTTTTTGAGTTTATTTTGTACGGTCGGTGTGTAAAGGATTTTCATACTGACTGTGTTAAATAATATAAATAACTTTATTCAAATTATTCTATTTTAATTATTTAAATAACTTTATTTAAATTATTTTATACGCCTTCTCGGTATGAGAAGAGGCCTTTGCCCTGCAGTGAGACAGTTATATGCTGGCATTATTAAGTTTTATTATATAATTTAAATAAAAACATTTTTTATTCCGATCATTTAAGTTAATTTTGTCCAGCCGAATTAGGCAGGTTTTTCATTCTGACCATTTCGTATGATCGAAATAAAAAACATTAACATTCTGACAGCACAAAATTAATTTAAAAAAACTATCGTGTCACAACCTTCAAAAACATTAACATTAATTAAGTACCTGTTTTGACCAGTGCGGACGAAATTCAGCGGTCGAACCGCCTACTTAGCCGGATATTTAAGGCAATTTTGTTTCGTAACAATTGGATTTGCATCAATCTTCGTTTAGAAATGAAATGTAAAGTTTGACAACATTTAAGGGGTTTTGTAGATAATGTATGAAGATAGGTATGACAGTTGTGGCTGCATTTAAATTTCCTATTGCTTTTTGTTGGAGAAATAAAGCTAAACAACTTTGAGATGTATTAACTTGGCGTAAATGGGTTTGGAAGAGTAATTTCTTAAATTGTAAGTCAATTTAAACGTTTTGAGTTGATTACAGTGACAAAATAACTAGCTGCCCCCGCTGTTTCACCCGTGTTACGGTTCTAGCGTGATAGTATGTAACCTAAGTTATTTTAATATACATACTATATTTTTTGTATTTTTTTTTTATTCTGTTCAGTAATTTTTGCGTGATAGAGTTCTAAAAGTTTGTATTTGTGTATGTATACACACATACAAACTTAATATGACATTTACATTAATATTAGTAGGCCTAGGAAGGAGGATAGTAGAATGTATCAGTTGTCTGATTACTATAATACAGGCTCTGCTTAGTTTGGGATCAAATACACGGCCATCTGATCCAAAACTGTGTGTGTAAGCTGTCTCAAGATATTTATTACAAAAAGTGTTATTTAACCTTTTGACTACCAAGCGACAGCCGGCTGTCGCGCTGCTATTGTCTTTCTATTGTGTCTCGAACCACGTGTATTCGAAGATTTATAATTCAGTCCCGTGCTGTTCAACCTTAGACCTGCAATATAATTATATCGTGTCATAAAATGTAATGTCTCTCTCTTTTAATCTGTTTCAAGCTCCATTAGACAGAGAGGAATGATAATAAAAATAACACAATAATGTATCGCTCAGTGAATACGTATTTTAAAGCAATGCAGTGGGTAGGCGGTCGCCATTGAATGTGTATTTAAAATTAAATTCATTAACTAGCGGTTGTTGCGGTCACGCGGGTCGTCCGCACAAATACTGGCCGCCATTTTTGTATATGACGTCATTAAAATTGAGCCTTTATTGAATTCAGGTGTGGTACAGTCGTTGGTAGAGTACCATTAAATATTTAGAGCGGGAGGCTTGAAAATTGTTTTTTTTGATGAGTGAGAAATCATCAAATGACTTATCCCGTCCTGGGCTGGGAGGGCGTGTCAGACTTTAACTGACTAAAACTCACTCATGTTCCTTCGGTTGCCCTTTATGTTCCGGGGCCACGGTAGCTATCATAACTATTCCGCAACCCCGGCAGGCTTGAAAGCAGGTTGAAGTTATGATCATTGAAAAGTGTCTGGTTTATGGGTAATCCTGAAAAACATTCGCCTTAAGCAAGCGCAGTGACCGTTACGGCACTATTGTCGATACGGCAATAGTGATCGATACAGAGGCTGAGCGATCGCCTGCTCTATTGCATGCCATAGATTAGATTTTCGCACAAAATAAATATTTAAATGCCCTTCAGATATTTTATTCGAGTCGGCTGGTTTGAGAGGCAATGATTTTTAAAAACATCCGCGACTATTCTTTTTCACGAGCCTGTTGGTCTAGTGGTGAGTGACCCTGACTGCTAAGCCGGAGGTCGTGGGTTCGATTCCCACCCAAGATTAACTCTGTGTGGTGAACATGATTGTTTGTTCTGTGTCTGGGTGTAATTTATCTTTAAAATGTATGTCTTTATAAATTATATAAGTATGTTTATCAGTTATGGGTTACAATAGTACAAGCTCTGCTTAGTTTCGGATCAGATGACCGTGTGTCAGTGTTCCAAGGATATTTATTATATTTTTTGAAAATGCCTCGCGATGAGCTAATGATATGCTAGTTAGTGTTGTGACTGAAACTTATTTACTTAAGTGTGTATCATCATAAAAAAAACGTTAAATTATTACTAAACATCTAAAAGAAAGATATTTTAAACAAGAAACAATCTCAAAGCCCGCAAGTATAACACAAAGATGATCAAGTAGTACACTCGAGAGCATCAAGTTTTAATAAGAACACACTGCAGTTCCGGCTCACATTTCATGAGTTCTTCCTCGCATGCAAACTTCATGAGTATACTGAAACTTCCTTGTTAGTTCTTTACAGGGAGTTTTTATACTTTTTTGCTGGGTTGAGATTGAAATTCGGGTGATATTTTTTATTTAAATTAACTAGTTGAATCTACGTTAAAATTATCTGTGCTTTATAAAACGATGCGAGGTCAAAAAGACTTTTAACTCATTAAAAAAAATATATTACAGCGCAGGTTTAATTTTTTTTTTGTATTGGCATCATTAAGATTTGTATTAATCATGTAACAATAAATTACAACATCAATAACTCCAACCACAAACCCATTAACTACAATCTTTTTAACACGTTGTAACGTTGTGATTTTTTTGTTTAGTGGTCAACACTTGTTGCTCTTACTAAGCATATGTAAACGCGCCATAATGGGTCTATGTAATTGATCCTAATTGTCTTTGACATTTGTCTATGACACTAGTGCGACAGGCTCTTGTCAGATTCCCATGTTTGGGGGAGTATTGTTTTAAATATGGGTGCATTTATATTATTTCTGTTTATCAACAACGTTAAATGTTTTGAGGAGGTCGCTGCCTTCATCTTGAAAATAAATTGTCGTATTTTCTAATTTAACAATTTGCATAAAGCGAGTATATTTTCATAGGATTTCAGCAAATTGGAATCTTATAGACGAGAAAATCTCCCACATTGGAAAGGGGTAATTTAGTTTCGGGTGATAGGAACCCAAGGATTCTTTAGATCTTGGATCGAGCGGCGTCGGTCGATTCAAGGATGCATTTCGATGTGGATTTAACTGGCCGGCAAGGCGTCAGGCAGTCAGCCTGGACGAATTTAAATAATTGAAAGGCTTGTAGTGCTGCGTGCGGATTTTGTGGACAATCACGGGTAAGCTGTTTGACCATCAATCGTCTTATACGGGAAGATCGACATGCGCTGGCGCATCTTCCCTTGGACTTGCATTTCTCATGCGTCTCGTTTTTTCAGCTGTGTGGACCAGCCTGCAAGCAGCACTGAGCCGTAATTTTATTGTGGATTGTGGCTGGGTGTCTCAGGTGTAAATCGTTTCCTGTGAAACACCGGTAAGGTTCTAGCCTATTGTCGTGATGGCCACGTGGAGCCACGCTCAGGATGTATTGTAGTTTGATCTAAAACTAATGCAAACAATGTTCTATTTCAGCCTGGGCGGGATTTTATTTTACGAAGAATTTATTCAAGGAAAGAATTTATTTTTAGGAAGAATTTATTTTGTCTTCGTTTTCCCTGTTTTCTGGTTTGAGCCTTCAACCCCGGTAGGATTGAAGAGGCTGTGCCACGTGGACTCGCTGACGAAGGGTCGGAAGGCGAGTTACCATAAGGAATGTGTCGCAAGTACCTTTTATAAACATTTAACCTCTTTGAACAAATGATAAATTCATTTACTTTTAATTACCAGTGGTGACATTATCCTACACTTTTAGATTCGTGTATTTAGTAGTCTGAGTAGATGGAATCCATAGCCTGAGGATCCACAGACTGAGCTAGAGTTTAAGTAGGCAATCTACTAGGCTACAGTTGCTTGTGAATCTTGGACGTTCCAACACGTCCACTTTGGAATCGCCAAGATTGACCCAACATTGTTTTAGTACAATATTGTATGAGTATTTAATTAGGAAGTTTCCAGAAATTACCTTCTTGTTATTTGCAACTTGTTTTAAATAAATGTGTAGTTCAACAAGTTTGAAATTTTATTATTATTTTTTACACCCAATTAGCCGAACCTCTTTCTCATTCTTTGTCAGGGTGGGAAGCCCGGGCCAACCCCAATTTTCCCCTCTGACAACGTCTATAAAACCTATCATGACATGACAAGTACCCTTTCACCATTAAATCGACATGAAAGTTCACAAAACAAGTAACAGGGTCACATTCAAGATATAAGGCCTTATGTACACGCCACAGTTTGCAGAGGACACTGCAAACATTGCTCGTTCACGGAGCAATAAGAAGAATGGTTTTTAATAGCCCAGAAAGTATTAAAGGATCGGGTATCGTTTAACTGGGTCTGTTGCCTTTTTAAGTTGCATACTGGACTTATAAAAAAGTCCTGCGTCTTTAGACAAGCGGTATTGTAGAATAGTTTTTGATTCGAGATCAAATTACATAGCATACGCTTTTGTCAATCCATACTAATATTATAAATGGGAAAGTGTATCTGTCTGTCTGTCTGTCTGTTTGTCTTTCTTGGCAGAAGCTAGTCCTATATATTTAGTAATATTTTTTATTCTACCATATATTTTACAATGCCTCGTGTCTAGAGGTGCTGAAAGCATTAATGGCACTGATTAGTTGATGATGCTATAATGAAAGTAACTTTTTTCATTACCATAATCTCTCTACCCTTTTCCTAACTATATCGGGGTCCGCTTCTAGCCTAATCGTATTCAGCTGGATACCAGTGTTGTATAATGGAGAAACTGCCAATCTGACCTCCTCAACACAGTTACTGGATGACCCCTTATTTAGACTGTTTCTGACAACCCGTGTTAAACTGTTTCTGTCAACCCTTAAATATCTGAATAATAACCAAGACTAATAGCTTTACGTGCTTTCCGAGTCACGGAACAACATTTTTTTTTATTACTAATAACATCAACCTCATCAAATCTAATTTTTTTTTTGGTGAGTTGGAAATCATCCAATGACTGCTCCCATCCTGGGTGCGGCGGGAGGGCGTGTCAGACTCTTAATGACTAAAACCCACTCATGTTCCTTCGATTGCCCTTTATGTTCCAGGGTCACGGTAACTATTATAAACATTCCGCAACCCCGGCAGGCGTTGGCCCTGTTGGGCCCCTTCCTATCTAATTAATCATCGACTTTTATAGTATATATCTTGCACTAAAATTGCCTTTCATTTCAGCCGCGCTAATGGTAGTTGCCACAGATGTTTACAAAGTAGATTTCTTTAGCGAAAACAATTTTAGAATTGTGTTTGGTTTTGGACATAACTAACAAAAAATATATAATAAAAGAATAAACCCTTACTTCTAGTCTCTCCTAAGCTAGGCTATACATGGCTGTATTATCCCTCGTCACTGGTAAGTAGGCTTAGCTCTCAGTCTAGATAAAATAATTGGTACAAAAGTTGTTCTAAGATCAAAACAGAGCAAGTGGTGTCGCGCCCCGACCATTGTAGGGGTTCGGTGTTTTGTTTTCTTTTCTCAACCTTTCAACGACCAACCGACAGCCGGCTGTCGGGCTGCTATTGTCTTTCAGGTTCTGATCAGGTTTAAATTACATAAACTACTTCTATTTTACCTGCCGGCCCAAAACAACAATTTTAAATATAGGCACTGCTGTATTTTTTCAAATCACAAATTTAACAATTTTTCTTATTGGAAGGGGAATATGAATTGACTTTAACAAAAATTTACATTCACACTTCGCTCGATGTTTCACAAACAGGCCTTAAATAAACAGAAATGTATTAACAACAATTTTTTATCACGACACTCCTCTTATATACTTAAAAAAAAACTTTAAAAACAAAACTCCAGTTATGCTCTAAATATATTCTTTTATGATTCCGTTTTACTACTTTTTAATATGTGTGGTAGTTTCTCAGAGATATTTCGAGTACTAAGCTAAGCCGCTGGTAAAAAGGCAGGCAGATAGATAAACCTTAAATATATAAAGGTTTCTTGTTGACTAGAGAACCCTAAAATACACGAAATCCCTTTATCTGTAAGATCCTAAACGAAAGTGTAACAACACCAATTATCGTCCAATCTAACGTCGGACGGGGGATAAATATCGGCAAACTCTAAATTATTGTCCGTCCGTCTATCGGTATAGGCGCGTGGATGATTTGTGCGCTTTGCCGACAATTTTTCATCCACCCTACCGGTACTAAATCACGCTGACAACTCGGCTGAACTATCGAACCGTTCTTGGGAATTCCAACCGTATTCCTTAAGATGTAGAGTTCATTTTCAAGTGCAGCAGTTTTAGGGTAAAGTATCCGAAGGTCGGCTCCTTATATTTTGATATTTGTTTACTAACATAAAATAAAATCCGTGTGAGTTATTACAGGTTGTGTTTGTCCCTTTTGTCTTGTTAAAAATGAGGTGTGAATATATCTTGGGCTTATTAATACTAAGGTGTTTTTTCTGTTGTGTTTTGTTTGGGAGATTTTCTGTGTTAAATATTTTATGTAATGTAAATGTTTACCCGTCGCATCCCTAGATGGCGTTGCGCTAATAAAAGACGCGCTATGGTTTCGTTACATTCATTTGGTTAGGTTTGCGATTATTTATTGTGTCTGTGTGAGCAGCGCAACTATCGCGGAATTGAAGTGAACTAAAGTGTGATACGTGTATTAGAATAAACGGGAGTGAAGTTCATTCGTGGTATTATTTCGGTAGTTATGTCCCTCCGACGACCCTCGGTTTTAATCATTCTGGGTGCGTGGCGTTGTAATAAATTGTATGCTACTACTCATAATGCTACTTAGTTTTCTATAAATATTTATTACAATAAAAAACAAAATATAAACACTAAACAGTACAATTTATTTCTGTCCTTTTGTTTGTGAAACTCTAAGTTGTAAGTTGAATATTCTATATTTTTTATTGTATGTTAAATATATTTTAAAACTTACTCTATTATAAACTAATACAGTTGTTTGTATAATATGTGCGTTTACAATCATATAAACGTACACATAAAAACATAACATTCAAAGGTTTTCTCCTAAAATATCTTACAGTCAACACAATAGAAGCAAAATAACCCAGAAATAGAGGTCAACAATTGACCTTACGACCCCAAAAGAAATAGAAAAACGATAAGAAACTACGCTATTCTTCCCCAACCAAGTTATCAGATATAAAAGACCCGTCTATATTAATAATTAATTGCTAAAAGGATGGTCTGTCCGTCAATCACAGCCACCCTTCATCCTCCTTTAGCGATAAATAATAGTGTTTATTAGGACGAATGATAATAGCATTCTTCAGACAATAGGACGGTCAGCAAAACAGTTTATTACATATCATACTAATATGTGATTATTTATTTTATTACCTACGTTTATGTATTTTTATTGATTTGTAATTTTGACTTATTAAACATATTTTCCCTTAAATTTGCACCTGCCATCATATCTCTGCACTACCGATGGTTGACTGGTAGAGAATGCCTAAGGCATTAAGTCCGCCTCTGTACATTAATTTTGTGCATAAAGTATTAATAAATAAATACTAATTTTATTGGGCCCTGAGTTTTTTTCGCCGGTTCCATTGTTCTATTAAACTATAATGACGTGTAAAAGTGTTATGTTTACTCTGGTACTCTGAATTCGAACTCTTTCTGTCCTTATGTCTGTATGTATCGCTTTCACGCCTAAACTATTGCATCAATTTCAATGAAATTTGATACAAAGATAGTTCATAGTGAATACGTAAAGTATGACCTTTTGATCTCAATATAGAGCTTGTACTATCGTAACCAGACATATAAAATACTCATAATAATATTATAGTTCATAAATACTTACATATTATTAATAAATTACTGCTGTGTAAACAGTAATGATTGTTTGTTCTATGTCCAGGTGACACAGAACAAACAATGACGGGCCTGTTGGTCTAGTGATTAGTGACCCTGACTGCTAAGCCTGAGGTCGTGGGTTCGATTCCCACCCAGGACAAACTTTGTGTGATGAGCATGATTGTTTGTTCTGTGTCTGGGTGTAATTTATCTATAATATGTATGTATTTAGAAAGTATATAAGTATGTATATCAGTTGTGTGGTTTCCATAACACAAGCTCTGCTTAGCTTGGGATCAGATGACTGTGTGTGAAAAAAAAAAAAAACATACTCATCGCAGAGTCACTATTCACTAAACCAATTGCAGCCCATAATTCCTTAAAGGATGTATGACAGTCTGTCCGTCAATCACATCCATATCTATATATATAAAAGAAAGTCGTGTTAGTTACACATTTTATAACTCAAGAAGGACAGAACCGATTTGGCTGAAAATTGGTGAGGAGGTAGCTTAGCCAGGGAACGGACATAGAATACTTTTTATCTACTTTTTTTAGTAACCATAAATCTAATGCAACGCGGGTGAAACCGCGGGGGACAGCTAGTATAAGGATAAATATTAGTGCCTATCAAAACAAATGGTAATAATACTCTTCGTACAATGGTTAGCAAAAAAGGAAATGTGCTATTAAGTGATTAATAAATCTTTTAGTCTGCAGTGTTGGATGCAGTGCAGTAATGGCGGCAATTTGCTTTAATTTTGGATGTCATCCATTTTTTTTGTGTGTTATAAATAAGGCTTGTAATTACACAATGAGTGCGTGAGTTTGTAAAAATATGTGTTGGTAATATGGTGCTTAATATTTTAGCAAGAATTAGGTCATGATATCGCAGGCATGTCCTACCGTTTAAACGGAGTTCAATATTATTTAAATTCAACAATTATGCATTTTATAAAACAAACCATTTTTCCGAGACAGTAAAATAGTGATCTAGTAAGCAACAAGAGCTTAGAACTTTCATATTTCATATTCTTTATTGCACACAAAAAAACATAACATAATAAACTTATAGCAAACAAAAGACTTATGTACAATGGCGAGCTTAAACCAAAATTGAATTTTCTACCAGCAAACCAAAAATTTTGTAGTGAGATTTGCAACGGAGGATATGCTTACGTGCAAAAAAAATACCTATTACTCTTATTAAATAAATAATTGTAAAATATTGAATAATAATTACATATAAAATAAAAATACGTATATAATAAACACAGTACATATAATACATAAATAAATACATATATATTAATCAACAGACAGGAAATGTTCCCTAATTCCTTTCTTGAACACTTCTAAGGAAGAGCTATCTCGCAATGAATGCGGAAGAGCATTCCAAAGACGCACAGCACAAACAGTAAATGAACATATAGAACTTGCAAAACAGACCACTATTCTGTATAAAATATAACATCACTAGCTTTTGCCCGCGGCTTCGCTCGCGTTGGAAAGAGACAAAAAGTAGCCTATGTTACTCTCCATTCCTTCAACTATCTCCACTCAAAAAATCACGTCAATTCATCGCTCCGTTTGGCCGTGAAAGAAAGACAAACAGACAGACAGACAGACACACTTTCCCATTTATAATATTAGTATGGATTTTAAAAAGCTATCTTTTTGGTGTCATCACGCAAATCTCAGAAACTATTCGTCCAACTTCTAAAATTGGTACTTGACGCTTGATACATGGTACATAATACAGTTGTTCGTCATAATTATTTGGTGTGCTCCTTTTATTTTCTACCTTAAAATAGGCATGCAATACAGTTGAGTAGGTAGTTAAGATACAATTAAAATTACTGTAATGTAGGAATTAGTTTGGTTGAACCGGCTAATCTTAGGAATAACTGGTCCAAATTAATCCTTCAAACACACGTGATTTGAGACACAATAGAAAGACAACAGCAGCCCGACAGCCGGCTGTCGATTGATCGTTGAAAGGTTAAAATACACTTTGTGTCGGACAGCCCATTTATCAAGAATCCGTACTAATATTATAAATGCGAAAGTAACTCTGTCTGTCTGTCTGTCTGTCCCTCTTCACGCCTAAACCACTGAACCGATTTAAATGAAATTCGGTACAGATATAGTCTGGGACCCGAGAAAGGACATGGGGTACTTTTTATCACGGAAATCCCCCAGGAACGCGAACTATCATTCCACGCGGACGAAGTCGCGGGCAAAAGCTAGTTATCTATATTTACACCATCACGCTACGACCTGGGAGGGAGGACTAGTAACCCCAATGCCGGTGAAACCGCGAAGGACAGCTAGTAAATAAATAATGCAGGTGATACCGCGGAAATAGCTAGTTAATAATATAGTGGGAATGTTTTTGCTAACGCTACCTATTCATCACGGCACGGTTGACGCGCTGGGTCAATTGGAATTCCATCACTCATACCGCTATTGTTCAGAAAACTATTATGTACGTGGTTTCATTGTTGTTTACAATTTAAGGGGGAACTTTTAAATTTTGGTACATATAATTTTGTATTATAATAATCAGGCTATTTTTGTCCCTCTTTTGTTAAAGAGAAACAACGAATTTTGATCCATTTCAGGTTTTTTTACGATGAATTCCTTAAGCGGTTTTAGTGTGCGATGTAAGGTGTCCTACGTCACTTTCTTGTGTTTTTTCTTGCCTTTGAATAATGATTAAAAGACGCTATTTATTGTTCCGACGCAAAAAACACATTGCCGGCTAGCGCTGAAAACCAGCGTCGTGGACTCATGCCTGTGTATGGGTCACGGCATTATGCTAAGCGCTAACTGACGTTTCGCGTGGTAGTGACGCTACATACTGTTTTTTAGTTTTAAGGTTTATAGTATATAAGTTTTTTATTTGTAGCTCACTATGCAAGAATAAATTGTTTTTCTTTCTTTCTTTCCTAGATGAATGTGTGATTGGCAGGTTTTAAATTCATCATGTATATACTTACTTAAAACATAATTTTGTCAGTTGAAGATAATAAAGAAAATGACGATCCAACATTGACGCCACGGTCGATACGCGAGTTGCGGGTTCGATTGATGCATAATGACAAACCTTTAGGTTATGCAAATGCATAACCTACAGCTTTTTTAAATATACTAGCTGTTTCTCGCGGTTTCACCCGCGTTACGTTAGGTTTTTGGTTACTGCTTCGCTCCCGTGGGACATAGCGTGATATTATATAGCCTATGTTACTCAGGGATAATGTACCATTATAATGAAAAAAGATTTTTTGAAATCGGTCTAGGAGTTTTTGAGTTAATTCGTTACATACAAAAATACAAATCTTTGCTCTTTAGAATATTAGTATAGACCATTTCGTTATTAAAATTATTATAGTATTCCTAAAAATATTAACACATATCACACACACGTCATTTAAAAAAATCTTTTAATAGTTACCGTGACCCTGGAACATAAAGGGCAATCGAAGTAACATGAGTCGGTTTTAGTCAGTAAAAGTCTGACACGCCCTCCCGCCGCACCCAGGACGGGAGCAGTCGTTTGATGATTTCACACTCACCAAAAAAAAAAGGATAGATGGGAGTGATGCTACAGAATTACGGTTTCCTTTAAGTTAAGTATTTTTTGAACGGCAAGTCCTTCGTGTAAATAATAAATAAATAAAAACGCAATCGTTTCCAAAAGCAACAAAATTGTGTACAAGTCAAACACTACAAACCCCAGCCATCAATAACATCGGGAAGCTAAGCAGCGAGGCGTAATTTCTACACCTAATAATAAATCTAGCTGGCTGTTTTTGCTGACCACACCCATTCATCATACTAGCGCGATGACGTGATGACGTCACGGCGGCGCCATCATTAATTATCACGCATTACTCATGTGACTAGATAGCTCCTTATTCTGTAGTCGGTAAGAACTAGTTTTATACTAAAAATGTAGGTTTAGAATAACCATGGTCATGTAAACTTTAATAAGTTTTATTTTTGAACTTTAAGGAAATAAAAAACCATTTTATTTCTTGTTTTTTTTTGTTTATTAAGTGGCATTATTAGCAACTAGCTTTTGCCCGCGGCTTCGCTCGCGTTAAAAAGAGACAAAAAGTAGCCTATGTTACTCTCCATCCCTTCAACTATCTCCATTTAAAAAATCACGTCAATTCGTCGCTCCGTTTTGCCGTGAAAGAAAGACAAACATACAGACAGACAGACAGACAGACAGGCACACTTTCCCATTTATAATATTAGTATGAATATACAATGCCTGTGCCAAAGTTCCTTTTAAGGTGTAGTTAATAAAATTGTCTTAAATTCAATTTTTGTTCTTTCAAAACGTCCCCCTGTATATATGGATTATTTCGTTGTACCCAAAAAAGTACCATACCCAACCGACATTCAAGATACGTCATGAGCATACACATTACACAGGCTTATATAACATTTCCTTTTCCCTAGCATTTTATTATTACCACAAGTAAGACGACGTCTTGAAGATTACAGAAGACTTGCAACGTCAATGGCTGGATTAGGAACTGCATCACAAAGAGACATTAATTGAAGCGCTCTGGCTGATTTGAGGCTCTTTTAGGAAGCCATCTTGTGTCTGCAAGTATTAGTGGTTGCTGGTTCTGGTTTAAGTTTTAAGTAGGAATTTAATCTAGACTAGTATTAGCTGTGTTACGTGGTTTTATCAGCGGTAAGATAGGCTTTTTGATACTGCTCTTTTTATGGCAAATAATCAATTTATTGGATTTTTGATGAAATTTGTACGTCATTGTGTTATGCTGTGTTTATAGATTACTAGTTTCCATCCGTGACTTCGCCGGCGTGGATGTTGAGCTTACATTCACTACTTTACTCCTTTAGACTCGAATTTACAAAAAATCTTTCTTAATGGCTGTCTACTTTTCACATAGAACACACCCTCCAAGTTTCATGTCTCTAGGACCAGCTGTTTGAGCTGTGCGTTGACATATCAACAGTCAGTCAGTTTACTATTTAAATATATTAGTGGATCCGGCTATCATGCTTGATTTGGTGCAGTATTACCTACCGAGTCCAAATGTTTTCAAATCATCCAGAAACTCATTGAAATATACACACGTTATTTTTTATTTATATAGGCTAACCTATTTTTTGGCTTAAAATAACATCACCAAAATACCCATTAGGGACAATATAATTATAAAAACTGAAACTGAATATTTTCAATGAAAATCTAATTAAGAATAAGTGATTTTCTAGTTTTTATTTTCCAAAAACCTACATAATATTGTTAAAACAAAATATATCTTTTTCTAACTTATAAAATTACACTCCCGAATTACACAGCCGAAAACTCAAACGCCTCTCACCCTTTTAAACTCCAAAATATAATCCCATGTTAAAAAATAAAACAAGATGTTATCTCTAAAGACCCTCACACACAACACGTTGAATTCTAAAGCCGAGTCCACATACGACTTAACACATCCAATTACATGGCCTAGCGGAGCGAGTGGGAACCGTCCGAGCTTCATTAAACAACCGCTCGCGGTGTCCTCAAGTGTAATCTTGCAGAAAATGACGTTGACGTGATCTGACGTCTTTGACGTGACGTAACGGACGGACGGACGTGTAGACTGGGGTTTAGATGCAGCTGTGTTGTGTGAAGATGCGTTTTGTGCAGTCATCTTTGTAAATATTATACGAGAATATGCCATTTTTGTTAATAATAATTATGCCATCTTTGTTTACCTATGACCAAAAATAAAAGACTTGAGCAGTTAAAGAGTTTGAGCAGTTAAAAGTGATGTGATGTAGGTTGTGGCGTATAATTTATTATCATTACTTAGTATAAAACAAAGGCGCTATCCGCTGTCTGTACTTACGGATGCTTAGATTTTTAAAACTTCGCTACGTGCTTTTGTTATTAGATAGAATAATTTTAAGAGGAGGGTTAATGTGTATAGAATATGCATATTACAGTAAAAAAGAACAAGATTTTCAAAGGTTTGTAACACCGATGCGAAGCTGGGACGAGTCGTTTGTTATAATTAATATAAAAGTGTACGCTATACTGTCAAGGTTGCATCAACATGGACAATTTAATTTTTCCCATAAATATTTACTTCTGTATGTTAGCTAGCTTATATTTTATTTGATCGCTTTTAGTTTCATCTTCTCTAAGGCCTGTGTTTTATCATTACAGTTTTTTTAGACACCTATCAGAAATTTATATAATTAACAGCATGAGAATTAGATGCCTCAAACATAATCTAATTACATCAAACAAGATTAAAAACGCACATTTCTTCCCTTACAATATAATCATACTTATAGACATAAAATCATCAGACTTTCATAACCAAGAAAACTCAAAGCAACCAATCGAAGACGGCCTAAGATAACATAAAAGGAAAAAGCAATTAAACCACCCAGCACCTAATCTAAAAAGTCTCACGAGAACATTCAGCATTTGCATTCCATTGCTTGCCCAACAAATTTCAATCTCGGGAAATATTGAAAAAACACCGCAGTGAACATCGAACTAGTCGATTTCAATCAGCGATTGGATATCGGAGATAAGGTCGGGACTTCATTCCCCGACACAATGGATATTGAAAGCTGATAGCGTTCGTCTTTTGTTTGCCTTTTAAATATTTTTGAAGAAATAGTAAAGGAGGAATTGTTATGTTTTGGGTCGGCAAATAAAATAGGAGTGGAAACCTATGAACTGTTTATGTAATTTAAAAGAACTTGCTGATTGCTTTTTTTCTCTCAAATTGTTATGTTACGAGGAAATAAGACGTATAAAAAACTTTTTTCAAAAAAAGAACCGCTTTTCTTTTTTTTGGAAAAAGTTTTTTATTTTTTATTACTTTTTAGTGTCGACTCCCAATGTCTGACTGTGTATTACAGTATATCAGTATAAAACAAAAATAGAAACTTGAAGAAACGCACACTTCGTCTATGAAATATACATAGACGATGTGTGCGTATCTCAAGTTTTTTGGTTCTTGGTGAATTTTTTAAGAAGTACTGAACCGATCGCCACCTATCGATAACCTATCAATCAAAAAAAGAACCATCAAAATCCGTTTACAATTGACGGAGATATCGCGTAACAAACATACAAAAAAAAAACATACAGATGAATTGAGAACCTCCTCCTTTTTTGAAGTCGGTTAAAAATTAGAGGTTGATACACGATAACTCACACGTATCTTTGTAACTATCACTGTCACACTATATAAGGCAGGTTATATACATTGTGTATAAGTCGAGAATGGCTGGACTGATTTTTATGATGTTTGATTTTAGAATAGCTATACAAAATTTAGAAACATTCAAGAAATAAAAAATGTACGCGTGTCACTTTCATTTGAGCTTTAATTTGAAAAACTTAGAAAAAAAACACCTATATTTTACAGTAAAAATTGTCACTACATACATAGTAAAAAACAAAGTCGATTTTTGCTGTCTGTCTATATATGCGTGTTTAGATCCATAGATTTTGATGCGTTTCTTCAATAGTATAGGGTGATTCAAGAGTAAGGTTTATATGTATAAGTATAATACTATATTATATTTATAATAAAGTATTATACAATATTTGAGGCGAGTTTCTATGTAATATAATTAAAAAGGTTACACGTAGGTCACTTGTTGCGGATAAAATGGTTCAATTAGAAGTAATTATTGAAATCATAACTATTCGGCTTATACAATAATAGAGTGGTTAAACCGCCTCTTAATTAACAATTCTATTGAATGCGCTTTAGTTGGATTTAAATGTAATTTTATTGCAGATTTTCATATTTCAGTAATGCGCTCTATTATGCAATTATTGTTGTTTGTGTTGTTCTATCCATACTTATATTATAAACGGGAAAGTGTGTCTGTCTGTCTGTATGTTTGTCTTTCTTTCACGGCAAAACGGAGCGACGAATTGACGTGATTTTTTAAGTGGAGATAGTTGAAGGGATAGAGAGTAACATAGGCTACTTTTTGTCTCTCTCTAACGCGAGCGAAGCCGCGGGCAGAAACTAGTACTTAATATTTCATGATGGCTCCTCCACCAAAGCGTGTTGTTGTTCGTAACTTTTAGATTTTTAGTCAACAGTACAAAAATAAGCTGGTATTACTATTTGTTGTAATAAATTTTACCATAACTATTGTTTAACAGGTTTCAAATAAAAAAATACCAGTTTCTTTTAACTATTTGTTTTTCTAATAATCGGACTATCGAAGAAAGACGAAAAATCAATAAGTTGTCTAGACTTAACAACGCTAAGAAGACAAAAAATGAATCCTATAAAAGACAAGAACAAAAAATACTACGAGTAAAATCAGACTCTATTTTGCTACGCCGTAGCCGTCGTAGGCGGGCGCTACGCCGTAGCCGCGTAGACCCTTTCTCAACCGAACGTTATTATTACCACATTATTACGTAAAATAACAACCTACTAATTTATAGGAGAAGGCAATAAATTAACTTGTCTGCCACGTAATTTATGTCCTACACCTCAGTAATATAAGATTTTCGTGTGCGTTGTAAGAAAAATATCGAATACACGTCCCGTTTGAGTATAACTGTGAATAAAGAATACTGAAGTTTGGAAAAATAGCTTGGTAACTTTTTTATTGGCATCTTGATTTTTCGTAGTAAATTAATTTTATTCCACGTTTGGGAAAAGTAGTACAAGTGACATCAAAGCATTTGCTACATTGTATTACAATGCTAAATATCTGACTCAAATTAACTCGACCAGAATAAATGCTTACAACTAAATAAACTAAATAATATCTTAGAAAGCCTTGGTGTTAAGACAGAACAAACAGTGATTGCATGTTTATCACACATTGCTTAACCTAAGTGGGAATCGAACCCACCACGACTTGGCGTAGCAGTCAGTGTCATTAAGCACTGGACCAATGTCATCATCATCTCCTTAGCCTTTTTTTAAATCACGTTTACGGATTAGCTGAATACCTACCAGTGTTTAACATTTCGACGACCAACCAACATGTTGGAGTAAGCGTGTTCTGCACTAGAAACCACACTTGGACAAACGTAGTGTATGGCGCCCTTTGGTCAAATGGAGCAAGGATAAGGTCAGCTGGCAACCACTGGTTCAATATTCTGAAAATTGGGCAAAGTGGCGACACGATATCCCTTGGTTAACCACTACACCAACAGGCCCGTCTAATTTCTGACTCTTCTAGAATCGATCAGCACCAACCATATTACTTCAAAACGGTGGGTCGTCTAAGCTACATAGAGATGTATCTTCCAGTACAATATCATATTTCCCGACTATCTTTGATTAGAATCTGTGTTATCGTCCGACGGACTCGACAAATCCCAAAGGCAATCTGTCAAGTAATTATCTTTATTTCGGTTTCTATAATAATCTGACTATTATTTCTCTGGATATTATTTCTGTACTACAAAGATATGGCGCGGACCTGTTGGCCTAGTGGTTAGAGACCCTGACTGCTAAGTCAGAGGTCGTAGGTTCGAATCTCACATAAGACAAACTTTGTGTGATGTGTATACTTCTTTGTGCGTCTGGGTGTAATTTATCTATAATATGTTTTGTATTTATCTATCCATACTAATATTATAAATGGGAAATTGTGTCTGTCTGTCTGTTTGTCCGTCTGTATGTTTGTCTTTCTTTCACGGCAAAACGGAGCGACGAATTGACGTGATTTTTTAAGTGGAGATAGTTGAAGGGATGGAGAGTAACATAGACTACTTTTTGTCTCTTTCTAACGCGAGCGAAGCCGCGGGCAAAAGCTAGTAAAGTATATAAGTATGTATATCAGTTGTCTACCATCACACAAGCTCTGCTTAGCTTGGGATCCTTAGATGTCCGTGTGTGACTTGTCCCAACATATTTATGCATTTATTTTATTTATATAATACTGAACGTCACTAAGATTATTGAGTTTAATTTTGCACAGGAGAGCTAATATACTATCTTTTTAACCTTCGACGTAAAAAGAGATGTTGTAAGTCTGACAGCTATGTGTGTGTGTCTGTCTGTAGCATCGTAGCTCGTAAATGAGTGAACTGATTTAGATGTGTTTTTCTTATTTGATAGTTGGTTATCTACCGATGATTTATAGTCATGTTTAATCAAAATCGGTTCAGCTTAAACAGTTGGTATTGGTTGTCATTATTTAACGTTTCAACGACCAAGCGGCAGCCGGCTGTCGCGCTACTGTCTTTCTATTGTGCCTAAAATCACGTGTGTTCGAAGGTTTAAAATAATTAATCTAACAGTAGTTACGAGTATTTCAAAGACTACTAAATTCAAACATACAAGTAAGCGTAAAAATTACCTTTTTATAAAAAATCAGACAATTAGATTTACCAAGGCGTATCTTGTTTCCCAGTAAATGAGTCGCGAAGGTCTGACAGGCAATCAACTGGGACTAAGTGCCTCTAACATAGTTAGGAAAAGGCTAAGATAATGACGACGAATTAATTTGACAAGCTAAATGCTATATGAAGGAGCACTTGTTCATTATACGTAGTAATGATGGTAATTTTGTCATGAAGTTGTTCGTTTCCTTATTATCAGTTGTCTGTTTTACTGTACAGAAAAGAGTTGAAAAGATTATGGAGTCTCACCTTTGTTCTTCTAAAAAGAGAAATTTTCTACGGTTTGGAACAAGCAACTAGAGTCACTTTTCTGATTTAACCGATCGACTATTTGACAATTTATTAGTGCCTGTAATTAATGGTCTGAGTGAAATAAATGCCTTGAATTTTGAATTTTACAAGCTCTGCCTAGTTTGGGATCAGATGGCCGTGTGGAAGTCGTCCCCACGGTATTTATTTATATATTGAAAATATATAAAATTACAGAAACTGCTGGTCCTACAGACATGAAACTTGCAAGGTGTGTTCTTTGTAAAGAGTAGGTAACAAGTAAGATTTTTTTAATAATAAAAGGATTATTGAGTACTAGCTTTTGCCCGCGACTTCGTCCGCGTTGATTAATAACTCCCGTTGCCGGGGGATTACCGGGATGAAAACTATCCTATGTCCTTTCTCGGGTCCGAGACTATGTCTATACCAAATTTTATCCAAATCGATTCAGTGGTTTAGGCGTGAAGAAGAGACAGACAGACAGACAGAGTTACTTTCGCATTAGGCGAGATGACAAAAAAAGTAATTAGTCCGTCAGTTAGATAATCAAAAAATTTGGGACACGTATTTTTTCTTTTTTCTCGTAAACAGAAAATGACGACAATACAGTGCGTTGAAGTTTCGTGAAACGTCACGCCTTTGTACAATTTTTACTCAGAAGTGACGTCACAAGCCCCCTCTCCGGAACTTTGATGCTCTTTATCTTTGTATTTTGTTATTAATTTGATCAAGCAAAAAATATGTGTCCAGTATTTTTGGACTGTCTAACAGACGGACTAAACAGAATGTCATTCTTTTAATGTAGTCAACATCCCTTTTATAATATTAGTACGGAAGTACGGATTTCAATCGACATTCACGTGTAAATGCTAGTTAAAGAAAATATAATTTAAAAAATATATAATTAGAAACTCAAATCTACCGCATCTCCGCATCATCTCACTAATATTTAACAAAAACTTACATAGAAAATCCGTTGAGCGACATAATTTAAATCTTTTTAAACCCTGTAAAACGTGCAGCCTTGCCAAGAAATGCTAAGTAAATTGTTCGAGCACTGCACTATATCTGCTGAAAGTTGAGCTGTCGCTTCTTGCCAGGCATTTCTGTGTAGTACCCCACTTTAGACAGGTTTTTTTGTAAAAGAGTTCAGTAGTTCAGGGATAGATTTTTGGGCTGTGTCTTACAAGTTGTTTTGGGGATTTTGTGTGTTACTTTACTATAAGACTAAGATTTTGAGAACTGAGGGTACGGGATCGGTTTTCAGCACCTCTAGACAGGTGGCATTTTAGAGTAAATGGTAGAATAGAATAGATTGAAACAAAATTTACGCTAAGTAATTTGAAATCTCGTATCAAACTCAATTCTACCACGTAATCAAGTACATTAACAAGGGTTGGAAGAGGAGAGGAAGACCGAAGAAAAAATGGATGGAATGTGTGAAGAATGATATAAAGGAGAAAGGGGTAAATGATAGCATGACGGGTGACAGGTTGGTATGTTGCGCCGACCCCAAGTAAAATGGAATAAAGGCAGGAAAAAGTATCAAACTCTATTCTACCATGTAATCAAGTACAGTAATCATGCAGTACAACTTGTCTAGAGGTGGACTACATAGACAAAGTGCCACTGGATTATGAGAGTGAAGGAAAGCAGTGTGGTGTAAAAAAATGTGTGGACATTTGACGCTTTGTGAAATTTATAGTATCTCTTGCGTACCTGGCTAGTCACATTCGATGCACCCCAAAATTATTATTTCTTCTAATATTGTTAGTAAAAGTAGGCATGACTTAAAACTAGCTTTTGCCCGCGACTTCGTTCCGTCCCGGGTCCCGGGGGATTTCCAGGATGAAAACTATCCTATGTCATTACTCGGGTCCCAGACTATATCTGTACCAAATTTCATTCAAATCGGTTAAGTGGTTTAGGCGTGAAGAATAGACAGACAGACAGACAGACGGACTTACAGACAGAGTTACTTTCGCATTTATAATACATATTAGTATATTATTAATCAATAAATATAAGCAAACCTCTCTCAATCCAAAAAAAGCATAACCATTAACGCCACTAAGGCATGAAATTAAACCATAATACATAGATTATCTGGACAAAGAATAATGAGTTTCACACACGCATTCACCCCTGATTAATCCCTACCTTACCCCCAAGGGGTTACCGTGAACATATTTACTGTCTCGCTCACACAATCATCAATGATTCAACCCGAGACATCTACGATTGAAAGTCTTTTTTCCTCTCTGAGCAAAATAAGGGAGTATGGGGGGGAGGAATAATTACAGCGGAGCGTTGACCCTATGGGGGGACGTAATTAAGGGGAGGTTGAGGGAGTGAAAGGATCATTTTCCCTTAGGTGTGCATGTCTTGTGTTGTGTAAAGTGCTAGACCGAAATTTTTTAAGGCTCTGTCTTTTGTTTGGTGGGATTGTTGGATGGTTTTGGAAATGAGATGAAAAGGGATTTTTAGCTATTGTTGTCTGGTTTGTTAGTATTTTTTTAACCTACCGTATGTTTTTTTTTACGTTATGATACCTAATAACATAATTTTTTTTATTTATCGTCTCTAATTCAGCTTGGAAAATAGTAAATCAGAATAGGACTCTTTGACATTTATACAGAAAATTCTATCATCAACTTCAATTTTATCCTGTTTATTGTAATCCACCGAGATTTCGGTGATTTCTGCCAATGTCCAGGTTGGTAATAATAATTTCTCAGTTTAAATGACAGTGTACGGTTATTAATTTTATTATAGTATGGAGATCATGCAAGTGTTTTTATAACCAAAAACACGAGATGACTCAAAATCCATACTAATATTATAAATGGGAAAGTGTGTCTGTCTGTCTGTATGTTTGTCTTTCTTTCACGGCAAAACGGAGCGACGAAATGTCGTGATTTTATAAGTAGAGATAGTTGAAGGGATGGAGAGTAACATAGGCTACTTTTTGTCTCTTTTTAACGCGAGCGAAGCCGCGGGCAAAAGTCAGTAAGATATTATATTATTATATCTTATATCATATTTTTATTTTATTTTTCTTTATCAACTCGACACTATCTGTGTACAAATTAAGAATCACAGAAACTTGAACTATTCTCCTTTTTACGACTAGTCTTAACCCCAAGTTTTTATAATCTTGTCTGAGTAAGATAATAAATTCTGTCTGTAATGTTTTGTCATAACTACACCATTTTTGTATATTTAAATGATACGTCATAAAGCTTTACTAAAACTGCAGTTTAAACCTTCGAATTTACGTGATTCGAGATACAATAGCAGCCCGACAGCCGGCTGTCGGTTGGTAGTTCAAAGTTAGTTGAACGAAAAACGTCGAAAACAGTCTTATTTCTTAGTATAATGACTACTAGATAATAATAATAATAGCCTTTAACTGTCCCACTGCAGGGCAAATGCCTCTTCTCATATAGAAAAGGCACAAGCATTGAACACCACGCTTGCTCAAGGCGGATTGGCGATTTCGGACTTGTGTTCACTACAAGTCCAGGTTTCCTTACGATGTTTTCCTTCACCGATGTCTGTGATGTCTAAGAAAAACTTTAGAAAGTACATATGAATTGAAAAAGTCACATTGGTACTTGCCCGGATTCGAACCCACAACCTCTTGCATGAGAGGCGGGTGCCTTAACCACTAGGCCATCACGACAGTTACAGACAGACAGACTACTAGAAAGAGATTTTTTTTGTGGCTCTACTGTTTATTGTAATACACACTGCGATGATTTCAAGTGTCCATTAAATGTGTTTCAAAAAGTCTCCATGACAGACAGATGGACTTACATTTTGAGTGGCGATTTGGCGATTGACACTTTATACACACCCTTATGAAAGCTGTAACAGATTTGTGAAATTGAATATTTTTTTCATAATCATCTAAATTCTTTGACTGCTTTTGTATGAACAGTTTTTTTTTATAATTTAGAATCCGTACTAATATTATAAATGCAAAAGTAACTCTGTCTGTCAATCTGTCTGTTTGTCTGTCTCTTCTTCACGCTTAAACCACTGAACCGATTAGAATGAAATTTGGTACAGATATAGTCTGGGACCCGAGAAAGGACAAAGAATAGTTTTCATCCCGGAAATCATCCGGGAACGGGAACTACTATTCCACGCGGATGAAGTCGCGGGCCAAAGCTAGTATAAAATATCATAAAGAAAGTTTAGCCCTTTAAGAGACCTTGTAACTAAGTAACCACCCAGTATAGAAAGCGCAGTTTTATTAATCTTTAGAACACACGTGATTTGAGGCACAATAGAAAGACAAAACGGTTAATAAAGTACCATAGTAAAGGATTTGTCACACTGGATGCGTTCTGCGGCCGACGGTCAGGTCAAAGTGAACGCGGCCCGCATCATGTATGAACAACGCCGCCCGCAGCCTGCAGCCCGCGTGCCCGCAGCCCACCGGTTAGTACGCGTCCTCCCCACCGCCCCCGTCGGCCCAACATGCGTTCTTTGGTTGTGCTCGCACGGTCAGATCGCATTCTATACAAAATATATTGATACCAACAATGTTGTTCATACATGATGCGGGCTGCGTTCACTTTGATCTGACCGTCGGCCGCAGAACGCATCCAGTATGACAAATCCTTAACAGAATGCCATTTCGCACTGTTTAGAAGCGGACCTTTTAAAAATCTTTGCTCAAGATTCTTCACAAATGTATTTAACCGCCAAAAACAAGATGAATAAAAACTCTTTCACTTGAAACGCTAAAGGACCTTTTTCAGAGAAAATTAAATTCTAATTAATGTCAGTACAGGAAGTTAGCTAAAAAGGCTTCAGTTAAAAGGGGAAATTAATTAGATTTTATGAAAAATATTTTTTGTTGTGTAATAGGTATCATTTGGGGTTATTAACATCAATTATGGAGGCGGCCATTGCTCTGTTTTTGTTTAAAGAGTTTTTGGTTGGTGGATATTGTTCATAAATTAATTATTTTCTTAAACATCACTGAGATTGCTGTAGGAAAATATCGTAAGTCAAATATTGTTGAAGTTTAAGCAAAGTCCTACCTAAAATCGGTATAATTCACGTATTCGTTAAAAGTTTTTTCAACGATTATAAATAAATATAGTGGGACATCTCACACACGGTAATCTGATCCCAAGTTAAGCTCTGCTTAGAGCATGTGTTATGGTAACCAGACAACTGATATACATACTTATATAATTTATAAATACATACATATTATAGATAAATTACACCCAGACACAGAACAAACAATCATGCTCATTACACAAAGTTTGTTCTGGGTGGGAATCGAACCCACGACCTCCGGCTTAGCAGTCAGGGCTACTAACCACTACACCAACAGGCCCGTCAAATTCGATCGGGAATGAACAGAAAAACTAAGTATCTAGAAAGACTAAACTATCTGGTAATTACTTATTGCCAGATAAATTACACATATTTATTAGGTATTGTACCAGGATAATAAAAACAAAATTTTAGTCTTAGCAAATCTAATTTTCGTAGTATCTGTATAATCGGCTTTCATGTAGTCATAGGTAAAAAAGTTGCGTCTCTGCGACTTCGTCTATGGGGCAGTAGCAATAGCATCCAGCAAATGATTGCGGCTGGTTGCGGAATGTTTATAGTGGTTACCGTGACCCTGGAACATAAAGGGCAATCGAAGGAACATGAGTGGGTTTTAGTCAGTAAGAGTCTGACACGCCCTCCCGCCGCACCCAGGACGGGAGCAGTCATTGGATGATTTTCCACTCACCAAAAAAAAAAAAAATGATTGCGGCTAGATTTGACTGCCCATTTCAAAACCATTGGATGCGAATTATAATTTTTAATAATAATGAATGTTTGTCATTAATTTTATTTCGATTTGATTGTTTATTTTAATTTTTATTATCAATGATTGTATACTAACATATGTAGTTTTAAGTAAATATTGTTACTAACCATTTTAAATAGTCAATAGTCAAAAGTCAAATCGTTTATTTTCATTAGGCCAAAAAA
Source organism: Athetis lepigone (assembly GCA_033675125.1). Classification (NCBI taxonomy): domain Eukaryota; kingdom Metazoa; phylum Arthropoda; class Insecta; order Lepidoptera; family Noctuidae; genus Athetis; species Athetis lepigone. Next base: position 18,516,327 of record CM066239.1, on the reverse strand, counting down.
AGGCACTTTGAAACGTCATTTACAAAAGTGATTCTAGTTGCCCATTCCAAAATGTAGTTTCGTATGGAGAAGAATGGGCAAGAAACTCCATACTTACTCTTTTAAAAATAATCGTGTTACAAAGTTTTTTTTACATGGTTAAATGTGATTTTAATGTGTGTTTAAAATTATGTATATGAGTATAATGACTTAAAATAAATGATTAATAATAATAATACCATTTGAGCCAACGATTGAATGACGATTTACTTAGCTGAATACGCATCAACGTCACTTCAACCGAGCGACTTTAAAATCGGTGTCGTTAAAGCTTGATTGGTGGAATTTTTTTTCATCTGTTTTTTTTTTCGTATTAATGAGACCGTGTTAACGACAAAAATAGCTTAATTCTGTTTATAAATTCCTTAAGGATATTATGATATAGGTGTAATACCTGCCCAAAACAGGCACAAACCTTCATAGCCTTATATCCTTATAAAGCCACAATTAATAAATACTTCATTAATATTACTGTTTGTTCTTTAAATGGATTATTCCCTCAGGCAGCATTTGGCTTCAAGTAATTTTAATTTGTGGTATAATATTTATAATTGTGTGAGGTAAACGTTAAAATTCCCTTTACATGGCTTCTCAAATTAGACACAAATGAATTTGATAAATATGTAGGGGCTTTACTTATTAATACTATTTATTTCTAAATGGTTACCTGTATTGGTAATGGAACTTAGTTAAGAAAAACAGAGACGGAACAAAAAAAGCGGGCAATTTTTGCATTGTTTTTAATGCAAAAGTTGTCAAACTTTTACAAAAATATTTAAAAAAAATGCTGTCATAAAAGTTTAGGAAAACATATTTAAAACCGTACGGCGAGATAAATTGACGTTACTTTGGCTTAGCCTGTAGTTTAGCCATGTTCCATTTCTATCGTGCACTTGACGTTTGACAGTTGTGTAAAGCCGCGTTTATATCAGTCTGACGTGTTGTGTCGTGACGCATCAGAACGGTATCAGTTTCATACAATTAATATAGGAGCGCGTTCACATTTGTCTGATGTTCTGTGTTGTGACGGCTTCTGATATTGTATGAAACCGATATCGTTCTTATGCGTCACGACACAACACGTCAGACAAATATAAACGCGGCTTTACAGTGACAGGTTAAGTACTTAGCCAAAGTACGTGCAATAATAATAACAACTATTACTGTAGCTACCACAGGGTTAGGCCTCTTCTTATTTACAAAGAAGGCACAAGTATTTATCAACACGCTTGCTCAATACGGATTGGTGATTTCATGTTTCTTCATGTTGTCTTCCGTCTTACAAATTATATTGCAAATACCATGCAGTTGCCCTTACAAATTTATTTAAAGTGAAAGTCGGAGCTAAAACCGCCATTTAGTTACGCAAATCTAATCAAAATCAAATCAAAATATTCATCATCGATCACAATCTATAGATTTCAAATTCTTACTTTAACAATATGTTAATCTGAACTAAAATTACATACATCTATAAAGTTGAAAACAGACAGGTCTTACGGTTTGTGTACACAGTCGAGAATTCCTTATACATATAATACGTCTTAACAGAGTGTGTGGTGAGCCTTCGATAAGAGTATTAATTGTTCGTTGTATTTTATGTTATAAGTTTGGGTATGAATTGAAATTAATTCTGTCGTAATGTCTCTCAATATGTCGGAAAAGCCGTAAATGTAACTGTTACAACACTTGGGGATATCTTTAATTCATTTTGTAAATCTTGTTTCTAGTAAATGTTTATTAGTTTATTATTTTATTGAGAGAAGCTCAGTTTTTTTAACCACTAAGTTAATTTTGATGAAATTTTATATGAATAAACTCCCAGGAAGAACACCTATGTCTTTTAATGTGTCACTTTACTGCATCCGTGATAATCAATAATTATATGGGCAATATTTCAAACATGCAAAAGGTAGTTAAATTACAACATAAGGCACTCATCAATAATGAATAGTTTTCAATAAAATGAGCAGTAAAGGTAACGTTAATCGGCCCAGCATTTCCTCAGATAACCTCACCCTAAGTACCCCTTTGTACGTTTAGTAAAGAACTACAAATAGTAATACCTATTCTGAATAAAAAACTGTAGAAATTGCTCCGTGGCGTACAGAGGCGTGTGGGGGAATACTAAGCGTTCAGAATAGACCCACTAACCACGTGCACGGTGCGAATAGGGCTGGCAGCACTGAAAAATATTAGATTAATAATATACATTTATTTTTTTCCCCACAAAGGTTAGCTCATAGATAACAACTAAGGACTAAACAATAAGTACAAGACAAAGCTCCTTTGCGAAAGACTGGAGTCTGTGCTAGGGAAACCCTGTCTTACCGATCTCCAGGCTTCTGATATAACTTTCTTCTGATATACCAATAGAATTGTTTTATGGTCATTCAACCTAGTCAGGCAGGAGCCAGAAAGTATAGCTAGCTATGTGACAATTTGAGAGGTGCCATCTTTATTTTTAAAATAGGTAATCTCTCAACTATAAGGCTAACCGACAAAAAGAAATGATGATGATTTTTTTTATCAATGGGAAATCCCACCCTTGCTCCTTCGGTTGCCCTTTATGTTCTGGGGCCGCGGCAACTATTAGAACTATTTCCCAACCCCGGCAGGCATTGGCCCTAGAGGGCCCGTCACGCGCTGACTGCTCTATGAGGCGCGCGTGGAACAAAACGCGCCGTCGAGAGATGATTATGAGACGATGTTTATGGTGTTCCTAATTCTCACAAGGATGACGTCACTGCAAGAGCGAGTATTTACTAATCATTTATGAATATAATGTAACAGATAAATGACCTTTTTACATTTTCCAGATCCTTGACGAATTGTGAACCAAATTCAGACACACAACAAAACCCAACACAACCTTAGCTCAATCAAATTTTTCAAATCTGGCAACCCATTTATTTTTATTTCCAATCTAGCAACCCTAGCCACAAACAAGGACTCACAGAGTGATATATGTATCACATTGTACATACCCGACTGTACAGATAAAAGGAGGGTGCTGTGAACTAGATGAATTTGCTTTGTATGTCGGCAAGGAGTTATTAGCTTCAGTTATATACTGAGGATGGGGGAAAGAATTAGCACATCGGTTTTCAGAAGGTATTGCGTTATGAGTTTAATTGTAATACTTTGAAGAGATATTGTTAAGTTGTTTTGTATTTAAGTAGCTGTCTTTTACTGTTGTAAGACAAAGGAAGTTGTTTAATAATATCATTTATATTATAAACTAACTTCTGCCCGCGGCTTCGCTCGCGTTAGAAAGGGACAAAGAGTAGCCTATGTTACTCTCCATCCCTTCAACTATCTCCACTCAAAAAATCACGTCAATTCATCGCTCCGTTTTGCCGTGAAAGAAAGACAAACAGACAGACAGACAGACACACTTTCCCATTTATAATATTAGTATGGATTTGAAGCTTAACGGTTTGATTGGTTGAACGCGCCAGTCTCGGGAATTAAAAAATACAAATTGAAAAAGAAAATTGTGTTGATAACCCATGGATTGACAAAGGTTAAGATATGACATATAGCTAACATGACAATCACAATCTCGCTTCGACCTATCAGAGCGAAACAGTAACCAAACCGCAGATAGAACAGGGGACAGCTACAGTTAAATATTTCGAGTCATTAGTATTTAACAAGTAACATAATATAGCTCTCAATACTCATAATCATTTTCTTTATCTTTCTACAGTTCCCTATGTGCTGCCGTTCTTACCGAAACAGGTGAATTATGTCATTGAATTTTTGAACGACTGCCTATCAGACCTTAACAACCTAGTTACTGTTGATTGTATTTTAGACCTTGTTTATCATCTCGTTTTCATTGACGTGCCGGTCACGTCGGTAGAAAAAACGGCTTAAGTATGCACTAAGAAAGGATTTTTGAAAATTTTAACCCTTAAGCGTAAAATCAAAACAGTTATAGAAACCATAACAGGTCACTGTCCCTTAAACAAGCACCTATTCACAATAGGAGTAACAAACAGCCCTCTATGCAGATAATATGCTTATAGGCAGAATAAACGCCACAACACGTCCTTATGGACTGTAGCAGTGTGGCCGAACAACGGGCAGAACTACTCCAACACCCTGGGTCACTTCCAGAAATCTTTGGCAGACTGAAAAGCCTGCTACGATTCTGGGAAAGTGTGGGATGGTTGGAATAGGCGATAAGTCACTCACGTACAATGGCCCAATTATGAGGCTAAGTGCGGACAAGCCCAGCGAAACTAAAACTAAAAAAACTAAGGGTAAAATAGTGGGCGGAATTTTCGACATTCACACGAGTGAAGCCGCGAGCAAAATCCAATTTCTAATACGAAACAGTAATAAAGCTACTTGGCTCGGGAATAGAACCGACGACCATACGTCCGGGTCTCTGGCGACCATGGCCCCAAGAGGGCAGTCTTATCAATTCTTATCACGAAAAAACCATTACCTTGAAACTCAAGGCTTCATTTATTTGCGAATACCAAGCGTGTTCCTTATCATTTATAGGTACACAGTAAGGATGTTACTGGTAGAAAAATCGGATCTAGACGTGAATACGAATATTTGAAAATGTATTCGGATTGGCGATTTCGCGGTTTTTCTTTACCAACGTCAGTGATTTGGTTGGATGGTATACATATGACTATAAAAAGGACTTGAACTCACATCTCATGGTGGACAGGCTTAAGCAAAAGCTTTAGGAAATACCTAAAAGTAATACAACAAATACGAATTCCATGAAAAAATCAACCAGGTCCGCAGTTCAGCGCTTATCCACTTTTTTAACAGGGGTAAAAAATCCTTACGTACGTATGGAGTGTGTCAGACTCTAGCTGCCTAAAAACCATTCTTCTACGATTTTCATGCGTCATTTTCGGATAAACTTTCATTTCGGGTATCCTTCAGTTTCGTTCTCGAATACGCAGGCAACATCTCTAGTACATAGGCACTACTGCCTAATGAAAGCCTGTAGCTAGGTAGCGGCTTGCATGCCTAATGAAAACCAGGCTGGAACTAGGCGCATTAATTCTGTTTAAGATGGAAACTTAGAAACCATGGTTTAAAGTTTCTTAGTGTTAGGATCGTTGAATTGTTGGTGGAAGTATTTTGAGTTTTATTTTTACCATTCATTACAAACTAGTGACCCGCCTCCGAGTTGTACACGTGTTACAAATCTTTGGAAATCCAGACTTTTCTACAATAATATGCATGTATTATAAATGTATATCTCAATCTTGAATGTTTATTTTTCATTTACTAAAAAAATCTAATTAGGAATCCGTCCTTTAAAAGTACGCAACATATTGTGATGACTTTTTAATAGACAGAAAAATTAACATCATAGTTTATATGCTAAATACATGCATATTATATTAATTTTTGAAGAACACTTTTCAGGTAGATAGATTACTTATAGGTAAGAAACTGAAACCAAATTCGAATATTACAAAGGGACTAAAATAAAGAGTCTTTGATTTCAACTCAAACAAAGTCACTGCTAAACCTCGTATTAAAATAATTACAATATTTAATTTCATCAACAAAAACTCATTAATCCGTTCACGTAATCACTCAACATGGAATTATGATGGATATTCCATATAATACCCGGTTAAAGTAATAAATTACACCTGTGCCGTCAAACATGTGTATTTAGTTTCAAGCTTGTTATACCGCAAGAACTTACCGAATCAATTTCAACTTTGTCACTTAGTTTTAAGGTGTACATTTGTTTGGTAACTTGTTATTGGTAAGATGAGAGGGGAGCGATTAGTTATTGAAGTTTTTGGTTAGTTTAGATAGTTTTACTTGAGAAAATAGTGCTAAAGTTAATGAAGTTTTAAGAACAGTTACATCAAATGTTACTATTTATTATTGTCCATTACTAGCGCCTGCCCCAGATCCGCGCGATTACAATTTTGTTTCAGTTTACAGTAATATAGCTTATCCATCGGAATATATATAGGCTACATTCCAGCATAGCATTTACGGGAGCTTAGCAGTAATGAACAACCAAACAAAACGCGGGTGAAACCGCGGGGCACAGCTTATAAAAAAACTGAGCTACATACCCAAGCCCCTATAATCTAGCACAGTGTTTCATTTCGGGCCGTCAAGGGCGAGTGAGCGCAGTGTGCTAATTTGTGAACCAAAATTCCGTCAGAACACTGCATGCAAAACACTAGGTTCCTACGCTAAAGACAAACAAAGCGACTCCTCTTTGTATATTACGAGTTTTATACGCTTTCTGTTTTAAAGGAACGCTTCAAAAACTGGATTTGTTGAGGAATATTTTGTTTTTTTTTTAGGTTTGGTCTACATGAGCTGGCAAGCTTACGTTTCAGTTTTGGGACGAGACTGCAGCGGCAACAACTGTTATTTTATTTACAGTTCGTCCGTTTGTCCGTCAGCCTGTCAGTGAGATTTTTGTATATCTAGTCTCGATGCCGACATTGCTGTATGTTTGTTGTTACAGAACAACAAATAATAAAAGTGAAAATCAGAAAGTCTCCGCTATTCGTCCGTCTGTTCGTCTTTATGTCAGCTTTATCTCATGGACCGTGATGAGTAGAAATGTTTTTTTTTTTAATGGATATTCTAGTGTCGAGACCGACATTGTTTTATGTTTGTTGTTACAGAACAACAAATCATCCATCCTAACAATATTAGTAGGAAGTAAAGTAATATATTTTACAACATATTAAAATTTCCTTGTTGCTACTTTATTCTGCTGCAAAGACTTTAGAAATATTTAAATAGATTTTCCTTTTGTGGTTACCAGTTATAATAATGTTTTAAGAATATCGGGATGTTGGTAATTACTTGAATATAGCTCCTGAGGGAAATTCTTTTGAAACGTAATGTCTTATTCTGAGTTATTTATTCGGCTTCGCGTTTCCATTATATTGCTATTACTACTTCATTTATCTACGATATTTATCGTAGAACATAAAATTTCAAATTCTAAATGATTTGAAATATAAACGGACTTAAAATAACCTTTGTAGGTAGTATTACTATTTAGAATATTGTACTGCAGGGTAAATGTCTCTTCTGATTCACAGGCCACTTTCTCAAGGCAAGTTGGTGATTTCGGACTAGTATTTAATTAGATAAATTCAGATTTTCTCACAATATTTTGATTAATCGATGTCTGTGATCTTCACAATAAACTTTACATTGTGTGATGCGATAAAAGACGAAAATAACAGTTAAATTAAAATCGGTAATATTTAAAGACAAGAACAATAATTGTGAAAAAGCTCTGTCCATCACCACCCAGATTTTACCAATGATTATATTCTTATTTAGACACTAAATAACATTAAAAATGCCAATTACCATTTTAAATCGTCCCGAATAACTCGTACTGCTGCCCTTTCATATATTCCCACCATTTTCTAGTGTTAGCAACATATTCCTTCGACATTATATCGATTATTGTCCGAGTGTTACATTGAATCGATTCCACATAACGATCATTCTTATTGAGTTCTATAATATTTTTCTCAATCGAATTTCGCATTATGAACCTTTCATAATATTATTATATTTAATTGTGACAGTGTTTAATAGTTTCATAATAATAACAGTATCACTTACCCTAGCGCGTGATCTCGTGCCTTGTTGGTAGTCGTATCCCCTGCCCTGGAACAAATAAGTTAATAGTTTTACTACTGTTTAAGTACTTAAAACTCTGTGACTCGCGGTCCTTTGGAAATTGACTTTAGGTCCAGAAGAAAGAGGAACAGAAAATTTTAAATAAATTAATATCCTGGAACAACTCAAACACGGCCCTCTGATCCCAATCTAAGAAGAGTTAGTATTATAATAACCAGACTACTGATTATGCATACTTATAAGTGTAACTATAAAATACATTCATTTAATAGAAAAGATTAAACTGCTAATTATTATTAATACTAATTTCTAGCAAAAAAATTTCAATCTTATTTGTTTTTGATATTGCACGACTTGACATACCTAAATATTTCACTTAGGAAATGTAAGTTTTTACTCAAACCGCTGTATTAACCGATCAACGCAGTTATAACGACAGCTAAGTAGTATTATACACGTGGAAGCTTGTTATTAGCAAATTTTCCTATTTATGCATGTCACTTAGTTGATATTAGTCTGTAAGCTCTCTTTAAAAATAAATAAATTAAAAAATACAATAAAAACCATTGTGTCTATTTTTCATACGACTGTTTACTAGACACTGTTTAGTTCCGCTGTCTAAATTCAACAAAAAACAAATAGTTTCAGGATCAAATTATTGTACATTACATGAGTTTATTTTCAAGTTTGGTCACATAGTTTAGCATTAGTTCGTAATCAAGAACCCTTGTTAACGAACAATTTCTAACCTGGCCAGATATTTTGAGGACACTAGAAGTGTACTATAAATAAACATTATTACGACAAGACTGACAAGGCTAGACATTAAACTCCCCAAATTTCATGATTACAATTTGTAATAGAAAGTTCTCAACAAATAATTCCTATTTGTAACATTTAACGTAACGTAACAGACACGAATTAATTAGACAACACTCAACAATAAAACCCATACCTACTTCACATTTAAACTTCAGGAATATTACATTACAAAGACGCACACTCATTACATTTTGATTTCAAGATGGCAGACAATACAATACCGGCGCCATTTTGGATCTTAAAACAATTGTAAAGGTGCTACCTCACCGGGAGCATTCACCACGTAACATATCGGATTCGAAAAAAAAACACATCACAAAAGTAAATGTCAGTTGTCCTCGCATGATTAGACCAATACAATTGTATTATATAAACTGTATTATAGAGTTTATTTCGAATGTCAAAATCGACCCATAGTCATTTACAATAATTTAAAGAATCGAAAACATTCTACAATGCGCAACACAAAGGTAACATTACAGATTATATTTCGTAACATTACACTAACCAGTAGTGAGTGACAGCGTAACACAATTATTATAATGTAACATAATGCGTAACATCATAGCTTGGGTGGAGATATGAAAAGCTTAAGGCTCATTAGTCAGTGCAACTGCATGGTTTTGTTAAGACTTAACCACACTAGTACGTTATTATGGACACGTCGACATTATCGAGTGCTAGGATATTATGGATCAGGCTCAATGTTAGATAGCCTTAGCTGGAATGGCGAGGTTACTGCGTAACAGTCTAATCACCTCACTGATCTTAATTTTAAGTGATACCCGAGCTTTAGAAATTATTTAGCTGTAAATAATAACCAGTCTATAGTCAACATTGCATCTTGGATCACTACATAGTATAAAACAAAGTCGCTTTCCCTAGGCCCTGCAGGAATACCAGCGCTGCGTCTCTTTGACGCAGCTACATGCTGAGGTAGGTGCCTTTTCTGGCATCGCACAGACTTTTTTTTGTAAGCTTGGTTTGTTTATTGTTATTGTTTTAAATTGTGTGTCTGTGTGTGTCCAGAATAAATGTGTTTTCTTTCTTTCTTTCTTTCTTTTCTTTCCACTGTCTGCCTCCAAATGCTTGGATCTTTAAAACCACGCAACGAATATTGAAGCAGGTTTTTTTTCAAGTGGAAGGTTTCTACGCATAATCCTACTAATATTATAAATGTGAAAGTTTGTTACTCTTTCACGCAAAAACTACTGAACGAATTTTGATGAAACTTTACAGAAATATAGCTTATACATCAGAATGAGACATAGACAACATAACATCACGCTATCCAACGAGGTCGGAGTATTAACCAAAAACCTAACAAAACGTGGGGAAGAGCGAGTGGATATCATAGTAAAGAAAAACCAAGATTTTTAAAGATTTGTAACACCCGTGCGTCGCTAGGGCGGGTCGCTAGCACACATACGCCCCGGTGAGGTCCCACCTTAACCGTTTCATACATAAACACATAATTGGAAGTCTCAGAGTGCTCAGTAAGGTAATACTAAACAAACTTGTAACTTGTAAGCTGATAATCCGAAACCGAGGCAACTGGGATGCGTACAGCGTAACCGTGAGTTATGGAACCGTTCAAATTGGTATTTGTTTGTATTTAAGGTAGATGAAGACTTGGTGTAAGCAATTAAGAAGTACCTATCTATTTGTATCACTACATAGTATAAAACAAAGTCGCTATCCTCTGTCTGTCCCTATGCATGCTTAGATCTTTAAAACTACGCAACGGATTTCGATGCGGTTTTTTTTAATAGATAGAGTGATTCTTAAGGAAGGTTTATATGTATAATACATGCTTATTATAGTAGAGAAAAGCCGGGATTTTTAAAGATTTGTAACACCCGTGCGGAGCTGGGGCGGGTCGTAGTGATTAAATACACTCGAGAGCAATGAATCCGGGTCACTTAAAGAATCCTAAAAATCTCGGAAACTAAAAATGCTAGGTTAATGCAATAAATTGTATTTAATAGACAATGTAATACTCCTTAAATGAAGGTATTAAAACTTCTTAGTTATTGTAAAGTTATATCATAAAAAAATCAAATTTGAAAAAGGGCCACTTTCGAAGATGGAACTACGAAATTACAGCATTTGGTTTTGCTTTTGTTTGTAATCTGTCATTTATGTGGGGACATAAACCATGTTGATAGTGCTCTATATTCATTATTCAAGCTGAAATTATGTCGCTTACGCCTGAAGAATGCACCAGAATACTTACAATGCTGGAAACCGGCCGGAGTCAGCGCGATACAGCCAGGACTGTCGGTGTGTCGCTGTCAACAGTACAAAGAGTTCTCCGACGTTACGAAGAAACTGGTTCTAACCTACGCAGACCAGGAACGGGCAGAACCAGGTATACCACAGCACGAGAAGACCGATACTTGGTGAACACCATGCTTCGAAATCGCTTTCTCACAGGAACTGAACTCACCAATCAGTTTCGACGCCTCGGAGGAAGTAACCCAAGTGCATGGACAGTAAGACGTCGGCTTGCTGAATCTAACTTAAAACCCCTTAGACCTGCAAACGGCCCTAAACTGGAGCGTGGGCATCGTATTTCGAGACTAAGATATGCCCAGAGCCACGTAAATTGGAGTATTGAAGATTGGTCAAAAGTTATGTTCTCCGACGAATCAAAATTTATGCTCTACAAGCACGATGGAAGACACAGAGTGTATCGAAGACCAGGGGAAAGATTCAAGCAAGCATGCATCGAAGAAAAAATAGCCTATGGTGGTGGGTCTGTACTTGTGTGGGCCGGAATTTCTTCTGAAAGTCGCACAGAGCTGGTGATCATAGAAAACAGCTCTTTAACTAGCGTAAGATATGTGGAAGAAATCCTCAATGATCACGTTGGTCCATTTATGGTCAATTTAGGTGAGGATGCTATATTTATGCATGACAATGCCCGACCTCATACAGGTAGGATTGTGAATGACTACCTTCAAGAGATGAACATTACTCGTATGGAGTGGCCAGCGCGCAGCCCGGATATCAACCCGATCGAGCATGCTTGGGACGAGCTAGGCAGATGCGTAAAACAACGAAACCCTCCCCCAATCACGCTTCGTGAGCTCAAAATTGCTCTCACAGAGGAATGGGAGAATATTCCCCAAAATCGTATAAGGAACTTGGTGTACAGCATGCCAAACCGCGTAAACGCAGTAATGGAAGCACGAGGAGGCAATACGAAGTATTAAAATTCAAGAAAATCGTAATAAAGTTCAAAGATTTCATGTTTCCTATTTTTGTTTTAAGGAGAGATCAGCAGTTTTTTTCTTTATGTAATTTTGTGGTAATAAAATGTATGGTGACTCATATTTTTTTTACTTTCATTTAAGGAGTATTACATTGTCTATTAAATACAATTTATTGCATTAACCTATCATTTTTAGTTTCCGAGATTTTTAACATTCTGTAAGTGACCCGGATTCATTGCTCTCGAGTGTAAAATGGTAAACTGATTGCTGATTCTAGAGACATGAAACTTGCAGGGTATGTTCTTTGTGAGAAGTGGGTGTCCAAGAAATGATTTTTGGGAATTCCAAAATAGTGGATGAATGTTAGACATTAACAGTTCGACGACCAAGCGACTGCCGGCTGTCACGCTGCTATTGTATTTCTATTGTGTCTCGAATCACGTGTGTTCGAAGGTTTAAAAAGTATGTAAAGCCCAAAGTAGTTTTGAAACTTGAAAAAAACCTGAACACATCCCCCTCCAAAAATTACTATTGGAGGGGGATGCTCCAATAGTAATTTTTGGAGTTTACTGCCAAAACTGGCTTAACTGCCAACAAAAATGCTTAAATGCCAAAAACCCAACTCTAAAATATTAAAAACCCCTTTCGGGAACCCATCCAGCAAACCCTCAACAACAGTTGCTCCTTAAAACCCACTAACTTTATAAAATTCCAGTAAAATTGTAAAATATAAAACAAGTTAAAATCGTGGTGACTGTACCGCTAAGTGTCCTTGTGAGACATCGCCTAATGCAATTTGCATGGAGTCGACAAGTTTGAGCCGTAAACAGGGGTCCCCACCATAAGCCTTAATGTGCTTTATAAACTTTAAATTGATTCTGTATTTTACTGCTGTCTTTTTGTTTTTAAATCTTTTGGAAATTGTTGATTTTGGCGTTGAAAATGGTTGTGTTGGTTTTGATGAAGATGATTTTTTGACGTGACAACGTCTTATAAATTGGTTTGCCGGGTGACACTTCAAGAAACTGCGTTACGCTCCGCTCACGTTATGCGCTCACAATGAGAGCGAGTGAGAGGCACGCGTCCCTTCCACTCGGGCATGGTTAGCCCGCCTAAGAGCGAGAGAGACAGACATAAAAAGTGAAAGGCACGCGTCCCTTCCACTCGAGCACAGTTAGCCCGCCTAAGAGCGAGAGAGACAGAGCGAGAGAGAGAGATTGAGAGAGATTATTTCATCCTTCTTCCTACTATACGAATGAATATTCACATTAAAATTATTTTACCACTCAAAGTCGTTGTCACGTAAAACTTTCGCCCGTATACCGACTTTACAGGCAACCAATTTTTTTTTTAACAAATTAATATATTGGAAGCCCGAAACAGCCAAAAAAACTAAAATAGGGCCCCAAAATTACTTTGACCAACTATTTGTTTAGTCTCTGCTTGTGTCTTTGTCTGTGTAAAAAACAAGTACCTACTACAACTGGTATAACATAACCGTAGCCAATAATGTACTAGGTGATAGTGAAGCTTTCTATCAGCTATGTATGTTTTTACAACCAATGTTTCAGGATATTATTGCTCTCTCACAAACAAACACTTTTGCAATTTTGCTTGTGACTTCGACCATGTGAAAGTCAAATACATGACATATGGTTTATCGTACTAAGTAATTTATGGTATATTTTTTAAATAAGATCAGTGTCTCTAGAGATTACATTATAAATCTGTGTTTTTTTTCTGTTAAAAATAAAAAGAAAACAGGTTTAAGAAATTTGGTTCAACGCCAGACTAGCGCTATTATTCTTAAAAATAATCAAATCAATAAAAAAATCTTCGCAAAACAATTAATCCAGATTAGTTTCCACAACTTTTTAATTTAATTCCTTTTGGTAAAACTACTTTACTGATTCTCCAAGAATTTAATTCTATTTTCTCGTTCGTAGGAAAACGATTTAAAGAAAATCGTACACAAAAATATTCAAGAAACTTTGATCAAATCTATTTGTGGGGACTTTTGAAAAAACACGTTTCTACGCTTTTTATGTAAAAATTAGCAAACAAGTCGGCCTTTGTGTTAGAAAAAGAAATGATTGTAAATCCATGAAAATTGTCTTTGGAGGAGCAATTTATTCCTCCCCTGTGGAGAATGTGGTCTAAGTTTAAAGCAAAAGCGGTGCTAAAATGTGTAACATGTAACTAACATAGTAACTATATTTCTTCAAAAAACCATATTTGTTCAATTGAAACACTATGACGGTCGATTTAAATAGGCATTGGATTGGCGGTTGGGTTCTAGTCATTGTGCTAGTTAACGAAAAATATTTCTATTTCAAACGCATTTCAGTCTTCGTTCATCTTTGGTTACCCCGTGAGAATAGATATGTAAAATATTTGTTACTATGATTTATAATTATGTTACTCAAAAGTTTTGTCAAACTCCGTATCAGTTTTTGAATAAATAAAAAATGATGTTTATTTTGAATGAAAGTGTAATCGCGTTTTAAAAAGTTATAAGAGATTTTTGTAATAACAATGACATAATGGTTGTTGCATTACTTTTAACTTATAAAAAAAAATATTCAAATATATATTATATAATTACGAACATAGATTTCAACAATATTGAACAATACTTTTCAAAAGTCAAATTGGATTAAATATTTAAATATCTTCAACTTTGCAACAACGCTCGTCTCTCAATACTTGTCACCCAAGAAAAAATCGACGCATTAGTGATCCAGACATTAGGCAAACAAAATTAGTCGTCAGTAAACGAAACCCTCCTTGCCTTGTTTATCTTGCCAGTGTAATTACCGAAGCCTCTGAACTGGGATTTGGAAGAAAATGTTATAGTAGTCAATAGTCAATAGTCATAGTCAATAGTCATTTATTCATTTGCAAGTATACACATATAGAGGTACATGGGAGGACTGTGTGCATAGATTCTAGCCAGCTTTTCTATAGAGTTACGGTTGTTTTTCTATCATTGATTTATTTATTTATGACTCTCCAACAACTTATTCACAAAAACACATACAATAAACACAGTAGGATTTTTGGATACAGTGAACTTGTCATTTATAGGAGTGCTCAGCACTTGCAAAATTGGAATTGTTTCGCAAAAATCTATACAAACAAAATAAAATTACGATCAAAACTAAATGTGACACGAGCAGACGATAAAAAAAATGTATGCAACCATTAAAAAAAGTAAAAATTACTAAATAGAAGCCGCACAACAAGAAAAACAGTAACGGCTGTGAGTTTGTATCTGGGACGAGATTCTTAGAAGAGATTGCCAGTGGATGCTTTCTTTCTCTTTATGTAGTTGAGGTTGCACTACATATGTATTCGATGAGTGGTACAGTAAGGTATCATCTACTACATATTCATCGTCCTTGCTTTTTCCAATTACGTTGGAGTCGGCTTCCAGTCTAACCAGGTTTAGCTGGATACCAGTGTTTTACGTGAAGCGACTGCTTATCAGACGTCCACAACCCGGTTAATGGGCGACACAGTACCTAATGTTTACACAGGTCAGACTTCCTGGCTTCTGACTATCCGTAACGACTGTCTAAATTCTACGAATGAGAAAAAGTCACATTTGTACCTGCCTAAATTTGAACCCAAAATAACTTCTTACTCACTTAAGAGGATTTACACTTACACTAGGCCATCACGACTCTTACATCTGCTACATTTTTTTGCCAAATATTAAGAGCTTCTTGCTTGTTCTCCTATAAATGAATCTTCCTACGTTTTCAGCTTTCTCACTATCTAAAACACTTATTTCTTACCACGCCACTTAAAATCGTCCGAGAGGTCATCCCACTTAGTTTTACGAACTTTTTCTTTGACTTGGACTTTTTTCTTTTCTAGTCTGCATTTTTCGGTTTAACATTTATTTATTTATTTATAAAATCTTACCTACCACTACCCTTACATATCTGCGATCCAATACGATAGCGGGGCCTTACACATTAATCCTTACATGACTTTGTGCTGCATTTTTTTTTGTACACGAGCTTCTTTTTTGTTTACCAAGTCAAATTAAGTACATAGTTATTTCTCGTCTCAATCTGCCAAAAAAATAACGTTCCGGACAAAATAAACGGACAAAAATTTTCGGGATTGCAGAATATCTGATCTTGACTTTGTTTTCTTAATTTCCAGAAGACTAAATCTACTAATTAGCAACGTTCAAATGTAGAAAATGGTTCCTTTACCGCAGTTGTATATTTAGTTTAATTCTGAGGTAGTGCACAGAATCTTAAATACGTGCATTAGCTTGAAGTAGCATCTCTGTTTAGAATAAATTAAGCTAAGATTAGATGTGCATTAGGAGTTTAGAGATTTACGTTTATGTTGATAAAGATGCTGTTAGTTGTCTTAAGATCTTGAGAGAATAACGAAATAGAACAAAAATTATGAAAGATGGTAATGAAAATAATGAAATAAATACTTAGCTATGTCAATGCAATCAAAAGATTCAGCCGTTTGTCACATATTGTAACATTCGCAAGGGAATTAAAACCGTATAAGATACTTCGCTTTGATCAGAAACCTTGAAATTATAAAAAACAACGTCTGATAGCCCAACTAAAAGGAAAGAAATATTACATTACTTATTAATAATTTATAGTTAAATAAGTAAGTTATAGTTAAAGTAAATATTACATTACTTATTAATAAGTTTGTGCGGTATCCATAATTCTGATTTGCATTCAGCTGGCTTTAATACAATTATGGTAATCTGTGTGAAAAACTTAATAATTTATACAACAGTCTTTAAAAAAAAATAGTTCCTACTAGCTTTTGCCCGCGACTTCGTCCGCGTGGAATAATAGTTTCCGTTCCCGGGGAATTTCCGGGATGAAAACTATCCTATGTCCTTTCTCGGGTCCCAGACTATATCTCTACCAAATTTCATTCAAATCGGAACAGTGGTTTAGGCGTGAAGAAGAGACAGACAGACAGACAGACAGAGTTACTTTCGCATTTATAATATTATAGTACGGACGGATTAATTGTAGACAATAACAGCACATTCTCACAGCAAACTCACATACTCCACAAACATGAAAAACGGTTATTTTTAAGTAACTTTTATGTGATCCACTAAATCTAATGCCACCAATGTAAGCTGCTAGCCGTAAATCCTTTGTGAGCTGCCGTTACTGCAACCACGTACAAAGTTTCATATTATTCCCAGAATTTTATTACCGTCAACTAGAATTATTTGTTCGCGAATTTCTGCGATTATGTTCGTGTGAAAAATCGTAAATAACATCGTAAAGTGTAGATAAAACTAGCTTGAAGCACATTGTCTTATAAAAGATGAATAATGGGTGCTTTTATAATTTTACTCGCTCAATTGTCTCCTTAATGTCGTGATGGCCTAGTGGTTAAGACGCCCGCCTCTCATGCTAGAGGTTGTGGGTTCGGAACCGGGCAAGGACCAATGTGACTTCTTCAATTCATATGTACTTTCTAAAGTTTGTCTGGACATCACAGACATCGGTGAAGGAAAACATAGTGAGGAAACCTGGACTATGGGTAAATATAAGTCCGAAATCGCCAATCCGCCTTGAGCAAGCGTGGTGATCCATGCTCGTGCCTTCTCTGTATGAGAAGAGGCCTTTGCCCTGCAGTGGGACAGTTATAGGCTGGTATTATTATTATTAACTAGCTTTTGCCCGCGACTTCGTCCGCGTGGATTAATAGTTCCCGTTCCCGGGGGATTTCCGGGATGAAAACTATCCTATGTCCTTTCTCGGGTCCCAGACTATATCTGTACCAAATTTCATTCAAATCGGTTCGGTAGTTTAGGCGTGAAGAAGAGACAGACAGACAGACAGACAGACAGACAGACAGAAAGACAGACAGACAGAGTTACTTTCGCATTTATAATATTAAGTACGGATTGTATCGTTAGTGGTTGCATATGCATTGGACCATGGGACCTTAAAGCTCCTGTCCTCTATCTGAGAGGACAGGAGACGCGACTCACACATAACCAATAGAATACTGTACTGCACTGTAGCTGTACTACTGCACTGTAATTGCTCGTGACACATCCTCTCCGCTTTGGTGGAGTCAGGTTCTGATCATCTGGGCTGCAGCTGAAAATCACACCTTTTTTGTCATCTGACATTATGCTGAGCTGTGGCCCTTTCAGCATTATAATTATGGTTCTCTGTGTTTACCATTTTCATTTTAAAAGCATCTGCCCTTAAAAGTGGTTAAGCTATTTGTTTATATGTCATGCTCGTGAGTGTACGATGTCAGTAAAATTGCTTCTAACCCACAGGTCTGTCGAATCAATTTCAATTTTAATTTTCTAACGAAAACGTTATCTCCAAACGAATGTTATTCAGCAAATAGCAAAATGTATTTCATCCCCACAGAACCAATTAATATAGGTACATTCAACAAAATATATAGTAGTATGGGCGTGGTCAGACATAACAGAAATTTAATTTGTAAAGATAATTAGGTATGTTCTTTAATTAAATTTCAATTTCAATAAAACATAATGATCGGTATAGTAAAATATCTGAGGGATCAGTAGTTCCCCCGCCAAGTCAAGCAAAAAAGCGGCAAGACCGAACCATCTTTTTATTGAAGCAGTTCAGGTCATTTTCGTACTCCTGTAATTTCGTTGTAGATAAAACTAGAAGACTGAATTTCTAGAATTATAATGTATCTTTTTTTTATTATTACTTGTTAGATAAAAAAATGTGGTTGCGGAATGTCTATAATAGTTACCGTGTCCCCGGAACATAAAGGGCAACCAAAGGAACACGAATGGGTTTTAGTCAGTAAACGTCTGACACGCCCCTCCCGCCGCACCCAGGGCGGGAGAAGTCATTTGATTATTTTCCCACTACCCAAAACAAAAAGATAAAAAAATTGTTTTCATGCGTTTTCCTTAGTCTATTAACAGATTTAGTATATATGGGTCTAACAACTTATTCAGGTAGAAAGCGTTGCCAGACTGACGGTAATTTTCAGGTTATGTTTTTACACTTAAGTTTTCCAACGCCCATCGACGAGTTTAAATAAATAATAATGTTAAAAATTAATTTATTTTAATTTTTAATAGAAAATAAAAACTACTATATCTATTTTGTGAACCGTACATAGCTCATATTCGCAAAAAACTATATTTGCCCATACTCCGTTCGATTTCGCACATCAAAAGGGGTCTACTTCCCATTCTCGGTTATGTTTTCGCTTCAAACGATCTCACCCAAAAGCTATTTGCTTTAAATATAGTTCGCACAAACGACGCTTTGTACAAAGGAATTGGCGTTCCTGTGTTTATATGGAAAAATATGTACGAAATTTATGCCCACGATTTTTTTGGGATTTCCGATAGGAATATTTTTGGCATTTAGAGATTTCAGAGATTTTTTTTCTATATTTTGAGGTTATTGTTTATAAAATGTGTGCCCGAAACGCAGGTTTCTAATTATTAGGACAAATAAATAAGAAAAAGACTTTTCTGAATTATTATAATATATGTCAACCGAACACGCATAAGTACAATCGACAAAATGGAATCATGACCCACCATAAGCTGTAGCGGTCGCCTGGAGGACACGGTCGAGCACACGGTGGAGGTGTGCCGCGCATGGGCGGACCATCGACGTGTCCTCGTAGAGGCGATCGGCAGCGGTGACCTCTCGCGCCCGGCGCTGGTTCAGGCCATGCTTCGGGGCGAGACGGAATGGGATGCCGTCGCCTCCTTCTGCGAAGCAGTTATGCTAGTGAAGGAGGCGGCGGCGCGCGAGAGGCAACGAAGAGCCTCTCGCCCCGGACTAAGACCCAGGCGAAGACGTCGAGAGTCACAGGACGACTACCGGCCACCGTAGGCGCGGTTCTGCGGATGGCGAGCGATGGGTAGCTCGCCGCCCGGCTAGGACCAGGACCGCGTAGACGGCGCGTTAGTGTTCCACGCGCGCCTCAAAGAGAAGGAGTCAGCACAGGAAGGGGCCCAACAGGGCCAACGCCTGCCGGGGTTGCGGAATGTTTATAGTGGTTACCGTGACCCTGGAACATAAAGGGCAATCGAAGGAACATGAGTGGGTTTTAGTCAGTAAGAGTCTGACACGCCCTCCCGTCGCACCCAGGACGGGAGCAGTCATTGGATGATTTCCCACTCACCAAAAAAAAAAAAAAAAAAAAAAAACCCACCATAAGCTTATTTTCCTACAGCCATTCAAATACAATTAGGTCGACAATTGCGTTAACATTTATTAAAAATGTGACACGTCTACTCTTATTATTTTGACAGCTTCAAACAATTTGTCGTCGAAATGGGTCATGATTCAATTTTGTCGATAGTACCTTAATCGATAAAGCGTACGCGCCGCCCTTTAACTACTGCCGCCTGATATCTAAAGTACGTGGTAAAGGTCGTTAACCTCTGCTTAAAGTGAAAATAAAAGAACTACACGATTTTCCGTTGAAAAGTAGAGATCCTCTCATCAAATGATTGTTGTATCTGGTGGGCTACTGTCCAGCACTTGTTGGCGGGAATTTGTATACACTATGTCGCATCAAATTCTAATTGCGTGATGTAGAAACCTTTACTTGTAGTTTAAATGTAACGAATAAAAGAAATGTAATTCCTAACCCATCCAATTAGACCTCGAGATAAAATAAAACCATTTATCTCACTGATTATCATTCTGTACTACATTCTGGCATTTCCTGATACCCCTAATCAGCAGAATCCTAGACCCTGTATCAGCATACAAATTATTCTGACCACAAACATCCGTAACTTTAGTTAATATTATTGATATTCTTTATGTCTGTGTGTCCTTCAATAAGTACATTCTTGTTGGTCATGCGATCGTTAGGATTCTAATATAATACCGCCTTAACATAATACTTGAGATACGCTTCTGCATTATGTATGGGGAAAAATATTGGTATAAGCAGTGATTGGGCCACAATGTACCATTCCCAACCTTTTTCCATCTACACAAGGTACAGTTTACTCTGACAACTTTCCTCTCGTGTTTTGGAGAACAATAATAATTAAAGTCAAGCTCTACCTTATAAGTGTGCTTCTAGAAAATTCGGAGGTTCCGCTGTTATTTTATGATGCTCCGAAATCGTGTGTAAGTGATATTTATTTATTATACGCTTTATATTTTGGATAGGTATCTGGCCTATATTTTTCACAAACAATATATTATACAATATATTATTTTAATGGAGAGCGTGATTATTTTTGGAACATAGTTGGTTTGGTAAACACAATACGGTGGAAGAAAATAATGTTATCGTAAATGAATGGTAAACAATACAATATATGGGTAATCTTGTATCAATATCTAATGTTAGTAATCCTGATATATTCAAAGGACAAATGGGCATATATAAAAATAAAATATAGGAATCCGTTAATATTCGAACAGTGATGATTTTAGATATCTTAAGGTTTCGCTGTTCACCAATATGCGAATTAATGCGAATGAATTAGTAAAGTAGGTATAAAAATCCATTTTTGGCAGGTTTTCATCTTGACTATATTATTATAATTGTAGTTACCCAAGTTATCCAGGTTATGTATTTATTTTATTAAGAGTACCTGGTGCTTTAACAGCATTTAACCGAACTACAATAGAAACCAAAAAGACGGTGATTATTTTTTAAATTTATTTATTATTACGACTCCAAAGATCCAACGCATCTCCAATCCAAATCCGTTTAAGCCTAATACAATATGCTCATAAATTGCTAGGTCTTATAATACGCCAGAAAAGTTTTGGGCCCAAGCCCCTGCTTCGGGCTATATGACAAAAAGACAAATTAAATCGCCCATTATCCAGGCCGTATACATTAAAGTTTTAGTTTAGTATAATCCGTAAAATACTTCAGTTTGGAGTCAAAACTTTGGGCATTTAGGAAGTTGTCAAAATTTTGATACTCAAATATTCGTGGGTTGCTGTTAGCAATTTGGCTGTATTTGTTTAGTTTATGAAGTTTATTTCGTGAACAATTATTTTGGGCTTGATTTTAGAGATATTGAAGTGCTTAGTGTGATTGGAATTAACAATATTGGGTTGAAAACGGTTCCTACTTTGAGGGAAGTAAAAATTAATAGTTTCGAAATGGGGACGCTCTATTGATGTAAAGAGTAACAATGATGGTAAATGTAGACGGCTTGATAAAAGTTGTCATACAGTAGATGGATTCATATTCCAAGTAACATTAGTCATCAGATAACCTTTCAACGACCAACAGACAGCCGGCTGTCGGGCTCCTATTGTCTTTCTATTGTGTCTTGAATCACGTGTGTTCGAAGGTTTAAATGACGACTAAGAGATCGGTTAAATAACGATACAGACTGAGCGTAGTTTGAATGGCTAAAAAAATCCTAAGTAACGGCTTAATAAATTATAATATGATCGCTAATTCCCAACCACATAATGATGTAAGACATTGGCGACCACCAGAAAAGTGGCAAAGCAGAGAAGCTCTACGAATTTGATCGGATTTGACTTGGATTCAATTGTAATAAATCCAGAAAATAAAATAATCAGAAAATGTTGCGGAATGTTTATAATAGTTACCGTGACCCTGGAACATAAAGAGCAATCGAAGGAACATG
Organism: Athetis lepigone; assembly: GCA_033675125.1. Classification (NCBI taxonomy): domain Eukaryota; kingdom Metazoa; phylum Arthropoda; class Insecta; order Lepidoptera; family Noctuidae; genus Athetis; species Athetis lepigone. The sequence continues at coordinate 18,493,983 of CM066239.1, read as the reverse complement.
AGTGGGTTTTAGTCAGTAAAAGTCTGACACGCCCGCCGCACCCAGGACGGAAGCAGTCATTTGATGATTACCCACTCCCCAAAAAAAAAATATCAGAAAATCACATCAGTAAAGTAAAAAACTTCCACTTTGATAACCAACTCAGTAAAGATTATAATTTCTGCTTCAAAAATTTACAAAACTGCTTTCTCAACTCACTGTCTTCATAATCTCTTCATCATGCGACAATATCCAAGTTTCTTTTATATAAATAAAGATCTGCAAAGTTTTATCTTCTCTATGCTCTAATCTGACGACTGAGAGCGAATCGGGAACACTTTTAGCGTCTTCATTTTGTAAATTGCATTTTAACTCTAGGGAATTCTTTGAGATATTCCTTACCTACACTATTTAACTTGCGCGCACTGTCGAACACATCCTATTAAGTTCAATGTTAGCATTTATCGAAAAGAACGTATATTTAGTTTTATTCTGTAAAATAACTGATTTACGAGTTCCATCCCCTATTTAGCCCTTAAGTACTACGCCCGTACCTAACTTAACCTGTTTTCCGCTGCACGCGTTCAACGGGTTAAAATTTTTAAAAATCTGTTCTTAATAGGCGAGACGACGAAAAAAAAGTAATTAGTCCGTCATTAAAAAAATTTGGACACGTATTTTTTCTTTTTTCTCGTAAACGAAAAATGACGACGATACAGTGTGTTGAAGTTGTGCGTGACGTCACGATCAGATACAATTGATGCATTACGGCGGCATCAAAAGCCCCCCTTTGCCCCCACTCCAGAACTTTGTTGCTCTTTATCTTTGTATTTTTTATTATTTTGATGAAGCAAAAAATACGTGTCCAGTATTTTTGGCCGATCTACAAGACGGACTAAACAGAATGCCATTTTTTTATGTTGTCGTCATCCCTATTGTTACCTACTCTTTACAAAGAACACACCCTGCAAGTGACATGTCTCTAGGACCAGCGGCAGCGGGTTGTGCAATGATATATCAATAGTTAGTCAATCAGTACTTCTGTTTACCATTTTATATACCTAAAATATATGAGATTACTTTTACATTCTGTAGATTTTGTTGGTTGTCGTATATGTGTGATGATTTCAATATCGAGGGTTGAGTCCATTATCTACTCTAGTTAAATTATGAAGCTGAAGAGTATATTTGTTTGGTTGAACGCGCTAATCTCAGGAATTACTGATCCGAATAAAAACAATATTTTTATGTTGGATAGCCTATTAATTGAGGAGGACTATAGATAATATAACATCAAGCTACGACGTACGGGAGCAGAGTAGTAATGATAGATGCGTGCGAAACTGCGTGAAAACTAGCCGAACATATTTCTTCTTATATGACATACGAATTTAATAAGGTGTTTAGACCTGGGGCCTAGACAAGTGGCATTGTAGAATAGATAGCGAAAACGAAAAGATTGTCAAATGTATGGAATTGACATAAGCTTTCACTAAACAATTTGACATCTCCATACATTTGACAATCTATTCGTTTTCGCTATCTATTCTACAATGCCACTTGTCTAGGGGGGCTGATACTTAAACATGTTAGCTATATTTGGGTAGTGATTCGGGGTAGACATAAATATTGACAAACCAACAAGTGTAAACATAAAGCTATTACTATTAATAGCGACAACTTACACTAACACAATCAATACTAACAAATAGCCTCTTTCCACCAACATGTGTTTACATGTCAAAAATAGAGGTATTTTCTATACTAATATTATTAAGAGTAAATTTTTGTTTGTAATGAATAAACTCCAAAACGACGGGACTGATTTTCAAACATCTTTCAACAATATAAAGCTACATTGTCAGCGAAGAACATAGGTTATTTAACATCACGCTATAACCCACAGGGGCTGAGTAGTAACCAAAAACGCGTGGAACATCTAGTCTATACTAATATTATAAAGAGGAAAACTTTGTTTGTTTGATTGTAATGAATAGGCTCAAAAACTACTGGACCGATTTTAAAAATTCTTTCACCATTCGAAAGCTACATTGTTCACGAGTAACATAGGCTATATAAAATCACGCTATGTCCCACGGGAGCGAGGCAGTAACCAAAAACCTAACGTAAAGCGGGTGAAACCGCAAGGAACATCTAGTAATAAATAAAACCATTTCCAAGCAACTGAAAGCTCCCCTCGTGTTCCCAAAAATTTACAACCAGAGACCATAACAAACTTAGCCAATTTCCACTTTAAAAATCACACGCTCGAAAATTTCCCATCAGAAAACTGTCGTAAACAAAGCCTAATTAGGTACTTCCAATCTCCCCAATTTCCTTATTAATCCCACCAGTTCGGATCTCAATATAGCGGAGAATGTTTATATAATTACTTGGGACCTCTAAAAGGCAGAGGAACCGATCGAACAATCTTTTAGAACTTCAAACAAGTTCGAAGCGAAGTTAAATTGGCTCTAGAACGGATATTTTGTGTGTTCAACCGTATGGGGGAGGAATGTTCGGCGGATGATCTTTATATCGCCGTAAAGAGGAGTAATTGAGCCCCGGATAGCTTAGACCTTCGCGTCTTAGCTTCAAGATGCTGTTAAATGAAAGTGTATACATCATGCTCGTTTTGACCGCAAAGTTTAGGCCCACTCTGGTCATAACAGGAATTTATATTTTTTTATTTATTGTTATCACAAAATCCACAGCTCTCAACATTTACTTAACATAGGTACTTAAAATCTACCTTACAGCCGATTACGGATTTACAATTTTTAGGGTTCCGTACCTCAAAAGGAAAAAACGGAACCCTTATAGGATCACTTTGTTGTCCGTCTGTCCGTCCGTCCGTCCGTCTGTCAATACCTTTTTTCTCAGAAACGCGTCGAGATATCAAGCTGAAATTAATATCACATACTCAGGTCTGCTATCTCTTAAAGCAGTGAAAAAATCAAGTTTCTAAATCAACGCAACAAAAAGATACAGCTGTTTACATTGCATATTTAGACATTTGCAAGGGAATCAAAACCTATAGGGTACTTCCCATTGACCAAGAATCATGAAATTTGGCAAGAAGCAAGGTCATGTAGCACAAGTAAAGGGAAAACTCCGAAAACCGTAAATTTGTAGTTAGTTCACATCAGGCGTCCGTCTGTCCGTCTGTCTGTCAAGAACCTTTTTCTCAAGAACGCGTCGAGATATCAAGCTGAAATTAATATCACATACTCAAGTCTGCTATCTCCCAAAGCAGTGAAAAAATCAAGTTTCTAAATCAACGCAATAAAAAGATACAGCGGTTTATATTGCATATTTAGACATTTTCAAGGGAATCAAAACTCAAAACCTATAGGGTACTTCCCATTGACCTAGAATCATGAAATTTGGCAAGAAGCAAGGTCATGTAGCACAAGTAAAGGGAAAACTCCGAAAACCGTAAATTTGTAGTTAGTTCACATCCGTCCGTCCTCCCGTTTGTCCGTCTGTCAAGACCCTTTTTTTAAGACCGTTTTTCTCAGAAACGCGTCAAGATATCAAACTGAAATTAATATCACATACTCAGGACTGCTATCTCTCAATGCAGTGAAAAAATCAAGTTTCTAAATCAACGCAATAAAAAGATACGGCGGTTTATATTGCATATTTAGACATTTTCAAGGGAATCAAAACTCAAAACCTATAGGGAGATATCAAGCTGAAATTAATATCACATACTCAAGTCTGCTATCTCTTAAAGCAGTGAAAAAACCAGGTTTCTAAATCAACGCAATAAAGAAATACGGCGGTTTATATTGCATATTTAGACATTTTCAAGGGAATCAAAAACTCAAAACCTATAGGGTACTTCCCATTGACCTAGAATCATGAAATTTGGCAAGAAGCAAGGTCATGTAGCACAAGTAAAGGGAAAACTCCGAAAACCGTAAATTTGTAGTTATTTCACTAAAAAACAAATTAACGGAACCCTCGTTGCGCGAGTCCAACTTGCACTTAACCGGTTTTTTAACTTACAGATAATTGCTACAGAACAGATTGCTTTAAATGCTAGTATCACCTTTGCATAGCTGCGTTGCGAGTTTATATAGTTGACGGTATAAATGTAAAAGAGTGTGTATGAGAAGTTACGAATGAATGTGTATGGTGTGTGTATGCGTGTGTGTGTATGGTGGCTACCTATGTTATTATATATATGCCTTCTGTTAATTTAATTCTGTTAACATGTATATATTTAGAATTATTAGTCAATTCGTTAAGTATAGCAGATACAAGTAGCTTTCTAAACATACCTTTTGTGTTGTTAAATATATCGAGATGAGAGAATCAATATATATATATTCCACTGACTGATCAATCACGAAATCTCAGAAACTATAACACCAACAAACGTGAATTTTGGCAGGTAGGTGACTTATGGTGTTACATTCGCTAAGAACGGATACTACAAAACCCCACCCAAAGGATTACAACGTGGGTTAGAAGTTTTCTATTGATGCTGGCAAAACCACGAAAATTTTTTGAAGTGAAAACTTCTTTAGCGGCGTTGAGCACTTTTTCTGTAATGGGTATAAAATCTTAAACTCGCGTCAGGACACGTGACCTGATCGAAAAAGCGTAGGACGGATGGATAGTAGACAGCTGTCACCATCCATGGATGCGCGTGGCACGCTGTTAATAATCAAGTTTTCACTTCTGCCGGCACTCCCGGAGTGCAACCCGTCTTTTTTTTAATGGGTTGTTGCGGACGACATTTTTTTAAGCCAATTCTGTACGGTCAGGATAGAAAATCTATTCATTGTCAAAAATATTAACAATAACGAAATTTCTGTTTAGACTGTATCGGGCGAAATGCTGCGTTAATGTTCCGCGGCCGCGGTTTGAGGTAAAAAGTAATATCGATTCCAATGCTTTCTCCCTTATCTATTGATACTATTATTTCATAATCTAAAGCGTTATTTATTTTAGATACTTAACCTGGTGGGTCTCTAGGACCCGAAAATAACATGGTGTTTTTATTTTACAAATTGCGTATAAATATGTCTATAGTTTTTTATAATTATACTAAATAACTACAATAATAGATAAAATAAGTAATAAATCCATTTATGAAGAGTTTATATACCTTTATTAAATAAATAAAAATCTTCTTCACTTTACGTAACAAAAATCATCAATTAGCATTAAACTTCTTGGACGGGTTTTTTAGACCCGAGCGAGCTTTAAAGGCGTCTTACTTGAACGTGCACGCGTAACGGGCAGTTGGAGGGTGGTCAAACGGACCCCTAGTCTATATTACGAAGCTACGCAGGAGTACGAAGCGCTTGATCCAAGATTTAAATGTGTAATTGTCTATTTTGTAAAGTAGTAGGTCTGTCAGACCCACCGGGCGCCCCAAGGGTTGCTTTGATATGACTTTGACGGAAATCGTTTTTGTTATTTTTATTAACTGGCCTTGTGGTTTGCTTGCCTATTTCCAAACACACAAAATACGAAAAGTAAATCTTGGATAAAATCGCACACATCGAAAATTTTCTTATCCCGAATCGCTTTAAATACATTGCACAACTTTGCGTACACAAAAGTTTTCAGCAAGAATTTGGGACAGGCTGCCTGAACTTAGTAAGTGGATTAAAACTCTGTTCAAATCACCCAGAGGATAAGGGCTAGACTTCAAGACCAGTCTTTTAAAAAACCTAGATCAATTTTCGAGTTAATTTAAAAATGATTGACGAAGGATACGGCGTAGACAGAATTGTGAGATTAAATTTGTTTTTACGTTGTAATAATAATCTTCTATATATATTTAGGTGGTAAGCTGACTGGCTGATTAAATGGGTGATATATTAATGCAAAACCTAATAGTAACTGCGTGTCCTAGGCCCGTATTAATAGACGTCACTCAATTCTGAGACGCTCTCAAATCTCTTGCTGTCCTTGTCATTCTAAAGGGAAAAAATAAGGACAGCAATAGATTTGAGAGCGTCTCAGAATTGAGTGACGTCTATTAATACGGGCCCTAGAGACATGGAACTTGGAAGGTGTGTTTCTTTGTGAAGACTAAGTATTCACTAAGAAAATATTTTTAGTAATTTCAATCATAGAGGGCTAAAATATTAAATGAACGTTTATCCCATACAAACGTACAGACAGAAATTCTAAAAACTAAATTTTCAGCTTCGGTATCGGTTGTAGAACATACATCAAGAATTCTTTTAAAAATATTCAATGTACAGTTTCGACTTCATTACAATTTTATTATAAACTAGTTGTCCCCTGCGGTTTTACCCGCATTTTTTGTTACTTCTCCGCTCCCGTGGGTCATAGCGTGATGTCATATAGCCTATAGCCTTCCTTGATAAAAGGGCTATCTATCACAAAAAAAAATACTAGATCCCATACTTCCTGAGATCAACGCTTTCAAGCAAACAAAAAACTCTTCAGTTTTATAATATTAGTATACTCGTAGTACCTCGAACAGCATGTCGTACGAACGCATCTATCTTAGAGGAGCTAAATCTTACTCGGTACTAAAGGCTCTCTGCGACGTGTCTGTATCGAGTTATTCAATTTTTCGGCCATATAGCTCGTAGAAGCCTCGACAATCTGGAACGCCTGATGGTCACTGGAAAGGTGGAAGGCAAAAGGCCTCGTGGACGAAGCACCAAATGTTGGGCTGATCAGATATCAACAAGCCTTGATATATCTGATAGCACGTCTCTCCACGATGGTTCGGACAGAAACAGATTGAGAGAAACTGTCAAGAAGAAGTTTTTTCAAAGGAGTCCCGATCTTCAGTAATGAGGAATCGACTGAGGAGGAGGATACTCGTAGTATAGATTTGAAAAGTTTTTACTACAATATTATTATCCTAGATATATTTAGCTGCAGATTTCCATGCTCGAAATAAATCAAGGAAAATCAAAGCTAAGAACATTAAAACAGTATAATAGAGACAAAAAGGCAATATGATAAATGCTTGACATTAATAAAAGATTCCTTTTCCTCAAGTCAGACATTTCGCAATTAAAGCTAATCAACAAATGGCTGATTGGAGTCAGGACTGCAATAACTTTAATTAAAGAAAAGCTAAGAGTTATTAATGCAAAGTTGGTCTGATTGGAAAAATATTATCGGAATATTTGGATTGATATGTCAGATGAAGTAGTTATTTTTTATTCTCATACTTTTTGTGAATGTTATATTATGAATTTTTTTGAGGAGTCAATATGTTTTTAGTAGACAATACTCGTACTGTTAAAAAAAACTTTTTACAAAAAGAAAATAACCGACTTCAAAAAGTAAAAACTTAAAAATAACTTAAACTTCGGAAGTCGGTGTCTTTTCTTCTGCCAGTCAATTTGTGTTGCCACCGACTTCCGAAATTTAAGTTATTTTTAAGTTTTTACTTTTTGAAGTCGGTTATTTTTTTTTTGTAAAAAGTTTTTTATTTTTTACTTTTTAGTGTCGAGTTAATATTTAGTCCTGTTTAAAATGAGCCCAAACACGACTACTGTGCTGTAATTTCAAGGTTTGTACTTTTTCTGATGCTCCTGGCTTCAGCATCAGGTCTCTATGTACTTCGGTGTTCCTCATTAACAGTACGTTTATCCACACATCGAGCCCTTTTCAATGAGCCTAAACACGATATATCTGCTGTTATTTGTCGAGGAGTTAGGTACTCTGCAGACTATCCTGACTGCAGCATCAGGTCATGACTTGATGATCATGAGCCCAAATGTGGCAAATGCCCTATCAAACATCAAAACAATTTACTAAAACAGTCCTTGCCTGTTCGAGTAACTTCTTACTGTTAAGGAGTTGTACCTTCCATCATCAGCTCAGCTAACTGAGATGGTGACAACCATACGCAAATACACAAGATACTTCATAAAATATGCGAAAAACAATAAGTGAGTTTATAAAATTTGAGGGTTGCCTTCGATTTCTCTAAGATCCCATCATCAGATCCTAACTTGGTGACAATGGGACCACCTCAGAACTATCTGCTTTCGAACAAAAAAAGAATTTTGAAAATCCGTTGACAATTGACGGAGTAATCGATGAACAAACATACAAAAAAAAAAAAAAAAAAAAAACATACAAACAGCCGAACATAGTACCTCCTCCTTTTTGTGAAGTCGGTAAAAATATGGTTCATCAAAATTTTATGTATAACTAGCTTTTGCCCGCGACTTCGTACGCGTGGAATAATAGTTCTCGTTCCCGGGAGATTTCCGGGATAAAAACTATCTTTTGTCCTTTCTCGGGTCCCGGACTATATCTGTACCAAATTTCATTCAAATCGGTTCAGTGGTTTAAGCGTGAAGAAGAGACAGGCAGACAGACAGAGTTACTTTCGCATTTATAATATTAGTACGGATTACTTATTAAAAGAAATGATTAAAGTCATGGAAGTTTATGAGTATGAGCAGATGTATGAATATAAAATGTTTGTGACTATTTCACGGCTAAACAGATTTAACTGAAATTTGACACACCTGCAGATATTGACCTAATTTTATACTTAGGTTAATTCAAATCTTATTTATGTGATCCTGTAGTGTTTATATAATTATAACAATTTCGATGCGATCAGAAGTTACGACAAATAATATTACTGGCCCGTTGATCTAGCCTCTTTACAAAAACATGTTTTACTAAATCTTGGTTACATTTTTTTGGTGCTTCTATTTGTGGAAACAATGGAGGTAAGTACTTAACCATCAAAACCAAAATTTAAAAAAGTATTGGCAGCTAAGACATGACCTAAAAGCTTTGTACAGTGTTTTCCTTAGTTTTCATAAAACCGATTGTTGGCTTTGGTAAATAAAGAATTTATTTATTTGTCCTTACCTTAGGAGTATTGACCTCGCGCGTGGAGATGCCCATTTTCTCGTGGTGTCGCAGCTGTACTGGGTAAATGATCTGGTAGTAGTGAGCTCCGATATTTCGCACCAGCTCCTGGTTCTGACGGTACTCGCGTAGCAGCCGCTCCACTTCCCCTGGGGACAAGAGTATATGATGTAGGATTGTAGGCAAATAAATACCATTGAAATTAAATATTTATCTGCCTTGTTATCTCTGCACAATCTTGGGTAGACTGGTAAAGAATGCCTAATTAAGTCCGCCATTGTACAAATGTGCATAAAGTTTAAATAAATACACTATAAAAAAAAACCCAACTGCAATATCAGAAGTCGGTGGCTTGGTTTGTAATTGCCACCAATTTCTAAAATAGCAGTTGGATTTTTTTTTTATTATTAGAAAGAAAGAAAAACCCATTTATTTCACACAGCAGTATGATATGATGGTACAAATAACACACATACATTACATTTGCATTACATGGAGTTTTTTTTTAAGTTATCAGCTTAAAATTAGTAAATTAACTTAATATTTGTGCCCCCGGCAGCTGTGTCAAAAAGGTCCAGTTCAGCAAAATGTCAGGCCTCAAGTGCCTGACGCTGGTTTTCAACTGGACCCTGTGTGACATATCACAGATGTAGGTATACCAGCTTTACAATACATATTGATTAAGTATATTATAATATTAAATAATATTCTTTACCACTCCTACAACTGAGACGATTTTAATGATACCTCATAATGTCGATATCAGTTAATCGGTTTAGGCTGTTGTGTAGAACGAGACTTACATACATACGTTCGAAAAACATTTCCCTCGGCAGTCGAGTAACAATAAAGGTATTTTGTACAGTGTACGTATAAAAGGGCAGGGCAGGTGATAGAGCACCAGAGTTTGTTCATTGTTGCTCATTTTTGTCAATAGAGCAGATGTTCACGACAAACACGCATTATTCACACTTCATTTATTGTGGCATTAGAAAAATGACTACCATTATTCGGTTTTATTGTTTATATAACTGCGTTTTATAGTGATATATTTAATTTAAATAGCAAATTGTTTGTGTTTCTTTGTATTTATTGTAAAATAATGAAGCTTATTTAATTCTAACATTGATAATGATATCGTTGACGAGTTATATATATGTATAATGATGGTCAATGGTGCAGATAATAAAATAATTGTAATAATTTGTTTATGTATAGTTATAAGTTAGTTCTTTCATATTTTTAACAAAAACTAGTTTTGAAATGTTCTGTTGCTTGTACCAATGTCTGATGTAAGTTACATAGCAGGCAACAATCATTTTTCACCTCCATTAGTAAATCAAAGTCATTTGTCATAATTTTTTAATGTAATTGTTTAATTTGATAGACATAAATTAGTTAGCAGCTTAATGTGTCCTGTAAAATTTAGGCAATGTTGAATTATTTACAAAATTTACATTTCAGGATGGACCATTTTTGATCTTGAATTCGTCTCATTCATCTCATGAATAAATAAAAATGTGATAAAAAAATCATCTTGAATATATGTAACGCCATCTCTGAATCATCGACACAAACATAACACGCGCGAAAACAACATGGCGTTAACGCTGGTTCTATTTGACATGTCTTTCGCTGTCAAACAGTACTAAACACTGAAGTAGATTCAAAACCAATTCTTTTAAAACACAAAGAAAACAAAGTACGAAACCTTAACGGGAAAAACTCAATTTGCGGACAAAAATAAAAAGAACGGCCACCTGCATTCTAAGTTTAAGATCACCGGCCATAAACGGGCGCAAAGCTCACGTTTTATGATGGCCCTAAACCCAACAATGGCTGCCTAGATTGGAACTCATTTAGCGCAATGAGTGCTACTTGCAAACTTGGTTCAACTTGACATTTTATATGGAGCTTGAGTTTTTTGTTGTGGAATGTCTTGGGTTTAATTCGTTTGAGATTTTAGTTTTTGTTCAAATCATTGCCATGTTTTTTTAGGTCATACTTGGATAAGATTGTCTAGAGGAACTTGAAGAAACTTGCCTAGAAGTGGAAGAGTACAGATTTGTCATACAAAACTTGTCAAATAAGCAAAAGTTTCAACGTGATTTTCGTTTTTTTAACGTAAATCAATTTAAAATATTCTGTTGCATGCATCAGTAATCCATACTAATATTATAAATGGGAAAGTGTGTCTGTCTGTCTGTCTGTATGTTTGTCTTTCTTTCACGGCAAAACGGAGCGACGAACTGACGTGATTTTTTAATGGAGATAGTTGAAGGAATCGAGAGTAACATAGTCTTTTTTTTGTCTCTTTTTAACGCGAGCGAAGCCGCGGGCAAAAGCTAGTTTTTCATATTGATAATGCCTACATTATTAAGAATCCTTTGACATCAATATTGACGTTTTATGCCTTAAACCCAACAATGGCCGCCTAGATTGGAACTCATTTAGCGCAATGAGCGCTACTTGCAAACTTGGTTCAACTTGACATTTTATATGGAGCTAGAGATTTTTGTTGCGGATTGTGTGCTGTTTGGTGTTTAATTCGTTTGAAATGTGAGTTTGTTGCTAATCTAGTTCACTGGTGTGCTACGTGCCACGGATTCGATTTGTTTTGCTTACAGTTATTTGTTTCGAGTGTATGTTTGTTTGTAATCGCATCCGCGATACCTACAGGAGAATTTCGTATTGGAAAACTACTTTTTTTTTGTTTTCTTTTCCCAATGCATCATACACCAAGGTGCATTTGGCAAAGTATTTGCGTTACTTGAATAATAAAAACTACACTCTGGAGTTATTCGAATATAGTACATATTTCGTTGCATCGAATGTATAAATATTTGGCCATATCACCAAGTAAAATCGCACCATAAAAGAAAGCTCCAAACACAGTTAATTGTATGAGTGAAACTTTTTGTGGCGAGAAACATATTTTTCAATAAAAAAGGAGGCAAGAGTTAAAAAGTGATAGACATTTTTTTCAATTACTAGGCCATATACTGGCACTTTTGAATTATCAAGAAAGAGTTACTTACAAAACTTTTGCTTGCTCTAACTATTATTATCCAGATAAAACTTGAACTAATTTCTTCAAAACAGATAAAAAACAACAACTTTCCCATCAATACTATTCGCCATACCTTTAACACATCAACCATAGTTCCAAGTTCTCTACAGAAGAAAGTTCATCCATCATCTGAATTCGCTGTCACTTGCAAAGTCACCGCGGTCCTTCAACCACTTTTGTGAAGACGTATTTGGTTCAAAGACCACGGATAATGTGCTCCGCAATAATGGACGTAAAGCTCAATGATTTTGGCCGTGGACTCACCTTTTTTTAGTTCTTTTAGAAAAAAATAGCGCTCTTTTAGGAAAAAGTCGGTTAAAAATAGCGTACCGTTTATAAATAAACCGGCCTTTCTATTTGCTATTTTCACCTACCTACCTATTTTTACCGACTTCTAAAAAAGAAATTTGAACACACGTGATTTGAGACATAATAGAAATAATAATAATAATAATAGAAATAATGATAATAGAAATAATAGAAAGACAATAGCGGCCCGAAAGCCGGCTGTTGCTTAGTCGTTGAAAGGTTAATTCATCGTTTTTTTATAAATGCTATATGCATGGGCTTATTTAGAAAAGTCTTTTTGTGTTTGATGAAATATATTATACTTTACAATGGGTCCCATACTCAGGTTTTGATGGCAGGATCCTCGAGAAATCACAGACACTCTTAAATTTTTTTTTACTAACTGTTTACGCGATTTCGCCCGCATCTTTACTACTCTGCCCCCGCAGACCGTAGCTCACGATATGCTACGTATGCTATATACCCTATAGTCTACCTCGATAAATGGGCCTCCAACATAGAAAGATTTTTTCAAATCGGACCACAAGTTTTTTAAGATTAGCGCGTTTTGCCCATCACTCTTCAGCTTTATAATATTAGTATAGATTTTAATGATGGAAAAATTCATGCTAAACAGAAATGTTTAAAACAATTAAACCATCAAACACGCGTGATTTGGGACAATAGAAAGACAATGGCAGCACGACAGCCGGCTGTCGCTTGGTGGTTGAAAGGTTAAATATAAAACAACGTTAATGCGAAATGTTTATAACAGTTACCGTGACACCGGAACATAAGGGCAACCGAAGGATTATGAGTGGGTTTCAGTCAGGAAAAGTCTGACACGCTCTCCCGCCGCACCTAGGACGGGAGAATTCATTTGATGATTTCCCACTCCCCAAAAAAAAACCTAAGGAAATATATTGATTCCTATCCGCATCTTTTCCAACATAAGTTGTTCAAAACTCTTAATCAAATTTCGCTGAAGCACACTACTTGAAGTACATCACAATCTACACCCGCGATCAAAATCTATCACTCGCTTAATTAATATAACATGTCACTACAACCACCATAATTAATTATTAATATATGATTGGCAGTTCTGGGACGGCCTTTCATTTGGTTCTATTGAGCTCACATACATTCTATACATACATGTATTGTACATTATATTTGAGTTAGGGTCTGATTGTTGAATCAGAGTGGCACTTATATTGAACGATCGATGGTAGTTTGTTTGTTTGTTCGTAGTGTTTTTGTCCATTCATGTCCATTGAACATTAATTTTCCGTAAATCGATTTTGATGTTTGAATGAATATTGTGTTAGGGTTAGTTATGAATCATTGTCAGTTGTTATTATTATATTAGCTATTAGTTTAACAAGCGCCTTTGATTACTGCTTTACCACCGTAGGGTAGCATGATGACTGTTATTATTAAGTTTTACTAACTTTTAAACTTTCGCGTTTCATGTTAACACATATTATCACAACGGGTATTAACGCGAAAATTCACCACCGACCGCAAATTATCTCCACAGATCGCCACTACTATACAAGACTTGTGCGTGAAGCGGTTGAAATAAAGAAATGCCGGGAGGACTGGAATCCAGTGATTCGCATAACACAACCTCGTTTTTCTGCAAAGTCGGTTAACTCATCTGTGGATACAGTCAGCGTAGTGTGTAGACGGCCTAATATGGTAGAAAGTGAAAATAAGGGGGTTGATGAAGACTCATCGCCCGAATGCAGGGAGCTGTGACATCGCATCCTCAGTCTGCTTGCGACCACGACCTGTGCAACCAGGTCGAAACGTCAAGCCTTCCCAGGTATTAATTTATAATCACTTTTCGCGTTAATACCCGTTGTGATAATAGGTATGTGTTATCATTAAGAGTTAGTAATACATAGAAAGTACAAATGAAACACTAACTTTCGCCTGCAGCTTCGCCTGCGCGGATGTAAAACTTCCATCCCCTGTTTTACCTCTATACGAGTGGAATTTCCAAAAATCCTTTCTTAGTGGGCCTTTACTTCTATCAAAAAACACACCCTTCAAGTTTCATGTCTCTAGGACCAGCGGTTTGAGCTGTGCGTTGATTTATGAATAGTAAACTAGTCAGGACAGCTAGTCATAATTCTTTTGACCTAACAAAAGAATCGAAACAGCTGTATCTTTCGATTGCTTTGACATAGAGATCTGATTTTCTCATGACTTCAAGGGAGTTAATAAATTTGAATATTTGTGTATTATTTAAAAATTTAATATTACCTATTTAAATCTTTGACTCGTTACTAAGTCGCTTCATATCCGTCTGTGATCCTTCAATCTTAATAGACAGATGAACAACGATGTTATCCTATAAGGTCCCATTTTTCCTTAGATATGATACGGAGCTCTAAAAATACAATCCGCTTTTAGCAAACGGATAAAAATAAACACAAACAATAACATACCTTTTTCCCCCACTTCCTTTTACCTTAGCAACAGATACGGTTGGTAAACAGAAATGTGACAATATTCTACTAATTTTTATTTTTCTTGGAATAACCGAATACCTATTTTGTTGTTATTTTCTCCACGTTTTCCTCGTAACCATCATATTAGTAATGATCAAAGAAATAATCACTCAAAGAGATCAAAGCACTTGTTGTGTGAAGTTTTCAATAGATTCTTCATGGAACATGAACAGGACATTATTATAGAAATCCATACTTCAGACAGAGTTATTTTCTCATTTATAACATTAGTATATGTTATAAATGAGAAAATAACTCTGTCTATCTGTCTTTCTGTCTGTCTGTCTTGCTGCCTGTCTGTCTCTTCTTAGCACGCTTAAACCACTGAACCGATTTGAATAAAATTTTGAACAGATATAGTCTGGGACCTGAGAAAGGACATAGGATAGTTTTCATCCCGGAAATCCCCTGGGAACGGGAACTATTATTCCACGCGGACGAAGTCGTGGGCATAAGCTACTACCTAATATATTGGTTAGGAAAGAAAATGGTCAATCCTAAACTGTATTTGTGTTTACAATCTGTCAAAGTAACGACACCATGCAATTTGGCCCAAAAAAAAAGATGGCGTGGTCAGACCCAAAATTATTCCCAACAGTTAGGTTACCGTACCATAAACTACTACATTGAATTTAATTGCCTTATCTTAGTAGTGAATATTAATATTTAATCATTATATTTATTTTTAAAGTTTTTAAATTATTTTTGCATGCACATTGCTACTGAAAATGTTACAACGAAAAGCAAGAAATAAAAAGGCTTTTTTATTTTTATTTATTTATTTATCTTAGTAGTGACTACATTTTGTAGCACGCTCATTCACCTTACAAAGCACTATGTGTATTTAAAAATTTAAAAAGGATGTATATCAGTTGTCTGGTTACCATAGTAATGGATCTGCCTAATTTGTGATGAGATGGCCGTCTGTAAGTTATTTATTTATTTAACCTTTCAACGACCAAGCGACAGCCCGCTGTCGGGCTGCTATTGTCTTTTTATTGTGTCTAAAATCACGTGTGTTTGATTTGAAGGGGTAACTCTCGATTAAAAGTGTGTGACATAATAGGGTAATTGGCACTTACAATAAATTGACGTGCTTTCTATTTATTTAGCTATAACAAAATCTATCGCTCTCGAAACATTTGTTTACCCATTAATAACTACTCTTACAGCCAATTATGGATTTACAATTTAATAAATTTAAATAAGCTGTCAAAACGCGATTCCTTCATAGATGTTGTATGGCAATGACAACCTAACTCAATTGACGAACTATTAATTGATAAAATCTATTTTATAGTTAATTGAAAATTAATTGGATTTCAGGGACAAAATAGAGTGCTTTATAATAATGGTATTAGTTATTAGTGGGGACATGTACCCAACTTTGAATAGGTCTCGTTTCTAAATGCAATAAACAGTTTTAATACAATTGAAATTAATTCGAATTTGATATGTGTGATAATGCTTCAAAAAATATATATTACTAGCTTCTGCCCGCGGCTTCGCTCGCGTTAGAAAGAGACAAAAAGTAGCCTATGTTACTCTCCATCCCTTCAACTATCTCCACTTAAAAAATCACGTCAATCCGTCGCTCCGTTTTGCCGTGAAAGAAAGACAAACAGACAGACAGACAGACAGACACACTTTCCCATTTATAATATTAGTATGGATTCTTAATTTCGTTATCTGATCTTTTTGTTTAATGAACCTTATCACGTCGGACAATCCCACCACACTATTCCCAACCACTGCAACTCCTGAAAGCCAGAATCAACAGTGGAGTCCGCCAGAAAAGCGTCGAGCAATGAAGCTCGACGAGTCCCGGAGAAACGATTCAACTGTCTTGGATCCCGCAACGAAATTAATCAGAAAAGAACAGTTAATATTTACTGTAAAACTTTCACAACCACCTAAAAAACAAAAACCACCCAGCTCATTACCAAAAAAACGCAATTCCGCCCCACCTGGGTAGCCGAGCTAAAAACACAAAACCTCGGAACCAAAAAAACAACACAAAAAAAGCGTGTTACACCCGCAATAATCAGGGCATAAGTCTCTCGTATCCCTATTTCGTAGTGACTGGAATACGCCGACATTGTCATACGCGAATTGGGGCGTACGAACGCGGCGTACTACGAGAATACGCCATCTTGATGTTTTGATGTGTAATTAAATTGATGTTGGTTGCTGCACTCGCTGAGCATGGGAGAATGTTACGTATTGTGAGGATAATCTGTATATTGTGGAGGAGCCTGTTACGTTATAGTTAGTACAAAATGAGATGAAGTTAAGTGCTGACACGGTTTTGAGGCTGCTTGCTGTTATGGCGTTTTATTTCGTGTTATTATAATTTTCGAATAAACTTAGTTAGAAGCGCAGTCCCGCCAGGATCTTAAGGGGGAGTGGATCATAAGATGGAGATAACTTAGGGTTGTTTAGGGGAGTTTCACATTCCATATAGGAAACCTATGTTTTTGAACAAGCGATTAGCGTCATCCTTTTGACTAACCGACCGACTTTTTAACAATACATGCCTGTGAATGGTCTGAGAAAAACAAATGCCTTTTTGAGTTTGAATTAAGAAGCTAATACATCGGCGTGGTACTACCAGTAGCTTTTAATACGGTCTAGTAGTACTATGGGTACAAGAAATCTACCCGGTAAATAACTTTGAAACTATGCCGTGGACAACTTTACTTTGCCCAGCCGTGGGACAGTAAAGCTTGATAAATACGAGACTATCAGCAGTCAGTCTATCTTATAAATAAATTCGCAAGAACAGTCTTTCAAACATCAACTTTTTTTCATAAAACCCACCTCTTCCAAACAAAAAAAAAACGAAAATGAAAATATAAATCTCCTCCATCCTAAATGGATTCCGCCAAAATCACTCAATTTCCTCTACAGGTTACGAGCAAGCCACCTCCTAATTTAGCGATGTGACCTAAAAACGAAACCGGCATATTGATACGCAATTTGGAGCACGCCGAATACGAAATCAGGCCCAGGATTAAAGGGGTGTAAAGCAAACGAATTTCGTAAACAAAACACCCTTTTACATTAAGTCCGAACTAATAGTAAAGTCCGGTAATCCGTAACTTAATTTTGAACAAACTGCGGTTAAAGTGAGCTGTACGGTGTTTGTGTTGTCGAATGGTTTAATGTGGGCGTCTGAGGCTCTGATATTGAGCAAGTTTTTTCGGGAATCGATCGATAGTGATGGAATAGTTTAAGCCCGGGAAAGTACTAGGTGATTGAAAATCAATTTGTAAGTACTTTCTAAGATTTTGTAGGTTTAGTGTGTCGTGATGACCTGAAATTGTATAAGTATATCAGTAGTGAGTGGGAAATCATCAAATGACTTCTCCCGGCCTAGGCGGGACGGGAGGGCCTGTCAGACTTTTACTGACTAAAACCCACATATGTTCTTCCGGTTGCCCTTTATGTTCCGGGGCCACGGTAACTATTATGACTATTCCGCAACCCCAGCAGATGTATATCAGTAGTCTGGTTACGATAGCACAAGCTCTGCTTAGTTTGGGATCAGATGGCTGTGTATATTTTAACTGTATTACGGAATACTGAAGTTTTGACATTATTTATTAAACTGGAAGCCGACACTAACATACTTGAAAAAAGGTTAGGGATATGATGATACCTAGAAGATAAGATTAGATAATCAAAGTGCCAATTCACGTGTTAAAAAACTAGTTTAGATCTTATCTTAAATGACCTCAGAGTCATTTTCCAATGTAGGCAAACCCGTGTCTGCTGCCTCAGAGAAAATCTTTTTTTTTACCTACTTCTTACTAATCAGTAACATTCCGAGCACGTTACACTTTAAACGTTAAGATCAATTAATGTTTTGAAGTACCAGAGCTTAGTAGGCGTTTTGGCCGGTGAGTTTTATCCGCATCTTGGACATCATTCTGTAATGTCAAAGATATACTTTTAGAGAAACAGCTACGTAATCAAAATGTCACAACCTAATACATGAGAAGGCACATTGACTGCCGGATCATATCAATAGTCAAATTATTTATTTTCATTAGACCAAAAAAGGCACTTTGAAACGTAATATTATAAAACAAAAGTGAATCTACTGCCCATTCCAAAATGTTGTTACGTATGGAGAAGAATGGGCAAGAAACTTCATACTTACTCTTTCAAAAAATAATCGTATTACAAAAGCTTCTTTTTACATGTTTAAGCGTGAATTAAAATTAATATAATCCAAAAACCATTTCCGCCAAAAAACCATGCACTTATATAATAAAAAAAATACTACTTTTTATATAAATTAGGAAATGGAAGCTATATAATGTTCGCGAGCATAGTGCCCACATGCATGATAAACGATAAATGATATTTATTTTGCAAATCCGTTTAAAAATAACACTTTTTCAATATATTTTATTTTATTTTCCTAGCTGGACTGCTCTGAGAAGAAACAACCAAAACAAACTGAGTTGACCTCTCAGTTTGTTTTGTCTCTTTTAAAGTCCATACTTATTGTATTGGTCAAATCATGCAAGTTCATCACGAAATTCATTAAACATTACCTAATTATAATTATCAACAAAACCCAAATCCGGAGAAATGGATATTTAATTCCCCAATCAACACGCCCACTTCTAAAGTAAACTTTATAATAATATGTTAAGGAGGATATTTGCTTGCTTTCAATTAAGTTCTTATAGGATTCAATTAAATTGTGAATGCTTGAACAGGCGGCGTTCTTTTGTGATAAGAACGTGTTTTCAAACACGTGTTGTCGCCATCTTAGCGAGACAATGGAAGAATGTTGGGCTTTGTGTCAGTTTTTGAGGTTATAGCGATTGAGATTTTTGTTTTTTTTAACCCTGGACGCAAAAAGAGGGGTGCTATAAGTTTGACCTCTATGTGTGTGTCTGTTTGTTTGTCTGTTAGCGGCTACGTAATCGTCTATAGCAATGGAGCTGTTAAATGAATGATTAGTTTTGGATGCCATTTTTTATTTTAAAGTGGTTTTATGGTGGTTCTTAGACACGTGTCATCAGAATTATTAGCCGTTTCAAAGTTACGGCCATACAAAAACATTGTGTCATCTACAAATCGAATTCGCGATACACAGCACAGAAACCAATAACTTAGTCACTGCGCTAACAATATGAACGTGTTCATTTACATACATTACATAAGTTTTGAAAGAAAAACGATACCTCCGTTATTTTTTACTTCAAACAGTCAGTAACTTGTTTTAACAGAACCACTCATAACTTACTATTAAAACTTGCTGAAAATTCTCAAAACACAGAATACATATTCATTATCCGTGCGTGCAGAGACTTAACTGAATAATATTCACCGCCAAAACAGCACAAACTTCATAACTAAAGAATTAATATCATAATTGAAACTAAACTGAGCCAATTAGCTACGTGTGGAAATAATTAGTGAAGACGTAGGGACACGTAGTAGGTAGACACAGCAGGCTACAAATATTATGTCATGCTTATATTATGGTTATAGTTAGTTTTACCCCGTTGATTTAGAATTTAATTTTGTGACAGTTTGTTCAACTACTTGCAGTAAAGCGATTGTTTTGAAACTTGTCAAACACATTAAGTTCTTAAGAAAGTATTATTGTGTGATAATTTTAACTTGAAGTATTATTAAATTATCGTTTTGTGAGAATTTTAACCTTTCAACGACCAAGCGACAGCCAGCTGCCACGCTGCTACTGTATTTCTATTGTGTCTCGAATCATCGAAGGTATAATGAAATTAATTAATAAACATTTACTTGCTTTCTTGAGTTTAGTTTCATTTAGTTGACTTTGACAAGTATATAAAAAATGTAATACCTAGCCCGTTAAAATATTTAAAAAAAGCCATTATATAGCTAACTTCAATTATTTTTTATTAAATGAAGATAAATAAACCTTTTCGCAATACTAAAGAAAATATAATATAGAGTACATTGAATTAAAATATGTTTTAAGTTTTACTATTTACTTTAATTACTACCATATTCAAACAGCACGTATCAATGTGTATGTACACTTGTCAATGTGTGTGCACTTTATTCAAATCATTTATTTTTATTAGACCAAAAAGGCACTTTGAACGGTCATTTATAAAACAAAAGTGAATCTAGTTGCCCATTCCAAAATGTTGTTTCGTATGGAGAAGAATAGGCAAGAAACTCCATACATACTTTTTAAAATAATCGTGTTACAAAGCTTTGTTTACTAGTCAATGCGTTTACACTTGAAGCTACGATGTATGAAGCTAGTCTTCTGTAGTATCTATTCTGTGACGCTGTCAGAGAGCTGAGGGCAAACGCGAGGCGTAGCGTGTGCTCTGACGTAAGTATGATATTACTTCGAACATTAAAATGGCGATTGGAAATATTGATCTTTACATAGTATAAAATTGAGTTTCCTGTCTGTGTACTCTTAGGTCTTATAAACCATGAAACGGATTTTAATGCGGTTTTCAACAATAGATTAAGTGCTTTGAGCATTGTAGTGACGAAAATCCAAGATCTTTTAAAAATTGTATTTTTAAAGCGAGTGTGATGATCAATGATTATGCTTGTGCCTTCTCTGTATGATAAGACGCTTTTAGTTTTAGAAGAATTATAAAAGGCTGGTATTATTATTATTGCGATCATTTCTTATCCTTATATTTTATCAAAACTAACTCCCAGTCGCGCTATCTACTCAGACACCGATCTAGACTAAACATACCAAGTTCTCGATTAAAAATGCACTGAAAAAGTCCTTTTGTAATGTCCAATAAAGTATATAATAAACTACCCGGATCAATAAAAAACGAAGAAAAATCTCACACATTTCTGAAAAAACTAAAAGATTTTTTGTTAAAGAAAAGCTACTAGCTACTCATTAAATGAATATTTAAGTGATAGACTTGTAAAGTCATAATTTTAGTTAGACAATATTAAATATTATATTATTTTTATTAATTTTATTAGTACAAGATCTCCCAATAGTCTATTCTATTCTATTCTATTCTATACTCACTTATTTTGCTGTGCCCGACAGGGTCCATGTGATCTAATTTTAATTTTTACCACCTAAGTACTACATGTGGAATGCAATAAAGTTTTGAGTATTGAGTATTGAACTCTCTGATGCACAAAAAATTCCTAGTGTGGCTAAACTTATTTTAGTCCTAACATAGGCAACCTTAAATAGAGCTAAATTTCATACGTCAAAACATAATCGAAATCAGTTTCCCCAGCACGACCCAATTTTTTCACACATACGAACAAACACGCTAATGGAAAACATAATTTTCGCCCTCAACTCACACCCGCCAGTAATACGAAAAGTGTCTAAAAACTAACAAGTCAGCGTATAACAAAAACCCCTTACACGACTTAATTAACTTTAAACAGATGGAGCTGAAAACATGTACATTTACCCTAAATCTTTGCCATGTAACCACGGCCAGATTGCGTAGACCTTTCAACCGCAGTGTGTTTCTGAATTGCGTGGGTTTTTTGTATGAGTGGAGGGGGGTAAAGTGGGTCAAGTTGTGGTGGTCGGTTTGTTGGTGTGTTTGGAAACTTAAAACGGGTGTTGCTTGGTATGATGTATTGCTTAATTAAAGATAAGCGGTGGAACAAATGTTACGGCGCCGTGTCGATGTGGTGGGAGAGGTGATGCTGGCGATGATTGTTTGATTTTACTACACATATTAATTCCCAAAAATAGAAACATTCATACACAAAAAACCATACTAATATCCACTATTATATTGCCGACAACGTATGTGAGAGAGTATGTATGTGTGCTTGCGTATGTGTTTTGTGTATGTGCATGTGTGCGTGTGTGTATAATTTTTGAAAAAATAATTTAGTTTAAAGTTCAAAGAATGATTATTTATGGTTACATAATAACATCAAGTAACGATCTACGGGAGCGGAGCAGTAACCAAAAACGCGGCCAAACCCGCAGGGGACAGGTAGTTAAAGAATTATTAACCTCGCTACAACAATATTTTTAAAACTTCCACCTATTTAGCAACTTCCGTCACCAAAAATAGATTGTGCACGCGTATGATAATTAATCACGTCAATGGCTGTATCACATATTAATTACACTGACATGTTCAACAATATTCCAAAATGAAAAGCAGCAGTGATGGAATAGATTTTACGGAAGCCATTGTTCGACGAATGTGTGTAGAGCAGGGACGTAGCTAGGTAAACGTGGCCCCGTAGCAATACGTATGAAGGGGCGCTCTCAAAAGTTGCGCTTAAAAAGTATAGAAAAAAAAAATTGGGATCCCAGTTACCTGGGGCCCAGGTCTCTGCTCTTACAAAATGTCCAAATAGTTTCTGGGCCCCTGTAACCCGAGGGTCGCGCAGTAACACATATAGAGGGATCCCCGCTGTCATAAGATAAGTGTGTCGAAAAGGCCCCATTGCAATACATATAATTCACCCGGAGTCTCGGGCCTCTGTCCTAATAAATCTGAGGCCCCCTAGCAATACGTATAGAGGGGTTCCTGCTCTTACAAAATGTGTAAAAAAATTGATGCTCTGGTTATCCGAGGGAGTTAATAGCAATATGAATAAAGGGGTCCCTCCTTGAGAGCTGGATTAACATTATGTGAGTAATGTCTACATTGGGGCCACTACGTCTAAAAAAAGTTCGGTAACACGAGGCCCATTATCATTGATACGGCAGATACGCCCCTGGTAAGAAACAAATTTTAAAAGTTAATTATGTTGATGACCCAGTTAAAATTATTTGTGTAGCTTTGTTAATGTATTTTTGTAAGATTAATCGGTTCTTGTTTGTTGATGGGGTGTGTTAAAAGCTTTGTCATAGACGGGTGTGTAGCAAATATTTATGTTCTAGCAGCTTTTGGTTGCGAAGCCATTCATAAATAAAAGTTGGTAAAATAATAAATATTACGAATCTTGGATACTTTCAGTACTGTAACTATTTTTAAAAGGATGGATACTATTTTGCGTTTGTCAAGCACAAAAAAAAATATATAATAGGTAGATTTATCTTGAAAAGTTAAGATAATACCAGAGATTGTTTCAGAATTTCTTCGTCGATGTAGTAGACTGTAGTAGTAGTAGTAACTTATTCAAAAAATTACAAATTCCAGACTTACTTTCCCTTATGAAAATCAGTGATGCTCTACAAAAAATTAGGTATAAGTTAAATAAGAAAGGTAAATAAGGTAGGTTAGGTAGTTAGGTATAAGTTGAATTCATACTCGGACTTGATTCCACTACCAAAGCAATGTTAGAAAATAAGTGATAATAATATATATATTATATACATTATAATATATTAACACATATCTATCAGCAACATACAACCGTCATATTTATCACCACACATAAATGAAACCGCCGTTCCAACTTAAATTGGAAACGTGTAACAATAGTATCCAAGTTTAGCTCGTGACGTCATCGTTTAATTACTGTATGACGTCACGGTAATCACCTCAGTCTTGAACAATGTACCTAGTGTTTTGTACTGAATGCTTAGCTGCTGTAATTTTAATTAATTATGATGATGTGACCTTGTTTTTGAATTGTTAAGTCATGGTTTTTTTGTGTGCGTGTTTTTGGATGGTGTGTGGTTAATAGTTGGGTTGGAAAAATAAATTCATAAAAAAACATATTTCAAGTTAAACTTTCGAACACGCGTGATTCGAGACACAATAGAAAGACAATAGCAGCGCGACAGTCGGCTGTCGCTTGGCCGTTGAAAGGTTAAATAAATAAATATCTTGGGGCAATTTACACTCGGTCATCTGTTATCAAATTAAGCAAAGTCTGTAAATAACACGCCATGCAAATTTCATGTCTTTAGTTGATATTTATCAAGTCAGACAATCTGTCTGTTAGTTTATCATTTTATATAAATAAACACACTCATTTTTACTGTTTTTTTTTATCTACACTAAGATAGGATATCACTATTAGTTGATTAATTTTAATATTTGTAATTTCTGGAATGAATAATCTAATTCTAAAAGTAGCTAAATTATTTCCAACAATGAGGCTCAAGAAAATTCCCGGCAAAATCTAGTAATCTATAATTTAAAGAACCTTAACTTTGTGTTATTAAATAACACTTCCAATTTAGAAATTCACTTACAGATTGCAGAAAAATCTATTAAACACAACTATTTTTTTTTTTTTTTTTTTTATTACAATGGGCTTGCTCTTGGTCCCAGACTAGCCCGAGGGCATAGACGGAGCCTACGATGGAGCGAGCTTACCCAGTAGATGCCTATGCACTCTATTCTTGAATACTTCCGGGTTATATGAATTTGGAAACACAGACGTCGGCAGGGAATTCCATTCCTTTGCGGTGCGCATTATGAACGATTTTGAGAAGCGCTGCGTGCGGATGTGAGGAATATCAACCAAGAAAGGGTGGTATCCCGCCGTACGTCTGGATGTCCGGTGGTAAAATGGGGATGAGGGAATGAGCTCGTGTAGCCCATGAGCACACTCACCGAAGTGCAATCTGTAAAATACCGCCAGACAGGCAACTTTTCGCCGATGTGCTAGTGGTTGAAGTTGAGCCACCAGCTTCTTGTCGCCAATCAACCTTCTGGCCCTGCGATCCACCGAATCCAATGCGGCCAGTTGGTATTTAACAGTTGGTTTTAGTGGTTGGTTGGTTGGTAACTATTGATGATTCCAACTAAAACTTTCCTAGTTTTTCCAGATTCCGTACCAAAATAGTTCAAAAAGAACCCATAATACACGCTCATTTCATCTCCTCAAAAACCCTTATAAAATACTAGCACACTATATATATCGTATCGCCGACATAGTACGCCAGCTCCAAACTGAGCTCATTACCATACTTCTGGCATACTTTCATGGTTTCCCATTATCATCTCTACTTCTAGCGCTTTTCACAACGCCAAAAATTTTCACTCGAAGACGGGTCCCAAATGGGGTAATGATTTTAAATGTACCCATTATACGTAGGCATATGGTTTATTTAGAGTTATGTTGTTCATTTTTTGTGTCATGGTGGCATAATGGTTAAGGTCTGCTTCTCGTGTATAAGGCGAGTATGATACCGGCAAAATAAATTTATTTAGGTGTTCGAGCCTACGCTCGACCCACTGTGAGATTACCCCCTTGAACTTTGCGCGTTTGCAGTGTGTATCTACCCTCAATTTCCCTCACATTTACGGTGTGGTGTATGCCGAGGCGTCATCGCCGGTTAGCTTGTCATCCCAGTACGTCTTTGAACTTTGCAGTGAGCAGTGTGTTTAAAAAATAAAAAATATACGTTTAGTGAACTACATTTAAAATGGCTCTTCACGAAGTAAACGAGGTAAGAATATTCTTGTTATTAAGTGAATGTGATAAAAGTGATTTAAGTTATCATCGGTAGTATGTGCACTTGTTGCGAATGCCCGCTCCCAGGACGGCAGACTCGCTATTATGTGCAATGGGGTAAGCCCCCAATCACATCCTCACAGCTTGAGGGACGGTTAATGCATCCTAGCCAAAACGTCGGCTGCGCCGTTAGCAATCAACCACAAAACGTCGGCTGTACAGCCGACACTCACCTAGAGGCACCGGCTGCACAGCCTTACTGTAATACGGCTGTCGCTTAATTAACTAAGCGGGGTGTGTTCTAAATCTAAGTATCTTGTTGCCGACAGATCTTGGAACGCACTACTATGGGCGAACTCGCTAACTGGGAACCCCCTCCGGATGAGGAGACAGTATACACCCAATTTATCAACAAAATTGACGAGATATACCCAGAGGACTGGAGATCCTGGGTCTTAAACTGCGTCGACTACAGAGACCTCTTTGGAGACAGGATATCGTCGGATGATGAGTGTCGACTTCGTTTCGCAATGCCCACGGTGCAGCTTGCCTACGCTTTCTGCGATAGCACCCCAACATCATTAAGTGAGCGAAAGTATAAGGCAATAAAGAGGAAGCTGATTAACTGGCCTGTAGGTCGCGCTCTAATTTACGCGCCTCTTGCGACAATGAAAATGATCCACCCAGTAGACGCCTTTAATGGGTTTTACGAGTTCCTACCAACAATCAAACCTCAGTTAATCTCACAAACCGAAGCGTCTAAACTTCTGAAATCCCGGGCTCAAAAATCTGTCTCACCCTCATCATCCACACAGAGTTATCGCAAAAGGCCACATAGCCCAAATATGGACCAAAATCCCAGGATAGAGAGACTGGAACGTCTTATGGAGCAGCAAACTGAAATTCTACAGCAGTTTCTGCAAACTTCTAGTAAGACTCATCCGTATGAGAACTCATTGGCCGACGAGCCACAGTCTTTAAGCGATAGCGAAGACGGTAGCTGGGCTGCACCACCATTATTAGAAGAAAGGGACCTACATCAAAATCTCTCGTCTTCGACAACTGCAGCAGGGCAAGCAAGTACCTTTGATAGCGTTGAAGAACACCAATTCAACAACTTCAACCCTGAAACCAAAGAATCAGAGGCAAAAGTTGGTGACGCAGACGAATCTCTCGCGAAGCAAGGCGTCCAAATTCAGAGACTTAATAGTGAAAAGTGGAAGCACATCCGTTATGCAGATGTTCAAAAACACTTTACTGCAACTCCGGTGTTTACTTCCCTAAAGGTTAATAGCATTCTCGCAAGCACAACGCCGCCTTGGCAAATGATTACGTTGTTAGAAAATATGGATCAATGTTTAGCCGCAGTCTCCCACGGTCTCCTTCAGCAGAGGCAATGTTTCATGGAAACATTTAAAAATGCTTCTTTGGAAGTGAAATCTCAGATTAGCAAGAATTTCTTAGGACCCGAATGCCATTTCCGGAAAACATCCGATGCACTCCTTCAATACACATGCGGAAAAAGAGCGGAGATACTACAGCATAGGCGAAGTGTGTATAAACCGGTCAACAAGACTTTAAATGAACTATTACACTCAATTCCACCTTCAGCAACTCACCTTTTTTCGGAACCTCAACTGTCCGACCTAATCAAGGAGCAAGGAGGCCCTAACAAGTTTTTTCCTGCAAAACAACGAAACCATACAAACTCCTATAAGCCCAGGCCTTACAAAACACCGGTTACCAATCAAGAAACCAGGACGAAGACACGAACCGGAGATGAGATCAGAAGATCAAATTTCCGACAAGAAAGATTCTCGGGCCGGTTCTCAGGAAAGCGCCCTGCTACAACACCCACCGCGAAAGCGAAGAAAACTAAATTTGAGGGAAGAAAATACTAATTTTACGGCAGGACAGGTAAAGAATAAATTGTTAACTTGGAAGAACCTAGGTGCGTCAAAAAACCTGCTATCTATATTATCTGGCTACAGAATTCCATTCGCATGCACCCCGCCTTTAAAAGTGTTCAATGCTGATATCTGTACTCGGCTAGCGCCTAAATCCTCTACGGAGATAACACTGGAAGTCGAAAAAATGTTAGAGTGTGGTGCAATAGAAATATGTGATAGTCTTTCCGGATTCATATCACCCATGTTCTTAAGAAAGAAATCGGATGGCTCGAACCGGCCAATATTAAATTTAAAATGTTTAAATGAATATTTGAATCCGCCTAAATTTCGCCTATTAAACCACTATAAAATTCCACTCTGTTTAGACGAATCAGATTACATGATAAAAATAGACCTTTCGCAGGCCTACTTTCACATTCCAATTGTAGAATCTCACCGCAGATTTTTAGCCTTTTATTATAATAAGACAATATTTCAAATGACCTGTCTACTTTTTGGCCTTGCAACAGCCCCGTACATATTTGCGAAAATAACTAACTGGATTGCAAACTTTTTCAGGGAAAGAGGAATCAGAGTAGTAGTGTACCTGGACGATTTCATGATAATGCATCACGATCCTATCATCCTTCTGCAACAGAGCATGCTGGTTCAGGAATACCTCACAAAAATGGGCTGGTGCATAAATTTCCAGAAATCAGTTCTCATCCCCTGTCAAAACGTCGAATACCTAGGAATTCTGTGGAATACAAAAGCAAATATAAAACGCCTACCAAACGCCAAAATTTTAAAAATAATACAATTGATTCGAGGAATCCTACGAAATCAAACGTGGTCTTGGTGGACAGCCAAAGTCTTATTAGGGCACCTAAACTTCGCAACCTTTGTCATCCCACTCGGCAGGCTACATTGTCGCCGCATCCAAATAGAAGCGAACCGTCTTCCAAGATTAGACAAACACACAAAATTCCCCCTCCCAACAATAGTTGCTCAGAAACTTCAATGGTGGCTCCGCAACACACGACAGTCATCACCAATTCACCAAAAGTCTGCCACAATCTTCATCACCACCGACGCTGCAAGGAACGGTTGGGGGGCAACAATCAACAATCGGAAACTACAGGGCTGGTGGGACAGTTCCCAGAAAACTTGGCACAGCAACAGGAAAGAGCTCTGGGCTGTCTTGGAGGCACTCCGAAAAACCGGAGTCCTATTGAAAAATCAAACCGTCATGATTCAGTCAGACAACCGGTCAGTGGTCGCTTATATCACCAAGGAAGGCGGAACCAAGTCCCCAAAGCTCCTGGAAATCACCGAAGAAATTCTACAATTGGCCAAACGTCATCGGATAGATCTGGTAGCCCGTTATCTCCCCGGACGATACAATACGATGTCCGACAGCCTCTCCAGAGCGAAGACAATGCCGGAGTGGACGCTGAGCAAGTCAATCCTTCGGTCAGTATTCCGGAAGTGGGGTACTCCGACAGTCGACCTCTTTGCAAGTGCCCGTTCAGCGATCACGGACAACTACGTGAGCGAGGATGCCAGAGACCCCAATTGCCTATTTGTGGATGCATTCAGCCGACCATGGAGCTTCAAGCTGGGGTGGATTTTCCCCCCTCCATGTCTTATACCACGTGTTCTACAGCATCTCAAGAAGTGCTCAGGAACCTACTATCTGGTGACGCCACAATGGGAGCGAACCTTTTGGAAAACCGAGGTCAAGAAGCGGGCTCTGGGCCAAGCATTCAAGATTCCGAATTTGCGCAGAAACCTAGTAGACCTGAGAACGGGACGCCCCCCTCCCGAGATAAAGGACCTGTGTTTGCAGGTCTGGAGGGTACGGGCTGGTCTCGTTTAGTAGAATCATGGTCAAGCGAGAGCCGAGAACTTCTGGAAACGTCGTGGCGGAAGTCAACATTAAAAACTTATCGTTCCGCCTGGGACCGCTGGAAATCATGGGCTTTGAGTAATAATTACCAAATGGATGATCCGAAACCTCAGGAGGTAGCGAAATACATCCATTTCCTTCACAAGGAAGTAAAGCTAGCAGCTAAAACCATCGCAGTCCACAAATCCGTAGTTACCACGTTCGCAAATCCAGAGATAAACGATAGACTTAGCAGCCACCCACTCGTACAACAGATGATGAAAGCAGTCTTCATTGCACCTCCACCAAAACCAAAAACGTGGAACGTCTCGCAATTAGTTGATTTCTTAAAGGCATATGAGATAGACAATAGTAGTATATTTCAAATATCGCGACACGTGGCTGCGTTACTTCTCTTATCATCGGGAAGAAGAATTCACGACCTGACACTTCTAGATATTGGACCAGAACTGTTCGAGTCTCATGATAGCTACATTGTATTTTGGCCACAATTTGGCTCGAAAACCGACTCCTCTAAATTTAGACAATCCGGCTGGCAGCTATATAACAAAGGTGCTGAAAGATTAAATATAGTATATTGGGTTAATAAACTGATCACCATCAGCAAATCAAGACGCGGTAACCTGACTAGCCTATTCATATCTACCCGGGGTAAAGTAAAAGAAGCCTCCCGAAGCGTTATTGCTGGTTGGATTCGAACACTATTCAAAGATGCACAAATCAACGCATCTCCAGGAAGCTGTAGAGCAGCAGTCAACTCAGATAATTATATCAATAGAAACCTTAATCTTGATGAAGTAATCAAACGAGGGAACTGGAGATCAAGGGATACCTTCTTAACACATTATTTTAAAGAAATCCCAAGTCAATCAAAAGAGAATTTAGGTAGTTTAAGTGAATCATTTTCTCCAATCTAAACTACACCGATTTAATAACGGAAGACTGATATTTTTTCCTTTTTGTTATTTTGATTAAAGCTTTTTATTAGTACTACTTGTCGTCTTACTTACGTATTATGTGTACAATATTTCCCTGCTTTATCACAGTATGTCTAGCCATCGCCGGCAGATTATAAACACATCTCACAGTGGGTCGAGCGTAGGCTCGAACACCTAAATAGAACCGTTTTCCCCCCGAAGGGAAGAAAACGAATATTTAGGTTTCAGCCGTAGCTCGACCCACTATTTGCCGTTCTTGCCGGCTTGTGATCGTGAGAGTACTGACATGACAAGCTAACCGGCGATGACGCCTCGGCATACACCACACCGTAAATGTGAGGGAAATTGAGGGTAGATACACACTGCAAACGCGCAAAGTTCAAGGGGGTAATCTCACAGTGGGTCGAGCTACGGCTGAAACCTAAATATTCGTTTTCTTCCCTTCGGGGGGAAAACGGTTCTATTTTTTTATTTTATTTATTTGTACTTTTTAAGCTTTTATTGGACATCACTGTAATCGAAGAAGAAAACTGAACTAATCAATCGTCAATTCACCTAGCAAGTGACCAATGCTTGTGCCATTTCTGAAGAATGTATGGCTAAGCCCAAACAGCCAATACGCCGACAGACTGAAAGCCCCCGAACTTTACTTCGACAGGACTTTACACCGACAAGATTTTTCACCGACTTGGCTCATCATCGACGTAACTTATCTTCGATGATTATAATTACTCTGGAAATCGATATATACTTTTTCTGTAATAACACAATAAAAAAAAATAGGATGTAGTAAATTGAGTCGCTGATGAGCCTTTTATTGTCCAACCGCATGCTAGTATTATTAGTATTCCTATTTAAGAGACACTCGAAATCCTAAGGGTAGAATAAGTATGATTTCTAATCTGAATTCAGTTCGTAAATAAAAAAACGGTCCCAGAGCGTGTCGTGCTACGCTCAGTGTAGGGTTCCGTAGTTTCCCGTCCGTCACAATATGTGGTCCCACTTATTAGTTTTAAAAAGGCTATTTGTTACATTGACATACTAAGTACGCAGAAAATATTTTGTACAACCTTTTTGCCTTTTTTGTACAAAAACTGTTCTTTACATCAAGTTCAAAATAATTTTTCTAGAAAGTCCTTATAAAGTTCTACTCAATCTAACACATTGTTTTTTACTTTTGGAGCGATTATATCCGAAATTATTGATATTATCAAAAAATGATTTCAGTAAACCCCTATTCATTTTTAAATACCTATCCAACAATATCTCAAACGTTGAGGTTAAAATTGAAAAAAAAAACACTTCCCGCTTTACATATAAGGGGGCTATTACGACTTTGTCAGCGTGATTGATACAATGTTGGTACAAAATTTCAGCTTTCTAGTGCTAACGATCACAGAGATTAAGCGAGGACGGACAGACAGACATGGCGAAACTATAAGGGGACCTAGTTGACTAAAAAACGATGGTTGATTTCCTCATTCCTAGTTTTCCTTATTATGTGATGCCCGGCTTTCAGTCAAACCGACTGCAGCTGAATATCAATGTTTTACCTGAAGCAACTGCCAATCAGTTCCACATTTCTAGAAATCAATTACTGGGAAACTCGGTATACCTCAGTATGACAGATTGGCAGACCCTGACTACGTAACGACCGTCAAAAATCTGTGAAGGATAGTCGGGACTAACGGCTTTATGTGCTTTTCAAGGTATAGGGGCTAATCATCTATAATTTCATTTAGTTATTTACTTTTACTCGTAATATAAAATCCCAATAACTCTCTCATCATATATCTCTTATTGGCTAGCTTTTTGTCCGCGTTAATTTCGGATATCGTGGATACAAAGGAGGCCGTAGATTAAAAAGTAAGCCATGTCTTTTTTTTGTGTTTACATACCAAAATTTACTAAACCGGTTGTGCCAGCTATGTTAGGGTTATTATTACTTTTTTAGACTTTGTTGTAGGTAAGTAATTTTGTGCATCATTTGCACATATTAGCTCTAAATATATTTATAGTACCAGTAAAATAAAAGCATTATAAATCACCCATTTACTATAAACAATTTAAGCCCCCACTTATCGACCATTTAAATCAGAGCCGCAACATTCACGTACATCTAATCGCCTAGAGTTACAGGACAGTTTGACGACATCTACTGAGTATTAAACCAGTAAGGTAGCCGTAAAACCACTAGATTGAACCAAACGTTCCAACACAAAAGCTGAGCGTATGAATCGTGGAGGTCCGGTCTGAGTAACAGCGGTGTAAAGTTGCATCCATTTTTACGGTCGATAGAATGCAATTCAGAGCTACAAAAGGAATGCATCTTTGGCCACTTAAGCTGGGCATTGACGGTCATTTTTCGCGTCAGTTTCAGTCGTAAAACTGTGGCGTCACTTCAAATGGTTTAGGCGGCCAACCAACTCTGGAGTGACGATTCGACACTCACGATCAAATTTTGGATGGACGTCAATTCAACAGCTGACGCGAAAAAATGACCGTCAATACCCAGCTAGCAGCACCTCTGGCATCGTGTGCCACGAAAAACGTAAAACTGTTGGTCACGGTCGTCTTTCGTAGAACTTTGACCAGAAGCCAGAAAGTCTGACCAGTCTAACTAAGAGGTACCGTGTCGCCCAGTTACTCGGTTGTGGAGGTCTGATAGGCAGTCGTTTCACGTAAAACACTGATATCCAGCTGAATTTGGTTAGACTGGAAGGCGACCCCAACATAGTTGAGAAAAGGCAACAAAAAAGTGAGCCGTCACGGGACGCCTGGCAGTACATAGCGCATCCCCCGTTGCAAATCTCTCTACTTATAGCTTATTGGTGTGCTGGTAGAAAACTCATCTTTGGGTTAACCTCGCCATTGTACATAAGTTTTATTTAAGTTTTGCTATATGGTTGTCTTAAGGATCATAGATGGACAAAAACAGTTACGATATGGAAAGGCCCATCCGGTAAGCGATGTAGAGGAAGACCACACACTAGATGGGACGATGACATTAAAAAAATAGCTGGTCCACAATGGCAAAAAATAGCTCAAGACCGAGAGAAATGGAAAACTTTGGAGGAGGCCTTTACCTGAGAGGGGTTCCGGTAACATAATTATATAAACCTAAATACTTAAAATATTTTCTTTTATTAATCATAGTTAGGTACTTATATCTGAAAAAAAATGTTTTTAGTCCTCTAATAATTTTTTTTGTTATTGCTTATAAGTATAGAGGTAGATACCGTGCTTTTTAAATAGTAAAAACTGGAAATAAAAGGCTTTTTTATTTTATTTTTTATTTTTATTTATTTATTTATTTTATATGGTTGTATGTATTTCTTTTTATATGCAATAAAAAATATGAATAAAGAATATGATTAAGAAAAGTTTTGGTAATGAAAGGATTTTTGCAAATTGCATTGCATTTTTAGTTGATTATCAAAACATAAGACATTCACGCGGGCGAGAGCTAGCCATTGAATAAAAAAGGCTACCTCTTTTAAAAATGAATTCTTTATAATGATTATATACTAAGAATTGTCTGGTGTACTCAACAGTACACATTTAAAAGCCAAATCAACTTCTGAAATAAGCATACTATCTTCGTAACATCCAAATACCCAAATCCCCCTCTCCCCGCTCTCCCCGCTGTCCGCTCCAACGCGCGCTGAACCCTCAACGCCCGAAGCACAGCGCAGATGACGCGTGCATTATGCATGGGGCTGCATTTAGCGATAGGGCCTCTGGTCCTACCTACATATGTATGCACGTATATTGTTATTCATGTGAGCGTGCGTTCGAAGCAACCATTGTAAGGTTCGTCACGACGGAATTTTGTACAGGAATGGCGCCTTAATTTTAGATTGAGTGTGGTTATGGTTTTGCTGAATTGGGGTGGTAAAGAAATAAGGAATGCTTTGTCAAAAACTGTGCGAGGTTTGCCTTATTTTGGTCGATTTTTATTTCGCGAACAAAAATGAGATGGACGAAATTTTTCGTTCAATTGTCATTGAGACGAACATTCTTCGTTCGATTATTATATAAACAAACTTTTTTTGGACAAATGCACGGCGTCGGGCAATAGGGATGACGACAACATTAAAAAAACAGCATTCTGTTTAGTCCGTCTGATATATCGGCCAAAAATACGAGACACGTATTTTTTGCTTGATCAAATTAATAAAAAAATACAAATATAAAGAGCAACAAAGTTCCGGAGTGGGGGGGGGGGGCTTTTGACGTCACCGTCCTGCAAAAATTGTATCAGATCGTGACGTTATGCGCAACTTCAACGGACTGTATCGTCGTCATTCTTCGTTTACGCGAAAAAAGAAAAAATACGTGTCCAAAATTTTTTGATAATCTATCTGACGGACTAATTACTTTTTTTGTCGTCTCGCTTATTGTAATGATTTGA
The DNA here is from genome assembly GCA_033675125.1 of Athetis lepigone. Taxonomy (NCBI): domain Eukaryota; kingdom Metazoa; phylum Arthropoda; class Insecta; order Lepidoptera; family Noctuidae; genus Athetis; species Athetis lepigone. The sequence continues at coordinate 18,458,772 of CM066239.1, read as the reverse complement.
CTGGAATTGGCATGTCCGGACCGAAAAACATGAAAGATATTGATACTGTTAGATGAGAACACTGTACTCAGGTATGGCGCGCCCATATGAGAAACTATTGTATTTTATAATGTTTGTCATTCATTAGCCATTTCATTAGTCATTATTGAAACTATTTATAAGCTTTATACACATTAAATTAAAATCATACCAACGCTTTGAAGTTCGTCTAATCTAAAATGTTCCAAGGTTCTTAACTAAGACTTGCAGAAGTTGTTTTAAACAAGAATATTATGCAATTATCCACCACAGACATGTTCTAAGCTATCACCAAGAAATGCAAACTCTTTAACTAAAGTCCTTTGAACTAACTTATAAAACATGCTAGGCAAACGTCTGTCCCAGCGTAGAGATTAAAAAGCCACCTGAAGTTCGTACGGGTTCATGTAAGTTCGTGCGAGACATTGAATAAGTGTCGAACTTTCTCTGCTTTATTTAAAGTTCAAATTGTTGCGTGGTGTTGACGTGATCTGCGGTGGGGTTGAAACAATATTTTATTTGTGTTTATTTATACGTGTTACTTTATGGAGTTCTTCTGCTTCAATCCCGGTTTTTTTTTGGTGAGTGGGAAATCATCCAATGACTGCTCCCGTCCTGGGTGCGGCGGGAGGGCGTGTCAGACTCTTACTGACTAAAACCTAGTCATGTTCCTTCGATTGCCCTTTATGTTTCAGGGTCACGGTAACTATTATAAACATTCCGCAACCCCGGCAGGCATTGGCCCTGTTGGGCCCCTTCCTGTGCTTCAATCCCGGTTCCAAACTGATTATTTTTGGCAGTTTTAGACCTTATTTATCGATTGATTCTGTTTGACTTTGAATTTCAAGAATGTTCACATTCTAAACTCAGCCTCAATCAGTCAAATGCATTTAAATTACAGAGCTTTTTACCTCTTCAGCGTTTTGGGGACTACGCAGATATATTCAGAAATTGTGTCTCTGTGCCATGCTCATAGCACAAAGTGTCCTGGATGGGAATCGAACCCACGACATTTAACATGATACCTCTTGGTTAGACTGTTTGTTAGACAATAAATCGTAAACTTCTTGCTTGATTCATACTTTTTTTTTGGGAATCTCTATGTCCAATTTTGCATTGTGCAAAATCAATGATGATGATATGAGAAAAAAAACTTCTTAAAACATCTTTCCATAATCATTATAATTATACGCTCGTGAGTAGCAAATAAAAAACTCTTAACTGACTAGAATACGGCCATGAGAGTTTTGTTTACCAAAAATTGTTTTGATCCCGAAACAGCGATTAAAAGTTGGACGATATGGTCCAAAAGTCAAACTTGACTGACCTCTCGCGAAACATTTAATCCTTGTTGGAGAACAACACTTCGCGTTTGCTTCATATTTTAAATGAAATAAACAGATAAGTAAAGTATAGTAAGGTATCCATTCTTAGTGATAAATTATATTAAAATAATATTAGAGTATTATTGTACCACAGTCACTGTGTCCAGTGGTTAAGGCGCTCGCATTTTTTCCATGAAATTTTGAAAGAGAATAAATCTATCTACTTTTTTTTTATATAAAATGGTAAGCTGCCTGACTGTTGATATATCATCGCAAATCCCAAACACTGGTGCTAGAGACATGAAACTTGGAGGATGTGTTTTTCTGAAGAGTATCTACTAAGAAAGGATTTTTTGAAAATCCAAACCTAAAGGGACAAAATAGGAAATGGAAGTTACGACATACACGCGGGCGAATGCTACTATTAGATATTAACATAATTTCAACTCTCTACCTATAACGTTTAATGAGATTCAGTCCACTGACAGGTATACTGGCATTCAGGCAGACAGCGGAGGCTAAGAAATAAGTGTTCTGTTGGCACTTTCTAGGTACTGAACTTCAAAAAAAAAAACAACCAATACTCAACGTCAGCTTATATAAATCCCCAACATATGCACATACGAAAACAATGGAAATATACCAATTAGAGCTTAACAAAGAAAACGTTTACGTAACGTAACGTGTCGCGTTCCTTGAACGCGCGCGTTCGCGTTAAGAGTCGATTTATATGCGGGAAACAGGCGATGCGCTGCGAATTACGACGTTGGAATCGGTTATGTTACGAATAAATTTTAACGACTAAGCTCCTTCTGGTGACTGTAATAATTCTGGGTGATGTTTTGATTGGGTAGATAGTGTGTCACAGACCTTTGTAAATCTTAGAATACATCTTTTCTGCGGATTTCCAATCCTTTTTATAAAATCTCGAGATGACCTAATGGTTAAGGCCTCTCATGTGGATTCGAAACCGAACAAGCTTTCAATGAGACTTTTTTAATACATATATGTACAATCGACAAAATGGATCACGACTAACCATAAGCTTATTTTCCTACAGACATTCAAATACAATTAGGTCGACAATCGCGTAAATGTGTATTAAAAATGTCACACGTCTAGCCTTATTATTTTGACAGGTTCAAACGATTTGTCGTCGAAATGGGTCATGATTCAATTTCGTTGATAGTACTTTACTTTATAAAGTTTATCTTGGACGTCACTAACACTCCGTGCCATTTAAAAAAACCATTTAAACCATTTATTTTGCTACACACATACATAAAATGAACACAAAAAATTAACATTTAGAAAAAAAGAAATACAGCGTAGCAAGGGGTCCATCTCAGTATATGCTGTGCTAATGCACAGCACTGATTTTCGGATGGCCCCTGACAGTTGAGGTAACATAAACACATCTGCGCGCACACGATATTAAAATATATGAAATGAAATTTAATATAAAAAATGCCGTGCCTCTGAATGCACGCAAAGCCGTTGTTCTCTGTTGCCATTCATAGAACTTTGACAGACTTTACGGGTAGTCAGAAGCCAAAAAGTCTGACCAGTCTAACCGAGGGTTAGCGTGTTGTCCTGTAACCGGGTTGTGGAGTTCTGAAAGACAGTCGCTTTCCGTAAACATAAGTAATAAGCTGAATCGGGTTAGGCTGGAAGCTGACCCCAAAAATAATTGGAAAAAAGCTAGGTAGATGACGATTTTATAAAAAAAGCATTAGCTTCAAACTTTGTGAGAATGATTAGACATCAAAAAAATTTAGTAATACAGTTTATTCAATATACACCTGAATAATCATTAAACTATAATTTATAACGAAATCCTCTAATTTGTCCACTCCAAGACAGATAGAAGCTAATCATGTCCAAAAAAAAAACGACAAAAGATTCCAATATATTACATTTACCTTCCATCTTATTAACTTTGACCTATATTTTTCAAATGTCAATCACCCGACCAACTCTGGCGATGAACAGCCCCCATAATAAGACCCTGTCGTGTTCAACAAACACGAGGATTTTCAACGGGTGTAGCGTGTAAATCAATTCGGACCATGTGGTAATGAAGTTAAGGTCGTTAATCGTGTGTGTACATGACGTGGTATTAGCATCTCAATAGCGGGCCGCGTACACGGAATCAATAAATTCAAACGCTTCGTGATTTCAACGGTGAATAGTTTGTGGTTGCAGTGAGCGCTAGGCCTTTTGAAATTGTTGGTAGTACGGTTGGGGCTGATATTTTGTCTGTATCAGGAGCTAACTTGCATCTACTTTTAAGCAATGTTGTGAGGGTGCTGAGTATCCAATCATATCGTAGAATTTATTGAGTCTATATTAGACAAGCAACTCCATGAAGTTTTCCACAGTGTGTCACTGCAATATTATAAGGTGCGCGTTTTGAAGTTCGAATCTTGTACATTGATGACGTATTTATGACTTTTTTACACTGTTAGGACCCCGACAATCTCAACAGATACCCCGCTGGGGTACCTAGACAGGTTATTAAGTGAAGATCGTCATTTTTGCGCCTTGGAATATAATTATAGATACCGTGTCTAACAGTTGACTGACAAAAACTGATGATTTTAATTATTTTTTTTAATTATGTTGCGGAATGTTTATAATAGTTACCGTGACTCTGGAACATAAAGGGCAATCGAAGGAACATGAGTGGGTTTTAGTCAGTAAGAGTCTGACACGCCCTCCCGCCGCACCCAGGACGGGAGCAGTAATTAGATGATTTCCCACTCACCAAAAAAAAATGCCCATCCCATGGTTCTAAAAATCAAACGTAAACACCATTCCAACGTTTTCATTCACCTAAACAAAACTATAATTCTTACAACCCACACAGATAGCACTCCTAATTGCGGTCTGAACCCCTTTATTGCCATCAACGCCACCAAAAACCCCTAAAACCTTTGCCCGTTGGATCTACAATTTTGGTAATAGATAGCCAGGAATTGGCATAGCCATATAGCCATACTATGGCCTACATAGCCTAGTATAGCCAGCAATGTATTATGTGTTTGTTCTGATATCTTTCAGCATAAATTTCAGTTAAATCAACATGGTGAAGGATTTTCTACCCTTTGTTGCGTTAATAGAGTTTGTTTTAGTGCAAACGAAGGTTTGGGCATGTGACGGCCAATTGGCAAGATTGTGAGAGAAATTATTACTGGACGCGTACGATATGGAAATGGTTTGCTTTCTAATGCAGCGTAGATAAATGAATTTGTTTATTTGAACACGCTAGTCAGGAACCATAAATTCGATAAAAAGGTTATCGCACATTAAAATGTAGAGTATTGACCTTTCTGAAAATTAACCAAAACTTCTGTTTTTTGGTGATGACAGGAAAAAAATTTTTTTTTCATTCATAATAATCCCCCAAAAAAGATCATTGGCTACCTTTTAGGTGACTTCGATTGCCATTTCTCTTGTTTACACGTTATTTGAAACAGGCCATATAACATCATGCATCCGTTCACAGGAGCGGAGCAGTAACCTGAAACTATGAGCTATAGCTAGCTCTGGTATGTCTATACTAATTTTATAAGTTAAATATGTTTGTTTAGTTGAACGCGTCAATCTCTAGTCTGAAAATGGCTCTCCCGCAACTGAGACGAATTCAATGACGCCTCAATGTTGAAATCCGTTGTTTAGGCTGTAGAGCGCGCCTAGAATGAGACATACATACATTCGCTCGAAACATAACCCTCCTTTCAGTTCGGGTAAAAAGTACCGTAGTTAAGTTGACCCATTGGTATTTAGGCTATTTATTAGTGACTCAAATTCTGTTCAATTGGAACAAACTAAATTTTGAATAGGGCGTGTATTTGTTAATTAGTTTCGTCCTCACTTAATGTTTCCCTTGAATGGTTAACAAGGATACTAGGAATGTGCTTAAATTAGTTTTAGAAGGTCCAACTAATTCAATTTACTGAAATCCTCAAAAGGAGTAAAGGACAATTTTCACTTTTGACTCTAACTTCAAAGTGGTCAAATACAAAGTTGTCAAAATTTATTTATTTATTACAGGCTTAATTTTTAAGTTCTAATGTAACAGTATACTAAACTTATTTAATTATTTATTAAGAATTTCAAAAGTTATCGTATAAACTTAACAAAAACAAGCTCAGCTGATCCAGAAATCAACAATATCCTACTAATTTTATAAATGTGAAAGTTTGTATACATGTATTAATGAATTTATATTTGAATATTTGTAACTCTTTCACGCAAAATCTGCTAAATGGATTTTAATAAAAGTTTACAGCAATATAGCTTATAACATAGTTGTTAGTTTTTTATGTTTATTTCGATCTTAATTATGGTTTTGATTTTATGTTGATGTTTATGTTTTTTTTTATACTAGTGATTTTATATTTATTTTAGTCTATCATATACTTATTTAGTTTGTTTAATATAATGTTACCGAATATGTTTTATTTTAATTTTATTATTATTATTTTAAACTTCTTAATTTTGTTTGCTTAGTTGTAATTTCTTTTATGCATGCTGTGGTCTCCTGTAAGTGAAGGAGTACACCTTCGTGATAATATTGTCTTCCATTAATATTTTTTCCATGATTTGTGTATATCCTTTGTTGGGGATCCTAAATAAATAAATAAATAACATAACGCTATGACTGTCAGGAGCGGAACAGTAACCAAAAACAATACACGAGTGATACCGCTGGAAACAGCAAGTACACTATATTCACATAACTCACAATAGCCAGCCTATGCACAGCAAGGCTAAAGTGGGACTGGGCGGGCAATATATGCAGAATGCATCAAAACAGATGGACTGGAGTCGCCACGCAGTGAGTGCAGGAAACGGGTGTCCTCGTCGAGAAACGTCGAGAAACGCCGAGAACCACTCAGGTCGAGACAAATAAATGTTGCTTAGAAACGGAGAATAACTGTCGTGATGGCTACTAGGTCATTTAACTTAACTCAATCAATCTCAATATCTTAACCACTGAGTTAAGGCGCTAGACTCTTATACGAAAGGTTGTAGGTTGGACTCCGGGCAAGTATCATTGTAACTTTTTCAATTCGTATGTACTATCGACAAAATTGAATCATGACCCATTCCGACGACAAATCGTTTGCAGTTGTCAAAATAATAAGACTAGACGTGTGACATTTTTAATACATGTTTACGCAATTGTCGACCTAATTGTATTTGAATGTCTGTAGGAAAATAAGCTTATGGTGGGTCATGATTCCATTTTGTCGATTGTACCTGCTAAAGCACGTAAAGCCATTGGTTTCAGTTGACATTTGTAGAACTTTAACAGTTCCCACGGGTAGTCGACAGCAAAAAAGTTTGACCCTTTTAACCCAGGTGTATTGTGTCTCCCAGTTACTGTTCTGTTGAGGTTTGTTTTGTTTGGAGCAACAAACACACATACATCGATACAAATTTTCACATTTATAATATTAGTAAGATTTTTGGTTAATTTACTCATATTTACTAATAACTCCTATTTCCAAATTTCCTGTACAAACTACCAGAACCACGTCAAATTAAGCTAAGAAGCCACACAACGAAACTACACGTAAATCGACCTCTAATTGTCCTCGGCTCAAACTCCAGAACGACCAAAACGTTGTGCTCAGTACACAAAACATTTGCAGGGAGCATTTAACGAACACCCTATATACGTATACAGGGCGGTGTGAAGACAGAGCTGAGCCAAAATGCGTGAAAACCAGCCGAGCGTAGACGTCGCTTTACGAGATTCTCCGCTTCCCTGTACCGTCTTCTCTCATTTTCAAGTTGTGTGGCAAAAAGGATGAATTAAGATTTGAAATAGGTTTCACTAAGGTAATCTTCAGATTAGATACGGCAAGAATATTGTAGGTTAAAGAGGTTTAAATGTGAGATTAATATGATGTGGTTAATAAGTTCTAATAAAACTTCCAATCATGAAGTAACGTAATAATTTGTTTCTTATTTTTAACAAGCCAGACATTAATTTTAGTTAGATTAAACATTGTAGATCGGAGATTACATTTTTTGCTTATGATACTCAAAAATGAGTTTAAATTTAGCTGTCTTCATATAGGATATCCCCAGCCGACACTTAGCCACGTTCCAACCTTATTTTTTTTTTATTTATCTTGATACAACTCACATACGGTCATCTGATTTTAAACTGTACTGTGATACCCAAAACACTGATAGTAATACTTATATAATTTATAAATAGATAAATCACACCCAGACACTAAACAGGCAATTATGCTCATCGCACAAAGTCTAGCCTATCAGTCAGAGTCACTAACCAGCCAACCAACTAATAAGCCGAGTAGTCGTGCTTGAAGCCAATAAAAAAAAGACACAATTCATAAAAAAAAACCAACCAACAAGCTGCATCACGCTTCCATATTTAAAAAAACATCGGTATTCTACAGATCGCACGACAACACCTAGCGACATCGTCCGCCATCTTGAACGAAAATTTACATGTCAATGCGTTCCACATGGAAATTCAAACATTCATACACGCTGCCACGCGCCAGTGGACGTGACCCGAGCCCTAATCGATTTCGAATCGGATAGAACGGAATAAGGACGTATTATGTGTAAGCGATTTTTTTGTAATTGTGTTACAAGTTGCTTCATTGATCTAGTGCGGAGGGTTATTCTGTACTCGTGGAGCGAAGGGTTAGGGCCTAATTCTGAAACACGTACTTTACTGTATTATATTTTTTTCTGGTCAAAGGTTTTGTAATAGTTATTTTTGTTGAAAAAGGTTGTGTTAACAGACTTCATCTTTTGTGTGAAATATGTTTATTGAGTGTTGTGTTTGTGTTGGGTGAAGTATAGAAAAAGGTAGAAATGTTGGCATTTGAGTTTTGTGTGGGTATGAGTGGGTGTACAAAAGCTACACGAGCGAAATTATTTGTAAATGTTTATTGCCTGAGCAATAAACCGGTAAAATTATTTATAAGGTATTTGAGAATTAGATACTTTATTATAAAATTATACTAAAAAAAACTATTATACAAAAAAAAATATCACTTAGCTACTTGAGCAGATGCCAACATCGCATAGGAGAAGTTTTTCCTGCGTTATGTTAGGTTTCAATTACTGCTCAGCTCCTGTGGGTCACAGCGTGATGTTTATGTAGTATATGTGTTATTCTGATGCTGATGCTATTTAACTGTAAAGTTTCATTAAAACCTGTTCAGTAATTTTACGTGACCGAGTAACAAACATCCATACGTACAAATATTCACTTCTATAAGTATTAGTAGGGTATATAAGACAAAGGGCGGTATGCCATTTGTCAGCTTTGGTATCTACATATAATCATGATTAAAATCTAACAGCTGATCGATAATGCACGCGCGTTCTACACACAAAAAATACATTTAAAAAAATATATCTTGTTTTCGTCCTAAAGTTGTTTGGTATGATTGACGAGTTGACACATGTTTAGCCATTGGTGAGTAATTTTATTTAAGAGGACTAAACTATTTTTTTTTGTGAAATGGAAAGAGAATGATGCACTTAACTTAAATTTAATTATGTTTGTGAACAAGAGAATCTGAACCTAAATATCTCTAAAATTGCTAAACTGTGATAGATAGATTTCTTTTACAAAAATTGTGGCAAGATTATCTATTTCTAGAAATAAATTTTCAAGCTTAAATTGAGGCAATAAGCAATTTAGTATAATTATTATTTGATTTTGTAAAACTTTCGTACCTAAAAGAGAAATGAGAGTCCAGTAAGAGTTCATTTTCACTTTTTCAGTTTGAGCCTTTTTTTTCTGACTTGCAAGTTAAAATTAATATTGAATATTCCGGCCTGGGTGTTTGTGCACTTTCAAAATAATGACTGAGTGAGATAAAAAAAGTAAAATGATATTTATTTTGTAAATCGGTATCAATATTTTTTTCTTATTCTAATGGAACAATAGGGCCAGCCTTTTAGATAACAAGTCGTCATTCGAAATATCTCATGTAGGTAAAACTTAGGTATTATTTAGGTAAAACTTAAAATTTAAAAATATATAGGCATTTCTAAATCGGGCTATAATCAAATAAATGTCAACATGTAAATCGTATGCTACGCGCGGTCTACGGCGTAGGTGAACATGTCTACGCGCTACGCCGTAGCGGCTACGTCAAATAATATGCATTTCGTAGCATCTGCAACGCTACGTGCCGGAATAAATTGAATTAAATGAAAGATATTTGTGAGGTATTTTAAGGTAAATACTATTGCTTCGAATTAATCCAAATTATTCCAATTGAAATGCATTGTTTCTACAAACCATGTAGGATTTAATGAATTCACAAAATATGAGTAGCCTTGGCTGATTTATCTAAGCCATTTATGTAACCAAGATTTTGTAAAACATGATTTTTTTAAAAGAGTGTCCAGTGTTTCTTGCGTGTTCTTCTCCATTGAGGTCTACGTTTTGGAACAGGCAATTAGCGTCACTTTTCTGACTGACCGACCGACTCTTTGACTATTCATAAGTGCCTATAAATGGTCAAAGTGAAATAAGTGCCGTGAATTTTGAATTTGTTATTAACTATAAAAAATATTTTATTTTCATCCATTGAAAGCGCAATTTTCTGCTTTATTTTTATTACTACGTTTCTCTATGACACTATTATATTTTATTTTAAATGAAATGGAGACAGAAAAAGAAAGCTTTCAATTATATTTAACTTACATTTTAGCAAAAATTGATTTTCTAAATACATTTGCTGGAATCGCCTTTTTTTTGGGGACCGGGAAATCATCCAATGGCTGCTCCCGCCCTGTGCTGGAATCGCCTCCTTTAATTTTTTGCTTACTATTATTATTCGATATAGAAGAAACAAAGATAACATTTAACTTCTTTTTCCCCTAATGATAGTCAATTCTGATCATCGCATGATATAAAACTAAAATAAAAACAAATTATAAATCTCCAACTCCAAGTTACACCTATCCCTTCAGTAATCTTCTGACTTGCCCCACGCGTCACGCCCTATGCCCCACGCCCCACGCTTGCCGTGCGCCGTGTATTGGAATGTCCCATCGCGAAACTGTCGCGCGCACGCAAACGACTTGATTCACCTCTCACGCCGCCCAATCGCATCCAACATCTTATTTGACTATAAACTAGTACCGCTTTGTTTTTGTTTACATTTTACAAGACGTACATTTTTGTGTGTATTATTTGCTTGCTGTATCTTTGCCCGCACATGCGCACTTTATAATATTATAAATGCGAAAGTAACTCTATCTGTCTGTCTGTCTGTCTCTCTGTCTGTCTGTCTCTCTGTCTGTCTCTCCTTCACGCCTAAACCACTGAACCGATTTGAATGGAATTTGGTACAGATATAGTTTGGGACCCGGGAAAGGACATAGGATAGTTTTCATCTCGGAAATCCCCCGGGAACAGGAACCACGCGGACGAAGTCGCAGGCAAAACCTAGTTTATAAAACGTTCATCTCCTATTGTTGTCCACTGCTGCATGCAGTTCTAAATAATATATAAAATTTATAAATCTAAGCTCAAGTTCAATCTCCAGAATATCTAACTTGCCTCAAGTCCCACGCCTCACGCTCTACGCTCGCCGTGCGTGTGTATTGGAATGTCCCATCATACATTGATTATCACCAACAAAACCTGTTTTTCACTATATAATTAGGATGTTATTGGCTGGCAAATAATTCATCAGCTTACTTAAAATGCTAATGCTAATCTATTTAAAATAATCAACCATGATTATATAAACGAGCTTGCTTATTACTAAAATCGTTTTAGTATTACTTTAATAATGACTTCCCTATGAGTGGATGAACCTTTCATTATGACCTATTTAGGTAAAACTTACAAAAACTTTAACATTACTACATAAGTAATTACACTAGAATTTAAAAAATGGAAACTGTATAAAAAAAAAATCGAAGTCTAATCCTGCCCCATGTCAAAATGGAACTGAAAATCTGAGATCTGTCCAGTGTCCAACGGACTACTGCCTGTCCGTCTGTCCGTCAATCAAATGCTTTTTCAGATGCCTCGTAACGGAGTGTGTCCGATTTCTAGCAAGGGATTTTACTTTGACGGATGGGATTAAAGATTTAACTTATCGGTTTTTTTATTCTATTACTGCGAGGCCAAAAGAACTATTATTTATTAATCCCTCTAGCTGGAACCAATTGTTTAATAAATAAACTATATTATGTGAAACAAATAAGCCACAATTATTAACTTATCGTTTAATTTTTAATTATTGCAAATGGCTGAACGCTTTTTTGTAAGAGATTTTGTAAAATTGAACCCCCAAAAGGTATATGGAAGTCCACGGATAGAGCCGCGAGAAGTTAATCACACAAAGAAGGAACAAAGATAATATAACCAGGAATTAGCCAGGACTTAATTGGAAAGACAAGAAATATCGTGAAGACCTATCAACGTTTTTCTCATAGAATAGGATAATTTGATTTACCTCTGTAACTAAGTGACATACCTCTAAACTATAGTTTCTCAACCTTATTTTGCTTACCGCCCACTTTGAGAATATGTTTTTTTCTAGAGCCCATTTTACTTTTTTTGCCTCTCTAGACTATATTTTTTAATCTACCCCCGCCCCCTTTGCGCCATCTTAATTCCCCTTTAATTTTCTCTGGGTCTTTTACTGCCCCCCGAAAGCTCAAACGCCTACAAGGGGGCGTTATCGCTCACATTGAGAACCTCTAAACTAAAAATAACCTGTAAATAATTTCATCAAAATAAATACTCTATCGGTGATTTTTGTCTTCAATATCACTTCAACATCTTTAGTTATTCATACCCTCTTACTTTAAACGTCGCATGCAAGCTTGCATAGTCTTTTATCAGATTGAGTGACATCACATCTCCTTATCTTTTAAACCAGGTTAACTTAGTAAATATCCTAGTATAAAGGTAGATCCCTGCTCTTCGTTATTTGATAATATTATCTTATCTAATCGAATAAGAATTTGTTTATATTCTTACTAGCTTCTGCCCGCGGCTTCGCTCGCGTTAGAAAGAGACAAAAAGTAGCCTATGTTACTCTCCATCCCTTCAACTATCTCCACTTAAAAATCACGTTAATCCGTCGCTCCGTTTTGCCGTGAAAGAAAGACAAACAGACAGACAGACAGACAGACAGACACACTTTCCCATTTATAATATTAGTATGGATATTAGTATGGAAGTATGGATTTATCTCAGGATATTTATTTATTGAAAAATCCACCTGTCACAGTTACGTACATTTTTATGAAATACTAGCTACTGCCCGCGATGAATATCGTGATGGCCTAGTGGACAAGGTGTCTGCCTCTCGTGTTAGAGGTTGTGGGTTCGAATTCAAGCAAGTACCAATCCACCTCTTTCAATTCATATGTACTTTCGAAAGTTTATCGTTGACATCCTGTGCCTTCGAAAGCACGTAAAGCCGTTGGTCCCGATTGTCATTCGTAGAACTTTGGCATTCGTTACGGGTAAGCCAGAAAGTCTGACCAGTCTAACCAAGAGGTATCGTGTCGCCCAGTTACTGGGTTGTGGAGGTCTGATAGGCAGTCGCTCCACGTAAAACACTGGTATCTAGCTGAATCCGATTAGGCTGGAATCCGATCCCAACATAGTTGGGAAAAGGATAGGGAGATGATGATAGCTACTGCCCGCGACGACGACGTTTTGTTCATCTAACGAAAGTGACAGCATAATTGTATATAGCCTATTTGCTGATCCTATGTCTTCATAAAATTCATGCGAAATTCTAATAAAACATAACAGGACTTTTTAATTTTATACAGACAAACCGGCAAACAGAAAAACACAAAGACAAAAATTCTAAAAACTATATTTTTGGTTTTTGCTTTAGTAGAACATGGTACCAAGTATTATTTTTGAAAATATTCAATATAGTTTTGACTTTTTTATGATTTTATTAAAAGCATAGAAGATATAGATGCTTTTGTTTTACCATATTACTGAAATAGTATGTTTTGCCTCTAACCGATACTTTCCTGATTTTTTCATACATTTTCCCCGAACATGACCTGGTTCATGTCAAGCATAATAGAATTTGTGAGATGCTAAGAATTCTGAAGGGTATCTTGTTTATATAATGTGATGTTTATGTTTGTTTGTTGGGGTTTTATGTACAAGTTGATGTAAGCAGTAGATAAAATGATAAATAGATCAGTCAATTAAGTCTCATAAATAATGCAAGAGCAATAATCATTACGCATACTCTAGGCGGATTAAACTGCCAAAATAGGCGAGATGACAAAAAAAAAGTAATTAGTCCGTCAGTTAGATAGTCAAAAAATTTGGGACACGTATTTTTTCTTTTTTCTCGTAAACAGAAAATGACGCCAATACAGTGCGTTGAAGTTTCGTGAAACGTCACGCCTTTGTATAATTTTTACTCAGAAGTGACGTCACAAGCCCCCTCTCCGGAACTTTGATGCTCTTTATCTTTGTATTTTGTTATTAATTTGATCAAGCAAAAAATATGTGTCCAGTATTTTTGGACTCTCTAACAGACGGACTAAACAGAATGTCATTCTTTTGATGCAGTCATCATCCCTATTGTACGAATTTAAAGTTCAGCCCGTTTTCTAACAATAAATAAAAAATGTCTTGAGACAATACTCATACGGCTATTTGATCCCAAACTAAGTGTAATTTGTGCTTTGGTAACCATACAACTAGTATACATACTTATATAACTAATTATAAACACATATATCATAGGTAAATGTTAACTTTCACCAATGTTAGTGCTGAAAATTTGAGACTTTAAAAATATGAACACGAACTAATAATATCTCAATGGTTCAGAAACCTAAAAACGATCCCCAAACCTCATGGAGAAGCAACTTTACCACTACACCAACATAACAGATAGAAAAGTATAAAGAATGATATTCTCAAACACATTGACGACAAACTTCACAGATTTCCATGTAACAATATATCACAAAAATATGATTTACGAGAACCCAGTTCAAAAGAACTACGAATTGATAGCTATTCAAACTCCGAAGTAACTTCCACCCCTGGACTGCCTCCAAGGCTGCCAACTGATACGCGAATCAATTCTCTTGGCAACTAAAATTCTAAGGTTTCCATCAACAGACGCGTATCGAGAACATTCGATAAACAACATATTTGAAACCAGACTACTCCCTGAAGCCACAGCTTTACATAACACGTTGAGAAACTAAACAAACAAATTCTAAATGAAATAAAATCACCCGCTACATATAACCGCGCGTTCCTAACCGGTGGAAGCCAGCTAAAACCGGAATCGTTACCGCTACAAACCGGTTGGAACTAGTTTCGCGGAATACTTCAATACACTTTGATGTGGTGGCTGAAATTTTAGTTTGTTACGAATGAGTTATTAAACTATGTTGTGTGGCTTGGTTTTGTTAATAATGGGGTGATCAAACACGCTATGTTATAAACAAAAGCGATTGTATGTTGCTGTGACCCGGCATGATGGCTGCCAGTTTAGTGCATTCAGAAAATCGTTTTTACCGTTTTAAATCGAGCTTTAATGGTGGTTAGATCAAGATAAATACTAGCGAGAATTAGATATTCATCATTATGATGAACAAAGCGGTTTCTGCTTTGTGATCTAGCAGTAAAAGTATAACAGGCAATCAGAGCTACTTTCGCATTAATTCATTTCTCATTTTCCTTAGAATAGTATACGTAAATAGCAAAAAGATTAAAAAAAATATATTTTCACTCCGTCGAACGTACATTGTAACTGCCATAAAGAAAGACAAGAAAAAACACAGCCATAAAAATAACAAGCAATTTTCATCGCCATTGCACCAAAAAGAAACCCAGAACGAAAGCACTTTATTTTATTGAAACATTTCGACAGTACACGCAAATTAATAAACGACAAACAGAAATCACTTAACCGGTACAGTATACGCAAAAAACGGCAATAAAAATGTTCAAAAACTGGGACCTGGGACTGGGATGGTTATGGCCCGGCTGTGATGTACGCCCGCCGCCGGATATCCGTCTGACGAGCGTTTTTACATCTCGCTGCGAGTGACAAACATGGCGGCAAGGCTTTACCGATGTCGATGGAGTTACGTTGTGTTGTATTTTTCAGAGCGTGTTGTGTTTTTCAGGGTGTGTTTTGAAAGTAGTGCAAATGTTTTACAGGTGTGTGTACGATTTCTGTACTAACTAAAGATGTCGTAAGTTAAAAAAAGTAGATAAAATAATTCCTTCGTTATCGCTTATAACATTTGCCAATAGTATAAAATAAAAGAAGATAATACGTACGGCACTACAATATATTACGTGAGTTAGTGTTCTATACAGGCTATCTGACTTTTGCACAAATCCATACTAATATTATAAATGGCAAAGTGTGTCTGTCTGTCTGTCTGTATGTTTGTCTTTCTTTCACGGCAAAACGGAGCGATGAATTGTCGTGATTTTTTGAGTGGAGATAGTTGAAGGGATGGAGAGTAACATAGGCTACTTTTTGTCTCTTTCTAATGCGAGCGAAGCCGCGGGCAAAAGCTAGTCTTTTCATAGATGGAAAAGTATTGATGTTCCCAATGAAATTGTTTGACAAATATTGCGACCGCTTTTAGAACAAAGCCCTATAAATGCTATTATTCTAATTCCCAGCGCATAAAGAACCTTTTCTTAATAATAATAAAATCTAATACTCACCAACTGGGCTTTCTTCATTCCAAAACGAATCGTCGAGTGTGTAATCGGCTTCTGCAACAAAATAAATGGGTTTCAGTTAATAATGTTCAATCATTTTACTTGCTGAATTAACACAATGATAATATTGATGATGAGTTGATGACACAACAGTTATTATTGATGAAACAAACAAATGGTGACTCAACACACCTGTTCAAATTAATCGGTGCCTATCAGTTATTATGTGCCGGAAATTCTTATACTTTAGAAGCGGTCTATTTTGAATGATTTCTTTTCCTTTTTGTCTTGAAATTCAGACCCGTTTTTGACATTACACTTATGGTATGATTGTGTTGGTATCATTGTAAAATATTTTATGAAACACGTACAATTACACTTATGTAGGCAGAATAATTCTAAATCTGTAAAGTTCCCTACGAACAGCGTGATACAACGTGTTATACTCGTATGAGTCATATAAAGTACCGACGTTTTCACGTCACGGAATAATACACAGCATTTGAGGTGAGATACACGGCACAGAATTTTACTATAATTATAATAATAAAGCTGAAAAGTTTGTTTCATTATTATTTTATCAGCTTGTAAATATAACATTTTGAGTTTTTGAGAGTCTGTATAAGCCATGTCAGATGACGTAATGATTCAAATAAATACAAAATGTCTTAAAGGATTGAATTGAAATGTAATGGATCATTAGAAATTAAACACAAGGTACTCGAAAACTAACTTAAATATATAAAACCTTTTAGCAGCGTGACAGTATTATTTATTATTTAAACTTATTCAAAGTCATTGTTTGTAAAACATTGGAATAGTATGGTCTGTACATAAACATCTGTTTTGTTGTCATTAATAATATTTAAAACAGAAGATTTAATGAAAATAACATACAAATACTTGAAAGTGTGTTTATCTATTAGACAGCGTGACATTCTTAAATGAACTTTATGTAATGTTAATTGCACAAGACGTTGCATTTATATTAACTAGCAAATATACCGTTTAAAAACCTATAATAAAAGCATGCGTGTTTCCCACCCGCCGGCAGCGTGTTAGTGTAATAACAATATTAGTTACAAGTTTCCACATTTATGCACTTGTTACGTCTTTCTATAGAAAAAGAAATATATACAAATATTCCAAAGTGTAGAAATTTTATTTTGCTGCTCAAATGGTAAGAAACATAATACATTTTCGATTTGTAAATTAATATGCATACATAATTATCTGTAGTACTGACAATCCTGTTCCCTTTCCACCGACACATCTAAATAAGTACCCACATGAAACACTCAAGAGCGTGATTAACTATTGGTGTCACGCTAAAAACCAAATAAAAAATTAATGCTACATAAATTGTACAAGATTTACTTTAAAAACTAGCAAAAACATCACCCTAAAAATCTTTAACAATTGCTGGCGTGCTTCCTTTCGAGTAACTTGTTAGCCTCATACTAAACAATTTTCGAATATATTGTTCTAGTTATGCTTTATCACATAAAAAAGCCCTACTAAATAATATTTTAGAGCGCGTTTCACTACTAGCAGCGTGAAACTCAACGAAGTACGAACTTAAATGTTATTCAAATTGCACAAGACACAGCACTCAAATAAACTACCAAATACATCACACTAAAAATCTATAACACCGACGAGCGTGTTTCCCTACCGGCAGCGTGTTAGCCTGATACTCCAAGTAATAATTTTACAAGTTTCGACGTTATCTGCCCTTGTTACAGAGTTTGTCAAATTTGCGCTCGACGCGAAATAATCTGCCTCCAAGCGATTACCCATTTTGAAATTGACGTTATTGAAGTTAAATCATTGCTGATGTAAGTTGTTATTATGTGGGGATTATGGTGTTTGACATAATGGGGTGCGTGAGTTGTTCACGTTTCATTAAAATTGGGAGTTAAGGTGAAGAAAAGGAGCAGTTAAGTTGAAAAAAGGGGCAGTTAAGGTGAAGAAAAGAGGCGATGTCGTTCATTTTTTGGTTCAATAGTTTTCTATTGGATAGACTTAATGTCTGGAGACTTATTCGTATACCACCTAATATAACAGAAAACTTACAAGATGTAAAACAAAGGTCTCTGTAATATAGAAAAGGCACGAGTATTGTTCTCGAGTTTGTTTAATGCGATTTCAGATTATACAAGTTCAGGTTTAGTTACAATACGTCAGTGATGTTTAAATGTAAGACTAACTAAATGAATTCTAATATTAATAAATTAATAGAAATTTGTACCTATCCATACTAATATTATAAATGGGAAAGTGTGTCTGTCTGTCTGTCTGTCTGTCTGTCTGTATGTTTGTCTTTTTTTCACGGCAAAACGGAGCGACGGATTGACGTGATGTTTTAAGTGGAGGTAGTAAAAGGGACGGACAGTAACATAGGCTACTTTTTGTCTCTTTCTAACGCGAGTGAAGCCGCGGGCAGAAGCTAGTAATGTAACATTACGAGGTGCAATTGCTTGAGATGAGTCCAAGTTTATACTGATGACAAATACAAGTAAATTTATTGTAAAAATAAAGAAAATAGAACTCAGGCTTAGAGTTCTTATTCTTATTTTTACAATGATGAAAAATAAGCCAAAGAAATAGAAATACAGGCTGAAAAACTTTTACTCTTAAATAAGAAAAAAAAAACGGCCGAGAGCGGGTTGGACTCTCACACAACGGGTTCTGTAAAGTTAAGACCAAACACAATTTTGAGACCACCAAAAAATAACGTTTTTGTATTTTTTTTTCACTTGTTGCTAAAAGCAGCAATAACAATACGTCCGAAAATATCTCTATCTACTGCGGTTTATGACATACGAGCAAACAAATGGACGGCACGCGGCGTAAGCTTGGCAAGAGAGTATGGTTACGGACCCCTAAAAATTAATCTAAAAGCAAAAATACCACTACCAACAGCCGAGTCACGCTCTTTAAAACGAAGCCTTAAAAACATCTGCTGCCCTTCTTTAGAACGATCAGTACCACACCGAACCTCATAAATCAAACGAAGGCGAAAAAAAACGCAAACACAAAAATAAATAATTACCGGTAGTGACATTGCCACAAAATAAATTATACAATGGGGCTTGTTTCAAGGGGATGTTTTTTTCGCCCATTCATCGCGGATACATCCATTGTTATTGTAATTAACTCGTTATTTGCTGAAGTTCAAACAAAAGGTTCGCTGAAAAAATACGCGATGTTAGGGTTGCCAGGTCATAAATTTGAGTCCGGACTGGTTAAGACGTAGGTGTTATGTCTATGTTAATGGGAAGGACCTTAATGCTCTTTTTAGAGCATGACCACACGAGTACTCTGCGCCTAGGTCAAATTTACCGTAAATACCAATAAATAAAAATAGGAATTCTAAAATTTTATCGATAATATAGACGACGATATTTAAAAAAAACCGTACTATAAAGGAGTGAGCTTGTTTCGGCAAAGTTTCTTGTAAGTAAAATTAATATTAAACTTGTATAATAAACAATCGGTCATCTATATTATATTGTAAATATATAAGGTAAAGTTACAACAATTGTTTCATACAATTGAAATATTTTACTTTATAAAGAACTTTTTTATTAGGTTTTTAAAAGAAGTAATAAGTACCTTTTACTGTTGCATGTTAATATATTTATGAATGACTAGCTTCTGCCCGCGGCTTCGCTCGCGTTAGAAAGAGACAAAAAGTAGCCTATGTTACTCTCCATCCCTTCAACTATCTCCACTTAAAAAATCACGTCAATCCGTCGCTCCGTTTTGCCGTGAAAGAAAGACAAACAGACAGACAGACAGACAGACACACTTTCCCATTTATAATATTAGTATGGATAACAAAACAATAGTGCTATCTATGTAAATGAAAAGCCCTTTACCGACAATAATGTAAGGTGTAGATAGGTACTTATTTTTTTTTTAAACTAGCAATATTCCTTATGTTTGCTTATTAACCTTTCAACGACCAAGAGACAGCCGGCTGTTGCGCTGCTATTATCTTTCTTTTGTGTCTCAATCAATCATTCAATCTAATCAACCACGATAGAAAACATTAATCCGTTCTTTGTAAGAGAAAAGCCTTTAATCTGTCGACAAATTAAGCCTTTAAAAATTTATTTTGTAAAAATCTCAATAAAAAACGACCATCCGGAACTCACAAACATCTGCTGCAATTCTACACACCAAGAGCCAAATGCCACACGATCATTTAAAAGAGAAACAACATCAAAATAAGTGAGCCATCATACATAACGGTAGCAATATAAAGGGACTTTAAACAATGATACACAGAGCGCGACTATTAGCTTTTACGATTCTATAAGGGAGAACGGAGTTTGTTCCACAAATATTGCGGGCCCAAGTAAGTAGATTAAGCTCTGAATTTGAAATTGTGTTATGAAAACATTTTTCTAATTTTGTATCGTTTGTTGGCTTACGTGTTTTGGTTGTTGAGATTAGGCCGGTGCGGTCGAAACAAATTTTTAATGTCATAATATATTTTTTTAATGGTGTTTTGAATGATAAGTTTTTAAGAAATTTTGTACAATCAGAATGATTTTTTTTTTCATTTTCAAAGAAAAAAAAATGGTTTTTTTTTGTACTATAGGGTTTTTATTATGACCGGACCATAATGTACGGTAGCTTAAAAAATAATTATCTTTCCAAACATATACAAAAATAATAATACTTAATTTTTTTAAAGTTTTTAACCTTTTTTGGAACAATATTTAAAAATGTAAATTGTATATCTGTATATGTGTATTATTATGTTTAATAAACAAATGAATAATAATTTAAATTTCCATTTTGACCGGTCCGGTCCGGGCGAATCACAGCGGCCGAAACATGCACTAAGCCAGTTTGCGAAGTAAAAAGCATTAAATTCGAATGCTCAGGCTTTTGTGTAATGTTAAAATGTGATTACTTTATATTGTGTTGTGTTAGACGACTGCCACTGTTAGTAAGGAGTATTTTCAATTTTCTGAGAGAAAAGGTGTAATTTTTTAGGAAAGATTAATAAGAAGAACAGTTTATATAACGGTTATTGAGTTACCAGCAAGAATAATATTAATTATGGTTTTTAATAATTAGTATTTTTTTCGACGTTTGCTTAATTTGTTAAGATAGTTTGCACTTAGCAAAGGAACAAGGTGGTCTTCAAGATGAACACCGCCGCCCACAAAAACCGCAAAATCATAGAAGAGGCAATTGCGTTTCCAGTCCTTTAGGGCCATATCTTATTAGGGTACCAGGTTGCGCTATTTGGGTTGGGGAAGGCAAATTCCATGGGTGTCACTGAGTGTCGCAACTGAAAGAAAGAAAGACAAACAATTTATTCACGCATAGTGAGCTACTAGGTGAATCTTATAAAGGTACTTGAAACCTTAAAACTAAGAGAGCTTCTTACTAATCTTGTTTTCTTCTTTTTAAGATTAGTAATTTAGTTTGTAAATATTGTATATATTGTATGTTTTAAATTACAAATGAAAATAAATAAAGAAAGACTGGTGGCGCGACCACGTTGCGGTACATGCATTTTATTTAGAACAGAATAGAATAAAATTATTTGCTTAAAACATGTAGGAGTCTACAATTCGATACGTGGTAGAGTTGAAATCTTATTCATGTTTTCGCATTCCCGAGATATATTTAGTCTTGACCGACAGACGGACAGGTGATCTTTATAAGGGGTTACGATTTCCTTTTCAATTACGAAATCATAAGAAAACAAAAACAACTCTCCTACTCCTCATACACAAACCTACATACAAATATATCATCTTTTAAAAAACAAATAAAGTGCACTTTGGAAGTTATAACAACATCTCGTTACGCATTGTTGTGATATATTTGTGAAAGTTTCAAAAGCGCGCGCGACGAGCATCGCGAACTAACTTAACGACGAACTGCAGGCTGCTGTTATACATATTTTGCGTTGAGTTTAATAAAGGAAACTTGTCTAAGAACCAATGCTACATAAGCTATTTAAAAAAACCGTATCCACCTCGGTTCACCTGTTTAAGAGAACAGACAGAGACATACACATAGCGGTCAAACTAATAATCCCACTTTTTGCGTTGGGGGTTGAAAAATAAAACAACACAATTATTATTGTATTTTAGTGTATTTTTTTAGATTAGTCATTTAGTCGGTAAATGTCTTATTATCTCAACTTAGCGACGAACTGCAGGCTGCTGTTATACATACTTCACGTGGAATTTCATAAAGGAGGTGGTGGGTTTTTTTTTTGGTGAGAGGGAAATCATCAAATAACTTCTTCCGTTCTGGGCATGGTGGGGAGGCGTGTCGGACTTTTACTGACTAAAACCCAGTCATGTTCCTACGGTTGCCCTTTATGTTCCAGGGCCACGGTAACTATTATAAACATTCCGCAATCCCGGCTTATAGCGAAGCCTTGCTCGGTGGATGTTGCATTTATCTAAAAACATGAATTCATTCACAACAGTTGTTTTTTTTTAATGTCTTTAAATATCTAAATCATCTAGTAACATGTGAAATTTCATCTTTTTGGATCCAGCAGTTTAAGCTATGAGATGTAGTAAGTGAATAGCTTTTATTTTATTTTTTAATGAAAAGGTAAAAGAATACCACTGTTGTATTATTTTGTTTTGTAGAATGTTCTGTTATTTCATAGCCAATAATGGTACAATACTCAAAAAATACAAACAATACGTTTGTAGACTTTTAAAAATATACATTTTTTTACTTGTAAAGATTACTCTTTGCGCGTGGCAAACATTTTTTGGGTCAAAGGTACGCGAGGAAACCTTTGTGCATTTTACAAGTCCATATTTTAAAACAACCCAAAAAGAATGGCTGAACTGGTTTGATTGACTAGCGCTTTTTATTTTTACGTTTATTTTTTGTATATCTATCTACAAACGAATACGTAACTAAAAGAGAGTGTTTGAACTTTGAGCCGCTTAAAAGGATCGAAATTTCTGCATAAGCTTTAAAAACATAGAGCAAAAGCTTTCACCTACAAAATAATTATATATAATATACTTATGGAACTAGCTTTCGCCCGTGACTACAATTTTAACTCTTTAGTAGTCGAATTTTCAAAAATCTATTCTTAGCTGTTATCAATTCTTCACAAAGAACACATTCTCCAAGAGTCAAGTCTCTAGCGACTTAAGCTGTGCGTTGATATATCAATAGTCAATCTGTCAGTTTACTATTTATTAAAGACAGATACATGAACCTATTATTATTCCTGAAACATATCTTAAGTGCCTGCAGATACCCTTCGTTATTAATGTTATAATAATATAGTCGATGGTGGCAGAAACTCAATTAATAGACGTATAATTTCCAGGCCAGACAACGGGTCAAGCCGGAAGTGCGGCAGCCATTATTGCAGGACACCGGAAGTGATTTAAAGCCGTAGGTGCTGTTGGCGCCCAACGTGGGACCTTATCTATAGTTCGTTGCATTGTTCGCGATGCGATTCGCACAAAGTAATATTAACGTAACTATTTACGAACGTTCTTCAAAACCGATTACAATAGAAAATTTGATACATTGTAAATTAACACTTGTTATTGGCGCCCGCTTGGGACCTCCCAGATTATATTCCCAAAACTAATTTCTCAGGAAAGCGAGGGCTAAACAATAAACAAAGCATTATAAATTGCTATTAACAGGAGGCTTTTCTTATCGCCAGTCCTTGATTAATATTAGATTCTCACTTCACAATAGTATTTATTCAGAAGCCTGCATTTGACGGAACGACAACGTCGTCCAAAAATAATGTGCCGTCGAAAAATGTATCACAAAACTAATTTCCTGTACATTGTTCCACCAAGGTTTGGCGTTTCGCATACCCATTTCCTTCAGGTTGTTTTTTCTCCTTTTTCTTCCCCCCAAGTGTTTCTGATTAAAATTAATTGCGTTCGAAGAAGTTAATTGTAGCGGGGAATGAACGTTTGAACATAAATTGAGTAACAAATGGAGACGCAGTAGACCGTTATTTGTTAGTTCACCCTATAATTTGTTATGCTACCGTCGAGTTAATAAATCTGAAATGGGGGGTAGATTGTGACCTGATAAATTGCACTTCAAAGGATTTCGAAAACCTGTGTTTGTACAGCTCAATACTGTTTGTGAATCTAATTTGTCCAGTTTGGTTCGGTGGCCGAGGGTCGTATTTGATTGTAAACCTGTTATTTAGAATGTGGGCATTATGCGATTTGGTTGGGTTAATTCGATTGGTTATTGTCAAGTGTTTGTGTTCAGTACCCAGTAGGTACTAATTACCCTACATAATTGCGTTTTGCACAAATCCACTTTTATGTAAATTTTGATGATATTATTCTGACAAACTACCTTACTAAAACTAATGCTTATTCATATTTTATCCTAATTACCACACCAATTACGTAAGTATATTAATATGTTCCTCATATCCTCTTCTATGTACACAAATTCTAACCTAACTCACTAATTACTCATTCAACGCACGCTCATTTAAAAAAGCGGTATTAATTTCCCCTAATTAAAACGAACGTCCGTATCAAACTAAAATTGCATTTAGCTCAGAGCAACACACTCGAATATAAAATGCGGGGTAACTGCAAAATCCTACATTTGAGCCGTCAGCTCTGAATACAGATGAGGTTTTGCGTTTACGCGGCAATTACTAATCTAATACGTACATAATTCGGTGTCATGATGCCGTTGGACGTCAACGTGCTCTGAATATGCAAAATTCTAGCACATGAAATGCTAATCTGTTGCAGTTTGTCAAATAATTAAGTGGACACATTGTTATTTTACAATGAGACTGTTGATTACAAATTAAAGTATTGTTGTTATGAATAATTCGATGCCGCTGTATTTTAAATTTTATGTTAATTTGGAGTGTTATTTGCGGTTTGAAACACGAAAACAATTGCTATCGTGCCGGAGCGCAAAACCTTTTGAACTGTATTATGATCTGAAAATACGTACAAAATTTGAATGTGAAGTATCCACTCTTCAGCACTTGACTAAACAATCAAAGATTCAAAGGCCTTTTGATGTGCTATTCTAACAACCATGCCCCGCTATTGGGCTAGATTTGAACGTCAAAATGAAGCGAGCCTTCATACAACATTTAATTTTCCATTCAGTCAGGAGAACAACATGGCATTTTTATTGTTGGCTCAGCAAACAGATTCACCTGACACGCTACACTCTTCATTCATACTCAAATCAACAAGACATAAAGAATTTAAATTCACAAAACATAATACACTAGGAACAATCCCTGTGATGGAAGCAACAGATCTTTTCCGGGTTCCCGCGTCCTAGCAATATCTTACATATTTTGACGCGCCTTCCAAACGGAGATTATTCTAAAAGAATTGTTGGCGGGAGCCGTGTTGTGGATAAAAATGAAAATCTTAGCGCGATTTTGAAGGTAGAATGATATTTCGAATAATACCCTCGTTCTTCATTTCTTGATGAAATATTGTGTAGGGAATGTTTTGAGAAATGTCGCCACTTATTGCGAAAGTAATTTGTTGGTCGGTGCTATTATAATTATATTTTATCTTTGAAGAAGATTATCTGTTTTTAATACTTTAAATCCCAAGTATCACTCATTTCAATTATTAAAAATAAAACAATATTTGTTTAGGGGAAGAAAATAACAAAAGTCACAATTATGATAGAAAATCTAATTATTTATTTGCATGAAAAAAAAATATTCTAAACACTAAAAATTTCTCCAAATCGCAACCAGTCCGCACCAAGGAGTTATTCACTATAAATAGAATTACCGTCCATTCCATAGTTACGTCGAGTTCGTTTTGTTGGCACAATTGTATCAATATTGGACATCGTAACTCGATTTCTGAACGGAGTGTGCTGTCAAGTGACGACTGACGTCACCAAAATGGCGGACAGTTGGGTACGGTTTCAATGTAGGACTTTTTGTTATTGTTATATTTGGCAAGCGTAGCGTGAAAGGTCCCCAAGCTATTGACTGGGACATTGGGACAAACTGATACGGAAGGGGGTCACTGGGTACGGGCTATAGAATTTACGATGTTCTATTTATGATTTTTTAAAACGTTTAACAAAAGTAAGTTTTCATTTGGACCTGTAAGTATGCAAGTCTTTAGTTATAGAAATACTTGAGACAAATTCGCTGGAAAATACAAAAAAAAAACTTTTTAAATTTAACATTAATAATAGGATCTACATACATAAAATTATGTACTGCTAGGTGTATGAATATTATTTTCATAAGTTAAAATAATTATGATGAATTTTTAGTTACATTTACTTTATAAAAAAATATAAGATAATCTAAATTATTTAGGTATGTACATCTAGTATTACTACCACAGCTTCTGGACTAATGAAATAATGCAGGTGTAGCCACATTTGCCTATGTTTAAATTCTTTATCGAATTTGGCAGAAGTGTAGATTCAATCAATATGTCAAGTATAGATTCAGCACTTAAGCTGATCCTTAGAGCTGAGCTTAAATTTTACTTAGACTTTTCATAAATCGGGAAATCAGAAATCAGAAAGCTTTATTTGTAATTATAGGTCAAGTTACACATAGTGTGAGGTGTTATAAATGGGTAGATCCTCCATATTACTACTACTATATTATAAGTATATACATACTTTATTTTTTAGCGTAAAAATGTATAATGTCAGTAAAACCATGGACGAATTCGTCCTTGGTAAAATGTATCCTGTGAATAACGCAGTGGATTACATAATTATTAATTTTAAGTCTCACTGTTTATATATTTTTATTATGTAATTGTTAGTTGTTCCAAATATAATAAAATAAAATATATATTTTGCCCAGAGGCGTACAAATATAATTGTTTCAGTTACGTTAATTATTATTGTTCACGTTAATACAACACAACAACTTTCGATATAATAAAATAAGTGTAAATAGACTTGGCATAATTATCAAAAGTAAACAAAGAATTATACAATCTATATAAATAAATGTCAAAATTATGGTTTAGTTACATGTCAAAATTAGTATTGATAATGTCAAGCAGAATTAGAGGTCATTAACAGGTCAAGTAGGGTGTTTTATTAAGGCAGTAATTATAGAATTGAATTGTCGTCGAAGTAGTCCTTTATTGAATAATAGCATTTATTAGTCAAAATTATAAATAATTCTATTTGTATTTGTCCAGATTTAACATTTTAATGTTATCGGGTAGTTTATTATATATTTTTTTAGCCATACAGAATGTGCTTTTATCATTAGTGCAGTTTTGCCATAACTCATTTCGAGTTCTGACTTATTTTTATCGCGTAGTTTTCTGTAGGGACATCTACGTATTTGATAAAAAGTTTAGAGGCAGCTAAAAAGTCTATAATATAAGTATACAGGGTGTCCCACGGCAATGCCACATGGAGGGAAAGTACCTTAAATATTGTAGATAGAGCCTTTTACTGAAAGAAGACATTATTTGAATTTTGAAAACATTTTAAACTGCATTCATAGATATTTAAATAATTACATAGTTGAACCGGGAATCGAACCTGTTACTCGAGAAAATTAATCAGCCTGTAATTTTATCCTACAGATCGAAAGGCTTCATCACAAGGATTACTTTTTGCTAAATAACATAATGTCAAAAATAAAAGAAAGACCATGAATTTTAACATTTTTAATATAAAATTAGTCAATTTTCCAAATGCTCAAAACTAGTCCCTTCTTCTTGAATACAAGTGATAACTTTTGATTATTTCGTTCCCTGACAATTTTTTGGTTTTGTTGTAGTGGATATTAATTTATTTAAATGATGCGTACTACTCAAGTGGTTAGATTAATTAGTAATAAGTAGTTATGATTGTCAATTGTATGTCCTTACGGCAATGTAAGCTTTTAACTTTTCAGAACAAAATTTTACATGAAATGTTAAAATTCACGGTCTTCCTTTTATTTGTGACACTATGTTATTTAGCAAAAAATAATCCTTATGATGAAACCTTTCGATTGGTATGATAAAACTACAGGTTGATTATTTTTTCTCGAGGAACAAGTTCGATTCCCGGCCCAACCATTCAATTATTTAAAAATCTTTGAATGCAATTTAAATTGTTTTTAAAATTCAAATAATGTCTTCTTTCAGTAAAATGTTCTATCTACAAGATTTAAGGTACTTTCCCTCCATGTGGCATAGCCGTGGGACACCCTGTATACGTACATATTTACTCCTAAAAAACTTCATTTAGTCCTACTCAGATGACATAGGTCTGACAACTGTGAAGTGGGATTCAGATCCGTAATTTTCTCCTATATGTCATGAACATTGTGGAGAAATAATTAAATAGTTTTTTTACTTCCACCACAAGGACTTTACACAGACAATTTCTTACAGATATTGTAAAACTTGGTGATTGAAAATAGTGTCTATGAAGTTTCTTTTTTGTTTTTCTCCAAGGAGTCCAACCTACAACTCTTTCTTTTGATTTGACTATTTGTGTATGTGTTCCAATGTTGTTTGACAACTTGATTTTTGACATGTGGTTAATAATGTATTGTATTTTTTTACCTGAATATCACTTGTAAGAATCCCTTACCAATAAAATACTATGACTACTATGACTATGACTACACTTTGAAACTAATTAGCTTCTTAATAAAGCTAGTAAGCTTCAATTTTCTGACTAATTCGCAAAAATTTTGAGAATTCATAAGAGCCTGTAAATGGTCTAAGTGAAATAAATGCTTTGAATTTTAAATTTCCCATTCTTATCTCTTACATAATGACGGGTCTGTTGGTATAGTGTTTAGTGATCCTGACTGCTGAGCCGGAGGTCGTGGGTTCGATTCCCACCCAGGAAAAACTTTGTGTGATGATGAGTGAGAGATGGGAGAGAATTGTTTTTTCTGTGTCTGGGTGTAATTTATCTGTAATATATATGTATTTATTTATATATGTATAAAGTATGTTTATCAGTTGTCTGGATATCATAGTATAAGCTCTGCTTAGTTTGGGATCAGATGGTCGTGTGTGAGTTGTCCCAAGTTATTAATTGATATTTATATAAAGATATTTTTTTTTTTATATTTTTTGCCTTGAAAGTTGGGTAGGCCTTTGGTGTGGGATGCAACATGTGTTGATACCCTTGCGCCATCTCATCTTCCTAGGTCTGCGTGCTGTGCTGGGGCAGCTGCTGCGAGTGCAGAAGACCTTAAACGGCGCAAATATAATAACCTCCTTAGGAATTATATTTGAGCCGTTTGGGGTTGAAACACTGGGGCCATGGGGTCCGAGTGCTCATCTTGTTTTTCAAGATATCGCCAAGTGGTTAGTTGACTCTTCACGTGACCAGAGGGCTGGCCTTTTCTTGGGACAAATAATTAGCATTGCCATACAACGCGGCAATGCTGCCAGCCTTTTAGGCACCTGTGCTGTTGACAGCTATGCGGACGAATTTTTTGATGCCCTGTGAGGCTTTATACAAATTGTATATATATTTACTATAGTATTATTAATAAGTTGTAATATTATATTAAATATTAACTTTATTCTGATTTTTAGTATTTGTTGTTATAGTAGCAACTGAAATACATCATTCGCGAAATTTTCAACTACCTTACTATCTCGGTTCATGAGATACAGGCTGGTGTCGGACAAAAATCTAAGTAACAGCATCTGGTTTTACTCTTTGGCTGACAACAACCCTAAAATACAGACTTAGAACATTTTTAATTACAGAAAGTGGTAAATTATTAAAATATCCAGTGTACATTTCCATAATCACAGCGTGAAAACGTCCCGTTGCTCTACGCCTAGTTACCGGTCCCGGTTGGTCCCTTGTGGTCCCGGCTCGCACAACACGTATGTGTTTAATTATTTTAACGTGTCCCTGCGAAATTGTAACTTAATTTCTATGATTAAATTTTATTCGGATCGGATTTTAAGTGAGTTCAAAATTTTCACTGTAAAATGTTTAGTAAGTTTTTGTAAAGTTTGGGAATTGTGATTTATTTTCTAAATAATGTTTTATTTGTTTTTCATTAATGAAAAATTTGTAGTTACATGGTGTGTTTGTTTATGTCGTGATGGCTTAATGGTTAAGAATGTCATCGCTTATACATGGTTTCAAATAAAAAATAATATAAGTCTGAAATCACCAATCATTCTTTAACAACATAAGTAATATACTTGACTTGTCTTGTCTTATCTGTGTTTATCTTAGGTAGTCTAAAAATATTGCCTTTGCATAGTTTAATTGATCATATTGGTCAGCCACTAAAATTTAAAGGACTAAGAGAAAAATACGAGAGTTTATTCCTTAAATGTTCGGTGATGGATTAATTTTCCAAACACATAACATAGTGTCTTAGTTTCAGACATATCGTTTTTCATGACAAATATCGTTATATAAGTTTACAACAAAGTTTTAACACCCAAAGCCACATCACAACATTCTAGTCCGCTCCACCGCGTCCACTATCCGACAACAATTTCCCCCGAACGGTACGACAATTAACACTAAGTGTGAACGCTCTAAGTCATTCAATTTATCCGACAACAGCCGATCCGATCCCTTAAACTTAACCAATAAACCCTAACCCTATAGCTGCCGCTTAGGTGTCAAAAAGACCGAACAATACATTTCCCGCGAAATCCGCTCAATTCACAACGCCTCGACGCGGATCAGGTAACAAATCACTGGTCGTACCTCCCCCCTGCCGACTGCCCTCTTACGTCACAACCCCCCACCACCACTCATTTAGGTCAAAATCGTGTCACGTCCACGAAACTCGCTGTATAATTACAAAAACGAGTTTGGATTTCGTCACAGTTAGCATCATGTGTGACTTGAGTTACGATTGTTTCATAACCACTTATTTTACTTGTGAAAAGTTTGGTAATATGAAACGGGAACTAAAAGCGAGACGTGCAAATAAAAATGAACGAAGCTTTTTATATTTTTCGTTTTTGAATCGGGTTTTGGCTTGTATAAATTGAATAAAGGCATGGATATGGATTTTATGTTTTTTTTTTTTTTTTTAATTTAGAGGTTCTCACCTTTTTACATATTGGAACCCTTTTTAGCTATGTAAGTTAGTTATTTGAGTCTTTTTTAATTTTTCTACAAAATAATTATTCAATTTCTATATTTTTTCGTCTTTTTTAACTCACACAGTTGTCAAAAACGATCCCGACATACAAAAAACCTGAGTAGATAGACTGATATCGCTTAATTGACTACATATTGTAATGCTTGACGTTCGACCATCACTCAACTGAAGTGCCTCTCGACGTCCGTGTCCACTCAACTAGTTCACACATACCCTCGACGCAGATGGCGCCACTATCTTCTCCATTTTATAGCAAAAATAAATTCCGCTTCTCTGAAAACATTTTCCTTGGCCGTATTTAAATTGCAAGCACTTTATCACTCCGTAAAATATATTTTCTGAACGGGTAGTTCTCAACAATCCTGTCTAAACAATCTTAACGAACATCGTCCAATGAATCACTCTATCAAACTGAGGTACTTTCTATGCGGGCTATTAGAATAAACTGCGTTGTTACCGAGTTTGTACCCAAAAATACCTCAAATACGATATTCGGTTGTTCCTCAGGGAACCCGAAGTCCGTAATTATGTCACAGGGAAGCGGGGGACGGATATGAAATGACAAAAGACGTATTGGATATCACTGTGATAGAATACCGGTACCAGGACCGGTTTTTCTCCGTTATCGTACGAGATGTGTCAATATTTCCCCGGATTTTTTGTTCGTGTCGATAAATCGGTTGGTTTTTGCTTCGTTTTTAGGCAACGGTTTTGGAATTGAAGGCCTGGCCCGGGATTTGTTAGGTTTAGAATTTTGGTGAGCTGCAGCGACAGGGTTATTGAATATGGACGTTGTTTTTTTTGTGGCAGTTTTGAAGTGTATCGGAGAAAGAAAGATTTCGGGTTTTCTATTTCTGGTTTCAGTTCAATTGGAAGTCTACTTTCATGTAAATTCATGAGAGTAGACTACTATTGCGGAACGGTTGTCAGGTTAAAAAAATGGCTTACTGTGTTTTCTGAGATTTTTACATGCATCATCACGGAAAAGCTATAATAATCTGTGTGATAAATGAGTGTGAGATTCAAAGTATAATTGCCTGGTCGGGAAATTCTTATTAAATCATATTTTATGGAATATTTTATGCAGTGGGAAGAAGAAAGTATAATAGTGTAACATCCTATGTCTCGGAAAGCAAGTTACTGACAGACTTGTTTTTGTCTGTTTGTCGTCTCACCATAACCAAAGAATGTACCATGATGTTCCTTATTACCGGACTATAAAGAGAAAGCGAGGGTTTACATTGTGTTTGCGCTCACTTAATGATTTGCTTCATACGTTTGAGATAAACTCCTTACATTTTCAATTGAGCTTAACGATTACTGACAAATGCTTGCACAGTCCGGACAGGTCCACTCAAATATGTGTGCTTCTCTAATCAAGAGAGCACCTTGGCCATTAACCTAAATGGTCCTAGCATGATATTTTGTCCAAAACAATTATATGGACTTCATATCTTTGAACTCTGATTTATTTTCGGATGTTTCATCTCAGAGCAGTTAGCTACGAAATACGGGTCCCATCGTTCGCCTAAAATAATCTAAAACAATACTGAAATGTAAAGTGTTTCAACTTTGCAAAATAAATATCATTTTTAAACAAAAAAAAAAACTCTAAAAAGCATATCTAATTCTACCACAACCGACTATAGAAAATCTGAACAGCACCGCCCTTTACGTAACTTCTCAATCTATAAACGGATTTAACAATGGGGCTAACTTTTCAGACCTCAAACTTTCTATAATTGTTAGGTGAACGAACTGGCGGATAATTAGGATCTGACCTGATCCCAGACCTTTGAGGTCCAATCTGTTTTAAAGGGTTATGAAGCTAATGTCAGCTTTGAGATGGAAATCAGAATATTATCTTCGAGAATTTAATATTTGACATTGAGGGGTAAAGGCTAATTTTTTTTAATAATTAAAATTGGATTTGAAATAATTGAGGAATGAAAAGTGGTCTGTTATAGTTTTAAGTTCGACGAGCCTGGTGTAGTGGTTAGTAACCCTGACTGTTAATCCGTAAGCCGTAGGTTTGATTCCTACAATCCCACCCAGGACAAACGCTGTGTGGTAGGCGTGATTGTTTGTTCTTTGTCTGGGTGTAATCCTGTAATATACAATATGTTTTTATAAATTATATAAGTATGTAGGTATATCAATTTCCTGGTTACCATAACACAAGCTCTGCTTTGCTTGCGGTCTAATGGCTGTACCTATGTGAGATGCCAAAAGATATATTTATATCCTACTATCCTACTAATATTATAAACTAGCTGACCCCGCGAACTTTGTTTCGCCCTATAGGCAACAAGTAATCACATTTTTTACTTTTTAAATTAGAATAATTTTAAAAAAATTACTAATAATTCAGTGATACTTTATTTGCTATTTATTTTTTTGCATGGATTGCAGTTTTCAGTGTAGCACCCTTTTTTTATCAAATGACGTCTCCCGTCCTGGGTGCGGCGGGAGGGCGTGTCAGACTTTTACTGACTAAAACCCACTCATTTCTGGGAATGAGAACTTCCTCACCTTTGAATTTTCCTGTATTGTGGCGTAAATCAAATTGTTCATTATTTAATTTACCACCAAACGTGTTCCGTTGCACAGTTTTGGTTGGTTTAAGCATGATTACCACGGAACCAATCTTTAGTAGTAGTTAGGTAAGCCAGGCACATCCAAGGAGTTTAAAAATTCAATTGGATAGTTGGTGGGAAAGAATGCATTTTGTCATTATTTCTAAACGCATGACAACCATTACTTATAGTATTTGACAGGATGCACAACAAATGTTTGACAGGTATGAAACAAAGTAACATTAAGGGAAAATGATTCATCTTTTATAATTATGTTCTCGTCGAGTTTTCATTATTTTTAAGATGTATTCTGCTATTCGCGGCGGGGACAAATCCAACGAACCAAAAACCATGAAAATTGGTCTAGCCGATCTCGAGTTATAAGTGTTGTAACAAACCCGTCTTTGTTTTATATATATAGATATGAAAGTTTGTAAGTTGAGCTTGTACCTACATTCTTAGCAAATAAAGATTCTTGATTCTTAAGTAAAGCATTAGCAATGGGAAACAGGCTTATGCAAGCAATGGTTTTTCAGCTAAAATTCAGATAGTACTTATTCATTATTAAATTAAAATCAGTACCAGCGTTAAAAGGGTTTCTTTGTATCGTTAATCCGTTTTGGTTTTTGAATTCTGACACACAATTTAAGAGATGATTACATTATGCCCGTAAACAATACGTTAGAGCCCCATCATGTCCCTAGCCTTTTCCCAACTATGTTGGGGTAGGCTTCCAGCCTAACCGGATTCAGCCGGATACCAGTGTTTTACGTGGAGCGACTGCCTATCAGACCTCCACAACCCAGTAACTGGGCGACACGATACCCTTTGCTTAGACTGGTCAGACTTTCTGGCTTCTGACTACCCGTAACGACTGTCAAAGTTCTACAAATGACAACCGGGACCAACGGCTTTACGTGCTTTCCGAGGCACGGGATGTCAAAGATAAACTTTAGAAAGTACATTTGAATTGAAAAAGTCACATTGGTACTTGCCCGGATTCGAACCCGCACCCTCATACACGAGAGGCCTTAACCACTGGGCCATCACGACACATACACGACATATATGTAGTATTATTTTTAACGAGCCTGTTGGTCTAATGGTTAGTAACCCTGACTGCTAAGCCAGTCGGATGGGTTCGATTCCCACCCAGGACAAACTTTGTGTGATGAGCGTGATTGTTTGTTCAGTGTCTGGGTGTAACTTGTTTATAATATGTGTGTATTTATAAGTTTTTCTTTTTTAACTATAAATCATTATGCTTATCAGTAGTCTGGTTGCCATAGCTCAAGCCCAGCTTATTTTGGGATAAGATGACCGTATGTGAGTTGTCCCAGGATATTTATTAAAAATAGTTAAATGTGTCCGCTGTTCCAAATATCCATACTAATATTATAAATGGGAAAGTGTGTCTGTCTGTCTGTCTGTATGTTTGTCTTTCTTTCACGGCAAAACGTTACGTTAAACGAATTGACGTGATTTTTTAAGTGGAGATAGTTGAAGGGATGGAGAGTAACATAGGCTACTTTTTGTCTCTTTTTAACGCGAGTGAAGCCGCGGGCAAAAGCTAGAATATTAATAAACTCATTTATATCAAATATGTAACTAATCCCAAGTTAACAGAAAAAATACCTCCATGTGTCAATCTGACAGATAATAATAATGCAGAAACGTATTAACCTCCTTAATATCGGCACATTGTATCTTCATACATCTCCGCTACCGTCGGAGGTCACATTCGACGCCATTTTGGATTCGCTGACCTTAAACGGTCATATTCTGAATATCGAGCACGTCAGCAAAATATTGGGAGATTGGCTTTTAGTATAATTCTTGGATATTCATGTTTTTATCGTTTAAGGTGGGTTAGAGAGTACATACGTGCTTGAGGTAAAGTTATTTTATGTTAGGGACTTTTTGTTAATTCAAATTGATTCATAAACCATTATTTTTGTAATACATTTTTCTACTCAGTCTTCATCTCCTTCTTCTTCCATGTCAACCTGTCACCCGTCATGCTATCATTTACTCCTTTCTCTTTCATAATATCATTCTTATCTACTCCACTTTTTCTTCCGCCCTCTTCTCCCCCTCCATTCCTCATTATTCATGCTCATAACTCTCTTAGTTACATGCCTTCTTTCTCCATTTTTCTTCTCAGTAATAAACAAATGTTCTCTGTTCATAGCCTTTTTAGTAGACAAAATGGAATAGATAGCTTTTCCCAGCAGCAGACCTAAGGACCAAATTAAACATCCTGTAATTAACCACTTAAAATGCCAAAATTACCGCAACTAATGAGGAGTCTTTACTAATTATATCTACGACCTTGCTTTCACACAAATTACTCCATTTCGCTTCACGCAAAACCAAAATTCTATCGAACGCTCGCATCTTAAATCATGACCATTATCATCGTTATAGCTCTCAGAATAGGGCCACTAAATCAGGTAGGAAGCACACCAACAGCGGCGAACGAATCTGAATCATACACTCCCCCACATAAAGTGTACGTTTGATTGCAGGTTCAATATCGTATGTATAGAGGATGATTTGGCCGGTCGTAAGCAATTTCCAAATTGGATTTTGTTAGGGTAAACGCACCCGGGGCAAACGCGATGATTCATTAAAACTTGTGACTTTATCGTGTAACGGGGGCTTCTGATGTGGTTCCACCAATTATTAGTTAGTAATTATAAATTCAATTATAGTTTACTGAGTAATTTTAATGTCAAAGTGACGGAGTCGCCGCAGCGGTTGGCGGATAGGTCGAAGCGGCGTTGAGTGACTTGTCTTAAATTATTAAGGAACGCTAAAAGATCTGACGCATATTTGTAATTGTATTAAGATGCTTAAACGAGCCAACCAACAATCTTTTAATTATTAAAACAACTATCCAATAATTTGACAACTGTGTTATATTGTTATTATTTTTCTACACTTATTTTATGGGGATATAAAAGGTAAAAACTCTCCATCCCTTCAATTATCACCACTTAACAACCACATCAATCCTTCGCTCAACTCAGAAATACTTAATCACCACCCAAACTTCCTGGCTAGGCAGCTGATGAGCATAGAGCCAAATTCTACCTTCAAAAGGTTAAAAAGACTTGCCCCTCAAGACTTGATTGCGTGAGGAGCTAGCGCCAAGTTGGACTTATCATTGGATACTGTGCCATACACGCCTATTTTGACAAAAATATTTAAAATCCAGCTCAATGTCGAAGAGACAGATTGCAGGACATAAAGCCAATCTTAAAAATAAAAAAAAATTAAAAAAAATCCTTCGCAAGTCGAACACGAGGACGAGAGAAGTCATTTGATGACTCTCCAAAAAACAAAAAAAAAACACAGAACAAAAATCACTTTATCACAAAGTTTGTTCTGATACAACCCTATGACACTGTCTGTCTCTGCTTACGTCTTTTACACTGATCGTTTACCCCCGTGACCCTCAGTCACGGGGACCAAAACGCTGACTCCAATCTCGTAAATTACAATTACGCAGAAATAACCAAGTCCGGTATCAAGCTACTCTCACCAAGATCAGGTCATGTAACGAACCGGAGAGGAACATTTTTTCTTACATTAATTCGATTGAAACTCCTAATTAGTTTGCTCAATTAGTGGAATTACTATCAAGACTAAAGGTGACAGAGAATTCAGGCCTTTATGTGATTTTATTGAAGATGTCTGGATTTTTGTCCTCGTTTTTATTAGGTAATGATTTTTATGTCTTAACTTTTTCGTGATTAGTTTTTATTTTATTTTAGTCAGTGATAGAGCTAATTGCTCGGCTGGTGTTAGTCTGATTAGCTAATTATGTAAATGATTTATGAAAAATTTAGTAATTTTAGATAGTAAAAGAAGCTTTCTTATAAATTGAGGTCAAAATAATTTATTGCAAAAAAAAATTTGACTGAATACTATAATTAATTTCAATTGTAAGACCACCAATTTGAGTGTCAGAGTACAATCACTCCTAAATATATAATATGATACTAGACTTAAATACCTAAAATAAAAAAAAACATACATGAATAAACACATAGGTACAAACTCTTCTAAAAACCTGCTTCCCCATTTGGCTTCACACGTCGGATAAAAAAATATTAGATTAACAATTTTGCATAAGATGATTATCCTACAGCTTTTCAGTCACATAAGGGTACCCAGTAACAGTCCAACACAATAACCCGAATCCGCATCACAGAAATCTGATTAAAAAAAGCCGGACCTTGCATCCGACTTTCGCATTCCAACTCGAAAAGCAGAAATCCGGGAATGCCAAATCGTATAGACGTCTCTTTCCATCAATATCAGTTACTAAACCGCAAAGAATGTAAAACAAATGCTAGTGAACGTCAGACACAATTACGTAAAGGTGCTCCCTCACCGGGAGCATTCACCTGTAATGTAACGTTACAGATTTGAGCAATACATCAGGGAAGGAGGAGAACCGAGCACACAATGCGCACCTTGTAATGATACAAAACGGGCATTCATCAGTGAAGGAGAAGAACCGAGCATTACAATGTGCAGCTTGTAATGATACAATGTGTAATATCTTGATACAACTTGTAACATCAATGCGCTCCGCTTCGTCTGACATCTTTCTATAGGCCCCTCTTCATGTCTGCCGATGCATCGCACGCATACGCCGACGTGTAGACGGGGTGGTTTGAGCGTCTATGGTAGGTATTTTGCATACGACAGACGTCCGCCGATGAATCTGCCACGCATCTGCCTCAAATCCGTCTGTTGATGCATCGTCTGATGCCATCTACAGACGCATACGCCGACGTGTAGAGGGGGTGGTTTGAGCGTTTAAATACGTGTTGCATCTGTCGAGGAAGAACATAGACTGAGCGACCTATAGACGTGTGGATGGTTCGCACAGATCCATCTGCTGATGCGTCGGCAACCGTCTGGAGACGCATTGGCAGACATGAAGAGGGGCCTTATGAAATGCTCAAAGTCGAATCTATATGTTGCATTACACGCAAATGCTCGTTAGTCAGGGAGGTATTATTGTAATGTAATGCTCAAAGCCGAATCTATATGTTACATTACACGTGAATGCTCCCGGTAAGGGAGCACCTTTACACTAATCAAACGTTGCGTCACGCGATGTGACGTGACGTGACCTATAGCGATGCGCTAGCGGGAACCGCGCACGACACGTTTTTGCGCTCCAAGCTATTGGCAGTAGCGTTTGGTGCGAGTTTTTTTTTAAATTGTGACTATTGAATGACACAAATCCGTAATGCGAAAGTTTGATGATTTTTGGTTACTTTTATTTTAAACCGGTGAATAAATTTTTGCTTTTATGTTGATGCCTTTATTTTACAAGTATTGTACAAGTTCTTAGACATTAAACTTAGAGGATGAAAGGAAAAAACACACCTCTAAATTTCATGTTTATGGGACCAGCGGTTTGGCTGTTATAAATCAACAACCCGTCAGTCAATCAGTCAGTTTACTATTTTGGATACATACGGTTCCCTATAAATATCTATATATATGTACGAGTATATATAGAAACCGTACTGTCAGAAAAGTTTCTAAGCTTCCAATGTTCTCTGTGTATTGAATCTGGCCAATCTCTTATAAACAAATGTAAATTATACCTTCTTTTCTTTTTATTATTTCATATATATTTTATTAGCACCACGAATCCTGTTTATTTATTTTCAGCAGAAAATCATTTAAATAGCCCCATAAATAAAATCAGTACACCAAAAAACAATCAAACTCCGTCACTATAAGGCCCCAGCATCTTAACAAAAAACCTCGGAGCACACAAGTTGAACGAATGAAATGAATGGAAGAACGAATGGTATTGTTCACGCAATCATTCCCCTGGGTGTGTTTTATTGCGCCATTCTCATCGTTTTGTTATTGTTGGCATTTTTATGAAAACACTCTGATTTAAGTTTCCCATATCTTGTTTTCAATTGGACCTGCTCTAGCGATACAACAATAATCTGTTTTCTTGAAACAATCATTTTTCATGATTCTCTGTGTCCTTTTTGTATCCTGTCGTTTGTCCTTCCTATTGTTTAAGTATAAATATTTTAGTGGATCTTTGTGAAGCAGCCCTTCTGAGGCTTAAAAAAATTATTACTGCACCTGTTTCTTCAGCGAGAAGCAGCGTTGCTTTACTTACTTGAAGGTGCTCTGGCGGTTGTGAGCTTGTCATGAAAATGAAAATGAAAAATCGTTTATTGCTAGAAATGTTTACATTATTGGTTATACCCTAGGTCCTGCACTATGATTCCCTGTGTTGTAGGACCTAGGCTCTGCGATCCGTTCACAAAGCATGATTTTTCTAATGTCTTGCTGTTTCCTTCAAAATGTTTGAGCTAAATGACGGCGATCCATAAATCATATTCGTGAACGCACCATTGGTTGACTGATCATCCCCCAGCTGTCTGAGCTACCTTAGAAAGGCAATAGCAGCTCAACAGCCGGCTGTTGGTTGATAGTTGAAAGGTTAAATTCAGAGTGACAGACTTTTACTGACTAAAACCACAGATTACTAAATTGTTCCCACCCATGTTCCTTCGGTTGCCCTTTATCGCGGTAACTATTAGAATTATTCCGCAACTACGGGAGGCATTGGCCCTAGAATGTTTAAAAATAGACACTTCAGTCAGTCTACATACCAGAAACAGGCAACACAATACATTCTCGGTGTGACGCAGAAGTGGGACCGTTCTATCACACTGATGACATATCACTATGCCAAGTAACACAACACGACGCGTCGGGTATCGGCATCGCAGGCGTTCTGGATTTGTGACCTGAGAGACGAACTAACAATGTTCTAGGTATTGTCAGTGTATCGTATGAGAATAATAGTGTGGTATTATTTAATTTTTGTGCCCGACTGTCGTAATGAACGTTCGTGTTTTGCGGGCGCATGTATGTAAATATGTAATAGTATGTATGTATGCATGTCTGATTCTAGGGCATGCTCTACAACCAAAATTGTTTAACGGATTTCAACATAAGGGGTGACATTGAACTCGTCTCAGGTGCAGGAATGACAAGATATAATTATTTGTGAAAAAATGGTGCAAATTTGGAAATTGCAATTGCATTTTTGATAATTTCATTATTATTTCTTACGATGAGCACAATAGTACCTTTTATTTTCTTGCATCTTAATAGATTGTTATGGTTATGTTTAGGAATTTTGTAAGATATTTTTTTCTTACAATGTACAATTTTCCGGAAAACGAATTTTGATACATTTGTGAACGACAGGAAGACAAATTGTTGACAGATATTTTTTTGGCGCGCATTCTGTCGCATCGTTACGTCAATGTCACAACTGTCAAGTGGCAATGACATTAACAGAAATATCTTTGTGGTGCTAACCTGCAGCTCTTAGTTGTAAAACTACCTTAAACTTACATCGGTAGATAGAAACCTAATTGTGCCTGTTGCATACAGGTAAAAAAAAAATTAAACCTAATGAAGCTCACTTTGTATGACACTTAATTGTTTAATCGAGTTTTCAACCCCTTAACTGATTAAATAATAAATGACGCCAAACTTAAAAACAAATCACGGCTTGAAGTACAGCACCCTGTCTCACCTCCGTTAATGGAAACCACAAGTCTTAAAAGGTATAACGACCGCCGTAATTACACAACTCAGCCAAAACAACACCGTTTTTCATAATTAACTTGAAAAAAATTGTTGTATAGAGTTTTATGTTCCGTAATCCCATCGCGGCCATTAAATCGTCATCAGGAGAATCTGAGGCACATTTTTCTTAATTACCTGGGCTGGTTTTGATAAAGTCCTAACTGATTGTTGGGCCCGGACCTTGAAATAAACGTAGAAGGGCACTTTTTAATAATTCTTGAAGGGAACATTTAACCTAGGTATTTAATTTTTTATTTCGACAACAAAGCGGCAGCTGGCCGTCGCGCTGCTGTAACCTTTTTACTTTGTCTCAAATCACGTGTGTTCAAAGAATTAAACCGAACATAAATAGTATTTAGTAAATACATTGACAAAACAATACAAACGGGCCTATTGGTCTGGTGGTTAGTACTCTGGCTGTTAAGCCTAAGGTCGTAGTTTCATTCCCACCCAGGAGAAACTTTGTGTGATAAGTATGAATGTTTGTTGTGTCTAGATGTAATGTATCTTAACATTTATCAATTGTCTGGTCACTATAGCACAGGTTCTGCCTAGTTTAGGGTTATATGGGCTTAAGCAGTCTGAAAGAAATTTGATTCTATTATATTCTATTGTGATGGCCTAGTGGTTAAGGCGCCCGCCTCTCATGCAAGAGGTTGCGGGTTCGAATCCGGGCAAGTACCAATATGACTTTTTCAATTCATATGTACTTTCTAAAGTTTATCTTAGACATCACAGACATCGGTGAAGGAAAACATCGTGAGGAAACCTGGACTTGTAGTTAATATTAGTCCGAAATCGCCAACCCGCCTTGAGCAAGCGTGGTGATCAATGCTCGTGCCTTCTCTGTATGAGAAGAGGCCTTTGCCTAGCAGTGGGACAGTTATAGGCTGGTATTATTATTATTTATTATTATATTCTATTACTTTATTATTTACTTACTTATTTTTATGTTTGTCACCATCGCACATCTATGAACCTCCATAGCAAGAGAAATAGGTAAATAGGTAAGCCAAAGTAATATCTATTTACATCGGCTTAGTGTTGCAAAATGTAAAGATGTTGGCGGATTTAGAAGTCCTCCTCTTAGGATATGACCTAAAAGGAAGGAAGGCCTGCCTTTCCAAATGAATATATTTTCTTTTTATTAGGTAGCAAAAGGAAACACGCAATTCGCTATCAGTAAGCAGCCTCAACGTGGGGTTTCAAACACGTTGTTTTTTTGCTCTTGCTTTTTAATCTAGGTCCAACTTCTACCTTCCAAACAGTTTTTTTTTCTAGAACTCGATATTTAGTAAAAATGAATCTGGTACACATCCACTCATCGCTGCGTTCATCTTGTATACTTAAATTATTATGATACGTTAAGAATTAATATCCTACATAACAACACTAATGTTGAAAATATACACCAAATTGAACTAGTAACGCCACCTATTGTATTCTAAGCGCCTTACTAATAAACGCTGCATAAAGTTATGACAGGTTTATACGTCAAAAAATGTATGGTTACACAGGCTTTATTCATTGCATAACTTTACACAGTGATTATTAGTAAGGACATAAGTGTATGATTATTCAATTTATCATGTCATTCTGATCTAGACAACAAAGATTATCTGTGTAATAACTATGAGTGTCAATAAATCTTAGTTCCTGCTCTCTGGGAGCCACCGTCAAAATGTGTATTATAACTAAATTATTCAAAACACTGCGAGACAAAAACCTACTCTCCTTAATGATATGTCCAAAAACCGATTCTCTCATTAAGCCCTCAGCAGAACGGGTCGCTTGTAATACCCGGTTATTTCTCCAACTTTTTAATTCTACAGCTTCACCCGGATTACCGGTTGTGACTGGTTTCGCCCGGACGAATTTCCAGGCGCTTTAACCTGGCTTTAAATGTCAGTGTACCTTTTATACTGGAGGAACGTAACCTAATTATGGTGAATCAATTTTTATGTTAAAACTTTGGTGCGGGGTTAAATTGAGGCCTTTTTTCTTTATTATAAAATTGAGTGGTCTGAGGTAATTTATTTATAGTTTCAGGTCGGAGCGAAATTTTGGACACAGAAGGTGGAAAGACTGAAAAAACAACTACAGATAATAAAGTACACTGTCGCATTGGGACAGAAAAAACCTGTAATGATAGATGTAAGATGGGATAAATAAATTACTCTGAGATGAGTACGATTAACAGAGTTTCACGCAACAATAAATCTAAATTTAATTTAGTTTACACACGCACATACATAGATTTTCGTTGTATTTGTAATGATGTAAGGTTTTTTACGCCGATTCAGTCTATTTATAGAAGGATAATCGATGTACGACTTACAGATCGTCAAAACTACACTTTACATAGTAAAACAAAAAAATAGGAGTATTAAATTCCTATAACATCAGACATCGACAAAATATGAAAAACTCTTTCGATCAAAAAGCCAGCTATTCGATACACACTCTCGAATCAGACGCGTGCTGGCAATAAAAAATATCGCTGTGAGTATGACAAATTCAAATCACATTTGGAACATTCCTCGCGACGAACGTTTGGTAAAAACTTTTATCGCTCAAGTGCAGTTGACGGGTTCGGCTAAGTTCGGGGAAATTCGGACGTTTCCGGGTGACGTTTGAAAGGAAAGAATTTCGGTTCGACGAGAGTTTTATTTCGGTGAAAATTGTTGGAATGTTCGGTGTAAAAGAGGCAGTTTGAAACTGTTGAGGCGTGTTTCTAATTAGTTTTTAGGTAGGTATGATTGGTATTATTACAAAAATGGACGCTCAATTTGACACTGACAGAAGATAAGAAAAGAAGATAAAATGATAATGTAGAAAGGAATGTATGCAAAGTGTGAGTGAGAAGAGTATAGGAGTGAAAGAGACAGAGGGAG
Organism: Athetis lepigone; assembly: GCA_033675125.1. Classification (NCBI taxonomy): domain Eukaryota; kingdom Metazoa; phylum Arthropoda; class Insecta; order Lepidoptera; family Noctuidae; genus Athetis; species Athetis lepigone. The sequence goes on along the minus strand of CM066239.1, from coordinate 18,414,469 downwards.
AAAGAAATAGCATGGCGGAGAGTGCATAAGACGACGTACGATGCGACGGAAGAAGCAGTTAGAAGTATTTTTTTGAGTTTACGTTTGTTTTTATTTGAAATATACAAGTTTACGAGTTGCCAACCATTTCATTTCACCACCCAATCCCACATTTATTTGGTTGATAGGTTAAAAATAACACTTTTACGCATCAATATTTTGATTTTCTTATTTTAAGCGAACGATGGAGCCGGTGTTTCATAGCTGACTATTCGGTCATAGTCTCTTTTGAAGTTCATATAATTGTATTGGTCAAATAATGCAAGAATCGTGAAGGAAAATAATGACTGATGTGCTTTCTTGATAAGAAAAACCACACAGATTTATATATGTTTTAAAACATAATATTATCCTTAATTTAAAATAATAGGATATTTTATAATTATTAATTTAAATTACAGGAATAATGAGGTAGTGTTTCAAAATGCTACGTAAATTGTTACGTCGAGTTTGTGATTTGTGACGTAGTAATCTCTGTAACACAGACGCTAGGTAACACAATATATTTTTATTCCCTAAACAAACTGTTTGTTTGTTTGTCTGCCTGCGTGTGCCGATAGCGATAGTCACGCGGACGAGGTAGCGGGCTAAAGTTGGTTATAATGACTTGACTTATACATATAAATTACTAGCTTCTGCCCGCGATTTCGTCCGCGTGGAATGATAGTTCCCGTTCCCGGGAGATTTCCGGGATGAAAACTATCCTATGTCCTTTCTCGGTTCCCAGACTATATCTGTACCAAATTGGTTTAGTGGTTTAGGCGTGAAGAAGAGACAGACAGACAGACCGACAGACAGACAGACAGAGTTACTTTCGCATTTATAATATTAGTATGAATTATACAAATTATTATTACAAGTCCAGGATTTTTTACGTTGTTGGTGTTAACCAATATCTGTAGATGTCTAAAATCACTACAAAGTGTAAAAAACGCTGTTTGTCTGTCCACATGCATGTTTAGATCTTTAAAACTACGCAATGGATTTTGATGCAGTTTTTTTTAATAGATAGAGTGATTCAAGATATTATTATTATTTTTATAATACATGCCATAATATGGAAGAGAAAAAACTTTTTCCAAAAAAAAGATAACCGACTTCAAAAACGAAAAGCTCAAAAATAACTATTTCGGAAGTCGGTGGCAAGGCAACACAATTCGACCGGCAGAAGAGAAGCCACCGACTTCAGAAATAGTTATTTTTGAGCTTTTCGTTTTTGAAGTCGGTTATCTTTTTTTTGGAAAAAGTTTTTTATTTTTTACTTTTTAGTTAGAGTCCCAACTACGTTTTAGAGTAACTTAAAAAAAAAATGTACGTTTTTCTATAAAAAAATTGAGGTGTTCCCTCGATTTCGGCATGATACCATCATCAGATCCTGGACCTGATGACAATGGGACCATTTGGGAAGTCTACCCTTTCAAACAAAAAAAGAATTGTTCAAATCGGTTGGTAAACGACGGAGATATGCGCGAACAAACATAAAAAAAAAAAAAACATACAAACATTCGAATTGAGAACCTCCTCCTTTTTTTAGAAGTCGGTTAAAAACCTGAGTTTTTTTTAAGATTTATAATACTTGTGTGAAGCTAGGGCGGGACGTAAGTAAAACTATAAAATACACTCTTCAAAAAGCCGGTCAAGTGCGAGTCGGACTCGCGCAACGAGGGTTCCGTAAAATGTACACCTACATTCATCAACAATTTTTTTTTGTGAAATAACAACAAATTTACGGTTTTCGAAGTTTTTCCTTTACTTGTCCTACATGATATTGCTTCTTGCCAAATTTCATGATTATAGGTCAATGAAAGACCCTATAGGTTTTGATTCCCTTGCAAATGTTTAAATATGCAATATAAATAAAATAATAAATAAATATCCTAGGACATCTTACACACGGCCATCTGATCCTAAGCTAAGCAGAGCTTGTGTTATGGTAATCAGACAACTTATATACGTATTTATATAATTTTTAAATACATACATTATGATAGATAAATAAATAACACCCAGACACAGAACAAACAATTATGCTCATCACACAAAGTTTGTCCTGGGTGGGAATCGAACCCACGACCTCTGGCTTAGCAGTCAGGGTCACTGAACACTAGACCAAACAGGCCCGTCAAATGGAACACACAGCCGTATCTTTTTATTGCGTTGATTTAGAAATTAGATCTTTTCACAGCTTTGAGATATAGAAGACGAACCCACAATCTCAAGATACAAATAACAAATAAATTGCAATTCCAAAATATTTTCCAAACAAAATATTTCCCCATCGTCCTATTATAAGCATAATGGCCAACAGTAACGTTATATTATAGAGGAATACATTCGTATCGAAGGTCCATTTGAAAGCGTGGCGGACGCCATTCAGATACATTCTATTGAAATGCAGTGTACAAATAATAATATCTACCAATGTTTTGTATATTATTTTCAATATTATACAAAAACGAAGATATTAACGGGTTCTGGTTTAATGAAAACGATAATGTTAATAGGTTTTTAATTATACAAACATTGGCCAAAAATATTAAAGGGTTTTATATTATTATTATTGAGACCAAATAATATTAACGGATTTTGTATTACTGAGACATAAAATGTTAACAGATTTTATTTTATTGTGACCGAAAATATTAACGGATTTTTTATTGAGACCAAAATTTTTATGATTTTTAAAAGATAAAGCCGGAAAATTTAAGTGGATTGAAGCATTACTAAGGTGAAAAATATTAACATATTTTCTATTACTAATACTTCAGTTTTTAAAATTATCTGGTATTGAGCTCGAAGGACCATTATTTTAGCAATCGAAAAGCACAAAATACAACAAAAAAAAAGTATTTAGTCCTACAGATAGATTATCAAAAAATTTTGGACACGTATTTTTTTTCTCGCTAACGAAGAATGATGAAGATACAGTGCGTTAAAGTTGCGCATGACGGCACGATATTTTTTTTTTTTTTGGTGAGTGGGAAATCATCCAATGACTGCTCCCGTCCTGGGTGCGGCGGGAGGGTGTGTCAGACTCTTACTGACTAAAACCCACTCATGTTCCTTCGATTGCCTTTTATGTTCCAGGGTCACGGTAACTGTTATAAACATAACATTCCGCAGCGCATGACGGCACGATCAGATACATATTTTGCAGGACGGTGACGTCAAAAGTTCCCACTCCGGAACTTTGTTGGTCTTTATGTTTGTATTTTTTTTTAAATTGATCAAGCAAAATATACGTGTCCCGTATTTTTAGCCGATCTATCAAACGGAAGCCAAGAAAAAACTGCACAACCTATCTAAAACGTAAACGTAGTTCCAAAAAAAAACCATTGATAATCTATCAGTATCAGTAACCGTTACAAACAAGATTATATTCTTCCCAAACCTAAATACCCTCAAGATACCCTGAGTAAACGCTAAGTACAATATAAATATGCAGCCAAAGTTTCCGAACCATTACTCGAACGAAATCGTAGACTAACAGTAACCCACAGCATCAACTACATATTTATGAGGATAAAACATAATAAACAAACTTTAGCTACGATTACAGACCTTAACAAAAACTATTGGAAAATGAACCTTATATCTTCTAAATAAGGGTGGCGTTATGAAACGACAAGACACTGCCGATATGCCTCAGACCGTTTCCTTTGTTTGTTACCGATTGTTTTCTGCCATTGTATAGAGCTGTGGTTTTAGAGATCCCTCTCTGGTGAAATTATTCGCTTATGCTCCGTACACACGATAACGATTTATCGCTACGATTTGACTGCGCAGTTCTTTGTGCTGTTTTATCGGAGGTGTGCACGAAAGTTGAAGCAAATATTGTGGTCATACAACAGACAGATTTACTTTATTTATGATTAAAAGTATTTATCTACACTTTAGGTCAAGTAGCCAGTTAATAAAAAAAATGGCCTAAATCAATAAAGAAATAACGTTTGTACTAGTTAACTTATGGAACTAGGGCTAAGTAATAGAACCGAAAAATCTTAGAAAGATAGGTATATTTAAAAGCTTTCGTGGTATATTTTCTGAAAATTATTTTAAATCTAAATTATATTTCTTATAAGAACTGGTTTTCAACGAAAGCAACACGAGAATTGTCAAAATCCAGGATCACGTACTGCAACATTAATTTCGACGAATAATAAATCAAACAGTATTTTCCTTAAAGAAAAATGGCTGAAATAAAGAACTTTTACCATTAAACGCCATATGTTGCAAATTCATTGGATTTATTGTTCGTAATAATTCTTTGATGTAAAATTATGTAACTTTTTCTTTTTCCATAATGAAAGAAAACTTTTCATATGCAGTGATTTGTTTTAAAATTAAGCTTTTCACATTTTCGGAACTTGATTGTATGACGAGCGCGTTAATTGAATGACGACATTTAATTGAATGACTAAACGACAACTCGTCAAGTTGTTTAATGTAACGTTCAACGACTTGACTGAACGTCATTTTGCATTGTCGTTAAATGGGATATAGTCGACTTTGTTATGTTTGTTTACGGTGGCCACAAGTTCGCAACTTAAAAACTTAACTTCCTTTACATAACAAAAATGAGGACATGACATACTTTATTATGATTTTCATTTTAAAAAAACTTTAAAAGTAGCCGGAGGCGGCGTATTAATAGGTAAATCCATGTTGTCTCACTATTTTATCAAGAATAAGTCACTAGTAAATTTAATCAAAATAATATCAGGACAGTGCTATCTGCGCTAGCTATTTTACGCCATATTTGTTTTGGTGACTACTAACGCCGCAGTGGAAAAAAATGAACTAAATTACAAGCACCTGACTGATTTACGTCCGCTCTGTTCAAAAGGCTATGCTACAATCAGCTATCTAGTTGGACGTTGAGTGACGCTTGTTCAATCAGCTTTCGGCCTAGTCATTCAATTAAATGTTGCCATTCAATGAACGCGCTAGTCATACAATGAAATAGCTGATTCAACCAGATGACTGCGACATATACATACATTCGTGGATATCGCAAGACTGTTTTCAATATTATCATCAAACTCACAATGTATTCATACATCATCAACCTATGTCAGACCATCACTGGACATAGGCCTCTCCCACTTTACCCGAATTCTCAGTTACACGTTGCTGCCAACTGGATACGTGCAACCGAAGATTGTAACCGTGTAACCACCAGACCAGCTGTCTTTTTAAGAACTGTTTCAAGCCCTAAATTAGAAGCCCTTATTCATCAATAATTTAGAAACACATTTGTTCAAACGTTAGAAATGATCTCCAAGACATACATTCCAAAATAATACATATGAGTTGAAAAAGTCACGTTGGTACTTACGCGAATTCGATCCCACAACCTCTTACAAGAAGCGAGCGCCCTATTCACTAGGCATGACTTTGTTTCAATACCCCCTCAACTGTCGTTACGTGCTCGTAAGGAAAACTTAAAAAAAAGGCTACAACTGTCGCGCGAACACACGGGTGCTCGTAACAGATCGCTCACCATACACCATATCTTAAAAAATGACGACAGTTAAGGGATTTCTTGAAGAATGGTTCGACTGGCGTAGGGAATTTTTTGAAGAATGTTCCGACTGGCGAGAGGATACTGTTTGTCAATCGAGTTGACACAACTGTGACGTCACTGTTACTACTATTCATGGAGTTTCTTGCTCGCCCTCGAAGTGAAGTGGTTTGCTCGGTCAAAATCTGTAGGTTTGTATTGACACAAATATACTGATTTGGAACGAGTAAACACCTTCACCTTTTTGACAAACTGACTTCTTGATAATTTTAGAAGTACCTGTCATCATCTCCCTAGCCTTTTTCCCAACCGTGTTGGGGTCGGCTGCCAGCCTAACCGGATTCAGCTAGATACCGGTGTCTTACGTGGAGCGACTGCCTATCTGACCTCCACAACCCAGTAACTGGGCGACACGATACCTCTTGGTTAGACTGGTCTGAGTTTCTGGCTAACCAGTAATGAATGTCAAAGTTCTATGAATGACAACCGGGACCAACGGCTTTACGTGCTTTCCGAGGCACGGGATGTCAGTGATGTCCAAGATAAACTTTAGAAAGTACATATGAATTGAAAAAGTCACATTGGTACTTGCCCGGATTCGAACCCACAACCTCTTACACACGAGGCGGGCGCCCTATCCACTGGGCCATCACGACATTTTTTTTTAAATTTTAAAAGTACCTGTAAATGGTTTAATTGAATAGACAATTATGAGATTAAGTTTGACTATTGTCATGTACATAATCTGTGGAAACAGCGTTTTGACTGGACTTAAACTGGGTTTTTGCGTATAGACATGACATTGTCAGATATGTCAAAATTCACCAATCATGCTGCAGTTGGACCTCATGCCTACGTATTGCCATGTAGCGGATTTGTCGAAAAAACGCCATGACACTGACAGATTTGTCAAAATGCACCAATCATGCTGCAGTTGGACTTCATGCAGACGTACTGCCATCTAGCGGATTTGTTGAAAAAACGCCATGACATTGACAGATATGTCAAAATTCACAAATTATGCTGCAGTTGGACCTCACTCCTACGTATTGCCATCTAGCGAATTTCATATATAACGTCAAACCTTTGACACATTTCCCATACAAGAACTGTCAATTATCTGGTCAATGATTGGTCATCATGAGATACGATTGCAATATCAGTCTAGCCCCAGATCAGACCAGATCAGATCAGATGTTATATGTCAACGCGATACTCAGTATCATGTTTGCCAATTGGCAAACTTTTAATGTGCCACTTTTTGACTGCATATAGCCTATCTACACTTTTCTACTTATAACATCATTGCCCCAGATCGTTACAAAATCATCCTTATATCTTATTGTTTTAAACAATGATGTTATAAGTAAAAATGTGTAGATAGGTTATATGCAGTCAAAAAGTGGCGCATTACAAGTTTGCCAATTGGCAAACATGATACTGAGTATCGCGTTGACATTTAACGTTTATCTCTTTTTACCCGACTACGGCAAAGCCAAAGGAGGGTTATGTTTTTACCCGACTACGGCAAAGCCAAAGGAGGGTTATGTTTTTGACAGGCTATGTATGTATGTATGTATGTATGTTTGTATGTATGTATGTATGTATGTATGTTCATCTGTTCCACCGTAGCTTCTAAACTACTTGTCAGAGCTAAGCAAATGAGGTATCGTTAGAAGCGTCTTGATTGTCCGCTGGTTATAGGCTATGTGACGTATCACTGTATTCAATGTAGCGCCCTCTGACGGATAATAAAGACATGAAAAATAAAAAAAAATACGTTAAACCTACCGTGTTTGGTAGCATTTGAAAGGGCTTTACTAGTGCTTTTTAAATATATATAACACGTGTATATCACTTGCCAGAAATGGTCAAATAATTAAATAAAAGTAGTTGAAAATCTCTTAGAGAACTGTTTAAAACGATAAATATTATGACGATACCTTGCCAATTTATTGATGCACTCATCATGTATGTAAGGGAAAACCAACATACCTTTAGTTTAGTAGGTAATAGACATAATTTTAATACCAAAAATAAAGATAAACTAGCTCTACCATATTTTAGACTGTCTAAAGTAAATACATCTTTCATGGGGTACTGTGTAAAATGTTACAACAAAATTCCTTGTTATATATTGGAACCAACGAAAGTAAATTTAAATAAAACACAAATGTCAACAAGCATCTTCCATTAATTTGGAAGATTATGTCCAAGATAAGAATAAATGGGAGCATGCTGGTCCTGCTCGATAGGTTAATCCACTGCCCGCTACTTCGTACGCGAATCCTGTTGCTTATGCCAGCGAAAACGGTGACGTCAAAATTGAAAATCTGAAACGGCTAATGTCAAATTCTAAGGCTCGAGGGCAGGGAAACAACGGGAGGTGCGAGACGAAACGAGACGTTCAAAATGTTTCATTTTTGAAAGTCAACTCAAGCGTGATTCTGTATCGGTAAAAGTCTCCGATTCTCGAGACCATCAATACATGTCGTTCACGATCAGCTGTCAGTCGCGCATCATATTCGTGAAGAATATGATGGTCTCTTAAGACCTGTACGTAGATGCGTAAATACGCTGAGAACGCAGGCGTACTTCGCGATCGGAAGAGGTATATGCAGAGCGAGTTGCAGCCTGATGTTCTTGAACAGCATCAAGTTTCTCCTGACGCTTTTTGGTAGATTCTTGGGATCTTGTGATCCTCAATCATTTAGCTCTTTTGGAACATTGGGAAAGATTTGACTTCTCTCTAGGCACGGATAAAGTTTTATTCTGATATCTGGTCAATAAGATCTAAGTGACTACTCCCTTGCGTAACCGGGTAGGCTACCGTGTTACGAAGATAAATGGAAAAGGAAATTAAACACTCAAATAACATAAGTCCGAAGTCATACTTATTCGATGTAATAAAAAAATGTGAGTTTTGGCCAGTAGAGTTGAATTTACCGAATTGATTCATCGAATTTTCATTGAGAATAAGTCCTACACTGTAATTGCCTTCAACGCGTGGAGGTACCACGCGTTGAAGGCAATTACAGTGTAGGACTTTAGGCAATTAGAAGAAGGCGCTCCTATCTTATTTTATTTTATAATAGGGTATTACACTGTATAAGAGAAATAATCTAAAAATATATTATTGAGATAGCTTATGCAAAAAGCAGCCGAACAGTGTTAGTTTTAGTTCATAAAACTAGAAAATATTTTTTTAAATTCAATTCAAAGTTTTCAGTTTTTTTTATCTGTTCTTGAACACACCGAAATACAGACCACAGACAGTGACAGCCGTCGACTATCAACAGTGTCAACTAGACGTCACTATTTGTTTTATTTATAACCTCCTAATACGATCTTTATTATAAAAATATACTTTTTCATGGAAGTTATTGTGAAAGATATTTTAGATGGCTAAAGCACATAGGTACTTACATCAAAGTGGTATTTACTAAAGTACAAACGGATTTTTATGGTGTAATAGTTGGAATACTCTTCCCACAACTTTTAACTAAGTTTTTCTTAAATTTGAATCAGTTAACACTAGAATTCACAATTATTCCGATGTTTCACACTTGTGTTCTTGCATTCCGGAACGCACACCAACGGTAAGTCGAACAGTAACTAATTTTTTAGATAAAAACAATAATAATGATGTAAAATATCACAGCACATTGTTTATTTACTGACGTGAGGACGTCATATCGCCAAAGCAAAACCACGCCCATGGCGTTTTCCGTTTTTGGCAATTTCCGCGCGAAACTTGAAAATACAATTTTTAAAAGCGTTTTTAGGGTACTTAGCGTTTAAATAAAAATTTAGGATTTTTTTTAGTGGTTTCTTAGTACTGTAGGAGTTATTTGAACAACTTTAAAAAAAAGAGTGTAATACCCTATTATACGGGTAAATTAGTGATTACTTTGATTTAGTTCTACATCACATTATGTTAAATCTTCGAGTTTCATAGGACACCAGGAAACGCACATCAGACCGAACACCTTTTGCTAAGAAGGCATTTTTATGTGTGTTATATCTCCAATTTTATACGTCACAGAGAGTACTCATCAGGCTGAACCACTCTTGCTTAAACGTCATTCTTTATGTTTTAGTGTAACTGGGCTCTTGAAGTTCCACATCAGGTTTTCAAGATCTTAAATTTTTACACGTTACAGAGACTGCTCATCAGGCTGAATATCCTCCTTGCTAAGACGTAATTCTTGTATATGTTATAGTGTAAGCTTTATGTTATAGTGTAGCTGGGCTCTTGGAGTTCAACATCAGGTGTTCAAGATCTTATTTTGTTAAACTCTAATTACACACTTACACAACTCTCACACTTAACCATGTACAAATAATATTGTACCCACATTATGATAAAAGCCCATTTGGAATGGGTAACTAAGAGATTAAATTTTCTTTATTTTTGACGTTCTAAAGTTATTGGTCTACTGGAAATTTAAAATTTGAGTTTGAGTTTGTACTGCTTGAAACAGCTGGAACATCTTGCAGCTAAGCAACACTTGTGGAGAATGTTCGATTTCTGTAAACTAAGCCAAAATATGCGCCAAGCAAAAGATAACACTTTTGTAGATTCTGTTGAACAATGTCATCGTAGGGAAACTGATCTTGGAACTTGGATTTTGTCGCGATTAGCTGAAACACGGAGAACAGCCAAGCTCTGTTTTCATACTATTTGACAACGCATATTATATATAATGCTGATAATGACGATATTTTCAGAATCGAGCCTTGTCTCAATGAATTCGATAGATTTAAGGGATCTGGAAAAGATCAGCGTAAAATGCTTTCGCTGGTACTTTTTTTCGAGCTGTACCGTCCATAAACTACCAAGTTGTTCTCTCGATAAAACAGTTAATGATTTCTGAAAGTCATGTTTGCTAAAGAACAGGCCTATGTCACTCTCAGTGGAGTTAAATGTATAGAGGGATAAAAAATACTTCAAGATTCACATGAAATTCGGTTGTTTGCAGAATTAGACAGATTAAGAATAAGAAATCTTAATTTCTGACCGGTGGCACAGTATATTTAAACACCAAAACTGTTAAAATAAAATAAAGTTAAAAAACTAAAACCCGACTACAACAAAAAGTGATCTAAAAAGTACGAAACAAGAAAGTATTTCTTACAGAAATCAAGACATAGGTAGGCACAAAATGGTCAAGGTAAGCCGTGGTTGCATGCCAATGTAATTCATATTCACCGCACCCACGTACATACAGGCATGCAACCACGGCTTACCTTGACCATTTTGTGCCTACCTATGTCTTGATTTCTGTAAGAAATACTTTCTTGTTTCGTACTTTTTAGATCACTTTTTGTTGTAGTCGGGTTTTAGTTTTTTAACTTTATTTTTTAAAACCAATGATGTTATAAGTAAAAAAGTGTAGATAGGTTACCCAAACGAAATTCTATCTTCAAAAACGGCACACTAACGCACACATATATTACACGTCAAAGTAGGATGGCATGATTGAAGTAGTGCGAGTGAAAAAATAAAGTTAAAAAACTAAAACCCGACTACAACAAAAAGTGATCTAAAAAGTACGAAACAAGAAAGTATTTCTTACAGAAATCAAGACATAGGTAGGCACAAAATGGTCAAGGTAAGCCGTGGTTGCATGCCTGTATGTACGTGGGTGCGGTGAATATGAATTACATTGGCATGCAACCACGGCTTACCTTGACCATTTTGTGCCTACCTATGTCTTGATTTCTGTAAGAAATACTTTCTTGTTTCGTACTTTTTAGATCACTTTTTGTTGTAGTCGGGTTTTAGTTTTTTAACTTTATTTTATTTTAACAGTTTTGGTGTTTAAATATACTGTGCCACCGGTCAGAAATTAAGATTTCTTATTCTTAATCTGTCTAATTCTGCAAACAACCGAATTTCATGTGAATCTTGAAGTATTTTTTATCCCTCTATACATTTAACTCCACTGAGAGTGACATAGGCCTGTTCTTTAGCAAACATGACTTTCAGAAATCATTAACTGTTTTATCGAGAGAACAACTTGGTAGTTTATGGACGGTACAGCTCGAAAAAAAGTACCAGCGAAAGCATTTTACGCTGATCTTTTCCAGATCCCTTAAATCTATCGAATTCATTGAGACAAGGCTCGATTCTGAAAATATCGTCATTATCAGCATTATATATAATATGCGTTGTCAAATAGTATGAAAACAGAGCTTGGCTGTTCTCCGTGTTTCAGCTAATCGCGACAAAATCCAAGTTCCAAGATCAGTTTCCCTACGATGACATTGTTCAACAGAATCTACAAAAGTGTTATCTTTTGCTTGGCGCATATTTTGGCTTAGTTTACAGAAATCGAACATTCTCCACAAGTGTTGCTTAGCTGCAAGATGTTCCAGCTGTTTCAAGCAGTACAAACTCAAACTCAAATTTTAAATTTCCAGTAGACCAATAACTTTAGAACGTCAAAAATAAAGAAAATTTAATCTCTTAGTTACCCATTCCAAATGGGCTTTTATCATAATGTGGGTACAATATTATTTGTACATGGTTAAGTGTGAGAGTTGTGTAAGTGTGTAATTAGAGTTTAACAAAATAAGATCTTGAACACCTGATGTTGAACTCCAAGAGCCCAGCTACACTATAACATAAAGCTTACACTATAACATATACAAGAATTACGTCTTAGCAAGGAGGATATTCAGCCTGATGAGCAGTCTCTGTAACGTGTAAAAATTTAAGATCTTGAAAACCTGATGTGGAACTTCAAGAGCCCAGTTACACTAAAACATAAAGAATGACGTTTAAGCAAGAGTGGTTCAGCCTGATGAGTACTCTCTGTGACGTATAAAATTGGAGATATAACACACATAAAAATGCCTTCTTAGCAAAAGGTGTTCGGTCTGATGTGCGTTTCCTGGTGTCCTATGAAACTCGAAGATTTAACATAATGTGATGTAGAACTAAATCAAAGTAATCACTAATTTACCCGTATAATTATAAAATAAAATAAGATAGGAGCGCCTTCTTCTAATTGCCTAAAGTCCTACACTGTAATTGCCTTCAACGCGTGGTACCTCCACGCGTTGAAGGCAATTACAGTGTAGGACTTATTCTCAATGAAAATTCGATGAATCAATTCGGTAAATTCAACTCTACTGGCCAAAACTCACATTTTTTTATTACATCGAATAAGTATGACTTCGGACTTATGTTATTTGAGTGTTTAATTTCCTTTTCCATTTATCTTCGTAACACGGTAGCCTACCCGGTTACGCAAGGGAGTAGTCACTTAGATCTTATTGACCAGATATCAGAATAAAACTTTATCCGTGCCTAGAGAGAAGTCAAATCTTTCCCAATGTTCCAAAAGAGCTAAATGATTGAGGATCACAAGATCCCAAGAATCTACCAAAAAGCGTCAGGAGAAACTTGATGCTGTTCAAGAACATCAGGCTGCAACTCGCTCTGCATATACCTCTTCCGATCGCGAAGTACGCCTGCGTTCTCAGCGTATTTACGCATCTACGTACAGGTCTTAAGAGACCATCATATTCTTCACGAATATGATGCGCGACTGACAGCTGATCGTGAACGACATGTATTGATGGTCTCGAGAATCGGAGACTTTTACCGATACAGAATCACGCTTGAGTTGACTTTCAAAAATGAAACATTTTGAACGTCTCGTTTCGTCTCGCACCTCCCGTTGTTTCCCTGCCCTCGAGCCTTAGAATTTGACATTAGCCGTTTCAGATTTTCAATTTTGACGTCACCGTTTTCGCTGGCATAAGCAACAGGATTCGCGTACGAAGTAGCGGGCAGTGGATTAACCTATCGAGCAGGACCAGCATGCTCCCATTTATTCTTATCTTGGACATAATCTTCCAAATTAATGGAAGATGCTTGTTGACATTTGTGTTTTATTTAAATTTACTTTCGTTGGTTCCAATATATAACAAGGAATTTTGTTGTAACATTTTACACAGTACCCCATGAAAGATGTATTTACTTTAGACAGTCTAAAATATGGTAGAGCTAGTTTATCTTTATTTTTGGTATTAAAATTATGTCTATTACCTACTAAACTAAAGGTATGTTGGTTTTCCCTTACATACATGATGAGTGCATCAATAAATTGGCAAGGTATCGTCATAATATTTATCGTTTTAAACAGTTCTCTAAGAGATTTTCAACTACTTTTATTTAATTATTTGACCATTTCTGGCAAGTGATATACACGTGTTATATATATTTAAAAAGCACTAGTAAAGCCCTTTCAAATGCTACCAAACACGGTAGGTTTAACGTATTTTTTTTTATTTTTCATGTCTTTATTATCCGTCAGAGGGCGCTACATTGAATACAGTGATACGTCACATAGCCTATAACCAGCGGACAATCAAGACGCTTCTAACGATACCTCATTTGCTTAGCTCTGACAAGTAGTTTAGAAGCTACGGTGGAACAGATGAACATACATACATACATACATACATACAAACATACATACATACATACATACATAGCCTGTCAAAAACATAACCCTCCTTTGGCTTTGCCGTAGTCGGGTAAAAACAAAACATCACATCGTATTTCTACTTTTAAAACTCCCACTAAAAAGAAATACAGAACCCACAGCTAGCGACGCAGCAGCGATATAAAAATGTACACAGCGACTCGGGGATGTTATTTTCTTAAAAGTGTTTACCTCGCGATTCTCGGCATGTGGACGCAGTTTTGCTGCAAGATTTTCCACATTTAAAAAGACTTCGTTCGCTCTTAAAATTTATTAAAACTTTTTAGTATCTGATACTTAAAAGTGCCAGTCTTGATAAAATTGTTTGGTAGGATAGTTAAAGATTGTGTTAGATTAATAAAGTGGTAGTTTGGAATATTTCGCGTTCAGGCTCTTTTTTAGTTTCTTTTGTACATCAGCTTTTGTAGAAGATAAGTTGCTTGCGTTGTGGAGTTTTTAACTTTAGTATTGAGAGTTAAGGTTTTTTTTTTGTTGTCGTGGTTGAGTTTCCGTGAATTTTATTTTTGCTAGGAATAAAATAGTGGTTAAATGCTTACGGTGCTCGGTATAGTGATATATTTCTCGAATAAAGGATTTACCACAGTTGAAGTGTAATCAGTGAAGGCATAAGAATAAATACTTTGTTTTTTTTTTGTCATTTGAGTACAACTTATTTAAAGGTTTTCAAAGATTCACTGATAAGATAAAATAAGAAAAACTCCCTTCAAAGACTATTAAAATAATTATAAAAATATACTTTATGTTATGCAATTTTCCTTTATTTATATATACAAATGACCTGTTTGTATGGCTTATTTCTGTTGACTAGTTTTCCTTCCGTTTTTTAGGGTTCCGTAGTCAACTAGGAACCCTTATAGTTTCGCCATGTCTGTCTGTCTGTCCGTCCGTCCTCGCTTAATCCCTGTGACCGTTAACACTAGAAAGCTGAAATTTGGTACCAATATGTATATCAATCACGCCAACAAAGTGGTAAAATAAAAATTGGAAAAAATGTTTTATTAGGGTAGCCCCCCTATATGTAAAGAGGGAAGTGATTTTTTTTTTCATTTCTACCCTGACGTGTGATATATTGTTAGATAGGTATTGAAAAATGAATAGGGGTTTACTAAAATCATTTTTTGATAATGTCAATAATTTCGGAAATAATCGTTCCAAAAGGAAAAATCAAAGCGTCCCCCCGCCCCCTCTAACTTTTGACCCGTAGGTTTAAAAAATATGGAAAGTAGAACTTTACAAGGACTTTCTAGGAAAATTATTTTGAACTTGATAGAAAGAACAGTTTTTGTACAAAAAAGACAAAAAGGTTGTACAAAATAATTTCTGCGTACTTAGTATGTCAAAAGCCTTTTTTTAAACTTATAAGTGGGAACACTTACATATTGTGACGGACGGGAAACTACGGAACCCCACATTGAGCGTGGCCCGACACGCTCTTGGCCGGTTTTTAGTTTATTGATTTCTGTAATATACGTCTTTGAACCTAGCTTAGGAACCAGTCTTTAGAACCATTTGTATTCCTTCTGTATGAGAATAAAAATATTAAGTATTCACATAAGATTGAAGATTGATTCATAAGATTGTTATTATTATAAAGTATTCTTACAATAACTTAATATACACCTAAATCATAAAACCATCAATCACAAAATTCATTATGAATATGTATACCATAAAGTTGGTCATAGCACAGTATGATAAACTTGAAATGTATGCAGACCGCAGGTTCATACCGGGGTATGCTAAGCAAGTGTTGATGGTTAGTGTCTTCAAATGAAGACACATGGGGTCGTTTATCATGTCATGTGAGCATGACGTGCCAACTGGACAATCTAGACCGTTTAGAGGTCAAGTAATGTAAGGACTAAACTAGCTAAGCATTATTTGGGGCTAAACTACTTGGAATAAATTAGACTTGGAATAATTTGGATAATTTACATGTTGGAGTGGAGACCGGGCATTGTGATAAATAGGTAAAATATTTAATATAATTTCACATATTATTATTTATTTATTTCTTAAACCTTTATGCACAAAAACAAAAATGTCACAACCGCGGACTTAGGCATTTTCTGCCAGTCTACCTAGTCTGCCAAGACTAATCATGGTAGGTGTAAAAAAATCAGTTTTTTAAAAATGAACGATGAACACAATATAAAATGTATAGAGGGATAAAAATGATGTGGAATGAGTATGCCAGCCTGCGGAATGTTTATAATAGTTACCGTGAGTAAAAGTCTGACACGCCCTCTTGCCCGCCCAGGACGGGAGAAGTCATTGGATGATTTCCCACTCCCCAAAAAAAAAAGAGTAAATAAATAAATAAAGTATACCAATTTCTTGAGTAAGTATTCACGAGCTTTGAATGTAAATTGTAAACCGTTATTATGCTTTATAGACTGACATCAAACAGATTTAAATACTTTAAAAAGCCTGAAACTGAAACTAAAAAAATACTTAGACTTAAGAAACTATGGCCTAAAAAACTACTTATACCGAGTCTAAGCGATTTAATGGTTCTACGTTCTCTCGTTTCAAAAATCCATACTAATATTATAAATGTGAAAGTAACTCTGTCTGTCTGTCTGTCTCTTCTTCACGCCTAAACCACTGAACCGATTTGAATGAAATTTGGTACAGGTATAGTCTGGGACCCGAGAAAAGACATAGGATAGTTTTTATCCCGGAAATGTCCCAGAACGGAAACTATTAACCACGCGGACGAAGTCGCGGGCAAAAGCTAGTAAATAATAATTAAATGCCAATATTATAAATCTGGAAAGATTATTTTGTGATGAAATAGCTTTGTTATGAGTACTATTTAAACAGGCAGGTACATATAGTTTTAATATAAACCTCCAAATCAACCCACATTCGACATATTTAACGCGAAACCACGGCCACAATCTACCCGCCCTAATCCAGCCAGCGCCATGATACAGTGGAAAACAGCAGAGAATTCTGCCAGACGTCTCATTACAGGCACAATAAAGTCGCTGCGTCCTGAAACTCAAACAATGGCCAGAATCTCCGCCAGATTTCATTTAGAACCGTCGGGTATTGTCCTTCTCTGTTTATCCCCCTAGTTCCATCTTAGTTGCATTGGATTGTGCGACCGAATTTTGTTTTATTTGGATATTTTTATGCGATCAACGGATTAAGGACTAAGGAGTTGTTATGGACGTATAATAAAATCGTAAGGACGTCGAAATTGTACATTAAATAATTGAAACAGATAAGATATAGAATCAGGCGTTACTTTGCGGAAATCCATGACAGATAAAATCAAATATAATATTTAGATTGCGGAATTAAAACTAAATATTATATTTGTTTTTATCTGAAACAGATTGATACATGATCCAACCGATGCCGAAGCCAAAAGTATATTTTTTGTCTGTTATTTTTTTTTCTATTATGTTTGTAAGGGATAAATATAAAAAGCATAATTTACTTAAATTTTGCATGAATATTGCTGAAAGGTCTTGATCAGCAAGACATAAGCTATAATATTTTCATGCTATAACTTTAATAGAATGAACAGTGTTGCAGGCATAACTATT
Organism: Athetis lepigone; assembly: GCA_033675125.1. Taxonomy (NCBI): domain Eukaryota; kingdom Metazoa; phylum Arthropoda; class Insecta; order Lepidoptera; family Noctuidae; genus Athetis; species Athetis lepigone. Next base: position 18,396,824 of record CM066239.1, on the reverse strand, counting down.
ACTTTTTCTGCTTTATAGCGTCCACGTAGACGACGTCACGAGCAGCAGCTAGCTTTATCAATAAAGACGGACAATCAGTTAGCACCAAATAAAATAAAGTGATCAAAATTTCAAATGCAGGGACCAAAATTTTAAGATAAAAGCAATCTTATTAAAAAGCTCTTTTTATGCATCTTATTTGTAGAACTTTAATTATAAAACGAACTCTTTCAGGACCAAACAATCACTTAACGAACCGCTTACTTACAATACTGAATAAAATATACCACTTATATTTTCCTTCAACTCGGACACAAAAAACAAACTCGAAAGCAACTACAATGCAAAATTCGAACCAATTATTTCATATTCAATTATCGTATTCACGGTGCGCCGAATAAAATGATCGAGTTCTCGATATACAATCGATTATAAAAATCGAATAGGGTGATTCGAGATCGACAAATCGAATAGGCGACGCGCGACGTAAGAGAATAAGTAATAAAAGCCGTGTTCTTACGTCAGAACTGTATGACATTTGTAGGGTTGGAAAATTTTGATACTTAATGTCATGTATTTGAGGTTTAGCGTTTTTATGGTTTTATCTTCTCGATAAAGAGAGGTCATTTGTTGAACTTTGGCAAAAAATTACGTATGTTTTAAATTCATTCATTTGTTTTTTTTTTAGGATTTGTTACTTGCATGTTCTAAATAAGGCTTGTAGCGATGACCTAGCTAAGATGCCTCTAATTCTCGAGGTTATGGGGTTGCAACGGTCTACATTGTACATTAGGACAAACCGATATAGATATTTCTAATAGTGCGGTGGGCTAGTATAAGCTCACATCTGATTGTACGAAAAACATACACAATGCGAGGTCAGCTAAAACTGCTTTTGTATAGCTTGATGGGTAGCCGTGTGTACCAATAGATATTTAGATGATAGATATTTGTACCTACTTTTATGTATGTACTAAATTTATCTTACACTTAATTAATTGCCATACCGCCATGAGCAAACTTGACTCCACATGAAAAAAAAACCTATGCTGCAGTTGTAATCTATAGGCTGACATTGTCATTATTTTTGGGTTATGTATCTTCGGACTATGGGGTCTCGGTAGGCACCTCTAGTAGGTCGTTTTATAAGATTGTAAGTAGTTAATACACAGTCAAACATTGGGAGTCGACACTAAAAAGTAATAAATAAAAACTTTTTTCAAAAAAATAATAACCGCCTTCAAAAACTAAAAACCCAAAAATAACTAAAATTTCGGAAGTCGGTGGCAACACAAATTGACTGGCAGAACAGAAGCCACCGACTTCCGAAATTTTAGTTATTTTTGGGTTTTTAGTTTTTGAAGGCGGTTATTATTTTTTTGAAAAAAGTTTTTTTACCTTTTGAGATTCTGAACCTCTAAAATGTTAATTACCCCTAACCGAACCACACATAAACCGCTGTTGACATATTATCCAATGTATAAAATTTTATCCCCAAGATAACACTGTCCAATGGGGAATAAAACCATTACAATACCCCCGCTTTACCAATGACGAGGGTTCCATGAAAATAACACCATTGGGCAGGTTTACTTTTCTCATTAACTTAATTTTCGATTACCATTATCGAGATATGCACTGATTACAGCACGAGTGTAATAATTCGATATAATCTGGCGTATGCATGATTTACTGAAGCAATAAAATTGGCGTTTGGTTGGTTTAAAGGTGGGGCACACACGATCAATTTTGGCACTGTGTGGAAATATGCATGTATAATATAATAATGCGCGTTGTGTTGGGACATCTTATAATAGGAGTTTTTTTTTGGGGAGTGGGAAATCATCTTCATTGTGTTCTTCTTTTCGATTACTTTATTCATTTTACTAGTGCACCTGCCATGTAATCTCTGGACCACCCTGGGTAGATTGGTAGAGAATGCCTAAGGTATAAGTCCGCCATTGTACATAATTATGCGCATAAAGTTTAAATAAATAAATCATCAAATGACTGCTCCCGTGCTGGGTGCGGCGGGAGGGAGTGTCAGACTTTTACTGACTAAAACCCACTCATGTTCCTTCGGTTGCCCTTTATGTTCCGGGGTCACGGTAACTATTATAAACATTCCGCAACCATAAAAGGAGTGATTAGGTAATAGTAACTTTTTGTCCCATATTGTAGGGCAGAAGCTTTAGGTTTTATGTATTGTAATAAAATTCAAAGAAAGTACAAGCATTGGTCATACCCACCATCTTATTCAATCCGAATTGACAATTTCAGACTAATACTGTTTATCTGTCCGGGGTTCCTCTAGTTCTCATTATAGTCTTTATACATTTGGTGCCTTACTAATAAACGCTGCATAAAGTTATGACAGGTTTATACGTCAAAAAATGTATGGTTACACAGGTTTTATTCTTTGCATAACTTTACACAGTGATAATTTACAGAGTTAGTAAGGGCATTGGGTATTATGGCACATAGAAGTAGAAAAAGTCATGTCAATACTAAGATATGAATTCGAACCGAGCGTCTATATGTCGTGTGTGAATAAACTGTCGTGTTGGCCCATAAATTTAAAAACTTTCCGCCATTAGTCGAGACTTGTATTGCAACCCGACAAGATCAAACAGCGGGACCTTTATTTCTATTTCATAGGTGTGTGTTATTTCTCAAATTAAAACAGTACTAGCTTTTATTAAAAAAAAAAACTGTTACAACTGTTGTAATCCGTATTAATAATATAAATGCGAAAGTAACTCTGCCTATCTTTCTGTCTGTCTGTCTCTTCATCACGCCTAAATCACTGAATGAAATTTGGTACAAATATAGTCTGGCCCAAGAAAGAACATAGGATAGTTTTCATTCCGAAAATCCTTCGGGAACAGGAACTAGAAAAGGGAAAGTCGCAGGCAAAAGCTAGTAGACTATAATGTTACTATTTCTGACATTCAATAACATGAATATTAATGTAGCGTAACAAGCAAACTAAATATAATCCAGGTTTAATAAAAATCCTAATATCAAATGACGTTAATAACGAATACGAAATTATCAACCATTATTCATAACCCACACTATAAGGCAACGAAACTAAAAATAAACTACCTAGAGAGGTAAAAAAATCCCATTTTGTCGGATCATATCACATTCGTATTAATAGGGGACATTTTTCCGAGGGAAAAGAGAGAAAAAATGGTTAGGCTGGCCAACTGCTCTATATATATATTATATCATACGTTTATACCGAATGTATTGTGTTTGATGACCAGGGATTTGGACCTCTCTCACCCCCCTCTACCCTTACAGTTCTATGCAGCTGAGGAGCTTTGCTACAGTATTCCAAAGGTCTTGTCAAACTGGTGGTACGTCCCATCGGTTTCTTCATTACGACACACAAGGTATTATTTTGTAGTAAAGATGATCTTAATGCTCTGGAATTGCGTATTTGTGATCGGCGCTGTAATTGTTTAAATCTAGATCAGGTCTAAGTAACATTAAAGCTTTATTTATTCCAACCTTTATAAACTGCCATTTATTTCTAACTTGAAAACAATTATTTTTATGGAATTAGTAGTTGTATATTTTGTTTTATACAATACTTGCTTTCGCGTGGATGTCGAATCTTCTCATCATCTCCCTAGCCTTTTCCCAACCGTATTAGGGTCGGCTGCCAGCCTAACCGGATTTAGCTTGATACCGGTGTTTTACGTGGAACGACTGCCTATCTGACCTCCACAACCCAGTAACTGGGCGACCCGATACCTCTTGGTTAGACTGGTCAGAGTTTCTGTCTAACCAGTAACGACTGTCAAAGTTCTACGAATGACAACCGGGACCAATGGCTTTACGTGCTTTCCGAGGCATGGGATGTCAGTGATGTCTAAGATAAACTTTAGAAAGTACATATGAATTGAAAAAGTCACATTGGTACTTGCCGGGATTCGAACCCACAACCTCTTTGTCACGAGGCGGGCGCCTTATCCACTGAGCCATCACGACACTGGATGTCGAATCATCTATTGGTCGGAAATTCAATATCTAAAGTGGTAAAATAGAAGTATTTTACCACTTCAGTGAATTCTAATTTTCAAGAATGATATCTTACTGGATATTCTTCACAAAAAACACACCTTTCAAGTTTCATGTCTCTAGGACCAGCGATTTGGGCTGTGCTTGATATATCAATACGTCAGTCAGTCAGTCTGTTTACTATTTTATATAATACTAGCTGTTCCTCGCGGTTTCACCCGCGTAACGTTAGGTTTTTAGTTACTGCCTCGCTCCCGTGGGACATAGCGTGATATTATATAGCCTATGTTACTCAGGGATAATGTATCTTTCGTATGGTGAAAGAATTTTTAAAATCGGTCCAATAGTTTTTAAACCTATGCATTACAATCAAACAAACAAAGTTTTCCTCTTCATAATATTAGTATAGAAAAATAATATTTTTTGTCACCATTTCTTTTGATAAACTAATAAAAAAATGTGTTTTGTATATCAGGTTTTCAATCCGTGGACATTAATTTTAAGCTTAAATTCAGTTTTTAACAGCTTGAAATAATGTTTTAGCTGCCTAACTCCGTATGACAAAGCTAAAAACTTAATGAGCATTGGAAACGAGCCAGTTCTGTCTACGGTTGTACGGAAGTGCTTACATATTTTATAATTATTTTCAGATCTAGAAACACATAGTAACATGTGTTCGTAATAAAAGTAAATTACCGTGACGGCGGGTCACAATCATTTGCTTTTTTAACCAGATGGCCAGATGACGATATAAAAAAGACGTAAAGTAACTGTAAAACCGGAAAAAGTTCTAGAGTGGAATTGTCAGCTGAAATATATATTTTAAAATCTATACCAGTAATGTTCTAACATACCCATCTTTTACACTGTACCAAATATTATAAAAAAAAACCGACTAAATTTAGATATTTTCAAGTCACACTTCAAGATAATGCAAAACAATTTTATCAAAAACATCTACACAGTAACTAAAAATCTAATAACAAGAAAAGAATCTAAACAAAATCTAAAACCAGCAATCATTTCTCAACAGCCCCCCTTAAAACGAATGCGCCAAGTCATCTCGTACAAGACACGAAATAAACCAACCATAATTTATTCTACGCGGAACCGCACCGTACGAAAAACAACATCAACCAACTGATTACAGCATTGGCTAAAACGCTTTTCACTTAAAAGGAAAAGGATACGATTTATCACTAACAATTTGTACCGTGGTATCGATCGCTTGAAGAATAACACCCAAGAGTATTTCAGAGGTGTGCTCCCACAAGAATCCCAAATAAGTTGTGGGAAACGTATACTTGGGAGAGTTTAGTGATGTTAACAGCTGAGCGAAAATATCGGGATTTAAATTTAGCGTTTTAAAAAATCTGGTTATAAAATATCGGGATCATATTGAGTTAAGCAAATTCGTTGATCATATCAACCTTTTAACGACCAAGCGACAGCCAGCTATTGCCTTTCTACTGCGTCTCGAACCACGTTAGTGTTTGGACTTTGAAAACTTAATCAGTCTTAAATAATATGTCGTATTTTTGTAACACAATCTCTGAATTGTTTTTGAGATTTATGGACTAATGCAAAGGCTCAGTTAACTTATTAAAATTGTTACAATTTCGTATGTGACTGTTTCAAATACACATTGTAAAAGAAGCAATTAAAATCTGGGTTATCTACGTAGATCATATACAACTTTAACAGTAATTACGGCAAATCAGAAGCCAGAGAGTCTGACAATCGGACTAACCGAAGGGTACCGTGTTACCCTGCAATTGGGTCGTCTGGTATTTAGCATTCGGTTAGACTGAAATCCAACTTTGACATGGTAGGCTAGGAAGATGATAAAAGGGAAGTAAAACAAAAAGTCGTTTGATTTAGTCAGAACAAAAACTTTTAGTTTGTCATAAAGGTGACGCTAGTTGCTTGTTCCAAAGCGTAGGTGTCTATGGAAAAGAACGAGCTAGAAACTTCACGGATACAATTTTCTAAACATCAACAAAATATTGGTTACGTTTTTTTTGTTGCCTTATATGAGAAGACAGACTCAGAAAAGCAAGTCATGGTAGTAAAGAGATGAGCGATCTCAACCGATAGCGCCCCCGTTCAGTGGCATCAGCACCATTTAGCTCAACCAATTTAAACAGAACCGAATGATCCAACGCACTCGCCACCATCAGCGAGACTTAAGCAAGCATGATCTAATATACACTGCGAACGCAGTTTCCGCAGAACAATTTACTCCAAATTCGGGAGGTCCCGGGAAATGAACAACACTAGTAACACTTTATTGAGCCAATGCTTGTGCGAAATTTATTGTGTTCGGTGTAAACAAGTTCCCTTGACTGTCGCCGTTAATTTTGTTTATGCGACGCCGAATTTAAGGCTGTCCGTGATGTGGTTTGTTTTTAAATGCGGGTGATAATGTTGAGACAGTAGCCTTGGCTTTGTATTTAAGTTTGTCTCTGAAGCACACAATGGATATAGACTACTTTGTTTGTCAAGGACAGAAGTTTTATCGTTAATCAAAAGATATGTCTAACAACTTTGACAAACTACATGGTTGTGTATCTATACATCACTACTTACAAGGAACTAATGTAATTATATTCACAGTATATTTCATAAAAACATTAAAACTACGTAACTGACAATGTCATGATGGCTTGGCTCAGTGGATAAGGCGACAAACTCGTGTTTATGTTCAAGTTGTGGGTTCGAATCTATGCAAGTACCATGTGACCTTCAATTTTCATGTACTTTATCTCTCCTCGTGAGGAAACCTGAACTAACATAAATAGACTAACGTAATTATGAGAAGCGTAATAATAGGGGAGGTGAGATTAAATTGATTTTACTTAACTGTTAAACAAACAGCACATTATCCAGAAAATTATAAGAAAACTGCTCAAAGCAAAGTTAACATTTCTTTTATTTCCTACGAATTTCAAAAGAGATTTTTCTCTCTAAACTGAATCGCACAGTTTGTACAAAGTAAAGAAAATTCAAGCTCGGCACTTTTTAAATCACTATATCGTGGTCGGACACCTCTTTGCCTGACTAAAACACTTAGGAACTGGAAATTCAACGTTCAATGCTGTACAAATGTTACGGTGCACTGATCATTGATATCGAAGCAGTATAGAGTTAAAGACGAAAGTAAAATAAAGTGTTCAATAATTCTATCACACTAGGATATTGTAAAACAATGGTTAGTAAATGTCTCTTCTCTCTTAAGCTGGAGTGCACCAACAGTCCATTTGCTTGCACTCTTGTCAATCTGTTTGACAGACTTGACTCAGCAAAAAACGTGGCCACTTTTTTTAGGAATGAGAAATCATCAAATGACTTCTTCCATTCTGGACCATGAATTAAACCGGTGTTCGGACGCGTGAGATCACTGCCGTCAATTGCCTCTACGAGGACATGGTGGTCCTCCACCACGTCCTCCAGGCGATCCTCATAGTGATTGTACCCGGAAGTGTCCTCCCGCCGAAAAAACTTAACCACCTACTGGGCCAAAAAGTATCATCTGCATAAATAAATTCCAATACAACAAAGCGACACCTTAAATCACTTCACAACTGAAAATTCCGAACTCAACACAACACAAATCGGACATTCAGCACAGTTTCTGAAAACAAACAACTCTGCATGGGAAAATTTCAAATTGATACAAGAAAAGCGTTGCTGGCTCCCTGCCAGACCCCGTTTCGTTGGAGAGGGCTTTGTGGACCTACCCGCAACGTGCTTGCAGCCTTAAGAACTGAAAACGCTAGTAAGCAGCCTGAAATAGTTGGTGCCTTTATGCGGCTGACCGGGCTGTGAATGGCGTCGGCATAAAATATGAAATTTTCGGGTGATATTGTTTTAGAGTCTTCAGTTTTGTATCGCATTAGATGGTTCTCAAATGGCGGCCACGTATTGGTAAGGGCAGCTTGGGACGGCCATTCAATAGATGGAAGGATGACTTTGTGAAGGTCACAGGGAGCCGTTGATAAGCATCACACCAGCAGTGAACGCCTACGCCTGATGCGGTTTTTTTTCAGGTGGACTAGAATAATGCAGCATACAACTCTGATCATCCCCCACAGCAGATATCGTGATTATGTATAGCTTAGTATTTTATTTTTACTAGTACGGAATATTTATGCAAAATTTGTCTAGATTTAAATTTATCAAGTTGAAAAGGCTAGTCTCTGTCTCCGATTAAAAGGTCTACAAAAATAATTACTGTGTACTATGCCTCACCGTTAGCGTAATGAGACAAAAAAACTCCATTTACTCATTAAAAATTGGAATAATATTTTATGGTAATACTTTCACACATGCACGAGACAACAAACCTCCTTTGTTCCACTAATTAGTTCATCACAAATTCACTAGATGTCACATTTTTCAACAATGCAAATTGCAAATCATGGCGCGGTAATACAACAATGCAGCAATTTCGACCTTATTATGTAGTAAGAAGTCTTAAAATCCTAAGCACGTATTATGTAGTGAAGACTTTTTAGAATAAGCCGGGATTAGCGGTAAATGTTAACGAGTCTCATTAGGCAAGGAGACTGCTCGTTATAATGGCCAAATATTTTTTGGTCTTTTCGTCCGCCATAATTGAAAAATGTTGGGAGTGCAGGCCTGGAGGTGAAATGGAAAAATATTTTTTGAATACTAAAATGTCCGCAGGGATCCATGATTGATAGTTCTTTTACAGTTAAGGGTTTTTAGCACTGCGCCAAATTTCTAGAAAAAAATAAAGGGTCCTTTATTTTGCAAAAGCGTTAATTGGAAAAGAAAACTCAATCAACAATTTTACATTCCCTCTGGGTATAAAGCCTGTAAAGTCCCATTTTCCTGGAGCTGTTAAAAATTCAGGTTTTCATTCAGTAACAATTAAAGCATACCCCAAAGAAGACTCAAACAGATCGAATAATAAAATAAATAATTCCACAACGTATGAAGAATACAATCCTGAACACAAATACATGCAAATTAAATAACCAATACATAAATTAAGTTAAATAAGAGCCGTTATTTTTTATCTCATCCCGAAAATAATTTAAACATGCGAAGCAGGCTCATAACATACCGAATCAATTCCCCATTACTTTCTCATGGGTGCCTAATGGATGAACCTACATATACCATACTTTGTACCATACAAAAAAAGGGTTCATATAGATTTTTCCTTACAATCTCTTGTTAATTTCACAAAGCAAAACAGACCGTATGTACAGAACAAATGAGTACATTTTCTTTCGGTTCCACGATATATTTTTTACACAGTTAATGTGCTCGCAAATGAGAGATAGAGAGGCATTAAATAGATGACGTCATCGGAAGTTGCGTCATAGTAAATACGAAACAGTAATTCAACTCGATGGAGTGATTCAGTTTGAAATGTTGATTGTTTTTCTGTTGCAATTATCTGAAGCTGTTTTTGTTACGTGTGCTTTTGTGGAGTTAATTGATTGCTTTAAGTCGTGTAGAATTTTATAGTCCTACAAATCCCTTTTTGTCGTTTCAATATTGAGAATTGATCGCTTTGTTGAAAGATTCAGCGAGATCAAAGAGGCAAGGCAATTTAGAAGCAAATCCTTAAGGACTTTGCTATGAACTTAAAAAAGAAATGTGAATATCAAAGAAACGTATGCCTACTTAACTCACAACATTATATTAGGAGGGTCAACTATAGAACTTATTCATTCACAATCGACCCAAATGTCCTGATTGATACCTCAGAGGTACTTGTGCCTCCCTCGATACTGCCTCAAATTATTTCAAAGACGCAGCGCAATTGAGTTACTTCGCCCAATTTACTGTGGGGAGCGGAGACTATAGGCTTAACAAAGATGGAGCATGTGATATAATATATGATGAATATTATGTAATACATCTACTTATAGCTAGATTCTGTTCTTGGGTACTGAGGGCATGTTTAGAGGTCATGTGCTGAATTGTTCAGTAAAAGATTTTTCTAAATTATTGTTAAGCGTGTTTAGCTGTGATTGGTGATTTTTTTATTTACAAAATTCTTCTTAAGTTTGAATGAGTATGTTCTTATATCGATTCAAACTAAACACAAATGTTGTGAAAGCATTTAGGTCATCTAAGCGCAGAGAAAATTATACCTTTCAATACCTCAAAAGTTTTCCTTCGCTGTTTAATTAGTTTCACAAGCCAGTGATATCGCAAAAAAAACTTGTATATATGATAGGCAGATTTATGAAAACATTAAAGGAAGACCTACAAGAGCAAACCAGTAACAACGCAACACAAAGTTGTTTAAGAAACCGAGGGAAACTACTTGAATAATTTCTTGATGCGACTCTAAAAGTATAACACAAGAAAATCCTGGTCACCATAACAATCCTACAGTCCCAATGAAAATAACAAGCTTTAAGAAGTCCAATACAGAATTAATTAAGCAGAATCATGACTACAAGCGAAAATATTTTCTATGGCTTTGAAATACGATCTGTTATGATCAAATGTTTGAAGCCTTAAAAATAGGAATATTTCAATATCTTTTTTAGGTTGTAATGGGCAATGTAACTGGAGATCCTTGTCGACGACTTGAGGTACATTTTTATTGTGATGCTAACTGTTCCCCTCAATTTTTCGAAAATGCTGCGCTATAAAAAGCTTACAATTTTATTATTTTCCTTTTCAAACTCAAAGTCTAACCATTTAAAAAACACTGAAACGTTTTACATGTTTAATGTCCATCGCCAATTATTTGCACATTAAGATATCCAAGCTATTACTTTGTCCATCATACTGTTATACATCGTAGCTTCAGTGATTTTACTGACAAAGTGTTATAGGATAGACGACAAAAATAAAATCCTACCAGTTACATGGAGACTGAAAGACAGGCTGGCTGTCATGATGAACCTAGAAGAGTTCTTTATTCAATAAGGCAACCTAAAAAGCAACAAAAGTTTCAAATAATTCCAATTTTATCACTAGAAAAAAAATGGCAATAACATTTCAAGCATTCACACTCCTAAGTATAAAAGAGCAAGTTGATATCATCGCTAGCTGGGTGGTTAGTGAAAACTTTCAATCCGCTACAAAGAGGGTTGGCAGAGCGCCAGGTCCCACCAATCAGCTGACTACATAAAACTGTGTTAAAATGTGTTCGGAAACTGAGAATAAAATCCCGTGTCATTTTCGTAAAATTTTCTGTCGCCCATTTTTATTCGTTTGATATGAATTTATATTATGTGGTACGAAAAGGTCGCTTGATTCGGTTGAATAAGTTTCGAGAAATAAATTGAATATTTTCTCATGAAACATGAAAGGAATGCTTCAAAAATAAAAGAGTATGATGAATGCATGCAGAGAAAAATATTGACATTTTGTGCGTATCGTTGGACCAAATGTTGGCACAGAGTAGTTTGGCGAAACATTGGGCCCAGTGTTGGAGCCATTAGCTGCAACGTTGCGCGTTGCGGCTCGATTCCTAGATGACAGGTACTATTTATACAATTGTTAAGGCACCTATGACATAGTGTTTTAAATCAAAGCTTTTAATACAAGTTCAAATTATGTAACATTGTAACATGTGACAATACTGTACACATTTTTATCACATTCAGTGTACACGTTGCTGAAACATGTTATATAAAAAAGGTTTTCTTTTCTTTTAGTAACTAATTTTGTTCATAAGATTGTTATGGTTACGATTAAATTACTTTCGGGAAAATGTTATAGTAAAGTAAATGTATAAGCTTCTACGTAGCTGCAAAGGCGAAAAAGACCAAGATATCTTTTATAATAAAAATGAAATCATTAAGGTATATATAATGTGTAACTGAATTAATGCACTTTGAGAAAATAGTTTGTTCAGAATCGTTTACTGAATCGATTTTTGTAATTTTTAATATAGGTAATATTTTATCCTAAAAATAATTAAAACTACGTAAACTGCTGTCACACTTCCGCTGTACAGTCAAAACAAACTAAAATGGATGAAATAGGTACCTACTACGCTAGACCCTTATGCAAGTGCGACTGTGTGAATGCGTAGATTTGTAATGTGACTATAATTTTCTCCCACAATCTGTACAACTAATTTATATAAAAAAACAGTGTTTTAAACATAATAATTAAAATTCAGTGTATGTATTATGATTATAACATAATATTCTAATTGGGGTGTCTGGTGGTGTGCGTTTAATTCGGGACATGTTGTATAAATACCTTTTACCTCCAAAAAACACTCATCAGATATTCATATTTCACACATAACTTGTAACCAAAAACTAGCTTACCTCCATGCAAATGAGCTCTAAGAAAAATAACTTCAAAAATACACGATCTATCTAACATTATGTACATTAACATATCAACGATGAAGTTTGGCACGCTGCCAGCTAAGATTGATGACTAGTAGGTAATTCAGCCTGTAAGTTTCGCCCGATTTGGTCAAAACGGGAATATAATTATTATTACCTAAAATTGAAATATAATTATTTATTATGCAAGAACGTTATTAAATCACTTAAACACGTCATATTTTTAAAACAAAATAGTTTTGAGAGGCGTTTCGAAAGTTATTTTTTTAAGCTTGAATGGTACCGTTGAAAAGGATTTTTGTTCTGACTGTACAAAACTAGTTTTAAGAAGAATATCCTTTCTCAGGCTTTAAACTATCTCTGTAACCATTTTAAATCGATTCAGTGCTATTTTCGCATGTATAATAGTAGTATTGATAATGAAATTCCCATTTCAACCGGAGCGGATGAAACTCATCGGCCAAAATGCTTTCTTATCCAGATTGATTGCTAAAGAAAAAAAACTAGGCATGACAGAACCTCAAAAATAAGTTTTTGTTTGAGGGAGAGTTTTATTGCAAGTACGTTTCGGTGTTTAGGAGTTGTGACGAAAATTGACACCGTCATTTCTTTTTGTTACAGTTTGAGTGAGGTTGGCGTGAAAAGGTGTAAAAAACTGCAGGATAGGTATAAAAGGATTATAAAGTATGCTATGGTTATAAGAATATACCAGACTTATAGGTATTTTTTTTCCAAGAGCCTGTAATTTTTGACGTAATGATTTTAAAACTTCACCAAAGTCAAAGTCGAATCATTTATTTCTAATAAAATATTTTAAATACACCATCGTCTGAAATGTCAACATTTTTATTTTCCATCCATAAGAAAAATACAGTAATAATAATTCTATTATTAGTTTATTTATTCAAAAGTCCATGATGTATAAATGTAATATTGACAAACTTAAAATAACAGAAAGTGTCAGATCATTACTACATTTTTTTTCTAAATCTCTTAACGTATTTCTGTGGGGGACTTAATATTCAATAACTTACTAGAAAAGTCAAGTATAAATAACTATGTCAATAACATGTAACAAGTATAAAATACGAGACAACAAACGCGATCTATTTCAATCTAAATCCCATTTTGGCAAAACAAAGTACAACAATTATGTTCACGCCATTACACTATATTCTATTGCCAAATGCGAGTAGCAATAAAAATCAGAATTGTACAAAAGTAGAGACCAAAGCTCGAAAGTCATTAAGGCGGTGTACACCAGCGAAGTTGAAACTCATAAAAACATTAAAATAGCGTATAACATGGTCGTAAACACCGGTTAATATGCGCCAAATACAGCAAAGCGATTGCCAACTAGCCTTGTAACTTTTCTGTTGTAGCCACGAATCGTTCGTGTATTCTGGTCTTAAGTTTCAATTCTTTTTTCAGTTTCTTAATTTGATGCTCGTTAGTCTGCTGAACGATTTTCAAGTTGGGCAAAAGGTGCTTTTGAGTTTTTTTATACGCCTGGAGCTTGGAAACATCACGAACCAAAATGATGTAACCAACGATATAAATAAGATATTATAAAACTTGATGATTGAAAAGACTGTTCACATAGTGTCATGCTTGTTCTTCTCCATAGAGACCGACCTGTGTTTTGAAACAAGCAAGTAGCTTCAACTTTCTGACTAATCTTCCGACTCTTTGTTTTTATCAATTCATAAGTGCTTATAAATGATTTAAAACTTTCGACGACCAAGCGACAGCCGGCTGTCGTGCTGCTATTGTCTCAAATCACGTGTGTTCAAAAGATTAAGTGAAATAAATACATTGAATTTTGTTTTTTTTTTATTGAGTGTGTGACACCTCCTTTCCTCAGAATGCATGTAAAACCTCTGATCTGTCCTCGGCCGTTGTCGTCAAATTGAGGTCCAATCTTCCATTGATAGTAAGGAGAGAGGGAGAGGGAGGTATTGCATCTGTATTACCGCACACACTTGTACACTATAATAGCTACTTCGTGGCTAATCTCCATTGATATTGGCCAACGTGACTGGAATTTAATCTGAGGTATATTAACTTGTCTGGGTAATATGTTCACAGTCTTTTGTTTCCTTTTTCATAATTAGATGGACTATCGCTTAAAAAGAATAGTGTAACAAAGATTCTAAAGAAATTGATTGTAATAAGTTTTCGTGTAATTTTCTGCTGGTTCATATGCTTAGAGCATACGGTTCACCTAAATGGGGCTAGCAATTTTTATCAACTTGTCTAATCTACTGTATCCTAGATAATTCATAAGGCCCTGTAAATAAGTCTAAATGAAAAAAAAAACGTTAATTTTTATTTTGCTTTTTGACCACCTCCAACTAGCCACTAAGAAATGATTTTACTTTGGTTGCAATATTAAGATTTACTTAAAGTCTTTTTGAACTTACTTTACAGACTATTTAAGAATTTAAAGAGCACCCATCATCTCCACTTCCATTTTAAGATCGAACCCCAAAACAAGAGTTCAGTACCTCAAAATTCGTGAGAGTCAAAATCACTGGTGTACCATAACGAATTAAATTGTACCAATTACCAAACAAATGTACCTAAAATGTACTATTTTGTACCTAGGTCTAAAAAATCTGTACCTCCTTCATAACGAAATTATTTGGAAATTTATGTACACCCGCCATATTGACATCAAGATAGCGGGTGTACTATGATATTTTATTAGTTAACTATTACCCATAAAATCTAATTACACTAAAAAAATGTACCTAAAAAGTAACTCAAGTAACTAGAAACACACACCTGATCAGTGAGATTGTTCCTGAGTAATAAAACAACCTTGTTTCGTTTACTTATGTTTATTATCATTATACACATAGTACCAATACAACGTGTCCCAGACAGAAATCAACGTCAAGCCAAAACGGGCAATAGGTCAAGTCGTGACAGTTATTAGAAAAATATAAAAAAGAATCTTGGTCATGTACTTTTCAAAGGAGATCACCCAGCCTCCATACATGTTTGGGCTAATTTTGAAAATATACCGGCCAAATATGATATTCTGTTATATCTTGTTCTTATAAACATTTTTTATTATGGCACCAAACCTGTGGGACCATTCCCCTTGATTTTATTTAAGTTCAAAGTCGGCCATATTTTAAGTAAAATAAATTGCCAAAACAAAAAATTTTGTTGTTAAGATGTATGAGGAACATAGTGTAAAGCTCCTCAAGGATCTTCCGACCAGACGGGTGTTGGGTGCCCGACAATTGCTGTTATTTTGTATATTATTATGGTAATGTCTTCTCAAACTCTTATAGCGCGACGTAGACTGTCAGTTATAGTACACATGTTGGGTGATGGATATCGCCACACCACTCCCCCTCCGAGAATGGAGGTAGCACGATGAGTCATCTGTACATCTACATGTGATGTTTGCCGGCCCAATTGAGCAAAATAATCGCGTCAAACACGTTTTATCGAGCATTGCACATATTCTAGTTAACATTTTGAGCGATAGATGTCACCATACCACACGCAAACACGATGTTTCTCACCATCACCATCACGTCATTACTTTTTGAAACTTTTGATTTGAAGAGTGATGTCCTTTGCATAGAGAATAACAAAATAAACCTAACGAAATAAACCTAAATAAAATTAACGAAAAGAAATTTAAACCATATAATAAGAATAAATTATGTCAACAAGCATATTGGAAGACTACATTCAAGATAAGAATGCTTGGAAGCATGCTGGTCCAGCTCCATAGGATACTTAATCCACAGTGTAGACAAAACCAAACTGGTGACTAATTTAAACTGATAATGATTAACTACATTTACTTTTACAATATTATCAATTAGACACAATTCTTTTTTCTGATTTTTGGAAGCGCTGGCTCACACATTATTTTTCATTGTTTGAGGAAAGTAATTTATTTGTAAATGTTGTTGCACTAAATGTTCGTGAACTTGATTAGCTTCCATTTCCTAATTAATTTTAATTTTTATTAAGTTTATATACTCTTTTGACGGAAATGGCTTTGACATTATATACATTCTTCTCTTCACACAAATAATAATATTGTAACAACATTATTTTAAAAGAGTAAGTATGGAGTTTCTTGCCCATTCTTCTCCACACGAATCAACTTTTTGGAATGGGCAACTAGATTCATTTTTCTTTTTTTTGACGTTTTAAAGTGCCTTTTAAATGGTCTATTAGAAATAAATGATTTGAGTTTGAGTTTGAAGCCTTACTACACCGAATTTCTAAGTCAAGTCTGTGAGATAATATTTAAACTCAAAATATGTAATTAGTTTGAAAAATCAAACCTAATTATTGTAACATTCCTCTTATTAATGTGCGAGCCAGAATGTTAAAACGTAGCACCTACTTATCTACGTCACGATATCGGCCGGGAGACGAATTTACGTAAGTATCACTTTTTTATGGATAGGAAATCCTCAAATGACTTGGGGCGGGACAGACTTTTACTGACTAAAACCCACCCATGCTTCTTCAGTTGCCCTTTATGTTCTGGGGCAACTCTTTCGAATGATCCCCATCCCCAGCAGGCATTAGCCCTGGAGGGCCCACGTATTTAGAAATCCTGGATCGCTGTTTGACACACGCAACATAACTCTATAATCGTATGGATATTCATTGCATATGCCCTAAAAAAGACGAATGAAAAGCAAATGACTACGGTACAAGCCTATGTAAAAAAAAAATGTACTACTTGCCAAAATAGTGTTGTACAATTTTTTTACACTACACGTGGTTAAAGTTGGGTGATGCAATAATTTTGAATTGAATGTTGGGCGAAAATCTAATATTTTATTTAAAACTGAGGTAGTTATGTTTTAACTCTTAAATGTAATTTACAGAAGGGTTAATCATGGTTACGTCGTAGATAAAAAAACTGACGAAATGTTAATATTTGTAGTCACAGGAGTTGAAAGATTGTTACAGGGTGTCACTTTTTGATATTTTATTTTTGAATCCATAAAATTTGAAAAGTACATGACCAAGATTTTTTTTTATATTTTTCTAATAACTGTCACGACTTGGCCTATTGCCCGTTTTCGGCTTACGTTGATTTCTGGGACACGTTGTATATGTACTATGTATATAATAAACGAAATAAGAATGTTTTATTTCTCAGGAACTATCACACTGATCAAGTGTGTGTTTCTAGTTACTTGAGTTACTTTTTAGGTACATTTTTTTAGTGTAATTAGATTTTATGGGTAATAGTTAACTAATAAAATATCATAGTACACCCGCTATCTTGATGTCAATATGGCGGGTGTACATTAATTTCCAAATAATTTCTTTATGAAGGAGGTACAGATTTTTTAGACCTAGGTACAAAATAGTACATATTAGGTACATTTGTTTGGTAATGGGTACAATTTAATTCGTTATGGTACACCAGCGATTTTGACTCTTACCAAAATTCCCATCAATTGACGGCCAATCAAGTCCCTACCTACCCCAAACAAGGCCGTAATGGTACTTTACGTCACTAAAACGTACCACTCGTGTCTAAATTCTCACTAAGAGCATTACAATGAATCTGACAGTGAGGGAAGGAGTGCCTAAGCCCTCTTTAACCCTTCAGGGGAAGCGTGATTAAATGTTTTTATAGCCTAACTAATGTATCATAACCCTGGGTTAAGTTTGTGGATTTATGAGCGAAGATAAGTGGGCAGTATAATGTAAAAGAAATTGTTTAATTGTTTTACGTATTTGTGAAGTTTTCTTCACAAAATACGTAAAAAATTAAACAATTTCTTTACTATGTAAATATCGATACTAGTTAATAAACGATTAAGGCGGTAGCTGATGATTGGCTGCTGTGTCGTGTATTGTCGGTTCGATATTCACATGTAATAATCATTCTTGTATTGCCTGCAGATAGTTGTTCTGTGTCTGGTTATTTATGCGAATATACGATATACGGATGCTATATTTTTAATAGTCTTAAAATAAAACTTTTCAGAAAAGTATTGGTTAAGTGTTGGATAGCTCATTTATAGAAGAAAGCTGAGGGCTAACATCACGCTATGACCCACGGCAGTGGAGCAGTAAGCAAAAGACGTCAAAGAAAGCTAGTCGACAATTATGTTGACGGGCCTGTTGGTCTAGTGGTTAGTGGCCCTGACTGCTAAGCCGGAGGTCGTGGGTTCGATTCCCACCCAGGACAAACTTTGTGTGATGGGCATGATTGTTTGTTCTGTGTCTGGGCGTAATTTATCTATAATATGTATGTATTTATAAATTATATAAGTATGTTTATCAGTTGTCTGGTTACCATAGTACAAGCCCTGCTTAGTTTGGGATCAGATGACCGTGTGTGAGTTGTCCCAGGATATTTATTTATTTATTTATATGTTAGCCGGAACCACTCATTAAATAACTTTTAGGAAACAAAATTTCTCAACAAGCTTCATCTCTTTGAACCCTTCGACTTCGGACCATTGAATACCTCCTACATGATTACATAAAGCTCAATAAACATTGATGATGGAAACATAAAAATATCCTCCCCCCCTCAAAGTAACATCAAATAAATTTTACCGACTCTTCTAATATCTCTTTTAAATTTTACGATCAAGAGATAGAGGGCGCTATTCGCCATTTTATTAGCTATAACATCATTTTCTGTAGTAAATTGATAAATGATTAAGATTAAAATGCAATTTTCCTGATGATGCCGGAATTGGGGCACAGCGGTTTGATATATTATATTTTTGCGGTTTTATAGAGGGCAGTAATTTATTGGGATTGCTGTTCTGAAGATTAATATGAGGGTTTAGACAGAATTGCAGTTTTTATCCCACATTAATGTCAAAAGGAGGACTATTTATGTATGTATTTAGTGGTTCTATGATATTCTATAAATTACTTGTCTTGAAGTAATTTTTTTTAATATCTTCGATCTTATTATGAATGCAGTATGACAGTCAGAAAGACATATATACTAACGTATATTCCAGTAAAATACTGCAGATCAAAGGCCTCTTAATACAGATAAGGCTCAAGAATTGATCACCATACTTGCTCATGGCACATTAATTATCACTCCATGTTTCTTCACGATATTTTCCTTAACAAATGTCAGCGATGGCTATGATAAACTTGGAAATAAACTATCACATACTAATATTATCAATCTGTCAGACTACCTGTTACGCTTTCACGTGTAAACCACTAAATAAGATTTTTACATCCATAGATTACTACTAGATTATTAGCTACGTTTAGAAAAGAATAGTAAACTTAAAAATAAAATTTAATACAAAAAACTTTGCTGCCACAAAAATTAACGTTCCAAAAACCGCTCTCACTTAACGAAACACAAAAAAGAAAAACTCCAACCAATAAAAATAAACATTACACTAAAGAAACATTTTCAAAATGATTCGTTATCTGCTATCATCCGATTTGATCCGTGTAAGCCGCATGATCCTTCAATCAGAAGGGATTATAACCCGACCGTGGCTGGAACATCGCAATGCAATTGTTTTGTCCAATCCTATGAATAGACAATAGTATTTTGACGTTTTCGTTTTGGAGTTGGAGGATGGAGGCTAGAATTCTTGCTGTGGAGCTTCTTTATTTTGATATTGACGGGAAATTATCAAAATAAATTCGTTTATTTAGTTGGTTTAGTCGCCCCATGAGATAGCATCTACCATCATTTATCATTAATGCGTAGTATCTAAGTATACCTTAGAGATTAGTTACATCTGTTACGGAAAACATACTAAGGTCATCTGGACTTATATTTTTTTTGATTAGCAATTTCAGACTCTAGTTCTGAAAGCAAGCGTGGTGTTCTGTATAAGGAGAGGCCTTTGCACTGCAGTGGGATACCTCTCGGACGCGAGGTGTTTGAGGTGTTTACGCTTACGTACAAACGGTGTGCGTAAGGCCCTTAATAGATTAAGAAGCTTAGTAGGAGGTATTTATTTATTTATTTATTTAAAACTTTATGTACAAACACCGTACAAAGGCGGACTTAATGCCTTAGGAGGCAATCTCTAAAACTACTGATCCTATTTGGAAAAATCTTTTTGTGTTGTATAGCCCATTTATGAAGGCTATAGGCTATATCACATCGCGCCACGACCCACGAAAGCGGAATAGTAGTAACAGTGAGTCATCAATATTGCTAATTATTTGTGTCATTTCAAACCTTGTCGTTGAGTAATATATTTAAACGAGGTAAGATAATACTTCCTCATTTCTAACATTAATATTCCATGAAAAAGTTTCAGCTCCATCTACAGTACAAGGTAAAGAACAGAAATTCTCTTGGCAACAAACAAAGCTATCTCCACAAACAGAATACCTCATGAATTTTGATAAACAGCAATCCATCAAAATTCAGCAGCTCATAGCTTCAACTAAAACATAAAATTTTAAAGCGACCACAGCCGCTGAAATCCCGATCCCTTCGTCTGAGATAAGAGGCAGTGTTTCAAGCTGGAATTAAATGAATTATACTGTAGGAGAACCATTTTGTGACGTTAATGATTCACTTTGTAAAACCTTGTGGAAGTTTCGACATTTCTTTTGTATCTCAAAATTAAGTGCACTGCGACAATTGTAATTGAGTTATGGACTTGCAAGTTTCTGTTGTTCGGCTTTGTTTTTTGTGGCAATTGTTTAATATTTAATTTGTTTATAAGTGAATAAGTAAGCGAAAAGACTTTTGGCGAAGTCAATAGATATATATCAGAGATATCGTCACTCGATAGACCTTACAATACAATCTCACATCTATACCCTACTAATAAGTTTTCTCAATATAATTTATTTCTAGTAAAAATGTATATTATTTGTATTACTTTAATTATGAATAAAATAAACAAAAACCCGCATTTAAAATCGTTGCTCCTGTCTATAACTTCACATACAAACAAAACATTAAAAACAACTGTAAATTGGATAGCATTTCAACGTAAAACCTCTTGGCGTCTTGAAGTGCGTACATAGCATAATACAAGCCCATTTGAAACTAATCTCGAAGAAAGATCTCTCTCAACACCATTTCAAAACATTAGGTATAATACAAAGGTCACATACAAAACCACAGCCTATTCAAATGGTCATAAAAACCCATGTGCCATTACCACTGAAGCAATAACTGCACAGAACTCATTTAAAACACTCGAAAACACTACACAAGAATAAACAGGCCCGTTTTATAACCAAAGAGTTTTTATCGAAAGTGTTTCCAGCGAGGTCTTGAAGAGAAATTTAAATGCATTAAGTTGAAACCTGGTCGATTAATCCGGAGAACTCTCTGTTTTATAGTCTTTGGGAGGGAACGTCTAACAAGTAAGTGTTGCAGGGCACTGACCGAGGGTTCAACTCTAGTGGCATGGAACAGGGCCTTAACAGGCTGTACAATTGTTTGGTTCGATCCACTGGTCTAGATTCGCGAGATTGGTAAAGTATTTCATTTTTGTATTAGGAAAGGCGTTGGTCAAGGTCAAAGTCATCCGCAGATCTATGATATTCAGGACAAGTAGCCAGAACTTTAAAAAATCTACTAGCCTTGCCAAAGAGGATGTTATAGCCTGTACCTGGATTGAAGATATTTGATAGGTAGTACATTAAAATGTCTGGAAGTAGCACCAGTTTCAGAAAAACTGAAAGGAAATCATTTGTCCTAATGAAACGCATGTAACCAGGAGAGAGTTGAGTGAAGAGCATGAATGTACAGGGATGGAGGGAGAGGGGTGGATTAACTATGTTAAGAATGATATGAAAGAATAAGGAGTGAGTAAAAGTATGACGAAAGATGGGTTGACATGGTAAAGTAAAACATGTTGCAACTACCCCAAGTAATATAGAGTATTGCATACTCAGCTAAAACCCAGCTGTTTCTAAGCTGGTAGTGTTAGCGCGTTAGTGTTCGCGCGCCGCAAGGAGAGTCAGCCTAGGAAGGGGCCCAACAGGGCCAACGCCTGCCGGGGTTGCGGAATGTTTATAAAAGTTACCGTGACCCCGGAACATAAGGGGCAATTTGATGATTTCCTACTCCCCAAAAAAAAAAAAAAGTGTTACGATCCCGTGTCTCGAAAAGGGCCATTAACAGAATAAAATTACTGCCCTTTTAACTTCGGGATTCTTGAATCAGGAAGGGCATTTATATAACCGCTTTTTAATCCCTCCGCTTAATCTGTACATTCTATTACTCTGTGGTATTTCTCACTATTTTGTCGTCTTTGCTTGCAATCGAGTTTAAGTGTCAGAGCTATGCAGCGTTTTATGAGATGCGTTTTGAAGATTTATTGCATTGATATGTATTTGCTTGAATTGGTTTTGGATTTTTACTGGAAAAGGATTTATTTAGAATTTTTGTTGAATAACATGCTAATATGATTAAACTATGTATTTAACTAAATATTTGTATTAAATAACTCTCCTATGATATATAAACACGATGATAATTCGTTAATAAACCTAACACAAACCTTCATAAAAGACAAAACATATCAACCATAAGAACTCACGAACATCGATTTTTCGTAGCACTTCGTAGCGCGTAGCACTTAGCATGTAGCGCGTAGCACCTTCAGATGACTGTCCAATTATTTAGTTTTAGAATCCAAACGCTTTGCCCAACTACTTGGCAACGGTAAAGCGTAGGAATTCTAAAACCAAAATACTGGATTCTTCTTCGTTTTCTCCAAGTTCACCTCCTTATCTTCAGTTCCCTCTTTGTTTATTATTTTGATGAGGTAATTCTAGGATATTGGATTGTGAGTCGGACGCTTGTCCGAGGTCAATGCCCGATCTTACCTGTAACAAAGAAACAATAGATTTTAATCGACTTTCAGTCTTGTTTAGTTTAGAAAGGTCATTGACTTTTGGAAGTCGTTTTCGTGAAGCACTTTCAGGAAAACGTATTTCTAATTTATTTTTACGACAATATTTGTCTTGTTTAAAACATGATCTTGTTTTTAGGATTGGGTGCAGTTGGGAAAAATAATTATTATTTAATTCAAATATTATTTTGAATCATTTATTTATCAGTATATATTCATAATTGAATACAAACGGAATTAATAAAAAAGAAATCGGTGACAACTCAATATTTTGATTAGATTATTTTGTGAAAAAAAATGGCTTAAATTTCTTAGAAATGAGTTGCCTTAATTAAATTGCACACAAATGCATATAACGATACATATGCAAGTCATGTAAGAAACATGTAGGCTAATAACTGATAAATATGTTATTAAATAAATTATTTGTTATACATATATCTAAAATGTATCCTCTTCATACAAATACAAATCTGGACCATCAGTTACAATAAAAAAATCGTCCATCATCATCTCTTAACAACAATAAAACAATCTCTTAAAAAAATAAGCTCCATTTTGAAACATTTCTCTTAACACCGCCAAATAAACCATTATGACAGTACCATCCTGTCAACTTTTTACGTGCACAGATAATATTCAGTACCACAGATAAAAAAGGGGGAGCGTTTACGGAGCTCGCCAATTACAAACCGCTGCGTTTAAATGAAATTATAATTTTATACAAAAAGGTATTTATTGCGGACGGTGATAACATCGGGACTTGAGTAACGGTCTCCGTAAACGTTAATTTTGTACAGGTGGTATTTTTTGGGACATTTGACAAATAAGTCGTGACGTAGTGTTGTTGTAAGTAGTATTTATGAAATGTATGTTTAAATAAACTGTACAAAAAAATATAAGAAAACTGCCATATTATGTTGTTCGTGACTTTAACCGGTCAAAATAAAGGCAGTCTAATCATGGATTAAGAATATGAAGTCACCTATCTCTTTCTTCAAAACATCTCTATCTATATACCAATTCAGTAGGTCTGTGGAAGCATAATAGACAGACGTAATTACCGCCACGTATTCAATATAATTCCAAGTGTATCGAAGTTTTAAAATTTATTTATCTTTGCATTTCCAAATTATTTCTGACATTTACATAATGGTCGCTATAATTATATAAAAATAAAATTGAACAGGACATTAACATGTCAATACCTTTCAACGACCAACCGACCGCCGGCTGTCGGGCTGCTATTGCTTTCTATTGTGTCTCAAATAACGGGTGTTCGAAGTTTAATGAGTAGAAAATTAATATAAATCGTTTTTTATTTACTTCCTACTTTAAACTCAAATAAAAAAAAACAATACTGACATAAACATCCCATCTTAAAAAAAGGAAAATCTCAAGCAAAAAAAATGACATCAAAACTATACTCTACATCGCAGCACAAATTCTTACAAAACCTTCGCTCTACATGTAGAGCCTACCTCTACATGTAGAGCCTACCTCTACATGGTAGAGTTGCCACTCAAAGCTTCCTTTGTACACGCTCTACATACCACGAGAGCCTTAATAAAGCCCTGCCCAAACTGTGGCGGATTATAAATGTCCTAGGATATGGGAAAGGATGATAGAGTTAGAAACTTGGGTGTTGGGTAGAGTCGGTCATTTGAATGTTGAGAAAAGGGACAATTTGAGGCTTAAGGAGTTTGATAGGACCATTTGAAGTTTTCGTTAAGATTAACGATATGGGTGTGAATTGGGGGGAGGTTTTGTGTAAACTTAAGTTTTGTTGTTTCTCGTGAAGTTTTAGAATTGCAAAAATTAAAAGATAATAAATGTAGCAAACTTTTTAACATTGAAAACATTGAATTTTTACATTGTGGTCGAATTTAAAAACTTCTTAACTAATTTAGTTGGCAGAGATTTAGGTCAAAAGTAAAGCAAAGTTTCTATATTAAAGATGTAAGTATGTATGTGTATGTAAATGTTTATTACTCTTTCACCCACTGAACGATTTTTTTTGCAAAACTTTACAGTTCGTAGTATTAGATTAACACATAGCTAATATTAGATTGATAGATTGATTGTTATACTAACCTTAGTTTATAGAATATTATTGTTAAAATGTATCAGTATAAACAATTGTTGGTAGGTCAATAAAGATAAATAAATAAATAGATAGTTTATACATAAGGGCTACATAACATCAGCAGGAATAAAAAATGAAATTGTAATTGTATTGACCATTATTATGAAAAAAAAAAGCTTCTGTGCTGAAACTTCAAATGTACTTATCTATCTCCGCGTTACTACCAAATGAATGCAACACCAAATTGAATAGTAAATTGAGCTACACCGTAGTAACTGCATGCACTTATCCTTTCAAAGAACAGCACCAAATAATCAAAAAATCGAAACACGCCATAAAATCCAAAGCGAAAACCTCCCCCGCTTCCAATTTCAAAAATTCTTATTCCAAATTCAAATTATTCCCGAACAGATACCGAATTCCGAGCCGAACCAATATCACGTTATGAATAAAGGTAAGTGGTGGAATTTAAAGACAGAAGCAAATCGGTCGGGTGCTTCGGGATCCCTCGGCCATGCTCGGGAGGATTCGGGATTTAATCTCGCTCAAATTGCCTCCGCCGGACCGCTCCAGGCTTGAAAAAGTTCAAGATAGGCTTGGAGACGTTTCAAGATGTGAAATTTTATCCTCAATTTTTTTTTCTGCGACTCTTCTTATTACCGCTTTCTGTGATGATATTAATGGTTTTGATGATATTATTTTTTAGAGTGTTTAAGGAAATTGTTTGATGGGTAATGTTGCAATTTTGGCGACGAATTTTTTGTAATCGAAAAAAATGTTACCTGCTTTAAAAGCGTTTGATGATCTCAAACACAACACTAATATTATTACCTTGCCGAGAAAAACAAAGAAAGTTATGTAAAAATAAAGTTATTTAACGCCTTATCAAAGAAAATAAATGTACTATCGACAAAATTGAATCATGACCCATTTCGACGACAAATCGTTTGAAGCTGTCAATAAGACTAGACGTGTGACATTTTTAATAAATGTTTACGCGATTGTCGACCTAATTGTATTTGAATGTCTGTAGGAAAATAAGCTTATGGTGGGTCATGATTCCATTTTGTCGATATTACTAGTTGTCCATTTGTAGACAAGGTCAAACTTTTCTTAAAGTTTCCTCGCACAATTCCATTTATCTACAATTTAAAGTCGTGATAGCGCAATGGTTAAAGTTGTCTTTAAACCGGGTTAAGTACCAATATAACTTTATGAATTCATAATTATATAGTTTCTAAGTTTAACATGGGCATCACCTATAACGGTAAAAAATGGTGCCATGGTGATAATAGGCGAGACGACAAAAAAAAAGTAATTAGTCCGTCAGATAGATTACCAAAAAATTTTGGACACGTATTTTTTCTTTTTTCTCGTAAACGAAGAATGACCACGATACAGTGCGTTAAAGTTGCGCGTGACGTCACAATAAGATACAATTTTTGCATGATGGTGACGTCAAAAGCCCCCACTCCGGAACTTTGTTGCTCTATATCTTTGTATTTTTTAATTAATTTGATCCCTATAGTAGGAATAGAATTTTAATCGTAATTTCTAATAGATCAATCATTGTGGCTAATACTTATGCCTATTTGCACGAGACCGCATTTTCAATAAAACCGTGGGAAACAGCTAATAATACACATTTATAAGATCAGTATATTTAAATAATAAAGTATACAAACGAAAATATTCACACAAAATCTCCATTTAAACCTTCCACAGTCTCATTCATCATCAGGGAGATGATGAATGAGACTGCCTTTTCCCCAATATATGGGTCAGTCTAACCGAATTAAGCTTGATACCAGTGTTTTACGTGAAGCGACTGCCTATCAGACCTTCGCAACCCAGTTACTAGGTGACACGATACCCCTTAGTTAGGCTCACTTTCTAGAGTCTCTAAGTAAAAATTTAAATAACTCTCAATACACGTAGGCGCCTAGTTTAGTGGACACTCGGTAAGTACTTTTTACACATTGTAAATAGGTATTGCCCCTAGATCGGTACACACAAAAACATTGGCCACCATTACATGTAGGTGCATAGATCGGTTGGCACAAACAGCGACATGGGTCACCACTATAAGTAGGCGCATAGATTGATAAGCACTAGTAGGTATGGTCAGCAAAGCAGATAAGTATGCAGGGCCGTCAGATACAATTTAAGTTTTCTCAAAAACTCACGGATATTTTCTAATAAAATTTAAACTTTAGTAAAAAATAACTAGGTCTTCAATTATGTTCAATTTCATTGGTATTCAAGAAAACCTCAATTGTAGATGACGGCCCTGCATACCTATCAACAATTAGGCGCATAGGTCGTATAAGTACTTGCCCACCACAAGTAGGCGCACAGATCGGTAGGCGCAACTAAGTACTTACCCACCATTACGAGTACGCTCACGTCTCGCGGCAGTAATGCGGGCCTCTTGTAAGTTCATAAACTTACTGTTATACCTCTGAATGTATTGTTAATGTACCCTCAACTTTATGTGGCTTATAATTGGACTTTTAGGGGCTTTTTTATGGTTGGGGTAGATCGATTTTTCTGTTGGAGAGTTCTGTTTTGTTTTGGCGGTTTTGTTATAAACTTAAACGTAATACTTGGACACATAATATACGCGTTTAAATTCGCAGAGACACTAAGGAATTTAGATCAAGCATTTATGCTTTATATAAATGTATTTAGTACTTATTTACATTTCTTGAGCACAAATCTTGTCTAATAATAAATAAATCAATAAATGAAAGTTTGCATGCCAGAAAGGTAGGTTAAGAAGAATATATTGAATGTATTTAAGCACCACTGTATTACCCTATCAGCAATTAAATGAATAAATAAATAAATAATAATAATTTTTTATCCAAATAATACACACAAACACAGTTTAAAACAAAGTGCTAAGATTAAATAAGCAAAATTATTTAATGGAATTGAATTATACTTATCTGTAGATTAAATTGTTTGTTTCAGCAGTTTCAAAAGCGACTGTAAATCTAATTTTAGAAAACATTAATCGGGATTTGTAGGCTAACATAAAGAGAAGTTGTTTGTTGGAATTCTTGTATTATGAAAACTAAATTAATCTATAAACTGTGTGACCTAAACAATATTGTTTAAAAACGATTTAAAGCAACCTGATTGTTCGAAAAAGCGCGGGCCCGAACACAAAGCGCTAGGAAGGACCGGGGTTGCGGAATGCTTATAATAGTTACCGTGACCCCGGAACATAAAGGGCAATCGAAGGAACATGAGTGGGTTTTAGTCAGTAAGAGTCTGACACGCCCTCCCGCCGTACCCAGGACGGGAGCAGTCATTGGATGATTACCCACTCACCAAAAAAAAAAAAAGAAGGAACCTGGATGGGTTTTAGTCAGTAGAAATATGACACTCCCTTCTGCTCCGCCCAGAGCGGGAGGAGTCATTTGATGGTTTCCCATCCCAAAAAAAGGATTCGCAATAAACTTTCAAGAACCTTGTTAAATGACACTAAATGGTAATACTCTCTTAACCTAATTCTTGTCCTAACAATCAATCTTAACTGAGATACTAATCATAGGCGCAAATTTTTCATAACCTAATGTTACGGCAACCAGTCACGACCGGGGTCATAACAAGCAGGACAGATTAACATACTTCCACCAGTCGTCTCACTAAATACTTTAAAATTCTGGGCTACCACTAAAAAAATCCTAATGAAAAACAGTGTAGTATTTTTTCCTGGTCAGGATTTTAGACCCAGAGCCCCACGCTCACCCAATCAGTCAGGAACTAAAAACCCCAAAGATAGACTAAGGTTTCATCCGCATAATGATAGGTTTATTGTTAACTGCTCCGCTCCTGCGGATTATAGGGGGATGATATATAGCCTATGTTACTCGCTCATAACGTAGCTTTAAATTGGTGAAAAAAATTTTGAAATTGGTTCAGTAGATACGGAGCCTATTGAATGCAAACAAACAAATAGATATAAATAAAGTTGAACAATTATTGAGTGAGCGTTGACCAGCAAAACCACCAGACTGTTAGCTTAACTTTTAACTTTCAAGCGACAGCCGGCTGTCGGGTTGCTGTTGTCTTTCTATAGTATCCCCAATCCCGTGTGTTTGAAGGTTTATTAAACAAAGATGAACTGAGAACCAAACCACAACCACTACAATACCAGTTAGAACCACCACAAATAGCACACTAAATAAGTTACAACACTGTTGTATTATGATTCATAACAATGCACCCAATACCATTCCGTTTGAAATCAACTCGTTAGTTAAACGAGCGAAATCATGAGACATATCCCGCGATAGAACGTGAGATATATATCGTATTGCAGTCACGTACAACCCCGCCGTTATGTGAAGCCAATTGTAAGCGTCTGAACTTACCTTTATAATGCTGTTATGTGTATTAATTGGCTTTTGTTTTATGTGTGGGTGTAATGAAGTGGTTTGTAATTACTTTTTGGGGTTTGGTATGTACGGAAGTTGTGATGGCTCAGTGGATAAGGCGCCCGCCTCTCGTGTAAGAGGTTGCGGGTTCGAATCCGAAGTACCTATGTGATTTTTTCAATTCATTTGTACTTTCTAAAGTTTAACCTGGACATCACTGACATCTCGTGCCTCGGAAAGCACGTAAAACCGTTGGTCCCGGTTGTCATTCGTAGAACTTTGGCAGTCGTTACGATCTGACCAGTCTAACCAAGGGGCCCAGTCATGTCACCCAGTTACTGGGTTGTGGCGGTCTGATAGGCAGTCGCTTTATGTAAAACACTAGTATCCAGCTGAATCCGGTTAAATTGGAAGCCAACCCCAACATAGATGGAAAAACCGGCCAAGAGCGTGTCGGGCCACGCTCAATGTAGGGTTCCGTAGTTTCCCGTCCGTCAAAATAAGTGTTCCTACCTATAAGTTAAAAAAAGGCTATTTGTAACGTTGACATACTAAGTACGCAGAAATTATTTTGT
Organism: Athetis lepigone; assembly: GCA_033675125.1. Classification (NCBI taxonomy): domain Eukaryota; kingdom Metazoa; phylum Arthropoda; class Insecta; order Lepidoptera; family Noctuidae; genus Athetis; species Athetis lepigone. Next base: position 18,366,620 of record CM066239.1, on the reverse strand, counting down.
ACAACCTTTTTGTCTTTTTTGTACAAAAACTGTTCTTTATTTATTTATCGACGGGTCAAAAGTTAGAGGGGGGGGACGCTTTAATTTTTCCTTTTGGAGAGATTATTTCCGATATTATTGGCATTATCAAAAACTGATTTTAGTAAACCCCTTTTCATTTTTAAATACCTATCCAACAATATATCACACGTCAGGGTTGAAATGAAAAAAAAACACTTCCTTCTTTACATATAGGGGTGCGGGCTACCCTAATAAAACATTTTTTTCCTATTTTTATTTTACCACTTTGTCGGCGTGGTTGATATACATATTGGTACCAAATTTCAGCTTTCTAGTGCTAACGGTTACAGAGATTAAGCGAGGACGGACGGACAGACAGACAGACATGGCGAAACTATAAGGGTTCCTAGTTGACTACGGAACCCTAAAAAGGGAGATGAGATGGTATGTACGGACGTAAAACGGGATTTTTATGAATCAATCGTATATGTGTCTGTCTGTTCGTCTCTTCCATTCCTATTAATGATATTTCTTTCTAAAATTTATCAAAATTAAAAAAAAAACTATCAAATAGTCATTTGATTTTACAATACAGGAAAACTTAAAAGAACGAGACGCTTTGTGGCACGCTGGGGTCGTTTGTATCTTTCTATCAGATTTTTACACGACTAATTGTCTACACCAGTCAAAAAATATAATTAAAACCGGCTTAATTGTTGATGTAGATGACTATGTAAATCCTCTCCCATTTGAATCATTAGATAACAAAATACTGTGTAAAAATAAGAATGTGTAAAATTGAAAAGAAATCTTTTACTATCAAGTACTTAACAACATTACACAATTTATATGACGTAAAATTTTCCCAAATTTTAGCTCTATCGGTTAAAGGCATCTGCATCAATTTTGCGTTGCAAGATTCCATCCAAACCAACATAGTTACACATATATAATTTTTACAAGTTAAATAAAAGCATTTAAAAAATTAAAATAATATTGTGTGTGCGTTGACATGCTAAACCACCAGACTGTTAGCTCAAACGGGCTTTAACAAAAAAACGTAGTTGTCGCTGTTTTGAATTCATGACAATTTATATTTTAATCTTTAGTTACACTAAAATCTGGCACTAAAGCTAACGGGCACTTACATTTAGTCATATCACTTGTAGACTAAAAGACGAGTCGTATTTCGCGACAAAGTATTTTAGTACCCTCCGAAATGTATACCTACTATTTGTTTTACGTTGCCATAAGTTTAAAATCTTTGACCTACGAGGATGTAATTCTTGTTTATTTATTTATTTATTTAAAACTTCATGCACAAGCGTACAAGGGGGGAACTTAATGCCTTAGGCATTCTCTACCAGTCAACCCAGAGTTGGTGAGATATAACATGGTAGGTGCATAATACAATAGAAGGACAACAATAAAAGGACACAACTTACAGAATAACAAACAAAAAAAACTGTAAACACATAATTAAGTGGATAGGCTTAAAACTAACATAATATAAGCTTAACACATATACACATACAAATGCATATCTATCGAAGAGATATATATATATATATATATACTTAATATATAAATATATAATATATATATAATATAAAATATATATATACTTGTTCACCGACTAAACATATCATACTCACGGAAAAAAGCATTTAACAGATTTTATTACAACTGCAGTATAATTATTATAATTGTAAAAAATATCAGGACTATGAAGCTCGTTTATTGAGTAAGATTATGGGGTTAAATTACTATCGGGGGGCACGGTCGTGCCCCCGGCCAAGACAAGCAAGCGAAGCGCAGGGGCACTACCTACCTTTTCTCGAAGTGTTTCGTCGTTTTTTCGAACCCTCATTGAGTTGGTATCCGATGTACCAGACACTTCATATTCACAAGAAATAATGTCAATAACAGACTCAATAAAAGTACAAAGTTTTAATTGAATAGCTTTTATACTTTAGATTTTATTGATATCTAAAATACACCGATTTCGTCACTGATTCACTGACACACTGGCTCACTGACACACTGACACACTGATGATCATCAAAATGTTTGGCTACTTCCTGAAGTGCTAGAATGCTGAAATTTGGTATGTAGCCTAAGTTTAGTATACAACCAACAGAAAAATTCATAAACTTATAGATTTCGACCTCCATCCCCTAAAATGGGGGTGTGGAAGTTTGTTTGAACAAATCAAGTAAAAATGCAAAGAGAAAGATTGGGCTATGGGCTATGAAAGCCGACACTGCTGATGTGGCTACTTCCTGTAGTGCTAGAAAGCTGACATTTGGTATAAGAAGTTTGGTAAGTTTGGTATCAACCACCTAAGAAAATTATAAACTTGTGTCGTTGACGGTCGTGTTGCGATTGCAATATTTTTCGTATTCGTATAAATAAGTTTTGCGGCTTATTTCAGTGGGCATAATTTAATGTATTGGTAATTGGTTAATATACATACATACCTAAATTGTTACGGTGTTGAACGGAATCGTAGCGCGATCCTCGATGACAAAAAGTTTAAGTCTTACTTCCCTAGATGGCGTTGGGATCGAAATAGATCGCGCTATGGTTTCGTTACATCGGAAAGTATAAGTACTATTTGAATTTTTATGTATCTGAGAATAATATTGTTTGCACGTTTGCACGAAAACTCGTTTATATTGTGGAGTCTTATACTACAGTTATTCGGGAGCGCAATACAGTCTTTAATAATTTCTCCTAGATCGAAAGATCACCGTTGTACGATCAAGTATATTAAGAATAAAAAGTGTGGGACTTTCAGGTCAATTTAGTCAAAAAAATCTGTGAACAAAAAGAAAAAAAAACACTGAAAATACTGCCTAGCAACTTACAAAAAGAACTGAAATCCCACTAAAAACATTTCATATAAATGTAGCCAAGACAACCACATAAGGTATACCCTGTGAAAAATATATCAGATCTCATGTAGAGCCAAGCTTCTGAATCTACACGGCCTAACTCTACAGACCCTAACTTCACTAACTCTACATATCAGTAAAAAAGTATGGCTTGGCTGTTTCGGTACTTACTTCAAAAACTTAATTTTCGCATCACCTCCACGACGGTAGCGAATGACTGCGGCGGGAGGACGTGTCAGACTTTTACTGACTAAAACCCTTCGATTGCCCTTTATGTTCCAGGGTCACGGTAACTATTATAAACATTCCGCAACCCTAAACCACCAAACATCATATCACGAATTAAACTAGAACTAAACTGTCAAAGCAACTAAGTACTTTACGATCACCCAAACATGCGTTGTATCTGTACTTGTCACAAAATTTCAATTTGCCGCCATAATGCTCGCATCGCCTTTTACGACGTAATTTCTTGAATGGCTGTTAAAAACATTGTTGAGCTAGCAAAACGTAGTTTAACCAACTTGTTAAGTTTTAATGCCGAATTGTATTCGGGTGGTTGTGTAAGATTATTCGAGATGTTTCGGTATTTCAAGCGGAGTAGAAGATTATGCGCTCGCATGTGTAGTTAATCCTTGTTATTATCTATGTGTTGGAATAGTTGGTTAGGTATTTCGATTAGAATTTGAAATTAGGTTTCTGATAATGTTGTTTTCTGGTTCGTGCGCAGGATTAAAGAGAATAGAATACTTTTTATGGTCTCGGTGTTTTTAGTCGTCACCTTTGATTCATGCTTTATATATCATACTAGCTTTTGCCCGCAACTTCGTCCGCGTGGAATTATAGTTCCCGTTCCCGGGTGATTTCCGGGATGAAAACTATCCTATGTCCTTTCTCGGGTCCCGGACTATATTTGTACCAAATTTTATTCAAATTGGTTCAGTGGCTTAGGCGTGAAGAAGAGACAGACAGACAGACAGACAGACAGACAGACAGAGTTACTTTCGCATTTATAATATTAGTATGGATTAAGTACAACTCCAGAGATATCACACGCATCTCACCGATCCTTTAAATACCAACCTGGCACCACCAGGTTGTGAATGGACTTGTCACATAAAAATAAAAGAGCCGAATATAAAGCGTACATCATATATATTTCTTAGTATGTTGTTATTTTAAATCAATGTAATTTTTATACTATTTTTACTTTTCGCTAGTCAGTTTTTGAAGTCTTGTCATTTTTTTGTAAAGAGATTTTTATTTTTCACTTTTTATTGTATAGTTTTTAAAATACAACTTCGTTATTCCCCAAACCTCCTCTCTCGAATTTCCAGTTGCAGTAAGTCAAGAATCAATTAAAAGAAAGCTTGCTAACGTATCAGTTGTCCACTATGCAGGCCGAAGTTCCGACACAGAACATTCCGAGGAAATAAACTTTTTGCTACACTACTACCGATATAGGAAACTCTGAGAGGTAAAGTTTATCTCATTCGGTAATAGAGTAGCAGAAGTAAGGGATACGAGTATTTTTTCTATACTTGAATCAAATACTGTGAAAAACTTTTGGTAAATAAATAAATATCTTGGGACAACTCACACATTGATATCTGAGCTACGCAGAGCTTGTTTTATAGTGACTATACATAACTGATATACATAATATATCTATATAATTTATAAATACAATTATAAAATATTAATATAGCTTTCTTAGTGGTAACCTACTTTATTATAATGAAAAACCCTTTTTTTTTTGGTGAATGGGGAATCATCAAATGACTGCTCCCGTCCTGGGTGCGGCGGGAGGGCGTGTCAGACTTTTACTGACTAAAACCCACTCATGTTCCTTCGATTGCCTTTATGTTCCAGGGTCACGGTAACTATTATAAACATTCCGCAACCCCGGCAGTAATAAACAACCCTGCAAGTCTCATGTCTCTAGGACCAGGGGTTTGGGTTGTGCGTTGATACATCTACAGTCAGTCAATCGGTCATAGAGAGAGTAGATAGATGAATCTAAAACTAACATAAAACTAAAAATCTTTTTGTTTAGAATTTGAACCCACGACCTCCGGCTTAGCAGTCAGTCTCTTACCACTAGACCAACAAATACAGTAAATAGGGCAGAAGTTTCGATTTCAGTTGCCAATAGTTTACCCTTCTTGTCTTTCTTCTTTCTTTATTGTGTGCTTATGTTTGATTCAGTAGGTTTAGAGATGATTCTAAAATAGAAACGATTTTGTTTTGTTTTTTTTGGTGAGTGGGAAATCATCCAATGACTGCTTCCGTCCTGGGTGCGGCGGGAGGGCGTGTCAGACTCTTACTGACTAAAACCCACTCATGTTCCTTCGATTGCCCTCTATGTTCCGGGGTCACGGTAACTATTATAAACATTCCGCAACCTAAAATAGAAACATGCAGATTTGCGAATGAAAGTTAAAGTAAACATAGTCTAATCCCACTAAAAACATTTCATATAAATGTAGCCAAGACAACCACATAAGGTATACCCTGTGAAAAATATATCAGATCTCATGTAGAGCCAAGCTTCTGAATCTACACGGCCTAACTCTACAGACCCTAACTTCACAAACTCTACATATCAGTAAAAATGTATGGCTTCGCCGTTTCGCTACCGTCGCGTCGTGGAGGTGATGCGAAAATTAAGTGTTTGAAGTAAGTACCGAAACAGCCAAGCCATACATTTTTACTGATATGTAGAGTTTGTGAAGTTAGGGTCTGTAGAGTTAGGTCGTGTAGATTCAGAAGCTTGGCTCTACATGAGATCTGATATATTTTTCACAGGGTATACCTTATGTGGTTGTCTTGGCTACATTTATATGAAATGTTTTTAGTGGGATTTCAGTTCTTTTTGTAAGTCGCTAGGCAGTATTTTCAGTGCTTTTTTTTCTTTTCGTTCACAGATTTTTTTGACTAAATTGACCTGAAAGTCCCACACTTTTTATTCTTAAAATACTTGATCGTACAACGGTGATCTTTCGATCTAGGAGAAATTGTTGAAGGCTGTATTGCGCTCCCGAATACCTGTAGTATAAGACTCCACAATATAAACGAGTTTTCGTGCAAACGTGAAAACAATATTACTCTCAGATACTTAAAAATTCAAATAGTACTTATACTTTCCGATGTAACGAAACCATAGCGCGATCTATTTCGACCCCAACGCCATCTAGGGAAGTAAGACTTAAACTTTTTGTCATCGAGGATCGCGCTACGATTCCGTTCAACACCGTAACAATTTAGGTATGTATGTATATTAACCAATTATCAATACATAAAATTATGCCCACTGAAATAAGCCGCAAAACTTATTTATACGAACACGAAAAATATTGCAATCGCAACACGACCGTCAACGACACAAGTTTATAATTTTCTTAGGTGGTTGATACCAAACTTACCAAACTTCTTATACCAAATGTCAGCTTTCTAGCACTACAGGAAGTAGCCACATCAGCAGTGTCGGCTTTCATAGCCCATAGCCCAATCTTTCTCTTTGCATTTTTACTTGATTTGTTCAAACAAACTTCCACACCCCCATTTTAGGGGATGGAGGTCGAAATGTATAAGTTTATGAATTTTTCTGTTGGTTGTATACTAAACTTAGGCTACATACCAAATTTCAGCATTCTAGCACTTCGGGAAGTAGCCAAACATTTTGATGATCATCAGTGTGTCAGTGTGTCAGTGTGTCAGTGAATCAGTGACGAAATCGGTGTATTTTAGATATCAATAAAATCTAAAGTATAAAAGCTATTCAATTGAAACTTTGTATGTTTATTGAGTCTGTTATTGACATTATTTCTTGTGAATATGAAGTGTCTGGTACATCGGATACCAACTCAATGAGGGTTCGAAAAAACGACGAAACACTTCGAGAAAAGGTAGGTAGTGCCCCTGCGCTTCGCTTGCTTGTCTTGGCCGGGGGCACGACCGTGCCCCCCGATTACAAAAGTTTTTACCTTTAATCGTAGCCAATTAGAGTATTTTAAACTTTATTTCGACTACAGTAAAGTTCTTAATAAAACTGACTTTAAACACTGCCTAAGTATTTCATTTTGTTTTAAGAGTTAAAAATACTAAACCAGTCAGTAGGCTTAGGGTGAAATTAGAATTTATTTGTAATAGACGAATTTTACTTACATTTTCTAAAAAAAGATTTTACGATTTGTTATGAATCTCTTTCCTCTTCTTCACTTTGGGACGTCATTTACATGAACAAAATTATAAATCTAGTTGCCAATTCCAAAATGTCGTTTCGGAGATTGGGGAAGCAACTCTATACTTCCTATTTAAAAAAAAATATTGTTACAATATTATTATTTTTGTGAATTAAAATAAACCTTCACTAATCATTCTCAAATCCTATTTCCGTCTAAAATATAAATATAATAATACATAAAAAAATTAAATAATTTAATTTCCATCCAAAGGTTGTCTGGAAGAAATTGCTTTTTAGCGATAAGGCCGCCTATTGAACTCTTGCATATTTGTTTGTGTTGTCCTTTACTGTTTTTGTCCTATTGGTGTACAATAAAGAATATTCTATCTATGTATCTATCTGTCTATATAGATTAGTAAATAGAAGCTATATTAAGATCACGATAATGTAGCTATCTAAAAGAATGACTGACAGACTGACATAGCAACGAATAACCATAAAGTATTAAACACAATTGCTTCAGGGTTTCTTCCATTATTTTGGGCTGAGCACCAAGAAAGGATTTTTGGTAATTTTTAAAGAGTAAAATAAGCAGCGACGTTTTGAAAGCAAATAAAATTGGAAACTAGATCTTTAGCACTAGTTGGTCATATAATTCAACATACTTACTGTGAATAGTAAATAATAATAATAATAACTGTAAATAGTAACATTATGAAATATATCTTTATCAAAAGCACATTCTTTGGAGACGCATCTATTTCTCTTCATAATAGGCCAGACGACGAAAAAAAAGTAATTAGTCCGTCATTGAGATTATTAAAAAATTTTGGACACGTATTTTTTCTTTTTTCTCGTAAACGAAAAATGACGACGATAGAGTGCGTTGAAGTTGTGCGTGACGTCACGATCAGATACAATTTTTGCATTACTGTCGCGTCAAAAGCCCCCACTATGCCCCCACTCCAGAACTTTGTTGCTCTTTATCTTTGTATTTTTTTATTATTTTGATGAAGCAAAAAATACGTGTCCCGTATTTTTGGCCGATCTACAAGACGGACGAAATAGAATGCCATTCTTTTATGTTGTCGTCATCCCTATTATGAGAAGATTGTAATAAACAGTTAATCTTATACCAATAACAACTATAGATGTCTACTATAGAATTCAGGTCCTACAGATATCTCAAATGAACCATTCCGGAAGAAATTCTCGTTTAATTTGGGTTCAATCGCTTGTACACGAAATGGTTTAAATATTTGAAAAGCACTCAAAATACCGGCTGAGGACGATTAAGTCGTGTTTGGTACAAAACTGATTATATTGGGCTAAGTCATAAATTGAACACAAAATAACTCTGTGAATTTTAGTTTTCTACGAGTTCGTTATTTTATTTTCAAATCATATTTTCCTCGGATTTGTTTATATGGGTATACTTCTGTAATGGCAAACCTCACATTATACTAACTTTTAAACTTTCGTTTCATTTTAACAACATAATATTATTAAACCGGGTATTAACGCGAATAATAATTATTTAAATACATTGGAAGGCTTAACGTTTCGACCTGCCCCCTTACCATGACGTTTAAAGTAAGATTGTTTTAGTCCTGTGCAGGAGTGTGCAAGTGACAGCGTTAGACACGTTGTCTAGCGCCGTCTCATTCCCACTGAAAGTAATATCAAAGTAATACTGCTATAAGGGCTTGTGGTACGCCTCCTGATTGCACAGGTTTGATAACCTCACATTATGTCTGTTATTATGCATTAAAGTTAAAATTTCAAAAAATTATTTCCTTTAGGATGCTTGCAACATAAAAAAAACAATACTCTGTGCCAATTTCTTTTTTTATATTTGCTATTTAAAAAGTATAGTTGAATGAATGTCATGGTGGTCTAGAGGAATACCGGGCAATCACAAGCTCGGTTCGGGTTCTAAGACGGAAAGTAATTTTGAATCTTTCAATTCATGTGTACTGTTTTAGCTTATCAAGGACAATATTTTGGGAAAAGTCTAAAATCGCCAATCCACCTTCAGCAATCGTGATGATCAATGCACCTGGGGTTGCGGAATGTTTATAATAGTTACCGTGACCCTGGAACATAAAGGGCAATCGAAGGAACATAAGTGGGTTTTAGTCAGTAAGAGTCTGACACGCCCTCCCGCCGCACCCAGGACGGGAGCAGTCATTGGATGATTTCCCACTCAGCAAAAAAAAAAGATCAATGCACCTGCGTTCTTTATAAGAGAAGCCTTTAGCAAACGACGGGACAGGAATAGACTAGTATTTCTTATTTATTTTTATTATAAATAAAATAAATATCATGGGACGAGTCACACACGGCCATCTGATCCCAAGCTGAGCAGAGCTTATGTTATGGTAACCTGACAACTGATATACATACTTATACATATTTATACTTTATAAATATTGTATTGTACTCAAAAACTACTGAGCCAATTTAAAAAATTCTTTTTTCATTAGAAAGCCACATCATACCTGAGTAACATAGGCTTTATAATATCACGCTATGTCCCACGGGAACGAAGCAGTAACCAAAAACCTAACGTAACGCGTGTGAGACCGCGAGGAACAGCTAGTTGTAGATAAATTACACCCAGACAAAAAAATATGTTACAGACTAACCCATCTTCTCACATCCACCATACAAAATTTCCTCAAAAACAAACCACAAACAGAGTAAGCACGAAATCGAGCCAACTGCAAACGCATTTGATAAAGCAGGGAATCATTTGCATCGTCGGACTTGCTCTAAGGAGCTTACCGTAATGTAAGCCTTCAGAGCTGCCGTTAGCATAACTTCACATTCAGCACCACGGTTTGTAACCAGCTGGAATTGTTTATTCAAATATTGTATTAATGTGTATTAGCGGAGCTGTGCTTCATGTTATGAATGGGAGTGTAAGTTTATCTGATGTGCTTACGCGTTGTTATTGAATCGGAATTGAGAAAGAAATAGTTAATAGATACAAACTCTTCACTTTATCTAACTTCGTAAATTCTTCTTATAATATGTCTATGTAATGTAGTTATTTACAAATAAATAAGTATGTTATGTCTAAAGCCCCGTATTCATAGTAAACATTTTGTTTAGCAACATGGTTGCATAAACATGTTGACGAGTTGCTGTCATCATATTACGGGCAACATTTCTGTTGCGGTGTTGATCACGCCATACTGCAGAGTTGACGCCTGGCGTGCGACAACATCAGTTGATCAACAGTTGCTAAACAAATGTTTACAATGAATACGGGGCTTATCAGTTGTCTGGTTACCATAACACAAGCTCTGCTTAGCTTGGGATCAGATAGCCGTGTGTGAGTTCTCCGAAGATTTTTTTTGTTATTGAAGTAGGTACATTAATAGAAAGAAAGAAATAATATTTTATTTGTAAGAACATAGTGCAATAAGATATTACAATTAGTGTAGTTTTATTTATTCTACCATACCTGGTGTACAAATTTTTGATGTTTTTTCTTTTTCTAACTCTAAATCTAAAAGATGAATAGGCTTTACAGCAATTTATCATCCAGATACTCGTGTGTTGGTAGTTTGTGAGTTGTGGTTAGGTTTTTGATTACTGCTCTGCTTCCGTGGGTCATATCGTAATGTTAAGTAGCCTATATCTTAGGCTAAACTGTACTTCTTTGGGTTGGGATTTTTGGGTTTTTTTGGGTTGGGAGGGGTAAAGGGGGCTCCCCAAACACCCCCAAACGCCTTTCCGAACAAAGCAAAAGCTTACTTTTAGAGATATAATGATAAATATGTACGATACCGGATTGGCAAATTAAAGGCTCGTGAGGGTCTCCGGCGCTGCGTGTGGCGGTGTTACGCTTAAGGCACTGCAGAAACTTCAAGATACAAAGTTTAGACACACGCACACGTATAATTTTCTAAAGAAAAATTAACGTTTCGTAATTTTTCACAACTTTCACATAATCGTCTGTTTGTATGACCACAGACAATAAATAATATATCGCGCGTAAAATGCAAAATTAAAAAAAAAGTTCTTTTTTAACACCAACCCCTAGTAGATTAAGTTTAATTTTTGAATTAAAAATAAATGACATTAGACAATATTTATATAGGCAAGAGTTAGCCCATATCGAAATGGTTGGTTAGGTTAGGTTAGAACTGTGACCACACAACGCGCGAAGGCGAGCGAGCGGAGCGAGCGTGCCGCGGCAGCGGCCGCCGAGCGCCAGATTCCCTCTTTTGTAAAGTAAACATTTTGGTTACTTTACTCTGTACAATAAAAATACGTGGCGTCGGAAGTCAAAAGAGTGCTTCAGTCGTAATAGGTACAAAAAAATCTCAATCTTCTTTATTAGTAATTATTATTTATGCATCCGACATTATAATAGGTTTAGTTTGTGTGTGAGTGTGGCATTTAAGGCGCCAAAACTTATGTGTTTATCTGTGGTCATAGTCATAATAGTTGTGCCAGTGAAAGTTTGGTCAGTGTTTTGCAAAAAATTACGAAAAAATAAGTTTTTTCTGGAAACTGTGTGTCCGTGTGACTAAACTATAGATCTTGGAGTTCTTGGAGTTTGTTATGTATGGGCTCAACTTTCTGAAGCCCGACAGACCTTCACAAGCGTTAAAATTGGCAATCCGGTATCGTAAATATTTATCAATATAACTCTAAAATTAAGCATTAGCTTTGTTTGGAAAGGGGTTTGGGGGGGTCCAGGGAACCCTCTTTACCCCTCCTAACCCAAAAAAACCCAAAAATCCCAACCCAAAGAAGTACAGTTTTACCATATCTTATTCTGGTGTATAAGCTATATTTAATTACTGTAATCATTCATCAAAATCCGCTCAGTAGTTTTTTTCGTGAAAGAGTAAAGCATCCACACATACACACACCCATACAAACTTTCACATTTATTATGTTTTTTTTTTTTTGGTGAGTGGAAAACCATCAAATGACTGCTCCCGTCCTGGGTGCGGCGGGAGGGCGTGTCAGACTTTTACTGACTAAAACCCACTCATGTTCCTTCGATTGCGCTTTATGTTCCAGGGTCACAGTAACTATTATAAACATTCCGCAACCCCGGCAGGCGTGGCCCTGCTGGGCCCCTTCCAGTGCTGACTTCTTCTCTTGGAACACTAACGCGCCACATTTCATTGGTTTTTCAGACAATTAATGTAACAAACTGGAGTTAAGTTTCTATGATTGGTAGATTTAATACTAGCACAGATCACAATATCATGTGTATAACCTGTCATGTCAACCTTACATTATTCTTGTAAGGTATAAATAGGAATGAATGCTTAGAATCTAAAAAACATAACCCTTTTCATAGTCTAATTCTATTTAATTAATTTTATCAATGTTTGTTTAATCCAAACCTAATATCTAAAGCCTTGTTTGTTCAACAAAATTCTAAAATGTAAGCCTCTTCAACTTGATACTTTAGAGTCTGAAATATAGCTCTGCGACTGTAATATTTAAACTTATTTATGAAATAATTGGCGAAATATAAAGCCCGAACCCTTTTCTGAAACCCCGTAATTTTGGATTATTCCGATCTGTCACCCCGTTTTGTCCCCAGGGGTGACAGATAGGGAAAAAAAGTTCGATCTGTCCCCCAGTTAGCAATGTGTGGAACACATTTTCTATTAACCTCTTCACGCTACTGCGCGCCTAGTACTTTTGATTGATTTAAATACTAAGTATCTCAGTATTTTCAGTATTTTACCAACCCATGGGGACAAAACGAGGTGACAGATCGGAATAACCCGTAATTTTGATACCCGCTTTCAGCTCGATACGCGATCACCCAAAACAATACTGTATCAATTGAAAACAAAGACGAAATTATTTCATCGGCGTCCGAATGTGTGTTTATCGTGTATAGAGATATTTGTAAACATGTTTTATTTATATTTTATTTTCCTCGGTAGCAGCCATTACTTGAACAAATATTTGTCTAACTGAAAGCCCATCATGTTCGTTTTGTTTGTGTTTTAACGCGTTATTATAACGTTATGTTATCGTTTGTGAAACCGCTGTCTTTGTTGGGTCTGTTAGACCGTGAGGTGTTTTTCGAGACCTTAGTAAATAGGCCCTGTGGTGCTTTAAACGTGTTTGATCCTGTTGGGTAGGGGGAAATAATGGTGTAAAGATTTAGTAATTCTTATATTATTTGAGGGACTTATTTTGTATACTTATTATGGCTTCGTTTCAAAAAGGTAGGGTAAGCAGGTATACTATGAAATTCAATGTTAGGAATAATCCATACTTACTAATATTATAAATGGGAAAGTGTGTCTGTCTGTCTGTCTGTCTGTTTGTCTTTCTTTCACGGCAAAACGGAGCGACGAATTGATGTGATTTTTTAAGTGGAGATAGTTGAAGGGATGGAGAGTAACATAGGCTACTTTTTGTCTCTTTTTAACGCGAGCGAAGCCACGGGCAGAAGCTAGTAGTAACATAGTTATAACAAGTCACTTTCCGCTTTCTGACTTTATGTATGCTCTAAATCTTTAAAACTTCGCACCTGATTTTTATGCATTTTTTTTATAAGTGGATTCACGAGATGCAACTTCTAAATTTTATTCTACAACTGAGCGAGTAATTCTTAATGGATAAATCCAATTACTTTACCCGAGAATCGAATTCGAAAATTGGAGCAGTCGTGGTTGAATCCTACGAGGCGGGTGGTCTCCCTGGTCATCCCCAAGTAGAATAGCGACATAATTATTATAATTATTTTGTTTTATAGCACCAAGTTGGATTTTAGGGGTTTTTAGTGGCCGCCTAAAATTAATGTTTAAAACCGGTCACGTTTGCAAAATTAAGTATCTTTCTTGTTTTAAAAAGCGTGACAAATGTGTATTGAACGTTTTAGACGGCAGTAATGTACTGTTAGTTTTCAACCAGTTCCTAACTAATGATCTTCTATTTAACAAACTATATTAACAAGTATATAAAACGAGAACACGCCCTCAGAGAATGTCGTACAAAAAGAAAAAAAACCGGCCAAGTGCGAGTCGGACTCGCTCATGAAGGGTTCCGTTCCGATATACGGTTTATGAGGTATTAAAAAAAACTATTTACTAGATCTCGTTCAAACCAATTTTCGGTGGAAGTTAACATGGTAATGTACATCATATATATTTTTTTTTGATTTATCATACTCTTATTTTGGAAGTTACAGGGGGGGGGACCAACATTTTACCACTTTGAAAGTGTCTCTCGCTCAAACTATTCAGTTTAGAGAAAAATGATATTAGAAACCTCAATATCATTTTTGAAGACCTATCCATAGATAACCCACACATATGGGTATGATGAAAAAAAAATTTTTGAGTTTAAGTTCTATGTATGGGGACCCCCAAATTTTTTTATTTATTTTCTATTTTTGTATCAGAATCTTAATACGGTTCACAGAATACATCCACTCAGCAAGTTTCAACAGTATAGCTCTTATAGTTTCGGAAAAAAATGGCTGTGACATACGGACGGACAGACAGACATGACGAATCTATAAGGGTTCCGATTTTGCCATTTGGCTACGGAACCCTAAAAAGGTAACTCATCCCCTAAATACACGGTCTCGACAACAATGCCCCAGTTCATGACGGCGAGCGATGGGTAGCTCGCCGCCCGGCTAGGACCAGGCCCGCGTTGACGGCGCGTTAGTGTTCCACGCGCGCCTCAAAGAGAAGTCAGCACAGGAAGGGGCCCAATAGAGCCAACGCCTGCCGGGGTTGCGGAATGTTTATTATAGTTACCATGACCCCGGAAAATAAAGGGCAACCGAGGAACATGAGTGGGTTTTAGTCAGTAAAAGTCTGACATGATGGACGGGAGCAGTCATTGGATGATTTTTGATTTTTCCACTCTTCAAAAAAAATTATCCCTGTTCATAGATAGGCCCATAAAAGCACATTCTATTATATTCTATTCTACGTAAACAAGTTTTACAACATCATTTAACTAAATTACTCTATGACTACCATTTCTTATATTGTGAAAAACAAAGCGATTTTGATGTCCGGAGAGAAATAATAAAGGGTTCGAGATATTTTTCGAAGGGTTTTCTTCCGATATTGGCCGGCAGTTAAGAATTCCAATTAAATTATATCCTTTGTCTCAAGTCAAATAGTCGACGTTAAGAAATCGCTGATCGAAGTTTTGTCATTTTGGCGATGAGTGTTCGACATTTAGTATAAATTTTTTTAATCGTAATTCGGTTTTATAATTTGAATTATAGATGTTTTTGATATTCAAAAACTAATAACTTTTTTAATGCTGCATATGATTTGCTGCGCATAAGGCGCCGACCTCGTGTGTAAGAGGTTGTGGGTTCGAATCCGGGCAAGTACCAATGTGACTTTTTCAATTCATATGTACTTTCTAAAGTTTATCTTAGACATCACTGACATCCCGTGTCTCGGAAAGCACGTAAAGCCGTTGGTCCCGGTTGTCATTCGGTAGAACTTTGACAGTCGTTACTGGTTAGCCAGAAACTCTGACCAGTCTAACCAAGAGGTATCGTGTCGCCCAGTTACTGGGTTGTGGAGGTCAGATAGGCAGTCGCTCCACGTAAAACACCGGTATCCAGCTAAATCCGGTTAGGCTGGCAGCCGACCCCAATACGGTTGGGAAAAGGCTAGGGAGATGATGATATGTTTTGCTGCAGATTAAATTAAATACTAAAAGAGAGAAAATGTTTATTTATCTAAGCCATAAATTGATGAAAGTGAAATGCCTAACCACCCAGAAGCTACCAGATGAAAGATGAATAAATATGGCTGGCTGCACGAGCAATATAGATAACAAAATAACGTATTTATTTTGTATCCATTATAATATGTTTAAGTGATAAACATACAATTCTCTTTTATATGAGAAAAAGCTAAGGACAAGCCGCCAAAGTCAAAAATACCTAATGTTTTTTTTTTCATTAACCTACCAATTTAAAAAAAGCGTCAATAATACTGTAAGAAATCCTGTTAAAAATAGAACATTTTTTTTATTTTAAGTTTAAAACTGAAAAGATATTATCTGGTAGCAGTTTATCATGAACAAGTGATTACAGCCTCTCAACAAGCATGTCACACATAGAAATTATATCTCCTATTTATCCTTCCAAAACATTTTTTTTTTGTGAGTCGGAAATCATCCAATGACTGCTCCCGTCCTGAGTGCGGCGGGAGGGCGTGTCAGACTCTTACTGACTAAAACCCACTCATGTTCCTTCGATTGCCCTTTATGTTCCAGGGTCACGATAACTATTATAAACATTCCGCATCATCCTTCCAAAACATACTCAGTAAACTTTGATCAAACTTCATGAAAACGCGAGCGTCAAGTTAAAACAGAAACTTGCACATTACCAGATATATATAATTCAATAAATTAATTAAAACACTCACACATTGGCAGGTATTGTTTTCAAAAGGAGTTGAAAATTAAACAAGTTTGGCACTTATTAATTAAAATTTTGAAGTTAAATTTGAATGTGGTTTAAACCGTAGACAGTTCAGAAGGGGAGTCTCTTAAGTATTTTAAACTGCTGGCTTTTGCACATGACTTCGTCTGTGGGAAAGTTGGTCTATAAAATTGATGAAAAATCAACCCAAAAGCTTTGAGATTCATGCATGTTTCGCTCCTTCTTTCATCGAAATCGATACAGTGGTTCAGCCGTAAAATCCTAGCAAACAGACTGACCAATTATATCTGCCGCATTAAAATATATGTTACTAGTTTTCGCTCCTTTCATCCCCTATTTTAGCTCCTTAGGGGTTGGAATTTAAAAAATCCTTTCTTAGTGGTATGAACTCTTTACAAAATTCACACTCTGCAAGTTTTATGTCTCTTACCAGCGGTTTGGGCTGTGCGTTGATATATCAACAGTAAGTCAGTCACTTTACCATTATATATATAGATTACGGATCCAATTTCAAACAATTTTGCTTAGAAAATGTTTCTGCTTATACTCAGTACTCGAAAGTGGCTTAACAAAACCAGAATTTGTAAAGAGCTTGCCTTCTAGCTAGGCTTTATCATCTTGATTTAGCATAGGCTTACTGGCTCAGAAATGAAGCCATTTCTGCGTATTCGAAACCAGAATATTAAGTTTGTGTATTCTGGGTATTAGCACAATGTTTTTGATAGTAATGAGATGCATGGATTCAGTTCGCTGTATTGTGAAATGGGAGTTTTGTAATTTCTATAACTATGTGGAAAACGACGTACTAAAATAGATACTTCTTCTTTTGCTTTAAATATGAAAAGAGCATCTCGCCTTCTCTCATTAAGTGGGTCATCGAAAAGAACATTGCCGTCCTCTAATCTAACACTGGCAAACCACCCTGAGTCACGGTTGCATGCTGATCCTTTTAGAAAATATATAGGCTTCTTATTTCTTCTTATCTCCTCAGACAAACCTCCATGGTTCTCGCACATTTTTGACCAATACGATTGTATGGACTTTAAAAGAGACTTTGACCTCTGAGTTTGTTTCGGATGTTTCTTCTCAGAGCAGTCCAGCTACGAAACACCGGCCCCATCATTCGCTTAATTTAAAAAAAAAAACAATATTGACGTGTAAAAGTGTTATGTTTATAACCTATTTACAAAATAAATATGATTTTACTGATTTACTGATTTTATATGAAGGCCCCTTAGTTGCAATGGTCTTGAAAAACCGTCGCTGATAGCTGATTGCACAAGATGGTGGTGGCTTTGTAAAGGTACCACATAGTAGAAGACCGATAACCGTTGAAATAGTCGGGACGGATTTTGAAGGAACGGCGGGTGGTACATAAAAATATACATACATAATATTGCTGGTAGAAATTAGAATGACAATGAAGACTTAAATGTCCGGTCTTTTGTCTCACCCACTTACTAAAGTACATCATAAATCAAAACAACGTTTATCCGACAAAACTCAACAACACGGAATTCCGTTTCGCTTTTCCAAAACTTGCTCCCAAAAAAAAAACTTTAAATATTCTCTTAAAATAGTAATAAATTAACATTACAGCTCCCATTTGACTATTTCCACCACACATTTCAAAATGACAATGAAAGTAGCGTACAGAAAATTACCCAGAAAATTGAGAAAACCGCGGCTTTGAAAAAACTTTTCGGCGCTAACAAAAGGATGGAAGTCCGAATTAGTTTTGGATGAGAACGGGCTCAGTTCTGTGGATGATAAAGTGCATTTTCGTTTGGGGCCGTTTGTGATGTGTGAGGGTTCTTTTTGGGGGGGAAAGTCTCCGAAGGCTGCTCACGTTTAGTTTTGGGTACGTCACGTCTGGGCTGGCACTGCGTTTATTATTCAATAGCTAAACGTAACAGACATGTTTAAAGTTACGGAGTAGACTACAGTGGATACAGTCAGTTGGATGTGATTTTAGTCAATGCAAAAGTATTGTGAAGTTTACGTGAAATGTTATTGTGGGTGAATCTACTTGAGTTGATTATGACGGTGTCTTGTTGGTTGTTCGTATGATGGGAGACGAACTTTAGATGTATACGTCGGAATATAAATACCAAATTGGTGAATATGTTTTGATGTGATAAGGATCATTTTCCTGGCCCTAATAAGCTTACAACTTACTATCTCATCGTCTGTATGTATGTTTGTCTTTCTTTCACGGCAAAACGGAGCGACAAATTGACGTGATTTTTTAAGTGGAGATAGTTGAAGGCATGGAGAGTAACATAGGCTACTTTTTGTCTCTTTCTAACGCGAGCGAAGCCGAGGGCAAAAGCTAGTAAAATATATTATGCAGCAAATCAATCACAAGCAAATCTCTTAGTTCATCTAAAATTGGATTTTGTATCGTGGAGCAGCCACATTACGTTTTCAAATTAAAGTTATAAGAAATTATTTTACTCAAACTCACGCTAATAACATGTACTCTTGTGTTGCCATATATTTTGACCCCCGTGACTTCATCGACAGATGAGTTTATAAAAATAGTAAAACCCTTATCAATATAACTCACTACGTGAGTAGCAATTTAAATATGTGACACAAGTTAGAAAAACGTATATACCAAAAGAAATAAAACTTAAGACATCACAATACAAGGCTAGGCTTTATTTTGTTCATCATTGCACTTAGAAAAAAAACTAGCTTTCTATCAGACCATTATTTTTTTCACACGTACCAAAACTCAATATACAGGGTTATTGGTAAAACACCGACATCCTCTCAGGACTATGTTACTATCATCATAAACAACAACTTTTATTCTATGATTTTTTACAAAATGTTATACATTTACCAAAAACAAATCTTCAAGATTTCGTTGTCTTATCTAACACATTTCAACTCTGTATTGTGCCGTAACAACATACCTACGCTTGCCGCGCACTGTCCTCGTATGCTACGCAGACTTCGTCACATTTAGAGTGTTCAATTTAAATATTTTTATTTTTGTATGAAAATGTAATGAACTAAAATATGATAATTTTTAAAATGTCGTAGAACAAAAGTTGTTGTTTATGATGATAGTAACATAGTCCTGAGAGGATGTCGGTGTTTTACCAATAACCCTGTAAACAACACACAAACTATATCTCATACAACATTACCACTTTGAACATTATCATTATTTCCACCAAAACTAAATTCCATTTCATTCCAAAAGATCATTAGTCTATTAAAACGACTGCATCTGAAGTTTCTCTAAACTTCGGTCCACCGTTCTCTTGATAAAGCGCTTATCCGTTTTGTAACCGCAGACTTGAGTTATTTCCCCGAAAGTCATTTGTAGCGTTAAACTAAACTCCATCAGTTTTGAGAGATAGTGGGCCATTGTATACAGATGCTGGTCAAACGATTCATGTTTAAGATAGTCGAGTAATCTTTAAGTTGTTATGATCTTAATATAATTAAGTGGTAGGCAATTGTAATGTAATTTGAAGCAAAACTTCCATTATTATCAAATCTGGGTTGAGTTCTAAAATTCTCTTCACGGCCTAGTTTGGGTTGCGTTGGGATTTTAATTCATTGAATGGCAGACAAATTCATTTTTAAATATATTTAATGGGAAACAATTGTCGACTTGATTTTGAGTAGTTAACTAACGTTGTCAATAGAATATGCGTCGGATCAGTGCCAGAGTTTAAAATAATATTATTATGTACTTTCTAACGTTTATCTTAGACATCACTGACATTCCGTGCTTCGGAAAGCACGTAACGCTGTAACTGTTGGTCTTGGTTGGAATTTGTAGAACCTTGACAATCGTTATCTATGGTCAGAAGCTAGAAAGTCTGACAAGTTTAACCAAGGGGTATCGTGTCGACAAGTGACTGAAATGTGGAGGTCTGATAGACACTCGTTTCACGTAAAACACTGGTATCCAGCTGAATCTGGTCCATCTAGAAGCCGACTCCAACATAGTTGGGAAAAAGCTGGAGCGGTAACGAATTTACGTCGTTAATAGCAATTTGTAATAATGAAGACGACGCACATGCGTTATCAGTGCTGTGAGAAACCCAAAATGTTTTATGTACAGTTACAAGGCATCTAAACTCATCAAACAGGAACACAGCATAATTGTAAAAAATATGAAATTCATACATCAAAGCAATGAAGGCAACTAAACCATGTTTTTAAAGAAACTGTGAGATATTATTTTCTGGTTTTAAAGAATCATGGGAAGGATACGTGCTAACTACCAGTAAAATAAGTGTTCGTTTACACCTCATGTCTAGACTAGAAATATTTTCCAAAGTATGGAAGACAGCATTACTTTCTCCAAAGTACATCGCAATCAATCCATACCAAGACACCTTATTATATAACTTTATTTAACCAGAGTTAGTCGTCTTAAATAATCCAAAATGGAAACGAGCGTAATAATAAATTAACCCAGTTAGTTTAGCCCAGTAATGGTTATTTTGGCTCATCAATATTAAGAGGTTACAAGAGTATAATCGTAGGGGTGCTAAGGGTGCCACAATTTATCTACTCGCCTCGGGGGGATGAAATAATCAGGGGAGATTGGCTAACACTCTTTAAGGATAAATATTTTGCAAAGAGTGCTGGTGTTATAGGAGATAGGAAGGTTTTAAAATAAGCGGGTAGATTTGGGACGCCATTATTTGGTTCCTTTAATAATATGGAGAGGAAAGATGTAAATGAAATTGGGACGGTATGGCAAGCCTTTTCAAGGCGGCGAATACAGAGCGTTGGTGCTAACATTTGTACCTATGCTTTCTAGATTGTTCCTGGTTTTGGGTTTTGTTATATTAAAGGTAACTATCTTACCTTGCTTAATAAAAGAAACTGGGGGACAAATACGAGTTATAAAAACACCCGTATTCCTTACCAATGAATATTAAGATCGAGCATAAAATGCTAAACTAATATACGTTTCCTGTTGGGGTTAATAATAAAGAACTCAATTTTGATTATTTTTTTTATGATTTACTGAAGCGTCAGCCAAATAACGTTTCGTAAAAATATCAAGTGTTTTTCTATTATAGGTAATTAGCATAGCTTTGTGTAAGTTTGTCTATCAGACAGTATAGTCTTAGTAATAGGATCCAGTTAGACATCCTGCGGTAGCACTTTAAAAATTATCACACATCCAACATTTTCTAATATTTCTCATGGAGCTGCAAAAACTGGCTTGTAATTCTTGTCCATGTAATTCTTCTGTCTATTCCACTGCACATCTTATATTTAATACATAAATACTAAAAAAATAAGAAATATCTCAAAAAAAGTTATTAAAATCACAACTGCGGCTCACAAAAGGGTTGATAAGTTCAAAAAGACTAAACCGATTTAGAAAACGCATCTCAAAACCATTTCTATATAAATTTCAAATAAAAAAACCCACGTCTAAATCGATTTACCCGTTTAAGAGCTACGATATGACGCACACATAACAGTCAAGCTTATAACACCCCTCTTTTTACGTCTTGGTTTAAAAACACCATCTACTTATCACCCACAATTCACTACCATAATTACATCCAGAGATACTAAAGGTCAGTTTCAGGTGCCTGCCACAAAGGAAAGCTGTGATCGGTTTTCGGATATCCGGCCAAATTGGCGCGGTAACAATGCCTGTAGCTTTCAATGAGAACTTACTCCCTAACGAACGTGAGGTGATGGCTATGAAATTTCGGAAAGTGATGAGATGGTATGGCCTAGAGGTCTAGGTGCCAACTTTCATGACGAAGTTGCGAGTTCGTATCTGGGGAAGATTTAATGTGATGCATGTAAGCTCTGCACCACCCTATGTAGACTGGTCGAAAATGCCTAAGGGATTAAGTCACATTTATGTGCATAAAGATTAAACAAGTAAATTAATTAATTTATGTGACTATTTCTTGCCATAGTACAGGATCTGCCTTGTTTAGGATCAGATAGCCGGTGTGGGACTGGTTCTAATATATTTTATTTATTTACGGTAGTCGGAATTCAAAATTCTGACAATCAGTAACCTAAGGTTATTCTATAGTTACTCGTGTTACTAACTTTTTTAGATCTGATAAACAATCGCTCTATGTAAAATACGAATATTCAGCTGCATCTGGTAAGATTTTAGTTTCATCCCAATATAGATTGGAAAATTTTAAGGAGGTAACAAAGGCTTTACTTATTTCCATTTTCAAAAACTGTAGTAAGATGTACCTAGATAAATTTCTAAGACCTGTAACGTCTAACCTAACCTAACAAAAAGTAGATAAGATCACCATCTATAAAGACACTTTCAAACTGCTGCTGCAACAAAAACACCTAACCCAAGGTGCTACCAATATATTGCCCGTGCAGTTTCAAATTAAACTTTAGCTTTGTACACAATTATCGTCTTCTATTCCCTTTTGTGCTGCCTACAGTACGGTGATACTTAATTATTATTGCAACATAAACGTTCTTGGAAACAATGTTGCATTGTTTGTTGAAACGGTTTCTTTGGAGATGTTCCTTTAGATAAGTAAATGAAAGATGGGAGGAGTTTTCAGTACGTTGCGCAATTGCAATTGAAGTTGTGTTATTTTGAGTTGATGGTGGAAATGAAATTGAATAGTAGCCTCTCTTATTCTTCTTTTGTTGTTGAATGAATAGATTCTTCTGATCAATTTCTGGACGCTGAATTCACCGTGAATAGTAATTGAGATTATTCAAGAATATAAGCGATACTAAGTACATAAAAGTGAGTTTTCATTTGACACTGTCCCTGTCCCACTTCTACTCAGTAAATTGGAAAAGATTGGTGTAAGAGGCCTACCGCTCTGTCTGTTTAAGAGTTACCTTAGTGGACGCTCGCAAATCGTCAGTATTAACAATATCTCCAGTAACGAAGCATCCCTCACCTACGGAGTTCCGCAAGGCAGTGTCTTAGGACCCACCCTTTTTCTGGTTTACATTAACGAGCTCTGTAAACTTGAACTTAGATACTCCAAAGTACTTTCTTACGCTGATGACACTGTTATCCTGGTTCATGGTTGTGACTGGAATGAGGTGCGGACTAACGCAGAGTCAGCCTTGCAAGTTACTATGCAATGGCTCACATATAATTTGCTCACTCTGAACCTGGATAAAACCAAATTCATCACCTTCAGCCCACGGAAAACTTCACAACCAGCCCCGCCTTTCCGCCTGACTGCCCATTCATGCCATACAATGAGAACAGCTACTTGTGGTTGTCCTGAAGTTAAGCGCACAGATTCCATAAAATATCTTGGTGTCTGGGTAGACAGCACGTTGTCATGGAGTGTGCAAATCAATTCGCTTGTGTCTAGGGTAAGAAAATTAATTTTCGTTTTTAAAAAACTTAGGTCCTCCGCCGATTTTTCTATCCTTTAGAACTGTGTACTTTGCGCTTGCCCACTCCATTTTAACGTATTGTATTTCGGTTTGGGGTGGTGCTGGTAAGTGTCTTTTGCTGCGTTTAGAGAGGGCGCAGAGGGCTGTCCTCAAGGTAATGGCCTTTAAACCCTATCGCTTCCCTACCCGCGAACTATACATGCTGTGGAAGCTACCTACGGTAAGGCACTCTTTTGTGCTAAGTACAGTATTGCGGAAACATTTAACCCTGCCTTTTGACCCTGACCTTACAAGGAAGAAACGAAGATCTGATAGAGTCTGTCCTACATCAAGTGTCAAACTGGAAATTTGCCGCCGGCAGTCTGTTTTCTGTAGTCCTGTGCTTTATAATAGAATAAATAAAAAGCTTAATATCTACCCATGTACTTTTCGGGATTGCAAAAAAATAATTGATGAATGGCTCCATACACTAACATATGAGGAATTGGAAACGTTTGTCAAAACATAAAATTCTTTCTTCCGTATACATGCACACCAAATACACGTAGCGTAGAGTGTGCTCGTGGGGAGGTCCCACAAGCACATCCTATACTTACACCCTACAGACACGCACTACACTCACACAGAACACTCCCGCATGCACTATTTAATTAATTACAGCCTGCTTTATTTTTATATTTGCTTAACATATCTAAAATTTGGAACGCTGTGTCTCTCCTGGAGGTGGGCGTTAATAGCTGCGACACAGTTTTATAACTAATGTAGCTATTTACGTACGCAAATAATTTGTAATATGTGTTTTTGTTCCAATAAAGATTATTATTATTATTCTCTTTATTCGTTTACAAAACATAAAAAATACATTATTATTATTCCATTTATTTATTTTTTAAACACATTATTTACATTTTTAAATATTAATATAAAAAGAAAAATAACATTTAAAAATATAAAAAATAGTATCCCACCGGCATCGGGAACAGGATCCAAGCAACCGGTGGTCAGGGCTCTAGAGAGAGGAACCTCCGGACAATGCGCGCCGTGTCCAGGAGTACTGCTTTCTGCACCAGACCCTTGATCCAGCCGCCTAGCGAGAGCCTTCTCAGATGTTGATCGAGGCTCTTCGCTATTATGCCATTGGCCGTCACGACTATCGGCACAACGATTGCTGAATCCACATCCCACATTTCGACAACCTCGCGAGCCAAGTCAAGATACTTAGTCTGCTTATCCTTCTCGGCCTTCACGAGGTTCTCGTCATGCGGGACGGCTATGTCAACAATCATTGTCCGACGCTCTAATCGATCTATCACCACTATGTCAGGCTTATTGGCAACAATAGTCCTGTCAGTAATAATAGATCGATCCCAGTACAACGTAACATGGTCATTCTCAAGAACTGGGTCGGGCACATACCTATAGTACGGTACTTCTGATTCCACAAGACTGTATTTCAGGGCAAGTTGCTGATGAATAATCCTGGCTACAAGGTTGTGTCTGTGCAAATAGTCTCCGTTAGCTAGACTAGAACAACCAGAAATAATGTGTCGGATTGATTCCCCGGGACGGTGGCATGCCCGACATATGTCAACCGTGCCGTCCTTCACAATGTATTTCCGGTAGTTGTTCGTCATCATAACTTCGTCCATTATTGCGCAGACAAAACCTTCAGTTTCCCCAAAGAGGTCACCGAAACGCAGCCAGGATACGGACGCCAGGAAATCTACATCGGGCCCATGTAGGACCCGATAAAAGCGTCCGTGGAGCTCCTTGCTCTGCCATACAGCCCTACGGTCATTAGTATCCATTACTATAGGTTTGCGCCAGTTCTCGTTCGCCAAGGAGAGCGGGGTGAGGCCCTTATCTACCGAAACTACATCTCGATGCATCCCCACGTCGGCATTCAGAAAATACTCCCTGAGACTGCATATCTCACGATTGTGCATAGTCTTGGCATTTAAAAAGCCTCGACCACCACACTTCCGCGGGATATACAGTCTCATTACCGATGATCGTGGGTGATGCATGCGATTTGCAGTCAGCAGACTGCGGATCCTTCTATCCAGGGCGTCCAGTTCAGTCTGAGTCCATTTGAGTACGCCGAAAGAGTACATCAAAACCGGCATGACCCAACCGTTGAAGGCGCGCACCTTGTTCCCGCCTGATAAAAGACTATTTAAAACTTTATTCAGGCGGCCAAAGAAGCGCTCCCTCAACGCTTGTTTCATGTCGGCGACATTGATGCCTATTGCTTCCGACATACCCAAATATTTGTAGGTTTCGGTTGAAGAGAGGGACCTAAGGTGTATGGAATCCGAGAGTTGGGTCCCCTCTGATTCCACAATCTCCCCTCGCTTTACATGCATAACTGCACATTTGTCCACACCAAATTCCATCCTGATGGCACTACTGAAAGTTTCTGTTACCTTGAGTAGCTTCATCAGTTGCAATTCGGTGGGGGCAAAGAGTTTCAGATCATCCATGTACAGGAGATGAGATATGACCTGACCACCTCTGCGCAACCGATAGCCTAGTCCTGAACCCTCCAGCAATATGCTTAGAGGATTCAGGGCCAAACAGAACCACAATGGACTCAGACTATCGCCCTGAAATATGCCTCGCTCGATCCTTATCGGTTCGCTGTTCTCGCGAATGTGCCGACATCCTGGATAGTGAAGGACCGTCCTCCATTGCCCCATACACGACATCAAGAAGGTGCGCAGAGTTGCATCTACTTTGTACAACTCCAGCACCCTCATGAGCCATGTATGTGGCACCGAGTCATAGGCCTTCTTGTAATCTATCCAGCATGTCGACAAATTCTTCCGAGAACGGCGAACCTGCTGGCTAATGGCCATGTCAATGAGGAGCAGCTCCTTAGTACCACGGGACCCATTCCTACATCCATTCTGCGAGGCGGATATTATAGAATTATTATTAATATGACTATTAATTTTAGCTCTCAGAATGGATGTAAGAATCTTATAGACCGTGGGTAGACAAGTAATTGGTCTATAATTTTTGGGTTCCGTAGTACTACCTGATTTGTGGAGCAAGTGGGTAATTCCAGTAGTTAGGAATTGGGGCAGCGATCCAGACTCTAAGGCAGACTGGAACTGGGACGCCAGGCGAATGTGCGATCCTTGTAACCATTTAACCCAAAAGTTGTGCAGTCCATCCGGTCCCGGAGATTTCCAGTTAGGTAACGGACGGACTGCACAAGCTACATCTTGGGGGCTGATGGTAATAGCCCCCATTTCTGGTATTGAATCACACACTCCCTCAACCTCCCGAGTCCAGTCGCCCTCAGTGTGACTGACAGGCACCGACCAGATGTTGCGCCAGAATGAACTCATGGCATCATCATCCGGAAGGCGCGCATCAATCACACCTTGGTCCGGTCGCTCCCAAGCCCTATATACCCACCTCTCATCGCTCTGGAATGTGCGATTCTGAGTATACCGCTCCACTCTCCGCTTGTACCGACGAATACGGTTTGCCCATGCACAGATCTTTTGCTTCAGGAAGTCGATACGCTCTGTGATGCGGGGTATGTAATCTTCGGGACTAGTGTCAGTCCCCGCGAACGCCCGCCTCACAAAGCGCATCACTCTAGGGCGTGAATTGCCCTCCCTGAAGCAAATCAGCTTACCGATGAGTGCTCTAGCCTCACCAATACGACGCTCAATTCTGCACTGCCACGCTGGTATAGTTGGTTTAGGTCGTGTGGCCCCGTCACTGTTGGGAAATTTGACGTGAGCCACACGACACGCTGCTACAGCCGCGCAGTACAAAATTGAATGGGTATCAGTGAGGTCTTCGCTGCTATCAAAATAACTTGACAGCAGCGAATCCAGAGCACACACCAGCGCCCTATTTTTCCTGTGCATAGGCAAACGAGGTAGTCGTGGTCTAAGCTCAGGTGGCGTAGAGCGATATTCCCGAAACGCACACTCCAAAGCACTCCTCAAATTATCGTTGCACTGGGTACTCACGGATATAGCCTCACCATCATCCGTCACATCAGCGCAGGGCGGTCGCGGCATGCCACTACCTAAACTTTGCAGCTGCACAGCGACCGCATCCACTGGCGCGACAGACGGGGCAAGGCCAATCCATGACTCTAGGCGTAGTCGATCAAGCACAGTGTCATCCAACATATGATTACGCTGGATGACACGCACCTGATCCGACAGTCGCTGGGCCGAAACATTGACAGCCGGTTCAAGCACCTGGAACAGAGAGAGCATCCGACCACGGTACGCAGTCAGGTTGATTCCCCCCTCTGTAGCCCCAAAATATGCGCGCATGACACTTTCATTTAAAGATTGTGTCCATCGCATGCGCGCACTTCCACCGGGTGCGGGGACCCTATCAGAGGCCGGTGGGCCTCGGAGTCCCAAGCGGTCCGGTGGCCGGCGAACTCCCCGCCGACGAACAGGTGGTGGCGACGTCGGCGGAGAGAAGTACTCGTCGCTCGAGCTCGACGCAACTGCCACGGCCGGTGTCACAGCGCTCACGGTGGGGCTGGATTCCGGCGGCGGCGAGGCGGAGCTGAGCGACGGGTCCGGGGATGTTGGGCGTGCATTTCGTTTCGTAGCGGCTCTAGTTATCATCTTCTTCCTTTAGTTATTGGTTCATTTTATTCTGTTTTGATTGTTGAATAAAATTGTATTGGTGACATATGTCACCAATACTTTTCTTAGTTTTTCTCGATAAAATCATTGTATATTTATATTTTTGCTATTGAGGTTTTATATAAAATGTTATTTCGATTTGTTTGAACTGCAGCTATTACAGATATGAATCATATTAATATATTTATTGTATTGTAAAAACTTGGAATCCAAAAACCAGGCGTGATGACAGATGGTGTTGCCACGTTATATTATTATTATTATTAGAGTACTCCCTCTTCCCTGGCTCTCTACGTTATAACTAAAGGTTATAACACCACCAACTTTCAAACTCTGGGTCACTACTGAGAAATTTCTAACGGAAAATCCCAATAACATATTTTGCCCAACCAGGGAATCGGACTCATAACTTCAGTCGGCAGTAACTTTTGCAACCAGGATTCCAACAGGGCAATCACCATTGAAATTAAACATAATTGTATAATTTTTCAATAGCATACTGGACAATAAATAGCAATTCCGAGAATTTCATTCGGACATTCATTTCAGCTTCCGATATCTTGTAAGCTAGATCAATACAGTATAAGACACGGGTATCTGAGTCCGATAAGGAAAACGGCCGAAGGATAAGTGTTACGTCATAAAATATTAATACACCGTCTATTGAGCCCACCTAACAGGAAAAACGGAATAAATATATTATAGGTAGTAATTTCTTATAGATAAACGAAAAAGATTTTCGCTATGACGACAATAGCACTCAATAAGACGGGCTTGTATTTAATAATACAATTGGAGCTACTCAAAAGGATTCTACAAAGGCCTTCGAATCCCTCACCCATTAACATCGGTTGAAACTTTACTGTGCAGTACATCGAAGCTATACTTGGTGATTTCCCCGGAGCATGCCGGCGATTACGGAAAGTGAATCGCATCCAATTTTTATCATCCACTTACATATCTGTTTCGGCTTTTTGTTAAATTCCGTAGAGTGGCGAATGATTCACTCAGCTTCGCTGTCAGTTTTTACGACAATTACCGTTTTGATCGGTTCGGTAACTTTTTTCAGCATTAACATTGGAACTTCCATTATAATGTATTAAGAATTTGAGACCGGGTCGAAATGTTTCTTGAGCTCAATTAAGGGGACCATAAACTTGGTACTAAAGCCGATTCTATTATTACTCTGCTTATCTCAGTAATATCGTTTCTTTATTATTTTAACTGCCGTCGTTAGCTTTTATGTAAGTAGTTATAAATTGTAGAAGAAATAGACCCGGAAAGTGGCTGTTTATTTTGCCGCGGCCATAAATTATCGTGCAGGATACACTGATAAGTATATTTTCATACATATTTTACTTCAAGGAAAATCTGATACGAATGAAACCAACATTTTATTTAAGGAAACACTTCGCATTGCAGATTTGTCTTTAATCTATTTTAATCTGGCTTAACTTCGGCTTGTTCTATTTTTTGGCCGATTTCACCAATCGTTAGATTGTGCGCTCTCTCTAATCCTTGATCGAAAATTTTCTTTTGTTTAAGTTATTTTCATTTGTAATACAGCAAACTGTTTATTTTTGCAAATGTATTTGCCCCACTTAAATCCTAATAGCCAGAAGCAAACTCATAATTCAAAATAGTCCCGAAACCTGTTGCAAATCAAACAACTTGAAAAAAATATGTTTAGATAGGTTTCTGTTTGTCCTAGCCGGCTAACCCTGCTTGGCAACCCTCTTATAGACGTATGTCGCCTAATATCATAGTTTATAGCAGTACAGTATTCGAGTTCTGAGTTTATTTACAAGATTGCCAACACTTGCGTAACTCCCTCAATTTGGATGACTATGCTAGTACTTACCATAAGACTATGAGGCTCCCCTTTCTACATAAAAATCACTTTGTATGCCTCCCATATTCCGGTTGCTTACGACTTGCAAGGAAACGATTTTCTTATAGTTGTTGTCCATTTCATGGCTTTTTTAGGTCTGCCAGCTTATCTACGCACAAACGGCTGTGTAGCATTTTTATTTTATCGTTCTATAACCAAATTGCTTGCTGAATTACTTTATTTCTAGCAAATTGGGTACTTTAATCTTCTTTTAGGGATTAAATTTCTCAATAATATTTTTCAATCAAAGCCAGTCCAAATCTTTCAAACGAAATTAATCTTCCAGACTCACTAATATTGTATTCTACAATTCACTTCATCATAATAAGACCATCTTGTCCTAAATAGGATCTCTTAGTTGCGCAAAATCCGTACATAATCTCCATATTGTGTCCACTCTATCATAACAGAATTGTTTAGTGTCAAGAACAATAGAACATTTTACTGAATACAAACTGAGTCCTGGATATCACCAAGTAGCTGTTTATGTAAGCAAGCAAGCATGTCGTCTTATAAATGGATCCTTATATCAGGAGGTCGATCCTTATGATTTCCCCGGGCGCGTATTGCTTGGAAACGACTCTACTACAACTTAACTGTGACTTCTAGTATAGTATGGATAGATAATTTCAACTACTTATCTAGATGATGTAGTTACAGAGTGATCATTAGCGAAACAATGCAGAATAACTTTTCAATGCAGTACTTGGCAACATTTTGTTTGTTTGTGCATCTCTTAATGCTACTGAATATCGTTATTTATGTCAGTTACTGAAGTTGAATAAAACTAAGTGTTTGGTTATACAAGAAGAAGTTGTTGACACTTAAAATATGTGTTTATTGTAAAGATATTTTTTTACGTTGATTATATTTTAAGAATGAAAATAATTTTTAATCTTGAGATTCTCACTTGAATATAGAGGGTCTCCAGGCATTGAACATCGGCTTAAAAGATTAGATAAGACGAAAAAGTACTTTAAAAATATTAAAGAAATAAATTCTTAGAAACCGCAACACAGGAAGCAACACTTTATAATTAAACTCTAAATAGATTTAGGTCACGTCTAACACAGAGTGAAACCAATCGTGGAGCTTTCGGGATAGACCTGGCGGGTTGAATCGGCCCGCAAATCGGATGGAAAGCCGATCGCATAGGCATTGCAGGAATCCTGGCGGCACGCCAAAATACATTACGACTCGTACACGTTCCGTATACGTGTCGTTACAGCCACTGACGTAGAAATAGACACGGTTTGAGATAGTGGTTACGTTCCTTTTAGGCGTTAATATTTTTAGTGATAATCGGATGTGATTTACGTTATACTAACTTAACTTTGTTCGTGGAAATCATTTCTATCGCAAAGTTTCATTTGAAAAAAAACCCTATCTAACGGCCTTAAGAAAATTCCTTGTATTGATTCAATACTTTTGCCATTATGAGGTGACAAAAGTAAGATAAAGTTACTCTCGCCATAATATTTAGGTGCGGGCTAGTAATAAAAAAATGCAGTATCACTGCGTGTAGAGAACCCAAAAAGAAGTACAGTTGATCTAAAACTAACAAATCCATCCAAATTACGTACGATAAACATGTACAGGCCTGAATTAGCTCAAATGAGGAGAAACGCTCTTAGATTTCCTCAACCAAAATTGTTCTACAAAAAGGAGCACAGTTCAGCAATTACCAAAGGGAGTTAATTACAAATATAAACCCAAAGGTATTCAGAGAACCTCTTTAAGCTCTCGACTTTTCCTAGAAAATACAACATGAAACAATTATTTATGTTACAATACCCTTCAACAATGAATACAAGATACACAATGCCCCAAGAAACATAGTTAACGAAACACAGAATGACCTAATTAGGACATATTATCTATTATTCGTCGGACACCAACAGCTTACGGAAATAAGGTCGTTAGAACAATAGGAAATTAGTACCTTGCATCTGACAAATAACGGTCCAAGTCTTCCTATCTTTGACGGGAACTTATTTTTGACGTAAAAGGGGGTAAGCCAACAGCGCAGATTATTCGCCTCCGGCTGTACTCGGATACTGAGGAACAAGGAGTGTTGATGAAAGTGGACTTTACAGTGTAGTGTTAAAGGATGTTTTTGCGTGTGCTTGTGATTGTTATGGTAATGGCGTGGGTGTAGTATTGCTTAATCGTATCCGTATAGATAGTTAAGTAAATGTAAATAAGTGTTGTAGAGGTATGTATTAACTTACTAGACGGGGAGCCTAATGAATGTCTCATCGTGTTTACGTTTCTTTAATGAGATGAAATACTAGAATGTATAGTTGTTTTGCTAGGAGTTGATTTCGTTTAATCAATGAATACTAATTAGTCGATTAAGTCTGCTTTCTTATTCAATAAACTTAAGCATTTCTCTTTTCTTCTGACTAACTGATTCGTGAACAATTCAAAGCATTCCTATGAACGAAATGGTTTATGTGATAAAATGCTTTGGATTTACGTTTAAAAGTACTGCAATATTTCAAGCTTGTTGCGCTTAGTTATTCCGTATTCGTCAATATTGTGAAACGCTTAAAAGTAAACCAATTAACACACAAGAAATGTTTCTTTTCTTTTCTTTAAAAACACCATTCAATTTGCCTCACGGTACACACTAATAATGGAAGAGAAAAATGGACTCTCAAAATTATGAAAGCAACGAAAAAACTGAATTAATAATTTACATTATACATCTGTCGAGGTGTTACTCTGTAGATGATAACTTCCCGCCCGCCCTTCGGCAGTTCCGGTTTGGCAGGGCGGGCGGCATAATCGGGAATTTACCGAACAATTGTAATAAGAGAGAAAACGTTTACTTAGCGATGGAATCGTTTCATTAAAATATTTAATTAGTTTTTAACACTTTTATTACTTCAATTAATGTTGATAGAAAAGTAAACGGAAAGTATTTTATTAGGGATCAAGGTTTTGTTGAATTTTGAAATGGAATTTCTAGATGGACTATTTGAAGTTTGATTAACTATGTCTGAGGGACGATATGCGGGAGTGTCGGGGTCATGGGGGCGATTGTGGTCACGAGTGCGTTCCAATACTACTGACGTATTTGTTTGGAGGAATAAACAACATATCTGACCGCAACTGCATTGCTTTTGGACTCAGAATGCTGATTCTAGTTACAAAATGATGTTGATGCTGCTTATCCTTGTTGGGTTTATGATAATTATAGATTTAAGTATTCTCTTGCTATTGACAATAAATCAGTTGTCAATGTGTGGGAAATTAAATCAAATTAATACCTACTCTGGGTTTTACGAATATTGTATTCCAGTAATAGTCAGGTTGTATTTTGATTTATTCCTGAACTTATAAATTAAGTCACTCTGCTTTATTCGTATCTTTTTACATAGATCTGAATTCAAATCTGTGGAAATATTGACACCAAAAAAGGTCCCGAATTCCGGCTTAAATAAATATTGTATCACCATGATTTTTGCTATATTAGGAAAATTTGCAAAAATGGTAAACTCACATTATTAATAAATCACATAATACTCCCTAGTTCCGAATTTATGTCGGAGTTAGAATCGAACCGGGCACCCAATCACACGCCATTCAGTCAAAATAAAGTTTTTTCAAACGCACAGTACCTGAATATAGCAGTTCCACAATTCAGCTAAACAGTATACTATTACAACACCCAATTAAAATGTCGACTACTATCTATTTCCAGAGGAAAGTAAACACAAAAACAACCTTTTCTAATCAACGTTTCCAGCCCACGCGAAGCCGAGTTCGCCCGATGTTTCCCGAACACGCACGGACAATACCGGACGATATAATGAGTTATGAAAGGCGCCCATCGTACCAAGAGGAAATGAAATCTCGAACTTTCGATATTTACACGCGAAACACAGTTTAAATGGGGATCAAGTATTGTTGGCGCAACTTGTGTTACAATTGTTGTATGCAAACATGTGTTCAGTAATCGCAGAGGATTTCCGCGCGTAATATTGTTTTTATTTATGTTCGTTGCATGTTTCACTGTTGTTCGTAAGTTGTTTGTTTGTAATGTCGACACGTGTAGAAGTTGAGGTTAAGTCAAATGTCATGTTTGATGTAAAGTAGCGTTTTGATATTACCTTTTCGACACGTGTAGTAAATTCTGTGGGTTTTGGGTTGGAGGTTAGTTTCGAATGAGTTTTTCGTGATGCATAATTTTTGTGTTGAGCATTACTTTATACACTAGTGCCCTTACTAATAATCACTGTGTAAAGTTATGCAATGAATAAAGCCTGTGTAACCATACATTTTTTGACGTATAAACCTGTCATAAATTTATGCAGCGTTTATTAGTAAGGCGCTAGGTATGTATTATGCATTACTTCTGTCTTTTTATTATAATCTGATTATTTATTATATTGAATGAGTGAAATCGTTGTTGTCTTTTGTGTTGTTCGCAAGTTTAGTTGTTTTTCTTTTGTATATTTATGTACGTAGTCTATAATTATTAACCTATTTTTATATTAACTTTTCGAATAACACCTACTCTTACCATTTAGCAAAACATCTCCCGACATTTACCATAATAGTCGAACCTGAACAGTTTTGTAAGTCGATATTCTTAACCTAAAAGATAATTCTTCCCTAAATAACCAAAGTAAGCCGAAATTCCTCAGAAACAGGACAATACAAAACATTTGGAGATTCAAATCCGTAGGTATCGTGTTTATCTTCGCCCACTCCACCCGGGCAAAGTTGATAAAACCCAATATCCGTTGTTTATTTATCCGAAAGTGCTTTTATATCCGGTACTCATATCGATTCGGGATATTAGCCGTAGTTAGTGATTGCTTGTGATTTTGGCTCGCTCCGATGTTTTTGTTCGATCTAGGTCATGTTACAGAATACTTCCATGAAATCACTGTTACTCAGCTTCAATAAAAGCGAATGATCATGGCGTCTCATATTTTTGTTGGTATGTAATAGAAATGTGAAATTAAGTCTGTCTGTCTGGTATTCTTTTACGCCTAAAACACAACACTGGTTTTAATGTATGTTGGTTATTGCTAGTTTCATCCAATGTGTGTCAACGTAATTCCGAACACCTAAGTTATTTGATTATCCCTGGAATGGCATTGCATCTATCAAGACTTTGGTATTATCAGTTATCTGATTACCATAGTACAAGCTCAGGTTAGTTTTGGATCAGATGACCGCGTGTGAATTGTGCTAGGAAAAAATTATTATTCCGCACAGCCCAAACCGCTGGACCTAGAGACATGAAATTTTAAAGGATCTTTGTAAAAAGTAAGTATCTGTTATGAAAGAAGTTTTGGAAATACGACCCCTGATGGGGGTGAAGGTTTTGATGTCCAAGCCGCGGGTATATTTTACATTACAAATGTAAACCATCTAGAACACCAACAATAATAACTGTTTTTCTCTTTACGTAATCAAGTAACAGAATTACAACTCCCCCGCTAGATGGCAGCAGGTAGCCACCAAAATAACTCCACCAAAGTTCACAGAAAATAATTAAGCCATTGAAATGACTTCTAAATTAATTTGGGGAGTTCAGTACATCCGTTGGTGTTAAAATTCAGGTCTTTTGTTCGAAATGAAGGAAGGTGCGCAGATCTGGCGGTTTCAACGAGTTTCGAGTCAACAAGATTTGTTTATAAGGAGGGAAACTTAGTTTAAATAGGTTTTACCGAGTTCAGTGTTTTATTGAAAGCAAAATAAGTTCTCGCATTAAGTTATTTGGGATTTAGATGTTATCTCTGCTGATAAAATATTATATTGTACTCTGTTTCTCTTTTAGTTTTACGTCTTTTTAACAGAGGTGTGCTGTTGCGGGTTTTGTGCGACGGTGTTCATCTAGAGGTCACGCTTGCTCAAAAAGCAAAAACAAAGAGTATCTTATAAGAAATGCTGCTATTTTATAGTGTTTCACTATAAGTGGCTATCTATAGTGTGAAATGTGTGAAGGTGTGAGGAGTGAGCTGTGTAACGTCAATTACTTAATTATTTTTTATTTAGTAAGAGAAAAACGTTGACTAGAATAACCGCGACCATCGTAGTGAAGTTTTATTTAAAGTGGTTTATGCGTGAACAAGTTACAGACATGGAGGAACACGGTCTCCCCTGGCAATAGGGAGAATACTCCAATAGGTAGGATTCATCAAAATTACATTTAGTACTATAGAGGTCACCTCATATTCATAAATATTCCGCTCAATAATCCATTCTTTCAACCTTTTGCATTTTAACTTTTCGACGACTAAGCGACAGCCGGCTTTTGGGCTTCTATTGTATTTTTATTGTATCTTAAATCACGTTTGTTCTAAGGATTGAATAATAGTAGGACACACTACATTCCACAAAAAAGAAAACGATAAAATAACAAACCCCAACACAGCGGAAAGAAACACTAGAAAAATAAAACAAACACACTAACGACCCAACAAACATTATCAGCATCACCAACATAAACCTGCACAGACCATCACCATTAAACACTAGAAATGATATCTTTTGTAATACGTTTTTAAGACAAACTGCCGAATCAAAATGGCGCTCCTACCAGCTCCATCCAGCATCGTTTCGCTGAGTTTGCCACGCGAAACGTTATCGTAACGTTTATAACAGCTATCAAAAGTTAGCAGAGATGCTATAAAACTCATAGGGATAAGGTTTGAGTGAAGGTTTTGGGGTAAAGCATGCGTGGCCTCAAATTGGAGGTAATTTGACGTCTGGATGTGAAGGTGCTTCACATTTGTATTCAGAGAGTATTGTTGTGATAAGTGAGTGATTCTGCAAAGACGTGTCAATCAAAAGGTTTCTTTGATCAAGGAAAATGCATTGTAATCGGTGGTGGAGGAATGTGTGGAATTACAAATTTGTGGGATAAAGAAAAGTGATTTTTATTCAAGTTGCAGGATTTGAAAATGTTGAGGCATTAGCGTCTGTTGCATCGTTTTGATACAATAAATTAAATTTAAAAAGATACTATGTGATGATATAACATGATGGCGATGCATTTTATTTATCCTTGTTGTTGAGATTTTTCTAAATTCTACTTTACTTCTATACTTTATAAGCAAGTTCGCATTAGCACTTTATGATTATCACTTTATAATTTATGATTATCATACTTTAATAAGGATAAGAAATTAGGCCGCCGTCGTAATTGTCATAAATGCTATTACTGATATTATTATTAAAAATCATTTCGGTTATTCCTTCATGTAAATTCTTTAATATAAAATCTACATAATCTATAAAACATTAATTTATTAATTTTAAAAACTGTTTTTGGTTGAAATAAATACAAAACCAAAACGCTTTGAAAGGGGCTTAAGACAAGTTTCAATCAATTAATTAATTGATGATAGCAGTCTTACTGTACTCATAGTATCAATGCGATTGAATTTTGTCTGTCCTTAGAGAATAACATTGCGACAGACATACATTAAGGAAAATTAAATTAAATGGTGTTTTAGGACATTGTCGTTTTCAATTGTGAATAGATTGGGTAAGGTTTAAATTGAGGCATATCTATAAGAACTCCATGTGTTTTTTATGTTTTTTTTTTTAAACGTATAATAAATATAAATAATTACTTCGACATCTCGGATACGATTGCAAGAAGATAATTATTTATACTTAGTTACCGACAGCAATCAGTGATCAATAACAAAACTTTTGTCAACTTACAATTCACAAAAGCTTAAAATCAAAGAAAATAAAGATATCAAAATCCAAAAAAAAGGGAAAGCGTTCACTAACAAAGTACTAATTGTCACAGGCACACCAGTATCAGTAAAAGAGTATTTAACCATCAAAAAACAAATAAGAATAAAAAAACGGTATATTCACGCTGTTACAATGCGGGGTTGGCAGGGTGCCAGGCGACGGCAATTAACGAAGATATCGCAACAAGCCTCCACCCACAGTTATTGTAAAAACTAAGAATAAATACAGTTTCAAAATTGAAGTTGACACTTGACTTAATTTGGGAGGTGTAAATCTGTTGTTATAAATTGCTGCATTAATAAATCGTAAATCATGTTAAAAGTTGGCTTTAAAAACTGTGGAAACAACTCTAGATTTTTTGTATATAGTTTGGCACATATTTTCATATTTCTTTGTTATCTTAGTATTCAACAGCAATATCTCCCATAAGTATGTTTTGGGGAGTGGGAAATCATCAAATGACTGCTCCCGTCCTGGGTGCGGCGGGAGGGCGTGTCAGACTTTTACTGACTAAAACCCACTCATGTTCCTTCGGTTGCTCTTTATGTTCCGGGGTCACGGTAACTATTATAATCATTTCGCAACCCTCCCATAAGTATTGATGGGATGGTATTTGACTGGAGCCAAAATTTCTTCTTAAAATTTCTAAGACAGGGTTTCCTGACAAGTATCAACTATCTTGTATTGGATCATTAGTTACAATTAATGAGATACAGATATTCACGAATAGCGTTAACACTGGACCTAAAATAATGCCTTGTGGTACACCGCCTGTTATTCGCAAATAAAGCCTTAGCTTTACTTTTTATGATGTCAACCACGCTGAAAGTAACTTTAAGATTTTATTTTTAAGTTCTGATTTATGGAGCAGAAAATTCTTCTAGGCTAATAAAAATATATAATATCATTATCTGCACTTAAAATTTTTTATATTTATTTAGTTGACTACTTTTAGTAAAGCTGTTTTATTTGGGCGCAGATTTTTTTAAACACTGGTTATAAATGTATCATGAAATTTGATATCTTAAATTCTTTTTATAATCAATTTTAAATACTTATCAAACATTTAAAAATCTTTTACTAGTATGACAAGCGGCAACAAAATAAAATATCGATCATACAGAACTTAATAATATTTCACAAAACACACACACATATCACTTTAATTAAAAAGTTTTCGCAGGCATTCCAGAAAACACACCCAGCAATCAAGCTCAGAAACCAACCAGAAAAGATAAAGCAAACGACAATATTACTCGGAGCTCATCCAAAGAGGAATGGTCGTCTTCATAATGGAATAATTTAAATTATATACAGACAGTCAAAACCTCAGAGAAAGCTACAATAAAACACAATGAAGATATCTCGTCTTCAGCTTAATC
Organism: Athetis lepigone; assembly: GCA_033675125.1. Classification (NCBI taxonomy): domain Eukaryota; kingdom Metazoa; phylum Arthropoda; class Insecta; order Lepidoptera; family Noctuidae; genus Athetis; species Athetis lepigone. The sequence goes on along the minus strand of CM066239.1, from coordinate 18,327,104 downwards.
CGGTGGTAGGCCGTGAATTTATAAACGCTGACTTTGCGCTGTGGACGGTTGGCGCGCAAAATTCTTAGGTAATGTCGTTGGACGGATTTACTCTTGCATATTTTTATCATCGTCAAAGATGATAATGAAATCTTATAAAACTTATGGAGTTTTGTGGATCTCGTTTGGTTTTTTGGTAAACGGGAACCTAATAGTAAGGCCGTTTTTCTACCGCTGTCATCACCGCCACAGAATTACATATACTATAGACGCGTGTCCACCGCACGTCACGGCCTATACTCAATTCGGCTCGCCGTCATCTCGTCGCCGTGACGGTGACGACGGCGATGGAGTAAAGGCCTAAGAATCCGCTATTCTATCTGACTTTTTCCCCGTTCGTACGCAGCATAAATTTAGACACTTCATATTTTTACAGATCATGACAGTGTGGCTGCTATAATAATAATCAATAAAAATACTCGTAATACAAAGTTAATAAAAGATTCTCCTTTCATGGTTGTATTGTATTTTTTTTCGTTTAATGTAATGTTCGGCACTCTACGATTACCATCATCATCAGTCTGCGTCAATTTACTGCTGGATGGAGGCTTCTCTCAAGGAGCGCCACCTAGCCCTATTGTTGGCTATTACTAACATCTAGTGATAGGATTATCAAGGTTATGGAATATTCACACACGTGAATTGATACACAATGACAATAGCAGCCCGACAGCCGGCTGCCGCTTGGTCGTTGAAAGGTTAAATGCTGATTGTTTGAAAATGACTAATTCCTGTTCAGCATAAAACTCCTACGAACATTCTAATCTCACCAATCAAAATCTAGTACAAGCAAAACTAAACAACGCCAACAGCGAACTCAATCACGATCTTGCCAACACAGAATTCACAAAAAGCCTGCACAATGACAAAACTCCTAAAACGCCTATTATGGATCAAAGTCCACAAGAGCCAAACGAATTCACTTCTAACTCGAAAACTGGGAAACAAAACACCAATCGAATTCAATATAGAGAACCGCATAATCCCGTTGAAGTGAAAAGCTGAACTGTTGGCAACCAGCCAATGGGCGAACCGGTCTCAATTAGTGACGTAATGGGCTACGTAGCTCGTATTGATTTTCGTATTATTGAAAATTACACATTATCACCGAATATTGGAGGGTAGGTGGATAATTTTATTTGCGTGGGGCGGTAGGCCATGTATGATAGGTCAATATATTTGGCAACTGTGATGTTTTATGATGGGAATATTTCTTGTGCTGCTAGGGCATTGTATGGTTGTTTTACATAATACTGGCTAGTACTGAGGATTCATCTGAGTTAATATTATTTATATGTCTCATGATGAACAGTTTGCAGACCATTCAATTAGATACATTTCTCAAGAAAAGGACATGTCCATAAATGGTTTTTTATTATTTAATAATTCTAACCAGGGTAAGTTAAATATATTTGGATAGACATCTCAAAACCTAGTACTTTTAACTATATCATACATTTTTAAAGATCCCCAATCTTTTTTTATTTTAGTGAGAATTTACTTCTAAAACGAACAAACTTTTTTAAATTCTCTAAGTAAATAAAGTGAACACATCCAAAAAAAGTAAACTTATCAAAATTGACACAGGAGAACTGTCAGTGTAAATCAAAGTCAATGCAGTTATCTGACTGACAGTGACAGATAACGATGTGTTGAGCCGATTAGGGGTGCGTTCTGAAATCAATTAATCAATTATGGAAATCATTATTTAATTAAATTATTATTTTATGATTTTTCGCTTAAATGGGGGTGTTTAAAAATATTATTTAATTCGTTCTAAGTTCCATATTTTTGTCGTATTTATTAGAGTGGACTTTGATTCTGGTTGTATTTTTCTCGGAATAAAAAACCAACGTCCATACAAAAAGCGGACATCTCCTTTGTGTTCTTTTTATTAGGCTGCTGAGAGGAGGGTTATTCTGTAGAATAAGATATATTAGATAGTTAGGCAGAGGTGACAGTTTTTTTACTTTATTTGCAATCTCTAGCTTGTACATGTGTCAGGTGTCTCCGCGAAATATGACTTGTAATGTTTGGTAGCTAAATTTTTTTCGTCGTTTAGTTACATCCTATTTTATTAGTATTTTAGATACTCTCGGTTTTCATAAGATTGAGATATAACGTGATTTACGATACCTAATCAATAATTATCAATACTTGTTTTTTTATAGATTCAGGTGACAGTATTTCTAAGTACAGAATTGCCCCGTTGCGTGTGCACTGAGCAATGTCATTGTGTACGTGAATATCGATAAGAGGAAAGGCTTGCAGCGGTTTGAGAAGTGATCAAAATATGCCCTTCGTGTTTTATTTAATGTTGATTTGTATTTATTAACAATCATGAACAAAAAGAACTTATCGAATTTGACGAGAATTTATTTTATCCTAAGAAGTTTTAAATATAATTTTAAATAGTTTGGCATAGCTATAAGCGATGGTGTAAACTTTAAGTTTATGTATATTTGTTCAGTAAATGAATATAAATCATAGCATAAAACGTTCAAAGCGGTAATCTGTGTATCTACTTGTAACATTGAAAATATCTCTTTGTACATGGTAGATGCTATGATACTAGTTTACAAAGAATAGTTTCTCAAACATAGGTAACATCAAGCTACAACCCACAATAACAAAACAGTAGCCAAAGATGAAACCGGAACACAACTACCAAAACTAGATAGCAAGGTTATTGCCTAAACAAACTCAGTAAGTTGCATCGCTAATCTCCAATGCTTCATGCCCAATTTGCCCCAAATAACGTCCAGGTGCGCAAACAATGATATTTCACACGATATTATGGTCTAATTTAGTAAACAAATGCCTCCGGTTATTAAGAGTTTGTTGTTAAATAACGCCTGTTTTGATAGCCACCCTAATTGAAGGCAATCTAGCCTATTTGTGCACCGTAATTTTGCGCTATTTTGTAAAGCAAAATGTGATTGTTGTGAATAGATAAAGTTTTATACAGTATATTTTGCGAAAATAGTTTTAGAGCAGGAATATGTTAGAGGAAGCATTATTTTCCGAAATATTGGAAAATTTGTTCAGTGACATCGAAGCAGACTTAGACGATGATTGCGAGTCATCAAGTTTGATTTACCGGGAAGATTAATTCACACTAACTAGCTTATTTATGAGTGACTCAGTTGCTAAGGAAAAAGCGAAGTCTTTGCCCTGCTTCGGGACACTATACTTATGCTAAAAATAATTATATTGTAATAGTCTCCTTAGCTTTTCTCAACTTTTTTGCGTTGGCTTCCAGTCTATCTGGATTCAGGTAAATATCAGTTCAGTCACTTTACTATTGACTATTGTCAGATTTACAAAGACTTACGAACAACAACCGGGACCAACGTGCTTATCGAGGCACGGGATTTTAGTGATGTCTAAGGCACTGTGCAAACGTAGACACTTTTGTGTCTTGTTTCGGACACCGAACACTTTTTGATCGTAATTAGTATGGTGTTAAGTGGAAGCAACTGGACACAAAAAATGTAAACGTATGCGCGGGCAGTGGATGATTTCATACTGATTCTATAGAAATAAAATATTCATCGGTAGCTTGTATCTGACACAAGACACAAAAGTGTCTACGTTTGCGCAGCGCCTTATTTAAACTTAGAAAGTACGGTCAGCAAAGTAGATAAGTATGCAGGGTCGTCATCTACAATTGAGGTTTTCTTGAATACTAATGAATGTATTCAAATGAAATTTAGCCTAATTGAAGAACTAATTATTTTCTACTATAGTTTAAATTTTTATTAGAAAATATCTTGGGTAAAAGGTCTCTAAACGGTTTTTGAGAAAACTTAAACTGTATCTGACGGCCCTGTATACTTATCTACTTTGCTGACTGTAAACAATGTGAAAAGGCTATATTGGTAGCCAGATATCGAATTCACCACCTCATGCATGAGAGGTGAATTAATATAGACTGCATATAAATATTAAAAGAATCTTCATTAACCATTAAGAGCCAATAACAGAAAATCGAATCCTCCCCCAGTAATAATGAGAACGTACGGCCGCTAACTCCAGTAATGGTGTAGTTCTCGCTTTAATGGCCTTTCTTTCGACTATTCTGGGAGTTGTTAAAATTTAAAGGTGTAAAAGTTTGTGAATAACAAATGTTTGGAGGAAAAAATAAGCCTCTGCCGTTTTAGATGAAAGTTATTTTATTTGAAAATGACTTTAGTTTTTATTGTAGGTTTTAACAAGGCGTGACCAAATAACCTGGATAGTAGCAATAATATTTGACTAATTGCGCACTTCTTAGTTTTTTATTATTATTAAAATATCTAACGGTCTGTCATAAAAAAAAATATCCAACGTTCACACTTGGTTAGCTGGTTGAATCGTAAGAAAATAAGTAAGGAAATTCGAGAACTATTTTTATTAAAGTATGCTTATATAAATCATATGTGCTTATATTAATTTATCTACAAATACAAACCCTTTTCCTTTTCCCATGAATCATTTTGCTAGAAAACGTCATCATAATACGTTCCATAATTTGAGTAATTGCAAATCAACAAATGAGTTGGAGAATATTAATACTATGTGTTATAATGTAAGAATTTGTGTTGCAATATTGTGGCAATTTTTAACTGTTTCAAAAACTTATTTCTTTTTTAAATTCAAGGCATTTATTTCATGCACTTATGAATTGTCGAAGAGTCGATAGATCAGTCAGAAAAGTGACGCTAATTAGGCACTGTTCCAAGTTTCGCAACCTCTATCTTTTAAACAACAGGTATAACTTATACTCAAAAAACAGTGAACAACATTACAGGAACATTCCATTACGTGCCATTAACTTTCCAACTAGCAGGCATGCAACCCGTCACTCCACATCCGAAAGTCGGCACAAATCCTGGTTCTTAACGGTTTTTGTGACGTCACGCGTTGCTGTCATGGCCGACCCGCGTCAAACTCGTTACGAATCGGACGCGCGGTGATTTTTTTATGCGTTTCTTGTGTTGCTCTCATTAGTGGTGTGTTTTGGTATGCGTGGTCGTGTACTTGTTTGGTATTTGGCTCCTTAGATATTAAAAGCTAATTAAATAGCCATGAAATGATGTATATTTATTTTGTAAATAGGTTATATACCTAACACGTAAGTGTTTTGGTGTTAATATTTTAGGCGAACGATGGGGCCGGTCTTCCTGCCGGGGTTGCGGAATAGTTCTAATAGTTACCGTGCCCCGGAACATAAAGGGCAACCAAAGGAACATGGGTGGGTTTTAGTCAGTAAAAGTCTGACACTCCCTCCCGACCAGGAGAAGTCATATGAAAATTTCCCACCCACCAAATAAAGGGTCAAAGTCTTCTAAAGTCGATACAATTGTATTTTTAAAAAACTGGCGAGAATCATTGAGCTTTATGCCTGAGGTGCTATCTTGATAAGAAAAACATCATTCATTCACTCTCGTCACAGACAAGCAATAATTTGTCACTAATGTTTAGCTGAACTAAAACAGTACCAATAATATACTTTTAAGTTCAGCTACTAAAGAAAAATCGCTTCTTCTAGTCCTAACCAAAACATATTTTTAAAATATATTTTTAATAATTCCAGTCTCCAGTGACGAATATAAAGGCAAAGACAGCTCTGTGTGACGTCAAGTGGCAGTAACGTAAGTTAGCGCAACGAGTCCGTGACTTTACAGAAACAACTCAAGCGTCAATAATTGATATCACAAAGGCGTTTTGAAATCATAAAAAAGTTAGATAAAAGACGTAAATCGTTGCTGTGCAGTCAAAAGCTCGTTAATCAGAAATATGTTCTTTTTAAACTAGTTTGAAAGTGAGGTAGTTAGCAATTCTGTTTCGTATGTGTATTTTTATGTTAAAATATTTGTTTTGTAATTTCTTCGCCATTTCTTTTTATTTGAAAAAGGACACTTACAAGGTAGGTGCGCGTATTGTGGTTTGATTAGCTGGAGCTATAATTATAATAAAAAGTAAAATGGTACAATATGTATGTATTTATAAATTATATAAGTATGTTTATCAGCTGTCTGATTACCAGAGTACAAGCTCTGCTTAGTTTGGGATTAGATGGCCGTGTGTGAGTTGTCCAAGGATATTTATTTATTGTTATATCAGTATAACCAACGTTAAAAAATATATAAGCGAACATAGAATTTAGTAGAAGTTTTTCATCGCAATTTTCTCTGGGTAAAGTATACGCCATAAACAACAGTTTTATATTAGTAAACGATATTATATAATCTGTTTTCAGAGATCTTCTACCTAAAAACAAACAATTTTAGTTCTTTATAATTATGGTTTCGTTGAATAATATTATTTTCCAGAAAAACAACTCAGTCTAGACAGATTTGATTCTAATAGCTTTTAGGAAATTGAGATTCATTATTTTTAGATATTACTGTAGATAGATAAATGATTATTTCTCATGGTCATAGCTTCTTTATTATTTTATTTTTATTAGATATCTTATTTTTTGTCAATTCAGCCCGGATATCAAATATGATAATAATATATGAATCAAATTTAAGGATCTAACTATGAAAAAAACGCTTAATCGGAATAAAAAGAAGCCAAACATTTTTTCTGTTATAACTTGCAAATCTTTAGAACTAATATCTAATTGTATATTAAATATTTATCTATATGCTTATATTTTCCATTCAAGAGACTACAAATCATTACGATACAACCCACAGGAACGAGACAGATATTAGAGATGACATAGAGATGACAGTCATGTATAAAAATTCTAAATAAATAAACTCTAAATAGAAAAGTATAACTTCATGCATATCAATATAGCCTGCAGGATAAAGCTTAGAGCGTAATTGAATTGCAGTTATCAACTCTATAAAATGTATAAAGTTTTAAAAACATTTTGTTAGGTTGGAAGCTGACCCAACTCGTTACAGTATTACTCTACTGGTCGATCTTCGGTCAAAGTGTATTGTAACAACGTTATTTTAAAAGAGTGAGTATGGAGAACAAAACAACCTTTCGGGTACTACATTTTTTTGTTTTGTTTATGACTTTCCAAAGTGCCCTTAAAATGTCTGATTTTCTAAAATGCCTAATAGAAATAAATGATTTGACTTTGACTTTGAAAACTTCAAATTGAAATTGAGGTTAGCCAAGCAAACATGAGAGATATTAAAATGCAATGCGTGTGCCAAGATAGAGATCAACTTCCCGTTCCCTCACACTCGTAGTTCAATGGGATAGCAACCCGAAACACATAGTTTTACGAACTTTACAATACAACTTAAAAAAACAAATAAGACTTTTGGCCTGACTTGGCAATCGAGTCCAAAAACCACTCTCAACACTAACTAGAACCTTTTGCACCAACCTAGGAATTGAACCCAAAACCGTTCAGCATTTTCACTAAACTAAAGAAACGTCAACACGTTACAACTTGACACCAAATACACACACTCTCCCAAGTGAATAGTTTACATTTAAAGTAGTAAAAAACATCGTAAAACCGTCAGAGATAAAACGCTAAGGAGAAGCTGTAAAACTGAACTGGAAGAGAAATAACTAACAACTGCATGTCAAGACTTTTAACACAAAATGGAGGAAATATTTTTACTAGTGAAGTGAAGACTTTAGCTAGATAGCCGACTAGTCGGCTGCGAATCGGCCCGCTAATACGCAGACTATTCGGCCAATGGATCACATTCAAAGATGATTTGCGCGCAATTTTAAGCGGCCATCTGTGAGCGTTATGAACATAATTACGTAATTGTTTATATCTATGTTACGTTGTTTTTAATTTTTTCCTGTTGTCTGTCAGAGTTAAGTTTTCTATAAAAAATAAAGGTATTATTATATCACTACATATTATAAAACAAAGTCGCCTTCGCTGTCTGTCCCTATGTAAGCTTTAATCTTTAAAACTATGCAACGGATTTTGATGCAGTTTAATTGATAGAGTGATACAACAGGAAGGTTTTTATGTATATAACATGCATAATTTACATAAGAATTGCACCCGTGCGAAGCCGGGGCGGGTCGCTAGTTCGTGATATAACAGTTATGAAACTAATAACAAATATTATAAAATAATATAGGTATATTGAAGATAACAATGTGTTATGTTGTTTTGACTTTGAGAAATACATACAAAATAAGAGGCCAAATAGTCAGCTACCTTTGCCGACTATTCACCGACTAAAAAAGTGGCCAATTTGTTGGCATCACCGACTAGTCGGCACATCTCAAATTTTTACAGGACGTAAATATTTTTCGTAGTAAACATAAAAATATATAGGCTTACTTTTAATGCGCTGTTTTCAGGCTGAAAGTACTAAAGGTTATGAAAATTTTTGTTATGGGACCGTATCTGAAATATAAAAATGTGCATTTTTGAAGAAAACTTTTTGTAGCCCCTGAAATACTGACAGTAATCCAATAGTCATAATCACTTTCCACTAATTAAAATAAGATTAATTGTGGACTACAACTTTGAACCGTAGTTGTGTAATGCCATTGGATGGCATCTGATGATACATGGTATGTTACATGATACCAGACCCCATAAATGTGTTGGATAAAGAATGGAATTCCCTGCCGGCGTCTGTGTTCCCAAATGCATATAACCCGGATATATTCAAGAGACGAGTGCATAGGCATCTTTTGGGTGAGCTCGCTTCATCGTAGGCCCCGTCTATGCTCTCGGGCTAGTCTGGGACCAAGAGCAAGCCCATATATGTAATAATATATAATATATGGAATAGTTCCGGAGATAAAGATGATATGCTTCGAGTGCCTGTAATTACATCGGCACTAATAAATACCCTTAAAATAGAAGATATTTTATTGTAAAGGTATATAATTAATAGCAATGGATAATGGACCAGAGATTCAATTCATATGTACTTTCTAAAGTTTATCTTAGACATTACAGACATCGGTAAAGGAAAACATCGTGAGGAAACCTGGACTTGTAGATAAGTCCGAAATCACCAACCCGTCTTGAGCAAGCGTGGTGATCAATGCTCGTGCCTTCTCTGTATGAGAAGAGGCCTTTGCCTTGCAGTGGGACAGTTAGAGGCTGGTATTATTAATGGACCAGAAAAAAATTAATACTAATATCAAAAGGTAAAAAATAATATTATTTCAAACTAAGACAGTTACGGATTACCGAATATGACACAAGGAATTCGTTATTTTTTATAAAATTCTTGCTTTCCACACGGACAAAATTACGGGTAGAACCAAATATGTAATAAAAGCTCCAACAAAAATTATACACCGCCAACCGTAAATAATATATTCAAGAAATCTTCTACAACAAACAAGTTATAAACTGCCAGCTATCATAAAAATATTCGGCTTGCAAGCAAAAAGTGACAATAATGAGAAGTAAGAGGCAACATTTATATAACGTCGAGTAAGCTCCGCGGACCCGTGTCAACGCCATAATGCGCTGAATCCACGTCTGAGGTCCACGGCTGACCTGGCGGGCCAAGGGATGAGCGGTCGCGGTTAAAATTTTAAAGTTTTTGAAGGTGGTTTGAATATTTAATGAGGATGCTTGTTAAATAAAAAAGGTTTGGTTTTTAAGAGGATATAGACATTTAATTGTTAAATTATAATTTTATTAATGGTCGAAAGTAAAATCATTAAGTTAGAAAAAAATAACCTCTTTTGTTTCTTAGAATCTTGAATATACATGCTACGCGATTGCTACGGCGTAGCAGCGATAAGCTACGCCGTAGCAATCACGTAGCATCGGCTTTAACTGTTAGTAAACAGGCTGCAGTTTCAATTTCTTAAAATAATGTCTACCGCTGACCTTATTTTGTTTTGTAATTTCAACATTTGATGTTATGAATTGTATTCTTTGTAACTTTTAATTTTAACGACTATCTCTTGGGTTTCTCTCTGGATTATTAATACCATTTATTTTATATCCGCGACACCATACGTCATATAAACATGTTTGACAAAAAATTTAAGACCAATTTAAAAAATAAAAGTCCTCATTTTACGACACCACTTGTATAACGTAACTTTGTGCCGCGCCCGCTCGTAACTTAAACCGCATAAAAACAGGATTTTCTTATATTCCACTGTTATTTTAGCTTCGGTGTAAAAATATTATGTTTTGTGTCATCGGCAGAGCTTGAAAAATAACGGCTGAAGAATTTTTTTCATGAATATGAAAAACGATACGAGTTGTAAGATAATATTTTTTGAGAACAGTTTTGGATATATTTAGATAAACGTTAAAAAAGTTAATATTATGTTAAATCGGAACTGCGAATCAGTAAATGTAAGGTAGGGTACTCTGAAGTTAGATAACATTACGATCTTTTCAGTATGCCTGAGGCTGCTGAAGAGATGAGAATTATCAAAAATCGAGGAGAATGGCCTCATAATAAAAAGCCCAGGATACGAAGAAGACTTTTTATTAAGTGGACTTAATTTTCTCATAAAAAGTTGTTTTAATATACATATAACGTAAGAACAGTGAAGGCACTTGTAACTGTTTAAACCTTCCCAAAGCAGTAACTAAACTCGAGTAAACCCAAGGGCACAGCTAATTGTTACATATAACATGAATTGTATTAAAATGATTTTTATTTTCTTTCTTCTAAATGCTGTGGTCATAAAACTAAACACCTAGGTTCTATATTTTTGAAATCATGTCCTCTAGGTTTAGAGAAAAACTTCTTTGGGTACTCTGTACTATTCGGTGGGCAAAAAGGCAGAAATAACTTGCAAGCTGCCATTCCCATTTCAAATACGAAAACAAAAGCAAGATCAGCAAAGAATTAAAGTCAAACCGCAAACAATAAAAGTACAATCGTGAAACACCCAACAAAAATAATCTTCAGTGTCCTTTTTTAACTCTATACACATAATATATTAAATCGTGCTAACACGGAGCAATGTTAAGCTGGTTACAATTTATGAGGCTACTACCAGATACCAAACTTGGTTGGCGCAATAAACACCAATGTATCATTTAGTTTATTTTATATTTTGCTCTCCCGCTTTCGATTTGAAATGGCAATTTAATTTCCTTGTAAAATGTATATTTTGTTTAGTAAATGATGATGGGAAAACTATTTTTATGCATTACTGGACTGCTTGCGGCTTGTGCATATAAGTTTGTTGGTCCTTTTTTTCGCAAAAAATACGGAATGGATTGCGATGGAATTATACATTTGCATACTTTTAAAGCTAGCTTCTGCTATCTATAGCAGAAATATCTTTATATCTATAGAGTTCCTTGACAAAAAACATTATTGACATTGTATAAATTAACGCACATGCTCGCTTATAATGTTAAGCAAAAACATGTATGCTTTTTATTTTAAATATTTGTACCACCTTTTATACCGTGTTTTTATGCAAATAAATACTATCTTATCTTATAGCAGAAGCCGACTTTAAATTATACGTTGTAGTTATACAAAAGGTAGGTTCCATAACATCACACTATAACCAAGACCTAAAAAACCGCAGATAAAAATACCTACCAAAATGCAAATAGAGCCGCGACAGCACATAATTAAAAAAGTCACATCAGCACCGACTTTCAATCTACGACCAACAAAATATATAGACGAATGAAAATTAAACTGGATGTCGCTTACAAGCGGCATTTTAAAACCAGGAAAACGTCTTAAATGAAGATTGAGACGGCCCATAATACACCCGAAACCCTCTTTTTGCACGACCAGGGCGACGCCCCGCGCATGTTCCAACCAAGTAAAGTTCAATTAAATCTGCCAACGCACCATCTCAAGGTTTCATTAATTAAATGCTGGTACTTGACGTTCCGTCCTAAGGGGTACCCTTGTGCCTTCACTTGAAATAATCGCCGTCCGAAATTATTCCCTTTGATTGTCTATTAAATCCTTGGTCTTTGTGATATAATTGCTGTGGATTACGGATGATTACTACTGTTGTGCGCTAGATTTGTGGATCAAACGGCTTGATTAAGATGATTGCGACTGTTGGATGGGTTTTGTTTTTGTGGTGTGATGTGATCGTTCGAAGTCACATTTATTGTTTTGTAGGATGGGGCTGAAAAAGCGTAGATACTTATTGATGGAAATGGTAAGATGTCACGGTAGTCATTGGATGATTGCAACTCTAGGAGTTTCACTCATCATTATCTTGAAGAACGTCTTGCTATAATAATTTTAAGCAGTACTTTCCATTGATGAAGACAGCACTATTTAGCGAAAAATACACATGAAACTACCAAAAATTATCCTTAAAACCCCTTATAGACGACTGCGAAAGCTGTGACCTATACTTGAGCAGTAGCTACAGACTTGGGCTTTTGGTAGACACATTCTATGACAGAGACAAAGGTCTATCTCATGTGTCTGTAATTATACCAGATCCTTTACCCTAAGCTGCTTTGAACCCACTACTTTCCGGACAAGTTTACCTGACACTTCATAACCGAATTTATCATCTAAAATGCATCAAAACAATTTACTTTACCGGTGCAACAGCGTCGCCACATTCGTCCGCGTCGAGATCAACTGAGGCCAAAGTTTTAAGTACTTTACACTTTTCTACACACAGACGGACGTATAGATACATATAGTTGTAGTTGGGTAAGCGAGACAAGTTCTCAACTCGTCTTTGGGGAAATCTAAGTCTTGATACGGACCGACGACCGAAATACGGGCGACGTGTTAAAGCGCTTAGTATCGCTAATAAACGTTATGTGTTTTGTTGAGAATTAGATATAAGATAGTGAGGTGGAAGTTTTTTTGCTTAATGGTGAGGTGGTGAAATTGTTATTGTATGTATTTTTAGTTATTTTAAGCTCAATATTGATTTGTTCCGTTATAATCTAGGAATATTGCTATAAAACACCAGTAAAAAATCATAGATTTCGAATATTTTTAATACCAACTTTAACGGAATTTGAACGCTTAATTTATACCGTTAAATACATACTAACTTAAAATAAATGAGCGTTAATAACGATAGAGATTAGATACTCTGTAGACATGCAATGCTCATTATTTTGAACACCACGCCTGCACAAGGCGGATCGGTAATATCAAACTAGTAACTCACCTTTCAAGTTCCATGATTCGATTTACGATGAATATTATGGATAAAATTAAAAAGGAAGACATTGAATTTTAAAAAATTACATAGGACTAGCCCGGTTAAAAAACAAATAACCTATGCAAAAAAGAGATCTGGACTCCTAAACTACTGCGCCTGACCTTATACAATTACTTGCCCCTCAGACTGACTTATCAACACAAATTCAAAACCACTGGGGTTAAAAACTCGACATTCTGACAGCCTATTAAGAAGACTCTATTACGAAAGGATTTATAGAAACACCCCTTAGCAAGTTCAAATAAGAATTAAAATCATTTTAAATATTCATGCAATGGTTTACTAAGAGCAATACCTCCGTAACTTTTACTTCAAAACGGCCATCATAAACATAACATATAACCCCATATAAGTACAATGGCGGTCACCAAGCAACTCTTAAGCGTAACAAAAGTACAGTCGAGCACGGCGTCACCTCGTGCACAGGAAGCGGACACCGGCTGTCGTTTGCCGCGCACTCTGCGTTTCCGCGGCGCTTTTATCGCGGATTCGCGGCGACTGCGCTTCGTGTTCGCGACAGTACTGTATACAGGCTAGGGTCATGAAGTCAGCGGCGGCGTGTGGAGCGGCGAGTTTAAATGTATAGTTTATATGGGACTGGCCACGAAGGTAGTGTACACTGAAAAAAATATTCGGTCCTATCACGAATTTTTGTTGGTTTTACCAAACTTCTTAAGTTGGCCTTACCAAATTTATTTGGTAGATTACACCCATGTTTTGTTAATTTTTCAAAACAACTACTTATTTTTTTTATAAAAATTGTTGGAAGCTTAAAATTAATAATCCGTGGATCCACCTAAGACTCTCCTGACACATCTGCAGCGGTTCTACAACTTCTTAAGTTGGCGTTGTACCAAATTTATTTGGTAGATCCAAATAAATTTGGTAACGCCAACTTAAGAAGTTAGGTAAAACCAACAAAAATTCGTGATAGGACCGAACATTTTTTTCAGTGTAGTGGCATCTTGTCGGAGTCGTTATGCGCGATTCTAACTTAAACCTTCGAACACTCGTGATTCGAGACACAATAGAAGCCTGAAAGCCGGCTGTCGCTTGATCGTTCAAAGGTTATGAGATCAATTACCAATATATGACCTTATAAATCCGTAAGTCCTTCTCAAAATTTATCTAGGTCATCAATGACTTTCCGTGCCTCGAATCAGAAAGCAGCGTAAAGTCGTTGGTTCAGTTGGTCATTTGCAGATCTTTGACAGCGTTACAGTAATTAGAATCCTGAACGTCTGACAATCAATCAGATTTTGTTACCAAGTTACTCGGGTTCACACTGGGTCACAGCGGTTACTGGTATAGTTGATTCATGTAAAATGCTGATTTAATTAGACGGGAAGCGGACTCCAAAATTGTTTGGAAAAGGCTAGGAAGTTTATGGCCTTAAAGGCAGGAGGGTACAAAGCGTCTGCTGTTTTCGTGGCCACAGCCTCATAGGTGGTTGTAATAGTTTCTTCTATTGGCTGACTTTCCTTATACATACTATCGTCGCGTTCTGATATAGTAGACATGTTTGTTCCGGTACGCGTTTGAGAGTTCAACTAACGTAAACATAATAACTATAAAAATAACTGATATATTTTTGTGCTGGCTGTTAAGTTAGTTGTATGGATTTTTTAATATTATCATCGGTTTTGAATATATGTTAATTCTACACTTACTAGGAATTACGCCCAGTTTTTTACAAATGTACATGACGTATTTTCTCGCATCTTCCTTATAATGGGGTATAAATATATAGGTATTTTAATAAAATAAGACGTTTTTGTTTATTTAAGAACCATAGTCTAGTTTTAATCGTAGCTGTAAAAAATATTTATTGGATTTGCTTGCAGTGTAATCATATAGTGTAGCAAAATTTGCCCTTTAAAGTATTTTTGACAGATTGTTAGTGATTCGATTGCAAAGTTGTCTATACATATAAATGTCATGCTTCGTGATCCAACAGCCAATTATATCGGCGAGATTAATATCTAACCCCAAAGAGCCAATCAGGTCTTAACAGCTAATGCACATGAATTTACTTCGGATTAACTGTACCTAATATACGTAATTAATTCCACATATGTTATATTGATTCAGAATATTGAAGTATTTTTTGCTTCTGGTTTGATATTGGGTAAGTGAATGTCGTTTACATGTTAACAGTGTTTGGTAATTAATGGAGTACTTGTGGTTAATTTGATAAATTTGTAGAGTTTGGGATAGGTACAGTATTTATCTAAAGTTAGAGTGACTTAGAATTAAGTAACGCAGAAGATAATCACTCTTCTGAAATTTCATCTTCCATTCCTGGGTTATAATAGTATTAATTAAGTTAAGTATAACATAATAATATAATCTTTTGTAACTACTTAAATAAAACTAATTGTATAAACGCGATCGTAATTTTGTTCCCATAGCTTTTTATATAAACTGAAGAATATAACAAAATTATCTGTTAGGCCAGCTAATTTGTAATATTTTTTTTTTATAAAGTCATTCTGACATGCGCATCAGAAATAAAGTTAATCATTATTATTACTATTTATAGCTATGATTGCGAACCAGGCCCCGCTTGCTCATTACAGCCATTTTACCGTGTTCGTAATTATAATGATTGCTATAAATTGTCACCTTATTATTTTTTGCCCTATATTTTCCTTGATGTCGTAATTTTATTACATTACTGCGGGCCGTCATCATTCAGGGGTGAAAGTACTCATTAATTAATTAAAACATTTATAGGCAAGAAAAATTATAAGCAACATTGGTTAAAATAAATACAAATATTTAAAAAAAAATTGGGCCATCTTTGGTTGGTTATCCGAATCGCCCAAACTAGGCCAAACTTACTATACCTAGTAATAAAACAAGAGTACACTTACTTGTATTAATTATAAAATGCAGATAATAATGCATTGCAATTACACGCAGACACAGAACAAACAATCATACAAAGGAATTTTCCGGGGTGGGAATCAATACACGACCTTAGATCTTAGCGGTCAGTACTAACTACTAGTCCAACACACCCCTGTCAACACTATTCGTTTACAGAAATGGACTAATAGATTGATATGTTTTAATATAAAACCAAATCTATCACATATTTTATCACTATATCATTCTCGAAAAATATCCTTACTATAATACCAAAACTGCAAGTATTACCAAAATATTCTCAGAAGCATCTGCTAGCCAATTCACGAAGTTACCCCATCTTGGTAACGTTCAGAGATTTTTCAAAAATTCTCATGCACTCCTGAAACTTTTGCAGTCTTTCATTTCGTTCACAGTTTTAAATCACGTTTGGCTATTTGAATTTAGATTTCAGAATATATGTCTTTCTTGGATGAAAAAGCAAGAAGCATTTTTTTAAAGATAGTGGAAATAAAGGTTTTATATCTTAACTAGTTTTTGCAGGCTTCGCCAATTTCCATCGCCAATCTGCTTTAAGCAAGCGTGGTGACTATTGAACGTGCTTCTCTGTAGTTGGAGTTTCTTGCCCATTCTTCTCCATACGAATCAACTTTTTGGAATGGGCAAAAACAAAGAAAAAATAATTTAGTTAAATTATTTTTTCTTTGTTGTAATTTAGTTAAATTATTTTTTCTTTGTTTTTGACGTTCTAAAGTGGCTTTTAAAGTCTTATAAATACCAGCAATTCCTTTCACAGTACTAGTTTACCATTAAATCCAGTGCCAACCCATTGAGTTTGACTGACAGCGAATCAAAGCTCACCCACTCGATCCATCGCATTATTAATTTTAATACGGGCCTTTTGAATTCGAAAAAAAACAAAGAACACTCGAGAGCTAATAAAAAATTCAAAGGCGAATAAAAATCCTTTATACATCAAAAGGGAATTACGTCGAAACAATTTTTTTTCCAATTCTCAGTTTGTCTAATTGGACCAAGTTTTTGAGTCCGTTCGTCCAATTCCGGGGCCTTATTGAGTGGGATTTCCAATTTTATTATGAAAAAAGGGACGTGGATGTCAGGAATCTTGTTATCCAAGGGTCTACCTGTCTTGGTTTATTGAATCAGGTGTTGCTTGAATTCATATATACGGGATCGCCGACGAATTTGCTTATGAAGGATCGAGCGTTCATAGGGTATCGGAATATGTATCGTTTGGTTTTAGATAGATACAGTTTTGGAATATATTTTCGGGGTTTTGTACAGTTTCTGGTATCTTTCGGATTCATGAAATGTTTTCAAACTCTGTCTAAAGCTATAATACACACATCAAAAGTGTCTAGGGATATTTTAATTAAACCTAAATAACTAAAATTCTATTAACTTTTTGTTAAGACACCTACACTTTAAAATAAACCTTGTTTAATTGCCTATCTAATCTGATAATAAACTTTTAGATAAAGTTAAATTAAAAAAAAAACTTAGAAGAAGAGGAAAAACTCAACAAAATTTCAATTTAACTTTATTTTTGAAATTTCAAAACCTAAACAACAAAACAAAAAATTGTTGAAAACTTAAAATTAATAATTCGTGGATCCACCTAAGACTCTCCTGACACATCTGGAGCGGTTCTGCATATATATTGCTTATAAAGCTTTAACAGAATCCGTTCAGTAGTTTGAGCGTGAAAGAGTAACATACACACATACACGTACATACAAACTTTAACATTGCTAATATTAGTTTAACTCTCTCGTTTCTATGATTGGTCGTCATTCGTCAATCGGTCAAATATTATTAAACAAACTAAGCTTGACGTGATCATGTGAATTTATTGTAATTAATGGTCTTATAGTAGCCAAAATTCCAAAAAAAAGATACGCTTTTTTATCTATCTGATCTTTTTCCTCATATAAAATTTTACTATGTCCAATCTCTCACCTCTCTGTTCACAGTATATGCTTTAAAAGCGGCACAAAATTTTCTCTTTACGTATTAACATACATTCGACTGACTCAAAACTACTTCGATAAAAAACATGTAGGTAGTTTACCAATTTTGTAGCCAATCGAATTTACGTCGAAAAAATATTTGCTACTAAAAACATACTCAATATTTCCACAAAATAATTTTGCAACTTCACCAGAACCTATCAGCGGAGTTTAAAAGTTAAGACCTCAATGGTACATAAACTTATCAAAATGTTTCAAACCAAAATGATTGGCAAGTGGCGACGCAATCAGTGGATAAAATACGAAAAGTTCCGAACTTTGCCGAAGTTGGTGAAAAAATGTTTCTTTAAAAAATACCCGCATGCCGCGCGTTGTAGGGTGGTGACGTGTGTAATTAATTTGGGAGACAAGTTTGGGATTGGGACATTTATGACGGGCCTGTTGGTCTAATGGTTATAGTGTCGTGATGGCCCAGTGGATAAGGCGCCCGCCTCTCGTGTAAGAGGTTGTGGGTTCGAATCCGGGCAAGTACCAATGTGACTTTTTCAATTCATATGTACTTTCTAAAGTTTATCTTAGACATCACTGACATCCCGTGCCTCGGAAAGCACGTAAAGCCGTTGGTCCCGGTTGTCATTCGTAGAACTTTGACAGTCGTTACTGGTTAGCCAGAAACTATGACCAGTCTAACCAAGAGGTATCATGTCGCCCTGTTACTGGGTTGTGGAGGTCAGATAGACAGTCGCTCCACGTAAAACACCGGTATCCAGCTGAATCCGGTTAGGCTGGCAGCCGACCCCAACACGATTGGGAAAAGGCTAGGGAGATGATGATGATGTTGGTCTAATGGTTACCCTGACTGCGAAGCCGGAGGTCGTGGGTTCGATTCCCACCCAGGACAATCTTTGTGTGATGAACATGATTGTTTTGTGTCTGGATGTAATTTATCTATAATATGTGTATATTTATAAATTATATAAGTTTATTTATCAGTTGTCTGGTTACCATAGCACAAGCTCTGCTTAGTTTGGGATCAGATGACAGTGTGTGAATTGTCCAAGGATATTTTTTTTTTACCGATTGGTCCATCTTGGAGTAAGCGTGGTGATCAATTTTCTTTCTTTTCTGTGTGAGAACAGGCTTATACCTTGCAATGGGATTGTAAGGCTAATAATGGGGGTATAGTGCTTAATAAATATTTAAGATATTTCTCAGCAATTAGAAAAGAAAATAACTTAAGAACAAATTCGGAATGGAAGATAATTACATTTAAATATTTGTACTGTAACTTCTTTGTTAGTAAACAAAAGCATTACCTTTCAGACAAATGGCCTAACCACGTGGATCAGTATGTCAGAGCTAGGCACACACAATATGTTTTATTTTGTTTTCCGATTGAATTTTTATTGTGCCACGTTTCTGACTTATTTTTAGTCTTATTGTATCCAATGGTTTGTTAAATGTTAATTGTTAATTTATACAATAATCAAGTCATGATTTAAGAACAGAGTGTACCTCGCCTGAAAAGAAATAAAAAAAAAGATTTTCTTTTATTAATTAGTAGCTGTTCTTCGCGGTTTCACCCGCATTACGTTAGGTTTTTGGTTACTGCTTCGCTCCCGTGGGACATAGCGTGATAATATATAGCCTATGTTACTCGTTGACAATGTAGCTTTCGAATGGTGAAAGAATTTTTAAAATCGGTCCAGTAGTTTTTGAGCCTATTCATTACAATCAAACAAACAAACATACAAAGTTTTCCTCTTTGTAATATTAGTATAGATAGAGTATGAAATTAGAAATATCAATAAAAAGTAGTTCTGTAATTTTTATTGTATTTATTACTTATAATCTCAATACAATAGACAACCGATATATAATAGGTTCCAGCAGTTTCGTATAGTATCTCAGAATGTCTTACCCAGAATCGAAAACTAAGATTACACCTTCGAGCACCCGTGATTCGAGACACAATAGCAGCGCGACAGCCGGCTGTCACGTGGTCATTGAAAGGTTAAACTGTTTATCAGCATGTCCTTAAACCCAGCATCTAGACACCCCCACTCAATCGAAAGTCACCTCCAGCGCACCCGCTGATCTAAAATTAAATTCGTCCTCAAACGATTCAGGACCAACCCGCAACAGGCACAGCGGATGGGCGCCCTAATCGTGACGCCCCGCGCCCCCTCGTGTTGATATTTGACAACTTTATTGGATCCATAATTGAATTTTCACAAGCTTTTATACTGATAAAAATTGGTATATTGGAGAATGTTCGAGAGCCCGCTCTAATTTCGCCGGGCGCTAAAAAAGAAAATGGCAATATTGACAGACAACGTATACACTGCTAATTTGATTTTTCTTGCAACGTCATTTGGTTTTGGATTGAGTTTGAGATTAATTACCGGCTTAGATGTGGTTAATTGGAGATTGGGAGATAGGAAAAGTTAATATGGATAAGTTGAAGTGGATATGTTGATTTGTTTGCACCTGCCATGTTTTGTCTCTGCATCACCCTAAGGTAGACTGGTAGATAATGCCCAAGGCACTAAGTCCGCCGTTGTACATTGTTTTTTACATGTGCATAAAGTTTTAAATAAATAATTAAAAATGGATTTTGGTATAGAAGTGAAAAGGTAAACTGACTGACTGTGATCAACACATAGCCCAAACCGGGTCATGGTTTTTTTTTTGGGAGTGGGAAATCATCAAATGACTTCTCCCGCCGTGCGGCGGGAGGGCGCGTCATACTTTTACTGACTAAAACCCACTCATGTTTCTTCGGTTGCCCTTTATGTTCCGGGGTCACGGTAACTATTATAAACATCCTGCAACCCCGGCAGGCGTTGACCCTGTTGGGCCCCTTCTCACGCTGACTCTCCCTGGGGCGCGCGAACACTAACGCGCCGCCGCAATGGGGCCATTACTGGCACTCCATTGCGGCCTCGGTAGTCGCGGCGGCAGCGGCGAACGCGGAATCAGCGGGGACGGCGGGAGCAGCGGCAGCAGTGCGAGCGGCGGCACGAGCGGCGGCAGCTGCGGGAGCGGCGGCAGAGGGCTTCCTGCCCTTGCCTTTGGTACTGGGTCATGGATTGAAGACGAGAAATGAAACTTGGAGGCTAAGTATCCACAAAAAAAAAAATTGGAAAATCCTACCCTAAAAGGGTAAAATAAGGGAAAAAATTTTGTTCAATAAAAGACTATTCACCATAGAAGTACCTGAATAAATTCCCAACCTGACTTCAACGTCAAAAGAGAAAAAAACTAACATATTTTTTACCATGTCCAACTTAATCAGCTTTATACCTTTTAACAGACACCTCTAAATTGACAATAAAGGCGTTTCCAAATAAGAATATTATCATAAAAACATTAAATAAAATAAATTAATCCAATATAATTGTAACTGTAATGAGTGCAATGACAATTAAATTTTTTTTTTTTGTTATTTTGTCTGAAATATTTTTTCTTAATCTTAATTTGTATACCGTATTTTTTTTTTTTTTGGTGAGTGGGAAATCATCCAATGACTGCTCCCGTCCTGGGTGCGACGGGAGGGCGTATCAGACTCTTACTGACTAAAACCCACTCATGTTCCTTCGATTGCCCTTTATGTTCCAGGGTCACGGTAACTATTATAAGCATCCCGCAACCCCGGCAGGCTTGTATACCGTATTTGTTAGTAAGTACGCTTTTCTAGGCAAAACATGTTGAAATTTTTTTTTGCACACTTTTCATCCCTTTGTAAACCTACACGTGGTTTTAACAATTAAATACTTCTTATCTTATTTTAACAAACTAATAAAACCGTCCACAGCCCATAAATTTCCTGACCAAGTCCAGGTATTAAGAATTCAGATGCACTTTAAAATCCAGGTGAATTTAGTTGCAGTTACTTTTATATCCTGGCAAGTTCCCCAGTAAACTCTGCAACAGAATACGGCAGTTTTAAAAATAAAGTTAAACTTTATACTTCTTCCGTTAGTGAATCTGTAAGTTATTTTTTAAGTGGCGAAGTTAACTTGTTAAGTTTTTGTGGAAGCAATTTCGGAAATATGCCTGAGTTTTTGGGTAAGTGTTCTAGTTAATAAACGTTTTTACAAAGTTGGGGTTTGATATAATGAATTTTGGAAGCATGTGAGGCAAGATTAGGACAAGAGCTAAATAAAAATGCAATTTGTATTTCACCCGCATTTTGGTTACTACTCTACACCGGAGGTGTTTGTACCGTGATGTTATAAAGCCTTTATACATGTTAAAACTTTTTTCTGTAATCATACCATCCGATTATAAAACTACACGTGTATTTGACAATATAATACATCTTATCTTATCTTAACAAACTAAAAAAAATGTCGTGCCTTGTTCTAGATGGGTGATAAAACACATTTTTTTTATATTTTTAAGCGATCTAGTACATCCCGAGACTACTTGATACTAGTATAGAGCAGGTAAACTAAATAAATTAGTGAAAATACATATCAAAAGGCCTGTTACCACACAGAGAAGGTACAATCTTTGATCACCACGCTTGCTCGAGACGGATTGACAAGTTCAACTTTTATTTATTGCAAATCTAGGTTTTCTCACGATATTTTTTATCGATGTCAGAAGTATTCTAGATAAACTAAAATAAAGTAAGTACATATAAATTGAAACAATTAAATGAGCTTACCAATACACAAAGAGCCCTAAGCAATGGATCTTAACGAACTTTACACCAAATATAGCCTAAATTAATACCTAATATAGATCTGGTATTAGAACTATATAGTGTCAGTACATGAACCAAGTACATAATATATTAACTGTTATCATAATATTACCATAATCTATTATCAAAGAGACACGATAATGACAATGGCGTAATAGGTGTCTCGGCCGCTGAGCTTCGTCCGCTCCAGCCGTAACAGGAACTTCATTTCAATTTTTAAGGGGTGTTTCGGACTATACTTTTTTAAGCTTTAGTACAGTAAAAAACATTAAAAGCCCTCAAAAATATTAATATATAAGGAAATCCCAGTTTTAATGTTAACCTTTCATCAACCAACCGACAGCCGACTGTCGGGCTGCTATTGTCTTTCTATTGTGTCTCAAAGCACGTGTCGAAGCCACTTTGATAACAAAAACTACGAAGTTTAAAATCAAGTCAATGTCAAATGATTCATTTACGGTAACAAAAATATAATATAGTTCGTTTCGACCAAAGCAGATGAAACTGAGCGCCCGAAACGCCTGCTAAGCCATGACAAGTAGATATAATTTAAGCAGACATAGCTACTCATGTATTATGTACATCGAGCAACAATGAGACACTTCTGTGAACAAATAATGATTAATATTTATTATGTGTACTTTGCTGAAATTACGGCTATTTATTTTATTATATTAGCTCGGATAAATCACCTAGTTAAATGGGCAACAATATATGAAATGGTCAGTGTTTTTAGACAAATGTACCATTGTTTTGGTAATATAATAGAATACTTATTCTGATAGTCATAGACCAGAGGCGTATTCGTTTACAGAAAAGGCAATAACTTGTTTACCACGCGTACTCAAGGCGGATAGCGATTTATCATCATCTCCCTAGCCTTTTCCCAACTATGTTGGCGTCGGCTTCCAGTCTAACCGGATGCAGTTAGATACCAGTATTTTACGTGAAGCGACTGCCTACACAACCCAATGACTGGGCGACACGGTAGCCCTTGGTTAGACTTTCTGGCTTCTTCTACCCATTTCGACTGTCAAAGTTATACAAATGAATGACTGTAAAAGTTATACAAAATCTGTCCTCGTATCTTAAAAATTAACTATTCGAAATTCAAACAAAGAAAATTATACTAAAATATTATCCTCAAGAAAAAAGTACCGCTCCAAATAATTTATGGCGTCAACAGGACACGTGCGACATTCCTCAAGATCCTTTCCCGCCCAATTTGTTCAGAGTGTCACTTACGATAACTCGCCGCGTTAATGGTCCATCAAGATCGTTTAAAGGGTGGCCTGAGTGACACATGCTGTCTCGCTCGCTCGCTGAAAGTGCTATCGATTCGATTTTTGAATATTATAATGTTAAGTGTCAAGAGCGTTCAGTAATTATTGCCGGTCTGTGTTATTTATTATGGAGGTTTTAGCGTGAAGGTTTTTGTGTGGCTATGTTAGATTGTGTGGTTGGTGCTGCAGTGCTTTTTACTAGAAGGCCGTTTATCTACACTTGGTATATTTCTGCTTTTTTTTAATAACTAGTGATAGAGTTCAAATTAATTATCTTTCTGTCTAAGAAAGATGTTATAACTAAGATCTAATGCCTTGTACGGCGTTTAGTGACAAAAATGCTAAGATTCCAACATTTGATTTTTGCAATTTTTAAGTTAACTAGTTATCATCTTACATAATATATATTTCCTACTTTAAACTCGAACGTAACGCAAGTTCAAAATAAATACTACAATATTTCTAAGCCAGCTGTCTCCACGAATTTGCCTGCTTTCTCGATATGCTCTCTTTATATTTTGATGTATGGGCTATAAAACTTTTAAAGTTACAACAAAATCTATTCCCCAGTTTCGCGTGGTAGAGTAATAAACATCCATCAATTCCAACCTTCACATGTCTTATACTTATTCGTAGACAGTAAAATTACATTGACATGTGAAGTAACAAAGTCATACATACCTACAATAAGTTGCGGAATGTTTTATAATTGTTACCGTGACCCCGGAACATAGGGGGCAGCCGAGGAGACATGAGTGGGTTTTAGTCAGTAAAAGTCTGACACGCCCTCCCGCCCCAAGGCGGGATAAGTCATTTGATGATTTCCCACTCCCAAAAAAAAATACATACCTACAATAAGCGAGACGACAAGAAAAAAGTTATTAGTCCGTCAGTTAGATAATCAAAAAAATTTGGACACGTATTTTTTCTTTTATCTCATAAACAAAAAAATTACGACAATACAGTTTGCAGTTTCGCATGACGTAACGGTTAGGTAGAATTTACACAGTGACGTCAAAAGTCCCCTACGCCGGAACTTTGTTGCTCTACCTTTGTATTTTGGTATTAATTAAATCAAGCAAAAAATATGACGTGTCTCGCGTTTTCGGTCTGTCTATCAGACGGATTAAAAAGAATGCCATTTTTAACGTTGTCGCCTTCCCTATTATATGACAAATATAACATAAAAAATCCAAAAAATCATATCTCCAGCCACTTGAAACTTATGTTAGACGTAATCCAAGAAATATCCAACCGCTAGATTTTTCTAGAAACATTTAAGAAGTGGATTACAAAGGGATAGTCCAGCGACGGTGGACCGGCTTTAGCGTGGCGCCCGCGGCTTACGGGGACGCGCAGTAAGCCACCCTAATACATATTAAATAAGACTACATTTTGTCTGAGGATAACTTAAGTATGAGGGCGTTTTGAAGGATTGAGGAACCGTGATTTGTTAGTGTTGGGATTGAAAATGGTTATAATGAAAGAATGATTATTTTCTATGTGGACGGGAAATCATCAAATGACGGGCGGAAGGAGTGTCAGACTTTTACTGACTAAAACCCACCTTTGTTCTTTCGGCTGCCCTTTATGTTCCGGGGCCGCGGTAGCTATTAGAACTATACCGCAACCCCGGCAGGATAAAAGTAAAAGCATGGTTGCGATAGTGATTGGGTGTTTGTTTCGATTCCTGCCTGAGATAACTATTGTTCCGAATCTGGTTGTTTGTGTATGTGAGTTTATAAGTTTGGTTGCATTCACAATACAGGAGAAATCCTTAGTGTGGGGTAATGTTTTGTCTAAAAAAAAGAAAGGAATTATGACTGGGTCAGAGAAGTAGCTACTGCAACTGGCTGTTGCGCTTTGTGTCAATTATTTGATTCTCAAAAGTTTCGCTACAAGAAACAATAAGAATTAAAGCACAACAAAGATGTCTTCACGTTACTTTATCAACTAATGAAGTTCATATCAAATGTTAACCCTTATGTGGCTAATAAAAACCCACAGTGTTCTAAATAAAACGAAAAAGGATTTTATAAAACCACCCAAGGCGAAACGAATTTTGAATATGCAAAAAGAAAAAATTAAATTACCGCCTGTCCCAGAATTTAATATAAAAGATTTAAAATATTTTGTATAAAACAAACAGCACACTCGTATAAAATTCGCATAATAACATAATTTCTATGCCAAGTTTTTGTGCCAATTGGCATAAAAAAGGCTCGGTTCGTTATATTGTTTTGAGAGGAAAGGGTTACCGTAATTGATAACCTGAACACGGGAGGGTTGAAAATAAAATTATGTACAAAAAAATATGCTTCCGGAGCCATAATGTGAGGTAAAGAGGGTCTTAGAGGGTCCAGAGGTCCGGCTAGTCTGTTTTAGTAATGAGCTGTAATACACTCAAGTGTTATTTAAATATTTAAAAAATATTTTGCGGTGACGAAGCGGAATATGTTAGCAACAGACGATATTTTAATACTCTTGAAGGAAAGGCGTGCTGAATGAAAAGAGATGGTCTGATATCACACAATATTAAGATCATTTTCGACTACTCTATAACATAATAGCATAATTATATTTTATATGTAAAAATATTATTAAGCAGAAGAGTTTGTTTAGTGGAACGAGCTAATCTCAAGAACGCCTAGTCCGAATTGAAAAAAAAGTTGTGTTGAATTGCCCATTTATCGAGGAAAGTTGTAGGCTACGTAATATCACGCTAAAAGAGTCGAGCAGAGAACAAAAATGCGGTGCAATCGTGAGGAATAGATAGTAGTTCATAGCGTATGAATTTCGCTCACCGTACATTTCATATAGCAAGCGAACAATAATATATTACAATATATAATTATATCAGAGTATGAATGTCATCATATCTCTGCACTACCTATGGTTGACTGGTAGAGAATGCCTAAGGCATTAAGTCCGCCTCTGTACATTAATTTTGTGCATAAAGTAGAAATAAATAAATAAATAAATGTATGTATTCTAAATAAATGCATGCGAGTGATATTGTTGTGCTATTGTTACCTGATATTATATTATTACATAGCCTGTATGAGCTTGAATTTATCCATTGTAAGCTTTATTATAATTAAAATTCTTAAAAAAAAAATCAACAGTTCACATTACGCTCATTAATTCTACATAAAAGGTATATTTTTTTTCATAAATTGACGTGTAATAAACTGTTTATAGTTTAATTCAATGGAAATGTGATTTAAATTATTATTAAACCAAAACAATACCAATGTTGCCTCTATTTTGTCAGCTCAAACGTTTTCAATAAATCTAGAAATTGTCAGCGTAAAATCGACCATCACTTTCAGGAATTTTGGTACATAGATTTATCGTTTTCATACTAATGAAAACAAAGGAAAATAATTTTAAATTAATTACTAATAACAATGTGGGTGTAAGGTATTTTGTCGGTCACTCCAATTAATTGGTTTTATCGTGTGTCGTCATAGTTTTTTGTGTGTTTACGACTCATTTTGTGCTTATAATATAGTAGCTTCAGCCCGCGGCTTCGCTCGCGTTAGAAAGAGACAAAAAGTAGCCTATGTTACTCTCCATCCCTTCAACTATCTCCACTTAAAAAATCACGTCAATCCGTCGCTCCGTTTTGCCGTGAAAGAAAGACAAACAGACAGACAGACAGACAGATAGACTGACAGACAGACACACTTTCCCATTTATAATATTAGTATGGATTTTTAAGTCACATTCGCTTTGATCAATGACATCGCTTTCAAAATATTTTAAATTCTGTCATGTTGTTGCTATTTTATAAAAAAAGTAATTTTTTGCACAAAGTAGATTATTAAAATTAATCATTTTAATGTAGAAGGACACTTCTTAAACCAATATACAATAGAGTTGATTCTCATTTGAGCCACATGAATAAAATCTCATTACGAACAAAACAACAAAACCTACTAACTCTTAAATTCAAATCGTACTCCAGAATCAACCTTGAATTGTCGATACCAACTTTCTTTTAAATTATTTTTACAAGCGAAAAAGAAAACAGTTTAATTCTTCACTCTGGACCGATGGATCTCGACTCTTGTCTGGCTTCGCTCCAATTTAAGGAAAACAATTAAAAGTGTTTGTTTCACTCCGTTTTTGTTCACAACGATATCTTCGAAAACTAATTGTATATTTTTACATAGTAATATTTGGAACGCAGCCCCAACAAATTGGATTAAAAAGGTTTTTTTTTTATTTTTGTTTTTAAATTGAGTTTTTTGGAGTGTTTGTTAATGACGTAAAGTTTTTTTGATGTCACCGTCAGTCTGTTCTGTCTGCCAATTTGCATTTTGTTCTCAATTGTTTTATTATTATAATTGACTGAATAAATACTGGCACTACACTTCAAAAAATATTAAAATAACTCAATTTTGATTTAGAAAAATCCAATAACTTTCCAGATTGCAAAAATAAAATCTACATAAAAAACTACGCCAGAATTTCAACAAAACCAAGCAAAAAGTATCACAAATCTATTCAAATACATCAAATCGAATTGCATTCGGATACGCGTCCTAGTCCTGGGCGTACAAAAATTCAAATTCAAAAGTGTTCTAAAAAAGAATATAGAGTGTAGCTGTGATTTATAACCGTTAGAATAGTCATGCATGGCCTCTGTAGACTGGGAACCATTTAGATTGATTTTGAATTTATTGGCAAACTGCTGCCAGTCGGAGAGATAGGGTGCTTTCATCTAAGACGGACGATTTATCTTGCAACCAGTAGAATGGAATAGAAACGTATACCCGTCTCTTTTTGTGATGCATTCGATACACGGAGCTCTGGGATTGTTTATGGATCTGTTGGAAATGGAGCTATGGCGGGTAGTACGGCGGGGTTATTACCTATGAAACAGCAATGAGCAATATTTGCGCAGTGATCGCGCGATCACCGCGCGATCGTCAAAAAAAATCGTATTATGTATGAACCGATTGCTAATCGCTCGTTGATTGTTCTAATGCACTTATTGCTACGATGACGATAAAGTAGCAATCGCTGGAACTAATTAAATATCACCTTTAACAAAAAAAACTTAACTTTGCTCTTAAAAACCATACTAAATACGAAACCACCAAACGAAAAATGAATATTTTAGTTAACTGATTGCTCCACAGAGGCAGCACTATCGCTAGTTTGCTATTTGACGTGACGTATTTTGAATTGACGTTTGAGCAGCAAAATTTTGCTAAATTATCGCGATCGCTCGGCTATTGCAAGATACGTAATCCCAGTGCGGGATTGTTTTAGTGGAGTGTAGTGAGTGACCGCTTTATTCAAGCGTAGCATTGGCTACTAAGTTGGCGCAATTGTTGAGCAATCAGCTGTTTCTTATTTGTTGTTTGATTCCCACATGAGACGAATATTTGTGTGGCCTACACGTTGTAGGTGAGATTGATTCTGTAAATGAACTAGAAATAATTAAATTTACAGTTTAACTGTTTACTGTTAGTGGAAACTTGAAATAGTTTATAATTTTATATTGATACTGACTTGTTTTTCAAAATCAGTGTGTTGATTAGTCAACATCAAAGTTTTTCATGTTGCTAGTCACGACCTCCAGAGAGAGGCGATACTAATTATTTTTTGGGTCTAAGGGAGTCACCAACATTGTTTAAAGAAATTTAAAAAAATGTTTTATTTCAGACAAAGTCCATATTTTGTTAGTATAAACATAACTTAAAAAGTAGTGTTAGTACTTATAACTACCAGAAATAATGCAGTGTTTTATGTATTTTGCGCCACATGCACCTGGCTGCCGCTATAGTCTTCAGAATGACGTGAAATGTTTAACGTGAAATAAAGTCGCATAATCAAGGAGGAAAGACACAAATCGACATAAACAATTTTCTTCACACTTTTCTAATGACAGGTTACTATCACGATTTTTCCTCCTAAACCACAAATTCTACCAATTATCACTTACCACAATTTCCGAGCCGGATGACAAACAGACAGACACTGAATCCAAACATACCTGAAACAAGAAAGTTCGTCATTAGCACTAATTAAATACAGAACTCAACCAAAGATATTTATTATATTGATATACCTAATAACTTTTTCTTTGGTTTCTTCGCGTGCCGAATATCCATTTCTTTTGACCTAATCAAATGTAGTGTTACTATAGTTAATGTAAGAAAAACGTGTATAAAAGACGTTCATTATGAAATTTGGTGTATATCCATACTAATATTATAAATGGGAAAGTGTGTCTGTCTGTCTGTCTGTTTGTCTTTCTTTCACGGCAAAACGGAGCGACGGATTGACGTGATTTTTCATGTGGAGATAGTTGAAGGGATGGAGAGTAACATAGGCTACTTTTTGTCTCTTTCTGGCGCGAGCGAAGCCGCGGGCAGAAGCTAGTTTCGATAATATTCTTAAGTAATTAGGTAGGAATGTATTCAATGACTAGCTGTTCCACGTGGTTTCACCCGAGTTGTGTTGGGTTTTTGGTCTTTGTTCCTTGATACAAAACAATACAAAATATCTAATGTCATCACATCACGTGATGACATTAGATATTTTTACCCCACGATCCCACTATTGACGCAAACAGTTGTGTGTCGTTTGTTCGCCTGCCTGAAGCACCGTAGCTCTAAAACAATTGAACCGATTTGGCTGTTTTATTTACTTGAAAGTAGCTTAAACGCTGGGACGATTTTTTTTCTTAAATGTCTTTTGAAATGGACGTAGAAAATGACGCTTAAATTAGAAGTATGGATAAAACAACTCAAATACCAATTTCCATCATCTCATTAGTAATAAAAATACTTGTTTGAGCACAAAAAGGTCTAATAAATAATGGAGATTATTCCCGATTTAGAGGCCCGTAAGTATTACACATTAATCCGTAATTATGTTTTGTTCCATTCAAGCAATGTTTTTGTCAAAAAAGTAATATGTTTGGACTCCGACATAATTGCTCTATTAATCATTGTAACGAGATATTTACGATAAATATCAATTGGTCTGACCGTCTGTCCTTTCTTTTTAATTGATGTAGACGAAAAAATTGCCGTTGGATTAGAACGCATTATAATTCTGTTAGATATTATGTTGAGATAAATGTTTTTGTTTTATTAGTGTTGCTGTACTTAATATCGTTTTGTTTACAATAGAAATAATTAATCTTTACCAATTACACAACCAATCTGAAAGTTATTTTTATTCGGCTACTTCCAAAGTCAAAGTTGAATAATTTATTTCTTACTAGCTTTTGCCCGCGACTTCGTCCGCGTGGAATAGTTCCCGTTCCCGGGGGATTTTTGGGATGAAAACTATCCTATGTCCCTTCTTGGTTCCAGACTATATCTATACCAAATTTCATTTAAATCGGTTCAGTGGTTTAGGCGTGAAGAAGAGACAGACTGACAGACTGACACAGTTACTTTCGCATTTATAATATTACTACGTATAGTACGGATAAACCATTATCACAACATTGTCTTCCATCATGAAGCATGTTTTACCAGCGGTCAGAGTAATGTAATATAATAAATTCGTCTACATGCTCATAGGTTCTATTATAGCGTACTCAACGTACGGACTAATTAAGTAAGCTGACTATCTGACTGATTGTTGATACATCAACAAACAAACAACCCAAATCACTAGTCCTAGATACATGAAACTTTCAGGGTGTGTTCTTTGTGAAGAGTAAGTAGCCACTAAGAAAAGGTTATTCGAAATTCAACCTCTAAAGCAGTAAAACAGTGGTAACAAGTCCAAAATCCACGCCAACGAATCCTTAAGCTAAGCTAGTTTTTTTTATGTGCCTTTTCAGCCCTACTCCTGGGCAAAGGCCTCCACCGTTCGCGATCTTTTGCTTCTTCAGTCCAATTGGACTTCAGTTTATTAATAAATCCATACTAATATTATAAATGGGAAAGTGTGTCTGTCTGTCTGTCTGTCTGTATGTCTGTCTGTCTGTCTGTCTGTCTGTATGTATGTTTGTCTTTCTTTCACGGCAAAACGGAGCGACGAATTGACGTGATTTTTTAAGTGGAGATGAAGGGATGGAGAGTAACATAGGCTACTTTTTGTCTCTTTCTAACGCGAGCGAAGCCGCAGGCAAAAGCTAGTCCATAATAATCTCAAAACAAACCACTCTGCATAAACATAAACAGTAAAACCAACTGAACAGAACCCACTACAGCAAGTACACAGCGTATAAATCTAAGCTCACA
This sequence comes from Athetis lepigone, assembly GCA_033675125.1. NCBI lineage: Eukaryota > Metazoa > Arthropoda > Insecta > Lepidoptera > Noctuidae > Athetis > Athetis lepigone. Next base: position 18,294,877 of record CM066239.1, on the reverse strand, counting down.
AATACTTAATGGTACAAACAGAAGTTGTTGCCATCAAATGCCTGTTGCAAAGATGCTGGGAGTACCCAGAAACCGCACCCGCATCGCTTTTACTGGGAGGGCAACCACACAGTAAAGAGTCAAATGGATTGTCCTGAATTTTACATGTTAAAACCTCGGTGAATCTCGGCGAGAGTGGCAATCTGCGATTTGTGTTGTCAGGTTAACTGGGTGGGTTCATTATGGTTAAATTAGTTGAGATTGGTATGATTGTAGTTAAGATTTTCTTGGCTTATTTAAAAGTATAATAGTTGCTTTGAATTTCCGTCAAAATCCTGAGGAAGTCTTTAAAATATTTGCTTCAAAATCAATGAATAGTAAGTTTACTGAGTTGGCAAATATGTGACGTCACAATATGCTATTCAAAATTAATTAAAATTATTTGTAATGTTAATCAAATTATAAGCAGTATAATTAAGGTTTATATTCTAAAGAAGCTTTTATATAGAAATTATGTTAGACAAAACATAAATAACTGAAAATGGCTAGCATTTCCTCCTACAATTATAATAATCACGAAAATACTGTAATTAAAAGCTACAATTTTCCTTACATTAAAGTTGGTTTCTAGGAAAATTATTTACAAGTAAGCAAATGGAACTGTTATATACGTGATACAGGAGACAAGTGAAACACTTAGCGGTTGATTACGCACTGACGTTTATTGCAGAATCAGATTGACAGTTACACTCAGTAGTTAAGTAGCTACACATACACAGATATATACAACAATTCCCCACCTTTAATTTAAAATACATATTTGACCTACAGATCTATACAAAAGAAAGGTTTATAATTAACCCTAGTAATCGGACGTAACGCTTTGCCTGACAACTCTGATCTGTAACGAGTGCGCTCGTGCTCCGTCTCAGTAGCTTGCCCCCTTTCACTAGTAGTAGCAGCGTCGTAAAATTCTTCCTCATCTCCTTCCGCTGACAGGGGTTCAGGGTGTGGTATTTCTGATGGTAACAAAACTTGGTCGCACTCCCCCTGCCGCTCCTCAGGTTGCTCCTCACTGACCTGTGTGTCAGCGGTTGACGCAAAGTCATAATCCGGCGTTGGATCGGGTCTGTGCACCGAGCGAGCTCGTTGGTTGTCGACACCTTGGTCCGTTCCTTTGTAGGGTATAAGCTGATTCGCATGTTTTTTTAACTGACCTAATGTCTCACTATCCTCAACTAAATAAACTATTTTACCTAAACGTCGTATAACAATAGCCCTATTCCAAGTGAACCTTTTATTCATATTAAACTTTTTGTACATAACTTTATCACCTGGTTTAAAACATTGTTTATTTGTGCCTCCGTAAGCTTTACTCTGCAAACACTGATTGTGTTTCACAACATTAGTGAGTGTGTCAGATGATGACAGCGGTGGCGGGTTTGTTTTTAACAAATCTAAGCGCGAACGAAGTTTCCGTCCAAACACTAATTGTGCAGGCGAAGAGCCCGTTGTAGTGTGTACTGAATTCCTATAATCAAATAAATATTTTAATAAGTTTTTATGACTATCCCTCGGATTAGTACTCATCATTAAGCAGGACTTAATGCCCTTCTTCACCACTTTGACGTAGCTCTCCGCCTGCCCATTACTAGCTGGGTGATAAGCGGGAGATGTCACATGCGATATTCCATTTGACTTGCAAAATTTAATAAATTCGTCTGATACAAAAGATGTGGCATTGTCACTGACTAACGTGTGTAATAGTCCAAACCTTGACATAAACTCATATAGTATTGCTATGACCACGGCCGAAGAAGTGTTATTCACTTTGTATACTTCTGGCCACTTTGAATGCGCATCCACTAACACTAAATATGTCTGACCTTTGATTGGTCCGAGAAAATCAATATGTACACGCCAAAAAGGCTGCTCAGGGTGTGGCCACGCAGCAAGCGGTGCACGGGCCGGAGATGGCCTGAGCTGTACGCAAATATTACAGCTCGCGATCATTGATTCGATAGCTTTATCGATTCCAGGAAACCATACCCTGCCTCTCGCCTCCGCTTTGCATTTCACTACGCCTAAATGGGATTGATGAAGTTCGGACAATATTTTACTCTGCAGAACTTCTGGTATCACCACTTTGTGGCCACGCATGACAATACCATTCTCTACAGAAAGTTGACTTTTACATAAAAAATAAGGGGAAATACTAGGATCAGTAATTTTTCTAGGCCAGCCATTTAAAATATATTTTGTCACTTTAGCCAATTTCACATCCTTTTGTGTTTCTTCCAGTAATGAATTCCGTGTAATAGGCAAACTAGCGTCGACTACGAAATTAACATAAGTAGCCCTGTCTTCGATTTCTAAACATTCGCTAGCCGTGTTGCCCTCGGTGTCGTTGCTTAAGCTCGCGCGGGATAAGTAATCGGCACAATTGTCACCGCTACGAATGTATTCTATTCTAAAGTTATAAGCACTTAAAAATATTGCATACCGCTGCAGCCTATTAGCGGAAACCTCTGGTATGCCGCGGTGTGGCCCAAAAATAGTAATGAGCGGTTTGTGATCAGTTCGGAGAATAAATGGAACAGATCTACCGTACAGATATTGGTGAAATCGGCGTACACCAAATATAATAGCTGTCGCCTCCTTTTGTATTTGAGAATACCTGCGCTCGGCCGCATTCAGCGTACGTGAAGCGTATGACACCGGCCGCTCCACACCGTGATCATCCACTTGCGACAACACAGCCCCGAGTCCGCTCGGAGACGCGTCAACTGTCAACATAACTTGCCTAGTAGTATCAAAATGTGCCAGAACCTGATCCGATACAAGAATCTTTTTAATTGTATTAAATGCAGTTTCATGTTTTGAATCCCAATGCCACTTACAATTCTTTTGAAGTAATTGATATAAAGGGCTGAGGATTGATGACGCGTTAGGCACAAAATTCCGGTAATAATTGACAAGGCCTAAAAATGATTGCAAACTGCTAACATTTTTCGGAACTGGGGCCTTTAGGATGGCAGAAATTTTTTGAGGTGACTTTTTCAACCCATGTTTATCTATAATATATCCTAGATATTCTACTTCGTCCTTAAAAAAATCGCACTTGGATTTCTGTAGTGTAAGCCCTGCGTCCTGCAACCGTCGCAATACTTCGTGTAATCTATTTATGTGGACTTCTCTGGTCTCCCCCGTCACTAACACATCATCCAACATACACAATACTCCATCCATGCCCGACAAAACGCCTTCCATTATTCGCTGAAATATAGCGGGTGCGCTAGCGAGGCCAAACACCAACCGAGTGTAAATAAACAAACCCTTATGAGTGTTAATGCAAGTTATTTTTTGTGACTCTTCATCCAAAATACACTGGGTGTATGCTTGAGATAAGTCCAACTTGCTGAACTGCTGCCCCCCGTGCAACCTTGTAAACAATTCGTGCGCAGTAGGCAAGGGATATTGATCAACCAACAACTGTTTATTAATTGTAACTGAATAATCAGCACACAAACGTATCGAACCGTCGCGTTTTAACACTGGCACTACGGGTGACGCATACTCTGAGTATGCAACCGGTTTTAATACACCGGCGCTCACCAATCGGTCAAGTTCTTTATCTATTTTATCACGTAACGCAAAAGCTATCGGCCGTGGTTTGAAAAAAATTGGCTTTGCATCTTTCATCAAATTTAATTTAATTTTACATTTGTTAAAAGCCCCAAGCTCATCCGAGAAAACAATAGGAAACTTACTCTGTAACTGTTTACCAATATTAGCTGAATAATCACAAAAATTTACTGGCAGCATTGTTAGCTTATATTTCGATATAAAATCCCTACCTAAGAGCGGAGGGCCGCCGTCGCGAATGATGTATACATCTAATGTATGAGTATTGCCGGTATAAGTGAATGGCAACCTTACGACTCCCAGGCAGACGATTGTATTTCCCGTATACGAAAATAAACGCTTATTAGATGTGACTGTTTCTAGCCTACCCTAGGCTGATAAAATTTTCGATTTTCCTAAATATAAACATTAGTGATGGGGAAGGCTTCCCCCGAAGGGGAAGGGACCGCGCCCCTCCACCGCACGGTCCTGTAGAGCTCGTCCCAGACTGGACACTCTCCCACCGTTTCTACGGAATGAATTCCCATATGCCTATACTGCCTTGTCCCGACTTAGAAAGCTAGGGGACAAGGAGGGGACCAAGGATGTTAGTATGGGAATTCACAGTTATAAATATACATACTATAAAATAAGATAATAAAGTGAAGAGACGAGAGGACAAGCAAAAGTATATTGTATCATGTAAAGGGGTGGTAAAGGGACCGTTACACTTGCGCTTATGAAATCACCATTAAAGATTACGTTAAGCTACAGCTAAAGCCCCACCCCACTAACGAGTTACAATAGAAGACGCGTTCGTGTACTGCTAGACCTCAATACGTGAATCCTATGGGAGACGCCGCAATTCTAGCTGTCCACGTTCCCTAAACAAATCCATGTCTTACACAATACCTGAAGGCAGTCGATCTGCTAAGTCCAACTACCATTGAGGAAGACAAGTTTATAATAAAATACTCCTACACGCGTACTAGTGTGTATGACCCTCTTACGGCAACCTATGTGAGTCTACCCCCGTATAATAAAACTAGCACAAGTATACCGGAGACTCAGTCTGTAGCAGAATTCGTTGCGGCTGTCCTTAGTATTCTTCGAGGTGGTAAATCGTCACCTCACTCACATCCCCTTAATCTACCCATTTCGAGGTTGCTTCGCTGCATATGCATCTGCTGCTCAGCGCCCAAATCAAGTGTTTCGCTAAAGAGTGACGATTCAGATATAAGCGGCCCGCGGCCTACTTTGTATGTGGGGTTTTAGCGAGACACAAGTTCTAGCGTTCACAGAACGGTGCTACCAACTTAGTTAGGGGTACTTGGTGAAGCCTACCCCCGCTCCCGGGTGATGCGAGAACAATATGACCAGCGCATACGCGTTCTGTGCCAGACCTTCTGTAGGAAACAGTTATCATCATAAACATTCGGTTGGCCTATAATTACTTTAATTCGTAATTATTACTGTACTCTCATAAGCATTAAACAATTACTGTCTGCATTGCAGCCAAGTTGGAAATACTGAATTCGCATAGAACTTTAGTAGTTTGAGCAAGTACGGTTCGACCTTCCATGTCTTGTATGTCTGGTACCATTAGTCAGGTGTGTTAATGTACAATATGTAGCGGTGTATAATATAATATATAGCATGTAGAGTGAATCGGAAGGCTGTCGCCGTTTCCCTACAGCCAAACGCTCATGATGAGTCCCTGCCAAGGTGCGGATTAGGTGATGGGCATATAGAATTAGAGTATTATGAATAATATACTAAATACTAATAACATAATATAATAGTATCTACATGCTAGAGTAAGGTAATCATTATTTATAACTCTATTAATAGTATAACTAGTCTAGTTCCTTAGGATAGACTATATGATTAACGTACACTCTGAATAATATTTACGTGGCCGTAATTAATACTAAAACAGATCAAAGACTCACCAGAACAACGATTTGAAAGATTTAGATTCAATTACCAGACTAGACTCGTTCCTCGCCATAATCGCCTCCTGCCACGTACAAACACTGACACTCGCCACAAACCAGATTAGACCACAAGCTACCACGAGTACTCGAGCTATCGACGCAACTAAACTCTCCGTTCACGAACTTTACAAGACGTTGTCGAATCACTCTCCGATCTCCCTAACTTAATTCGCCTAGATCACGACCGACCTCTTTAGTGACCTGCACCCAACTGTCCTTCCGCCTCTCCAACTTTCACCAAACACCACGTGTTCCATGGCCTGCTCACACGCATCTCCCGAATTCGCAGACCCTTTTTTGTTACATTTCTCAATTGTTCTAAGAGTCGTTTGAAGTTAATAGATGGGGCTCTTTATGACAACCAGATGTGAATTTGTATTGAGAGTTGCACTTAGAAGTCGAATATTTTACAAGTTTCTTTAGAACTCAACGATAAATTGTTTTATGGTATGTCGACTGGCACTGTTATCTTAAGTTTGTTTCGCATTAAATAGAGGATTTATGCTTTCCTAAGTGGCGACCCATGAGAAGGGTCTTTTTGAACAAAAAATAAGATATTTTGTTATTATTTTATAAGGAAACGTGACTGACCGTCACATTCCCCCCTCTGAAAATCAGACGCGTGACGTAGTGCAGCGAATGAGCTTTCACAATAGTTCAGCTTGTATCTTTCATTAAAAGATAAATATTTAAAAATTCTGCCTATCTGTTTCTAATTAGTATTCTAATTAGTCGAAATAGTATTCCAATAAGAACGTCTTGCTCCGCTATAATTCTTTGTAACATCTTTGCAAAAGCATTTACAACCGATTCGAATAATCAACTGCACTGCTTGCCCTAGTTTTTTTTTTATTTGAAATAGTCTTTTCATATTCCATTGACCGTACTGCCTTTTGGCAAAGTACAGAAGACCTGTGCATGCTTATAAATTATTTGTACATACCAGGGCCTCTTCAAAGAGTATTTGTGACACCGAACCACGATACCTCCGATGCCTCTCGTTCTAAACCCGGCCTAGCAGCAGTTGCTGGACAGAAGCCTCTCCAAGGCGCTCCTCGACACCATGTTAGCTTAGTTAGCTTTCGGGGTCGTATCCATTAATTTCTGAAATAGTTCGCACGTAGACTTATTAGAATAAATTCCAATAGCTCGCCCCCCTCTGATTTAACGAGGTTAGAGCACTTGTACAAACTAATAAGATTTGGTAGGCAACTTTTAAACGTAATTACCTATTTATTCTACTTTGGGGACAGTAAAGTAGAACCGAAAGTCCCCCCTCGGATTATAGAACCATTGACAAGAACTGATTTATCTAGAGTGATAAATGTAGAGCTTCAGTCCTTAAACATAATATTTTCTTTAAAAGAACGCGTCAAGTCTACGTATCCAAGAGAAAGCGTAGCTACACTATTATAACTCAAGAACGGCAGAACCGACTTTAGCTGAAAATAGTTGGAGAGGTAGCTTAAAACCAGAAAAAATAGGATACATTTTATCATTTTTTTTCTTTTAACCCGTACCCGATGGGTTTTAACGCAATAAATTGAATGGCATTAATATTCGTAAATCTGATGACCACATCAATTAGTTAGTAAGTAAAACTTCTCAGAGGGATTTACACTAATATTATAAAGCTAAAGAGCTTCTGTGTTTGTTTGTTTGAACGCGCCAATCCCAGGAACCACCTGGTTGATTTGCAAAATTCTGTTTATGTCGATTTACCCCTTTATAGGGGAAGACCACACAATACGACGAAATATATCCTGAATATATCCTGAATGTACTCAATGAAAGCATGAGTGTTCCATGTAAGTGTACTTAATTCCTAACCTATGAAAGCATAATAAATTCCTAAAGTATAAAAAGTATTCCTAAAAGTGTACTTATATTTATTATTGTCAATTAAATTTGAACTAAAATGAATAAAAGTAAATTTAATGGAATTAAATTGTATGAAATTGAATTGCATTAATATTATTTGTAACAAATTGAACTAGGTTGTATATTATAAGTACCCATTTGTGTGTAACGACAACGTTTACAATAAAAATAACCGTTATCACGGGAGCTACGTCTGCCAACAACCTGCTGTGCAGTTTGTCAGAAGTATATAAAACATGTAAAACTGTCTAAAACACAAATTAAATATTTTTAATTAATTTAATTTTATATATAACATCACGCTTCGACCAATAGGAGCGGAGCAGCAACAAAAGGTGTGATAAAAAACAGGAACAAAACATTCCTTTTGTGAGCTTCCGTTGCGCGCAAGTCACATAAAAAATATGTACTAACACTTGTTCCTCTTAAAAAGTTTTAGAAAAGGTCCGCGACAGCATATGTGTAACATCAGCATGTGTGTTTTTTTTTATGGCAATAAAATATGTCAAAAATAATGCATCATTTGCGAAGGTCTTTTTATGCCCATAGGTAGTATAATCCTTATCAATATGATTACGTTACTCATTACAAGTATTTAATTTTTGAACAAAATTGCGCTGTGAATAACTTAAATTCAATGAATATCTTTGGAATTATCACATTTTTAAAATATTATGATTGATCGTACGGGCATTAGTGGGGCTGGTTGGTGGCTTTGCGAGACATTCCTAGCGTATACATCAAAATAACACGTATATTTTGCCACATAATATTGCGATATGAGTCACAGGAGCGCTTCAGCAACCAAACCCAACATAACGCGGCCGAAACCGCCGGGCACAGCTAGTATATAAATATAACTATAACGCATCATTGCGAATATTGAAAGCTTAAAAAATTTGAACTTAGCTTCGAATCAGGAGCCACTCTACAGCCGAAGTTGAAGACAGTTGGTATCAGCTGACGTTGACGAATCTTTACACTAGCGCGACGCAGAACCGACGACACCGACAGTTCGAACAATGCGGGGCCGACAGACACGTGGGTGGCGATGCAAGTTTCCTGGAAATCGAAATAAGGCCACACAAGTATCTCATCGAATAAAAGATCTAATCATGCAGTAAAGGCATGAGTTTTCATGACATCGTACTCTTTAGACAGTTGAATTAATATAGTTTATGTACAACAATTATATAAACTAGATGATCAAAGTAGCTTAGAAGTCTAAATCTGAAATCTATTAATCGACGCACAAATATAAAATCCTCATTTGCTGGTCTCATGAATATCTTCCTGTGGGAGTTGAACCCACAAACATAATATGTTTTGAAAACAACAATTGTATTAAGCTGTTAGAGAATCATATTTGCAATTTTTGATAAGGAATCACATTCCAATTTACAATTATGTAGGATTTGGACCTACTATTGAACAAGAATTTATGTAGATCATGTAAGTATTGAACTTAATTTTTTTTGAAAATCGAGTCTAACCATACTTAAGCATATGAAAAAGGTAAGGATTTAACGTATAAATGATTGTATTTAATCCAAACACATCTCAACATATTATAAATCATGCAGGGATTGAACCTACAGTTACTCTGTGTTCATTTAATCCTTCGAACACACGTGATTTGAGACGCAATAGCAGCCCGACAGCCGGCTGACAGTTGGTCGTCAAAAGGTTAAACCCCTTTTTTTTTCAATACATACTCGTTGTAGGAATATTGAACTTACAACTTATCGCATGGTAATTAAAAACATTTCAGCTCATAAATCGTGTAGGAATTGAACCCACAACTCATCGTTTGTAAGTTAAACCATATCAACATATAAGTCGTGCAGGAATTGAACCTACACCATATCGTTATGTTTATTCACAACATTTTTTGTGATAATAACCGTACTATCGCTTATCGTCTCTTATATTTATTTATGCTAATTACGTATATCTTATATCTATTTATGTTAATTACGTTGTGTTATTAGTGTAGTAACCCATAAAATACATTAATGTAGTTCTTTCTCGTTGCACTGAAGTGAATCAGTACATTTAATGACGAGAATCCTGGTCACGGCACCACATGTGACTGTTTCTAGCCTACCCTAGGCTGATAAAATTTTCGATTTTCCTAAATATAAACATTAGTGATGGGGAAGGCTTCCCCCGAAGGGGAAGGGACCGCGCCCCTCCACCGCACGGTCCTGTAGAGCTCGTCCCAGACTGGACACTCTCCCACCGTTTCTACGGAATGAATTCCCATATGCCTATACTGCCTTGTCCCGACTTAGAAAGCTAGGGGACAAGGAGGGGACCAAGGATGTTAGTATGGGAATTCACAGTTATAAATATACATACTATAAAATAAGATAATAAAGTGAAGAGACGAGAGGACAAGCAAAAGTATATTGTATCATGTAAAGGGGTGGTAAAGGGACCGTTACACTTGCGCTTATGAAATCACCATTAAAGATTACGTTAAGCTACAGCTAAAGCCCCACCCCACTAACGAGTTACAATAGAAGACGCGTTCGTGTACTGCTAGACCTCAATACGTGAATCCTATGGGAGACGCCGCAATTCTAGCTGTCCACGTTCCCTAAACAAATCCATGTCTTACACAATACCTGAAGGCAGTCGATCTGCTAAGTCCAACTACCATTGAGGAAGACAAGTTTATAATAAAATACTCCTACACGCGTACTAGTGTGTATGACCCTCTTACGGCAACCTATGTGAGTCTACCCCCGTATAATAAAACTAGCACAAGTATACCGGAGACTCAGTCTGTAGCAGAATTCGTTGCGGCTGTCCTTAGTATTCTTCGAGGTGGTAAATCGTCACCTCACTCACATCCCCTTAATCTACCCATTTCGAGGTTGCTTCGCTGCATATGCATCTGCTGCTCAGCGCCCAAATCAAGTGTTTCGCTAAAGAGTGACGATTCAGATATAAGCGGCCCGCGGCCTACTTTGTATGTGGGGTTTTAGCGAGACACAAGTTCTAGCGTTCACAGAACGGTGCTACCAACTTAGTTAGGGGTACTTGGTGAAGCCTACCCCCGCTCCCGGGTGATGCGAGAACAATATGACCAGCGCATACGCGTTCTGTGCCAGACCTTCTGTAGGAAACAGTTATCATCATAAACATTCGGTTGGCCTATAATTACTTTAATTCGTAATTATTACTGTACTCTCATAAGCATTAAACAATTACTGTCTGCATTGCAGCCAAGTTGGAAATACTGAATTCGCATAGAACTTTAGTAGTTTGAGCAAGTACGGTTCGACCTTCCATGTCTTGTATGTCTGGTACCATTAGTCAGGTGTGTTAATGTACAATATGTAGCGGTGTATAATATAATATATAGCATGTAGAGTGAATCGGAAGGCTGTCGCCGTTTCCCTACAGCCAAACGCTCATGATGAGTCCCTGCCAAGGTGCGGATTAGGTGATGGGCATATAGAATTAGAGTATTATGAATAATATACTAAATACTAATAACATAATATAATAGTATCTACATGCTAGAGTAAGGTAATCATTATTTATAACTCTATTAATAGTATAACTAGTCTAGTTCCTTAGGATAGACTATATGATTAACGTACACTCTGAATAATATTTACGTGGCCGTAATTAATACTAAAACAGATCAAAGACTCACCAGAACAACGATTTGAAAGATTTAGATTCAATTACCAGACTAGACTCGTTCCTCGCCATAATCGCCTCCTGCCACGTACAAACACTGACACTCGCCACAAACCAGATTAGACCACAAGCTACCACGAGTACTCGAGCTATCGACGCAACTAAACTCTCCGTTCACGAACTTTACAAGACGTTGTCGAATCACTCTCCGATCTCCCTAACTTAATTCGCCTAGATCACGACCGACCTCTTTAGTGACCTGCACCCAACTGTCCTTCCGCCTCTCCAACTTTCACCAAACACCACGTGTTCCATGGCCTGCTCACACGCATCTCCCGAATTCGCAGACCCTTTTTTGTTACATTTCTCAATTGTTCTAAGAGTCGTTTGAAGTTAATAGATGGGGCTCTTTATGACAACCAGATGTGAATTTGTATTGAGAGTTGCACTTAGAAGTCGAATATTTTACAAGTTTCTTTAGAACTCAACGATAAATTGTTTTATGGTATGTCGACTGGCACTGTTATCTTAAGTTTGTTTCGCATTAAATAGAGGATTTATGCTTTCCTAAGTGGCGACCCATGAGAAGGGTCTTTTTGAACAAAAAATAAGATATTTTGTTATTATTTTATAAGGAAACGTGACTGACCGTCACATAGACTTTGACAATGGCACATCATTAAAAAGTTTTAAATAGGTTTTTTCGGAAATCGCAGTTACAGCTGAACCACTATCAATCTGAAACTTCATTTGCACTCCTCGGACATCTACTACTTCGGTCAAAGGTTCTCCGTCATAAGAACAAATATTGTAAAACTCACCGTCATCGCCGTTATCATCGACACTCTCATTTGCTACGTAGTTAATTTTTTTGCACATACGCCGCAAATGGCCCTTTGTGTTACATTTTTTGCACTTATAATTTGCAAACCGACATTGCACTGATGTATGATTTTTGAATCCACAAACTGAGCACGACACTTTATCACCACTACCGTTTTTCGACGCGATCTTGAAGAGCTGATCGGTAGGCGCGGGTGCTGTTACAGCCGCCGTTGTAGGCGCAGCCAGCAAGCGCGCACACCGCACACTCTCTGCCCATTCCACGGCCTTCGCCAGCGATAATGTTTTTAGATCCTGAGCGAATAGCTTCTCTCGCTCTGCTCCCGGCAGCATTCCCATTATAAAACGGTCTCTTAATGCTTCCTCTACGTTCAAAAAACCGCAATGAGCAGTTAACCCACGCAACCTCGCTGCCCATTGAGGGTAGCTTTCACCTTCTATTTGCACCGCTGTATAAAATTTATACCTTTCGGCAAACCCACATTTTTGTGGCGTGAAATGGTTGTCCAGCAGTTTTACTATGTCTTCGAATGGTACCACCTGGATATCCTTAGGCAGCGCCAGGTCAGCTGCAAGCTTATACGTTGGCTCGCTGAGTGCGCTCAACAAGACCGCCCGCCGTTTGACACCAGCGGCGTCGCTGGCATCGCTGATGTCGTTGGCGATAAACCATTGTGTTAACCGCCCCTTATACTCTTGCCACGCTTGCGATTCGTAATTGAAGCTCGTCAATAACCCAAGAAGAGCCATAATACTGTACTATTTTTTAATTTTCTTTATTCGCGAGGGTACTTCGTCGCCACTGTTATATACGTGATACAGGAGACAAGTGAAACACTTAGCGGTTGATTACGCACTGACGTTTATTGCAGAATCAGATTGACAGTTACACTCAGTAGTTAAGTAGCTACACATACACAGATATATACAACAGGAACTTATGATGATGTTTTCAAATTTGGGTTAAGCTCGCCATTGTACATATAACTCATATATTTTTGCTATTTTATATGTATTGTTTTTCTTGTGCAATAAAGAAAGAAAGAAATGTTTTTTTTTTGTTCATATCATTCTCTAATCTTTTTAGTTACTAAGATAATACAAGAACGATTGTTAAAATACGTAAGTTTTAATTACATCTCATCTGTAATACATAAACAACGTAACTGAACATCTGAAAAAAGCTCTAAATGTAGGATAATTTCTTAATATTTACAAGATAAATTGTAAAATAATGAACCAGAACTATTCACCATTATTATCATAACCAGAGCTTAACTATATGACTTTGTCAAATACAAAAATAACCAAAAACCATCCCACGCCATTTAACAAAATAAAAACACCAATAAAAGAAAAAAATAAAACCAAGCTTACAAACATCACTTAATCCTTCCTATTCCGTAAAACGCTTCCAAGATGGCCGCCCTAACCGACTCTCATAGACGTTTACAAAAGCGCGCACATGAAGGATTTGAGCTGTCTTCACGATCAAAAGGAGAATTCCTAATACATTACGTTTTAAATCTATGTGTTCGGAGACTTTGATGGGGGCTTTACAGTCCCTGCCATGTAATGTAAACGGTAATATTAAAACTGTATGTATTTGATATTTTAATGGAAATGTTTAGACGGTTTGTTTAAATATACTCTAGTAATGCATTTCGTAGTTGGTGTGTTGTTTTATAGGTTATGATGTTTCATTTATTTCTTTACATCTTGAAAGATACGTAATTTGAGACACAATAGAAAGACAATAGCAGCGCTACAGCTGGCTGTCGCTTGATCGAGAGACGATTTACTAGCTTTTAATTGTGACATTGTGTCCATGGATGCATACGTAAATTTAAAAGTAGCCGACATTGCTTCTTATCCATACTAATATTATAAATGGGAAAGTATGTCTGTCTGTATGTTTGTCTTTCTTTCACGGCAAAACGGAGCGACGAATTGACGTGATTTTTTAAGTGGAGATAGTTGAAGGGATGGAGAGTAACATAGGCTAATTTTTGTCTCTTTTTAACGCGAGCGAAGCCGCAGGCAAAATCTAGTTAGTATATAAGCCTCGAGCGACGGCGGGTGATAACTTTTTTCTGCCACCGATTGAACAGAATGTCATCAAATTCTGAATTGTTTAGTAGCTTGGGCATGAACGCATCACACATAGAGATAGATTTTGTATGGCAATATGTCCCCTCATGTCATCACTAAGCGACTGATTTAATTAACTATTCAATGATTACAAAGCATATGACAAATGCTTGCACTGTTTGAACAGGTCCACTCAAATCTGTGTGTTTCTCTGGTAATAAAATTGGTAAAAAATATTTTGTGGCACATGCAAACTAGTTTTAAGAAAAGTTCTACCTTGAAATTGTTGCCAATAGTGTAAAACACCCAATTATACCAACACTACCGGAGCCCACTCTAAAGGTTACAATAAATTCATATTTTACCAATACCTACACAGAAAACTGGACCACAGTGTTACCTAACTCGCACACTGAAACTAACCTATATTTCCACTCCGTTCAATTTAAAATAAAATGGAATAACGCAAAACGTAGCGAACTTTATTCCATATCTATATAAAGCCGTGTCCACATGGAGATCCGACACAATGTGATTTTCTGTTCCACTGGCTTCCAACGCACTGTTCATTTGAAAATGTCCTAAAATTCAAAGCTGAAACTATTCAACGGGAGACAAAGGGTATCATTTTTCACCTCTGAATAAAGCCTTCAGTAACTTTGAGTAATTTTGGTTGATATATTTGTGTGTTTTGAAGTCTTGTTGATTATGTAGTAGGAACTGTGTTGTGTAATAACTTTTTATTTTAGCTTCCACTGGCGGCTTTGTTCTCGTTGAAGTCAAGTATTTCATAAATTATATCCAATAACAAATTATCATGTAGTTTTTATCACAAAAGTATTTGTACCAGTAGGTAGGAACAGGTAAGTATCTGTACGCACGGGAACAAATACTTTTATGCTATTTACTACTTTGAGACTATTTTGTAGATTAGCATTCTTGTGGTATTCAAAGTCGGCAGAAAAAAAGAAAGCTGAAACTTCTTGTTTCTTTGTTTGTTCAGACGTGTATCTCCAGAAATACCAGTCAATTTTGAATGAAATGACCAGAGTTATGAGTGATATTAGAAAACATCAGAGTTGCCTAATAATGCAACAAATACGTTCCATCTAATTTTAAATCAACATGCCAGCAGAAAATCGCTTTCAAACTACTAGCACAATTGTGCCTAAAACGTACGGTTTGCCATAAATTTGACGCACAAAAGCGCTACTCCATCACGTCAGCCCATTTTAATTTAGACGTCCAAACATAGACGACACAATGCAATCAGTAATTGATCGATAGTACAGGTAAACAATGTTTTTCCATCAATCTGTATTAATCCCGGATTACTACATCAAACGCTATGACAATGTGTAATAATGTCTTATGTACACACGTCACGTTATACACAATAGGTAATTATCTCTTGAATCCTGGTGATATGATTAATTTACAATGCATTGTTAATTATTGAGTAAGTTTGTTCACTAGCTTCTAGTTTCGTCTTTGTTCGCCAAGTAAGTACAAAGTCGTGGTATTATTTTAAAATTGATCATTTCATGAAATGGGCGAATATGGTTTTACAATTTTGAAGAATAATCAATCTAAAATCTTACCACGATCCAACCATAACCACATGTGTAATACTAACTGTTATTCGCGGTGTCACTTGCGATTTACTATTAATAGTTGGGTTTAAAGATCATTCATCTAAAGAAAATTTGTGCATGCTAGACTCAGACCGCCTAATTACAAAACAAGGTTTTTCTCTAAACCAGGTTTAAACCATTGAGCCAGGTTTTGTAATTTGAATCTTATTCTGATACAATCAAGATTCGAAATACAAAACCTAGCTCAATGGTTTAAACCTGGTTTAGAGAAAAACCTTGTTTTGTAATAAGGCGGAGAAGGTTCCCAGTTTGTCTATTTCTTCTCATAAAGATAATAGACAAGTGATAAGAAGAATTCTATATACATATAATAGTAAACTGACAGAATGATTGATTGACTGTTGACATATAAACGCACAGCCCGAACCGCTGGTCCTAGAGACATGAAACTTGCAGGGTGTGTTCTTTGTAAACAGTAGGTAACCACTAAAAAATGATTTTTGGAAATTCCAACTCTAAAGGAATAAAATAGGGGTTAGAAGAATCAACATTCACACGGGCGAAGGCTAGTTTATCATAATATATATATATATATATATATATTTTTGGTAGCCTGTTCTTTCCCACTCCTGGGCAAAGGCCCCTCTCCAGTCCTTCCATCGTTCGCAATCCTTCACTTCTTCGATCCAACTGGGCATAAATCAATGTAGGTGGGGTCAATATTTTGTTTGCTTAAGGCGTTAAAAATAGTGTGAAATCATCATAATATAATAGATTCTAAAAAAAATTGTGTTTGAATCTTTTCGCCATCTCCGTCTTGATCAGCCTTACTATGCAACCAATTGGAATTGAGCTCAATGCTAGTCTGTCATGAGGCAAATGTGTCCAGCCCAATTCCATTTAAGCATGGCAACTTTCCGAAGGACATAAATAAGATGGAAAAAACCAATGATTTAAGTTAAGTACAGTATCGCGTGAAATAGAACAATTTATTTAACTCAGAGATAGGTAAACAGGTAAATGTACTGTTTACCTTGGCTACATAAGTAGGGGAAATAATTGCTTCTTTTACTTAAAGAAGCGACTAGTTACTTTCGCTCCCGGATGCGGTCAATTTATCGAGTGGTAGGTAGTTTTGTAAATGTCTTGTTGGACGGTCGTAGGCAAGAAGATAATGTTATTTGGTTTTACCATTTCAAATGATTAATGTTGTAGTAGAGGTTAAAACTGGGGCAAGCTAGATTTTTTTTTAATAAGAAATAATGAGAGAATCTCTTAGGCCCGTATTAATAGACGTCACTCAATTCTGAGACGCTCCCAAGTTTATTGCTGTCCTTATTTTTTCCCTTTAGAATGACAAGGACAGCAAGAGGCTTGAGAGCGTCTCGGAGTTGAGTGACGTCTATTAATACAGGCCTTAGACTCTCCAGTAGTCATTGAACTTTTCTGTAATATATATTTTACTAGCTGTCCCCCGCAGTTTCACCCACGTTATATCAGATTTTTGGTTACTAAAACAAGAAGATAAAAAGTATTCTATGTCCGTCCCCTGGTCCTAAGCTACCTTCGCACAAATTTTCTGCCAAATCGGTTTTGCCGTTCTTGAGTTATAAAATGTGTAACTAACCGACTTTCTTTTATATATTTAGATATTTGATTACTAGCTGATTTGTGTTATGACTGATAAGTGCAAGTTGGGTTGTATTGTTTTGTACAAAAGCCAATATTTTGTAGGTAGTAAGTAAGTCACCAAAAAAAAACGTTTAAATAACCAAAAACAAAAAGGATACTTTGCACAAAACCCACAATTACTTTTCTACACTCGAAAATAAATAAACGTAGAAATAAATCAATCCGCGAGATTAGAAGTAAATATTTACATTTTGGGGTGTGTGCTATGTTTAGCGATACACTCAGTAAAAGCCTTGTAACATGTTTTGAGTACTAACTCGTAAAAATATTGATAGCAGATGAAAGTGAGAATTAAGAGCAAACTACCACAAGTCAAGTATTGCGCAGAAAAATACTCAGGGATACTTCCAAACTGGGAAGAACAGAATGTCTCTCTTACCGACTAAGGCCGTTGGTCTACCATTACCGTCATCGTCACGTCACCAAGATCGAGATGACAGCACCGAAGTGACGATACGCACCGTTACACTACACGTCATGTCACGTCATATAAAAATCAACCCGAAAAAATCTCGTGGTGGACAAACGGCCTAAAATTCCATTGCTCGTTCTGGTACCATGAGTAACGCCTAGTGTATTCGAGATTGACCGAGGGTCCAAAGCTTATTTCACCAAACACCAATTAAAATTTTTACTCGACACCACTTCAAAAAATCTTCCAAAATTAACAAAAAGTAAATTTCACCCCAAAAACCAAAATCGCCGATACAAAATTAGCCGACTAACCGACGTGATGTTACAGCGCATAAACTTTAACTCACAAATTGGTCGCACAGGTAAATTGATACCGGTCGGCAAATTATCGGCGATTCCACTAATCACCGCGCCGTGCCGCACCGTGCCGCGCTATAACCACGCCGAATTAGCCCGGATAGTTTATGCACGAATTACTGTGATAAAGTGGTTCACTATCTGTGCAGTAAAGAGGGAACTTAATACAGTTATAAAGTGGTTGACGTGTAAAGTGTAGTTTATTTGCAGTCATTATGTATTTTTATTATTATTTAGGAGTTTCCATAAGTGACAAGACCCTTTTATTAAGAGTTCACTGGCTATCAGTCACAAGGTGGAATCATTCGAACTATAATATGTAAACACATTACAAAACATGGGAGGCCTATAAGAAATGTGTCTGCACGAACACAACATGGTATTTGAACAGTACGTTCAATTTCAAGTCTAAAATAAGGATTGTGAAGTATCCTAATCAAAATACCTCTAAACGTAGAAAAAAACTAGATTCCGCATTAAAAAAATTATAATTTCCTCTTTTAACCTTTTAAGGTTGAAATTTCTAAACTTTCACTACACAAAAAGAAATACCTTTCTAGTTTCATGTCTCCAAGACCAGCGGTTTGGGTTGTGCATTTAAATATATCACTCGGTCAGTCAGTCCGACAGTTTACCATTTACCAGATTGATATCAGAAACTTAATCAGCCACAAAAATCAGTAAAAATAAACGAAAACAAAAAAGGGAAGGAAATAAATAAATTGCTTTTTTAATTAAGGAAAATGTAAAGAATTTTCGATGAAAAAATATCGATAACATGCGACGCTGTCGAGGGATGAAAAGGGAAATAAATTGAGAATTTATGTTTTCCGTTCAATATGTATGTTTATTTAAAAAAACGTTAAGTACAAACAAAATGGTCACGTTTTACTCCGGATGGAAGTTAAATTAATAGTCTATAGCTTTCAATACTGAGTTATTGGTTTATTATCCCAAAATTGCTGGACATTCTAACATAGCAGCGGCAGCGTGGTGAATTAAGACGGTAGCAGTTAACGTTATTAAAAAAAGAAAACATGACTGCTAAAGCAAAAATATTTGTCAGAGCTGGGAAGCGAAGTCATAGCGCTTTAACTTCAAGTCTTAAAAGTAGTACCGATTGCTTCCCTAGATGGCGGTATGTCATTTAAAAGCAAGCTATGGTTTCGTTACCGCGAACAGTATAAGGTATTTGGATTTTTATTGTCAATAATTGAGCAACGCACCTATGGTATATACTTGTTACCGGAATAAAGTGATGTGTCCATAAACCAACCCTCGCCTTAAGCAGACCCAAGGTTTTGTTCAATATTATTACTAACTTTCACCCGCGGCTTCGCCCGAGTAGATATCGAGACCTTTGTTCCTATTTTGCCTCTTTAAGTTTGGTTTTTAAAAAAGACCTTTTTTAGTAAATATACTTCCTCTTCATAAAAAATGGTTTGAGATGAGCATTGAAACATATTACCCAGTAAATCAGTTTACCATTTAATTTTTATAGATCACTAGCTGCTGTCCCCTGCGCATTTTTCGTTACTGCTCCACTCCTGTGGGTCTTAGCGTGATGGTATATAGCCTATAGCATTGCTCGATAAATGGGCTATGTACCACAGAAAGAATTTTTCAAATAAACCAGTAGTTCCAGAGATTACCCCCTACATACAAACTTACAAACCTACAAACTTACAAACTTACAAATTTTACCTCTTTATAATATTAGTATAGATTATCTAGGATACACATTCACATGCCTACAGTTAAATGTCTCTAAAAACCAGCGGTTTAGGCAGTGCGTCGATATATTTACAGTCTGTCAATTTTATTTATATGGATGGATAAGCTTGACTAGCCTGTATGGATTTAATATTCACACCAAAAAATTTTTCTTCATAAATGACCAACTTTTCAGTAACATTTGTAATTCTATGAAACTGCAAGTATCATAGCTACTCTTTTCCGAGAGCTCTTCATATAAATGCAACGTACCATCTTGCGGGCGACGCTCTCAAATGTCTCAGGTAGTAATGAGAATGCGAACGGTACTCAAGGGTAGTAGTAATATTTGCTTTTAAAGTGTTATCGTGTGTTTTCTCATATTGGAAAATTGGAATTATCTTTGGTGGCAATTTTGTATTTTTTAACTTATAACAGGTTATTTGGTCTAAGCTATCAATTTCACTTAGACTAAAAGGTCGTATTTTATATTAATGTTTTAAGAAAAGGAAGAGTAATATTCTTCATTTTTTTAAACCTACGTTGACTTGGCTTTAAGCCAGTTGGCCCTTCATAAAAAATAGTCCCATATGCCTTTCATAATATAAAAACTTAAAAAGCAGAATAAGATAGAAAGCTAAATGTAAAGGAAATGATGACTAGAACAGAGTATGGGTCTTTTTTTATATGCATAATATATTGAAAAAGGAAAAGAGCTTATAAAAGCTACTGAAAACTTGCAGTAGAGTAAGCCACACTCGTGTCCAGCGCGTAAATACTTTGACACTTGTAAAAACAATTGAAATTCCAAATTATTAAATTACTTTAAACCAAATGGTACAGCTTAAAACACAAAAATATAGCAAGACGTTTCAGGAACTTATTTACTATATCTACAGTTTCAGGTCGCGCCTGTAAACCGAGATTTGTTCCTTTTCAACCTTTACACCTTTTATTTTTTATATTGGTGGGGTTTCAAAGAGTTTAAACGTTGTATGAGAGAGGAGAGTTATTATTTATATTGGTTTGAAATGTGTTTATTCAACCGATATTATGTTGTGCTATATTAATTTTGAATTTGATTGATTTTTAGTTTTGTAAATATGCTGCGTGGTAATTCGGTCGAAGCAAAAAACGTAACATGGCGACAAATACTCATTTCTCAGTTTTGTAAAATTGACGATGAATTTAAAGCAACATTTTCACAAAAATATTACTATACAGTTTGCTTTGGACCCGCTAACGGTCGATACCACCAAAACCTTATCACAATCATTTCCAAAAATCTTTCTTTTCCCCAGAATGTAAACAGAAAATAAAGGGTCCAAACGGCTCGGCAATACTGTTTTCTAATAATCCCTACAAGGTCCGTTCTTAGGGGCTCTTAATTAAAACATAAACGACTTTCCTATGGGATGTTTTTACGAGGCCGGTATTAGGAACGTGAATTGCATTTTTTTCTCTAGAGCCCTTTTGTATTGTGAATAACGTGTTTAGTTTTATTGTGGTTTCGTTTAGTGTGTTTGGATTCTGTTTTGAATTTGCCGGGATCTGTAGGAAAAGAAGACATTTTTTTTTTTGTTATGATTCTAAGGGCTGATTTTTCAATCATCAGTTAACTTCTATCTGAGGAATCAATATGACGGATTGACACATTTTCCATGCAAAAGCTGTCAAAACGTCAAATATATTCTTTAGATAAAAGTTAGGTATCTGGCGATTGAAAAATCGGCCCTAAATGTCTTAATATCGTAGAGCTAGTTCATTCACCACATTTGGTCAAAACGACAGTTTTTTTGGGCCAAAAAGCATGTCGGATGTATATAGGCATAGAATTATTATTAATGTAAATCACAATTAAACTTTCTCTTTTCTTGAATATATTTTATTACTTTTTTATATCATGTATAAAAAAGAAATAAAATTTATTCAAGTAAAAAGTAAGTACAATTGTAAGTACTATCAGAGCACTAGTGAACTATGCCCTGATAAAACTCACGGAGCCTACACTTTTACTTTCAGCCACGATATTCGTCGAATCGGACATAGTATTATCGTACCGGTCAGTGTAGGTTGGAACGGCCGCTTCTAGTGTCAACAGGAACATCAGACAGCCGGTCAAAGATAAAACTGTGTTGTGGTTCCGAATGAGGCAAATACAAATGTGGCTTTTTTATCAAAACCTTGTTTTTAACCGACTTCAAAAAAGGAGAAGGTTCTCAATTCGTCTGTATGTTTTTTTTTTGTATGTTCGTTACGCGATATCTCCGTCAATTGTAATAGAACGGATTTTGATGGTTCTTTTTTTGTTTGATAAGTCATGATTCAGGGGTAAATTTTGTGTGTGTTCAGTGCCTCTCGAAAAATTCACCAAGAACAAAAAAAAAATGACGAAATATTCATAGACGATGTGTGCTTTTTCTTCAACTTTCTATTTTCGTTTAATAAGATTGTAAGTAGTTTTATTTTGAAAATAAATTACTTTGAAAGATATTTTAATACACAGTCAAACATTGGGAGTCGACACTAAAAAGTAATAAATAAAAACTTAAAAAAAAAAAAAAAATAACCGCCTTCAAAAACTAAAAACCTAAAACTAAAATTAACTAAAATTTCGGAAGTCGGTGGCAACACAAATTGACTGGCAGAACAGAAGCCACCGACTTCCGAAATTCATTCATCATCATTTATTTCTACCAAAACTATTCTAATAATAATTTCCATAGCTTAAAGAGAAGTAAGCGCCTTGACGGCATAGTTTTTTTTTATTCGAATACAACGTCCAAGCAATAAATCGAACTTATCAATCATTATGACATTGCCTGAACAAGAATTTACAAATGGAAAGAAACACGGGAAAAACATTATTATGTTAAAGAAACACCGAGAAGAGCATTATTACGAGAGTATTGCCAATAATTTCCGGGAAAAACGGTTAACGTTATGGTGTTGCCAGGGACACTAAACGTTTTTTTTTGTCGTTATAACGAGTCAGAGAATACTGAAAGTAATGAAGTACGTTACAGTTGAACGGTAATGAATATTTACAAGCGTTTAAATTTTTGCGTGTTTGAACAGCTTATCTTTTAAACAACCACTTGGTCAATCGTTAACATAACGCTATGATGACTAAATGTTTAGAATATATTTTAAACGAAAAGCCAAAAATTTTATCTTTTCTAAGGGGAAAAATGGGAACAGAAAAAAGCAAGTCTCAAAAAATCACTTCGATCGAAAAATCACTTGTTTACGATCCAAACTAAAAAACACTATAAGAAATGAGTTGACATAACCACTTTGTCCTAATTTTAAATAATTGCATTTAAGTAAAATAAACATGCGAGCTAGGTTCACTCTATTTGCTAAACCAAATCCAAGTACTACGCCGTAGCAGAGTGCTACGCCATAGCAAAGTGCTACGCCCAGGCGAAGAGCTGTAAAGGTGGGAATACACAATTCGTACGAATGGGAGGTTAAAAGCAAATACTCAGTAAATTAAAAACATTTCCATATAAAAGTAACATTCGTGTGAATCATTAGTAAAATGTTACACAAAAACACTCGTTGATTCATTTTTTTTTTTTTTGGTGAGTGGGAAATCATCAATTGACTGCTCCCGTCCTGGGTGCGGCGGGAGGGCGTGTCAGACTCTTACTGACTAAAACCCACTCATGTTCCTTCGATTGCCCTTTATGTTCCAGGGTCACGGTCACTATAATAAACGTTCCGCAACCCCGGCAGGCGTGGCCCTGTTGGGCCCCTTCTTGTGCTGACTTCTTCTCTTTAAGGCGCGCGTGGAACAAAACGCGCCGTCGACGCGGTCCTGGTCCTAGCCGGGCAGCGAGCTACCCATTGCTCGCCATCCGCAGAACCGCGCCTACGGTGGCCGGTAGTCGTCTTGCGACTCTCGACGTCTTCGCCTGGGGCTCGTTGATTCCTAGAAATCAAGTTATAATAACAAAAACAACAAATGCTCAATGTTCTGTTACAAGCAAATGTTTAAGATCATTAGCACCTTCATACCTACTTCGTGGCAAAAAACATAGCTCAACCAGTCGTTCCATGTAAAACAATGGTATTTTAACATATGTATATATTTGGGAAAAGGCTTGGGTAATCTTATTGTCATAATAATATAAATGTGAAGTTTTTCACATTTCATTCACACAAAAACTACAGAACGGAATTTGATAAAACTTTACAGCAATAAAGCTTACACATCAGAACAACACATAAGCTATATAACACCACGCTATAACCCACGGGAACGGAACAGCAACCAAAAGCCTAGCATTTCGGTGAAACCGAGGGGGATCAGCTAGTTTAATATCTTGGAAATTATTACATACACAAAACTTACATTACAGACCCCATGCACACAAAACTTAATTTTCACGGCAGTTCTGTAATTACAAACAGCGATAATTACATCGCCCATAATGTAATTACTTGTAATTTTGTAACTAACACTTTGATAACCTTAATTTGAGGGAACTTAGCGGAATGGTTATTGCAACCCAAAAAGGTAAGTTTCGGTGTTCACTATCATTAGGAACCTGCGTGATTAAGGCATAAGATCTAATTAATATGCTGTAACATGGGTGTAAAGACTTAATTGGTAGTGATTCGGGGACTTTCTTTCTATTCGTGGATACTAAAAATACTTCAGCACCACCACCATCATCATCATCATCATATTAACCTTGATAAAAATTCATACATATTATTATAATATGTAAATGCTAGCCTTCGCCAGCGGCTTCACCCGCGTGAAAGTTGAAACTTCTATCTTCTGTGTTACTACTTTAGGGTTGGAATTTCCAAATCCTTTCATATTGGAGACCTGCTCTTTACCAAAATATGCACTCCAAGTGTCACGTCTCTAGGACTATATCAACATTCAGACATCAGTCAGGCAGATAATGATTTTGTATATAAATAAATAAATATAAATAAATATCTTGGGACAACTCGCACACGGCCATCTGGTCCCAAGCTAAGCAAAGCTTGTGTGATGGTAACCAGACAACTGATATACATACTTATATAATTTATAAATACATACATATAGATAAATCACACCCAGACACAGAACAAACAATCATGATAATCACACAAAGATTGTCCTGGGTAGGAATCGAACCCACGACCTTCGGCTTAGCAGTCAGGGCTACTAACCACTAGACCAACAGGCCCGTCAAAACATTAGTATAGAACATTGAAATATATAAGTCCTCATCACATTTTATCCTTTTCCTAACTATGTTGGGGTCGGCTTCCAACATAACAACTGCAATAAAATATCTCACTACAAAATGCCATTCTTCATTCCACATAATACGGAGCAATTTTTCCTCCATCACACAAAATTATCACGCAACACTGGCGGGCGGTATATGAGAGCCGCTTATTGCACCTTTGGGTATTATTGCAAGCATACATGTTTACTTGAAACATAAAATATTTTAACTCTAACATAACTCTCTTTTTGCTCATGTTTCACGTTATGTGGACCACATAAACAAAAGTTTATTATGATTCTTTTGTTGTAAATGTCTTGAAAATTTAGATACTGTGTCTGTGGTAGACGTAAGGGTAAAATATGATTTAAGATTTTGATGACATTATCAGACATTCTAGATTGATTAACAAAACCGCCTATTTTTCATGGTGTAATTCATAGGAAAAATAATAGTTGAGAATTATTTTTCATGGTGTAATTCATAGGAAAAATAATAGTTGAAAATTATTTTTCATGGTGTAATTCATAGAAAAATTATAGTTGAGAATTCAATAAAGATTAGTTAAGTTCGCAAAAAACATTATGGTGTAAAATTGTGGACAGACACAAGTGAACTCCCTTATATAGTTCTGCAATCCAACTCGACAGGGGAGAGATAAACCAACAGCTTTACTTAATTTTCGAGGCATGGGGTGTCCCACAATTACTTCCGAAATCAGTTACTAAGAAATTCTGAATGGAAAAACTTAATAGCGCTTGTAAATAAGTTGGATATGACTCATTGTATTTTCTCAATTGATTAATTGAATGCACGATTTTAAGATCACTTTTTTCACCTACGAAACGGCAATAATTAAAAAAAAAATCGATAAAGTTTTAAACAGTTTCCGGTTTGTTCATAAGCCACTCCCTTTCAAACTTTCTCCAATACTACCTACTTTACAAGAACAACATTATTTATTTTACAAACAATAACTAATTCATTACACAGGTAAATTCTCAAACACGCAAAAACCAATTTAAGAAAGTAAAAAAAACTACCAATATTGTATGCTCGCCATTTTCCTGAACAAACATAATCATTTCAGCAATTGTTAAACTTTAGTAAAATACTAACAATCACGGAATCAAAATATTAATAATTCCAGCCTATTACTGTTCTACTGTAGGGCGAAGGCCTGTTCTCATACAGAGAAGAAACGAGCATTGATCAACACGCGCGCTCAAGGCAGATTAGCAATTTCAGTCTTATATTAATTATACGTCCAGAGGGCCTAGTGGCCTAGTGTCCAGTATTTTTGGACTGTCAGTACAGACATCGGTGTAAGAAAACTAGAGGTTGCAATCGAATATTCGAATTATTCGAATACTCTTCCCAAATTTATATTCGAATAGTAAATAAATATTTATTCGAATATTCGAATATTACAAAAAAAAAATATCAGTTTAAAGTCTATGTTGATAGAGCTTGAAAATTGTTGTTGACAACACTGCTTGACTCGACGCCATTTTGTCACTTACAGAACACGTTGTTATTTATGTTTTTGAAGTGATTTTAGATACTTTTATTTTGTTTTTATTATTAAAGAGAGAGAACGACTTTAAAATTTATTTAAGAATTGTATCAGATTATTAATTACAGATTAACTACAGTAAATCAGATATTTTTCCGAATTAATATTGACGAATTTGATTTTTTAGTGAAATGTGATAGTTTTTTTTTTATTATCAATGAGCGAGAGAGAGATGTTTATTTTGTTCTTATTATTAACAGAAGAGTTGAATTTGTTTAAAAATGTTATTATGGGTAAATTTGATTTATTTCCGAATTATAATTGATGAATCTGATTTTACAGTGTAATATTGCATATTATGAAAATAATACTGTAACGTTTTTACGACACATTTACGTATGTATGTGATACTTTTTGTTTTATTATTAACAAGAGAGAAAGACATTTATTTCTCGTGGAGGTCACCGCCGCCGATCGCCTCTACGAGGACACGATCGCGTGTCCTCGTAGAGGCGATCGGCGGCGGTCGTCGGTCGGGTCCGTCGCCTCCTTCTGCAAAGCAGTTATGCTAGTGAAGGAAGCGGCGGCGCGCGAGAGGCAACGACGAGCCTCTCGCCCTGGTCTAAGACCCAGGCGACGACGTCAAGAGTCACAACACGACTACCGGCCACCGAAGGCGCGGTTCTGCGGATGGCGAGCGATGGGTAGCTCGCCGCCCGGCGACCAGGACCAGGACCGCGTCGACGGCGCGTTTTCTTCCACGCGCGCCTCAAAGAGAAGAAGTCAGTACAAGAAGGGGCCCAACAGGGCCACGCCTGCCGGGGTTGCGGAATGTTTATAATAGTTACCGTGACCCTGGAACATAAAGGGCAATCGTGTTCCTTACATGAGTGGGTTTTAGTCAGTAAAAGTCTGACACGTCCCGCCGCACCAAGGACGGGAGTAGTGATGATTTCCCACTCGCCAAAAAAAAAAGACATTTAGGTATTTTGTTTTTATTATTATCGAGAGAGACTTTTCAATTTGTTTAAAAAAATTATAATTGTTTTGATTAACATTTTCAAATATAATTGTTTTAAAATTTTGTTGAATGAGTAAATAATTATTGTGCTAGGTTTACTTATCTGCATCAAAATATAATTCCTAAACTTATTAAACGCTGATATTCATTGTTTTATTATTTTTTCTTAAATATTCGAATATTCGAATAAAATTCGAATAGCACTGAAAAAATATTCGAATATTCGAAAATGAAAATTATCGAATTTTTGCAACCTCTAAAGAAAACATCGTGAGGAAACCAGCCCCCCTAGACAAGCGGCATTGTAGAATAGATAGCGAAAACGAATAGATTGTCAAATGTGAGAAATTGACATAAGCTTTCGTTAAACAATTTGACATCTCCAAACATTTGACAATCGATTCGTTTTCGCTATCTATTCTACAATGCCACTTGTCTAGGGGGGCTGGTTTCCTCACGATGTTGTCTTACACCGATGTCTGTAATGTCCAAGATAAACATTAGGATATTCATACATACGAATAAAAAAATCACGATCGATTAAAAGTTACCTACTCTTACACACTGAATTGAAAATCTAATAAATACACGATCACACACGGTCACCTGATCCCAAACTAAGCAGAGCTTGTACTATCTGTGAAAAGTTTTAATTGGCCTTAGTCTTAGTAATCTGTTTTTTTTTATTTTCTTTCATTAGCTGTAAGTTTTCCTAATAAAATAAAATATGGTAACCAGACAACTGATAAATATACTTATATAATTTATAAATACATACATATTATAGATAAATTACACCCAGACACAGAACAAACAATCACATCACTACTTCACTTACTTTACTTAATCTCACATGACTACTTGCCCAGATTCAAACCCACAAACGATCAAGAGACTAACCACAGATCCATCACGACAGACTCAAGATATTACGAGTTAAAAAAATAAATTTCCCCTTACGAATATTTTCCTTACATCGTTCAGCAAACAAACCCACTATATAAGGGGTTGCCCTATAAAAAATAATATTTTATTTACCCTAAGTGCTACCCAATGATACCTGCTAACTTATTCATGTAATCGTATACTAAGAAACTCCCCTTCGCGTATACTTCCACTGAATTGGTTAGGTTTACTGTTGGAGCGAATAAACATAATATTATGGGACCACTCTTTTAGTTTGGTGCATTTTTTTTTAGTTTTGTTGGTGGATAATGAGTGCTCCTGTGTTTTACAACAAAGATGCAATGTTGGAGTAATTTGCCGCTGAGCTGTAAGTCGTGAATTCGATTCTCGGATATTAATGTAACCTACAGGTATTTCACCCGAGTTAAGTTGATCCGATTTTAACGCTTCTATGTTACAGGAGAAAATTGTAGTAACGCAATGTTTTTTTTTTATTAATTGTTTTTTTTCCGTGTTGTATTTCAAAGGAACTAGTCCTTGGTTGCTAGAGTAAACAAAACCATTAAATAATATCCTTTAATTGCCAATAATAAATGCATTTCTATATTTCATACATATGATAATTTTTCAGGAGGCATTTGTTCAGCCGGGGACGTTTTTTAGCTGATGATTATGATGATAAAATGAATTTCTCCAATCGGATCAGCTGGCCTAGACAAATTTAATCTGAACGTTTTTCCGCACACGCTGCAGAATAAACGCATGAGTTAAGGCACATAAGATAAGGTACTCTTCTCAGTTAATGTCATTGCCGTACATTGTACTTAGCTCTTAGAGCGAGCACTAACAGATAAGGTACTTGTCTAAAGTATTAGTGCTTTTAGAGGATACTTCTTACAAACAATTTAACCTCTTTATAATGATGTATTACGTATTATTGTAAGTGAATTAAATGTCGATATTTCACGAATCATAGTAAAAAGGTTCAAAATACGTTCACTTAAGTTTATATGCTAGGAATTTCATTTTACCAAGAAGTACCTTTAATAAGGGGGGCGATTTTATTCACTATTTTATAAAATATGTTTACATTTTCTAAGTCATCCATAACACCCATTAAACTACAAACAATTAGAAATGAAAACTAAAAAAAAAATAAGGTAAAACCCCACATTGCTAGCCTCCACGAATCTCAAAAATAAAACGCACGCAAGCTCCAAGTAGCACAAAAACTCACATGTCTCGTAGTCTTCATTCTGCCTTCACTTACTCCAAAACTCACAAAGCAAAACTTTCGAGGCAGGCTTATTTAATTTTGCCTCTGAAATGGATTTTAATTTTATTTATTGCAGAGTAGCTGAACGTGACTCCTGTTCGTTCAACCATTCTATTTTTGAGTTCATTGTCTTCATACGTTCATTCATTTGAAAAAAGGAATGAGTGAGCGGAATATTTATTTGTGTGCATGCATCCTTTTTGCTGCATTCTTCTTTCATGGCTATGCGGATTTTTGCTCGGAGTGGCTAATGTGATACAAATTATTATTACGTATGAATGTTTGTTTGTGCTGTTCTGTGTGGGCAGAAAGTTTTGTTTTGAGGTTTTTTGTAGTGTGTAGTCTAGACTATTTGAACTGTGTTTTGGTGTTGTGGCCTGAACTACTAGGTATGGGGTTTAATGTTTGAATATCAGAGCAGCGAAATTTATAGGAATTTTGACAGTAGGATCATGCACTATCCACAACTTGTAAGTTTTAGGTACGATTTGTAAAAAGCAGATAAACCGTTGTCCGTTGGTTCTCGGTCGATCTTTGATAGTCCTATACCTAAAAGTTTTATGACCTGACAGCCTGACACTTAGTTAATAGGTAGCCTGAAAAAAATAACATAGATTACCTGCAAAATACTGGTATATGCCGTGGTTAGATAAGTTGACCACAT
Organism: Athetis lepigone; assembly: GCA_033675125.1. NCBI lineage: Eukaryota > Metazoa > Arthropoda > Insecta > Lepidoptera > Noctuidae > Athetis > Athetis lepigone. The sequence continues at coordinate 18,264,411 of CM066239.1, read as the reverse complement.
TAAAAGTACAGGTAGATGATAACTATTTTAAAACCCAGAAGGAAAATAGTGGAGGACAAACGAAGCCATTTCCCAGCAGTGAAATATTGCAAGTATAAAAACAAATCAGTATCACAACATTGCATAACATTTTTCGAACTCTTGTAAGTAAAAAAAAATATTTAAGAAACTATATCCATAGTATTCTTTGGTTCACAGCTCTTGGAACAATAGTGCGAATAAATAGAAGATAAATAACGCAGACAACTTCTGTTACAGCCCTATTTTTACTATTGTTTCTACCGAACGGAAACACGCCAAGTTACAGTTTTATGTCGGGTACAATCCTCATTTCGGTAACACCAAAAATAAACAAACCATTTCGGAGCTCACCAAAAGCGCAAACAAACGACAAATCACGGCTCACCTTTTCCTCAGCCATGAATTGCTAAGCACCTGATATAAAAACAACGCGAGGAAATATATCCAAAAAAATAATGACGAAAAACATAAAATATTTCTAACAAAAACCTACCCCTCGGTACCCTAATTTGAACACTCATCACTTGGACGGACTACGGAAACAAAGAAAGTTATTAATGTCTGTTCCCATTGTCTACATCTCTGGCTGCCACCACTACAGAAAGAGCCCTCCCCTACAACCGACCACTATGAAAAGCTTAAAGAGCACCAGCTCATCTTCCCTGGTCCGTTTTGTCGGGCAGAATGTAACTGTTTCTTTTGTCCCACGAGAGATTCTTCTTACAGTTTATTTTGCCCGTTTCAATTGCAACGTTTTGTCTTTATAAATTGTGTTGATTGACGCTATAGTTAATGAACAGTGTTACAACGCTGATTGGGAAAACAAATATTTGTAATCAAGAACATTTTATAGGTTTGAGATAATTTTTGGGAATAATAAATGGTTGGACTACAATGGGGGCATTCACCCTACGTTTTAATATATCTGCATGACGCATGGACGACAACTGGGAGATGCGCCTCATAAAATGAATATTGGTTATGATTTTAATAAATATTTTTATTTCAACTTTGACCTTTGAAATAATAATAAAGTCAGATTCGTTTTATTCAGTTCTCATCATCATAAAATAATATAGGAGTCGCAGTAAATTCTATCGTTCTAGATATCTTGAGTTTTCTTCTGTTTTTACTGCATATAAATAACTGGCTATTATTTATGATACCTTCGCATAGCAGATTTATCTGAATTTTCATGTTTTCGTTATTATATCGTAAATGTTTTACCCTAGTCAATTCCGTTTTGAAAGATTTTTAATTTTGAGCATTTTTTCGCACTAGCACAATTTCCACTCTTGTCAAGAATGAATTTATTATTAAAAGGGGCTTCAAATACCCCATTAATTATAATTAACTTATAAGTTCAGGTTTTCTCACCATTTCGTCCTTCACCGATTTAAGTAATGACGACTAAAGAGAAAGTACATTTAAATTAAAAAGTTAAAATGGTACTTGCTGGTGAATTGTATCTACAATCTCAAGTATACAGTACCACAGGCAGAAAAATTAACTACTAGACCACCAAAACATATAAAAATTAAACCCACAAAACACTAAACAAAAAAACATTACCATTATCTCACTAACTACCACACAAAAGATACCACGCAGCCTACTAAAGAATTTATCACATCATTAATCTTTTAACAAAGAAACATCGACGAGAACTAACAACCTGCTAAACTGCTTATACCCTTCGCATTAACGTCGTAATAACGGGTAATATATAGTTAGTAGGTAAACGAGAGTTGACCCTTCCGGGACCATCGTGGTCGGCGATTACAGCAATATCTTCCTAAGGATGTTGAGCTAGATTTGCTGTTAAGTTGTAGCAATTTGGACCTGGAAAATGGGTTTACAGGTTGTTAGAAAAATACTCACAAATTTTATGCTGTAATGCTCGGTACACACGACAACTTTATCGCTACGATTTGACAGTTGGTTTTTGGTTTTTCCAGGGGCGTAGCTACTGCCGTTTTAGCCGTAGGTCGGTCCAGTCCAGGTTCGGGCTCCCCCTGAACCGAAATGATATGAACCATATGCGGCTGTAGGGTGCAAGATGGGCGTAAACCGATTAACCCAAACATGAGATCTCTTTTTTGATGACCTATTTTTAAGTAAATTGTGAAAGTAGGGACCCCCTTATACGTATTGCTATTGGGCCCCAGTTATCTAACTACGCCACTGGGTTTATCGTTGTCAGTTTAACGCCTAGTAAGTGTCCACACTACTACAATATCTAACCGATCCGAGTTCTGATTTCCGTGCACACGTCCAATAAAACTGCACAAACGAACTGCGCAGTCAAATCGTAGCGATAAATCGCTGTCGTGTGGATTGAGCGTTATGTAGCTTTGTGTAAGTTTTTATTTTCTGAAAATTCAGTTGTTGATCTCTATTTTGCTAGTTATGCAGGTGTAAAAACAACAGGCATTATGCATACTTCGTTGGACGAAGCATTGATTAGCTTAGCATTTTAATTACTTTTTATTCCCAACAATCCCGCAAGGATCTTTGAATTAGTGACATTATTATTAATAATACCGTTATTTAGTAACAAATAAATAAATAAATTAGTAAATTAACAATCTCGAGACTAACAATGACTAATATCAAAGAACGTTTTAAGTAGAGTATATATTTATCTCAACCTCAGACATTTTTTACATAATTTCACTGTTACCTTGAAAAAACTATTTTAGGTAAATAAATAGGCAGATATCTTAAGGTGTTCAGTTTGTATCTTGCAATAAGTAAACATAATATAAATATTACACTAATCCATCCATATTTATAGACCTTTTATGAGTCATATCTTATTTAAAGTTGCGATATTAGATATTCTATCTGACATGAAGACTCCAAGCTGCCATTAGGTACTTATCAAGAGTAAATCCGTACTATTATTATAAATGCGAAAGTAACTCTGTCTGTCTGTCTGTCTGTCTGTCTGTCTGTCTCTTCTTCACGCCTAAACCACTGAACCGATTTGAATGAAATTTGGTACAGATACAGTCTGGGACCCGAGAAAGGACATAGGATAGTTTTCATCCCGGAAATTCCCCGGGAACGGGAACTATTATTCCACGCGGACGAAGTCGCGGGCAAGAGCTAGTAATATAATAACTTAGAATGTACTTAGGTGTAAAATCTTTTATACAATAAGCCTTGTCTATTACAGGCCGACTACTAATAGTACAAAGTTCTCTTCTCATACAGAGAAGTAACTCGCAGACTTTTGTAACAAGGCCAAATTCTTTACAATAACAAATTGAAACACTTCACCTAACGTTTTGACCTTACGCACATTATACTTCGTACAAATCAAGACCAAAAAATAAACTAAATACCTTTTTACACCGAAAAAGACCACTTGCTAACCAATCGTAGTATTTGTCAAATGCCTAACTTGGCCTATGAAAATAGTCTGAAAGCAATTTAGCCTTAAACGATCCTAAAGGATGAAAGGTCCACCGAGGAACTATGAAGACTGAATATCGATATCGGTGAATGAACGAGGATTGGTTTTCAGCAATATCGTCACTAAGGACCATTTGGTTCAAAAACTTCATTCAAAGTTACACTGCTAAGACGAGGTTGAATTAGAAATTATGTTTGACATTTTGTGCTTGACCCTTCGTGGTGGCAACTAAATGTGGTGATTAATGTGGATGTTAATCCATACTAATATTATAAATGGGAAAGTGTGTCTGTTTGTATGTTTGTCTTTCTTTCACGGCAAAACGAAGCGACGAATTGACGTGATTTTTTAAGTGGAGATAGTTGAAGGGATGAAGAGTAACATAGGCTACTTTTTGTCTCTTTCAAACGCGAGCGAAGCCGCGGGCGAAAGCTAGTTGATTAATATATTTGAGTCTGCCTTTTCATAAAGAGACGGGATTTATAACTTCAGTTTCAGCCACGAAACTACTGAAGTCATAAACATAAAAAAACATCATAGTTTTTTTATGATGCACTAATAAGCGTTTTTAGAAATGTAACCCCTTATTTTTTTATTTTGGGGGGAGTGGAATATCATCAAATAACTTCTCCCGTCTCTTTGTGTCAGACTTTTACTGACTAAAACCCACTCATAATCCTTCGGTTGCCCTTTATGTTCCGGGGTCACAGTAACTATTATAAACATTCCGCAAACGCAGTAAAACAGAAAACTAAGTATGATAGTAGAAAACTATTTAATTTATATTTCTAAGTTTATCTAGAACATAACAACTTGACACCTTAAGAAAACCATGAGCATCAACAAACTCGAAGCTTATTGGGCATTTTACCTTAAAGTCTATTACATTACATAGAGAGTCCATACGACTATCTCCTTAAGTAATATAAAAAAATATCATAAAAGGTTTCGAGAATATCATGTTAGTTAATATCAAACTAAAGACAATACTACAAAAATAAACCATCTCCTAAAATCCCAAGCTACAAAAAACTATAAAAACAAACGCTACCGGAAAACAGTTTCCAGAATAATTCAGTGTTTACTACTGTGACAACAATTCTTAGTATAAAACAAAGGACTATAATAATATCGTGTTAACGAGCGCAAACTATTGTGGGGTGACCATTACTACGGTCAGGACACTCCGGGTGAGGCTATATCGAATAATGTACGCCAATATAAATTTGGTGTTTGACGGATCTAAACGTTAAGCTGGCTTGTGTCAGAGGAATGTTCAAAGCAATTTCTGTCTTTATAAATTGACCAGGAAAAGTAAAACATAGAGGTAAGAATGCTACTGGACTTTCGCCCTTTGGGACATCAAATCTTACTAAGCTTCTCCGGAATCCCTCATAAGGGAATTCCGTAGGCGTGAAAGGCCTTACCCATCCCAGTAAAAGCGTGCCACAAATTATCAAAATACATTCAAATCTTTACGACGTAAAGAGAAATATTCAATTAGCACGAACAGAAACCGAATCCTTTATTGACATGCAAAATAAAGGTATAATTGAATCAATATCCCCTAAACGGAACACAGTAAACCTTTTAAATAAACCATTTCACTCTCAAAAAACATCCCTTTAGAAATACTTATAAATAGCTTTCATTTTGCCAGTATTTTACATCAGTCACTTTTGCCAGTAAATTACATTTTGCCTACTTCAATATCGGAATAAAGACCAATATTATGTACAAGGAAAACACATCAAAGAAATGTCAAAAAATTGTACCGGTAATTTGTCTTTGACAGGCCATGATCAAAGAGAAATGCAAACAAGTACATTAAAACGATTTCCTGGAGACCATTTTTGTAAATTAGAGGGATATTATTTTGTAGTGCTTGTTGATTTTGTTTGGGTAAGAAATTTGTTTGTTCTTAAGCCAGATGTGTTTTAATTTTACTTTTTTTCACTCGGGTCGGAGTTCTGTATTTAAAGGTGATTTTTGAACAAAAAACTTACAATAAAAATAAAATAAATGCATTTTATTATCAAATTCGCACGATAGAAATTGCAGGAACTTTCCAATAAACCTATTGCTTATTGTTGTTTTATTATTCCAGCATTTTTTTTGATAAATATGTAGTTATAATAAATAAATGTTTCAAAGTATTTTTTTACAAAACAAAACATCAATTAATGTCCGCTTAAAATACTCAGGTGTATCAAAAAACTAGCTGTGCCTCGATTTTAGTTACTGCTCAACCCTTATTGGTCGATCGGGTATCATCGGTAGCGTAATGTAACACAGCCTGACCTATCTCATCTCCCTAGCCTTTTCCCAACCGTGTTGGGGTCGGCTGCCAGCCTAACCGGATTCAGCTGGATACCAGTGTTTTACGTGGGGCGACTGCCTATCTGACCTCCACAACCCAGTAACTGGGCGACACGATAACTCTTGGTTAGACTGGTCAGAGTTTCTGGCTAACCCGTAACGACTGTCAAAGTTCTACGAAAGACAACCGGGACCAACGGCTTTACGTGCTTTCCGAGGCACGGGATGTCAGTGATGTCCAAGATAAACTTTAGAAAGTACATATGAATTGAAAAAGTCACATTGGTACTTGCCCGGATTCGAACCCACAACCTCTTACATACGAGGCGGGCGCCTTATCCACTGGGCCATCACGACACACACACAAGCATAACCGTCCTCAATAAATAGGCTGTACAACACAAAAAGAATTTTTTAATACAGCCCAGTAGTTTCCGAGTAATATTAGTATAGATAAGTCCTAAAAAATCTCCCAGAACTGATATCCACCGCACATTCTCGTCCACTTTTTGCGAACAGCTCCTGTTTATGATGTTGTAAAATTGTTCCCTCTCGCCTTCTTTAGCGATACATTTTGTTTTTACTCTCCCAACACTTAATGGTTTTAAGTGTTAGTCACTTTTAGTTTCTTTTGTGATCTTATTTCCGTGCTGGGAATTTAATCAGTTTTCTTAATGTTTTCATTTGTTGGGTTTTTAATGGTGATGTTAGAGAAATTTGTTTTACGCCTATTTGTTAACTGATCGTACACTTACTTATACCGTTCTTTCATATTTTAGAACCAAATGCCCACGTTGCAATAGTTTTTAAATGGCTTTTAATGCAGTTTTCACAAATAGACACAGCAAATCATGAAAAAAGGTTTTGTATAATACACGTACATATGAAACTGGGGAGGATGACTATTGAAATTGAAATTGTTTATTATGCAAGTAGGATATTACATCACTTTTACATGTCATTTTTTTTTAAACTAGATGGAGTCGGCATTTCCTAGCTGACTACCTCTGAGAAGAAATGCCGAAACAAACTCAAAGGATTATCGTCTCTTTTAAAGTCCAGACATAGATTCATTTTTTGTGCAACGAACCATGCAGAATACGTTTCGGTCAGGCCTCTTGAGGAAAGTTCCAACTATACTTTTATAATCTAAAATAATAATTACTAAGGAAATATTTGCAACTACTGAAAAACATTACCATTTAACCATTCAATTTCAGCGTCACTCCAAACTCTCAGTTCCAACCCCATTCAGCACCCTAATCACCAGATCTTAACCCTATCGATACAGTTCACAATTGTCTCGCATCTCTGTAGACGTTATCTGTGACTAACCCTCCGCCCGCTTCCTTAACAATCTGGGTCCATTTGATCTGCGGTCCAAGTTTGATTGTTAGATTGCGAAACTACGCTGCAGGAGGGTTAAGGTGTTAGTTTGCAAATGATACTGGGATGGAATGTCAGTGTCTTTGATAAGATATACTATTGATGTCATGATATGATATGGGAACAGTCTATGGGGACAACAGGAATATACCATGTTATAAGGCGATACAATTGCTGCGGTGGTTGAGCGTGTTTGCCCAGATATTTATAAAAAACTACAGGTATTTGTTTTGATACCAGCTCATTTAAAACACACTCATGATTCTGGAGTGATTCCTAGTAAAAAGCGATGTATCAACAGATTTCACGAAGTAATACTTTGTAAAGGGGAAATTGCGCAGAAAATATAAAATTATCAGAAAACGTAAGCTAGTATTTCAACTATCAAAAACATCGGTGAAATATATTATGAAGTTTATCTAATATTTTAATATCACAGACTTAATATAATACTTCTCAGTTTCATGGAAATAGCTCCCCAATTTCCATAAAATTCATACATTACCTTTTCTCCCAAATGGCCAAAGTAAATATTTTCATAAATTAACAGATTCAATTAATATTTTAAAGATTGCGTCTTAGCAGAACCTTGGGGTGATTACAAGCCAAATGGCAATTTAATTTCAATTTCTGTTCAACGAGATTTGTTTGGCAAATTGTACTTTACCATGCTAATGATAAGGTAGAAAATATGATGAGGAAAATGGGATTTTTGTAATTATTTGAATGTTCGAGTTAAGGTGTTTGCGGAGCGCATTAGAATATTTTTTTTAAAAAGGTTTTAAAAACTCTGCCCTAACTGCTTTGTTTAATTTTAACCAAAAATAGAATGTTAAATATTTTCCCTTACCATTTTACTCCATTAGCTGTATACGGGTTGGTTTTTTCCCTTTAAGGGGATAAAAGAGCTCCTGAATGTACATTTTAATTTTATTTTAGATCCATCTTAAAAAAAAATGTATGCATATTACGAGCAATTTATAGAAGTTACTACATACTATCCTCTTTCTCAAATCATAATATATGTACTTTCTTTAGAAAGTACAATATAATTGGTTTATGTTGTACATTACAGACATTGGTGAAGGAAAACATCGTAAAGAAAATTGACCCTTTAGAAAATATAAGTCCGAAATTAAGTCGTACTGTATCGTAATGTACTATGTTGTAGATAAGCCTCATAGCATAAGTTCGTAATATAAAAAAGTTCACCCCCTCAAAGGTACTTATTTAAAAATCAGTATGTTTGGAAGCGTATTTTTACAACCAAGTAAATTGCTCAATATTTACCTAAAAGTCGTAAATTTTACCGCCTCCATCGCAATTTATGTATTATAGTTTCAAGATCAAAGTTAGCATAGAAACTACATCCATTTGCATACGACTCGTTTTATTGTGGAGAAAAAACAACTTTATTCTTTTGGAATAGCTTTTTATTACTATGAATTGTATTGTTTTTTGTGTTACCATTTCTAGCTTTTTATAGAGGTTGTTTAGGAGAGAGGTGAATGATATCTAGATAATTTAAAGACACTTATATGTATTATCTATCTGGCACAACTATTAAATCATCATCATCATCATCATCTCCCTAGCCTTTTCCCAACTGTGTTGGGGTCGGCTTCCAGCCTAACCGGATTCAACTGGATACCAGTGTTTTACGTGAAGCGACTGCCTATCAGACCTCCACAACCCAGTAACTGGGCGACACGATACCCCATGGTTAGACTGGTCAGACTTTTTGGCTACTGACGACCCGTAACGACTGTCAAAGTTCTACGATTGACAACCGGGACCGACGACTTTACGTGCTTTCCGAGGCACGGAATGTCAGTGATGTCTAAGATAAACTTTAGAAAGTACATATGAATTGAAAAAGTCACATTGGTACTTGCCCGAATTCGAACCAACAACCTCTTACACGAGAGGCGGCAAGCAACTCCATATTTATAGCAGTTTTACAAAAAAGAAACTATATCACACAGTTTTTTTTTTATTAAAAAAATGCACAACTGAATCGATCACAGCTTCACCAATCAGTTTAGTCAATATAAAACTGCGGCAGTTATATATTTTCCCGACTTAACTAAAATATTTCTGAACATTCCCATGGAGCACACGCCTGCAAAGTCCCCTAAATAACAAAAACCCTTTTAATTCAAAGAGAGTCGTGTGTTTCTTAACAAAAGAGTAATAACATCAATTTGTTGCGTTCTCCCGACCGTCGGGGAATACAAAATACCCCGGATTCGCCCAATTTCCCGTGGGTGTTGTACCAAAAGCTGTTTATGGATTTATCTAGAAACGTCTGGAAAATCTGGTTCGTTGTTGGTGTGTCACTTTGTTACAAGAAGTTTGAGTCTAAAAATAGACCTACAATGAAAAGTCAACCCTAATTTGGAAAGCAGTAGGTTGGTTGTAATAAACTAGTTGCAATGCTGTTGAAATGTCAGAACGGTTATTCAGAAAATTGGAGCTTTAATTGGTTCTTATAGAGAAGAATGGGTATGAAATTCTGTGAACACTCTTTTGTATTAATATATTATTGGGTCATAGCATAACATCATCACATTATGTGAGAACGAAGTAAAACTGATTATTTATTACTATTTTCTTTTTCGTCCTGGGTGCGGCGGGAGGGCGTGCCAGACTTTTACTGACTAAAACCCACTTATGTTCCTTCGATTGCCCTTCATGTTCCAGGGTCACGGTAACTATTATAAACATTCCGCAACCCCGGTTCATATTATTGGGTTACAGGACTGTCAACGTTATTACGGGGAACCTTTTTTGGAGTTTACTGTGTCCTAGTTGCTTGTAAAGGTCCTTTACAAAGCACTCTGAAATCGTTTCGAATCAATTATTGCTTTTTTAAAGTAATTTACCAGAAGAAATAAAAAATCAGAACCTAGAGTTGCCCCTTCTAAAAGATAGTTTGGTGTCCATAAGAACGGGATTATATTTGTCTTTTGTTACGGTTTCGTTATTCACATCTCGGAACCATTATTTGATATTGGATGGCAATGATATTTTAAGTAAAAAAGGCGTAGATAGGTTACCCAAACGAAATTCTGTCTTCAAAAACGGCACACTAACGCACACATACATTACACGTCAAAGTAGGATGACATGATTGAAGTAGTGCGAGTGAAAAAGAGATAAACGTCAAATGTCAACGCAATATACTCAGTATCATGTTTGCCAATTGGCAAACTTTTAATGTGCCACTTTTTGACTGCATATAACCTATCTTACTTAAAACATCATTGTTGGATGGTAAATAAAATGACGCCTAATCTAATGTTAAGTGGTCCGCTGTCTATTAATCTTTCAACGACCAACCGACAGCTGGCTGTCGGGCTGCTATTGTCTTCCTATTGTGTCTCGAATCACGTGTGTTGGAAGGTTTAACGTGTGCAATAACAAAATTGCCATTTCAGAGACAATGATTCTATGTGGCATGTGCTTTTGTTCTGTTATATTATCTACATTATTTCTTTAAATAGGTCAGCAGATAAAAAATAGATACCCTGCGTACATAATAATTCATCCCCCTATTTTGTTCTCTATTTCGTACCAAACATTGTGGTACTGTTTTGCCACTCTTGGCAATTTACATTAATTACAATTTACATTACTTATTACACACAAACCAGAAGAAAGAGTTAATTAAAACAAAACATGAATTGTAACAACAACGCAATTACCAAAAAAAGATCAATCAAAAGAAAACAAATCTCAAAACACACACACGTAATTTGTAATTAAACGATTTAATCTTTAATCATTTCTAAGAAGTGTGTCAAATGTATCGGAAAGCTTAACAAGGCAGTTGAATGAGTCTTCGTGTACTTAGATAACGTAATTACAGATTATTTGGTATCTCTTAACTTTTGTGCTCATTACTGAAGAATTATTGTTTAAATACATGGAGGAATACTTAAATGGGGGCCATTTCTAAAAGTACAGGTTAGATTGTGTAAACGTGCTTTAAAGTTACAGGAGATAGAAGGAAATGGTTATATTAGTAAGTTAATTAAAAAATTAACACTTTTTTAAAAGGTTCGAATAACAAAATGCTGTCAGTCACTGATTGATGCAACAAGAATAAATCTAAGCTAATATTTTTAAGAGGAAAAGTATTTTATTTTACCAATAATAGTACGCCTGCTAAGATAAACTCTTCTCTTTCAGAGAAGGCAAATAAAAATCTACATTTACTTAATCGATTTATTAAAGTCCTGCCCAGTATTTTTATGATATAGTTTCTTGATCGATATAAAAGTTGATTTTTTTTTGTTTAATCGTAAAATACAATTTCACATTTTGAATTAAATGATAAAAATAACCTTTTTTTTACAAAACGTACATTGTTAACAAGAAACGTTAAAATCAAGATATATCTTTCATAAATCTTTTAAAAGTAAAACACAAAAGTAAATTATATTCCCGCAGAAAATTAATTAAAATTAAACGATTGTTTCCACCTTTTGACAAAAGCCGCTACGTTTCGCCGCCATGTTGGTTTTTTGACGTCACCAACACCCGTCGCTTACATGTTACAAATATGGTTAGCAACGCCATTTTATGTTCAAGCTTTGAGCTGAAAACTGTCAAAAAAATACTATTTTGCTTTTGCCTAAACTTGTCAAACTATAGTGAAGATAATGCGGCTAATTTAAGGCTAAAACGTAATAAACAAACGTTATTTAGCTCGGACTTTAGCTTGAGTATCCTTCGTCTTTGTTTTGTTTATTTATTTATTTAATCTTTATGCACAAATTTAATGTAACTACATTGGCGGACTTATGGCATTCTCTTCCAGTCAACCAAGGGATCTTACCACTTTAATTTAAAAGATTGCTAGTAAAGGCAACGTTTTGAATTGGATAATTCCATGATAATTCAGTTACTTTCTAAAACGATCCGTACGTCATAATAATGAGCGGGTGCCGTCAGTCTATAGACATTTTTTGGCTTAATTTTTCTAACTGACCTCCTCGTAGGTGGCTTAAAATAGTTTATTTAAATAAATTATGTAAGTTTAGCTTGGAAATAAAGGTTGCATAATAAAACATCATAAATACCTTTTCGGCAAAGGCAAAAAGACAATCATTACATATTTATGAAAAGTGTTGAATATGAGTCTATTTTGAACATAATCTGACATGATGAGGGATTTCAGAAAGGTCAACTGTCACATGTATGTTCATTATAATTACATATTTATATTGTTGTTTAAATATAGTAGAAAAATATCATAGTGGTTCAGGGGTTCAGACAAACGCCTTTTATGTACGAGGTTGTGAGTTTACACTGGCAGTGGTAGGAGAAACAAAACATAATATGAGAGTTGATAACCTTACTACGGGCCGTGGCCAAGTGCGTAAGGGGAAATTTAGATAGTGAATGTGGGTGATACTGTGGAAGAAGTCAGGAACTTGCGGGTGATATTATTTTCCCCTTAAATACTTTAATTCCGAAAAACCGCATCTTTGAAACTGAAAAAGAAACTACTGTACTTCACGTTTTTGACTAAAAGTTATGGCTGCACAAGGTTATCGTCAATCTGTATATGCATATAGACATTTGTCTATGTTTGAAATCTCCAATCTGTCTTGAACAAGCGTGGTTATGAATGTTTGTTCTTTTTATAATAAAAATGTCTACCCTACTAAGCACAGTAATAAGTTGGTTTAATTAGGAGTGAAATATGTGCAAATATAACAAGGCGCTGCGGTAAACATCATTATTGAATAGAGGACTCAAGAGAAAGGTACAGAAATCGAGAAATAAATAATAACATCAATGAAATCCATTAAAAAGCACTAAAGAATCGAAGATAAATCTTCCACAAAGAAACTGTTGACATTTAAATATTATAAACTTTCCAGGTGATCATTCACAGGATTTTTCATTCAAAGCATATTATCATAATTGATGATAAGAATGATAAGAACTCAGTATCATTACTTATCTTAAAACTTTGATAAATGTAAACGTACGCGGTGCACCTGGCAGACAATAAAGTAATGGGCGCTTTACATTGCTCGCTACAACCCATCTGCTGATTAATGGATCGCTGCGGGGCCGTCGGTCGATACGATAATTCGAGATTGGCTCTAGTTGAAGCTGATATATGGGTAAGGTGAACTCAGTGAACTTGCTGAGTAATCTACATTTTCTTAATCTAGTTTAATTTTTTTAGGTTTTGTGGTTTGTAAAAAGGTTTTAGTTTTTTGAGAGAACTACTTAGGAATATTTCTTTTAATCCGGCCTTTTTAGTACCACAGATGTTGAGTTATGAAGTTTGATGTTAATATACTACTGTTTTTTTTTCTGACAATCTTTGCCTTCAAAATCAAACTTATTTATTACAATGAGAACAATAAATGACATTTTTACGGCAACTACAAATCCTCATTCTTTTTTTTATTATAAAAGCACTAAGTTCGAACAGCTTGGAAACCCCGTAAATTTAAAAGTCATTTAAAAAAGTCGGTTATGTCCCAACCACGCTTTCCTCACAATCATCCACCATTCTAACACTACGATGATCCCTTAACCTTACAAGGCCTTCCTACTGGCCTCTTAGAGACTCCATCTGATATTAACATTCCCTGGCCTAGTTATTCGTGTGTCTGATCTCCCATTGAGATAAATCTTCGTTTCTGGTGCGAACTTCATTAATAGTACGAATAAAGGACCTTATATTTTTTCTCATTGTAGACCCCCCGTGGTCTCTGTCAGCGGGCCGTATTTAGATACGGCCTGATATATTAAGGATAACTGTTTCTATCATTGGTTGAATTTGGGGGTTTAATTCCTATTATGGTTTTGTTATGGGTTTGTGGAACTGTTCATCTTAAATAGTGTTTACAATCAAGGGATGTTAACTAGTTATTTGATTGTAAAGGTATAATAGGCTCCATATAAACCTTTTGGCAATATCCAACACACAGCTAAAATTACTAGAAATTTGACACTTTAATGGCATTTTCAAATTTCCAAAAATAATTTAGTGCACCTTGCACTAAATTATTTTTGGAAATTTCCTGACGGGGTTAAAAACACTGAATAAATATTGCAAAATGGGTGGCCAAAGATGCAAGAAATTAACTCCCTATTATTTCCTGGCAGATTAAAATATATGTTCAAAAACAAAAAAAAACAACTGCAAAGCTAATTTAACCACCAAAAAAATCCCCAAAACGAATTCATAACCCAAAAAAACGAGGTGAGAAAACCATAAATTTGAATGAAACTCGTACATTTAAAAATTTTCGCATCGATCTTTTTTTTTTTGTTATCATGACTAACATGGCTGGGATTCCATTTTGGCATGCAGGCCCGCACTCGCGCGCTGGCACGGCTCCAAGCACGTCTTGGAGGTATTCTTGTATGGCGCAAGGTGTAAGCGGACTGAATGGAATATTAAATTAGGTTTAATCCGGAGGGTTGTTTTAGATATATTTTAATTTTGTGCTTCAATATTGTAGTGTTCTTTTGTGTTGGTGATTATGATTTAAAGTTTACGGTCAATAAGGAATATTGTTATGGTTATGTGTAAAGTAAAATCGACTCCACGCGGGTGAAGCCTCGGGCGAAAGCGGTGTAATCACAGGCGCATAAAACAAAATATATAAATTAATAAATACCCTGGGACGTTATTATACATATTGACTCACGCGAGCGGAAGAGTAACCAAAGAAACCGCGGGGGAACTTTTAACTGGATGTCTACGTTATAACATCTACTGCCATGCCAAATTTTAGCCCGATCCGTCCAGTGGTTCGGGCTATGCGTTGATAGATCACTATGTCAGTCAGTCATTTAGTCACCTTTGGCTGGCCTGGTTAAGGCGCCCGCCTCTCATACAAAAGGTTGTGGGTTCAAATTTAGGCAAGTACCAAGGTGACTTGCAATACAAGTGTACTTTTAAAAATTTGTCTTGGACATCAAAGACATCGGTGAAAGAAAACATCGTGAGGAAACCTGGACTTGCAATGCTCGTGCCTTCTCTGTATGAGAAGAGGCCTTTGCCCTGCTGTGTCAGTACAGTGTACTTTGGACAGCAATAAGCTGGTGTTATTATTGTATGTTTGCTTCTTTGCGCTTTAAAAACGCTAGTCGTAAAGGTATTTGTGAAGAAGCTCGTACGTTTGTCCATCCATCCATTCAGGATAAACTTTTAGTGTGATGAGAATAACTGTTGTTCTGTGTCCGGGTGTAACAGAAGACGCGGGATCACTTAACTAAGTCAACAATCAAAACTATCTCCAAACTTACAACTTGAGTCCCACTTAGCGCGCATAGCTCGACGCAACCGGACACTCCGGACGGCCGGACAGTCGGACGGCCGCACTCGCATTATTTCAGACGCTCTTATTATACAAGGTGCATTTCTTATACTGCTTAACCTCCCAGGACGTTTTTATAACATTCGTAAATAATCATATAAAAATACGATACCTGGTCAACAATTAATAGTACTTGAGATATTTATTTTTTAAATTTGACTGTTTTTCAGAATTATGTAGAATCATAAACCTCGTAAAAAATGCAGAATCACCCTCTAGATCTATCGCCCAACATGTCACTGTGTGTGTAAGTGCCTGTACGAGGCTCCGCCCACTCCGCACACACGCTCAAGGGCATCAGGGATCCTTATTAAGTACATGTAAGCCTGTAGTTAGACATAATATGATGCGATGAACTTAATTCTTATGAATATGTCAAAATGTTAAAAATACTTTACGTAATAAAGTTAGATAGTTACACGATACCTAGGTAAACTCGGGAAAAAAATTTATTACGAATTTAAATGATACGGAATCCTTTTACATTCAATTTAAAAATAAAGTGCGGTGTTTGCGCTTGCGCCAAGTATGAAAGGCGCCGACCGAGCGACGCGACGGACCAATGACACGACGGGTTGTCTTTTGGCGAAATATTCACTACTTTCTTTGGCTTAGCCGCCTCAGTCCACGTGGACTCAAAGTTTCGTAAATTGAAGTGCGGCGGTAAAAAAAAGTAATTGTAATTTATTTATGCGCTGGTACCTAGAGCAACTTTTTCTTTAATTCGATAATCACAGTCATGTAAGTACATTATTTGGCTTACTGGCTTTTGACTATCCTAGGACTAGATAACTAGCCAAGGACGACACAACAGCTGTACAGTACGGTTATTGACCCTTTCTGACCCGTGTATGATAAAACGAGTTTTCTAATTTATTAAAAGATATTTTTACTTAGACTTTTCTTTGTACATTATTAGGCTTTCTGGCTTTTGACTATCCTAGGACTAGATAACTAGCCAAGGACGACACAACAGCTGTACAGTACGGTCATTGACCCTTTCTGACTCGTGTATGATAAAACGAGTTTTCTTATTTATTAAAAGATATTTTTATTTAGACTTTTCTTATTTAAAGGTAAAAACTTAGAAAAAGTACCTGCAGAATTAGAAAAATAACAGTGGTACCTACTTGCTAGGTTTCGAACCCGCAACCTAATGTTTATGACGCGAAATCCTTAGCCTTACATAATTTATTAATAGGCACGTTGGCGATTTGGCATCGATTGTTAAGTACCTAATCAGCTGTGATACAAAATAAACAAACGTGAAATGAAAGTGAAATTATGATTGCAAGATAAAGACGAAACATGGGTAGGTATGCATGTAGGCATGTAATGCTCATTTAGTTTTGCTTTATTAGTATTACTAAGACGCACTAAGAAGTAGGTATTTTAGCTGACCTCGCATTGTGTATGTTTTTCGTACAATCCAGCATTCGACAAAATAAGTGATAGGTAGGGAGGTCTTGCAGTGGGAAAGTTTAGGCCTGTAATACCTAATAATAATTCGGCATGTAGTTGCTCGGCGCATTCATTGCGCTCTGTAGGTAAATTCAGCCCCAAGGTCCGTAATAATTTCGTGTTTATTCGTGAATTAAATTGGTTGATTTTAAATTTTCAATCCGTTCTTTTTATCGAGCTGTACCACAAAAATACCTCAAGACAATTTGTGCCAGATAAGTAGGTATTTACGGGTTAGGGTTTTAAGTGTTTTATTTTTAGCCTGTTAGGTAGGTATTTTTAGGGTAGTTAAAAATTTTAAATAATCTTATTAGAGTAATAACATTGATTGGTCAGTGGGTCGTCTTAGGGGCGGTGATTTAGCTATCAACCTCTTACTAATGGTTGTCTTTGTACAAATAAGTAAATTACGTACTTGTTACCTACTTCGAGAATTTGTTTGAAGGTTGCTCCTTCACGCTCCAGGCACAGTCAAGCGCGACGTTGCTGATTGTTTATTTTTCAGCTTACGTAACACAAACACATTCGTTTTTAAAGTGTCGAAAGCACTGATCACTTTTGCACATAATTGTGAAACACTGGTGACAAAATGTAACTTGCGTAACGTTATCAGCTTGGCTGAGGTTCTGAACATCGCGATGGCTCGAGACACGGTGTCTCCACTGAAGACATACTGGAGGACCAAATCAACATTGTAGTATTCCGATACCGCGCTCACTAACCGGCGCACCTGAGGGACGGACGTACGCATGCGCCGGGAATTCCAATGACACTGAAAAATTGATCTCTGCGTGTGCGCGGCCGCGGGGCGTGGCTTGTGGGATAGAAAGGGACGTCGTCATCCCCATCGCCGCGCGTAGGGTCTATGAATTTTGTTTGCGTTTGTTTGTGTGCGTGAGCGCGCGGTCATAGAGAGGCTACACACTGGCCGCATTTTCAGAACGGTAATTGCACACTTACCGATATGAATAAAATTAAAAAAAATTACCTACCAATTTTATTGTGGATTTGGGTCGAGAATCACTATCATACTTGCCCCCTGAAAGGATGAGCACTTCAAGAAAAACACCTTGTATATGCTAATCTAGCCGGTTTTAGGTAAACGTTTTATAGGACGTTTAAATGTTTTATGAGGACTAGGATGATAAATGGTGTTTCTTAATAATATTTATTTACAAATTGAAAAACCATATATCTTCTTTACTTAGCTGTTTATGACCGTATGTACGCTTAGATCTGTTGGACTACGAAGGCGGTTTTTGTTTTTATTATTTTTTTACTTTTTAGTGCGCAAACCTGCCTGACTGTGTATTGCAGTAACTATCAAAGTAAAATATTTTCCAAAATATACGTGCAACGTGAACAAATTATAACCTCCTCCCTCTTTTTAAGTTCGGTTGAAATTTCCATAAATAAACGAAGCGTATTACTTACGTTCAAGTATTAAAAAATAGTTAATAAGCTATTCTTATCCTGACAATAACATTGCTAGTTAGTAATAGTATTCGCTTACGTAAAAAAAATATCTATCTATAATCTCCGTTACAATATTAATACCTAATCTATTTTCAGATTAGATTCAAACAAGCCCTATTATAAAATACCGATAAAAATAAGCTTACATAAGAGAGATTTATATCCTTAAAACGTGT
This sequence comes from Athetis lepigone, assembly GCA_033675125.1. Lineage (NCBI taxonomy): Eukaryota > Metazoa > Arthropoda > Insecta > Lepidoptera > Noctuidae > Athetis > Athetis lepigone. The sequence goes on along the minus strand of CM066239.1, from coordinate 18,245,791 downwards.
TTAACTAATTTACAATTCGTGTTCTCATTAGCATTTATAGTGATTGGTCGTCCCAACAAAACACGCCGTTAATTTACACGTACGAGCGTAACAAATACGGTTTACATTATTTTCTTTATCCGGATTATCGACAAACTAGTAAATAGTATCGTCCAGACCGAATTTTGGGTCGACAGATCTTAATAAAGATTAAGTACGCAGGAGAAATAAATAAATTGAAATACTGGGACAACTCTCAAACGGCCATCTGATCCCAAACTAAGCATTGCTTGTACTATGGTAACCAGGCAACTCGTACATAATTATATTATACTAGCTTTTGCCCGCGACTTCGTCCGCGTGGATTAATAGTTCCCGTTCCCGGGGGATTTCCGGAATGAAAACTATCCTATGTCCTTTCTCGGGTCCCAGACTATCTCTGTACCAAATTTCATTCAAATCGGTTCAGTGGTTTAGGCGTGAAGAAGAGACAGACAGACAGACAGACAGAAAGACAGACAGACAGACAGAGTTACTTTCGCATTTATAATATTAGTACGGAAGTACGGATTATAAATAAAGGCAATGAGGCCAATATTATATGGATAATATTATAATAGGAGGCGATAAGGCCGCCTATTGTACTCTTGCATTTGTTTGTGTTGCCCTTTACTGTTTTTGTCCTATTGGTGTACAATAAAGAATATTCTATCTATCTATCTATTATACTATAATTATGTTTATTTTATTATAGATTAGTTACACCCTTAAACAGAACAAACAATTATGCTCATCAAAGTTTGTCCTGGGTGGAAACCGAACCACGACCTCAGGCTTAACTGTTAGGGTCAGTTGAGTGCGCGCTAATAAAGAGGCCCCGCCATTTCTATGTATCTTATAGTCCGAAAATTTTACTATATACTAATCCCAAAAACTGCAACTGCTCATAGCCATGATAAACCGGGAAAATGTCGAGCGATGAAACTGATCGAGTCCTGGACAAAACGATGAAACTGCCTTGGATACCACAACGAAATTAATCATAAAACAACATTTCCCTGCATATGACGCAGGAGACAGAATAAATATATCGTAAAAATATAAAAAATGTGAAAGTTTGTGTGTGTGGATCTTTGTTACTCTTTCACGCAAAAACTACTCATCGGAGTTCGATGAAACTTTTCAGTAATACCCATACTAATATTATAAATGGGAAAGTGTGTCTGTCTGTCTGTCTGTATGTTTGTCTTTCTTTCACGACAAAACGGAGCGACGAATTGACGTGATTTTTTAAGTGGAGATAGTTGAAGGGTTGGAGAGTAACATAGGCTACTTTTTGTCTCTTTCTAACGCGAGCGAAGCCACGGGCAAAAGCTAGTAGCTTATACATCAGAATAAGACATTGGCTACAAAACATCACGCTATTACCTACGGGGGCGAAGAAGTTACCAAAAACTTAACATAACGCGTGTGGAACCGCGGAAGTGCTAGTAGTCAATATTTGGACTAATAGTCATAAAAGTGATCCCTTACGACACAGTGAGGATTAGGACTTACAGTTTTACAAGGTTTTTAATGCACGAGAGTGTCACAAGACAAAATTCCAAACTGCGGGCGAGAAATTATTACTGCAAAAATATTCTTTATTGCACAAGAAAAAAAATGCACATATTAAATAGCAAAGGAAACCATGAGTTATGTACAATGGCGAGCTTAACCCACAGTTGATTTATCTTCAAAGTTGAGTTAAAATATTGGTGCGTATACGTCACACTTAAACCTAAAAAAGTTTCATGTATACACCAATTGGGTAGCTTACACCATTAACCAATAAATGTTAGACACAATTTCTATAAAACCTCTTTTAATTTCAGCCCAATAAATTAGGGTCATTTTCAATTTGCTATAAAATTTGATTTTTAGTTGCTTTGAAATCAATAAATAGATAGTCAACCGAGTTGTTATTTTAGTGACGTCATAAGTTGCCATTGCCATACAAAATCTATTGGAGAATTGCGTTTTGACAGCTCATAAAAAGTATGTAAAATGGATAATGGTGTAAAATACCGGATTATTAACAACCGTAAAAAATAACCAACATTTACACAACTTTCTGCACTTCTTGAACCTAAAAAAACTTCAAAGTTAAGCACTCGATGATCCGAACGAGCCGCCAGTTCAAAGCCGGCCACAATAACTCGTTAACTGAGTACCCCAAGCACTCTGCAAGTAATTTACATACTTTACCACTTTGAATTTTTTCATTATCTTTTAATTAGTTGCTCAGACATCTTAAGGTTGAGTTTAGAAGAAGGAAAACAAAGGAATGCCATGAAGCTTCATTAGCTCTTTGAATTTTTTTCGTCTAATCGTAGCTTTATATTTTCAAGTCACGTCTGACTGCCAGACTGTCTTTCAATCAAAATCAAACTTTAAAAAATGGAGATTAAGATTAAAATTGCAATAATCTAAAAACTTGGGTGAAAGGCCTTCTGTTATTTACTTATTTTCTTGACATTTTTAATAGAAAAGTACCTAGAACTAGGTTAGCTCTGTTTGATTTGAGATTTAAGCCTCGTCCCCACTGGGAACATTTGTCGAGCGACATGTGTCCCCGGTGACATTGGGCGATGTCGGGCGACGTCGGGCGACATCGCTTGATCATGTTTATGTTATCAATTTGTTTATGTTTAAATAGTGTAGTGGCTTCTGCCGTTCAATTTAAATAAATAAATAAATCGCCGCGACATTGTTGAAACTGTTCCTTAAGAAGAGTCCATGATCAGGTTGCCATGTCCCTGGTGGGGACGAGGCTTGAGGCTCAAGATTCAGGATTAATTTTATTTTATTATAAAAGATTTTCTTTGCCTCTTCAAATAACTAAAAAATGGTTTACTTTACACCGACTTCTAAAAAGAAGATGGTGCTTTGTTGGTCTGTATTTTTTTTATGTCACGGATTACCCCGCGTTTTTAAGCTCCGTTCCCGTAGCATAATGTTACATAGCCTATAACTTTTATCAATGAATGGTCTATTCAACACAAATATATTTTTTTACTTTGGATCTGGACTTCCATAGTTTATTTCTTACACACAAACTACCACTTTATAATATTATGCTGATGTCAATATTTCACATGTTCACCGATTATAACAGATTAAAAAAAAACCCACTTTAAATTTAAAATCGAATGTTCTCGACTTGGTTTCATCTTACTACATAATTACCTACTATTTATTATTAGCATAATTCCCTGTCAGAATAATGTATACTTGATATACAGGCACAAGATTATTCCTGAGGGATTAATTAACTAATATTAAGGTACATTACATCCTCAGAAATGAAGTACCTACCTTTATTCATCAGTGATTCCTCTTTAGAAAGATCATTAGTTGCGGAGAATTTTATTATCCTTACCTAAACAAAAAAAAGACGGGTTGCACTCCGGGAGTGCCGGCAGAAGTGAAAACTTGATTATTAATACTATCCATCCGTCCTACGCTTTTTCGATCAGGTCACGTGTCCTGACGCGAGTTTAAGATTTTATACCCATTACAGATCCATCCGTCCTACGCTTTTTCGATCAGGTCACGTGTCCTGACGCGAGTTTAAGATTTTATACCCATTACAGAAAAGTGCTCAACGCCGCTAAAGAAGTTTTCACTTCAAAAACATTACATTTATTACATTAGTCTAGAAGTTTAGACTATTCATCTTAAAAAAAAATAGCTATTAACCATCACGCAAGTGAAAAATTAGCTATTATAAACACGTTTTAATATAAAGTTTAACTATTTTTACTTATCGTTTTTTCTTTTATTTTATTTTGTTATTGAATTATTTCATTGCCATCGGTCTTAAACAGGTGTGTAAATTTTGAATTAAATCGGATAGTTCTAAGTACGGCAAAATCAAGCCTAAAAATTGTCGGTTACATACCATCATACAGATCAAACGAATAAAATCATGACAAAAACAAAGAAGACCCAAATACAACCATTTAAACAAAGCCACAAATTCGTTTTCTCCTAACTACTTTTCCACCCTCCTATTATTATCAATTTCTGCATTAAATTATATTTATTGATACAAGTCAGAATGTAAATATCAATTTAGCACGTCCTCGGTACCAGGGAAATATAAAATATGTGGAGAGGGATTTATGGGGCTCTGTGAGGCACTGGGGACGATTCCGAAACCCACCGGTGAGATATATAAATCTGCTGTTGTGTAATACAGTGCTTCTTATGTAATTTATGGTGTTTGCAGGGTGTGATTAATTTCTGTACGGATTTAGAGGATCGTTGTGTCAGGTGTTTATTCTTTTTGGGGAAGCTGGATGTATGAGGAGAGGGTTGTTTTGTAATGTGAGTCTAAAGGAGTGATATTAATTTAAATGTTATGTTGTTCCTGTTTTTGTTTAGCGTTTTCTTCAAATTACCTTAAAATGTTACATATGATAAAAATATCTACAAAGTTAGTTATCTGGTCTATTCTTTCTTATTACACTCAATACATTTTGCAAGTTATAAAATAACTAGGTTTCGATAGCGACTTCGCTCGCGTGATAGTCGATACTTACACCCATTCCCTATTCTAAATTATTTAATTAATTTATGTTCCGGTGTGCGTGTGAGTTGCACCAAGTTTTTTTAGGTGTCTTAAAAATGATTCAAATTAAATTTGAATTCATTGAGTAAGTATAGGAAAATTACATCTTCAATGCATCTTTATGCACCCTAAATCAAAGAAACGATAAAACAATTCATATTTCACGCATTCCGCGTCATAATTGTCGGTCCATCGACGTCCGACAAATCGGTCACATCACTCGTCTGTTTAAATTCCGCTTATGTATATGCGTCGACAAAGGATACCCGTTAAAATGGCCGCTCCTATATAATAGCGGTTCGATGGAATTTAATTATAGTTTTGTAATAGACCTGTTTCGATGTAATGTGGACTTTTAAAAGGTTTATTGTGAAATAGTTCAATGTGTGCGTGGGTTTTTTTTTTTGGTGAGTGGGAATGTGTGCGTGGTTTGTGAAATGCTCGTTGAAGTTTTTTAAAGGGTGCAAAGAAATTAGTCTATATTATAAAAAAGGTAAACTGGTTGACTGTCGATATATCAACGCACAACTCAAACCGCTGGTTCTAGGGAATTGTCACCTTGAGGACATGTTCATTTTGAAGAGGTGTGTAATAGGAGTCCGAAGTTTTGACTCCACACGAGTGAAGCCACGGGCGAAAGCGCAAATCACAGGCGCATATAACAACATTTAAGTTTGTCTCTGGGATGCAACGCATCTGAAAGCGCATGTTTTAAGGCGGAAATGCTCACCTAACATCAGGTGTGCCATAAAAAAAACAATTAACGAAAATGGGCTGAAAGGCGTCATAAAAAATATCTTAACCCACGCGAGCGGAAGAGTAACCAAGGAAAACGCAGGGGAACTGCAAATTTATCTATATAAATAAAAAAGAAACGCTAATTGTGTTAATTGAGCGCAAAACTCGAAAATGGCTAAAAAAATAATGCAGTTTTTTTAATTTCCAACTATTCTTTAGAAAAGAATAGATCTTAGTTCTTTATTTAAGGTGATGTTATATTATAGTATTAATAAATAAATAAATATCCTGGGACATCTTACACACGGCCATCTGATCCCAAGCTAAGCAGAGCTTGTGTTATGATAACAGACAACTGATATACATACTTATATATTTTATAAATACATACATATTATAGATAAATAACACCCAGACACAGAACAAACAATTATGCTCATCACACAAAGTTTTTCCTCGGTGGGAATCGAACCCACGACCTCTGGCTTAGCAGTCAGGGTCACTGACCACTAGACCAACAGGCCCGTCTAATAGTGTAGTATGTTGAGCATTGTTTTCATATATCACTATTAATACTACTCGTTGAAATACGAAGCAGGTCCATTACGAAGAGAGAAATTACAAGAATTCATTCAAATCATTTTATATTCGGGAAAAACGTTGGGTTTATTTTTTTTCTACAGGATTTTGTGTGAAATCAAGATTAGGTTTTGTGTGAAATTAAGAATGAAAGAAAAGGCAAATACCTCTAACCTATACAGTTCACCTTTATACCGCGTCCTGCCCAAAAAAATCAATGGACAATCTTTTATTGAACGTCAACTGAAAAAAAGCTACGCTCAGCATTGGACATTTCCATCCCAAAGCCGAACCTACTTATAAATCCCAGTGCCAGCAAATCTATGCTTTCCGTTACACATTGGCATGCAAAAATTCCCATATATAATAATGACATGGTATAAATCGGGAAAAAATCTTTTGTTCAAACCTAAGTAATAACGAATATCAGAGACAATAACATTAAATCATCCTTTTTTCGTTTTTAGGGTTCCGTTCTTGAAAAGGAGACCAGGAGGAACCCTTATCTCTTATTTGTCCGTTTGTGTGTATCAGACCAAGGTCCCGTTACTTAACTATATTAAAATTAACCTTTTAACGGCCAAGCGAGAGCCGGCTGTCGGGCTGCTATTGTCTTTCTATTGTGCCTCGAATCACGTATGTTCGAAGGATTAATATCAAACAAAATGTCAACGCAATCAAAAGATATGACTCCATAATCAAAACCTGTAGTGCACTTCCCATTGACATAAAATCATGAAATGTCAAAACACAACACAGCTTAACATCAGCATCAATTTCTTAAAGAAATATCTAAAAATACACGTACTATGCTATCCTTTCACCACCCTAGGTTGACTGGGAGAAAATGCCTGCGGCATTAAGTCCGCCTGTGTACCGTTGTGCATAAAGTGTAAATAAATAAATAAAAATGTAGTATTACTGTAAAATTACATCCCCAAATAATTATTATCTTTCCACAGAACCCACATTGCCCATCAGTCTCACACTTCACCGCTTTCTTTACAACCCTTACTCTAGAAATAATCCTGGATCGTATTTTTTTTCATGTGTAGCAGTAAAAGTTTCGATGAGTAAGCACTTCCCATTGACGTAAAATCATGAGATGTCAAAACACAACACAGCTTAACATCAGCACCAATTCTTAAAGAAATATCTAAAAATGTAGTATTACTGTAAAATTACATGCCCAAATAATTATTAACTTTCTACAGAACCCCTATTTCTCATCCGTCACGCACTTCACCGGTTTCTTTACAACCCTTACTCTAGAAATAATCCTGGATCGTATTTTTTTTCATGTGTAGCAGTAAAAGTTTCGATGAGTAAGATTTAGGGATCGAATGAGCTCTTATGTACGGTTCTTTATTAAATCTTCATGTAATGTCGACTTTTGTATGGTGAGCTGGCTTCTGAGTTATGTCAGATCAAGAGCTGTTTAACAAAAATCTTGCATAGCCGGCTGATAAAGGATCTTTTGGTATCTTCTTTAAGTTAAAAATAGATATATTTTGTTAATAACTGGGTATAAAGATTTCTTTGGAGATTGTAATAATCATATACCTAGCCTTGACCCAACTAAGTCGGCGTTCAGTCGTATAAGAGTGACTGACTTTAAGTACTGCACAATCCAATTTTGAGTAAAATGGTACCCCTTAGTTAGTCTGTCTAATTCAACCTTTCTAGCTTCCGATAATACCTATGACGGTTTTCAAAGATCTGCAAATGACAATCAGGACCAACGTCTTCACGTGCTTTTTAAGGCACGAGTGACATTTATTTATTTACAATTTTTAGACTAAACTACACTAACTATAAAGGACTTCATAAGCTGGCTTTCTCATAGGAGCACTTAATACTCCACAGGGCATTGTCCATAGAGCATTAGCCCTATTTTAGTCCAAAAATTATAAACACCAACAACATAATTAAAACCGAATCATACCCGTTTCCAATACACACTGCAAATTACTGCATCTAATAACGATGTCACTGAAGCAAAACCATAACCACATCAAAGCACCATTTGCGAAATAACCTCCCCCCCTCCCGCCCCTCTCTCCTGGCAACTCAGATGTCATAACACAAAATGGCAGTAATTTCAGTAGATCGCGTCAGCTTACACACAATTCACGTGAATTAAATTCCGATCACTCGTGAAATAGAACATTTATTCGTATTAATAACGTTGTTAGTTATTACTTGGAGTTATTGTGTTTAGGCAATATGTGGGGGCAATTTTCGTTGGTAATTATTGAAAGGGTTTTGTTGTCAGGCGGTGGACCGGTGGAGCAATATTCAATTGCGCGTTTTGCTTACAAGTGTCCACGCAATAACTTGCAATAACAACGTAGTTGTCTCGTCAATTTTCTATTTATTTATTTTATTTCAAGAATGTATAAAAACTTAAAAAAACTTCAAGCTGTTTCAGATGTTTCTTCGAAAATACCGACTGCATCGATAATTTAAAATTCAGTATCAAAAAATATTGACGCGTAAAAGTGTATTTAACCTACTTCCAAAATGTCTTCACTCGCCGTATAGACCCCAACTTCAGTTATTATACCTAGCTATCGATGGAACCGCCGCCAGCAGCAAGATTTATACACTGCACGCTCTGACGCTTTATAACATCGAGCGTGTTAGCGTGATGGAGATGACCTTGTGCGGTGGTTCAGTTGGTCAGTGGAACTGCAAAATTGAGGGGGCTGAGGTTAATGGATTGTGAGCTGATGTGATTAGGATGATCATGAGGGGGGTCTGTAATGGGTGTTTTATGGTAGACTTTTGAAATAGGAGTCATTTGCTGTCACGTTGAAAGTATAAAGATCAGTTGGGTAAAGATGGGTCATTCACTGGTTGCTTAAAGGGGTCAAACGCAGCAATGGTGGGAGAAAAATCTGACCATGTTTACACACGTAAGCAGATGACCGCACAAGATGAAAAGTTTGGGAAGACATTAGGGAGATCTTTGCCTAAAAACATAACAGTCAAACATAAAGGTTATCACCATTTACCTTGTTCAAAGTCTACGTTATTTTTTAGAAAAATGAAACACATTAACCCACATCACTACTAAGATTCATTAAATTCATTCAACTCCTGTGTACTCTTGCAACTCTTACAAAAAGCAAATACGCAACACTCCGCAACAAGCAATACACTAAGACTTTCCGACGCAGCGTGACACTCAATTTGTCACGCCGCGTCGCCGCATTTATACAGCGTGAACGAACCACAATTTACACGTACGGAACACTTGATATTGATGATCCGGTTCGAAAAATTGGGCTCGAATAATTATTTGGAGAGTTTTGGAAAAATTGGGCATACAGGTTCAGGTGGTTGTGAGCTGGTTTGATTGGTATTGTTAATCTGTTGGAGTAAAAATTATTGTAGTTTGACGAAGTATCCTTAAGTGCTAGCATTTAGTATCTCATTTTCTAAAGTAACTTTTTTCTAGATACATACATTTCTTCGTGTCATGACTTTCGTTGTCGTACTGATCGTTGGAGTCTTGGGATCGAGACCAAGGTCAGACAAAATGTTATTATGATTTCCCGTTAAGAATTCTTCAATTTAAAGTTTAGAACATGATGGTATGGCATTCTCAGTTGTTGGTCCCGGTTGTGATTTGCTGATATTTGATAGCCGTTGGATAGCCGCTACGGGTGGTCAGAGGCACTAATCTTTGAAACTCAGTCTTTGCAAAGGGTGGTGTAGCGCAGTAACAGTGTTGAGAAAATCTGATATGCAGTTAAAACACTTGTAATCATCTACCCGCACTGGGATTACGTATCTTGCAGAAGCCGAGCGATCGCGATAGTTTAGCAATATAAACGTCATTTCAAAATACGTCATGTCAAATAGCAATCTAGCGATAGTGCTACCTCTGTGGAGCAATCAGTTAACTAAAATATGCATTTTCGTTTGGTGGTTTCGTATTTAGTATGGTTTTTAAGAGCAAAGTTAAGTTTTTTTTGTTAAAGGTGATATTTAATTAGTTTCAGCGATTGCTACTTTATCGCCATCGTAGCAATAAGTGCATTAGAACAATCAGCGAGCGATTAGCAATCGGTTCATACATAAAACGATTTTTTTTGACGTTAAGCGATTAATCGCGCGGTGACCGCGCGATCACTGCGCAAATATTGCTGAATGCTGTTTCATAGGTCGCCCCGCCGGTTAGATTGGAAGCAGACCCTAACGTTCATTCAGAAATTTATATACCACGAATATAAGTTCAATATAAAGATATTTTTCGGAACTATGGTTGCGGTGACAAAAATCTAAACAACAATCAAGTGCCACTTTCATTATGCACAATATCGTAGTCAGGCAACTAACATTGAACATAACTGATGCCCCTTCTACACTAGAAACATCAACTAGCTACCTTCAAGCGAATCGATGTGTGTCCTCTTTGTTTTGTTTCTGACAAGGCACCGAGTCTGTCAGACTAGAGTCATGAAACTTACCGGGTGTTCTTTGTATAGAGAAGGTAACCAATAAGAAAGGATTTTTGGAAATTTCAACTCTAAATTGTTAAAATAGGGGATGGCAGTATCACATTCACGCGGGCGAAGTCGCGAGCAAATCTAGTGATATTATATATATTTTAGAACTACGTTACCGGTGACACAAAATCAAGTGCCACTTTCATTATGCACAATATCGTAGTCAGTCAACTAACATTGAACATAACTGATGCCCCTTCTACACTAGAAACATCAACTAGCTACCTTCAAGCGAATCGATGTGTCCTCGTTGTTTTGTTTCTGACCAGGCACCGAGTCTAGCTCTCGCTTCATTTGTCAGCGTCAGTCGGTGACTTTGCAGCTGACCGTTGATGTTACAGCATTGGTAAGTAAAGGGAGGATTGGCTGTGTTTCTGTGGATGTGAGTGTAGGTATATTGATTGGGAAAAAGTGTTATTTTTCAGTAAGTAAAAAGGTGTTTTGTAGGGAGCTAAAGTAGCGTTTAATGAAATTGAGCTTATGATGCTCTGGGTTAAAACGAGTAAATAAATAAAAAATTAAAATCATATTTATTTTGTAAATAGGCTATAGGTACATAACACTTTTACACGTCAATATTTTGTTTTTTTTTTTATTTTATGCGAACGATGGGGCCGGTGTTTCCTAGCTGGACTGCTCTGAGAAGAAACATCCACAACAAACTTAGAGGTCAAAGTATCTTTTAAAGTCCATACATTGATGGATGGATGGATGGATGGATGGATTTGACAAAAAAAAGGTAAAGATTTATGAAATGTCACACGCAATAATAGAATTTGGTGTCTACATTGACGCTCCATTCGTGCAAGTAGTCTGCACTCTGGGGCGCAGAAAGCGTAGACTCTATGAGAATACTGTTATATTGCATGTTACATTACAGCAACAAGTACATGCCTTTAGGGTGATGGAGCTACACCGACCATAGTTGGAGGTGGTTTAATACATAGCGGATAATATAGAAGAAAATGCATAATCACGCTTAAAATTTACAGATTAGTAAAAGAAACGGTCAGCAAACAGCGACTTTTTAAACATACCAATTGCGTACAATATTAACATTTCGATGACCAAGCGACAAAGCGACAGCCGGCTGTCGAGTCTATTGTGCCTCGAATCACATGTGTTGGAAGGTTTAGTTAAAATGTTGAATGGATAAAAAAGTAAGTTTAAATAGGCACTTATACATATGTCACCTGAAATGTTAAAAACCGTAGCATCGTAATATTTAGTGCACGTTCTGGTAGTTGTTAAAAGTAACAGAGTTAATCGACTTTTGTTGTTTTTGACTGAAGGCGATATATCACAATATTATTTTCATTTAATATGTTGGACAAAGAAATACAATTACATGCTATGGAAACCTAAAAACAAACACCATCAAAGTATTACTGACCAAACAATTAAAAGAAATGGAACACTGATTACACACAATTAGTACCTTTGTAAAAGTACTAGGTTGAAAACTTACTGTGACAACTTAAAACCATTTCTATATTTAGGTCTATTACATATCTATGTAAAGATGGTAAACTGACAGATTGACTAACTGACTGATTGTAGATATTATCAACGCTTATCCTAAACCCCTAGTCCTAGAGACATGAAACTTGGAGGGTATATTCTTTGAGAATAGTAAGTATTCACTAAGACAGGATTTTTGATAATTTCGACCCTAAAGGCTTAAATAGAAGATAGAAGTTTCGATATTCACGCGGGCGAAGCCGACGCCTAAGCAAGTAGAAGATAAAAAATATCATTCAATTCAAACACCCACACGCCATCTTTTATGCCGAAGGAGCCCTAAAATGTCGTGTTTCTCTCCAATATTCACGCAGACAAGACTGTGCTTGCACTCAATATGTCACCGAGTCGTACCGCAAAGCATTTACAGCTCCAGTGGTGAAGCGCCGCAGTTTAGTTCAGCGCTGCACTGACACCGGCCATTTGTTTGATTGGGACACCAGTGTTTGTGCTAAACAAATTCGGTGAATACTTATTTGAGCTCGGCGATTAGTTTAATAGCTGTGCGGCATTTTAGTGGCGAAAGGTTTTATGGGTGAGAAGGCTACTAGTTTTTTCATTCTCATTTTTATGTGATGCGTCAAGTGGTAGCTGGGACTATTTTTAGTCTAAAACCAACGTAACAGAAAGTTTACATACGTTCATTCTGCTTTTATATCTGATACGTAATATAATTTTTATAAATATATCAAAATAAAACTTATACAGGTATATTATAATTGCTGAAAGTGTTTCTTAGCAGATTATTAAAAGGCAACACCCAGAAAAAGTCTCTTTGTTGCGATAATTAGTTTTATCCATACTATATTAGCCTTCTTTCTTGCAACATTAAAAAAATCGCTTTGCCTATAGAACTAAATGCGTTTGTACCAAAGAAAAATAATGTAAGGCTCAAATTATATATAAAGAGTTATCAGATCTAAACGTATGTAAAACATAACACAATATACCAATGTCAAATAGTGTGTAGTTAGCTCTAACTCCACATAAGCACTAATTTATATCAATGATAAAGTGATGTAATAAATTACATATAATTGCTATAAGCAGAGACATTTGCGTCAACTATGATTGATTTCAATAATCAATTTTGTCTATCGCAATAACTCATATAACTTAGTTTTCAAGATTTGGTGCAAAATTACTGTTTTGGAATTAAATTGAGCCAAAACTTTGAGATGGGTTTAGTCATTATAGTCATTTGTATCCATATACACAATATTGTTGTATATATAATTAAGGCAAGCTTAAAGAACGTTCTCGGTTCGTTGTGTGGAAATCTAGACATATGTTGGTCGTGTTTGGTAATAAATAATTAAATCAATTAATCCGGCCCCATCGTTCGATTAAAAAAAAAAGAAAAAAAATGACGTGTAAAAGTGTAATTTATTACCTATTTACAAAAATAAATCATTTAATCATTTAATCATTTAATCCGTAATATCGTATAATTGATATAAAACCACAAATTGTTATATCAACCGACTTGATAGCATGACTTGACTTGTGGCTTAAGTCACCCGACAAACAACTAATTATTATATTGATCGCAAACTGACCACATCCTGCAATACCAAGGACTTCGCAGAAGCATTAACATCAAGGAAACCAAGGTAATACGTCGTATAAAAAGTACCCTTCAAATTGCAACACAACCATTTTTCGTAAAAAATAATAATACCAGCCTATAACTGTCCCACTGCAGGGCAGAGGCCTCTTCTCATACAGAGAAGGCACGAGCATTGATCACCACGCTTGCTCAAGACGGGTTGGCAATTTCGGACCTATATTAACTGCAAGTCCAGGTTTCCTCACGATGTTTTCCTTCACCGATGTCTGTGATGTCTAAGATAAACTTTAGAAAGTACGTATGAATTGAAAAAGTCACATTGGTACTTGCCCGGATTCGAACCCGCGACCTCTTGCATGAGAGCCGGGCGCCTTAACCACTAGGCCATCACGACGGGTCGTAAAAAATAGATGTTTCAAAATGAAATGTAATTTAAATTTTGTTTACTTCACTATTGTTTAACCTAAAAATCTTTACATATTTTTGTTGTGGTGCCAAAATAATCTTTTACATTTAATGTAAAGTCTAGAGATTCGCTGTTAATAAACAATTTGTTACAGTCGTTGACGTTTTAAATATTACCCGCGTGCCTTACGCAACATTTTGTCATAAGTAAAATAAGTTGCCACAATTACCTAGCCTGCCCTAAAACAATCAATTTTTGAAGTGAGTTAGATAATTGTGGCGACATATTGTACCTTCAGTTGTGCTATAAATTAATTATTCTTCCTTAATCTATTATTCTAATATCAACATTTTTTGCGTGCACAAAACCACGGCGGCCATTTTGAGCGTCACCCAGCGGGTAATTCGACGTCATTGCCACACCGTCCCGTCCAATATAACACAATAATCGGAATGGCTCTCAGGCTAATATTATTTTATCTTCAATCTGTAATCAGTAGCTGTGTCATGCAGAAAATTACGTTAATGCAGCACAACCAGCCAGTCACGGTGATGTAGTGGCATCCTATCATTTATCACCGTCTCGCTAACGGGTAACATAGGTGGAGAGAAAGGGATGGAGCATGTGAAGACTTGTAGTAGAAGATTGGGATTGGATATCGATGTAAAGTGGTGTATGCAAAAAGTAGCTTGAGATCGGAAGTTAATGAGTTGTATGGTTTAAGGTATTATGTAAAACTTCAGTAATGTGAAAAGATAGCGAAGTTCAGTTTAAAATTCAGATTCATCTACGTCTACGTTTAAGTTCCTTAGGTAGCCACGAATTCCTTGTTTTTAATGTGCAGGTAACGGACAGTTTGACCATCGAGCTGCTTGATCATACTCTATTTAGTGGTCGTAGATTTATTAAGCTGGGATCCAACGGCCTGATTTCTAATAGGCCAGAATGCGTCAGGCCAGACCGTTGTTCCATAGTTCTTGTTGTCGTGTCAGTTAGCAAGCCGCACCAGGCGTGAAATTGCCCAGTCCGGGCCGCCACAGACCTCACGAGGGATTCACAGGCGTGGCATGGATCTGGCCTGGCTTGTGACAGTACGGGCCGTTGTACCCCAGCTTACGTATCTTCGAACTTCGAACTCTGCAGTAGCGCCGTATACCGCACGACGCTGAGTCCGCGCCGAGTCGCCGCTCGCCTCAGCACCGCGCTACAGTGATCATACACGTGTGACGTACCTCCGGACGCGGCGAGCAGGCCGTGCGCGCGCAGTAGCGCCAGCAGCAGCAGCGGCAGCAGCGGGCGGCGCCGCATGCCGCGCGACACCGCTGCGCCCGCGCCGCGTCGCCGCTCGCCCCCGCGGTCGCCCTCACCTAAGGACAAGGAGAAACATTTAGTTGTGTGTTACTGAGCACACGATGAACATGGAAATTGAATGCTTACAAACAGGTAGAGATACCTAAGTAATTATAATGTTTTTTAATTTCTCACTACAAACCAAAAAAAATCACTCTAACATTTTTTTATTTTTATAAGCCTTGTAATCTACAGATTTATATCTTCAAAGAAGATTGCTCAAAATAGCCTACGAATAATCTGGCATGAAACCTTTACAGTAATTCCTATTTTTTTTTTTATAAAGTACTTTACGACTATTACAATATAATGGACAGGTGCTAATTTCAGAAACATTATAAAAAGTAAATCAATTTCGTTTCAATCTCCGGTGTCAGATGTTTTGGTTAATTTGAAGTTAGTAGTAGACTAAGGTATCGTAGCTCATGCAGCCAAGTATTAAAATAAGTATGTATACCGAAATTAAAAAACTCAATATTCCCAGCGCTTGATCTATGAATAAGGTTTTAATACGAATATATAATGCATATTTCACACGAGGGCAGAACAGTGAGGCAGAACAGTTTAGAATTATATTGTATAATTATGTAGAACTACATTATTGGACTCTATCCCTTAAACTAGGTCTAGCCTGTATCTTAAGAGACAGGGTTCAGCCATTGGTTTAAACTAAATTGATTATATAATAAGATTTAACAAGTGAGAACAGTGTCGATTTGAATTATTATATTCATATAAACTCTCGAGTCATGAGTGGGTGCATGTGTGTGTATGTGTGTTGTGTGCATGTTTGTGATTGTCAGTGTGTGTATATTAGGTGTTATATATGTAAAAATTGGTAAGTAACAGTAATCCATTGCATGTGTGCAGCTTAAGAGCCATATGTGAGAAGGTTTTCTGTAGAAAGGTAGGAGGGTAAAGAGTTGCCTCACGGTTAAAACTTTACATTCGTCATATAGTTTGGTTGTGGGGAACATATAATATTTACGAGTCATCGTTTTAAGAAGCTGGCACAGAACAGTATTGTTCTGTGCTTTCAAACAGTAACAGTACTGTTCTGCCCACTGTTTTGCCTGATGCCCATTTCACACGAGGGCAGAACAGTGAACAGAACAGTACCGCTACTGTGTGAACGCCCAGTTACTGTCAAGACAGTACTGTTTTGTGCGTTCACACAGTAGCAGTACTGTTCTGCCCACTGTTCTGCCCTCGTGTGAAATGGGCATTAAAGCGATTGAAAGCGCTGAGTGAAATGAACAAGCCATTTGTTTAGAAAAAAAGATCAACATATTAGTCTATTATTTTTCGTCAATTGAATTGACAGATGCCAACATTTGACCAGGTTCTGTGTAATCTGGTTGTTTGCATTTTATTATTATTCCTTTCCGATTTTATCTACCCACTTGGCTTAAACTACGGACTGTGATTTCCTCTTGAAATATTGACCTCCGGCTCTGATTGACTGATGTACGGACCTACTAAGAACGACGACCTGGCATGGCGGTGGGTGTCAAGAGATTAAACGGACATTGCAGATTTAACATGGAATCCCAAAATAATCCTATATTTTGTATAAATTGCGGATCAGCTTCTGGCTCCATGTCACCAAAAGAGAAAGGGAATAAATAAGTGTCTTGGAAAGACTTCTGCCGCTGCAAATATATTGGTCGATAATATAGATTATACTTTTGATGTGACATGATGTTGTTATTAAAGTATTTTGATGGCTTTTAGAAGTCTCAAGTGTCCGTAGTTTTAATTTAGTTTCAATCGAATACATATATTATTTAGAACCAAAAATGAAAAAACACATCCCTGTCGGTTCTTAGGCAAACAATGTATGGACGCATAGCAATGTCCTTTATGTCTTTTATTTGTGTCATTAACGGCCCTGAAGATAAGTGCTCACCGCCGCCTATAGACATCTTCAATACTGGAGCCATGGAAAATGTATTGCGATCTCAGAAATAAATATGATCTATCTCACGTGTGCCTGTAAATACACTGAAACTTATAGTGTTCGAGCTATGCACAACGCAACAATGCACAACTTCAGCAAGAAGCAGCTTATTATTATTACAAGACTAAACTTCTCCACTGCAGGGCAAAGGTCTCAGTAATCTCGTTCCACTTCTATCCGTAAAGGGCTATTCTTTGGTCTTGGGACTTGGGACCAGTCTTTATCGAAGGCGTCTAGTTCGTCCCGCCATCTCCGCCTCGGCCTACCGCGATGTCGTTAGCCATGTAAAAGCACCCATTATGTCTTGTATTTAGCCCATCGATCGTCCGACATGCGACAGATGTCTTAGAGTTTCTTTTACAACTGAACATCACACTATCATAATTATGTCATAATTTAATTTTAAGATAAAAATGTATTGTTATTGCACACAGACAGAGATTAGGGTTTGCTGGAAGATAACTCAACTTTGGGTTAAGCTCGCCATTGTACAAAACTCATTATATTTTTGCTGTTTAAACAATACACATAAAGTACGTTTTTCTTGTGCAATAAAGAATAGCACGCTATGACCCAAATCGGAGCGAAGTAGTACCTAACCAAAAACCTAATATAATGCAAGTGAAACTGCGGAAAACAGCTAGTATTTAATATAATAATACACTATTCTTAGTTTTATAAGGTAATATCTTTTCATTAATATTCATAAAATTAATAATTATCTTCAATGAAACAAAAAATACCAACACAATACCAAATGATTTCATTACTAACACTTCGGTTCGTTCCTCCAAATACATTAGACGCCAACAATAGAAGCGTATAGCAGAAAACGTTACAAATATTCATTGTTCAGTACTATTCATATGGAAAAATCTGCGCATTCTTTCACGATAGATATGTATTACATTTCATTGAAAATTCTATAAATTTTCATTAATAATTTTGCCGAGGAAAAAAATGGTCGTTGTCGTGCTTTGTTTCAAATAGCGACAGTGTCCCTAAAAAACTAAGAAAAAATGTTGAATGGTAGGAAATCAAAATACTTGTCCGTATCACTTATCAATAGAGTATTGTTTTCTTGCGCGGAGCTCTAAATGTATTTTTTTTTAAATAAAGGTAGGCAAAATTATAATTCAAAAATTACATATTCATAAAAATTATGAGCAACATATTGGTCCTAAGGTCCTAACAATCAGGTTAACTGTATTTTAGAAGAGCCTCTAAATGCATAATTAAGACGTAAGTGCCTAAATCCTGAATATTGTCACCTTATTCAAGAATTTAAAGATTATTAAATTATCTGAAGCACTTTATTTCGCTTTAATCCTTCGAACACAAGTTAAATTATTCTCCACATACACAACCATGGCTGCCATTTATAATTCACAGATCACACGAACTGTGTCACACCGCGACCCAAATACCGAAAAATATTCCTCTCAAACAAATTCAAAAACAAATCAGTCTGGCTCTTTGCAACAACATAGATAGGGGCTCCCCTTCGGAACTCACACACCCCATATTTTCTTTTTATCAAGATAAACCCAAGCATGTTTGTCTAAATCAAATGCTATATAGAACGTCAAATCGAGTTTGTTGGATATAGAACGAAAAAAGCTCGGTACAGAAGAGGAACATTGTCTGAATCAATCGGTTGGGATCAATATCGGAGAGTAGAGTACAGCCTGTTCTTTGTAATTGAATTGTCAGTTTATTGGACCCTGGACGTCGATCGGACTTCAAGAGTTGAGGGAAGAGCGGCAGCGGGCACTTTCTGAAACTTTTTGATATGATCCTGTTTGACGATGGAGTTAGTACAGATAGGCATCTGATCTTATTTATGTTATTGAAAAAATAATGACTGTAGAAAATGATTTGGGTTGATTGGTCCTTAGTGGCAATTTTTGAGCAACCAATCAAGCAACGCTATTTAAAAACATTTCAACTGTCAGAGTTCTCAGACAGTTACGAATTCAAATCAAATCGCCAGCTAAATACAAAGCGTTCAAATACCACTTCTGTCCTCCTTGCATTAAAGTCTACAATATCATTAGCAAAATCAACACAAAATTCAGGCCGCCGTCCATTTGAAATGGGACTCGCACCCCTCTCAAACCTTGCCCCCGCACGCGACCCTTTGGCGAAAATCACCTTCAGATAAAAAAAGAGATTCCCCGAAAAGGTCCCGCTCCTAGGGGCTCTAAGACATTGTTGTATAACTGTTTAACACACTTTCCGAGACCCTGCCAAAAATATTTCCATAATATTTTGTCCAACAGCGAATCAATGACTAGAGATTTGTTGGCTGAAGACGGCAAAATTGTTTTGATAAAATCTTCGGTTGCGAGTTTTCTTTTGTCGGGGACGGGACAAGATGGACTAAATAAATAATGCAGTAAATATGTTTACAGCAAGTAATGTTTTAAAAGTAAACAGATATCAAATGATTTGTTTGGAAGAGTAGCTAGATAGTAGATATAATATAATAATGGAGCTCATTATTACAATTTATTTATACTGATGTAGTGGTTAAGTGATTAGCTACTTTGTTGCGTGTCGCAAGTTTTATTCCCTAACTGGACAAATAAGTAATTTTAAGTCTGGTTCTCGCTTTGTACGAGTTCAAAATGTTTTTAATCACCCTCCTCACGATACATGAGCTATTAGTGTGCAGCGACTATAAAAAAAATATTCAAAAGCATAGGCAGACAAATTTATTTTCACATTTATTCCGCAGATATAATAATTTACGCCTAAACACCGCCATGATTTAATCAGAGCCTTCAAAAGAAAAAATGACAGCGTCGACATTGAATCTTTTGGAAACTCTCATTTAATTACAATAGTTAAGAAAATAACTTGCAAAGTAGAACTATAAAAGTTATAAAAAACGACATCAATCTTCATTGCCACTGACTTTTATGACTAATATGAGTAATGACACTAAATGTCTTTCGTCCAAATAAACTAATATAAAAAGAAATTGTTTTAAGACAGTTCGTTATGAAGAGAAATGTTGTCTCTAGGAATGTTTCAGAAAATTATTGAGGAACTAAAATTTATGAAGTATAAAATATAACTCTTATATTTTTCTATTAGACTATAAAATCGAATGAAAACCGAAAATATTAGTTTTCGGTTAACTCATAACGGTTCTGGTACTTGAGTGTGCACGCAAGCGCAGTATTGTTCATGTTGTAGATTTTATTAGATATTTTAATAGACGAACATATTAAAGAACTCATAGTAAACGTAGATAGAAGATGGAATATTTGCTAAAAATACATTCAGACACAGTTCAGTAATTTTATTTTTTCGCAAAACATGAAAATACACCAACAAAAAATATTTAGAAAAATAGAACAACTTATGCCTCAAACGACTGTCCCTAGAACAAAATACCACCTTTCCAAAAACGAAGCCTTATAAACGAAAACCAGAACCTAACCTAAACTGCATACAAACGTTCAAATTCATCTCATATAAAACAGAAAAAGACCAAAGCCCACACGTTATTAGGCAAATCGCCTCTTACTAGTCGAAGCTGACTCGCCAAAGACCTGATGTATGGCTGATGAATTAATCATATTCGGCCAAAGCCCCCATCTATGTGGAAATGAAGGAAAGATTCTTAAAGGACCAAACGTACGGCGTATCAAAGGACCAACGATTTTCGGGAATCAGCGATATTTCTTTTGTTTGATTGGAGAATTTTGATGAGTCTCGGGGGTATTGATTTAAATTTGATGGTTTTTGAGTTCTTTTGTTTTTTTTGGAATTATGCTGTATCTCCTCCACTCTGGGTTAACTAGTAAGGAATGCCTAAGGCATGAAGTCCATCCATGTACATTTTTGCATGAAGTTAAAATAAATAAGGTTTTATTGTGAACTGAATCTACCCTTTGGCGACGAAATTTGCAAAAATCTATTCTTATTGCATACTAACTCTTTAAAAAACTCACCCTCCAATTTTCATGCCGGTACAACCAGAGGTTTGGACTGTGCGTTGATATCATCCAGTCAATCAATCAGTTTACCATTTCATATAATAAAAATAATGTATATTTTTTCCTGCATCTAAACAAATTCATCACAGCTATAAATAAGATACTTAAATCCCCAACCAACTGAAACCCCATAATAGAGTAATGTCTCATCAGGTGAACTATACAGTAATAAAAACAACAATAAAATTTGAGCAATAAAGCCATTTTGTGTAGTCAAGAGACATAAATGCCATTACAGAGGAACAAAGGACAGAAGTTGGCTAATAACGTGTAGTAAGTATGTCGTGTTGTGTCTTCGACTTTTAGTAGACGACTAATACGAGTTGTTTAACACTATTGTTTGTTTGTAAATCATTTTGAAGTACACATATGGTAACTTCTTGCTGTACAGCGGGGAAGCAAATCATTAATAAAAAAAATACTAGGCTATACTGTCCCACTGCAAGGCAAAGGTTTCTTCTCATACAGAAAAGGCACGAGCATTAATCACCACGCTTGCTCAAGACGGATTTTGGAGTTCAGTTCTCCTCACGGTATTTTCTTACACCGAGAAAACTTTAGGTAGTGAATCCGTGTCGACAGCGCGTTTTGTTTCACGCGCGCCTCATAGAGCCGTCAGCACGTGACGCCCTCTAGGGCCAATGCCTGCCGGGGTTGTGGAATAGTTGTAAGAGTTACCGGGGCCCCGGATCATAAAGGACAACCGAAGGAACAAGGGTAGGTTTAAGTCAGTAAAAGTCTGAAACACCCTCCCGCCCCGCCCAGGACGGGAAAAGATGATTTCCCATCCATATTTTTTTTTATATTGATTGAATGTTGAAATACTAACGCTCAGCCCAAAACGCTGGTCCTAGATTTTTTTATTTTTTTATTACGTATTGGCTTGCTCTTGGTCCCAGACTAGCCCGAGGGTATAGACGGGGCCTACGATGGAGCGAGCTCACCCAAAAGATGCCTATGCACTCGTCTCTTGAATACATCCGGGTTATATGCATTTAGGAACACATAAAACATGCAGGGTGTCTTCTTTGTAAAGAATAGGCAACCATTAAATGAGGATTTTTGAATGAGGAGTAAAATATGGAATAGAATTATCGACACGAGAGGGCGCAGCCGCGGGCGAATTCTATGCCTTTATTAGGAGAAGAGGAGAAGGAGAAATTTAGGCGTAAGTTGTAGTAGTATTTATCTTAAACTTGCCTGAGAGCAAACTAGCCCGCAACAATGTTACCCTAAAGGTAATTAATAGGAATTTGAATATTTAACGCTAATTAATTTTCTCCACTCCAAAGCTAAGTTTTAGATACGCATTGATTGATTGAAATGTGGTAAATTGAATAACTTTATTCAGAGGTGGTGGATTATCATGTTTAGGGAAAGCTATTATAGCTTTTTTTTATGAGTATCAAACACAGTATTAAACATTTTTTTTATGAGTAAAAAAAATGTTTAGCTAGTAATTTATTTACTATCACGCAGAATCACAACATAATGAAAAATGTCACCCTAAGTCCTACAAACTCAATCAAAGTGTACAAAGAGGAAAAAATCAATTTAATGTAACAAGATTCCAGATATCGGTCTAAAAGTTAGGCTTACTTAGTGATCTGCTGTCAATTTATCGCCTTCTGTTCAAACTTGTCTGAGAGCGAACTAGCCCGCAACAATGTTTCCCTAAAGGTAATTAATAGGAATTTGAATATTTAACGCTAATTAATTTTCTCCACTCCAAAGCTAAGTTTTAGATACGCATTGATTGATTGAAATGTAGCAAATTGAATTACTTTGACGTAAATATTTAAATTATTTAGAAGTGCTGGATTACCACGTTTAGGGAAAGCTATATTTCTGTTCATACTCATAAAAAATAGAATGTTTAGCAAGTAATTTATTTACTATCACGCAGAATCACAACATTATGAAAAATGTCACCCTAAGTCCTACAACCTCAATGAAAGTGTACAAAGAGGAAAAAATCAATTTAATATAACAAGATTCCAGATATCGGTCTAAAAGTTAGGCTTACTTAGTGATCTGCTGTCAGTCGAACCATTTTATCGCCTTCTGTTTAATCTTGAGTACTTGTCTAAATCTTTTTGCTGTCGGCCCGCCAAATTGTCTAGCACTTTAGTTTTTCCAAGTCTAGATTCGTGAACTCTAGTTTTTTGATTTTTTCGGTTATTGTGTTTGACATACTATCCGTCATTTTTGGTCCTTTTTTGTTCATTTTTGAGATGTTAGAGTGGTGCTTGACATTGTGTTTAACACATGTCAAGCTCGTCGGATCTATCTAAGTGACCCAAATGACCTATCTTCCAAGACCGTGAAAGCATTAAAGTAAATTCGAATTAACACATATAGATTTTAAAGCCGCTTTTTCAATGTGATGTGATAATGGCTTTAAAAAATATCTTGTAATATTATAAAACTGAAGAGTTCGTTTCGTTTAATGCGCTAATGTCAGGAACCACCACCGGTTCAACTGCAAAAATCTTTTATAAATAGGCCAACCGCCAATTTGTCGAGAAAGGCTATGGGTTATCTATCATAAAGTTAATACCCACGGGAGCGGAGCAGTAACAAAAAATACTTATAAAGAATTTGGTCCTTTTGTACATTAGAGCCTCAGAATTTATACATGTTTTATTATAAATGTAACACACTTTTGTCAAACATTTTTCCAGTTCTTAACTCATACGTGGCAAGGTGCCAAAATTCGGACTTAATTACGACTTGGACTTAGGAGTTTCTTCAGGAGCTGCGAAGTTACTGCCAGGAAGCTGTCACAGCACTCCAGTTCACTTTGAAATTATTGCTGCTGTCAAGTAATTTACGATAAAGTTCATAAGTAAGTTGATCAAGAAATTAACGGTCGAACATTTAAATGAGATTTAATTTCTTAAGTCTTCTGCAGAGTTTTATGCTGTCACTTAGTTGTGACATGAAGTCTTGCTCCTACTTTTTAAAGACACGTATCGTTAATGTTTACGTCCGATAGTTTGATGTAAGTAAAGCTCAAAATAAAAGTGTACAAAAAATAGTTCAAAATTAAAAGCAGTTAAGGGTTGTATTTTTTTTTTAAAGTTCCGACTTCAAAACATCTTTAAGTGATAGAGTACTACAATAATAGAAATGCTGCAGATAAATTTACATATTTATAAAGTTATACATACCCTAAGTAACTATTACTACCCTAATTACTACCTAAAGTTATACATTTTTACATGAACAAAATCGTGGTCATGTTAATATAGTACATTTCAATATCAATAAGTTGTTAACATTGATATTTGTTATATGATAAATGGATCTGCCCACAATCAAGCCAGTTCATCTTGTAATGGTAATTCATTTTTCTCGGGTTGGACGGCGCATGACGGTGCATACATTATCTTTGATTTATTACAGATAAGTTCTTAATTTTATCTACAAATTCAATAACCCAGCAAAGAAAATATTACGAGAAGTTGCTTGTATTGTGTTTACCTTCTCTTCATTATAATTTTTATTAAAATTATTCTATTCTAATTTTATTTTAACCGTAAATAATAAAAAATAAATAATAAACACCTTGGTACAACTCACACACGATCATCTAATCCCAAGCTAAGCGGAGCTTGTGTTATGATAACCAAACAACTGTTATACATACTTATATAATTATAAATAATGTATTACACTCACACAAAACTAATAATCATGCTCATCACACAAACCTTGTCCTGGGTGGGAATCGAACTCATAGTCTCCATAGCAGTCAGGTTTACTAACCACTAACCCAACCGGCTCGTCTTTTAAGAACTGGATCTATACATTCTCTAAAAAATCTCTTACTAATCAAAAGTAAATGAGTTTTTTGATTTGTTAAAAACAAATCAAAAATCTCATTTATAACCCAGTAAAGCACACAAAACGTGCTAACTTCAACCAAACATCCGAGTCACGCAAACATAATTAGAAAACGCGTCTTAACACATTCGCAAAACAAAAATAAAATCTCAATTACTTAGCTCAGCATCCGCATCCGAGAACTCAAACACAAGTCAGGTGCGACTACGAAATCTCATGTTGGTCTTGGACCGGAGTCTAATGTAATCGCAAATACATTACACTGATGCCTCCAAGTTGGTTTAATTGAAATTGTTCGAAACGTGTGCTTATGGTAATGCTGGTCGGAACGGAACTCGTGAACTAGTCTAAAGCGTTCGTTCACACGTACAGCTCTTTACTTGCTTTTGGAGATTATTATAGTAAGTGGTATAAAGTTGAAAGTTAGAAAAGAATTTTGGCTTGTCTATTTAATTCTACCCGCACTAATTATCATAATATAATTGTATATTTGACACCATTAACCAATAATTCTAAGACATAATTTCTTTAAAACCTCTCTTAATTTTGACCTTGAAAATCCGGTTAATTTTCTATTTACTGTTTAACCCTAGAAAGATAATCATATTGTGTTGTACGGAAAAGATACTCATGCGTAAAATTGACGCATGTGTTTTATTTTGCTGTAGGTTAGTGTTTATTAATTTATTTCAAATAAAAAACTTTTTTCAAAAAAAAAAATAACCGCCTTCAAAAATTAAAAACCCAATAATAACTAAAATTTCGGAAGTCGGTGGCAACACAAATTGAATGGCAGAAGAGAAACCACCGACTTCCGAAATTTTAGTTATTATTGGGTTTTTAATTTTTGAAGGCGGTTATTTTTTTTTTTTTTAAGTTTTTTATTTATTGCTTTTTAGTTTCGACTCCCAATGTTTGACTGTGTATAGTAATGTGTAAAATAAAACTACTAACAATCTTATAAAACGTAAATAGAAACTTGAAGACAAAGCACACATCGTCTATGAAAATTTCGTCATTTTTTTTTTTGTTCTTGGTGAATTTTTCGAGAAGCACTGAACCGATCGCCACAAAATTTATATGGGACCACCCCTGAATCATGACTTATCAAACAAAAAAAGAACCATCAAAATCCGTTGACAATTGACGGAGTAATCGATGAACAAACATACAAAAAAAAAAAAAAAAACACAATCAGCCGAACATAGTACCTCCTCCTTTTTGTGAAGTCGGTAAAAAATTGGATGTTATATGTATTGACACATTATAAGAATAATAAAAACTGCAAAAAATATATATTTATAAATATTTATTTATAAAAAAAACAAAACCCATAAACTTCTGTCAGAATTCAAAGAATTTTTCAAACCCTTACTTTTTCTATTAAAAATTATTTTTAACTATAATAATCAACCTTTTTTTTTTCACATAATCAACAATAACAATATCTTATACATATTAGGAACATAGAATTCTATAAAAATCAGTTACAAACAGTTTTGGCACACATATCAATGTTATGCTCACGACATATTATTTTTTACACTTTTCCACACCCATCTCGGATTATACTTTCACTTGACGTCGGCTGTTCCTCTTCTAAGTCATCTATAAAAGCTTCTTCTGTGTCGCTCTGCACGTCATCTCCACTCTCATGATCACCTACTTCACTGTCGGTATCCTCACAGGGAAGCTCGTCGTCACTTTGCATGAGACTGGCCAGGATACGGTTTTCCTCCAAGTGTCTACTTCCCATTGTTTGCTTCAATATCTATAAGATAAACTATTAATGTAAGTAATGATATACAGTCATAATAACATAAACAAAATTAAAACAAATTATACAAGTCAAAAGCACAAAAGTCACGTTAAAGATAATTATGCGTAATTTTTACGCACGCGGTCGTTATATTTCAAAATCGGTCACACTTACCTTACTGACATGTGCGCCATATGGAAGCTACCAGCGACGAATTAGATGTCCTAAACGCACACCTATGGATTCGCGCTATTAAGAAAGAGAGAGCTAAATTTCGCAAACGCATGCGTCATTTTTACGCAGACTATCTTTCTAGGGTTAATAGGGAAGATGCAAACATAGTATTTATTGAAAATTTTATAATAAAATGTTGAAAAAATGTAAATCAAGGGCCTCTGCAACTTTTTTTTTGCATAAAGTTTTCTTTTTATCAATAAAATATGAATTTAAAATTACATGAAATGAAACGTAATTTAAAACACCAATCAGCGTTAAGCGACTGGAATGACGTCACTGGCGCGTTCCAAAACGTGCGAGGGTTTCACTCGAAAATTAAAAAGAGGTTATAGTACGATTTTTAATTCGAGTCAGAAAAAACTTTTTCCAAAAAAAAGATAACCGACTTCAAAAACGAAAAGCTCAAAAATAACGATTTCGGAAGTCGGTGGCTTCTCTTCTGCCGGTCGAATTGTGTTGCCTTGCCACCGACTTCCGAAATAGTTATTTTTGAGCTTTTCGTTTTTGAAGTCGGTTATCTTTTTTTTGGAAAAAGTTTTTTATTTTTTACTTTTTAGTTAGAGTCCCAACTACGTTTTAGAGTAACTTAAAAAAAAAAATACGTTTTTCTATAAAAAAATTGAGGAGTTCCCTCGATTTCGGCATGATATCATCATTAGATCCTGGACCTGATGACAATGGGACCATTTGGGAAGTCTACCCTTTCAAACAAAAAAAGAATTGTTCAAATCGGTTGGCAAACGACGGAGATATGCGCGAACAAACATAAAAAAAAAACATACAAACATTCGAATTGAGAACCTCCTCCTTTTTTTAGAAGTCGGTTAAAAATGACATTTCCAGCGTTGCAGGTTTTTAGTTCCAAATAAATAGTGATGTGATACAATCGAGTTTTTACAATGAAATCTTAATCGAGATGTTTTTAAATTCTATATCAAATTGCCTTTGATTATATAAAAAAATATTACATGTAATTTATGGTTATTAAATAGAAGACATACACGGTAGGTAATTTGATATTACATAAAACACTGTTATATTGTTTGTTTTTGGTAAGGTCCAGATTTCTAAAATTGTTTTATGTAATAAGCCAGCGGAACGCTTTAGAGTAACCTTCGCGGTACTCCGTGTAATTCTTACCCTTTTTGGAACGCACCCCTGCAGTTAGTTGTCAAAGTAAACAGAAATAGTTTTGTAGGAATAAAATTAGCTTTAGAAAAGCAAATTCGCGCAGTCTTCTAATGACTCTTTAATTATGATTTCGAAGGCATGCAATTTTCTTCGACTGTAGTACCTACTTCATCTTTTGAACTTTTCTTAGTGTTGTTCACTAATGGTGTAATCAACTGAAATAACACACACTTTCGAATATGCTTGAAACCTCTGTCTGCCATGATACAAGGTCTAGGAGGTAAAGATTCCATAAATCCAGATTCTTCAAATATTTAAAATCAGAAGTTCCGGCACCAAAACTTTCTGATACAAAGTTTGTAACCCCGTCTGGTGTTGAAGATATCAACATGAGTCAACATGCTTTTTTGCATAAAAAAACATTGCATACATGCTTTCATGCGGTATTATTATGACCACGAGATGTTGATTGATAGTTTATTTTCAAATTTTAGCAATAAAAGTATCTGGAATGGCGAAAAATAATAAAAAGTTATAAAAAAACCGGTCAAGTGCGAGTTCTACTCGCGCAACGAGGGTTCCGTTAATTTGTTTTTTAGTGAAATAACTACAAATTTACGGTTTTCGGAGTTTTCTCTTTACTTGTGCTACATGACCTTGCTTCTTGCCAAATTTCACGATTCTAGGTCAATGGGAAGTACCCTATAGGTTTTGAGTTTTGATTCCCTTGAAAATGTCTAAATATGCAATATAAACCGCCGTATCTTTTTATTGCGTTGATTTAGAAACTTGATTTTTTCACTGCTTTAAGAGATAGCAGACCTGAGTATGTGATATTAATTTGAGCTTGATATCTCGACGCGTTTCTGAAAAAAAAAGGTCTTGACAGACGACGAACGGGAGGACGGACGGATGTGAACTAACTACAAATTTACGGTTTTCAGAGTTTTTCCTTTACTTTTGCTACATGACGTTGCTTCTTGCCAAATTTCATGATTCTTGGTCAATGGGAAGTACCCTATAGGTTTTGAGTTTTGATTCCCTTGAAAATGTCTAAATATGCAATATAAACCGCCGTATTTTTTTATTGCATTGATTTAGAAACTTGATTTTTTCACTGCTGTGAGAGATAGCAGACCTAAGTATGTGATATTAATTTCAGCTTGATATCTCGACGCGTTTATGAGAAAAAGGTTATTGACAGACAGACGGACAGACGGACGCCTGGTGTGAACTAACTACAAATTTACGGTTTTCGGAGTTTTCCCTTTACTTGTGCTACATGACCTTGCTTTTTGCCAAATTTCATGATTCTAGGTCAATGGGAAGTACCCTATAGGTTTTGATTTCCTTGCAAATGTCCAAATTTGCAATATAAACCGCCGTATCTTTTTATTGCGTTGATTTAAAAACTTGATTTTTTCACTGCTTTAAGAGATAGCAGACCCGAGTATGTGATATTAATTTCAGCTTGATATCTTGACGCGTTTCTGAGAAAAAGGGTCTTGACAGCCGGACGGACGGACAGACGGACAACAAAGTGATCCTATAAGGGTTCCGTTTTTACCTTTTGAGGTACGGAACCCTAAAAATTAGAGAAGAACAGTACAACCAGAGATACAGTGTCACTGCAGTGACGTCATCGGAACTATTGGTCCGTTTTCGCGCGGAAGTTTAAACTGTCAACTTAAACCCGCTTTTTTTTACAATAAATTACAACATTTTAACTTTTTAATATATTAGTGGTCTATTTTACATGGAATTCTTTAAAATCAAAACAAAAATAAAAATATTGCATCTTCCCTCTTGGATTTTCGGTTGCTTCGAAACCAATAAATAATTAGTCAAAGGGTATGGTATATTATTGACGTCATAAGATAACATTGCATACAAAATCTATTTCTGATAGATTTTGTATGCAATGTCATCTTATGACAGCTAATAAAATTTACATCAATTGATGATTGTGTGAAATACCGTATTAGCTATAAGACTTTATGTGTTCGTGTAAGTGACGATTGTCTTAATAAGAAATAAAGTTCTTTAAACCGATTTCTCTTAACTTGTTAGTTGTAATTTGATGTTACGCTGTCTTTTTCTATTAGTGATTTTTGAGGAGAAAAATCTGGGAAATATTATTATCTCCATGTAGAAACCAACATTGGTCGCTACCAAATAAGAAATACCCACGAAATACCGCTCGGTGACAAAAAAAGGTGCTGACACCTTCTTTCAACAAACAAAAGAACAGCTGACAAAGAACTTAAAATAACGAGTGTAATTTATCATTAGGCACTCACACCCACACAGACAACGATCCACCCACACCAACTCAGGT
Organism: Athetis lepigone; assembly: GCA_033675125.1. NCBI lineage: Eukaryota > Metazoa > Arthropoda > Insecta > Lepidoptera > Noctuidae > Athetis > Athetis lepigone. Next base: position 18,215,232 of record CM066239.1, on the reverse strand, counting down.
ACTAAAATAATACTTATTGTTATTAAAAATGCTTTAAAATTTACAGTCGAAATAACACGAAAAGCATCTGCTACCGTTCTCTGAAAGAAATTTTTCATTATTTTAGTGAAAATAAAAGATTTCTTTCATAATTCTGCCAACAAAGAAACTTGCGGCTGCGGACATCTCAACAACATTTAGGTTGGTTTTTCAACAAAAAGTGGGGCCCGCAACATTTTTGTCGTTCGGAAATGTACCTGATATTTTAAATGATTCGTCTTTTTTCGTGTAGTTGTTTTAACTTTTTTGGTCCTTCGGTACCGATGTCAACCTAAAAGTTTCCAACTTGTATCTTCTTGTTTCGTGTAAAACTTTCCCTCAGTGGGCGCCGTAAAATATAATTAAGAGATTATCTTAAATTGTTATGGCATTTTTTGTACAAAAGTTCTTTCAGTCATTGAGTTAAAATCTAATTATGTAATGACTTTTCTTAAGTTTTTTAAGGAGATTATTTCTATTTCTACAATAAATAATACTGTTGCGTGACCATAACATCACATCATCATTCGTTGTATACGACAGACGTATCTACAAATATACAATACAAATTAGAAGTTGGGAGCGCATCACAAAGAGGGCATTATTCAGAAGCTCATAGACAGACGACCATTAGCGGATTGACAGCGGCACCGCACTGCTGTACTCACTACCTGTACTACCGTGGATTATGGTAGGGAGAGATGATAAGAGGTTTTAACAGTTAATGATGTAAACACTGAAACTGGCTCTTTCAGTGTCTGTAGAATCGTTTAGTAATTTAGCCCTTTATCTCGCGATGGTATGTTTTGTCGACCACAGACACGTTGACTAAATCACACCCATACCATCACACTATAAATTGCCAACCATGCGACAGCCGGCTGTCTGGCTACTATTGTATTTCTATTGTGTCTCGGTGTGTTTGAAAGTTTAAACAACAAAATCGACTGTGATCATCAGGGTCAATTTCGCATGGCAGTATTATGACAGCTGACATTTATGACAATAATGACAGCCAAGTGCGTAGCTCGGTTACGTTCAAAAATCAAGCCTTGTGAAGATTAATTAAAAACAAATTGAATGGCGGGTAAAAATTCTCTCAACAAACACAAATAGAGTCAGTAAACTCACTACTATTATTCACTTACAGTAAAAAAGTAAAAACTTAAAAATAACTTAAATTTCGGAAGTCGGTGTCTTTTCTTCTGCCAGTCAATTTGTGTTGCCACCGACTTCCGAAATTTAAGTTATTTTTAAGTTTTTACTTTTTGAAGTCGGTTATTTTTTTTTTGTAAAAAGTTTTTTATTTTTTACTTTTTAGTGTCGAGTTAATGTTAGTCCTGTTTAAAATGAGCCCAAACACGACTACTGTGCTGTAATTTCAAGGTTTGTACTTTTTCTGATGCTCCTGGCTTCAGCATCAAGGGTACTATGTACTTCGGTGTTCCTCATTAACAGTACGTTTATCCACACATCGAGCCCTTTTCAATGTGCCTAAACACGATATATCTGCTGTTATTTGTCGAGGAGTTAGGTACTCTGCAGACTATCCTGACTGCAGCATCAGGTCATGACTTGATGATCATGAGCCTAAATGTGGCAAATGCCCTATCAAACATCAAAACAATTTACTAAAACAGTCCTTGCCTGTTCGAGTAACTTCTTACTGTTAAGGAGTTGTACCTTCCATCATCAGCTCAGCTAACTGAGATGGTGACAACCATACGCAAATACACAAGATACTTCATAAAATATGCGAAAAACAATAAGTGAGCCTATAAAATTTGAGGGTTGCCTTCGATTTCTCTAAGATCCCATCATCAGATCCTAACTTGGTGACAATGGGACCACCTCAGAACTATCTGCTTTCGAACAAAAAAAGAATTTTGAAAATCCGTTGATAATTGACGGAGTAATCGATGAACAAACATACAAAAAAAAAAAAAACATACAAACAGCCGAACATAGTACCTCCTCCTTTTTGTGAAGTCGGTAAAAAGACTGGAAATTGTTCTTTACCCAAAAAAACTGTCAACCACAGTAAGAAATAGAACCCAAACACGACCTCAACTTTCTAACACTATACAACTTGTCAAGCAACAAGAAAATATAAATAAAACATTATAATGACTTGGAAAACTTGTTGGAACAAGTACAAAACGTATTTGTAACATAGCAAGCGTTATAACATTGTAATGTAGTTACAGTTTCAGTGCGAGGTGTCTATTGTAGCCTTCTGTCTGAAGGAAGAATTACGCAAATTTCTTGAGAACGAAACCGCTGTTGGGAAAAGTATGGAGAAGTTTGGTTTCGTTTTTGAAGTTACAGATTTTGTTTGTGCCTTGTTTATGGGGTGAAATTTCATTTTCTTGGTTCCAGTATCGGGTTGGCTTTTAGATTTATGATTGTTATTAGTTTTATTTGCTGAGATTAACGTAATAAGTTGGTGAAGGTGTTGAGTTTAGAAGCGTTGAACAATGTCGATATTATTTATTTTATGAAAAAGTTTAGAGTAAAATGTTACTGTTCAGCGGGATTTAACCCGCACGAACCTTTTGTTTGTTTTTAACTTGACGTTTCGGCAGGGTTAAAAGCAGTCTGCTTGTGACCATGGCAGGTTTAACCCTGCCGAAACGTCAAGCTAAAAACAAAAAGAACGTGCGTGTTAAATTCCGCTGAAAAGTAACATTTTAAATTTGCAACATAAAAGTTTGAAGTATAATAAAAGTTTAGAGTACCTAAATGGCAAAAGATCTAACAATATTGGGGTTAATAGTCAACTGCTAATCCCTAATAATATTATAACGCTGAAGATTTGTTTGATTGAACGCGCTAAACTTAAAAACTATAGGTCCAATTAAAAATTGCTGTACTAAAAATTCTATTAGATATCCTATTTGACGAGGAAGTTTATGGATTATTTATAACATCACACTACGACCAAGGGAGCGGAGTAGTAACTATAACGCGGATGAAACCGCATCGAATAACAAGTTTACATCTCAAAAGTACTTACACAAAACAATACAAATGAATACCATAACACAACTGTCAATACAAATATAATTTACATTCATAAGACAATCAATGTCAGCAGATTTGTCATCTTCAAAAGGGTTCAATTAAGCAGTATAATTATTTGTTTAATACGGCATATGTCGGAATCCCGGCTATGATGTTAAATTCTGATCCACTTCGCTCCATATTTGTCTTAATAATGCGATTTAAATACTCCTTTTGATTGCATAATTAGTTGATGGTCACGAGCACAGCGGATAGAGAAAACTAAATATTTTTGGGAACAAACTAGGTTCTAGAATCAAATAACAAAATTGTTCTTGTGAATGGTGTATATTAATAACTTTCTTTCATTGTCCTGACCGAATTTTTATCAATGTTTGAGCGATAACAAATTACGGACACGATTCAAGATGTGACTTAAGTACCTATGTGTGAGTGAATAATCATAAGAATAACAACGACAAATAAAATAGAAGAATTGAATTTTCTACCATGTACGACTATGTGCCGAACAGAGTACGATTAAGATACTAAATGAAGAATAAATTAATAACAATATACTAAAACCTACTTAAACCTAACAACCATAGTGTTCTGTTGTGTATTTTAAATAGAACTTTACCTTAACCCTTCAATCTTTAACCTTACCTATATAATGATATCTTTAACTAATTTTACATTTAAAATGATTTGTAAATAAGGAATAAAAAACTCACCACAACCTCACTTCATTTTCAAACTATCGGCAAACATAAATCCATGATCATCTTTGCTTCTCATCTGTCTATAATTAGAACCTTACGTCATAGAAATAGAACATACGATTAACCCGCTCGTCTCAAGGCCGCACATCCCTCGGGAGCCGTAAGCTTATTAAAGATGTCTCCACAAAGACCGTCTTAATTCAACAAACGAGAGCCCATTATTATTCGTCTCTGCTGTTTCGTGAGCTAAACGATGCCAAGGATTAATAAGGCGTCAGTTTTGTGAACGTAACATAGCATCACTGAGGCGTAGGCATAGGGAATGTCATGGCGGGGTAAAGGGTCACTTTGTTTGACCTTCATCATACCATAAGGCAATCTTGCCCCCTATACAAGTGGCATTCTTAAATATCTTTTTAAATATCTTCGGACAACTCACACACGGTTATCTGATCCCAAGCTAAGCAGAGCTTGTGTTATAGTAACCAGACAACTGATATACATACTTATATAATTTGTAAATACATACATATTATAGATAAATTACACCCAGACACAGAACAAACAATCATGCTCATCACACAAAATTTGTCCTGGGTGGGAATCGTACCCACGACCTCCAGTATAGCAGTCAGGGTCACTAACCACTAGACCAACAGGCACGTCAATCCGGCCGTCATTGTAGAATAGATGGCGAAAAAAAATAGATTGTCAAATGATCAATGAATGAGATGTTAAATTACTTAGCGAAAGCTTATGCCAATTCCATACAATTGACAATATATTCTATTCCACTATCTATTCTACAATGCCACTTGTCTAGGAGAGCTGGGTAGGATAAGCGCAGCGTGACTGACTGCCTCAGGATACATGAACTGTTTTAGTATTTTAATCTTTGCATCTAGCTAGCTTCCGCCCGCGTTTTTGCCCGCATGGATGGTGTGTCCTTCCAGTATTTAACCTCGTTAGGGGTCAAAATTCTAAAAATCCTTTCTCAGTGGATAACTACTCAAAGAAATATCCTCCAAGTTTTATGGCTCTAGAACCAGTGGTTTGGGCTGTGCGTTATATATCACATTGTCAGTCAGTTTACATAATATCCATTTTATACGATAAATATACAGATAGATATTATGAGGAACTGTGATTGTTCGCGTCAAATGTAAATTATTACTGAAACAGACATAGATCCGATTCTAAAGTAATTTTCACAGATTCCTTTTCATCATCATCTCCGTAACCTTTTCCCAACTATGTTAGGCTTCCAGCCTAACCGGATTCAGCGGGATACCAGTGTTTTACGTGAAGCGACTGCCTATCAGACCTCCACAACCCAGTAATTGTGCGACACGATACCCCTTGGTTAGACTGGTCAGACTTTCTGGTTTACCCGTAACCACTGCCAAAGTTTTACGTATGACAACCGGGACCAACGGCTTTACGTGCTTACAGAGGCACGGGATGAGTGATGTCCAAGATAAACTTTAGAAAGTACATATGAATTGAAAAAGTCACTATGGTGCTTTCCCGGATTCGAACCCACAACCTCTTACATAAGAGGCGGGCGCCTTATCCATTAGGCCGTCACGACTGTATTCCTTCTACCCCATCTAAATAGAAAACTTTTAAAAACATGTAAAGGTATTACATATCCTAAAAGTAAACTAACGATCTTTGCAGTATCATCCCTTAAGATAACTTAGCTAGAGTAATCGTATAGGATTGAGAAAATAGACTTCGTCTCGTTCACAAGAGCCGCTCGACGAAATCTAATTAGGGAGACACTATATGTAGTTACAACTTCGTTAACATAACTATCTTACTAACTAGTTTTTCTAGCGATCGTGAATTATTTTTACTAATCTAGACAAATTGTTTCTCTTTTAGAAACAATAGATTTCCGTTTAGGATGTTTTTTTGTGGTTAATTGATAGGTTTTACGCACAGTTCTTCGCCTAGCGCTGAAAACCAACCAGGACTCGTGCATGTGTACGGGCCCGGCATTATGCTGAGCGCTAGCCCTTTCGTGCAATAGTTTAAAATATTTTATTTAGTAAGTTCTTTTACTATACTTAGCACGAATAAACTAGTTTTCTTACTTTCTTCATTCTTTCTTCAGTTTTGCTCACGTAAATAAAAATAGTCTGTGAATTTAATTTTATTCTAATCTGTATAACGGTTTACGCATAATAATCGTCTTCTCAATATTAATTTCGTATAAATCATTTTAAGAACTCAATCTAGGTCTGTCTATCAAAATGACTTTGTAAGATTTTTACCAATTAACGATTCAATCCGAGTTTTAGTAATGGCGTTTTTCTGATGAGACTCGGCATACACCACAAAAGTTATAAGTAAATAGTTTATTACGAAAATATTCTTCATAAAAAATATGTTATACTTTATCAACGCTGCATATTTTCGACTATCAATAGAAGCGAAACCACGGTGGTCTACACTAATAATTATAAAGAGGAAAACTTTGTGTTTGATTGTAATGACTAGGCTCAAAAACTACAGGACTAATTTTAAAAATTCTTTCACCATTCGAAAGCTACGTTATCCCTGAGAAACAGAGGCTATATAATATCACGCTATGTCCCACGGGAGCGAGGCTGTAACCAAAAACCTAACGTAACGCGGGTGAAACCGCGAGGAACAGCTAGTTCATTATAAAGTAGGACAACCAAACACCAAGACTGTTTATTAACATTATTAAGAACCTTAAAAATTATAATAATAATATAATAATAATCCTGATTGATATGGCCATCAACCAACTGGTTCGCCGATCCCGAAAGGACTTGTCGACATGTTGGATAGACTACAAGAAGGCCTATGACTCCGTGCCACATGCTTGGCTCACGAGGGTGCTGGAGTTGTATAAGATTGATGCAACTCTGTGCACCTTCTTGAAGTCGTGCATGGGGCAATGGAGGACGGTACTTCGCTATCCAGGATGTCGACATTTCCAGAGGAATAGCGAACCGATAAGGATTGAGCGGGGCATATTCCAGGGCGATAGTTTGAGTCCGCTTTGGTTCTGCCTAGCCTTGAATCCTCTGAGCACATTGCTGGAGGATTCAGGCCTGGGCTATCGGTTGAACAGAGGAGGTCAGGTAATATCTCACCTCCTTTACATGGATGACTTGAAACTCTTTGCCCCCAATGATTTGCAACTGAGGGAGCTACTGAAGGTAACAGAAACTTTCAGTAGTGCCATCAGGATGGAATTCGGTGTGGACAAATGTGCGGTCATGCATGTCAAGCGAGGGAAGATTATGGAATCTGAGGGAGTTCAACTCTCAGATTCTATAAACCTTAGATCCCTTTCTTCAACTGAGACATACAAATATTTGGGTATGTCGGAAGCGTTAGGCATTAATATCGCTGGCGTGAAGCAATCATTGAAGGAGCGCTTCTTTGGCCGCCTGAACAAAGTTTTAAATAGTCTTTTGTCAGGCGGAAATAAGGTGCGCGCCTTTAATGGTTGGGTCATGCCGGTGTTGATGTACTCTTTCGGCATACTCAAATGGACTCAAACGGAACTCGACGCCCTGGATAGGAAGGTCCGTACATTGTTGACGGCATATCGGATGCATCACCCGCGATCATCAGTGATGAGACTGTATATCCCGCGGAAATGTGGAGGACGAGGCTTTCTTAATGCTAAGTCTCTTCACAACCGCGAGATATACAGCCTCAGGGAATATTTCCTTAAAACTGATGTGGGGATGCACCGAGATGTGGTCGCTGTGGACAAGGACCTCACTCCGCTCTCCTTAGGTAAAGAGAACTGGCGCAAACCTGTAGTACTTGAGACGAAAGATCGCGAGGAGGTATGACAGAGTAAGGAGCTTCACGGACGGTTTTTCCGGGCCCTGCATGGGCCCGATGTAGACTTCTTAGCGTCCGTATCCTGGCTGCGATTCGGTGACCTATTCGGGGAAACCGAAGGTTTTGTCTGTGCAATTATGGACGAAGTTATCATGACGAAGAATTATCGGAGATTTATTGTGAAGGATGGTACGGTTGACATATGTCGGGCGTGTCACATGCCGGGAGAATCGATCCGACACATTATCTCTGGTTGTTCTCGCTAACGAAGAGTACTTGCATAGGCATAACCTCGTGGCCAGGATTATCCATCAGCAACTTGCTCTCTTGAAATACGGCCTCGTAGAATCTGAAGTACCGCACTACAGGTATGTGCCCGACCCAGTTCTCGAAGATGGCAATGTCACATTGTACTGGGATCGACCCATCATCACTGACAGGACTGTTGTAGCAAACAAGCCTGATATAGTGGTGGTGGATCGATTGGAGCGGCGCGCAATGATCATTGACGTTACTGTCCCACATGACGGGAACCTCGTGAAGGCTGAGAAAGATAAACAAATTAAGTATATCGACTTGGCTCGCGAGGTTGTCGATATGTGGGATGTGGACTCAGCGATCATTGTGCCGATAGTTGTTTCTGCCAATGGCTTAATAGCCAAGAGCCTCGATCTACATCTAAAGAGGCTTTCGTTAGGTAGCTGGATCAAGCGCTTGATTCAGAAGGCAGTACTACTGGACACGGCACGCATTGTCAGGAGATTCCTTTCTCTGGAGCCCTGACCACCGGTAGCTTGGACCTTGTTCCCGATACCGGTGGGTTACTGTTTTTTATTTTTTTAAATGTTTTTGTTTTGTTATAATAATATTTAAAAATGTAAATAATGTGTACAAAAATAAATAAATGGAATAATAATAATACCTATTATTATTATGTACTGGTTGTAGAAACTTATCAGAGTATCTTATCCTTTGTAACCACAAAAAGCTTTAAGGTTTAACAGTACCCCATAATTTAAATAGCAACATGATAACAGGCTTACAAACTTATCAGCTTCATTCAGAAATACTTTTAAGAGAGAGAGTAGGAACATTTGATATTAAATGTTATATTTGTTAAATACACAGCTGGCTTTATTACTTCATTATGTTTAAAAGTAGTGCTTATCATCTATCTAGTCTTTTCCATATCTTAGGTTCGGATTCTATTGTAACTGGTTGCAGCTGAATACTAGTAGAGGTTTACTAGTAGGGACTGCTTATTTACCCCCAGTTACTAAAGCACATCCATACTTAATATTATAAATGGGAAAGTGTGTCTGTCTGTCTGTTTGTCTTTCTTTCACGGCAAAACGGAGCGACGGATTGACGTGATTTTTTAAGTGGAGATAGTTGAAGGGATGGAGAATAACATGGGCTACTTTTTGTCTCTTTCTAACGCGAGCGAAGCCGCGGGCAGAAGCTAGTTGTATATAATATCTTGGTGAGACTGAATATCTAACTAAACATCGCTATGAATGACAAATTAAACTAAAAGTTATAATATTTTGAAAACCTTAGCCTCACTACATTAACTTGAAAACTCTGGGAAGCTACTAATAAACTCCAAATAGAAAAACCGAAAACAAATGGCATGCCCGACTCGGTAATTGAACTTATAGACCCACATTTAGCAGTTGCGCTTACAAGTACTACAAGAACAGGGGAATTTCTTCACAGAGCTCTGCTATAAAACTCTTGTTAAATTTTAGTAAAGTAAGCGTACGCTGTCAATCTTTGACATCAAATTGGTTGACAGCTCGCGTCAAGCTCAATTCTCTTAAAATTTTGCGAGGGAGAAATTTACAGAACATTCTAGCTATAAAGAAAGTTGTATATTAGCGAAAGAAAGATTATTAAAATAAACCCTTTTCCTCAAAAAACAAACAAGCAACAAAATTAATTTGACATGTACTTTGTTGAACACAAAGTAATTTAACAACGATAAGAGAGAACATTGTTAACAAATCTGGTCTTTATGGTCTACATTCAAAAGTTTGGTTTTGGTCCTTTGATACAAATACATTTGTATAAATTGTTGATTAATTCTCTAACGATTGTACAAAGTAATTCCTAAGGTACAAATAACAATTAAATAATACTACAATACTAGCTTTTGCCCGTAACTTCTATCCCCTATTTTACTCTTTTAGACTTGAAATTTAGAAAAATCTTTTGTTAGTCTATATCTTCACAAACATTACATGCTTCAAGCTTCATATCTCTTGGAACAGCAGTTTATGTTTACTATTTAATATAAAAATAAATTACTAATTTATCCTCTAACAATTATAGAAAGCAACACCTAAACTACAAATAACAATTAAATAATAAGACGACATAGAAACTCCGACCTATTAATGACTTATTAACCGATCGCTCGCTGCATAGTTTACAAGATACCCGAAACATCCCTCAGCGGCAACCGCACCATTATCATTTATACCCATTCGTACCCCTATTTACCCCTATTTGATAACTCATAGCTCAAGCTAGGGGGTAACTTTCCACCCACCATCAATAAATGTCGGAGAGCGCATTAATTACAGTGCTCAGGTGCTCTGAAAGAGCACGATAGAACTTCTAAATAAATACGGGTATCTATCAATCTGTTAGGAGAGTTTTTTGCAAAGAAGGGGCAAGTTTTCTAGTGAATTTTCTCGGCCGTTTTTTTTTAAATTTTGTGGTTTGAAAAGGCTACTGTGACAAAAAAACAGTAATATTTTGATATGAGTCTAGCAACGTTTAAGCATTTATAAATTGAAAATTAATTCACATAACATAAAAATACAATGCTTCACAACAACATATGGCAATGATAACTTTGTAACAAACCGTTCGCAATTTCGTAAAAAACTACAGTCGTACTACTTATTGTAATTGCGAAAAGTTGTGAGCATAATTGTTTGGAGTTATATGAGCCTTTAAAATTTTAATAAACTTCACAATAATACAGCTTAGTTTTCAATAGGTTTTTAACATCTTTCTATTTACTCTCGCGAACACATATGTAACACAAAAATAAAAACAGTAGAAAACTATTACTAACAGTGTAAATAATTACCTACACAAGACAAACTGTTTTCATCTACAAAGAGTTTTATTTTTATTAAGACAACGTAGAACGTTCGATACAGATAAACACACAAGAACGTACACCAACATTTAAAAGAAAACAACACGTGAAAAAACATTGCAACACACAGAAAATAACTCAGGAACAGAGTCACAGACTAAACGAAAGAGGTTATCGGTTAGCAACACCTGAAACAAAAAAGGAGGTAACAGAAACTAGTTGAAATAAACCGCCCGAAGAATGTTTTTACTTTATTCTGAACAAAACACTTCCACCTCCTTGCACTGGAGATGTAAAGTAAAAAGTTGTTTTATTTCAAGTGTATGGAGTTAAAATAGCGAGCTGCATTCTAATTAAGTAGCGCCCGAAATTTCTCGGGACTCGCGTTTGCAGTGCAGTGTTGATTTACCGATGTGTGATTATGGGTGCGAGGTGTGTGTGGGCAGGAGCGTATGTGGATTTTGAAATTGATGTCATCGGTAGGATAATGACCTTTGATGATAGATAAATTGTTGGTTGTATATGCTATGTCTAGCTAGAAAAGCACAACAGAATCACAAGCAAATGTGAAAGTAAAATATTTGCGGTTTAAAGGACCACTAAAAATATACTCCGATATCACTTACAAGATCACGATAAAATAAACTAGCAAGCAAAAATTTGTACCTGTTTGGCATAGTGGTTAATGCCACTGCTAAGCTAAAGGTTGTCGGCTCGATTCCAGCCCAGGACTAACAGTGTAATGAGCAAGATTGTTTATTCTGCGAAGTTTTATTTATCTATACTATGTCAGTACTTATAAATTAATACAAGTATGTATATCAGTAGTCTGGTTAACATATATTATTATTTAGATATTTAATAATTTTTTTAATATAAATCTGGAAAAGATAAATTTAATGTAAAAAATGAATCCGCTATTACAAAATCGCCCCGCCTATAAAACTGCAGTACAACCTAACCCTTACACATTTAATTTAAATATACGTGTGAATTTCACGACGCGACATTTTCTAATGGTGAAACTTCACTACCTTATTTTATTCAAAACCTGATGTTTTTTTAACGACACACCCATTATGTACACGATGCAATGATGGTGTTACATTTTGTGCATTAAATTTTAGAAATAATGTTATTTGTTAGTGTAATGAATGCTTGCATAATTATACTTTGTACTTTGTGTATATTACTAGCTGTCCTCTGAAGTTTTATCCGAGTAGTTCCCGTTCCCGAAAGAACTATCCAAGGTCATTTCTCGGACTTTCTCTGTACCAAGTTTCATTTAAATTGAGTCAGTGGATTTGGCGTTAAAGCGAGACAGCTGTCTGTCTGTCTCGCTTTAAGTTACTTTCATATTTATTATAATAGTTGATTCTCCGGTAAGTGTTTATGTCGAACACATGCGGTAGAGCTATTTTTCACTATTTTAGGCTATTGAGGTTTAAATTGGTGTGATTTTTGGTGTAGTTTAACTGTTTGTGTCCGTTTATTTTGTTGTGAGTGTTTTTCGTGTGATATTGTTGCGTAGGTAAGCCTATTTATTTGTTTTCGCACGGTCTATGCCGGGCGACCATGGGGGATGACGAACACCCTCATGGCCGTCCGCCAGATTCAAATCCAGTAGAAAACCAAAAGGATTCTCAAGATGCGTTTACGTACTCCCCCATTTTAACCACTTCGTTGTCCAATTTTGAGCAGTTAGAAGCACAAAGTAGAAAGCGTGTTCGAATTGACGAAGATGTTGCTAGTACTCCCACGGCTAAACAACCCAAATCTGCAGACCCTGCTCGACACAGCCGCTCACGATACTCCGCTTTGGACATTGCTCCATTCCTTGTTCATATTTCAGTAACTGAAACCAATCCTACATCTGGCACTACATTCCACCCTCTTAAGTTTGGCCAATTATAAATCATAAATCATAAATCATAAATCATTTATTTTTTGTCAGAATATGGTACATATTATGGTCTTGAAATAAATTAATGGTCTCATCACATTCTGCCAGGTGTGGCGTGCAAATTAATGGTTCAATTAAATATTAAGAATGTATTGCATGATGGTATTAAAAAGGTAGGTAGGAATAGAATGTCTATTGAATTTAAAACTCCTGAGGATGCAAATGCATTCTTGGGAAACAAGCAAATTAGTGATAAAGGCTTTACATGTTCTATTCCAACATACAACATAACTCGGATGGGTGTAGTTAAAGGTGTCCCGAGCGACTGGTCCGAAGAGGAAATTATGGATAACCTTAAGGTCCCTAATGGTGGTTCAATAATCAAGGTCAGACGTATCAACCGCAAGTTGATTCAAGATGGCACTGTTGAGTGGAAACCCACTTCCTCCGTGGTTCTTACTTTTGATGGTCAGGTCCGCCCAGAACGTGTGTATTGTTTTTACAACTCTCTCACTGTTGAAATCTACCAGTTCCCAACTATCCAATGTTTTGGTTGCTGCAAGTTTGGACACACGAAAACAATGTGCCGTTCCAAGCCTAAGTGCTACCGCTGCGGTGGTGAGCACTTTGGGGAGGGTTGCACAGAGGAGGATGTATGCTGCTTTTATTGCTCAGGTCCACATTGTGCAAACAGTAAACAATGCCCAGAATTCATGAGACAAAAAAATATTAAAACTGCAATGGCAGAAAAGAGTATTTCCTATGCAGAGGCATCTAAATTGTTTCCTTCCTCTAGAATGTATAGGTCTTATGCAGACATTGCATCTGCTGCGCCTTCAACCTTCCTCTCTCCCTCTAATCCTACAAGAGCCCGCTCAGTTCCCACTCCCACTACAACTTCATATAGAAAAACAGTTTCAATCAACCCCAAACCTCGCGCCACCGCCTCGCCGGGGTACGACCATCATGCCCATCGCGAATTAGTCCGTGATTATTCTTTTACTCCCTCCAATAATGGCTGTGCACTAGTAAATAATAATAACGTTCACTCAACTGAGGATAACTCCTCAGATGAGATTGAATCTGAACTCTCTCTTCTCCTATCCCTCCTCTCTAAATTTAATATACCTGACCACGTTGCCAGTAAAGTACTCAACTTAATCCCCTCCATTTACCATGGCACTAAAACTCCTCCAATGGAACGCCAGAAGCGCACTCCCAAAAAAACATGAATTTTCCTACTTGATTATCATACATAAACCTGCAATCTTTGCTATTTGTGAGACATGGCTCATGCCTGGTCTCCATTTTAATTTTCCTGGCTATAGTACCTACCGGGATGATCGTGCAGATGGTTATGCCGGTAGTGCTATACTTGTAAATAATGTGTTTTGTCCACTCCTTCTCCCCCTTCCTCCTCATGGTGATGAAATTAATGCCGTAGGCGTTAGTATCCTAGGTATTAATTTTGTTTCTATTTATATCCCAGCCCCTTGCTACATACTAGCTCATTGTGCCCACGCACAATGGCCCAATTATGAGGCTAAGTGCGGACAAGCCCAGCGAAACTAAAACTAAAAAAATCCCAGCCCCTGATCCTTCATGTATCCAGTTTTTAAAAAGTATATGTAATTTATTTAAACCTATAGTTCTTTTAGGTGATTTTAACTGCCATCATGCTCTGTGGGGATCTGACCATTATGATAGTTTCGGTTGTGATCTGTCTGATCTAATGGATGAGGTAGGTTTATGTGTGCTCAATGATGGCTCAGCCACAAGAATACCTCGGCTTGGTCAAAATAAAAGCTGTGTGGACCTTACTCTTTGTTCATCTTCATTAGCAAGTTCACTGGATTGGAAACGTCTTGATTTAACATATGGAAGTGATCATTATCCAATCTGCACATCCTTTTTTAATAGATCAATGCCTCATAAGGATAAAACGCCTTTGTTGAAATATAGGATTACTGAAGCTAAATGGGATGATTACCGTCTTAAGTTAGAGGATGGTATTCATGTTCTTCCAATAATTTCTCCAGAAAACATACATATGTGTCTGACTCTTTTTTCAGCTGCAATCTCAGAGGCAGCTGACGAATCCATCCCTCTGAAAAATTCAGCCTCAGGGAAAATATCATCGCCTCCTTGGTGGGATAAGGATTGCACAAATATTATAAAAGCCCGGAATGCAGCTGAAGAAAAGTATAATAATAACATATCCATGGAGAACTTCATAGAATACAAACATACTCCAGCTAAATCCAAACGCCTTTTAAAAAAAAAGAAATACCAAGGATGGAAAAAATTTTGCTTCTACCCCGTCTTCGCTTGTTTGGCAGAGATTTAAAAGGTTCAAACGTGGCTGCTCTCCTTCAAATTATCCAAGTATCTCTCCTGATATTGCTGAAAATTTCTTTAATAAATTGGCTCCCCCTTTCGTTCCTTTTATTGATGAATGTCCCACTTCCCCCAATGTAGTTTATAACCTTTGTGATCCATTAGATAGTCCTTTTAGTTTATCCGAATTAGAGCAAGTTCTTCACCATGTTTGTGACTCTGCCCCTGGGATAGATGGTTTCCCATACTCCTTTTTTAAGATGTCCGGTCCCTTTTTTCGCCAATATTTCCTAAACCTTATAAATTACTTTTATAATTCTTCCACCATTCCTGAGTGTTGGAAATCTCAACTCGTCATCCCGTTATTAAAACCAGGTAAATCCCCTGATAGTGCAGAAAGCTATCGTCCTATTGCCTTATCCCCAACCATTAGCAAAATTTTGGAACATCTAATAAAAAATAGATTGGAGTGGTATGTAGAGAACAAGGGGCTTTTAAGTAAATCCCAATTCGGATTCCGTAAGGGTTTTAGTACCATGGACAGTATTGCCATGTTTGTGACTGACACGCGCATTGCATTTAGCACCAACGACTGTGTGATTGCTGTCTTTTTAGACATTTCGTCAGCATATGACAATGTACTTCTCGCCGCACTCAGAAGTAAACTACGTCAGCTGAGTGTTCCGACGAAGATGGTTCATTGCATTTGTAATTTACTGACTGGACGCACGGTTAGTCTCCACATACCTGGTGAGAAATTTGTTCCTCGGACAATTTGGCGCGGTCTTCCTCAAGGGTCCGTTCTAAGTCCCCTGTTATATGCTATCTATACCTCTGATTTACACAGTTGCCTCAATCTCGATTGCCAAATACTGGAATATGCAGATGATTTGTGCTTGTATATACCTCATAGTTCTGTCCAAGAAGCTGTACCATCAATGCAAGTTTCTCTGGATTCCTTGAACAGTTGGCTCACTGCTCATGGTCTTACCCTGTCCGCTTCTAAAAGCTCCGCTGTAGTTTTTACGCGCAAAAGAACAGTACCTGATGTTCACCTAGAAATTGAAGGATCTCGCATCAAGGTTGTAGATAAAGTGAAATTTCTGGGTGTCATCTTGGACTCGAAACTATCAGGTGCTTTCCACCTCAACTACATTGTAAGTAAGTGTGAGAGAAACATTAATATGATGCGAGCCCTTGCTGGGGTATGGTGGGGAGCTCATCCATTTTCTCTCAAACTTATTTACAATGCCACAATTAGGAGCTTGCTGGATTATAGTACATTTTTGCTAGAGCCGTGTAGTAAAGTCGCGTTAAGGAAACTTGAAACCATACAGTCCAAATCTCTGCGTATTATACTTGGTTGCATGAGGTCCACCCCAATTAATGCATTACAGGTCGAGAGTGGAGATCCTCCTCTTCTTCTTCGCAGACAGTATTTGGCAGACAGATTCCTTTACAAGGCATTTTTGCTACATAACCATCAATTATTGTCCAAGCTACACTGCCTAAATGGTCTATGGAGTCATAGTGGATATTGGAGACTTAAAGAACCCCCATTAATTTTAAATTCACTTAAAAAGATTAATGTTCTGAAAGAAACTACCCCGGTACAACAGTGCACTAAACTTCCAGTATTTGATCATTCTTATAATGTAATAAATTTTTATCCAAATTATATCCCCCATATAAATTTAAATCACTCTTCACATCATGCCAATGTTCAATTCTCTGCTATTGTGGACGAAAAATGGCCTGACTACTTCAGATTCTTTACTGATGCGTCAAAACTTTCTCCACAAGGTAAAACTGGCATTGCTGTATACAGCCCTAGCTCACAAATCTTTCTCCAGTTTCAATGTCCTCCAGAGGCATCAGTGTTTACTGGAGAATGCATCGGCATCCTTGAGGCAAGCTTGTATATAGAATCTCATAGCAACATTAAAAAGGCAGTTATTTTTTCAGACTCTAAAAGCGCTTTGGAATCCATTATGAAAAACCCATTTACAGATAAATTACGCAGTACTTTAACTTTGCAAATTAGAGAATGTTTGTACAATTGCCACATGAACAATGTTGAGGTAGTACTGGTTTGGATCCCGGCCCATGTTGGTATTACAGGTAATGAGTGTGCAGACGCCTCAGCCAAGGCTGCTGTTGACAGCAGCACTGCAGACCTTAAACATTACTCTGTCCAAGTTTACGACCTTATTCATTCTTGTAAAAGGGATTTATTTAACTCCTGGCAGGCAGCATGGTCTCAATCTAGTAAAACCAAGGGAGGTCTGTATGCCTCTATTCAGCCTGAAGTCCCAGTTAAACCATGGTATTATAAGTATAAGAAGGTTCCAAAAACGGTAACTTCAGTGCTGTGTAGAATTCGAATCGGACATTGTTGCACTCCTGTTTTTCTTCACAAAATTAGAGTCCGTGACAGTTCGCTGTGTGAGTGTGGTCTGGCGGATGGGACCATTGACCATATCTTCCTTGATTGTCATTTAAACAACGCTTTCACTTTCGATCAAGTCATTTCAAAACTAAAAATCCAAAAACCTGTAAATGTTCGTCACCTTCTCTCCTTTTTCCCAGATCCCTTAATGATAAATGCTTTTATTAAATTTATATCAGCTAACAATATAAAGTTATGATACCCTCTTATTGTATTATGTGTCTGTACTGTCTTCATGTTATATAGTTTATCCACTAACAATAATATTTGTGTTGTTTTAGAACCAATCATCACTGGACGCCAAAACATTTAAAGTAATAAATAAGAGTATATGAACCACAAGATCCCATGTGTAGCCATTACATGACACTGGCAGAATTTGCTGATAGTATCGGCTGATTGCCATATTATTAAAAAAAAAAAAAAAAATTATAATAGTTTGGATCGTATTAATACGGTTTTAGCTAGACCTGAATATACATCTCTCGTAGTGGTTATCAGGTTATAGATAGTTTCAGATAGTATTGCTTTACTCTTCTTTAACCTTTTGACGACCAACCGACAGCCGGTTGTCTGGCTGCTATTGTCTTTCTATTGTGTCTCAAATCACATATGTTCGAAAGATTAAGCATCTTTAAATACAACCAAGAAATATATATAACAACGATGTAACAAAAATAGATTCTTTTAACATTAAAAATATCTCACAATTCACCCAAAGCACGTTCCTAAACAAAAATAACTCGACACATTAAAAAGGTTTTTAAAATATTCCCGACCACAGCAACACTTCCCGAAAAACATATCTCGTCTTTCATTTTCGTCAAAGGAACACCTTATTCCTATTTCTTGTATTTTTTGCTAATTACCCACACGTGTGTAACGCGTTCTTACTCAAAGATAATAACAAGCTCGGTTCATTTGAGAAAGTCATATTTTTCTTACGAAGTTTTTGTTATTTTGTCTTGCTCCTTCATATGTTTGCTTTCAAAGTTTTGATTTAGAATTGCGACCTATTTTTCATGTTGCGTTGCGTGGTGTGTGTGGAATTCGTGAATTATGTTCGTTCCATTACTTAAAAGTTTTAATGGGGCTTAGAATTTTTGATGTTTTTTTGTTTTTGTGTGTCACGACTGCTGCAGGAGCTAGCTCCTGCTTTACGTTTCAGTAAACGTAAACTTGTTTGTAGAATTGTGTGGTTTTGAAATCAGGTATTATTATAAACTAACTAGCTTTTGCCCGTGGCTTTGCTCGCGTTAGAAAGAGACAAAAAGAAGCCTATGTTACTCTCCATCCCTTCAACCATCTCCACTTACAAAATCACGTCAATTCGTCGCTTCGTTTTGCCGTGAAAGAAAGACAAACATACAGACAGACAGACAGACACACTTTACTATTTATAATATTAGTATGGATATTATTATCTAAGCTGAAGAGTTTGATTAGTTGAACGCGCTAATCTTAAAAACCACTAGACCAAAATGAAAAAACTTTTTGTGATAGATAGTCCATTTAAATAAACAAATATATCGAGGATGGTTCTAGGCTATGTGAGTACGACCTACTACTGAGCCGATCATTAACTAAAAATGCAGGTGTAACCGCGGGACAGCTATTATAGATACACAGATATAACGGAGACTAGTGCCATAAAAAAACACTGATAGATAGTTATACCATTGTATTCTACCTGTATTTTATTCATACTTACATGACATCGACACATTCGAAAAAACTAGTTTGCACTTACGTATTAAACTTAATAAAAACACTGCTTTTTTTTTTTTTGGTGAGTGGGAAATCATCCAATGACTGCTCCCGTCCTGGGTGCGGCGGGAGGGCGTGTCAGACTCTTAATGACTAAATCCCACTCATGTTCCTTCGATTGCCTTTTATGTTCCAGGGTCACGGTAACTGTTATAAACATAACATTCCGCAACCAAAACACTGCTTATAAAAGGTTGCAAGTAATTTAATTACATAACTATAAATCTAGGTCAACAAAAAAAAAGAAAAAAATTCACATAACACATTACCGAATGAATACACTCTACCATATTAAATCGCCATTTTAAGCTCATATTGCTCATTACTATCGCCATATAATTTGGTCCTTCGAATCAAATGAAAGACGCCAAGACACTCTGCCATAACATAATCTTTGATCTTAACTTATTTGATGTCAGTAATTATACAATTTACTTGCTTGCAATTATTTCTGACACCGTTCCGTATAAGTGTGGGTGTTTTATGACATGTAATTAGTTTGACGTTCTTGGCAGATTCTGATATTTTTTTTGAAGAGCTGAATGTTAATGGAGGTTTTGTTGGATGGGTAAGAATAAATAATATAAATATCTTGTGACAACTCACACGTCTAGCCATTGTTTCCAAGCTAAGCAGAGCTTGTTATGGTAATCAGAAAATTAATATTTATACTTACATTAATCAATTAATACATACACCTTTAAAATAAATTACACCCTTTGAATGTAAAAATTAATTTAATGCTTTGATTTCATAGCCAACACATTTTATAATAAAATCGTAAAATGTGCAACTTTACTCGTCAAAACGCACCACGTTCCGCACAGTTCAAGTTTTCCTTTGCAACCAAAATGGAATACTTCCACCCTATTCTCAAACTCCAACATTAGTACATACTCGGTACTCGCTAGTATCATTAACAGCGAACAAAGCCTCGATACTCAAACATCGGTTTAATTAAAACTCATATGCTTTGCTCAGCCGCAACAAATGAGCATGCCATAGATTAGAGGACGTCAAATGCCTAATGTGTACCGTCAAATGAATTTGGTTACATCCTTGAGCAGCGATGGGAACGGAACTGTAACTGTTACTCGTATAAGTGTTATTTGGAACGGTTCTGTTATCACTGTTACTGTTATGGTATTGCGGGGTTTATATGGGATTAGTGGGTTTTATTGTAAGGAGCGAAGATGTCGGGTTCATGGTTTTTGACAGATTGATATTACAGGATTAGTCTAAAGCTTCTGTTACTTGTTTGTTTCGTATTGAATCTCGCAGTTTGTCGGGGGTACCGTAACAATATGTTCTTTGGCTTAGGTAAAATGGTGTTATCATACCTGTCTGTTTCGTGAAACCATCGCTGAATTTTGATGTAGCAAGCTTAAAGGAGTTGCTTATCTTTAGCCCGCGTTATCGAAATTCACCGAATTTTTTTTCATTTGCTTACATTGACTTTAAGGTTTTCAAGATGTGAACTACCTAAAACGTGTAAGTATAGACAGTTAAGACGTATTTTTTTCTCTAAAAAGTTCATGAATTTGTTCAGTTACATACATAGACAGACTCCCTACATACTTTTCAAGTGAGCCGTGAACTTGTTTACCACATTATATTATCAAAAAATACGTATCACATAAAAACAACTGTTATTTTCCCCACTCTAAACACTGTCGTGTCAACACAAGTACAAAATTTGCGGTGTCGCCAAACTCGTAATGAAGCGAGCAAAATTAACCCCTACGTCTTGTTACCAAGCAGGAATTTCTTGTATTGAATTCCGTATATCGGATTAGGAATTTCCACTTTCGCCTTTGTGTCCTCGTTAAGTTCGGTATGCCGGTAATTTGGGCTATTGAGCCGTTGAGAGCCAATCATAAATTTAATGTGCTGTTATTTACATAGTAATAATGTGAAGATATTTTAGATTGGAGAGGGAGTGGTGATATTGGAACTCGTATTGAAAGAACTACAAAAAGAAAATTTTGATTTTTTATGGCACTTAGCGTATGTGTTATCTTAAAGTTAAGATGGGATTGTACGATTACAGTTGAAATTCCTTTAAATTTTTAATCCTATTATAATTATTCTAAAGTTTATTTTAGACTAGAAAACATCGTGAGGAAACCTGGACTTGTAGTTAATATAAGTCCGAAATCGCCAAACCGTCTCGAGCAAGCGTGGTGATCAATGCTCGTGCCTTCTCTGTATGAGAAGAGGCCTTTGCCCTGCAGTGGGACAGTTATAGGCTGGTATTATTAATATTATATAATTATTCAAATGATACACAATTTAGTGTAAATAAATATCTAAAGAGTATGCGTGGAATGTGAGTGAATCTTTCCTTTACGAAACTAAATTTTGAAATGGGCGATATGATTTTATTAGTTCAACACTAGTTTAATATCGTATAAACCTGTACTGGTTAAATAAAAGACATGCTTTAAATAAACGTAGTACTAAAAATATGTTTTTTCTTTACTATTTCTACTTTGACGTTGTGGTCTTGTGATTAAATCTTAACTTCACACTACTTTACTTGTATAGCTGAATGAAATCATTCAGCTATACAAGGTATATTTATTCTTTAAATTTTTTAACTGAATTCATCGCATTTTTATTTTATTCATTCGCATGGCATAACGAAGATGGCTTAGAAACGAAATCCCCATAGATACCATCACGTACAATAATATAATTTTTGATGCGGACATTTTATTTTCACCCCGAATTAAAAAAGGGCAACAAAGGGATTACCTCTTCATTTGAGTAATGGAGTTATAATCCTTGATGGAATATTCCATCTAACATAAACTTTATTTAGCTCGGAACACGTCCAGTCAAGAGTAATTTTTTACAACCTGATTTTTCCTGTCCCGATGTGCCCTGTCTATACTTTATGTAAAAAGTACAGGATGATGTATATTATCAGAATCTTAATTTTTTCTAGAATCATCATCATCTCCCTAGCTTTTTTCCTACTACACTGGGATCAACTTCCAGTCTGATCGAATGCAACTGAATACCGGTGTTAACATGGAGCGTCTGCCTATCAGACCTCCACAACCCTGTCGCTGGGTAACACGATAACCCTTGCTCAGAGTAATTGTCAGACTTTCTGGCTTTCAACTACCATAAAAATTCGAATCCGTACTTCCGTACTAATATTATAAATGCGAAAGTAACTCTGTCTATCTGTCTCTTCTTCACGCCTAAACCACTGAACCGATTTGAATGAAATTTGGTACAGATATAGTTTGGACCCGAGAAAGGACATAGGATAGTTTTCATTCCAGAAATCCCCCGGGAACTTGAGCTATTAATCCACACAGATAAAGTCGCGGGCAAAAGCTAGTTTAAAAATAAAGTGAAACACAAAATATGTAAAGACAACTTAATAAATCGAATTATAAATTAGATATAGAAGCAATCACTTATAAGACCTACGCATATACTAGACAGAAGTAGGATTGGCAAGGGATAAAGAGGGATATCGGCTTTACCGCCTCAATATCGGCTAATTACAAACCAGTCCCTTGAAACAAAACAGAACAATTTAACCTAATCAATAATTTACACCTCTGAAACATTCTCGCAAACAAAAAAATACTTTTTCTTTTACCGACTTTGTTATATTTTAACCCTCAAATGCGATCGATTGTTGGTAGGCGGCAGGTTAAATTCCATCGGTTTATCCGTCGGATTAATACGTACGGACCCAACTATTCGGCGTTACAAAGCGCCCGATAAATGCCAGGTGAATATTTGTACCGCGGGTAGCGTGGAACTGTGAAAGTGTTTGTTAGAGCCTGGTTAGAGGAATCAAAGTTTTCGGCTAGGGATTCTAGAACTAATATTGGATACAGTTTGATAAACAAATTGTGGTTTAGCAATACAAAAGGTAAGACGAGAAAAAAAATGTAAAAAAATGACACGCATTTTTCTTATTACCTATCTTGTACACGAAAAATAATAAAGATACAGTGCGTTAAAGTTTCGTATTACGTTGCATCGAACACTCAAATAGTTTGCCAAACAAAAAATGTACCAAATAATTAGGCTTTCACATTTATTTGAGATTTGATTACGAACTAAAATTCATCACAAATAGGTATAAAAATAGTGAGTTAGACAAAAATTCACCAGGCATTATATTTTCGCAAAAAAAACGCAATTTTCAACCATATCCCCCTCAACTTTTAGTACACAATGAATTCATCAAAGAAACCTGCTCTCTCAGCTCCCTAGTTTCCGCCTGATTGCAACATCTCACTCCTGGCTGCAATGTCTAGTCTTATCGCTGCCTGTAAGAACTAATTAATCAAACAATTTTGAAACTTGTTTAACTTAATCAGAGTTAGGAAGAAACTGAATTAACTAACTCTCGCGTAGCGTTCTCCGAAACTGGCGAAGATGTATCGAAACAGCATTTGTTTCAATTAGATAATTTACTAACAGTTTTGTACAGCAGAATATTTTGTCTTGGCATAACTCACACACGGCCATCTGATAACAGTCACACGTAAGACGGCTAAACTATGCAGAGCTTGTGCTAAGGAACCAGATAACAGACATACATACTTAAAAAATGATTGTTCGCCTGGTTGGGATGGACTCACCTCTAAGTTATTAAAATTAGTCGCAAGCAAAATAGTACCAGTACTGGTGGATCTGTTAAATCGATGCATTGAATTCGGTGTGTTCCCTAGAGCGTTTAAAAAATCAATACTGCACCCTATACACAAGGCTGGGGATACAGATTGTGTCAATAATTACAGACCTATCTCGATTCTCAGTTCAGCATCTAAGGTATTTGAGCGCATTATAAACTGTCAGCTGACAAGATATCTTGAATCACAAAATATTCTTGCACCTTCACAGTACGGTTTTCGAGCTGGTAGATCTTGTGATGACGCTATCCATGACTTCACCGACTTTTTAGTCAAAAATTTGGATGCTAATAACAAATGCCTGATTATATTTATTGATTTAGCAAAGGCGTTTGACACAGTCTCTATCCCCATCCTAGTTGACAAACTGTATAGGATGGGAATTCGTGGAACCCAACTAGATTTACTGGCCAATTATCTCTCAGAGCGTAGACAGTGTGTAAAAATTGAAGAATATGTTAGTGATGAACTTCCAATTACGTATGGCGTCCCTCAAGGCAGTATATTGGGGCCCACGCTGTTCTTATGCTACATAAATCAATTGTGCCAGCTTGAAATTAAAGGGTGTAGGGTTATTTCTTATGCGGATGATACCACATTAACCTTTGTGGGAGATTCTTGGGAGGAAGTTTTCTCCTTGGCTCAGGACGGTTTTAGTGTAGTCTGTCATTGGCTTGCAGCAAACTCACTTACTCTAAATGCAGAGAAAACCAAGTACATGGCTTTTTCAATAAGGCAGTCCACGTTAGACATACATGACAGATTCCACTTACGGGCACATAGATGCTCGTTTCCTCCAGTGTTACAGTGCAATTGTCCGCGGATAGAGGTAGCGCAGAGTATACGATATCTAGGTGTTATAATTGACAATAAGCTGTCTTTTGCTATTCATATACACACTGTATCACAAAGAATAAGGAAAATGACATATATATTTAAGCATCTGAGAAACATAGCCGATATTAAGATAATAAAAATGGTATACTTTGCGTTGGTTCAATCAATCATTATGTATTGCATAGTTACATGGGGGGGAACAGATAAGACCAAATTGTTAGAGCTCGAAAGGGCACAAAGACTAATTTTAAAGGTTGCCTTCCTTAAACCCAGATTATTTCCCACAGCTGAACTTTACAAGCTTACAGAAGTTCTGACAGTCAGGCAGCTGTACATACTGCTTACTATAATGAAGCAACACACAGATGTGGTGTCCTTTGACTTGGGACAACGTACAGCTAGAAGGTCGTACGCTATTTGCAAAAGAAGAAGAGTTAAAACCAGTTTTGCGCAAAAATTCTATATGTTTCGTGGACCACTATTATATAATAAATTAAATAAAGAGTTGGATATTTTTGATAACAATAAAATTGAATGTAAAAACAAAGTCACGGCATGGCTACTTTCATTTGATTACATAAATACTGAACAATTATTCTCCATACAGTCATAAATTTATGAAATATCTCACATTTACACACACTCACTTACATACACACACCACACACACTTTTTCACACATGTGCGAGCACCTTCATTCTTATCGCTACGTGCTCAGCTCAATATATTATACGTTCCCCAATTTATTTGATTACTGGTTAGTTATTATCTTGCAGTACTATTTAGTTTGAAGTTTTTGGTTCTTTTTTTTCCTTATACTTATCTGTAAATTTCTCGACAGAATGATGAGCAAACCATATTGTTTACATTATTTAGTGGTGGTGGGGGCCTGATGTCCTAAGATACAGGCCTCGGCTTAGTTTAGGCATCAGTCTCCCACAAATTATTGTATTGTGTAACCTAACTTTATGCTGTAAACTGTTGTGTAATAATTTGTGGAAGAGAAATAAATATATTTTTATTTTTATTATTTTATTATTATTATACTTAAATCCATACTAATATTATAAATACGAAAGTAACTCTGTCTGTCTGTCTCCTCTTCACGTCTAAACCACTGAACCGATTTAAACGAAATTCGGTAACCCTTACTAACAATCACTGTGTAAAGTTATGCAATGAATAAAGCCTGTGTAACCATACATTTTTTGACGTATAAACCTGTTATAACTTTATGCAGCGATTATTAGTAAGGCGCATAGTCTGGGACCCGAGAAAGGACATAGAATAGCTTTTATCCCGAAAATTCCCTGGAAACGGGAACGAAGTAGTCTAGTAATTTATAAAGACATACCCATATTATAGATAAATTACACCTAGACACAGAACAAACAATCGTTAGTGTTATTTGAAAGAATACATGGATTTAGATACTTTTCATACCGAGAGGCTATTTGTTTCAAACCTGTACTCCTTCATTCAGGGTAGTTCTTTAGCCGTAGTTTGAAGTATGACGTATTACATGTCCGCATAGTGTGTTATTGCAATATTTTGTTGTATATGATTGTGTGCGTTAGTGAACCGTTAATAAAGTATTTTATTAATTTTAAGCTAGCTATCCCTTACGGGTTCCCCTGCTTTATGTTAGATCTTCGGTAACTGCTACGGTGCCAAGATATAGCTTGATGTTATATAAAATATGTTATAATGTAAAGTGTATGTCGCTGATAATGAAAGTTTATATTGGCGAAATAATTTTTAAAATCTGTTCTATCGAATCTTACACTATTTTTATTACGAACAAACAAATCTCACCTCTTTGTAATTTTAGTATACCATAATCTACTTTGTTCGAATCTTAGAACATTCAGCACAACCAAAATATATCGTATCCATTTACAATAAGCTCTCTTTTCCAACCTCACTCCAAAAGCCTATTCATAAACTTTTACTCAAAAAATTACAATTCTACACACGCAATTCCCAACACATTATACCCTCAGATAAAATGATGACGTCAGGAACATCAAACACAAAACAAACGCTTCAGTCAGGCCCATTGAATTGGAACCCAATTAGATTAATAATATAATCAATCAAACCGTTCCACACAATTGAATCAATACTGCGAAGTACCAAAATCAACCCAATATTGGTACCTGACCCGTCTAACCGTTGACATGGGTACCTTAGGTACCGTCTTCTTCAACTGATAGAATAACTTGATGAATTGTGGCGTTTTTGACGATAATTCTGTATTTTTGTTGACATATTTGGTGTTAGGGATTTTTTTTAAGAAGCTACCTCTTACTGTCAGATTTTTATTGGCCAGTGGTTAAGGCGCCGTGTCTCATGTATAATAATAAATTCATAATAATAAAATTATTTATTTTCTCATCACAAATGTATGTTCAACTAGCTTCTGCCCGCGGCTTTGCTCGCGTTAGAAAGAGACAAAAAGTAGCCTATGTTACTCTTCACCCATTCAACTATCTCCACATAAAAAATCACGTCAATCCGTCGCTCCGTTTTGCCGTGAAAGAAAGACAAACATACAGACAGACAGACAGACAGACAGACACACTTTCCTATTTATAATATTAGTATGGATTATGGGCAAGTACCAACGTGAATTTTTCATTAAAATGTACTTTATAAAGTCTATCTTCGGACATTCTAAAAGAAACCTTTGAACAAAATTTTAAGTTTATAACCCTTATAGTTTAAGCCCTGCGTTGATAGTCAATCAGTCAGCTTCGCCTTTTATATTTGTAGATAGATATTAATCTAAAGTTTTATCAAAAACTGTTCAATAGTTGTACGGACATAAGCCATTCCTTCCCACTATCCTTTTTCCTAAATGATTCCTAATTCAAATTACGCGCCACGACGGGTTTCTATTTCATTCGCACGCGAGCTACAACTGAACATTCATTCGCTCTCTTGTTCGGTTACAACACAAAACCGCGCGGACGCGAGTCGAACATATCTCTGCGTTAAAATTATAAATTAGCGACACCAATTTGTTAAGTGCACTCAAATAGACAATATTCCTAACCACTGTGTGCCGGGTTTATCAAAGACTGATCGATAGTTTTTGCGTAAAGCGTAATAATCTATCTATCGTCAAACTTTCAAAGAAGGCGGGCGAAGGTCCATACATTATTGGGTTTGACTATACAGCAATGATTCTTGCATTATTAATTTTTGATATTACTATTATTAAAAAAAAATACCAATATTTACAATTTCTACATGGAAGAAAAATAAAAATATAGGATGTTATTAGTCCGTACAAAATTAGCTTTGTTTGTTTTGAAATAAACGCCTTGTAAATTGATAATTAAATAAATTGATAATTATGGATTATTGACTGGATGTTTTCATTATGATCAGCATTGGTTTGAGTAAATATAAATCAGAAGTATTTTATGACCATGTGAACTTATTTTGAAATAAATTACTTACGACTGCGTGCCATCCATTGCTGTCTAACTGAAAGAAATCATTCCTCTTCTATTTAGTTTTGTCGTTCGTCAAAATAATAACCGTCAGAATCCTTTATACGTAGCCAAAGTCGTAAAATAATACCAATCAAATAATTAAACCGCATGGAAACACAACAAAACATAATATCCACTATTGCAAGTTTAAAACCAACGAACTGAATGATTTGTTTGACTTTAGATGTGACATTGACATGAGTTTTTACTGTGCGGCCTGTATAATGAAAAAATATATAATTTATTGCAACTTCATTGATTAAACATTATTTTGTGCGATATTTAAAAATAAAAACAATTATTTAAAATATATTATAAAACATGTCAATAGATGAAATCATGATTCAGTGTTTCTTCTGCAGATAATGTTTTATTTATTTTGTTTTACATTTCCATTTTAATCTTATTTCAACTGATCGATTAACATATTTCATTTGGCAACATTGTTAAAAACCGGAAGTGCAGACAGTCAGTAATGTTTTGAATAAATAATTAATTTATTATCCCATGACTAAGTATCTTAATATTTCATGGTAAAAAATAATAAATCTTGAAAAAAATATTGATAAAGTTTTAATTAGTGTAATATAAAAGGCCCAGATTCGCTCGCCTCCTTTATTAGAGAGGTTTTATTATATAGGTCAGCTTTGCCTACACTTTTGGGAAATCCGGGTCTGTTATATTGTTATAGACTGCCCTCATACCAAATAGACAACAAAACCAATAATGTTGGCACAATTTCCAAAATCTTCGTGGTGTGGTTACAAGAGACCTTATCACGTCTCGCGGGACTCGTACGGGACCTCTAAGATACAGCCGTAAAAGAATAGTAACGTAGAAAACAGAAACTCGTATATAAATAATATTAAATGATTTTTGTGCACGTGTTCAGTACCAGCATCAAATATTTTTAGGACCTCGTGGTACTATTTCAATTTAGACAATCATGATGATATTTTTTCGTTTCTGATGGTGACAGGAATTTTCTTAATCAGGGAAAGTTATCAATTTGTCTGTAAATAAATACAATAGGTACCATTTTCAATAGAAAAATAATGAAAAGCCAGGGCAAAGGCTTTTTCTCACCACGTGGAGGCATCACCATCGATCAATCTTGTCGATTACAAACTTACTTTTATAACAAGTTCAGGTTTTCTTTTGACATTTTCCTGTACCGATGTCAGAGTTAACCAAAACAAAATTACGAAGAAAGTTATTAAATAAAAAAAACTCATTTGCGTCACCAGGTTCCTAAACCACAACTTCTAGATGAGAAATCGTCTTATCGAGATATCAATCACCACTGGAAAGGCAGTTTAGAATTAAAGATGTTCTGTCTACTTTTGAAATGTTAAAACCTTATTTCGACAGATTAAGTTTCGATAGACAACGAGATAAAATTCTGATATTTAAATATGAAGTCTTGGCGTGAAGTCGTCATCCTTTCTAACATTCATTGACCAAAATAATACAAAAATATTTTTTATCATATTATTTATTTATTTTATTTTTTTATTTTTATTTAAAAAACTTTATGCACATGCAAAAAAAAACACGGCGGACTTAATGCCTTGGGCATTATCTACCAGTCTACCTTAGGGTGACGCAAATACAAAACATATTACGAGTAAATATGTAACTTACTGTGTTAGTTCAAAAGTGGTTTCAATTAAGCACAATTCTTTTAGCGATATAGTAATGACACCACAGCCTGGTATACAGATATAGCCTGGTGACAAACGAACAGCAGGGCCTTGGTAATAGGGTCCCGTCTTGCCCTTTGGGTACGGAACTCTAAAAACGTCGACATGTCCCCGGCAACAGTCAAAGTCTTATCAAGAACATATCGACAGATGAAGTTTTGTTAACCTACAATATTACCGACAATCTTAGTCAATAAAATAGGTGAGTACCACTTCCCCCAACGATCTTTATGAAAGACTTCCATTTAATAGAAAATATGAAAACGCGAAACAAGACTAAACTAATAAATAAACCTTGTCAGGGATTAAATTCTAAAAACAGAAAAGGGAAACTGCGAAATAGCTCCATTCAGATCTTGAAATATCTAGATACAAAATAAATATATTAAGTCTCAAATTCTCGCAACTCTGACTTATGTAAAGGGTAAAACTTGACGGTTGTAAAAGCAGGGCGCCAGCACTTTATGCCCGTTTTGCGAAGTCTTTGATTATTAACAAATAAAAAGATTTGTTTTGTTGTAAACTAAAGCTGTTGATTTTTGTTTTATTGTTTAAATAGATTTCGCACTCCTCTAGGAACTTCATTTATTTTGAAGTGTTTACCAAGGTATACACAACCAACTAGATCCAAGTTATTACCTGTAGCTACGCAAATATTTTCTTTGGACGAGAATAGATTTCGAGATACTCTGATTGACAAGTGAAATTGACAAGTGCGTATCCACAATTTTTAAAACCAAGCCCCGTCCTTGATGTTATTAAGATCGTAACTGCAATTAACAAAAGGTTTAATAACATGTGTGTAAGAACGATTGTTAGAAAACCTACTTTCATATACAAAGAACCGCATCCAAATCGGTTCACCTGTTTAGGGGGATACGGTGCCACAGATATACTCAAACATAGCGATCGAACTTATAAACACCTCTTATTGCGTTGGGGGTTAATTATTTGTTCACCAAATCTTTTCAACAAATTGAATAACATAGCACTACAAAACCAATTCAATGTCACCTAGACAGTACATAGACCGGTATGTATATAAAATAGTAATAATAATCAGCGCACAGTGATCCAGGCACGTGACCGCACATAATCAAGCCCGTCTCAAGTGAGAGCAGACCGCTGTGCTGTGTGGTGCAAGTGACGAGAGGTGGGAATAAATGTAACAGAGAGAAATTCAAAAAGAAGAAATTTCTGAATGGTTATGGCGTACCAACGTGTCTTGTTTCAACTCATTTATGTTTTTTTATGTTTATCTAGTAAACAGATTCTTTGGAAAACAGGTAAAGCTGTTAGTCGCAGTTGCCATACTGTTTCTTTGACAGTCGTCACCACAGCCCCCCTAGACAAGTGACATTGTAGAATAGAAAGCGAAAACGAATAGATTGTCAAATGTATGAAGATGTCAAATTGTTTAGCGAAAGCTTATGTCAATTCCATACATTTGACAACCTATTCGTTTTCGTTTTCTATTCTACAATGTCACTTGTCTAGGCCCTCTGAACCTTATTCTAATAAATCTTCTAATAAAGTTTATATTACCCAAGTAACGCAAATATTAAAAAAATAATACGAA
Organism: Athetis lepigone; assembly: GCA_033675125.1. Classification (NCBI taxonomy): domain Eukaryota; kingdom Metazoa; phylum Arthropoda; class Insecta; order Lepidoptera; family Noctuidae; genus Athetis; species Athetis lepigone. The sequence continues at coordinate 18,183,789 of CM066239.1, read as the reverse complement.
GATTCTTTCGTCATTCTCTTACCAGAAAATAAATGTGTGCAATTTTTTTTATTGTATACCTGATTAATTAATTAGTTTTTTTTTGCTGTCTCGCCTATTGTATTGCTAAACCACAATTTGTTTATCAAACTGTATCCAATATTGGTTCTAGAATCCCTAGCCGAAAACTTTGATTCCTCTAACCAGGCTCAAACAAACGCTTTCACAGTTCCACGCTACCCGCGGAACAAATATTCACCTGGCATTTATCGGTCATTTCCATACATTTGTAATCTCTTCGTTTTCGCACAAGACTACACAGATAGTCAGATGACAGAAAGTCAAGCAAACAACATCCTTCGTTAGCCAAAGAATATCGTGTTACCTAGTTACTAGATTGTGGAGGATTTTACATGTGTGTTCAGGACACAATCGCTCAAACACTGGTATTCAGCTCGTCTTTAAACTCGAAGTTGAACCTAACTTACTTAGAAGAAGGTTAGGGAATATGACAATAAAGAAGAAATTCTTAATTTGTCTGTCTTGAATTTTTAATCGATATTAAATCAATCAATCTATATCTATACAATGGTAAAGTGACTGACTGACTGCCGATATATAAACACACAGCTCAAACCGTTGGTCCTAGAGACATGAAACTTGAAGGATGTGTTTTTTGTTAAGAGTAAGTAGCAGTTAAATGAAGATTTTTGGAAATTCCACCCCTAAAGCAAAAGCTGGTTTTTTATAAAGGAATAATGATACTTAGATATAAATCTATAATACGACTGTGGCGAAACATTTAAAATATTTCAATAACAATAGTTTACCAACGGTCTAATTCGCAAATAACTTACCAACATTCTGTTATGTCTACGGACGCTCATAGTGGGCAAACAACGACGCCTACAGACTCCGCAGTCACGTGGTGTGAACACGTGTCACGAACTAGCATTATAACTTGGACCAAGTGAAATTAAAATCATATACTTAATTCATAGTATATTAGCGATCCGCCGAAGTTTTATATGAACACGACACGTTTTATACGACATCACAAAATGATCCGATGGACTAAACTACAACAAAGAGACTAAAATTAATTATTAACTAACATTTAATTCAAATTGATTCAGCCTGGTTTGAAGTCAGTTGACATGACATGTTCTTATAATGCATACATACATGCGTTCATTTATATAATTAAGAAGTTACAATCCCTTAAAAAGCTTTAGAGAGAACTGCACTAATGTATTTTACACAATGTAAATGCTTTCATGAAAGTAACCTATGTGTATAAAGACCCAGCAAATCTTTGAACAAGATCGAAAGCTTCGTACAAATACAAATAAAGGTAACATTCAATTCCATTAACCATTAACAGCTCTAAGTCGTACCAAAACGAGAAAAAAAAACACATCAAACATATTCTCTAATTTCCCGATAATCTATTTAACTCAACCCGCCCATCACTCAAAGCTTGGACCACACGTCTGCGCCGCGGGCGTCAGGCCCAGTCATCTCAATCCGTGTTTGTAGGACGACCCCCGCCCCCCTCGACCCCAGACCCCCACCGATCCAGTCAGTAATCAGTACTAGAACTGTGGGTTATCAGCTATGCTCTGACATTCGTTCGATTGAGTCGAAGAAGATAGAAAGTGGTTTTCTTTTCAGTTTTCTAATAAAGGTGATTGATATTTTCATGTTAGTTTTGTGAACTGGGTTAGTTTAGACTGGGGATTTTTTTTTTGATTTTTAAGCTTGCTACTGTCTGCGTGAGTGTCCGTTTAGCTACGGCTACACCTGCTCGCGAAGATTCGTGTTCGCGTTGTCGTGATAAAACGTCATGTTCGATATTCCATGGGTGTTTGTATTTGCGACAGGACGAATTGTTTGGCCTTACATGTCGCGATTATCGCAAAAGTGCAGCCATAGCATCATTGCAAATGCATACATGGTAGTAGTATATAGTAGGTATTCTGCAACGCTTTCACGGTGAAACTGCTGAACCGATTTTGGCAAAATTTTTACGGAGTTCAAGTCAAGTCAAGTCAAAATGTTTATTTCCATTAGACCATGGAGGCACTTTGGAAAGTCAATTACAATGACGAAAAAAATAATTGATTCTAGTCGCCCATTCCAAGAGGTAGTTTTATATGGAGACGAATAAGCAAGAAACTCCATACTCTTTAAAAAATATATGTGTATTAATTAATTGGTAAATATATGTGTTACAATTAATTAGTATATTAGTATATAGTTAAATTTGAACCCTAGGGAAGAACATGGTCTACTTTTTAATATTCATAAGAATAAGTCTCTGGCCGAAAACTAGTACGACATATTTTTATTTTAATGAACAAGTAAACCTATCAGGGGTAGTAAGTCCGACCTTATTCTGAATACCTTTGTACCAATTATAAAGTTTATTTTATTCGTGTAGGTTTAATGGTGCATGTCATGGTTTCGGTATACCAATACTGAAGTATATCAATACTCTAACATTAATTTTATAAAGCTGAAGAAATAATTTAATTATTTCAAAATAAACACACGCACACCACAATTAAGCAATGACAACTAAAGTGACAAGGCCATGAAGGCTAACCCATAATATTATATAACTACCGACTTTAGAATAATATGCGGTAGGTGCTTAATAATACATGCGGTAGGGGAAGCAACCTGTTAGCAATATTGTGTGGTTGTCGTTATCACTGTGGCTGTGCCATTGCCAACGTAACCACCAATATGCGGGGACGATGTGGTACCAACATAGTGATACAGGCTTATTGGTAAAACACCGACATCCTCTCAGGACTATGTTACTATCATCATAAACAACAACTGTTCTATATTTTACAAAATGTTATACATTTACCACAAACAAATCTTCAAGATTTCGTTGTCCTATCTAACACATTTTAACTCTGTATTGTGCCGTAACAACTTACCTACGCTTGCCGCGCACTGTCCTCGTTTGCTACGCAGACTTCGTCACATTTAGAGTGTTCAATTTAAATATATTTAATTTTTTATGAAAATGTAATAAATAATTTTAAAATATCGTAGAACAAAAGTTGTTGATTATGATGTTAGTAACATAGTCCTGAGAGGATGTCGGTGTTTTACCAATAACCCTGTATATGAAAACTAGACGAAAATTGATTCGTCTAAAACAATCGTTACATTGATGTGAAGAATTGGTTTAGTAGAAGTAGTTGAAAAAGCTTTCGGAGGATTTTTAACGAACGAATACATCAAAATAACGTCACGGCACAGTGGTTGAGAGATTGGCTGTTTAGCTTAGTGGCGCAGAAAAAAAAATAGATTTGTCTACGGGTATTTTTGTCGAGTCTGGATGTTTGTAAATGGGACCACGATAAGGGAAAAATTCTTAGATCAAGATTGATCAAGATCTTAAAAAAAAAGAATACAAAACGTTACAGAAATACGAGTATATTCGGTCGCGATATCTAACTCTACATAACTTTATCCTAAAACGATTGCTCTTTCATTAAGCCAAGGATCAAGGTTGTCAGACAAGCGCCTAGAGACACTTCAAAAAAGAAAAATTTCGACCTCCACTCTAAAGACTTACAGCAGAGCCCTCGAGGCAATTTAAAAGGTTTCAGAACATCGTCCAGGTTAACTTGGAGGCCTTTTTTTATTGAACAAAAGGTTTTGATCTAACGACGTTTGGGCTAGAAATACTTGGGATGATCTTATTCTATACTTGAAAAGGTCCTATTTGAAATTAGAATTCCAAGATGGAGGTAAATGATTGTTGCTTTGCAAGGATAAGCAGTAGTTTTGTCTCTATCACACAGTTAACAGTTAAGCTGCAATGGAAAGATAGAGATGGGTACTTTGTTAAGCCAAAGTATGTCCTTATGAATCGTTTGTCTTGTGAAGTTTCGGGTCTTTCTATATGTTAAGTACGTACCTTAAAGATTTCAAAAGCCAAGAGATTAATGTCGCAAACATCCGTTAAATGTTCAAGGAATATTGTTTACAGACGTATTTACAGACGCAAAATCAAATTATAAATAAAAATTGATACATTTTAACATTTTACTGAACTGTCGTTTCGTTTCAGTAAATGGCTGATGGCCCAATGAATAAAACCCGGCTTGAACATACTTTATATAAATACTATGCGCCTTACTAATAAACGCTGCATAAAGTTATGACAGGCTTATACGTCAAAAAATGTATGGTTACACAGGCTTTATTCATTGCATAACTTTACACAGTGATTATTAGTAAGGGCATATTATTACAATCACAGTTATGAACATAAGCTTTGACAGACGACTAACAACACATATCGCAAACATCGCTCAAGTTCCCAAAACTCAACGACACAAGCCTATCAAAATATGCCTCAAGAAGCTATTTCAATCAGCATCCCGCCGTCGATGCAGAAGCACAAATACGTTCTGATTACGTAGTCGACCCTAGGCGATTAATCAATTCGTTTGTTTCCCCGCGGGCATGCTTCAATGACGGCTACACACCGCTGATTGACTCCTTTGATTATCTTGCCGGTGAATGAATAATAAACATTGCGATATTTTCGGTTTGCGCCGCGGAGCGTGAGAGATTTACCCGTGTGTTGATAACAGACTGGCTTGGAGATTTTCTGAAATATGACACGTAAAAGTTTATGGTGGGATTGAAAAACAATGTTTGGGAAATCAATTGAAAGATTGGAATGAAAAGATGGAGAAAAAAAACAGTTTGTGTTGAGGTTCAACCAACTGTAAAAAAACATTTATTTATTCTTAATACGATAAGATCTAAGCATATGAAATTTATTTTAAAGCCGTGTTTAATGTGTTGTTCTGTGATTTGTTACCTATAGTTATTTCAAAAAGATCTCTGTTTCTGAAGTTCAGAAACTCGAATTCTATGTAACAAAATCTAAACAGCATTAGTGACAAGACTCTTATTAATAGTTTAGTTGTCTTCCGCGCGTTTGATAAAGTTAGTAGATCATAGCGTGATGTTATGTAGCCTATCTGATATATAAGCTATATTACTTTTAGTTTCAACAAAATCCGTTATTTATGCGCAAAAGAATATTAAACATTCACCCATCCCTAAAACTTTTACATTTATAATATCTGTCGGTTGACGATCAATTTAGAAAAGCACTCAGCACTCTCAAAGCACTCAAGGACCTGGATTAATAACACCGCCTTAAAATCAATCTCAATATTTAATCAACAAACAAGTAAAAGCATTTCTCCACTCACACATCTTCAGGCACGTGACGAACACACTCCAGTAAATATACTTAATGTACCTCATAATTACATAACAGAATCTCGTTTGCACTCAGTTTATTTAATTATTCAGATCAGGTTGTGCTCCGCAGAACAATTAATCGAGCCACTGGGATGCAAATGCATCTATCAGCGACACCACGTCGTGTTCGCCTTAAAATTCTACAACAAATGCAATCAACTACTTTCACTATTAACCGCTGATGTTAAAAATAAGCGGCAGCGTGGGTTTTTATGTTAAAAACTTGTTTAAATTACAATACTGCCTCGATCAGGGGCCCTTAAAGTATGCGCGGCTCTCAGGTTGAGGGTAAAAGGCCTTAAAAAGGCGTAACTGAAAAAGTTTAGAAATCCCTGGCCTAGACACTTGAGGTCGGGGATGAAAACGTCTTCCATTCTCAGGCCGATCTCATCAAGCTACCCGTGGCAATCATGAGGCTATTTTAATTTAGACACGATCCGCTGCTCAAGTACAATGTACTCCTTAGCCACATGCTCCTATTCGAAGCACAAGCCATGCAAATACCTTGATTGTCCGGCGTTAATTTACCCAAAGTAAATTACTCTAGAAGTCTGTTTGACCGAAGCACGATTATCTGAGTGTTTACTTGCCCATGTACACTGTAGCAGGTAAGTCGAAAGACATATACAAGGATGCGATAATATACTCAGATATACGAATTTACTTTATAACGAATGTACAATAACCCGACAAATTAAACAGTAGTTAGATGACCGCAAGGAGGCGCTCAAAGTCTTAAAAAAGTAACCTATGGTAAAAGAATTAAGTAGGTATGATCTGTTTTCTTTCAATGGGCATCTCGCACGCTTGTCAATAATTTTACGACACATTTGGTCAAAAATTAAGGTATTGTTTTTATACAATATATTATTTTGAATGAAACCCTATTACTGAATAGCCTAATAAACTTCAATATGTACCTCGTCTCACCTGCCACAATGTATGTCAATATTATAAAAGCAATGTCTGTTACGCTTTCATGGCTAAACAACTCAACTAGACTCATTTTTGTTTAGTAAATGACGTTCCAAAGTGCCTTTTTTGTCCTAATGAAAATAAATAATTTGACTTGATTCTGAGAAATATTTTAGGCTAGTTTTTTTATAAACGTTACTTAATTTGGGTTCACCACCTTACACGTGGACAAAAGTGTACAAAAGCTAGTATTTTTTAACTCCACTATCTATTAAAAACTTGACCTAGCCCGCCGCCGCCTGTCACTAAACCCCGTCCCGTCGGTCGGCCATCAGCTGCAGTACGTTATGTAAACAAGTTTTTCCCCATTGTATCTAAGATGGCGTCTTTGTACCACAAATAATAGACTTACTTCCTCCACTATTTCACTCTGTATTGCGACCCTTAATGTTATAGCTACATTTTTATATTTAAACGTTGGAAGTTTCTCAATATTAAATCCTTTGTAGTTGCTGTTTATTTAATCATGTTTCCGAGTATTGTTGCTTCTTTGAGATATCTGGGTTGAGTTTTCTGTCTTGTTGAAATGTCAAGGGATATCTGAATGTTCATAAAAGCAATTTATTCAACATTCTTCATTTATATTATGGGCAAAAAGTTTGCAACTGTTAGCTGAATTACTTGAAAAGAAAATATGTCTTGTAAGATTTGTATAATCGCAAAAATTATCTTATCTGAGAGCTAGCTTATTTTACTAAAATAGTGAAAGTAATAAGATTACTTCCAAAATAACAGAGATTATTTTAATAAACCTCCAGTTTTATTACCGACAATGAATTTAGAACTCAAGATCAAGATATTTTTAACACAAACTGCTTAAAGCCTATTTTAGGAAAATTTATTTACCTTCTGCTCAGTAACTTCCACGAATATAATACCAAAAAACAAGTATCTAAATCACTGTAATTTCAACTTTAATTACAGCGAAGGAAAAGCTAAATTCGATACTAACAAACAAAAGCTTTTATCTTGACAACTTGCAACCCTTATTTTCGAAAGGAAACAAGCAATGCGTCACGCCTTACGCATCTGAATACCGTCCAGTATAAAATGAGCCTGGCGATATCTTAATCAGTACAGTCTTGCGTACGGTTTCGATAATCAACGCGATCAGTGAGTTCAATATAAAATGGATGGTGGGTACGTTTGGAAAGCATCCAAAATGTCTGAACCGACACTAGTCACGGTGACATAACGTTTGCTGTTGCGAAATAGAGAAATAAACAGGAGGCTTATTTACGCATATAATGCGTTTGTTTAAAAACGTTTATTTGTGCATTTGTCTGTAGAAACTAAGCGTGGTGCCAACAGCGATTGGCTCTTGAAACATTATTTCTTGAAGGATAATTTTGGAACAAGCTTCTTAATAATAACACATTTATTTTGCATCGCGATTGTCGGCGGTAATTCCCTAGAACTACTTATAATATATTTTATAAAGTAATTAACTTCACTAGTTATTTATTTTAAATTTAACCTTTCGACGACCAAGCGACAGCCGGCTGTCGGGCTGCTATTGTATTTATATTGTGTCTCGAATCACGCGTGTTCCAAGGATTAAAATACTTTTCAATAAAATGTAATTTTAGATTTATTTCCTGACCATGTTTCAGTCTATTACGAAAATAAACATTTTTTACTTTGACTTTACCACTTCCATAAGAAGAAAGAGATAATTTAAAAAACAATGTGGTGACGGCTCAATAGCTGATAAGGCATCCCCTTATCAGCTATTGAGCCCTCACCACATTGTTTTTTAAATTATCTCTTTTTCGCCCAAAACAACTTCATCAATAATGAAAAAACGAATCAACATTATCCTTTTACGTACATAAATTCCCTTCTAACAGCAAATCAATGCCTCCCAAGCATCGCACTCCAACCAACACGCATTGACACTCCAATACTCTCATCTTTAAGAGTGACTTCCCTACATTACGCTACCAACAGCCTTTATATACCAATTTAATTTAATATTATACTCGCACAGGTAAAGATGCGACAGTAATTTAATTCCATACGCTGCCATTCGCTTGACAACCCCGTTTTTATTATGGAGTATCTGGATCATTTTATTATGTAGGTACGTTCGTGCCTCGCTGAAATGTAAAATATGAGCTGTGCCGTGATTGGACGGTAATAAGTTGGTGGAACGTTGATGTATGTAGTCTAGTGGAGGCTTGGTAGCTTGGTGTAGTATGAAATTGTGTTCCGTTCATTATAATATTTGATATTGGGAGTGTTGGTTAAACGCGGCGTAAAGCTGCATGCTGTGGAATAAAATTTGTGAGGTCTACATCCAGCCATTGATCTCTTAATTCTTGGAACACCCGTGATTCGAGACACAATAGAAAGACAATAGCAGCCGACAGCCGGCTGTTGCTTGGTCGCTTCTTCATCTCTTTAATATGATTTTGACGATTGCAGTAGTAGACGTCTATAGACCGATATGATGTTGGTAATAATAATGACATTAGACAAACCACATATACTTTTGATGAACTGACACTGTTTGGCAAAACTATGGAGGACATAATCATGTTTCTATGTTTGACTCCCCGACTGTGTTAAATATACATAACTTATTTCTTAAAAGCATGCAATAAGTAACGTTATTTGTTATAAGCAATATAAACAACCATAGCTTAAGCTTAGCTCTCTAAAACTGCTATTCGGACTAATAGGTTTTTAGTTCACGTCAGATCTGTCGTCAACTTGTTGTCATTCAATAATGTAACATAAAAATATATGTATTTAGTCCCAAAATAGTTCAGTTATGTGAATGCATTCTATTAAACGAAGGCCGCGTTATAGCGTGTGACACGATAGCGGTTGCAGCTATCTACTCAAATATCGCTTTTAACTTGTTATTATATTTATGTATACATGTGTTTTTTATACATTGTAACGAGCAGTAGTCATACGGTTTGTCCAATATTTTGTATGATAAACTTTTTGTATAGATTCGGGGGACTTGTAGACCTATAAAAAATACCAAGACCATACCGTACCAATTTTTTTCCATAATGTACGTATTTTAAATAGTTTGAGTTTTTATTTGTCGAAAGTAGTTCAAAAGTTAAAGAATGAACAGGTTTCCGGTATTACCAGTATATAAGTAAAAGATCACAATTCCGTCTTTTCATTAACGTGGTTTTATGATAAAGATAGATCTTAAGAACTATAGGCAAAATATAGAGACATTTTAGAGATTTCGTTAACAAAACCAATATAAGTTTCATTTTATTAACCCTCGGTCCGTCGCGTGGGGTCTTTGAAAGCCTAGGTGTTAGAATTATGTAAAATTAACACATTTAAAATTATCATAGAGCTATGGCACTTTGGGTACCCTCCGAAATAGTATTGCAGTTCACGCACATCGCCGCTAACTGAAAATCTCGCGCAAGTGCAATGAGATATAAACGTGTTTTGTGCGCTCGGGCCTTGAAAGACCCCACGCGACGTACGACGTAGGTAAAAATTAATCGAAAATGTATGGTAGATTTAATTTATAATACGTGTTTTATTTATTTATTGTTGTTTTTTTTTTATAAAAAATTGGTTATTATTGATTTCTAAAACATGTGAGTATATTGAGTTGGTAAGAAAATTAACCTGTCGATGTTTACGATGACGAGGACGAAAAGAAGAGGCCTCTATATACCTGGACACTATAAGTGAGCATAATACGGATTCTAACAAAAAAACGCTGTAACAATTGCTCAAGAAGAATAGATACAATATTTAAACCTATTTGCTACTTTTGCAAGGGTAACATATGCCCTACACATACCAATGAGGTATGTATACTACCTACTACATACCAAAGCAAAAAACTGTTGGATTTCATTTGACAAAAGTTGTGTATTTTTTTTGCTTGAGGATTCTAAATTTTATGTCAAATTGTTAAACGGTCTAGTGTGAGCTCATATACGCATAATTTAAATTGAAGTTGATTGATTTAGCGACATTAAAACAAAATTAACTGATGTGATCTCAAAGAGTGAACTTTATTGTTCGTAATTTAGTTTATAGGTTCAGATAGTAAACATATATTCATGTTTTTGATTAATTTGTTAAACTTGTATACAAATTAATAATAAATACATAAGAAACTAATAAAATTGTTTGAAAATTACAAGTTTTAAAAGGGTTTCCTAGGTGTTTTATTCTTGGGGTCTTGAGAGACCCCGCGCGACGAACCGCGTAAATAAAAAGTGCGCGACGGACCGAGGGTTAAGAATTTAACACAGTTTGATACTTGTTTGTTGTTTTGTTGACCCATTTCTAGTATAAGAATAAATATTTTGGTAAACATAAGTGTTTACACCAAAAGATCTTAAACAATGCTTTGCCAATAAAGGCATTTGTTTTTTTTTTTTTTTGCGAAATATAGATACGTGTTGTTCACTGTTGTTATTATTATCTTATGTCTGACATTGAGACGATGAAATTTTATGTATCATTACTAGAGACAAATAGATACAAGTGCTCAGACTAAGTGACTCCAAATTAATTTTAGTGCCATGACTTTATAATATTATTTCGGTACCATAGTTTAATTTGTCAACACTAGAGTAGAAGTATATTTTTTTAGATTGTAGTAATAAAAATATAAAAACACACTTAAAATCAACTAAGTTAGATGCACTGTACGCCTGAACCCTGAAAAAAAAGCAGTTTTGATATGACAATAACGAAAACGTCCTATCTACGCACTCCTTAAAAAAACCTGCCAAAATAGCATGACACACATCGTGCGGTACCAGGTCCTTGTACCACAATCACATTAAGACATAAAACAAAATCGAACAACAAAAACAAACCCGCAATATTTTCCCCATCTCCCAAGTCACAGGCCAATTTATTATCAAAACTACAACGTCTAACGAAGCACAAAGAATAGTAACCAATATTCTGTACTGTAAGAATCATGACAGAGGGCCATGTTCGGAGGTAATTTACGGCCCTCAGAGGCCAGAGGCATTACCCCCGCCCTTTTATTACACGCGGTCTTCCCACACGATTGGGGAGACTTGTAAAAATATTTTATTGGGTGTAAGGTGGTCCGGTTGACAGTGCGGGGCTTTAGTACGGGTTCATGCTCATTAGTGGAGGTTATGTTCCTTTGTTGTGATAGTCAAAGAACAGTGGATCAGGAAAGGAAGAAATCGTTCTATAATTATTAGAACGATTTATCAGTTCGGGCTTTGAAATGCACTTTCAGGTAATCGCAAAATGTACAGCTTCGAACAATTATAAACGATTGCAATTTAGCAATATATATTGAATGGTAACGTGAAGTTTTCCTTTGTTATTGCATTGAGGACACAACCACATTTAAAAAAACATACATATCAAAAGTAAATATATTAAAAGTGCACAAAGGCACGAAAAAAATTACTATATTTTACCAGATAGTGAACTAAAACCTTTTCTTATCTATTGGTGGGCAATAATTTCAAACTATAGTATTTTAAATATTAGTTTGATTTACGTGATGGCCTAGCTAGCAGGCACCATGGGGTTAAATTCAATCAAGTAACAATGTATATTTTAGTTTATAAAACTGGATTTATCTACACTAATATTATTTTTTATGTTTTTTTTTTTGTTTGTAGGAGGTAATCTTAAGACATCTGTCTGTCTGTCTCTTCTTCACGCCTAAACCGCTGAACCGATTTGAATGACATTTGGTACAGATATAGTATGGAACCCTTGAAAGGATATAGGTTAGTTTTCATCCCGGAAATCCCCCGGAACGGGAAGTATTATTCCACGTGGACGAATTCGCGGGCAAAAACTAGTTTAAAATAAAACAACGAAAATAATGTCAAAACACTTGATCTAGCTCAATAAACTAAAGTACCTATCCTCAATTTGTCACAAATAAGACATAAACTAAATAATATCAATATCACAAATCAGACATAATAGTAATAAGCAGTTCTCCAGTACATGTACGGTGCGCCGTAAAATCACGTCATAAATTCTAACTTGACGGGCCAACGGCGTAACACGTCTCAATGTTTTTGCGAACCCTACATAGTACCATTTATGTTATTTAAATTATGAATCATATTTATGGCTGAGGTAAGACGTGTGGGTTCTTTTCTCATATTTTTCGAAGATTAGATTTAAACCTTTTATGTGTTGTAAATATCTGTAGACTTATACGATGTTGGTGCGGAAAATTTATAGATTGCAAGTATTGAGAATTATGCGTTGATGTTGCGAGGTTGTACAAACAATTTCTTGTTTAATGACACACATATAGAATTGTGTATTAAAAATTTGTTTCTAACTGTGAAGTCGCAAATCTAGGTATCATATAAATAAAGGTTTCCGAGAAATGAACGACAGAACTCTAAAAAGATGTGGAAACGATATAAGCACTCTGCGAGTGCCTAGAGTCGTATACATCTATGACAATTCCCGATGGTGTAGCATTACAATATTATGTTATGTGATTTGTATCAGCAGTGTGCCATTTTAAAACAAATCTCATGTATGGTAACACTTGGCAATAGTGGTGTTTTTTGTATTTTGTAATCGGTGCAGTACCTATAGAGATTATCTGGGCAAGTACCAATTGTGATTTTATGAATTCAAACGTACTTTCACATTTAATTTTAGATATTGCTTACATAGTAACGAAAAACAAGACAAGACTATGTGTATTATTATTTTACTACTTGACAAAACAGGCGTCCTGTTATACAACAAAGCTGGAAATAAATAAAATTATAGCACTTTCCATTGTCCCTGCTGTAAAATATTACCAAACCTTTACAATCATTTAATAATTTAAATAATAGCTTAATCTATTCAGAAATTTCCCTGAATTTGCCCTGCAGTGGGACAGTAATAGGCTGGTATTATTATTATTATATCCAGACGTTCTCAAATTTTTTACTTTCCACATTTAGGAATTTATTTTTCATTTAAAATATTTATTAAATAAGATATTATAACACATTTTTGTATAATACAAGAACAAATGAGTAATATTACTATCTATATAGGTTTCTTTACTCCAACATAAGGCAGTAACCACTCGCTACAGAAAACTAATCTCTCAATACTTATCAACTAGCGATCTGTGAATGTATGTCAGCACACTTGTCTCAGATCTCACAATCAATATTTGGCTTGGACCGTGTCCTATTGCTGCTTATTTTTATACTTTTATTAGAACATTGGAACATGTTACTTTTATTAACCATTAATGCCCCATTACGGGGCAAAGGTTGCAACCCTGAATTCATTATCATTTCAATTTCATTATCGATAATTATATAAGCCGTATTTAAATCCCAGAACTCAACACATATAAAAATATTTTATATTGTACAGATCATTGAATTTCAACTGGAATATACAGAGTTTCATCTTAGAAACATTAATATTGACAAATCTGACACTTATTTCTAATAACATATAATTATGTGATAGTTATTACTTTACGATCTTTTTCTTCAGATTTTATTCAAATACTTATGTTTTCTATCAATACTCAAAACAAACAGACTAAGACAAAATAATGTTGGTCTATTCCCCTCAAATTCTTGAATACATTACTTAAAGCGAGATGTGACCTTTAGAACAGAAACTCGATGACACAGAGAGAGACAACACAATCAAAGAACGAGATGGAGGTATACAAAATGGAAGCGGATTATCTACTCTCAATGTAAATTACAATCCAATTGAACTATAAGCCTATAATAACATCTCCCACGCTATTATCTTGCCCAAAAAGGGCATAACGTAAGAAATTCATTTATTTATTTTTTACAACATCAAGGTGGAATATTTCAGTGCTATCGAATGACAATTTATGTGCCCCTGATATTGGCAACCCCAAAATTTTATTACCAGCGTAATGCTGTTATGAAAATACGGCAGATTCTTCTGGTACCAAGATTTTCCGAAACACTTAAGGTGCCAGAGATGAGAGATGGAATTTTTCGCGTCACTTTTGATAAGGCTCAAAATTTGAGCGAGAATTTAAAGCCGCGTTTGTAATTTGTACGGAATGGACATTGTTTTGTAATGAAGTAGGGTGGATCATTCAGCATTTTTGGTAAACAGGTGTTTACGGATCACCTTGTTAAAGTATTAACCAAATAACTTGTCTAATTTTGTTTTAATTTTATGTTTTACTAGCTTTTGCCCACGGATTCGCTCGCGTTAGAAAGAGACAGAAAGTAGCCTATGTTACTCTCCATCCCTTCAACTATCTCCACTTAAAAAATCACGTCAATTCGTCGCTCCGTTTGCCGTGAAAGAAAGACAAACATACAGACAGACACACTTTCCCATTTATAATATTAGTATGGATTTAATTTCGTCAAACGAGTTAAGGTTGTTTAATGTTTTGACTAAAATTACTGAACTTTAAACGCAAACTAATTCAGGCATAAACACTACATCACATTTCAAGCAAGAATTCATTACCCAAAAAAATCCACACCCACTCAAACTCAACTCTAACATTCAAACAACCAATAAAATAAATAAAGACACGCCAATAAAATCCAACCTGAACCTTTGGAATACGATTCTTTAACCGTCATTTGTGGGTTAAGAGCTCCTGCAGTTTAGTGCCGAGTTAGGCGATGCCTAACGTCTAACCAAACTACGACAGGACGTGGTTAATGCCGTCGTTAAGTTAGGACCTGCCCATAAGATGGGAACAAGCGTTTATTTATTTATTTAAACTTTATGCACATATGTACAATGGCGGACTTAATGCCTTAGGCATTCTCTACCAGTCTACCCAGGGTGGTGCAGAGATTACATGGTAGGTGCACTAATAAAAAGAAAAAAAAAGAAATAGAATAGAAGAATGCAACTTAAAATAGAAAAAAAAAAGAATAGACATAATTACCTACTTATTTATTAAAGTACATACTACTTTAGTTTAGGTGATCACGTGATGGTTGGAGCGCTGCTAAACGTTTTAGGATTTAGTTTTCCTCGGAGTTTGTTTCAGTTGTTTCTTCTGAGAGTAGTTGACAAGAAAACACTGGCCCCATCATTAAATTTTTAACCAATTTACTAAATAAATATCGTTTTATCTCTTTAATGTTGATTAATCTTTTTATATTTAGTTATAAAAGAGGAGGTTGGAAAGAAGTCATGTATTCATAAATTGTTAAATCATTTAGTATTTTTGTCGATTTGTATCATTCTTCGTTAAGTTAGGACCTGCCCATATGTTGCGACCAGGCGTTTAGGTGATCATGTGATGGTTAGATCGCTGCTAAACGATGAGTTGTTTTTTATTTTTATTTTAGTTTTCGAGAAGGTATTAACGTTTTGAAGGTAGACTTACAAACAGTGCTACAAGAACAGATTAAAATCTATAATTGCATTTTAAAATCTTTCAAGAAATAAGATTAAATAATTTTATTTCTTGAAAGTTAATTGAATTTTAGTAGTTTACTAAAATTCAATTAACTTACTGAATTAATAATGTTTAACATTTTAGACACATTTAAGCTGTGACGCTAATATTTTTTATATTTTATTTTATATTGTAAGGCCTCTAAAGTTGGCTTTCAAATGCAAATAGTATTAAATTTTAACATGCTAACATTTATATTGCAAGACATAAAAAATCACCAGCCCGGCTGTCAGCCGGCAGTCAGCCGTCAGAACAAATAAGTACAACTTAACACAACCTAAGTTAAACTTAATTTCCAGACTACAAAAGTCAAACAAAACCTGAAGAATAAAATAACTAAATGTAACAATTTCACTAACACGAAAATCTAGCGCAATTACACTGTATGCGATTAACGTAGCGCGCTACGCCGTAGCGCCGTAGTACCGTAGCACTAATCGCTACGGAGATTAGTTCCTAGGGAGGCACGGATTGTTTTGTCCGTATGTATTTCGTGGTAAAGATTTTCAGCTGGAATTTCACTTTCAGCGTACTTATTATTGTAATAAGATTATTTCATTTTCGGAACCTATTTTCAAAGATTTCACAAAACATTTTTTTTTTACTTTATACATTACATTTTTAAACAATGGATTTTTGTATCAGTATTCTTGTGGATCAGCTTAGATTTTATTTTCATATCAAGTTGTAGATTACATAGATTGCGTTTTACTAATAATCTCAAATGGTTGTAAAAACACAAAAACCATATAAATAAAATGGAATTTTTCGTTTCACGTTGCCTATCCATTAAAACCTATCCAAAAATTTTCGCAAATAAAAAGAATTTCTTTAAAATATATTTTTTTTATATATAAAAATTTTTTCCTCATCATCCAACCATCCTTCTAAACGCCCATAATTACGTAACGTAGCGTCTATGTTGCTACGGCGTAGCACTAATTGCTACGCAACTCGTACAGACCGCTACGGTTACGCTAAAGAGCGTAGGTTAATTGCTACGCCGCTTTTCTGCTCCGCTCTGTGCGGTTGGCGATAATATCCAGTGTAAGGCTTAAAACTAGCAAAAATTTCAGCGAGAATTTTAGGAATTTCAGGAAATTTTTGCAGGTGCAATAGTATTTTTATTCTTTTTTTTTTGTTAAAAACATGAATTGTAACTTAAAACGAAATTGCTCAAAATTACTAACGAAATATTGAAATGAATATTTTTGTAAAATTAATGATATTTTTTTACTTTGACACAAATTATTGATTTATTTTATAATTTAAAAAATATTATATAAATTTCAAAAAACTCACTCAATAAAAAAATCTACCAAAATTTCCATACGACACAAAAAAAGTAAAGATTTTTGTTTAAAAAATCTAACTCATCTTCTATTCCTTCAAAACTATACAAACTTACTTAAACTCAAACTAATTTACCCAACACTTAACAAAATTTAAAACTACGAAAAAACCACGTTACTCACCGATGATCACTATAAAACCACAGATACGTCATTATAATACATATTTGCGTTCACACTTCAATAAATTTTCAACAATAAATTTATAAAGGGCGCCACACACTTCCACTGTACTTCGTTCTATCCAAACATCACGTGAGCACAGTCATTTCGCGCGAGACACAGCGAGTTCTCGTCATAATCGGCCGAGCATGACGCGTGCGACTCGCGCCGAAGTCGGCCGCCGACTGCCGCGGACTGCCTGTGTTGCCACCCTCTATCCGCCAACGCTACTAGAAAATTTCTACCATATTTTTTTCGTTTTGGTAGATAATTTTATTGTTTGTTTTTATATAAAGGTGAACCAATCTTTCGTTTGCAATTAATTTAGTGACTGTATTTAATTTAAAGTTAGTATCATTTTATTTATTTCTTTTTATTTTTACCTTCTTTTGAAGTCAAACGTAAATGAAACGAAAAACGGTGTACAAAAACACAACACATCGAGCTTAAAAGCAAAAAAAATACCAAATCGTATCATTATTCAGTCCTCAAAGGCGCTCAACGTCAAAATACATTTGCCAAGTACTTTAAAATTAAATTCTCAACAAGTAATTGTTCCCGGAATTATGGGGAAATCGTATTTCAGTGGGGAATACATGACGGTTGGTACGCATGCGCGCGAGAGCCCCGCCCTGCCCGGGCTTACTTCGCGCAACAACTTTTGCCGGCAAGTCGAGTTGGTAGCCGGTTTGGTTACCCGGTAGCGTACCGTGACGTCACACTGACGAAGCTTTATAGAGCTGTTTGTTTGTACTACGTGTTTATTAGTTGCGTGAAATTCTGCTGCATATTGATGTTACTACTTTTATACAAGGTAAAGTGATTGGTCGGATTGGAAGTTTCCTTAGATAACGTGTTTAGTTCATCGAGTGTTTTTCAGTCAACTTCAAATTATTACTCTCTCCATATAAAAGCCCGTACAATATAGTTGCCAAAATTATTAGAGCGTACGCTTGCGATGTGCACCTTACAATTTGTATGACGTCATAGAAACTGTATAATATATACGGAACTCCAGGAAGGGGTATTATGTACCGAAAACTTTAAGCTTTAGTACCGTTACAAGTACTTCTCGGCTTAGTACACTGGAACCAAACTTTTGAAAAACTATCTCTAGTTTTATAAGCATGTTTGTGTCTATTACTGTAAGAGGTAGTTTTTGGAGGGTTGTAGAGTTTATGTAAGCCTTTTTAGAAGACTTGTTCACAAACTTAACTAAATTTAAGTTAAATGAATCCTTCTCTTTTCATTTCTTAAAGAAAAAGGCAGAAGATAAAATATTACTTAAGTCCTGTCAAATTTAGACACTCCATAGATAAATTAGACGCGAATTAAAAACATGGTGACTAAAAATACGTCGATATACTTCGGGCGCTGTCTAATTTGACAGGATTAAACTAAAATGTGTCTTCTGTCCTTTTCTTTAAAAAATGGAAAGAGAAAGATGCATTTAACCTAAATTAAGTTAAGTTTGTGAACAAGAGAATCAGCACCATTAGCTTTCGCCTGCGGCTTTGTCTGACCCCTATGAGGTGATTTCTAAAAATCCATACTTAGTGGATCCTTACTCTTCGCAAATTACATACTCTCTTATGGTTTCATGTCTCTAGGACTAGCGGGTTGGGCTGTGCGTTGATATGTCAACAATCAGTCAATCAGTCTGTCAGTTTACCATTTTATATTTATAGATTTGGTACATCTTTCATTATGATTTATTTCATTGATTGAGTGTTTAATTAACGTTGGCGATTTTTTCACTTTTACAAGATTAATGATAATTTTGATTATAATATAACCTCTCGGCTAAGGCAGAGATCTCTGTTTATGAACATTAGACAAGTGCAATAATCACCACATTTGCACAAAGCGAATTAGCGATTTCAAACTTATATGCCAACTTCTGCCGTTTGACCCTCATGAAGTATTTAGTTACAGATAAGTTATAGTTAACTAGTTACCCACCGCGGTTGCATCTGCGTTTTTGGTTAGTGCTTAGCGTAATGTTACATGAATGAATGCTTTTAATTTTCTTTAAAAAAAAACTTAAAAGCTAAAGACATTGCTCCACAAAACTGCTTACGCAGTTTTACATAGCCTATAACCTTCCTATTTTTTTTATAAGGACCCATAGATAAGTGAAATGTATAAATGTATATTCTTCATAACTTTGACTGTCGTACACAAAAATATTTTTTCTAATCCAACTGCATGCAAGAGTTTAGTGACTTTAAACAATTTCTTTAGCTCTAAAATACACTCATATTTTATTAGAGCTAAAGAAATTGTTTTAGATAAACTAATAGTTACTTACGTATAACGGTAGACTTTGCTAACTCAATATCATAAAGGATTATCTTCGTTAAATGGCGATTATCCTCCTTCACCTGGACACTTGCTTCACTCTTATATTTTATGAATAAAATATGTTAAGTATCTTAAAAGAGCGAGTTTAGAGTTGCTTGCACATTTTCCACCCGATACAAAACTTCCTTTTAAAAATTTAGTTTAGATTTAATTCTTTAATTTTTAGAAATTGTGTTTTGTAAGACCATAAAATTTTCAAAAGACTGTTTTATAAAAGAAGTTCTGGCCTTTTTATGAAAGCCTTCTCCTCTCCCTTAATTTTAAGGGGGATTTTTAGGAAGGATATGAGGAATAAGCCTGAATAACCTTATTAAAACAAAAATTCCACTTTTGCTTAATTATTAACTACGACGGGAATTGCGAAATACAAAATACCAAAGCCTAACTTCTTACATCCCTGAAACTCGATCCGTGTTAACAAATATTTGTCGAAGTAAATTAGAATATCCATTAGTTGGCTCGTTATAAATAATATTGTAGGCACCGTCTTCAAATATTGTCAACAAGCGCCATTTTATCTGATACTGCTAACTCGTGAATAATAAAAATCTGTTAGCTTTGTTGGTATTCACTACAATAAATATATATACCCGAATAATTTTTCTTTTGTAAATAAGTATCTTTGAATGGAGAGTTATTTTTGAATAGTGAGATTTTTTTGTAGTGTTTAAAGGTTTGAAGTCAATTTAAAATAGGAATGTGTTTGTAGTTGAGTGGAAATATTTTATTTTAATTACCTATAGAGATTTTTTTAGCATATTACGGGTAAAGATGTGATTGATTTCGCACAGTGATGTTTATATGTGGATGGCAGACAGCAGAAATTTAAAAAAAAATATATTGTTAAATCGACCATTTCTGGACCATGGTTTAAAAACCTTGCACAAATACCGAGTTTCTTGTGGTATGTTATATCAACCGATATGCTATATCAACGATTTTATTTCTATAGCAACTCATGCCATAGAAATAAATCTGGTTAACAAAAATAGAAGAATTTCAATAATACCAAAACCCTAAATCCTACAATAAAACTCTCAACAACAAATCATTACATCAAGAAGCACCAAGAAAAATGAGCTTAAAACGGTGTGTAACGCGGAATTCCTCCCCCTCCCCCTCCGAGGGGTAGGGGGAGGACCTACGCGATCCGAATATCTAGCGCCAAATGTTTTAATGATAGCTCTTTGATTGTGGCACAAAAAACGCGAGATGCCATCAATTTTGAACACGTTCTAGATTGTTATGAACGATTCTGGGAACAAAAAAGGGATGGAGTTGCTGTAAATTGTTTTGAGTTATATTTTTGTTCTTCCGTGAAAGTTTTAGGTGAGTAAGTCTTCGCGGTTTACACGTGGTGTACATGTTTTCCTGGACCCTAATTCTGATAATTAAAAACGGTTGGAAAATCATTTTCAATTATCGTCAAATACTTGTTAGTAGGTAGGAAAATCAGAATATTCTCCCAATCGTTTATTGCTAGTAAAAGTTTCTGAAATTAATTTCAAATATTTGACAGTTTTTACAGAACAAAAACTGTCAGAGTGTTAGTTTTACCTTACGAATTCAGTTTTTTTTTGTTATAGGTATTTTTTGACAGAATGTGGCGGAGATTAAACCTTCAAACACACGTGATTTGAGACACAATAGAAAGACAATAGCAGCCCGACAGCGGGCTGTCGGATGGTCGCTAAAAGGTTATATTTTAAGCGTCTTACTAATAATCGCTGCATAAAGTTATGACAGGTTTATACGTCAAAAAATGTATGGTTACACAGGCTTAATTCATGACATAACTTTACACAGTGATTAGTAAGGGCATTAATGCTTTTAATAAATCTTTTTGATATTTGGTTATGTTGGTGACTATTATAGCACCAAGTGATAAAAAAGTGTAGTGTGCAATAAAATATGTACTAAATTAGCCTTGTCGATTTCCAAATTAACCACTATGCTCGAAAATCACCAAAGTGGCTAGGGATTTTGTGTTTATCTATACTAATATTATAAAGAGGTAAAATTTGTATGTTTGTAGGTTTTTAAGTTTGTAAGTTTGTATGTAGGGGGTAATCTCTGGAACTACTGGTCCGATTTGAAAAATTCTTTCAGTGTTAGATAGCCCATTTATCGAGGAATGCTATAGGCTATATACCATCACGCTACGACCCACGGGAGCGGAGAATTAACGAAAAATACGGGTGAAACCGCAGGGGACAGCTAGTTACTATTATAAAAATAAAATGTGGTTTAAATATTATGATTGTATTATAATTTTGTATGACGTAGCTATTATTAGACTCGTTTCAAGGTCGGTTTTATAGTAATGAAAAGTTAAAGAACTTTTATAGTAAAGTTAAGATATTCAAAACGCAACCCAATACATTTTCACTTAAAAAAAAGAGCAGGTTACCTTTATAATAATATGCTTAAGGACTGATATTATAAAAACATACTTAAAGTTAACCAAATAAATTACGGCTAAACCGTGTTTCCCTAAAGTTTCTTCTCTTTTAAGAAAATAAAACAAAATGATGACAAAATAAAACTTAAGTATTAAAGAAATATTTTTGAGCTCTTTTCTCTTATGAGACAAACGTGAATCTTGAGAAAAAACATTGTCAGACAATTTATTTTTACATCAACTACCAGGAACCTTCTTTCAAGACTAACTTTAGGAATTTCATAGCACACAATGCCTTTGGTGTAGGCTTTGTACCTGAAACCCACGTACAAGACTATTTCTGAACG
Source organism: Athetis lepigone (assembly GCA_033675125.1). Taxonomy (NCBI): domain Eukaryota; kingdom Metazoa; phylum Arthropoda; class Insecta; order Lepidoptera; family Noctuidae; genus Athetis; species Athetis lepigone. Next base: position 18,161,484 of record CM066239.1, on the reverse strand, counting down.
CAAATTTTGCGTGACATCGCTTCTCAATAAGTTCAACACATTATCTTTCAAAACTTTCATAATTGCAGCCATGAAAACGTCATTCATTTTCAATCCATAAAATTGATTGACTGTCGAAAAATCAACGTACAGCCCAAATCACTAATCCTAGACATATTAAACTTGAAAGGTGTGTTCTTTGTGAAGAGTAGGTAACCACTGAGAATGTATTTTTGGAAATTCCAATTTTAAAGGGATACAACAGAGCCGCAGTCGTAGCAGTCTACTATAAAATTGGATTGTAGTTTAGATTTGTTGGTTTAAAATTGTTAATTTATTTGATCCCAATGACGCTATAAGGTATTGCCAAAAAATCTATAAGGGTATAGCATTTTGACAACTTATAAGAACTATGGCAATCATTAATGATTCAAAATACAGTATACACAGCCAGACACATTTACTTTCAATCTAAAATCACCCAAAGGTACCGGAGCAATATTTTGCGAGCAGAGGCGTTCACAAATTGATTGTGCCGACAGGACCGGAGGGCATTGGTACAGACGGAAATCGAATCCGCTACCCGATGGACACCTGCGCGAGACGCAAATTCTCGTTCCACCAATAAATAGAGTGACATATAGGTGTGTCTGGTGTTGTGATTAAAAGTTATGTGTAGTTTATGCCTTCATATATACACACATACACATTTCTGTTTCAAGTAATATTTATCTTCATTTCATGGTAATTCAATAACAAAATATATTTTAACTTTTAAACTTTCGCGTTTCATGTTAACACATATTATCACAACGGGTATTAACGCGAAAATTTATAATCACTTTTCGCGTTAATACCCGTTGTGATAATATGTGTTAAAATATATTTTTATAATAGAATGATAGAATGATTTATTTTTGTAAATAGGTAAAAAATTACACTTTTACACGTCATTTTTTTTCTTATTTTAATCGAACGATGGGGCTGGTGTTTCCTAGCTGGACTACTCTGAGAAGAAACAACCGAAACAAACTCAGAGGTCAAAGTCTCTTTTAAAGTCCATACAATATTGTATTGGTCAAATTATGCGAGGACCATGAAGGTAATAACTGAAGTGATCTTTTGATGAGAGAAGCACACAGATTTGAGTGGACCTGTCCAAACAGTGCAAGCATTTGTCAAAAGTCGTTTAGCTCAACTAAAACGTAAGGAGCCTAACGTCTTGACGAACAATACCAAAGTAGGGACATTCGGGTAGGTCGCATTAGATACTCAAACCGTCAGTAGTTGTAAAACATACTAGTAACCTAACAGCCCACATAGTCCTCACACTCACAATAAATATAGTGTAAAAAAAAATATAATATACTTATAAAAGTACACAAATGTCAGATTCAATAATTAACATGTCAAATAGGGAAAAAAAATATGGTATACAAAATAATATACTTATAAAAGTACACATCAATGTCAAATAATGATAATATCAATGTCAATGAAGGAAATTATGTAAACATAAATGTTAATATAGGCCCATGATTATCATTGAAGCAGCTCAATTCCAAGCATTTGAGTCCTCAATATACTCTTTAACAGAATAGAAAGCATTTCGGCATAATTTACGTTTTACTAATAATTTAAATTTGATAATACTAAGTTCTTGAATCTGGATTGGAAGTTTATTATAAAAGTATATACATTGACATATAAAGGAACCACCTATTTTCCTAAGCCTAGTTGAAGGAACAATATATTTGTCCTTGTATATATACGATACATTATTTTATGATCATCTCTCTCAATTCCATCTTAGGTTTTAACTTCAAAAATTGTACATATAAATGGGAGTTTGTTGTAAATGTAAGGTAGTATGAGTAAATTTGTGTTTATTAAACTTATTTAGGGTTACGTACTCGACAGGTAAAAACGGGAATATATTACTATGTCTTTATTGTCTGTCCGTTCGTCTGTCTCTCTATCTCAAGATCTGCGAAAGCTAGACAATTGAAACTTTTACCAACGACGATGTAACAAGATATTTTTTAATGAGGCTCCCATACAACAAACGTATTTTTTTGCAGTTTTTGCATACAATGGTACGAAACTAATTGTACGCGAGTTTGACTCACATTTTGCTGTTTTTATTTTAGTACAATTATTCGAATTCAGCACTTTTCTTAAAAAAATCAACAGTTTTTCATACTTCTCAGTTCGCAAAATCTTCGTAATAAACGTGTATAAAGTTTTTGCTTCACGTATTAATATTTATAATATGTTTTGTTTTTGTTTACTGATGGGCTCATGTTTATGGCCTTATTAGTAAGCAAGCTTTACGGCTTGTTTGAGGGCACGCCACTGCATAATATACGTTTTTAAAATGGTAACACCGTTTTATGTAAATACACTGTACATATGATTGTGGCTGTATGTGTTTACTAATACGTTTTTAATGTCAGGTTTGGTTTTAGTATGGCAGTTTATATGTTTATGAACGCAATTAAGATATAAGAGAAATTCATATAGCAGCAGCGTTATATTTATAAGAAAAAAAATCGGCTTCTTAGTTAAACACATCATGTCTCTTAAAGTGGAAGGATATAAGGCATTTTTGGTTTAAAAATAAAAAATGTGCTGATAATAACATTTTTTATAATAATGGTGCCGATTCTCTTATGCACAAACTATCGTAAATTAAATAAGTAACGTAAATTTAAGTTGAGTGCATCTTTCTCTTTCCATTTCATAAAGAAAAGGACAGAAGATACATTTTAGTTTAATCCTGTCAAATTAGACAGCGCTTGATAAAAAATGACGTATATTTAGACGCCATGTTTTTAAATTGCGTCTAAATTATCTATGGAGTGTCTAAATTTGACAGGACTTAACTAATATTTGATCTTCTGTCCTTTTCTTAATTAAACAGAAAGAGAGAGTGCACTAAACTTAAATTTACGTTAGTTTGTGCACAAGAGAATCGGCACCATTATTTACCTACATAAAAAAAACTTTTAAAGCCTGAAACTTTGACAAAGAAAAGCTAACTCAACCCTAATGACCAATAAAAATAGCTACTTTAAAAAATAAGGTAACCGTAACAATTAGCCCCCTGACAGAGAGCAAGTTGATTTCCAGTTGACTTCAGAGCAAATCACCCGTGCGGCGGCCGGCGACTGGCCCGTCTACCCTATTGTACCTGCGACGTGGCATATAGACTACACCTAACTAGCATGAGGCTTCACTGAACATTCATAAATAGGAAATTGGGAGCGATTAGACACAAGAATTTAGGCTTTAGCGGTCATTTTTGAGTGGACTTGAAGTTATGGTTGGTGTTTTAATAGATTATCTTGAATGGGGCAGTAATAAGCAAGTAATATTAATAAAACCAGCCTATTACTGTCCCACTGCAGGGGAAATTTCTCTTCTCTTACAGAAAACGTACGAGCATTAATCACCACGCTAAATCTTGCTCAAGGGGCATTAGCGATTTCGGACTTATAGTTAGTCATTACAAGGCAAATAATATTATGATCCATTAAAAATATACATTCCAGAACATGTATTTGTGAATTTAATTTGCGTTTGAATACTTAATCAATGATGTAAAATGTTGAAGAAAACCTCGTTTACAATTTTACGATCGAACTACTCGATTGAGAGACCATCAAATATATCTTTATTTTATAGAAAATATCGAGAAAAACGACAGCCCGACTCGTGCATTTTAACGTATTTTGTTCCACTGTTACGAGTACAGATAACGCTTGAGTTTTCAACATTTTATTTTCCATGATTGTAACCTTATCAGGAATTTTATACATTTCTCGCTTTTATTTAGTTTTCTTTTAAATTACACTTAGTTTTGATGATTCTTCAAAAACAGATAAAAAAGTATCTGATTATTTATTCTGAACTCTTATTATAATGTATGCAAAATTTTATGGCAATTAGTACTCTACTTATGGCTTGAAAGCGGAACATATAAACTTACCTTCTCGAAAGATAAAAGTTTTGCATTAGAGAGAGAGACAAACAAATAGAGAGAGCTTTATTACGACAAACTGAAAAATACCTCAATAATTGCCTATAAATAAATAAAGAGAGAGGAAACTGCTTTAAAACAACAAAAACAGACCGTAACTTCATCAACATAGAAAGCATTATCCATTTTCAGGAATGTAAAGCTTCTTCAAATTGTAATAGTTGTGTACACTATAATATGGGATATTTGCGAATATGTAAGCGAAACTATGCGAATCAGAGGTCGAGACCTTTTGTCGAATAGTAAAGGTCATAGGTAGCAACGACCTTATGTTATACGTGGAATTTAGGTATGTACCTATATTGTTAGTTATGGACTCGGAGCTCGGAGTAGCCTGACCTACGTCAGATTGCCATAACTGAAATGTTGAGGATAGAGGAGGATATTGTTACGGTATGCGTACTGGCTAACCTTAATGTTGGCCGCTTATGGCGTCCAATTCAAATAATTTGATCAATCAGTTCATCACAGAGAAAATATACTTTGAAAACATTAGAGTGTGGGTTATTTTTTTTTATGTTAAAATGCCTATTCTAAGTATAAAGCTGCTAAGTAGATTGCTTGTCAGATTGAGAGTGAGATTATGTTGCGAACGTACTTGAAAGTTAGTAGAATTGCCATTCTGGTTTAGGAGTCACCTTGATCTCTTGCATTCAAGCCAAATTCGTGACATTGTTCGAAACTATTTTTCGTTTTTGCCATAAAAAGCTTAAGCAATTTTTTTTTAAGATTCGACGATAAAAACATTTTAAAAAGGGCTCAGCAGCAAATCTAGCAATTTCGCAAAATTTCTTATTTAACAATTTTATAATGAAGTATAAGTAGTTCTGCTGCTACCTATATTTTAACCATGGTAATATGACGTAGCTCTGTAGGACTAGTATCTTGGACCACTATTTAATTTTAATTATGTTGTTTAGGGGTCGATGTTTCCAGGAACAATTGAGAAAATCTTCCTGGAGATCCAAAACAATGTTTCTTTTAGAAAACCACAAGTAGTAGATACCTATACTTTAATAATAATGTTATGTTTCAGGAAAACGCAAAAGTAAATTACCGATCTTTGTACAAATCTCTCATTTAATATTTATTGTCTATAAGTAATATCGAAAATCCCTCTTCTTATACAGAGAAGGTAGTAAATTAAAATTTCACCTGCTCAAGGTGAGTTGACAATTTTGGACTTATTATTCTTTAACAGTGTAGCTATTTGTTACAAAATACACAATTGTTGACTTTTATACACTACTAGCTTTTGCCCGCGACTTCGTCCGCGTGGAATAATAGTTCCCGTTCCCGAGGGATTTCCGGGATGGAAACTATCCTATGTCCTTTCTCAAACAAAAAAACTATCCTATGTCCCAAACTATATCTGTACCAAATTTCATCCAAATGGGGTCAGTGGTTTAGGCGTGAAGAAGAGACAGACAGACAGACAGAGTTACTTTCTCATTTATAATATTAGTACGGATAGTATGGATGGTTATATATATAGTATGTATAGTATATATTTCCTTGAGATTTATGCTTTCATCAGAATCGTTTAGATATCTGCCCCCCTAGACAAGTGGCATTGTAGAACAGATAGCGAAAACGAATAGATTGTCAAATGTATGAAGATGTCAAATTGTTTAGCGAAAGCTTATGTCAATTCCATACATTTGACAATCTATTCGTTTCTATTCTACAATGCCACTTGTCTAGGCCCTCTGACCATGAAAGGCAGTGTTGCGGAATGTTTATAATAGTTACCGTGACCCCGGAACATAAAGGGCAATCAAAGGAACATAAGTGGGTTTTAGTAAGTAAGAGTCTGACACGTCCTCCCGCCGCACCCAGGACGGGAGCAGTCACTGGATGATTTCCCACTCACCAAAAAAAAAAACCATGAAAGGTAGTCCGAGAAACAAACTGAACCATAGAGTATATAACATTCTAAACCACAGGGTCCTTTACAATGAACTTGATATAATTATATGATATCCTAACAATGTTCTAAATACCGAATTACACGAAACTAATTATACTGCAAGACATTGTTTACTTTGTCTTGTACATGGTGTTTGGTTTATTAATTAACAGCAGTATACTGTTGTAGCACCCTGTTGGGCTATCTACAGGTTGTTATTTAAAGCTACAAGTGATGCTACGCTTGAGGTTCGATATCTAGGTCGGGTAAAATATTAATGAGAGTTGAATTCCGAGTAGTATGACAACCTAGGTACCTCTAGGTACATGTCTAGGTAGGAATCGCCAATTGTACCAATCTACCACTAGGGACAATTATACGAATCTGTTTAAATCCATACTAATATTATAAATGGGAAAGTGTGTCTGTCTGTCTATCTGTCTGTCTGTTTGTCTTTCTTTCACGGCAAAACGGAGCGACGGATTGACGTGATTTTTAAGTGGAGGTAGTTGAAGGGATGGAGAGTAACATAGGCTACTTTTTGTCTCTTTTTAACGCGAGCGAAGCCGCGGGCAGAAGCTAGTAATAAAATAAATTAATAAATATCTTGGGACAACTCACGCGCGTCTATCTGATCCCAAGCTGGACAGAACTTGTGTTATGGTGACCAGACCACTGATATCCATACTTTTTTTTTTCCTAGCCTGTGCTGTCCCGCTGCTGGGCAAAGGCCTCCCCCAAGTCCTTCCAGATTTCCTTATCCCTCGCCGCGGCGAACCAACCCTCGTGGTATGCGTCAAGGTCATCGCGCCACCTTTTCCTGGGCCGGCCTCGGCGACGACATCCATCTTTTGGCACCCACTGTGTAGATGCCCTTGCCCAACGGTCGTTATGCACGCGGCTTGCATGACCCGTTTACATAATTTGAACATACTTATAATTACACCCAAACACAGAACAGACAATCATACTCAACACATCACAAAGTTTGTTGGGAATCGAAACTACTACCTCTGGCTTAGCAGTAAGGGCATTTACTACTAAACCAACAGTAATAATTAAATAGATATTTTCTTAATCCATACACCAGATAATTACATGCACATTAAGTAAAACACACATCTCAGGCTTCATTTAATCTCGTGCCTGAAACACGCTAACCGATCGTTAAGTTAGAATAATCGTTTCTTTTTATTGCTTGTTTACCTTTGTAGGGTCTTTGGTCCAAGGCCATATCTTTGTCCGACAGTGTGTAGCTCGCCTTAAATGTAATTAGTGTTTACTGTAATTTGGCAATAGAAGAGGAGGTGGCTTATTTGGAATGAGAAATAAAGTTCAGGTGTGTTTTGGTGATAAGGCGATCTGTGGATGTTGTAAGTTAAGTTTTATGTATATTTAGGCCTAGAGTGTGTTAGGCCACGTTCATTGTGAATATATTAAAGATGGATAACTTATTAATTTTGGCGCCAGCTCTGATTTTGTTTCGTTATTTTATTACTACTGTTTTTTTTTGGTGAGTGGGAAATCATCAAATGACTGCTCCCGTCCTGGGTGCGGCGGGAGGGTGTGTCAGACTTTTACTGACTAAAACCCACTCATGTTCCTTCGGTTACCCTTTGTGTTCCAGGGTCACGGTGACTATTATAAACATTCCGCAACTTATTACTACTGTTGTGAATCACGATAATTACACTACATTATTTAGTTACTAAAAGTTAATTGTACCTGCAAACTTTTTATTAAGAACTGAAATAATAAAAGGATATGAATTATAAGTTACATTACACTACAGGGTATAATTTGCTTGTTTTAACTTACTACGCCCAAAAATTATAATATGATACTTGTCATACTAATGTTTCCTAACCGACTACTCTGAGAAATATTCGTAACAAACTCAGATGTCAAAACCTATTAGAAGTTCATATTGTTTTGAATTGGTCAAATCATGCAAGCGAGCACCATATAGGTAAATAATTCAATGTGTTCCCTTCACGAGAGACGCATACAAACTTGAGTAAACGCATTTGCCAGCAATTGTTCAACAAAAATGTACTACTTTTATATTTCACCTCACATAAAGCAGTACATAATTAAAACCTGAAAAAAAAGAATGCCTCTTTCAACATTATGTCATACTCTCCGTATTTCGCTCCTTAATAATTTACAAAAACCTACATATATACGGCCATATCTCACACTTCCGCCGCCCCACAATTCTTCGCACGTATTTAACCCTCGCACCTCTAACCCCCCACCTCAAACTGCATTGTACGAAATTTAAATATCCAAAATGTTTTCGCATATTTGGTGGAAACCCGGAATTTTTCGCATCCTCGGAATTTTCGCCAAAAACTCACACAGTTTGGTAGGTGTTATGTTTGAGTGAACCGTCTGAACGAACGTGTGTATAATTTAAGAGCCGGCAATTTCCGCATGTCGGACAGACCAACCGTCCGATGTTAGGCGGTGATACACAGGATGGGAGCGCTTTTATTTATATTTAGTACGTCAGTCGTGTGTCAGGATTGTACAGACAGAATTAGGACAGTTTGGTTCGGTTGGTTGAGATTTGTTTTTTAATTATAAAACTGTAATCATTATTGAATCAACAAAATTAAAAAGTGTGGAAATGCGAAAATTTTACTGATTCTAACAGTTTAGTTTTTTTTAGTTCGTAAATAATAGTAGTATTTAGTGAAAGTCTTAGGCTATTTATTAAGTCTTTGTATACATTTGCTTTTACTACAAAAAAGCAACACTATTGCCGAATGTCCCAGGCAATATTTTATAATGAACTTCCTTCACAGCGACATAATTGCTACAAGAAAAAGTTACAAATAACGACACGGGAAGGCATTCAAAAAAGCATAAACTTGTTTTTTCGTCAAGCACGTGGAAAATATCATATAGGCCACAAAATTTATGAGGAGGTGTATTTGAATACTAAAATGACAGGCGACACGCCCCTATGGGCACCCTCCCATGCTCCTTATGGGCATTTGTTATAGAGCCTGTATTTTGATGATCCTACAACTCAACATCCATGTGGTCATAAAGTTTTAAAAGGCAAAAAGTGCATGTTTTTATTGCAGTTCTTTATTTTTATTATATTTTAGAAAACAAATGGTATGTATGTAAATAATTCGTACAGATTTATGCTCAAGTTACCTGATGAATTCTCAGATACTCATTTAATAAGTTGAATAACTATAAATTTACTAAATTTTTCTATTTTTCTTTTACTTGTGCTGTAGACATAATATGTTTCTATTCATTTTTTATTATTCTAGGCCAAAAAGAAGAACCTATACGTTTTCATTCCCTTGGGAGAGTCTAAGTGTGAAGTCAATAGATTTCAGACGTAGCTCCACCTGGGCCTTGAAAAAAGGGGCTTGGCAGTCAGACAGAAAGACTTTAACATAATAAAGTTTGAAAGTACGGTGGGCAAAGCAGATAAGTATCCAGGGCCGTCAGAAACCGTATAAGTTTTCTCAAAAACCCACGGATATTATCTAATAAAAATTTAAACTATAGTAGAAAACGACTAGTTCTTCAATTATTTATTTATTTATTATTTATTTATTTTAATTAGGTTAAATTTCATTTGAATACATTCATTGGTATTCATGAAAACCTCAATTGTATATGACGGCCCTGGATACTTATCTGCTTTGCCCACTGTACATATGCCGTCATAAAGACATATAGTGCCAGGTTTCAAACCTACAAACTCGTGAATATAAGGCGTAACGCTACAAACTTTAAAATTCTAATTTGAAAAAAAAATATTTAAAATATTTGTAATTTCACCACAATTTTTTTCAAAGCATGTATGCTAACAACGCATAAAAGGATACTGATATAATCCCATAAAGGCACGCATAACGCATGGAGTTTGATTGTGAAATATTAAGTACGAGTACCTACGCTCTCAGTACAAAAGAAGATTTACCGAGAACGATGGGTATTAAAACGAAAACATTTTTCCTCATAATTTCTTTTCATAATTATTTTATTATATTGAAAGCTTCATTTGTGATACAATTTCATTGGAGATTATTCTTTCAGAAATGTTTATGGTTACTCTTAGAGCGATATTATACTTGTTTACGTCGGTAAGCGTCGTGATGGTTCAGTGGTTAAGGCCCGTCATGTAAGTTGGATGTTCGTTGCATATTGCGGGTTCAAACCGAGCAAGCACCAATAGATTTTTTAATTCTTGTGTATTTATCAAAAAGCCTCGGAAAACTCATAAGGCAGTTGATCCCGGTTATCATTAATAGATCTTTGGCTGTTTTACGGGTAGTCAGAAGGCAGGATGTCTGACACCAGTTTATCAAGGGGTATCGCGTTACGTATTCAATGTATTGTGGAAGTCTGATAGGCAGTCGCTTCACGTAAAACACTGGTATCAAGCAGAATCCGCTTAGGCTGGAAGCAGATCCTAACATAGATGAGAAAAGACTAGGGAAATGAGGTTATTATCTATTTTTAGAACTCCTTTTTTCATATTAATTTTCCTACATGTTTTCTCTGACTCTCACTGTGTCCTAAACCTAGCGATTTCACGCAGGTGTTGGAGAGGACCAACTGCAATCCTCAATGCATACACATACATACTCACCCTTAGCTAAGTACATAGATGTATACAGAAGAGTACTAGCTACTTATTACACTTTACAATGATTACTCGATTTCATTTCTATAGACCGAGAAAGAATAAAATCGAATGATTTTGCGATAGTTCCATTTGAATTGTATTGACAAATTAAACCATTTTTAAGGTTCCGTCCGGGGCTATTACTAATACTAATTAGGTTCCTACTGCCTTATAATTATTTAATATAGTAATGCCAGTTTCATAATTAATACTTTCAGTTTGACCAAAGAGTAGAGGGGCGGAAAAGAGTTGGTTTCTCTGCTTATCTATGGTAAACTTACTGACTGATTATTGATCTATCAACGCACAGCCCAAATTGCTGGTCCTAGAGACATGAAAATTGGAGGTTTTGTCCTTTTTGAAGAGTAGGTAGCCACTAAGAAAGGATTATTATAAATTCGACCACTAAAGGGTTAAAGTATTGGTTTGAAATTCGACATCTACGCGGGCGCAGTCGCGGGTCATCATCATCGTCGTCATATCCTTTAGCTATGTTTAATTCAAGAAAATAATTATTAAGAAGAACATTTTCAAATTCTATATTATTAGTGTTAATTTTTTTTATACTTTTGCTGTGCCCTACAGGGTCCATAATTGTACCTAGCTTTAAGCCTATATAAGATCTGTAAACTAACATTATGGAATGCAAATAAAGATATGAATATGAATAGCTAAAGCCTCGTTACCAAATTCGAGATTTCACTAACATATCCGTACTCCACACATTAGAAAGACAATAGCAGCGCGACAGCCGGCTGTCGCTTGGTCGTTGCAAGGTTAATTCTCTTTCATTCATATTATTATATAATCCTGAAAGTACCGCTAAGCCATCCCTGGTGTATTCCATGCATACTAGAATAATTTCTGAACGTGCATCCCCCTGCGATGCTCACTACACAGCTCTTACGTATGTACATTATTTTCATTCAAATTTTATGAACCTAGATGGTTTAGGTAAGTGAGGAAATTTTTGTAGAAGCGTTGTTTAGAACTCTAATTTCGCATGATACTGTAGGGAGTGGCTAAGGAAAGGCACTTTCGAATATAAACACAGTTTAGTTATACATGTACTAGCTTTTAACTGAAACTTCCACCTACTATATTAACCTTTTAGGTTTGGAATTTCCAAAATAATGTCGTGATGGCCTAGTGGATAACGCGCCCGCCTCTAGTGTAAGAGGTTGTGGGTACGAATCCGGGCAAGTACCAATGTCACTTTTTCAATTCATATGTACTTTCTAAAGTTTATCTTAGACATCACAGACATCGGTGAAGGAAAACATCGTGAGGAAACCTGGACTTGTAGTTGAACCCGTCTTGAGCAAGTGTGGTGATCAATGCTCGTGCCTTCTCTGTATGAGAAGAGGTCTTTGCCTTGCAGTGGGGCAGTTATAGGCTGGTATTATTTATAGTTATACAAGTACTAGCTTTTAACTGAAACTCCCACCTACTATTTTATTGGCTTAGAATTTCCAGAAAAACTTTTTTTCTGAATAATTTTACTCTTCACAAGGGAAGAGTATATTTTTCTGTTTGATGTATGAGAGATTGCGTTTCTGTTCCTGGTAATTCAAATGCCGCTTTTGTGGAATAGTTACTTTGGCTTTCTGGGAATGTTTTGTAATTTGATGGTGATGCACACTAATACACAGTGCTATGCTGACTACGAAATATTTTTTTTTTTACTTTTTATACACTGTTTTTATATTTGTGGGTAGGGAACATTCAATACTATCATATCTTACTTATTGTAGAACTCTTGTAAATTACAAGCCGTTTCGCATTATTTCACCTTTATTTTTTATTACTGCTCTGCTCACGTGGATTATAGCGTTATGTTTACAATCTTACATATTTCTTATTTTAGCTATTATCATTTATCTACGATTATGTATTTAAATTATGTAAGTATGATATTTATCAGTTCCCGTTTCCGTGGGATTTTTAGGATAAAAACTATCCTGTCTTTTCTCTGGTTATGGACTATCTCTGTACCAAATTTCATTTAAATCGGTGCAGCACTTTTGTAATATATATGGATTGAGCGAGATAATGGCATCAATCCTAGAAGAAAATCTAAAAACCCATTAAAGAAAAGTAGACATAATACTTCTACGTCATAATACACACGCGATACTTACCTCGTCTCGCCTCAATTATTAAAGATAATAAAAAGAAGTGGATAAAGCACATATTTCTTTTAAGCCGTCGCTTCCCATGAAAGTTCCATGAGTTAATATCAAGGTAGACCCGCCGCGGTAACTCTAGCCTCAAGGCGCTCCTGATTTTAAACGAAGTAAATTTATCTTCAAGACTTACCAAGTGTTACCATCTTCTTTGAGACACGGTTTTTAAATGTTACTTTAAAGTTAAATTATTATGTTTATTAAGTAGTCTGTCTGTTATTTTCACGACTAAACTACTGATTTTAATGAATTTTATTAAAACTATCATTCTAAAATAGAAGGTACTTTTTTTAGACGAGTTTATTAGTTTAGTGGTTACCCTGACTGCTGAGCCGGAGGTCGTGGGTTCGATTCCTGCCCAGGATAAACTTTGTGTGGTAAGCGTGATTGTTCGTTCTGTGTCTGGGTGTAATTTATCTATACATACATTTGTACGTATCTATAAATTGTATGAGTGAGTATAAATCAGTTATCTGGTTACCATAACACAAGCTCTGCTTAGCTTGAGATTAGCAACTTTGCTTGTGAGCACGATATTTACCCCACAAATCGAAGGTTAAAAAATTGACCATATATATGTCGCAGTCATCTGGTTAAATCAGCTATTTGATTGTATGACTAGCGCGTTCATTGAATGACGACCTTTAATTGAATTACTAAAGGACAACTCGTCAAGTTGTTTATTGTAACGTTCAACGACTTGACTGAACGTCATTTAGCATTGTCTTTAAAAACTATAACGAAGTAAACAACGCGCGCACTATTCGGTCGCCTCGCTACACACTCAAGCCGCGACGCGTACACATACGCACACTTACGCGCCGCCGCGTAAGCGCCGCGCGGGTATAAAAGGCCTTCGCCGGCCCGGCTAGCTCAGTTCGACTCTGCGCGGGCTTTGCATCCGACGACTCGGAACAACTTCCCAAGCAGGTTGAGCGCTCTGCGTGCGGTACGTCATACTCGGTGGTGCTTTCGTAATACGGAAAATTACCAGTGTGCCGTGCTGTTCGCAGGGTTATTTCGCTTATAGCGCTTCACGCATTTATAACCTATATTTCAATGTAATCCTAGTTTTCACCTAAGTTATTCTGCACTTTGCTTTTAAGTTAATTTTGTTTGTTTGTTAGTTCTCACTTTCAGTTTTGTTTATGTTTTAAAATTATTTGACTATCTTACTACGTAACGTATTGTTGGACTTGTACTTCTGAAAACTTATCTGTATCGTGTCCGCTTAACGTAAGATAGGCTTGACAATTACTTTCTGCTACCTTCATTTTGTTTTTTTTTATTGTAACATTATCTTGTGTCGTGTGCTATTTTAAATATAGGTCTCAAGAATTACCTCGGAGTATTATTTAATTGAAACCCACACTACAAATTTGACGCCCATCGTGGATCCTCCAGAGAAAAACCTAAGACCTAGACCAACAGTGCGAACGCAGAGGTTTACAATAAAGGACAACCCGCAGAAGGTGAAGGAAAAGGTCACAATGGATGGTAACAAAAGTGGTTCCGCTTCAGCTTCATCATCAATAACGATGTCGTCCGAACAGTTCCAACAACTGCTGGCAGCAGTTTCTTCAGGGTCAAAGCACAAAAGTTCTATGGTAAGATGTCCGGTGAAATTTAGTGGCAATAAGAGCGCTTCTGAGGTCGAATCTTTCTTAGCGGCGGTGTGTGTGTTAAAAAGGTGGAACATATAGAAGACGAAGACGCGTTACCAGGCCTGCCGTTAATTTTAACTAATGATGCTGCTACTTGGTGGCACGGTATTAAGAAGCAAGTTAAAAATTGGAGCCAGTTCGAAGAACGCTTGCGGCATGCTTTTGCGCCCAAGAAGTTGGCGTATAAAATATATCAGGAGATTGTAGAAAGCAAACAAAAGAAAGATACGTTGACGGAAATATTTATAGCCGAAAAACGTGCCCTCATGGCTGAATTCCCTGCACCAGGCCATACTGAACAACAAGAAATCGATTTAGTTTTCGGCCAACTTCGATTTGAAATAAGGGAAAAAATATCTAGAGAAGCTATAACAAATTTCGATGATTTATTAGAGAAATCCAGAGAGATTGAGCGTAACTTAGGAGAGAAAACTGAAGAAAAACAGCCTAAAACACCGGTAAACACTCCGAAGGGCAAGACTAGATGCAATTACTGCAGATTGCCTGGACACACTGTGGATGTCTGCAGAAAACGCCAGAAGGCTGAGCATCAGAAATCTACAAGTAAACCAGCAGAGTCTAAACCTGATGACACAGTGAAGCCAAAATTTTCATGCTATGGATGCGGCGAACCAGGTGTCGTGCGAAGTCGCTGTCCGAAGTGCAATGTTCAGCACGTAGGGACAGAAGACATCAATTTCTGTTCCCTACACACTACTAGCGCCAAACGGCTCAGGCCAATAGTACCGATTAGTATTGGTGGCATAAAAGGTACTGGATTTGTAGACACTTGTGCCAAATCAAGTGTAGCCTCATATCAACTTTTCATTTGTCTGAAACGTGACGGATATAAGTTCAGAGAGGAAACTATGAACATAACGTTAGCCGACGGAATACCTAAAATGCAAACTGTCTTGACTGTTACAGCACCCGTGACTGTTTATGGAAGAATAATCGATACTGCTTTCATAGTGTTACCTTATGCAAAGAGTAACAAAACACTACTGGGAGTTGGCTTTATCGAAGATGCCTTGATGGTTCTTAACTTACCTCAGCTAACATGTCGATTTTTAGATGATCCTGCGAAAGTCCATGACTTAAAACAAGAAGACATCTGTGAGAGAATGATCGTCGATTTGATTAGCATCGGTAATCTACCAGATCTCATTTCTCCTATGTCAAGTTTATCGGGAAACAGTATAACTCCGAAAACTTTAAAATCGACTCATGTCGAACAAAATTTGATGCGACCCTATGGTCCCACAGTGGATGTGTGCTCTCCTGACGTAAACCAAAGTGCAACTATTCAAAGTGAGCCGTCTGTTAGTATTAACACACAGACAAATATGGAGATTTGTGAAGCTAGTGCAGTACGTCCACAGACGCCAAAGTATGGTCCATTGGTGCCAATAGAATTTTCTTCTCCACCAAGTAAGCGACAACGACTGTTTGATGGCCATTCACCAGTAGTAGATGCATTATACCAAGATGCTAGAAGGTCAATAGCAGAAAGCACTATAGAACTGTCACCAGAATCCAGATGCTTGTTTAATTCCCCATGTACGGATATTTCAGCAATAGATGCCGATGAGTCTGAGTGTGTTCTAAGTAAGAAGGATCTTGTACTCCTACAACATTTTCTAGAAAGAAATGAAGATGTATTCATTCCCAATGGGAAGCCCTCAACCCAAACGGAGCACTGCATTGACACGGGAGACCACAGACCAGTTTCTGTACCGCCATATCGCCTGTCGCCTGCGAAAGCTCAAATTCTGAGAGAAGAAATAAACAAGATGCTTTCAGAGGGTATTATAGAGCCATGCAACTCACCGTGGTCTGCTCCGGTCGTTATGGTTCCCAAAAAAGATGGCGGAACAAGAGTCTGCATTGATTACCGTCGACTTAATGCTGTTACTACACCCGATGTATATCCATTACCTCGCATAGATGATCTTTTGCACGACGCAAAACCTACGCCTTACATGTCAACAATAGACCTCCATGCAGGCTACTGGCAAATTCAAGTAAAGAAGGAGGACCAATGTAAAACTGCGTTTGTGACACCATTTGGCATGTATAAGTTTTTAAGAATGCCCTTTGGGCTACGCAATGCCCCAGCCACCTTTCAACGATTGATGGATGGATTCCGTGTGTCGCTGAGCCATGTTAAATTGTGTATATTTATCGACGATCTGATTGTCCTATCTCCAACATTTGAGCAACATTTAAGTGATCTTCAGGATGTCTTCTCTCGATTTCAAGAGTATAACTTGACAGCCAATAAGGAGAAATGCAAATTCTGTTGTTCAAGAGTTAAGTACCTTGGGCATTATATTACCCCAAAAGGCCTAGAGATGGATCCTAACAAAGTAAATGCGATTGTGAACATGCCTGCACCTACCAATTTGAAACATTTACTTTCGTTTTTGGCAATGTGTTCCTGGTACAGAAGATTCATACCTGGATTTGCAAAAGTTGCCGAACCTCTAACCCGGCTAACCAAGAAACAGGCTAAATGGCGGTGGGAAGAAGAACAGAAAACTGCCTATGATAACCTCAAAAAACTTCTCACAACTAGTCCTGTCTTAGCTCAAGCAAACGACGCTCAACCCTATATTATTAAAACTGATGCCAGCAACTACGCTATCGGTGCAGTTCTTGTGCAGGGGGAGGGTGAACAGGAACACCCCGTAGAATACGCCAGTCGTCTACTAAATCAAGCCGAGAGGAATTACTCTACGACTGAACGTGAGGCACTTGCAGTCGTATGGGCACTTAACAAATTTAGAGGATATATAGAAGGGATGCCTATTACAATCCTGACGGATCATCAAGCTCTCAAATGGCTAATGTCAATAAAGTCCCCAACTGGACGGTTAGCAAGATGGGCTCTTCAGCTTCAACCATATGATATCACAATAAAGTACATCACTGGGAAGACGAACGTTGTAGCCGATGCATTGTCTCGCCCTAATTGTGCTGCTGAAACTAAAGAAAGCTGTGGAGTTTGTAGTATTGTGGTAGATACGCCAAGAAAGAATCCCAAAGAAATAAGAGAAATACAAATGAAAGACAAAGACATAGAAAAGATAGTAAAGGCATTTGAAAGTAATAATGAAGAAGAAGCTCGCTACTGGTGTCAAAAGGGTTATATCATGAATAACGGTTTACTATACCGATATAATCCTGATAACGATAATGATAACAGTCAGCTAGTTGTGCCTGAAGAAGAACAAACCCATGTAATATCGGCATATCATGATGAACCTACTGCCGGACATTATGGTACAGACAAGACACTTGCTAGGATAGCTCAACGGTATTATTGGAAAGGCATGAGGAAGGACATTGAGAACTATATTCGCAACTGTTTGCCATGCCAAAGATACAAACCGTCAAATATGAAACCAGCTGGACTTCTGCAAACAACTGCAATAAACAAAAGGTTTGAAGTAGTGGCTTTTGACCTGTTTGGTCCACTACCTGCCTCATCTAATGGAATGACCTGGATACTAATCATTGAAGATCTTGCTTCCAGGTGGATAGAATTATTTCCGCTAGAACATGCAACTGCAACAAATTGCGCGATGACTCTCATTAATGAGGTATTTTTAAGATACGGCATGCCAAGGCGAATGATCAGTGACAATGGCACTCAATTTGTTAGCGCTGTTATGCAACAAGTAGCATTTTGTTTGGACATCAAGCATGCATTTACGCCAGTCTACCACCCGGAAACGAATCCAGTAGAACGTCGCAATCGAGATCTTAAAACCCAGCTCGCCATTCTTGTAGGAGATGATCATCGAACCTGGGCAGAGAAACTACCAAGTATTAGATTTGCAATGAACACTGCAGTTTGTTCCTCAACTGAGCATACTCCAGCATACCTTACATTCGGACGAGAATTAAGAACGCCCGATGACAACGAACACGATCTCCGTGAAATAATCTTGTCTGAAAACATCATTCCTGAAATTACACCCAAACTGTTAGTATTAGCTGAAACACTTAAAAGAGTTAAAGAAGTACAGGAAGGAAAAGAAGAAAAGCGAAAAGAGTACGTCGATAAAAACAGAAGACCAAGCCCTAAATATAAACCTGGAGATCAAGTTCTCGTTGATTCACACACGCTAAGTAAGACCGCCCAAGGATTCAGCTCAAAACTTGCCCCACGCCGAGATGGGCCCTATATAATTTTGAGGAATCACGGACCAAGCTCTTACCATGTTGCAGACCCCAAAACACCAAACCAGAGTGTAGGGCTATATCATTCATCTGCTTTACGCCCTTACCAAGGTGACACTAATAGTCCACTACCAACACCAGCTCTGCCAATTCGAAAGCGTGGACGACCACCTAAAACAGCTGACCCACTTACCTCTGATAAAGTTACTGCCACTCAGTTACCGAAACCAGCTCGAGGACGACCAAGAAATGAATCTTTGAGCCTGCCTTCCTCGTCGAGACGACTTCGGAGCCAGAGGGGGAGACTATAACGAAGTAAACAACGCGCGCACTATTCGGTCGCCTCGCTACACACTCAAGCCGCGACGCGTACACATACGCACACTTACGCGCCGCCGCGTAAGCGCCGCGCGGGTATAAAAGGCCTTCGCCGGCCCGGCTAGCTCAGTTCGACTCTGCGCGGGCTTTGCATCCGACGACTCGGAACAACTTCCCAAGCAGGTTGAGCGCTCTGCGTGCGGTACGTCATACTCGGTGGTGCTTTCGTAATACGGAAAATTACCAGTGTGCCGTGCTGTTCGCAGGGTTATTTCGCTTATAGCGCTTCACGCATTTATAACCTATATTTCAATGTAATCCTAGTTTTCACCTAAGTTATTCTGCACTTTGCTTTTAAGTTAATTTTGTTTGTTTGTTAGTTCTCACTTTCAGTTTTGTTTATGTTTTAAAATTATTTGACTATCTTACTACGTAACGTATTGTTGGACTTGTACTTCTGAAAACTTATCTGTATCGTGTCCGCTTAACGTAAGATAGGCTTGACAATTACTTTCTGCTACCTTCATTTTGTTTTTTTTTATTGTAACATTATCTTGTGTCGTGTGCTATTTTAAATATAGGTCTCAAGAATTACCTCGGAGTATTATTTAATTGAAACCCACACTACAAAACTTAATTTCCATTACATAACAAAAATGAGGACATGACATGACACACTTTATTATGATTTTAATTTAAAAAAAAACTTTAAGTAGCTGGCGGCGGCGTATTAATAGGTAAATCCATGCTGTCATTATATTTTATTAAAAAATAATATCACGACAGTGCTATCTGCGCAAGCTATTTTACGCCATATTTGTTTTGGTGACTACTAACGCCGCAGTGGGAAAAAAATGAACTAAATTACAATCACCTGACTGATTTTATGTCCGCTCTGTTCAACGGGCTATGTTACAATCAGCTATCTAGTTGGACGTTGAGTGACATTTGTTCAATCAGCTTTGGGCCTAGTCATTCAATTAAATGTCGCCATTCAGTGAACGCGCTAGTCATACAATCAAATAGCTGATTCAACCAGATGACTGCAACATATATAAAACGTACGCGACTTTAATATTCAAAAGCTGCACTTTAAAAACTATCTAATATCTGTAACTTTATGAGGACGCTTCAAATTTTCTAACCCTAAATATTCAACAAAAAACACAAATAAACCAAACTCACATTCTTCAGTGCTTCTAACCACAAAACTGCCCGGACTTTAGAGATGAAGTGAATTTATCGTCTGAAGTCACCCCAGCCCTCAAGTTTACGACAAGCTTTATTGCGATATCAAATGGGTTTTAATTTAAAATTTTAACACCCCTCCCTCCATTTATAGGCGACAAGGCCATGTTGCAGGGCAGGTAATAGAAAAATTATCGGCTGCCTCCAGGTTTATATTGAAACAATATATTGTGGGTATCGGGAGTTTTTATCTTCTCTATACTTTGAAGTAACAGTTATGTGTACCTACATTTATATTAAACTAGCTTTTGCCCGCGGCTTCGCTCGCGTTAGAAAGAGACAAAAAGTAGCCTATGTTACTATCCATCCCTTCAACTATCTCCACTTAAAAAATCACGTCAATTCGTCGCTCCGTTTTGCCGTGAAAGAAAGACAAACATACAGACAGACAGACAGACACTTTCCCATTTATAATATTAGTATGGATATCATGCTTTGTCTGCATAATGTACTGTAGGTAATTGTCCATTTTGGGTATTAATATGATTGTTACTTTATTATGATGGAATAAAATGCATTGACTTTATTGTAAAAAGTGCACCGACAACAAGTATATTAAGTCTACACGATATGTTTTTCTTATAATAGATCTGTGTTTTTCCATTTGAAGTTTAAAACCCCCAAAAATATGTGAAGAGATAAATATTGAATAAATATCTACCGCACTATACCCACTTACATATGTAAATATACCCACTTACCGACAGAGAAATTAGGAAGCGACACAAAACAATTTAACCTTTTTATTTAATAAACATATCACATGTAACACTAGTCATTTTGAACCGAACTGGTCTTCTTCACTTCACACACACACTGCTTGGTTACGCCAAGCATCCGCCGGCAAAATTTAATAATTCTCCCAAAAATGGATAGCAACAAACGGGTCTGTATCAAAAGCTCTATAATATACCTTCGCCATGACACCTCCGTTCACACAAAAGCGCCTATTTCGGCGACACAAGGAAGGGAACTCAAATCAAGTGGACGGTGACAATGTACGGGAAATAAGCAACAATAGCCCGCTGAAGTATGGCCTCTTAGCCCCGAGGTATATAGCCACGACCATATATATTGTAAAGAACGGCGCTGATAAAATTGAATGGAATTGTAAAGGTTGATCAATCAAGACGGTAGTTTTAGTGGCATTTTTTGATACGGAGATTAATTTGGTCGTGATGGTTTAGTGGTTTAGACTATATACCATGCCGTCATAGGTTAGATTCCGGGTAAAAACAATGTGACTTGCTCAATTCACAGGTACAGCTAGCACAGGCTATATTCACAATCACATACACTTAAATACTTGGCAATAATATAGGGCCCTATTGAATTTCATGAAATATAAAACAGTATGTTAAATTAAAATGTTCGGCCATTCTGAATTGAAACGTAAAATTAAACGAACGTGCACGTCGCCATGTAAAACCGTGAGTCTCTCACCTCTACATTTCGCAATGAACATAATATTTAAATATTGGCCAATTGAATTGAAACAATGGAAAATGATGATGGTAGAAAGTGGATTTTCATTGAAGTGAATTCTCGTGGGCTTTTTTTTTATTACATATGGGCTTACTCTTGGTCCCAGACTTGCCCGAGGGCATAGACGGGGCCTACGATGGAGCGAGCTCACCCAAAAGATGCCTATGCACTCGTCTCTTGAATACATCCATCTTGAATGGACTTACGTCTTTATCTTCATCAATAAAGACTAGGACTCTTCATACGTACGACAATTACCATTAAGTCTATATATATTAAAGGGTACATATTATTACATATGTTGTAAAACAATAAATAGGGTCAATATACAGATTGGAACACTAAAAAGTTATAAATTGGAAAAACTTTTACAATAGATTTTGTGTATTTTTTTTTTATCCAACCAACGTTGAAATATATATTTTTTAAATCTGTGTATAAATTAAATTAAAAAAAGTCTATGGGCTTCTAATGTCATTTTCATATAGCTGCAACAGTTAAGATACCTATAACCACCGCACTGCTTCCACATTGTATTAAAGTAGACAAGAATATAATAAAAAATTACATACAGATGCATGAGGCGTTGATTCTGTGCCATTTGCGCCAATTCACAGCAAACATTGCGTCACGAGCAGTTATTTTAGCACATCGCACGCACGAGTGATGAATGGCTGACAGTCGATGTTACTGATAAATGTCCAAGGAGACTAGCGGCACATTTAATATGGTTACAGCTTTTATTTAAATGATCAATTTTAGTGAAAATGTCGCAATGACCCAGTGGATAAGGCGACCACTGTTAGGGCGTCTACGCTTACTGTCGGGGGACCGTGACTTTGAGATCTCAATTCAAAATGGCGTCCTACCCTCTTCGCTTTGCATCGTCATCATCATCTCTATAACCTGTTTCCCAACGTTGAGGTCGGCTTCCAGCTCAATGAGGACTCCTGGAAAGGCGATTTGACACCAGTCGGGGATGGCGGTCGCGTCACTTCCCGCAATCCTCGGCGTAGGTGGGAGAAGGGACACTGAGGTACTTTAGAGTTAGTTAGTCAGACCCCTCCGACCCTGGAGGACATCAACAATAAAAAAGGTCGTATCAGACCTCCACAACTGAGTTACTGAGCAACAATATACAACCGTGATTTTGACATCGCAATGTAAGATAACGTCCAAGTAAAAATAGCCAATCAAATATCATGTTGTTTTTGTTGCATTACCTTCTAATTGCAGCTGTTTCTTCGAAATTTATTTCACTGAATAGAAGTCGTAACGGCCATGATATCTTAAACTTCGATTAACAAAACTTGATATTTGTAAAAGTGCCGCCCGGCTAGGACCAGGCCTGCGACGACGACGCGACGCGTTAGTGTTCCACGCCCGCTTCAAAGAGAAGTCAGCACGAGAAGGGGCCCAACAGGGTCAATGCCTGCCGGGGTTGCGGAATGTTTATTATAGTTACCGTGACCCCGGAACATAAAGGCAACCGAAGGAACATGAGTGGGTTTTATCAGTAAAAGTCTGACACGCCCTCTCACCCCACCCAGGACGGGAGAAGGCATTTAATGATTTTTTAATGATTTGAACCTAAAAAAATATTTATAAAAGTTGTACGTGTATTTTTTCATTCAGAAGTAAATAAAAATAGACCTATAAATTGTACCCATCTCACAAAAATCCTAAATCCAATATTATGTGAGCTAAACTCAAGATAATTACGTTCAGCCGTCAACGTGAAAGAGTTTCAAATACCCAGCCATTCATCCGTCTATCTTCACAAGCCCGCGTTTATAACAGTAAGAGATGTAAGATAGGAGAGGAGGATCGCATGTCGCGAGTGTTTAAAGAACAACCTAAACATTAAATATTAACCTTTCCAAGACCAAGCGACAGCCAGTTGTCGCGCTGCTATTGTCTTTTTATTGTGTCTCGAATCACGTGTGTTCGAAGGTTGAATTATGCAAGCTAGGTTAACAGTATACTAGAATGTAATGCCAGTTTTTAAGGGATTTCATAAGAGGCGCTGTATTTGTCCGGTATATACGCATTTCGCCCAAAAACCTACTGATCTGATATGGGTCTGGTTTTGTTATTTGAATGTATTATATTTTTCGTTAGAACACGAATGAAGATCAAGTAAGACGTGATTATAAAAAAGCTAAATAAATCTGTAAATCAACGAAGTGGAATTTAAAATTTCTACAAAATCAAAGAAATTGGCTTAAAATTTTCACCTTATAACTTTTGAAGGTTTTGAAATTTTCACCTTATAACTTTTTCTTTTGTGAAATTGTAGTTTCTTTTTCACGTTACAATTTTTAACCACAAACATTCATCACCAATCTTTTTACAACGAATCCGAAGACACTATCATCCATAACATCAAATCCATAACTCAATTGAGCCATTTACGAGCTTACTATGCGCCAACACCCTCCCCTCTCCCCCTTCCGATACACACAGTAAATACGAAAAATTCCCGTCTATGCACCAATCAGCTGGAATTCGGTCGTTCCGAAATCCCCGCTTGAAACGCGACGACCCGTAAACGTTCAAACTTGCCTACACACCCTCATTAGGTATTTGTCCTCCATATAAAAATGTGCCGTCTCTAAGAGGCAATATTTAACTGAATTCAAAGCCATTATGGGCAATATTGCCCTCTTTATTTTTCACTTGGATTTTTTTGGAATATTTACTAAATGTTTGAAGAAGCTCGCAATTTGATTGGGTTGTGTTTACGGGGGCGGTGATTTTTTTTTTATATAATGGCTTCGCAAACAGGTAGGCGAGTAATTCGAAAAACTCGTCGCTGCGGTCTTCTTATAGACTTTATACTAGGCTTACAGTATTTCACTTGCAACTCTTTTAAAGATAGACCGAGTAAGTTGATGGTTATTTACGACATGGTATTATTTAAGTACCCATTATTTAGGATATCTTTTAGGCAAGCGTGTGAGACGCCCTCCGCGCAGAGAAAGAAATACTTATGAATTCTATGATGCTACTGCAGGCTGCATGGATGCGTATGTAACCGAAGATTTGGTTAAATTAACGAATTTTTTTACAACATAAGGGCCTGTGGTGACGATATGGACAACGGCAGACAAAAAGTTCGCGGTACGCTCTTAAAAGTACTCCAACAAGGTTGCACTTGGTCCGAGCAATATCTATCGTCATCTGGCAGCTGCAAGTGGACAAAATGCAACCTAATGACAGTGACAGAAGAGCGCACGGTTAACATTTTGGCCGTCATTGTCCCTCGTGTACGCTCTAATATCAATTTCAAAAATAGTAGTTTGAAATGTGCCTTAACGTATCGAAAAACAAACCTCTTTTTTCTTAAATCTAAGAGTTAACAGCTACCAATGCTAAGGCCCTAAGCGCTAGTACGTCAACGGTATACGTCACAAAGACTCAGGCCTATAACCCCTACGTCACAAGGACTCAACCAGTCTCATATCGTTCAATAAAAAACTTGTTTCCTCAATACTTATTAGCTCGGTGGAATATATTAAATTCCTCGCTCGGCCGAGTATTTCCTCGCAATATTCATATTTTTCATATTATATCTTTCTGTATTATGATTCTCTTTGTATTTTTACGGGCTGGTGTGCTCTGAGATGGAACTAGGAATAGAAATAAGTTTTCTAGAATTCGTTTTGACTGAGAGTATTATTAATCGTTATTGTTATTTTTAAGTGTGTGTGAACGAGAAAAGCTGAAAATATAATTATGGTTATCTATACTAATCTATACTATAATAATACTTATTATAAAGAGGAAAACTTTGTTTGTTTGATTGTAATGAATAGGCACAAAAACTACTGGACCGTTTTTTTCTTTTTTTATTATTATGGGCTTGCTCTTGGTCTCAGACTAGCCCGAGGGCATAGACGGAGCCTACGATGGAGCGAGCTTACCCAGTAGATGCCTATACACACGTTTTTTAAATACTTCCGGGTTATATGAATTTGGAAGCACAGACGCCGGCAGGGAGTTCCATTCCTTGTCCGGATGTCCGGTGGTAAAATGGAGATGAGGGAATGAGCTCGTGTAGCTCATGAGCACACTCACCGAAGTGCAATCTGTAAAATACCGCCAGACAGGCAGCCAGGCAGGATTTTAAAAATTCTTTCACCATTCGAAAGCTACATTATCCCCGAGTAACAGAGGCTATATAATATCACGCTATGTCCCACGGGAGCGAGGGAGTAACCAAAAACCTAACGTAACGCGGGTGAAACCGCGAGGAACAGCTAGTTGGGTATAAAATGGTAAACTGACCGACTAAGTGAGTAATCCATACTTATATTATAAATGGGAAAGTGTGTCTGTCTGTCTGTCTGTATGTATGTTTGTTTTTCTTTCACGGCAAAACGGAGCGACGAATTGACGTGATTTTTTAAGTGAAGATAGTTGGAGGGATAGAGAGTAACATAGGCTACTTTTTGTCTCTATCTAACGCGAGCGAAGCCGCAGGCAAAAGCTAGTTGTTGATTAATCAACACACAGCCGAAACTACTACTCTTGGACACATGAAACTTAAAGGGTGTGTTTTTTATGAAGAGTAGGTCTCCGCTAAAAAAGATTTTTTGAATATTCGAACAATAAAGGGATTAATTAATGAATGAAAATTAGTCATCGACGTGAGCGAATCCGCGGGCGAAAGCTTATTTATATAAAAAAGTATATTTAGCTAGTAAACATACTAAAATATGAACATGAAAATGACCATAATACTCATTTTAAGTTAATAAAAGAGTACACGTGAAAGCTTAAAATGATTTATTAGATTTTCGTGGAATTCTCGCAAAAGCTTTAGTACTAACTCTAGAGCTTCGCAGAACGCAGTTTGCAAATATAAACGTATCTTAACTATAAGTAGTTATTTTAAATTAGGTTATGAACGTGAATATGTATATTATATTTTCACGGTTAATCATAAAGCCTTTTCTCTCTAACATCTATATAAAATGGTAAACTTACTGACTGAATGACGAATAGGCGAGACGACGAAAAAAAAGTAATTAGTCCGTCATTGAGATTATTAAAAAATTTTGGACACGTATTTTTTCTTTTTTCTCGTAAACGAAAAATGACGACGATACAGTGCGTTGAAGTTGTGCGTGACGTCACGATCAGGTACAATTTTTGCATTACGGTGGCGTCAAAAGCCCCCACTATGCCCCCACTCCAGAACTTTGTTGCTCTTTATCTTTTTTTATTATTTTGATGAAGCAAAAAATGCGTGTCCCGTATTTTTGGCCGATCTACAAGACGGACTAAACAGAGTGCCATTTTTTTTATGTTGTCGTCATCCCTATTACCTTCTGATATCTCAACCAGGGTTAGGACTGTGCTCTAACTGCTGGTCCTAGAGACATAATTTGTCAGTTTGTTTTCTACACTGTTTTTTTTTTTCATAAATTATCACTTTTTTATATTTTATTAATAATGTATTGTTAACTGATACTATTATGCATGCTGTGTTAGCCTTTAAGTGATTATTATACTCGCACATGTGTTATATCTTTTAGTAATAGTGATGAAAAAGTGTAATAATTGTTGGCTAACCTATTTAAATAAATAAATAAAATTAATACTTGGTAGATGTGTTCTTTGTGGTATTATTTTCTTTCAAATGCGAGTATCAAGACTTTGGGGTTGCGGAATGTTTAAAATAGTTACCGTGACCCTGGAACATAAAGGGCAATCGAAGGAATATGAGTGGGTTTTAGTCAGTAAAAGTCTGACACGCTCTCCCGCCGCACCCAGGACGGGAGCAGTCATTTAATGATTTCCCACTCACAAAAAAAAAAGTATCAAGAGTTTTTTTTTTTGTGATGGGGCACATCAAATGACTCCTCCGGCTCTGGGCAGAGCAGAAGAGAGTATCAGACTTCTACTGATTAAAACCCATTCATGTTCCTTCTAGCTCTTTGTGTCTGGGGCCGCGGTATCTCTTTAGAACAACAAAATGACTCTCATTTTATTTATTGATCGGAATTTTGTTGAATTTTATTTATTGACTTAAATGTTTGTATTGTTTTTAACGACTTGGAAAATTTTAGTTATGTTATATTTTGAATTTGATACGTATGACGATGGTGTATGAGACTTAGTTAATCCGTACTTAATATTAATATTATAAATGCGAAAGTAACTCCGTCTGTCTGTCTATCTCTTCTTCACGCCTAAACCACTGAACCGATTTGAATGAAATTTGGTACATATATAGTCTGGGGCCCGAGAAAGGACATAGGATAGTTTTCATCCCGGAAATCCCCCGGGAACGAGAACTATTATTCCACGTGGACGAAGTCACGGGCAAAAGCTAGTAAATAAATAAAAATGAACGGGTCAAGTGTTTAGTTAATTCAAACCTCCTCAAGTTGTTCCGTTAATCGCTTCACGCAACTATGAGTAGATATCTCCCGACGGACAGATATCCCGGGCTTGATGATAGATACTGTTGAATAAATTATGTGGCGGTTAATCGTAGCTAGTTGGACGACGTAGTTTTGATACTTCATTGATCATGTGATTACGTGAAGTTTAGTTAATTGTTACAAAGCATATATCATTGGTTGCGGTGAAATGATAATGATTTGGTTTGTTGAGTGCGTGAGGTTGAATCGGTAAATTAAGTATAGATTGGAGCTTTGACTAAATTTAATTTTAGCGAGAAATCGTGTCAGAAATATAAGTTTTTAAATACGGTGTTTTTGTCCTTAGGTAGAGTCTTTAATTAATTAAATGTATTGAAATGTGTTGTGTCTTGAATGAGTTACTAAATAAATTAAGCATTCGTTTTGGAAAAAGATTAAAACGAAACAATATTATTTAATTAAAATCAAAAACCATATATGATTTTGGTTCTGCTCTCCATTATTGATCTCTTTGGGTCAATTTAAGTAAAATGACCCCGACCTGAACTGCCAAACGTTAAGATATACCTAAATAGCATAATAATTATCATCCAACACATAAATTGTATTCAATATTCAATATATTTTTATTTGTGAACATAGGTATATAATAGATGTATCGTTATCGATAAACTCACTCTTGATCAACAGATATATCTGGTAGTTTTAAGTAGATTAATAACATATTCTTCGGAGTTTAAAAATTTCAAGACCATGAAAGTTTTGTACTGCGCTTTTATCCGTAGCCATCTCGAATATGCTTCGCAAGTTTGGAATCCCAATTACAATGTTTACATTAACCGCATTGAAGGTATTCAAAGGCGATTTTTAAGGTACACTCAATATCGTGCAAACACTTATCTCCCTAACTACACTAGTCCGTGTAAGAAATTTCATATTCTTCCTTTACATGAGCGGAGAAGAATTGCGGATCTTGTCTTTCTCTTTAGTGTAATGAATGGGTCTACTGACGTCCCTGAACTAGTGGCTAAGGTTGGACTTCGTGCACCGTCTCTATTTCATCGAAGACCGCATCTTCTTCATGTACCTATTGTGAAGGCTGTCTATAGGCAAAATACCTATATTTTAAGAGCATGTCGAATGTTTAACAGCATGTCCAAGGAACTTGAGCTTGATCTTTTTTCAAATAGTGTAAATAACTTAAAAAAGAAGTTAAGCAACCTCTTCTTCGAGGTGTAATTTTATTTTCTTATATGCCATATTGTATTCTTTTGTTTCTCATCCTCCTTTGCATATCTGTTTAAGTTTTACGCCCCCTGGTTGTACCTACCGTTACTTTTATAAATATATTATTAATCCATACTAATATTATAAATGGGAAAGTGTGTCTGTCTGTCTGTCTGTTTGTCTTTCTTTCACGGTAAAATGGAGCGTCGGATTGACGTGATTTTTTATGTGGAGATAGTTGCAGGAATGGAGAATAACATAGGCTACTTTTTGTCTCTTTCTAACGCGAGCGAAGCCGCGGGCAGAAGCTAGTTAGCTTATAAGTGAAAGCTTGTAATTGGCCTTATTTTACACATTGCTTCATTCTATTTGACTGTATTAGCTGTAAGTTTTCATTAAATTAATAAAATAAAAAATAAATAAAAAAATAGTAATAAAAATCAGGGATAGAACACGAGTAAAAATTCAATGTATTGGAAAGTAACGTTAGAAAGATTCACGATCAAAACCATTCTTACACTTCACATAGTTTTTTTCTAAATAGAACATAGGCTAAAATTTCAGTAGACCAGCACTCTAAGGTACACGTAGGGTGTTCAAAAACTTGGTGCTTTTATTTGAAACTCTTGTTTTTGATATTTTCTGTGAAGTAAAAGTTAAAACTTTGTGAGCTTGAGAATCCTAAGAAATCATAAGCTTTACGTAGAAGCTGTGGGCAACGGCTCGTTAGAACTTTAGTTTACAGTAGCTGGCCAAATTATTAGGGACAGTGTCATGATTTTTGAATTATGAAGTTGGATTGATTTTTTCAGAAAAGTGATGATTGGTTGTAGACTTCAGAGGTATTTTTTATTCAAAAACCTTATTATTTAAGATTATAAAAATAAGAAATATGAAGGTGAAATTAAACCTAGTAATTTGTTTAAAAAAATAACGCATTAATAAGTTGAACGTAAATATTTTGTGTATAACTTAATATTTTGCGACGCCGCCTAATGCTGTAATAAAAGCTCGTATAAGACGTTTTATACGATCTATACATTATATAACAGGTTGTTTAGGCTTGTGTCATGATAAAACTCATTTCTATGAACTGCAATGAGCTGGTGTTTAGTGGTTACGAAGTGCTTAACGATAGCCCTCTTGATGAGCTTCTGCATGTTCACAATAGAGTTCGTATCTGGTGAATTATCTAGCTAGTGCAAAAAAAAAAAAATTTCAGACAGGAATGCTTTAACACTCTTGGCTTTGATACACGATATAGAATCGTGCATAAAATTTAACTCTCCGGCTACTGGGCACCCATTCTTCGACTTGCGGCCATAATTCAGTTTCTAGTACTAACTTGTACAGATCTTGCCTTGTAGTCACTTTCACGAAATATAGGCACCCCATGCTTTTAGCTGAGATGTTAAATCACACAATGATGCTACCTGGTTGTTAAATTTTCCCTAAAAATCAAACTGCATGGAGCTGTTCTCGAACAATTCCACGATGTGTACGACTGCAAATGAGCTCTTATCGACCTCCACTTGAAAAAAATATTCGTCGGAGAGGCATACACAGAAAATAATGCAATAATTACTGAATAGTGTATTTCAGACGTATGGGAATATTAAAAGTAATATTATTAACCGATTCCAGTCTACCACTGTCATACTTCGGTGTTGCCAGGCCCACTGCAGTCGTTTCTACTTCATGGCCTCGGTGAGGCGCGATTTTTCGATCGGCCGGCGATTTATCCAATTCTTCTCGGCCAACCTCCGTCAAACTGCCCGATCGAATACTTCTATTTTCTTGTCTTATCCCTCGTTTATAATCGTAGTCAAGGAAACAATACACTTTCTTTCATGTTTTAGGCAGATATCTCTGTTTTTAAGGTCAGAACAAAGAGTGGTGATCCGTTTTTTGCCACATTTTTTCACACTCTGTGTTTTTAGAAGTTTGTTCTGATCAGATTTTACTTTAATAATGTTTACTTCAGACTTTTAGACACCTGTAATAGCTGTGAAATCTTTCAGAGAATGTGTAAAATACAGAAACAACGCTTTTATTTTTATTAACTTTCGTAGAGACGTGTCTACAGCTTTGTCCATTTTAAAAAGGCAAAATTTTAAACATATCACGTAATATCGTTCTCAAAACTTAATATTATGTATTCAATTTAAGAAAAATAGGACATCATCAGAAACATTGTCTGCGGTTTGATTAGTTTTAACAGAAACATCTTGTAAAATTAAAACCAAAAATAGTTTTTGCCATCAATGAAACAAAAGTAATTTTCAACTGAATTTAACAAAAATGCTACATATTATAAGCTATACCACTTTTTTTTTAAATGACTCGATCACATGGTGGTATTACATATCAAAATTAATAATAATAATACCAGGAGTAAAACCAAACCAGAAAAACCTATATAATATTATTTATTTTCTTGAAAAAGGTGTTTGAACAAAAAAATGTTGCTCAATGAATACTGTCCCTAATAATTTGGCCACCGATGGTAATTCTAAAAGTATTGGATATAAACGTTAGGGAAATATTTTCGTAAAAATATCAGTAAAATTATTAGGTTTATCTAATATTTTAGTCTTCTTGTGTGGTAGTGATTATTACTCAGTAATCACTACCAGTCAACTGTCATCATTCTAGTAAACTTTTTTTTTAATAAGGACATTCCCACCAAACTATTCCCAACCACTGCTACTCCTGAAAGCCAGAATCAACAGTGGAGTCCGTCAAAAAAGCGCCAAGCAATGAAGCTTGACGAGCCCCGGAGAAACGATACAACTGTCTTGGATCCCGCAACGAAATTAATCAGAAAAGAACAGCGGAGGAGTAAGAAAAAATATATTTTCCACTTCCCTCCATAACAAGCAGGAGACAGAACAGAACTAGGTCGATAGGCACAAAGGGACGATTACAACTGGGAGAAGCCCAGATTGCCTAGCATCACGGAATAGAATCTGTTGTGAAAATTAACGGGTCCTAAAAAATTCTAATGAACTTAAAAAAAAACAATTTAGGTATTCTACACATCTCCTGTGGATTTCCGTGGAGGGAAGAAACACGTGTCGAGTATAAGTATTGGGTGGCAATTTACATGTTATTTACTGCTCTTCTGCATGTGCATATTTTGTGGGCGGGAAGGCAGTGCCTGCGTGCATTTTGCATGCAACCTTAGTCTGAAATTAAGGAACTGAAACTAAATATTTTATTTTCGTTGAATTGCTCTACATTCTGTCTTAACAAATATCCTGTTCGATTACCCCTGCATTTGTAATCTAGTGTAACACTTAACAATATAACGAAAATTTTGCTGAAAAATTGAACTCACTTGATTGTGATAGCATTGATGATTTTGGTGTAAGCAGACATGAATCTGAAAAGAAGAAAATAAGGATTAGTACAACAGAAAGAGACAGATATAGAGAGTAACCTGAAAACTTCGGTTTAGAGTTTGCAAGTTTTAATCTATTAGCTATGTAACTAAATAATAAAATACAACTTATAACTTTTGAATATACATGTATAACATCGGTCTTTACCATAAAACAATCCTTATGTATTGTAATACTTAAAACCAAACCAATTTTTCACAAAGTTTGACATTTGTGTAAGAGACAGAATAAAATAAAACTAATCGAAACAAATAATAAAGAAGTCGGTTAAATATAGACAATGAAGGATTTTGACATGTATTTGAAAGGAGGTCGGAGGTTCGATTCCGACACAGAACAAACTTTGTGTGATGAGCATGATTGTTTATTTACATTATTACTGAGAAAACGTTTTGTTCAATTCGCGGTTCGAATTAACCCATTCAAATTCTTCTATGGTCGATTCACACCGCGGTCCGAAACAGCCTATTCCTAAGAGCTCTTCGGCGTTTCACACCGCGGTCCGAACCACTTGTGGTGCGAAACGACGAAACACCCTTGTTCTGTGTCTGGGTGTAATTTATCTATAATGTATGTATTTATAAAATATATAAGTATGTATATCAGTTGTCTGGTTACCATAACACAAGCTCTAAGCAGAGCTTAACTTGGGATCAGATGACCGTGTGTGAGTTGTCCCAGTATATTTATTTATTTATTAATTTGATGATTAAAGTATATAGCTAACTAACGACCCGCCCCAGCCTCGCACGGATGTTATAAACCTACATCTTGAATTACTCTATTTGTAAAAAAACGCATCAAAATCCGTTGCAAAATTTTAATGAGCTAAGCATGTACACGCGGGACAAACAGCAAAAAGCAACTTTGTTTTATACTATGTAGTCATATCAGAGTAATGTTTGTCAAAACATTCCACATACTACGTGTTGAGAGAGCAATAAAAAAATACTCTCAAAAATGATCTAAACACCGAACGACACACACTTTTCCGCCACACTTCATATTTTAATCACACCACAAACAGGCGTGCCACTCACACAGACACTAAATAATTAATAACAGGAGGGCGGCACCGTCGCCAGATTCACACAACGGCTCATGCATAAAGCGAATCACGTCTCTGGAGGGAAAAACAATCCATCAGTTGTTGGGTCCCTCAAACGGTACTCCATACACCGCAGAGCGAACACACACACACACCACACATGAACAAACACACACACTCACAGATCCCCACATAAGCAAAACCTACACTCAAAAACGTAGGAAACACACACACTCTCGCGGAGAGTATCGACACACGTTGCATCTCAACGACACACAAACGCAACACAATACTCAGTTGGAATACAGATGTGTGTGTCATAAAGGTAGCCGCAAATTCTAGATTTTGGACTCATCATGAAATAGTTGTGGAAATGTTAATTGTGAATTAAACATTTAAACTAAATGTGAGTTGTGCGTTTATTTCTGAAGTTGGAATTAAAATAAATCATAA
Organism: Athetis lepigone; assembly: GCA_033675125.1. Taxonomy (NCBI): domain Eukaryota; kingdom Metazoa; phylum Arthropoda; class Insecta; order Lepidoptera; family Noctuidae; genus Athetis; species Athetis lepigone. The sequence continues at coordinate 18,127,275 of CM066239.1, read as the reverse complement.
TTTCCCACGAGTCGAGAAGTTTTATTGACATTTTCATATTTGTTTTATGAAACATTTCTAGCTTTATTAGATTTTTAGTTAAAATAAATCATGCTCCGAAATAATTTAGACTACTGACTTTGTTTCCATTTGCGGTAAAAACCGAAACAACCATATGCTACACATACAAGTAGTCAAAACACAATAAAACTATCGATAAATAAAAACCGATACAATCTCGCTACACATACAGTCAAAACATAATATATCTATAGTTTGTCAAGACGAATTGACAAATGCGAACTAATTAACTACTCTGTATCAAAAATATGACCATGCAAGCGTGGTAATCAGGCTCATAGCTCTTCTGTATGAGAAGTTTTTGTCTGATATCATTATAAAATATTTTATATTTTTACGTATCCCATACATATCATACACTCCATTCTCAATTCAAGAAGAAGAACTTTTGAGAAGCTGCACCCTGCACTTGAACAATAACAGACTATAACTAATAATTTTACACACAAACCCAAGAATCAATCCCGCAAAGAACGCGGTTTTTTCACGCACGACACAGCCCAAAACCCGCGCATTATTTTGTCGCAACGTCATACATCTGCAAGCATGCGGCAGTCCTAAAGCGCCCCTTCCGAGTTCTCTCTTGACCCACATTGGGCTGCAGGGAAAAACTTGCAGATTATCGGGTGCGGTGAAAGTTGGACTCGGTTCGTAATAACGCTGACCAGTTTGCAGTTAGCACTATGTACTGTATGAGACTTGAATGCAGCGTTTATCTGTTAAATGATTTATCTATTAATATACCCAACGAAGGCATTTAGATTGATCTTCGGGTTAGAATTTAAGAGGCCATATTCTAACCTTTTTTTACGAAAATGATTTTATGTAGACCTTCTTGCCTCACACTAAAAATTTCTTCTGTATCGTAGGAGCTTTTTACAATTATAAGTTTACATGGTGCAACTTAACTCGGCGTATTTAAATGCAATATCTACCTTTTAGTAATAAGACTAACGTACAGATTGTATTACACACACAAACAACGTCACTCAAAACAAATACATGTAGGTCGACTGTTTCACGGAATACCGAAGTTTGCATTGTCATAACTGCGAATTACGTGATTTAGAAAGAACGGTATTTTGAAGTACGTGACTTTGAATGTTCCTCATATCGATGTACGGAATCGACATCTCGAATATTCATCATTCCGAAGTATGAGACTTCCGTACCGTACTTTCTTACTCACGTAATTATGAACTTGTATGAATACTGCGCATCGACATTGCAAACTTGGGTATTCTGTGATATATTTTTCTTACTCCTCCGCCGTTGCGGGATCCAAGACAGTTGAATCGTTTCTTCGGGACTCGTCGAGCTTCATTGCTCGGCGCTTTTCTGGCGGACTCCACTGTTGATTCTGGCTTTCAGGAGTTGCAGGGGTTGGGAACAGTGTGGCGGGATTCTCCCAAAAAAAAAATCTGAGATACAGTCTTGTAGTTCATACAAGTATTATTTGCATGCGTTAATCGAATCCGCGACACGCAGCATAGCAGTTAATCGTTTAACCGCTGTTCCAAGCGTGATAAAAAAATCGAGTTCGTTTTAAATGGAGTTTTAAATCACTACAAGCCGTGTCCGATGGACCTGTAAGTTAAATGTTATGAGTGTGCAGTGCATTGCATGTGAACCATAAATGGTGTTTTTTGTCGTACATATAAACAAAAGTGATTTTTCAGCAACATTTACGCCAAAACTTAGTTTGATAGGCAGTATGTGTAAAATGATAAATGATGAAATGTTATTTATATTGTCAGTAGTGGTCAGTGACCCTGACTGCTAAGCCAGAGGTCGTGGGTTCGATTCCCACCCAGGACAAACTTTGTGTGATGAGCATAATTGTTTGTTCTGTGTTTGGGTGTTATTTATCTATAATATGTATGTATTTAAAAATTATATAAGTATGTATATCAGTTGTCTGATTACCATAACACAAGCTCTGCTTAGCTTGGGATCAGATAGCCGTGTGTAAGATGTCCCAGGATATTTATTATATTTATTTTATTTATTTATTTATTTATTTTATTGTACATAGGTTAAATATATTTTTATACGTCAATAATGTTTTTGGGATTCAGTACCCTAAGGGTATAACGGGACCCTATTACGAAGGCTCCGCTGTCCATCTGTCTGTCTGTCTGTCACCAGGCTGTATCTCATAAACCGTGAAAGTTAGAGATGCTGTATTTCTGTTTCCGCTATAACAGACAATACAAAAAAAATTAAGTAAACATTCCCATACAACAAACGTGTCTATTTTTCGTCTTTTGCCATAAATGGTACGAAATGCTTCCGGGTCGCACTTAGCACATTTTTAGTTATTTTAAATGAACGATCAGACCGGTGTCTGAATGTCGTGATGGCCCAGTGGATATGGCGCCCGCCTCTCGTGTAAGAGGTTGTGGGTTCGAATCCGGGCAAGTACCAATGTGACTTTTTCAATTCATATGTACTTCCTAAAGTTTATCTTAGACATCACTGACATCCCGTGCCTCGGAAAGCACGTAAAGCCGTTGGTCCCGGTTGTCATTCGTAGAACTTTGACAGTCGTTACTGGTTAGTCAGAAACTCAGACCAGTCTAACCAAGAGGTATCGTGTCGCCCAGTTACTGGGTTGTGGAGGTTAGATAGGCAGTCGCTCCACGTAAAACACCGGTATCGAGCTGAATCCGGTTCGGCTGGCAGCCGACCCCAACACAGTTGGGAAAAAGGCTAGGGAGATGATGATCAGACCGGTGTCTCCGAGTCATACGAAACAAACTCCGAGGTCAGTCCTTTTTCTATATATACGCCATACGAGTGTAGTTTTCAGCTGAAATGGTTTTTTTAATTATAAATATTTTAATTGGCCTGTGATGTCCCACAGCAGAGAAATGCCAACTTTTCTTCCTTCCAACCGTCTCTATCATGGGCCAATTTTACCACCAAGCATCTACTTTGCCTTAATTCGGCCTTCAAGCAATTCGCTCGGCTTTTAAAGAAAAATATTAAAAATACGCCACAAACAGCTCCACGTGATTCATCCTAGCATGATGAAAAAAAAACAAAAATAAAAAGTACAGTCACATAAACCATTAATGCAAAAAACAAAATTTGTAGTACCATCTAGTGACTCCATATTAATTTTCCGGGCGGCCTGCCACAGACGGATTTCAAAGGGAAACTTTGATACCTTCCGTTTTTTATATATTCTCAAAGTAGACGTAAGTACTCGCGGGACTCGGCTATTGGCAATCACTTTTAGTTTAGCATTATTAACGATACAGCGAACGTACGAATCTCTTGAACCTTTTTTTTCTGTCGGTTTTTATTTATGGAAATTGCTGTAAGCATGTTGGTATTTGTGTACGCAAATGTTTTTGGAAATGGCAATCTTGGACCTATAAAAATAACTTACAGTTTGGTATAATTACATGGTACGCTTGTCGTTAAAGAATAAGATTATTAAAATTGTCCAACAAATGTCGTAGAGGATGTGATATCGAAGCTACGACGTAGCACAATGCGTATCGTAGCACAACGCGTAGCGTAGCACAATGCATGTCGTAGCACGACTCGTAGCGAAGCACACTGCGTTGTGAAGCTTAATTTTCGTATGCCTAACAGTTTACAGCTTAATAAAAAACTATGTTACTTAATACGGTTTTATTGAGAAAATATGATTACAGCACAGAAAAATATGTAGGTAGTTTAAACTAGTCGAGAAGTAGCGATAACTAACTAAACAAAAACCTCCTTGCAGTCCCATCTTTTGCGACACCTCGCTTCCTTTACAGCTTACTTAAATATTATTTACGCTGGAATTTCCTCTATTTAAATTACATTTTTGCGTTGAAATTAACTATTTCATACAGTTCGCACCACAGAAGATATAAAGATTAAGAGTAGTATAAAATTCTACGAACTCTACAAAACTAAGAATTTTGATCTGCTCAAAAGTCTGGAAGAGTTTATCCCAGACACATCTCCTTGGGGAACTAAAAAATACAAAAGTGTTCGCCAGTGAGTCGCAAGCGAGGATGCTAAATTAAAACTATTATACTGAAAGCATTTCAAAGAAAACTGACGATGCGACCATTTCAAATTATTTTTATGGTTTCGAAAACAACATTCTTTTTTGCGGTTTTGAAGTCTTACCTAGCAAGACAGTTGACATTTGCGGGGAATTTTAATGAATGAAGATTGAGTTTATTTTAAGAGTCTGGATAAATTGCTTTTTTATGAAGTAAATAACGGTATTAAGAGTGACATTCCACCGAAGCGTACTATTCACATGAAGCGGAGAGAAGTGGATCTGAAGAAACTGGGCCGATAAGGTTCGCTTATGATTGTGTAGCGGCCGCTAAACAATCAACCAATGGTTATTTATTTCACGCTTCGCTACTCTTCGCTCCATTAGGATTGTCATCCTTACAGGTGCAATAAGCTGAATCCGGTTAGATTTGAAGCTGACCAATGATATTTCGGAAAAAAACAATGATGATGATATAAAATATTATAGAATAAATAATTGATAGAACTAAAAGCATGGTGTACTCCACCATATCACAGTAAAAATATCAGATTTTACGAGTGTACCATAGACCAACAAAATAACTGAAACTACCAACAAGCAAATGCTCTTTCCCCACACCCTTAAAACTTAATAAAACCGAGAAAGTGTTAACATAATCCATATAAAGTTTATCACACAGTGTAATCGATCATGACACATAGCTGACCCTTTCAAATAAGATATTGGTTGTAAAACCACAGGATAGCACAGAAGGTCGGTTTCGTATAAAATAACACGTGAATGCACACATAGATACGAAGATATAAATAAAGCAGGCCACACATCGGGCACACATTAAATGTGGCGCCACATTTGCAACGCGATTCATTTATCGTCCCCGTATATCTGTTTGCGGGCACGCATAGTAAGGACACATTTGTTGCTTGGTCTAGTGGTTTGTGTGATGAGTTTAATTGTTTGTTTTGTGTCTGGGTGTAATTTATCTATAATATGTACGTATTTATAAATATTTTTTATCAAGTCTTCTTTGAAATTTCACAGACGTTCGTCTCAACATACAGTCAGCTCCACCTCTAAACATATTGTGTTTTCACCATTCAGGATACCGATAAAATCAAAATTTAATTCAAAAATTCAAAATTCAAATCAACCTACTGAAGTCAGAATCATGAAATTTTTACAGTAGGTAGATAATTAGATTTATAACGAGCTAAGCCACAAGATACATCTTAATTTCTCTGTCATCTCGCACGAATATCGTCGTCACGAAACTTGTCGCTTTCACAAATATTGTCGCGAGTGCACTTGCACTGACTGTACGTGAACTATATGTGTGTGAGGGTGTGTATGTGTGCACCCGACCTTCTGATTTCCCGATAAAACGGTTGTTTGTTTTATAGCGTTCGATGCTCAATAGAGTTTGAAGCATGGACCATGATTTCCTTTCTGAGTTTGACGTTTAAGAGATGAGAAACACAAGGAAATGGGGATTATATGTGTAGCCAGTTTTATGTTTTGTTTGTGTTTGGATTGAAGTGAATAAAGGTCAATGAAAAAAGAAACAAGGTTAAAAATTCTATATCAGTTTACTTTGGCCATTGTAGTTTACCGAGTGAAATTTAAATAAATATATAAATAAATAAATATCCTGGGACATCTTACACACGGCTATCTAATCCCAAGCTACGCTTGCGATTAGATAGAGCTTGTGTTATGGTAATCAGACAACTGATATACCTACATACTTATATAATTTTTAAATACATACATATTATAGATAAATAACACCCAGACACAGAACAAACAATTCTGCTCATCACACAAAGTTTGTCCTGGGTGTGAATCGAACCCACGACCTCTGGCTAGCAGTCATGGTCACTGACCACTAGACCAACAGGCCCGTCAACAATTAAAGATTAAAGCAATTTACAGATTTTATTAATGTTTTTTTCTTAGTTACAGAGATAACAGGACAAAATCGAATAGAAAAAAAATAACGAGTGATTCTTTTAAGTTTCCTATTTGCATTGAAAGTAGGAAATCATCAAAAAATCCCTACAGAAATGCAATTGGTATAAAAAAGACGAAAAACGAACGACCACAACGAACGAACAAGGACGAAATAGTATTCGGAATAGCTTTCACCTGCGGCTTTGCTCACGTGGATGTCGAAATTCCATCCCCTATCTCCCCCCCTATCCCCTATCCCAACATTTTAACCCTTCAGGCTTCTTGTTGACGACAACGGACCACGAACCAATTCATAAAGGAAAACAAACTGACACGCAGTGTTTAAGAGTTTAGTGTGGGTATTTGTAACGCAACGGACATGTATCCGTTGCAACCTAGCATTGAAACTCAAGGCATCGCAAATGGCCATTAAAAAAAAACTCAAGGCGTCGGACCATCACCCATGATGAAAACGGTCGTCAACAAGAGGTCGGTTGGAATTTTAAAAAATGATTTCTTAGTAGACACTTACATACTCTTCATAAAAACACACACCCTCCAATTTAATATCTCTAGGACCAGCGGTTTGAGCTGTGCGTTGATATATCACTCAGTCAACAGTCAGTTTACCATTTTATAGATGAATATACTAAAAATAGTATATAAGTTAAGATACTTAACAGCCTACATCATCAAAACCAAATACCTTTTCTCTACATTGCTTATACCATACCTAGTCATAATCTTACACGTCTACTAAAACGCCACAGAGTTCCAAAAAACATACGAACACACATTCCCCACGAAATTGCAGAATTTTCACCTCAACCGTACATTTCCGGCATATCTGTGAGGTAACCCGATTGACCTGCTCCTATAAACGTGCTATATACGTGCCATATACGTGCTGTCTACGTAGCAGTATTTAGTATACAGATGCCGACCAGGTGACTGTCGCAGCATGCATTTAAATCGAATATTACAAAGCGAGTATCCGGTATTATCCGGTTATAACCGCCTTGGTCGCTTCTTAAGTTAACTGGTGCGAATGCACTTGATATGAAATCGGGATGTGGGATAGCTTGTGGAAATACAAGGGGCTTATTTATTTATTTTTACGAGAGCCTACAGCTAAACAAAATAGATAGGAGTAGTATAAGCAACACATAGAAGATTACAAGTTCCTACGGATAGAGATAGGCAAGTAGTAGAAATCTTAAAATCAAAATTACACTCTAAAAGTACGATACATAAAAATACAGATAAAATAATTATGCAGCTGGCTATCTATTATATTATACATAAGTCAGAAATCGCTGATCCGTCTTGAGCAAGCGATAATCAATGCTCGTGTCTTCTCTGTATGAGAAGAGGCCTTTTTTTTTTGGTGAGTGTGAAATCATCCAATGACTGCTCCCGTCCTGGGTGCGGCGGGAGGGCGTGTCAGACTCTTACTGACTAAAACCCACTCATGTTCCTTCGATTGCCCTTTATTTTCCAGGGTCACTGTAACTGTTATAAACATAACATTCCGCAACCCCGGCAGGCGTTGGCCCTGTTAGGCCCCTTCCTGTGCTGACTCCTTCTCTTTGAGGCGCGCGTGGAACAAAACGCGCCGTCTACGCGGTCCATGAGAAGAGCCTTTGCCCTGCAGTGGGACAGTTATATGCTGGAATTATTATCAAAGAAAATTAACGTTCAGAAAGGTTAAATCCTGCACTATAATCTTTCATCACAAGATTTCTTCTGATTTGAGTGGATTGAAAGTGATATATGAATAACTTTTTCTGTGAAGAGTTCTTAATTTTTTTTCCGATGTGAAATGTGTCATTGTTTAAAACGTCGACAAGGTAAAAATATTGTTCTCTAATAAATGTTATGATAAATAAATAAAAGAATTGGAATTACTCACACACCACCTAACCCCAAACTAAGAAGAGCTTGTGATATGGCAACCAGTCAACTGATAAAAATACTTATATAATAGACTACCTGTCCCCTGTGGTTTCACCTGCATTTTTCGTTACTGATCCGCTCCCGTGGGTTGTAGCGTGATGGTATATAGCCTATAGCATTCCTCGATAAATGGGCTATCTAACTCTGAAAGATTTTTTTCAAATCGGACTAGTAGTTCCAGAGATTACCCCCTACATACAAACTTACAAACTCACAAATTTTACCTCTTTATAATATTAGTATAGATATATACATATTATAATTTATAAATAGATGTATACATATTATAAATAAAACACACCCAGACACAGAACAACATACATGTATGTTTTTTTCAGTGTAATCTCGTTGCGAGGCACACGGTAATTGAATTTCTCCAGGACATGTCGAGCTTCATCACCATCCGATCTAATCCGTTCGTTAGATTTTTGCGTGAAAAATTTACTAACAGCCATCTGTCCATCCTCATAAACTTAACCTAGGATTACTACGAATTTCATTTGTCTGAATTCCAACTACAGGCTAGAAACCCATAAAAATAACAAACTCTCAGTTGCCTGGCTTCGATTTTATTGGATGTTTGGCATTATCACCGACTTCCGAAGTGTTAGTTATTTTTCCGTTTTTAGTTTTTGAAGGTGATTATTTATTTTTCTGGGAAAAAGCATTTTATTTTTGACTTTTTAGTACAGTGTTCTATTTTTTTGAATTCATAGTCCAAATCTAGTCCAGTTATAGATTGGTTATTCAAAAAATAATTTGAAGGAATTTTTTAGCAATTCTAATGGTCATATTATATGGTCTTCATCATCAGCTCTACTTCACAAAATAGTACCTTTGCAAAAGCTTGGATTGAATTTTGCGATTTTCTGTAAGAAAAAAGAAAATAATAAAATCACTAAGCGTGTGCTTATAAAATTTTAAAATTAAGTGTTCCCTCTATTACTCCAGGATTCCATCATCAGATCCTGACCTGACTAAGGTAGCACCTTCAAAGTATTTTTGTACCCTTTCAAACAGGAAAAATAAAACTTCACTTACCAAATCGGCTAGGCATATCCGAGTAATGCACTAACATACATAAAAAGGAAAAAACGCCGACGAATTTAAAACCTCCTCCTTTTAGAAGTCGATTAAAAATACATTTAACACCTGCTATTTTCTCAACCACACGCCAAGTTTAAACCATCTTTACGATAAATGAAAATCTAGAAAAATCTCACACGCTTATAACATAATGTATCTTGTCAAAGGCATCTGGAAAGGCGATAAAATGCCGTGAAAACATCAAGATTCTGAGCATTTACTGTGCTGTCAAGAAACACTCAAGATTGGCTCAGTTTTATGTCGAAACAAACAGTTCTGGTTTTCTTGAACGCTAGTGTAATATTTTGAGAGAGAATCTCGTTAATTTTTGTGTGAATGTTGAGAATTGAATCAAAAACTGGCAAGCTGCTTACCGAGCTTAACAAATTAAATTTATATTTAAATCAACGTGTTAAACATAATTATTGAAACAACTTTAAAATAAAAATTGTTTTATTTTGCTCACCTCCTTTTTATACATATTATTGTTGACATGCCCTGCAGAAAATGCATCGCGATTCCTAGATATTTGCCACGATAGAGGTATCACATACGCTTTGCCAACTAATTACATACATACTAGCTTTTGCCCGCGACTTCGTCCGCGTGGAATAGTTCCCGTTCCCGGGGAATTTTCGGGATGAAAACTATCCTACGTCCTTTCTCGGGTCTCAGACTATATCTGTACCAAATTTCATTCAAATCGGTTCAGTTTTTTAGGCGTGAAGAAGAGACAGACAGACGACAGAGTTACTTTCGCATTTATAATATTAGTACGGATTAAAATAAAAAAAAAATTGAAACTACATTACTTAGGGACAACGTCTGCACAAGGAATTACTCCTATTAAAAAACATAAATTTTATTATGAGTGTCTGCAGTTTGATTGTATGAAATGTCATTCCAATAACACATTAAAAGAGGTTAGTAACTAACTTTTATGGAATTTTAAACTACAATGATACAAACAGTCGTAAACTAGTCGTTTTATCGCCCATTTTCAATACTGTGGATAAACTTTTGTGGCCGGTTGTTCGTTTTGATTAAAACTAAAATTTTATGACTGGCAATCATGAACCTTTACAAATTATCCGACAGTTTTGGTTTAAAGATGATTCGAATTATTTTTCTATGTCAATCGTGCAATCTGTTATTTTAGTTTTTATTTAGAATACCTCTTTAGAATGATGATGTGGAATTTACCTTAGCAAAGGCCTCTTCTTAAACAGAGATGGCATGAGCATTGATCACCACTCTCGCTTAAGACGGATATACTTTTTAAAACTCGTATTTTTATCATAAATCTAGGTTTCCACACGAGGGTTTCTGTACTTGATGACACCGATGCCCAAAATATACTTTTAAAAGAACATAACATACAAAAAAGTCACATTCTTAATTACCTGGGCACCTTAAAAAATTTAAAGTCAAGTTATTTATTTCCATTGAATTATGGAAATAGCACTTTACACCCGTCATTTACGGGTAAAGAAAATATGTCACTTATTCCCTAGGGCTGTTTCGTATAAACAAGATTAGCAAGACACATATCTTTCAAAAATACTTCACCAAAACTCACACAAAATAAAACAACAATTAATATTCATCTAAACTAATTGATAATAAAGAATTGAACCTGAAAGATCTAACATGTCTACAAGTAATAAGAACAAAGGTACAAATCCCCAAATAGACAATTAATTCGACAAATCTAAGCTGTCTTAAAGACAAATCAGTTTGAAACTTGTGAGCCTGTCACCCGGATCGGATATTATCCGGATTATGAACCGTTGTTAGAGACGAGTGTGTGAGGATCCGAAGATTTCAGTACTTAGTTATTGGGATTGGAGTTTGGTGTCTTTTTAGTGTTTAAAAAACGCGAAAATATGTGAGAGTGTGAATTTTAAATATAATTTTCTGGCTTTAAGATGCTGTTTGTGTATAAAGTTTAAATCAATTGACGGGCCTGTTGAGCTGAGGTCGTGGGTTCGATTCACACCCAGAACAAACTTTGTGTGATGGGCATGATTGTTTGTTCTGTGTCTGGGTGTGATATATCTATTACTAGCTGTCCCCTGCGGTTTCACCCGCATTTTTCGTTACTGCTCCGCTCCCGTGGGTCAAAGCGTGATGGTATATAGCCTATAGCATTCCTCGATAAATGGGCTATCTAACATTGAAAGAATTTTTCAAATCGGACCAGTAGTTCCAGAGATTACCCCCTACATTCAAACTTACAAACTTATAAATTTTACCTCTTAATAATATTAGTATAGATAATTTGTATATATTTATAAATTATATAAGTATGTATATCAGTTGTCTGGTTACCATAGTACAAGCTCTGCTTAGGTTGGGATCAGATGACCGTGTGTAAATTGTCCGAGGATATTAATTAATTAATAAACTGCAATAATTCAAATAAATATTTAAATAATTGACTCTCTGATACGCAATTGTGACCACTTATCATAATCCTTTGTAGTTTTTAAACTTTTGATTTAGGGGTACATAATGTAAATATCTTCCACAGATTAAAATTGTTGAAATACTTTTAAATTTAATAGAAAAAGGGATGAGGGTACAAATTCAGATTACAGAGGGTTTTGGAAATTCCTAGAACTTCAAATCTAGGTACAAACAGTTTGGGTTTGAAAACAGTTGCCGAACTAAACAATTTATATTTGAAATTAGTTTTAAATGCCATTGTTATTCTACACATATAAATTGGAATTCTGAAACTAAAAACATTAATCGTTAAAATGTAAACATGTTTTACTTTATTTACCTTCCATTTTTAGTGTTAATATGTATCTCTGAGCGAAATGCTATTTTAATTCGGTTTTTATTTTAATTACATCTATCATTTTGGATTTAATGGTAAGTGTAAATTGTATTTTGATTAAATTACACGTTCTTTCGGTTTTAAGTTTTTGGCCATTTTATGTTTTATATTTATTTAATCGTGGGACAGTTGTGGCGCATTAAAATTTATATTCAATGTTCAAAATAAGGTCGATGTGACGTTTCTCATACTTTTTAGAAGTTATCAATACTAGTGCCTTCTCTGTATGAGAGAAGGCCTTTGCCTTGTTAGATAAGCTGGTATTATTTTATATTCATTTGTTTGGCTAAATCAGAGAATGAACGGCGTCACCGAAGCCCAAGAAAAAGTGGCGAGATAAGCTTCGGACCCAGCAAGAGGGCTGGTTCTAGGTAGCGAAGGAAAAGGGAGTCTGGAAGAAGTTGAGGGAGGCCTTTGCCTAGCAACGGGAAAGTATAGGCTGAAAAAAAATATTTAAGTGACATACTTCTTGACATATCTAGCCAACTTTTAATAATTTTGTGATCATAGGTATCGACATTACATTTACTTCCTACATAATATTCAATATAAATTAATCAGAGCTCGAAGTTAAAGCAAAGGTAGGTACATAATTCATTTACCCATGTACAAAACTTCCTAAGTGTTTCTTAAGCAAGGGCTTATCGCCAACTGTGTAAGGACCGGTCTACACCGTGAGATATGCATTTGTTATCAATGATTTTTTAGTTAAATACCTAAATATTATTTTTTTAAACATCTGTAAAACTTAAGGTGTTATAAAAAGTAATTCGTATTTTATTATCAATATTTTCTTTGTATTGTTAATATATTTTTTTTAAACAAACAATAGACATTAGCTTTAAGGCCCTCAGATCAGATATTCAGCAATCATCGTTATATTTTAGTCTTAAATTATGAACCCATATCTACGGCGTGAATCACTCCGAAAATAGGCAAAACTCAAATAAAAATTATTAACTCGTTTTGAGTTTATCACTCAAGACAGACAGACAGACACGAAACTTTAGTTTAGGCGCACCATTTCATAGTATTTACATAATGTACGTCATACAGGAATTAAAAAGAAGATATAGCTTCATTTTTCTTCTTAATCAAATAAAACCAGTTTTAATTACAGCTTTATTTATTCGAGCTCGACTTTATTCCATATTTTTTTTACCTTCAATTAATATTCTACGTGTAATATATCAAAGGAGATCATATATACAAGTAATTAACACAGGCTGAATATTATTTTAGTTTTTGAATAAACATTTTTACTCTGTACAAATACATACCGTTATTAATGTATGCTTTTTGGGGGCTCATTCATATTTATGGCAGATTCTTTTGGAGAAGTTATTATATTCGTGATATTCCTCATTTTTGGATTAATATGATGAATTATTAATTTGAGAGTCACTGGTGAATATAATTTTCGTTTGAATAATGATGTTGATTGTGTGTAAGATAGTAAATATCTACATTATGTAGGTTGTTATGTAATGTTAACGGGCCTTTAAATCTTTGAACACACGTGATTCGAGACACAATAGAAAGACAATAGTAGCGCGACAGCCGGCTGTCGCTTGGTCGTAAAAAGGTTAAATATAAAATAAGTGTAGTATGCTATAACATTTATGATTATGACATATTATGGTTTTAGTCAAAATTGGGTAAATTAATTTTTTACTTCTCAAAGCGAGATTCAGATTTTCGATAGCCATATTAAAAGTCACTTTTTGGCATCATTGGTTTTAATGACTTTATACCTACATCTAATTTAAAAAAAATGGCGTATAACATAGAATGGTATTTCATAACATGAATATTACATCAACCTCAATATTCAACCGCTTAGCTTCACCCCTCCAGTGTGTCCCGCACCTAAACCGGAATTTATTAATTATTGTTTAAGGTTTGACACTAAATTCTGCACGCGGCTTCAGTTATTTATTAGTTAATTAAAGTGACAATCTTGCAGCCAGTTACGAACTTACGTTAACGGCCCAGTTAAATTATAACGGTTAAGTTAAATTTTAACTGAACGTTTGTGTTTCAGGAGAACTGAAATATTGACAGTAACTGTGGCTTATATTTGTGCAGTTACTCTGTTGTAAAGTTAATTAACTTTTTATGTTAATTAATTGGAAAGTTGCTTTTGTTTTAGGGGTTTAGATGTTTATTAGAAGTTGCCACCACTTGCACTGTTGTTGCACTTACATGAATTTTCGACACACAATCATTTTGTCGAATTATCTCGAGTTCATCACAATTATTTCAAATTCTTTTTTTCACAGACATGGCGGTTAGGAGCATTGTCATGCTCGCTCAAAAAGTCTCGCTGATGGTGGCGAGTGCGTTGGATCATTCGGTTCCCTTCAAAATGGTTGAGCTAAATGGTGCTGATGCCACGCGTCATGCTCGTGAACGGGCGCTATCAGTTGAGATGGGTCATCTCTTAACTGCCATATGACTTTTTATTTTAATGGGTATGGTATTATTTGTTTATTTTATTACATACTGACATGGTTTTCACGTGTAGAAGCACCAAAAAGAAAATGTAACCAGGACTTTGTAAAACATGATACTTTTAAAAGAGTGTCCGTGGAGTTTCCTGCCTGTTCTTCTCCATAGAGATCTACGTTTTGGAACAAGCCATTAGCGTCACTTTTCTTTTCTGACTAACAGACTGACTCTTTGGCAATTCATAAGTACCTGTAAATGGTCTAAGTGAAATACATGCTTTGAATTTTTAAATTTTGAATTTTGTGCCACCTTCAAGAGACCCATTTAAGTCTCATTAGCCACATGCTCGATGAACCTTAAACATATTTTATTTACATCCACTAAGAAAGTATTTTTTGAAATTTTCAACGCAAAAGAGGTAAAATAATGGAAGGAGGTTGGACATTCAAGCTGGTGTAATCGCAAGCGAAAGCTAGTACCTATAAATTAGCTAGTAAAAATAGATCACTTCTATGTTTTAATTCCGTGATTGCACCTAAAATGAACTTCTACAAATTGCTACAGTTATTTGACCCATTCGTCTGACGTCACTCGCCAGTGCAATAAAAACTCTATTGCATTCTCAGTTGGCGGAGATGCTACAGTTGCAAGCATCTTGAAATGAAACAAGCTTTCTTGTCAAAACCTTATTATTTTACTTATTAACTTGACTAATAACGAGTGCAATTTTATTTGCTTTATTTAGATGCGAGTCACTTCATTTAAAAGAATTGCTGCCATTTTCATTGCAGACAGTGTATAGTGTGCAGCTTTAATTGTTTATTTGATAATAAACTAAAATGGTAGACAAGTAAAGTATAAAATTGCCCGTTGGCGTGATAACAAATAACGCATGGAATTATCATATGTTGTGTTGTGTTTTGGTTAATTATATTGTTATAATTAAGAACATTAAAATAGAAGTGGGCTGGTCATATAAATAGAGATAAATGGTTTAAGTAGTAATGTGTATTGTGGCATCTAAGGGAGGGAAAGGAAAACCCAAAAATAGGAAAGATTAACACTAAAATAGGAAATGCCTTACACTTGCCGTATTTAATCCCGGTAAGGGTTAAATATCCATAAAAACGCTACTTAATGCGCTTCGATATCATGAAAAAAAAAACTACAGTAAAAATTTCTTGCTTCGAACTGTGCTTTGGAGGTATGATGTTTACCTCCAATAAGCTCGTCTCCACGAGGTGGCCAGATATTTGATCATTTTATCGCTATCGCCCCGGCCCAGCTTTATGTGTTACACATCATTGAAAATTTCGCCTTTTTTCTATTATTATATGCATGTTTTATACATATAAACCTCCCTTTTGAATCCCTCTATCTATTAAAAACATGTTGCCCAGTTTCAAAAATCTAAGCATCTATAGGGACGGACGGACAGCGAAAAGTAACTTTCTTTTTATACTATGTAGTGATTTGACCAGTGTACGATAATTTCGTGAAATAGTGTTTATTCCTTGAAGTAATTATCTTGTTTTTTTTTTTACTTGTTTCAAAGCAGTTTTCAGCTAAACAAACTAGACATGGCTATTGATAGCATTCGAACATATTGTGAATGACCGGCACTGGGATTACGTATCTTGCAGAAGCCGAGCGATGGCGATAATTGCGCAATATTTGCTTCTCAAACGCCAATTCAAAATACGTCAAGTCAAATAGCAATCTAGCGATAGTGCTGCCTCTGTGGAGCAATCAGTTAACTAAAACATGCATTTTTCGTTTGGTGGTTTCGTATTTAGTATGGTTTTTAAGAGCAAAGTTAAGTTTTTATTTGTTAAAGGTGATATTTAATTCGTTCCAGCGATTGCTACTTTATCGTCATCGTAGCAATCAGTGTATTAGAACAATCAGCGAGCGATTAGCAATCAGTTCATACATAATACGATTGTATTTGACGTAATCGCGTGGTGGCTGCGCGATCACTGCGCTAATATTGCTGATTGCTGTTTCATAGGTAATAAGCCAGCCGGACGCATAGAACATTTCACGAAATGGTCAATTTCAAGATCTTGCCACGACATCTAAAGATAAAACGAGTACTTAAACATCTTTGCGTTTGTTTAAATGCGACGTTATAAAATATGAGAGTGCAACAGCAATTCAACTCGTCTTTATGAATATCAGAGGTCGTGACGTTCCGTTTTGCGCAAGTAAATTCGACGAATCAAAATAAAATGATCTCCAGAATTGGTACGGAAGGAGATGGTGCAATATTCCTCAAAGATCTGAGGCAATGTTGAAACGTTTCCAGTCACAGTAATATTTTATGTATGGATATTAAGTATGGCTCTGAATGAAATCAGTTTTTGTGATGTTGTAACTGAAGGAGAATGTTGTTTGTTTTTTGATGATGTATGTTCATATCTAGGAGTAGTAAAGTATATTTAAACGAGAAGTGAGTATCATTATATAGGTAATATAAAACAAAGTCGTTTTCCGCTGTCAGCCCATGATACTTATGTATGCTATAGATCTTAAAATTGAGGGGAGTGAATCAAGGGGAAGAGAGGTTGAGATAAGCCAGAATTGTCCAAGATTTGTTAAACTGTATGAAAAGAGGCCTGACTGCAGTAATACTTAAGTAAACCTATATTATTAATATACACGGTTTTCCAGCGTTAGTAATGAGTCCCAAAATATCAAAATACCTACTAAATCATCACTAAGACAATGTTCAACAAATACAGACTGTTAATAACAATTTAATTATTATAAATTACCAAAATTATATTAAAAATAAATAACAACACATACATAAACTTATTCATTTTCAATTAACGAGTACAAGTATGAAAAACACGAGACAAAATGTCGGAAATGACAAGTTTGAAGTTTTAACCCTTAAATGTCGGGAGATGTAGCGCGCCCCGTCTAAACTCCGACAAGTCATCACAAGTTACTGTCAGCGAATCAAACTTGCATTTGACGTATTATAATAAGCTGAGCCTCTGTCAATTTGGCCGATAGTACCTTGTCTAACTTGTTAATCAATATAATCACAATTGTATGCAACATTTTATGAGTTGAGGTATGTTTGTTTGAATGCGCTAATCTTTGCTAAAACATTGGTGCTGATTCTCTTGTTCACAAACTTAACTAAATTTAATTGAAATGCATCTTCCTCTTTCCATTTCTTAAAGAAAAGGACAGAAGATACATTTTAGTTTAATCCTGTCAAATTAGACAGCGCCTGAAGAAAATTGACGTATATTTAGTCGCCATGTTTTTAAATTGCGTCTAAATTATCTATGGAGTGTCTAAATTTGACAGGACTTAACTAATATTTTATTTTCTGTCCTTTTCTTAATTAAATGGAAAGAGGAAGATGCACTTAACTTAAATTTACGTTAGTTTGTGAATTAGAGGCACCATTGTCTCGGTGCAGCTAACCCTAGTTTCAAAATAAAGACACGTTATGCGGTTATCCACTACTAAACTCCAAATCACTTCTTAATACTTGCCCGTTCAGTACGATATTTTGTCACCAGTATTCATTTAATCTTGCATTAAATCTTAGTTAACATTTTAGCAAGCTGTGAGTTCAATAGGGCCAAAACGTAACTCATCGCATTTGAAGTACAATATCTTAAAATGTATTTAAGCGATAAGCGAGCATTTTACACAAAAAAACGCTTTTTAAGCCAATCACGTTTCACATACATGTTGTTTCCAGCGCTGTCAAAATAACTGGTAGCGCTTAATTTGTACACACGATAAGGAAGGAAGCCCCGAAATACATAAAGGCACGATTTGTACATATACGCACAATGTACGAATTGGGGGGAAAATAGGGCGGTGAGTGAATGTTTATATAGTGCTGTAAGTTTAGAGTACACGTGACTTGAAACTAAGCCCCTGTTAACACAGGTCGGGTACCCGGTGGTAAAGGTTACGGTCATGGAATAAATACAATAAAATATATTTAATAAATATAATATTGTTATGCAATTGTGCATACATCATTTTTAGGGTTCTGTAGCCAAATGGCAAAAACTGAACCGTTATAGATTCGTCATGTCTGTCTGTCTGTCTGTCCGTCTGTCTGTCTGTCTGTCCGTCCGTATGTCACAGCCATTTTTTTCCGAAACTATAAGAACTATACTGTTGAAACTTGCTGAGTGGATGTATTCTGTGAACCGCATTAAGATTCATACTCTTTTTTCATATTCATTCATATTCATACAAAAATAGAAAATAAATAAATAATTTTGGGGATATATAACATAGAACCTAAACTCAAATTTTTTTATGTACATTACCATGTAAACTTCCGCCAAAAATTGGTTTGAACGAGATCTAGTAAATAGTTTTTTTTTTAATACGTCATAAACCGTATATCGTTATTTACCTTTCATTCAATCAACTCAAAAATAAAAATTAAAAGAAAACATTAAATTTTTTTAAACTTATAAGTGGGAACACTTATTGTGACGGACGGGAAACTACGGAACCCTACATTGAGCGTGGCCCGACACGCTCTTGGCCGGTTTTTTCGATTTACTAACATCCTGCCTAAGACATTAAGTCCGCCTCTGTACAGTGTTCGTACATAAAGTTTAATAAATAAATAAAATAAATGTACTTTCCAAGTTTATCATGAATAACACTGACATGAATGACAACATTCTGAGAAAACGTGATAGTCAATCCGTCTTGAGCAAGCACGCTGATCAATGCTCGTGCACTCTTCGCTTCAGAATAAGCCTTTACCCAGCAGTCAGACAGTGATAAGCGTAGTGTTTTTTTTAAAAAAGTGAGCTTTGTATTATGATTCTTCTATGCCATCGGGTACCCGACGTTGGTAGCATACACCAGAACACTTATTGAAGGGTCACGAGAAGCAACACAAAGCCAGTATCGAGCGGCATAGACGAATTAGCTTAATTTAGTCACAATAATAATATTTATAAAGTACAAATAACTATTTCTAACGGTGCCTTCACATACGTGCTTAAATACTATGAGACCGGACCCGATGGCTGATACCCTGCAACCAGCACGTGTAGCAACACACTAAATGGTAATTTGGTGCTAATACACATACGAGTATCATGTTCATGAACGGGCGCTATCTATCATTTGACGTCGGTCATCTCTTAACCGCTATGGCTTATCCTTTATTTCTGGAATTAATCTACTTTGGTCTTTATCTTGATTGTTTTCACATCAGCAACACAAATAATATAACCTTGATTTTGTAAAACTTTGTGATTGAAAAGATTGTTTTTGAAGTTTCCTGCTTGTTCTTCTCCATAGAGATCAACCTACGTTTTTACACAAGCAACAGTACTAGCTTCAATTTTTCTGGCTAACCGGCTTTTTTTTGCAGGGAGAAAAATGACGGAAGCGTACGAAACAAGGACCCATAAGCAGTAACGTTACGGTTTGCGTTTATTTGGCACGAAACAACTAAGGCTACAAAATCAAAGTTTGTCCCATTCGCTCTGTAAATCGAGTTACGATCGTTGTGCTCGTAACTTTTTTGACAAAATAATGTTAAGATTATTGTAAGTAGAAACACTTCATTTTGGCACTAAACAAATATCTTTTATTTTTATACGTTATTGTTGTACTAAGCAATCTATACACTACATCGTTCCAGTTTTTTAGCACATAAAAATATGGAGATTAAAAAAGCGAATGGTGAAAAAAAATTTTTTTTTGGATTTTTGCCCTTACGCTACTCTAGTTCTTAACCCACGATTACTAGCTTCAATTTTTCTGACTAACCGGCTGACTCGGTGACATTTCATAAGTGCTTCTAAATGGTCTAAGCGAAATAAATACTCTGATTTGATTAGATTTGTGGAATAGGCAAGACGACAAAAAAAAAGTAATTAGTCCGTCAATTAGATAATCAAAAAATTTGGGACACGTATTTTTTCTTTTTTTTCGTAAACAGAAAATGACGACAATACAGTGTGTTGAAGTTTCGTGAAACGTCACACCTTTGTATAATTTTTACTGAGGAGTGACGTCACAAGCCCCCTCTCCGGAACTTTGATGCTCATTATCTTTGTATTTTGTTATTAATTTGATCAAGCAAAAAATATGTGTCCAGTATTTTTACCGACTTCACAAAAAGGAGGAGGTACTATGTTCGGCTGTTTGTATGTTTTTTTTTTTTTTTGTATATTTGTTCATCGATTACTCCGTCAATTGTCAACGGATTTTGATGATTCTTTTTTTGTTTGATAAGTCATGATTCAGGGGTGGTCCCATATAATTTGTGGCGATCGGTTCAGTGCTTCTCGAAAAATTCACCAAGAATAAAAAAAATGACGAAATTTTCATAGACGATGTGTGCTTTGTCTTCAAGTTTCTATTTTCGTTTTATAAGATTGTTAGTAGTTTTATTTTGAAAATTAATTACTTTGAAAGATACTATACACAGTCAAACATTGGGAGTCGACACTAAAAAGTAATAAATAAAAAACTATTTTCAAAAAAAATAACCGCCTTCAAAAACTAAAAACCTAATAATAACTAAAATTTCGGAAGTCGGTGGCTTATTCTCTTCTGCCATTCAATTTGTGTTACCACCGACTTCCGAAATTTTAGTTATTATTGGGTTTTTAGTTTTTGAAGGCGGTTATTTTTTTTGAAAAAAGTTTTTGGACTGTCTAACAGACGGACTAAACAGAATGTCATTCTTTTGATGTTGTCAACATCCCTATTCAAACATTTCAACAGTAACAGCTACAACAAAATAGGTACAGTCGTAGTACTTCTCTAAACAATTCCTACACAAAAAACTCTACTATAATTGAGTTACAATATTGAACAATACGTAATATATTTTTGCCTATTCGTAAAATTGTTCCACCCCAAACTGGGTCAGTTTCCTTCGGTTTTTTGTTTGAAAAAGTTTCCTAACAGGAAATATAATATTCGCTGGTTACCTGTATTGTACGATACGTCATTCGAGGGAGTACGGAACAAGGTTTCCGCTGAGTTATTAAAACAATTCAATTTTTTCATCAATTATAAATAATACTAGAATTGGCAATGTATCGTCATTTCATAATTGTTTATTGCGTTCTTTGTGATATGCGTTGCTTGATATTTTATTATTATTGTTTTGTTATGGAAATCAAAATATAAACTAGTGTCACTGTCCACGGAGGTGTAGCTACATAGACGCGTATTCGTGATTTTACGCTCGGTGTCCACTTGCACCTTACATACAAAACTATGAATCTCTGTAAACGAAACATAAGAGTAGTATGCTCAGTTTTATACTGGGTGTATTTTTGGTCTTGCACAACCTACTAGGAGATGATTCTACCACCACCGAAATCGCGAAAAAAATATCAGCTGTTTCTAACAAAAGTTCAATGCCCTCCCGAACATAATGTATGAAACAGCAGATTTTTTTTTTCGAGATTTCAAATGTTGGTTCCATAATAAAAGTTGTTTGTTTTCAATTCATCTCCTAGCGGGTTGTGCAGGACCAAAAATACACCTAGTATGTAAGCTGCAAGCAGGCGTACAACAAGCGTATTTATGACGAATGCGCTACGCCACCGTAGACACTTAAACTTTTGATAAGGAATGTAATTGTGTTTCTCATTTGCTGTTTTTATTATCATTTAACTATGTTCTTGTCTGGTCAATATAAAAACTGTGGCAATTCTGCTTTTTGTGGACCCATTTATGTATAAATACTTTTATAAATTATGAAAAAAATTATTTTTTCTGACGGGAAAGCTATATTCTAGTAAACGCTCATCAGAATCCGCATAGAAGCTTTTTTTTTACTTACAACCATTCACATTCTCAATTATCAATAGAGTTAAAAATAGCTAACCGTACTTAGACAAACACATTAACAAATAAAAACTTACACAATCTTTTTTATTCTTTACAAACAAAACAGACTACAAAAACCTCAACAAACAGACAATCCATTAAGACCAATATTAAACAGAGTTATTAGCTAATTAAAAAATAATCCTTCTCTCTCAATACTCACTCCGAGTCGAGTGTACTTCGGGATAACGCACAACCCTTGCTAATGCGATAAAAGTACAAATACTGGAAATGAAGGCATAGAATAACAGACACAGTACAGAAGCGACACTTTAATAAAAAAATACAAATATAATAATACAAATTGATATTTATTTTGTCCATTATTTAATTGTACATTTTACCCGTCAAAATTATTTTGCTTATTTTAAGTGAATGATTGGGCCGGTGTTTTCTAGCTGACTACTTTAAGAAGTAACATCCAAAAGTAACTTTAATGTCACAGTTTATTTAAATGTCAATTGCATTGGTCGAAGACGGGCGAAAACCATGAAGGTTAATGTCTGAGATGCTCTCTTGATGAAATATGTACAAAGATTTGAGTTACACCAAATATTATGTAGCTATCGCATTCTAAGCAAACTGGTAATTGATGTATGTACTCGTAAACGCATTTATTTTTATTTATTTTAACTTCATGCGAACTTGACATTCTGTACCAGTCATGCCAGGGAGACACAAACATAGCAGGTGCATTATTACTGTTGCTCTTTACCGCATACCCCTGAATTACAAACAAAGTATTGTAAAAAGATACAACTTTGGAGGAAATAAGTGAAGGTATAACTCCTACTATTTTTAAGCAAGCCATATTTGTAAGCATTGTAGGTTTTAAGCTTACGGTTTGAAAGCAAAAAAAAGGAGAGCGTCTCCTCGACGACGCGGTCTGAGCCTAGTATGGTAATATGTCGTTTCTGTATGTTTTTCCTATTCTATGACCGGGATATTTATGTACAAGCTTTTCCTCAACGAATAGATTCAAGTTGTTGTTTATCTAATTAGGTCATCATTGAAATGATTGAATAAATGATTGATTATAGCGTCAGCTTATAAATAAAAGTAGGTTATGATTCGCTCGGATCAGTAATTCATATACGCCAAACAATTCAACTTCAAACTTTACTTTAACGAGTTTAAGGAAACTCCTAAAACATACTGTGATAATAACATTTAAACAAAAAGTATAGGTACTAGCCTACAACCCCTTCTCAAACATAGAAGGCACGAGAATTTATTACCACGATTACTTAAGACATATTAGCAATTCCAGATTTTCTCGTAATCTTTATCTATATTCAACAATATATCTTAAAAAAGTCGCATTTGTACTTTTCCATTTCGAACCCAAAACCCGAACCACTACGCCACTAACAAGTACTAACAATATACAAGTAATGCAAACCTACATTTAACACAACAGCATAAACAAATTGCAAAAAAAAAAACAACACAAGTGTATCAACATTGTCTAGCATTAACCCTCCTCTCTGTTAGCACACACGAAAGCGCGCGGCGATGCTCGCATGTTTTACCATCGCGCTGAACACCGTATTTACATAAATCAATAAATACAGCCACTCCACGTAACACTTGGGTGCATGCTTGTTTTAAAATGTAACGAACATTGCTCCGCGTTGTAGCTGTCACGGAATTAGGCCGCCATTTTGGAATGAATGAATGAATTTTGTTGAATGAGTTTTGAATGAACTGGGTTTGTTGTGTGATAGTTTTGTGGTGTGGGGTTTGGGGGTGTTGGTTTTTTTGTGATGTGTTTGTCTTTTTGCAACTTTTTTCCTTAATTAGTTGTGTTTAGTAAAACTCTGGGAACACGTGGAACTACAGCAATAGAGGCTTTAAAAGACAGTGAATACAAATACATGCTGGTCGTGATAATTTAAAACTTGAAAATCAACAAGTTGCTAATTTAATTCAGTAGGCACTCATTGTCAAACAATTTTTTAGCGAGAATCATGAAATTTTAGCCCCCTTTTTTATAAAAAGCAATAATTTGGAATGGGCGATCAGATTCAATTTTACTAGTAAAAAGCTTTCAACACGTATTAAATATTAAAATTTTAAAAACCATTTAAGCAATTTTGATTTATCGAGGAGTCACTTAATCAAAAAGTTATTTGCCTCTTCCAAAACGTAAGTAAAATATATCTACAGAGAACACATTCTATTTTCATCCTCTATTCCCACAGTTCTTTCAGCATAAATAATAGGCACAAATGTGTAAAAAATGTACCCTTTCCACGTAATATCGTGAAATCAGTCAAACATGCCCCATAAAATGCAATACTCGCAAAATACTGAGTCTTTGACGCGCAACAGTGTCAGCCAATAGAGCTGAGTCGGCGTTTCGGCCACTGAGTTTTACCCACTCCGGTTGAAACAGGAATTTTATTATCCATATTATTATTGGCGGGATGAACTATCCATACTATTATTGGCGGGACGAACTGAATGGATTTTTGCCTAATTGGAAGGAAGTAGCAAAACAACGCGTACGATGGAAGGAATAAAAATACTATTATTAATTATGGAAATGTGTGTGTGCCTGTTTGTTAGTCTTTACGGCAAAACGGAGCAACGAATTGCCGTGATTTTTAAGTGGGGAAAGTTGAAGGGATGGAGAGTGACATATGCTACTTTTGTCTCTCTCTAACAGGAGCAAAGCCGTGGGAAAAAGCTACTTATTAATATTTTTGAGGATGTTTCAGAAGATAACTAATTTTATACAGTTAGAAGGAAAAACTGTTTAATTCTCAGCGTACAAACTAAAGTTAAATAAAACCTAATTGATGAATTTTGTACGGTGAGAATGATAGGCTTTTCCTTCTGTCCGTACAAAATTAGCTATCGTCCGAAACCACTAAAAAACATGTATATCAATAAAACTCCCTTTTCGACCGGTGCGGACGAAACACAACGGCCTACTAAACTGCCAATAGGGGCGCGATCCCAAATCAATTTTTACATTTCGATGACACGTTATTTTTTTACCTTTTCAATATTTCCCCTCGTTTTACCGGAATGAAGTTGTATTGAGTACCTGTTTGCTTTAGGCGTAATCTTTGGTTTATGAACGCACGTTTCCGAACCGTTATTAATTCTGCTTGTTTTGAATGTTTGAATATTAATTATTTGAACTGTGGACGTTTCATGGAGCTTTCTGCTATATTTGAGACTGAAATGTAAAAAGACGTGTGTTTTTAAGGATTATCTTATTTCTAAAATTGTTTTTATGTCATAGTTTTCCAGAACTGCCCGCTCGCCATTCTAGCTGACACTAACATAGTAACAGATTTATAACATATATTCTTCCCTGCCTAAAAGTCCAATCTATATTTACCGGACGGTATGTCTTTATTCCCATGGACGATGGGTAGGCCTTTAGTGTGGGACGCTACCTGTGTCGATACTCTTGCGCCAACCCACCTTCCTAGTACGGCGTCCTGTGCCGGTGCTGCCGCCTCAGCTGCGGAAAACCTCAAGCGGCGAAAGTATAGTAACCTTACTGGAAACTATATTTTCGAGCAGTTTGGGGTTGAAACCCTTGGGCCATGGGGTCCGAGTGTCCACCTTATTTTTAAAGAGCTGTCAAAAAGACTAGTTGACTCTTCTCGTGACCCAAAATCTGGCTTTTATCTTGGCCAGAGGTTTAGCATTGCCATCCAACGTGGCAATGCTGCCAGCCTCTTGGGCACTTTACCGGTTGACAGCGATGCAGAGGAGTTTTTGATGCCATTTTATTATAATTCTAGTGTTTTTAATTTAGTTTTAGTTTGTAAATATTGTGTATTTGAGTTTTAATAATAAATAAATATATTCCTTATTTAAACCAAAATTGTGTTGTTTACACGTAACAACAAACAAACTTTCAAAGCTGTTTGAAATAATTATAAATATGGATTTGAAATGAGGATAGTGGGCGAGTATGCTAAAAGTTTAAACTAATAGGAGACAAAATATATGTTTTTACTTTTAATACAAGTGAAACAATAATACACTCGAGAGCAATGAATCCGGGTCACTTAAAGAATCCTAAAAATCTCGGAAACTAAAAATGCTAGGTTAATGCAATAAATTGTATTTAATAGACAATGTAATACTCCTTAAATGAAGGTATTAAAACTTCTTAGTTATTGTAAAGTTATATCATAAAAAAATCAAATTTGAAAAAGGGCCACTTTCGAAGATGGAACTACGAAATTACAGCATTTGGTTTTGCTTTTGTTTGTAATCTGTCATTTATGTGGGGACATAAACCATGTTGATAGTGCTCTATATTCATTATTCAAGCTGAAATTATGTCGCTTACGCCTGAAGAATGCACCAGAATACTTACAATGCTGGAAACCGGCCGGAGTCAGCGCTATACAGCCAGGACTGTCGGTGTGTCGCTGTCAACAGTACAAAGAGTTCTCCGACGTTACGAAGAAACTGGTTCTAACCTACGCAGACCAGGAACGGGCAGAACCAGGTGTACCACAGCACGAGAAGACCGATACTTGGTGAACACCATGCTTCGAAATCGCTTTCTCACAGGAACTGAACTCACCAATCAGTTTCGACGCCTCGGAGGAAGTAACCCATGTGCATGGACAGTAAGACGTCGGCTTGCTGAATCTAACTTAAAACCCCTTAGACCAAACGGCCCTAAACTGGAGCGTGGGCATCGTATTTCGAGACTAAGATATGCCCAGAGCCACGTAAATTGGAGTATTGAAGATTGGTCAAAAGTTATGTTCTCCGACGAATCAAAATTTATGCTCTACAAGCACGATGGAAGACACAGAGTGTATCGAAGACCAGGGGAAAGTTTCAAGCAAGCATGCATCGAAGAAAAAGTAGCCTATAGTGGTGGGTCTGTACTTGTGTGGGCCGGAATTTCTTCTGAAAGTCGCACAGAGCTGGTGATCATAGAAAACGGCTCTTTAACTAGCGTAAGATATGTGGAAGAAATCCTCAATGATCACGTTGGTCCATTTATGGTCAATTTAGGTGAGGATGCTATATTTATGCATGACAATGCCCGACCTCATACAGGTAGGATTGTGAATGACTACCTTCAAGAGATGAACATTACTCGTATGGAGTGGCCAGCGCGCAGCCCGGATATCAACCCGATCGAGCATGCTTGGGACGAGCTAGGCAGATGCGTAAAACAACGAAACCCTCCCCCAATCACGCTTCGTGAGCTCAAAATTGCTCTCACAGAGGAATGGGAGAATATTCCCCAAAATCGTATAAGGAACTTGGTGTACAGCATGCCAAACCGCGTAAACGCAGTAATGGAAGCACGAGGAGGCAATACGAAGTATTAAAATTCAAGAAAATCCTAATAAAGTTCAAAAATTTCATGTTTCCTATTTTTGTTTTAAGGAGAGATCAGCAGTTTTTTTCTTTATGTAATTTTGTGTTAATAAAATGTATAGTGACTCATATTTTTTTTACTTTCATTTAAGGAATATTACATTGTCTATTAAATACAATTTATTGCATTAACCTATCATTTTTAGTTTCCGAGATTTTTAACATTCTTTAAGTGACCCGGATTCATTGCTCTCGAGTGTATTTGTCCTGGAACAATAATATTTGTGTTTTGTAATGGAAAACTCGAAAAACATACTGTTATCTCTGATATTACGTTATCAAAGTGAAACATAATAAACATAACAAAAACAATCCAAAATTATATTATAATTATTATTCAAATAACGGGTCGACCTTAACACTAACATTAGAAGACTATTATTATTTATTAGTACCTACCATTAAAGTTACAAGTATTTAACTAAATAAAAAATGAATATTTAGTAGTACTACTATAAAAAAAAAATGTTTTTACAAAGCAATGTTGTGACTAGGATAGCATCGCATCTGTGTCCTTAGGTGAAATACTAAAGTTAAAGTCAAAATCATTTATTCAATTAAACACACGTGATTCGAGACGCAATTGAAAGACAGTAGCAGCCCGACAGCCGGCTGTCGGTTGGTCGTTGAAAGATAAAACCATTTGCAGGTGCTATTAAATGGTCAAGAAGATTCTATCAAAAAGTACAAGCGAAAACCAAAACAGTAGGTTCCCATGGAGAAGAACGAGCAAGAAATTCCATGAACACTTTTTTATACATCAAGTGAAAATTACTATAATATTTGGTCACATTAATTATTCAAGTAGAAGAATTAATTATACAAGTAGAAGTAGAAGTAGTAGGTACAATGTAATAATAATATAACAGGTCAGCAGATGACAACTTAACATCAGGTGGGCCATCTGCTCCTTAATTTGCTATATACCTTAATATGAGTACTAGCTTTCGCACGCGGCTTAACCTGCATGGATGTCAAAATTTCATCATCCTTTGCAAAGTGCTTTCTTATTGGCTACAGTTTCGGCTGTGCCTTGATATATCACCAGTCAGTCAGTTTACCATTTGTATACATAGATATTACTGTAATAACACTCCTAGTTTTTTAACAACAAAACTATCCACACCCTCATCTTCTTTTTCTTTTTTACCGACTTCACAAAAAGGAGGAGGTACTATGTTCGGCTGTTTGTATGTTTTTTTTTTTTTTGTATGTTTGTTCATCGATTACTCCGTCAATTGTCAACGGATTTTGATGATTCTTTTTTGTTTGATAAGTCATGATTCAGGGGTGGTCCCATATAAATTTTGTGGCGATCGGTTTAGTGCTTCTCGAAAAATTCACCAAGAACAAAAAAAAATTGACGAAATTTTCATAGACGATGTGTGCTTTGTCTTCAAGTTTCTATTTTCGTTTTATAAGATTTTTAGTAGTTTTATTTTGAAAATAAATTACTTTGAAAGATACTATACACAGTCAAACATTGGGAGTCGACACTAAAAAGTAATAAATAAAAAACTTTTTTCAAAAAAAAAAATAACCGCCTTCAAAAACTAAAAACCCAATAATAACTAAAATTTCGGAAGTCGGTGGTTTCTCTTCTGCCATTCAATTTGTGTTGCCACCGACTTCCGAAATTTTAGTTATTATTGGGTTTTTAGTTTTTGAAGGCGGTTATTTTTTTTTTTACCTTGTGTACTCATCGAACCCCGCTTTAATTCACCATAAACCACCAGAGCTATGACCCCTGGCAGTAAACCTGATGTCTCTGGCCGCTCTATTGAAGTGTTTACGAGCTGACTTGGTCCAGCGCTCAGCTAAGCGCTTTATTGTATAATAAACACTGGAAACGTCTCTACGTTGTCATCTAAGTTGAGACTTTATATTGACGGATGGGGTCGCTGACTTGTGGGATTAATTATTTTTCCCCGACTTTAAATAATGTTTACATTTCATCTGTATTACTATTTTATCGTTGATTGAGCATTAGTTTTCGTCATGTCTGACCGTCCGTTAAGGCTAGATAACTGAAACTTTGCACATATTTACCACGTGGACAAATCGCTAAAATAAAATGAATGATTTTTTTTAAGGACTTCTCCTACTGGTAACATTTTTTCTCGCGTCCTCCCCATAGTTATGGGATATCCTTAGTAAATGTCACCCTCTAAAAGCTAAACGGCTCGAAAAATCAGAAAAAAATTATGATTGTAGTCCATGTGATTTACTTTGGAAAGAAACTATAACGGCTTAGACAACTTTATTAGCTCAGAAGTTATAGAGGCCTAACTTGTAAAATAACTTACTGAAAAAACTCATAAATAAATAAATATCTTGGGACAAGTCACACACGGTCATCGGATCCCAAGCTAAGCAGAGCTTGTGTTATGGTAACCAGACAACTGATATACATACTTATATACTTTATAAATACATACATAGTATAGATAAATAACACCCAGACACAGAACAAACAATCATGCCATCACACAAAGATTGTGATTGTGGGAATCGAACCCACGACCTCCGGCTTAGCAGTCAGGGTCGCTAACCACGAAACCAACAAGCCCGTCATAGACATGAGACGCGTTGTGGCCACGTTTTTAGCTATCGATAGTTCAACACCCGCACTTTACAAATATTTGTAATTATGCGTCTGGTTGTTTGTGTGAATAAGTTTGCTATATTGGCTAACTCATCCGCAATAATCGTCATTCACGCGGACGGAACGACAGACAAAAGCTAGATTTAGTAATAATTTAAAACTAGTCAGAATTTAGATCAGTGGTCTAACCATTAGTTCTAAATTTAGATGAATGTGGTGCTACATCATTTGATAGGCACTGCGGTCACTAATTAGGCCTGATAATCAAAGTTATCTATAATTGGCAGCAATATGCATAATCACTACCTAATGAGATATTAGGTGTAATTGGGTAATAAATATGTGTGTGTCATTAATTTAGAATCAAGTTTTCATAAATACTAATAAAAGCAGGTTATTAATGGTGCCGATTCTCTTATTCACATACTAACGTAAATTAAAGTGCATCTTTCTCTTTCCATTTAATTAAGAAAAGAACAGAAGATAAAATATAAGTTAAGTCCTGTCAAATTTAGACACTTCATAGATAATTTAGACGCGATTTAAAAACATAGCGACTAAATACGTCAATTTTCTTCAGGCGATGTCTAATTTGACAGGATTAAACACAAATGTATCTTCTGTCCTTTTCTTTAAGAAATGGAAAGAGAAAGATGCATTTAATTTAAATTGAGTTAAGTTTGTGAACAAGAGAATCAGCACCATTGTCTCATTGCGGGCCTCTTTTCGTAATAAGATGGCTCTTGCTCAAAATGGACTAGTCATTTTAGACTTAAATCAGTACTACTGACCCGCCCCGCTTCGCAGGGGTGATTCTAATCTTTAAAAATCATGGCTTTTCATAACTGTAATATGTACGCATAAAGACTTTTCTCTTGAATCACTCTATATATATTTCAAATAAAAACCGCATCAAAACAAAGTATGACGAACAGAGTGTAAAGTCCTCATCCTCCATTGAAAAGGGGGGATCCTCCGACCAGATGGGTGTTGTGTCTGGTGGGCTACTGCCCGACGGTTCTAGTCGGGATTGTTGTACATGTTCTATTGTCGCCGATAACTTTCATATCGAGATGCAGGATGTCAGTTGTAGTTCACATGTTCGGCAATAGATGTCGCCACAAAACTATGTAGTGAGTATTTCCATGTTTTCAGAATTACTAAAAAATATTTGCTCATACAAGAAAGATGGGAGAACTTTATTTATGGTCAAAGTCTCTGACCAACATGACAATAATTACTAATCAAAATAATCTTTGGTCTACTAAAAGTAAATAGTCACCTTTATGATATTTAGGGAAATAAACAGTGGTCATAAACCCACAGACAAAGGATTTAGTTCACGTTTAATGGTCATTTACGGGCACTACCGAAATTTCACACTATACATAACTTTTGATGTACTCATAAACCCATTGAGATATGCCTATAAACCAGAAGAGTCACCCGAGGGTTTTATTGCAATCACGCATGGAAGAGAATTTAATGAAGTTAAGTTATTTAAATAAAATAAATATCTTGGGACAGTTCACACACGGTCATCTGCATCCAAACTAAGAAGAGTTTATACTATGGTAACCAGACAACTGATAAACATAGGCATATAATTTATAAATATAAACATATTAAAGCTAAATTTCACCCAGACACTGAACCAACAATCATACTCATCACACAAGGATTTGTCCTGCGTGGGAATAGAGCCCACGGCCTCCGGGGTTTGTGTCCCTAACCACTAGACCAAAAGGCCTCTCGATAACCATTTATATCGATAACAATGTAATTACACAGATTGATAATAATAATACTTTTTTGGGACAACCCCGCTACATTGTTCTCAACCACTGGTACTCTTGAAAGCCAGAATCAACAGTGGAGTCCATCAGAAAAGCGCCGAGCATGAAGCTTGACGAGTCTTGGAGTAACGATTCATCCGTATTGGATTCCACAACGAAATGAATCAGAAAGAATAACGGAGGAGTTAGAAGAATATTTAATCCCACTAAAAACATTTCATATAAAATGTAGCCAAGACCACCACGTAAGGTATACCCTGTGAAAAATATATCAGATCTCATGTAGAGCCAAGCTTCTGAATCTACACGGCCTAACTCTACAGACCCTAACTTCACAAACTCTACATATCAGTAAAAATGTATGGCCTCGCCGTTTCGCTACCGTCGTGGAGGTGATGCGAAAATTAAGTTTTTGAAGTAAGTACCGAAACAGCCAAGCCATACATTTTTACTGATATGTAGAGTTTGTGAAGTTAGGGTCTGTAGAGTTAGGCCGTGTAGATTCAGAAGCTTGGCTCTACATGAGATCTGATATATTTTTCACAGGGTATACCTTACGTGGTGGTCTTGGCTACATTTTATATGAAATGTTTTTAGTGGGATTTCAGTTCTTTTTGTAAGTTGCTAGGCAGTATTTTCAGTGTTTTTTTTTTTCTTTTCGTTCACAGATTTTTTTGACTATACTGACCTGAAAGTCCACACTTTTTATTCTTAAAATACTTGATCGTACAACGGTGATCTTTCGATCTAGGAGAAATTATTAAAGGCTGTATTGCGCTCCCGAGTAACTGTAGTATAAGACTTAAGACTCCATAGTATAAACTAGTTTTCGTGCAAACGTGCAAACAATATTATTCTCAGATACATAAATAGTACTTATACTTTCCGATGTAACGAAACCATAGCGCGATCTATTTCGATCCCAACGCCATCTAGGGAAGTAAGACTTAAACTTTTTGTCATCGAGGATCGCGCTACGATTCCGTTCAACACCGTAACAATTTAGGTATGTATGTATATTAACCAATTACCAATACATAAAATTATGCCCACTGAAATAAGCCGCAAAACTTATTTATACGAATACGAAAAATATTGCAATCGCAACACGACCGTCAACGACACAAGTTTATAATTTTCTTAGGTGGTTGATACCAAACTTACCAAACTTCTTATACCAAATGTCAGCTTTCTAGCACTACAGGAAGTAGCCACATCAGCAGTGTCGGCTTTCATAGCCCATAGCCCAATAGCCCAATCTTTCTCTTTGCATTTTTACTTGATTTGTTCAAACAAACTTCCACACCCCCATTTTAGGGGATGGAGGTCGAAATCTATAAGTTTATGTATTTTTCTGTTGGTTGTATACTAAACTTAGGCTACATACCAAATTTCAGCAGTCTAGCACTTCAGGAAGTAGCCAAACATTTTGATGATCATCAGTGTGTCAGTGTGTCAGTGAATCAGTGACGAAATCGGTGTATTTTAGATATCAATAAAATCTAAAGTATAAAAGCTATTCAATTGAAACTTTGTATGTTTATTGAGTCTGTTATTGACATTATTTCTTGTGAATATTAAGTGTCTGGTACATCGGATACCAACTCTATGAGGGTTCGAAAAAACGACGAAACACTTCGAGAAAAGGTAGGTAGTGCCCCTGCGCTTCGCTTGCTTGTCTTGGCCGGGGGCACGACCGTGCCCCCCGATAATACTCTCTAGATCAAATTTCTATCACGGCAGAAAATCGTAACTAGAAACCAAAACTTTTTCCAAAAAAAAGATAACCGACTTCAAAAACTAAAAGCTCAAAAATAACTATTTCGGAAGTCGGTGGCTTCTCTTCTGCCCGTCGAATTGTGTTGCCTTGCCACCGACTTCCGAAATAGTTATTTTTGAGCTTTTAGTTTTTGAAGTCGGTTATCTTTTTTTTGGAAAAAGTTTTTTATTTTTTACTTTTTAGTTAGAGTCCCAACTACGTTTTAGAGTAACTTTAAAAAAAACGTACGTTTATCTATAAAAATTGAGGATTCCCTCGATTTCGGCATGATACCATCATCAGATCCTGGACCTGATACAATAGGACCATTTGGAAAGTTTCAAACAAAAAAATAATTGTTCAAATCGGTTGGCAAACGACGGAGATATGCGCAAACAAACATAAAAAAAACATACATACATCCGAATTGAGAACCTCCTCCTTTTTTTAGAAGTTGGTTAAAAATGCGCAAGTGATGCGCTCAAGCACAGATAGGCTTTTATCTCATAGTTCGAAGGGAATGCGGACAATCCAAAAGATAACAACATACATACTTTTAAATGCTTCTAGTCTGAAATAAAGAGTATTTTTTTAATACCACCTGGCCAGCTTTACGTGCTTTCCACACTCCTCCAACTTTTAAACTCGCAACTATTAAGACATTCGTAATGAAAAAACCAACAGCACTTTTTAACGACTTGGGAATCGCACCCAGGTCCAGGTCGGGCAAAAAGTGCTATAAATTTAAAAAGATTCTTTCCTCTAGAGAAGAGTGGGCACGTAATGTTTTGAAATTAATGTTTTTTTTATTTTATATTTAGCATACGCAACGAATGAATGGTATACATAAGGATTATATAATTACGTGTATATAAGAGGTACCATACTAGTTGCTAAAGCAAAATCTTTCAGCTCTTAATTATTTATGGCTTTAAAAAAACTAAGCTGTATATTATGTTAAATAATTTTAAACCGCTTGTATATACATATACAATTCCGTGAATCAAATCAAAATATCTAAGAAACAACCTGAAAATTAAATACAACATCTATTTACATGCATTATTATTTTGCACGCACAATGGCCCATCCCAAAACGGTTTATATACTAAGCCCCCCAAAAAGGATAGAATACCACACATAGAATAAGAAAAAATCTTACAAGTCAAAAACACAAGCAATTTATCTCTAACTCTAAAAATGAAAATAACACAGCCCAAGTAAAAAACTGATTGAAAAATAACACAAAACTACTTGTAGGTAGCCAAAGACAAATTTATGAGACCCAATAAATATTTATTGAACTCTTTGAACCACATCCCGAGCGGGGATGAGTCGGGATGAAAAGGGGATGTGAGGGGATGAAACTGGATTCGTATGAATGAGAACGAACCAATGCATTGTATTATGAAATTGCGGCGTTTTAAAAATTTATTTGTAGTTCCAAGTATTGCTTGGGGATCGTTTCAGTCGTTAAGGGGGTGGAATTGTTATTTTATTGTTTTAGTTTTGTTTGTAAAAAGTTTTGTTGTTTCTTATAAAATATCTGTGTAAGTTTTAGGTTGTTTTTTGAATAGAGAGTTGAAAATAACGCAAACATTATTTGGCATTGTTAATAAAAATTGAATAGAGAATGGGATAAAACTTACATTTCTTTTACAGCTGAAATTAATACGTCGAGCACACGTGATTTGAGTCACAATAGAAAGACAATAACAGCCCGACAGCCGGCTGACTGTTAGTCGTTGAAAGGTCAATAGTAACTGAAGTTTATTTAAATATTTACTAATTTTGATGAAAAAAAAATCATGAAAAAATAATCCAACTTGAGTTTAATCATTGCTCGTGCCTATATATGAGAACAATGAGAAGTCTTTACCCAACAGTGGAACAATAACATGTAGGAATTATTAAAAATTAACATAAAAATTAAGAAGTGTTTTTATTAATTAAATTTCAAACGATTGCCACCCCACATATAAATAAATAAAATAAATAAATAAAATAGTTTTTATTTCTGGAATAAAATGAAATTACATTTTACATTTCCCATAGTTAAATGAATTATTAAATTAATGGTTAAAAAAGAATTTAAATTTCAGATATTGATTACATTTACATTAAATTCAATTAAAATAGTCACTTTTTATCATTATGATAATGAAATAAATTAATAAAATTAAATTACATTCAGTATGGATATCTTACGCAGTACATATAACATTCCTTAATAATATTTCTCATTATCACTTACACAATTTCTGCTCCATTTCTTTCATTAGTTCACAAATGGAATAGGTATTCATTTCATCGATAAGATATTTAATGAGAAAAATAATAACAAAAAAAAATACCCGACTACTTGACTAATGAATATATGTTTGTAGATTTCTTTGTGGTACTCTTGAGGAGAAACGATAGCCCATTTTTATGATTCTCACTCACTTAACTTAAAACTATACGTTAATTAAGTTAAACATGTAAAACTGATTCTTATCTGCTGAGTCACCACGTCTACTTACAGTTTTCAATCACATCTTTCAAATACATACATATTCCTTATATGAGCTATCTAAAGAAGAATAAAAAAAATAGTTTGTGTGTTTGATTGAAGGCGCTAATCTCAAGAACTACTGGTCCGATTTGAAAAAAAACTTGTTGTGTTGGAGAGCCCTTTTATTGAGGTAGGTTACAAGCGATTTAAAATCACGCTATGCTTTACGGGAGCGGAGCAGTAACCGAAGATACGGATGAAACGGCAGGACGGATACCTTCCTCCTCCATCATACTTTTCAATAATAAAATCCGTTTTGCAGTTCCGAAGTTCAAAGCGTACAAACACACAGCAAAACAGAAATTTTCATTTTACACTATGTAAAGATATCGATTTAACCATTCATGAGTAAACATATAAATGCTATCGCGATTAATCCACACATATATTTGTATGAGTAGATGAATCGCGATAGCACTCACGGTCGCGTGACGTTTGATCTCATTTCAGCACTTATCACTGTAGTAACAAGTATAAAACAACGTCGCTTTCCGCTGTCAGTCCTTATGAATGCTTAGATCTTTAAAATTATGCGACAGATTTTGATGCAGTTTTCTGTGATATAATAGATAGATTTATGAGGAACGTTTGTGTAATACATGCATTTTCAAATGATGTAGTAGAGAAAAGCCGGGATTTGAAACACCGGTGCGAAGCTGTGACGAGTCCCGGGGTTGTGGAATAATCCGCGGTTGTGGAATAATTCTAATAGTTACCACGGTCCCGGAACATAAAGGGTAACCGAATTAACATGGGTGAGTTGAAGTCAGTGAAAGTCTGACACTCCCTCCCGCCAGAAGAAGAAGTCACATGATTTCCTATCCTCAAAAAAAAGCTGGAACAAGTCACTACTTTTAATGTCCTAGAGACATACAACTTGGAGGGTATGTTCTTTTTTGAGCAGATAGCCACTAAGAAAGATTTTCGGAAAGTTGACCCCTAGAGGGATCAGCACAGGAAGGGGCCCAACAGGGCCAACGCCTGCCGGGGTTGCGGAATGTTTATAATAGTTACCGTGACCCTGGAACATAAAGGGCAATCGAAGGAACATGAGTGGGTTTTAGTCAGTAAGAGTCTGACACGCCCTCCCGCCGCACCCAGGACGGGAGCAGACATTGGATGATTTCCCACTTTTCAAAAAAAAACCCCTAGAGGGATAAAACAGTCGATGCAAGTTTTGAAATGCACGTGGGCGACGCCTCGGTTAATAGCTAGTAAGTTATATTAATTACTTTAGTGCATTAATTAAATATTACTTAATTATTTATAAACATACACTAAAATAGAGTATCAATACCGCAAGCAAGAATTAACTGAAATATTAACTATCAGTTTACCATTGCATTCTGGCGCCACACAATACCACCTGGATATCCCAATACTTTACAGATTAACTCTATCTATAATCTTCTGCCACTATCAGTTACATCCTTATCAAAATCACGCAATAATTTACTATAACAGATTAATTAGGAATTTGATTGTTGTATTTTCGTTTCGTTATCTGACACGCCTTGGTCTTGGACGATAAACACGGATTTTAACGACATTGTTATTATAGTAATTATGTGAATTAATAGGTTAACA
Organism: Athetis lepigone; assembly: GCA_033675125.1. NCBI lineage: Eukaryota > Metazoa > Arthropoda > Insecta > Lepidoptera > Noctuidae > Athetis > Athetis lepigone. The sequence goes on along the minus strand of CM066239.1, from coordinate 18,089,363 downwards.
CTGAAATATTTATTCAATTAACTTGTGACGTTAAGCTGTATTTGCTGCGGCCATTTGGGTGATGGGTAGCACGCAATTAGCTAATGTTTTTGCCTTCAGAGAAAAAGTAATTTTGAAGGGGTAACTAACATGACCTACAGTTACTATTAATGAATAATAATAAATAATCTTTATGGAAATAACTAACTCCTGTGCTAGGTATAGTACCTGTGTTACAAAAGCCTAAGAACCAGTAGTATTAGTTGCGTAAAAAAATCGACTTCCCTCTATTTCGGCATGATACCATTAGATCCTGGACCTGATGACAATGGGACTATTTGGGAAGTCTGCCCTTTTACTTTAACGACGGAGATATGCGCGAACAAACATAAAAAAAATACAAACATCCGAATTGAGAACCTTCTTCTTTTTTTAGAAGTCGGTTAAATAGCATTAAAACAGCTTTTAAAGCATTCAAAGTATAGATATTAATATCACCCAAAAACATCTCTCATCATTGCAAAAACTCTAGTACATAACACAGCATCTGTACCTAAAACTGTGTCACTCTTATCTAGAGCTGAAACTTTATCTCGGAGCATTACATTGTCAGAGGTGATAACGCACATAACTGATCGCGCGATAAAGTGATAAACTCACTTTATATAGAATCGCGCGCCATGTATGACGTGGCTTTAGTCGTCGGAGCCGCAAGTAACCTTGGATACCAAGTACTGAAGAAATTAACAGAGAACTACAATGGAAAAATTTACTTCACAGCAGAGGATGAGACTACAGGATTCAACATCCTTAAAAACCTGGAGAGAGAAAACTTAGATCTGAATTTCTTGCAAATGGACGTAACGTATACGAAAAGTATTATAAAAGTGAGACACTATATTCAAGACTTAGATGAAAGAATAGACCTGATCATCAACGCGACAGACTACGTGCCAGAAAAGAGGATATCACACGCCGAAATAGTTAGAAGAACGCTCAGCGTCAATTTCTACGGGTACATTAACTTCGGTAAACTTGTGTACCCTATACTAAATGAGAATGCCAGGGTTATCAACGTCTCAGGTCCCGCCGGTCTCCTAGCAACAATAGAGAATGATGAAATAAGAAAACGGATAAGTGATTCCAGTTTAACAGAAGATGAATTAGTAGCTATTATGCAAGAGTACGAACAAGCTGCAAGAAGAGGGACGGAGAAAACAGAAGGATGGGGGATGAGCGTGCATTCTGTGAGCAAGGTTGCTTTGAACGCTGTGACCTTTTTACAACACAGAGAATGGGCTGATAAAGGTGTAGTGATTAACTGTCTAAACCCTGGAAATCTGAGCAGCAGAGAACGAAGAAAAACAGCAAAGATGTACGAAGAAGGAGCGAAGGCGATTCTGTACCTGGCTTTTGAAGCACCTCTATCGTTGAAGGGCAATTTTGTTTGGAGCAACTATTCTGTGATTGAGTGGAACTCTGATCCTTATGTGGAGGTTACTACAGTGTGAACGAGTGATAATTAAGTATTAGTATTTGTTATTGTTAAAACAGCGTCTTCTGAGAAGCTCCCTGTTGTGGATAGCAAGAAGTTGGACTGTAGTGTTGTGGTTACTATGCGAAAGATGAATATATTTTAGTCATCGTTTGTTTATCATTTTCATTTCACGCACTATTAGATAAACATTAGTATTGATCTATAGTTTTGATGCATAGATAAATAGATTTTGGATAATATGAAAGTCATGCCGACACTGATACGCAACGTTTAATAGGTCCTGATGCAAATCTACTGTTATATAATTGAGATTAGGTCATCCAAAACTTAACCACCTCATAATCCTTATTAAATTATTAAATGCGAAAGAATTGTCTTTGTATATCAGTCTGTTTGCCTATCTATTACGATTTTAAAAAATCCCTGAGATTTTAGCGAAATTTATATACATATATTTCCGTAAAACCTTAGATGTTCAAGTGAAAATATAATCTAGTTTCATACTCTAGCTTCACTGCCTAGCATTTATCTAACAGAATATTTTATTATAGGATTAAAATCTCGCTTGAACAAGAACACGACTTTACCTCTTTTCAATGTTAGTGTAGGTTGGTAAAAAAAAGTGTCTAATACCGCAAGCAAGAATAAAAACAAATAACACCTATCAGTCACTAAATATTTGCTAATTAATTGGTCCTTAAACTGATAAAAACTCTTCTACTTTTTCTCGTACACATGGAAAATTAAGAGTAGTTTAGTTGCCTTTTGTTTTTACAAATCAAAAAATATTTACCCTTTGAGCTTTGCAGAAGGGCCTAAAACCTAAATAAATATAAGCACATTAATTGTAGTAATGTGTCTGTCTGTAAAACGTAGCAAAATCACCTTGTTTTTAGTCAGAGCAAACTTGAAAAAGAAATATTAAGTCTCTTCGGGACAATCAGTCACGTATTTTTATCTTGACAAGATGATTCATCTGAGATATGTCAGTAAATAGATTTTTACGAATTTTGCCCTTTTCGACCACCAGAATGACGTAAATGCGTATTAAAAATAGCCCTTTAAGTAACCCCTATCCTTTCTGGAAATTTAAGCTTACTCCGTACCTTTGAACAAAGTCGATTCAGTGGTTCAGCGACAAACAGACAAATAGAGCTACTTTCTCATTTATAATTTTAGAAATAGTAGAATATTCCATAGTACAGAAATTACTTACTGATTAACATTTCAACCGCACAGCACAACCTTTATGACATAGGTCGTAATTATTTGCATACAGTTTCTTTTACGTTGTATGACTAAGAAAGGGTTTTTGGCAAAACAGTCAAATAACACCTGTTACTTTTACATACCTATTTATATCCAAAATAATATAATGCAGTGCAAACATGTCAGCTAATTAGCTAAGAGGATTAATTACAGTTATCTACACGCATTGATTAAAACTGTTCTTTTACCATATCATCTATATACACTCGGAACACGGTGCTCTACTTATCATCATGTAAATTTTAAGTTTATAAGTAAATTTTTTACTGACCTTAAAAAAGGAGGTTCTCAGTTAAACCTGTATGTATGTTTGTTCGCGATTATCTCGCGATAGGCTGAACCGATTTAGATGCGGCTTATATACCTTGTTAACCAGGCCGCACAGAGGCGTAACATGCAACTCGCATCGAATCTTTAGGTCACCACGATATCTTGATAAGTTATAAAAAGAAACTGCTGTGAAAATGTCATATTTCTTTCCACTAGTCTCGGCTGTGCGTTGACTACCAACAAACAGTCTGTTTCTTTATTAAAATTAATTTAACATCTGTTCTATATTTCCTAAGCGATGTTTTGTTGCAAACCCAACATGTCCTTTTCAAGATATTCACATCTAAATCCATTAGATATAACTACACTACCCCTCTTCAGCAGTGACAATATAAATCGCTTGTCAAAAATAATCCTCCTCACTAAAACAGTACTAAATTCACATTCAAATCGATCGTAGTGTGAGCCTCTATTACATCGCGTGTCGTTTACGTGTTTATTGTAGTGTTAGCAGTAGATATGCGTCAATGTACAGCGCGATGGCCATTTCACTGTAGATCGAAGGATACCGAGGTACCTAAGCTCTCGTAAAATCACTTTTTACTATCTACGAAGGTAATTTCGCTGATCGTTTCGCAGAAGTGCAGATTGTCTTAAATGTCGCAGTTTTCTAAAGCCCGGACCTTAATCCTCAGTGTTAAGGACGGTTTTACTATGGCACGCTTTCTATGACTTTCAATTAAATGAGAGGATTAGATTATTTCTTCGTATTAGTTGTGTCTTTAATTCGCTATACCTGGGTTATGCCTTTGAAAGGCCATTTAATTAAATGAAAACTGAAGCGATGTTCAACATTTACGAATGTTTGTTTCGTAGTTTTTTGCTACAAAAGGGATTCTCCGAACGGCTGTCACTTCTGTTCTCGTTCCGCGAAGTGGAATAAGAGAAGCTGAAAGAGCCAGAATCAAATTCGCTTAAAATGATACGTGAAAAGCATCGGGTCAAGTTTTATTTTTAGTTCTACTGAAAACATTATACCTATACAAGGTTACCGGTAATTTAACGTATTTGTTGCAGAGATCATAATAGGGTAAAATACAACATATTAATGTTCTACCGAAATTCAGTACCTAGTTTAGGAATTAACAAAATTTTTAGTTTGTTGTAAAAATACCAGATTAAATAAAAAAAATATGCAAAATGACGTTTTAGTGTAGTCGCGCCGTAGATAATGTTGAAATTGAATTCTAATGATTTGATCTACCAGTTACCCTGTATAGAGAAGGAACTTAATGAAACGTGGAGGAGGCAATTCTGCAACGTTTTCAAAACGTTTACACACGAATAAATCTAGAAGTCTAAATCAGTTGGAAATTCCTCTATTTTATCTACACTTCAGACCTAGCTTTTGATGAGAGGAAATGGCGACAAGAGTCTGAATGTTTTATGATTTTGAATGGCCTTTAGATCTAATGCAACTCGGGTTGGCGCTGTTTCAACTAAAATAGAAATTCCTCCTAACTCGGCCCCAGAGACTAAAGCGTTTCTGTTCAAAATTATGTTAAACGTAGCATTTATCTAAACCATAATCAACCTAGTACATTTCTGTGAAACAAAGATAATTATTATTATTTTACTCTCGCCTTTTCAGCCTTATTAGACAAAGTGGCTGAAAATCAACCTTTTTTTATGACTAACGAAATCTCAGAAAAAACTGTAGGCTCCAGAAAGGTAAGAAAATTGTCTCTTTATATTTTATACACATTTATTTTGTGGACACAATAGTACCTTCTTTTAATTAGGGTAAATTTCGTTAAAAATTACGTACCTTAGGATTAATGTTGAAATTGCAATTTTAATAAAAATGTTTATAATTTTAATATTGTAATATTTTTTAATTTAGTTTGTTGCTTTTTAGGCTTGACTACTAAACTTTAAGCTTTTTATTTTAATAGTTTTTTTTTGGTGAGTGGGAAATCATCCAATGACTGCTCCCGTCCTGGGTGCGGCGGGAGGGCGTGTCAGACTCTTACTGACTAAAACCCACTCATGTTCCTTCGATTGCCCTTTATTTTAATAGTTCTGTGGCGACATTTATCGCCCACCACTATACACGTCCTACATTTCGCAATCGGTGTTTGGCGTGACGTAAGACATCCAAAATTTCACATACAAAACAAAGGGAAAAGGATTTCTGTTTTACTCTTTGTAACGCGAAAAAAAAGAAAACTTCAACACCTTTTAATTATATGAGAAAGTGAAAAGACGACGAGAAACGAAATATAATATAACAACAGCCGACAAGGCGGCGGCGACACAAAGACATTAATGACGCGTCAGCAGCACGCGACTACGCGGCGTTTCTCGCGACAACGCCGGTACGACAGGGCGTAGCGTAGTGGCTACGCTAACGAACTACAGATTGAAAATGATTTTCGGTTGGAAAATAAAATTAACAATTATGGATGTGAATATGTGAGTAGTAAGTTGTGGAGTTTGGTTTTATTTAATAAACATATTTTCATTATAGTAAAAGAAGGAACAAGCTAGATTTGTAGACTTTAATTAGAAGTTAGGCTAAAAATTGAGAGTCATCAAATATAAATTTTAATATTTTATCGTTTTAATTTTACATGAAAATGATGATCCTTTAATATTGTTTACATACAATATTATAACTCTCAGACAGCGAAATTATTTCCATAATTGGACATGAGCCAGAGAGTAGTTCAACGAATTATTACTAACAAACCCAACAATAATTATAACCTCTTAATTCTCTTAATATCAAATTAAATAGTTTATTTTAAAATATATTCGGATTAACAAATCCACAATATAGTATAGAATGACTAAATTAAAATGGTAATCTGAGCGACTATGGTCCTAGAGACACGAAACATGGGGACTATGTTTTTTGTAAAAAAAAATAGAGTATCATTAATTTTTTTTTTGGAATTTTCAATCCTGATGGTGTAAAATATGGGATAGAAAATAAGAGCAAAGCCGCGGGCGAAAGCAAACACACTTATAAAATAACAATCACAATATATATAACCTAATGCACAAATAAACGAATTACACAAACTAGTTTAGAGATAAGTGATTAAAACCCGAGCGATCCGCGAGACTGCCTTAACTTTTTGTCTGATGTGTTAATTAATTGAAGTCGGACTTCCTTTTTGCTTAGTCAGATAAAAGTAATTGGTAGCTAAGATGAAAGGCTAGATACTGGAGGTCGCTGTCTTTTTACGATTATTTTTGAACTAGCTGTAAAGTCTCTGTTTCTGTAAAGTTTGTAAGGAGGGATGTTTGTTACTCTTTCATGTAAACTGCTGAATGGATTTTACTGTAGCTTTATGGTAATGGAGCTTATACATCAGCATAACACATCACGCCATGATTCAAAGAGAGCGCAACAGTAATCAAAGACGAGGTTTAGGTAATTAAAAATAATCGAAATTGGAATCCACATACAAGAAACACGATTCTTTTGGCCAATTACTTTTATCATGTGGTGATAGTACTTTTATACAGAATCTTTACCTCCTTTCCTTTTTCTTTTTTTTCAGTATTCCCACATTGCTGGGCCAAGATTTTTCTCTCATTCTACTCTTCCCAGTGTGCTTAATCAGTAGTCTTTTAGCAACCTCGCATACTTAAACGTTTCGAATGCTTACTTAAGCATTTTTATGATTATTTAGGAATGCCGAATATAAAAATGTAATTCAGTGCCAAAATTCAAAGTTTAGACTTCCTGTAACGCCTAAAGAAAAGCTGGCTGCAATAATAAGGTAAGCGGGCGGTTGGGTAAGATCACGACGTAAGCGCTGCGTGCACGCCGCGTGCACTCTTCACACATGTCACACGGATCAACACGCAACGCTCACGCAGGTCGCTCGCGGCGTGAACGCGGCGTTCGCGATTCACGCCCGAGGAAAGCACATGCCAAATGTGTGGTCAGCTTAAATCGTCGTCGTGTTTACCGAGCATCAAATCAAGCCAACGCTTCCTGGGCCGCCTTCCGGAACCCTCCGCGTAACGACTTTGGCCCATCTGATTAGCTGATTGACCATATTTTATTACCAGTAAGTACTCAGTCGTAAAACAGACAAATTACGATCATCAATGAGAACGCCTGAATATCGATTTTACAGTGAAGGCTGTTCAAATTTATTGAAAACTTACTCAAGCATATTTGAGAAATAATTTCAATTGTGAAACTTACTGTTTAATAAACAATGTAACATTTTACGAAGTTTAAATATACAAAAAAGCAATTAATTTCCTCATTACAGCTAGCCTCGTCAAAAAGGCATCGAACAGCGTTTTACCAAAGTGTTTAATTTTAATTACATACAGCTGAAAAGTCGGAAAGCTTCAGGATTGTAAACTGTTCGAGAATGACAAACAACAATAAATTTCGGACAAGTTGAAACTTGTTAATAAGTTCATTAAAGTATATAGATTGAGCGTTTTCAAGATTATTTGGGAATGTGGGCTCTTCTCAAAACTTCTGTACTCTAAGAACTTTTAGCGCTTGTTAAATCCTGTTTATGTTATTGATGTTCACAAATTAATGAAGATTACTTTATTGTGTAATCCTAGCATCCTGCCGCGTTTTAACCACGTTTTAGTTACTGCGGACCGTAACATGATGTTATACCCTTCCTCGATTAACGTCAATGGTTTCTGAAATCAGTTCGTTCAACCAAAAAAAATAAGCTTTTCATTAAGCTTGATAATATTTTGTATTTTAGAGAGATTCAACAGTCTCAATAATTTATATTGACTTTATTAAGTAATGTACCAGTTAAAAGTTACCATCGTTTTCGAAGCATGAAAGGCTGAAAGACCCCACCTTATATCGCCCTGCTAATCTAACACTTCAACCATTTTCGACTATTATATAAAACAGTTGTAATTCCATGAAGGTTAGGTCATCTCCACGCCATATCTTTATCTATTATCCTAATACTTTTTACCCGACTGCGCGACCGGCCCCTTGGGAAGAATTGATTGGTAAAATTTGAACGGGCCCCGACTGTAAGTCGTTTTGTTCTGCATTAGAATTTATGATTTGTTTTATGTGTGTATAGATTATAAAACTATTTCGATTGTGTATTTATTTAGTATTACTTAACAGAATTCTAAACTTCTGGGCTTGTTTCTTTATTTTCAGTTTCAGGCAGTCGGGTTTTTTGTTTTTCAATAATTTTTATTTTTTAACGATTCCAAAATAAATAATAACTAGAACACCCTCTAAAATGACTCAGGCTATCCTAGATTCCCGTAGGAGCTAAAAAATTCTGTGTTCAAAACAAAGTGGCGCTGGTTCATGCAGAATTCATTCGATGGCGCTATCCTCTCCCCTGGGCGCCACAGAAGTGCACTGTGCATTTTGATCGCCATGTTTGCGAAATGGCGCTTGGAGGCGTGAGTATATTTCCTAGGGCCTACTTCATGTGAGTGCATTGGGCTATCAAGACGTTTAGAAGAAAATATAGGTGAGAATTTGTTATTTGTTAGATCTTCCAGTTTCGGAAGAGATTAGTTTAATATTCTAGACATGTTACATTTTTGAAATTATCACTGAATGTCAGGTAAGGGTTTAAGGCTGTTTAAATTGACGTCATTTTGACGTGAATTTGCCAAAAAAGTAGGTATTTTTTTTTGACTCTCCTCTTTTTGACACTGCAACATTCTGCGTTCAAGTTAAATCGAATTGTAATTATCAGAAAATGACCCAATTAAAAAACGTTCAATAATGATAATGGCTTCTCATTTGACTTAATTACATATGCTAATAAGCATTATTAAATTTGACAGATGTAATCTCCATCAACACTCATTTAATATGTGGAATAGCAATTAATTGAAAATGCAAGTCAAACAAAGTTTATAATTTCGTATTCAATTTGTTATTTGTTTGATTAAAAAAGTTTTAATTTCGTTTGTAAAGTTGGTAAATTTAATTTGTTATTGAGTATAATTTAATGAATTATGTAATTGCGAGATTAATGTAGTAGTAGCGAAGTTTTGTTGTGAGGGAGAAGTACTACAAGTGAATCCTATTTCTAGCAAAGCAACGTTACTATGCTCCACCTGAAGAGAATGCTTATCGCTATAATTACAGGCACATAAGTTTTTAACGTTGTATGTGCAATGTTATCTAATAGATACTCATTTGCGAAGATTTTAGACATTATGTATTTTAGGACTCAAGTGAGCCGTGACGACGTTTGGGTTTATTTGCCATCTAGTTTTATTAAGCACAATATTTTTTTTAAGAATCAATCCAAGCGCATTTTATGTACTGAACCAATATTTATTATACACTACACATAATCCTTCAGATCCTGACCCGGAGTTATTACAGTAGCTCAAACGATCAAGATTCAAACGTTTTTCCGATCACTAAATTGGCATATTGTTAGTATTTAAACTATCACAGCCAATCATTACTACATCTTACATCACAAATAACAGTTGACACCACAATCCACGATTTCAAAATACCTACATAACTGCCTTTATTCCTCGCAAACGGAACACAAACGCAATAACATACCAAGGAACCATAAAATTTCAACGCTTGAACGTCATAAATTCCGTAACTGAATAGGGGGCAAACAAAAAGGAATCTGTGCCAACAAACTATGCGAAAGTGTTCGCAACTCAAACACTTAATGATGACGTATGGCAATTCGTTGGCCATCACAATACGTGATACGTCAGAAGGTTGGACTCGTAATAGAAAAACTTCGATCGTTTGTGTGACCATTGCTTTGTTGGGCCTAGTTTTGTTCGAATTATTATATAGCGGTCTTCTGGGATAGTTATAGTGGCTGCATCTTCTGCTTCTTCTTTAGAAGAGAAGATAGACATTTTGACTTTGTTATTTGCCTAGATTATTAAGTGGCATCGTGTTAAACTTGATTGTAAAGTAAAAAATTCGGCACTGTCGTATCTACTTCTACCAGTACTATAAAATTTTAGAAAACCAATAACAACCTCCTTTGGCCTTTGACACAAGTGCTCACCTTGTTTTCCAAAATGTCGCAACGAATCTGGGTTAATCATAACTTCATATGACCAGAAGATGAGCTACTCTTCCCCTGAAAATGTAACAGATAGACATACCGTTTCACATTTACATTAGTATGGATATCACGTCTCCCCATTCTCATCGACTTTACATTATAAATGGATTCCTTTATTGTTTTCCCATTGTTACACAACACCACACCATTACGTCTAATCCGACGATCATGATGTAATTAGTGTTATCAGAATGGCCCAATAACTACTGTGATAAACCTATGATATAGACGGCAATAATTGTAACTAAGTATATAACCAATAGATAGGTGCGTAAAACTAGTACCTAAGTAGAGTATGTATTAAAAGTATATGGTAAAGCTATCGCCTTTCGGTTTTGCCTTTTGCTTTTAAAAAGATATCGTGAACAACGTGATATTAAATCTTGCGATCAATTTGTAGATAATTAACATTGTATCGCTTATAGATAAGTTGTCTAGTATGCGATAATAATGATTTAAAATATTTTTAACCGACTTAAAAAAAAAGTAGGTTCTCTGTTCGACCTGTATGTATGTATGTATGTTTGTCCGCGATTATCTCGCGTTTGGCTGAACCGATTTTGATGCGGTTATCAGCAAAGTGTTTGTTACATTTTGGGGAAGGTTTTAGTATATAACACTAATGGTTATCCCGTGACGTTGATCGTATAGATCGCATTGTGCTTTCTTGGATTGTAGATTTTCAAAGACGATTGTATGTTTGACCGCGATTATCTCGCGTTAGCTATACCGATTTCGATGCGGTTTTCAGAAAAGTCTTTGTAACATTCTGTGGAAGGTTTTAGTATATAATGGATATCCTGTGACGTTGCGCGCATAGTGCCGTTTTCATTTTATAAGATTATAAGTTTATTTTGAGAGCTACCCTAATACGTAGTCAGACACAGAGACTCTAACTAAAATGTAAAAAATAAAAAGCTTTTTAAAAAAAAAGATAACCGACTTCAAAAACTAAAAGCTCAAAAATAACTATTTCGGAAGTCGGTGGCTTCTCTTCTGCCGGTTGATTTGTGTTGCCACCGACTTCCGAAATAGTTATTTTTGAGCTTTTAGTTTTTGAAGTCGGGTATCTTTTTTTTAAAAAAGCTTTTTTAGATGTATAGCTTACTACCGTCGTGATGGCCTAGTGGTTAAGGCGCCCGCCTCTCATGCAAGAGGTTGCGGGTTCGAATCCGGGCAAGTACCAATGTGACTTTTTCAATTCATATGTACTTTCTAAAGTTTATCTTAGACATCACAGACATCGGTGAAGGAAAACATCGTGAGGAAACCTGGACTTGTAGTTAATATAAGTCCGAAATCGCCAACCCGCCTTGAGCAAGCGTGGTGATCAATGCTCGTGCCTTCTCTATATGAGAGGAGGCCTTTGCCCAGCAGTGGGACAGTTATAGGCTGGTATTATTTTTATTTTTATAGCTTACTAATACTTGCCCATTATTATCCCACGGCAAAGGCCTCGTCTCATTCAGAAAAATCACAAAACTGACTTCGTTCGCCGAACTTTGACGTTATCGAGTTGTTACCAGTAATCAGAAGCCAGAAAGTCAGACCAGTCTAACCAAGGGATATATTCTTTCATATATATTCTTTATTGCACACGAACAAGAAAACAAAAATACATAATGGTAGCAAATAAAACAATCATGTACAAAGGCGAGCTTAACCCATAAATGAGTTTTCTTCCAGCAAACCATAATTTGGTAGAGAAATTTTGCAGTGGAGGATATACTCATGTGCAAGACAATACATATCATCTGGATATCTTGTTACCCAGTGACTTGTGAAGATTTGATAGGCAGTCGCTTCACGTTAAACACATGCAGCTAAATCCGGGTGGGCAGGAAACCGACCATAACATAATTGGGAAAAGGCTTGGGACATGGTGAAATAATGGTAAGTAAAAAAAACCTGCCTGGTGCAATTTTTCTAAACTCATTCGTCAACATACCACAAGAATGGTCTGTATATTCGATCGTCATTCCCATCGGCGCCCGATAACCGGCCATCGTCGAGGCTTTAGGCGGGCTACACATGAACTACTTACTAGCTCAATTAGTCGGTGCGATTAGCGTGCTAGATCGCACTAGTCAGTTGACAACGTAACTGAGATACGTAGATAGAGGATCGAGTGGAGAGATTGGGAATATTGACAGCACTGTCGCATTAGATACTTGTCAAGTAGCAATGCGATTAATCGAACTTAAGTCTGAATTGCATCGCTCTCTCTAATACCATAGCATAAATTGAATCTAACTTTAAATACTAGAGTTTAAATAGGCTTCATTAATAATACACATTGGTATGGTTCACAATATGTAATATAAAGATTTTTATAAATAATTATGTATGGTACAATAGAATCACTTTCGGCGAAATCATCCTATAAATAGTTTTTAATATACAAAAATAGGTAACACAGAATTATTTCAACGTAAATATAGTATCGTATGCAAAGCCTTTTCAGGAAAAGATTACGCAATAAATTTCCTCAAACTCATAAGTCTAGGTTTTCATCACGATATGTTTTGCCCACGACTTCGCCTGCGTAGTGATCGAAAAATATTCTTTGTCCTTTCTTAGGCTATGACATATTTTCGATTCCACTATCTATGTACCAAATTTCAATATATAAATTGGTTCAGTGGTTTTGGTGTAAAAGCCTAACACACAGACAAGTCAGAGTTACTTTCGCATTTATAATATTCAGTATTGACTTTTAACTTTACCTTATATAAAAAAGATACAGGTCCAATCTAAGTAATATACACATAAACACTAAAGCCCTAATTCCACTCATAATATCAGCAGCAGCGTTAATTTCCGTCTACTCCAGATAACCTAAATCCCACCAAAAAAGAAAAACCTAAGCAATTTCCTAATACGTTGATAACAACATAAATACGAGACAAAAACATTAGGTAGCCATTGTTTTAAGCACAAAAGAATATGTTATTCTACTGGAGACTATTTCTTACGGATAATATATTGAGATTTATTGTGTCATTGAGTTTTATAGCCAAGACTTTTGCTCTAAGTACTGGCGAATACATCTTCTTGTAGATTCGAAGTGACGACCGTTTGTCAAGTGAGTGTTGGAGGGAGATAGAGATAGGGAGATAGAGGGAGATGGAGTGTGAGAAGAAGATGGCTGCCGCGCGTGGTTAGCTTATAATATAGGTAATACGATGATTGTTTGGCAATATAACATGCAGTGCGCAGTGGTTGAGTGCTGCCTACCATGGTTTCGATTCCTGTATGAGACAAATATAGTACAATCAGGCATTTGTTGAGAATCTGGATGTTTGTGTACTTAATCTTATGGATTTGTAAGCTGTTTGTACACGCACCGGCACAAGAGAAATTCTTAGTGTGAGATAATGTGTTTAAAAATGAAGATATTGTTAATTTCACTTATTTACAAAGTATATTTATTTGTATTTTATACATTTTTGTTTTTACTTCGTTGGAGCTCACTTGTCTGAGATAAAAGCTCCTAAAAAATAAAAGAAACATCCACTTAAAAAACAAACACTAATAACTTACTACTTTTGCAGTTTGCTAGAAACATCTCTAGAGAGTACTTTAATTTGTAGTACGAATACATCTCACAAACATTAAATAGAAGACATAAACTTGATGACATCGCGGTAATGTTGGTAATTTTTCAGCGAGTAAAAATATATTGCCTTTTAAAGAAACCACTTGAAAGAACTTTATCGACAGCGCTGATACGTAACTCAAGAACTTGTGATGGAAAATAAGTCTTAGAGTGACCGCGTATCTTTCTTTATGAGGTATATTTATTTATGGAAAGCTGACTAAATACTGGCCAAGATATCAATGCCTTTATCTTTTCCTATCTACAAAATTGATCTATGTACTATGTGCAAATTGATTTTCTCTTTATGAAATACTAGCTGTTCATCGCGGTTTCACCCACGTTACATTAGGTTTTTAGTTACTGCTTCGCTCCCGTGGGACAAAGCGTGATATTATATAGCCTATGTTACTCGTGGACAATGTAGCTTTCGAATGGTGAAAGAATTTTTAAAATCGGTCCAGTAGTTTTTGAGGCTATTCGTTACAATCAAACAAACAAAGTTTTCCTCTTTATAATATTAGTTTAGATTACAAGTAAAAACGCCGCCGTACATAGGTTACCTCAACATTAATTATGTTGAGGTAACCTATGTAAAAGACACATTTTTTAAATATAGAACTTAAAAATGTTGTAGAGCAGTTCTTGAAGTTGTTTTTTATTTTGTTTCTAGTTTCACCAACAGTTGTAACCAGAGAACACATGAAAAAATAAAAATAAATAAACCTACTGCACTACCAGTCACAGATAATTTATTAGTACTAACTTACTATTGAAGAGATGGAGAACAAATAAAAACAAATACATAGTGTACGAGCAAGTGTTGGTTTACAAGATATAAAACGTAATGCAGATGCAATATCTACATTTTCTTAAATTTCTGAATGTATCTACATTTTTTGCACGTGTTTTGGCTGTTTGTCCACCACCGTGACACCGTCACGTCAAGGAGAAAGAGATGACGGCGCCGAAGTGGCGAAATGTAGGGTGACTGGTATTTAGTGTACGATACTTAAACTATGTAAACAAACCTGAAAACGTGCCAAAAAAATCAGCTGTTTAGTATAATATATACCGGTTATTATCAAAGATATATATATATACATTTATACATTTACTATAGCCGCGTGTCCAACGCACGTCACATCACCTCATACTAAACTCTCGGGATCTCGTCATCTTCCAACGTTGGACGCCAATATAACGAAATATCAATAAATAAAAAACGCCAGAAGTCAATAAAATTACACACGGGATATATTTGTTCAAAAAACCGTCACAACCGTCACTCCTAGTGGTCAGTCTTGACGTGTCTGGCATGCAGAACTCAGAGCTGTCAAGGCGTTCGATCAGCTGACGGGATGCGTTCACTACGCCATAATAAAATATGCAATAATATACCTCTGAAGTAAAACGAATAATGTAGTAGTAATATTCCATTCTATTTTTCAATTGTCAAAAAGGAGGAAGTTAGCAAATCGTCTTTTTCTTACAACTCCCAACCACAGCCACTCCTGAGAATAACAACACAAAGATTTGTCCCGAGTGTGAATCAAACCCACGACCTCCGGCTTAGCCATCACGGTCACTAACCACGTTACCAACAGGCTTCTATTTTTTATTGTGGCAATCCCGCCACACAAACCTACACACATACACTAACAGAAGTGTCCGCCAGAAACGCTCCAAGCAATGAAGCTCGACGAATCCCGGAGAAACGGTTTCACTGTCTTGGACCCTGCAACGAAATTAATCAGAAAAAAACAGCGGAGGTGTTAAGGCGCGGTAAGTAGCTAATCTTTAGGTTTTCGCGGGGGTGAAGCAGCGGCGGCGAAATTGAGCGCGAAGCTCCGCCTACTTTTCGGCAGCGCGCGGCCGTATTCTGAAGCCGTCTGTATTCTATACTCCCGGACTCGTAAATCGAGCCACCTAGCGTAATGAGTTAATATCGTACATAACTTTAAAAACTTTCTTTTAGTGGTACCTCTTAGTGCAACAATATAGAAAGCTGTCTTGGTAAAAAAGATCGGGATTCTTATTCGTAAAAAGAATACAGTGATTCATAATTAAAAATTGGTTTGTTTAAGATATTGGTAATGACTTAAATTTAAAATTAATTAACACTTTAAAAAAAAACACCATTTTAGGTCTTTTTGGAATAAAAAATGAGAACTTTCTTATTAAGATGTCAATACTTATGGCACATCTATATATATATCTATATCCATACTAATATTATAAATGGGAAAGTGTGTCTCTCTGTCTGTTTGTCTTTCTTTCACGGCAAAACGGAGCGATGAATTGACGTGATTTTTTGAGTGGAGATAGTTGAAGGGATGTAGAGTAACATAGACTACTTTTTGTCTCTTTCTAACGCGAGCGAAGCCGCGGGCAAAAGCTAGTATCTATCTATATAAATAAAAATGAATTGATGTTCGTTAGTCTGATTAAAACTAAAGAACGGTGGGGCCGATTGAGCTGTTTTTGGGTTTAAAATGTTTGTCGTAGTCCAGGGTAGGTCTAAACGGTGAGCAAATAAGGAAAAATTGCGAGAAAGATACGAGAAAGTAAAACAACAATTTCATTTTCCCTTAAAAAGTTGTCCATGTTATGTTGGATGTCGTTGTCATAGTAACCGGCAAATCAAGTGTCAAATTCAAGTGTGACATTTACAACTGCAGAGGTTACATATAGTTGCAAAACTTCTGAAAGATTCGAAATAATTCCGGAATACTTCTGGGAAAGTTTCTTTAAATCAGAATTATTCAAAATGAATTTAAATTTAGATTTGTATTTTTTTGCAAAATATTTTTATATTTTTTTAAATATCGAATGGAATTTTGCATCGACCGTCGATCGCCGCCGCCCGACTGTGTGCACGAAGGCGATGGCGGTGCGGGGTGCGGTAAGAGGGGAGATGCTCCCCCCCCGGAGAAGTTTTCAGAAAGATTCATACCCCGCAATCGAATGTTTCCGCGGAATATTTCGCCCGAATTATTCAATAAGAATAAACGTGTTTATTTTTTGTTTTTGTGTGGTGGGTAAATTAATTATTTTTCAGTGGCACATAAGTTAGTAAAATATAAATGTTTATTTTATTATAAATCTGATCGATTAAGTATATTTGTTAATATTTTTATAAAAAAAAAAAATCCCTTTAATCGCGGGATAACATATCTACATATGTTATCCTGCGATTAACAGGAATTTTATTTTTTTGTTTTTATGTAGGTTATATCGAAGTAGAATGCTATTTTTCAAAATGTTAGTTGTGGAATAAAAAACCAGGCCGAGCATATTTGACTTGTTTTTTGAAAAAGGGTTACCTATGTTTTTGGTTAGCTTGTATATAGCTCTGCCGTTCGCATCGCTAAGTATTCGCGAGTCACATAGATAGGTATTACTAAATAAAGGAAAACCTAATAAATAAACACAAAAACTATTGTGTCGCTTTCAATAATTCTTTCACTATTGGAAAGCTGCTACTAATATTATAATGCGGAGGAGTTTATTTGTCTGTTTGTTTAAACGCGCTAATCTCAGGAACTGCTGATCCGATTAGAGAAATTCTTTGTTTTTTAAAGTCCATTTATAGAGGAAGGTATTAGGTTATATAACATTACGCTGCGACCAATAGGAGCGAAGCGTCAGTGAGAAATGTTGCAAAAACGGGGAAAATTATTCACATTTGAAGACTTTTGTTGCGTGCGCTGCATAAACGGTTTACGGGGGGCTAAGAAGTAACCAAAGGAAATTAAACGTGGATAAAACCGCGGGGGACAGCTAGTAGGCTATATTTCCTATGAACCCATTAGAGGTAACTTCTGTACTCGATTGAGTACAGCATTATTCCGAAGTGTAAATGACAGATCTTGTAAATTTTAGGTGATACACCTTATTATTTTACTTCATTACGCTGTACTCAATCGAGTACAGTGGCTTTTAATGGATTAATACAATTTCAATGGGTTTTTTTTGGCAGTTGAAATATTCCTAAAGTTTCAGAATATTTCGGAATACTTCCGAAGTATTCGACGGGAATGATTCGGAATTTTTCCCGCCAGCATCTATAGTTACAACCCGTCAACCTGACACAAGTAATGTTTTATTCTAAGGTTTTATTGTTTGAAAGAGACGCACTGGAAACATTTTCATAAATCCAAATCATGCATATAATTAGTTGGTTTTATTTTAAAGCCATTTAAACGGTTTGAAATAACAGAAAGGCGTATAATATGCTATAAAAAATAATACTGTAGCAGGTTTTCTTTTTCCTATGTACAAAAATAATATTACGAAAAAAAAATGTCTAGATTTTTTATTTTTCAAATAATGGTGCATTTAATTTTTTTTTTGTTTTTGTATGGCCATCCTGGACAATGTTCCCTACCAGAAAACCGCACATGATAGTTGTTCAAAAACAAAATTATTTTAAGCTCATTTCATAACATGTCCTTTATATGGGACTACCACTACATCAAACAAAAAAAGAACCCTCAAAAAAGAAACCTCTAGGTGTATTTTTGGTCTTGCTTAACCTGCTAGGAGATGTTTCTACCCATAAAATCAATCAACTTTTATTATAGAACCAACTCTGATATGTGGAAAGAAATTATCACCTGTTTCATACATTGTGGTCGGGAGGGCAATGAACTCTTCTTAGAAACAGCTGATATTTTTTTCGCGATTTCAGACTTGGTTCCATAATAAAAGTTGTTTGTTTTCAAGGGTAGAATCATTTCCTAGCAGGGTGAGCAAGACCAAAAATTCACCTATAGTCTGCTTTTTTTAACAAACGAGTACCAAAAAATTTTTCTGCATTTCTTTTGGTCCACATAATCAGCATAAGTGTTATCATTGGTGTTAAAAGCATTGGCTCCGCCTCGACTAATTTCCCATCTCTCTCTGTCCAGTATCGGAAATATAAAAGAGATATACTTAGTACTCGTTTGTTAAAAATAATAGACTACAGTATAAAAGTATTGCACCAATTTGGCTATCTATCTATCTTTTGTTGAGAGATCAGAAATATGCACGGTCCTATCTGTAATGAACGAAAACATACAGCAAGAAAGCTGTAACAGACATAAATTTTTAACCGACTTCAAAAAAAAGTAGGTGCTCTGTTCGACCTGTATGTATGTATGTATGTTTGTCCGCGATTATCTCGCGTTTGGCTGAACCGATTTGGATACGGTTTTCAGCAAAGTGTTTGTTACATTCTGGGGAAGGTTTTAGTATATAGCACTCATGGATATCCCATGACGTTGCGCGCAGGGAGCCGATTTCGTTTTATAAGCTTATAAGTAGTTTTAATTTGAAAGTTACTCTAAAACGTAGTCAGACATTGGGACTCTAACTAAAAAGTAAAAAAATAAAAAGCTTTTTCCAAAAAAAGGTAACCGACTTCAAAAACTAAAAGCACAAAAATAACTATTTCGGAAGTCGGTGGCTTCTCTTCTGCCGGTCGATTTGTGTTGCCACCGACTTCCGAAATAGTTATTTTGACGAACTGTATGTATAAGGATCTCATTAGTGTCTAATGCTGTCTAATGAGTTCATCATAATCATTATTCACCTACAATGGTCCTGCCGGGGTTGCGGAATGTTTATAATAGTTACCGTGACCCTGGAACATAAAGGGCAATCGAAGGAACATTAGTGGGTTTTAGTCAGTAAAAGTCTGACACGCCCTCCAGCCGCACCCAGGATGGGAGCAGTCATTTGATGAGTGGGAACTCACAAAAAAATAAACACCTACAATATTCCCACTTATCTTTGTATTTCTTTTTTTCAAATAGGCAATTATTTGATTTTTAACCGACTTAAAAAAAGGAGGAGGTTCATTTCGTCTGTATGTTGTTTTTTGTATGTTTGTTACGCGATAACTCCGTCAATTGTAAATAGATTAATTAATCTCAGCAATGTAACAGCAATTGCACATGGCGTAGAAAATGAACAACTCGCTTTGCAGCAACTCGCTATTCAATGTTAATCAATGTTATCATTGAATCCTTGCGGTTTATTTGTAGACCACGAATATCCTTTTATTGGCGCCACGCCGGATGGTTTGATAGGCCAAGACACAGTATTCGAAGTCAAATGTCCTATAGTGGCTTTCAAAAACGGTCTGGATAATGCCCTAAAAAAGAACAAAATTCAAATAATAATGGAATTTTGTTCTCTTTTAGAGCATATTATATGCATACAACGACGAAAATAATGGTTTTTTTTTTCAGTATCAACAAAAAGAGTTACTGGTACTACCAACTTCAGAGGCAACTTCATGTAGCATTATAAAAATGCTTATTTGATGTGTGGTGTGGTGAAACTATTATGACATCATCACGTGACGTGACTCGTCGAAATGTAACTATTTCGGACTTGGTCTTATTATAAAAATTGTATCACAATGACCAGGGGGCCTACCACAAGCCCTTATAGCAGTAATACTGGTAATACTTTGATATTACTTTCAGTGGGAAAGAGACGGCGCTAGACAACGTGTCAAACGTCATGGTAAGGGGGCAGTTCAATAAAAAACCCGTTGATTATTTGACTTCACTATATTACTTTGATGACACATATTCGTAATTTTGTTCTTCAATGGTTCCTTTATTTGTCGCGGTTGGATTAACTGCAGTTAGAAGTGATAGGGATGTTTCAGACCTATTGAGTTGAATATTCTTGAGTTCTCTGTAATTAAATATAAAAAGCACAATTTTTACATTGGCACAGATAATTCTCTTATAACAATGAAACCAATAAAATAAAATAGTTTTTGAACTAATTTAATTTTCATAATGTAGATTTGCAAAAATAATTTATGTTCACAAAAACATAGTTTAAAAAATAATATCAAAAATAATATAAAATAATATAAAACGGGCACAAAAAATAAGTATAGTAACAATATAATACTAATTTCGTGCACGTCTACCGAAGCGCCATTTTAGGCCTCGTCGATCATCGTACGCCGCGCGCGGAGCGTGCAGCATATTAGCGCCCCATAGCCGCAGCTACTGTTTTACCAACTTATTTGTGAAATGGCTAAAATTCGAACTACGGCTGACATGACATTTCAGTCATACATTTGACTTCATTTGAGTATACTCTGTCTCTTTCTCTTAGCAACGCTGTATTGACAGTGTCGCCCTCCTTCAGTTCATAGATAAGTTGGTCAATCTGTAGACAAAAATTGGTTTTTATTTTGATATATTTTGTTTGCCTATTTTTTACGAATTACCAAAAGATAAATGAGTTCCATAATATATTGATACTAATAATGCCATAATGGGTATAAAAAAAGGAATACTTACTTGTATACTTTATTTTTTAATCTTATTACGTCGTTTTCTTGTACAAATCCGTTGCAACTCTTTATATCTTTTATTTCCCATTGCTTAGAAACACGAATCACTATAATTAAATTACTAAAATCTAAACCAAGAATCATCAACAAAATAAACAAATCGCGAAATAATAATGGAGCAAATCTGTAATAATCGGACGTGACCTCTCGTAGCAACGGCTAGCTGCCGACTGGGCGTGGACTGACACAAGCTTGACACAATGTACGACAGTAGTGCATCGAATTAAT
Source organism: Athetis lepigone (assembly GCA_033675125.1). Classification (NCBI taxonomy): domain Eukaryota; kingdom Metazoa; phylum Arthropoda; class Insecta; order Lepidoptera; family Noctuidae; genus Athetis; species Athetis lepigone. Next base: position 18,068,046 of record CM066239.1, on the reverse strand, counting down.
AGAAATAAGGTCGAAAATATTTTGGCGTTTAATTTTACTTGAATATCATGTCCGCAAAAATGTAAGTCATTTTGCAGTTTTAATTAAATATTTAAAAAAATACAGTTCTGTGTATTAAAATTTTTAGATATCTCTTTAGTTTATTAAATTTTCTTTGTTATAGATATAAAAAATATGATGGTTGTCGCTGAAAAAATTGAGAATTTCGAGACGAAAATTTTTTTTCAGTGGTCTTTTTGAACATTTTTTTTTCGTAGTTTTAGACCACTTTTGCAAATTGTTTTTGTGTAAGTCTTTTCTTTATATATTAGACTATACACTGTATTTTTTTCCGGCTTGTGGTTTGTATAGATACGGCTAACTCTGCGACGAAAATTTAGACTTTTACAAGGTGTTCGCTATGGACAGCGCCTTAAATCTGTTTTCCATTCCCCTCCATAATAAGCAGGAGACGGAACAGAAATGGGCCAATGAGCAGAAATAGGCGATCACAACTGGAAGAAGCCCTAGTCAATTCGTCTGGTAGATTTTATTGCGTATACGGAATTACATCACTAACTGTAATTGATTAGAATGAGAACAATCGTTTTATAAGACAAAACAGAAATCTTAATCTTAATAGACATTAATCTTTTTTTTAACATTGTTAGTAATGCCGATAATTACCATTCTTCCTGTTCCTATTATAATTTCCGGTTAAAAATGTATTGGAATAGCCTCAGATAAAAAGCCCTTAAACTAAAAATCTTCACTTTTTGATTCTCTTGTACGGAATTCAGATCTTGTAAGGTATAAAAACCCAACAGCAATTCGTAATAATCCTAAAATATAAACAAAACATACACAGCTCCATCTTGGCGTCCACAATATACCGCCATTTTACTTCACTTGATGCGGCTGTCATAAACTGACATGCAGTCAGTGCCAGTCTACCTGCAGCTTTATTTACACCGTCGTGATTTCCTCATAGTTTTTTCTTCTTTACTTTTATGTCCTTCGCGAACTTTATTTTACCAAGGTTTTTAAAATAAAGAAGAATGTTAGTGTTTTCTTCTTTTTAACCGATATCAAAAAGGAGGAGTTATCTGATTTACATATAACTTTTATTTTATATTTTTTTTACCTTTTTTTCCTTCAATTCAATATAAATCTTGTACCTGACTTGCAACTTACATCGTCTTACTTGATTGTGGATTTCTAACAGGCAGTCGCTTTTAAATTGGTACTCGGCTAAGTCTGGTTAGACTGGAAACAGACGCTAACATAAAATAAATAAATAAAAACATGGTTGGAAAAAGGCCAGGGAGATGATGATGAATGGCAAACCCCGTTGACTACTCATCTGACACTACGCCATCGGCACACCACCTATAGACATCTGCAAAACCAGAAGCCTCGCAGATTGCCACTTCAGACACAAAGATAATGATTATGCGCCTGTAATCAAACCGGCACCCATACCTTTCAAACCGAAACACAGCATCACTGCTTTGCGACAAAAATAAATATCCACCTTTGCCAAAAAATCACACATTACAACTAGCACTTAACTAACATTTCCCATGCTCAAAAAGTACAAAAAGAACTGTTAAACAGCACACCAATACCCATAAAAAAGTTCAAAAAACCTCACCAGATAATTTAAAACTCCCGAACCAAATATTTCGTATTACCGCGGCTTTACGTGACCGTGTAACACGCAGCGTTGCATTAGGTAAAACACGCTGTATCGTGCAACACAGAGAAAAATAAAATTTGTTTACGACGCTGGAGCAGGTGATAGACCACTAGGTCAACACTCAATAATGCAATGGTATGCTGTTTGCAAGGACAATTTGGATATAGCCGGCCAAAGTGCAGAATAGCACGTCCAACGTCTGTGCCTCGTAAGGAATGCATTTTATTTTCTGTCCAAGTTTAATATGCAGCTGGTGTCAAAGGTTTTGGCGACTTTACATCGAATGCCAAAAAAATTTGGTTGGAACAACTGCTGGTCAAAGTGAGAATAGGTCAATGTGAGAATAGTTTATTCGAAAATTTAAATAATTCCAGGTGATAATTTAGAAACTATCTTTTTGTCGTGAAAGGTTAATGTGTGCAATGGAAAATCCACTTTGTAATGCCTTCCTTTTAGTTGTGTTTTACTTTGTATCTGTATAAAAATACAATTAATCATATATTGCAGAATGTACCTACACTACAGCTTCAATTCATTCAACATATTCCTTACATCCAAAGAAAAACATTTAATCTCGCGCCGTCCCGCAGTATTAAATACAACACTAGTACAAGACGCCACACAATATCCCGGCCTACTCGCAGAATATTATAAAAACGCAAATTTGAACAAAAAGCAGTCGTTCGTTGCGACGGCAAGTTTCCACTGCGGTGGCTTAAACTTGTTCGTTGGAATTAGTGTTGGGACTATCATAATATAAATCCCGGGATCGGGATTTTAAAAAGTGTGGTATTTTTGGTTACGTGATAAGCGGAGACTAAATCCGTGATAATTAATAGTTATTTAGCATGTACTTTGTTATTCTCCCCTTCTATCTTGAAAACTACCTTCTTAGAAACGGTTACATGTGCGCCACTTGCTGCGTTTCTAAATCGGGAAACAATTAACAAACGAATTATCACTACTTTATAATTATTAGTCACTTCAATTTCGTCTAAAGTTTTAGTTTATCGTTTCATAACAAAAATACTAAGCTAGAAAGTAGGTTCAAATAAAATCCTATGAATTCACACACATTTCCAAATCCACATTTTCAAATCTACATCCTTAATTCAATCTAATAGAACAAGATTCACAATAATATCACAACAACAATAGCAACTCTACTTCTTTATATAAAAACTACCATCCCGCATTTACGCCAATAGGCACTAATCCCGGGACTACAACACACGTACCACACTAGACGGAATCTTCATTTTTTTAGCCAGTGTCGGCTAAATAAAGGGCCAACTTTTAATGGAGGCCCGCTATCGGCTAAAACTGAGAGTCATTGGGCCTGTAACGAGTTTGCCCAGCCATTGTTGCCTTATGTGTGAGACTGGAATACGTCTTTTAAGTATAAGACGCCTGTCGTTAGTCAGTTCTATAATGGCGACATTTTAAAATATTAATAAATATATTTCTATTACACCGGGTGAAAAAGTTTCAATGAGCCCTGAAGGAAAACTACTTTAAATCGTTAAGATAGATGATTTTACTAAAAGAAAACATTTCTTTATTTTTTAAATTCGCTTGGCCCCATAATATTCCGCCTCGCGTGCCGTGACAAACTTTCTGCACTTGTATCATAATGAACTATAGAAACACACAGCTAGTTTTCTAAATGAGATTTAGAACAATAATTATCGTATATATTCGTCTAGCAAACTCATTAATCTACAATTTGAGCCAAATCTGTATTTCCACGAAAACGTAATTATGGCAATACATTTCATTATAAATCGTATTACTGCAACTGACGTTTCGAGAATTCAACATGTATGAATTTCGCGTTTTAGATTTAATAGCCTTAGCATCAAACACATTTATGAGATGGGATATCTAAATTTAAAAATGTACCACAGAGGAAATACTAACATATGAAGGAAAAGCATGTGGATAAAAAAATATGACATTGAATGTGGAGGAATGGAAGGGGAGAGAAGTCTAAGAATAGGATGAAATATGTGGTGGAGAGTGATATGAAGGGGAAAGGATTGAGTGGTAGAATGACGATAGATAAAATGTCATCTAAATAGTTAAAATGGTAAATTGACTGACTGACTGACTGTTGATATGTATATTAACGCACATCCCAAACCGCTGGTTTTAGAGACATGAAACTTACAGGGAGTTTTCTTTATAAAGATAGATAACCACTAAGTTAGGATTTCTGGAAGTAGTAACTTTAAAGGGTTCGGCGAGTCAGTCAGTCAGTCATTTTACAATCCATACTATAATGTTATAAATGGGAAAGTGTGTCTGTCTGTTTGTTTGTCTTTCTTTCACGGCAAACGGAGCGACGAATTGACGTGATTTTTTAAGTGGAGATAGTTGAAGGGATGGAGAGTAACATAGGCTACTTTTTGTCTCTGTCTAACGCGAGCGTAGCCGCGGGCAAAAGCTAGTTTTACATGATACCACGCTGCAACCCACGGGAGTGCAGCAGTACCCAAAGATGCAGGACATAGCTACTATAATACTATATTCGCAGTAGTTCCATCTCTAAACTAGGGTACTATAAATTACGGTGCAGCTATACCAGAAGCAGTTTAGTGCACACAACATTATGTTCAGTGGTTAGTAGAACACTTACTATGTCTTAGTAGTTACAGGCACCGAAATCTATGTTTAGGTACGGAATTTGGCAAACGCTAAGGTTATCGTCAATATGTATATGGAGATTTGCAAGGGAATCAAACAAAACCTATAGGGTACTTTCCATTGACCTAGAATCCGTACTAATATTATAAATGCGAAAGTAACTCTGTCTGTCTGTCTTTCCGTCTGTCTGTCTGTCTCTTCTTCACGCCTAAACCACTGAACAGATTTGAATTAAATTTCGTACAGATATAGTCTGGGACCGGAGAAAAGACATAGAATAGTTTTTATTCCGGAAATCCCCCGGGTACGGGAACTATTACTCCACGCGGACGAAGTCGCAGGCAAAAGCTACTAGTAATGAAATATGGCAAGAAGCAATGTCATGTAGCACAAGTAAAGGAAAAACTCCGAAAACCGTAAATTTTTTCTTTAACAAAAAAAAACGTTGTTAAAGAATGTAGGTGTACATTTTACGGAACCCTCGTTGCGCGAGTGTGATTCGCACTTAAGAAAGAAAAAATATTGTATAAAATTTGTACCGTTCATACCTGCATGTTTTAATACCGATAAGATGAGCGAATAAAAGATAATTATTGATATTATAACCGTCCTAGATAAATTATGTAACGATAAATTAAGACCGGATCATTTCTTCCCAGTCGAGATTTAAATAAAACAAAAGAGTCGATATGTAAAGCTGTCGTTAAAAGGTTTTCAAAGAAACAAAATTCGATGAAATCGCACTCAAGTATGTACAAACGTTTGAAGGTTAAGATGAAGCACATTAAATAATTTAATGAAGTTTTACAATAATAATATATAATAATAATAATAAATAAAAATGTTTATTAAGCCAAAGAAATGCAGATCGGTACATACATTATTGGACTTGGTACTTATTTACAGAAAAAAAAAAGTTCGTGTTGCAATCTGTACAAATGAGATTATTCTACCTCTTAAACTAGGAATCACCTGTATCTTAAGGGGTAGTATTCGGCTAATAATATACAATTTAAGATAAACAACAAAAACAACGAATAGACTACAGCAGTCTGCCGTCTGGCTTAAAACATTAATAAAAGTAAATTATAAAAAAATATATTAAAAGACTCATTTATAAAAGAGATGGAAATATAAAATTTCCCAAATTAAATGAGCATGCTAGTCATGTTACAAGCATGCGTGTAGTGTAGAGTGAGAGTGAGTAGTGAGTTGGAGGTTTTTGTGTTGTATGTGTGTGTGAGGGTGTGTGAGTGAATTGTATGTGTGTGTGAAGGTGTGTATGAGTGAGAAAGTGTGTGTGTGTTTGAAAGAGTGCTGCATTAGACACTGTATGTTAGTAAAGACTCCGTTTCAGAATAGTCCTTAAGAAGGAGCCAGTCTGTGAGTTTAGTTTTCAGGGTATGTGTGTTTAAATTTGTGATTTTTAAATGTTTGTTAATTTTCCTATAGATGTGTGAACTAAGTATATAATATTGGTGTGTCGCAAAGGTGGTCTTGTGCTGAGTACTTAGGGGAAGATAAGATTTGCTGGTGGAAGGCTTCTGTGCCTTTTAAGGGTGGATTGGAGCACAAAAAGCTGTCGTACTGTAAGAATTTTACAAATAGAATATAATTCTACTTTATAAGTCAAAATTTTTTTACTTAATACCGAAAGCGATAAAATTAGGCAGACGTGACTTTTCACCAATAGAATCTAGCAATAAAAACTAAATGATAAAAAGACCATTTTTCAATGAATATAAAGTTAAATTGAGATTACAGCACTTGGGAATTTTACAGGAAGTCAATGTTTTTATCCCTTTTCAGTGAAGCAATACAGAGAATAAATGATATACCACAGTAAAGGAATTAAGACTACGATTTGTAAAAAGCATATTTAATCGGGTACTGACAGAATTATTCATGTGACGTAAGGCGAGGCTTCGATGAGAGATGAGCTAGCCTAGCGAGTTTGTTTAGTCCACTTGCAACTTTTTTAGTTATCGTTACAAGCACTGGTTACAAGCTTATATTTGACGGGCCTGTTGGTCTAGTGCTCAGTAGCCCTAACTGCTAAGCCGGAGGTCGTGGGTTCAATTTCCACCCAGAACAAACTTTGTGTGATGAGCATGGATGTTTGTTCTGTGTCTGGGTGTGATTTATCTATAATATGTGTGTATTTAAAAATTATATAAGTATGTTTATCAGTTGTCTGGTTACCATAACACAAGCTCTGCTTAGCTTGGGATCAGATGGCCGTGTGTGAGTTGTCCCAAGATATTTATTTAAGTAGATTAAAGAGACTATATTGAATATGCATTACTCCTTCTAGAGTAAAAAGTGGTTAGATTCATATTATACCAAGTTGGTTAATTGACAGACAATTGACGAAAAAAGCTGTCTATCGAAATGTATGTTTTTACCCGACTGCCGAAAGTAGAATTATGTTATTCGAGCATTTGTATGTATGTAAGTATGTCTCATTCTATGGCACCCTCTCCAGCCTAAACCGTTAAACGGATTTCGACATATGAGGTGTCATTGACTTCGTCTCAGTTGTGGGAGTGGCATAGGGTATATTAATTTGAAAATAAGGAAAAATAAAAAATATTTAATTAAATAATTAAAAAAACCCAACTGCCATTTCGAAAGATGGTGACAATTACATAAAACAGAAACAAAGTTACCGACTTCCGATATTGCAGTTAGGTTTTTTAAATATTTAATTACATTTTTTTAGCAACCTCTTACATTTTACTAGTACTACTAACTAGAATTGATCATTCTACTGTCATGTAAACGTGAACCTATCAATAAATCTGCCAATGTTAGATTGAGTAAACCAACACATGTCATTTGATGACGTATTCCAAGAACATATAACAATACAGTCGTATTACTGAGCTATCCCTTCCGGCTATAATTAACCTGTGCTCCTTTGTACAGAACGTTAATTAATATGAAACACTATGATGGACGCGTTTGAGTATCACGTGTCCATATTACGATAATATTACCTGGGAGTTTCCTTTGTGGGCTGTCGCTGTAAGCTACAGTGCATGGGCAATAACTGGCATAGACTTTAGGTAATTTTGGGTGAACTCCAATGGGTAGGTACAAGATTTTCATATGAAAAATATGAGAAAAGAAACTTAAATAAATATTTTACACTATTTTGTCAAAATTGTTAAACATCTATTTAATTAAATCTTACTTTACATAGCTCGTTTACATTCATTTTTTCCCAATAATATTTGGATATTGCCATATACAATTTTTATCACAATAACCTCTTTAATGACCCACTAATAAGACTAAGGGCACTTTTAATGTATGCGTTTCTTGCTGTTCGGCAAATGCATCGCTGCAGCTCTGCAGCCGTACAAAACGAAATGCATAAATTGAAAGAGCCCTAAGAGTATTGCATTATCATTATTCAAACCGTCGCACGCGTTTGTAAAAAATCAAAAATATACATAGGTACCTACATAGAGTAGTAAACAAATTATCCTTCTTTGCGCAGCACATTAAAATAAAAAACTAAATTAATTGTAAAAAAACCATTCCTAGAAAAATAGCTCATCTAACAACAGCACCTCGCCTTACCCCGCGTTATCGGGTCATTTCGAGTATATTTATTTACATGAGAATCTGGAGCTATAAGGTAAAGGTACTCATAAGGGACCCGTGATCCCTATTTGTGTTCCATAAAGGTTATGCAAGGTTGCCAAAACATTCCGGGTTTCTTTGTCAAGCTCTTGATTATTTCTCAATTAGATTGTTTGTATTTGAGAAGGTAATTTTTACATTGGTTTATGATTACTATTTTGAAATCATATCTGCGTTTTTCGATGCTATGGGTAAGGGACTATGCACAATTATTCAGCACTATCAGCTCATGTCTATAGAAAACACCGATTTTGTATGAAAACGCATACATGACTCACATTTCTGCGGCTGTTCAGCTTTCAAATAAAAACGTTGTTTTCTATGGACTGAAATGAATAATTTTCTGGCTAAAGCTGACTAAATGTATGTTGTCCCTTAAGCTTTATGGTTCTTCTCATTCTTACGATGCTGAACGCGGCTGACAGAAGCCGAACTAAATAATTGTGACTAAAATCATTCAGAGAAATGGTGGACCTGAATAAGTATGCGTAGTACCTAAAGCGCGTGCCTGTGACTAACTAAGCTCATGCACAAGGTTGCGAATTCGAAAACGGGTAAGCACCAATATGACTTTTCCAATCCAAATTTATCTATGATACAGAGAAATGAATATTTATTCAGGTTTCCACATAATGTTTGTTTTAACCTGTCTGTAATGTCAAGTATTTAAATAGAGTTGCGGAATGTTTATAATAGTTACCGTGACCCTGGAACATAAAGGGCAATCGAAGGAACATGAGTGGGTTTTAGTCAGTAAGAGTCTGACACGCCCTCCTGCCGCACCCAGGACGGAAGCAGTCACTGGATAATTTCCCACTCACCAAAAAAAATATATATATTTAAATAGAAAAAATCACATTGATACTTGACCGCATTTGTTCTCACAACGTCTTACACGAGTAGCGGACACATTAACCAGCGAGCCATCACGCCACTAACAACAATATATCACTCCTAAAAGCTTTTCAGCACCAGTAAACATTTACACGCAAATAAATAACAATCACTGACCTTGACTAGCTAAGAGAGCATCATTTACAAAGAAAAAAAATGTAAATCAGACATCATCAATTACGGTCGATCAATCGCCTTTTTAAACTCCCTTTAACCGTTAAGCCATAGTTCACGGTGCTGCCATCCATTATAGGGAAACTCCACCATGGTGAAATTTATGGAGTCAATATCCAATGGTGAACAATGCAAGTTAAAAGAGCTTTGAAGACATCATGTTTTAAATCAAGTTTTTGTAGTGACGATGAGCACAGAAGGTTAAGTTGTCGGTGTTCTTGAAACGGTATAAGATTTATTGGAGCGTAATTCATTGATAAATGATGGTCACATACTCGTACATCGTATGGTTACCATGAGCTACCGCTAAATATGCTAATTTATAAAAGAGTGAATTATTTAAAACAGGGTAAAGTTGATTTGTTTAGTCTGTAGGAAGTACTGTTAGGATCACATAATTTATCCCACTCGTACAAAGACACACTAGCTGAGCAGACTCGTTAGCTGACAATGATTTGACCAATACAATATTTTGTATGGACGTTTAAAGAGACTTTGACCTCTGAGTTTGTTTCGGTTGTTTCTTCTCAGAGTAGTCCAGCTAGGAAACACCGGGCCCATCATTCGAATAAGAGAAAAAATAATGACGTGTAAAAGTGTAATTTTTTACCTATTTACAAAATCAAAATTATTTATCATTTATCAATGACTTGCGCAATAAAAACTTATCTCTCTCTCTAAAAAAACCTATAAACATAGTAAGCTCATGAATACTGCAACTTCATTGCTACAAAAGGAACAAAACCAATTACGTAACAGTGCCAAAAATAACCTATTAATCCAACTAAATAAACTTGACCTACTGTTTTCAACTATGGCATCTCGGAGCGGGGCCGGAACAGCCAATCAATCACCAGCTGACATAATGACGTCATCCATTATCAATTATTGACAGTACACGGATCGGATGCCGTCCGATTTTCCAAGTTTTATGCCTTACTTCCCCCACCCCGCGCACCGCGCCCCCCGCCACCCCAACGGTTCGCGATTGATCATAGTTCGAGTGGATTCATGGCATCCATAATCTGAGTTTGTGAAACTGGGTTTTTAGGATTATGTTATGTTTTTGTGAAAGGAAATGAAATTTATTAAATATCTCGTTGGTAGAGATTTGTTTATTCATACAGGATCTATGATATGAGCTCACAGTCTGCCCGTAACACAGGCAGACTGTGAGCTCATACGTATATCTATACAGACATAACAATTTATTGCATGACGTGTGTCCATGTGTTTTCTTACGATGTTTTTACTTTACCGATGGCTGTGATGTTAAATAAACTTTAGGAAGTACACACACATAGGCATGCATTGAAAAAGTCATATTGGCATTTGCCCGAATTTATACATAACCCCGTAAACGAGACATGAATTCTTTGACCACCAACACGACAAACCAAAAAGTAGCTATTAAAAATTCCTTTCTTTTCTAAGCTTATCGTTATAATAACTCAAGAAGAGGGTCAAATTCAAACCGACCCGACTAGTATTTCACAAAAATAAATTTTCTTAAATTAAACAAAGGTGCCCCGTTGGTCGCAGAGACCAAAATGCTATAAGTTACATTTTGAACTCTACAGAGGCACGATGCCAAGAGGAGTGCTGGTCATCTTTTAGAGGGCATTCAGCCTTTTAAAATACCTTATATAAGACTTATATTATAGAAGTGGACATTCGGAACGGATATTAAAAGACGTTTTGGGGAATTACTTTACATTACTTCTGCAGGCCGCAGTAAAAGATAAAATAAACTGAATTTCTATTACATGGATGTTAAACGTTAGTTTCTGATTTCATAATAAAAGTTAAAAGTGCAAAAAGATGCAAATCTATACTCTCTCAGTCATCTGTCTTTGTATATATGTCTGTCAGTTTGTCAGTTACGTTTTATTGGCTTGGAAGTATTTTTGTGGAAAATGGTAAATGATTGGACTTCTAAAAAGATCAAAAAATTAAGCCTCCTACTCTTAAGCCATCTAAAGTTGACTTACACTAGTGCTATAAATAGTGAATTGTTTTTAATGTTCACACCAATATATACATGCATACAATTCACAAATAGAAAAACATAAAATAACAAAGAATCCGGTTCTTACGCCCAAAAACCGTACTACAAATCTTAGTACAACTTTAAGCCAAATACATGTCATCATCATCTCCCTAGCCTTTTCCCAATCGTGTTGGGGTCGGCTGCCAGCCTAACCGGATTTAGCTGGATACCGGTGTTTTACGTGGGGCGACTGCCTACCTGACCTCCACAACCCAGTAACTGGGCGACACGATACCTCTTGGTTAGACTGGTCATAGTTTCTGGCTAACCAGTAACGACTGTCAAAGTTCTACGAATGACAACCGGGACCAACGGCTTTACGTGCTTTCCGAGGCACGGGATGTCAGTGATGTCTAAGATAAACTTTAGAAAGTACATATGAACTGAAAAAGTCACATTGGTACTTGCCCGGATTCGAACCCACAACCTTTTACACGAGAGGCGGGCGCCTTATCCACTGGGCCATCACGACATCTTTCATCCAAATACATGTCATACGTTAAATAATTACATCCCAAATATATTAACTCCGCTTTAGACTGCAACAACGCAAGTCAGTTCGTCAAGCTACCAAATTTATGTACATTAAAGGTGCACAGTTCCAGTTTACGCCAGATTTATCCGGTTCCATCCGGTACGGGCCGGCTCGGGGCGGTATTTAACACCTCATTCCCGCGGTTAAAACAAGTTAGCAGGGAGTTCCTTGCGATCTCACCAACTGAAATGTTTGTTGTGAAATTTAAATCTCAACTCGTTGGCTTTTCGGAAGTGTATTGGGGATGAGTTTCGGTGCGGTTTAGTTGGCGATGTGTAATTTGTCAGTTTGTCCTAGCTGCTACTCGTAACTACGTACAGTATCTGGCTGAAAATATTCTAACCTTTTGACGACCCAGCGACAGCCGAGCTTCTATTGTTTTTCTATTTTACCTCAAATCAAGTGTGTTCGAAGCATTAATAAATATATAAGCCTGGCTGGAAAGGATTTATTCAATCACCCAAGCGAATTCTAGAAAGGATTTAAATTTTAAAATAGGCTATTGGATATTTATATAGACACTTTTTAGCTGGGCTTCAACAGAGAGACCACCAATTCTCACTAATCTATACGAACATAATAAAGCAGAAGGGATTGAGAACTACCAATCTGATTAACTAAAATATGTTGTATATATATTAGCCAGATTAATGGCGAACAATATGAGGTATATAACATAACGCTCTGAAGCAATACAGTAACCGAGGATGGCAGAACGCGAGCGAAACTACGCTGCACAGCTCTTTGAATAAAACAATGTTTCTACCGAGTGTGGCTGTCCCCACATCTAGCAGAACAATGATCCACCTATGTTTTGGAATAAGCAACTGACTTCAATTTCTGACTAACCTATAATTCCTTGAAGAAAAGGCTAAAAATTTAATATCATCATTCATTATATTAAAATGAACTGTGACTTCTCCGGTATCATTCCACATAATTAGACCTTATTTTTATTGATAGCAATTCGTTTTCGAGACCAATTACCTACATCAAAAACCTAACGTGTTTATCCGCAACAAAATATCGTCGGACCTAACAATACTGACCTAACTATACGTATCAGAACAGATAAAAATACACCCACCATTCTCCGTTTCAACACTAAATTAAGTACTAGAAACTGCAGTGATCCAAGCAGCTGAAGCGCTTTATGCTGAACCGCTTTATGCTTGAACAGCGACCCTTTGTCTGATTAACGGTCCCCCATATAGATGGATGCATGCTCCAACTCAGCAAGCGCTTTGAACGGGAATGCTGGTGCAAACTGGAATTATAGCGGAGGTGGCCTAAATCAGGCTTAGATGTAGTAATGGAGTTTTTTATGAAGAAAAAAATATTGTGATGATGTTAGGAATTTTTCAAGATTCAGTAAAATGGCCAGTACGTAAGTAAGTATTTGTGACTCTAAAATCTGACAATGTGTATTTATTACTTCTACAGACAAATTCTGGTCACCACAAATACCCACAATGGAGATAAATTATAAAATATTCACAAGATAAATAATGTACATACTTCAAGTATGTGTACAAAAACGGGTAAACTTGCACTCCTGCTTATGACGGGTCTCCGACACGACCGGACAAGGTCATGCACAGTCCATCAGACTTCACGTACTGTTCCAGATAGGGGGGACACACACCACCATTTTCGTAGCTCCAATCTACTTTTCAAGTAATCCATATAGGCAAAACCTAATTGCACGTTTTGGCCGAACTGGAAATGCAATTCAGAAGCCATAGAAACTGTCATTATATGGCATACGGTTTTCCCTATATCGTTAAAGGAAAACGTTGTGAGGAAACCGGGATTTGTAATTAATATAAGTATGAAATCGCAAGTCCGTCTTAAACAAGTGTGGTAATTAATACTGCTAATACAGTTCATTTTGTATGCGAAGAGGTGACCCATGTTAGGACAGTATTAGGCTGGTATTATTACCAGTGATCGGAATCTGGGTGCCATTTCTATCAAAAATGTTAATATGCCCTAAAATTCCCCGAAATCGCTACCTCGAATAAAATTTTCCCTGGATTAGAATTCTGAATAATACTTGGCGTTTCTAGGTGTTTTATGTTAATTATATTAAACGCAATAAAAATATTTATATATATATAATTCTGCTGTGCGTGTGTATGTTATTGAACTCCTCCTAAACGGCTTGACCGATTTAAATGATTTTTTTTTTCTGTATGCGTTTGAGTGGCGCCCTGGATGGTTTAGATTCACAAATCAGCCCGGCAGATGGCGCTGATTGCTTGAAAAAGCATGTGATCTCGGAAACGGTCCTAACGATTTCGCTGAAATGTGGGGGTTTTCGGGGACGAGAAATCGATCTAGCTCTGTCTTATGTCTGGGGAAGCGCATGTTTTCGAGTTTTCTCTTTCACAATATTTCACGCATAATATCGGCGCTAATTAATTACTATATTTATTGTAATCTTATATCTACCCGTGCGAAGCTGGGACGGGCCGCTAGTATAAATGTAAATTATCAGGTTTTTTCATGGATGGAAAATCATCAAATGTATTCTCCCGCCCTAGTGTCAGACTTTTACTGACTAAAACTCACCCATGTTCCTTCGGTTGCCTTTTATATTTCTGGGCCGCAACAACTATTAGGATTATCAGGATTACTAGAAGATTGTAAACGATTCCACTTACGGAAATTAGCCTTCTAAATTAAAAAATATTTTTGAGAAGCCAAAAAGAAGAAAAGAAGTTTTATTAACTCACAGTTAAATTCTACCAACCTTTCACCCGAGACTCCCAAGCCCCCAGTCAACTTAACAAGCTTTCTAGAACACGTGCAACAACGTTTACACAACGATCAAACACACAGATCGCCCGAAGACACATGTCGTAGCCATAGATAAACAACCCACGCTATTACCTACACACAAATATCAATACATACATATGTACATAAATGAATATTGAATAATAAAGTGAATAGTGAGTCTGCAACGTTTGATGGTAACAGGGAGATCATGATGGCAGGATGCCATGGTGGAGCTTGCATCAATGTATTATGATAAACTACTAGTAATTGCCCGCGATAAATATATAGATAATATGGTTTTAAAACTGTGGATCAAGAGCTTTTGCCCGCAACTTCACCATCATAGAGCCTCAGGCTGCGATCTCTGTACCACATTCCATTTAAATCGTTTTAGTAGTTTGGGCGTGAAAGCGTAACAGACAGACAGAGATACCTTCACATTTATAATTATGAATATGGATATAACTGTACCGATTATGTTCCGTGCACCCTTTGTTATAAGTTTGTAGCCCGCGAAAAGGCTTTCCAAAAGAATTCTTGGCATATTATCAACTCAAACGTATCCATTTCTCAAGAACCGGGCATCAAACAGCACGCCAGTTGTCTTTAAACTTACACTGATATATCAGATCATGCCTACCCAGTATACTTCTATTACATGGTCTTATGAGATCTTTGCAGCTAAAAATAAATAAAAGAGCAACTTTACCTTGACCCGCAAAATTAAAATATAACTAAGATAAAGTTTTTCCGGAGCTTACACTCCAGTCGAGCGAACGTGGCGCTGCATAACTTACTGACTGTGGTCCACCTTCCAAAAAATGCCTAATTTTGACTCGAGTGTAGATTTTTTGCTCTACACTTCCTTCAGACACTGTCGTTGTTTAATAAGGTTTGCTGGAGAGTTTTTAAACGTAAATACAGAACTAATGTAACTATTTATCAGTGTTCTAGTAAATGGGCATTGACTTGAAAATCGACGGTTTCTACTCTTTCACCCTTATTAGCTAAAACAGCAAAACGAAATAAGCTAATAATTGGGCAAATTAATAAATGTCGATCTAATAAGAAGAACATATATTTGACAACTTTGACAGTGTTTGTTTGGGAAATGTGTCTAAAGATGGCGATACACGTCCAAAATCGATCATTGAACCACCGTTACAATAGCAGATTTGAGTCCCTGTTACCATGCATCCGAAACAAATCAAAAATGCCTTCAACACGCCACTCCCAAAACCTAGTGTCAAAACCGTGCCCAAAATGGCCGCCACTCGTCTCAACACAATTAATTCACGAGTTTTATCACTACGCTGCATGTCCCGCTAATCCGGGACATTGTCCACATGATACACAGGCGGGCTTAGCAACACAATGGTGACAACATCAGCTAACTGAATTAATAGTTCCTCATTGGTTGCAATTAACCTACAGTGTTGCTTGATGTTTCTATTGTTGAGGGTGCGGATTAGTGGGTCATTATCGGGTTGTGTTGGTTCGGTGATCTGGGTTTCAATTTTGGTTTTGATATCAAATTGATGACCTTATGAATAATTGAGTATGTTTTACTTTACAAGAGACAGGTGCATTTTTGGAATACAATCATACTTCTGAATGTCTTTGCTCCAGACTAATTACTTTTCAAATCACTCCAGGTATTTGGTCAAACGCTAAAAATACAAAAAAGGGACTGGGCTGGGCTGATGCTGACAGCTCATCCCAGCATCAAGTACATTTTACTAACAACTAATCTAACCTTTGATTAAAAGAAAGTACTAAAATAAAATAAACTTCAAATGTTACCCCAATTAAATGACAGTTCCTGACCTCACAAGACCTACATAGTATTTTAACGAAAAAGAAGACCATTCAACAAGCTATGAAAGCCCATTCCCATAGAACCTAAAAAATGTAGTACATACAACATTATCCTATTCCCACTTTATATAGAACCTCAAGACTTTTCGTACAAGTGGAACGATTGATAATAATAGTAATTCTCTGAATGTTGGCAGCACTGGTCAGTCTAAAGAGGGGGCGTGTCCTACGTAGGCTGTATTTTGTGAAACTTGGACCCCTGCCCGTCGGTAAAAAGATATTTGTAAGAAATATATACGACTGACTTGGGGCAGTGGTGGAAACAGAGGTTTTTGTGTTTAGCAATGCGGGTTAGATGTTTAAACTGGTGATTATATTAAATGCTTGTTTTGGTGTTTCAAAAGATCTAAATAAAAACCTATATAAAAACGTCAATCAATCCATCTGTCAGTTTTGACAGATGGATTGATTGACTGTTAATATATTAGTAAGAGTCGTGTTTTTGTAAAGAGTATATATGGTTTTTGTAAAATCCAATCCTGAAGGGATAAACTAAGGGATAGAAATATTGAAATTCACGCGCGCGAATCCGCGGTTGAAAGCTAGTATTTAATAAGGCCGTAAAACATTATTTCGCTTTTCATCCCATTACACACAAACAATAGACTAACAAAATAACAAAAAAACACATGAAAAAAACAGTCCAATCAAAGCAAAAATCAATCGCGATTACACATCAAATAATATAAATGAAAGGAAAATAATGTTGGGAACACATTAGTGGGTCTTACATGCACCACAATGGAGCCATCGATCAACGTCGGGAAGCCATTGTATTGATAGCTGGGTCACTGCCAGCCCCCCTGCCGCCACGCTTGACGAGAAAAAATAGCCGCGGAATTACTGTGGCTATGGTTTGGTGGGAAATGGGAGAAAAGCCTGTGTTTTATGGAAAGTATTACGTTTTAATTTGATAGGTAAGAAATCGGTCATTCTCCAATTCGGCGTTCTTTGCCTAATTTTATTACCGTAACTGTAAACAAGAAAAAATCAAAGATACGAATTCAATAATTAATGTTAACGTTACATGCCACATTAAAGGAACACACGTGATTCGAGACACAATAGTAGCCGGCAGTCGGCTGTCGCTGGGTCGTTGAAAGATTAAAAGCAAAACGCCGAATTGGAAAATGACCGAAATAATGTTAAGACGTTCTATTTAGTAGTTTTTGCGTTAACCTGTAACATGCAGCTTCTTTTATACAGTTTTGTTATATGTGCTGGCCAGCTATCTGCCCTAGCTTCACACAGCACGGGTATTACAAATCTTCGAAAATCCCAGTTTACTATAATATGTACGTAATACGTATAAACTTTCCTCTTGCCTAATGACGTAAACTACAGTAAGATCCGTTTCGTAGTTCAAGCGATCTGATGTTTTTGATTGTTTTTACTCTGTCACGCTTAAACTACTGAACGGATTTTGATGAAACTACAGAAATATAGCTAATAACATCAGAATAACATCCATATAGACATATGCATAACATTATAATTATGTTAATTAAATTAGTAAAAAAAATATAGTTTTTATAAATAGTATTTACAAAGTAATGTCATAAAGTGTGTGTGTTTTTAACGCGTTCATACGACGTTATATTTTGAAGTTGTGAGGTAGGTAGGTACAATAAAAATTAGGTTGTTGGTAAACAATCTTTACCCTATTTTATTGTACGCATTAAAAAGAACATTATCCTTAGGATCATCTCAAAATAAACATCAACTATGTACTAAGCTGTTTATGAATTTTGCGTTAGTAAATACGACAAAATTATCATCAGTACACTGATGATAATTTTGTATATTTTATTTATATTTTTTGAAGTGAAAACTTCTTTAGCGGCGTTGAGCACTTTTTCTGTAATGGGTATAAAATCTTAAACTCGCGTCAGGACAGTGACCTGATCGAAAAAGCGTAGGACGGATGGATAGTAGACAGCTATAATCAAGTTTTCACTTCTGCCGGCACTCCCGGAGTGCAATTTTTTTTAATTGTCAATGTCGTTTAAGAGATAAGTATATAAAGTCTGACTTACCGGCTTCCGTGATGCCTAAGCTAGACTCCATTAGACTGCCGCATTATTGAAAAAAAAATCCTGAAACAATAGAAAAAAAAAACATTATTGACAGTTTTTGACCTACCAAAGTTAGCATAAAATCATTGGTTCCATACTGTTCCATATTTGTAATTATGTATTACCGAATTCTGAGTACACTGATGTTTACAAAATGTAGTGGAAATTCCAATCCGTTCGATAAACAAGATTATGTTTTTAACAACAATCCACCCCGACTAACGCAATCTACTTAAACAACAAAATAAAAATATAAATAAACTACCTACCAACTATTACAAAACAATATGTCAAATTAAAATGTGTCAATGTACTTTTTTTTAAATCATGTAATAACATATTGTTTTAGTACATGTACTATACTGCCAACTGTCCAGATTTGCAAACAGAATAAAAAAAAACAATAAGTAAGTCATATTAATTTGAATAAACCTGCCGATTAAAAAAGTATATATTAATATTTAAATTGTTTTATTTATTATTTACGACTACAATAACGTTAAAATTGGTTAAGTTGGAATGTTGGGCCTTGAAGAAGATGGATGAAAGAAGACTGCATGTAGAAGAGATGAGAATGTTGAGATGGATGTGTGGAGTGACTAGAATGGATAGAGTGAGAAATGAATATATTAGAGGAAGCTTGAAAGTAGCACCGGTCGCAGATAAGTTGAAAGGAAATCGTTTGTCGTAGTATGGGCATGTTAAGAGGAGGGATGAGACGCATATAGTTAGGACAGTTATGAGTATGATTGTAGAGGGTTGGAAAAGGGGAGGAAGACCGAAGAAAAAATGGATGGAATGTGTGAAGAATGATATGAAGGAGAAAGGGAGTGATAGCATGACGGGTGACAGGTTGGTATGGAAGAAAAAGACATGTTGCGCCGACCCCAAGTAAAATGGGATAGGGGCAGGAAGAAGAAGAAGAGAGGAGACTATAATAACGTTAAAAATAACTGTACGTTAACTATAACTGACATTAGTCATTAATGCATTTTTGACTCTGGTCAATTCTGTAGGGCTAGACGAGTCGAATGTTCTTATTTTAAACCATTGAGTTATAATGTACTTCGTACTAGAGGAGTCACCTCAACTATATTTTTTGTAACACGAGTTAGGGTGCACGCACCCTAACTCGCTTAGTCTATGTCGAGCGCTTGCAGCAGCTAGATTATTTCGAGTGCAGTTTTGTTCAAAAAATATGCCTTCGTGTGCATTGAGATACTGTTCAAACAGCTTGAGAAATATAAATAAAATTCAAGGAGTGATTTTTTACCAGTAAGTTCAAAATATTATCTTTAAAACATGCCTAATTTTATTATTTGTAATTATGTATGACGAGTCACCTCGACGGCGGCCATGTTGATGTTAATATCAAAGAGTAAAATATTTGCTGCATGCGCAGAATGGACACTAACGTCGGGTAACGTTCAACAATTACGAACAACAAAATGTTATTAATAATAATCATGAGAAAAAAAAATATTAAGTAATATTAATATTTTTTATTTATTAAATATATATATTTTTTTAATGTTTCGTCGGCCGTGTCCTAGTACTAGAGAATTATTTTGGATTAAAGGAGACAATTTTTTTTGTTCGGGGATTAGGCCCACCACAAATTGTGGCATTTATTAATGAAATGCACGTTAGTTTATTCCTTATAATCTCTAGATTACAGTGGCAATATTAGCAAAACTCTAAGTAACCGGAATACTGGGAAATACGACAGTCAAAACATGACTCTCATAATGACCTAAAATCTCACAAGAGCGATTATTTAATGAGTGAATAGGTTTCCTAGGTATTTTATGTTAGAATAGTGCACTTTCAATAATAATATAGGTGTAAATGACATAAAAACCTGGCTTTGGTGTGATTTTTTTTCGATTATTCTTTTACTGTGGACGCCAATGCTATTATAAGTAAAGTTGTTGCACATTTCGTTGAAATCGAGCTGTACAATTGTTACAACAGCTTTATATATTATGCACTGTATCTCCAGAAGCCATTTTTCTAACATCTATTGAATAAAAATACGAAAAGAACAGAAGAAGCACTTATCTGACTATCTAGAAAACTGTTGGAAACTATTAGGCTAAGTTTACATGACCGCGAGAAGCCGCGCGTCGCCGCGTGGTTGAGGCCCTGTCCAGGAAGGAGAATTCGCCGCGATTCGACTCGCGCGAATTCACTCGCGGGTAGGCAAGATACTAGGCACCAATACATCGCGTCCACAAGCATCGCGCGACTAATAAACTCGCGCGTGACTCGCGCGTAATGCGCGCGAGTCGAGATACTAGGGCCGCCTTGTTGCGTCCAGATTTCGCGCGAATTTCAGAGCGAGTGCACGTATAAAAGAGAAAGAGAAGGAAATACGACTCGCGCGTACGTACGCTCTATACGCGTAGACTCTGGACGCAACACTCGCGCGTATTACGCGCGAGAGAATCGCGGCGAATTCGCCCTCCTGGACAGGGTCTGAGGCGCTCGCATGATGATGTGCATACCAGTCCGGATGTCAATGTTGCTTGAGGAGGGGGCAATTTGCTTATGGATTTTATACCGAAGGCTGAGTCGTCGCAGAAAATGACAAAGACAATAAAAAAGATTTCTTGCATCCTATTTTAAATGAAAGTCTTTCACTTAAAATAGGATGCAAGAATGCTTTTCAACGAACGTAGAACGCGCGGTGTCTACGATAATTGCTGCTTACTTTGGTCTTGTACCGCGCGGTTAGTGGTACAGAGCGGTTTCGCGCGGTCGTATGAACTTAGCTTAATAATGTAGTCTGTCAGTGTCAAACTGATTGAAACTGTACCACAGAGCATCTACAACGGAATGTTAATTAGGTACGTTTCGTTTCACATAATATATTTAAATTCACGTTGAAATAAATGTAAAAACGCTCCTCAACATGCATTTTTCCGTAATAGTTTTTTACTATTATTTCATTATTCCCGTTAGATATCTATATAATTTTTAGTGGGTTAGTTATAATAAGGTGATGACTTGTTTCATGCGTAAAATTATTAATAAACGTAACCGTTTAATAGTGGGACCAAAAAAAATTGTCTCCTTTATTCAGAAGAATCGTGATTGCCAATAGAATATTCACGAATATGTTCCGTTCATTTCAAGCAAAACGAGAAATACACCACACAGTCAAGAAGAGTACATATATTATTTCATGGGAATAAATTTTTTTACAGTTTAAATTCGTTTCATTTATATAATATCATACAAGATATTGTGATGCAACTGAAAATACAATGTATCTTCTAAAATCACGACTTCCCGACTAATTTTGCCTCTGCTAAGTTCCACGTATACACTGACCGACACTGATATTCTATCTCACACAATCGACACTACACTTCCTCACTACCCTTTCAATATTATTTTATTTTATTATATTATTATTTACCACATAATTTTATGTTATACATTTCTTATTTTAATTATAACTATTTTTATAACGATACCCATAATGCACATAATATTAAAGAAGCCTATAGAAGTCAACTTCAAAAATATGTCGCATCTGCGCGCATTGGTGTTATCTATTGCACCCGCTTGCATTGCGCATGCTCCGCTGTCACCAAATTACGCGCCATATTTTGTTTGAAATAGCTCCTCTAGTACGTAGTACATTATAACTCAATGTTTTAAACTTACATTGATTCGTGCTTTATTCCTTTCCGTAAAGTAATTGAATAACAAAGAAATACGTACTTTGTTTTGTAGTTAACAGATGGAACGAGAACTGCGAAAATTAAACTAACAATACACAGATTATTATCAATTGAACGTGACCGATTGAGATTCATTTGAAGACTGACCTTAGCTCCACCGACCGCAATCAGTATGTTTCCGAGCGAGTTATCGTATGGACGCGGACTGTTAATGACCTCAGTGCCAAAACACATGACATTGATGCGAAATTCATAAGATAATTTACGATCATAGACACAGATAAATACAGATTTTTTATTTCTGACATGCTGACCTGCAATTTATTAAAATCTGTACATTTCAATTACTTCCGTTGACATTCCGTTTAAGCGTCGATAATAACCCGAGACGGGAGTGCATCGGCAAAATGGAACGTAATTATAAAATGCTCATCATACAACCATCCTCAATACAATTGTGAGGAAAATTCATTGTGAAATGAATTTTAAAAAATAGCGTGCTGATTTCCTTATCCAAAATCATTGAGTTATAATGTACTACGTACTAGAGGAGTCACCTCAACAAAATTTTTTGTAACACGAGTTAGAGTGCATGCACCCTAACTCACTTAGTCTATGTCGAGCGCTTGCAGCAGCTAGACAATTTCGAGTGCAAAGTTTTGTTCAAAAAATATGCCTTCGTGTGCATCGAGATACTGTTCAAACAGCTTGAGAAATATAAATAAAATTCAAGGAGTGATTTTTTACCAGTAAGTTTAAAATATTATCTTTAAAACATGCCTAATTTTATTATTTGTAATTATTATTGGAAAGTATGACGAGTCACCTCGACGGCGGCCATGTTGATGTTAATATCAAAGAGTAAAATATTTGTTGCATGCGCAGAATGGACACTAACGTCGGGTAACGTTAAACAATTACGAACAAGAAAATGTTATTAATAATCATGAGAAAAAATGTATTAAGTAATATTAATATTTTTTATTTATTAAATATATAATATTTTTTTAAGGTTTCGTCGGCCGTGTCCTAGTACTAGAGAATTATGGATTAAATTTATTCAGAAGAATCGCAGCAAAGTCACGTGATTGCCAATAGAATATTCACGAATATGTTCCGTTCATTTCAAGGAAAACGAGGAATAGACCACAAAGTCAATAAGAGTACTTATATTATTTCATGGGAATTAAATTTTTTACAGTTTAAATTCGTTTTATTTGTATAATATCATACAAGATATTGTGAGGCAACTGAAAATACTTATGTATCTTCTAAATTCACGACTTCCCGACTAATTTTCCACGTATACACTGACCGACACTTTGATACTCTATCTCACACAATCTACATCACATAATTTTATGTTACACATTTCTTATTTTAAATATAACTATTTCTATAACGATACCCATAATGCACATAATATTAAAGAAGCCTTTAGAAGTCAACTTCAAAAATATGTCGCATCTGCGCGCATTGGTGTTATCTATGGCACCCGCTTGCACTGCGCATGCTCCGCTGTCACCAAATTACGCGCCATATTTTGTTTGGAATAGCTCCTCTAGTACGTAGTACATTATAACTCAATGTCCAAAATTCACAATTTTTGAATTGGGAACCGACCAACGAAGCAGTCAAATAGTACCTATATATAAAAAAATCTAGAGATTTGAAAATCGAACAAATATTAAAATAATATAGGTACCTACTTAATTTTTTATTGCTATTTTTTTTTCTAAATTTGTTTAGGCACTATAACTATCAAGTTCTTTGCCAAATTAAAAAAAAAACAGTAGTTGACCAGCGAATCTGCCATACAGCCTTACTATTTAAATAACTTAAAATTAAGTATTGGGGTACATAATAATAAATAATTGATCACAAATAACTCGAATGTTTTAAATATTCTACATAGAAAAGTTAAAATTGTCTTGATGTTGTAAGTTAGAACGAACTTATTTACTTTTGTTTTCTTATAATGTGTGTTCTAATATGTGTTATTAAATACTAGCTATCCCCCGTGGTTTCACTCGCATTTTATTCGTCTATTTGTTAATCTGAAGCAAAAACCATATTTCTGTAAAGTTTCAACAAAACACGTTCATTAGTTTTTGCGTGAAAGGTTAAAAATCATCCTCACAAAATTTGACATTTATAATATTAATAGTAGGAAATTGGTAAAACCTGTTTCATTAACATCCGTAAATAAAAAACTCACGAATGAGTTTTCTCACCTTCAAACTTACGTTCAAAACTGGCTGTCATTTCCAAAAAAAACACGGCTGCCATTATTTGTTGAGAAAAATAAGAAATAAAAAAGAAACACAAATGGTGTTTCTAATTTTTTCCACGAAAATGTCCAGCAACTCTTGTTAAATAATAAATCAAAGGAAATGTAATGAGGTTCTATTCAAAATAGTATTAGAACTTTTACAAAATATGGCCGTAGTATTAAAGGTATCCTGTAAGGAGTCTCTAACTGTCTTAATATCTATGAATTACGTGACTTTTTTTTTTGTTCTTTTTATTTGTCTCTATACATATATAATGTTTTACAAACACAAAATTTATAATGACGTATGGCCTGATTAAAGTTAACTTTTTTTGGCTTAACGTCATTTTCGTACGCCCTAGTTTAGAGCATATTGCTAATCGTCATTGGGTCAGAAATGCGCAAGAGGTTTAACCTTTCAACGGCAAAGCGACCGCCGGCTGTCTCGAATCACGAGTCTTCGAACGTTTAATAAAGCACTGAAGACGTTGCTAGTGCTAACTTGGTTTTGAAACACATCTAGCATGTTAGCTGAAGCGACACTGGATTACTTCATCTAGAGCGAAGAAGCATTCAAGCGAAGAGCGTCTAAGCTGTGGTGATTCTGGAATAGTCCGCACAATATGTTAGGTACTCTGGCGGACAAAATTGATGGGCCTTTTGTTAGGCCCTGGGCTGGTAGTCTTGTGCGAACAAACGTGGATGGGTAAAGTTGATTGTTTCTTATTATTTTTTACAAAAATTAAGGTAATGCTAATATTATATGTATATATTTTGATTATTTAAATAATTTTATCAATATTTTATTTACCAATCTCAGTCCTACTGATCATAAAATTAAAAATAATTTAAAATATTTATTTCTCTTGGAGCCAGAGAATAGAGATTATTAGATTTTTAGATCAGCTTTCAACATTTAAACCTTCGAACACTCGTGATTCGAGGCACAATGGAAAGACAATAGCAGTGCGACAGCCGGCTGTTGCTTGGTCGTCGAAAGGTTAATACATACAAGACGCAGATCAGATACAGAATGCGCTACACGCATCATTTAAATCCAACTAATGGATACTGGATTACACAAAGATATAGGTTATATAATATCCCAAACAGGACAGAAGGCCAGATTAAAACAATATGCGAAAACGGACACAATGCACGTAAAGGTGCAGTAATAATGCAACAGCTTGGCTATTGGTTTACAAGGAGCATTTTTAATTCTCGACCCGAATCAACAATAAAATGGGTAGGTATTTTTTAATGTTTTCTTATGCCCATTTCAGACGAGGGCAAAACCGGGCCTCACTGTTCTGCCCTCGTGTGAAATGGGCATCACTTACGCGTATATCGGTAAGTGACACTGTCATGACTGACACTACCGTTCTTAAAACACGGCAGACAGTCAGTAACCATTCTATGACCGCGCGGTCATACTCACAAACAAACGCAAAGGTTATTTTCATAGATCCAAAACATACGAAGTTTATTATGAGAGTTATTCTGAAAAACAGACAGAATTTCATAATTATTTACGAGTCTTATATCGACCTCCTGAAAAGCTTTCCAATTCCAAAAATACACCTTGTATATGTGCTAGAGATGGGCAACACTGCGCCACGCCACGCAGTTCACTGCGACGGGTGTTTCAAAGCACTTTTTCAATATGGGTTAACGCACAGCGCAGTAGCGAAAGATTTAAAATGTACTGCGTAATATGCAAGCACGAACTATCCACCAATTTTCACCTATTCAATTACGCCATGACGCCATTTTGATTTAACGCAAAAGGTTGCGCCTGAGTCACATCCCTAATCAGAGTCAAAAAGTCATCAATTTCATACTACAATAACGTTTTACACTACGCTTCAATAGTCACTCTTAGCGCATTCAAATACTGCACAGAGCTTAACCCTCTAATAATTGAAATGGAACTTTTAGAAGGTGATGTAACAAGACCTACAGTCTATCTAAAAAGTTATTTTGAAGCTCTTTCGGTCCTTTAAAACTCCACAAAAGCACCACTAACTTTAGTGGAAAATGCTAGAGTACTGAGCAATTCAGCGGACTTCAAGTGGACAAACGCCTGGTCATTTAGCGTCTAAGCGTCTTAGAGCTTAAGCTGATTGGATGTCTGTACATGTTTGAGAAAGACAAAACTAAATCTGGACGACATAACCGTTTGTACACGAAGACAGACAGGTATTTCTTATAATAGTTAAGGATTTAACGAGCGAATTTGAGAAAAAAAAATATTTATTTCCCGTTCCTCTAAACGATTTTGGTCACACTTTTATACAGTTCTACTTCTATCAGCCGCGTTCAGTGTCGTAAGAATAAGAAAAGCTGTTAAGCTTAAAGAACTACACACATTTAACTGTGTCCGTGATATTGACACGTAAACAAAATCCATACTAATATTATAAATGCGAAAGTAACTCTATCTGCCTGTCTTTCTGTGTGTCTGTCTTTCCGTCTCTTCTTCACGTCTAAACCACTGAACCGATTAGAATGAAATCTCGTACAGATATAGTCTGGGACCAGAGAAAGGACATAGGATAGTTTTCATCCCGGTAATCCACCAGGAACGGAAACTTATTCCACGCGAACGAAGTCGCGGGCAATCACAAACACATCACCGAAAACAACAACAAACTGAACAGGTGTAATGAATATTATGAACATCCTATCCTTCAATTTACGACAGTGTTCACGTACCAGTTACTAAACATCGAATTCATTTGACGGCCATCTTACTGAATATAAAAAATGTAGTTTGTCCCGGCGTGGGTCGTACGGACAATTTTTGCATGTTTCCGAACGTGAACGTCGTAAAATTTAATATGTTTATTTACGTTTTACTTGTAGAACCGTATTTTATGTAGCGAAAATATTTTGTGGGTGTACTGTAAATGTGTACATCTGTCTCACCCTCCGGGGAATAGTAACATGATGTTTAGTTGTGAAATTAATGCTATCTGTCTATTTGTTAGGCTTTCACGGCTAAAACACTGAATGAATTTTTTTTTAACTTGGTAAGGAGAGACATTAAATTATGAGATACATTACATCGTGATGACCCATTGGTTGAGGAGCCTGCCTCGCACGTAAGGGGTTGTGGATTCGATTCCAAATACCAATAGTAATAGTACCAATGTGGCTGTTTCAATTCATATTTACTTTCTAAAGTTTATCTTCGACATCGCTGATATCACGTGACACGAAAAGTACGTAAAACCGTTAGTGTCGGTTGTCATTCGTAGAACTTTGACAGTCGTTATGGATGGTCAGAAGTCAGAAAGTCTGACCAGCCTAATCAAGAGGTATCGATATTTGATAGGCAGTCGCTCCACGTAAAACACTGGTATCCAGCTAAATCCGGTTAGTCTAGAAGTCGACCTCAACATAATCGGGAAAAGGCTAGGGAGATGATGATGGTAAGGAGATACATTGTACCCTAGTAAAACCAAGGTATAATCTAGCTTCTGCTAGGGATCTAGCTAGATTATGAAGGGTAGACTTTATCAGCGTCTGCACTAACCGCATTTAAATGGAAAAAGTCAAAAAACGAGAGTTTTTCTATCATATATATAAGTTTCCAAGGTACCGAGATCACCTTTTGCCCGCTAAGCAATGTCATAAGGTTATAGAAATCGATAAGTATAAGATCGGAAACTTACTGACTGTTGATATATCAACGCAAAAATACGCCCTACGTCTCTAGGACCGGCGGTTTGGGCTGTGATATATCAACTGTCAATCAATCAATTAGTCAGTTTATTTTATATATACACTAGCTTTTGCCCGCGACTTCGTCCGCGTGGAATAATAGTTCACGTTCCCGAGTGATTTCTGGGATGAGAACTATCGTATGTCCTTTCTCGGGTCCCAGACTACATCCGTACCAAATTTTATTCAAATCGGTTCAGTGGTTTAGGCGTGAAGAAGAGACAGACAGACAGTTACTTTCGCCGTTATAATATTAAGTACGGATTATTTAAGTGGTACATAAAGATGATTACCACATTTGTTCTACAACCCTTCCGGTAGACACTAGACACGAGAACTCTTTAATATTCATCGGCTCTCTAACGAAAGATGAAATAAAAATGGCAAAATATTGAAAGCTATGGCCACCTGGCGCCACTTATGACAGTTACGATCGTGAACTCGGCATTTTAGTGTTACACTCGACTTGCACAAGTGCATTTTGTATTGAAAGGCCTATTAAATAAAACAGGTTAGGGGTGAATTGATATATGTAAAATGGTAAACTGACTGACTGACAGATATTAAGGCATAGCCTAAACCGCTGGTCCTAGAGACATAAAACTTGGAAAGAAAATACCCTATTTTTAACCGTCTTCAAAAAAGGAGGAGGTTCTCAATTCGTCTGTATGTTTTTTTTGAAGTGAAAACTTCTTTAGCGGCGTTGAGCACTTTTTCTGTAATGGGTATAAAATCTTAAACTCGCGTCAGGACACGTCACCTGATCGAAAAAGCGTAGGACGGATAACAATTGAACGCGCGATAAAAATCTCACACACACTGATACAAGGTACAATTTTCCCGAGTTCAAAGTTTAAGTATTTTAACCCGTGGAGTAATAGTGTTGAAAAATCTTGGCGAAACAGCTTAATATAAGCCTGCTGTAGATAGAGAGAGAGAGATATAGTGGTCCTGCTAATGGCTTGGGGCAGGCGAGCCAAAGGCACACTCGTAAATAAATGAGCGAATGTGTTTTTGAAGTGAAAACTTCTTTAGCGGCGTTGAGCACTTTTTCTGTAATGGGTATAAAATCTTAAACTCGCGTCAGGACACGTGACCTGATCGAAAAAGCGTAGGACGGATGGATAGTAGACAGCTATAATCAAGTTTTCACTTCTGCCGGCACTCCCGGAGTGCAACCCGTCTTTTTTTTTTGTATGTTTGTTACGCGATATCTCCGTCAATTGTAAACTGATTTTGATGGTTCTTTTTTTGTTTGATAAGTCATGATTCAGGGGTGGTCCCATATAAAGGACATTGCTATGCATCCATACATTGTTTGCCTAAGAACCGACAGGGATGTGTTTTTTCATTTTTGGTTCTAAATAATATATGTATTCGATTGAAACTAAATTAAAACTACGGACACTTGAGACTTCTAAAAGCCATCAAAATACTTTAATAACAACATCATGTCACATCAAAAGTATCATCTATATTTTCGACCAATATATTTGCAGCGGCAGAAGTCTTTCCAAGACACTTTTTATGTTCCCTTTCTCTTTTAGTGACATGGAGCCAGAAGCTGATCCGCAATTTACACAAAATATAGGATTATTTTGGGATTCCATGTTAAATCTGCAATGTCCGTTTAATCTCTTGACACCCACCGCCATGCCAGGTCGTCGTTCTTAGTAGGTCCGTACATCAGTCAATCATAGCCGGAGGTCGATATTTCAAGAGGAAATCACAGTCCGTAGTTTAAGCCAAGTGGGTAGATAAAATCGGAAAGGAATAATAATAAAATGCAAACAACCAGATTACACAGAACCTGGTCAAATGTTGGCTTCTGTCAATTCAATTGACGAAAAACAATAGACTAATATGTTGATCTTTTTTTCTTAACAAATGGCTTGTTCATTTCACACAGCGCTTTTAATCGCTTTAATGCCCATTTCACACGAGGGCAGAACGGTGAGCAGAACAGTACTGCTACTGTGTGAACGCACCAAACAGTACTGTCTTGACAGTAACTGGGCGTTCCCCACAACCAAACTATGTGACGAATTTAAAGTTTTAACCGTGAGGCAACTCTTTGTCCTCCTACCTTTCTACAGAAAACCTTCTCACATATGGCTCTTAAGCTGCACACATACAATGGATTACTGTTACTTACCAATTTTTACATATATAACACCTAATATACACACACTGACAATCACAAACATGCACACAACACACATACACACACATGCACCCACTCATGACTCGAGAGTTTATATGAATAAAATAATTCAAATCGACACTGTTCTCACTTGTTAAATCTTATTATATAATCAACTAGCTTCTGCCCGCGGCTTCGCTCGCGTTAGAAAGAGACAAAAAGTAGCCTATGTTACTCTCCATCCCTTCAACTATCTCCACTTAAAAAATCACGTCAATCCGTCGCTCCGTTTTGCCGTGAAAAAAAGACAAACAGACAGACAGACAGACAGACACACTTTCCCATTTATAATATTAGTATGGATGGATTTAGTTTAAACCAATGGCTGAACCCTGTCTCTTAAGATACAGGCTAAACCTAGTTTAAGGGATAGAGTCCAATAATGTAGTTCTACATAATTATACAATATAATTCTAAACTGTTTAGTGTAAGCCTTTATGTATAGAGTGCACTGTTCCATGTTTTTATGAAATAAATACTTATTATTATTATAACTGTTCTGCCTCACTGTTCTGCCCTTGTGTGAAATGGGCATTGTATATTCGTATTAAAACCTTATTCATAGATCAAGCGCTGGGAATATTGAGTTTTTTAATTTCGGTATACATACTTATTTTAATACTTGGCTGCATGAGCTACGATACCTTACCTACTAACTTCAAATTAAACCAAAATATCTGACACCGGAGATTGAAACGAAATTGAGTTACTTTTTATAATATTTCTGAAATTAGCACCTGTCCATTATATTGTAATAGTCGTAAAGTACTTTATAAAAAAAAATAGGAATTACTGTAAAGGTTTCATGCCAGATTTTTCGTAGGCTATTTTGAGCAATCTTCTTTGTGGCGATCGGTTCAGTGCTTCTCGAAAAATTAACCAAGAACAAAAAAAAATGACGAAATATTCATAGACGATGTGTGCTTTGTCTTCAAGTTTCTATTTTCGTTTTATAAGATTGTTAGTAGTTTTATTTTGAAAATAAATTACTTTGAAAGATACTATACTATACACAGTCAAACATTGGGAGTCGACACTAAAAAGTAATAAATAAAAAACTTTTTTCAAAAAAAAATAACCGCCTTCAAAAACTAAAAACCCAAAAATAACTAACATTTCGGAAGTCGGTGGCAACACAAATTGAATGGCACGAGAGAAGCCACCGACTTCCGAAATTTTAGTTATTTTTGGGTTTTTAGTTTTTGAAGGCGGTTTTCTTTGTAAAAAGTGAGTATCCACCAAGAAAATATTTTTGGAAAATCGACCCTTAGGGGTAAAATTCTAGACAGAAGTTCGACATTTGGGCGAATCCACGGACGAAAGCTAGTGATCTATAAAATACGTTGTTTTAATATAAAAGTGATGGTTAAAAGTTGGTAGAAGAGTGGTTAGAAAATTTTGTGAAATATTCACGCCTAAGAGGCTTCTTAGGTCTATCTTTAAAATAAGTGTTGGTAGTAAGGATGATAACCAGGTAGTGTCAAACTTCAACGCTTAACGTGACAAACACTTAAAAATTATGACGTTAATATATAACGACGAAATTCCTTGCAGGAAAAATTAAATTAGCATCCAGCCTATTACTGTCCCTCTAGCAAAAGCCTCTTCTTACAAGGAGAAGTCACATGCATTAATTTCCACTCTTGTTCAAGACGTGTTGGCCATTTTATACTAACACTAGCTTTGCCCGCGGCTTCGCTCGCGTTAAAAAGAGACAAAAAGTAGCCTATGTTACTCTCCATCCCTTCAACTATCTCCACTTAAAAAATCACGTCAATTGGTCGCCCCGTTTTGCCAGACAGACAGACAGACAGACAGACACACTTTCCCATTTATAATATTAGTATAGTATACTAGCTGTGCCCACGACTTCGTTCGCGTGGATTACGAAACCTAACAATGTAATTTTTAGCCGACTTCAAAAAAAAAATCCGATTCGTGTTGTCACCGACTTCCGAAATAGTTATTTTAGTGCTTTTAAGTTTTTGAAGTCGGTTATCTTTTTTTGGAAAAAGCTTTTTATTAGTGCTAAGCGTTGTTGGAGGATACCGATACAAAAAATATTTATTTTTTCCATTGCTTCTTTTTAAATAATATTATTAACTGTGGAACCATCTGGAGCGTACACGAAAAGATTATTAGGGTTGTTTAAGCGTGAAAGAGTTCCAATGGCGTTGTCGCGAACACACTGATTCGAAAACTGTTAGATAGTTTTTTTATGACTTCTCCATCCCCTGGGGAGGGATGGAATGTCAGACTTTTACTGACTAAAATCCAAT
Source organism: Athetis lepigone (assembly GCA_033675125.1). Lineage (NCBI taxonomy): Eukaryota > Metazoa > Arthropoda > Insecta > Lepidoptera > Noctuidae > Athetis > Athetis lepigone. The sequence goes on along the minus strand of CM066239.1, from coordinate 18,035,509 downwards.
AATGTCCCTAAATATATAAAAGTAACCGAACCTTTATGTATTCCGGGGCCGCGGTAACTATTAGAAGCATCAACACGCCGCCGACACGGGTCCGGTCCTAGTCGGGTGGCGAGATACCTACCGCTTGCCGTCCACAGGCCCACGCCTGCGGTGGCAGTCGTCTTGCGACTCTCGACAACTACGCCTGGGCCTTTGTCCGGGGCGTGAGGCTTGACGCTGCCTAACGCTCCCCTGCCACCTCCGTCTCCAGCGTGTCTGCTTCGCAGAAGGGGGCGACGGCTTCCTACTCAGTCGCGCCCCAAAGCATGGCCTGAACCAGCGCCGGGCGCAAGAGGTCACCCCCGCGCATCGTCTCTGCAAGGACACGGCGGTGGTTTACCCAAGCGGGGCATACCTCCACCGTATGCTCCACCGTGTCCCGCAGGCGTCACTACCGCCCGAATCCGACACAGGAACCTCCCAAAGTTCCCGTGTACGGTGAGGACCTGTGAAGGGCGATATATGAGAGTGTCGACGCGCACTCCAGCCACACCTCAAAGAGGGGTGCCCAGCACTGGGTTGCGACAGTCGCAGTCTCCATTCCGCCATGAGATCCCGCAGGAACTCTGTGTGCCGCGCCTTGAATAGCCGCGGCAGCGGAGTTTCGCCCCGGCCTTGCACTTCCACGCGCGTGGCGTGGTACATGTGTGCAAGGACTGTTGCCTCCTAATCCCATGCCGCAAGAATCAGGCAGGCAGGAGATCTTTTATACTCCTGGACGCCCGCAAGGCCAGGTTGGGCGCCCACACCCAACTACACACCGAAAATAGGATGCAAGAATGCTTTTTTATTGTCTTTGTCATTTTCTGCGACGACTCAGCCTTCGGTATAAAATCCCTAAGCAAATTGCCCCCTCCTCAAGCAACATTGACATCCGGACTGGTATGCACATCATCATGCGAACGCCTCAACCACGCGGCGACGCGCGGCTTCTCGCGGTCATGTAAACTTAGCCTAATAGTTTCCAACAGTTTTCTAGATAGTCAGATAAGTGCTTCTTCTGTTCTTTTCGTATTTTTATTCAATAGATGTTAGACAAATGGCTTCTGTAGATACAGTGCATAATATATAAAGCTGTTGTAACAATTGTACAGCTCGATTTCAACGAAATGTGCGACAACTTTACTTATAAAATATTGGCGTCCACAGTAAAAGAATAATCGAAAAAAAATCACACCAAAGCCAGGTTTTTATGTCATTTACACCTATGTTATTATTGAAGAGTGCACTATTCTAACATAAAATACCTATTCATTCATTAAATAATCGCTTTTGTGAGATTTTAGGTCATTATGAGAGTCATGTCTTGACTGTCGTATTTCTCAGTATTCCGGTTACGTTGAGTGTTGCTAATATTGCCACTGTAGTCTAGAGATTATAAGGAATAAACTAACGTGCATTTCATTAATAAATGCCACAATTTGTGGTGGGCCTAATCCCCGAACAAAAAAAATATTGTCTCCTTTAAATTGACCAAGCAGTGCGTGTCTCAGTTGAATATTTTTACCCGCCTTAAACAAAGTAGGTTGTCAGTTCGGCCTGTATGTATGTTTGTCCGCGATTATCTCTCGTTTGGCTGAACCGATTTAGATGCGATTTTCAGAAAAGTGTTTGTTACATTCTGGGAAAGGTTTTAGTATATAAAACTAATGGACATTAAGGTATGAAAGTATAATATTAATTGAATGCAAATGTTTTTAGGATTCAGTAGGATTCGAGCATTAATATCTGGGGGCACGGCAGTACCCTTACTAAATCGAGCAAAAATTACATTCTTTCATCCATAACATACCATCCTTTCCTCAAAGCAGTTCAGCTCATTTTTGACCCTCCTATAACTTCCTTGTGGGTAGAGCCTAAAACTAGATGCATGAATTTTCAGTAACTAAGCAGGTAGTCCGGTCAATTTAGACCAAAAAATGAGAGTGAAGGTATGTACATAAAATCCCAACAGGCTGAAAATCGGTAAAATTGTTTAAAACATAATTATAAACAATGTTTAAAAGTTCCCCATCATTCCCGTGTATAGAAAATTAAATATTCAAGGTCAAAGGTAAAAAAAATAGGTTACCGCGATTTTCAGCAAAACGGTTCGTTTTATCAAAAAAGTACCTCAGACAAAAATTGAAGATCATAAAATTATCTTTAAAAATATATCAATACTTTTTTTCTTACGAGCCACCGTTTCTGAGATATAACGAATCAAAAAGTTATAAAAGTTGTTATCGTCATAATATGCATGAGTACGCCACGTATATACATCTCTAGAGTTGTTATATATAATAATATTTTATTATATATAATATACATATATATATATGTATAATAATAATAAAATTTCTTGCAGACCATAAGTCCATAGGTAAACAATGAATGACGCACGATGACTGGTGATCCAATGCCACATCATTGAACTGTCCATCCTGTCGGCTACTACAGCCACCAAGCTGTTGGAGCAGTCGCGCACTCGCCACATCAAGGATGTTATCCGCATCCGCACCAGTGCGTAAAAATCTGGCACGCCATTCTCAGCGAACATCCCCGATGCACTGCAAAAGCGCGGAAGCCCCAACATAACTCTGAAGGCATTATTGTATTGGACTCGCAGAGCATTGTACGAGCTTTTTGTATAATTAACCTATACACAGGGCACAAGTGTACATAGGTTGGCAATACGCTCTAAAGAGTGTAATTTTCACCTCCCTTGTACAACGTGCAAACTTACGAGCCAGCATGATACATCGAACTGCCAATGCTCTGCCTTCCCTCTCCACGTCCACATCATCGGACAGACTATCAGTGACCCAATGCCCCAGGTATTTGAACTTTGTGACCCTAGAAAGCTGAGCGCCTCATAAGGTGACTGGTGGAACAGTCTCATAACATTTGTTACCCGCTTTAAAAAACAGTAGCTCGCTTTTGGTCGCATTGTACCTAAGGATGTGAGCCACCGCATAGTGTAACTCTATACAGATGCGAAGTAGCCTCCTAAGTGCACTGATCGATGGGCTCAGCAACACCATGTCATCCGCGTAGCTGATGTTATTGACGCAGTGCCCATCAATGGAGCACCCGACATTGGTGTTGCTGAGCTCACAGATCAGTTTGTCTACATACAGGTTGAAAAGCTTGGGTGAGCTGATTCCCCCCTGCCTCACACCTCACTCCAACCTGTATGCATCCGACAGGACACCCGCCCACTTAACATAATTGTATTAGTTCTTATAACTATACTTGAGTATCCTAATGATATCACTTGGGAGGTTCTTAACATTTGACAGTTTCCTCCAGGAAACATGCATATACAGGTGTTTTTCTACTTGCATAGTATTGAACAGTCTGTTTCAGGCATAGTACAGCTATATGTTGAAATATTTTTCTATCGGTACCTAATTGTAACTTATACTTAAAATATAAAATATAGTCCCTTAATTTTTAAGCCACGGTAATTGTAACTTATACTTAAAATATAAAATATAGTCCCTTAAAGTATTATGTATTTGTTTTTGTGACATTTTTTTTGTGAATATGAGGACTATTGAGGTCGTTGTTTTTTGTTTTTTAAATATGCGGTCTGACGGTTTGAGTATTTAATGCGGCCTACCCAAATGTCCTTACTTTGGTACTGTTCGTCAAGACGTTGGGCTCCTTAGTTTTTAGTTGAGCTAAACGATTACTGACAAATGCTTGCACTGTCTGGACAGGTCCACTCAAATCTGTGTCCTTCTCTCATGTAGTGTGTTAGTGTTCACTCAACTGGCCTGGTCGACAAACTATACCAATGCAATGGCCAGATAAAGGGTTATTATAGCAGGTATAAGACCCTAGCTACGCACAGAATAGAACAAGAGACAGATGTCTCGAAGTTACAGTAGCTTAAAAATTAAAAGTACACATCATTGTCAAATATAAATACATCAAAAAAAGATTATATACTTTAAAAAGTACACATCAATGTCAAATAGAAATACATAAAAAAAGATTACATACTTTAAAAAGTACACATATTAATGTCAAAATAATAATAAAAATGTCAAATAGAAAAGAAATGTAAATAAAGTAAATAATGGCCTATGTTAGCCAATGTATTAATCGAAACAGCTCAATCCCAAGCATTTGAATCCTCAATGTAATCTATAACAGAGTAACAAGCTTTCTGACAAAGTTTATATTTTATAAATAACTAGCTGGCCCGTGCCCACTTCGTTGGGCGCCAAACATTTTAACTTAAAACTCGAAAACATGCGCTTCCCCAGACATAAGACTGAGCTAGATCGATTTCTCGTCCCCGAAAACCCCCACATATCAAATTTCAGCGAAATCGTTAGGGCCGTTTCCGAGATCACATGCTTTTTCAAGCAATCAGCGCCATCTGCCGGGCTGGTTTGTGAATCTAAACCATCCAGGGCGCCACTCAAACGCATACAGAAAAATTCATTTAAATCGGTCAAGCCGTTTAGGAGGAGTTCAATGACATACACACGCACAGCAGAATTATATATATAAAGATAAGTAAGTTCAGGTTTCCTCATAAAATTTTCTTTCACCGATATCAGTGATATCCATGATAAACTTGAAGGTAGTTTCCTAAAAAAAAAGAAGACATTGGTACTAGCTCGCAATCGAAACCACAACCTAATTAATGCAGTTTTAGAGGCGAGCACTTTAAATATTAGACCATCGCGACTTTTGATTCGTCTTAACAACGTTAAACTTAACATTAAACCTACGAACACACGTGATTCGAGACACAATAGAGAGACAATAGCAGCACGACAGCCGGCGGTCGCTTGGTCGCCGAAAGGTTAAAAAGTTTGTTTTTCAAAGCCTGCTTTGTCTTTAAAGCAATAAAAGATTACATTTAACAGTTAACTGGATAACAAACTAATACACCAAAAAAAAGACTAGTTGACTCTTCTCGTGACCCAAAGGCTGGCTTTTATCTTAGCCAGAGACTTAGCATTGCCATCCAACGTGGCAATGCTGCCAGCCTCTTGGGCACTTTACCGGTTGACAGCGATGCGAAGGAGTTTTTTGATGCCATTTTATTTTAATTCTAGTGTTTTTAATTTAGTTTTAGTTTGTAAATGTTGTGTATTTGAGTCATTTGTATAATTAACACATAGTATCTATACACGAAACAACGATTTATTAAACAAACATTCTTAGAAATGCACATATTATATTATTAATACGATCGGTACCGCCAAAACGACTACTTCATATACAATTTTATGACATAGTAAAACATCGGCCGAGTGCATATCATCTGCACTTTACGAGGTCGTCGTCAGCTATTCAGTTTTTGTGGCAATTCCGAACGGTCGAGGTGAAGAGGCTAGTGGAATGAAAATTTACAGTAGGGATGCAATATCGTTTATGTAATTTTGTGGTACTTGGGTGTACACAAATCTTTACATATATAATTCTGCTGTGCGTGTGTATGTCATTGAACTCCTCCTAAACGGCTTGACCGATTTAAATGAATTTTTCTGTATGCGTATGAGTGGCGCCCTGGATGGTTTAGATTCGCAAATCAGCCCGACAGATGGCGCTAATTGCTTGAAAAAGCATGTGATCTCGAAAACGACCCTAACGAATGTGGGGGTTTTCGGGGACGAGAAATCGATCTAGCTCAGTCTTATGTCCGGGGAAGCGCATGTTTTCGAGTTTTAAGTTAAAATGTTTGGCGCCCAACGAAGTGGGCACGGGCCAGCTAGTACGTATATAAGTTACTTTTTTTGTTTCATTCAAAAACATCGAGGAGATGTTATTTTAAAGCCATTTTCAACCTTCAAACACACGTAATTCGAGACACAATATCAAGACAATAGCAGCGCGATACCCGGCTGTTCCGAAATGATCGGTTTATGATGAACAGGGTAGTGTCACTGAAAAGAAAAGAGGTTTTAACTACTCGAATGCTGTGTCTGATAGACTCCTGACAATTGTTGTCAAAATTTTGTTGACAGCGTAAAACTCAGATTGCGTAATGTAAGATGTCAGATGAAGTTTACATAATAGGGATGGAATGAAAAAGTAAGACTTCCTATCTTTCTTTCCGTCAGTCAGCCCGCGGCTTCGCTCGCGTTAAAAAGAGACAAAAAGTAGCCTATGTTACTCTCCATCCCTTCAACTATCTCCACCTAAAAAATCACGTCAATTCGTCGCTCCGTTTTTCTGTGAAAGAAAGACAAACATACAGACAGACAGACACACTTTCCCATTTATAATATTAGTATGGATATAGAGGATATAGTTATATATTTAAACTAAAGCTCAAATAGATCGTATAGAGACAGCCACAGGCAGGATATAAAACAAACACGGTGCCGGTCGTACAGTGAGCCCCTATATTGTTTTCTACTGGCGGTTTGATTGATCGAGCGACCCCGCACCGTGAACATTGGGTGCGGCAATTTGGTAATTGACACTATTTATTTTTAGGGTTCTGTACCTCAAAAGGAAAAAACGAAAGCCTTGTAGGATCAGTTTGTTGTCAGTCTGTCTGTCTGTTAGGACAATAATTATAATTTATATCAGGGACGCGTGGAGGTAACAAATTGAAATTGAAATCAAATACTGCAGGTCTGCGGTCCCTTGAAACTGTAAAAAATCAAACTTCTAAGTTAACAAAACTACGGCCACAAACAAATATTTTGACACTCAGGGTACTTGCCGTTGACCTAGAATCATTAAGATATATGTATAAATGCATGAAGCAATGTCATGTAGCACATGTAAAGGAAAATTAAAAACTGCATGGATTTCAAAAATAAAAATTTATTACTGTAACTGGTTTTACGAATTGTTGTTATAGCGGCAACTGAAATATATCATCTGTAGATCAACTTAACCAAGCTCAATTAAAATAAACACCGCATCCACGCTTCGTATATCTTGGCACGAGAAGGTAGACGCCTTCGGATCTTCTGTTTATCCAGCACGAGCCACGGCTTACAAACATACTATCACGTTACTCACGTGGTAAAATAATCTATATCTATCTATACTATCTATACTAATATTATAAAGAGGAAAACTTTGTTTGTTTGACTGTAATGAATAGGCTCAAAAACTACTGGACCGATTTTAAAAATTCTTTCACCATTCGAAAGCTACATTGTCCGTGAGTAACATAGGCTATATAATATCACGCTATGTCCCACGGGAGCGAAACAGTAACCAAAAACCTAACGTAACGCGGGTGAAACCGCGAGGAACAGCTAGTATTATATAAAATGGGAAATGACTAACTAACTGATTGTTGATATATCACCACACACACACATCCTAAACTGCTGGTCCTAGAGACATGACACTTGGGGGGTATGTTCTATGCAAAGAGTAAGTAGCCACTAAGAAAGGATTTTAGGAAATTCGATATGTTAGTTTGACAATTCATAGGTGCCTGCAATGATATTATAAGTAAAAAGGCGTAGAAAGGTTACCCTAACGAAATTCTATCTTCAAAAACGGCACACTAACGCACACATACACATAGTGCGAGTGTAAAAGATAAACGTCAAATGCCAACGCGATACTCAGTATCATGTTGGTCAATTGGCAAACTTTTAAAGTGCCACTTTTTGACTGCATATAACCTATCTACACATTTTTACTTATAACATCATTGGGTGCCTGTAAATCGTCTAAGAGAAATAAATGCTTTGAATTGAATTGAATTGATATGGACGCGGGCGAATCCGAACTATTTTATTTATATGTGCAAAAGTGCAGAGTTTTATTCCTCAGTACCCTCAGGATTTTTTTTTCAATCTATATCGTTTTTCTATCTCTAGCCATAAGCCAAAGCTAGTATTGAATGTATAAAAAAGTAAACCCATCGCACAATTTTGTATCCAGCACAGCACTGTACATCTCAATCAAATTACGAAACATTCCTGGGAATGTTTGTTTGTTAAAACGCTATTTTAACTACCGGGAACCGAAATGCATCAAAGAGAAAAATACCCTCTTTTCTTGTTTCACAATTTTCTTTTAATAAATACCAAAAATATGGCGGAACATAGTTGTACAAAGAGAACAAGCCTAATAATAAAGCAAAAAAATTTAATGTGTTTTAGCATTTGTGCGTTCAAACAAACAAATCAGATTTATTATATAGTAGTATCTATACTGGTATCTAGTAATTTGCAATACAGCTAGATTATGGCACACAGAGTTGTAGGTAGAGACCGAGCCATATGCCAAAGCTAGTATTGACGGTCCCATTCCCACAAATAACAGTGTATAAAAAGTAAAACTATACACACAAAAAAACATATTGAATGCATCACCATCAAATTACGAAACGTTCCCAGAAAACCAACCCAGCATTACAAAAGCGCCATTTTAACTACCAGGAACCGAATGCATCAAACGGAAAAATATCCTCTTCCCTTGTTTCACAATTTTCGGCTAACAAATACCAAATATGGCGGAACATAGTTGTACAAAGAGAACAAGGCTAATAGTAAAGCAAAAAAGTCAGAAAAAAACGTAAAAAAGTCAGAGTGACGGGTAAGGGCGGTGTAAAAAGTCAGCTTGCTGCAAGCTAGGCTGTTATGAACAAACGAAGTAGCATTGGGGGCGTTTTGAACAGTTTTTTTTTACGTTTTTAGGTGTCAACGCCGGGTTCAGGGGTTAGTAAAACAACTTTAAAGTCCGTACTTTGTATCTGTCTAATTTCTGGAAAATGCTGCTCTCTTTATGGATGTTCTCTTTGTGTCCTGGAATCGGATTTGATTTGTAGTTTAATAATACGATCCAAATACTGCTTTTCTGCACACAATTTAGTCAGTATTTTAAAAGGCAAAGGTATAATGGTAATCAATAAGGCTATTAAAACACACTTTCGACCGTTATGTGCAAGCTCTTTACGGTAAAAAACATCCAAGCTTATTAAAAAGTTTCATAGTAATTTGTACTACATTATTTACGACACGTCCCATAATTGTAATTTAATTGTCAATTTAAATTATATATTTTCTTAAGCTTAGGTAATACTAAGCTCAACTCAACTCAACAATTAACATAAAAAACTATCTACAACAAAACATAATTCTGTAGTCACTAAACAGTATATAAATAATTCAATTGGCTTAGCATGAATAAAACTTTAAGTAATATTTATTATTGCCTCAAAACTTCTTTCTTTAACTCCTCAACTTCTTACGCAAAGACAATATTTCTTTTTTTTCTTTTGCATATTAATGTGACTGCCGCCGCTGTGGTTCTGATTTAATCTGTTTACTTTTTATAATTCACCTTTCGTAACGAATCATAGAAGTTAAATTAAACCATATGTATTTATTTATATATGAATTTATTTAGAGTGTAACAGCTAACTCTATTTGTGCAGCTTGTCTGTAGAAGTACTACCACTATGCCTATTTATGCCTGTTCAGGTCAGGTAATTTATTAAAATAAAACCCGCCGGACTGTATATTGATTAGATTATAGACGTAGTTACAATAGATACAATCGGTACATCTGTGTTACTCGTCGTCGTTTGGTGAAGTGGTGGGCCGGGCGCGATCGCGCGGCATCCTGAGTCGCCCCGCGCCTCCCGCGCCCCGCCCGTAGCCCAGCCCTGTCCCTGTTCTTGTGTGCGTGAACAATGCCCTAAAATACCATTGCCCAGACACAGGCACATGAGTCAATATGGCTTATTCCAAAAATCCCCCTTAGAAGTATCATCTTTGTCTATGGCAACATATAGTCATGGCGAGATCTCTGATATTACAGATGCTGCAGTGACAGGTCTAACCAAGAGGTGTCATGTCGCCCAATTACTGGATTATGGAGGTCTGATAGGCAGTCGCTTCACGTAAAACACTGGTATCCAGCTGAATCCGGTTAGGCTGGAACCTGACCCCAACATAGTTGGGAAAAGGCTAGGGAGATGATAATAGATAGGCTGCAGTGACACACATCCTGCCGGGGTTGCGGAATGTTCATAATAGTTACCGTGACCCTGGAACATAGTGGGCAATCGAAGGAACATGAGTGGGTTTTAGTCAGTAAAAGTCTGACACGCGCTTTTGATGATTTCCTACTCCCCAAAAAAAAATGTATGCATGTTTATGTGGATTACTAATGCTACAGTATTAATGTTGTTCATGTACAAAAAAATATTGATCTTAAAATTAAAACTATAACCAGGGACAATGCATTATAAACCGTACTAGATCATGCATTATTACCCTTTGATTTTATTGACCGTTTGCGTCAATACCCCATATTACAAACAAAATAAAACTAAGAAACCTAAAAACCAAAACAGAAACACACCTTTCAAAGAAAATTCACAAAACAAAATAGATGCAGGAGACAATATCACGTAGAGCGGGCCAAACTAAAATCGTTTTGCATATACGCAAATTGAATCAATTTTTCGTACAAAATTGTATCCTCCCAAGTGAGGGCAAGCGAATTTTATGTAAAGCCGTCTCAGGACGCCCGACAAATCGCTGCGATCAATCGCGATCTTGAACGATTCATTGCACGATTTAGAATCGCAGTCAAATCGTTGAGCGATAACTGTCGGGTGAAATTATTACGTATTGAATGAACAGAAATGTGATTGTGAATGAAATATGAACGTTAGGTATTTGACAGTGAGGCAGAGACCATCCGGTTGTTAGTCTGTAAGTGATTGCCTTCTTGGGAACGGGTCGTCAGTTCAATTGCTTTACGGAGTAATTATTTTTATGACTTATTGTTCTGATTTGGTCCATCACAATGTTAGCGATATTAATCTGTATATACCTATATAAAATGGTAAACCGGCTGACTAACTGACTGACTGGGTCATATAATGGGGTAATAGGCACGATTCTCCGCTCATGTGGAAATTAGTACAGAGGACCAAGTCCCTGCTTACTATTGTGTACTAATTAAATTAACATTGTATGGATCTTAGTTATCTGAATAAATAAATTTATTATTATATATCAACGCACAGCCCAAACCGTTGATCCTAGAGACATGAAACTTAAAGCGAGTGTAATTTTTGAGGAGTAAGTCCACTAAGAAATTATTTTTGCCGCCAGATGCCAGATATTTTTTGGCATCCACTCGGGCGAAGCCGCGAATGGAAGCTAGTTTTACATAAAGCACAGCTATGTGTCATCAAAACCATCTAGACTTTTAGTTTTAGGAGTTTCTTCACGCATTTAATGGTCATTTATCCACTAACAGAACACAACTCTCCTTAGTTAAGTTTCTTAAAATTCTAATCTGAATCAGGGATCCTCGCAAAAAAAACGTTTTTATTTTACTTCATAAACATATAGTTTCCCTTTTCCTTTTGTTATAAAATTTTATAAGTTGTTAGTTGTTTCTTTGTATTTATAAGAGTAAACTACAAACAACTAACGACCAAATAAAAATAGCACTACTAGAAACTAGAAAAAACCTAGTAACCAATACATTAAAGGCAACGAACAGACCGCTAAACAAACGCGATGCAGCGCTTGAAGTGACGAGTACGGACGGTCCTCCTCCCGCGGGACCCACATCTTGGAACACTAGTGTTTTTGACAGAAGTAGTTTCATAGCGGGTTTATTTTACGATAATGAAGTTCTTTGGCAGGAACTGTGCGATTTTAGGGAGATGAATGGATAGGTAGATATATAAACCGTTAATTTGGTATTCCGAAAAAAGAGCAACAAAAACACTTTGACACAATATACGAAAACAAATAACACAAATGATAATAAAAGCTTTTAAGTATTTCATTTTTTAATGTATATAAATATGAAAAAGTATGTGTGTCAATATGTGAGAATAAATTGTTTTTCTTTGTTTCCATTTCCTTCCAAATGTAAAACCTATCAATTCCTACATACATACTTAATAATCATTCAAAGCTAAGAAACGGAAAATAAATAACCTAACCAGTAAATGTATGTCAATTTCCGCACGATGTCACATGCCGCACGTGTACAACCGTTCTCAAGAAACACGGTACATTCATACATGCATACATACATTCATACATTCTTTATTTGGAGGGTTTCTCGATTGAGTGGTCAGTCAGCTGCAGTAGTAAGTCAGAGATCGTGGATGCAATTCCCACTTAGGACAAACCTTGTGTGAGCATGATTGTTTTTTCTGTCTAGCTGAAATCCAGCTGAATCCGGTTAATCTGGGAGCTGACCCCAACATATTGGGAAAAAGCTAGCGAGACGATGTGTGTATGTTTATAAATTATATGAGTAGCTATGTATGTATGTCAGTCATCTGATTACCAATAGTACAGGGTCGGCAGAGTTTGAGATTATAAAATTATGGGTGTTTGAGTTGTCCCAAGATATTATTAGTAATCAACTTCGATCTAGATGTCATTTTTTAAGGTTTGTTTAACCAAATGGTAAAACGGGAACCTTTACTAAGACCCCGATGTTCGTCTGTCTGTCCATCTGTCACCAGGCTGTATCTCTCGAACCGTGATAGCTAGACTGTTGAATTTTTCTCAGATAATGTAGTTCTGTTACCGCTATATCAACAAATACTAAAAATATAATTAAATAAATATTTAAGTGGACTCCTACACAACAAACGTGACTTTACGGCCATTTTTGCTGTGCACAAGTCTGACTTAGCTGTTATTGTTATTCGTCGTTTAGATAGTGTTTTTTCAAATAGAATCAAAATCAAATCGTTTATTGCAATCCATAATATAATTAAGCAACAATTATGGACCTTGAGCGCTTATATCTGACACCTGAATGACTGAAGACTTCACCACAGAGTCGATAGTCGACAATCAAAGCGAGACATGGAGATCTCGTGCAGGAACTCGATTAATTATTAATTAAATGGTTGTGTGCTGCGTTGCATATTTGATGGCGCCTCGCCGAGTTCAGTGGCATATGCGGGCTTGTTCCTGATGAACTTGATGTACGGAGAAGTTTCGGTAGGTTTCACGGCAAATAGATAGATTTGGACTATATTGATCTATGCTTAATGTTGTTAATTCGAGAGTCTGTCTGTCTGTGAACTATCTTCATACGTTTTTTAAGAAAATGGGTCCAACCCTTGAATTAATGGGTTTAACCAGTGTAAGCCAGTTACTGGGTTGTGGGGATCTGAACTGTCTGTCGCTTCGAGAAAAACACTGGTATTTACATGAACCTACTAAGTTAGAAAAAAGGCCAGGAAGAGGACTAGTCTAGACAGATAGAATGTCAGACGGATAAGGAAGTAATATCAAAAGAGTTATAATTTCTTAAAAATGCATGCATAAAAATGTAATCAACATTGTATTTTTTATTGATAAGCAGTCCTTTATTACTCAGTCTATTATAAATCCTGTAAAGATACTTAGTACTTCTTACTGCAGCATCTCAAATCTGAACGGGAAACATCTTTATATCACTCGTCTTAACGATTACGAGCATAATAAAACACGATGCGACTTCTGATAACAACGAATAAATAGAAGCTTTATTTCTTGGCTGTTAGAGTGTTAAATAAAATGATGTGCAGTTAAAATTATACTGGGCGAACATAGTAGTGACAGAAATATTTTTAATGCCATATTAAAATGGCAAAGAATTCTTGTGAGTTCCTTTGTAAGTTTAATAGTTTCAATTCAGCGAAAATGAGACAGAAAATGTGCATTTGGGCTGTACTTAATATTATTTATAAAATATGTATGTGTTTATGTAATTGTGCTCGAGCTGAAGCCCGTAAACAGTCAGCATACCTGGCTTGGGTGCAAGCCCGCGACACCAAAGCAAGGGCCCGGAGGGTTCGCAGGAAGAAGAAAGCCTATAACGATGCCGCCAAGTCCTACAAAAGGGTGATTCGGAAGGCTCGATTTGACCACATCAGTCGAATAGGGGCCAGACTCACGTCCTACCCTTCTGGTAGCAAGCAGTTTTGGTCCCTATCCAAAGCGGTCGAATCCAACTTCTGCCGTCCCACATTTCCACCGTTGCAGAAACCTGACGGTACGCTGGCCCACTCCGCAATAGAGAAAGCGAACTTGTTTGCTTCCCTATTTGCGAGCAACTCTCGTCTTGATGCAGGCCTCCATCAACCACCTACTATACCTCATTGCGATTCCTCAATGAAGGATATTTCTGTTCACCAAAAAGAGGTACGGAAGGTTCTGCTGAATTTGGACGTGAATAAAGCCAGTGGACCAGATGGAATACCTGCGCGAGTACTTAAACACTGTGCGCCTGAGTTGTCGCCTGTATTGACACGTCTATACCGGCTCTCTCTCCAAACTAGAACGGTGCCAAAATCCTGGAAGCTTGCTAATGTGCAGCCAGTGCCCAAAAAGGGCAGCCGTGCCGATCCCTGTAACTATCGACCAATCGCCATCACCTCCATGCTCTGTAAAGTCATGGAAAGGGTACTAAATAGCAAATTGTTGGCATACCTAGAAGACAAAAATCTACTCAATGACCAGCAATATGGCTTTCGCCGTGGTCGGTCTACTGGGGATCTTCTAGTGTATGTTACACATTGCTGTGGTGAAGCCATTGAGAAAAACGGCGAAGCCCTTGCCGTTTCGCTCGACATCTCAAAGGCTTTTGACAGGGTTTGGCACGCAAGTCTCCTTAGCAAGCTTCCTGCTTATGGCATACCGGCTGACTTTTGTAGCTGGGTATCGGACTTCTTGACGGAACGGTCGATCAGAGAATGGTCGTCGACGGCTGCTCTTCGGACCTAATGGCCATCGATGCCGGTGTTCCTCAAGGGTCTGTTCTCTCTGCAACCCTATTCCTGCTTCATATAAACGATATGCTAAATCCTAGCATAGTCGGTTACGCAGATGACAGTACTGTTGTAGAGAGATATCTGGCCAGCGCAAAAGACAGTAGGGACGATATTCGTTCACAGAGAGAGACCATGGTCGAGCGAGTGAACTTTGCCTTGAGTCGTGTGTCCCAATGGGGCGATGACAATCTAGTGCAGTTCAATGCCGCCAAAACCCAAGCGTGTCTGTTCTCCGCCAAACGGAGCCCATTTGACCTGGCTCCTACTTTCCGAGGTGCATCTGTAAATGTAACCGGCTGCCTTGAACTCCTTGGCATGGAGTTGAGTTCTGACCTCAACTTCGGCACTTTCATCGAGTCCAAAGCACAGACTGCGGCGAAAAAGCTGGGCATCCTTAACAAGGTTAAGCGATACTTCACGCCGGGACAGCTTCTAACACTTTATAAAGCTCAAGTCCGATCGTGTATGGAGTATTGCAGTCACCTATGGGATGGCTCAGCCAAATACCAACTGGCCGCATTGGATTCGGTGGATCGCAGAGCCAGAAGGTTGATTGGCGACAAGAAGCTGGTGGCCCTACTACAACCACTAGCACATCGGCGAAAAGTTGCCTGCCTGGCGGTATTTTACAGATTGCACTTCGGTGAGTGTGCTCATGAGCTACACGAGCTTATTCCCTCATCTCCTTTTTACCACCGGACATCCAGACGTACAGCAGGATACCACCCTTTCTTGGTTGATATTCCTCATATCCGCACGCAGCGCTTCTCAAAATCGTTTATAATGCGCACCGCGAAGGAATGGAATTCCTTGCCGGCGTCTGTGTTTCCAAATTCATATTACCCGGAAGTATTTAAAAAACGAGTGCATAGGCATCTATTGGGTAAGCTCGCTCCATCGTAGGCCCCGTCTATGCCCTCGGGCTAGTCTGGGACCAAGAGCAAGCCCATAATAATTTAAAAAAAAAATGTATTTTTATAGTACACTAGCTAACTCGGCGTAGTTATTAATGAAATAAAATATGGCCTATCTGTCAAGTTGTATCAAAGCGTGCAAAGATTAAAATCGGTTAAGTAGTTTAGGAGCCCATCGCGGACAAACAACGTGACGTGTAACTTATATATACATATTAAGATTGTGTTTTGTCTTATTTCCTACATAGTAATCGATATTTTTCATTCAACAATTATGAATACCTGTCCATTATTGTTCTCTTGTAAGACAATGCCTCTCCATTGTACCATATGCTTGCGGGCTGCTGATTTCAAGGCGGACTGGCGAATCAGTCTTCAACATTTCCTATTCTGATGTTTTAAAAACCCTTGTATGAAACTGAAAAAGCCTAATAGCATCTTTTTCGTCCTTGCCCGGACGCAAGTCTAGAGCTTCGTGCGTAAGTGGCTAGAGTCACTTGACAATCTCGATAAAATATTACATAATCAAATTCCAATATAATGTCTGCGTGAATACAGGTATCGCTTCTATAAGAAAGAATACAGGCACAGTACACACCAAAATCACTAGCACAATAAAATATCGTGACGTGTAACACCTCACTAAAGCCATCCATAATACAATCGCCGCCATTTTATATCGAGACATAGACATTGTACTACAGCCTACAGTGTGCACGGCGCCTAACTCGATTGTACCGCAACCTTTCAGATCCATTATCAAAGACAGTACGTTACTACTTCAAGGCGAGCATCGTTGGAGGGCCGCCTTATCAGACAACCTCTTCGACGGAGCCAAAATCAATGGATCTCGCCACCCCCCCGCGACACAGATGAAATGTAAGATGACAGAGGGGGGTGCCGTTGTTTCGAAGGCCGTTGTAAATTGGTCGGTCGTGGAGAGGATTCGTGGCGGTACTATCCCGGACGGATTGAAGAGAAAGTGTCGCGTAAAAGGCAGAACGGTGATGCTGGGCCACGCGACCACTCGTTCGGCTCTTATCAAGTTTGGAGTTTAGAAAAATGGCCGCTGTTTTGTTGAGATGAAGGACAGTTTGTTATGAGGGGAGTGCCACGAGTTTCTTTTGTTTGAATAAACGTACGAGGACGTAGCTAGTCTTAAAAGGTGAGTGAGTACAGATCATAAGTTATAGGCGTTCTCGAAATTAAAGAAAATGCTTTTACACAATATACTGAAATCTTCTGTGTATAAAATGGAATACTGACTGATTGTTAATATATCAATGCGAAGCCCATACTTCTGGTCCTAGAGATATATAACTTGCAGATTGTGTCCTGTGTAATGAAAAGGTAACCACTAAGAAATGATTTTTGGAAATTCCTATCCTAATAGGGTAATAGAGGATGAAAGTATGAACATTTACGCGGGCGAAAGTTAGTATTTTATAAGCCACACGTTCCCAATATTGCACATACAAACAGTATATTCAGTTTAACATCTTTAACTTGAAAATATAACAATACCAAACATCATAAAAGGAAGAATGTGAAAGCACCGCTAACATCGCGCGTGCATTCAGTCACGGACAGCACGTAACCAAATATTGTGTATGAGAATACTGAGAGGCACGTGTCACGGCGAATAAATACACATGCAATTCTTGACTCCAAGTCTTTGAAGTATTTCGAAGTTTGATGCTTTTTGTAGTGTTTTTCGATAAAAACTCGCATACATGTAAGCAAATTATATCTAACTGGTTGTCAGATTTGGATTACCCGAACACTGAAAAATTCACTGGTATTACTTCTTAAAGGATACACAGGCACACACACACACTAACAAACACTAACACTTACATTTAAACACACATACACATACACACTCACACACACATACTTACACACACAACTCAAATCAAGGCCAGAAGCCAAAATTTGTTTTAATTTCCTCTTTTACTTTATTTTTTTTTCTTTTTTTATATTTATTAATAAATCTATTGGGTCATTGCTCGTTTCTGTTTATAGTTAGTATTGTGCATATTCTTTGTATCACTGATGAAAGAGACTGACCTCCACGACACAGGGAATCCTAATGTGGAGGTCAGGGTTCGTTGTTCAATAGTCAGTATATTTTATTGACCAATAAAGATTGTTTTTTTTTAGTGTAGTTATTGGAGGTTGAAAGTTATCTGTGCTACGGAAGGGAATTATAATGAAGTATATTAGTGTATTAGTTTGAGTATTTGTCTCTGCGGGCAAGCACTTATCATCTCACGAATCTTTTCCCAACTATGTTAGTGTCGGCATCGTAAAGAGTCTTGGAGAGAAACTTGAGACTAACACAGTTGGGCAGAAGGCGAGGTTGATGATGATAAGGTCGAATTCCAGTTAACCGGATCCATCTGAAGTCAGTGTCTTACATGGAGCACCTGTCATCAGACTTCCTCAACCCAGATACTAAGTAAACCGGTACTCTTTGATTAGTCTGATTGACAGACTTTCTGGTTTCTGCCTGTTCGAAATAATTGACAATGATATGGGAATGAGAACTACGGGACCAATGGGACCCAACGTCTAATATACAACAGTTAGTGGAATCGTCGGCCCTGATGGTGCAGATATATATATATTTTTTTTTAACTCACACACAGTTATCTGATCCCAAGTTAAGCTCTGCTAAGAGCTTGTGTTATGGTAACCAGACAACTGATATACATACTTATATAATTTATAAATACATACATATTATAGATAAATTACACCCAGACACAGAACAAACAATCATGCTCATCACACAAAGTTTGTTCTGGGTGGGAATCGAACCCACGACCTCCGGCTTAGCAGTCAGGGCTACTAACCACTACACCAACAGGCCCGCCTATTGAGATGAGATATTGAGCGATTGTGTACTGGTATTTGTTCCGAGTCTGGTTGTTTGTGTGTATATATATTTAAACGCACGCACGATACAGAAGAAAAGCCTAGTACTAAGAAAGAATAAATACGGTTTTTTGTTACGATGCAATTTGTACATCACATTAACATAAACAAAAGCCACCAGAATCTAGTTTTAACACAGCACAAAGTAAACAAAACACGCAATTAATAAAGGCAAACCTGTCTCAATTCAAATTAGTATATTAAATTCCAAATTGAAAGGCATCACTAATTCAACCATTTAGATGCCATCGCGATAGGAATCACAGGTTAAACCGTTTACCAATTACAGCCCAATTACCCGTTACTATGATTTATTCGTTTCCGAAACTAGCAAATGTAACTGTTTATTAATTAGTATTTTACTTGCGATCGCATCGCGCCTTAATATTGTTGCTTTAATGATTAATTACTTAACTTCGGTGGGGTTTGTTTCTGTGGCGCAACTTCGAACTTGGATAGAATTTAGAAGCAATTTTTTGGTGAAGTAGAAAGAGTACTATGCTAGCATGTATTTTGATGAACACTCATAGGTGTGTATGATGAACATACTAGGCAAGAACTAATGGCTTTTTCAATTTAAATAAACAAGTATCTTAGTTTTTATGACATAAAGGTCATAATGCCTTGAGCAAGCGCAGTGGTCAATGCTCACACCTCCTCTGTATAAGAACAAGCCTTTATCCTACAGTAGGGCAATAATTTACTGATATTTTTTGAAATACAGGGTCGAATAAACGATTGACTGAACAGACTTTTAGAAAATATTGAGCTATTGTAACCTCTTTACCAGAGGTCGGAATTATGTAGAGTTATTTTAGTACTTGCATCGAAATCTTGATATTAATATGGATCTTCCTGGGTTTTCTAATAGACCATCTCGTGTACAAAACAGTATCCATACTAATATTATAATCCATACTTAATATTATAAATGGGAAAGTGTGTGTCTGTCTGTCTGTTTGTCTTTCTTTCACGGCAAAACGGAGCGACGGATTGACGTGATTTTTTAAGTGGAGATAGTTGAAGGGATGGAGAGTAACATAGGCTACTTTTTGTCTCTTTCTAACGCGAGCGAAGCCGCGGGCAGAAGCTAGTAACAAATAAATAAAAATAATAAAATCATCAGAGATAGATTAGATAGATAAATTGTGTAAAAGTAAATAACTTTTTTATTTAATTAATCACAGGATTTTTCTCCTCTTTAAAAGTAATTCCGGGATTTGGGACATTTCCACTTTATTCTTTCGCTGTGTGAAATCAGTGTAAGTACATGAATAACTCTACCTAATCCCGACCTATGCTCATCACACGTAAAATGATATACTTGCCTAATTTTTTTTTAAATTTTAATTATAGATTTGTACAACTATACGTGGGATGAAAATATCGCACTTATATGTAGCCACAACGTCATTGACTGCAACTACTTACTTGCGTAAATATATCGTTAGGCGCCTACAGATAACTGGTGGCGTGTGTATGTGTGGTTATATTATAACCTCAAAATTATAACCAGCACATAAACTATTTAATGCTCAATACTTAAAACTGCTTAGCATGTGTAAACATAATATGCTTGTAAACGCAGCGATATACTAAGTAAGCCTATTGTGGTGTTAGGTTTACAAAATATACATATACTTACCCCGCGGTGTCACGGGCTTTATCTTAAGTCGTTAGTTTTTGTGTTATTCTCATGTATCCATACTAAACATCTGTCGACACTGTCTGTACAACAGTCTGTCGGTCTATCTGTCTCTTCTTCACGCCTAAACCACTGAACCGATTTGAATAAAATTTGGTGCAGATATAGTCTTGGGCCCGAGAAAGAACATAGGATAGTTTTCATCCGGAAATCCCCCGGCAACGGGAACTATTATTCCACGCGAACGAAGTCGCGGGCAAAAGCTAGTAAGTAATTACTGTAAAGTTTAGACAAACGCTGTTCAGTAGTCTTTGCATGTAATAAGTAACAACACCACCCCCTCTCACAAACTATCGCATTTATATTATTACTAGCTTTTGCCCGCGGCTTCGCTCGCGTTAGAAAGAGACAAAAAGTAGCCTATGTTACTCTCCATCCCTTCAACTATCTCCACTTAAAAAATCACGTCAATTCGTCGCTCCGTTATGCCGTGAAAGAAAGACAAACATACAAACAGACAGACACACTTTCCCATTTATAATATTAGTATGGACTAGGATTTCAGTAACGTATACACATTTTGTCGCATTTACACCATAAACGAACGACTTGACAGAACGTATAGCGTGATAGTGTTTGTTATTACAGTCACACAACCACTAAAAAGTGCCTCGTAAAACACCAGATTCGTACCTTTTTCATCGCGTTCATTACTTTTTAATTAAGCCATTTATTTCCACATTTTTCTTATAAATCTCTATTGTGTAGTTGATACTGTTAACCAGTAATTTTGAAACAAAATTTCTCTGAATAAATAATTTAGAGAACTGTGTAAAACAATTAACCTAATCGCTATCAGTAAAAAATCAAAATCAGACCAAGATCAGACTCCATCCCGCGCCTCTACCAAGTGCCTCAAAGCCGCAATCCCCGCGATTGCTATTCTAAATTCATGGCCTCTATTACTGCCGGTACCGCTACGTCGCAGATTCACGACCCATTACAGAACACGTTTAGAACTATCGTGGGAAATTTCCCCCACTTTATAGAAATACTTTAAACTCTGTTACGATTTGGGCCCTTTAATGTTGTTTTTTAGGGTTTGTAAAGCGAAGGCCGTGTGTTAATGTGTAAGGGTCCGAGGTCAATTGAGTTCAGCTGTGTTTTTAGTAATGCGTTTTGCTCTTAAATTTTTATCTAGGAAATAAAATGGATGCATGTCACTGTTAGTAAGGGAAAACTGAAAAAAAATGACAATTAAGTAAATAAATACTTTTACTTACTATTAAAGTCAAGTAATTGAGCTAAATTTCGACTAAAATTAACTTGATGATTGAATTTGCACATCGTTTAGTACAGGAGTTCTGAAATATAAAGTAATAATTAGCAAGAGCTAAAATATATCATATTAGCTCTTTACCGCCTGGTTGGCTGGTAAAGAATCCCTAGGGCATTAAATTCACATTGTATCTTTGTGCATTGTCTACAAATTAAAAAGTTTTCGTAATTTGAATTTAAAAAAGCGAGCGCGTTTCGCATTCCTGTAAAGTCACTTATGACTTTTACAATTACTATTAAAAGTCTCGATTACAGTTTATTTTTAGATTAATAGCATACAGTTTAAACTTAAGTAGTCCGTATTAATAATGAAATCAAAACGGTCACTCATCAAATCAGGATTGATAACTACTGGTTAGGTTGGCAGAATTGGACGTCTGGACATAATCCACAGCACAAAATAAATCATTTACTATACCTTTGTCACAATAATAAGCTAAACGTACCCCTCTCTTCACTCTATCCTCATTTAGAGCTGGCTAAATCCTCATTTCCTTATTAAACACGTAAATTAAACGATGAATAATAATTATTCAAATTAACGAAACTAAATACCATAATTTAATGCAATAAACAATGATATTTAACTACAAAATATTCCTCGAAAGGCTATATTTCAGGCGGGGTCGGGGACATCGTAAAGCGGGGTATTCTCGTTAATTAAGCCATATCTTAATTTGTTAAAGCTGCTATGAATGTTTGCGGGACTTGATTCTTTCGGGATTTGATTTTGAGCTGTTTTTGCAGATATTTTGCGGGTTGGATTTATGTCTTGAAGGCGCTTAGTAAGATTATATTTACAAGTAGTTGTTGTGAGGGGCTTTGAACAATCACCAGTTTTTACCCTAACTGGTTTTAATAGTGTTAATTTTTTTTTTCAATCGTGATTTCAAATAGTCTCGATGACAGGTTTTTGTAATAGTACTTTTGCCCTCGAAATTATCCTTTGAAATCTGGTATCGCGAATGCGTACAAAATCGCAGATTACAAAATAAACTTCTTTTCTTTGTGTTCAAGCTAAATTTTACTTAAATAATACTTACTTTTTACAAAGAACACACCCTCCAAGTTTCATGTGTCTAGGACCAGCGATTTGGGCTGTGCTATATATAAACAATAAGTCAGTCAGTTAGTTTACTATTTATATACAGGGTGTCCCACGGCAATGCCACATGGAGGGAAAGTACCTTAAATATTGTAGATATAACATTTTACTGAAAGAAGACATTATTTGAATTTTAAAAACAATTTAAATTGCATTCATAGATTTTTAAATAGTTAAATGGTTGGGCCGGGAATCGAACTTGAACTCGAGAAAAAATAATCATCCTGTAGTTTTATCATACCGATCGAAAGGTTTCATCATAAGGATTATTTTTTGCTAAATAACATAGTGTCAAAAATAAAAGAAAGACCATGAATTTTAACATTATTAATACAAAATTAGTAAATTTTTCAAATGCTCAAAACTAGTCCCTTCTTCTTGAATACAAAGTGATAACTTTTGATTATTTCGTTCCCTGACAATTTTTGGTCTTGTTTTGGTGTATATTTATTTGGTAAATGATGCGTACTACTCAAGTGGGTAGATTAATTAGTAATAAGTAAATAATTATGATTGTCAATTGTATGTCCTTACGGCAATGTAAGCTTTTAACTTTTCAGAACAAAATTTTACATCAAATGTTAAAACTCACGGTCTTCCTTTTATTTGTGACACTATGTTATTTAGCAAAAAATAATCCTTATGATGAAACCTTTCGATCGGTATGATAAAACTACAGGGTGATTATTTTTTCTCGAGGAACAAGTTCGATTCCCGGCCCAACCATTTAACTATTTAAAAATCTATGAATGCAATTTAAATTGTTTTTAAAATTCAAATAATGTCTTCTTTCAGTAAAATGTTCTATTTACAAGATTTAAGGTACTTTCCCTCCATGTGGCATAGCCGTGGGACACCCTGTATATAGATTTAGTACTTTGCTTAGCCTTGCTCACCAAAAATATTTTAAAACAAGCCAAAGGTAATCGACTTTCTATGTCAAAAACAAATTAGAAGCATATATTCGACTGATTGAGAGTGTGATAAAAATATTTTTGGTCTCGTGCCCAGAGTCCATTACACTTATAGCCAAGTTTTTTACTTATAACAACCGTTTCAAATAATATTCCGCTTGCTAACGACCATACCACTAAAATGGCACAAAGTTTTGCACAAACCATTTTAGAATCGCGTGTTAGTGAGAAATAAAAGAGAAACAATTTAATTGAAATCATAATCACTTTATTTCAATTTTTCACACACAAGTTTGCATGTTAAACATTAATAAACGCTATTTGACAGTTAATTTTTCACCGCAAGGGAATCGTCGTAGCGTCGTAGGCATCTCGTAGCGTGCTACGAGCACTACGAAATAATCGCTTTAATAGCTACGCGTGCTACGACATTCGTAGCGTGACCTTGGCTATGAACTCATTCATATTATTTACGTTATTTTCTGTTGTTGGGTGAATTGACACTATTTTTATTTTATACCATTTCTGTATGGAGATGTTTTGTCAAGTTATAGCCTTTAAAGAGACTGTGTGACAGCTGTTGCTGTTCAATAAGTTATTAAATTCAATGAATATTGTATTATAGGTAAGATACAGCGACTCAGAACCTAAAATTACTAATACCTAACCACAACCTTGATATTACTATCCTCTGTCTACAAACCTTCATCTAGGTGGGTCCAACATATACTTGCTTGATTGGTATTACCTTGAAACCAAACTAGCTTTTGTCAGTGACCTTTTCGACATGTAGATTGGTCGCGAAAGTACACAAAGTTAAAGTCAAATCAAAAGTGGTTTATGTCATTCTTATGGTCATGTTAATACGTTATTTTGGGGTTGATTTTCTTAAAATCCTTTCTTAATGAATACCTACTCATTACAAAGAACACACCCTCTAAGCATGTCTATAGGACCAGCGGTTTGGGCTGTGCGTTGATATATCAACAGTCAGTCAATGAGTCAGTCAGTTTATCATTTTACAGTTTAATGACCTACTAATATAATATATGTGAAGGTTTGTATGTGTGTTTGTTACTCTTTCACGCAAAAGCTACTGAACGAATTTTGATATAACTACATTAATATAGCGTACAGATCAGAATCTATACTAATATTATAAAAGAGAAAGTGTGTCTGTCGGTCTGTCTGTCTGTCTGTATGTTTGTCTTTCTTTCACGGCAAAACGGAGCGACGAATTGACGTGTTTTTTTAAGTGGAGATAGTTGAAGGGATGGAGAGTAACATAGGCTACTTTTTGTCTCTTTCTAACGCGAGTGAAGCCGCGGGCAAAAGCTAGTAGGATATAGGCTACACAATAACACACTTTGACTACGAGCAAAAACATAACATAACGCGGGTGAATCCGTAGAGGACAGCTAGTGTTACAATAAATAGTATAATAATATTCGTTAACCTTTGTACGTATGAATCAGTATGTCTGTGTTCAAAGCTCTCAGTTTTACCAACCGTCTGATGAAAAATCCAGCCTCCGATATTATCAAACAGTGCCGACCCTGGCCTCTAGTACAAGGTAGTCTAAATCCGTCCGCTGTCGAAATTAGCCTGTGAAAGTGTTGCCGTGAACTAGCAGCTATTTATAAAACCAAACACGGTCATTGCGGACTTCGAGCCGGCTTCGAGTTTCGACATGTATTTTTAGTTTTGTACTGTTGTGTGTTAGGTTTCTTGTGGCAAAGTACCTAGTAAAACTACAAAGTAATTTCTACATGGTTAGTAGCCCTGACTGTTATGCCGGAGGTCGTGGGTTCGATTCCCACTCAGAACAAACTTTGTGTGATGAGCATGATTGTTTGTTCTGTGTCTGGGTGTTACTTATCTATACATATAATAAAATCGTAAAAGGTCGGTGTCTGTACATGGAAGATAAATAAGAAAAACTTTATTAGGGGAACTTTATATACGCAATAGAACCCAAAACTATGATTTTTAGAATTTTTGTATGTTTGTCTGTATGTCTGTTTGTCTGTACGTTTGTTCAGGCTAATCTCAAAAACGGCTTAACCTATTTGAATGCGGTTTTCACTATTGCGTTGCAGTTTGCCGGGATTAACATTTAGTCTTTGTTTTGTTTCAATCGGTTCATAAATAAAAAAGTTATGTCAATCTAAAGAATCGCATCATCACATCAATCAATCAAAACATAAAATGCCACAAAATTGTATTCATCCTCACCGTAATACATTATTTCATATTCAAGTCTGTTTCAACACCTACTAATTACTTTTTTAATTACTCAAATCGGACATTCCATTCAAAAGATATTAAACCCAAAGTGCAACGGTTTGAATTTCTTCGTAGTTTCCGTTTTATTTCGCTAGATGGCGCTGTACCTTCTGTCACAATTCTTAAAACGCGGCGTTTACATTTTTGTGAAAATAATGACCCCCCCAGGCAGCTTTTCTTCGTGCAGGTTCTATCCCTGTTGTAAAAAATTGTTTGGTTATCTATGCGTTTGTGATAATTATTGGGACGTTTGGTCAAAAACAAAAAGTACTTAATCAATTAATTCAGTAAATTATTAATTGTTTACTTTTAACCCCTTACAATCGAACTGTATATTGTGGTAGTCGTTTCGCATGCTATAAACAGTGAGTGGGTATCCCAAATTAAAATCTATATACTTTTAATAAAACTGTAAAGAGGTCAATTCTGTACATTGAATATAATATTCAAAATTAATATTTGAGGGTAATTGGTGATCGATACTGATGCCAAAAATGCAATCAGTAACTTTTTTGTTTGTCTATCTATCTGTCTGTATGTGCACCTATGAGTTAAAAACTACTAAAGGGATTTTAACCTAACTTGGTACGATTGTAATCTATACTCCTAGGCAGGTTATAGGTTATATAGCATAACGCTGAGTCACATAGGAGCCGAGTAGTAATGAAAAGTGTGACAAACACGGGCGCAAAATATCCCTTTTGAGAGATTCTATTGCGTGCGCTGCGTAAATGGTCGAAGTTACGCAAAAAATATGTAACAAAGAATTGTTCCTCTTAAAATGTTCTTAAAAGAGTCTACAACAACATATGGCTATTATTTTAGTTCACTCACTATAACCATTTTTATGGCAATAAAATTAGTTCTATAAAAATACATGACTTGCGAGGGTGTTTTCATGAATATAGTATTAATCTTTATCAATATTAATACGGTATCCGATACAGGTTTTTAATTTTGTACAACATTGCCGTTTACATAATTGAATTTCAATAAATATCTTTAGAGATATCACATAGTTTTAAAATTACTCCGCAGCAACGTACGGGCAGTAGCAAGTCTGGCCGATGGCTTTGCAAGATATTTGTAGCATATACATCAGAATAACACATAATATTGTGCTACATAACATTGCACCATGAGCCACGGGAGCCGATCAGAAACCAAAAACCTAACTCCGCTGCTGCAGCAAATCGCAGCGCGAGGCACAGAGCTCCGGCGGATCTCATGGCGAAATGGAGACTGTGACTGTCGCGACCCAGTGGACACGCCTCTTTGAGTGTCTGGAGAGGCGTTACGGCGCTCTCACGTATCGCCAGCAGAAGGTCCTCACCAGACACGGAAGTTTCGGGAGGTTCCTGTGTCGGATTCGAGCGGAAGCCTGGGTGGTGACACAACTGCGACATTGGTCGCCAAGAGAACAAGGTGGAGCATACGGTGGTATTATGCCCGATTGGGTGGGCCACCGCCGTGTTCTTGCATAGGGGATCGGCGGGGGTGACTGGATGGGAAGCCGTCGCACCCTTCTGCGAAGCACTGGACGTAGACGCGGGACTGCGAATAGCGAGCGATGGGTAGCTCGCCGCCCGATATGGATCATTTGTTCCATTCGCGCCTCAAAGAGCAGTCAGCATGTGTTACGGATGGGTTACGGATTAATAATTATTCTAATAGTTACCGCTGCCCCGGAAGTAAACTCACCGGCTAATATTAACGCGTTTGTTGATATTTAACAATAACTAACTAGAGACATGAAACTTGGAGGAATTATTCTTTGTGAAGGGTAAGCCTTAGCCACTTAGAAAGTTTTGTTTTTTTAATTCTACCTTTAAAGGGTCAAAATTGTAGATGGAGGTTCGACTTCTACGCGGGCGAAGCCGCGGGCAAAAGCTAGTCTATAATATGTATGTATTTACAAATTATATACGTATGTATATCAGTTATCTGGTTACCATAACACAAGCTCTGCTTAGCTTGGGATCAGATGGCCGTGTGAGAATTGTCCCAAGATATTTATTATTTATATTTATAACTGTGACTTGCACCTATTAGGCAAACTATCTGCGTTACTCGGGTAAAACAGTCTGTACTCTAGACTTATTAGAATAAGATTGATATTGCGTTGCATCGAACACGCAAATCTACAGAGCTGAAAAAATTTCGTGTTAGCCCATGATAAAATGGAACCTAGCCTCTCCTATTTAAAGGTAGTCTAAAACCGTCCGCATATGGAACTACCCACCAGTAAAAGTGTAGTAATGATGTGTTGATGTTGTTGTTCCTTTTGACAATAACAAACTTTAGTTCATAGGAACCGGGCATAAGTCAGGTTAAGCTAAGTCATAACCTTAAAGAATATAAAAAGGAAAAATTTCACTTACACAGGCTGAAACTTGCAGAGGTATAAGGACAACCTTTACCCTAGCAGTTACGCAAAAACTGGCTAATTGCGAATTAAAAATTACAAAAAAAAAACACGACTGTTGGATGCGAGCCCCCTTAGATTTATATTTTATTCTGATTTTTTGTATTTATTGTAAAAAAATTACCTGTCATACCGAAACTGAATAGCCCACTTTATATGTCCTTCGTCTCATCAGTGACAGTGTGTATAAGTTAATTACAAAAAGCCAATTAAGTTAACAACTCCGATTTACATCTAACGCAAGAATAAAGTCAAAGAAGTTAGCTAACAAATTGTGTAACTGGTTGAATGCCGCAATTAAAGAAAAAAATGAAAAGCATTGTGTCTTGCGTTGGTCTGTGCTTCTGGTATTGTAAGAGTTAAGGTACAATAAAATACCTTTTACTTTTTAATACTACTTAACATTCGAATTTACAGGTTTTTTTTCAATACAAGCTCTTACCCGCGACTTCGCTAGTGTTAGAAAAAGACAAAAAAGAGCATATGTTACTCTACATCTCTCCATCTATCTCCACTTACGTCGATTCGTTGCTCTTTTTTGCTGTAAAAGGAGGACAAACAGACAGACACACACACACACTTTCCCATTTATAATATAAGTATGGATTTCCTAAGTTTATTTCTAATTCTAAGCATCTTGAATTCTATAATCATGAAACTTAGAAGGTATGTTCATTTTAAAGAGTAAACATTCACTAAGTAAGGATTTTTGGAAATTCTACCCCTAAATTGATGAAATAGCGTATGAAAGTCGACATCCACGAGAGCCGCGGGCAAAAGCTAGTTAATTGATATAAGGCTTGAATTACCAACCCCTCCAGCAAGTGTGGTGAGCAGAGTAGGATAACAACCGGTTGGTATTACATTATTATCGTAAATCTGAGCAGGTAATTTGCCGTTCTATCATTGATGCCACATGATTACGTAGCACTATTTCCATTTATTAAATCTTTTTATCGGTTACAATTTCTATCTAGATACAATTATAAAAAATATAATATATTTTTTACAATATTTTCGTATGTATTCTAGTGGTCCTTTTCATATCAATTATGTAAAAAAAATATCGTAGTCAACCATATAATAAAATAATTAAATCAGACATTGTATTAGTCCAGTCTCCATGTATTAGTAAACTTAAAAATTAACATTAATGTTTAATGTCAATGACCTATAATTAATCTACTCTGACCCTTGATTACATTCCACAAAACTAACTTTTGGAAGGCGCAACTAGAGTCAAATCTATTTGTATTAAATATGTATAGAAGCGCCTTTCATTAATCTAATTGTTTTAAAGTAAACAAACATATTTTATAGTTTGAATTCCTTCAAAATCTGATACATGACCCAGCACCGCCCGCAAAAAAATATGAATATGCAGAACGACAACAAATAACTTGCTGAAGTACTGAAATATGACTTTTTTTTGCTTTAATAATAAATCGTCTTGAATTTCTGCAAGGTTGCTCCTAATTCCATATCCTATTAATTCTTTTTAATGTTTGACCATTCTTGTATTTCTACGACTGTGCTATTGCGGCCTAAACTCAACTATGCTTAGTATTTTATACGGCAATCTTTGGAAAATTTCGTGATTAGTGTTTTTGTATATTCTATTAGTTTAGTACTCTAATCATGTGTCATCTATACTAATATCATAAAGAGGAAGGTTCGTATTTTTGTATGTAACAAATAAACTCAAAAACTACTGGACCGATTTTTAAAATTTTTTTTTCATTAGAAAGCTACATTATCCCTGAGTAACAAAGCCTATATAATATCACACTATGTCCCACGGAAGAGGAGCAGTAACCAAAAACCTAACGTAACGCGAAATCGCGATTAACAGCTAGTATTAAATATACTACTGTTTGTTGTCCTTTAATAAAATAAACTTGCCACTACAAAACATTCATTTAAAAAAAACCACTTGCATGTGACCTGCATATCAAAACTACTAATTACATAATTACACAACCAACATGACGTATTACAATTTGATGTCAAACTGTGACCACGTTACACGTTGCTCAGCTGAAATAGGAGCGCGGGGCGCGCCGCGGTCTATTTCCGGCCGTGACGTCACCCACCCCCTGTGACGCAAGCTCAAACTTTTTAATTTTTTTTTCAAACGTCTGGCATTGACGTGCGGTGATGCGGTGAGGTCCGAACTGGTTGACGTTTCATTTGATAGTTGGTGAGCTGATAAGTTTTGATTAAATGTTGCTGTTTTCTTGTGTAAGGGAAAGATTACGATTTTTTTACTTGTGTACTACGTATCAAAAATAACTATGAAATTAATATTTCTCTATAGGAAAGGTTTTTACCTTACATGTTTATAATATTTTTTTATGTTTTATCAGGTGTGTTGTGATTTTAATTTAATAAACATTGCAAAGCAGAAACAATAGTTAAAAAATCACACCTTCACTTAATTTTCTTTTATTTTTACTTTTATTTTATTAACACATTCTGTTCTTTGTATGCATTTTGAAAGTTAAAGTAATTACTGTATACGTTAGATGCTACTGTTTTCAGTACCATCATAAGTTTGTTAAATACTTATGCTATTTTTGTACTCTATGAAAATAGATAAGAAAAATAAATTATCCTCACACAAGAAAATCTTAAACACGATTAAAAACTGTAATTAATTATATAACACGACTCGTATCGTCTGACTCTGACCCACAAACAATCGTACAAGTTTTCTTCCTGCATTTTCCGGTACAATCGCATGTAGTCCTGATTAAAAGATGGCGGTGTCCATTCATTTGCAAGCTCACAAACAGTTTCTTTATTTATGCGAAGGTGGCTTCTGCCTTCGAGAAATAAACTTACGAGTACATACTGGCTACTATTAGTCTGATCAGAAATGGCGCCAATAGTTTATCAACAATGTATTCGACTGCGTTTTTCTTGGTAAGTTTGCAGCAAGTTCCTTTTTAGGTTATGTTACACATAATGAAAATTAAATGAAAAACAAAAAATGTGTACCTTATTTTTTTAAAGTTACATAAATAAGTCATACATAACATAATACGTAGTCATCATATAACATTATAATTTATACTTTTCTAATTTTATCTAGTACTTAGCTTTTGCCCGCGGCATCGCTCGCGTTAGAAAGAAACAAAAAGAAGCCTATGTCGCTGTCCATCCCTTCAACTTTTAAGTGTCATCATCACTTAAAAAAGTTGGAAAAAAAAGCAAGGGAAATCACGATGATGATGTATTAGAATGAGAAAGTAAAAAACATATTATTGAATCACACACTCAGAATAAACATTTGAAATAAAACATTTTATATTAAATTTCATATTATGTAGTGATTAAACCGCGAAGTGATGTGAAATTATGTTCTCTCTCTGTTTGTACTACACAAAGAGTAAATTGGTAGAATGAGCATTTGCTAGTTCAGTCTTAGATGCCAACTTAGGAACCAAATACAATTCCTGAAACTACATGTTATTATGAAGCGCGCAGCTAACTTGAACCGTTCTTAGAAATCGTATTTGTTCAGATGTTACTGTATCTTTCCTTCTTTTGCTCCACGAGTGCGTTTAAAAATTAAATTTACATCTACAACCAGGCATAGAACAAGAATGGTTTCGCACGGGAAGCTAACCCGTGACACATAACATCACAGTCAACCTTTCAGCTGCTGAGTCAATCATGTTGTCAAAAGTCAATTTTATTAATAAGGCACTTTGTAAAGGAGCCATGCAGAAACTTTAACGTGGTGTTACTATCTATCTGTTCTTTATAGTTATCTGTTATTGCTTAGGTGTGGCGTGGCCTTAAATTGTTTAGTAAAGTATAAGCTATATTTTTACATTATTTACCGAAAGTAATCAAGTTAAAGAGTTACAAAACACCACTTACTAACAAAACCCGTAAATATTTGAGGTACGTCAGTATAAGTAATTGTGCAATTCTTATAAAGGTCGACCATTACTCCAAAAAAAGGCTATTTATTACCCACACACACGTACCCACGAAATACATAAGTTTATATAAATATACATAGTCGAAATAACCCATTAGGGTATACGAGAATAACCGTTTACCTTAGTCGGGGGCGTGGCTACGGCGGAAAGCACTCAACCCATCGGTACACAGCCTATTCTAGATACCTTACTGTCCAATGCATTTGTAAGAAATTACGCTTAGTTGCTTATGAGGCCCTGGTACCTCGGTTACCTTTGGCTGAAGATAATCGCTATTTGCTCTTGGGTAAGTACTCAAATTGTAAGCTCCTGAGATCTCTTAAAGTGGTATATTAAATGGCGATTTTGCATTTGTAACAAATTACTCTTAGTTTCTCATGAGAGCCTGGTACCTCTGTTAGAGTGGAGAATAACACTATTTTCTTTTACTATGTACCTTGAAACTGCTGCTCCTTAGAGTTTTCTTTCTATACATATTTCCTTTAAAGGCGATTATGCATTTGTAAGTAATTACTCTCAGTTGCTTTAATGAGAGTCTGATACTTCAGTTACCAAGCTAAAGATTATCACCATTTTCTTTTGGATGAGGTACATAAAGCCTTTAACTGTTGCTCTCTGAGATCTCTTTAAGAAGTATCTTTAATTGCGCAGCCACAAAGAGATTAAATGGAGTTTACTCATTAGCAAGCTAGCTAGCTATCATTTATAGTCTACATGGCTTGGCCCTTTTAACCTTTGATCCAGCCATTACTTAAGAACAACTTAACCAATTTCAATCACCTTATTTTTAAGCTAACTGTCCTCCGTAGATCATAGCGTAATGTTATATAGCCTTCATCTATAAATAGGCCATCCAACACAAATGAATGTTTTCAAATCAAACCAGTAGATTTTGATTTTAGTGCTTTAATTATTATCTCATAAAAATTAACCTTTCAACGACAGCCGGCTGTCGGGCTGCTATTGTTTTACTATTGTGTCTCAAATCACGTGTGTTCGAAGGATAACGGCTATTTATTCAGAAAACTAAACTGCTATTTTACCTTCTAAAGCCTCGGGCAAAACCGTAAGTGACACCTAGTTTAATAAAATATTCACCTAAACGACAGTCGGTCACAGCGGCTAACTAACTTAATGGAA
The DNA here is from genome assembly GCA_033675125.1 of Athetis lepigone. Classification (NCBI taxonomy): domain Eukaryota; kingdom Metazoa; phylum Arthropoda; class Insecta; order Lepidoptera; family Noctuidae; genus Athetis; species Athetis lepigone. The sequence continues at coordinate 18,002,067 of CM066239.1, read as the reverse complement.
ATAAACTAAGTACACAGAAGATATTGTAATCCACTTGAGAATACACACCACAGGTGCACTCTCTTTCCTATACTCTTTGGGAATTCACACTTATTCAACTCCATTCGTTTCGCTGAACGATTTTTGTCACACTATACATTTTATTTTATTTTTTATTTTGCTTTATTGGGACACAAAACAATTACATGTTAAAATATTACTATTTAAGTTATGATCTAAAGTGGGCTAGGGTAAACATGTAATCCACACTAATGTCCGCGGAGTAAATATACTAAGTTAACTTTGAAAAAGAACGCGCGTCAGGTCACAGGTAACATATTTGAAGAATTGAAGTTATTGAAGCAATTCAATGGCCATTTTTTTAAATTTTGTATGCGGTAAAGAGAATAATTATGTCAAGATTGTTAAAGTGTGTGTTATATGTTTGCAAGAGACGGCGAAGAGGTGCCCGCTCGCCAGCGCGGGTTCTGCACTGTGCAGTGTGGAACAGCTGGGGAACGCGCACCTGTCGCCGAATTACAGTTCTGGGTACAATGTAACAAACTTTATTTGTAATATCGGAACAGTCAAACTTGTTATTACATATACCATGAACCATCATGGCCATCAATAAAGTGCGTCTGGACTCCAGGCTCAGAAGTTTATATTGTTTTAATAATGCTTTGTAAGGTAATTTTGAATGATAGCATTTGAAGTGCATGGAACGTAAAAATTTTTTTTTGATCATTTCGAGACTTTGCTTATATTTATTGTATAAAGGACACCAAATTGGGACTGCGTACTCTAATTGAGAACGTACTAGTGTTTTATATAAAGTATGAAACGTATGCGGACGTTTAAAATCGTTTGAGGATCTCATTACAAATCCAAACATTCTATACGCTTTGCTAATGATGTTGTCTTTGCTAATGTGACGATTGAAATGCAGTTTAGAGTCTAGAATGACACCTAAATCACGGACCTTGTCAATTTTTTGAAGGCAAGTACCTTGTAAATAGTAACAGAATTTAGTAACATTTTTATTTTTTGTGTAAGATATTACGTTGCATTTTGATGTACTAAGGTAAAGTTTATTATATCTACAATAGTTGGATAGCCTGTCAAGGTCCTCTTGAAGTAGTGTGCAGTCTTGTGTGTTCTTGCATGACTTATAGATTTTGATGTCATCGGCATACATTACATAATGTGAGTTGGAGAAACAATGTCCTATGTCGTTTATGAACAGAATAAACAGAACGGGTCCTAAAATTGATCCCTGAGGAACCCCGGAGGTAACAACAACTGAGTCGGATTCGAAACCGTTGATAATAATTTTCTGTGTTCTGTTATAAATGTAAGACATAAACCACCTTAACAAATTACCGCGAATGCCATTGTAGGCTATCTTGTCCAAGAGCAATTTGTGGTCTACCTTGTCGAAGGCCTTCTGAAAGTCAGTGTACACAGCATCAACTTGGGTTTGATCATCCATGTTTTCAAATAAAAAATTAGTAAATACCATAAGGTTAGTGGTCGTTGAGCGATGCTTAACAAAACCATGCTGTTGAGGTACAATGAGGTAATGAATGTGAGAGTAAAGTTTGCTGTGTACTAGACTCTCAAAAAGCTTCGACAGGGTTGATAAAAACAAAAACATAATGTTTCTCACAAGAGTAAGTAATAACACTGTATTTGTGTGTTAGTTTGGTACCCAGAATGTATTGTGAACGATAGTCATTTATACTAACAACAACAAGTTTAACCTTAGATGCATAATGAAATGAATATGTGATCTTAAGTCTATAATGTATTCTACATGCAACATTTTGTAGCTCAGGATTGTTTTTGGTTACATTGAAGCACTGCATATGTAGTAATATAATGCGTACACTGTGAAATAATACCAAAATCAAGAAAACTATAATCGAAGTTGTATGATAACATTTAAATGTGAGGGTGACTCTAAAACTAAACTTGCCAAAAACAGCAATTTGTAACTTTGTAATGTTATAGATAACAATAGTACACTTGCGCGATAACATTAAGGCAAAAAAATTTTTACTTATAACAGCCGCGTTTAACGTTGTAAGAATGAGCTTACGTCCATTTTACAAAAACTGAACAGACCTTAAAAGCTAAAAGGACGGGGTTGCGGAATATTTATAATAGTTACCGTAACCCCGGATCATAAAGGGCAACCAAAGGAACATGAGTCCCGTCGCACCCTGGACGGGAGCAGTCATTTGCAGATTTCCCACTCCCCAAAAAAAAAGTTAAAAGGACGCGTGCACATTTACCCAACCTGGGTATCCAACTCAGAACTCCAGGTTCAAAAAGTTCATGTTCATGAGTCCGATGCAGTCACTACATTCCAATAGTTTCCGCCAACAGTTTACAATTTAAAGCTAAAAGGATTTATCACTGTGAACGCAAAATCCAGCTTGCGGTACCTACAAAACTCATAGTAGCTAAGCCAACACATTCACACACTGCCGACCCCGCCAATAAAGGTCAAAACAGGTCACTTCACCCCCACAACAACAAACCCCAATCTAAAATAGCAATTACCTTCACACAACAAAGTTGACAAAACAAATCTATAATTGTTTTCGGTCACCTGCAGTACATAAAGTCAAATGTTAATTATCATTAACAGTACTTAGTCTAATCCCTTGATAAAGATAGCCATTGAACAGAGTATGTGCCCCGCGAGAAACGTTATCCCTATAAACAAATTAACTAAACATGAGAGCTTACATAAAAGATCGCTTTACATCGCAAATGGTATAGTTAGAGACCCGAACGTAGCCGATGTGTGCCGATGATTGCCGATGTTTAAATTAACGGTTATTGCGGGTTCGGCTGATTGTTTTGTTTAAATGTCGTTTCACCTTTTTGATTAATTGTGAATTAATTAGCTTGTGTTCTATATGGATAAATGTTTTTTGGAATATGGGAGTTTAATTAGTTTAATTATGAAACTATTTACCTGTCTGATTGTATATAAAATATCATCATAATAAGTTTACAAATTAATGAAAAATAGCTCAATATTTTGTGCAGTATTAATTACCAAATGAGGCATTATAATAATATCAGTGTTAAAGCCAACTTTCGATATCATAAATCAGTTCATTCAATTTCCTGGTAACGAAACAAATAGCTTACACATTAAAAATAAAACATTTAACAAACGAGTCCAAATTACGGAGCTATTTTGTCAATACTCCGTAACACATTATCGCTCAATAACTCACAAGCCGTGGGTTGTGGGACGATTTTTACAACTCACTCGCCGTTTATAGTGCGGTGCCTGGATACGTTTTATGTGCCGATGTTGAGTGTCAATGTGTCGGATATTTACATACCTTAGGCTGATACAAGTATTGGAAAATCATATTTCGATACAAGGGAAAGTAAGGGGTGGTACACACTGAAACGGGCTGACACGTTCGGTTCGGAATTTCCAATACGATTTTTGATTAAGTAGTAGATCTGAATGCCCGCTTACGTGTCTATATGCTAGTACGGTGCTAATGCTTTACGTATTTAAATCGTACAATCATTATATAATAATAATGTGGAATAACTTGCGATCCACGGATGCCTCTCAAGCTAAAGGGGAAAATATATAAGTCTGTGATAAGACCTGTCGTCCTGTATGGATCGGAATGTTGGGCCTTGAAGAAGATGGATGAAAGAAGACTGCATGTAGCAGAGATGAGAATGTTGAGATGGATGTGTGGAGTGACTAGAATGGATAGGGTGAGAAATGAATATATTAGAGGAAGCTTGAAAGTAGCACCGGACGTTGATAAGTTGAAAGGAAATCGTTTGTCATGGTATGGGCATGTTAAGAGGAGGAATGAGACGCATATGGTTAAGACAGTTATGAGTATGAATGTAGAAGGCTGGAAGAGGAGAGGAAGACCGAAGAAAACATGGATGGAATGTGTGAAGAATGATATGAAGGAGAAAGGGGTAAGTGATAGCATGACGGGTGACAGGTTAGTATGGAAGAAAAAGACATGTTGCGCCGACCCCAAGTAAAATGGGATAAGGGCAGGAAGAAGAAGAAGAATCATTATATAATAAGACAACACAATTAATTCACTTTTTATGAGCTCTAAAATCAGAACTCCTCGATTGTTGCTATAGGTATTGAATGTCAATAGGGTGCCATGATATCAATATGAAAAAAAATGAAATAAACTTTTTGCTAACTCTATGACATCAATTATTAATAATATTAATGATTGATTGCTTTATAAGTATCTAAAATACTAATTTATAGTAGACAATGTCATATCATGGCTGAAATAAAGATACGTCACCCCCGTTTTATAGAAACAGGGTCTTTTATGGAAATTTTAGAAATTGCAGTACCCAACACAAGTAGCGCCATCTAGATTGATACAATGTAAAGATGTCTTAGAGGGGCAATTCTGCTAAGTCTTAAGAACGTTACAAGTCAAATCTTAGTGCAATTTAGTCAAAAATACACATTTATTTGTGATCTGCACAAAACTATCCTCCATAGATCGATTCCAATCTTTTAAAGTCGTAGTAATACAATCAATAATTTAGACACTTGTCACACATAATGAAAGACAGCGTGTTAGATTCAGAAAATACTTATTTTAGGTTTTTTCAAAACATAATTATGTTCTTTCAAAAGTTTATGGATTTCAAAGCAATGTCAGTCGGAAATCGCCTAACCGCCTTGAGCAAGCGTGGTGCCAATCCTTGCTCGTATTTAAGCCGTCCAGCGGGACAGTAATAGGCTAGTATTATATATAATAAGATTTGTGTCTTCCATGAATACAGTGAAAACATCATCATCATCTATTTCCCTAACCTGTTCCCAATTATATTAGGCTCAGCTTCCAGCCTAACCAGATTCAGCTGGACACCAGTATTTCACGTGAAGCGACTGTCTATCAGACCTCCACAACCCAGGTACTGGGCGACACAATACCCCTTGGTTAGTATGGTGGTCAATTCCACATCAATTTACAATTAACTAACAAAAGTACAAAAAATTAGCCGTCGATATTTTGACTGCCAAGTAAATTTCAACATGTTTTAATTAGAATAAGCAATCACAGCCTTTCATTTTTATTTTTGTTTTATGCTGATTTTAGTAACGTAACTAGTTTTATCATTATTATAATTTTTTTTGTTAACACGTGGACAATGGTGTTGGTTACATGTTTGTCGAATCCTAGCTTAAGAATTTTCTTTGTACACCTGAGCATGTAACTGTTTTTTGTCCCAAATAAATAAATAAAAGTGCTAGCTAAAAAATAATTATCGAGTTTTTTAAAACGTCTTAATTGTTTTTATGAGTAAAATAGAGATTACAACAACAACAATTTTGCTCATTGAGTTTTACTTAATTTAGCTAGTTAATTACCCTTCTGTCTGTGGTAAATTAAAGGTATCGTAATACCTAGTAAAGTCAGCAGGTTTAATGTATAATATATGTTACAAGTTTGTTGACCAACTGAGGCCGATTTATGACGTAAAGGCGAGACGCCGCCGTGGGCCCAAACTTAGATTAACTCTAAATGACTTCGTCAAATAAAATCTAGATTGATTTGACTTTAAATTGGATATTTACCCCTATCAGTTGGATGACCTTTGACCTTTTTGAAAAAAGTTAATACTGCTACTTGGTCCTTGCGAATTTTAGTAATCTATATCTATACTAATATTATAAAGAGGAAAACTTTGTTTGTTTGATTGTAATGAATAGGCTCAAAAACTACTGGACCGATTTTAAAAATTCTTTCACCACTCGAAAGCTACATTGTCCCTGAGTAACATAGGCTATATGATATCACGCTATGTCCCACGGGAGTGAGGCAGTAACCAAAAACCTAACGTAACGCGGGTGAAACCGCGAGGAACAGCTAGTATTATATAAAATGGTAAACTGACAGACTGTTGATAGATTGACTAGAGACATGAAACTTGGAGAGTGTAACCTTTGTGAAGAGTAGGCAGTCACTAAGAAAGAATTTTTGTCTCTTGTTATGTCTCTTCACCCCCTAAAGGGGAGAAGTGACATCCGCGCGGGAGATGATGTGGGCGAAAGCTATTAACAGACGAACTGAAACAGAGAGAATGGACTTCCCTTTTCAATATCCAATATAACTCTATACTACCCTGGAACATAAAGGGCAATCGAAGGAACATGAGTGGGTTTTAGTCAGTAAGAGTCTGACACGCCCTCCCGCCGCACCCAGGACGGGAGCAGTCATTGGATGATTTCCCACTCATCAAAAAAAAATATATATATAACTCTATACTAAAACTGCATCAATATTGGTTGAATAGCCTTTAGGATATGGGACAATAATGAACTAGTATTAAAATTGTATTATTAAATTCATAATGAAATCGATACCCGAATATTTAAGTTCATTGTTCATAAAATAACACCAGCAATATACGCGTATTGTACATACTTCAAAAACAAAGGCATAGAAACCTTATATTTAACTATTGAACCGAGCGCTTGCAACATACAATTTTATGAGTAAAATATTACACATACTTCATATGAATTCGTTTTGTTAAAAACTGAATTCGTTTTAGTATCAATTCTCCATGTCGAAGCGATGAATAAATAAAAAGCCTGACTCAATGGGTATCATGTTTCAGATAAAAAAGTAATTTGTTCTTTCAAAATAATTTTGTTCGTTTTGTTGGCAGCTTTTTATTTATATATTTCTTTAAACGATTTTTTCTCGTCTTCAAAAGTTTGTCCACAGATAAATCTCGAATGTATGACATGGCTATATCCTGAGAGACTACTAATAATATTTATTTTAAATAACGCGCGCTCGTAGCTAATATTTCGTAGCGTGTCGTAGCGTCGTAGCTCCGTAGCGGCGTAGCTCCGTAGCGGTAATAACACGTGGCGTGCTACGAAGGAATACTCCAAGCGTTAAAATGATACGTTTAATAATTTCTCCTACATAGTACTTTGTGCGTTTTCATCTAGATTTATTATAGAGTTATTGGATATTTTATATTATATATAGCTTTTGCCCGCGTTAAAGTCGAACGACTTGCTTTTATCTGTCCATGTGAGCGAAAACATTTGAAGATAATTCAGTACTGGACTAAATTTTTATTTTTGTTACTTGTTTTTGCCCGCGGCTTCGCCTGAGTGATTTTTTTTTACTTTCATCCCCTGTTTAACTTGCTTACGGTTAAAATTTCCAGAAATCCTTCTTTCCTTTCTTAGTGGATACTTATCCTTCTCAAAGAACATATCCTCAAAATTTCTAGCTTATGGCAGTGCATTGATATATCAGCAGTTAGTCAATCAGTCATTCAGTTTACCAGATGTATTACTTTAATAAATACACTAGCTGTCCCCCGCGGTTTCAGTAGGGAATATAACCTCTAGCGCCCTTGTAATCATTGAGTTAGGTTTTCAAAGATCTAAGTTTTATTGGCAGCAGTTTAATCCGTACTAATATTATAAATGCGAAAGTAACTCTGTCTGTCTGTACAGATATAGTCCGGGACCCGAGAAAGGACATAGGATAGTTTTCATTACGGAAATCCTCCGGGAACGGGAACTATTATTCCACGCGGACGAAGTCGCGGGCAAAAGCTAGTTGTAAATATGTAGACGTAAAGTTTTACCAGAGGACGAACACGGTTAGTATAAGTATGCATGTCAGTTATGTTAACCAATCAAGCCACGTTTAAATTAATCCATATTATACTATTTATACTAATTTTATAAATGCTAAAGTAACTCTGTCTGTCAAAACTACTAAACCGATTTGAATGAATTTTGGTACAGAAATAGTCTATAGCCTGAGAAAGGACATAGGTTACTTTTTATCCCATTAATCCAACTGGAACGGGATCTATGCGGGTAAAACCGCGAGGCACAGCTAGCACTTCTTTATTGCACAAAAAACACACAGTACAAATAGCAAGAACATGACTTATGTTCAATGGGGAGCTAACCCAAAGTCGAGTTATCTTCCAGCTAACCTTAACAGATCAACTAAATTTTATTAAGATCCCACTTTTCTGAGGTACCCAAATATTCTTCAAAACATAAAACTCAAACTGAAAGTGTTTTTTACAATTTTCAATAAAGAGGTACTTTGGAACATCATTTCCGAAGAAAGAATCTAGTTTATACTCTGTTCATCTTTATTGTGAGTGAAAAATGTAATATGTACTACCTAAATTATGATGCAGTTTTTAGTATAGCGAGAGTACCTACTAAACTTGAAACTCACCGTAAACCCACCTTTCTGGTTCATTCACCTAGATTTTATAATATGTGAGGTATTATATGATTGTCATAGTTATAACCGTTGGTAGTTGATGGTCATTATGGGTTGATTAGATATAACCACATTTAAAAAAAAAAAATTCTAACCGTAAAAGTGTCATGAACTATTTGATATAGCGAGTTATTTAAATTAAAATAAATTACTTAATCTAGGCTGCTTTTGTGTATATACCTCCAGAATAAATACAGGATTTACGAAAGAACGATGTCATAACCTAAAAACTACTTATTCTGGCAGCAACCAAACATTCAAATTGTTTCCTTTTTTCCTTAGTGTATGTGTACCTTTTTTTAAGTAAGTTCATTTACGTTAAAAAGTATTGTGTAACATCGACCTCAAATAATATCAGATTTGTAAAAAATCGAAATGAGTAAATACTGTTATTTTCTTACAGAAGCCATTCCATTGAAAATAATGAAAAATATGAAAAATAGAACGAAACCTCCCCTATGTCATATACCAAAGTCAAGCTGACATTACTAAAATTATCAAATCAAAATAATGTGGTATCTGTGAAATGTATCGTATGTACGTCTTATATCATAAGTGCTAAAACCAACTAACCCACATCAAGTTTTCGCCCACCTATCCACATAAGTGTTACGATAGTGAATATTCATCGCTTATTAATTTTATCTATTCTAAGCATAAGTTAGGCACGTTGAACTATTATTGCTAGATAGTAATATTACATTAAACATTTACTATTCAGCCCCCCTAGCCAAGTGGCATTGTAGAATAAATAGCGAAAACGAATAGATTGTCAAATGTATGGAGATGTCAAATTGTTTAGCTTATGTCAATTCCATACATTTGACAATCTATTCGTTTTCGCTATCTATTCTACAATGCCACTTGTCTAAGCCCTCAGGACATTACTATTCAGAGTATAGCAAATCAAATTAGTTTGTCGTAATTAAATTGATCAATGCAAAATTGTGGGTTAGCTCATCTTTGCAGTACTAAGGGTGTTTAATACTGAAGGGTATAAGAAACGTCATTTAAATGTGTGTGCATTTCAATCTAGCCTAAAACACAATTAAGACTTTAATAGAGATTTTTTTTATGTAGAAAGGGAGATTTTAAAATCACCTTTCAAATGGCATATAATAATAATAATTACAACAGCCTATTATTGTCCCTCTGTAGGGCAATGGCTTTTATTCATACAGAGAAGGCACGAGCATTTCGGACTTACTAAAATTTATCATTAGTCGGGTATCCTTACAGTGTTTTTCTTCACCGATGTCCGTGATGTCATAGATACATTTTAGAAACGTTAAAATATAAATAGTTTGCACGCTTGCTTGCAGACAGAATACAGTGGCTTTTATATTATATTTTTTTGTTTATAAATTTTGTATTTTCCTGCAACTAAAGATACTTACATAATTACTGTATGTCATGCTCTTTGAAATTATTTTTATTTGCTTTTTAAAATCATTCTGATTCAGTCAGTATGGCCGACAACAATCATCATTCTTTCTATAATCTTACTATTAGTATACCAGTATTCATAATCAAAATACAGAATAGTAATAATAAATAAAATTGTACCTAATCTTTACGTAGTAGTATTGTAGAACACGTGTTTGAAAGAAAAAAAAAGACACAAAATCCGATTTATTTATGCTCTGGAATCATATTTAAGGCAGGTATCACGTTGCTCCGGGCACGTGATCATAACTAATATTTTGTTTTATTTCCCGTCTACCTGAGCACCGGACGTTACGTGTTACCGACAGCTTTCATCGGCTACGAGCGACAGATAAGTCGTCTACACTGCTACGACGCGCTACGAACTGCTACAAAATGCTACGAAGGGCTACGAACATGCTCTTCGTAGCCCGTATCTATGAATGTAAATGAAGATATTACTCCCCACGCTCACCGGCGCTCCTAGCTGCCGCCAAACTTTACCAATATCGCCTTTAATTCAAGATGCTATCTCAAAATTAATTAGAAACTGTTTGCTTTATATTCCAGAGCACACACCTTGCTCCACACTTTCATGTTGTACCTCACCACGAAATTGGATTCCTTCGCGCGTAATCACTACCTACCCACTGTCCTAACCTCACATTTCTATCTGCGACTGTATTATGTATACCCTAGCTGTAGCTGAGACCCAGCTCGAATTGAGGACGTGTGTACACCGTACCTAACGTCACGCGCATTCACCCGTAAATATTCACGAATCGAATCGCACGCTGCGAGCGACCTGTGCTCGAGCAGGCGTCGGGGCTCGCAGGTGGTGCTGGGGCTGCCGGTGTACCCCTGGCCGCAGATACTGACCGAAAGCTCAGGCGGCAGCGCCGCGCGTGGCGGCGCGGGGAGAAGGGGCCGGTGTCCACTCCACAACACTTCACTCACACGGCAGCGCGTGTCGCCCGCTCGCGCGTGCACGCGTCGCGCAACATGGCCGTGCCCGTGCCAGCGTGCAGCTATCGACCGCGAGCCGGCCGCGCGCCGCCCAGCGACTGACGCGGGAGCCGTGCGCGCGCACCGGCCTCTGCCCGCCCGCGCCCCCGCGCCCCCGCCCCAGGCCGGGCGAGCCTTCCCCGGCAACTTTGTACGCTTCGCGGAAAATCCCGCTTTGGAACTCGCTTTTTACAGAATCCGTCGACATGGAGCAAACAACTCTGTTGTTCGCACTACCTGCCACCACCTTCCTGCTAACTAGCTTTCAGAGCTTTACCCTCGTTCCGAAAAACTGCACTATAGCATTCATAGAAGCTCCGAGTGCTAAAATGAGAGTATAGGAAAAAAAGAAAGCCCATCGGAATAATCCAATACGTCTCCGGTGAAACCTGAAACGATAATTACATACGTCACCCGACGCACACCCCCGGAGCGCCCCAGTGGCGTGTCCCCTTGCTCCACAACAAGTCCGCGAGGCGTCGCTCTCGTGTTTATTTTCGGCTGCGGCCGCTGTGCCGAGAGCGCCGCGTGCCCGCCCGTTGCCATGGCAACGCGCCCCAGACGCCGCCGGAGCCTCCCGAAGCGCGCCGGAGCGAGCCGAGCGCCGCGCTCAAGTATCAAGTAACTGGATGGTAACTGGCGGACGAATAGAGCTGGATTTTTGAATGTGGACCGACGTGAATTTACTGAGACTTGAGTGTAATCCATCAGAGGACGGCTGTGGAGACTCTGTACCTAGAATAATAAATAAAGTGTTCTGCTGGGGATAAACCTAAGCCGAGGATGTCATTGAGCGCATTACCGCGAACTTTGCCCTGACAGCTATAATACACTTACGCACTCGTCGCACGTACCGAGCGAACGTTACGTTTTTGGAGCATTTAATGAACACGTATTGTCTTAAACTTAAACCATCTTTCGTACAACTATCTTAGTGTATTTATCTTTTTTCACTTTAAGTTTGTACTATTTGTAATACTATAGTAATGTTTAAGTCTTCCCACTAGTAATAGGTTTATTTTAAAATTGTAATAACAACTTGAAGTAGGTGAAAATAACTTTAACTTTCACTTTTATCAGTTTCTTTTTCTCAATGCAGTTGAAGTCCGACTTGAGCTTCATCTGACCAGAAGAGACAACATTACTGGCGGTACAGTTAAAAAGTGCTAAGTTAATCAAACGTCTAGAACAGGCTGAAAATTAAGCTCTAAGATTCCATTACATACATAATATACCTACATAAAATGGACTCGAGAGAGGTAGCAAGACTGCGCTACGACCGGATGCAGTGAAGAGTGGGTAAGAATTTTTTTCCAACTCTTAATTATCACTCGAATGGAGGGCCAGAGACAGTCGATGGTGTGCGATACATCAAGGCTGCTTCGCTGAAAGAGTCCACTAAGGTGGAGGTTCTGTACAGTTATGGGCTGGTATTTGTACATAGAGCCACAAAGTTCTAGTAGCCATAGAAATTGTCACTCTGACGCGGAAATGATAAGCTGAAGAGGTCCTTATTGATCATGCAGACCTATTTAGTTAATATGGGTGATGGGTCGATGCGATGATGTTGCAAGAAATAAAAGTACATTCAGGATGATAGATAAGCTTGATCGTTAATTCCTGATCTCAACCTCAGCTCGGAATGCTAATCAGAAACCTTAGACCACCTCTTACCACCAACTCCTAAACCATGGCTTAATGGAAGAATAAGTGCAGTAAGTCAAGTATTTAACTTTTTCTTATAAAAACGCTACTAGTATATAATAATCTAAGTATAGTGAATAGTCTCAAAGAAAGTTGTATGCCACGGTTGTTCTAGTATATGGGCACAGAGATCTAAAGAGATAAAACTAAAAAGTAAAAAAAAAGGTTTATAACACGCAGTAGCATTACTGCGTACAATTTATAATTAATTTACGAGTATAATTGTAAAAGCATTAAGTTTCTAACTTCATGTTCAACGTGAGGTCACACGTTTTTATTGGTTGTAGGTGATTATTCCACGCATTCTTTTTTGTTTTTATTTGTGTAGTGACAAGAGGTCATTCACCCGAAAACCACAGTTACTTAGAATCCCATGTTTTAGTAAAAATGGTTCGAAATCGCTATGATAATTCAACTTACTACTAAAACATGATTAAATAATCAAAAAGAGAATATTCAACCGTCCTCTCTGTTATTTATCAATTCTATTAGTTCAGAGGCGAAGGAAACGCATTTTATTAATATCTGCCATCTGTTGATTTCGTCGCAGAGCACGCAGTACGCTAGAGCCAGATATGTTATCGTGATAACGCCATCTTTGCATTTTTCAAAAGATTATTCCTAGAACCAACCTGTTGAAAGTTACATTCTTCTTTTTTGGCTACCTCTCTTGCTGTTGCTAGTCATTATTTTAAACTAATACGCTTTTATTATAGGGAAACAATAATAATAATAATTTTGTATTCTTTTTATAAATAAGCAATTGACAAACTATTGGTTACAATTTGTTGAGATTGATTTCCGAACGAAATTTAGAAGTGACACTGTTCCTGTCAAAATTAGTTCTCTTTCTAATCGTTCTAATCTGTGGTGCAGAATTTTTAGGTTAGGAAACAGGAAATGTTTGTTAGAATAATAATTATTATAGAGTGCTACAAATAACTTGAAAGTTTAAAAAACTACAATAACATTACAATATGGCTCTCATTAGAGCAGGCTTGCAAAGACTCGCCAACGTATTCAGTGGAGGACAAGGTATAAATTAAAACTTGAGTAGATTATTTTATTGCTTGGGTAATGTTACCTAGATAATTTTTATAAACGGTTTACATTCTTGCAGCCGGCGTTCTATCTAGATTCGTAACAAGTCTAGCTCCTGTCGAGTCTAAATCTGTACCAGAGACCACCAAAGACGTGATAGCAGAATGCAATAGCCTTATTGAAAAGAATGCTTCAAGAAACTTTGCTATCGTCCACCTCCTGGGTAAACAGTGGCGTGTGACTGACGGGGACCTTCTCGTCATCGAAGGGTTCTGGCCTCCCACCATTGGGGACAAGATCAAGCTTGACAAAGTTTTATTGGCTGGTTCAAAAGATTTCTCCCTCATTGGTAGACCTATAGTACAACCTGGTCTAGTGGATGTGACAGCAACAGTGATTTCCAAGGGCCTATCTCACACAAGAACGCATTTTAAAAAGAAGAGGAGGAAGCAATATATGAGAATTAACTTCCAAAGATCACCACAAACAATTTTGAGAATAAACTCAGTAGAGATAGCCAGTAAGATCAATGAAACACCTAAGAATGTTTTTTAGTACTATATTTTTAAGTAGATAATAAATGTTAGAGTAATAATGATGGTATTTATTTAGAGAAATAAGGGAAATTAAGCTGGAGAGAATTTTTTTTTTTTGGACATGGTAACCTATAAACCCCTACAGGTAACTAAAGACAGACCGACTGCTAGTAAAATGTAGGTAACAGAATTTAAAAAAATACTATTTTAAAATACCTTAATTTAATTTCTATAAAGATGTCCATATAATAAATTAATGTATAATTAAATTTAAAACACAATCAGATCATCAACTACTTAATTTAACATTATCACAATATTCTTGAAATTTAGACTTATGCTCCTCCTTTAGAAACCTTTTCATGCCTTTAAATAAATAAAACATTTTACTATTTTCAAATAAATCTGATAAAATCTTTAAAAATGTTTCATATTCACCACTTTTCTTGTAAGCTGAAATAGAAAGTTGGAACTCCTTATATTGGTTCGCTTGTAAAAGTACTTTAATTTCTTTGACAAAATCTATCAATGACGCAGGGGGTATCTTCTCTGGTCTTGATAGTTCCTCATCATTCCCTGATTTCTCACTATTCAAGTTCTCTTCAAAACCAAAAGGTTTTATCTTTAACTTTTTCTTTTTTACTGTTATATTATTTACTGGACTGACTTCTGCAGATCTCTTGTGGATGGTGACTAAAGACTGTGATGGAGAGGACTGGGTATCATTCTGATCTAAAGCACTGAAGAGATCCTTTGTTGTATTAGGCTTAAATTCATTGACATAGGTAGACGCTTTTGCATTTTTGTAAAAGTCCATTGAAAAGTCTGCATAGACTTCATTTGAATTTGGATATTGGCTAACTGACTTTTTATTTGAAGATTTTGATACCACTCTGGTATTAGAAACTGGGAATGCAACACCACTAACATGTATAGGTGCAGAATCTCTGTCCCGGCCACCAGACTCATTTGGAAGCAGAGGTTTCAGTCTTGGAGGAGGTAATGTTGCTTCGGCATTTTTGAAAAACCTGCATATTTCACTCACTGTTTCTCCAAACTTATTTGAGACATTGATATGGTCTCTCAGCCATGCTGATAATTGGTTCTTCAGTTTAGGACTATTGAATCTAGTGTCACAAAGTAAAATTGCACCATAATCATTTTGATGTCTTATAACTCTGCCAATAGCTTGGTTTACAGCTCTTGTAGCTTCTAGGGAGTACCATTCATCTCCAGATAAGAATTGTTTATCCTTAGTTCTTAGCTCTTCCAAATATTTCTTTTTCAAAATTATTCTTGGATCCTTCAATGGTGGAAATGGTAATCCTGTTATGATAACGGCTCTGCCATTCATGTCAGCAAAATCTAGGCCTTCAGACACTTTTCCTCTACATACAGCCATAAAACAAGCTCCTCTTGTACTAGGATCACTAATTTTACTGTAATAGTCACTTATTATTGCATTGAAAGTGTCCTTGCGCTGAGGCTCCACAAATATTGGCTTTATATTATTTATATTTGACCAGATCCCTTCATTCTGCCATGCTTCTTGACACTTGGACATTATGGGGTAAGATGGGAAAAATACCAGCAGCCCATCTGGAACTACACGGCAGAAACTAAGTATTGTTCTGCCCAAAGATGAAATATACTTAGGATTGTCTCTGTTCTGATAGTTTGAATTGAGCTGCACACCATCAGGCCCTTGACTCATTATTTTAACACATATTTGATTGGACTTTACTATATGGGGATTTTCTAACTGGACTCCAATTGGGATACCAAGTTCAGATGTCAAGGGTTTTAAAGGGGCTAGGGTTCCACTGGTCAAAATTATACTTCTCACATTCTGTTCTATTAGTTGCTTCATTCCAAAACCTGGACTGAAGCACCAGTAGCTCAAAACTCTTTCAGCAGTTTTAGTGTTAGCAGTTTTTAGAGCTCCCCAACTATCAGTCTTTTTATTCTTCTTATCTTCAACTTGAATGTGAACTTTGTAGCACATTTTTACTCTCTCTTTGTAAGCATGTGTTGTTCCACTGAACACCACATTGAGTAGATCAACTATCTTCTGCAAGCCAACTCCTTTACGCTGGAATGGTGAAGCACTGGCTGTTGACAGGTATTGTATGAGGTTCTCAATCATAGTAATGACTGCCATTTGATTATGATCTCTAATCTCAGCTTTTGAAAGCAACTCAAATATGAAACCACCAGGGTAGGTACTGCCTTCACTGCCTACAGAAATCTCATCAATGGCTTTCTCTAATGCCAGCATCATTTCTTTTAAAATACACAAATCATCCAAGGTGAAATCTTTGGGCTGGTTGTCCACTGTCATATCCATCTGATCTTCATTACCTGCGGACTCAGCGAAGGATTTCATGACATGTGTAACTTCATCAATACATAATGCCACATCTGTGGTACGAATCTGTAAGGATGCTGACTCTTCACACATCTTTTCAACATTGTGTGCTTCATCTAAAATAATAATATTATTCAGGAGTTCCACTCCATTAGCTCTTCTTGATTTTGGGTCTAGGATATAATTATAAGGCATGAATATTATATCAGCATCTTGTTTTAACTCTTTTGATAAATAGTAAGGGCAACACTTTAACTTCTTTCCTACAGTTACTAGGTCTTCTATGTCTAGTATTTCATCGCCTTTCACAGCTCTGTCCTCTTTCTTAGATTCAACATTATTATAAAAGTGGCAAGTTCTTGATTTTACTCTCAACTGGCACATGTGAACTTTATTCATGTTATTAGTTTCTTTGGACACTTCAGGATGGATGCACATCTGGTCTCGAGAGCCTAAAACTGTAGCTTTCACATGCCTGTAGCTAGACCTCTTTAACTCTTGCATAGCCTGTGTCAACTGCGAATGGGTTCTTGACGAATAAATTATTTTTGGCATTCCCCACGACGCGCTGTCTTTTGACTTACCAGCACCTTTCAAAGTGTCTTTTAGAGCTCCACTGAAATTGCTGTGCTCCGAAAAGTTGCCTACTTGTGCATTCATTTGCAACTGTGCCTTTTTAACTAGTAACCATGCTAATGAGGAACATAGTAAACTCAAAGTTTTGCCGGTACCTGTAGGCGACTCTAGCAACGCATTGGTATTGTTCTGCAGGCTTTCAATAACTCGCTCCATGTACACCTTCTGGACTTCATACGGTTCAAAAGGGAAGGTGACAGGTATGCCACATATCATTATTTCAGGCATGTCTATAATTTGTATAATTTGATGTTTTTCTTCGATTTAAATAACAGTGAACAAGCGTATACAAGTCTTCTGAAACATTTCACAACCACAAAGCAATTCACACAGCTGATGGAAATGTCAGTCAGTTTTGCCGCCAAGGCGCCAACAAGGCCAACAACGTGAATCGGAATCGTTGAATGAACCGTAATGGTCGCGTTCAATTTTGTTCAATTCCAGTAATAATATTATAAGATTTTTTTTTAACATTAATTACTTGAAAATGTAAAGATAGTGGTTTTTTTTTTTCATGATTGACTTCCATGGTTTTTTTTGTGAGTAAAAAAAATAAATATAAACTAATTAATTTCTAATTTTAGATTTGCATCGTTCGAATATAAAACGCACTTTATAATCTCAAAATGTCAACATTGTTTCTGTTTCTTGACGTTGACAATCTTGTCAACAAATCAGCAGGTCGTGGTTGGTTACCTTGTCTGAAGTTGAACTTAACCTTAAAATCGTATTGACTATTGGACATTGGTCTGTTATTGTTTACTGTCTGAGTTAATGATTATCGTAAAACAATGAAAGTTAACGTGGAGCAGGTGTATACCTCCGCTGCGTGTAATCGCACGCCAGAGATAATCGACTGGAATGGCCAAGGACTCATTTGTTTTGGTGCATGCAACTCTGTTGTTATTTATGATACGGTGAGAATACTTGTTGTTTTTTGGTTTCTAGCTTTTTAATGGTTCAATATTAAATCTGTATGGACGACTAGAAAAAGAACATTACATTCTGCAAAGACATTATCATAAAATTTCGTTTATGAGCAAAGTTATTAACACATTTCTAGTAAGAGTACTTTTCGCACAGTTTTGTATGACTTACACGAGTTTGTTGTCTTCTAACGAACTCATGTAAGTCATACAAAACTGTGTTTGATTTTTAAGAAAAAAAATCTATATAGTATGAAGTAAACTTTATTTAAAATATAAAAAAAAATTGTAGTTTTGTGCAATAAGTATATTCTTTTCTATTTCAGAATCTCAAAGGCAAAGATCCTTTAACAGTTCTCAGTCACCATCGCTCACAAGTAAACACTGTGAAGTGGCTTCGGAGACCAGACGGTACCTGTAATGAATTCATCTCCGGGTCTGCGGACAAAACTGCTGCCATATGGACATTAGTAGATGGAGTGTGGACGGTATCCAAGAGTCTTGTCGGACACAAGGATGGCGTGACTTGTATACATGGAGTATATAATGGTGACCAGCTGCTGGTGTATACCGGGTCAATTGATTCCACTGTTTGCATTTGGGAGAGAACTAATGGTAAATATTTTTATTATAGTCTAAATGTTTAATGTCTACCAAGAGAAAGGTTTACTAATTTTACTATTATGTATAATATAACTATGTGCAAATTATAGTATATAAAAGCCAGGGTTTTTAAAGATTTGTAACACCCATGTGAAGCTGTGGTTGGTTGCTCGTGTTTTTATAAAGCTTATGTGAAAGAATATTTGCAAACCATTATGTATTTATCTACCATACTTTGTCATGATTCTAAATGAGGTATAGTTTAAAAAAAGCAAAGTATGTTTAAAAGTAAAAAGAAATAGCATGCAGTTAAGTAATGCAAATCTCTCTCTCTTCTTCTGACATTACAAATGATTCTAGCATAGCAACTTGTAAGTTGTTGCTTACCCCAAACAAATAAATGATTTACCTTCACCTTAGTACAATTATCTGACAATAAAACTTTGGGTTACTAAAATTCTTGTCATTTCTAGGTGAAACAACTCTCAAACAAACAATA
Organism: Athetis lepigone; assembly: GCA_033675125.1. Lineage (NCBI taxonomy): Eukaryota > Metazoa > Arthropoda > Insecta > Lepidoptera > Noctuidae > Athetis > Athetis lepigone. The sequence goes on along the minus strand of CM066239.1, from coordinate 17,983,018 downwards.
TCATTGAACAATGGCCTCTGTTTGACTCTCCATGCACACATTCTGCCTATGTCACGCACTCCCATTCTGTTCTGTGCTCTGGATGATCATAAGATACACGTGTTTGTTGGAGACGAGTACCACAGGGTTCATACTCTGACGGGACATGAAGACTGGGTGCGGGGTCTGGATGTACAGGGTGTGGGTAAGTTAGGCAATGAGTATAAATATTTCTTGTGTTTGTTGATAGGGTTGTCGTAAAAATTTTAGCTTTAGAAGATATTCTGTAATGTAATGATCTCTAAGTAATATAGTCTGTTTGCTTATGACTGTTTCTTGGTTTACTTTATTTAAATCACATAATATTATCTCAATACTATTTTCACTTTCAATTTTGAGCAACAGTCGAAAACGCGCGGACCGCAATCCGCCACATTTGATTATAAGTCATTTTAAACAAATTGTTTTTAAGTCTAAAAGCTAAATCAAATAATAATAAAGCTCTCACACAGATAAAGAAGAATGCTAAAGTATAGATGCACAAATTTCTATTAGTGTGTGTAGCATATATTAGGTTATATATTTTTACATTACGCCATATTTATTTATTTATCTTTATTTTTTTATTTATTTATCCAAAGTGTCAGTTACAATGTATATTAAAAATTTCCACAGACAACTCAACAATATTGTTAGCTTCGGCCTCACAAGACACATACATCCGAATATGGCGCATCGCAAAGCATGTGGAACAGCAAGTCACCAAGGGTATCAAAGTGGAACAGAAGGTATTCCCTGTCCACGGTGAGGACTGGTCTGTCAAGCTGGAAGCTGTGCTCGCAGGCCATGAGGGGTGGGTGTATGGCACGCAGTGGCAGCCGCCTAGACTTGGAGGTAGGTTTCTTAATTTAACATTTTTTTATTTATTTTTACAAGCATTAAGTATAAATTCTGGCTTTTAAAAAACATTGCCCCATGCAAAAAATTCTCCTGTATCATGTGTGCGTTTACAAACATATAAACTCACATAATTATACCTAACTCTAAATATATACCTGTCAGGACAACAACTTGTCAGCAACAACAGCACAACAACTGAAGCATGCTGAATGCACATAATGTTATGGTCACGCAAAGAAAATAGGACACTATCAGATGTCCATTGTAAAAGTACATTTGGATTCCAACTAGAGGTTGCAAAAATTCGATAATTTTAATTTTCGAATATTCGAATATTTTTTCAGTGCTATTCGAATTTTATTCGAATATTTTAGAAAAAATAATAAAACACAGAATATCAGCGTTTAACGGTTTAGGAATTATATTTTTATGCAGATAAGTAAACCTAGCACAATAATTATTTACTTATTCAACAAAATTTTAAAACAATTATACATGAAAATGTTAACCAAAACAATTATATTTTTTTAAACAAATTTAAAAGTCTCTCTCTCGGTAACAATAAAAATAAAATAAATGTCTTTTTTTTTTGGTGAGTGGGAAATCATCAAATGACTACTCCTTTCCTGGGTGCGGCGGGAGGGCATGTCAGACTTTTACTGACTAAAACCCACTCATGTTCCTGGGTCACGGTAACTATTATAAACATTCCACAACCCCGGCAGGCGTGGCCCTGTTGGGCCCCTTCTTGTGCTGACTTCTTCTCTTTGAGGCGCGCGTGGAACAAAACGCGCCGTCGACGCGGTCCTGGTCCCAGCCGGGCGGCGAGCTACCCATCGCTCGCCATCCGCAGAACCGCGCCTTCGCCTGGGTCTTAGTCCGGGGCGAGAGGCTCGTCGTTGCCTCTCGCGCGCCGCCGCTTCCTTCACTAGCATAACTGCTTCGCAGCAGGAGGCGACGGCATCCCATTCCGTCTCGCCCCAAAGCATGGCTTGAACCAGCGCCGGGCGCGAGAGGTCACCGCCGCTGATCGCCTCTACGAGGACACGATCGCCTCTACGAGAAATAAATGTCTTTCTCTCTTGTTAATAATAAAACTAAAAGTATCACATACATACGTAAATGTGTCGTAAAAACGTTACAGTATTATTTTCATAATATGCAATATTACACTGAAAAATCTGATTCATCAATTATAATTCGGAAATACATCAAATTTACCTATTGTAACATATTTAAACAAATTCAACTCTTCTGTTAATGATAAGAACAAAATAAACATCTCTCTCTCGCTCGTTAATAATAAAAAGAAAAACTATGTCACAAAAAATATATAACACATGTCACAAAAAAATCAAATTCGTCAATATTAATTCGGAAAAAAATCAGATTTACATATTAAGTATAAAATTCCTAAATAAAACATTTTAAAGTCATTCTCTCTCTTTAGTAATAAAAACAAAACAAAAGTATCTAAAATCGTGTTCTGTTAGTGACAAAATAGCGTCGAGTCAAGCAGTGTTGCCAACAACAATTTTCAAGCTCTATCAACATAGACTTTAAACAGATTTTTTTTTTTTGGTAATATTCGAATAAATATTTTTTTACTATTCGAATATAAATTTGGAAAGAGTATTCGAATAATTCGAATATTCGATTGCAACCTCTAATTCCAAACCTCGTCGCACAGCCGCCATCTTGGAAATGGGGGTCATATGGTTTTTGGTATACTTGACTCACAGCAACTGTTCACGTCTTTTGTTATATCAAACCTTTTTTTTCAGTTACAAGCAAAAAGCCAATCTACCGGCTGCTATCATCATCATTAGACAAGACAGTCATTATATGGGAGCCAGAGTCTTCTCCAGAAAAGGGGGAAGGAGAGGGCGCCTGGGTAGAACGAGTGAGAGTAGGTGAAGTGGGGGGGAACGGCCTGGGATTCTATGGCAGCAGGTTCGGACCTGATGGAGACTCGTTCTTGGCACATGGGTATAATGGGTCCTTTCATATCTGGAGACTGTGTAAGGTTAGTATTTTGTAGTGCTTGTAGAAAATTGATTGTAATTAGGTGATCTTGACCAAACTGGCCGTATATTTGAACATTGTCACGAATTTATAGAAAGGTCCCCTGGAAAGAGTTGCATATATTTCCGGATTTTTCTTCGATATAATTTTATCGGACAACATGGAAAGAAGAATGCCGAATTTGTCAAGTCGTTCTCTAATTTGCGCTTTATAGCACTACTCATTTAACTATTTTTTTTTTCGTTTTAAACTTCTGGCTCTGGAAAATATCTTTTAAAACGACATTTTTATAGCAATTTATTTATAGCAAATTAATAATTGGCAATATCTGACATCAAAGTTATTCCAACTATAATCTAAAATCAAAATTATTAAGGTAAAAATGGTTCTCAAGTAAATTTCTCAATTTTTCTAAACCATCCAGGAGACAGGTCAATGGCAGTCATCAGTAGTATGCGGAGGCCACTTCAGCGCGGTAGAAGACGTGAGGTGGGAGCGCGAGGGACGCTACCTCATGAGCGTGTCCGCCGACCAGACCACCCGGGTACATGCGCCGTGGAGGACCGACCATGGTAATAATAACCTCGGCTACTCGAGCGAAATAATGGAATATGTAATTATATCAGCAGGTGTAGTTCCTCAATATTTTATCTTTCTGAACTCCTATACATAAACTTTAACGCGAAATCACGCAATGTCAGTATAAAATACTGCTGAAAAGGATTTTGATGGGTTTTGCACTGCTATAAAGTATTAATCTGATTGTGATAAGCTTTTTGGGGAAACGGAAAGTTGAAATAAATGTAAAGCAAAAAAAAATCATTATGATTGGATTTCTATAGTTTCTGAGTGATACTCTTAATTTTCCATCAGATTATTATAGTTATGTGCCTTATTTTTATAACCCACTAGCTTTTGCCTGCGGCTTCGCTCGCGTTAGAAAGAGACAAAAAGTAGCCTATGTTACTCTCCATCCCTTCAACTATCTCCACTCAAAAAATCACGTCAATTCATCGCTCCGTTTTGCCGTGAAAGAAAGACAAACAGACAGACAGACAGACACACTTTCCCATTTATAATATTAGTATGGATAGTATGGATTAGTTCTAAAGAATGATTTTACTTAACAAACATTTAAACCAGTCTAATCCTTCCCCCAGGCACCGAATGGCACGAGATAGCTCGTCCACAAGTGCACGGGTACGACTTGTCGTCTCTCGCGCTCATCAACAGCACGACATTCGCGTCTGCAGCCGAGGAGAAAGTCATCCGGGTGTTCAGGGCGCCGCACAACTTTGTCACCAACTTCAAGAATATTAGCGGAGAGGTTATTGAAGAGGACGGTAAAGGTAAGGAGGGAGTTATGCTGGAATGTGTGCTTCTCTTTGAAAAATGTAAACCTTATATGATGTTTAATATTTATTTTTACTTAAATGTGCAAACTCAAATCATTTATTTCTAATCGATCGAAAGTCGAAAGTATCCCAAAAAGAGTATACCTCACAAGCATAATGTGATACGCTAATCAGGTTCAGAATTTAGAAAAGGAACTATAAATACATGAAGTAATCGCATACCCCACTTCTGGTCAAGAATAAGTATTTTTACCAGCAGCAATACTACTGATTAAGTAGACCTTAGAAAGAAGACATGATGATAGCTCATGATGCAATGGGCCTAATTTGAAACTTTGAAACTCCAGGTACCGATATTTTACTTCACTGAAGACCAAGATGTGTAAAATAAACTTAGAAAATACTTCAATTTGTCTTAAAAGCCACATTTGTTCTTTTTCGCTGCAGAACGTATATCCTTAAACATATTAACAGGCCTCACAATATAAAAATTTCATTCTATTTTAGGGCCCGAGGGTGCAGCGGTTCCGTCGCTTGGGTTGTCGAACAAGGCGGTGTTCATCGGAGAAGATGAACAAGACGGAGATGACGACAACGACGGGTATTTCGTTCCCATAGATATGACTGGTATGTACTCCATTATGAATTTCAATTTTTCAAACTTTTACTTGATTTAACAGATTTTTTTTATTGTTAGATAAGAGGGTCTCTCTCTTGTCTTATCTCTCTCATGTATAATTATTGTTCTAACGAAATGAAGAAAAAATATTTAGTTTATCAGATTAAAATAATAAATATATGTGTTTAGGTGACTATTAATCAATCCTTACTAATATTATAAATGCGAAAGTAACTCTGTCTGTCTGTCTGTCTGTCTGTCTTTCTGTCTGTCTGTCTGTCTGTCTGTCTGTCTCTTCTTCACGCCTAAACCACTGAACCGATTTGAATGAAATTTGGTACAGATATAGTCTGGGACCTGAGAAAGGACATAGGATAGTTTTCATCCCGGAAATCCCCCGGGAACGGGAATTATTACTCCACGCGGACGAAGTCGCGGGCAAAAGCTAGTTACCTATAAATACTCGTATTGTAACAGAAATTACGCACACGAAGAACGCACATGAAGTCTTCTCTGCATTGTCTTTCAGGTTAAACGGTTTTAAATCTCTAAAACCAACATAGACAACGCATTTGATAGTCAACACAAGATTTTTCTCTAGCAATCTTTAACTTTATGTGCCATCATAATCTCACCAGCCTAAGTATCGGTCTAAGGTCAGAACTACCCTCATTCAATGTTCCTCTCCCAGAACCGCCGACAGAAGAGACGCTGATGCAGAACACTCTGTGGCCGGAGGTACAGAAGCTGTACGGACACGGCTACGAGGTGTTCGCGCTGGCGGCCAGCGCCGACGGAGCGCTGCTCGCGTCCGCCTGCAAGGCCACCACTGCGGAGCACGCCGCTGTGCTTATATGGTGAGGGTGAGCTTACAGGTTTAGATCTATCAGTTAATTGACAGTTTTTGTAAAGTCTAAAATCGTGATTCGTTGTAGATTTTATGCGGCTATGGTATCTGTGACGTCACCTATTTGAGTAATTGAATTTATAGTTGGAACTTATAGGGATAGGCTACAATAAGGATTTTATTTTTCAATTTTATATTTATAGATTTTTATTAGAGATTATTATTGTAACTTACCCACCAACTATTCAGTTCATATTTATGTATGTTATGTATACATTGTCACTAAGATTGCAAGCAATTTTGAAAGTTTTGAAAAGAATAATATATCAAACTTTTGATTACAAAAATTGGCATTCAGAACTGAGTCACAATGCATTATTCTTCTAGTTGTATCGCAAAAAAACTAGCCTAAATAGATTAGTAATACCTAATAGACTAAAAAAAAAAGTCAAATGTATTTTTACCTCTTAATAATAAGGTATATGGTACACAATAAACACTACGTCACAATGACACTATGTCAAAAACTCCATTTTCATTCCAGGGACACCTCAACCTGGCAACAAACACAAAAACTAGTCTCCCACCAACTCACTGTCACCCAACTAGCCTTCTCGCCCGACAGTCGACACCTACTGTCGGTGTCGCGCGACCGACGGTGGACCTTATACCGACGGCAACAAGGCTCAAACTCGTTTGAAACCGTCGCCAGCACCGACAAGACCAACGGAGTACATACTAGGATCATTTGGTGCTGTGCGTGGACGCAGGATAGCAAGGCGTTTGCTACAGGATCCAGGGAAGGGAAGGTAGGACATGAAAGTCATTCTTTTATATCATTGTCTCAGTATATGTGCCGATACCCTTGTCAAAAACTAAATTAAATTCCAGTTCAGTGCATCTTTCTCTTTTATTTTCAAGAAAAGGACAGAAGATAGAATCGATTAGAATAGAATAATTTATTTGCCATAAACATGTGTATACATACATACACACGCAGGTGCATGCATGTAGGATGATAATAAGTACAATGCGCTTAAAAACATGTTTGCCACTTGACATGGCATGCAAATATTTATAAATCAATAATTATCTAGAGTCTACAAAATAGAAAAGATAGTAAATAGACACAATAACATTCACTTTAAATCAGATATTTTTTCATCTAGGAACTCTTTACCATTATTGTATGCTCTCTGTACTAAAAACAATTTGAGCAGACATTTACAGATAAAATATTTGTTTAGTCCTGTCAAATTAAGAAGTGTCTTAATTTGACAGGACTAAACAAATATATCGCGTTTAAATTAACTATGGAGTGCCATAGTTAATTTAAACGCGATTAAAAACATGGCCACTAAAAATACGACGATTTACTTCAGGCGCTGGCTAATTTGACAGGACTAAATAAAATGTATTTTCTGTCCTTTTCTTAATTCCCTAAATGAAAAGAGAAAGATGCACTTAACTCAATTTTAGTTTAATTTGTGAACAAGAGAATCAGCACAAATATATTCTTCCCAGTATGGATGGGGTATAGTAGGGGTACTGTAAAAAAATCTATATTTTGGACCCCATCCTTTCCAGGTGTGCATATGGTCAGAAACAGGTCCATCAAAGTCTTCCCTAGGGGACTACGGTCTCCTAGGCCCCGCGCTGGAGGTCCCGGGAGCTTCGGTGACGGCGCTGGACTTCGCGCCGCGCTCCGGCCGCGGACTTGTGCTGGCCACGGGCTTCGAGAGCGGACACGTCAGGATATACCACTTTGGAGATGATGGGTGGAATCTGTTACGGGAGTTAAGTAATAGGTGAGAACTTTTAGGCTGATAATCTACCTTATCTTAGGTGAATAGTCCGTCTTCAGTAATTAATTATTACTTCATTTCACGGGTATTTTAGTTTGTCAAGGTGTTTGCACTCTAACGATCAGTAACATACTTCTTGTTGTAACTGTCACATAGATTTCTGTGGCAGACAGTTAACTGAAATATAATCGTGTTTCAGAGAAAAAAAAATAGGTGTATTTATATTCAGAGATAAAGAAATTGTGCCGTTAATTTTAACAATCGCTATCCGCGTGACGTCATAATTTTGTGGTGTACCTCTAGATCGACATTGTACTGAGCATTTTTGAAAGGACATTGACCACCATACTATAGGACGCCGTTGCGCATAAAAAATAATGTAATCTTAGTGTAAATTGAATATAAAAGAGGGGAGAGGTCGTACTTTCCAAGGAAATAAAAATTATCTACATATTTTTAGGGGTTTTTGTTGAATTTTGATTTATATGTGCAAGTTTTTAGGTTAGTTATGTACCATAACTTCTACCAAAAAAGTACAAATTACAACAATATTATGATTTCTATTCTCATAAAACAAAACGGAATAGTTTTAAACAAACCAAGGAAAGTTCCCAAGTAAATGGTAATTAGGTCATACTAAATCTAAGTGGCTTATAGGCATAAAGAGTAGAAAATAAACAGGCCCCGCATAGAATAGGGTTTTCTATCCCCTTTTTAATTGTTATAATTTATTTTTAAAATGATGTTTACATGATTCGAGACACAATAAAGACAATAGCAGGGCGACAGCCGGCTATCGCTTGGTCACAAAGGGTTAGGTTTAAGGTGGTAAGACGAGGACGGGCGGACATGACGAAACTATAAGGGTTCTTTTTGTAAAAACCATTTGAAACTAATTTATTATTGTAAACAGACAAAATCTTATTTTAGTCATCATTGCAATGCGTGTAATTAAACATTCGAAATATTAATGGGTTTGTGTGGAAATAAAAATATTCAAAAGTCAATGGCATTTATTTCACTTAGATTATTTACAAGCACAACTGAATTGTCAGAGTTGGTCGGTTATTCTAAATACTCTGTATGTTTTAGCTGTTGATGTCCATAAGCTCGTTCAACACACATTACACTTCAAAAGTTTAGAGATGCTCATTCGAGTATAATATAACATTCCTGAGAGAAGAGGATGTTCTCCTGACATCTGAAAATAAATATAATAAATATTATTACATATTGTTGATTGATCTTAGCATTAGTTTAATAGGAAATTCGTCCGCGTGGAAACCGAAAATGATTCTAATAGGATTTTCAAATAGTTTTTTTCGTTATCTGCTGTTACAGTTAGCTGTACAACAAAATAGAAATAGTGCTATTGACTTGGACCATCTTTGGTATTACCCATAATAACGTATAATATTGTTGATAATATAACAATAATGCGCTCATTTTCTACTACACTAACGTCAAAAAAACGTGTAAATACAATATAATAAGATACTAACCGTTGCCGGATTAATCCAGTATCGTAGAATTGTAACCATTGCATCCGTTGCTTCCCCCAGTTGGCGACGGGGTAGAGGATGTTTCAGAGCAAAGGGGGCACAGTCCGCACAGCGTGTTATTTTATTTTAACAAAATTGTCGGTACTGCCTAAAGAGAGAAACGATCCGAAGTCGTAAAAACGTCGACGTACGAAAGTTTTGAAAAGATTGCTTGATCGCACAGAAATCGGAAGAGTCTGCTGTACACGAACTAACCGCAATGATTCGTTATCTAATAACGCAAAATAAACTCAATTTTCAATAAAAATATTCGTCGCTTTGTTTTACTTGAAAGTGTCAATTTTGACTGTTAACATTTGAATTTCCGTGGCAGTGCTGCCCACAGCTGATAAAAATCAACCATAAGTGATAACTTAGACACCTAAATACTTTTTGTTAGTAAAATAACATTATTTTAGAAATGTTAATTAAATATAAATTGTTGGTAACGCAAATGAATGTTATATTCGTAATTATTTTTGAGACATCAACGTGTGCTCTTAAAAATAAAATATGTAATACTATCAGTTAAGACTGATTATGGGAAAGTTTATGAAATTGGCAACACCGCTTTTACTTAAGTACGTCATTAAAGGAAGAATGCAACAAAGTCGAATAAATAACTAATTAAATATAAAATATTAACCCCTAAAAAGATTTCCATGAAGTTATTTTAGGAAAGTTAAAATATTATGTTATGATTTATGAGTACATTTTTGTGGCTATGCCCTCTTATTTTAAAGCGATGCTAGATTTGAACATTCTCCTTTTGTCTGCCTGGAAAATATAGGTTATCAAGGCTCCACATTCTTTGATACATCAATTCACTAGTGACGAAATAACTGGACAATCCAAGTTACAATTTCGACGAATATTCCAAGCGGCTCGTTGGTCTAGGGGTATGATTTTCGCTTAGGGTGCGAGAGGTCCCGGGTTCAAATCCCGGACGAGCCCAATCTTTTTGTGATTTTATTATTTCTTTTTCTTTGCTTTTCAGCGCCGCTCATCATTTGACTGTGAAAAGGTTGACATTCAAGCCTACTGAAGATAATAAAATGTTGTTAGCAAGTTGTGGAAACGACCATCTTGTTCGAATATACAGTGTTGTTATAAATTCGTAATAAATTATATTTTATTTACATTTTTTACACGACTGCCCAAAAAAAGGAGTACATTACATTTTTTATCTTTTCTTCTACACCTTTAAAAAGGGAATCCATAATTATTTTATAAGTACTTTTTAGAAATGAAATACCAATAAATCTAACATATAATAATATATTTACAGAGAATATTACAAAATGATTCATCAGTATAATTTACAAAAAGTGAACACATGTATTATGTATATATTATAATGTATATTTGTATAAAATCACATTTTATTGGTAATTGGTACAAGAACTTTTATTTCATATAGAAAAAATAATTAAAACTACAATGTATATCTAAAATATAATTCTCTTGACTTACGTTCTATTGATCTCAGAATATAATTTCTAAAAATAGACTTCATTTAGTAATAACATTAATTACTAAAATGCTTACAAAGTTATAAAACATTCTACAGGGTTATTGGTAAAACACCGACATCCTCTCAGGACTATGTTACTATCATCATAAACAACAACTTTTGTTCTATGATTTTTTACAAAATGTTATACATTTACCAAAAACAAATCTTCAAGATTTCGTTGTCCTATCTAACACATTTCAACTCTGTATTGTGCCGTAACAACATACCTACGCTAGCCGCGCTCTGTTCTCGTTTGCTACGCAGACTTCGTCACATTTAGAGTGTTCAATTTAAATATTTTTAATTTTGTATGAAAATGTAATGAACTAAAATATGATAATTTTTAAAATGTCGTAGAACAAAAGTTGTTGATTATGATGTTAGTAACATAGTCCTGAGAGGATTTCGGCGTTTTACCAATAACCCTGTATATTTATAAAATGTTCTGTATATCTATTATATAAAATAGGTAATTCAATAATCTTCGATCATAATATTTGGGACACACGAATGATCACATTACAGATACCCTTATGGAAGCCAATTTTTGCAGATACAATGAATTTGCCATTTCGGAACAGCGGTAGACTAGTTGTTCTAGATATAAATCTGAAGGAATCCACATAATATATAATTATATAGACTACATTCCAGTTTTTATATTCACTTGAACTGCAATTAATGTTTGTCGGCTGGATAGTCGGTTTACGGATGATAATTTACATGATAACGTCATAAGCCTAACGCTTAGGCCAATCCTGCCTCTCTTATTGTTTGTTCTGCGCTCTTAGGGTGCTTGTACACGGTGCATGTAGCTGGAGCAAGTAAAGATGCGGGTTACACGCGTGAGTAATATGCGCAAGCTATTTGTTCGAGTTTCTGAGTCACTAGACGATATGTTTACGATGCATATTACCCGCGCAAGTGCCTCAACATGCGCAAGCTACATGCACCGTGTACAAGCACCCTTACTTGCAATTGACACTTTCGTGCGTGCAGTCGGCGTTCACACAGATTTATATTTTCAAGCGATTGCAACTTAGAAATTACGAATATGACTTATTCAGTAGTTACACTAACCGGAGTCCTACTTATGTATTGCGCTCAATAAAACTTATTATAATTTCGCTTATAAAATACCTATAAGAATGTTACGTACGGAGGAACATGTCTTGTTTAAATACATATGTGAAAGACAGAAATCATACATGAGTTTGGTTACTCCCTCCGTAATGTTTCTGTTACAGAAACATCAATATTAGAGCTAGATAGAATTTTAAAATTTTACAATGTTAACGTAAAGAAAATTAAAATTAAAGCAAAAATTATAGTAGGCCATAAATTTTTCTTCCAAACAATTTTATGAACTTAATAACGTTTTGAACACCATTGTCACATTTATAAATTATTCGACAAAAACACCTATCAAGTAAAACGTTACTTTGTAAAATATTATTGTGTTTATAATTATATACTGTTTACTTAAAAATGTAAGCACCGGTCGTGAATAAATGGTGATTATTAATCAACGAAGTATCCCACGTATATTTATAGGTTTTGCGATAAATTTGTGCTTGGCGTTCAAAAGGTTAAAATACATTTTTTAACGTTTTTAACACGTTACGCGATCAAAGTTTCCTTACGCAAGTAAAACTCCTATGAAAATAAAGCACTTATAAATCTGTACCAAACCGTTAATGAGCGACCATGATGGCTTCCTTCGGTTTCGAGATCTTCAAAGATTCCATGAACCACCTTATAAGCTTCCTCTTCTTCTTCTTCTTGCCGCTGGAGCCGCTCTTCTGGCTTATGCTGCTCAAGGAGTTGCAGTCAGCAGTCAGGGTGTGAACGTTGAGGGAATCCAGTTGGTCCATCGAGATGCTCTTATTTGCAGATGGGAGGAAGAGAGTATTGTCGTATCCGTAATCGTGGATGTTCTTGCTGGAGGGGAGTTCTACTATCTTGATTTGTGGCAGCGAGGTGTTTAATGTGCTGTGATTGATTCTGTAATAGAATATTATAGAAAATCAGCTATTGAAGAAAGGACAATATTAATATATGAGGTGTTTCATCTTGTTCATGAATGTCCACTTGTATGATGAAATCTTGTCCCATTTTACTATTCTTGTTGTGAAAAGACAAATAATTTATAACTAAAGCTACTAAAGTCAAAATAAATCTACGCCGCCCCTATAACAATTAAGGGACAATGCGGAGTGTTAATCGTAGTTAACTAAGTAACCGTTGTTTTCGCCTTGCTAGGAGACCGTCGAAGACAGACTGTACATAATCCTGTAGTCCAGCAATGATAAATGAACTTTCTTTTGTAAATAGGTTACATATAACACTATACACGTCAATGTTTTTACTTTTATTTTAATCGAACGATAGAGTCGGTGTTTCGTAACTGACTACTCTGAGAAGAAACATCCGAAACAAACTCAGAGGTCAAAGTCTCTTTTGAAGTCCATACAATTGTATTGGTCAAATTATGCGAGGATCATGAAGGTTAATGACGAATGCCTTTCCAACCCAATGTTAATTATAATGAATGAGCTACCATACTAACCTGTTATTATTATACTGCGGCCGGGGCGTGTGTCGCGCGAGCTCGAGGGACTGTTTCAGCCGCACCCAGAAGTCGAACATGGCGCGCTCCTCCGACTCGTTGTAGTACAACTTGTGGTAGAACGCCAGGTGAGACGGCAGCTGGCAGTCGCGGTACATTATCGGGATTATTTTGTGGTAACTCGACTCTGAAATGGGAGAAGTGGTCTTGTAATACTTGTTTCCTATTGAAGTTTTTCTAGCATAAATAAATGATGAATACTACTAAAAATTATGAAAAATGATAAAGTCAGTTCACAGGAAACGAAAGTAAACATATTTTTTTCATAGACACATCATTTTTGTAACAATCCATAAAGACGCAATTTCCCAAATTTTACCTTGGTAATCTAGCAACAGTGACTTCAAAATTTGTGTCAACTCATTAGAGAAAAGGAGATAAAGGATCAAAACCAAAACTCAGCAGTCTACAGTAAATTACAAACTAATTACAGTAGTTAAGTTTAAGGGCTAAAATAAAGTGTATTTTTGTAGAATTAGAGCTTTGGAATTATTGGAAAGTAGCCGCAAAAGAAACTGGCTTTAAGATCAAGATGAGCCACCAAGACACGACCAAACGGCTCAACAAAACCGAAATTTTAAAAACACTGCAATATAAATAGTTGCATTACTATATGCAATCAAATTTTAAAAGCAAAACACTTACCAATGCTAACGGCTTGTGCGTAATCCCTGTAGAAGCTGTTCGCTTGGCTGCTCAGGAATTCGGGCGAGCAGACTAGTATGATGCGCTTGCACCGCTCCGAGATGAGCGTAGCGACGGGCGCGTACGGCGTCATGTGACCCGCTTGCAGTTTGTCCTCTGTACATAACTGGGGAATAGAGGGACAGCGTTTAGGTCCATGAAAATATTCCATCTTTCAACTTTAGACATTTTTCGTTAGCTATGAGGGCCTTCGATGACGGGAGACAGCGTCGGACAAAATCACTACAGTTCGCTCTTATTACGCTGGTGCGACCGCAAGGCGACGAACGTGAGGTATTGCACGGACAAAGTGCAACTTTATTGCAGTACTAATTAGAGCGCACTGCCGATGTTTTGTCCGTCGTTTTCTCACATCTGCGAAGGTCCTAATTGGGAAGGAGCTATTCAAATCAATGAAAACTGCCGCTCGATCATTTTAAGATGATAGATGTGAATGGTGTTAATCCACGCTTTACGTTCGTGAACAGGTGCACTCAGTTGATACTTAGTCATCACTGTATTTATTTACATTCATTCTTATCGACAAGGAAAATAAAACAAGGTGTTTGTAAAAATTAATTCAGTGGTCGGCAACCTTTGGCAGGGGCCACATGGTGACAAAATGAGATAAAGGTGGGCCACCTTCTCAAACAATTAGAGCACTACAGAGTCGTCGGTCTATCTCTTACAAAATATTTAAAAAACATATATGAATAGGTACGTCAACAGAGTATAAGAAATGAGGATAAATAACAACACACTTAAGCAAGGACAGTTGCGGTTGCGACAACAGAAAGGTTGCGCACCACAAAAAGAAGAAATGTTACGGGCCGAGGATTGCCAACAGCTAGTCTTATTTGATTCTAAAAGCTTTTATTTATAAAATCGAAAATAAAAAGCGATAAGAAAACGATTGTGCTGCTGAGCATGACAGATTTTGTATTGCAATACTTACCAATTAAATTGACTATTTAGTGTGTAACTATAAGCAAACAAAACATCGCAAATTATGAAGTGTTACTTCAGAGAATTATTGTGTCTTGGAATTTTTAGTTACAAGGTGCAATTTTCTTATTCCTATTAATCGTCGATTTCTATTATAATAATAGACAGTTAATCAGTAAATAAAAGTTAATAAAATTCGTTAAACGAATACATTTGCCCTTGACGGTAGATTCTAACGATCTTTTGCGGCGCGTGTTTTTAATCTATGTTTTGTGTCATCATATCAGTTGCAAGATAAGGTAAAAATAAATTATAATCTTTACAAATAAAAATCAAATCAGGGCTTAGTATTTAATTGCGATTTTGATTGGATATATTACAGCTATTGCTTGTGTTTAATTAACATATTTTATTCTCAATGTTTACTGTAATTAAAATTATGAAAACAAAATTTGAATGGTGTATTTTTTATTTTTGCGTCTGACTCAGTATACGTAACATCTTGCCTACACATAGGTATTTTAAAGGTTTTTTTATGTATTTTAACGGCCCGAAGTCCTAGGTTCGATCCAGGGTAAGGTTTCGATTTTAGGAATTGTTAAGCAACCCAAAAGTCCCAAAGTTGGTGATGTGTTTCGCGCCTGGAGGAGTATGTAGGTAGGTCCCACTTGTCATTAGTTGAACATAGACAGTCAATGGGTAGAAGCCAGAAAATCTGGCAATCAGTGTGAAAAGTTGTGTAGCCCAGTGAGTAGTGGAGAAGTGATAGACAGTCAGACAAGATAAAAGACATTGGAAAGGAATTAGGCCACTATTTGACTAATGAGTACCCGGGACACTCAATAATAAACAATTGCATGCCTGGTTGTTCCTTGTTTCATATAATGAAAAAGGTAATTAAATCTAACTTTGAACAAGATACCACAGTAATTATATTTGTTGGTAACAGAGGTACTGTAAATAAAAGTGAATTACTTCAATATTATAGAACATTGTGCAATTTGAATTTAAAGAAAATTATTATATTTACATTCCCCTACAGTCAAAGTTTGCCACAGGAAGAAAATAACATTAGATATAATTTAAATATAAGTTTACATAATATTACTTTTAATAATAATTTATTTCAAATAATTGATACCAACTATTATGTTGGATATAATTTTTATGTGACAAAAGATAGGTACTATCTGCAGAATAGATATTATCTATCTAACTACTGTAAACGACAGATAGCTGTGTCGCTATCCTATTATTTTTCCATTACAGCCAAGAATTTGGCTAAACAACTTGCTTCTATTGAGCAATGCAATCAATTTAATTGTATTTCAAATGACATACTATCAATTAATTATGATAATAATAATTTAAATTACAACTAAAGACAAAAGAGGCATCCTCTTGCCATAATGTATCTCAAGTTAATAGTGTCAACCTGGTGCATCAAAATATTCAAGGATTAATGAACAAAGATTTAGAATTAGAGTTATTCCTCACTTCCAATAATATTAACATACTTTGTTTAACTGAACATTGGCTTAAAAGCCATCAGTTAATGTTTAATTTCAGTAATCACCAGGTTGGTAGTTCATTCAGCAGAGAAACTGCCATACATGGTGGCTCATTAATTTTATTAGACAAACAACTTAAGTTTA
Organism: Athetis lepigone; assembly: GCA_033675125.1. Classification (NCBI taxonomy): domain Eukaryota; kingdom Metazoa; phylum Arthropoda; class Insecta; order Lepidoptera; family Noctuidae; genus Athetis; species Athetis lepigone. The sequence goes on along the minus strand of CM066239.1, from coordinate 17,966,518 downwards.
AAGACCGAAAGGATATTGTGAGCCTCTCTGTTGAGCGAACAATTGAAATGGCCTGTGTGGAATTGGAGCAGTATATTATAATAAGTGTGTACAGACCTCCTTCAGGAATGTATGATTGCTTTGAGAAGGTGATGGATGAAGTGTTGCACAGAATCTGTAACTGTGCTAAGTCTATCATTATATGTGGTGATTTCAATATTAATTTATTAGATAATTCGAGCTTAAAAACTAAAATTACCAGTTTATTTAAATCATACAATCTTGTAAACCTATTTTTAGAGCCGACTAGAATAACTCCCACTAGCGCTACTTGCTTAGATAACATTTATACAGACATTGCACCTACCCACAAAAAAATTATTAGTTTACTAGACTCCGACCACTGTGGACAGTTAATTGCAATACCAATTTTAAACAAAAAAATTGCAAAAATTGATATCACTGTTAACCCTAAATCAAAACATCGTTTGGAAACATTTAAAACCAAATTGCTTTATAAATTACCATTATTGTCAACCAATGATGATCCAAATCAACAATATACCGACTTTTTTAATCTATATTGTAATCAGTTTGATACCACGTTTATTCCAAAAAATATTTCTGTAAACAGTAATGCTTCTTTTAGTGACTGGGCCACCATTGGTATTTATAAAAGTAGACAACGTCTTTTTGAGTTGTATGAAGAACGGACTTACATTAGGAGTACTGAATTCAATACATATGTGAAGAAATATTCTAAGTTATTTAAACAAGTCTGTTACACGGCCAAGTCACGCTACTTAAGTTCAAAAATTAAAAATAGTAATAATGTTGTTAAAATGACATGGAATGTCATTAATAGCGAAACTGGAAAGTCTAAGAACCGAAATAGTGATTATAGCCTCAATATTGATGATAATATAATTAAATCGGACCTTGAAGTCGCCGCGGCTTTTGAAACGTTCTTTGCAGATATTCCTGTTTCGACTACTAAATGTCTAAATTCATCACCCATAGCTGCAGAAGCTTTACTTAAAGAAAATGTCCCGGCATGTGATTCTGAATTTCAATTCGAGCATGTCACTTGTAAAAATGTAATTAAAACCTTTCACACATTAAATATTAAAAAGACTGCAGATTTATGGGATAACTCGGTTGATGTTGCTAAATCTATAATAAATATTGTAGCTCCAACTTTAGCCAATATCTTTAATAATTGTATTGATTGTGGTAAGTTTCCTGACTTAATGAAATATAGTAAAATCATACCATTATTTAAATCAGGTAGCACATCTGACCCCAGTAATTATAGACCAATTTCAGTGCTACCCACTTTTAGTAAAATTTTTGAAAAACTAATTTTAAATCAAATGCAAATACATTTTAATAAACTCGAGCTTTTGCATAAAAAACAGTTTGGATTTACCAGGGGTCGTTCAACAACTGATGCCGGTGTTGAACTTTTAGGACATATTCATAATGCATGGGAAGACAAATGCGATGCATTGGGCGTTTTTTGCGACTTGTCCAAGGCATTCGATTGCGTTCTCCATGAAACTTTAATCAGGAAGCTACACCACTATGGAATCCGGGCCTCCTCTCTGAATCTTCTCTCTTCGTACCTGAGTGATAGGATTCAAAGAGTTGATGTGAACAATAAAAGGTCACCTGGATCTGTTGTGAGAATGGGGGTCCCCCAGGGCTCAATTCTTGGCCCTTTTTTGTTCCTCATTTATATAAATGACTTGCCTTATCTTATTAAAGATAAGCATGATATAGTGTTGTTTGCAGACGACACTTCACTTTTATTTAAACTAAGACGTCAACAGCTATGTGTTGACGTCATAAATAGTTCTCTCGCGTCAATAGTCAACTGGTTCAACGTAAATAATCTACTGCTGAACGAGAAAAAAACTAAGCTTGTTAAGTTCACGCTACCAAATGTTAGACAAATAGAAACCAGCGTACTAATAAAGGGACAGGAATTGACGCCCGAAGATTCCACAGTATTCTTAGGGATAACCTTGGATGCTAAACTTCAGTGGGGCCCTCATATAGATAAATTATCTAAGAAACTTAGCTCTGCAGCATATGCCGTCAGAAAAATTCGTGGTTTAACTGATTTGGAAACAGCCCGATTAGTTTACTTTAGCTATTTTCACAGTTTGATGTCGTACGGCATTCTATTGTGGGGAAATGCAGCCGATATTCAGACTATATTTGTTTTGCAAAAAAGGGCTATTCGTTCAATTTATAAACTGAGTCCTCGACACTCCCTCAGAGACAAATTTAAAGAAGTAAATATTATGACTGTGCCGTGCCAATATATATATGAAAATTTGTTGTACGCGCATAAAAATATTAATCTGTTTAAAAAATACAGTGATATCCATAATATAAATACAAGAAATAAGGACAAATACATAGTTCCTTCAACTAGGCTTAAGAAAATAGGTGGCTCGTTTAAATGTCAATGTATACGCTTTTATAATAAACTACCCAGACAAATTCAAGAACTTAGCATTACTAAATTTAAATTATTTATAAAACGTAAACTTTGTCAGAAGGCTTTTTACTCTGTCAAAGATTACATTGAGGATTCAAATGCTTGGGATTGAGCTGTTTCAATTAATACATTGGCCATTATTTACTTTATTTACATTTCTTTTCTCTTTGACATTTCAATTATTATATTGACATTTATGTGTACTTTTTAAGTATATAATCTTTTTTATGTATTTCTATTTGACATTGATGTGTACTTTTTAAAGTATATAATCTTTTTTTTATGTATTTCTATTTGACATTATGAATTATGTATATGTTTTTGTGACATTTTTTTTTGTGAATGTGAGGACTATGGAAGTCGTTGGTTTTTTTTTTTTTTAATATGCGGTCTGGCGGTTTGAGTATTTAATGCGGCCTACCCAAATGTCCTTACTTTGGTACTGTTCGTCAAGACGTTTGGCTCCTTAGTTTTTAGTTGAGCTAAACGATTACTGACAAATGCTTGCACTGTCTGGACAGGTCCACTCAAATCTGTGTCCTTCTCTCATCAAGAGAATGCCTCAGACATTAACCTCCATGGTTCTTGCACATTTTTGACCAATACGATTGTATGGACTTTAAAAGAGACTTTGACCTCTGAGTTTGTTTCGGATGTTTCTTCTCAGAGCAGTCCAGCTACGAAACACCGGCCCCATCGTTCGCTTAAAATAAATAATTAAAAAAAAAAATATTGACGTGTAAAAGTGTTATATATATAACCTATTTACAAAATAAATATGATTTTATGATGATTTTATGATGACAAGACTAGAAGATGCCCCTAACGGCATTGAAAGAAAGCTAAGCAGATAATGACGTATTTTCTCTTGCATGGAATATATTACCAAAACATTTTTTTTGCAGTTATCAAGGAATATCCTACAAAACACCAGTGACTCATTTCTCTTGTTTGCAAGCGATAAAGAAGATGCGTGGGAAGCTGTGGCTATAAAATCAAGAGCAAGCTCGTTATTTATGTAACAAACTGCAAGAATTAGCCAAATACGCTTTGCAATAAAACTTTAAATAATACCAGAATTTTCCCTATAACTTAGTCTATATTCATATTGAGTACCTGTATAGACCTATATTAATAATGGCTAAAAGTTATGTAAAAGACGATAAATACATTCCATAATATGAACATTCACAGTAATGTAACCAACCAGATTCGAGAATTACATCAGTGAGGAAGGAGAACCAAGCTCATTCGTCCGTGAAGCATTATTATAATGTCATGCTCAAATCCGAAAATTGCAATGTTACTATACAGGTGAATGCTACAGATTGAAGGGAGGGACATAGGACCTTAATGGGCCTACTACACGCGTAAGCTTCACCACAGTCTGAAAAATGCGTAGGCGGCGCCCTGGGATTTGTGAGTCTTACTTGCGCCTAAGACTGTATCAAAGCTTGTCTGTGGAGTAGACCAGTTATAGTAAGACTAGCTTCTGCCCGCGGCTTCGCTCGCGTTAGAAAGAGACAAAAAGTAGCCTATGTTACTCTCCATCCCTTCAACTATCTCCACTTAAAAAATCACGTCAATCCGTCGCTCCGTTTTGCCGTGAAAGAAAGACAAACAGACAGACAGACACACTTTCCCTTTTATAATATTAGTATGGATTTTTAAATTTTTTACATACCTGAAACCCAGCTGCAGTCATCTTAGCTATCAGCTCATCGACAAAGGCCTTGTCTTCCTTAGCATACAACACGAAGGCATCGTAATGCTGCTCATATGCTGGTCCGTCATCATAAGTGATTGCGCTGAACACTTTCTCATTACTGCCATTATTGTTGTTGTTAATTGCTATTTGATTTTGTCTATTCACTGGAAGAACAGAAATGTATGTTTGTTTAATGTCAATTACTTTTTTTTGTATATTTATTTTATAGATGATTTATATCTATAAGAATAATACTAATCTGCTATTCAAATCTTATTTTGATTGATTCAATCGAATTTCCTATCAACAACTTAATTAATTCCAACTTAAAGTTCAGTGACTGTCAATAATCCATTGAAACTTAAAAAAAAATTTTGAGTAAAATCTTACACCAAAGCTTACCTATAAGTTCATTTCTCTTAATGGCCTCTCTGAGATCATCATACAGGTCGTCATAAACATCATAACGATCCAAGCGCTCCAAAAAGTCCAGCAGCTGACCAACTGTTGCTGTGTGGTCTTTTTGCCATAGCTCCAAGACTGCGGTAGTCTTTTGAGGACGCTGTTGAATGTATGCAGCCTTTTCTGATGACACGTTGACTAGGTATGCCAAGCCCCTCCAGTCCCTGAAGCAAGTATTAAAAAATTTATTGTTTGTATATTTCAGCACTTCATCCTCACTCAGCATAGCTGAAAAATTAACCCTTTTGCTGCCAAGAAACGAGAAGTGGCATCCGCAACTCAGCTTGCAGGTTCTTGGCAGCATAAGGATTAATAACATTGTACTAGTCATCAAGCTTTATAGTAAACAATTACTAATCAAAAGCCCAATTACCATCACAATTAAAAACAATGAAAATGTTATCTTACTTCAGAGACTATCAATATCACAAATATAATGTATATACTGTGTATTTTTGGTCTTGCTCAACCCACTAGGAGATGATTCTTTTGGATAGGAGATTTCATACATTATGGTCGGGAGGGCATTGAACTTTTGTTAGAAACAGCTGATATTTTTTTCGCGATTTCAGAGTTGGTTCGATAATAAAAGTTGTTTGTTTTCATGGGTAGAATCATCTCCTAGTGGGTTGAGCAAGACCAAAAATACACCTAGTATATTAACATATTGAGACCGAGACAAATAAACAGTAGCTAGCAGATATTTTGGCTAAGCAAAATCCTGGTTCTATCCCTACCATCTTATTTTGATGTTTGTGCAACCGTGACAGTAATATTCGTTAGCCAAAATATTTACTGTGGTTTATATATTTGGGCCTGAAATTAGATTGTAAACACTCTTAAAACCACAAGGTTTATAAAAATAAAACTCGACTTTCAAACCCAGCAGAATTTGGCAATCTGAATATATTGCAAACAACAACCAAAACCTAAAATAAACAGCTCAGACCATAAATTTACATAACAATAGGTATGTACCATCTTCAGGTCCATGAGTCATTGTTATCATTGCTTGTTTGAATCTTTCTCAGTATTTATCCTGTAAATACATTGTTTTTAATGAGTATGAAATTAGCAGGTAATTTATTGTAAAGATTTTTTGCTGATTGTACATCAATTTAGGCACAAAATGTTTTTCTCAAAAACAATACAAAACATTACCAGGAAAGTTTAACTTTTGGCCCAGGTGTTTGAAATCTGTGTCCAGACCATGTTCCTACTTCCTACATATAAATCTGTTGTTGTATTATACCTATGTTTACGTCGAACGCAGACAACCAATAAAACTATTACAATTATTAATTATTCATGTTTGCACACAAAAAAAAATATAACAGGTTTTGTTACCTTGTTATTTTTTGGCTGTTGGTAATATTTTCACTAATTGTCTTAAAATCTAAATAAATGAAGACTATATTTACCTAGGAAGCTTATCAGGTCCATCGTTTGGGATGATTTTCGGCGCATCCATTAAACATGATAACAATTCCCGAGATTTTAATGGAAGAAACGATATTGGCAATGACTTTATAACACCAGTGTCGTCGTCTACCATTTTTATGACAAAATATATTAACAAGCATTCATTTCGACTAAAACTGCACTCAAATCTAACACAGTGTATTTTTTTTAGTCCAATTTCCTTAAAATTAGCAAATTATCAAATCAAGAATTGGCAAAGCACTATCACGCAACACAAAAGAACAGATTAAAAAAGTACTGTCATAATTTTGTTATGTTGGTAAAAGTGACACGAAAAAATTACTCCTGTCCACGAAAAATACTACCTACATAGCGCTATTTTCTTCAGTGCTGAGCGATTAGTTCCCAATTCTTAATTTTTCACAGTTGCTGCTAAGGACTTAAAGCTTGCCGCTTACTGTTCAACCATGTTTTACTGACTTCTCCTATCCGTTAGTATCGTAGGTACGTTTACAACATATAATTTTGCACTGGCAGTGAGGTCGAACATGCTGGCCCGTAGGTTTGCAGGGTGTAATGAGCAGGTGAAAAGGACTTTCTTTAGAGCATACTGCCAGTTCTTTTATTTTTAAGTTAAGTGCATCTTTCTCTTTCCAATAAATTAGACAGAAGATGAAATATAAATTAAGTCCTGTCAAATTTAGACACTACAATAGTTCATTCTCCATCTACGCACGCACTACAAAGATAATTTAGACGCGATTTAGGGTGCGTTCCTAAACGTGCGAAGAATTCACTCGAAAATTAAAAAGAGATAGAAACAACGAAAGAGAGAGAACGGCTATACTGTTTTGGAACGCTACAGAGCGATTTTCTGTTTTGGAACGGGTTAGGGTCAAGATGGTTAGAGTCGTATGATGACACTGTCAACATAACCTTTTTTCTCTATTGCAAAGAAGGAAAATCGTGTTTTTAAGTATATTTTGGAAATAAATAAGTACTACCTGTTCGTTTATACTTTAGTAAATCCATTCTTCAACATCAAACTTCAACATTGGCTCATATATGATTTTGACATATGTCAGGTAATTTTTAACGACGCTCAGCCAAGGGAGAGAAATCGCACTTGTCAGTGCGAAAATTACTCTACCGAAAGCGTTCCTAAATACTGCTCGGGTAGCTGTCGAGTAAATGTTCGGTTACCCTCGGTTTCACTCGGCTCATTTCGGAACGCTCGAGAGTAACTTTCGCACTACTCCGTGTAATTCTTACCCTTTTTGGAACGCACCCTTAAAAACATGGCGTCTAAATATACGTCAATTTTCTTTAGGCACTGTCTAATTTGACAGGATTCAACTAAAATGTATCCTCTGTCCTTTTCTTTAAGAAATGTAAAAAGAAAGATGCATTTAACTTATATTTAGTTAAGTTTGTGAACAAGAGAATTAGCACCAAATCTTGTCACGTCTTGTTATTTTGACAGTCTTTCGATGTATCGTCAAAATGGGTCATGGTCATGAATCATGATTCTAATTTGTCGATTGTACTTATTAGGGTGGTAATAAAAATAATAAAAATTATTTGAGACGCTTTATTGTCATTCACAAGTGCATTCACTATCCCACTACAATCTAATGTTGATACAAATGCAGAATAATTATTTTTATTATAACATTTATTTATACATAGGTACCACTTAATGATGTTATAGGAACGAAATAGCAAGACGATTATTTTAAACTAGTAAAAAACCTAGTTTAAAAATGTTATAAATATTATGGTTTCGTTGGTTAATAAATAACTAAAAACTATAGAAAAAAACGTTAAAACAAATATCTTTATAAAAACAATTTCTCGTAAGTTAAATATATAATTATTATTATTAGTAGATTTTAAGCTCATAATGGAATGTTTAATTTTGACTTTTGAAAATCCAAAAAGCGGGTAAAGTTGTAGCACCGCGCATTTTAAGGTCATAGCTCATTACAGCCACCCGGCAGCCACTCCGCACCGACTCGCCTTATAAGTTATAACCGAGGCGATCCGGTGACGCTACGGAGTTGATGTAGTGAGCGCATACCCATGACAAGTCCATATAAAGAATACTAGCCGCAGGAGGCGAGTCGTTGCGGAGTGGCTGTAATGGTCTATGACCTTTACTCCACATACATACAAAAATGTGAAATGCTTATACATTTAATTAAATTATGTTCCGAATTGTTCCAAACTTCATCCAAAATTCACACAAGATTATTTAACTAATAACAATTTTCAGGCTAACACGATATAAAAAAAAACCGCAATGTTGGTAGGTACTACCAATACCGTCATTTCTTGTAACAATTTTTAACCGCTCCCGCCGAAATATTACTGAAATACGGAGTGAGAATGTCTTGGACCGATCTTAATATTCATCATTTTGTTAAATGTTCTAACCTAACTTTATTAAATGGTCGAACGCTGGTTGAATATTCAATGAAATAAAAAAAATCTGGCCAAGACATAGACACTACCAATCAGCTTTTACAGTATTTCCATATTTCCACATAGAGTACATTTCCACATTGTACGCGGGTTTAATTGCCATTGCGGGCGCAAGAAAATATCGTTTCATAATGTCTTTTACTATTAAGTCGTTTTGTTTTTTTTAGCATATTACACAAGTAACGTATTTAAATTTCACAGCTTGATAAAATGTCTGAAAATGACGTAAAGTTAAATTTAACTGGCTTTTTATATAAATTTTGTTTCCATTACCCAATTGACTTCCAAAATTTGTAAAATTTGTGCTTGTATTCACAGCCGGCCGACAATCTAAGATAGGTATATATTATATAAGAAACAGTACATACTATTTAATTACAACTACCATAGATCGTATTGTCTCTAAGAAGGAAAATTGCTTCACAATTCAGACACTATATACAATATTGATATGTAGGTATCTAAGAATGTTTTATTCTAATTCCCAATCAAATTAAAGCACTATATTCTTTAAGAATTTACAGAATTGCTGTAGTAATAACCAGCTACATTGAATACTTTGAAATTGTTAAGCTGCAAATTCACTAAACTGTAACTTGCACAAAAGCAGGGATGTTATGGTTCTCTAAAACTATCAGATTTCTGAAATAAACATATTCGATAACATAACATATCTTAGACCTGCCCCTGTACCATGACGTTTAAAGTAAGATTGTTTTATTCCTGTTCCAGAGTGTGCGAGTGACAGCGTTACACACGTTGTCTAGCGCCGTCTTTTTCCCACTGAAAGTAATATCGAAGTAAAGGGCTTGTCGTAGGCCCCCTGTACCTATGTGTAAACCTATGTTTAACAAATAAGTATTCTGATTTAGATTAGAAAACGTAACCGAATCTGGTATAAAAGTTCCTAATAATTTATGATAGGGATGAAATTTAATTAATATGTGTCAATTGTGATGACAGGTTTTCGCCGTCGCGACTAGCTTTTTCACTCTGGATTTATTACTTAATGACAACTTAGATCAAAGCATAACCCATTTATGTTTTTGTTTCACTAGTCCTTAAACAATCCCTAACCGAATCTATCCGAAACTTTTGGATAACTCTATTAAATTTCATATCCGTAACGGACTTGTGGCGGAACAGTGAACAATCTATTCTATTTAACTTGCATGTGGCCAGCGGATTCTGAAAAAACGGTCAGCAAATAGGGATGACGACAGCATAAAAAAAATGACATTCTGTTTAGTCTGTCTTGTAGATCGGCCAAAAATACGGAACACGTATTTTTTGCTTGATCAAATTAATAAAAAAATACAAAGAGCAATAAAGTTCCGGAGTGGGGGCTTTTGACGTCACCGCCCTGCAAAAATTGCTCAACGTCACGCGCAACTTCAACGCACTATATCGTCGTCATTTTTCGTTTACAAGAAAAAAGAAAAAAAAACGTGACCAAATTTTTTTAATAATCTAACTGACGGACTAATTACTTTTTTTTTGTCGTCTCGCCTATTGTGACAGAAAACTAACAGCTACAGCTTAAAAATTTACAGCAGATATTGTAGCACTTGATCGAAATGTCAAAACTTTTTGTTAGCGTGTGAGTGTAGTTAACAGAACAAGAGTACGATTGTTGAAGAGCTTTTGCCATACTCAGAGACGCTACATAAAATCAATTCTTCATTATTAATTGACTAGCATACATTTTCACATGTTAGATATTTAAAATCGATTCATCTGTCGTGCCTGTGAAAAATCATCAATATAAATTCATTTATTTTTTGTAATGTCTCTACACGATGGTCTCTTTTACTCCTGACTGCACATACAAAATGTTGTTCAACAAAGCGAAAACTTTGTCTAATGGAGTCCCTATTAATAATACATACACTTCAACTGAAACTATACTATTTTATACAAGTAACGCGGCAAGATATTACGTATACATACATACCTCTTACAAAATCGAGCCCTATTTTAGCTCCCTATCTTTCACGAAGCCGTAATTATACCTCTAATTATCTAAATAAGTTAGATCGTTAGAGTAATTAATTAGATCTAAATAATTTATATACAATATATATTTATATACAATTTATAATGTTAGGATTACATTTAGTTATTTGTCGTTTATAATAAGACATTTTGGATTCGAAACGTCACCGCACACTGGCAAATATCGACAATGAAATGATTACATAATACTGGAAAAGATATATAGTATAAAAGTTTTACATTCTTTGTGATATAACCCAGTGCAGAGTGAAACTGACAATCTATCCTAGATTTGAGGCGCATTTGCGATCGTGGTAAAAAACGTTATATCTACAAATTACGGTAAATAGAAATAAATAATTTGAAAATAAAATCATTATGGCAAGATTAAGGAAATCACTGAAAAAAGAAGAATAACTGTATATAACGATGCTGAAAGTGTTTGGCACCTACAACTCAATATAATATTGGTATCTCTTTCTAAGATACGTAACATATTTGAAACTGTCAAACTTATGTCAATAAAAATCGTCTAAATAAAAACAGGGTAGATAAACAATAACATAAAGTTAAATTGCCGCTAAATAACAATATAAACTGTTAGGCAAGTACAACGCAATCACGTTATTTAGGTCAGTTATCGGCACACGGAACGGAAATTTCGCTACAGAAATTCAGCGACGCAATGAAAATATTGCCACTGATCAACTGCGGCGAAACTATGTTTCAACGTTGCGCCGAGGAAAATCGGCGACGGAATTTTAATTCAGTACTTCATAAAAAAAATATTATATAAACAGCGCGATTTCCAATTTATCACTTCAAGTTGCATTGTGCAACCGTTACAGCAAGTTGACTTGCTTACTGAGTTTTTCTACCAAATCTCAAACAAGCCAACTTATTGTTACATGTTGCAAGTGAAATAAATGTTATTTGACATCGTATTTATATAAAATACACATAAAATCTATAAGTGTCAATTTATGTACAAGTTGATATGAGTTTTATTAATTTCCAATTCTACAAAAGTTGTATTATTAATATATTATAAAGTACTTATAGGAATTAGTTCATACAAAAGTGAAAAACATGATATGGTCAACAAAAACGGTTAAATATTATTACGAAATAGTAAATAATATTATTTAAAAATAAATGGGATGAGACAGGATAATGAAGATCGCATTAATATGATAATATAGAAATAACGCGAGTGTAAAAAATGCAAGTAAAAACTTAAAATATTAAACCCTACTAGACATTGTTACTTGCATCAATACATTTATAATTGTAAACATTAAAATTGTTTTTGTTATCAGTCTTCAGCGGTACTTTGAATCGCGACATAAACAACATAAATTATTTTTATAAAAATTGTCTTTGGGTAACCCACCCTAACCTTTAAGAACCTATGAAATAATAATACTTAGAATAACTTGACTGCATTAGTGTTACTTTAATTATAAAAACTTAAGAATAAATGACCCCTGGCAGATCTGATTTCGAGTTTGTTTTATTTCATATTAATTCTACAGAAATAATTTCATATATTTTACTAAATAAGCTGCCTCCAGACATATCGAATCAAATTCGATTTATTGTCGCATTGACGGAGTTTTAATCGAATTTGATTCGATTCAAACTTGTTATAATTAATAAAAGAAATTCAGCTATTTTGTGTTTATATAGAGCTATAGGCGATAAATGCCTCAAAACTATTGACAAAGTATACAAATAAACTAAAAATATCACTACCCCTTACTAGGCTAGGACACTAGAAAGAGACAGAAGAGGTTAGCTGTCTGCAGATATTGAGAGATATAAATGGCAACATCACGTTTTTTAGATCACACTGAAGTATCTAAGACCGAGATAAAAATATTGCTTAAAAAGTGCTTTAGCTAAGCAATCTACTGTCACTGTCGCACAACTTAAAATCTACGATGAAAAGATAGAGACGGAGAATGTTAACCATGGCGGCGGTGGACAAATAGCCTAAGGCTTGGATTTCAGCTGTGCTGTCCCCTTAAGGCGAAACTCACCTTTCCCCCCTCTTTCTCTCTATGGTATTGAATTTTTTGGTCGAAATAATTGACTGTTATTTGGTTTCGTCACATTCTTGTCTTTTAAGGACCGCCCAAATGTTTTATACGAATATAAACGTTATGCCTATAAGAAAATAGTAGATTGTATTACAAGAGCGCAAAGTAATATTTTTACGGCGAGGGCGTTTTTTGAATCCAGAGCGAAGTGAGGGATTCTAGAGTAGAATCCCGAGCTTTGCGAGGGATTCTTAAATAGAATCCCGAACGTAGCGAGGGATTCAAAGTACGTCGCCCGAGCTAAAAATATATTTTGCGCCCGAGTGATACACTCTACTTTTCATCACCCCCTATGAGAAAATAAAAGGCGCTTCATACTTTATTGTAAAATTATTATTGTAGCTGCTATTTAATAATAGCATGATAATTCATAGCTTGATAATAATAGCAGCTACATTAATAATTTGCTGCAAAACAATCCGCGAGAAGTGGTGGAACGTGCTCCTCACAGCACGTTTCACCACGGCACTTATAACAGGGCGTAAAACATGCAAAGACGCTCCAAATTCAAAAAGTGCGATTAAAAGTTACTTTTAGGCGCACTTTTTGAATTTGGAGCGTCATTATTGCCCGCTGAAAGTTTCTTATAGAAAACACCAACTTTGGGCGTATTTAAAGGGGAACAAAGTCGTCTTTTTCGAATAGGTGGGATGAAAAAAATATTTAGTGACCTATATCCCAAGCGCGATCTATGATTTTTTGGTGTTTGTAGAATTAAAGAGATGATAATATTTAGCTAAATTCAATTGGTACTACTGAAACCTAAGGGCGAACGCTAAAACTCGTGCAGAAAATAAATAATTTAAACAGCTACCATTTTTATTAGTTTTTAGCAGCGAGTATAGGACATAATAATAAGTATTACAATATGATATGTAGGTAGTTAGTATTGTTATGTTAGTTAAATAAGATTTTAAAATTAATTCATGTTATAAAGAGAAAAGTTTTCTAAATGAGGGTATTGCTTATCTAGTAAATCCTTAAATAGTAATTTTACCTGTATCTACAGTGTTTTAGGTTTTTGATTTGGAGATAAGTGATGTCTTCTTGTCGTAGAAAAATATTTATATTTCTTCAGAGACATTATTCCCATCCATTTGCATCCGTAACTAATCATTCTTATACTGTATATTCAGACAGTCAAGGAGCATTTTAGCTCAATTTTCGAGAATCCATTCAGTCAGTTACATTTCCATATTTGAAACGTAACATCGGCAAACCTTCGGCTAAATTCGTAACCACGGACCCAATCAAATCCCTTTCGAAACCGTTCGTGAATATTCGTCAAACTTCGGTTCGTTCACTAACGGAACGGACAGTTTGAAAATGGATAACCGTTATCAAATGATTCGAAATTCGAACCGTCTACCTACACCTTTCGATACAATACATTTCAAAAATCGAATTTACATACCCACAACGTTATTAAATAACGCTTTTATCACTACCCTCTAATGCCGCGTTTTTATTAGTTGTCTATTCTGTGCAAGTTCTATTCTTACTGAACGTAACAGCGAGAATTCGTTCCCAATTGAATGAACATTTCATTCACTGCACGAACCTCTTTAAAACCGCGGCTTCACTCAGAATCTCAATAGAGTAGAAGATGAACAAAGCAGGTGTTCCCTGCTAAGATTAAATCTCAATTATGTGCTGCTCTCTTCCCTTGCATGTACCCTTCCCACCTTTTAGCCGTATTAATAAGAATGGGGTCATTATCCAACCCTGCGAGAAGATATAATTGATTTACGTGCGTGGCGTGATAATCCCACCTAGCTATATTGGGACTGACGCCTAGAGTAAAATGCCTCAGGTCGTAAAAGCTTCCACTACCTGTATCGAATAAGGGTAGGAGGTTTTTCAATGACGTCATTCCGTCATCAAACATTTTCTTGGCGAGGGATATGGAGTTCTCGCCCTCAATGATATGTAGGTCGTATAGCCCTAGTAGGGTGTAGATGAAGCCGTTGAGCACGAACAGTGGTGGTTTTGTTGGGTATTCTTCGTACCTGTAATTTTGTAGGAGAAAATGTTAGTAGATCTTATTGGGCGTTTAAAATTGTATTGGATAAATTGTCTCTTAATTAGTGGGGCTTTGGGCTGGAGTTCAAAAGCATACCTCCTCTTATGCTCCATGCAGGGTCCTAATACATGAGACTAAGAACTCTATCTCATTAAGATGCCATACCTAACTACCTGGGCGATGGTTCGGCAGCCATATCATTCAATATTTTTGCTTATAGTAGCTCGTCGCCATAACATCCTAATAAGGCAGAGCTCTGAGGACCAGATGAGGGAAAAGCCACATTCACATTTCTGCTTTGCACCTTTGGCACCTTGCCTTTTTTTGGGATGGGAAATCTTCAAATGACTCCTCCCACTCTGGGTGGAGCGTCTCAAACCCACCCATGCCATGTTGCTTCTTAGTCCTTTGTGTCCTGCCGTTGTTATCACTTTCGAACAACCCGCAGCCCTGGTGGGGCACCTTGCCTTGGATCTTAACGATGTTCTTGAACATTTCTCATCAGCTGGCAGGTCAGTGCCGCTGTGAGGACTGGTACTCACCACACATACTTGTCCATCCACATGGCCTTGACCCCGCCGGCGTGGCTCGGCACGTCCAGCAGGTACAGCGCGCGCTTGGCCGCCTGCAGGTAGCTCATGTACCGCTGTGAGTGAGGACTGGTACTCACCACACATACTTGTCCATCCACATGGCCTTGACCCCGCCGGCGTGGCTCGGCACGTCCAGCAGGTACAGCGCGCGCTTGGCCGCCTGCAGGTAGCTCATGTCTCCGCTGCGGTAGTACGCGCGGGACAGGAGCGATATGGCGTGGCCTTGGCTCATTGCTGAGTGCCTGGCAATAGAAAAGGGGATAATTGCAGTGTAGAAAGAGGGCAAAAAAAAAAGAAAAATCTGGTAAGTACCCCAATATGCTGAATAAGGGCATCAACAGAGGGAGTGGGGCAGTTACTCGATTCGGCCTCCCTAGAGCCAAGAGCTCGTAAAGCGTTACGAATTGGACATTGTATTAGCCCGTTGTCTGGCATCGCCCTTGGCTATGAAGTGAGCTAAATGTAATTAGAATAAATTCGATCATAATCTAATGTGATAATATTGCAGTAGTAAGTGTGTGTGGGAGGCCTTTGCCCAGGAGTGGGACAGAACAGGCTAACAAAAAAGAAAAAAAAAAAGTGTCATAACAACTGGACAGGTAGCTTCATGCTTGATTTGTAATAATTTTACTATTGTTATTACAGAATAATCAGCTATTTCTCATCTGTTTGTATAGTACATGTGCACTCACCAGCCGGGCTTGAGCTCCGCGACGCCGGCGGCCATGCGGCGGCGCACGGGTATGGGCCAGCCGCCCGAGCGCGCTTGTATAGTACATGTGCACTCACCAGCCGGGCTTGAGCTCCGCGACGCCGGCGGCCATGCGGCGGCGCACGGGTATGGGCCAGCCGCCCGAGCGCGCTTGTATAGTACATGTGCACTCACCAGCCGGGCTTGAGCTCCGCGACGCCGGCGGCCATGCGGCGGCGCACGGGTATGGGCCAGCCGCCCGAGCGCGCTTGTATAGTACATGTGCACTCACCAGCCGGGCTTGAGCTCCGCGACGCCGGCGGCCATGCGGCGGCGCACGGGTATGGGCCAGCCGCCCGAGCGCGCTTGTATAGTACATGTGCACTCACCAGCCGGGCTTGAGCTCCGCGACGCCGGCGGCCATGCGGCGGCGCACGGGTATGGGCCAGCCGCCCGAGCGCGCTTGTATAGTACATGTGCACTCACCAGCCGGGCTTGAGCTCCGCGACGCCGGCGGCCATGCGGCGGCGCACGGGTATGGGCCAGCCGCCCGAGCGCGCTTGTATAGTACATGTGCACTCACCAGCCGGGCTTGAGCTCCGCGACGCCGGCGGCCATGCGGCGGCGCACGGGTATGGGCCAGCCGCCCGAGCGCGCTTGTATAGTACATGTGCACTCACCAGCCGGGCTTGAGCTCCGCGACGCCGGCGGCCATGCGGCGGCGCACGGGTATGGGCCAGCCGCCCGAGCGCGCTCGCTGCGCTCGAGTGAGCCAGCGCGCCGCCGCGTAGAACTGCGACATGTGCTCCGACGACGACACCGTCACGTTGTCTAGAGAGCCGCTGCCGCTCAGGATAATGCTAGAGATCTGAGGAGGAGGTGTTATTAAAGGGCAGGAACACGAACAACACTAATCAACTAGGAACTTTATAATAATATAGCCTATTCATTAGCGAAATGTGGTAAGATTATCAGAATGAAGCTGCAAGCTGCAAAGAAATAATGTGTTGTGGATGTTGGTACAGCAAATGATAGGCGAATACAGTAGAAATAATTCTGTCATTTATTGATTCAAAACCCTGGCTTACATATCCTCTACAGTATCTCAATGACTGATGTGTCTACAAAATAAAATATTTCATTGACCAATGAGAGAACACTGTGATGGCTTGAATTCAATTTGTGTTCCACGAGATCTGCGCGCACTCATCTCTTTCCCACGCGCACGCTCCGTATAGCGCTGCCTGTACGCACACTATAAAAGTCCTCGTCACTGGCGATAGCACTCAGTGCGCCTTGGGCTCCGATGTGGGTAAGATGTCTCGTGCGGTCCGCTGATATGCTGATGTATAATGTGGATACCTACAAATGTTTACATTCTAAATCTCACAGACTAACCATCGTACATCCCTATAAAACCTTACCTTGAACTTATTCCTCGGCGACCGTCTCTTGGGCCTGTCCTGCAACGCCCAGCCCTTCTGCATGTCGATGATGAGGTCCCGGGTGAGGCGTCTCCATGCCTGGTCCAACCCTATGCCGTAGTAGATATGGTCTTCCTACAGAATGAAGAAACTTTTGGTACTTTTCTAGTGACAACGAAAACAGGACTTACAGCCCAAACCGAATCTTGGCTAGCAGCTGTCTCAGTTTTGACCAAATCTTATTTAGACGTGTAAAAACAAGTTTTGAATATTATACATGCTTTACACATATGTAGATAGTTTCAACGATATCAGAAATATATAATTTTTTTTTATATTTCTGGCAAATAAAATTTGATTCTGTGTGTCACAGTTACTCCACTTTGATAATGATTTTTAGTGCCAAATAATATTAATTCAACGTGTTGTTATTTTTTTATTGGTAATAGATTCGTGATTCGTGTGAAAAATAAATTGATGTTTCCATTCTTAGGGTCATAGATCTCTAAATTTGGTCAGTAAAAAAAACACAACATATAATTAAAAAACTGACCTGAGCAGAAATCAACTGCGTACTCGTAACATAGTGCAAATAAACAGTCTCCTTCTTATCCTTGTTCTGCAGCACCACCGTCATCGAGGAGTTGGCCTTCATCTGCAGGTCCACGCTCAGCACAAAGTCCTGCGTCAGGTTCACCTTCAGCCACACCTGACTCGACGCGTGGTCTGACGTCGAGAACCTGAGCACGTTCGACTGGACCGACGTGTCAAACTCTCGCGCCATGTAAGCATCCTTACTTATAATCCAGTTTTCTAGATGTTTCTCCCCATCGTCTATTATTCTTCTCTTCGGCTCGCTCTCAGTAATATGCTTGCTGTAATGAGCTAGCCCAAATTGTGCGATCTGGGTGGGGTAAAAAAACCCTCTTGGCTCCCATTGGGTACTGACTGGGACCCCTTCGATTCCACTGATGCATTTTACTCTATCTCTGACCTCTACGTTGTAGTTTTCAAAAGTGGTGAAGGTACCTCGAGGATCGTATTTCTTCTTTGGGTGGTAAATTTTGCCGTAGCTGTGCGACCATTCGAATTTCTCTATGCCGTCTGCTGATGATATTTTGCCGTAGATCTGTGGGGTTGGTTAGTTAAGTTTAATTGTGTTGCCTTGTATGCCCTTCTTACGAGCATACTAGGTGAGAATTGTGGGATGAGAGGTAAATTTCAAAAAGGAGGAATCATAAAACTTTAGCCGCGTGCCCAGTTTGGGATCAGAGGAACAAGTGTCAGTTCTCCTATTATATTTATATTAAAAGTTTTATTAATGCGACCGAAACTACGGGAAAAAGAAGTAATGACAAAAATGCGCGTATTGTGCGTAATTTCCTAGTAAACATTTACGGTAGATTTAACTGTTATCAGGACCGGTAATGTGTGTGAATCGATAAGGATATCAACAAGGTCGAGCCTATAGATATAGTGATCGTAGATTAGCGGTTAACGAACCCGCTGTTGTGGAAGTTTAGTTTTTTTTTTTTTATTACAAACTGTTCGTTTATATTTGCTATTCAAATAGTCAAACTTGGTCTCTGTGATGTATTAAAATTGGTTATAGAGTAATAGGTACTAGTTAACATGTCTTATTATTCAAATAATTATAAAAATATTTAAAACTAGCTCACCCGAGTTATATCAGATTTTTGGTTACTAAAAAAAGAAGATAAAAAGTATTCTATGTCCGTCCCCTAGTCCTAAGCTACCTCCCCACCAATTTTCAGCCAAATCGGTTCTGCCGTTCTCGAGTTATAAAATGTGTAACTAACACGAATTTCTTTTATATAATAGATAATGAAATATAACTAAAAAATCTAAGTTCAGAACTCAAAGATAGAAGAAAGAAAGAATTTAAATATTTGTTTGTTCTACTTCTATCCTGTACGCACTCTCTGTACGATTGCGGACTTTAGCCCGTTATATCTTTCTACTCATAGAATAAATTATTGTTCCCGTATTTTATGTGCCCCTGTAGTTTAATCCGCGTCTTTGATTACTGTTCCGCTCCCGTGCGTAATGTGATAATTATAAACTGTACTGTTCCTTGTAAATCTGGGCAAGACTCGTCCCAGAGATTTAATTATTGTAACGCCTGCCAAAGAGTCGCCACTGTACTGAGTACTGGCAGCCAGCAAGCCATAGCCGCCGCCGCCGCCGTAACGTCACGAGCCATATGACAGTTACCGCCAAGCCAACCAAGCTAGCCAGCCAGCCAGCCAGCCAAGCTGAGTCATGATAAAAAGCAGCAGCCATTGCATGTCGTTCATTACTATTTTGCAAATTAAAAAATACATCTATGGCTGTAACCTATTCTTTTATTTATGCCAAGCTTGCATAAGCTTTATATTATTATAGGGCAACTCACACATGGCCATCCTTTTCTAGGCAGAGCCTGTGTCATGGTTATCAGACAACTGATATAAATATACTCTTACATATTATTATGAATAAATTATACTCAGACACAGAACAACCATGGTCATCACACAAATATATGTCTTTTGCACAACTCATATAGTTTGGCTTAGGTCACGAACCACTAGACCAACAGGCCAATCAACTTTATTTATTATTTGATCCTGTGGATTACTCCACTCTACTGCATAATGTCAAGTGGGTTATACATAGAATACTACTCGTCGCAAGTCTGGCTGTCTAATGCAAAATTGTTTCCAATCCGACTGGTATACTAGTAAGCGCGTTTATACAAACTACTACAAAGACTTGCCTACCTCAAAGTACTTGTGCACGAGCGAGAAGGGCACGAACACCTCGTCCCTGTCGCGGTCGCGCCGGCACGACACCGAGTACTCGCCGTTGATGACGCACTCGATCTCGTCCGAGCCGCGCTCCGACAGCGCGTTCGACAGCACCGAGCCGACTGCAACACGAATACAGAATAAAAATGGAATAATCCATAAATTAATTGGAATTTACTAACTTTGTTATGCGGTCATTATCGTCCGCATTGCTGTGTCAACTGTCTTGGTTCTTCCTTCTTCCTTCTCAAAGAAAGTTGCGAACACCTTGTGTAAATTTTCATTTAGCAAGGTATATTTATTTACTTTATAGTCGCCTCCACTATGTGTTAGTTTTAACAGTTTGTTTTTTACAGACATGACTCTGCAACTTCTATAACTATGTACTAAAAAAATAAATAATAATGAGTAACGAACTGGGTCTCCGTGAGAGGTCTCCGCAGTGCCCCCAGAACAGCGTGAAGACCAGCACGGCGGCACAGAGCGCGCCCAGCGCCACACGCATGTTCATCCGCACCAGCATCATTCTGGCCACCTGCCGAAGAACATCATTGTCATGGCTCAGTAAACACTAGATTCCATTACAAATATATTCAAATTATATCAGATTTCATAATTTAATAAAACTATATTACATTGTTAAGCATATATTAATCAATTTGATGTGATGTTTAAATGTATATTTGTGTTTAGTAATGAAAACATATAAACTTAGATTTTTAATGTTCCATTAACTATAAACTTTTCAATACACACATCACTGGTCATCAACAGTATCCAAGTGTTGCAATAAAATGGATTAATAAAATATATAAAATAAAAATAAAACGCCTTTTATTTCTTACAATTCTAAACATCTAAGCAGTTTCTATATCACCTAAGCAATTTCATTAATACATATTATGTATTAAATAAAATAAATAAAAATAAAAAAATAATGATAATGATGTTGTTTTTATTCATAAATATATTTTTATGTTGTGTATAATAGACAAGAATGAAATTTTATTACAAGACTACAGTTTAATTAATTTGTTTACAAATGCTCCAGTCAGAGATAACCCTGAGATAAATAAATGAGACTGATGATGTCATTTCTTACCCAACAACCGTTAAGTATAAAAACAAATGCCAGTAATTAATTTGATATCTCATATTATAAAACTAGGTTCTAACTGCACACAGTTTTAACTTCAAAGTAATAGCAAGAATGCTCCACAGACTGTGTAGAGAATCTGCTCATTGAGTTGCGAATACGAAGTGAATGAAAAAAAAATAAAAGCAAAGGCACGCAAAACGAAGAGACCAAACAAGTAGCTAAATATAACTTCGAAGTACTTGGTCCCCTACGGCCCACAGTTCGCGTGGGCGTTCTTGATTTAAAAACCAAAATACTCATAACAATACTACAAATAAGGTTGTATTACCCATCTTTCTAACCCCACGCTACACCGTCATGTGGTCTACATACATAAGTAAACAGTATTTTTATACAAATACTTACTCTGTACACAGCAGCAACATTCCATCCGTTCTTCGAATGCGTGAAGCGTATCACACGGATATTAATTCTCATAAGAACTGTCACATCACAAATAATATTGGTACAGAATTGAAGCTGTATACGTAAATATATGTTTTCCAAATATTTACAATGGAATTATTATTTTGAGAATAATAAATAGGCCGAGCAAGACACGGCTCGTCTCCAATTGCGGATTTGCAGCTGACTGTTGACAGTTACTTTTGACAGTTGACAATAATATTGAATCGTTCAGAAACATGGCAGTTTATCGCATTCTATCAACATCCGAATACGCAATTTTCCTGTATTGCAAAATATTTAGGTAATTTTAGACGACGTTAAAATAAAAGTAAGATGAATCTTATAATAATAATAATATTTCTTTGCAGGTAAAAAATAAGTCAAAGAAGAGATCGCCAACTAAGGTATGTTTCTTTACACGCAGTAGATTCGTTTCGTTTAAATTGACTTGTGCGATGTTCCACCGTTCAGCATAAAAACAAAGCGAGGCTTTTGGTAGTGAATCCATCTGATAAGAGTAAGCGCAATTTATGTAGAAACTTTTTAGGATATTGGAACTTTAAAAGCTATCATTGTATCATAATAAATAACTGAATAAGTTTATATCTGTTTGTTTTATTTGAGGCAGAGATTCCCCATATTAATAATAGGGCGAGACGACAAAAAAAAAGTAATTAGTCCGTCAGATAGATTATCAAAAAATTTTGGACACGTATTTTTTCTTTTTTTCTCGTAAACGAAGAATGACGAAGATACAGTGCGTTGAAGTTGCGCATGACGTCACGATCTGATACAATTTTTGCAGGACGGTGACGTCAACAGCCCCCACTCCGGAACTTTATTGCTCTTTAAGTATTTTTTTATTAATTTGATCAAGCAAAAAAATACGTGTCCCGTATTTTCGGCCGATCTATCAGACGGACTAAACTGAATGCCATTTTTTTATGCTGTCGTCATCCCTTTGTATTATGTTTATGTTAAAATAAAAAAAAACGAATGGTTTATTAAAAAACTCGTTTCACACCATGGTCGGCCAGCATGGCATTGAATGCACACACGCAACGGCCATAGTACCTAAGTAGTTCAACAGTAACAATAAACAGGTCTCCAATAAACCTAAATATAATATCCAGAGTTAGGGTATATATAGTTAGCGTATATATGTTAGTTACTAGGTATATTTATTAACCATTATTTGACACCACGTCTAGTATATAAGTTGGCTTTCCTTACACAATAATTATTGGCCTAACCGTTTTGCCATCTAAGTATATTGCGAATTAAAAAATGATCAAATATTTATGTCAAATAATTTGCTGTTTAAAAATAAATTAAGACTCATTTCATAACCGCACTGATAAAAAAATCCCATACAAACATAAAGTAAACATAACGAAGTTGTGTGTAGAACTAAGTTAGTTCTAGTTAAATTCAATGAAAACTGAAACAAAATCACGTATCACGTATTAGTGTATGAGAGCAGGCTCGACTTTTGACACGATTTCACGGCAGCTAAACTTCGGGACACTAATACGGCTTCTGGCCGCAAATGGGTTTATCCCTAATACGATTTCGCTCCTCCGACTAGACGTGACTAATCGGATTACCGTGGTCGCGTGACAGCCACCTACTCCTTGATTGGTTGCCAGCGCACACGATCATGCACGGGAACTTTTCTAACATAGGCTGGGAATACAAAAAATAATAGAATAGACTAGAAACTTTCAAACCATTTCATTTTATAAAGGTAGAACTGGGGTAAGGTTGCGTCTAAATCTAGAATTAAATGGTCTACTAATATGAGTTTATACGGAAGGCAATTTAGTTCATAATTTAAAATTTTGGAATGGAAGCAAACTCGGTTTATAAAACAGAAATATTTCTCTGGAGATGTTTGTCTTCACGGTTCGTTACAACAATGGTAGTGCAGAACACTACAATAAATATAGCGCGTTATCTGTGCATGTTATCTAAATAGTGCAATCAGTGCACGTATGTGGAGTGTATTAGGGCAGGCGGGCAGGCGGGCACGCGGCGGGAGTGCTAACTCGCTCCGGCGAGGGAAGCGAGGAAACGGGTCAGTGTGCGCGGCAAGTGGGTCAGGGCGGATGCACCACCGCGGCCGCGCTCGGCCACGCTCGCGGGTGCTCGGCTGGCTCCGGCGGCGCATGCGCGCGGCCCCCATCGATCGCCGCCCACGCGGCGCAGCGCCGCTCAAGTGCTCCGCGAGTCGCGACGCGAGTCCCGGGCTTGGCCCTCAACGATGGCGGCGTGAGCGCGCGCCGCCCGCGGCCTCCGGCGGACATGCCGCGATGGCCAGAGAGGTAACCGCGACGCGACCGGCGCCCTCCGCCGCCTCCGCCCTCTTATGTAACCGGTGATCGCTGACACGCCCGGAGACATGGTGACTATCACCGCCGGCCGCACGCCCCGCGCGCCCGGCCGCATAGCAGCCGCATCGTGCCTCGCTTTACCCCACGAGCCCCGCTCGGCTCCTAGCCACCGATACAAACCGCCACCGTCCCTAGAGATTAGCATAGCGCCTCGTCCCAGTGCCGTACAGTGCAGTACCTAGTGGTGAAGACTGTGTGTTGTAGTTTGTACGGGAGCCCCAGCCTGGCAGGAGCACGTCAGCGCGCGGCAGTGCCGCAGCCGGCGTCCTCCTCGCTCGCGCGCGCGGCCCATGCGTCCGTCTCGCTCGCTCTGCCGTACAGCGGCCTGCACATGCAGCCTGCATTATTCACAATCTGTGCCAAGTTATGGTGTCCTATTCGCGGAGTCCTCTAACACGAACGTTACATGAAATCAATATATTCCTGTAATACCAGCTACATGCTTGTTACCTATGTGATCTATAGACTCCATACACCGTTCATCCCACGAGGAGATGGTAGATGAGTTTGCATTAAAAGTGTTAAATAAGTATAGTATTCCGAATCCCGTGCCAAGAATGACGTGACTGGTGTAGCACATGCGTAGCACACTCGTAGCAGCTCGTAGCGAGTCCGTAGCATACTACTGTAGCATTGCGTAGACCGTAGCTAGTGATGTTGTTTATAGATGTATGGTAGAAAACGTTATTCCTTCAGTTCTACAAGTAGGTATACTCTATGATGTGTTACTGTGCATGTCATACTTTTATCTAAATATGTATATAATCTATGTAAGATCTACTTCACGTTTACCCCTATTTATCCATGTACCTTTTAATTGTGAATGTCGACTAAATGAATTGTACATTCACATTCTACACACGTAATTATATTACTAAGTCAACAATAAGAGGAAACATGATTTATGGACGGTTGCAAAAAAGCTAATTTCGACAATCTCATACTCTACCCCAAGACCTTCTTCTTAAGCCTCCATTTGCAACCTTCAAATGGGGACATATGAACAACAAACATCTAATAATATTACAAAATAAAAGGATATCTAATTTGTTGATTTCATCATAACAGATGCATTGGTCTAAATATCCGATATATCCTACTTTCGTATGAAGTTGGGCAAGAAACTCCATACTTAATCTTCCATAAATAAAAACATAATAAATAAGTAAATAAATCATTAATACAATCCATAAGAATAATCTTCTTCTTCTAAAATAATTTACATTTCCTTATAAATATTACGTTCAGTTATCCGTAAATTATTTTCTATAGAATGAAATTTATAATTGTGTAGTATTTTTCAACTTTAATACTGGACACCCGTTTGTGTCCGTCTCGTGAAGTTCTATAAATAAACAATGAATTACCAAATGTATTGATTTGATAGGTGCAAAACTCGAGAACGGCTGAACTTATACTTCTGTAATTTTCTATCTAATTTTAGTTAAAGTCCAAAGAATTTTAAAGGAATTTGTCTTATAACCTTTTATTTTTATTGGATTTACGCAAAAAAACAGTCATGAAGTTTGCAATACTTACGTTTAATTTTTTTTTTGTTTTGCAATATTTTAGATTCATAATTATGTTATGATATGATCACGTGAGGTGAATTCATGATAGGATACAAATCTGGACTCATTTCTACATTATCTTTCGAGAATATCTATGCAATAATCCCTAATATTTTTATCTGACACGAAAATCGAACAGGTCTGCCTATATAAATAAATAAAATAAATAAATATCCTGGGACATCTTACACACTGCCATCTGATCCCAAGCTAAGCAGAACTTGTGTTATGGTAATCAGACAACTGATATACATACTTATATAATTTTAAATACATACATATTATAGATAAATAACACCCAGACACAGAACAAACAATTATGCTCATCACCAAGGGCGGATCCAGGGGGGGGGTCATGGGGGTCATGACCCCCCCCTGAGCCGGTTCCAGAACCTAGTTGCCTAGGTCCTGGAACCGGCTCATAGCCACTGATAAAAATTAAGTAACATGATTTTTGTCACAATATAATTTTATGTAAGTACCTTCAATACTGTTACTAGATTGATGCTCCAGTTTCTGTTGTTGAAAACGAATTTCAGATGTGGATAGTGAAGTGACCCTATTTTAAATTACGATATTCAGATAATAATTCTGTATCCTAGTATATGAAAAGAAAAATATTGCTACACTACCAGTTTGTGTAGCCACAGCAGAAATGTCTTTCTCTGCGTTACTAAAAACAATGTTGAAAAACTTCTCACCGGCCAGTACCGACTACCGACTGCCGGATTAATCTGGTGCAGGGCCTGTGGCCTAGCCAAAGGCATTTTAATTTAGAAATAAAAAAACAAATCTACATTTGTGCCGATTCCCTTGGCCGCAAACTAGACTAATTTTAAGTTAAATGCATCTTTCTCTTTCCATTTCTTAAAGAAAAGGACAGAAGATACAATTTAGTTAAATCCTGTCAAATTAGACAGCGCCGCGCCGGAAGAAAATTGACGTATATTTAGACGCCATATTTTTAAAACGCGTCTAAATTATCTATGGAGTGTCTAAATTTGACAGGACTTAACTAATATTTTATCTTCTGTCCTTTTCTTAAAATGGAAAGAGAAACATGCACTTAACTTAAATTTACGTTAGTTTGTGAACAAGAGAATCGGCACCAATATCTCGTATAGCTTTTATTTAAACTTTTTTTCTTAAGTTAAAACGTTATTGCTTCGGGTCACTCGTGGGCTTATTTCAGGGTATTGCGTTACTACGGAAGTTTGATGGCTGTTTTTTTTTTTTCATTTGCTGCTATCATTTTTGACTCTTGGTAAGAGACTGTAAAAAGTGAATTGCTTATTTTTGTATAAAAATCTAATTATAACCAAAACCAAGAGAAGGCTCTACAATTAACTATCTGCAACTGTATCTTGTTCCCAAACCCGAAGAAAAGGCTAGGGAGATCGAATTGAAAGATGAGGTTATAATTATATATGTATTATATGAAGTGTTGAAATCTCTGTACGAGGCCACTACAATGAACATCTAAGTGAAAGAACAGTGCACAAAACCACTCCAACTCCGTCGGAAAGTACAGGGAGTTAATTAGCTCATAAAACTTGAGATTAATATCATCATCAGCAGATAGACGTCCACTGCTAGACAAAGGTGGGAGACCTTTGTCAAAGATTTTTACATGCATCGGTCCTGCGCCACCCATCTTGAGATTAATATAATCTGAAAATTATACTAAAATCTCAAGTTTTACCGACGCTTTGGAGGACCATGGCCAAAATATCGACGGTCAATGTATTTCACATCGGTTTACGAATGACATGGCAGACCCTCAAAGGGTGCGTTGGAATGAACTTAGATGGAACTAAAGTCGTGTAGATGTATGTGAAAATGGCGCTACTCTCGAGTTGATGTTATTGTAAGAATATATCTTGGACAAATAATTTGACTGGGTTGGCATAACTTCAAGAGAGAATGACTTCCTCAGTCTTGGGCGGGGCGGGAAAGCATGTCAGACTTTTACTGACTAAAACCCACTCATGTTCCTTCGGTTGCCCTTTCGTTGTGCCCATGTGCCGGGGTCACTGTAACTATTATAACTATTCCGCAACCCCGGCAGGAGTTTGCTCTGTTGGGCCTATTCTCGTGCTGACTGCTCATTAAGGCGCGCGTGGAACACAACGCGCCGTCGATGCGGGCCTGGTCCTACCCGGCGGCGAGCTACCCATCACTCGCCGTCCGCAGACCCGCACCTATAGTGGCCACTAGTCGTCTTGCGACTCTCGACGTCTACGCCTGGTTGTCTGTCCGGGGCGCGAGGTTCGACGCTGCCTCGCGCGCGCCGCCACTTCCTTCACCAGCATAACTGTTTCGCAGAAGGAGGCGACGGCTTCCCTGCCCGGCCTGAACCAGCGCCGGACGCGAGAGGTCACCGCCGCCGATCGCCTCTACGAGGACACTGCGATGGCTCGCCCAAGCGGGGTACACCTCAACCGTGTGCTCGTCCGTGTCCTCCAGGCGACCGCTGCTGCAGTGGTGACACCTAGGCGTCGCTTCCGCCCGAATTCGACACAGGAACTTCCCAAACTGACCGTGTCCGGTGACCTGTGTCAAGCGATACGTGAGAGCGCCGTGACGCGTCTCCAGCTACTCCTCAAAGAAGGCTCCTAACGCCGCTATTACGGCATGCCCAGGCCTAGGTTGCGACAGTCGCTGTCTCCATTTCGCACAATCCTTTAACCATGAGATCTTTAATGTATACGACAGGTAATAACTCATGTAGCTGAAACGAGAACAATCCAAAGAACTAGCATCACCGGCATTACTCGCAGAGTCAGTGCGCTCAAATGGAAGTAAACCGGCCATTCTGGAGAAGGACAGACGATGGTGGACTAGACATGTTTTAGCGTGGAGACCTCTTTAAAAACGAATGGTGATGGTCATCCTGCCACACGATGGACCAATGATTTACAGAAGGTGGCGAGCAACTCGTGGATGCGAGCTGCCCAAGACTGGGAATACTGTAGCTTTCTGGGGAAGGCCTATCGTTCAGCAACGGACGGTAATAGGCTGATATGGTAAAGAGGTCTTTATTGAAAGAAACGATTATTTAGAGAGTTTTGAACACCCATCATTTGGAATTACTCAAAATTATGAAGATACAGACAATTATAAAAAAAAAGTCACTGACTTCACAGCACACATCAAACCGCCGTAATAAAGCCGCCGTGTTTGTCTTTTTCTTTTTTGATAGAAAGAAAAAGTCTGAGGCGCGAGGCCCTTTAGAGGCACGGGGTCTATGGCAAATGCCACCAACCACCACTGGGACTGGCACTTTTCCACTTCCATCAAAACGTACCCATTAAAGTAGATGCAAGTGATAACGCGTTTTAGGGGAAAGATTTTTTTTGTTTTTTTATAACCTTTCGACGGCCAAGCGACAGCCGGCTGTCGGGCTTGAATAGACTTATGTGCTTTGGGGTACAGTATTTACATACATAAACAAAGTACCTACTTATTACCCGTACCTACTACCACGACTATGTGACCCCCCCCTGGTGCCAAAGCTGGATCCGCCCTTGCTCATCACACAAAGTTTGTCCTGGGTGGGAATCGAACCCACGACCTCTGGCTTAGCAGTCAGGGTCACTGAACACTAGACCAACAGGCCCGTCAATATGTTTTATTGACGTCTGTATTTCATTTATTTCATAATTAGCTTATGCCCACGACTTCATAAACGATTTCTGGGACGGGTAGCTATCATCTGGTAATTCATTATCTCCTTAGCCTTTCCCCAATTATGTTCGGGTCGGCTTCCAGACTAACCAGATTCAGCTGGATACCAGTGTTTTACGTGAAGCGACTGCCTATCAGACCTTCACAACCCAGTAACTGGGCGACACGATAGCCCTTGGTTAGACTGGTCAGACTTTCTGGCTTCTGACTACCCGTAATGTCAAAGTTCTACGAATGATCGGGCGGGACCAACGGCATACTTTCGTGCTTTCCGAAGCAATCAATGATGTCAAGATAATTTTTAGAAAGTACATGATTTGAAAAAGTCTCTTTGGAACTTGCCCGGATTCGAACATAAATGAGAGGCAGGGCAATCACGACACTAGGTAGCTAGTACTATGATGAATTTTAGTTCTTACGCGTCCATTACCTAGGTCTAGATAAGACAACTTCTACTTGCAATGAAAACCACACACAGTGACAAAAAGTGGTCTTCAGCTTCCATACTATACCTACCATATCAATTACTTACAATATTAGGAAATATCTCAATTACTAATAACGAGGAGCGTCTTTTTCCAAACTGACTTGGTACTACAATAGTAAGGTTTGTCACTTTTTATCCGTTTGAAAAGAAGCTCTTTTAAAATGAAGACTTTGGAAAACTTGGTAAGTCCAGACTTTACTTTGCAACGCGAATTGTTAAATTTTTTTTACATTACAGCTCTCATAACACATAACCTAACCAAGGAAGAATTCGGTTGAAGCCTTTGCGCTGCAGTAGGCTGGCTGACTGATTGACTATAACTGTATAAATATTAACGCATAGTCCAAACCGCAGCTGTTCCTAGAGATATGAATCTGGCAGGGTATGTTCAAGACTAAGAAAGAATTTATGGAAATTTCAACTCTAATTTAGTAAAATAGGCGATGAAAGTATCGACATTCACGCGGGCGAAGCCTCGGTGAAAGCTGGTATTTTTAAAAAAAGTAGCTAATTGTCAAAAAAACATTTCATACACAGATTATCTGTGGTATGATATCTTTACGTACACTGTTTGTCTATTATATATTATTTTTTCACCACAATAGTGTCCAGTAGCAATACGAGTATAATATAATATATCGCTATATTTATAGCACAAAGCTCGGCAAAAAGATAAGTACTATCTCCGTTCATCTTCATTTAAACTCCGCCGCAGGACGAATTTCATTTCCTTATCAGGATTTTTGCTAAATAATTTTATCGCCCGCTTTCCGTTGGATTTGTCCAAAAATAAAATATTATTTTTAGCTGGTACCTAAGTAATTAATTTTCGAATGTTTAGATGTTTCAATAATTAGTTACAATTCAGTTTTTACCTGCTTCGCATTGAAGTTCGATTCACGCGGTCTATTTAAAATTTTCGAAATCTTAAAGTGTAGTTATAACTTAGTTGCTTTTTCCGTAGCCAAATGGCAAAAACGGAACCCTTATAGATTCGTCATGTCTGTCTGTCTGTCTGTCCGTCCGTCTGTCTGTCTGTCTGTCTGTCCGTCCGTATGTCACAGCCATTTTTTTCCGAACCTATAAGAGCTATATATACTGTTGAAACTTGCTGAGTGGATGTATTCTGTGAACCGCATTAAAATTCTGATACAAAAATAGAAAATAAATAAAAAATTTTGGGTGTCCCCATACATAGAACTTAAACTTAAACCTTTTTTTTTTTCATCATACCCATATGTGTGGTGTATCTATGGATAGGTCTTCAAAAATGATATTGAATTTTTCTCTAAACTGTATAGTTTGCGCGAGAGACACTTTCAAGGTGGTAAAATGTTGGCCCCCCCCCCCCCTGTAACTTCCAAAATTAGAGTATGATAAATAAAAAAAAAATATATGATGTACATGACCATGTAAACTTCCACCGAAAATTGGTTTGAACGAGATCTAGTAAATAGTTTTTTTTAATACGTCATAAATCGTATATCGTAATTTACCTTTCATTCAATCAACTCAAATATAAAAATTAAAAGAAAACATTTAATTTCATAAACATAAACCTTATGCATAAACCGTGAACCATTATTTTTTAAACTTATAAGTGGGAACACTTATTGTGACGGACGGGAAACTACGGAACCCTACATTGAGCGTGGCCCGACACGCTCTTGGCCGGTTTTTTTTCAATCTTTTTTACTATCCTTATCCTTACTATAATATACTATCTAATATTACAAATGCGAAAGTAACTCTGTCTGTCTGTCTTTTCTTCACGCCTAAACCACTGAACCGATTTGAATGAAATGTGGTACAGATATATAATGGGACCCGAGAAAGAACATAGGATAGTTTTCATCCCGGAAATCACCCGGGAACGGGTACGAAGTCGCGCTCAAAAGCTAGTAGTTTTTATGATTATAATGTTAAACATGTAGCGAGTATAGCTATCTCATGGTGAAACCGTGTTTAAAACTCAATTTTTTACTTAAATTTAGATCATTAATCAAGTTCTTTGGATCGTCATTTACAAGTACAAAGAGATGAATGTTAGTTTATCGCTGTCAAGCTTTTGATAATCAAAATCAAAGCCAAATCATTTATTGCAAGCACAAGTCACTGAGCATTGACGGTCATTTTTCGCGTGGGTCTAGTCGTAAAACTGTGGCGTCACTACAAATGGTTTAGGCGGCCACCCAACTCTGGAGTGACGATTTGACACTTACGATCAAATTTTGGAGGGACGTCAGCTCAACTGACTCGCCAAATGACCGTCAATGCCTCTAGAGGCATGATGCTATGAGGCTCTAAATGGTTGTTGCCAACAGAGAAGAACAGCCATAAAACTATGAAAAAATATTATTATAAGTAATTTTATTCAATTTTAAAGTGGGTAGATAGATACTTACGCTCTATCCTAATAATATTATAAATGTGAAAGATTGTATGTGTGTAAGTGTGTGTGAAGTTTGTTCCTCTTTCATTCAAAAACTACTGAACAGATTTTGATGAAACTTTCAATAATATTGCTAATACATCAGAATAACATAATTATACGCCACATGACCTGTGGAAACCGCGAAGGACAACCAGTAAAAAATATAGTGAAGACGACACCGACGTTAGAACACCTACTGAGACCTACAATTTATTAGTTGATAGCATCATAAAACATCCCCTTAAATATATTTACTGTCAATGCCAGAAGAGCACAATAATCTTCAAATTCAAATATGTATAACTAACGCGTTTCGAAAATCCTCTTAATATCGATTCGAAGGCGGCGAGGCTCACGGGAGATCCCTTTAATTCCTTCGTTTTAGCATTAATCTCCTCATAAAGTCTCCCCAAGGATTTTTGAGGAGGGCAGAGGAGACATTGCTTTAAATTAAAATGATGGGAAATCGATGATTATTATCAGTTTTATGTCAGCGAGTGATCGCGCGCCGTTATTAAATGGACTTGAGAAAGTATTTTAATTTTAGACGTGATCTGTCGGGCTGAGTCAAAGATATTTGTCTGGCGAGCAAGAGTTTACTTAACTCGTAGAAGCTTGAAATGCTGCGGAGATTTTAGTAAATGATTATTATAAGAAAATTTCAAAGGAAGTGTTTGTAATGTCGGAATAACACATGTTAAGTACTAAAAGCATTGTGAAAGTGGATCGCGACCAGTCCACCCACTGGAATTTCCCAGTACCTATATTGCGACTACATAAAAAATCTGCCTGTTTGTTAATTGAGCCTGATTTCAAAATTCAAACTTGTTGGCAAAAACAATGCTAACTTATGAGACAGGAATAAAGCTAAGAAAAATGACGTGCTAAGTAAGCTTAATAAAATCGAATACGTAACTGCCGGGTAGACAAAAAACTCATTTCACATCAAGTAATATCCTGGGACAACTCACACACGGCCATCTGATCCCAAAGAAGAGCTTCAAGCTCTGCTCTCTGCTCCCAAACTAAGCAGAGCTTGTACTATGGTAGACAACTGAAAAAATCCTTAAATAATTTATAAATATACATACACACACATTATATATAAATTAACTTTTAGACGACCAACCGTCGTCGGGCTGCTATTGTCTTTCTATTGTGTCTCAAATCACGTGAGTTCGACGGATTATGACACAGAACGAACAATAATGTTCATCCCACAAAGTTTGTCCTTGGTGGGAATCGAACCCACGACCTCGTAAGGCAAGAAAAAGACGGGGAATTGCTAATCAAGACGACCTATATATTTATTTTGAACTAAGCGTTCCTTCCAGCGTCTCAATGTGCTTCAAGTGACTTTCTAATATTCAAATTTAAACAGTGAATGGCCTCAAACCCATTAGCTTGCAATATATTAGCAATCTCTTGAACCGATGCCTAACGCGTAAGAATTTATCTCAAAAACTTATCTATTTTATACTGGCGGCATTGCCTTAGCGACAATTAGTGCCTGTTTCACATAGTGACGGGCCTGTCGGTCTAGTCGTTATAGTGACCCTGACTGCTAAGCCGGAGGTCGTGGGTTCGATTCCCAACCCGGACAAATTTTGTGTGGTGAGCGTGATTCTATCTCTGGGAGTAATTAATCTATAAAGTTTAGTAATCTAGAATTCCTTTAAATTGTATAAGAATTTATTTCAGATCAAACCACGTCCACCGGCTTAAATCAAAGTCAAAGGCATTTATTTCACAGACACGCGTCAATTCACACGTACCACAACCACACCACGTCGCAGCGACAAAATGTGGTCAAGATGTGGTTACGTGTGAATAGTGTCGCAGCGGCTTTTTGCAGCTGCGTTGTGGTAGCCACAAAATGTCGATGTGGTTGCGTTGTCGCTGTCGCATCGCAATACTACGCAAAATGAAAGAAGGCCGGGGGAGCGCAGGCGCCAGCTAGGCGCGCGTGGACGTCATGTCGTGGCGATGTGGCCACGCTGACGCCGCGCTGCCGCCGCGTTGCCGTCGCGATGTGGTTGCGATGTAGTCGTATTACACAGGTGGTCGATAACAACCACAAAATGTGGTACGTGTGAATTGTAATATTCATTTTCAATACAAAATTTACGCCCGACCACATCGCGTCGTTGTGGTGTGGTTGTCGCTGTGGTGTGGTTGTGGTACGTGTGAATTGAGCCTAATGAATTGTCAAAGAATCCGTCAACTAGTGAAAGGGTTGCTTGTTCCATAACGTAGGTAGATCACTATGGAGAAGAATAACCAAGAAAATCCACGGACACTCTTTTAAAAACTTCATGTTTTACAAAAACTTTGTTACATTATCCATATGTGGATACAATGTAGGTAAAATAACAAAATAAACAATAAAACAAAAAAAATGTGACGGCTGTTAACCGATCACAACTGACAACACACGTTTACGAGCATGACGCGTAGCATCAGCACCATTTAGCTCAACCATTTGAAGGGAGCCGAATGATCCAACTAACGCACTCGCCACCATCAGCGAAACCTTAATCGTCAATATTATCCTTACAGTCAGGGTCACTAACCACCAGGCTCGTTATTAGAATCATGTCCGTCAATAGAAGTATAGAATAGATAAAGTTCTTAAAAAAAGAAAATCTTCTCCCGTATGATGGCCCAGTGGATAGGCCGCCCGCCTCGTGTGTAAGAGGTTGTGGGTTCGAATCCGGGCAAGTACCAATGTGACTTTTTCAATTCATATGTACTTTCTAAAGTTTATCTTGGACATCACTGACATCCCGTGCCTCGGGAAGCACGTAAAGCCGTTGGTCCCGGTTGTCATTCGTAGAACTTTGACATTCGTTACTGGTTAGCCAGAAACTCTGGCCAGTCTAACCAAGAGGTATCGTGTCGCCCAGTTACTGGGTTGTGGACGTCAGATAGGCAGTCGCTCCACGTAAAACACCGGTATCTAGCTGAATCCGGTTAGGCTGGCAGCCGACCCCAACACGGTTGGGAAAAAGGCTAGGGAGATGATGATGACTAGTCTGAAAAAAGATTTTTCATTCAGGCCCGTCTAAAACTGCACCTAACCTACAAGTTTATTTAACCCAATTTAATAAATGTTGTCCTAATTCCCAATCAAATCGATACTCGGCCGATATTATTTGGCTGTTTTATTAATTTACCGATGAGCTGACTGTTGTATTGTCTAGCCGGCTTCCGATAGTCTCTTAAGATATTTTAAAGCAGTTCCGTTACTTAATAAGTAACGAAAATCTTATCAGATAATTTTTGGATACCAAAGTCCTTTAGATACCAAAGGTCGTGATGGCCTGGTAAGTTAACGCGCCCACCAATGTTAGTTTTTGTGATTTCGAATCGGGGCTGTGACTTTTTCAATTTACACGTACTTTCTTATGTTTATCTTGGATATCACAGACATTGGTAAAGGAAAACGTCGTGATTAAACCTGGACTTGTAGTGAATATAAGTCCGAAATCGCCAATCCGCCTTAAGCAAGCGTGGTGATCAGTGCTCGTGCCTTCTCTGTATGAGAAGACGCCTTTGCCTTGAAGTGAGACAGTAATAGGCTGGTATAATCACTTAAAGCTTTGTTATCACTTATCTATAATAGAGAAGAATTACTTGTTATCCCCGACGTTTTACCCGCGTTCCTAGTTACTGTTACACTGCCGTGAATTTAATGTTTTACAGATTTGACAGACAGCCTTCTATAAATTAGCTAGCTGTCCCCGCGTTTTACTCGAGTTATGTTATGCCTTTCAATGCTGCTCCGCGCCCCGAAAAAAAGTTCATTATGTAGCCTATGTGTTATTTTGATGTATAAGCTATATACTGTAAGTATCTAAATCCGTTCGGTAGTTTTTAGGCAAAATATATCAGAACATAAATTCGTACATACTAATTCCCGCGTTAAAAATATTAGTATAAAATGTGTGCTAGTTTAAATTAGTTTAAAAATCAAAACAGTATTCCCTGCGATTATCGTTTTCAACCAAACAAACAAACTCTTCAGCTGTATAAAATAGATGTTAGTAAAGACAATTTTTTCAAATTCAACTGTTTTTGCCCATTCTTCTTCATACGAATTTAACGTTACTCGTTAGCAAGGGAAAAATCTGCTATTGCAATTGTGTCTTAATGACCAGTCATCGACCGGATGGTTGACAACTTTGTCAGATTTTGTATGGGAAATATGACAAAAGTTTGACGTTACACGTTAAAAATCGAACATTAATCCACTATTGCTATTGCATAGGAGACTTGAGCCCCGGGTTAGACTACATCGCAGAAAGCAAAATCTATATACATGACAAACTACAAGTGCATTTTGCTAGTCTTAAGTTTGATTTTTAATAAAGACTTTTGCAGGTTGCTTCCTTGATTCCAATATTTAGATAACTCAAGTTCGTTCAAGTTTTAAATAACACGATATTTATGAGTTTTGAACGTGATTTATAAGTTAGCAACGGCTGACATTTAAGGATTTTCTTACTTACTTTCCCAGCCGCTACTCACTTATTGATAGACAGTACAGCTATGAATATTACAAAATATAGCGAATGAAAAAACATTTTTGAGAAGAAAAGCTTTTATTTGAATTTGTAACACTAGTGTGAAAGATTTTTTTAAGAACAAGATGCCGAATCTAAACACCAGTTACTTTAAACTCAAATCCACTACAAGTACCAGACAATTTTCTCCACATTTCACACTAACATTTCGCCTTCCAGCGCCACATACCTGCCTGCATACCTCCAAGCAGTCCAATAAGAGCGGATCTTGTAAAAACAAACAGTGCACGCGACTGTTACTACTTCGCTGCTCGTTTGCACCCCACCTCACCCCTCCCCTCCGCCTCCCCGCGAGGGATGGGAGGGGGACCCATAAACTGTTGCAGTTTATGTCACCCCCGCTCCGCCCTAATTTGTCTAATTACAAAAGAAATCAGAGTTAAGTTTTATATTGAATTGTATTTATGAAAATCTAAATAATTATATCTTTTTGTTAACTGTTCGCGATTTCACGTGGTTGTTGGGAAACAAATGTGTGGCTTGGAGAAAGTATATTTACTTTTTTTTACTTTTGTGTGTGAATTTACAATTTTTTTACTTTTAAAACATAAGTTCGCCATCTTGTTTCTTGAATCAATCTCTCACAGGGCACTATTTTAAATTTAAATTCAAACTATTTTCATAACTGATCCAAATTATTAACTACCTATTTCTTTAATTCTCATCCATGCTAATATTATAAATGGGAAAGTGTGTCTGTCTGTCTGTCTGTATGTTTGTCTTTCTTTCACGGCAAAACGGAGCGACGTATTGACGTGATTTTAATTTATTTTTTTATTTTATTTTATTTTATTTTTTTAAGTGGAGATAGTTGAAGGGATGGAGAGTAACATAGGCTACTTTTTGTCTCTTTCTAACGCGAGTGAAGCCGCGGCCTAAAGCTAGTCTTGTATTAAATTAAGTCCCAAGCCAAAGACTCAAAAACTTCAAAATTTGATTTTCATACCGTTTATAACAATAAACATATTATTTTACGAAGAATATTTAGTTGAAATACCAAAAAAAACCGAAAACTTCAAAGCTTGATCCATTTTTATTCTGTCCGGTAACTTTGCTTCTTGGGTAAAGAAAAACTTCCCCAAACCAGCGATTACTTACCTAAAGCAACAATCACAAACATTTACATATCAGGTCACCAGCCCACATACAAAATGTTATATATTATATTGTTAAATGCCAAATTATGTAACACAAACAAAATCAAAAGCAACACTATGTGGGTAACAAGGAACCAAGCAAAATCAAGTGGGCAGGCAGTAGGTAGCAATATTAACATTATATGTAATTAATATTTTCTTTTTGAATTACTGCCCTACACATCGCTTAGACTACGCCGAAAGTCTCCATGAGTGGCGTGCCCTTAGAGTCAAAAGCCCCGCTTGCATAATAACATATGGCTGTCAGAATATATAGTTAAATATGAACTAAATGTATTTAAATTAAACAAAATATGTAGAAAACTTATAAATAACACAAAAATAAATATATACAATTTATACAAAGAAGGACTCACAGGGCATCAAAAAACTCGTCCGCATCGCTGCTGTCGGACTAAAGTCTTGTCGGCGTACAGTCTGTCGGCTTAGTGGCCGTACAGTCTGACACTCCAGACTTTATCATCGCCGACGGCCACTACAGGACAGGTACCCAAAAGAATGGCAATGCTAATTCTTTCTTATTTTGTTCATAATTATATTATACTAGCTTTTGCCCGCGACTTCGTCCGCGTGGCTCGTTCCCGGAGGATATCCGGGATAAAAACTATGTCCTTTCTCGGGTCTCACACTATATCTGTACCAAATTTCATTCAAATTGATTCAGTGGTTTAGGCATGAAGAAGAGACAGACAGAGTTACTTTCGCATTAATAATATTAGTATGGATTTAAATGTTAAAAGCTATTAGTGTGGTAGACTATATATCTCAGTTTTTATAAATCGTAAAAAGTGTTGACTTCTAGGCCAGCCAATGAATCGATTTTGATGAAATTTGGTACGAAGGTTGATCCCTAAGAAAGGACGTATTCGACTGAATGTTTTGCAATTCGTGACTTTGTTATACTTTACCATATCCATGTCTGTTCGTCCGAAGTTTAACTACGAGAACTCACTTGAGTTAAAACCGTTAATCGATGTAGGAAACCGTTTGTAAAATATGAACCTTCTTGCTAGCTAAATGTCGCTTTTGAAGAAGAAAAAAACAAACTTCATCTGTGAAGCTTGTTGTTTGAATTTTCCGGTGATTGAAAATTTTACAGAAACCTACAATGCGCGTTTTCCGACGTGCACTGGGTTTTAATAAATAAAAGATCTTGGGAAATTATAAAAAAAAAAACATGTTTCGACTGGAGTGGGCGAACCTCAGCAGCCGAAACGCCTACCAAGCCAGTAATTTATACTGTGTTGTTTATTTGTGACGAAACTTTTTTTGCACAAAGCATTAATATTAGAAAATATCTCATGTTGACATTTAAAGGTCAAGATAGAGCTGTCACGGTATAATTTATGTTATCCTGTTATTGAGTCAGGGCGCTTTTTATTCTATCTACATTTTATACTAAAATATAAATAATGGAAACATGTTTGTTTATTGCATAATGGAAACTCTTTATTTTCGTCCTTTTAAAATAAATCTAGCAAGACGTAAGGTGGACTTGAAAATATGCTTTGTCAGTAATTAGAAACTTAAATATTCGATTACAGAATATATTTATATAGGTTTTAGCATAACATACATTTGACTGATAAGGGTTTATTGGCAAGAGTTGGACATCGCCTGTTCAATGTTGTATCTCGGTAACTCAATGTGTGTGCAATGTTTCATAAGAATTGGTTAGCCCTTCTAGGTTAGCTGGGTTCTATGATTTTTTTTGAAAAATGACTCTTAATTTGAACCAATCAAACAAGTATGAGGTCAAGCTAATTAAAACCCATTTTAGATAAATTTAGAGTTGAATATTTGTTACTTCAATAATCTATTCGCTATCCATTTCAATCTTTCTTTCATGGTATCTTCGTGTCATTGACAAAAGTGAAATGCCTATTTAACAGTTATCTCACAAGAGATGAAAAAGGGGGTTTATAGAAATATTTATAAAAGTCTGAAACACTTGACAGAACTAACCAAACTAGAATGTTAGCCTTGCTCTAGCTGAAGAGATCTTAAGTGAGAACGATTCTATTTTAAAAGCGCGACCTTGGTCCCCTTCTGCCGTTCAAACATGCTCTAACATATTTCAGCGCATCAATGTTACGAGGTATTCAAGCGTTTCATAAGATATCTTCGTACTTTATACTTACATTACAGAGAGAAGTTTGCTTGTGAAAATCTTTCTCTGATAGATAGTTACATTATTCTCGAGAGCTATAATTTTTTGGTGTACTGCAATTTTCTACGGGTGAAGAGAAAAGTGTTGTTTGAAATTCAAGCCGTGACGTGATTCGGTAAATGGAAAACAGTGCTAGCAAGAGTCAAAACACGTGTTTTCATATCTGTAAATGTGTCAGAAAAAGTTTAAATATAAATATCCTGGGATAAATATCCGAATATCATTATTGTTTTAAAAATTCTGTTTATTTCGTTATTTTTGTGGTTTGATTAATATGAGTGAGAATAAAATTATTTATGTTTAATTTATTAATACTTACAAAAGTAATCGTCCGCAAAAATAAACTAATTTGGGTTTGGGAAAGGTGTCACGATTAACGGTTAAAATAAATAATATACTTTAGAAGTGAACTTGTAAAGTGAGTTTTTAGAATTTCGATGACTAAGTTCCTTAATACATTTTCTATCTAACCCATTCTAATACACCATAAAGCTCACACTCCACTACAAAGCGAAGACCAAAAGATAAAAAGTCACAAGCTCACGCTATGACATTAACGCCACCGTGACAGTTCACGTGGGTGTCACGCCGTCACACCACGCGCCGTAACTCCGGCGTAATTACAGTTAATCCGACGTTATTAACGCGCGTAACGCGTGCACGTCACGTTATTGTAACGCCTTCGTTATATTAAACAAGTATTAAAAAACGATAAATTCTCGTTGAATGTCAGGAAAAATTGTGGAGGTTGTTATCTAGGGTGGGAAGAGGAAATGTTTGAAAGAGACTGTGTTTCCTTGTGAAAACCATGTTCTAAAGTGAGAAAAGTATGAAAAAAAAGTTTCCTGTTATTGAATATTTCTCTATACATAAACAAAATAATGGTTATAATTCTCTTGTTCACTAAATTTAAGTTAAGTGCATCTTTCTCTTTCGATTTCATTTAAAAAAAAGACAGAAGATGCACATTAGTTTATTCCTGTCAAATTAGGCAGCGTCTTAAGCGTATCGAAGTATTTTAAGTACCTATGTTTTCAATCGCGTCTAAATAATTTATGGAGTATCTTAATTTGAATAATAATAATAATAATACCAGCCTATAACAGCTGTCCCACTGCAGGGCAAAGACCTCTTCTCATACAGAGAAGGCACGAGCTTTGATCACCACGCTTGCTCAAGACGGGTTGGCGATTTCGGACTTATATTAATTACAAGTCCAGGTTTCCTCACGATGTTTTCCTTCACCGATGTCTGTAATTTGAATAAATTAGTATTTTATTTTCTGTCCTTTTCTTAATGAAATGGAAAAAGAGTTGCACTGAACTTCACTTTAGTTTGTTAACAAGGGAATCGAACAATATATGATTACTATTGTTATGGCTTCCTGACAAATTCATCAACAGAAAGCCTAACCCATTCTGAAGGGTTCTCAAAAATTGAAAGTGTTAGCTACTACCTACCTACCTAGGCAGCCTACTAGCCCTTTGGATCATACGTGTAGACCAAATAACTGCCCAAAATCTGCATTTTTTTAAGAGTAGGAGCTAACCGTGTTAATTATATTTTTTTAGAAATTCATTCTGACTTCACGTTTTCTTTTTTCTGTGCCACATTTTTTTAAATTAAATCCTGAAAGTATACTCTATACACAAAAAAAATCAGCTAAGTAATAATTACTTAACTTTTTCTAATATTCTTGAGTTTTGCTAATAAAATTCATTGTCGAAATCAAACACTCACAAACACAACACAGGGCTACAAATGGACAATTTTACGTTGAAATAAGTCTATTGAAAATGAGCTTAGCAGGTTTATCAGTGCAATAATTACCATTTTTGCAAGCTCAACAAATCTTTTCGTAGCACCGTAGCTCCGAAGCACCGTAGCGGCGTAGCTACGTAGCGCTGCCGTAGACATATGGAATTGCTACATAACATTGCTATCCGGTAACGTAAAGTTATCAGAAACATAGATTTTTCGTTACGTGTTGGTAACTAGAAATGTAACTCGTCTATGCTACGAAGCCGTAGGTAGGTGTAGCTAGGTAGATATAGGTTCGATTATGTGATTTCTTATTTAATTGAAAGCATAGCTTACACAATTTTCATTACTATTTTAAAGCCTAAAGTATAAAGTCGTACCCGACTTATGAAATTAGCGGAAATCAAGATTTTTACTAAACTTTATTCGTGGATGCTCATACACCTACTCCGATAAGGATCAGTTTTATAATATGCTAAGAGAAAAAAAATAATACAAAAGAAAATAAAAAAAACTATACTATCATTATTATTTACGTACTCTTTTATATTATAATGTAGAAATCTAAACATATAAAGAGTATTATCGATACTAATAACTACAAACAGCAAAGCTCTAGGGCTATTGGAAGATAATATTGCCAAATTGCCCAGACTCAGTTCTCATTAATAGAGCTTTGTACAACATCCACTTGTCGAACACGTATCATAGGGGATTTATTTCAACGTTGCTACGATAACCGTAGCACTACTGCTACGAGAGATGTAGCACCGTTTGC
Organism: Athetis lepigone; assembly: GCA_033675125.1. NCBI lineage: Eukaryota > Metazoa > Arthropoda > Insecta > Lepidoptera > Noctuidae > Athetis > Athetis lepigone. The sequence continues at coordinate 17,923,746 of CM066239.1, read as the reverse complement.
TACGATTTTCGTAGCATCGTAGCACCGCAGAAGCTACGTTGATTACTCGTCGAAATGGTTAATTTGTGTTAAACCGAACGTTTACGTATTGTTTCTGTTACGCTATAAAAATTGAATTCTTAATAAGTCGTTATGCTCCCCTGTGAGCATAACTCATAATAACATGTTTACCTTTCTCGTCATTTATCTAACTTAATGTCGATGTAATTCGCTCCTATATTTTATGGCGTTACCTACTTATTGGTCTCGTATGGTAGTGTAGCCGTGGGTCGCACTGCACCACCTCACGTAACCTACTTCCAGTCGGCAGTTCGTTTGAGAAAGCTCGCGGATGTACTTCATGTTATTTCTCCAAAAGTGCATCATCGGCATCGCTAATTTTAAGATCTTACGGCATCAAGAGATTACGGGTGAGCGCTGCAGTGCGGGGCCCGGGCGGCGGGGGCGCGCGCGGCGGGCGCGGAAGGAGCGCGGGGGCGCGAGGGCGCGGGGGGCGCGGCCGCGCGACCCGGTCACGGCGCCCAGTGCGGCCGCGGCGCTCCGCCGGCGCGCACCGCGCCGCCCGCCACACGAGACCACCTCTCGCGAGCACTCACTGCTCCCACACAACCACACATACACTTTATTTTTAATATCCATATTTGTGACGGTGACGCGTCTATTTTTTTACCTACCAGAGAGTGAGTGAGTGAGTGAAGGAAAAATGATAGTCGAAATACCCGAGGTACGTAGCGCGGCGCGGAGCCGCGAGGATAAGTGTCTCGCGACACGCGCGGGCATGTTCTGTAGGTAGACTGCACCGGACACCACGTACGACAACCGATTGATATAACTAAAAAACAATTGAAACAATCTGTGCACAGTTAGCGAGCGAAGTATTCGGCGGTAATATCGTGCGAATACTTGAGACGAAACTTTTTTAATGGCTGCAAAGTTTACAAGTCCCAGTCTAGATTAAAGATCGTGCAGGGCGGTGATGTCAGTGGGTCAACGCACAGTGCGTGCGGGGCGCGGGGGCGCGGGGCGTGGCGGGGCGCGGGGGCGCGGGCGCGGGGGGCGCACGGAGGTCGCTCGGGCGTTGCACCGCTGCAGCCAGTGCAGGCGCTACGGACGGCCGCTACGCACTACGAAAGCGTAGACGGGCTACGCCGTAGCCCCTGGGGCGTAGCATAGTTTTTACGATTTTACTGTATGATGCTATTTAATTAGTATTTGTATCGGATGATTAGTTTAGTGCTGTTGTTGGTTCTTATATAAACTTTACCATGTATCAACACATATTGATGGATTACATTAAATTGATTGACTTATTTAATTTACACTCGATCGTTACGATTGCCTGTCAATCAAAGATGAATCATGAGCTTATAACTAATATAATATTAAGAGTTATATTAAAATAATGGGATCAAATGGTATGTATAGAAAATACATAAATCTAAAACTAATTTAAAATCTTAACTTTAACTAAAATTACTGTTTTTTGAATCTAAACCTAATTTACATATTTTCCGAAAGTGTTAAAATATTTTAATATCCAGATATTTATAGTTTATAATTTTCAAATTCCAGGAGGTCAGAGGAAAGAGGCCTTTCAAGATATGGGACAGTTCAAGGAACGTGAGAAAAGGGTTGGTGGTCACTAGCTTCGAGGAGTTGATTCACAGAGGTCAGTACCCTGGCGCAGTTCGCGTCCCCTTCGTACCCTGTGCACCCTCCGTACCCTACGTACCCTGCGCTGGTTCACCCTAGTGACCTACAGAGGACTTACAGCGGACGGGGACGACCTCGCCTATTCCACACTGTTATTAGATTAGGCAATGTCATTTGATAAAAGTGATTGGTTTAAAATTAGATCACCGAGTCTTCTTGATTTAAAATTAGATCAACTTAGGTCTTTGGTGATGAAGTTTGTCAATGATTCTGAGATATATTTTAAGTTTACAATAGATTTTAATTGTTTTGATTCTTGTTTTATTGAGACAATGATGGGACTGTTCGAGTTTTTAAAACACTTTTATTTTATTTTATTATTTCCGAAGCCGATGATTATTGTAGCTGGCGTCCTAGTAAATAGTTTCTAGATTAATTGTATATTATAATCATTAACTGCTAGCTGTCCCCCACGGTTTCACCTGCGTTTTTAGACACTGCTCGGCTCCCGTAGGGCATAGCGTGATGTTGTATGTCGTAGCCTATGTCACTCAGGAATAGAACTGCTAGTAATAGTGTGAATTTTGTCCACTTACTTTTCAAAGCTACTTCGTACAAACAAAAAAACATAAAAACAAACTATACGTCTTTATAATATTTGTGTTGATTAATAACTTCTCTTCGTCTTGTGAACGTCTTCATTGTTGGTCCCTTTAATGTATTACATTTAATATTGAAACTCAATGTTGACTACTTTTCATAAAATTTGTAGATATTTCAAATCGTAGTAAAGGTGCAGAACTTTATATTTGTTTAGACGCAAATCTTGAAACTATTGGTCCCATGTGAAAAAAAGCTTTTGCATTATATACGCCACTTATCAAGATAGTACCTACAAAAACACAATATCACCCACGACAGTGGAGCAGTACAGGAGCAGTAACTAAGTGAAATAAATACTTAATAAAACATTTAAGTAAGTAACAGTACAATAAATATCTTACGTATAAAATTATAGCACAACGGTGCTGACTCTCTTGTTCACAAACTTAAATAAATTTAAGTTAAATGCATCTTTCTCTTTCCATTTCTTAAAGAAAAGGACAGAAGATACATTTTAGTTTAATCCTCTCAAATTAGACAGCGCCTGAAGAAAATTGACGTATATTTAGACGCCATGTTTTTAAATCGCTTCTAAATTAACCATTAAGTGTCTAAATTTGACAGGACTTAACTAATATTTTATCTTCTGTCCTTTTCTTAATTAAATGGAAAGAGAAAGATGCACTTAACTTAAATTTACGTTAGTTTGTAAATAAGAGAATCGGCACCAATATGGTGTTATACACAAATAACCGATAAATGACCTTAAATTCCAGTTTATTTTTAATTTATTGTAAAATTGGTTTTTTTTTAATCAATAAATAGTTAGCCGATCGGGTTGCTAACATGTGACGTCGAGAACCGCGAGGAGTAACGCGTTTTGACAGCTCATAAAAATTATGTGAATTGAGGATGGTATCAAATTCCGTATTGCACATTTAAGTGAAGTTACATACATGTAAGTCAAGTTAACGGGGAAAACTGCAACTAATTAAATTCTGTTTAACAAATGTTATGACAGTGGTTGTAACAACGATTTAACAAACTTAAGGCGTCAAATCTTGCCGGGGTTGCAAAATAGTTTTAAGCGTTACCGCGGCCTAGAACATAAAGGGCATCCGAAGGAACAAGGGTGGGTTTTAGTCAGTAAAAGTTAAGATACTTCTCTGTCAGGAAAACTTATTTGATGATTTCCCATCCTTGAAAAAAAAGGCCTCGAATCTTGTATATCGGCCTCTCGTAAACCGTTGAGCTACATTCGTAACAGAAAATAAAATAGTACTACTATGTTTATGAGTGCGTTTCCTATGAATTTCATTAAAATTGATTTACCAACAATTGTAGTTAGTGTCTTTTGCATCTATGCCTTTAATTTTATAGTTTTTTGTATCTACATAAAAATACAGTGTAACTCAGCCGAACAAACTCAATTCCAACGAGTTCATTAGCCGACTAAAAATAAAGCAAGGTCAAAAGGTGCGTCACGATTTTAAGCTGCTTACTTACTTACCTGCCTACGAAATAATGTTAATTAATAACAATGTTACTGAAAAAAAAACATATTTGTGTGTGTGTGTGTGTGTGATTTGTGATTGGTTTTCTCAGCGACTTTTTCCGCTGAGAACATCGTCTATCGCTAATATAATATGCCACACCTAACAAATACATTCAAATTAAGAATTACAAGCACACAAATGAATGACACCAAAAATATCACGGAATAAACTCTAAAAGAGTTAAAAATAAATAACCAATTTCATCCCAATCACGAGTTCCAGTTAATTAATGCTCTCGGGAACTTCCAATTTGAATAAAAAAACAAAGATAGAATATTCCGCTGGCCTAATCAAGTCGAGTGATCTAGTTTGATCGTCAATTAGCAGCAGAGCGCATCAGCCCAGGTCAGCCGCGTTAGCCGCCCGGCTGAGCACGACTGACCTGTTTTCTGCCTACCCTCAGTGCCTGCCAGCTAGTCTGATCTGACTCTCGTGCTGGTCACTTGTGTCTCTGTGCTATTTTGTGGTCAGTCTTCGGGGTAACTGGTTCTGGATTTGGAGGTCTGTGTTTTTTCTCTTCGTTAGTTAACGTGGCCGGTTGTGATGTAGGTTCGGGTTTATTGTTTTTTTTTTATCTATTAGAAGTTTATTGATCTGATGTGCTACATTTAACTTAGGTAATGTTCAAATGACGTGGTAATGAAATGTTCTTTTACACTCATCTTCATTGCGAACATTTTTAGCTTGAAGATTCGGGTTTATTTATTTGAAGGTTTAGTTGTAAAAAAATCCAAGTTATAGATAGAATATCAGAATAGTTCGTTAATCGAAAACCCGGTCAGAATTTTTAGGTAAACTCACAATTTTAACTGTATCACCGTCATCATGGTCTATTACGTCCTACTGACCTACTTGTGAATGTTCTTTACAAAAATAGATCTGACCAGTAACCATATCAATTCACTTGTATGTTGAATATCCAGGGAGCCTCAGGGTTGTCAAAAATTACTTGTTTATTTTTGTAAAATTACTGTAATTTTTGACGTTCAAAAAGTGCCTCATTAGAATAAACGCTATTTGTCGGCCCGTCCAGGTAAGGAGAAGCTATCGGTAGCGGCGGGCGAGCCGGTGCGGCTGGTGCTCGAGAGCGACGGCACGCAGGTGGAGGACGGCGAGTACTGGCGCACGCTCCCGCCCAACACCGTGCTGCTGCTGCTGCGCCCCGGCGAGCGCTGGTACCCCACGGGAGTCGACGTCATCAAGGCTGGTGAGTGAGAGATGACCCCTAACGTATTCTTTCTTCTTGCCATGAGAAATGACTGTATCCATCCTGGCAGAGTCATCGACGGGGCAAACAAAGTGGGTGCTTAAATTGTTACCTTTGTCTGTTGCAGCAATATCGGCGATACCTAAGATAGTATGCGAAACTATTCACGCACTCGAGTTGCACGATGAGACGCCTTCATGGAAGATCATGGACAACAAGGGGCGCGTCACGGTGGTGCTCCACTGGGACCAGCGGCCGCAAGCGTCGCCGGCCGCGCGCTCTCCGTCGCGCCAGCCCAAGCCGGACCGGCGGCCCTCGCTCGTCATCCAGACGTCCCTCGACCGCCCGGCGCCCGCGCCGCCCCACATCACCGTCGTGAACCACGACGAGCCGGGCCCGGCGCCGCGCCGGCTGTCGCGCGCGCCCGGCTCGCTGGAGCAGCCGGGCGGCGTGCACGTGCACACGGCCGACTGCCGCGCCACCGCCTCGCCCGCGCCGCTGTCGCGCCCGCCACCCGACGAGTGCGACTTCCACTGTTGCGCGCTGCACGAGGAGGGCCGCCGCATCGCCGTGCACAAGAGCGTCGCCACCTCGCCCATACAGGACGCGCAGCCGCGCGCCTCGCCGCAGGGCCGCCCCAAGGGACACGTGCGCTTCCTCGACGCCGAGTCGGCGCGCCGCGGCGACCGCGACTCCTCCGAGAGCGAGACGGAGAACACGCTCGTCGAGGACGAGGCCGTCACCTCCGAGAAGTTCCTCCTGCTGATCGACCAGCTCAGCGTCGACCAGAAGCGGCACCTCACCATCAAGGACATAGGCATCATCCTCGAGCGGCTCAGCTCCAAGATCCTCGACGTGGAGCGGCTGGACCGCGAGTCCGAGTCGGACGATTGCTACAACTGGACGATCAAGGCGACGATCAGAGGAGACGCGCTGCGGGAACTAGGCGTCATTTACAACGGAAACTACTATGCAATCAGCGAACACCCGGGATACCGAGAGGAGAACGAGGAGGCCGGAGACGAGGGTGAGGAGGAAGAAGAAGAAGATCGGCTCTGATCGGGCCTGTGCGGCGCCGCCGTGCCCGCCGCCGCCGCCGCCGTGCGCACCGCCTTGTGCCGCATCGCCGCGCGCTGACCGGCCGGCCCGCCGCACTTCCGCCACACGCCATAGCCGAGCGCGTCAAGCGTGAAAGCAATATTCGTTACTAAGGTTTCGTCGTAGATCCGGGCGAAATGACAGGATCGGCCCGCTCTGGACGAGCGCCGGGCCGCCGGCGCAGGGTGAGCCGGCGCGCGCCGCCCGGCGGCCGCGGCGCCGCGCCGGCGTGCTCGGGACGGATCGCCCGCCGAAGTGAATAATTAGAGACTTATATATGAAATTTGTCGCGGCCCCGCCTCGCACTGTGACCCGGTCGTGTCAGTTGCGGAGCGGGGTCGTACCCTAGTTAATAAATAGCGGAATTATTGTAAGTAAAACTGACTTCCTATCGATTTCTAAGGTGATTACTTAAGTGTAAGCCGGTCGTGTGGCGAGGGCCGCCGCCTCGCTCACATAGCGTACTGTGTATTATATATGCGTCGCCGGAACACAACACCCGCACAAATGTTTATCATCGAGGTTATTGTCAATGTTCTTAGGTAAATAATCAATTGTAGGCGCGCGCTCTTCGCCGCCGCTCCCCGTTCGTACCGCGTTTGTTTCGTCCGCCGCGCGACGTGGCACGTCGCAACGGTCGCGCCGTACGCTGCGCCCGCGCGGCACTCCATAGTTCACTCAAAGTTGGCCTAATGTTGGGGAATAAGTTTCTGTATTAACTCATCATCATAATCATCGATGCATCCCGTAGTCGACGAAGTCGAATATAAAACACCAGAGCGTGAGACTCAAAAACAATAAATATTAACGTCGTAGGTAGTGTGTGAGGAGGCGGGTCGACACCGCTGCATGTCGCTCGCACACGGAGAAATAACTTGCTCATGTATTCACTTAATATGTTATTGTATGGAGGAGTCGTTGTAGACACGGACAGCGGCAGACACTGTCGCTCAACCTGCGCCACCGCGAGCCGCCGCAGTCAGCCGGCGGCGGCTCGCCTCGGAGCGACAGTTCGATAGCTATGACGATGTTTCAGAGAGAGTCATAACATAAATAGATATATGAAAATTATTATAATTAATAAAATTGAATGTTAAAAATAAAAATGGTTGTATCTAAAATACGAATATACCTACCGTCATGCGTCAGTCATCTTGCTACATGGGTATTGGTAGTCGGTAAGTTGATTCTTGTATTTATTAGCTATATGGTATCGTAGTATTACTGTATAATGTTTTTAATTTTTGTATAGTACGGAGGTCGTGGTGGTCACGCATTAATGTATAATATAACAAAACAATGTGGTTTCATAAGTTTTACAGCCGGGAGGCTCTCATATTGTATAGTTATTTAAGGTGTAATATTAACGATTATTATTGGATATTATTGAGGAGTACGTGAATACATTGTTTGTGATGAGGTTCCGTTCGGCGCGTCGTGTTTGTGTTCGTCGGGACTGCGCCCTGTGGCGGGATCGCGGATGCGCGAGCTTTTTGGAACGAAACGAATATCTGTCGTATGAAAGAATAAATGAACAAACTGTGATTGCTCCAGCATTTTACATAATGTCGAATTAGATAATAGTACTGTCATCGTGTCCCAAATCGCTCGTGGGCCCACAGTCCGAATATACAACATTGTATATCGATTATCATTGTCTTTTGTCTAAACGGTTCGTTAATAAGGTCCCATTTGAGATTCATTCCTAATATTATTTGTCGGCGATCAATATATTTATAAATATATTCGGTATTATATTATGAACCTATTTTCGTGAACCGAAAATATAAATTTTGATGTTTTGATACATTAATGGATAGAATTTGATTTTAAAGTTTGATATTGTGACTTGTCCTAAAGTTACTTAATTTTCAATTTACTATCGCTATTAAAGATTAGGAGAAGCTGTAAGTTTCGTTAAAAAAAGGTTTCATAAAATAAGTGGCCGGGTTTTGAGGTGTCAACATCTCCGATCCATCTTTGGTCTCTGTCTTGTCTGTCATTTTGTACGTACGAGCGACAGAGAAAAACAACATGAGTCATATTCTGCAATTTTTTGTATGTTCTCGACGTCACATTGTAGATTACGACGTTAAATGTTATACATTCTGACGTCTTATATTTTAACAATGTGACGTCGTGAACTGATTCTGAGGGAAAATATTTTGAAGTTTTATAAGGTAATACTGAGAGTTAGATGTCAATGTCATACGACTGCGATTTTTATGTTGGTTCTGTCCGGACATGACTGTCGCTACACCATAGCATTGAGTTGAGACAGGCGACACGCTGACCGATTAACTGTTTCATAAAACTTACAGGAGTATATCAACTCCTACTCAACCTTTATCAGATTTGAGAAATATTAACAATTTAGTTCTCAGCGTGTGCCTGCTTGCAACGGAGATAGTAGCGCGTGCAGAGAGTACCAACTCTTGATGTTAAGTTAAATCATTCTACATTCGTTTGTACAGCTAATGGTGAGTCTATGGAGTTACGGTCCGTTACGCACACGATATTATATCTAGTTAAAACGTTCCGTTTTAATATTTTTATGTGTATAGGAGTAATGATAAATTGTAAAATTGGTTTGTAACGCGTATGATCCGCGGTTGTAATTTGGGAGGCGTGGGTCGAGCAATGCAACTGTGTGACTTTTGAGGGCAGCTTCTGAATTTATGATGAAAAGGTTTTAAAGGACAGGTTTATATAGTGGACATGTTATGTTGCATTGCTTAAGACTCCGATCGTTGTGTACAATGATATTGTTGCATTGTCTATTCAACAGTGGCAAATCAATATAATTTAATTACTAACAGATTGTAGGAAACATGTTATTTATAAGCTATTTAAAAATGCTATGGAAATAATTCTCTATATTTTTTAATAACCAAGATGAATTTAATGTGAAATAAATGTCATTTCAATTATAAGTAAGAAAATATGGCTAAAATATGTATTGGTTTATTCCACTTACAAAACTTTAACGCAATATTGGTATTTTCGCTAGCGGTTAACCTGTTACTGCAGTATGTACCTTTGTTGGTAAAATCTTGATAGTAATTAAATTATAGACTCCCATGCCTGTAAAGCACTCGTTGCCTCGTGGTGCAGATAATAGTTCCATGACTGAAATAATATTAAGTAAATCATCTCTAACTGTTGACTCGCGTGTAACAACATTGTAGCTGGGGACCGATAGGGCGATCATAGCAAATTGCGACAAAATCTACTTTTTGTAGAATTAATGAAGAATTTAAATCTCTAACAACACGAATTATAATGAATATTGGTGTTGTTCACTTATCTAAGCGAGAATTTACTGTGAAACAAGATCAGCCCTCTTGTCCTCAGTCCTTCCCAAATTGTATGTCATTGGAAATATACATACCTAAATAATGATTAGATAACTAATAATTATATAAACGGTAACAGAATTTTCGAAAAACACTTTCTTTTACGAACCTCGTTTTTATAGACAAATACATAGTGACGTCATTGTTTTTTCAAAGTCAGTCTTTAAGATGGGTATTGATTTGTAGCATTTCCTTGTAATCCAACTCGTACGGACATTAAGAAATATAATCAAATTGATCTTTTAGGATCATTGTAGAACGTCAACGTTATACATAGTGACGTCGAGGATTATACCTAATAATAAACGTCAAATTTTAAAAGTATTATTCCTCGCATAACCTGTGAAATTCAAACGTGGAATTGATATTATAGCAGCGGATGCTTAGTCTGTTTCCTGGATGGTGCGAGCATCTGTTACAACTCAGTACACAACTTACATCTCAGCCAGCAGTCGTGCTAATACAAATACGTAAAATATTGAATGTTAGTTATTCATACACTATATAGCACTTAGGGGGACTCGTTTTAAAGTTACGTGCCAAATCGTTCTTATTTTACAACTCCATTGTAGAACTCTAACTTCGACGTCAGGTTGTAGAACACAGCGTTGCAGAATAACCGCTTCTCTTAAAACTAGGTAATAACGTTAATTGTCGCAACGTTGTCGTGTACAATGTGACGTCGGAGAGACGTCGTAGAGTTTTATAAAAAATGTCGAATAAAAAAAGTAGCAAGTTTCGATAATAGGCTACTGAGGACTGGTGCCCTAGAATATGCCATAAGAATTGTTGTTTTACGAAGTGCCAATTTATAAGTTATAAGTAATATTAGTTAAGTTAGACATGGCACGTACAAACCTTTTTTAAACATATTTTAAACTGAATTTTGAAGTGTGGGTATTTTGATAGCGAGAATAATAAAAAGAGCTTATTTGCATTGTATTTTATTAGATGCAAGTACTGCGTAAAAAGGCAAGAAATACTTTAGAAAAATATTGGTCTGTAAAAAGCTGTTTTAGCTTTAAACAGATATCTACTTATCATAATTGAAGGGGCATTATTTCCGTCCCCGTGTGATTAAAAGCTTATGAAAATCGCATCTTTCTTAAAAGCTCAATTTTCTAGAAACGGGATAGCTATAATTCCCCACACTTCAAAATGAAGTCGCCACCCTGAATCGAACACGTTATGGCATGGTTCACTCGTATCATACGTAACCCAAGAACATTTATTTTTGTATTCACTCGACGAACGTGAGACAGGTACCGGCTTCTGTTAAACACTCGATTATTACCCAAAAACTTCACTGCCACTAATTTAAAAATAAAAATATTGGAAACGAATGTACTGGTTTTATTTTAGACAAAAACACGAAAATAGCTTTGCCTATGAAGCTGAAATTTGGTTGAGAGCAATGATGTTATAAGTAAAAAAGTGTAGATAGGTTACCCAAACGAAATTCCATCTTCGAAAACGGCACACTAACGCACACATACATTACATATCAAAGTAGGATGACATGATTGAAGTGGTGCGAGTGAAAAAGAGATAAACGTCAAATGTCAACGCGATACTCAGTATCATGTTTGTCAATTGGCAAACTTTTAATGAATGATTAAATATAATTATTGTTGTTAGAAGTAGTTTTAACTAGTGTTACAACACTATTACCTGGTGGTATGGTTTAACTTTGAAAAACCCACCGTACCACCAGGGGTACGGCCAGGGGTACGGTGGGTCTGCAGTGACTTTTTGACTGCATATAACCTATCTACACTTTTTTACTTATTTATAACATCATTGGTTGAGAGGACGTCAGCACTAACCAGAGGATCACTAGCCGAAATGCTCACAGTGTTTTTGCTGTGTGCTTTAAAAGTTTGCAAAAAAGACAATCTCAATTAAATTTTACGCGAATATGTGTTTGTAAATGTGGAATAACTTTTTTGATGATGATCTCTGAGCGGTATTTTCGAAACAGTATTTAGCTTGAGCTCGGAATTGGTCGTGTCTAAATATTAGTACATTATAAACACGTTGTAATCAATCCATACTATATTATAAATGGGAAAGTGTGTCTGTCTGTCTGTATGTTTGTCTTTCTTTCACGGCAAAACGGAGCGACGAATTGACGTGATTTTTTAAGGCGCTGTCCATAGCGAACACCTTGTAAAAGTCTAGATTTTCGTCGCTAAGTTAGCCGTATCTATACATACCGCAAGCCAGAAAAAAATACAGTGTAAAGTCTAATATATATAAAGAAAAGACTTACACAAAAACAATTTACAAATGTGGTCTAGTACTACGAAAAAAAGATTTATTCTCACTAGTTCGATTCATTAGTTCGATCGTCGAACTAGTGAGAATTTTTTTTCTCACTAGTTCGATCGTCGAACTAGTGAGAATTTTTTTTCTCATTAGTTCTACTGTCGAACTTTGTTCGATTCATTAGTTTGGTCGTCGAACTAGTGAGAATTTTTTTTCTCACTAGTTCGATCGTCGATTTGACGTATAAACCTGTTATAACTTTATGCAGCGTTTATTAGTGTTTATTATATGGCGTCCACATAACTACCGAGGGTGGTAAGTCGTTTTCAAAAATGAGGTCAATTTGAGAATCCAAGATGGCGGCCGTGACCTTTCTCACAATATGCATCATGGGTGTCGTTTCCATGGTTTTTTGGGGTGCTAAGGTCAAAAATGAGGCCAATTTGAGAATCCAAGATGGCGGCCGTGACCTTTCTCACAATATGCATCATGGGTGTCGTTTTCTTGGTTTTTTGGGGTGGTAAAGTAAAAAATGAGGCCAAATTGAGAATCCAAGATGGCGGCCGTGACCTTTCTCACAATATGCATCATGGGTGTCGTTTCCATGGTTTTTTGGGGTGCTAAGGTCAAAAATGAGGTCAATTTGAGAATCCAAGATGGCGGCCGTGACCATTCTCATAATATGCATCATGGGTGTCGTTTCCATGGTTTTTTGGGGTGCTAAGGTCAAAAATGAGGTCAATTTGAGAATCCAAGATGGCGGCCGTGACCATTCTCATAATATGCATCATGGGTGTCGTTTCCATGGTTTTTTGGGGTGCTAAGGTCAAAAATGAGGTCAATTTGAGAATCCAAGATGGCAGCCGTGACCTTTCTCACAATATGCATCATGGGTGTCGTTTCCATGGTTTTTTGGGGTGCTAAGGTCAAAAATGAGGCCAAATTGAGAATCCAAGATGGCGGCCGTGAACTTTCTCATAATATGCATCATGGGTGTCGTTTCCATGGTTTTTTGGGGTGCTAAGGTAAAAAATGAGGTCAATTTGAGAATCCAAGATGGCGGCCGTGACCATTGTCACAATATGCATCATGGGTGTCGTTTCCATGGTTTTTTGGGGTGCTAAGGTCAAAAATGAGGCCAAATTGAGAATCCAAGATGGCGGCCGTGACTTTTCTCACAATATGCATTATGGGTGTCGTTTTCTTGGTTTTTTGGGGTGGTAAAGCAAAAAATGATGCCAATTTGAGAATCCAAGATGGCGGCCGTGACCGTTCTCATAATATGCATCATGGGTGTCGTTTCCATGGTTTTTTGGGGTGCTTAGGTCAAAAATGAGGTCAATTTGAGAATCCAAGATGGCGGCCGTGACCTTTCTCACAATATGCATCATGGGTGTCGTTTCCATGGTTTTTTGGGGTGCTAAGGTCAAAAATGAGGCCAAATTGAGAATCCAAGATGGCGGCCGTGACCTTTCTCACAATATGCATCATGGGTGTCGTTTCCATGGTTTTCTGGGTGCTAAGGTCAAAAATGAGGCCAATTTGAGAATCCAAGATGGCGGCCGTGACCTTTCTCACAATATGCATTATGGGTGTCGTTTTCATGGTTTTTTGGGGATGCTAAAGTCAAAAATCTTGGACGCCGTTTTGGATTCTCAAATCGACCTCAGTTTTGTATTACTTGATACTGACGAAGCGGAGGTGGAAAGGATTATTATGGGTCTAAAAGTCGACTGTGCAGTTGGCTGGGATAACATATCTAGTAAAATTATCAAGCATTTCAAAGACCTTTTAGTACCACGTTTAACTTGCATTTACAATAAATGTTTAAATACTGGTGTGTTGCCCTAGTGCTTAAAAAAAGCTGTTGTTGTCCCAGTTTACAAATCAGGGAATAAAGACCAAGTAACTAATTATAGACCAATTTCCTTACTGCCTACTATGTCTAAAATACTAGAAAAAATTATATACAACTAGCTTTTGCCCGCGACTTCGTTCGCGTGGAATAGTGACTTCCGGCAGATTTTTACTATTTATTTACATTTTTCCGATGAATTTTCAGTACTGAATTGATGCCGACTCTTGACCAATAGATGGCGCTGTATGTCCGGAATAAATTTTATTTTTTATTTTATTTTTTGTAATAAAAACTATCCTATGTCCTTTCTCAAGTTCCAAACTATGTCTGTACCAAATTTCACACAAATCGGTTCAGTAGTTTAGGCGTGAAGCAAAGACAGACAGACAGACAGACAGAAAGACAGACAGACAGAAAGACAGACAGACAGAGTTACTTTCGCATTTATAATATTAGTTTGGATAATCTTCTTAAATATTTGGAGGATAAATCTATTCTCTCTAGACGGCAGTTTGGATTTAGGCCTAGAATGTCTACAAATAATGCCGTACAGCATCTAACTGACTATCTAGCACAAGAACTGGATAAAGGTAATCACACAGTGGGAATCTTCCTGGACCTCGCCAAAGCTTTTGATACAGTTTCTATTCCCATTTTGCTGCGCAAGCTTGAATCCATAGGCATCAGGGAAATTCAGCTTAATCTATTTAAGAGCTATCTAGAATAACGTACACAATGTGTAAAGATTGGCAATGTTATCAGTGATGATGAAAAAAGCACAGCTTTCGGAATTCCTCAAGGAAGTATTGTAGGGCCCACACTCTTCTTAATTCACATAAACGATTTCTGTAATCTAAATTTAGATCATGGCCATATCGTTTGTTATGCCGACGACACTGCTCTTTTGTTTTCGGCTGACTCTGAAGAAAATGTCTACAAGTTTGCGCAACACGGATTCAATGTTATTAATAAATGGCTTCAAAATAATTCGATCACTAACTTTAAATGCTGACGAGACTAATTACGTCAAGTTTTCGATGCGTAAGCAAAAACTAACTAGTACTACCTCAACATTGTATGCTCATAACTGCACGTCTAGCACAAATAACCAATGTATTTTTCCTAATATTAAAATGTCAAAAGTGTAAAGTACCTTGGAGTTATAATCGACGAGACACTTTCTTTTAAACCTCAGATAGAGGCAGTAAATAATCGAATTCGGAAATTGTTTTTTAAAAAATGACGCCTCGTTGCAGACCCAAAAATTGTTAGGCAAGTCTACTTTGCCGTATGTCAATCAATAGTAACATACTGTATTACGACATGGGGTGGAGCGGGTAAAACATTGCTACTAACAATCGAGAGAGCTCAGAGGGCAATTCTTGGGGTGCTTGGACAGAAAACCTCCTCGTGTACCCGAGGGCTGGTGTTCGCTTATGGATTCTTCCGGGGCGAAGACCAGTCCGAGAGACGGTGCACCCTGGGAGGTGGGCAACGTTCCCGCCGCTGCTGCGTCTACCGCTGCCGCCGCGACTACCGAGGCCGCAATGGAGTGCCAATAATGGCTCCATTGCGCCTCCTACAGGCGAACATCAACCACTGCGCCGCCGCTCAGGATCTGTTGCTCCAGAGCATGGCGCAGTGGTCGATCAGTAACGCCGTGGTCTCCGAGCCGTACTTTGTACCGCCCCGGGATTCTTGGGTGGAGCACCTGAGCGGCTCGGTGACCATCATTTTGTCGTGGAGAGGATCCGGCAACTGGGACTTGAGGTGGCCCTGCACAAGTCCGAGGCCATGTGTTTTCATGGCCCTCGGCACCGGCCACCTCCGGGGTCTCAGATAGCGGTAGGAGGGGTTTACATCGGTGTCGAGTCGACGATAAAGTACCTGGGACTTGTCCTCGACAACCGATGGAACTTCACGGAGCATTTCCGACGTTTGAGTCCCAAACTGGCGAGGGCTGGAGCTGCCCTCAAGCGGCTCCTGCCCAATCTCGGTGGCCCAAACGCCTCCTGCCGGAGGCTCTACACGGGGATCGTGCGGTCCATGGCCCTCTACGGGGCTCCGGTGTGGGCGCCCAATCTAGCCGCGGCTCCGGCCCAGCTTTTGAGGGCGTCCCAGAGGGTCATGGCCATTCGCAAGGTGCGGGGATACCGCACGGTCTCCTGTGAGACGGCATGCCTCCTTGCCGGCGTCCCGCCGTGGGATCTGGAGGCAACAGTCCTTGCACACACGTACCAGTGGCGCGTGGAAGTGCAACGCCGGGGTGAAGTCCCGCTGCCGCGGGTTATCGCGGCACGGCTCACGGAGCTCCGGCGAGATCTCATGGTGGAGTGGAGACAGCGACTGTCGCAACCAAGTGCTGGGCACGCCGTAATAGCGGCGGTAAGACCCCTCTTTGAGGAGTGGCTGGAGAGGCGCAACGGCGCTCTCACGTTTCGCCTGACACAGGTCCTCACCGGACATGGTCAGTTCGGGAGGTTCCTGTGTCGGATTCAGGCGGAAGCGACGCCTGGGTGTCACCACTGCAGCAACGGTCACCTGGAGGACACGGTCGAGCACACGGTGGAGGTGTGCCGCGCATGGGCGGACCATAGACGTGTCCTCGTAGAGAGGCGATCGGCAGCGGTGACCTCTCGCGCCCAGCGCTGGTTCAGGCCATGCTGCGGGCGAGACGGAATGGGATGCCGTCGCGTCCTTCTGCGAAGCAGTTATCCTAGTAAAGGAAGCGGCGGCGCGCGAGAGGCAACGACGAGCCTCTCGCCCCGGACAAAGACCCAGGCGAAGACGTCGAAAGTCGCAAGACGACTACCGGCCACCGTAGGCGCGGTTCTGCGGATGGCGAGCGATGAGTAGCTCGCCGCCCGGCTAGGACCAGGACCGCGTCGACGGCGCGTTAGTGTTCCACGCGCGCCTTAAAGAGAAGGAGTCAGCACAGGAAGGGGCCCAACAGGGCCAACGCCTGCCGGGGTTGCGGAATGTTTTTAATAGTCACCGTGACCCTGGAACATAAAGGGCAATCGAAGGAACATGAGTGGGTTTTAGTCAGTAAGAGTCTGACACGCCCTCCCACCACACCCGGACGGGAGCAGTCACTGGATGATATCCCACTCAACAAAAAAAAAGAGGGCAATTCTCAGTGTCTACTTTCCGCCCTTTCCAATATTCCACTAACCTCCTATACAAAGAATGTGAAGTATTAATAGTCATAATGGGTATCGTATTAAAACAGCACGCGGATCTAACATATAGCACGGATTTTACTAACAAAAGACGTAAAGATTTAGTCTGTCCTCAAAATCATACCAAACATGCTTTCACTTCAAAATTTTATCTGTTTCTTGGTCCTCTCCTCTACAATAGATTTAACACGAAAGCAAACATTTATAACCTGAGTAGAGTTAACTGTAAGAGAATTCTTAAGGAAACTCTTCAAAAAATGTCCTACGATGATACAGAGAATTTACTGATGGTGCTGAAGTGACTTTATTTTTATTTTGTGTTTATACAAAAGGGATGACGACAACATAAAAAAATGGCATTCTGTTTAGTCCGTCTTGTAGATCGGCCAAAAATACGGGACACGTATTTTTTGCTCCATCAAAATAATAATAAAATACAAAGATAAAGAGCAACAAAGTTCTGGAGGGGGGGCTTTTGACGTCACCGTAATGGAAAAATTGTATCTGATCGTGACGTCACGCACAACTTCAACGCACTGTATCGTCGTCATTTTTCGTTTACGAGAAAAAGAAAAAATACGTGCCCAAATTTTTTTAATAATCTCAATGACGGACTAATTAGTTTTTTTTCGTCGTCTCGTCTATTCTTGACCTAGTTTAAGTATCTTATTGTTATTATTAAGGACTGCACAATTTATAAAACTTTAACCTAGTTTAAGTATTTTTGTTAGTTAGGAATTTAGAAGTTAAGATTTCAATTGGTCTATTATCACAGATTTTTTACACATTTGTATTATACCATTCATATTATAGAATTCTTTTGATTATTTGTTAATTTTAAATTATTTTAAGATCTTTTTGCCTGAAACACAGGATTTCCTAGTTCAGGCACATAAGACTTAGAATTAAGATGTATATTAAATATACATGTTGTAATTTATCCTGTAAAGAATTTTGAATAAAAAGTATTATTATTATTATTATTTTATGAGAAAGGTCACGGCCGCCATCTTGGATTCTCAAATTGACCTCATTTTTGACCTAAGCACCCCAAAAAACCATGGAAACGACACCCATGATGCATATTATGAGAACGGTCACGGCCGCCATCTTGGATTCTCAAATTGGCCTCATTTTTTACTTTACCACCCCAAAAAACCAAGAAAACGACACCCATAATGCATATTGTGAGAAAAGTCACGGCCGCCATCTTGGATTCTCAAATTGACCTCATTTTTGACCTAAGCACCCCAAAAAACCATGGAAACGACACCCATGATGCATATTATGAGAATGGTCACGGCCGCCATCTTGGATTCTCAAATTGACCTCATTTTTGACCTTAGCACCCCAAAAAACCATGGAAACGACACCCATGATGCATATTATGAGAATGGTCACGGCCGCCATCTTGGATTCTCAAATTGACCTCATTTTTGACCTTAGCACCCCAAAAAACCATGGAAACGACACCCATGATGAATATTATGAGAATGGTCACGGCCGCCATCTTGGATTCTCAAATTGACCTCATTTTTTACCTTAGCACCCCAAAAAACCATGGAAACGACACCCATGATGCATATTGTGAGAAAGGTCACGGCCGCCATCTTGGATTCTCAATTTGGCCTCATTTTTTACTTTACCACCCCAAAAAACCAAGAAAACGACACCCATAATGCATATTGTGAGAAAAGTCACGGCCGCCATCTTGGATTCTCAAATTGACCTCATTTTTGACCTAAGCACCCCAAAAAACCATGGAAACGACACCCATGATGCATATTATGAGAATGGTCACGGCCGCCATCTTGGATTCTCAAATTGACCTCATTTTTGACCTTAGCACCCCAAAAAACCATGGAAACGACACCCATGATGCATATTATGAGAATGGTCACGGCCGCCATCTTGGATTCTCAAATTGACCTCATTTTTGACCTTAGCACCCCAAAAAACCATGGAAACGACACCCATGATGAATATTATGAGAATGGTCACGGCTGCCATCTTGGATTCTCAAATTGACCTCATTTTTTACCTTAGCACCCCAAAAAACCATGGAAACGACACCCATGATGCATATTGTGAGAAAGGTCACGGCCGCCATCTTGGATTCTCAATTTGGCCTCATTTTTTACAATTACCACCCCAAAAAACCAAGAAAACGACACCCATGATGCATATTGTGAGAAAGGTCACGGCCGCCATCTTGGATTCTCAAATTGGCCTCATTTTTGACCTTAGCACCCCAAAAAACCATGGAAACGACACCCATGATGCATATTGTGAGAAAGGTCACGGCCGCCATCTTGGATTCTCAAATTGACCTCATTTTTGAAAACGACTTACCACCCTCTGTAGTTATGTGGACGCCATATAATAAACACTAATAAACGCTGCATAAAGTTATAACAGGTTTATACGTCAAATCGACGATCGAACTAGTGAGAAAAAAATTTCTCACTAGTTCGACGACCAAACTAATGAATCGAACAAAGTTCGACGGTAGAACTAATGAGAAAAAAAATTCTCACTAGTTCGACGATCGAACTAGTGAGAAAAAAAATTCTCACTAGTTCGACGATCGAACTAATGAATCGAACTAGTGAGAATAAATCGAAAAAAAAATGTTCAAAAAGACCACGAAAAAAAGTTATCGACCTTATTTTTTAAATTCGATGCACCATCGCGAATAGCTACTTACCGCGCCTTAAGTGGAGATTCCATAGTTGAAGGGATGGAGAGTAACATAGGCTACTTTTTGTCTCTTTCTAACGCGAGCGAAGCCGCGGGCGCAAGCTAGTCATATTATAATTATTAGCTCTCGCTTTTAACTTTTTTAGCCAAGCAATGTTTACTGAAGTGTCACAGTGAATGAGTAGGTTGAACTTGCATGAGGTGAAATGTCAATCCTTTAATTGTAGGATTTTATTTATATTTATATGATGCGATCTCTTACATTGTAGGAGTTCTTAATAGTATGCTGCTTACTATTAATAAAATGAATGAGAGCTCACCTCATACTCGCTTCACTTCACTTAAATTGTTCGGCTGTTTACAATTAATAGAGTACAAATAAAAATGAATAGATCAGTATTATTTTATCTTTAATATTGGCATACAACTAGGCAAATGCTTTCTTTCTATTACATTCTGATTTCTGGGCACTTATATGTATTACATAGCAGGTTCGATGCCCACACGTAGCTAACATCGGTTCTTAATGTCACGCTAATTACGAGATAAGATCGCATAGCAGACATTGCTACCGACAGTTAGATCTAAATATATATTCCAAGAAGAACGAACCCAAGGAAGTCAAGGACGAAATAATATCGATAAAAGAACACAGAATATAAAGTATAAAAAACGTACAAAATTAATATATTTCCAAACCCAATTTTTTCAGTTTCCTTCATTAGCTAGCTCACACTTATGTTCATTGATTTGCGTCCAGTTTCTAGGTTGTCGGCTAAAACTATATTTTCACTAAGTTTAATCTATGTTAGATATGTAAGACGGCCACAACATTACATTTCTGTATCTCTAAGTACGGCTGCTCTATTCATTAGTGCGTTGTGCTGCGGTCTAGGAACTAATCTTGTTCTATGTTCGCTCGCGCCGCCCTACGGCGCAGTAGCACACATCTGTGCACGCCTGATAGCCCGCATTTCCGCGTCTTTCAACTTATCAAGTACATCTGCCATCTCGCACCACGGCTCGTATCTCTGGTTGATAATAATCAGTTTGTGGATGGAAGGGTTTCGGAGATCCATCGTGCGTGATATGCAGTCGCGGTTACGCGATGTGAACACAACATCAACCTTAAACAAACAAAATATTAGCTTTAGTTTACTAAAGTTATTTTTAAACTATAAAACACATTGTTTTGGAAACACGCAACATGTAGAAGCAAGAGTTGTACGCGCTGAAATAATAATTATCTGTATATAAAATGAACGTCTATATTAAACCTTCGAACACACGTGAATCGAGACACAATAGAAAGGCAATAGCAGCGCGACAGCCGGCTGTCGCTTGGTCGTTAAAAGGTTAAGACACCATATACTTAAGACTACATAATATATCACAGACCGGGAGCGGCCATCAGTTAGGCACAAGATCTACCATTTACATAATCAGCACTCAGTTTTTACATAACAGAAACATAACATAACAGAAACATAACATTAAAAAAAGAAAACTTTGCAACTACTTTTATGAGTGTAAGCCATTCATATGCGATCCACCGGATTTGAAGTCGTGACCAATTGGTACAACCTTTGTCATAGACATTTCACTGCATTCTTGTCTCACGACTCTCCACCAAAGGCAAGACGAAACGAAACGGTCTCTCTCACGAGTACTCACGACCCACAACTTCATGGCTAATATATTGACTGTATCATAATATTAAGGACATACCTTATTCTTAGCAGCCCATATCATCGAACCGAACATTAAAGATAAAGATGTGAATGTAGCAAGCACTAGGGGAATTATCTCCCAATATGTTTTCAAGGTGTATGTAAACCTCAACTTTCTCGGAAAAGGTACGTCGTATTGAGTGGGTGGTATCAAGTCTACGTAACGCACATTATTTACTTTTGGAGTGACCTTTCTCATCAGAAGCAATCTGGCGTTCGATCTATACGTACTTCGTAAAAATTTTGAAAGCATTTTAATGCAAATTGAAGCATTAACTTCAATTATTTATTTTCCAAATATATACAAAATTCAATGACGCATATGACAACGTCAAGACATTCGACAATCAAATAGTTGCGTCAAGGAGTTTGTTATGTTCAAAGAGGTTAGACATCATTTTCGTTCAAAGCTCTCAAGCCCTACAGCACAGGCCTTCAAAGGCCTCGTCTGACTATTTATACGTTACTAGCTTCTGCCCGCGGCTTCGCTCGCGTTAGAAAGAGACAAAAAGTAGCCTATGTTACTCTCCATCCCTTTAACTATCTCCACTTAAAAAATCACGTCAATCCGCCGCTCCGTTTTGCCGTGAAAGAAAGACAAACAGACAGACAGACAGACACACTTTCCCATTTATAATATTAGTATGGATTATCTGCAGTACACAGTTGCCTGGACTTTTATTTTATGTTCCTATGTTTATTTAGGTATTAATTAACCGACTTAAACATCATTTTACGGGCCATTCAGCCAGCACTCGTTTGTTGTCTGCGCCGACGTGACCTAGGCTGTGACAGCTCGCACGAGGCACCACCATCACCGCTTGACGTCGCTCTATCGCACGCCTCGCTTCAGTTTTTATAAACCGCTGGCCATAAATGTATTATCGATGAATAAAAATATATTGACGCAAAGTCAGATGAAATTCAAAAGTCAAACGTATATTAATATTTAGTAAAATAAAATAAAATTTAATAATAAGCGTAATATTTGTCACCTTGATATCTAACTTCAGGCAAATATGGAATTTTTGTACAATGGACTACATTCGCGAAATTCATAAATTATCGTGTCAGCGAGCAGGTATGCAATTATATTATTTAGTGTAACAAAGCCCGCTTTACATACTTATCATTATTGTTATACTTAGGACAGGGTAATTGCATTTTAACCTATTGGACCTGACAGCGGTTAGAACTCCATACAACTCAATCCACTCAATCAGTATTTTATACCATCAATTGACGTACTTTTTATGAGCTGTCAAAACGCGATTCTCCAATAGACTTTGTATGGTAATGTCACCTTATGACGTCACTGAGTAAACGACTCAATTGCCTCATTATTTATTGGGTGCAAAGCATCTAAAATCTAATTTTACAGTTGATTAAAATGAACCAGATATTCAGGGCTTAAATTTAGAGAGATTTTATAGAAATTACGTCTTACATTTATTGGTTGATTGTGTAAAATACCCAATTGCTTTATTCGCTCATTCACAATATTAACTACTGTACATGGCCATTGGAAAATGATCTATTGATAAATCTTAGGTAAACTTAAGAACTTTTATATTTCTTACATATTTGATATTAACCCTTTACCACTGCACAGCGCAAATGAGCAGCTATAACGGCAGTTTAATATCCTTTCCCTTAATTTTGGGTCAGGTCTATGAACCGCTACCTATCTATAGAAGTCTGACAAGAACTCCACTAGGTACAATTGAATAAGCTAGTTACGTTTGTTGACAGGCGTCATCGGCGCAAAGGCCGGTGATGAACCTGCGCACTCCACGCCGCCGCATCTCGCCCCGCACCCGGCGCAGGTACCGGGCCATACGAGAGTTCTTCCGACGGGCGCTAGGTGCACAAACGATCCTTACAAACATCCCATTATATAAACCATCTCCGATACTAATTAATACTCACTGCGCCTTACTAATAAACGCTGCATAAAGTTATGACAGGTTTATACGTCAAAAAAATTATGGTTACACAGGCTTTATTCATTGCATAACTTTACACAATGATTATTAGTAAGGGCAACTAATTTTACAGGTAGCTCATCGCAACCAGATATTAAAATAAGTTCCAGCATAGCTGTAAATGTTACCGATCTAAAACGCAAAATAGTTGGACTTGAACAGCAGCTAGACGAAGTAAATAAACACTGCCAGAACATCACTTCTCTTGCCTGCAGTAGAAGGGAGTCTGAGACCTGTCTCCAGGCAGATGTGAGGTACGAGAAGGAATCCAGCTGTCACATTCCGCCTGAGGCAACACCCGAGAAAGAGATCGCAGAACAAACTGAACCGTCCTATGACAAGAAGTTGAATGGCCCCGAGACAAAGTTTCTTTACAAATCTTCGAAAGGTCGGTACGGAAAATTACCAGTGAGTGAAAGTCATTCGAAAACCCAACATGTAACAGATGCAGCTCCGACTCAGAGAATGCTCGACGACTACGAAGAACATGTTTCTAAAGTTAAAAATAAAAAGAGTAAACTTCACAGATTATCTGATTATGGCGCAAAATTACATAAATATAGAACGAGATCTGTTTACGAGAGCTTCGCTTCTGCTAATTCTACCAGTAGTTTTCGGTCACTTATGAACCCTCGTATGCATCATTCAAGCCCTGGTTACTCAAGCAACGTCAATGATTTAAAATATCTAAAACAAGAATTCATAGAGCCTGTCCCTACGCACCATCACAAAGAGAAGAAATGCCCAGATCGACAGAGAAGAAGTAGGAGTGATAAGAATAAAGAACGTTATGAACGGTATGAACAAAAACCTGTCAATACTCGGAAACAACCGAAACATCAGAACCGCGACCTTGATCAGGATTTCATCGCTGATATCATAAGAAGACAATATAGTCCTGTAAAAATGTTTGGAAGAAGAGAATCGGACCTGAGTCAAATTTCAGCACCTGTATGCCGAGATCAAGAGTTTTCAATTCGTGAAGATATACAGGAAGGTCCTGAGCTGTGTTCATGTTGTTACGATGGAAAACATCACAAAAGACACAGCGACGTCAGTGAAATGAGAAGTATTTGCGACACTCGTCTCTATAGTAATAAGAGACATAGAGGAAAACGTTGTAAAGCTCGTCGAGAGTTGTTTGATAACTCAGATGCGTACGACCTCATTCCCGTCAAGGAGAAGTCCAGCCCAAGGTCTCGACGAAAGTTCGCTAATGACAATATGCTACCATTCGAATATAGCAGGGAGGAGGTTCCACCGTCGCCTAGAACATTAAGACCCCGTCTTAATCTAAAATCACAGTACAACACAGAGTTCGAAGATTATGTAACTCATGCCGAACAAACATTTAAGGGTTCACCGTACCGGCAAAGGCGACAACGCGAGCGCGTGCCGATCGAGAGTGATGTTACATCTTCACAAGTGCCAAATTTTATTATAGAGCAACCACGCAAATCGCACAAACGAATGCAACGCCAGGTGGAACATCAAGGACTCCATCAACAAGACCACGGCACCATGAACAGCTTACAACATCTACCTTATGCAAAGGACCAAGTTACTGTTACTGTTGACACAAAATTAAATAACACAGAAGAAATTAGACGAGAACAACTACCTGTCGATAAAACTGATAAAGCGCTATGTGAAATAAAGGATATCTTGCAAAGTTTTTTGCAAGAAATAAAGAAAGAAACAGCTGCATCACAATCTGATAAATCTGAAATGTCCTCAAAAGTCGGGGACAACGGATTGTTAAACGACCCTGGTGCTAAGTTAAATGACGGTGTATTCCCTAACAGTAGACACAGTATGAACAATTTTGGAGTAGGATACGGTGCTTCTCCATTTATGTCATCGTTTCAAAATCCTTGTTGCTATCCCGTGATGCCAGTGTGTCCTATGACTTACCCTAACGGATACATGATGCCCAGCCCAAGTTACACATGTGCTAACTGCGTCAATGTTGCTAAAGAATCTACTCACAACGAATGTCAATGCTGCAATAAAAACACCACCACCACAACCGCTGCTGACACAGAAACATGTCATACTGAAACAGAAAACCTTATCAAAGAAATTTACAAATTTGTAGCACAGAGGCCTGTTAGAAAAAAAGATTTTGAGGGCGCAATTGATCGACGTGAAGATAGGAAAACCGAAACTAAAGTGTTAACGTCGAGAAGTGTTGGCGATAGTTCTAGGCTATCTAAACATGATGCTAACGTGGGGACACCGCCTCTAAAGTGTTACTCGAAGAGTTGTGAAGCGATAGGGTCCAGGTTGAGTTCCGAGACATATAACAGCGAAACTAATGCTAGTTATTCAGACACTATTTTAGAAAAGTTAAGCTTGCAAGTAACGCAGACCACATCTGACACTGAAATGGACACAACAACTACCCAGGATAAGGTGGGCACATATTAAATACACTACTTTTGTAACTTTGCTTGTTATGACTACAATTTACAAACATACTTTTGGCTTAGGTATATAAAAATAACATTATCCTGCGAGACTTTAATAAAAACCTGTTATCGCTCTTGAACTTTAAATGCCTTTTGCGCATGATATTTACGAAAACCTTATTAACTAAATACACATTTCTCAATTAGTTAAAATATGTGTGTATTAAAATAATTTATCCTTGTTATTTTTCAGACTAAACGGAACAAGTTATCAAATGTTCTGAGATCTATTGGTCTGCTAAAGAAGAAGAGGAAAGATGTTATTGAAGAACTTAGTGAAAGCGGTAGTGTCATAGAAGTCGAAGTAAAACCTAGATCACCATACCGACAGGAGATAACGAATTATATGATGCATAGTCAAGAGTACTATCAACCACCGCCCGTGACGTCAATATATCGAAGACCTAATGAATACCAGCCTGATTACAACCCACCGTACAACCCTGGCTTACTAGACTATTCTCAACCACCGCCGCCACCCCACGACATGTACGAGCCGCGAGCGCAGCACTCGAGGGCACCACAAGCCAGTGCACCTCCCTACCCTTCCAAACAGCGGCCTACAGCCCCACCTTTTCACACTTCTTATGACAATCCCTACAAGCCACAAGTCCCGCTCTGCTTGAGAGAAATAGAAGTAAAAAGTACTGGTACCCAGAGTGAAAGAAAGATGTCAATCTTCCGTAAGATGAAAAAGAAGATCCAACCACCAGACGTCGAAGGGAATCAGAACACGTGCTCCACCCAGACACAAGCCACAGCCGGCCCGTCTGCACCGCCGCGCATACTAACCAAGCCGTTGTTTAACTGGAAGAAACTGCAAGCCAAAGCCATGGCAGAGCATAACAGGCGAAAAATGGATCCAATGGAATATTCTTTGAAAGCTGGAAAGGAATTAGCTGACGGCGATCTCAAGTTAAGAAATGCAATGCTTAAGAAATTGTTTTACAAAAGGAATCCGTTCTCTCCGAGGAACCTAATAGTTCGAACGTTGTTAGGCAAAGATAAGTCTAGTTACGGCGAGCCGACCGGGGGTCGATTTCGACCGCGAATGTTTTTGTAAGTGTGCGTGAATTCAGCAAAAATTTTGCGTTGTAATTTTGTTTTAAGAATGTTGTTTAAAAGGTTTTTATGTGTTTTATTTTATGGGCTTGGATACGCGGTCCCTCTGCTGCTCTTCAGCTTTATAATATTAGTATAGATACGCTGTCTTTACTAATATTATAAAGCTGAAGAGTTTGTTTGTTTGAACGCGCTAATCTCAGAAACTACTGGGGTCGATTTAAAAAAAATATGTTTGTGTTGGATGCCTATTTATCGAGAAGGCTATAATCTGCTATATCAGATCACGCTACGGCCAACAGGAGCGGAACAGCAATGAAGTGTGACAAAAACGGGCGGAAAAAGAAGTGTTGTGAAATTACGTTGCGTGCACTGCTTGAATCAACTAGACTCTAGAGAATTTGTTCCTCTTAGAAAGTACTAAAAAATGACCGCAACAGCATATGTCTTACTTTTACAGTTTACTTACTATTAATTACCTTTTCAAGGCAATAAAATTAGTTCCAAAATAATGAATTATTAGCGAAGGCGTTAACAATCTAATCTATTCTAAAGGGTCTTTCAAATAGGACTGGCCGATTTTGACACTGTGGCCAGGGCCGCGCCGACCCCTAGCAGCGCCTGTGTGCAAGACCTATGGAACGCCTCTTTTATTACGAATATTCATGTTGAAAGTATTTTTTTCTTTGTTAGTTTTGATAAAATATATGTTTTCTAGTTTTATATACTACAGTAAACCCAGCTCGCTTCCATTTGCCAATTACCCCGGAAAATAAACAGCAAACGAAGAAATCGCACTTAGCCGTTTTTTTTTTCTAATAATGCATGGAAAATAAAGCTTGGTTCCTTAAAATCTGGGAATCCCCGTGAGTCGGCCGTGACTCCACCCCGCTTGTGTCGCACTCATATCTCATCGGCTCGCAACGCAGCGTTCGAAATCAAATGTAAAAGAAAAGCCAAAGCGTAAATCTAACCACAACCGTGAATATCATCTTGGGTCCACCGGAATCTCATGTCGGAACGGGAACTGCGACGCCGTAATAGAGGTAGCCTCTTTGAAGAACAGCTGGAGAGCCGCCATGGTGCCTGGTGCTACCTTTCGCCTGACGCAGGTCCTCACCAAACACTGCTGTTTCGGAGGTTCCTGTCTCAGATACGAGCGAAAGAAACACTTGGATATTGCCACTCAACGGTCGCCTGGAGGACACGGTCGAGCACACGGTGGAGGTGTGCCCCGCACGGGCGAGCCATCACCGTGTCCTCGCAGGCACCGACCTCACGCGCCCAGCGTTGTGGCGGTCATGTTGTGTGACCGGAATTTATCAAATGCGTTGATATTTCTTCAGTTAAATAATACCAGCCTATAACTGTCCCACTGCAGGGCAAAGGCCTCTTCTCATACAGAGAAGGCACGAGCATTGATCACTACGCTTGCTCAAGACGGGTTGGCGATTTCGGACTTGTATTAACTACAAGTCCAGGTTTCCTCACGATGTTTTCCTTCACCGATGTCTGTGATGTCTAAGATAAACTTTAGAAAGTACATATGATTTGAAAAAAGTCACATTGGTACTTGCCTGGATTCGAACCCGCGACCTCTTGCATGAGAGCCGGGCGCCTTAACCACTAGGCCATCACGACATTTCTTCAGTTACTAATGCCAAATCACCACGGCAGCACGGCTACACGATTGAGCAGCACGTCCAAATGATAAAACTTCCAAAATGAGTGTTTGTTAGTCCAAACGTTGCGCGCATTACGTCCATTTTACGGCAGATGCGGTGGCCCCACAAAGGGTGGCCCTTTAAAGTTGACTCCCCAACTTTTGGTGACCAAAATCGAGACGACTGGTTCGGTAAACAACCAACTATAAGTCAAAAGAACGCCAGATCGTCAGAGAATGTGCAGGAAACTTAATTAAAAATTAGACCTCTCGGATCCGTGCGGTCGAATCCGCGTTTGGCATTTCATCGATATCATATAAAATGGCATAAATGGGCTTATCAAATAAAAAAAAATCCTTTAATATCTCACATACAGCTTGTTTTATTTAATTTCAACATTGACCCGTCCTTGTTGAAAGACCCTTTACAATGGCACTTATCTAAGAGGGCTGGTGTTAGAGCTGGACCAGCAGGAGCTAGAAACATTATTGGCTTATCTCAGTTAATGGCAGCCGGGGCCAGTCCAGTGTGTGGCTTGAGCCTTGAGCCACACTCAAGCTCGTCCAGAATGAGGAATTACTACAAGTGCGTAGTGCAAGGCGCGTCTACACGGATTACGTCACGTCAGTATGTGGCTTGGTCGATCTAGAAGAAATTAACCAAAGCACTAATTATGCCCAAATTGTGCCTGTAATACGGGTTTTAGAAAAACTTTGTATTACGACATCTCCATCACCAACTGTTACAATCTCATTCGGAAACCCAAGTGTATACTATAATAGAAAAAGAACTGCAGCTACCTTTATGGCACGCAGCCTGGCCGGTAGAAATCTTGTTGAATTGAATGGTTTCAAAAAGTGAACACACGTCTATTGATGGAAAATGATTGAAAGATATCACAAATGTCAGAGAGCCAAATGTGAGCGGCGAGCATAGCTCTGGTTCTGGAGTTAGGTTTAAGTTTTATCATCTAATAACACCCTGGACTACTCAAAATGAAATTATTCGTTTAACTGACTACACTCTATCTTAATTAACAGGTGGATCGAACCTGCCCTTTGCCGTAGGGTAAGTTGGCAACCTTTGATATAATTACCCGATTACCTAAGACGACCCATCACTGACCTAAGTACAGGACCATCGATACGAGAAAGACGAAGCTTGGCTACATTCACGTAGTCGATTGCTAGAATCAAATGCCGGTTCTTTGTACTGAACGACATCTTGCACGCGATTGGCTAATTGGTTTTCACAGTAATTCACACTGCCAAATGCAATCTTAGCCTTAAAAAACTTGCAGTGCAGATTCACTTAGAAGGATTGTTTTTAACGACACTCAATTTTCAGTGTATTGGCAACATGAGCAAAGAAGAAATTTGTAACCCCAAAGTGTTAAAGAAACGGTTCAAGGGCATCGAGAACTTCCTCAAAAGGGTCGCTTTTAATTTAGGTAAAGTAACATAACATCACACCTGTATTCGCTGAATGTGGTAAGCAGACGTGTAATATAGTTCATACATTCACATTGCATACCTACAATAGTTGTACCTTATATATTATATTAACCCTGAAATCTTCATTTTGCTTTTACATAAATAAATTAGCATTTGATTGATTTTGGCTAGTGTAACAAAATGTTAATAAAATAATAACAATTGAACTCGATAACACAAGCACATACCTAGCCTAAAAAGCATTATTGTTCGAATCCGAAATAAAGTTACTAAAATATTATATTCATATTTCAGGCAACACACCATCGCAAACTGAAGTTAAAATTATATCCTGTATACCGATAGACGTAACAGACTTGCAACAAAAGATAATCCATTTAGAAAAGCAACTAGAAGCATTAGAGGACGCTGGAGCCGCTGAGTTCACCGAGGACTTGCCGCCTGCTCCTTCTTCATCCGTGGGAAGCAAACTGTGCAAATCCTGCAAAACTGCCAAATCGCAATCGTGCAAGCAGTGCCTCGAAGACAACGTCGTACAAACACAATATTGTAACGCCACAAGTGAAACGACAGCTTCTAACCCATTTGATTGTGAACCATGTTTGACTCCAACATGTATGGAAAACAAGAAAAAGTCTAACGTCTCGTTCGTATTCCCAGCTTTAGACGTAGATGTGACGCCACTCTCCAAACATAACTCTGACATATTCCAACACACCGACGTATTCAATTCTAGCGACATGTACAATTCTTCCAACGCACCTAAAATGTGTGAGATAAAACCAAACAGCCAAAGACAAAACTTCTTTAGAAAGAAAAAAAGATTACTTAAAAATAAAAAAGGGATTTCTCCGTGCGTGTACTATGCACATACTAATAGTTCGCCGTTCATTAATTATGATGTAAGAGACGATGTCCCAAGATACGGGGAAAATGACACTATGACTCGTTCGTATTTGGCCTCTATGATTAGCAAACAATATAAACCTGAACTGTTGGGAGACAACATTTCAATACAAAGTCAGTTCTCATCGCCTATCTGTCGAGATGTTCAACAACCTCACTGCGAGGACAACAGCCTTTTCGAATCCGACATATGTTCGTGCTGCTACGGCCCATTTCACAATATTGACAAGCATGTGATAAAACCGAGTAATCTTCAGACCTACATGGTCCATGAAATGAACACGGGTAGTGCTTTCTATGACACCAATCAATATGATTTAGTACCGGTAAGGGAAAAGCCGGTGAATATAAAAAAAGACTTAGAACGGCCACGGAAAAAAGAACCAAAGCCTCATTTAGATATGAAATGTTGGCCAGAAAAAATCCGCACGAAGAATCGTTCACACTCATTGTACCCTATACCTACAAGCAGCTCTGCCCGCTCACGACTACCTGAATATACTGTTCGACACAAGTTAGATAGTTATGGCAGGAAAGTGCCCAAAATGGAACCAATTGCAAGAATGTTGGCAAACCAAAGAATGGAAACGTATAGAAGAGAACGGCCGATAAACATGGACACATCGCGAAGCTGTTCCATTGACTTTGGAAATGTTTATCTTAAACAAAAATACAGACACTCCAAAAAGCTGGACAGGTTACATTCGGTTAAACCTATGAAGAACGCGGAATGTTTGACCACCGTTATAAATAATAGTGAATGCCAAACGGAAATGAGCACTATTGATGAGAACTCGGCTGATTCTAAAACTGAAGCAACGTTAACTCAAATCAAAAGTATACTACAGTCTGTTCTCGCAGAGGTGAAAGTCTCTAGTCAGAAAGGTCAGGTCATTGACAATAAGCCAAAGAAAGACGCAGTCGTCCAGAAAGGGTCATCACGTAACAACATGCAACCATCTACTCTGATGAATAGCGTAACTTACTGCCCTTACACCATGAGCCCATCTCAATATTTGAACTCGTGTTCGCAACAGATGAGCCCCAGCCAGTTCTGTTACCCGAATGGAGGAATGAAATGTGTGCACAACTTTCCTGTTTTTGTGCAGCATCAAGGGGGACGACATGTGTGCTCCAACTGCTACCGTACCGCTCCGATGAAACCTAGTTACGTAAAACAAGCGGCAACGACCGCCACTAACACTGAAGAATTAAAAGAAGGACACAGTAAAGAAACTGAAAATTTAATTAAGGAAATATACAAATCTATGGCTTTAACCATGGATTATGCAAATAAAGATACTTCGTTAAGCGAATATGATGAAATATTAAAGTCTCAGAACACCACCGGTGTTGTCATAAGACCGCCAATCATTTTAAAATCTGAGCCAAGAAAACCACAAACAAAAATTAAGAATGTAGTGCAGGCTGTATCAGAATTATTTATGAAGAAAGACATGATAGATACTTCAGATACCTTCAACTCAACGATTGAGAGCAACATACCATCACAAGAAGCAAGCTTGAGAACTCGTACGGTAACGAGTACTGACACAGAACTTAGAAGAAGGAAAAATAAGCTTGAAGAATATATGCGCGCTAATGTTCCGCATAAGCATCCCGTAGAGCCCGAAGTAGAGAAGAAAACGTTTCGAGAAGCGACGGTGCAGAATGATAACAGTATCACTGAGTCAGAGACGTCGAGCAGCGAGGACGACACTGATACCACGATAGTTGCCAAGTTGCCAAAGGAAGTTCCGGAACAACATGTTGGCGTGCATATACAGGTAGTGTGAAAAAATCCCATAACCCATAAACGCAGTCTCCTCAAAATTTCCTCTACTCGACCTTAGACTTCCTTGCATTAGGTCAAAGAAATCCTCAAAACTCTCTTATAAGCTCGACTCTACTGAAAAAGTCTATCAAGTGGAGGATTATTTTCAAAATGTTATAAACTACCTATTTTTATTCCTTGTATTGAAATGATAGTCAAGTGGGGGAACTCTTAAGGAAACGATTGTGCACATGGGAACGAGATAATAATATTTCTTTAAGGAATGTTACTTAAAATGTTGTTTTACTTACAGAAAAAAGGAAAGGAAGGCTTGTTGACAAAGATGTTCAAATCCGTAAAGCTGTTCAAACCGAAAGAGACACCAAAATCAAACCAGCACCAAATGGTTGAGAAATCTGAGAGCGAGGAGGAATCCACTAGCGACTCCGACGACTACCAGACTGTGTACAGCCAGAAGATAGAGAAGAGTGTAAGAAGCAGGAGTCGCCCACACAACCTGCATAAGCGTAAGACTCATTCGAAGATATCCTACAAACAAACTTATCAGAGAGATAAGAGCCCGGAGAAGAAAAGATCACCCTACATGGAGCAAGAGTACCGGAGGCATTGGGACGAGAAACTGATGTTCCAGAACAACAGGCCACGGTACTCCTCAGAGAGGCAATACTCCGACCAGTCAACCGCTCAAAAATCTGCTTACTACAGAACTTACGAGGCCAGGAGTGCGCTGGTCGAACCTAAGATGCACATTCCAAAAATTGAACCGAGAATGACCAGGGAAGGTGCTAAGAACAAAGTGAGCGTGAAGCCGGCATCCAAAGGGATGGCGTGGCTGAAGAGACACAAGATGGGCATCCATTGCGGCGAGCAATGGAAGAAGTTCATCCGTGAAAACTAGGTACTAAGTTAAGTACTAAATTAACAGAATATGTGTCGTTTTGTGGTTTAATGTGAACCGTCTTCGTAAATGTACAATGTGGATATGTCTAATAAAATTTCAGTCAAACGTTGAAATTTTTATTTGAACAATTTAGTCAGTTTTACAGTATGCTGCAACATCTTGCTTACACATGCATTCTTCAAATGTATATACTTCTCATTTAAGAATCGAAACACTTTGTATGTAGGCTATTCGTTATTCTGATGTATAAGCTTACTAGCTTCTGCCCGCGGCTTCGCTCGCGTTAGAAAGAGACAAAAAGTAGCCTATGTTACTCTCCATCCCTTCAACTATCTCCACTTAAAAAATCACGTCAATTCGTCGCTCCGTTTTCCCGTGAAAGAAAGACAGACAGACAGACACACTTTCCCATTTATAATATTAGTATGGATTACAATGTAAAGTTTCAACAAAATACATACATTATTTCTGCATAAAAGAGTAACGTCCTCACAAACTTTGACATTTTTATCACTACACATAGTATACAAGTAGTTTAGAAGCTACGGTTGAAAAGATGAACATACATACATAGCCTGTCAAAAACAAAGTCGCTATCCCCTGTCTGTCCCTATGTATGCTTAGATCTTTAAATAATACATGCATAATATAGTAGACGGTTACTGCTTCGCTCCCGTGGGACATAGCGTGATATTATATAGCCTATGTTACTCTTTGACAATGTAGCTTTCGAATGGTGAAAGAATTTTTAAAAACGGTTCATTAGTTTTTGAGCCTATTCATTACAATCAAACAAACAAACGTACAAAGTTTTCCTTTTTATAACATTATTCCATTTATTCCATTAAAATACTTACATACTAATTACATTTTCAAATATTGATAATTATAAAAATAATAAAAACATTTAAAAATATTAATAATAGTAGCCCACCGGCACCGGGAACAGGGTCCAAGCTACCGGTGGTCAGGGCTCCAGAGAGAGGAACCTCCGGACAATGCGCACCGTGTCCAAGAGTTCGCCTTCTGTATCAGGCCCGTGATCCAGCTGCCTAGCGAGAGCCTCCTTAGGTGTTGATCGAGGCTCTTAGCTAAAATGCCATTGGCCGTCACGACTATCGGCACAATGACTGCTAAATTTACGTCCCACATGTCGACAACCTCGCGAGTCAAGTCATTATATTATTATATTATAGTGTAGTTAATAATACTCAAATATTTTTTACAAGTTTAATAAAACCAGGCATCCGTCACTCGCTCAAGGCCACGCGTTTTATGCCTACCGCTTCGCGTACCGTCGACGATACAACGAACACCGGGCTGTCGCGCACTCAGCCGGGCGGCTGAGTGCTCGCGCGTCACGGGTACAGCGCTGACTATCAAAATGCCGAAACCACGTAATTATTGCGTGATTATTGTGCAATTCCCCTGTTTCCCAATTCTCTTGTTTCCCTTTTGATTATTTATTAAAATTATTCACGCGGTTTTGGATATTTTCGACACTAAAATATATTAGTCGGGAATTCAAGGAACGAAAAATATGCATCAGTCAATTTATCAAACTAAAAAATATTTGATTAACAAATAAAATATTAATTGTTTTTCTAAAACATTCGTTTTATTACCATTGTCATCATACGTATAACCCTAGCAGATTTGCTGGACGACACGCACACATGTTAGTCGCGCGGCGGGCAAAAGAATCTCAACTGTCTTTGTGCGTACTTAATATTATGGTGCAAACAACTGGTATTATTATTATGATTTAGTAGGCTATTATAGCGTAGGTATTTTGGTTTTTGTATTGGAGTGAAGTATCTGTTACGTAGTAACTATTTATTAATCTGTCATAAAACTCACAAAAGAGTTTTCTCATCTTCAAACTTACGTTCAAAACTGGCCGTCACATCTAAAAAACAGGAGATGGCCATTATTTGTTGAGAAAAATAAGAAATAAAAAAGAAATTCTAATGGCATCTCTAATTTTTTCGACGAAAGAAAGCCAGCACCATGGATGATCCAATGAGTTTGCATTCATAATAGTATGAACTTTATAAAATATGGTCGTGAGTTTTCTGTAAGGAATCTATAGTCTTAATAACTATGAGTAAAGATAAAAAAAAAATTGAAACGTTGCCTTTGCGAAGCCATCAAATGAATGAAAAATACCATTAGTGTAGGTATATTTTTTTTGTTTTTATTATTTTGTCTCTAGAAATAATGGTCGTCACCTTTTTGACAAACTCAAAATATGATATGACGTAAGATCTGTTTGAAGTTTTTACATTCGTTGGCTGAATGAATGAAACTCACTCACGTTTCTTTTTTTAAAACTTTTATTTATCCGCGCCAGGCTACGATCGGACTGCTTGGAATATTGGTCTATTTCAACTTTGAACTTCTGCAACAAAACCACGATTCGTTTCACTTAACAATAGCATATAAAAATAATTCTAGATTTCTTTATAAATACAAGGAATTCCTTTTATCAGTCAGTTATAACATGTGTATAAAAGCTACTTATACTTACTTAATTAATAAGAATTAAAAAAAAAACATATTTTTACTGCAGTGCCCATCCATCTCTCTAGCCTTTTCCCAACTGTGTTGGGGTCGGCTGCCAGCCTAACCGGGTTCAGCTGGATACCGGTGTTTTACGTGGAGCGACTGCCTATCTGACCTCCACAACTCAGTAACTGGGCGACACGATACCTCTTGGTAAGACTGGTCAGAGCTTCTGGCTAACCAGTAACGACTGTCAAAGTTCTACGAATGACAACCGGGGCCAACGGCTTTACGTGCTTTCCGAGGCACGGGATGTTAGTGATGTCCAAGATAAACTTAAGAAAGTACATATGAATTGAAAAAGTCACATTGGCCCGGATTCGAACCCACAACCTCTTACACGAGAGGCGGGCGCCTTATCCACTGGGCCATCACGACACAACATTTTTACTGCAGTACCCAATAATTAAATTGCCCCGTATCGGCCACTGGCCTAAAACAAAACTAGTCTGTAACCTTTTTTTACAAATAAATAATAAACTAAATATTTCAGGTCGCTCGCGGTGTCAACCTCTTCCATCTTCGATCCAAGAATATACTGCGGAATTGTCATTACAGTCTTTTATAACAAAAATTCGTAGAGTTTTTTCAACTCATGTCAGCTTGAGAGCGAACTTTTCCGTATCCCTTGAACTTAAGTACCGTAGATCGTCTATTACATATCTGTGAACAAGATAATTTATTGTTAGAAGAGGAAGGCAGATTGTTAGGCGGTTTAAAGGTGCCTAAAGAGCTGATACAATAGGGCTTAGTGCACATTTGGTATTTTACAACTCTATATTTTTTACTTTTATAGCTTTTATTTTGTTTCATTACAGTGATTTTCAGTGGTGATACATTATTTTATCATCGGACCCAAAATATATAATGGTGCAACGTCACTTAGCGTATTTGGCAAAATATTTGCGTGTTCGTAATAGAACGTTAATCTAATAAGTCTAGAGTCTCGCAATTTTTTGCCAAATACGCTGAGTCAAGTTGCATCATCTGCCGGGGTTGCGAAATAGTTATAATAGTGACCGTGGCCCGGAACATTAAGGGGAACCGAAGGAACATGAGTGGGTTTTAGTCGCCCCGCCCAGGACGGGGCTCACCAATAAAAAAGTTGCATCATGATGAAAATAAACACTCATACCTATAAAACAACAGAGGTAAAGGCGCCGTGCTAAAATGCCACAGCGCATGCGCGTCCAACACGTTGAGTTTCGGCGGGAAGTCGAACAGCTCGAGCGAGAGCGCCACGCCCGACAGTAGGGTGAAGGCCAGCATACGCCACGCGTAGCGCCGGCCCAGTACCCACTGGAACCAGGACACTCCCAGCCAGATCACTGAGCCCAGCACGCCTGGGGAAAACAAATATAGTTTTAAACCGTGGTACAGTCGTAACAACCAATGCCACCCCCCCCCCCCCCTTTTTATTGACTAAACGTCATAAAGTAGCAGTTCTTGTTGAATTGTAGAAAATTTGCAAGGGTTATTAACGTGGCGTGTTGTGGCGTATTGTACGATTGTTTCTCCCCTTATCGTGAGCTAGAGATGCGTTCAGGTCCTGTAAACATCGTGAACGGGATGGATTCCCAACGAGCGTCTAGTGAAGAACGTCGAAGGTAATTTCGAAGGTATACATTTGAAACTGCAAACTTTTTGGGAGGTTCTTATTAAACCATTTTATTTTTATTATTGATTCGGGTCGAGAATCACTAACATGTTTGCCTCCAGAGAGGTTATGCAGATTCAAAAAGACACCTTGTATACGTGCTAATAAGATTCAAAACTCGGCGGCATCGCAGTTCCAGCCCAGAAGTTCTGCTTCAGCGACGACGTCTGTCCTAATCGAGGTCTGTACTCCACACGGTACGGTTTTACCCAAACTCACCAAAGAAGACGTTGACCTTCATGTTGTAGTCGTAGTTGATGACGCCGGAGTACAGGTAGCGCACGTGCGTCACGAAGTACATCAGCGGCACTGACAGCACCAGGGACGTCAGCAGCTTACCGCGCTTGTAGAATACTCTGCAAGAAGTAGCTTGCTTGTAGAATAGGTCCTGGTTACGTTATCCGTCACCATCAATAGTGTGCCCCTTGTGCCAATTTATTAGGGCGTGGTAGTTGTCCGCCTTTCTCTAGGACTTCTGATTGTTATCAGTACGCTTATTAGTAAGCGTATTGTTATTAGTAAGCGTATACGTAGAAGTGCAAGGGGATGCCCTTACACGTTGTAAGAATTTTCACTACGTACTATAAAACAAAGACGCTTTCTCTGTCCGTGTATCCCTATGTCCCTATGTATGCTTAAATCTTAAATATTTAAAACTACGCAACGGATTTTGATGCGTTTTTTTTTAATAGAAAGAATGATTCAAGAGGAAGATTTTTAAGTACCTATAAACCATGCTTATTATAGTAGAGAAAAGCCGAGATTTTTAAAGATTTGTAACACCCGTGCGAAGCTGGGGCGGGTCACAAAACAACGACAATACCAAAATAGCGCTTTCGCGAATTATTATAGCAATCAGAAAAAAAAATGTTTTCTACTTTTACTGACGAGCAATCTTTGGAAGTTTTTATTGGTGCAAAAGTGTAGTCCAAAAAGTGGGGCAAGGGTCACTTCGCTTTGTAATGCTCCAGTATTGCACAATGCACATACCTGACGACAGCAGCGACGAACAGCCCCATGACCATGGACAGCGCGCACGCATAGTCCATGAACTCAGTGAACCACGTGTCCCGCATGTGGAATATCGTGGACCACACCCACGCGTTCATGCACACCTGCGAGACCATATTGGCTATCTTTTTACAAAAAATCTTTAAAAATTAATGCATTTAAAAAACGCTAACAATTCATCTTTGGACGACCAAGCGACAGCCGGCTGTCGGGCTGCTATTGTCGGGTTTCTATTATGTCTCGAATCACGTGTGTTCGAAGGTTTAATCAGTTTCATAAAAAATCAACATTCGGTTGTCAGCAATGGCTGACTCACTGTCACCCCAGGTGGTCAGCAATGGCTGACTAACTGTCCAGCCTACCTCCTACATTAGTAGGCAGACTGGCTTACTACTTTGCCAACTATCTGATGTTGTTTTCAACTTCTTAAGATATTGTAACTATTGAAACAGCTTTGTTGTAGTTGCCAAACATAATATTATGGGAAGAGATGCACTTACAACCTTTGTTACATTTTCGAGTATATCCATAGCATGTACAATTTACACACACATGCATACAAATACCTTCTCTCATTTATTGGTTACCCTTTTAGGTCTGTCCTCAGCTTTAGATACATACTACTTATATTGTCAGCAAAAAAAGCAATAAACCTTACCATAGCGAAACCACACCAAAACTTAATAAAAGGTGAAGCAGGACTTCTTGATGCAGGGATCTGTTGTATCTTTTTAAACATGTGTAAATTGGCAGCTAAGTTCAGCACTGAAGCAAATGCTGATGCTGCTTCTTGCATGCCCAGGATTCGAATGAATGGCCACTGGAAAAGATAATGTTCCATTCAAGAACTTCCTGTCGTTCAGTATTAAGCAGTTAGCTCTTTTTGTTGACTAGTTTATGTTTAACTTTTAAGAGTATATCAAAGAGATATAGAAAAAGAGGAAACACTCTGTCGCCAGCTTAACTTACTCTGCCATGGAACTTGGGGGTTTCTCTATCAGCTCTGTGGAACTTGGCCACAGTGATCCACATGCAGTGGTAGCGACACTCTTCCCTGCAGGACCAACGTAACAGCCTGCTCCAAAAGTCCTGCTGCAGTACTGCTTCTGGCTTAAATGATACACCATCTGTAAGTATTAAATTGATTCTGGTTGTATCAAACAGGAATTTAAGAAGTAAGTAACTAATAACCTTAATTTATTATAACCATGGAAAATATTACCACCACCATCACACTCCATCATCACCAAACTCACCATTGAAACAATTTTCATTTTCAATTTTTCTCAAGCAATCCTGGTATGCTGCGGAGTTATCGCCAATACTACATGATACAGGAGTAAGACTTCCATACAGCAGTGTCAGAACTGTGATAAAAGCTAGTTTCATTGTTCCTCTGGACCTTTGATTATTACTTTACGTAAAAAAAATGTTTACTACCTAAAAGAAAATACCGATATTGCTAGGACATTATTTAACTTGTTACATTTCGACTCGCAAATTCTGCCTGTGCTGATAACCTGGCCCTATTACAGGTAAAACAAACATACAAAACTTGCAAACCCTCGATCGACTGATAAGAGATATCATAAATAACAATCAAAGATTCAAAGCAAATCGAATCAATCAATGAATTCAATGATCATTCATTCATTTGACATCCCCGTTCCATTTCATTTTGAGCCAATGTTAATTCAACATTTCAAAACTTTGAACAACATTGTTAATTTATTTTACAAATAAATGGATTTTTCACTAAAACAATTTCAGTAGCTTAAAATGTATTTTGCTATTTTTATCGCTCAAAAATAACAATAACCATGAAGTACATTTCTTTCGAAAAGCATGCATGAGTAAAATGAAATAAAAAAATATCTGTCAGTGTCAGACGAGATGAAAACAAGACAAGCTGACTTAACCTATAAAAAAATGAATTGTATTTAAAGTATTCAGTTTGTTTTAATTAATGAATAAAGAATAAACTAAACAGTGCTTGTAAATATGGTGTTCTTATTCAGGACCTTGTTCGCTGTAAAAGAACTAAAGAAACCACGTAATTATCTACGCACTAAATTTCTGGATTCCGTCAGACTTCATGTGAAAGGAGGTACAGGTGGAACGGGCCTTCCAAAGTTTGGCGGATTGGGCGGCCAGGGCGGTTGTGTTTACTGTGTCGGGAAAGAAGATGCAAACCTTAAGACAATTATGGGCAAACATCGTGGCAAAACAATTATTGCCGGGCATGGAGAAGACAGTCGAAAAACAAAAATAGTCGGTCATCCAGGCTCAGATGTAAAGCTTGAAGTTCCACTGGGTGTTACTGTGTATAGAGAAGATGGTAAAGTTCTAGGATCCATAGACCAACCAGGTGAAACAGTAATAGTGGCAAGAGGTGGGCCTGGAGGCACTCCAGAAACCAATTTTCTAGGTCACACTGGACAAATA
This sequence comes from Athetis lepigone, assembly GCA_033675125.1. Classification (NCBI taxonomy): domain Eukaryota; kingdom Metazoa; phylum Arthropoda; class Insecta; order Lepidoptera; family Noctuidae; genus Athetis; species Athetis lepigone. Next base: position 17,882,619 of record CM066239.1, on the reverse strand, counting down.
CATCACATACGTTTGGACCTAAAGTTAATTGCTGACATTGGTCTTGTAGGCTTTCCAAATGCAGGCAAAAGTTCACTACTGAAAGCCATTTCAAGAGCCCAGCCAAAAATAGCTGATTACCCATTTACTACAATAAAACCCAATAAAGGAATCATTGCATATAAAGACCTGCGGCAGATATCTATAGCTGACTTGCCTGGACTTATTGAAGGTGCTCACATTAATGTTGGACTTGGACATAACTTTTTGAAACATGTGGAGAGAACAAAGATTTTGCTCTTTATAGCTGATGTCCAAGGTTTCCAACTCGGCCCTAAGTATCCAAAGAGGTCATGTCTGGAGACAGTGTTATTACTCAACAAGGAGTTGGAGCTTTATGATGCTGAACTGCTGCAAAAGCCTGCTATACTGGCTGTAAATAAGATGGATTTGCCTGGCACTGAAGAAATCTTGAATAGTATAAAAAAAGCATACAGAAACATAAACCCAGTACTAGAAAATATGCCAGAAGATGTCAGACCCGAGAATGTAATTTGCTTTGATGATATAATTGGTATATCTGCCCTCAAGAGGGGTCAGGGCATTGAGGACTTGAAGCAGCTATTGAGGAAGAGGCTAGATGACTTAGCAGATGAGACAGACCCAAACATAGTGCATCCAAGTAAATTATTAAGACAGTCCAAAGCTAGCATAAGAGAAAGAGGATCAAAAGTTACTTAGTTACATGTAATTAAAATAAAAAACAGTTCTGTGATAAATTTGTCTCACTTTATTGTAAACAGCCTTAAATTAAAAACAAGTAGTGTTGAAAAAGAAATTTCATTACATAACAATAAAACTCAAAATATATTTGATATTTTTTATTAAACATATTATAAGCTCCATGTGTTCTTTGCCTTATGAACTACAATCACTATAAAAATGTATTATTCAACTAACTTGCCAATTCACTTTAGTCTAGAAACTTTCAACCCAATTGGTTCAACCCATTATCACAGTGATTCTTATGTTACTAGAACTACCAAAGTAAGGATACAATTTTAAACATCATTTGGCTCATCAAATTATGATTTTACATTAACAAATTATGCATTACTTATTTAAACAAATAACGTAAGCAATTCTGACTGTCATTTTAAATGTTATTTAATCCTTCAAACACACATGATTTGAGACACAATAGCAGCCCGACAGCCGGCTGTCGGTTGGTCGTTGAAAGGTCAACATACTCCAACAGAAATAATGTAGCTACCTCATTGAGGCCCGTATTAATAGACGACACTCAACTCCGAGACGCTCTCAAGTCTCTTGCTGTCCTTGTCATTCTAAAGGGAAAAAATAAGGACAGCAATAAACTTGAGAGCGTCTCAGAATTGAGTGACGTCTATTAATACGGGCCTAGGTCATGAAGAGCATTATTGCATATCAGATAAGTGATTCTTATCCCCACCTTGTTAGCTAGTAACAACACCCGAACCATATTGTTATAACATTGGCATCTACAATACAATATACATTATAAAATATAATTAACATGACAGTATAATTATTTACAGATTACAATATTATCCAACTCCTTAAAAGCACAATATATTATATAGGTACATTATATTAATTACTTATTTTGTTTTACTAAACTGTAATGTTTGTTGTTGCAGTCATGGTACATTTGAGTAGGATAGAAAATAGTGTCCTCGCTCTTATGTTCCATTCCTGGTACAAACATTGGTATAAAACCGAAACATTAATGAATTAACAAACGGGCGTAACATTTGACTTTGACAGGTCTAGTGTTCAGTGACCCTGACTGCTAAGCCAGAGGTCGTGGGTTCGATTCCCACCCAGGACAAACTTTGTGTGAAGAGCATAATTGTTTGTTCTGTGTCTGGGTGTTATTTATCTATAATAATTATGTATGTATTTAAAAATTATATAAGTATGTATATCAGTTGTCTGATTACCATAACACAAGCTCTGCTTAGCTTGGGATCAGATGGCCGTGTGTAAGATGTCCCAGGATATTTATTATTATTTATTTTCTGCAGAGGACTAGCTAAACTTTTTGTTAAGAGAACCTGGCTGTATTATGTCTAACTGCAATTAAATCTACATAGTAATCAGCCCTGCCACCTTGATTACAGATGAACCTTCTTAGCATGACACTGATACAGATTGTGCCATAAAAGAGCAAGTGTAATTTTTATACTGCCTAAGCCCATCTAAGTACTTAGGTACTTGGAAGGTACCACAAAAGGTATCACAATTGAATGCAATTATTATGTAATACACGCTAAGTTAATGAAGACCATAAGTGTACTAAAAACAAAAGGATTTTGAATTGTAGAGTTCATAACAGCAAGACAAAGAATGATATCTGCATAGTGATTTAACATTTCTGCTTACATCCAATCTATTTTAGTCACAAAACTTAACAGTAACCTTAACATAATTATGCTAAACACTTTGTGAAAAGACGCCTTACATTTGTATGGTATAAAAATAAAATATATGTTAGAAAGATAAAAACATGGCGGGAAGATGCAAACATCTCTTACACAACTAGCAGAATCAAGCACAGACCTTATGAGTTATCTTTACTTCGATATTCTTAAAATATTAGAAAATATAAAACGATCAAACATTAGCTCTCTCGTTTAATAACATAATATTGGTACCGATTCCGTTGTTCACAAACTATATTAAATTTAAGATCAGTACATCTTTCTTTTTCGTTAAGAAATTACTTTAATCCTGTCAAATTAAGACTGTTCATATATTAGATAATGGTACTAATTCCCTTGTTAACAAACTTAACTAAATTTAGGTTAAATGCATCTTTCTCTTTCCATTTCTTAAAGAAAAGGACAGAAGATACATTTTAGTTTAATCCTGTCAAATTAGGCAGCACCTGAACAAAATTGGCGTATATTTAGTCGCCATGTTTTTTAATCGCGTCTAAATTATCTATGGAGTGTCTAAATTTGACAGGACTTAACTAATATTTTATCTTCTGTCCTTTTCTTAATGAAATGGAAATATAAAGATGCACCTAACTTAAACTTAGGTTAGTTTGTGAATAAAAGAATCAGCACCAATATAGACGCGATTTATAACGTGGCAACTAAAAATACGACAATTTATTTTAGTTGCTTGCTTATTTGACAGGACTAAACTAATGTGTATCTTCTGTCCTTTTCTTAATGAAATGGAAAGAGTAAAATGCATTTAATTTAAATTTACCTTAGTTTGTGAACAAGAGAATCAGAACCATTGCCCACATTGCCCCATTGCCATACAGGTCGTTATACAAATGTCAACTCGGCATTGAAGCGAGCTTATTGTGTTAATTAGACTGTCACCATGAATGTATTCCTAAAATAACTTGACTGCTTGAAAATTGAAAAAGTACAGATCCCGCGGTTCTCGTGCCCGTACGGTAAGGAACCTTTCGTGTATTAGAACGACTCGCACTTAACGGGTATTTTTTTTTTTCTAATTCTATTTTGAATATTTGCATCTACCGTGGCCATTGGCGACGACAGAGAACAGACTAGAAACAAGCTTACCTACTCACTAAATAACTAAACAGGTTTTAGTTAGATGTCAACATTTAAATTTCGAACTAGTAACCCAACAAACATACCTACAAACTTATGGATTATTTGAAACTATAAAAGAAGTAACTCTTTAAAAAAATTAATATTGAGCTACAAGTTTTTCAGCTATATCCGAAAGATGGTTTCCAATTGGTATTAGAATTTTAGTACACAATACTTTTAAAACAATAAATAAAATCGTTGTACAACCATCCTCAAATTAAACCAGCAAATTAATACGTTGAATAAAACAATCTATCTTTAAAAAAAAATTGTGCACGATACAATATAAAAACTAATTTATTGCTATCATTGCGTGCAGTCCAAACATTCAATTGATACAAGTGGATACATCACAATTCCAAAATGGCCTAGTTTATTACATCTATGTATATAAACTGCCTTTTCAATCACGTTTGCCAGAGGGCATGATATGCATTAACATATCGGTATCTAAGAACACATTTTGTAGCTGTCGCAACTCTTTAGGTCTTTACAAACTTTGTATTATACTTAGGGTTATGTAATTTAGATTTCTCCGCCACATAGAAGCGTTTGCGAGGCCTATTAACGAACAGTTATTCACGTAAATTCACGTTATTATCAAATTGTCCATATTTTATTTATCTGTAATACCTGTGTTAATGTTTCTGAGTGGCGGAGCCTTCACAATCGTTACGCTACACTGCCTTTCTATATTTAGTGCCTATAAAAAGTTTTGTCGAGCTTTACATGCACAATTATTGTGAAATTTTCACACATACGTTACCTGGACAAGTGTTACTAACTTGACGAATCAGCATTTGTACATACAAAGTAGTGTAGCAAGTAGCAACCCTAAACACAGCAATTGCAATCTTAAGTCGTGCGAGCAAGTCGACAAGTCCGTTCTAGACACACGTTTTATATACCTTTGAGCCTTGACGTTCTGTTAACAATTAGCATCCTGTCACCCAATGGGCGTACGCAGAAAAGGGAAAGCAGATGCACAATTTCAAGAGGGGGAAATTGTAGGAATTCATTACATTTTCCGAGACCGGGTCTAAAAAATGTGACTTGCCAATGTGAATTACCCTGAGCCAATCACTGGGTACGTCCATGTTTACCTATCTCAAAAGTCGAGCAGTAGAGTGTGACAGCTACAGTGCAGTGTTCAGTCCTCGTACCTCTCCTCGGCCTCTGTGGCGGTCTCTGCGGGGGGGAGGGAGCGCGGGCGGGAGGAAGTCTCCGAGGCGCTGCTGCTGGCCTCGCCTGACGCCGGTGACGGCGCGCATGGGGGAGGAGAATCGGAGGTTGAACCTGGTGGAAGTAAACATAGGAACATGACAAAAGTCCAAGCTGTTCTAACAAAAATTGATTTTTGAAAAAGGCCAAACAGATTTTGATTAAACAGTCTAACCCTTTATCTGGCAATACCAAACTGGTCTGTCGACCACAAACCAGTTGAGTAATTCACAACCATACCACAGATTAAACAACAAAATGACAGTGATCATAAGGGTAAATTTCCCGTGGCAGCAATATGACACATTAACATTTGGTCAGAGCTGTGCCGATGATAAATAAAAAAGTTGAAGTTGAAAGATTGCTAGATTACCTACTTTCTAATAGAACGGAATAGAACCACATCCAAACCCGATCTTGTCTTTGAGAGCTACGGTGGTGACACCGTAGCTCTCAAAGACAAGCAGTAAAATTTATTAGTAAAATTATTACATAGCAGTAAAATTTGTTACAAGAACCCTCTGTTTGCATGGGGGGTTTATGAGTATAGAAGTGAGCGAACTCCGCTCGTGCATACGTACCGCTCCCGTGGCCGGGCGGGTTGAGCGCGCTGTCGCGCGCGGGGCGCGGCTTCTTGCTGGCGGGGTCGTCGCGCGCCTCCTCCACCTGCGCCGGGCACTCCAGGTGCACCAGGTGGAACACCTGCGGGGTACCAACGAGGCCTTTAGCTGTTGCGACTCTCTCGGACTTAGTGTCTCTGGCAGTAAAGTCCTATACACCCGCGTCCGCAAAAATACGCGGGTGTAGAGGACTCTTACACAATGATGTGCGAAAATTCAGCCTCACTCATGTGTCGAATCTAAGGCGATTCTCACACTGCCCCGCATGATGCAGCGTAGCGCGTGGATGCGTGTTCTTCCGTTGCTTGTAAGTATCTCCGTTTGTATGGAAAACCCGCCCAGTCTAACACACAGAAAATGCATCCACGCGCGTTCATGCGGATCACGCGCATACACGCGGAGAAACATGCACCCCCGCGCGTAGGTGCGGGGCGAGACGCAAGGTATGGCACACCGAATCCCGCAGTGCCGCGCGTGATTTTGAATGGGCGTGACGTGTGAATAAATGAGAACGAGAGAACGGCGAATAAATGAGAGCCGCCGTGCGTGAATCTACAAAACGCACCTACGCGCGTGAGTGCGCAAAAAACCCGCACGATGATGCAGATCTGCACTCCCGCAGGAACGCGCGTAGGTGCGTCGACACGCAATATGCAGCATGATGCGGGGCAGTGTGAAAACCGCCTATAGTAGTAGAAACGTAGAAAGTAGAAACAGAATCCTAAAAAAGAAGCTCAGAGTCGTGTGATAGTGTTTCCATTAATTGATAAATTTCGATCTCTTAGGATCAGGATTTCCAACGTAGTTATACCGCATTAGAAACATTACGTAAACTGTACAAATGTCTTCATTATCACTATTCAACTTTCAAAACTAAAACTTTACTTGTCAGCAATCACTACTTATTAATAATGTTTATGTGATAAAGACGAATGCATTATGTATATTATTTCACAGTACCTCATTCACAGAGTTATTAGTGCCAACGATGCGGATTATAGACACCGGGCGCGGTTTGAAGTATATCACTTGCCATGACCTGTAAAAAATTTCTTATTAAAAGTTGTAACAAAAATCAAGTTAGTCTAAGTTGATTGAAAGTTTAAACGTGAAAACAGTTACTAATTTTATATGTTAAAAAAAAGAAAGGACAGATTCGATTTGCAACTAAGTTGATTGCAAATTGAGTTTGCAACTGTGGCGTCTGATCGGATTTTACCTTTTCAATAGAGGTTGAAGAACCAATTCCAACCCACAAAATTTTTCATACCTCAAAAATTATATCCTATATATTGTATATAAGTCACCTGCACGACTCCCTGGTCCTATCCGCAGCCATATCCCAGTCCCAGTAGTTGAGCGAGGTCTCGACGTAGTAGGAGTAGTGTCGGTAGTCGCAGTCCCACAGCAGCAGCCGCAGCGAGGACAGCAGGTAGGGCTGCGCGAGCTGCACCACGATGGCGCCCGAGCCCAGCTGGTGGCACGTGTAGCCCTGGTCCCAGTCGTAGTGCTCCGTGTCGCCGTTGATTAGGGCGTTGCGGGAACGGCTGTGGGGGGAGGCGGTTAAGTAAAAAAACTTTGTGGTACACTTAAACAGGGATAAGAATTACGATATACAAAATATTATGTGTTCTACACATAATATTTCCACAATTACGACTTAGTACTAGATGAGCTCTTTCCTTAGACATGCTATTACTACCTGGCTAAGCGATTAGCTGCTGTATGCGTGACACGGTTTCGATTACTACTGTATTTACTGTATTTTTGTAGTGGCCACGTTGTGGAGCGGCTCCACGAGTCCGTCACGTGTCTAGTACAGGACTACGTTAAGTGACAAGTGACCTGATGCCCTCGATGACGACGGCGGAGAGCTCGACGGTGGCCACGTTGTGGAGCGGCTCCACGAGTCCGGCACGTGTCTAGTACAGGACTACGTTAAGTGACAAGTGACCTGATGCCCTCGATGACGACGGCGGAGAGCTCGACGGTGGCCACGTTGTGGAGCGGCTCCACGAGTCCGGCACGTGTCTAGTACAGGACTACGTTAAGTGACAAGTGACCTGATGCCCTCGATGACGACGGCGGAGAGCTCGACGGTGGCCACGTTGTGGAGCGGCTCCACGAGTCCGGCACGTGTCTAGTACAGGACTACGTTAAGTGACAAGTGACCTGATGCCCTCGATGACGACGGCGGAGAGCTCGACGGTGGCCACGTTGTGGAGCGGCTCCACGAGTCCGGCACGTGTCTAGTACAGGACTACGTTAAGTGACAAGTGACCTGATGCCCTCGATGACGACGGCGGAGAGCTCGACGGTGGCCACGTTGTGGAGCGGCTCCACGAGTCCGGCACGTGTCTAGTACAGGACTACGTTAAGTGACAAGTGACCTGATGCCCTCGATGACGACGGCGGAGAGCTCGACGGTGGCCACGTTGTGGAGCGGCTCCACGAGTCCGGCACGTGTCTAGTACAGGACTACGTTAAGTGACAAGTGACCTGATGCCCTCGATGACGACGGCGGAGAGCTCGACGGTGGCCACGTTGTGGAGCGGCTCCACGAGTCCGTCGCGCAAGGGCGGCACGCGGCTCGTGTGCTTCGCCTCCAGCGCCACCGCGTGGAACACCTGAGAACAACAACTAGCATTTGATATTGGGCATATTCTAACATGACTGTGATCTTGATCCAGCCAATGAGGGTGCTTGCGAAAATGTACGCCACAAGTTAGCGCTACTTAGGCGGGAGGTCACGAAAATATTTATATGCTTTGCCAAAAGTTTACTTTCTGCCAAAAGTGTCAGAGCGACTTTTTTTTTCCTATTTTTGAACCTCACACTCGATGATCCCTCCTAGTACGTCCTGGGCTCATAGCAAAATTACCTTGTTGACAGTGTTGCTGGTGCCGACGATCTTGATGTACTGCACGACGCGCGGCTCGAAGTACAGGTTCTGCCACGAGCGGCAGAAGTAGTTGCTGTGGTCGATGACGCGCACCCAGTCCTTCTGGTCCACCGACACCTCCACGAAGTACGCGTACGACCTGCGCACGTAACAGGTATTAGGCGAGGTTACGTTACTGTTAAATAAGGTGTACAAAGACATTCAAAGTTACACATTAGCGGTAGAAAATGGCGAAAAACAAAAGATGTTTTACGTGATTGAGCCCTAAAAGACCCGGGGTTGCGGAATGGTTATAATAGTTACCGTGACCCCGGAACATAAAGGGCAACCAAAGGAATATGAGTGGGTTTTGGTCAGTAAAAGTCTGACAAGCCCTCCCGCCCCGCCCAGGACGGGAGAAGTCATTTGATGATTTCCCACTCCCCAAAAAAAAAGCCTTACGAGACAATAAACACACAAAAAAACCGTTTCTTCACAATATTTTTTGTACTATATATGTTGGATGGTATGCATATTTAACGGCTTACAAGTATTTTTAGGTTCCATACTGTTTCAAAAGATATAATGTGTCTCGTGTAGCCGCGCTCATGTCGTACGTGTCGCACATACCTGTTGTCCCTGTCCCACAGCAGCAGACGGATGTGGTTGATGATGGTGGAGGTGGCGAGGCGCACGATGATGCCGGGGTTGTCGGGCGCCTCGTTGATGGTGTGTCTCGTGTAGCCGCGCTCATGTCGTACGTGTCGCACATACCTGTTGTCCCTGTCCCACAGCAGCAGACGGATGTGGTTGATGATGGTGGAGGTGGCGAGGCGCACGATGATGCCGGGGTTGTCGGGCGCCTCGTTGATGGTGTGTCTCGTGTAGCCGCGCTCATGTCGTACGTGTCGCACATACCTGTTGTCCCTGTCCCACAGCAGCAGACGGATGTGGTTGATGATGGTGGAGGTGGCGAGGCGCACGATGATGCCGGGGTTGTCGGGCGCCTCGTTGATGGTGTGTCTCGTGTAGCCGCGCTCATGTCGTACGTGTCGCACATACCTGTTGTCCCTGTCCCACAGCAGCAGACGGATGTGGTTGATGATGGTGGAGGTGGCGAGGCGCACGATGATGCCGGGGTTGTCGGGCGCCTCGTTGATGGTGTGTCTCGTGTAGCCGCGCTCATGTCGTACGTGTCGCACATACCTGTTGTCCCTGTCCCACAGCAGCAGACGGATGTGGTTGATGATGGTGGAGGTGGCGAGGCGCACGATGATGCCGGGGTTGTCGGGCGCCTCGTTGATGGTGTGTCTCGTGTAGCCGCGCTCCATGTCGTAGGTCTCGGTGTCTCCGTCGAGCAGAGCTGAGCGCATGTCTCCCGAGATGACTCGCGCGCCTCGCTTCGGAGTCGCTACGTTCTCTTCTGGCACTATGCAGTCAATAAAGATTGTTTAAATTGGAGATTTGTCTCAGTTTGGCGACTTTGGTACTGCCAGAGGTCCATAAAACATTTTTGTATTTTTAGTACCGCTTACAAAGCACTATTAGCACTTATTAAAATTTTACAAAATTTCTGTTAATTTTTGTTATGTTATCCTAATATCTCAAATAGTCGTGGTCGCTTAGGCGCAGTATCCTATTTAGTGGAGTCCCTGAGATGCCTCGATACTTACACAATAAGCCTCTATGCCGCAGCTCAGTGCTCTTGGTCTGCGTCTTCTCCTGAATGGCGTCGAGCAGCATGTCGGGCGTGACCAGAGAGAACGGCCGCACCACCGTCAGCAGCTCTTCGAGCGTCATTAGCGTTAGACGCACGCATTTTAAGATTTTCTCCTGGATAACAAATAATGGCGTCAAATTTTGTCGAGGACTCAAATTGAGATTGGTTTGGTTTCATTATTAAGTAGCTCTTAGATTTATTGAGTGTAGATGTACGTGAGACACAATATTTTTTATTTATTACAGCATTTTACCGGTAATTATTTTTGCTGGATAATGTGACTTGTTCGGCACAGGTTGCATTATAAATGAATAAGAGGAATTAAAAGGAGGTCGGTGCATTCTGACCTCTGAAATCGTGTGAACTTCTGTATTTTTTATGACATTTTTAATATATCATATCTTCTCGTGACTTTGTCCGCTTTAACAACATCTCTAGAATAATTAACAAGAGTGCCTCCAAAAAGGCACTCTTGTTAAACTTGTTAAGTTTAAATTAGTGCTGAACTAAAATACAGTGTACTTACTACCTGCGCCTGGCCCGGCTCTGACTTGACCCACATCTGGTTGGCGTTGAACCAGTTGCACACCGCCTTGAATATGTCCACCTCGGGCGCGAAGAACGAGTCGCGCTCCAGCAGACCTTGCAGGGCTTCCTAAGGGGATAAATTGACTTTAACCTTTACTTTGATGACCAACCGACAGCCGGCCGTCGGCATACATGTATAACTGTTTTCACTTAAAGCCATACCCTAGAGAGTTGTATAGCTAAGTGATGATTAGCGATATTTCGTAAGTATAAATAATGCGAAAGTGACTCCGCCTGTCTGTATAAAGATAAACTACTGATTAGTCTCGAAAACGAAACCAGCTACTTTTTAAGCGACTTCGCCAGCAGCCGTGATAACAGACACACAGACGAATGTCACGAGCAAGGGGTGCATGGACAGAAAACCTCCTCGTGTGCCCGAGGGCTGGAGTTCGCTTATGGATCCGTCCGGGGCGAAGGCCAGTCCGAGGGACGGTGCACCCCGGGAGGTGTGCAACGACTCGCCACGGTACGTTGTGCCTGTGGGGTCTCGTTGCACACTTTCGAATATTCTGTCGCGGAGGACTCCACCACCTGTCCCTCTGAGTAGCAGAGGGCAGTGTGTGTTGGAGTCGGGGAACGGGCTCTGTGTGCACTCACCCTGCCGCAGAGCAGGCAGCTGGGGGTCGTCATCCCTAGCTGCCCCCGTTGATCTCGTAGCCCCGAAGACTGTTACGGTCATGTCTCTGACTTTCGACGGGGGTCGAGGGCCTTGGCTTAACCGCCCGGGCCGCGAGGTAGACAACCTCTATAAAAAATCACCTCTAATACCAAGTTCTGGTGCGTGGCGAAGGTACGAATGGCTGAGGAGTAGTGTCATCTATTATGGATGGCGCATCAGTCTCTAGCGCACCCCCAGCCAGAGAACGGGTGGACACTCTGGTTGGGTCACAAATGTACACTTGCCCAGGGACAGGGGGTTACCCTGGGTGTACTTTTTAAATCCCCCACACTCGTGGGACTAAATATGACCGACAAAACTACATTTTTAAAAAAAAACACTGTAAGGAAGGGAGAGGCGCGGTTGGAGACCGACGCGGCGTTGGGCTTGAGCTCGAGAAGCTCAAGCTCGGAGGGATCGAGCTCTGGTAGCTCGATCCGTGGAAAGAGGAGCCGCAGCCGGAAGCGGACGATGTCAGGGGGCGCCTCGTCGTCCTCTGACAGCGAAGCGGCGGCACCGGCCCCCAAAATCCCCACCAGCAGGCGGGGTGCGGGCCGTGTTGGAGGAGGGGGGCGCAAGCTCCCCGCGCAGGAGGCAGCTCGGCGAGCAGAAAGGCTCGCCGCAGAGGGGCGTCACCCTGGAGCGGCTTCCGCGCAGGCTAACGGCGCATCTACTACTGCGGAGAGCTCCAAACCGGAGCGCACGTATAGACTGGCGGAGGTGGTGACCTCGGCGTTGGTCTCTGTAGCCCTTAAAAAAAAGAAGGGCTCGAAAGACAGGGCCATCGCCGATGCCACTGCCGAGATCTTGGCAGCGGCTAACGCGGAGAATACGGCGGGCACGGAGCTGGCCGCTATGCGGGCCGCAATCGAAGGACTCCAAAAGGAGAACGCGGAGCTGCGCGCCGATTTGGCCAAGCTCCGGGGGGACGCGCCCCGAGGGGAGGAGCCAGGGGAGCGGGACTCCGCGTTCCAGGCCCTGGTCCAGGGCATGGCGGACCTCCAGCGCCGATTTTCGGTGCTGGAAGGAAGGGCCCTCCGGCCCCCGCTCGCGGCCGATCGAGCGGTCCCGGCGGCAACAACGGCACGGCCAGCGGCGTCTTTTGCCGCTGTGGCCGCGACCCCTGCGGCGGGCACGTCGGGGCGGCGTGCCGCCGCGCCGGAGCAGGCAAGAGGCAAGGCCGCAACGCCCAGTAAGGGCAAGGCGGCAAAGCCCAAAGCGGTGGGGACACCCGCAGCGAGTGCAGCTGCACAGCGTGCCCCACCGCCGCCCCCTCCCTCGTCGGCTGCCGAGCCTCCGGCCGACGCCGGCCGCTGGCAAGTGGCCGGGGAGCAAAAGAAGGCGGCCAAGGCGGCCAGGGCCGCGAGGAAACGGCAAAGGCAGAAGGAGCGCCGCAAGGCTAATAGCCTTGCGGCCAGGCTCCGCACTCCAAAGACTGCAGCGGTGGTAATCACCCTGCAGCCGGAGGCGGAGAAGAAGGGCGTGACCTACGGGTCCGTCCTTTCGAGGGCGAAAGCGGCGGTGGACCTGGCTGAGATCGGCGTAGCCGAAGGCCTGCGGCTCCGGGTCACGGCGACCGGAGCCCGCATGCTGGAGGTCCCCGGAGCCACCAGCGGCCCCATCGCCGACGCCCTGGCGGAAAAGCTCCGGGCGTCGTTGCCGGCGGAGGAGGTCCGAGTGTCCAGGCCTACCATGCGCATAGATGTGCGCATCTCGGGCCTGGACGACTCCACCAAGGCGGAGGAGGTGGCAGCCGCCGTCGCCAAGGCGGGGGGGTGCCCCACTGAAGACGTACGGGTGGGCACCATTCGCCCTGACCGCTCCGGGGTAGGAGCGGTCACCGTGAGTTGCCCCGCACCGGCGGCAAAAGCCATTGCGGAGGAGGGCCGCAGGTTACTGGTGGGCTGGGTTTCGGCGCAGGTCAAGCTGTTGGAGCCCAGGCCTCTGAGGTGCTACAGGTGCCAGGTGGGGCACCATGTTGGTGTCCGATGCACCTCGGAGGTAGACCGCAGCGCCGACTGCTTCCGCTGCGGTCAGCCCGGTCACAAGGCCGGCTCGTGTACCGCCGCGCCGCACTGTTCCATATGTGCGGCGGCTGGCAAGCCGGCTGATCACCGGGCTGGGGGCAAGGCTTGCGCCCCACCCGCCAGGACCAGGGGCAAGGGCAGGAAGCCCTCTGCCGCCGCTCCCGCTGCTGCCCCCGCTGCTGCCGCCGCTCCCGCGGCCGCCGCTGCTCCCGTCGTCCCCGCCGCTGCCGCGTCTGTCGCTGCAGCCGCGACTACTGAGGCCGCAATGGAGTGCCAATAATGGCCCCATTGCGCCTCTTACAGGCGAATATCAACCACTCCCAACCAGCAAAAAAATCGTATAAGAAAGTACTCTCCCGACTATGGATCGAGAAACACTCGTATGAAAAATCCCATTATTTCAAAAAGACGTAAAAATGCATCTCTCTAGATTGTATTGCATCGAATGCTTTTTCGCTGTGTAAAATGCCTAGTAAACGTTTACTCGGCAGATTTATATTGCATTCACTCGATAATTCTATAAATACATCTTCCAATGACGTTCATACGACCATAATTCTCATGACAGTTCTTTGAAAGCAATTGTTTTGCCAAATTGTCATCAAAATATCTTTTACAGCACTATTATTCGACAATTGAATCTAAGAACACTATTGTAGAGTAAAGGCAACTTATTCATCAAAATAGCATTGCAGTTGCTATTTCTGCACTTAAATGTTATATGACAGCTTTCTGGAGGCTTTCATTTGACTTAAATTTCGAAGTTGAGAAAATGCTTCTAAATTATCTATTACAGCATCGGAGGTGGTCTAAGCGTTATTTGAAAGTCAGTATATGGCGTTATAGTTAAATGAAATCTTTTATAGCACTAAGAAAGCCAGGCAACATTTTCATTGACAGTAACAGATGCAAAGGACAATCGCTTAATATTAGTGAGGGCTCCGTAGGTAATATTTACACACCTAATAATGGAATCTGTAATGGTAAACAGATGCCTCAGATAGAGAGTTTTCGTGCAGAAAAAATGTCGTGTAATCAAGAATCAGAATGTGATAGCAAATCTGATTATAATAGCAGTGATGATAATGGCAATTACAGATCAGAGTCTGAGGCCAATGATAGTTTAAATTCCGAAGACAAGGAATCTTAAAATAATGAGTTTCCTCTCGGCTTCTCTCCGGCTCTCCGATTTAACATTTTTTATGATGCCTTAAGAGAATTGACGACAATTTTAAACAGACTGTCTTACATACTGCCAAAAGATCGTCGTACTATTTTAAAAACAGATACATCAAAAATTAATATATTTGTCGTTGGTTCTGGATTATACTGGCATAATAGATTAACTGAACCTTTATAAAAATATTAGGAAATTATTGGCTGCAATTTCGATGTTTTAAGTCTTCTCATAAATATTGACGGCCTACCAGTATATAATAATAAATAAATAATAAATATCCTGGGACATCTTACACACGGCTATCTGATCCCAAGCTAAGCAGAGCGTGTGTTATGGTAATCAGACAACTGATATACATACTTATACAATATTTTAATACATACATATTATAGATAAATAACACCCAGACACAGAACAAACAATTCTGCTCATCACTTAAAGTTTGTCCTGGGTGAGAATCGAACCCACGACCTCTGGCTTAGCAGTCATGGTTACTGACCACTAGACCAACAGGCCCGTCAAAACGTCAAAATAGCTTTGACGGGCCTGTTGGTCTATTGACCACCAATAGACCAACAGGCCCGTCAAAGCTATTTTGACGGGCCTGTTGGTCCTGTTGGCCTGTTGGTTGGTGGAATATTGTGTAAAATAGTAGAAATATGCTATACCTACGAATAAACTTATATATAGTTTAGTAATATTGTATTTTACACCAAACTTGTGACGTCAAGCTTGCAAAAGTGTACCTTGTATCAGTATGAGGTAAATGACAAAAAACAGTAATTTAACATTTTACACGAGGAACCCTAAACAAGCTGTAAT
Organism: Athetis lepigone; assembly: GCA_033675125.1. Lineage (NCBI taxonomy): Eukaryota > Metazoa > Arthropoda > Insecta > Lepidoptera > Noctuidae > Athetis > Athetis lepigone. The sequence goes on along the minus strand of CM066239.1, from coordinate 17,867,300 downwards.
GGCGATCTTAGAAATTGTAAAATGGAATCCTCGATTCTGTCTCTCGGCTAAAGGCAGAGTGAGCGCTTTGTGATGATAAAGTTAGTGTAATAAATGGCGAGTCAATTTTAATAATTAAATTAATATTATATGTGATTCAGTTTTTACCAAGAAATCGTGGGGCCCATGAAAATATTACTTAAGATGTGAGGCATACAGACGAAAAAATTTAATCCGCATATGATAATCGCTTCAGATAACTAAATGTTTGTGAGACAACTTTCACAAAAACTGTGGCAAAATTTATAAACGGCAGAATACTTACTTTAATTATAATCACGAACTCGTACAACATACCATATTATAACACTTGTAATATTTACGACAAATATAACGTTCTATGAACGTCGCTTTATAATGTTTACGCAATTAAACAGTCGAGTGATAGCAAGCGGGCTGCTATTTTACTATAAATAAGTCGAATAAAAGAAGTTCTACCGACTTGTAAACGGCTAATGTGTGGAATGATGGCAATCTGATATCAATTCATAGCACTTTTTAACATTCAAGTTGCGATTACTCGGTATTCTTTCGACTATTTGGTTGTTTAAGTGATGATTTTACAATATTCATAGCATTTAAAGCTGAGAGAAGTGTGCCCAAATCGAATCGAGAGAACGTGAACAGAGCTCTCTCTCGACATTTTTCAGATCTCTCTCTCCACCAATAGCAGAATTAGAAACGTGCTGCAGTTTTTTATACGACTAATTTTGCTAGTTGGGCTGCGTCGCCGCTCAGGATCTGTTGCTCCAGAGCATGGCGCAGTGGTCGATCAATATCGCCGTGGTCTCCGAGCCGTACTTTGTCCCGCCCAGGGATTCTTGGGTGGAGGACCTAAGCGGCTCGGTGACCATCATCTCGTCGGCCGCCGCCGGTACCCCGACCCTCGAGGGCGTCAAGAGGGCACAGGGGTGCGTTGCGGCACGGTTCGGGGAGATCGCCGTTGTAGGCGTCTATCTCTCCCCGAGCCGATCCCTCGTCGAACTCCACAACTCCCTTATGGAGCTGAGCGTCGTCGTCGCCGGGTTCCGAACCCTCCCCGTGCTCGTTCTCGGGGACTTCAATGCCAAGAACTTGGCTTGGGGCTCCCGATACACTGATGCACGGGGCAGAATGGTGGAAAACTGGGCCCTAGAGGCGGGCCTAGTCGTGCTGAACCAGGGTTCCGTCCCCACGTGTGTGCGGATGCGGGGTGAGTCGGTGGTGGACATCTCGTTCGCCAGCCCCGCTCTGTCACCGCGTGTCGTTGACTGGCGCGTAATGGAGGAGGTGGAGACGTTCTCCGACCACCGGTACATCCGGTTTGACGTCTCCGCCCAGACCTCCGCTGCGCCGGTCCGACGGACCCTAAGCGGTCCGCGTTGGGCGCTGAAGCAGCTGGACCGGGAGCTTCTCCTGGAAGCCTCGATAGTGCAGGCCTGGGTGTCATCACCGGACAGGCCTGCCGACATCAATGCCGAGGCTGGGTGGTTCCAGGAGGCCATGTCCGATATCTGTGACATGGCAATGCCCCGGGTTCAGCCTGGAAGGGGTCAGCGCCAGGTGTACTGGTGGTCGCCGCAAATCACGTCACTACGTGAGGCGTGCGTGGCTGCGCGACGCCCGTACACCAGACACCGCAGGCTCCGTATCCGCCCTGTGGATGCGGATGCCATTGAGGCGGAGCTGTACGAGGGGTACAGAGCGGCGAAGGAAGCCCTCCGACTGGAGATATTGCGGGCCAAAGCTTCGGCCCGCCAAGATACGCTGGGGACTCTGGACAGAGATCCGTGGGGGCGCCCCTACTTGGCGGTGCGGGGCAAGCTCCGTACCGCGGGCCCCCCGCTGACGCAGAGTCTCCGGCCCCAGGTCGTAGAGGGCGTTGTGAGCGCTCTGTTCCCTTCGCGGGGTGAGTTTTCTCCCCCGCTCATGGCTCCGCCACCGGCGGTGTCCGATGCGGACCGCGACGGCGACGACGACGACGTTCCAGAGGTGACCGAGGTAGAACTGGGAGTGGCGGTGCTAAGGCTTAGGGCCAAGAACACCGCCCCAGGACCCGACGGCCTACCAGGGAAGGCCTGGGTCCTGGCCTTAGGGGCTCTCGGGCCTCGACTAAGGGGGCTCTTTAGCGCATGCTTGGAGGAGGGCCAGTTCCCACTTCGTTGGAAGACCGGGAAGCTGGTCCTCATACCGAAGCCGGGGCGTCCTGCGGACTCTCCGTCCGCGTACCGGCCCATCGTTTTGCTCGACGAGGCGGCAAAGCTCTTGGAGAGAGTGATTGCGAGCCGCCTCGTCGAGCGGCTGATGCGGGTGGGGCCGGATCTGGCGGACGGTCAGTACGGCTTCCGCAGAGGACGCTCCACGGTGGACGCCATCATGCGCGTACGGGCCCTCACGACAGGGGATGCGGTAGCACAGGGCAGGGTCGTCTTGGCGGTGTCTCTCGACATCGCCAACGCCTTCAATACCCTGCCTTGGGGGTGCATAGGGGCGGCACTCCGGTATCACCGGATGCCTGCCTACCTCTGTCGTGTGGTCGAGGCCTATCTGACGGACAGGGCCGTCATCTACCCCGGTCACGAGGGAGTGTGGAGTCGACGAGGGATGTCGTGCGGTGTTCCACAGGGATCGGTCTTGGGGCCGCTTCTGTGGGACATCGGGTACGACTGGGTGCTGCGCGCCGACCTTCCCGAAGGCGTCAGCGTAGTGTGCTACGCTGACGACACGCTAGTCCTAGCGCAGGGAGGGTCGTTCCAGGCGGCGGCCGACTTGATGTCGAGTGGTGTTGCGACAGTCGTGGATAGGATCCGGCAACTGGGACTTGAGGTGGCCCTGCACAAGTCCGAGGCCATGTGTTTTCATGGCCCTCGGCACCGGCCACCTCCGGGGTCTCAGATAACGGTAGGAGGGGTTCACATCGGTGTCGAGTCGACGATAAAGTACCTGGGACTTGTCCTCGACAACCGATGGAACTTTACGGAGCACTTCCGACGTTTGGGCCCCAAACTGGCGAAGGCCGGAGCTGCCCTCAAGCGGCTCCTGCCCAATCTCGGTGGCCCAAACGCCTCCTGCCGGAGGCTCTACACGGGGATCGTGCGGTCCATGGCCCTCTACGGGGCTCCCGTGTGGGCGCCCAATCTAGCCGCGGCTCCGGCCCGACTTCTGAGGGCGTCCCAGAGGGTCATGGCCATTCGCATGGTGCGGGGATACCGCACGGTCTCCTGTGAGGCGGCATGCCTCCTTGCCGGCGTCCCGCCGTGGGATCTGGAGGCAACAGTCCTTGCACACACGTACGAGTGGCGCGTGGAAGTGCAACGCCGGGGTGAAGTCCCGATGCCGCGGGTTATCGCGGCACGGCTCACGGAGCTCCGGCGAGATCTCATGGCGGAATGGAGACAACGACTGTCGCAACCTAGTGCTGGGCACGCCGTTATAGCGGCGGTAAGACCCCTCTTTGAGGAGTGGCTGGAGAGGCGTCATGGCACTCTCACGTTTCGCTTGACACAGGTCCTCACCGGACATGGTCAGTTCGGGAGGTTCCTGTGTCGGATTCGGGCGGAAGCGACGCCTGGGTGTCACCACTGCAGTAACGGTCGCCTGGAGGACACGGTCGAGCACACAGTTGAGGTGTGCCGCGCATGGGCGGAGCATCGACGTGTCCTCGTAGAGGCGATCGGCGGCGGTGACCTCTCGCGCCCGGCGCTGGTTCAGGCCATGCTTCGGGGCGAGACGGAATGGGATGCCGTCGCCTCCTTCTGCGAAGCAGTTATGCTAGTGAAGGAAGCGGCGGCGCGCGAGAGGCAACGACGAGCCTCTCGCCCCGGACTAAGACCCAGGCGAAGACGTCGAGAGTCGCAAGACGACTACCGGCCACCGTAGGCGCGGTTCTGCGGATGGCGAGCTATGGGTAGCTCGCCGCCCGGCTAGGACCAGGACCGCGTAGACGGCGCGTTTTGTTCCACGCGCGCCTCAAAGAGAAGGAGTCAGCACAGGTTGGCCCAACAGGGCCAACGCCTGCCGGGGTTGCGGAATGTTTATAGTGGTTACCGTGACCCTGGAACATAAAGGGCAATCGAAGGAACATGAGTGGGTTTTAGTCAGTAAGAGTCTGACACGCCCTCCCGTCGCACCCAGGACGGGAGCAGTCATTGGATGATTTCCCACTCACCAAAAAAAAAAAAAAAAAAAAAAAAAAAAAAAAAAAAAAAAAAAAAAAAAAAAATGTCACGAGCAAAAGCTAGAAACGTTTTCACTTCCACTCAAATAGGTACACCCTCCTTGAACAGACGCCTGGAACTTACCACAGACAGTTGTAGGAAGGTGTCGTGCTGCAGCACTTCGATGGCGTTTCTGTCCAGAAAGTTGTAACAGTAGTCCATGAGCGCCTTCAACCCGTACAGTCTGCAACAACAGAACATGTTTATTTACCTTGGAGTAACAAGCTGAGGAGTTCTTCTTTATTGACCTCCCTGTGAAAGACTTGGTTTCCGCACTTAGTCGCACGTAGTAGATATGGTTCATTGTACGTGAGGGTGAGGCATTTATACCCACATTTTATATCGAGATAGACAAATTCAAGGATGCGGTTCATGCCTACATATATGTAATTTTAATAATAATATAAATCATAAAGATAACCGTAATTAAAGTATCTAAGTAAGTCTCGCAAAGTTAGAAAAAGGGAACCCTTGCGCTCGCGGTCGCGTCGAGTCACTCACCTATGATAAGAGAGTGAAGCAGGTATTCTATCGCGCGTGTCAACTATTTATTTATTTTATAAGACAAATATTGAGCTATTTTGACCTCTCAAAATGGTAGAACATATTTTTCGTGTCCTTTACCTGGCGGCATCGAGTACAGAGCAGACATTCCTGAGCGCGAGCACCTGTCTCAGATAATCAGAGATGGCCGTCTCCAGCTCCTGGAAGTTGAACTGGTGCGCCAGCCCCAGCATGTCCAGGACTGTGTCTTCACGCAGCATCGAGAGACCCATGTGACCTGGTGGCGAGACAAAAGAGGTTGAGTGGTTAGAGAAAATTGCCGCAAATGCGCCGAAAATGGCCGCATTGGATTCGGTGGATCGCAGAGCCAGAAGGTTGATTGGCGACAAGAAGCTGGTGGCCCTACTACAACCACTAGCACATCGGCGAAAAGTTGCCTGCCTGGCGGTATTTTACAGATTGCACTTCGGTGAGTGTGCTCATGAGCTACACGAGCTTATTCCCTCATCTCTTTTTTACCACCGGACATCCAGACGTACGGCAGGATACCACCCTTTCTTGGTTGATATTCCTCATATCCGCACGCAGCGCTTCTCAAAATCGTTTAGAATGCGCACCGCGAAGGAATGGAATTCCCTGCCGGCGTCTGTGTTTCCAAATTCATATAACCCGGAAGTATTTAAAAAACGAGTGCATAGGCATCTATTGGGTAAGCTCGCTCCATCGTAGGCCCCGTCTATGCCCTCGGGCTAGTCTGGGACCAAGAGCAAGCCCATAATAATTAAAAAAAAAAAAAAAAAAAAATTGGGTATTAGGCATATGCAGGTGGAAAAATTCAGCGAGGCAGTAAGGGGAACCTTTACACCTACACAAAAAAGTGTTAGGAGACTATAATTTTTTTTAATAGTAGCAAAGGTTAAGGTACAGTTTGCCTATAAGCGATGCACCGTGTCTTAGAAAAGTGTAAAACAATGTACATTAAGTTCATTATGCAATTATGCAATGTGCCTTAAATCCATTCTAATGGGCAGCGGTTCAAATTGTGCCTTGCCCTTAAGCAATGACTATTACTGTGTGAAACAGGAAAATGCGCAATATGCCAAACTCTTTCTAATACTCAATTTGTCGGATGCTATACATAGGCTACATAAATATTACAACTCCGATTTTGTAACTTTTCCTTCAGCGACCAGTAAGCTGAACTATATTTCATCAAATCGAAGATCAAGGTATGTTCAGTGTTATGAGGAACAAGCTATCATTTATGATTTTTAACTGAATGAGCTAAGGGGGTTAAAATATCGTAATATTAGTAAGGATGGTCTAGAGAAGAGCCCAGTAGCCATGATTTTGAACTGAAATCAATATGTATCTATTACCTCGATAATTACCTGAGTAAACATATCGTAGGAGCGCCTTGAAAGCCTGCAGTGGCGCCTGTAACTCCACTTCCGCCTGCAAAATATTACATTGTTAACAAACTGTAACTATTGCTTAGAATGAGTCACCAATAGCCAGTATGTAGGAGTGCACTTTAAAAAAATTGTTTAAATAACTAATCAGAGGCAGAACGGACATGGGGAACCAGACCTGGATCTACTACTTTTACCCCTGCCCTCCCCCAGATCCGAAGTTGTTGAAAACTCCAAAGTATGCATCGCGAATTCGCGACTCGCTTGAGAGCCATTTAGGATATATAATTTACACTATTAAAAAAAATCTTTTACGATTAAACAATTCAAATTTCAACCGCCGGATGTCTGTAAAAAAAATATGTTGTAACAGCATTTAGTGGTCTATGGTCACCTGGTTAGTCTCCCGCATGCCGCCATACAGCAGCGCTCTGAAGTAGTCGCTGCTGGCGGCCAGGATGACCTTGTGCGCCGGGATGCGCTGCCCTTCCACCACCAGGGTCACATCAGAGTACTCCGAGGAAAGGCACAGGGAGCCTATGTGTTCCGACAGGTGGCCTAAGGGAAAACAAGTCTTATAGGCTGGGATATAGGATTGAATATCCGAAATAAAAAAGTGCGCGAATGAAAGTTTACGTGAGTGTTAATTACTCTGCGTTTTGAACATATAAAGTGTTTTACTTTTTTGCTAATTTCAGCCGGTGCTAAATTAAACTACGACGGTTGCTGGCCGGATGGTAGCAAATCATACTGTTTATATCAAATGCAATATTGCTACAGGTTAACCACGCGCGTTGGTTGGCAAACATCTAGGTATTATTGCCATCACTCCATTTCTGTACAAAGGTTCTATTAAGCTTGTGTTTGGAGACAGGAAACAAATTGCGCGCGTATCCGTTCTCAATGTATTGCGTACAATGTTTACTAGGTTCCGCGATGTGCTATGGAGGATAAAAGTCCTGCCCCTACGGGTCACGATTCGCTGAGGACCTCGGGCAATGTCGCGTGTTGTCCTTATCGTGAGTAATGAAACCCGATTTGCGCAGTGATTGGTTAACTACCGTGCTGTATATTAAGGGTTCGTTTCCCGCTTGGATCAAATATTTGTATGTAGTTCTAAGTCTGATTGTTTGTACGAAATATTTTGTTGACTCTACGATACAGTTAGAGGTCTCTAGCAACATGTTACTGTAACACATTTACTCTAATTTACAGCAACTATTTAAGCGAAACTAATTCAGTCAGGGCCCAAACGTTTACCCAATTCTCTTTATTATTACGGCTTCGAGAGTATTTACGGTTGACGCATGTTTAATAGGTATAATGATTTGGTTAACAAGACTATTCGTGTGCGGAACTCACAAATTGTGAATGTAAAACGGCACGCAACATCGACTTTTTGCGGTTTGTGAATTTTATTTTTAAACCCAAGTATATTGGTGTATGATAACTAATTTTTAGAATGTAGGTCAAGGTAAAAAAAGTTCAAAAACAGAAGAGATCCATATTAAAACCAAAATTAATTTCAGCATGTTTTTAGAGAGATCTTTCTCTAGACTTAACAATGTAGTCCTATAATATATCCGTCTGAATTAGGGGCAATGGCTAAGCACAGAATAAATTATAACTAGGAGTAGTATCAGTAAAGCCGGTTTAAAAAAAAACCATATTTATTTCACAAGATAAAAATCATTATAAATAATAATAATAAATATGGCAAAGTGAAATATTAACATTTGAAAAGCCTAAACGTGAAATTACACTTGGTCGTTAGCTCATATTTGAATGCCTATGGAATTCAGTCAAACAACTAAGTGTTAACAATCAGGTCCATATTTGAACAGCTTTCGTTTTAGATACCAAATGATGGTTTCTTTCAATTGTGAAGCTATACTTTACCACTAGTTACAATGAGTAGTGTTGCTCTCCGAACACGAATGTAATTACTGCATCTAATGCGCGAATTCGAGTTATGTGCACCCGAATACGGGCTAACAACCAAGTTTAATAGGGATGACGACTACTTTAAAAAATGGCATTCTGTTTAGTCTGTCCGTTAGAACGCTCAAAAATAGACACATATTTTTCACTTAAACAAATTACTAAAAAATACAAAGATAAAAAGCATTAAAGTTCCGGAGTGAGGGCTTGTCACTGTTCAATAAAATTTGTAAAGAAAAAATATGTGTCCAAAATTAAGCTCAATCTCAATTGGGCTCAATCCACAACACTGCAGAATTCTTTGGATCAGATTCAGGAGGATTAAATCCTCCTCAATTTCCCACAGACTTTGTTCTATTCTACAATCTACAGTGACATGAGTTGACAATTTAAAGTCTATTTTAAAATAATAAGTGATTGAATATCTTACTAATGTGTTCAATATCACCAATGCGTGCACTTGGTGTGTTGTTGACGCTCATGTACTGGTGCTGGCTACTCATTGTCCCGGGTTCACATCAAGTTTGCTGCAATGATACAAGCCTTAGAGTATGTTGGACAAGATGATTAAATATATGATGTAATTGATTGTCAGTTAAATAAATACCTAAATTGGAATAACATTAAAAAATCTATTTCTAGCTCAGTGGAATCGGTTTACCGAAGTTCCATCAATTAATTAAATGCTATAACTACACAATTATTAATGAAGAGTGAAATGTGTTCTTTTAAATTAATAAATAATGTTATTTTTCAGCTTTATTCATAATTCATGAGGTGTTGAACTAAATAAAAGAGGTTTGTTGAAAGTCTATGAATGTCCTTATAAAGAAATTGTATACCTAGCTAGTTTTGTTACTGATGTGATTAATTTATTACACAAAGACAACGTGCAGCTAACACTGTGTCATTTTAGCATGGCCTTGCAGTACTACAGAAGCATGCTAACACAATATTAAAAGCTTTGCTCATAGATACTGTACTTACATATTGTGTTAGGTTCAGAATCTATACTATCACTTTCATTAACTTTGCTTGAGCTTAGGAATATAATATCTTGCATTTCTAATATCTGTTAGCAGGATATATCAGACATCCTTTGCTCTATCCAATGCTTTAGGTAGTTCATTCAAATTTCAGGTAATTTGTCTTAATCTTTAACTTTAAACATCCACCTTCATTTATTATCTGTTAGGTAAGTATAAACTTTATTATTCTATGGTAGTACTACTTTTATAAAGTGGTAAATGTCCAGGGGACTCCCCAAACAAAAAGCCACTCATTCTAAATAGATATAGCATTTATTTAGATAAGATTGACGCAGCATCACATACCTATTTATCTCTACTAACCAAAACAAAAACGATTTTTCTGCATCATCAGTGAATTTATTTACTTAAAATATGTTAGTCCTCCTTCTTTATACAAATTTTATATCTTTGCTATAGTATTATTTATAAGTTTTGTAAATATAATATTTAGATTATGAGTCTAGTTAATTACAATGGATTGTAAGACCAAATAAAAACATAAATCAACTTAGAATATATAGATGTTTGAAGCTTAACCCATGAATGCTAAGGATTCATTCCTACTGTTATTTATTTCTGTTTTTCTTTATAACTCAGACATTTCAAGAAACTTGAGTTTAGATATAATACGTACAATAACAAAACCAACAAAACAAAGAAATATCTAGAACTCATGTTTATTATATACATTTTCTTAGTACTAAAGATTAGTGCATGCAGTTTATGCATTTATTAGAAAAACTTATTAATTAGTAAGAAATTTAAGTCCTAAATAAAATAATCCTAAGTTCTAAGATAAATACATGTATACATACGCATAAGTAATCCACGACAACAAATATTACAAATACTTCAGACGTGCACCAAAATAAACAAAACTCTCGTTTTTCTGTATTTTGTTAAATAATTATTAATTTTTTTAGCAAATAATTGCAAAATCCGGAAAGGGAAAATTTATTTTGACAATATTTTGACAACATCCCACAATTAGCGAAAATAGCGAATCAAAAGCAAAAAGTAAAATGTGTTTCTGACTTGTTTTTTCTATACTCATGCATGCATTTTACTTCTTGATACTAAGCCTTTTGGGATAGTCTTGGAAAATAAATATATTGTTCCGTTAACTCTAAAAATCACTTAAACATAACGTGGTACTATCAGGCGTCCGTCACTCGCTCAAGGCCACGCGTTTTATGCCTACCGCTTCGCGTATCTCCGACGATACAACGAACACCGGGCTGTCGCGCGCCCGGCTGAGAGCTCGCGCGTCACGGGTACAGAGCTGACTGGAATACCGCCGTTTACCCGAATTTTATTTGCCCTAATTTCATTTGCCATAATAGTCAACAGCCATAATATCATACGACATAATACTCATTTGCCCTACTCTCATTTGCCATAATAGTCACGTGCCAGAATCATTGTTTCCCATAAAGTCACTTACCATAACATCATTTGCCATAATCATTGTAAGCCATAATTATCACATGTCCTAATTATCACATGCCATAATTATGATATGCCATAACATAATTTGCCATCGACATCGGGTGTATAACGGTTGTTTATATCAAGAGAAATTGGATGCAATTGGGACTTTAGGGCACCCCGACTCGGACAGGTTAGGTTAGAAGGGGATGGCGGGGTCGTGTGAGCGAGCGAAGCGAGCGAATAGACCCCGCCATCCCCTTCGTGGTTATTTTTTTATAAACCACACAGAAGTAGGAGCCCCGCGAAGCGGGGCTCCGTCGACCTAGCCCACCATCAACCATGCACAGAAAAAAAAACCATTACGGGGCTTAAATATTTGTCTAATACTTGTTATGCCATTTAAATATTATGCCATTTAAATATTATGTCTAATAATTATTATGGCACATAAAATTATGGCAAACAATACTTATGGCATTCGTATCTTATGGTATCTAAAATTCGGGCAATTAAAAGTATGTCATATGTCTTTTAGGGCAAATGAAACATTCGGGCAAATGAAATTCGGGTAAATGAAATTCGGGAAAATGATGATTATGGCATATAATCTTCGGGCAAACAATAGACAACCGAGCTGACTATCAAAATGCCGAAACCACGTAATTATTGCGTGATTATTGTGCAATTCCCCTATTTCCCAATTCTCCTATTTCCCAATTCTCTTTTTTGATTATTTATTAAAATTATTCACGCTGTTTTGAATATTTTCGACACTAAAAATATTAGTCGGGAATTCAAGGAACGAAAAATATGCATCAGTCAATTTATCAAACTAAAAAATATTTGGTCAACAAATAAAATAATAATTGTTTTTCTAAAACATTCGTTTTATTACCATTGTCATCATACGTATAACCCTAGCAGATTTGCTGGACGACACGCACACACGTTAGTCGCGCGGCGGGTAAAAGAATCTCAACTCTCTTTGTGCGTAATTATGGTACATTTCTCCTTGCTGCAAACAACTGGTATTATTATTATGATTTTGTAGGCTATTATAGCGTAGGTATTTTGGTTTTTGTATTGGAGTGAAGTATCTGTTACGTAGTAACTATTTATTAATCTGTGGTACTATACTATTTGGCTCAAAATAAAGAGTTAGTAGTGTAGCGTAAACTACGTGTATTCACTAAATGATTTCTTTATGAATCGAGATAATTCATAAGAAAGTCTATCTTAGTGAATATAGTCAATATTGTTTAAGACTCCTCGACGGAAAACAAAACTAAGGTATTCTTTTCTTTCATTTCTCACTTTTACATCTTCTCATGCTTATCTCTACATATCTTTTAACGTTTCTTTTATAGTAACGTGTACCGTTTTACTTTTTTTTTCTTCTTAAAAACGGAAATTGTGATTAGGTGAAAATTCGTTTTCCGCTTCCGGTAAACGAAACATGTCCTAATAAATAATTAAGTTCGATAAATATATTTATTAATGCAAAGTTAACTGCAGACATAAAACTAGTCAAACAATTTAATTAAATACGCAGTTTTATTTCTATGCAGGTGTGCGTACCAAGAAACTTATAATTTTGTTCATCAAAAGTGCGTAGCATAGCACTACTTTCCACGTTAACCATAACATTCAAAAAAAAAATGGTTGCCTGTAAAGTCGGTTTTACGGGCGAAGATTTTACGTGACAACGTCTTTTACCGATCATAGTTGAGTGGGAGAGAGACGCAAGGCATTCGGCGGGCCTCTCTCTCGTTCGGTGACTCATCGTAACGTTACCGAGCGTTACACTTTTTCATAAGTGACTCCCAGCCGCAACCTAATTTAAGACGTTGTCACGTCAAAAATGAGCTCTATTTTAATGACTGCAAGATATGTGTTGTCTGCATAATGAGTAATGTCCTATAAGCATGTTTGCGTAGCAACAACAATGTCAAAGATAAACTATAAATAACAGAACACAAAATATGGGATCCTATATTGGTATAACAATTGTTTGCAAACAATATTAGGCCTAGCAAAATATGAAAACCCTTAGTTTAAGAATAATCATCACATATTCTTGCATACCGAACTGTATAAATATAAACTTATCTGTTGACTTTTTTTGGCTGAATAATCGGGCGCGAAAGCTTCGTCATAAAATTACGAGGCAGCTATTGGTGGAAAATTTTGTCTGTACCAACCTAACGAACACCTAAAACATTTTGGCAATGTTGTCAGATTTATTACCAGTTGTGCTGGGCAGGTAAATATCGTCGCTTTATTGAGAATATTTTATTTTTCTTTAATGGTTTACAACACGATAACGATGTTGTAATAGTTGGAAAGATACGTGAAAAACTCATCCTTCTTTTGAAACATAGACATGTAAGTAATAAGTTTTTGTTTCACTGTTTCATGAACTTTTTTGTAGAAGGTTGTGGTTCTGTAAAAGTAGCTGCACAATTGATAGAGTGCGATACTCGCAAAAGAAAAATGTGTGTAACGTATTTTGTAGTAATTAAATAAATAACATCTTGTATTATACTTTTACGTATTTATTTTTTTATTTCGAAACACAAACTTTACCACCATACAGGCAGTAATAAACGCGACTTTGCGTCGATGATATTTCAATTCGCGATATTTTATTTTTAAATGCATTGCAGGTCATCAATAATGGATTGTAAAAGATAACTGAGTGTCTGTAATGAACTCGCTCACGTTCTCGACACTGAGAAATGGAGAGACAGCAGTGTAATTCACTTCAAAACTTTGACGAACCTAAAACAGAAATATTGAAAAAAAGATTATTAAAATCAGCGAACACGTCGATCTGCACCAATATTACACAAAATAGTCCACAGCAAAATGTGTTACTGAATACATTACGCGTGAGTTTGCATACTTTTTTATTTTTTTGTATTGTAATGTTGTATACTATTGACATCATTGACAAACATTTGTCATATTTCAGGCGCCAATATCGAGCAGCATGATCGTGTCCTCGATGCAGGCCTCACAGAGCTCCTTGCCTATCACACACAATTTAGTTACACATTCAATTGCTCCTGTTAAAATACATCCAAACAACTCTCCTTACCCTTTGCAACTGTCTACTGTGCATGTGCCAGTACAGATACCAGGCTCAAACTCTAATATCAATGTTCCTGTACAAATATCAGGACCAGCTAACACTGTGCCACTGCAGATTACACCTGTCAGCTTGCCTCTGCAAGTCTCTGGAACAACCAGCGTACCAGTTCAGTTACCAGCTGGTGAGACTATAAATGTTCCTCTGCAAATCCCAGGTGGTAATCAGAACATTCAATTACCAACACTGCCCTCCATGCCAGTGTTACAAAACCATAATCAGTCCCTCCACAGTTCAATAATTCAAGTTCACATGGGCTCAAATTCAAGAGCAAGCAATATGGATTGCAATTCTGATATGACAGTCTCGAGTTCATCTCACCTGCAGATGTCTGATACATCAATATCACAAGTTAAAGTCAACAATCCTCTCCCACAAGTCCAAGTTGCCCATAACAATGCTGTGCTACAAATGCAGAATGCTGCTAATTCAATTCAAATTCGAGGAGCACCGAGGCAGGTGCCGCATGTCCCTCACGTGGTGTACATACAAACTCCGACGGGGCTGAAGCCTGTCACGAGTACCGACGTCATCACCCAAGCAAGTACAAGTGGAAACCCACCACAAATCATAGTAAGGAGACCAGTAAGTGAATCATCACCATTAACATGCATTCATGTCAAATTGGAACTGTGAGACTTTATGAAGTACTTTACAACACAACAATTAATTGGTGAAACAAAAGTTGATAGTGGATCAAGTATGTAATTATATTGTGAAAAAAATATCAATGTGATTATGAATTGGCTTACCACAAAAGATAAAAATAATCAAATATCTAATGTCAATACGCTCAATGAATGCACTTTCACTCACACAAAAACAAACCTAATGGTGGTGGTTTAATCACAAATCATTCTTTATTTATGGCATGTTTTGATTTAATATTGTTATTTATAATGTTATAAGTGACTTGCTTCTTTGAAGATAGCCTTCATTGTGATTATTGGCAAGGCCAACTATCACATAATATAAAGATAATTAATTAGTATGACAGGAGCCAAGTTATCAGAGAAAAAGACAATTCTCTTTGTTACATACAATTTCTGTGTGACCTGATTTTATTTTAATAAAATTAATAAACCAATTTAAATGGTTTAAGGATTTTAAAAAACATACTTAAAAATTGAAAATAAAAGAAGTATGTAAATCTTTGTAAGCCTGCACAATCTTTGACTGGAATTAGTTCATTGCTATCTATTATTGAAAGGATAAGTTTTTTTAAATACAACAAATGTAATTTCTATTTGATAATAGAAGTTAGAATTTACCAGTTATTACATAAGTTTATTTCCTCTGCTCTACAGGTAACCAGCAATTCAAACTTACATTTGATATCAAATGTAAACACCAAACCCAACATAGCTCCAAAGGTGCCTGCTCAGAACAAGTCTTCCATCCTCGCTCCAGTCAATGCTAGTCAGCCAATAGTCATACAGAAGCCAAAGTCCAACGACAAGATGATTGTCCCGGTCAGCATTGCGCCGAGCAACCCAAACAAACAGGCCATAGCATACCTCGGGTCCATGAAGAAACCCAACCAGAAGAACTTGTCCGAGAACCAATCTATCCTCATATCAAACAATCAGTCTAACGTGAATGCTAACAATCAGAAGCTATTTATTACTCCTATGAATATGCCTAAAATTCAAAACACAAAGTTTATTCTGCCGGTAACTTTACCTGCCACTATGGCTTCGAAAGGGCCCATCATCAATCTACAAATAGCTAACGGGCAAATACAGAATGATCCGCAAGGAAACATTACAGTCATGAGAGATACTATAATGGAGTCCCAAGATATGCCACCTCTACAGCCACTTGGAAAGGTGCTTTTCAATGGGAAAGATATACCTCAGAGTCCTAAAGGCGACAAAGCTTTTACATTATCCATACCTGGTTCAAGGGCCGAACCAACAGGTGAACAAGGAGAATATACACTCTCGATACCTGAAACAAATTCCGCAATGAATGACGACATTTATACTGTTTCGATAGCAGACGAGGATGGAGCTCATAGGGAGAAGTCTTTCACTCTAGCTATACCAGAGAAAGGAAAGAGTTTATTGAACAGGAATATGATAGAAAGGCACGACGTAGGAACGGTTACCATCGCTGCGCCTGCGATTTTGAGACGTTCGAACTCCGACAATAGTGACAGAAAGATAGCAAACGCCAGCATGAAGAGAAGAATCTCTTTATGTGCGGAAAATCTTTCTAACAAGGGCACGAGATTAGCACTTACACAGAAAATAGAGAAGATTGATGATCCGCCGGAGGCTGACAACAATGACGACCATCGTGTGCCTTCGCTGTTCTGTGACGAGAAGCTGGACAAAGATTTAGAGGCTAAACCTTTAGATTCAGATCCTGAAGACTATAAGGACACCAAAGCCGACGCACTCGAAGAGAGGAGTCCGCAGGACATTTATTATACCAAAACAGAAGATTTTAAAACTGATATCAAGGAAGGAGTGTTGGAAGAAGATCCTCCTGGATTAATATGGAATAACGGGATTGCTAGGTTGCAAGGTAGCACTTTGCAATTCCAGACCAACGAATTTGGTTTGATAGATCTGCTAGATGGCAGTGATCAGGAAGAATCGGTGAGCAGTGCGAAGTACCACACGCCTATGAAGCAGCGCATCGACAAAAATAAGAAACCTAATTCTCCTGAAGATATGTACCGGTGTGAATGTTGTGGCTGCCACGGCATGGCGGCCGAGTTCATCACGCCTAACTTCTGTAGCGCCGCGTGCCAGACCGAGGTAGAGAAGGCTTTACAGAAGAAGAAGGACAGAGAACGCGTGGATTTGTTGAAGAAGAAGAATAAGATAAAGAAGTTGTTGATGAGGAAACAACATTCTGACTCTGATATAATGGCTGAAGGAAAAGACAAAGTTTTGCTCAAACATTTTGATTCATTGCCTCCTGACCAGCTGACAGAGGCAGCTTTATTGAAAATCAATGAAGATTTAACTGAGAATGAGAAATATCCATGGATGTGTGGAAAGAATGGTTTTTCGTGGATGCGATATCTCGACTTTTGTAAAGCGAAAGATGCGCCAGTGAAGCTCTTTAAAAATCCGTTTCCTTATAACAGGAATGGGTTCAAAGTTGGGATGCGACTGGAGGCGATAGATCCCCAGCATCCTTCAATATTTTGTGTGGTGTCGGTGGCCGAGGTGCAGGGCTACCGCATGCGGCTGCACTTTGACGACTACCCGGACATGTACGACTACTGGGTGAACGCGGACTCGCTGGACATCTTCCCGCCGGGCTGGTGCGAGAAGAACGGCCGATCGCTGAAGCCGCCCGCCAACACGCCCGCCTCCAGCTTCTCGTGGCCGCTCTACCTGAAACAGATGAGAGCGGTCGCCGCGCCAAGGAACTTGTTCTCGCATGTCACTGCGGCGGTAAGTTTCAAATATTATAATTAATACTTATTCTAGTCATTGTGAAGAAAGGGTCATATCTGACACAATGATAATGAATAGTGCCTCGTATTAGACATATTCCTTTCTCCACATTTACTATAACATAATTATTATTCTAATAGGTTTGTAAAGAAGCTCACATAATGATGAAAGTAGTCAGAATTACTGTCTACCCATGTCTCGTCGAATAAAATTCAGCCACAGAACTTGACAATAGGCGTACTTATAGATAACCTACGTTCTCCGCTCGTGAGTTCTGTTCTACCCTTCATCATTCATATTAGCTCAAATAATTTTTAAACTTTAATTAATCACGTCTAGATCTTCAAACCGAGCTGCTTCCGCATCGGCATGAAGTTAGAAGCGGAAGACCGCAAGAACGACCTGGTGTGCGTGGCGTCGATCTCCGACATCCTGGACAACAGGATGCTCATCAACTTTGACTCCTGGGACGAGATGTACGACTTCTGGGTGGACCCCACCTCGCCCTACATCCACCCCGTGGGCTGGGCCGAGGAGAACGGAGTGCCCCTCACGCCGCCCAACTGTGAGTACTTGTTATGACTTCTATGTTAATTCTAAAGAGGTGAAAGTAGAAATTATTCTAAAATACTGGAGAGATTAAATTAATTATGCGAAATCGTGTGACCATTACTTAAAAATGTAGAAGGTAATGTTTCTTTATTATAATTTTGTAGTGGTGTATAAAAGGATAAATACTGGGTACTGTTAGCTTTAGTTTTGAGAAGTTATAAAAGATTATTTTCAAAAATTTTGAACAGATTGCATGTTAATCTAAAATGGTGAGCCGAAATGTGGTGATACATATCCATACTAATATTATAAATGGGAAAGTGTGTCAGTCTGTCTGTTTGTCTTTCTTTCACGGCAAAACGGAGCTACGAATTAACGTGATTTTTTAAGTGGAGATAGTTAAAGGGATGGAGAGTAACATAGGCCACTTTTTGTCTCTAACGCGAGCGAAGCCGCGGGCAAAAGCTAGTTGGCTTATATAAGAGTTTACATACAGAAGAACACACCTCTCTCTAATAAATTGAATATCGTAATACTATTCATAAAACTAAGGTAAGTTCTGACTAAAGAAACAAACACATGCTACTAAAAAATACCTACATATTATTTATCTACTAACAACATTACAATAATCACATAGCACACCTTATAACAAAACAAAATGCAAAAATTATATGATTTACTGGCTGGGTAAATAATATAGAATGTATAAAGAAAGCAAAATAAGTCAAAATAGAGGTTGTTCAGTACTTTACTAAACAACCTCTATTAATAATAATACCATTCTATTACTGTCCCACTGCAGGGCAAAGGCCTCTTCTCATACTGAGAAGGCACGCAATCACCAGGCTTGCCCACGGCGAGTTAGCGATTTCAAACTTATATTAATTGTAAGTCCAGGTTTCCTCACGATGTTTTCTTTCAACGATATCTGCGATGTCCAAGATAAACTAAAGAAAGTAAATAGATAATAAAAACAATACAAATAAATAAATATGAATGGGACTCGGCGCCTCAACTACTAGGCCAACACATTACCTCTATTTATTTGCCGATAAAAATGATCGTGGCCTGCATTGCTATAACAACAAACAGATTAGAATGACATTAAGAGTAAAGCAAAATAAATAGCTTATTTACTCATTGCCTTCATTTAACATGACAAAATTGCCTAATTGCCTAAACTGTTGCCTCCATATTTATAAAATACTGTTAACTATCTTTGCAAGTAATATAATACGAGAAACTTAACTATAAAAATAGCCATAAAAGTTACTTCATTATAATCTGAAGATCTCAAACGAATTGCCACTATTCTTAATAGTATTAATTAAAAATTCAAATGTAGAAGTGAGTCGAGCAACAAGGATAACCGGTAGTTTTGTACGTCGTTATCTCCACACTTACTACACGATTAGTCACGAAACACGGTTTGTGTGTGACTGTCGTGTCTATTGTTCTCCTAAAAATAATTCACGAACAAATTGCTTATTTATTTTACTTCAAATTCACATACAAATGTCAAATTGGTCACTAAGTGCCTTAGGAAACACCAGTAAGTGTTTTTGTGACCTAAATAACGTTAATACAGTATTAATGTCGGTTATTAGTGGTACTTAATACAACTAATTTCACGGATCATTTTACGCGATTAAGTTTTCCTATGCAGTAATGTAAATTTATTGAGATTAATAGTGCAGGAAAAACCTTGCAGTTTTATTGCTAGTTTTTTTATAAGCTGACTGAGTCTTTGTTTACTTATTCTATTATCATTTTAAAAACATTATTAAGAATATTAAGCTATAATTTTAATTCAAGCAAACTAGGTCCCACTTGGCAGTCAATTGGTACTTCATTGAATGTTATATCCCCTCATTGAAATGCATAGCTCTTATCAAAATTTTACTCGTCGTCCGTCGTTCAACATGGAGACGCTAATTTAGGTAGCCCAAATTCCTCAGATAAAGCGTTATTGACAAGTTTCGGTAAGTCGGTTTGCTAATATTTTAGTTCATTCACAATAACAACATACTCGTATTCTTCTGTCAGTGTAGTTGTTTTGTTGATAAGCAACTTTACTATCTAAGCACTATCTTAGTATTGGGTGTACAAATTATCACGCGATTGTTATAATGAAAACTCTTTTACTAATATCTTGTCCTTACAATATCCGTTTTGGACTAAAACACTTCATTTATCTTCTTACTAACACACCTCTAAACTCATAAGTCTTCAAAATCCTCTCTCATGTTGGTAATGGTGCAATAGTCCTGGAAAAGCAGGAGGAAACACTAAAACTCATATGTTTGTTAATCCCCAGACCAACGTAAGGGTGAACACTTCAGAGCACCTCTCGATGTACTTGGTGCCAAAACAAACACATCCAGGCCCAAATCTGACATCTGTAAGTTGTGCGAATGTTTCAAAATTATATTAGACAAGTTGAGCGCAGTCGTCGTGTATTGAGAATGTCCTTTCGTGTCAGTTACATTCTAAATTAATAATTTCTTCAGCTCAGCTTTCTTATTGAAAATCGAGTTAACACTCGATTCACAGTTAACATCAGCTGCCGGGTCGCTGTCATTCGTTAATTCTGAGTATAGAAGCTCGACTACTGTTATGGCATCAGATCTTTGCAGTTCACCAATTACTATTGAACTAATACAACTGAGTTTCATTTCTTCCGGTAATTTTGGTGCCAGTACACACACGATGCATTTCAAGGCCCAGGTGACAATTAAATATCGCAAAAAAAACTTGTCAGTGTCAAACTGACCCAGACTAATACACGCAGTAGAATATGCACCCATGCATCAAGACTTGTGTGTTTTGTCCACAGTTTACAAAGATCCTGATACGTTTTCTTGGGAGAACTACCTGGCGGAGACGGGCGCGTCGCCGGCGCCGCCGCGCGCCTTCAAGCCGCGCCCGCCGCAGGGCTTCAAGCCTGGCATGAAGCTCGAGGTGGTGGACAAAAGGGTGAGCATATAGTTCATACTTCATGATGAAGACAAATATTATAAATTTGTGAATTAGCGTGATAACTCTAGTTTTACATAAGTCATTGGGTTATTTATTTGGTGTGACATCGTCTTACCTCTGTAGTCACGCAAAAAAGTTGCCCGTTTGGTTTTCGCAGATCTTAGACTGTCATTAATTATCAAATCTAAAAAGTAAGTCTTAAAGCTAGAAAGTCTGGCCAAGGGGATATCTTGGTACCCAATAACTGGGTTGTGAAGATCTGATAGACGGTTGCTCCCTGAAAACCGTTAGTTTTTATCTCCATCCTGATCGACTGGAGGCCGCCACAAACATAGTTGAGGAAAGGCTATCCCTAGCATTTGCTTAGCTAGCAACTCAAAACTTACTACTATCATCTCCTGATCTTCACTAAACTAATACCGTCGATGTCAGGTGCCGTTCCTGATCCGCGTGGCCACGATAGTAGCGGTGAAGGGGCACCAGGTGCAGGTGTCGTTCGACGGCTGGCCGGAGGAGCTGGCGTGCTGGTTCGACGACGACTCGCCCGACCTGCACCCTGTCGGCTGGTGTCTGAAGACAGGGCATCCGCTGGAGCCGCCGCTCAGTAAGTCTCTTTATTTCTGCACCTCTTCATAATAACTTCTATTCTGTTGACTGAGTTGGTAAATTTTTACCCAACTTTCTAAATAGGGTTTGTAAAGTCTCGACAGTTTTAGCTTTGACACTGTCCAGACACTTCTTATTTAAAAAGAGTTTTGATGAAGAGGCGTGTGTGTGACTGCAATAAGTAGCCATTTGTCCTGACTGTGTTCCCCCGCAGCGAGCGAGGAGCTGGCGGTGGTGGGTCCGTGCGGCGTGGGCGGCTGCCGCGGCCTGGGCTCCGTGCGCGGCGGCGCGCACAAGCACCACGCCGCCGCCTCCGCCTGCCCCTACCGCGCGCCCCCGCCCCGCGCGCCCGACCGCCTCGCGCCCCCGCGCCGCGCCGACCTCGTGCTGCCGCGCGAGCGCAGGTACACCATCCGACCTGACACACTAACATATAGGTAACTTACTACCGCGCGCCCCCGCCCCGCGCGCCCGACCGCCTCGCGCCCCCGCGCCGCGCCGACCTCGTGCTGCCGCGCGAGCGCAGGTACACCATCCGACCTGACACACTAACATATAGGTAACTTACTACCGCGCGCCCCCGCCCCGCGCGCCCGCCCGCCTCGCGCCCCCGCGCCGCGCCGACCTCGTGCTGCCGCGCGAGCGCAGGTACACCCTCCGACCTGACACACTAACATATAGGTAACTTACTACCGCGCGCCCCCGCCCCGCGCGCCCGACCGCCTCGCGCCCCCGCGCCGCGCCGACCTCGTGCTGCCGCGCGAGCGCAGGTACACCATCCGACCTGACACACTAACATATAGGTAACTTACTACCGCGCGCCCCCGCCCCGCGCGCCCGACCGCCTCGCGCCCCCGCGCCGCGCCGACCTCGTGCTGCCGCGCGAGCGCAGGTACACCATCCGACCTGACACACTAACATATAGGTAACTTACTACCGCGCGCCCCCGCCCCGCGCGCCCGACCGCCTCGCGCCCCCGCGCCGCGCCGACCTCGTGCTGCCGCGCGAGCGCAGGTACACCATCCGACCTGACACACTAACATATAGGTAACTTACTACCGCGCGCCCCCGCCCCGCGCGCCCGACCGCCTCGCGCCCCCGCGCCGCGCCGACCTCGTGCTGCCGCGCGAGCGCAGGTACACCATCCGACCTGACACACTAACATATAGGTAACTTACTACCGCGCGCCCCCGCCCCGCGCGCCCGACCGCCTCGCGCCCCCGCGCCGCGCCGACCTCGTGCTGCCGCGCGAGCGCAGGTACACCATCCGACCTGACACACTAACATATAGGTAACTTACTACCGCGCGCCCCCGCCCCGCGCGCCCGACCGCCTCGCGCCCCCGCGCCGCGCCGACCTCGTGCTGCCGCGCGAGCGCAGGTACACCATCCGACCTGACACACTAACATATAGGTAACTTACTACCGCGCGCCCCCGCCCCGCGCGCCCGACCGCCTCGCGCCCCCGCGCCGCGCCGACCTCGTGCTGCCGCGCGAGCGCAGGTACACCATCCGACCTGACACACTAACATATAGGTAACTTACTACCGCGCGCCCCCGCCCCGCGCGCCCGACCGCCTCGCGCCCCCGCGCCGCGCCGACCTCGTGCTGCCGCGCGAGCGCAGGTACACCATCCGACCTGACACACTAACATATAGGTAACTTACTACCGCGCGCCCCCGCCCCGCGCGCCCGACCGCCTCGCGCCCCCGCGCCGCGCCGACCTCGTGCTGCCGCGCGAGCGCAGGTACACCATCCGACCTGACACACTAACATATAGGTAACTTACTACCGCGCGCCCCCGCCCCGCGCGCCCGACCGCCTCGCGCCCCCGCGCCGCGCCGACCTCGTGCTGCCGCGCGAGCGCAGGTACACCATCCGACCTGACACACTAACATATAGGTAACTTACTACCGCGCGCCCCCGCCCCGCGCGCCCGACCGCCTCGCGCCCCCGCGCCGCGCCGACCTCGTGCTGCCGCGCGAGCGCAGGTACACCATCCGACCTGACACACTACCATAGAGGTAACTTACTACCGCGCGCCCCCGCCCCGCGCGCCCGACCGCCTCGCGCCCCCGCGCCGCGCCGACCTCGTGCTGCCGCGCGAGCGCAGGTACACCATCCGACCTGACACACTAACATATAGGTAACTTACTACCGCGCGCCCCCGCCCCGCGCGCCCGACCGCCTCGCGCCCCCGCGCCGCGCCGACCTCGTGCTGCCGCGCGAGCGCAGGTACACCATCCGACCTGACACACTAACATATAGGTAACTTACTACCGCGCGCCCCCGCCCCGCGCGCCCGACCGCCTCGCGCCCCCGCGCCGCGCCGACCTCGTGCTGCCGCGCGAGCGCAGGTACACCATCCGACCTGACACACTAACATATAGGTAACTTACTACCGCGCGCCCCCGCCCCGCGCGCCCGACCGCCTCGCGCCCCCGCGCCGCGCCGACCTCGTGCTGCCGCGCGAGCGCAGGTACACCATCCGACCTGACACACTAACATATAGGTAACTTACTACCGCGCGCCCCCGCCCCGCGCGCCCGACCGCCTCGCGCCCCCGCGCCGCGCCGACCGCGGGCTGCCGCGCGAGCGCAGGTACACCATCCGACCTGACACACTAACATATAGGTCACTTACTACCGCGCGCCCCCGCCCCGCGCGCCCGACCGCCTCGCGCCCCCGCGCCGCGCCGACCTCGTGCTGCCGCGCGAGCGCAGGTACACCATCCGACCTGACACACTAACATATAGGTATCTTACTACCGCGCGCCCCCGCCCCGCGCGCCCGACCGCCTCGCGCCCCCGCCCCCCGCCCCCCACGTGCCGCCGCGCCAGCGCAGTTACACCCCCCGCCCTGACACACTAACATATAGGTAACTTACTACCGCGCGCCCCCGCCCCGCGCGCCCGACCGCCTCGCGCCTTCGCGCCGCGCCGACCGCGTGCTGCCGCGCGAGCGCAGGTACACCATCCGACCTGACACACTAACCTATAGGTAACTTACTACCGCGCGCCCCCGCCCCGCGCGCCCGACCGCCTCGCGCCCCCGCGCCGCGCCGACCTCGTGCTGCCGCGCGAGCGCAGGTACACCATCCGACCTGACACACTAACATATAGGTAACTTACTACCGCGCGCCCCCGCCCCGCGCGCCCGACCGCCTCGCGCCCCCGCGCCGCGCCGACCTCGTGCTGCCGCGCGAGCGCAGGTACACCATCCGACCTGACACACTAACATATAGGTAACTTACTACCGCGCGCCCCCGCCCCGCGCGCCCGACCGCCTCGCGCCCCCGCGCCGCGCCGACCACGAGCTGCCGCGCGAGCGCAGGTCCACCAGCCGACCTGACACACTAACATATAGGTAACTTACTACCGCGCGCCCCCGCCCCGCGCGCCCGACCGCCTCGCGCCCCCGCGCCGCGCCGACCTCGTGCTGCCGCGCGAGCGCAGGTACACCATCCGACCTGACACACTAACATATAGGTAACTTACTACCGCGCGCCCCCGCCCCGCGCGCCCGACCGCCTCGCGCCCCCGCGCCGCGCCGACCTCGTGCTGCCGCGCGAGCGCAGGTACACCATCCGACCTGACACACTAACATATAGGTAACTTACTACCGCGCGCCCCCGCCCCGCGCGCCCGACCGCCTCGCGCCCCCGCGCCGCGCCGACCTCGTGCTGCCGCGCGAGCGCAGGTACACCATCCGACCTGACACACTAACATATAGGTAACTTACTACCGCGCGCCCCCGCCCCGCGCGCCCGACCGCCTCGCGCCCCCGCGCCGCGCCGACCTCGTGCTGCCGCGCGAGCGCAGGTACACCATCCGACCTGACACACTAACATATAGGTAACTTACTACCGCGCGCCCCCGCCCCGCGCGCCCGACCGCCTCGCGCCCCCGCGCCGCGCCGACCTCGTGCTGCCGCGCGAGCGCAGGTACACCATCCGACCTGACACACTAACATATAGGTAACTTACTACCGCGCGCCCCCGCCCCGCGCGCCCGACCGCCTCGCGCCCCCGCGCCGCGCCGACCTCGTGCTGCCGCGCGAGCGCAGGTACACCATCCGACCTGACACACTAACATATAGGTAACTTACTACCGCGCGCCCCCGCCCCGCGCGCCCGACCGCCTCGCGCCCCCGCGCCGCGCCGACCTCGTGCTGCCGCGCGAGCGCAGGTACACCATCCGACCTGACACACTAACATATAGGTAACTTACTACCGCGCGCCCCCGCCCCGCGCGCCCGACCGCCTCGCGCCCCCGCGCCGCGCCGACCTCGTGCTGCCGCGCGAGCGCAGGTACACCATCCGACCTGACACACTAACATATAATTTTGCGGGCTCCAGGGACCTAGACCAGAAGCAGTGAATCCATATAAGCCAGTAGCAAAGCTAGATACGGGCTGGACTGCTCCTTTGTCCAACAACCGATCGGTTCGCGGTTAAATTTTTTTTCGTTCTGTGTAAGTAGAGCCCCCGCAGTGTAGCTAGAAAACCCTCGAGTTACCTAGTTACACTACCGGCTGGTACGTGTTTGTTAATTTTTATGAAAAGACTACTGCTACATTCACATAAGAATGTGGACGTCGTTTATGTCGACCACAATGGGATCCGGCTCGAAGGACCAAAAAGTAACGAATATCTTCTAAAGTATAGCTCACAGAAAGTCGAAATTTGTTACGTAATAGTATCTAACTCAGAGCACTAGTGGGCGATCAGATAATATAAATCACATTAAAAAAAAATCATAAAGGGCCTGCTACACTTCATAAAAACGTCATTTAATCAAAAACTGTCGAGGCACAATGTCTAAGCGTAAAGTATCACTACATCAGCTATGCATTACAATTGTGTCTATATGTACTTATATCTATACTTTTTAATACAGTCCACTAGCATTCGATTTTTTGTAGTGACAAATAAACCTTTAAAGTGTCCACACGTCGTTTTACTGTGCACACACCGTCCAAACCAAAATCATCCTTATCGCCGTAATCATATGGTCCTATTTCGAACCGGGTCTTGTCGCCTACCTGCGGCTGACGAGCGCGTTGAAGAAGAAAAGAAAGCGATAAGGAACACGTTTTTTATTGCAATAATTAGTGGACGGATCTGTGAGACATTTTAAAAACTTATTTAAAACACAAGAACATTAACTGTGCTTACAATATTCAGTGTGTGATCGGATTACGAGTAAAAACTTACTGTAAGTGCTAGTTAACAAGTGCAACGTGCTCACTACCGTGAAGACATACTTGTGGACATTACATTTCATACAAAAAAGAAGAAACTTTTAACAAACAATTTCATTGTGAGTGAAGCTAATACCAACGAGTACTAAATAAGTTACGATGGAAGATCTTTTGGTTTATCAAATTGAACTATTGGATAGCCTAAGGAATGCAGAGAAAAATTACAAAAAGACGCCGAAAGATAGGATTAAAAAACCGTACTTGGAAACAAGGTTAGAAATGCTTGAAGAGCTTTGGAATAACTTTAAAGACGGACACAAAAACATTATTTTGAGCATTACCAGTGACGAACAAAGAAAAAATTCGTACTTTAAGGAAAAAACATACGAAGTGTTTCAAGAGTTGTACGTGCAATATAAGTCTAATGTGAAAGAGGCTCTTCAGCAGTTCCAGGATGCAGTACAACAAGCTTCAACGCCTTGTACAACTGAAGGTCAAGGGTCATACGCCGCGTGCTCGGACAGTAACGAAATAAAATTACCACAAATTAACATACCCACATTCAGCGGAAAATATGAAGAGTGGCAGACATTTTATGACTTATTTACTTCGCTGATCCATAAAAATACTAAATTATCTCCAGTACACAAACTGCATTACTTAAAATGTAACTTAACGGGAGAACCAGAAGTCATACTTCGTAACTACACAACGACCAATGCAAATTACGCCGACGCTTGGAACGAGCTAATACTACGCTATAACAACAAAAGATATAATTGTAAAGCTATTTTGAGAACTTTTATATCGCAAAAATCTATACATACTGAGTCGGCGAGTTGTATTAGACATCTACTAGACACAAGTTCAACGTGTTTAAAGTCGTTAAAAAACTTACAAGTAGAGACTGATTCATGGGACTTAATGATTACCTATTTAATTGAGTCCAAGCTGGATCCAGAATCAGTAAGGCTATGGGAACAGCAACTGAGTGCAACAAAGTGTGATATACCCACATGGCATGATTTAAGAAATTTTCTGGAGGCTAGATTCAGATCTTTAGAGATGATTGAAGCTAACAAGACGAGAACATCGCAACCGAAGCCGGCAGCTAAAGCTAAGTCCTTTCATGCTAATGTGACCAAGGAAGAAAAAAAAGAGCGCGATGTTAAATGTGTATTATGTGGAGAACAGCATTATATCTATCATTGCAAAACATTCGCCAGTATGAGTACTAAAGAAAGACAAGAAAATGTCAAGAAAAACAAACTTTGTTTTAACTGCCTCGCGCCGTCACACTCGGTGAACAAGTGTCGACAGTCAGCATGCTGCAGACGTTGTGGACGTCGGCATCATTCCCTACTACACTTCGAGAGAGAGGAAAACGCCGAGAAGTCCAACGAGGGGACAAACACTGCTGCAGGTACCGTTTGTGAGGCGTCGCTAGGTAAGTCCACTTCGTCATCTAATGCTTCACATATTGTTTCTAATTTCTCAAGTGAGCATATACAAACAAATACTGTGTTATTAGCTACTGCTAAAGTAATAGTTAACAGTAAGAACGGTTGTAATTACGTCATTAGGGCCTTGTTAGACCAAGGGTCACAAGCGTCATTTATATCTGAGGCGACGGTTCAGTTTCTTAATCTAACACGTATATCAGTGAGTGGTTGGGTGTCCGGTGTGGGAGAGGGGCAAGCAAAAATTAAACACATGGTTTCACTCTCCGTGAAATCACGCCACAATCCCAATGAATCAATTAGAGTAAATGCGTATGTACTGCGCACATTAACAACACTGTTACCCACCAGTAATCTTAGATTTCCCGATTGGTTAGAACTTCGAGATCTTGAGTTGGCGGATCCAAAATTCACAACACCAGGTAAAATAGATATTTTACTTGGTGCCGAGGTTTATGGCATCGTACTGCTAGATGGTATTATCAAGCACCCTGAGGGCAATTTAGTGGCACAAAATACAACCCTAGGGTGGGTGGTATCTGGCAGGACGACACTAGAAAATGCAACAACAAGGAAACGCATCACAAACCTACATGCACAGATAAATGACGACGAATTACTGAAACAATTTTGGGAGATAGAGAGAGAACCAAACGACATAAAGAGAAAATTTTCAAAGGAAGAAGAATGGTGTGAAGAATTTTATGATGCCACTACAGTGAGAGATGAAAACGGACGATTTGTGGTAAGATTACCATTTCAAAACGAAGATCCAGAATGTAAATATGGTGGATTGAGGGAGATAGCCAATAAAAGATTTGAGTTTTTAGAGAGAAAGTTGTCAAAAAATCCTAAACTACAAGATGATTACACTAAAGTAATGGATGAATATATTAAATTAAATCACATGGTAGAAGTTAATTCATCAGAAATTGATAACCCTGCTGTCTATCTTCCTCATCACGCAGTGTTGCGAGAAGACAAGTTAACCACAAAGCTTCGTGTAGTGTTCGACGCTTCTTGCAAGGGTAAGAATAACGTGTCATTGAATGATGACTTGTGCGTTGGACCTCAACTTCAGCAAGAGTTGCGACACATTTTAATGCGATGGAGAACACACAGAATCTGTATTACAGCCGACATCGTTAAAATGTACAGAATGGTTCGAGTAGCAGATGCTGATACAGACTATCAGAGGTTATTATGGAGGTCTTCTCCCGACGCGCCTATTAAACACTTCAAACTTGTAAGACTAACGTTTGGCACAGCGTGTGCACCATACCTTGCAGTAAAATCTCTACAGACACTTGCTAAAGAAGAGCAGTCAATTTATCCTACTGCAGCACAAATAACAAGATCTGACTACTACATGGATGATTTACTTACAGGGTGCGAGACAGAAGAACAAGCAGTAAACATATACAACGAGATGAACAGTCTAATGAACTCTGGGGGATTTCAGCTACAAAAATGGAGTAGTAACAGCAAAGGTGTTTTACAGTACATCGGAAAAAAGAACTGTGATCATCATGAGTTACCTTTAAAGGTCAACAGTGTCGTTAAGGTACTAGGGGTAAGCTGGAATCGTGAAACAGACTGTTTTGAATACACGGTCAACTTACCGGAATCTAAACAACCTGTTACTAAAAGAACTATTCTTTCCGAAATAGCTAAGCTTTATGATCCCCTGGGTTGGATAGCTCCCGTTATAGTAGTCGCCAAAATGATTATGCAGAAATTGTGGAAGACAGGATTGGAGTGGGATGAGCCTATTGATGGTGTCTTGCTAGCAGAATGGAACCGATATCGAGAGAACTTAGAACACATCAAGGGTCTAAGCATACCACGATGGCTACACTACAGTAACACCTCAATTATAGAGCTGCACGTCTTCGCAGATGCATCACAAGTCGCATACGGAGCAGCAGTGTACATGCGAGTCATAGATGAAGAACGAGTACACGTCAGTCTTATAACGTCCAAAACAAAGGTGGCGCCAATCGAGAAGCAAGTCTCAATACCAAGATTGGAAATCTGTGGAGCGGCTTTGGCGGCTAAACTGATTTTAGAAACCTCTCAAGTGCTGTGTGTGCCTAAAACCAAGTTATTTGCTTGGACAGATTCCACCATTGTACTTGCTTGGTTAAAGGGTGGACCAAGCAGGTGGAACACCTTCGTAAGCAATCGGGTGTCAGACATACTAAACACTGTAGATTACGACCAGTGGGGGCACGTATCTACAGATATGAACCCAGCGGACTGTGCGTCACGGGGCTTACAAGGATCAGAGTTACTAAATCACTCACTTTGGTGGAGTGGACCAGTTTGGTTGTCTAACCTACATATGAATATAAATGTTCATAACTATGAAGATACGCATGAGGAAGAACGCACGAGATCTTTAACCGCTATTTACAATACTGAACAAGATTTAATTTGGACAAAATTTTCAAGTTTATCACATATGTTAAGGGTAATCTCATATTGTAGACGATTTCTTAACTTTAAATTACCTTTACCCGAACGCGAACACTTTTCTAAATTTATTGCGCCAAAGGAATTAACAGAAACTTTAAATAAATGTATTAAACAGGTGCAATCTATTGAATTTAATGAAGAGATAAAGCAATTAAAATCTCGTGGTTACGTGTTTAAAAGAAGTAAGCTTCGCAACCTTTGTCCCATTGTAGACAACAATGGAATTCTAAGAGTTGGCGGGCGTATTCAAAAATCAGAAATGGCCTATGATACACAGCATCAAATAATTTTACCCGCTAAGAGTCATCTTACCAGGTTAATAGTTAAAGATGCCCATATCAAGACGCTGCATGGCGGTCCTCTAGTCACATTAAATTATTTGAGGTCTAAATACTGGGTCTTACGAGCTAAGGATCTAACGAAGAAATTATACCGTGAGTGTGTTACCTGCATTAGGTATTCTAAAAAGAATACCACTCAACTGATGGGTCAGTTACCTGACGCGAGAGTAAAAGCAGACCGGCCTTTTAAATCAACTGGTGTGGACTACGCAGGCCCTATAAATATTCGTTTCTCGCCGGGCAGAGGCGCTAAGTCGTATAAGGGATATATATGCCTGTTTATCTGTATGGTAACGCGTGCCATACACCTAGAAGCTGTCACCGACATGACTGCTAAGGCATTCATAGCGGCATTTAGACGATTCACGTCGAGACGAGGCCACTGTCACGATGTTTACAGTGATAACGGCACCAATTTCGTGGGCGCTGATAAACAATTGAGGGACATGTTCAACAATGCAAAGTCTTCCATACCTGGTGAAATAGCAGAGTTGCTGGTCGTAGAACGTACTACGTGGCATTACATACCCCCTCACTCACCCAATTTTGGCGGCCTGTGGGAGGCTGGCATACGCAGTACTAAGACTCATCTTAGGAAAGTCATTGGAGATGCTACACTAACGTATGAGGAGCTAACGACAGTATTAACTCAGGTCGAAGCATGTTTAAATTCGCGACCCATAACTGTGCTAAGTGATGACCCCAATGACCCCCTGCCACTCACACCCGGCCACTTTCTGATAGGTGAACCGTTGATAAATTTATGTGATGAAAATTATACAAACTGTAATATTTCTAGTTTAGATAGATGGAGGCTAACACAAAAAATTGTCAACGATTTTTGGAACAGATGGCATAAAGAATATCTTGTAAATTTGAACCAAAGACATAAATGGAATATAAAACAATCTGAACCAACAATCGATGACATCGTAATTCTAAAAGAGGATAACATTCCTCCTAGCAAATGGATATTGGGCAAAGTAATTAAAACTCACCAAGGCCCAGACGGTATTACTCGTGTAGTGACAATAAAATGTAAAAACGGTGTCTATAAACGACCGGCGAGTAAATTATGTATATTACCTAAACAAACTTCAAACTAAATGTCAATGTTTAAACTGTAAAAAAAAAAAAACAAATTATATACTGATAAATTTAGCCGGGATTCGAACCCGTACTTATATGTATTTATCCATGTTGCGCTTGCGCATTAACTACTTTACTCATGTTACGTATTAAAAAACCAGTTTCGATAACAATGTATAAATTCATATTGCTGGAAGTAGCTAGTGACTCATACTAGAATGTACCTCTCTTAATTATGTCATGTTATCGTATTTTACTACTTACCAATGTACTTACCTTTTCGATGCAAATGATGTAAACATTCCCGGCTCCATAACTTCCTACCTATACATACATATAATTACATAGCTAACTAAATAATATTATCCTATGGTGGGCGGTTAGCAGCGGTGAATGCAATTTTATACTTTGCTATTTCTTTTTACAAACGACGGAAACAGATTAAGCTGGACAATGTGTCTTATGTGGTTGTCATACGGATTATTTTTATTAGATAAATAAGTTTTTTTTAGCAATGTCAAACTTGATCTGGCACCGGCAGTTTTTTGTTTACCTGCTTAATGTATTGTGTTTTATGTTCTACCTATAGATATAACTACCAGTTTTATAAACCTAACGGTACTTACCTTTAATCTTCATTCATTATTTTTGTTCTTTATTAGTGATAGATGTTATTTTTAATAACTAATATTATAATAGTTGCTTAATTTTACTTGTTTATTTTTGTTTCATTTACAATTAAGTGCCTTACGCACATCATAGAAATATGTTTTGTTGTTGTTGTTTCGTTTCTTATATTACTAAAGGGATAGACCCTTTGGTGGGCGGAATGTCTAAGCGTAAAGTATCACTACATCAGCTATGCATTACAATTGTGTCTATATGTACTTATATCTATACTTTTTAATACAGTCCACTAGCATTCGATTTTTTGTAGTGACAAATAAACCTTTAAAGTGTCCACACGTCGTTTTACTGTGCACACACCGTCCAAACCAAAATCATCCTTATCGCCGTAATCACACAAAGCATCTTATTTAGAAAATAAATAAGATGTTTTGTATAAAATAATGTCCTTATGTAAACTCATCACCTGTTAATAAATCTCGATGGGGCTTGCTAGATAGACCCACACAATTTTAAGCGTTGTAAAATGAAAAGATGTTAATGTACAATAAACAATTTATTATCTAACAAAAGATATTCACAATTCAGCAAAAGGTATTAATTATGTGTACTCCTGACTCCATTACTTCCAGGAGACCACAGCATGCATATAGAGTAATCAACTAGCTAACAAGACAGTTGTGTGTTTAATAAACCTCAAAAAATTAATGTTTTATGGAATGATGGTAAATTAATGTTACTTAAAATCTTTAAATAATGTTTAGTTATAAAAATGTTAAATGTTGTAAGAGTTTATGCCAACAGTACTACTTGTGTACGTGACGATACAGCAAACCTGTAAAACTAGGCCAATGTACAATGTGCTAATGCTGACCGTATAAGTTAAAAAGTGTTCAACTGTCCTAATGTCTCCCTGTACAGAAGAATAACACAACAGAAAAGTTATACAATACCGTTTTGACAGGCTTTATGATATAAAAAAAATATAGCAATAATAAATTTAAAATTATTTTCTCTTTCAGGGTACTCAGTAAACAACCTAAGACAAATTCAATACACACGAGCACGCCTACCAGCGAAACTAAAGAGAGGTAGGCACTATTTACTTGTTAATTGATTACCTAGTATCACTTAGAAATAACCATAGTTATTATATCGTTAAAAGATCGACTAATCTCTTAAATGTTAAACTAAACATTGTTTATTTATGTTTGCAGACCACGAGGCAGGCCGCCTAAGCACAAGCGAGTCGAAGAAGTCGTCAAGAATGACCCGGTATGTAACGATTCTTCTTTGAGATGGATCTCCTTATGCTGTGTATTATTATTTTTGGTTTTAACGCACCATGTTATGGGTTTGTAACTAGGCATAGGCGAGAAGTACTTTGTGTGTTTTTTCAAATTCATAATGTACATACTTTCTAAGACTGGTTTTATTGTTTCACGTTTCGGCAGCGCAGTTGGAGCGCGCGCGTTCGGAGATATATGAGAGTAGTAGTTGCGTTTCAAAGTCGCGCGCTTTTGTAGTGCCGTTCTGAAAACGCGCAATGTTCGCCGGCGCGGGCCGGGGCCGCTCTTGTATTAATGAGTAATTTTAACATGTAATTTTTGTTCAGGCGTCCGACGACGAGTCGATATCTAGCGGCGGCGGCAAGCGCTGGCGCGGGTCCCGGTCGGAGGCGCGCGCACTGCGCACGTACTCGCGCGCCTCGCCCGCCGCGCCGCGCGCCTCGCCTCACGCCGCGCCCACGCCTCTGCGCGAGCGCCTCGCCGGACACCTCGCCGCGCATCTCTCCGCGCTGCAGCTGCCGCACGACCCCACCTCCTGGTCACAGGTCACTACACTAACTGTTACTATATAAAGGTGCTCCTAAACGGGCAACATAATTGCAGCAATTTTTTGAGCATGGCCCGGCAACTCCGGCAATATTGCCGGTGTTGCTCGGCCATATATTGCAGCAGTTTTTTTTCATACAATAAGTGTTGCCTGGCAATACCGGCAATATTGCAGAGAGTTCGGAAACATTGCCGGGCAATGCCGGCAATGTATTGCAGCAACACAAATGCAGTAAAAAATTGCCCGTTTAGGAGCACCTTTACTACAATATAGCCTTTGAAATTGGCATACTTAAAAATAAATGAAACTGAACTTGTTTGTCCAACTAAACCATTTACTCAAAAAGTTGTTTGTGTATAATTTTTTATACAAAATGTTGCTATAGGGTTGATGTTTTGCAATTGCTGACTTTTTTAGTACTCCAACATAAGTTGGTCCCAAAGAACCTTTTGATCAGTATAAGAAACAGGATCGATTGGCATTTAAAATAGTTTCTTAGTAACATGTAAATTTTCTTACTGTCTCTAATTTTTATTTATCTGTGAATGGGGATCAAAATTTTATAAAAATACATGGATAGTCTTTAAAAACCATTTTTGTGTAACTGCAATAGTTCCCTTTATTGCCTTGCTCAAAGACTCCGTTCTTTATAGTAGTACGCAACTCGGACAACCCTTTGACTGCCGGAAGCGCAGATATACGCGAGACACAATACTTTTCTATTGTTTTATTAATTACGGCATACGAGAGGTTCGTCATAAACGCTAATAACCATGTTCACACCCGCAGGAGGACGTGTCGGCGCTGGTGAGCCGGCTGGCGGGCGCGGCGGCGGGCGCGGCAGCACTGCGCGCGCGGCTGGGCGGCGCGGAGCTGCTCATGGCGTCGCGCGACGAGCTGGTGCAGGTGCTGCGCCTGCGCCTCGGGCCCGCCGTCAAGCTGTACAGCGCCGTGCGCCGCCTGCGCCAGCACTACACGTGATCGCGCGCCATCGCCCAAGCCATCCTCATGCTCATATGAACTGGCGAGGGTCACATCTGGTGAACACGAACCTCAGTGGAGTTATTCATGAACTATAGTTGTGCAAGTGTTCGCGACTTTTCAAATCCGACTTTAATTTGAATTGGTGGCTCTGTTTTTGTTACCAAAAAAGTACTGCATTGTGCTTAAGAGTATTCTTTTCGTGCTCTTTTACAACTTGAACATAGTGATTCATTCAGAGACAGTGTTATGAATTTTACTTTATTGACTATCTGTCATGTTGACTTTATCAGCCAAATTAGATAGCGTATTAGTTACTGTTCGATGTTAGTATATTTTTGTGACTGTTGTAATATTTAGGTGTTTAGTTCAGTTGGGTTAAATTAAGTAATATGTTCTCAACGAATAAAATCACCGTAGTTATGAAATCAGGTAAAACAATACACTGGTAATTATTGTTTGCATAAAGCAATACTGTTTGTAAGCACAAATCGCACTAAGAGTTTAATAAGGCTTTAAATACGGCGGTTGTGATTGTATGCAATCTTAGTGTCGTGACATTAAATAGGAAATATTTAGAAATCAAAAACAAGCATTTCGAACATTTTGAACCTTTAATTTAGATAATCCACAATCAAACGGGCGTTATTAGGTACTTTTACTATTGATGTCGTTTCAAGTTTGTTGTGTGTACTTTTAAAACTTATTTTGACTAAAAATTATATAAAATTGTTAACTAATCAATCACACATCAGAATATATTATGGCATATTAAAACTATGTTTCTGATATAATACTACTCCTACAGAAAGCCAATTTATCACAAGTGAATTTCAAATTTTAAAACTTTTGTAATCTACGTCACATTCTGTTTACAGCCTCTGACACTAAAGAAACCAGGCATTTTATTATACACGGTAGTCACATTGATTTATCCATACTAATATTATAAATGGGAAAGTGTGTCTGTCTGTTTGTCTTTCTTTCACGGCAAAACGGAGCGACGGATTGACGTGATTTTTTAAGTGGAGATAGTTGAAGGGATGGAAAGTAACATAGGCTACTTTTTGTCTCTTTCTAACGCGAGCGAAGCCGCGGGCAGAAGCTAGTAATTATTTAATTTGCATTTCATCCGTTTTTTTATCTGTGCTCTTAAGTATCACTACTAAGGCTTCAAACAGACGAGCGACACTGAGAGTGACGCGTCGACAAACGACCGTCGTCGTTTGTTAGCTCATGTACAGTGTCGCTTGTCTGTTTATGGCCTAACACATGCCTAATATATTTCATTTTATTTTACAGTCTCGAAGGTTTGAGGCTAAGATACAGTGTTGTATGTGTAAATATCAAGACCATGTAGAGAAGTAGCTAAATATTTTGTGCAATCTAGTTTTAAAGTAATGTGCCCATACATTTATTAAATGTTTTGAGTTCAACTAATTTTTATTTTGACTATATTCAACAGTCAAATGGCAATAGATACTATCTTAATTTATGAAATTTTCTCTTATTGTAATAGGTAACCTTTATTAGTTGTAAGGCAAGAATGGAATTTTATTTTTGTGTAAATTAAGTTTTTCAGTTATTACTGCTCAGGTGAAAAAGTTATATGATGAGTTTATGTTCAATGATATTAGGTAATCATATATTTTATTGAAAAATCCACTTTTGGATGATCTACCACCAAGAAATAATGTAAAATTAATATTTACAAAATCGATACACTAGAAATGATATAAATATAATAAAGCTCCGTTTATTTTTAAATTAAGAGAAGTGATTTCATTGGGATAAGAGTAATTATATTTTTCGCTTAGAATGTCAACGTGTTTCTATGAAAATCATAAATTAAGTAATTAAAATGTTATTACTTGTTTGTGAGTGTAAATAGGTATTCTGTGTTGGCCGCTAGATTATTTTTATAGCGGCCGCTTTTGTACATAGAGCTATGTACGATGTAAGTTTTTACACGACGACTAGTTAGTATTATAGTGCCATTTCGATTGGCACTAAATATTTTATTGTTACTCTGTAATTTAATAAAAATTGTGAAACTCGATATTTTAATGTGTTTCTCTATTCATGTATAATAATAAAGTAATATGCCTTAAGCTTTAACCCGAATGATTGACGAATTAACGGCACACACAGCCAGGCAAGCCACACAAAGGAGCATGAACGCCCGGCGGCACTGCCGCTTCACAAGAACCGCCGGCATGTGTGTAGGAGCCTTAAGGGGGCCTTTTGATTGTCATGCTTGTTGCGAACCGCCCGCAGAAAAAAATTCTTCCACCGCCCGTGCGGTCGACATGACAAAAAAGGCAAACAAGTTTATAAAATGACAAATACTGTGGTAATAAATGCGAGTATAACTACACCTACTATACTACCACCAGCACTGCGATACTGCGATTACGACTAATAGACACTAAACGACTACACACACTAAAGGACTACACATACATACCTACTAAAGACTTCACAAGCTAAATAACTACACACTAAGCGCCAGGCCACACGGTGCGGTGCGGCTCCGGTGCGGCGCCTGAGCGGTGCCGCAACGGTTTCCTACATATAAAATTGGATGGTATGCCACACGGTACGTCCGGCACCGCTCCGGCACCGCATCGCAGGCTCACCGGACAACGGCGCGAGGCAGACGAGGTGCCGTAGCGGCGCCGCTCAGTTCATGGGGATGTTCATGATTGTCGTCAACTGACTAGTAGGCAAGCCGCCAAGCTTGTTGCGGTGCCGCAGCGGCGCCGTAAGAACATTGCGGTGCCGCAGCGGCGCCGCACTGCTCGTGTGGCCGCCAGTGCTGTGCGTAGTAATGCGGTGCGGCTCGTTGCCGCATCGTGTGGCCTGGCACTTAAGCCAACTACCTCCCAACTACCAAATCTTATTCTTTAAGAATTTATATCGAATCTTGCTTGAGGCCAATCTGTGATTTTGTTTTTAAGTATCTGTGGCAATCCACGTAACTATAACTAATCTATGGTCACATTGTCACAAATATTATCTCATCTGTGGAAATGTCCTAGATTTTTGTTTGGCTGCAGATTTTCATTTTCATGAGTTTTCAAGACTTTTTGGGAATATTCGCTAAAATATCTTTTTATAATGGCTCTATATTGTGCAAGTGAGTATCCATCTAACTTAGTTTATTTTATCATCACAGAATGTTTAACAATCGTTGCAATTTTCAATAGGCGCGTATCCACTGACTACCGGTGGGCGAAACCAATCGGCGCATTATTTATTACATGAATTTATTCCTACGAAAAATGTTCTATCAAAACAAGCTCACTGATAATTTGTTGTTTACGTATTTAAATTCCTAACATCTAAGAAACTCGAATATTTGTATTTATAACCTAACTTTGATTGTAGTATCTAATGAGGTCCCTGAGCTGCCCGTGGTGTCCCCCTCGTCGGGCGCCGTGTTTGAGAAGCGCGTTATCGAGAAATATATCATAGAGAATGGAGTAGACCCTATCAATGGCAAGGAGTTAAGAGTTGAGGATCTCATTGAGATTAAAAGTGAGTATACAACACAGTGGAATATTCTAAAATATAAGGAGGAAAGGTTGAATCAGCCAAAACATCAATAAAATAGTGCCCAGTAACTAAATGTAACAGTAAAAATTGTTTACCCTGTAAAGCTGTGCTATTGGTAAACTATTGTCTTAGTTGATGTTCATTCTACAAAGAAAACATAATGAAGTAAATAAACCTCAACTGGAATGTGTTGGTAACCATTTAGGTTCGGTAGCAAACTAGCAAAGGGTTTCATTATTTCAATTCTGATTACTTTTAGTATAGTTGAAGTCAAATCATTTATTTGTAATGAAACATTTCAAAGGCACTTTAAAATTTCATTTTCAAGAACAAAATATTGAATCTAATTGCTCAAAAAAAGGAATCCAAGTATTGTACATAATAATATGTTTGTCTCACATTGTTCCTTAGCTCCACCGATAGTGAAGCCAAAGCCTCCTAGTGCCACATCCATCCCGGCTACTCTGAAAAGCATGCAGGATGAGTGGGATGCCCTCATGCTGCATGCCTTCACGCAGCGCCAACAGCTACAGACTGCTCGACAGGTCAGTAAATAAATAGTAAGATTTTGATTTAAAGGAATTTGCAATTGCGAATACACAAAATATGTGCTAAATCATGGATTTATGAAGCAGGGTTGGTAGAGGATATGTATGTACATTCTCTTATGATGATGCAGAGGAGTATTTGCATCCATTCCCATGATCATCTGCATTCACATTCTTCAATGCAGAGGTTTTACATCTGCAAAAATTAAGGAAATGTAAACAAAGTGATCCGAGATAAAGTCTCCAACTAACACCAAACTTAGCTGATAACCTTTAGATTTTGTTGGCTTTTGAGTAAAACTCAACAATTGTTTAAATTAATTACTAGGAGCAATTAAATAATGAGGAAATCACTTGGCAGACATTATGATTAATTACTAGCTTTTCTTTTTACTTGTTCTGTTGATGGGACCCTTTTGATCTGATAATAAGGAATACACGGAAATTTAAAGTTGTATCATGTTGTCCTGTTCCTATTATATTCCTGCTGCTTCGGTTAAAGCTTAAACCTATTTTCCCTAGGAGCTAAAGAGAAGATTAAATCAAGTTCAATTTGAATAGGTTTTCTACTTTTATAGACATGAGCTTTCATGTCCTAGCATTCTGTGTAAATTGGCACTGAAGGTCAATAAGTTCCACCATTACCTTCCCTTCTCCTACAGGAACTCAGCCACGCTCTCTACCAACACGACGCGGCGTGTCGTGTGATCGCCCGACTCACTAAAGAAGTGACGGCGGCCAGAGAGGCCCTCGCCACGCTCAAGCCGCAAGCCGGCATCGTGGCGCCGCAACCCACACACCAGGTATGGCTATTACTATTTGATAACATTTATCTGCTTCTATACTGCAAAGTTTATATAGAATAGTTTTAGCTGTCAATCTGAATTACACTATTCAATCTATGTAGTTCATGCACAAAATTTGAATTATTTTTCGGTGGGTTCGATTCCCATGTTAGGACAGATATTTGTATGATCTTCAGATATTTGTTTCGAGTCTGTTCGTTTGTGTATGCTTTATGTTTGTAAACATACTTACTACTCAGGGTCAGGAGAAATTTCTAGTGTGAGCCAACTTAGAAAAAGAAAGAATAGATTTACTGATTTTAAGAAGAATTTGTAATTTTCTTTTACAATTTTTTTTCCTGCTATGATGGGCTAAGTCTCTAATAGTTTATATAATATTTAGGCTACACTATAACCAACACTATATTCATGTTCATATTAAGTACAGAAGGTTCCCAGTCTACCATTGGGACTGTCCTTTAGAGTTGTTAAGTCAGCTGAATACTATGTTTGGGGCAGGCGGAGGCGGGCGCGGCGGGCGGCGGCGCGGCGCCGGTGGGCATGTCGGGCGAGGTGGTGTCGCGGCTGCAGGAGCGCGCCACGGCGCTGACGCAGGAGCGCAAGCGGCGCGGCCGCACCGTGCCCGAAGGTCTGCTCGCGCCCGACCAGATACGGGCCTTCCTCACGCTGGCCTCGCATCCCGTGAGTATTGCATTCATCACTCATTCACATATTTACAAACTCTGCATCTCGTATTTACAGGATGGGACTCAGGTTACCCACCCTGATGTCTTGTTGTTGTGACATTATTTGCTTAAAAGTAGGCTCCAATCACATACTGATTGTAAACCACTAATTAAGAAATAAATAAATATTTTTGTTTTGTATTGTATTTTTTTTTCATCTTACTGTGTAAAGGCAAAAGGTTCATAGTATAACAACCGATTTTTATGGCAACAACTTGCATTTGGGTAACATTTGCATTCTCTTGTTTTGCTGGTTGCATTTGCCAAATCAGGTGAATACAAGAGTATTTACGTCATTAGACCACGCGTTTATTCCTACTAACAAAAAATTCTACCCCTCAGGGTCTTCACTCAGCCAGTGTCCCCGGAATCTTGGCTCTGGACATTAATCCGTCAGACCACAGCAAGCTTCTGACGGGCGGCAACGACCGCAACGCGACTGTTTTCAACAAGGACACGGAGCAGGTGGTGGCCATCCTCAAGGGCCACAGCAAGAAGGTCACCCGCGTCATTTACCATCCGGATGAGGACACCGTCATCACGGCTTCTCCTGATCATACTATACGTGTATGGAATGTGCCCACGTGAGTAAACTTGTCTTGTTTAAGTGTTTGGGGACTTACATTGAAATGTTAGTTGTTTCTTGAAAGACCATTACCTAAAATGTTTACAAAAACGTTTGATTCGTTTGCAGGTCACAGACGACAGTGATTCTGCGCTCGCACGATGGCCCTGTGACGGGCCTGTCGCTGCACCCCACGGGCGACTACGTGCTGTCCACGTCCACCGACCAGCACTGGGCCTTCTCCGACATCCGCACCGGCACGCTGCTCACCAAGGTCAGCGACTTCTCGGGCGTCAGCCTCACCACAGCCCAGTTCCATCCTGACGGTCTCATCTTCGGTACGGGCACAGAGAACTCCCAAGTTAAGATTTGGGACTTGAAGGAGCAGAGCAACGTGGCCAACTTCCCCGGACACGTGGGACCCGTGACATCCATCTCCTTCTCCGAGAACGGTTATTATCTCGCCACGGCAGCTGAAGACTCGTGTGTCAAACTGTGGGATTTGAGGAAGCTGAAGAACTTCAAGACTATTCAGCTCGAGGAAGGGTATGCTATCAAGGAGCTGTGCTTCGACCAGAGCGGTACGTACCTGGCTATCGCGGGTACGGACGTGAGGGTGTACCTGTGCCGACAGTGGCAGGAGCTGAAGGTGTTCAACGACCACACGGCGTCCGCCACGGGCGTGCGGTTCGGCAAGAACGCGCAGTACATCGCGTCCACGAGTATGGACAGGACGCTCAAACTGTACGGCATAGAGTAGGACGCAGGATACCACTAGTCCATGTTATATGTTTGGTATCAATTAATAACGAAGAGCGGCTGTATCATGGATGTTCAAAGATAGTACTGACATAAATTTTAATGTGATTGAATTTTTTATAATAATGCAAGCTTCACTTGAATCCTAAATTTGTGTCTGTTAATGCGTTGTCCGTAAAGCATTCAACCAATTTTCAACAAGGCAACAACATAATGGCGTCAATAATAATTATCCTATGCGTTATACCGTTTTGTTTTGAAATTGCTTATTGTCTTGTAGAAGATACAAATTGAATTATGTAACTTTGGTAAAAAGGATAAAATTGACAGAACATCCTATGTATATCATATTATATTCCCTTGAACATTTTTTTTTCTTTTACATATAATTATATAGGGTGATTGGTAGTTACTGTAAGATACTTAAACACGTGATTGTGCTCATGATAACAAACAATTTTTATTATGGGGCACATATAAATGTACTGAACAGGTTTATTTATTACAGGTTTGTTCTCATAGTAAAACTTGTTGGTTATCATGAGCACAATCACGTGTTAAAGTATCGTACGCTAATTACCAGTCACCCTATATAAGCTGTATAGGTATGACATCACACCGTCTTTTAATTATACCAATCTGATACGTCTTTATTAAAAGATTTATTGATTTATCAGGTGTTTGTCATTAATGTGATGGCCATTAAGCTCAAAACTGACTAACTTAGTAATCAGATAAAAGATAAAAAAAAAACTAGCTAGACTTGTAACGGTATAAATATATATTTTTTTTTTATTAAATAATTTTGACATAAAATATTGACCAGCGTCTAAGTGTATAAATATGTATTGGTGTGACATCACTTGATGTATTTGGCAAAATATTTGCGTATTCGATGCAACGCAATATCAACCTTATTGTAATAATTCTAGAGTACAGTTTTTATTACCGAAGTAACCGACGCCAATATATTTGTCAAATACAGCAAGTGAAGTAGCACCATAAAACAACTAACATTCGAAGATGTTTCCCTTGATTAAGTTTATATTAGGGTAGACTTTAGCTGATAAATGTTACTGTAAGTTTATTCCTAGAAGCGAGTGGTAATTGTTTTGTAAGAATTGGA
This sequence comes from Athetis lepigone, assembly GCA_033675125.1. Lineage (NCBI taxonomy): Eukaryota > Metazoa > Arthropoda > Insecta > Lepidoptera > Noctuidae > Athetis > Athetis lepigone. The sequence continues at coordinate 17,823,936 of CM066239.1, read as the reverse complement.
GAAAACCTGACGAATATTGTGGAAGTATTTCATTCAATAAAGAGAATGGATTTTACATGATATTTTATTGAATCCTATATTATACTCTTTAGCATCTACATTTATATGGTTCAAGGTAAAGTGTAAGGAGAAATGAACACTCATCTCAGCATCATGTATCTTTATTTTCAAATTTACAATTAAAACAAACCCTCCCATCACAACATAATTAGTTTGATACAATAAAAATTATATATACACTTATCAATTACAGGAATATTAACATAAATCTACCAATGCAATGATATTATAAGTAAAAATGTATAGATAGGTTATATGCAGTCAAAAAGTGGCACTTTAAAAGTTTGCCAATTGACCAACATGATACTGAGTATTGCATTGACGTTTGACGTTTATCTCTTTTTCACTCGCACTACTTCAATCATGTCATCCTACTTTGACGTGTAATGTATGTGTGCGTTAGTGTGCCGTTTTTAAAGATAGAATTTCGTTTAGGTAACCTATCTACACATTTTTACTTATAATATCATTGTACCAATGCATTTAATATACGACTTCCGAATATCCGCAACGCCTATGCAAACAACTATCATACAAAATGTAGTCACACCTTTATACTAACGTAACATATTATATTATTATAGGTAATTTAATTCTTGAAGGCTGAGCACTCAGGGACGTCACTTAAAATAACTGTTATAGGTACTATCGACAAAATTGAATCATGACCCATTTCAACGACAAATCGTTTGAAGCTGTCAAAATAATAAAACTAGACGTGTGAAATTTTTAATAACAGCGTTTTACCATCCAATAAAACGCTTATTAAAAACTTGCCTAATTCGAAGCCTACATATGTGAGAATAGCGTTTGACGTTTAATCCTGTGGCAACACTATCAATATATCTGTCCTTTTTCCTCTTACGTACTACGACTATTGCTGTCTCTTTCACACCTGGTAGGGGAAGTGTCAAGCGGTAAGCATAAAAGACTTGACACGACCGCCGCGCGTCACATTGTGTTTCACATACACCAGGCAGAAATAAAAATTGTAGGCTTCGAATTAGGCAAGTTTTTAATAAGCGTTTTATTGGATGGTAAAACGCTGTTATTAAAAAGCTGTGCCGTTATTCGAAGCCTACATATGTGAGACGTGTTTGTTATCGCCTGGTGTGAAAGCAGACGAAGCAGATATATGTCATCGTTATGTATGATTATGTATGTATGTAATGGGTATGTTATTTTATTATAGTGAACAACTGTATTGGAATGTTCAATGTATGTAAAAAAGGATAGGTAAGTATGAGACAAACAAAGGAAATTTGGTAAACATAATCAACATTTATTATGAAAAAGTTATAAAAATAAACTTTTATAATCATCAGTTTGAAGTATTATTAAAAAATAATAATTATAAAGTCCTAACAAACAAACAAAAAAAAAATATATATATAGATAATATTTTCACTTTTAAACAAAATTAAACAGGAGAAAATAATCTAGTTATAGAAGTTCTTTGTTCTTCCGGTAACACAGCTCTTTTATAAAATTTTATGAATACATTCTGCGAGCGCCAATTACCTCTCTTAAGAATCTCGTCAATCGGGAAATTTTGTATCCAATTCTTTGATGATACTGCTGGCCTGAAGCTTCCAGGGGTCGCCTTTATGCCTGCCTCCTTCAATAATATTTTCAGCCAATTTGCAATGTTGGTTCTGGATGCAGCTTTTGGAGAGCCACATACTGTCAAAAATAGACTGTCTGATTTACACTCATCTCGTCTAGTTTTTGATAGGCGAATCAGAGACTTTACCCAAAACACAGGATCTAGGGAAAGTGAATCTGGATTTGTATATAATCTCCACCCAGACTGTCGGTAGTCTTCATTATCTGTCTTTGATCCATATTTAGGCCAAAAAGTGATACAATTTTCTGAAACAACAAAATTGTCAGGGTGAATAGAAAGTAGAGTCAGGTCATGTACCCGCCTCCCTGAGCAGAGTAATAGTATACAGGCGGTACGCTTAGAACACTCAAATAGGTTAAAGTTGAGTTGAAAATTGTTCGAAAGCCAAGATGATAAAACATCAACATCCCAAATAGGAGGCTTGTCCCCTTTTGGTGTTTTATTAGAAATAGACTTTAAAATATGCTGAACAAGGGGATGAGAACTTAACCTTTCTGTAAGATTTGGATTACACAGAGTTGAAACTACTGATTTATGTAGTAAAATAGTATTTTTAGAGAACTTTTCTATCAAATATAGATCGGATAAGTACCTGGCCAAATCTGATCCAGAAGGAGCTGTTGAAGATACTTTGTTCTTTAGCGCCCAGCTTGACCATCGACGCCACACAGATTGATATGACTTCAGAGATGAATTTCGCCAACTTGATTTCAAAAGTTGTATTTGGTCCTTAGACCATTCTTTCACGGCCTCAGTCCACCCCCACATTTCCACGCTTCCAGCGTCATTTCCTGGACTTTGGGAGGTGGAAGGCTCGTTGACGTATCTACTAGAACTTCCATCAGATTGCAAATGGTGAATGGGGGTACTATTGACCTGCTGCGGAGGTCTGGACGCCAAAATGCCTTCTCCCACCTGGGAGCTATCACTACATAGATTCCTCGAGCACTGTTGAGGTGTGTCAAAACTCGGGGTAGAAGGAATGGTGGCGGGAACACCCACGCCAGAGAATAATTCCATGTTCGGCTCAGGGCATCGTAGAATTCTGCTTGACTGTCGGTTACATCCAAGCTTACATAGCGTGGTACTACATGAGCCGTTTGGGACGCAAACAGATCTATCTCCGGAAGGCCCCACTTCGAGAAGATCTTTTGTGTAATTTGGGGTAGCAGGTGCCATTCCGGTAGTTTGTTTTGGCGGGACAATCGATCCGCTTCCACATTGTAACGACCCGGGAGGTGGTGGAGCGTAAGATTTATTTTGAACAGGTCCAAAATTTGGTAAACCTGTTTCGTTAGACATAACAGGGACATCGACTGGGTTCCACCCTCGTTTTTCAGATATGAGAGAGTGGTCCGATTGTCGGACTGTATCGATACAGTCGAATTCTGCATTTGGGGGGCTAGAGCTTGAAACACCTTTAATATTACCAACATTTCTTTTTGGTTGGAGTGAAGTTGGAGTTCGGGAATTGACCACGTACCCGACATTATCATATTGTCGATTTGAGCTCCCCAACCCAACCCAGATGCATCTGTTGCTATATAATGCGACACTGGGCTCGGATGAATAACTGACTGGCTGTTTAGATTTTGCAACCACCAATTCAGCTCCATTACTCCCAACTCGGGAACAGGAAGTTGTGTATGAGGACGCATGTCTCTCAGCGCTTGGCAAAAGGTCAGCAAGGCCCTGTGATGTAATCGCCCCATTGGAATGCAAAAGCTTGCGAAATTCAAAAGACCTATTAGGGATTGCATGATCTTTAGACTGGCAGTTTTCGTCTGCAGAACGTTTTGAATTTTGCGAGTTAAAGTCAGGCATTTGTCGCTTGGCAACCCTTTTACGTTGTGGAATGAGTCCCACATAATACCCAGGAACTGAAGCCGACGTTGAGGGATCAGGACGGACTTCGAAAAGTTTACTGTCCAGCCTAGGTAAGTTAGTAGCCCAACTGTCAACGAGACATGTTTCTGAAGCATAATTTTGTCTTGGTGGGCTATTAAAAAGTCGTCCAGGTAGACTAGTAAGCGTACACCCTGGCTTCTCAGGGTCTGCGCGACCCAATTTGTCAACATGGCAAATGTTCTCGGAGCAGTGGCTAGCCCGAAGGGCAGACAAGTCATTTGCATCAGAACCCCCTGATAAATAAGGCGCAGGAAACATCTGTGTGAAGGGGAAATTGGAACGTGAAAATACGCATTGGATAAATCTATTTTCGCCATCCAGTCCTGAGGCTGAAGGAAGGTAGGAATTTTTTGAATGTTCACTAGTCGAAATTTGCTTACGTGTACAAATTTGTTCAGACTGCGCAAATTGAAAATTGGGCGCTGAGTACCGTCCTGCTTGGGCACTAGGAACATTTGGGATACGAAGCTTGGTGTTAAAGGGGCTTGTTCTAAAACATTTGTTTGTACAAGCTGGGACAACATTGAAGTCATTTCTTGAGAAGATGGCGTTTGGAGCGGATGGTCGTAAAATGGGGAATGCAGTGGTGGTTTTACTTTGAACGGAATTCGATATCCGCTGATTATATCGATAATCGTCTTGTTCGCTCCTAGCTCTCCCCACCTGTTTGGGTAATTTGCAAGTTGTCCCGCTTGGAAAAAAGAGTCAGAATTTCCGCCCACCACGACCGGTGCCGCGGGGTCGGTCAGCAAATTGTTTACCGGGTTTGCCTTGCGAAGGCCGAACGTTTCTGGAGCGAAATAATCCGCTTTGAGTTGGGCCACGGGGCAAAAGTGTTGCTGGAGACATTAAGGTATTATTGTAAGATGGAAATAGACCTTGAGGCGGCGGAAAATCTGGGTTCATATGAATGCCTTGCGAAGGCATCGTAGCAACGTTGCCACCGTGCGCCGGTGGAATAGAGAACTGATTTTGGCCTTGCGCAGGCACAAAGTTCCGTTTCAAACTCGCATTATTAAAGTTTGTCGATTTTTTAGGTCTAGTTTCTTTAGAAGGCCAAAAGATTTTTGTACTACCCCCATTCTTTTCTATTGTAGCCGACAAGTCACTACTCATGAACAAATGGCTAGAAGACGGAGGGATTTTGCGCAAAGATGATTTAATGAATTTATCTTTAACATGCTTTAATAAAGTGTCCCTTCGCTGCTGTACTAAATCTGCGCGATGACCACATGCCATCTGAAGGAGGTCGTTCGAGACCTTTTTATATTCGCTTTGTGCAAAAAGATCGCATAATTTTGTTTCGACCGCTTTCGTATCGGTCACTTCTACAGAACCGAGCCAAGAAACAAAGGTTCTTATTACTTGCTCTAAAGCTTCGTTTTGTTTAAGCAAGGCAAAAGAAATAGCAGCAAATCCGCGCTCTGTGTAAAGAAGGTTGAGGGACGATTCGTACGGTTTAAACTCTTCGTTTGATTCTAGTTCAACAAAACCGGGGGAAGCACAATAATTTTTCTGCACATCTGCGTATCTAACATCTGACCAATTATCCGATTCAAAATGTTGCAACTCTTTTAGTTTATCGAGGTAATTTTGTGAGGTTTTAGGAACCGCGGGTTCCTTAACGACTGTATTAACAAGTAATGAAAATTGTGTGTCCTTAGCTACAACGTCCGTTGACTGAGACTCAGATTTTGACTCAATAGGAATCAACGCGGGTTCATTTATTTGTTGCGGGTTCGCCGCGTGCTCAATTGTTGGTTGCGGGTTCACCTCGTGTTCAATTATTTGTTGCGGGTTCTCCGCATAATAAATTGTCTGTTGCGGGTTCGCCGCATTTGAAAATGCCCCCTCATTTTCCTCCTCGAACAACTCGCCACTGATATTCGCGTCAAGAACATCATCGTCGTTTTGGTAATCGACGGAATTTGAATCTAAATTTCTGACCGTTTCGAATTGAGAGGGTAGCATTAATTGCGATAAAAAAGATTGAATAGAATTTACTTGCATCACTAAATTATTTAGCAAATTTTGATCACAAAATCGTTTAGGGTCACTATTATTTTGATCGGAATCAGCGGGTGCTTTACGCTTATTATTATTTTCCATCATGCACTATGAAATCACTTTCTTGAACAATAATTTTAGGACAGATATAGAACACAAAGAAAATTTATCGAACGGAAAAAACCGTTAAAAATTTGAATCACTCACCGATTTTCGGACCGTGTTGCACAGGTTGAAAATCAAACACCAATGTGTCGCGCGGCGGTCGTGTCAAGTCTTTTATGCTTACCGCTTGACACTTCCCCTACCAGGTGTGAAAGAGACAGCAATAGTCGTAGTACGTAAGAGGAAAAAGGACAGATATATTGATAGTGTTGCCACAGGATTAAACGTCAAACGCTATTCTCACATATGTAGGCTTCGAATAACGGCACAGCTTTTTAATACATGTTTACGGGATTGTCGACCTTATTGTATTTGAATGTCTGTAGGAAAATAAGTTTATGGTGGGTCATGATTCCATTTTGTCGATTGTACATAGACAGTAATTTTCCTTCTATCTAGTTGACTAATGTTATAAGCTGGTCAAAAAATCATCTTTCAGTTATTTTAAGTAACAACCCTGTGTGCGGCAGTAAGACAATCAAAACTTATAGTTTTGCGAGTTAACAGTACGAATAAATAATAATAACCACGACGGTTTGTACAAACTACACAGATCAGAAAATGTAACCGGTATGTAGTGAGTTATAGCAAACTTGTGCGACTTGATTTTAATTGTATCTGAATGATTGTTGTTCTAATGCAAAATGAACGTCAGCAAAGTAGATAAGTATCCAGGGCCGTCAGATACAGTTTAAGTTTTCTCAAAAACCCACGGATACTTTCTAATAAAAATTTAAACTATAGTAGAAAATGACTAGTTCTTCAATTAGGTTAAATTTCATTAGAATACATTCATTGGTATTCAAGAAAACCTCAATTGTATATGACGGCCCTGGATACTTATCTGCTTTGCCCACCGTACATTTATCAGTTTGTTTTAGTAGTTATGAAAACGTTAATCGGGGAGAGTAACATTTGATTTGAATAGTCTGTGCACCTTGTACACAAGTATCTTTGCAATCAGCCCTGAATCTTGCAGAGACCTAGCCTTAACTAAACTACTAGCAAACGGAGTAGAAACGAAGGCCCCTGTAACATTAAACACGGGTTTATATACACAGCGGCTGACATAGTGCAGCACTGACTATTACTACAAGATATAAGATTCGTTAAACAATGCACCAACCGCGCACAACACATCGGTCAAACGAAGCGATTGGTTGCAAAAACTATCAATATTGTCTAAGATTAACAGTGGTGCCGATTCTCTTGTGCACAAACTAACATAAATTTAAGTTAAGTGCATCTTTCTCTTTCCGTTTAATTAAGAAAAGGACAGAAGATCAAATATTAGTTAAGTCCTGTCAAATTAAGACACTCCATAGATAATTTAGACGCATTTTAAAAACATGGCGTCTAAATATACGTCAATTTTCATCAGGCGCTGTCTAATTTGACAGGATTAAACTAAATTGTATCTTCTGTCTTTTTCTTTAGGACATTGAAAGAGAAAGATGCATTTAACTTAGATTTAGTTAAGTTTGTGAACAAGAGAATCAGCACCATTTTCTTTGATCGAAGTCATTTTAGCGATATATGACATCTTAATTAACTGCTACTAAACATATTTATTTCATCCATATTTTAATGACTTCTATCAATTTGACGAACGAGAAAAATAAATGTTTCGAGTAGTGATACCGACGCAGAAGTTAAATTAACAATATAAGTGCACATTAAGTCGACTTAATAACTCGGCCTAAAACAAAGTTGAAATAGATACTACCAAATACCTAATTTGTTTGACAAAGGGAATGGTTGACATCATCATTCATCAGACACAAACATGTTTTAGTTAAAATACTTATTTTTGACAATTTATTTATCAACAGTGTTTTCGACTTGTTAGAGCACAGTTTTCAAAAAATAAGTAGTTTTACAGTACAACCGTATACAATGATATATTATATTAACTGATTATAATATACTAGAATATGCATAAAGTATTGTTCCTATGAATTCAATAAACACCAACATTCATATACCTATAAGTAGTTTCAAGTGCAGGAAGCTATTGAAATTAATTATTGAGTAATCGCCATGCCAGTGAAACGAAAAACATCACGGTTTCAGTGCGGGAATAAGATGGAGATAGAGAAGATATATAGTGCCATCTCGTTTTCACACTAGATCACTAAACCGTAAGGCTTCACGTACAAAGTATAGGTATCGACCGACATAACAGGCAGTGTAATATTAATTAATAAGGCAAAATATTAAAGAGTGATGACGATATGTTTACACTTCTAACAATTTTTATGATTTTTTCGAACCTTGTCTTGTTGGGTTCGACTATCTACGAAAAGGTCTAAAGGGTCATTATATAAAATGTTTTAGTTTTAAGTAGAGTGCAAGTCTAAAACTAACAGACAGGCTTCGGCACCAGTACGACACTTTTCTCATCTCATCTTGATTTAATTTAGTAACCCAAACCATGACAACCAGTAAACTAGCCTAGGAACAACAGTCATGCTCTACTGTAAACTAGAAACATGAACAATTCCTTAGATCTTACACACATAGGTCAATTTTCTGACTTGATTTTGGGAGTCAATAAGCTATTATATGTTTTTTATTTCTGTGGTAGGGAGAACAGCTTTTTATTTTTTCTTTTACGTGTTTTGTTATTCAAAATACCGTATGTATTTTATTACAATTGTTAGGTCTGATATTAAATAAAGATTTGGGGCTTGTTGGTATTTTTAGCTACCTTTGCAATATTCCCGTATGTTTTTTAAATAACTACCTACTTACCCACTATAATCTTAGGGGCAACACATTACTAAATAAATAAAGATTCAAAAACACTAATCGTGTTCCTCTAAATCATTTGTATATAAGAAGTTATTAAGATTGTATAAATAAATGTTTAAATTATGTAGGAATTTTCGAAGTTTGGAGTTTTGATTCGAGCACTATGTAAAAATACGAGGCAAATCAAATAATATGCTAAGTAAGGCTCAATTAGGACGTCGCGCGTCGTCAAAGAATTTTGTACACAGTGTTTATTGTGATCTTTGTTTGAAGTAGGTATGTACGTGAAATGTACTCAAACTTCATGATGCAAAAAATTCTATTCAGCGCCATTGAATCGAGTCTAAATATTAAGATTTATGTAAGATTAAAATTCAACGCGATCACGGAATAGAAGTTAAGATTTTCTACAATATCGAGCAGCCTTTGATTGTAGTTATAATGTTGGTTATCAAATTCGATCAACGCCTACGTTACACTTGTCGGTAAAGACTCTGCTGCAAATTATAAATGTCCCATAAAGGTCGTTATATCGCAGTCACCGCGTACGCTTTGCGAATTTGAGTTGTTATTGCACATGGTGTATTAAACAAATTTCACTCAACGGGATTTTCTATGTTAAATCAGAGATACCCTACCAAATTGTGGGAAATATCTATAAATAATGATCTCGCTTTAGTCTTATGATTGTTTTGTCTAACTATTGGTGTAGCACTCTTACCAAATTTTATCATGCTTGTGCACTGAATTTTTGTGACAGTTTGTAAACCGACTGCTAGCGATGAGTGCGATACATGGCGACTTGGCGACCTTTAAGAGACTTTTTGTACTACAAAAAGAAAATCAAGAACGCTTAGGGGTTCATCTAAAGTGCACGTCTTGAATAAAACATGACCATCCCAGATCCCTTTACATTACTTTAAATTTAAACATTCTCACCTTTTCAAGGTGGAAACCTATCCACCAAAAATTTCTTAAAATTACTTTAAAAGGAAATGGGGAGAATTTGGTAAGGATCGCGAGCCAAGTGTAAACATACCGAAGCACTGTCGGAAGCAAGTCAGTAAGGATGCAGGACGCGGCCCATGAGCTGCGGCGTGGTTTCCGGCGGTCATGCGAAGATCAGCCACAGCACGAACAAGATGGCCACCCACAGGAATATCTTGGACAGGAACTGCTCCTCCTCGTACTGCGCGGTGCCGCGGGGCGCTGCACACACAACATACACTTATCATACCTTTGTCGGGATAGTACACCAAAGAATAGATTATCTGCTTGTGGAGTATACAACCTATTAGAGTCACATATCATTAGGACAATAGGTTGCACAACTCGGGTCATGTCACCAACTAAATGCTTGACAACTGTGTCGTCACTAGTGGCGCCACCAAGTGAGCACCTGCTATATAGGGTGACTGGTAATTAGTGTACGATACTTAAACACGTGATTGTGCTCATGATAACAAGCAATTTTTAATATGGGAGCAAAGCCGAAATCACGAAAAAAATATCAGCTGTTCAGTAACATAGTTAGTTTTATGTAAGATTAAAATAATAATAATTTTAGTTTTATGTACCTACATTTTGTAAATTTGCAATATACTACTGTTTGTTTTCCCTAAATATAAAAATAAAATAAAATAAAAACATAAATATAATGAACAGCTAATTATTTTCTCGCAATTTCAGAATAGATTTCACACTACATACATCTTTGTACCAGGTGGCACTACCAAGTTGCGCAACCTGCTGTACTAATGAAATATGGCCCATAGCCAAAGTTCAGCACTTTGATTATTATAAGGTCGTAATTCTTAAAAAAACTCTCGTAACCCAAAAAACCATGACGTAACGAATACGTACCGGCACTAGGTCTGGGATCTCCGAAGTTAAATGTAGATGTGAACACCCCGAAGGGGAAGGCGCCAATGCCGAAGGACATGTGGAAGCCCTCGCCGAAGCCGAAGCCGGGGAAGCCGCTTGTGTTCTCGGGCTCCGTGCGCTGCCCCGCCGGCCTCGGCGGCACCTGCAAGCATTGCGTAAACATACATATTTTACCGACCCTAAGTTGATTGGTGGAAAATTATTTCCTTTCTTCCTTGTGGTTAAACTAGCCACACCCTCCTGTATCTCAAGAAATTAAATCCAGATATTACTGAGAATTAAAAATGTATACAGTTTCAAAAGTCAAGTTCATTCCAGAATTTTGTAATTTTGTATTTTGTTTTTTTTGAAGTTTATGTAAAAAAAAAACTGAGATAATAATATATTAATTTTAAATTCTTCACAACCATTGTTTTTCTTTTGTTAAATAAATTATTAAAATATTCCAAATTTAATATGGAGTTGGCGGTGCCTATAGTTCTCCTCTTTAGCAGAGATGGCGTGTGTACAAAAATGTAAGTTATTGCAACAGGAATGAGGTTGCAGTTACCTTATTCCTAGGGTCCTCTTGTTTGGTGTTGCCCCTGCCGTACAGCGGGATGACTTTGTCGCGGCTGATGGCGGCCTTGCACACGGGGCACACTTGCCGGCTCGGCCGCGTCTCTAGCCACTGGTGCAAACATGGCCAACTGTGGACGTAATGGTTATTTATTCGTTAATTAATATTTAACTTGATTTCATGAAACATGGATTATGAAATAAGTATCAGTCTTATTACCCGCACAGACGTTGTCGGCACCCTACGAAATATTTTTTCTTTGACACAATTAGTAAAAATTGGCCTTGAACACCAAGGAAAGATACACACATCAAAAGTGTCTAGGGATATTTTAATTAAACCTAAATAACTAAAATTCTATTAACTTTTTGTTAAGACACCTACACTTTAAAATAAACCTTGTTTAATTGCCTATCTAATCTGATAATAAACTTTTAGATAAAGTTAAATTAAAAAAAAACTTAGAAGAAGAGGAAAAACTCAACAAAATTTCAATTTAGCTTTATTTTTGAAATTTCAAAACCTAAACAACAAAACAATTTTTTTTTATAAAAATTGTTGAAAACTTAAAATTAATAATTCGTGGATCCACCTAAGACTCTCCTGACACATCTGGAGCGGCTCTGCATACTCAAAACAAGGGGGTCAATATCCTGTTGTGGAGTACTGTCCCAAATCCTGCTAAGATGCAAGAAAAGCTGGTTTTGATGCACAATATCAACAGGGAAATTCCTACGAGCTCTTCTCTGAAGCATATTCCAGGCATGCACAATAGGATTTAAGTCAGGGGATTGTGCAGGCCGGTCTAAAGCTTGGATAACATGCTGTTGTAACCAACTTGTAACGATACGCGCCGTATGTGGACGGGCATTGTCGTGCATTAGCTGGAAATTTTGTCCCATTTGCTGTTTGTGGGGCAAGATTACAGGCTCTAGCACCTCATCTCGGTATTTTCGAGCAGTCATATTGCCTTGTATCCAAACGAGGTCCGTTCTAGCGCCGAGACGAATTCCTGCCCAAACCATAATCGTGCCACCTTAATATGCATGAACTTTTTGTAGGTGCTGCAGTCGATTCCAACGTCCAGGTTTTCTCCAAACGCGTACTCTTCGCGAATCAGGATGAAATCCAAACCTAGATTCATCAGTGAAAAGCACAAGTGACCATTGAGAATGGTTCCAGTTTAGTGTGCAATAGCCCATTGTAATCTTCTTCCTCGATTACCTCTCCTTAGTGCTGATACCCAAAATGGCCTACGAGCACGTAGATTGACTTCATGCAGTCGCCTTCTCAAAGTTTGACCGCTTACCAGCAAACCATACTCTCTCTGTAGCCTTTGAACCAATTGCATCGCCGCTGCATTTAGTTGACTTCGTGCAGCATTTACTATGAATCGGTCCTGTACATGTATTGTAATGCGTTGAGGTCCTCGGTGCCGTTCCACCACTTCCTCCGTGACACGATAACATGACCAAAGCCTGGATATAACGCTCTGACTGGTCTTCATGGCTTCAGAAACGGCAATTATGGGACAGTATTCCACAACAGGATATTGACACCCTTGTTTTGAGTATGCAGAACCGCTGCAGATGTGTCAGGAGAGTCTTAGGTGGATCCACGGAATATTAATTTTAAGTTTTCAAGAAATTTTATAAAAAAAATTGTTGTTTTGTTTAAGTTTTGATGTTTCAAAAATAAAGTTAAGATTGAAATTATGTTTGAGTTTACCCTCTTCTTCTAAGTTTTTTTTAAATTTAACTTTATCTAAAAGTTTATTATCAGATTAAATAGTCTATTAAACAAGGTTTATTTTAATGTGTACATGTTTTAACAAAAAGTTAATAGAATTTTAGTAATTTAGGTTTAATTGAAATATCTCTAGACACTTTTGATGTGTGTATTTTAGGAAATCCAGGCAATGAATAACAAAAACCCCTGATCTTCAAAGATAAACACAACTGCTTTGTAAAGATTTTAAAAAATTAGCTTGAATGAATTGCAAAAAAAAAAACACATAAAAGAAAATTAAGACACCTCAAATATTTTTCATCTCTTGGTAAAATATTTGAAGACAGCAAATATAATTAAGCAATTCATGATTGTACTGCAAATACTTTAATTAAATTACTCATAAATAAAATAGACAAATGTGATGAGATAAACATTTTGGATGGCCTTGCTACCTCCTCACACTCACCTCACAGGCTTAACTCTGTGTCAAAAATATAAAAATAACATTTACTAGACGTGAATAAATAAAAGTGTGATTTAAATTTTCATTTTATTAGGATTTTTTCTTTTTGTATTGCAGTCAAAACAATTTATTAAAAAAAGAGTACTGGCAGCAAATTTTCTTATTAACAGCTGGTACTGCCTTTCTGGTTGACATAAACTCTAAGGAGGGCCCTCCTGTTTCATAAGAATATTTAAGTAGTCAATACAAGTTACATGTTACTAATAAACTTACATATTTATCACATGTCTTTCTCACTTAGAGAAGTGAGAGTAATTAAGTCTAGACTCACAGAGCATTGTACACCAACACAAACAGATGAATACCAAAGTTTGTGCTATGAGCAAAGTTTAGGTGCCAAGGTTTGGTAATTAATTAGGGATTAGCCACTACATAAATTACAATTTGACGAACATGATGAAAGTTTGTGTAATTTTATGACAGGGATCAAACTTATATTCAAGTATATGACTTGTATTCTGTTATGAATTAGTGCATAATGCATTATGTCCTAGGAAATAGGACACACTGTCAGAAACATACAAATTCATAATCAACAAAAATATTATTTCAATAATATTAGCATTTAAAACATAATACTTTAAGTTGATTTTATTCCTGAAGCATTACTCCAAGCTTATTAATGCTCTTGCTCTTTAGCATTATAATAAATCAGAGGTGAATTTTATATTATTTGAATACATTTAAGATACAATGAAGTGAGTGAACGAACACAAAACATATTCCACTTAGTTTTACGAATGTAATTACCATAAATTATTTAAATTTATTAAAAATTTGAGTTTTTTTTTTTACAGCGTATAGGGGGTGTCTTACCAGAACAGGTGTCCGCACATGCTGACGACGGCGTCACGGGCCGTGTCCAGGCAGATATTGCACTCCAACATACGCTCGTCAGGTTTCTCCTCCTCGCCGCCAGCGCCGCCGCCCGGCGCCGGGGCACTTGCCCGCGCTTCGCTCGTCTCTGCCATCGCTCTGTCCAACAAAACACTTCCCAACTGATCACCAATCACGCCAATTACACATAAATATTCAACATAAAACCTTATCACCACCAATGACGTTCCCACTGTGACACGACAAAAGTTTACAGGGTTTCTAATGAATAAGTCTAGACAGATTTTAATAACTACAATAACAAGAAAATCACCTGACACTGTTAAATTTGAAATAATACCCAGCTTATTCACACAGAAAATTATAAAAATAAATAAATCACATCCCCAATCCCGTGGTTTGATGATCTGTCATTTTTCCGTCATAGACTATCTGTATTGTAGAGAAAACTGTCATTGCCTCCTTAGTTTATGATTAAACTGTGCGACTTTTATGAGGACGTGGCTTAAAATAAATGGAAGAACTCCTTCCTTATTTACAATATATTTATCAAGAAAATGGAGAAATGATTCAGAACGTAATTGAAGCCCCAAGTTTTTTTTGTAATATTTAAAAATAAAGGGTATCTCTAGTGTAAAAATTATTATCGATTTCATTTGTTTATAAACAACTCTTATCTATGTTCTCTTTTACATTTTTGTTATCCTGATACACCATTGTCATTGGCTGTTCTTTGTCTGATCATCTTTGTTGATCGTTGATGTTTTACGAATTTACGCAGTCGATAAATTTGCTCAAGGAAAACAAATGTCAAGCTTTTACCTTACCTCTGTCTGTGAACTCTGTGAACTGAAACTGAATATTGTGTGAATATCGTTAAATTGACATCAATTAGCCTGTATGTATGTCACGATTTTCTAATAGATTTATGATGAATTTTGATTGAGTAATTATATTCACCAAGTGCGAGTGTTGGCCCTAAAAATATGTTGAAAAACAATTGTGACGTCACATTTCCAATCAGCTGAGGAGCTGTGCAAAGAGGCGGCGTTAAGAACTATTAGTGCAGCAAAACAAACAAAATGGGGGGTGCGGTGAGTTCAGGGCGAGACAACAATGAGCTGATAGACAACCTGATGGGCGGAAACTACATCCGCACGCGGCCTGTGGAGCGAGTGTTCCGCTCGCTCGATCGGGCCGACTACATGACACCCGAGTCGCGAGACCAAGCGTATAAAGACCTGGCCTGGCGAAATGGGCCGCTGCACATGTCCGCACCATGTATTTACAGGTACGTAGCCCTACCCCCACGCACTAGCAGTGGATGTAGGTGGAAGAAAACGTAAATCAATAGTTGAAATTTGAGTTAGTTACTGCACTATTTGGACTTTTGAGCTTGCCTCATGCATTGTTCTGGGTCACAGGGCATCCTAGGGTGATGCAGCGGAATCAAGAGTGAGGTCCATACCGAGATCTATATTTGTTATATATTTAAGAGGGTAGTACTTACATTAAAGGATTGATTAG
Organism: Athetis lepigone; assembly: GCA_033675125.1. Lineage (NCBI taxonomy): Eukaryota > Metazoa > Arthropoda > Insecta > Lepidoptera > Noctuidae > Athetis > Athetis lepigone. The sequence goes on along the minus strand of CM066239.1, from coordinate 17,808,354 downwards.
TTATATAGTATGCCTATACCCTATCTGTTTAGGTATTTAATTATAGGTAAACAATCTTGACATGTCTTTTGCTTAAAAATTGTCTAAAGATTTTATCTAAGTAGGTATGTTTACAATTAGTTCATTATCAAACCTGTTAGGCTATCAACAACATGTACATAATATTTTGTATGTCTTTTATATGTATAGAGGGCACTTCAATGGGACAGACTAGTGAAATAAAGATAACAACTAGTACTGCGCAAGCATGGTATCCTAATGATATATTATTGTGGATAGGTATTAGTGAACCCATTCACAAATGCACTGCCAGCACGATACAAATTCTTTGGTATCCGTGAAAAATCCGACAATTGGCGACGCAAAATCGCACGTGCCGGCGCGGCGACACAAACCGCGCGGCACAGTGTGGGAATAGAATAGAATTTATTTCTTAGTATACGGTATTATAGATGTTATAACGTTATTTTAACAGGATTTTACCTTAGTTGCGGACAATATAATTTTATGTTGGATTTAAGTAGGCCTAGTCATCCCAGACCTTTTAAAGTAATACTTTTTTGAAAATTTCAATTAGATTTGCAGATATATATTTTTTCATTTAAGTCGTGGATTTCTACAAAAAGTGTTTTCAGTCATATTTCCCGAAAAAAGTGATATTTCTCTTTGTAAAAAATCAAACCATCTGCTAGTTTACAATGCTACTAATGTGAAAATTTCAATCCTATAAGTGCAGAAAAACGAGAGAAAAAAAATAATTTTAAAATTTTGAAAAAAAAAAATATTAGAAATTATCTATGTTATTGTCGCATTTTTTTTAACAAAAATTTAATAGGGTTTTTACAAAATCGTGACAAAAATCCATATAACTAGCTTGCGCGATCTTGGAGGTATTGCGTTTCTAAGGTTTTTATAATTTCTATGGAAATAGGGTTGTCATAAACTTAGAACTTTTTTTGTTGGGTAGAGAGAGCTTTTTTTAGAATAGATATCATCTTTAATAGCTATTTGGTCGCTGTGTTAACAAAAAAAATATATAGTTATAGTATATTAAAATTCAATATTTGTGTTATCGTGTGTCTGTCGCATCTGGTTTTTTTATGATAATAGTATTTAATGTAGTTAACATATTGACACTGCAAAAAAAACGCGACCATGTAAATAAGAAGACCTAGATAAAAAAATAAAATGAATCATAGAAAAACTATTTTTTTGCCTAGAATAGCGCAATATTTTTGGGTTTTGGTGGATTGGTTGGCTCTTTATGAGCACATTTGCTATCAAACCAATAAACATTTAGTAAAAAAAAAACATAAAAGAAAGAAGAAAAATGGTTTTTATGGTTTCTATGGATTATTCATTGTTTTCTGAATTTCTACAAAACTATGACAGATACATCAATGGGAGTTTTATTTAAATGTTATTTCTAAGAAAAACTCATAAAACAGGATGTCCGCAACTAAGGTCCAATCCCACACTGTGCGCGGCTTTTGCTGGGCGTTTGTTGTAAATAGATTGAATTTTTGCGCTTGTGCTGCAAAGCCGCACGGCGCACAGTGGTTTTGACGGTGGCTCGCGCGGCGTCACTGCCGCCGGCACGTGTATTGCCTCGAAAATCGCTTGCTCGGCTTGGCTTCTCGGTAGCGTCGTAAATTGAAAGTGATTCTTCTGTTTCAGTGAAGTGTTAGAAGGACTTGAGCTGCGGCCGGGGCTCTCGTTCCTGAATGTTGGCTCCGGCACCGGCTACCTCAGCACCCTGGTGGGCCTGCTCATCGGCCCCAGCGGTGTGAACCACGGCATCGAAGTCCACCCCTACGTCCTGGAGTACGCCGTCAAGAAACTTAGCCAGTTCATTGAGAACTCGCCTACTTTGGACGAGTTTGAATTCTGCGAACCTAGGTTTTATGGTGGTATGTTGTTGGATATTGTTCTTGCGTAGTTTTCAGACTGTCTCTGCTAACCTTTGAGTAGACCAAAAAAATTGGCACGAAGAGTAAACAATTTACCAAACTAAACCACAAGGCAATTTTATCCCTTAGTTTGTTTTGGCATTTCTTATCAGAGGTAGTCAGTTAGGAAAGCCGAGTCCAGCTAGGTTAAAAAAAGTATGACGTGGAAAAGTGATTTTAATATCCTACTTGCATTGTTCACTGTCAGTAATATCTAAGATGAACTCAGAAAGTACATATATGTAAAAGTACATAATTCTACGCTCCTATTCCAGGTAATGGCCTGTCCATCCCTCCGCTGCAAGCGCCGTACGACCGCCTGTACTGCGGCGCCGGCTGCCCCGATGAGTATCAGAATTACTTCAAACAGCTCATCAAGGTAGGCGCAGTCATTTACTCTTCCTGCTAACATGAAAATTGCACATTTCTGTTGCTATTGATAATTTACAGCATAAACGAATGGATTTGTAAATAATTTGTGTAAATGTGGCTATTTATTTAGTAGTTATGACAACTAACCGTAAAATGTTCTTTTTAACATGATTGAGCTTGTACAGAAGAGATGTGATTCAAATCAAGTTCTAATTGGATTTTATTTCGTTGTATTCATGTTAGCAGGGCTCTTTCCCAAATCTAGGTAAGGACTAAGGACATTGCGGGGCCTGAAGGTGGCATATGGACTTCTACGCATATTTGTGTATACTGCTGGTAATACAGTATGAGCTCTTTTTTACACACTTTAAGGTTCATTATTGCTTATATGAAACTAAAGATGTTGGTATGTTTTTAAAATAAAACGGAATTTTCATTGGGATGAATTTCATGTATTGTTTGATCTTGGCATACTTCTACTATTTATTTTAGGATCGCTTTTGAAATGAACTCTGCAACAACTTTCTAAGTGACTCCTTGGCAATACAAAAAGTACTTAAGCTGCTGTAACAAATCCTTTTTATCAGACTCATGGCCGAATACTCAAACGTTACTAAATTTTAAGACACTCTCAAATCTGATGCTGTCCATACTTTCCTTTGAGAGTGACAAAGACAGCAACAGCATCTTAAAATTTGGTGGCTTTTGAATATTCGGCCAAGAGACTCAAAAAACTTTACAAATGGAAGCTGTTGCAAATATCCTAATGGTTTTTATAGTAATCATAGGCGAGTGCTAAAAATGGTGTTGGTGTGTTTCCGTGAAGGTGGGCGGAGTCCTGGTGATGCCGCTGAACGACAACCTGGTGCAGATCAAGCGCACGGCCCTGGAGCAGTGGAACTGCCGCAGTCTGCTCAACGTGTCCTTCGCCACGCTGCGGGTGCCCACCAAGCATGACCCGAAGGAAATGTCTACACCTGGTGAGAGTCAGATGATTGTATTTGTGTTTGCCTTCAGTTAGTTTGTGTAATAACCATTTTAGTTGTAGACATGTAGACTACAATTATACTGATTCTGTTTTGCAGTGAAATTGAAGTACACCTTACGAAGTTATTGCATACAGCTTTTACTAAGTTTTAATGATCTTCTAGAATTTTACTATGACAGAGACTTTATTTGACTGATTAAAAATAACGTATTTAGACGAATTTGGAGTTTATCCATTTTTATATAATTTGATTCCATCCAAAGGTTGCCTGGAAGAAATTGCTTTTCAGCGATAAGGCCGCCTATTGTACTCTTGCATATTTGTTTGTGTTGTCCTTTACTGTTTTTGTCCTATTGGTGTACAATAAAGAATATTCTATTCTATTCTATTTATCAGGATAATCCGTACTAATATTATAAATGCGAAGGTAACTCTGTCTGTCTGTCAGTCTGTCTGTCTCTTCTTCACGCCTAAACCATTGAAACAATTTGAATGAAATTTGGTACAGATATAGTCTGGGACCCGAGAAAGGACATAGGATAGTTTTCATGGTTCAGTCGCATAATGTACCTTTCGCAAAACGCACCCCCAACGAAAAACGTACCTTTCTCACAATGCACCTTTCTCATAATGCACCTTTCTCATAATGCACCTTTCTCATAATGCACCTTTCTCACAACGCACCTTTCTCACAGTCACAAACAGTCAAATTTCCGGAGTTTTTTTTTTTTTTTAATACGACAATTTTTTTTGCAGCATCTGATTAAGCTTAACCATAGAAACCATTTAGGATCTGAGAAGTATGGCCCTACGACGCACCGTTTCCGAGTTATGGGCCTTTAACTTTTTTTTATTTTATGTAAAAAGATTTAATATCTTTAAAATGGTAGCTCGGATGAGATTGTTTTCGGGAAAGAAATTGTTGCTCCACTCAAAAGCCATGCGATCATGTAAAAAAATTAGAAAAAACTTCGAAAAAAAAAACATCAAAAATTTTTCTAAGTGTCGGTTAGGTTCCGCCGTTTACTGCGTGACATACACAGACTATACCCAGGACTAGGAAGGAATGGAATACAAATTAGGAATTGCCGATGTAGGCCCACTTGTCCCCGCCGATAGTGTAGGAAGCTTGGCCGACGTGGCCTGGTACTGCATGTGCACAGTACAGCCACAGTCTAAAAATCATAAAGTCGTCCAACGAAGACGTCTAGACAGGGCAATCGTGCGGGGTGTGAGGGGCGAGACGCGGGTAAGCCGATCCCGAACTGCGAACAAAACGATGTTAGTAGTTCGGGATATATCATTCAGGGCTAACGCGTGTTTCTTTTTTATATGTTTATTTAAAATGGTGCATACGACGTGTGCTGTGAGTGATTGCAAGTCTTCATCTCATCTAAATAAAGATTTGAACACGCACAGAAGAAAGGTAAATAAATCTGTTTTGTTATTGTAGAGTGAATAAATAATTTTATTTGTAATGTCGTGCTACGCTAATAACGCTAATAAAATGGCCGACCGGCGGACGGTAAAAAAAATAATAATAATAATAGATTTATCGCACAGGGCATCATGTGTTTGGAAATCCTACTAATATTATAAACGTGAAAGCGTTTGTTTGTATGTTCCGTGTCAAGATGGTGGACTTTTTAATTATTTACTAAGGGTGGATTTCGAGATGGTGGACGTATTTTTTTATAATTTGATATGGGCGTCAATTTTGAGTACCTATAATTGGGGTGTTTGTTACGAAAAAGCCATCCTTTTTGAGATCCAAGATGGCGGACGTCATTTTTTTTATAATTTTATATGGGTGTCAATTTTTAGTATAATTGGGGTGCTTGTTACGAAAAAGCCATCCTTTTTGAAATCCAAGATGGCGGACGTCATTTTATTTAATAATAATTATGATATGGGTGTCATTTCAGAGGTAAATTGGGATGCTGGTTACGTAAATGCCATCTAAATAATTTCAATCTGACTCGAATTGATCCTACAGTAAAAGTTGTTCAGTTTGGTGGCCTGTAGCAAATTCTTTCGTTTGTATGTATGTATTTACCCTTTCGGTTAGAATATATTTATTATTTTGTATTGTGTTTTAACATTTCACATGTAAATTATGGGTGGAAGCTTGTAGAAGACCGGATTTACTTGAAAGATCTTACGAAAGTTTAAAAAATATATACGCCTCATCTGTATTTTTTATTGTCATAAATTTCATTAATATATTCATATGTAATATTGTTTTATTTATAATACTGTTATCGATGTTGATCTGCAATAAACAAATAATTTCATAAATATTGTTTATTTGTGACAACCCTGGCCGATGCGTTATTGTCTAGACGATGTCGGCATTTTACACGAGATCAAAGGCGTCGTCCTACTGTATGATTTTTTATACTGTGGTACAGCCCTGTATGCGTCTAAATATTAAAAGTGCACGCCCTTACAGGTATGGCCCTAATCCTAGTCCTACCAATACTTTTCGAAGTCACAATCGATACTAAGTCACGTGGCGTCATAGTACTTAGTTAAAACTAACAAGGATGAAATTAAATAATATCTCGTAAACGGCGCCTCCTAGGCAAAAAATAACCAAAATTTTACCTCCCCCTATAACCACCGTTCTAATAGCAGCCCAACATGAATTTAAGGAAAAACACCGGTTTTTTTTCACTTTTTTATGACTGCTAGTTTTTTTTTATGACCATGAATGAATAATGGCTTTTGTGTAGAGCAACAATTCCTTTCCCGAAAACAATCTCATCCGAGCTACCATTTTAGACATAATATATTTATTTATTTATTTTTATAAAATCTTAGCGTAGGGCCATACTTCTCAGATCCTAAATGGTTTCTATGGCCAAGCTTAATCAGTTGCTGCAATAAAAATGGTCGAATTCTATAAAAAAAAAATCTCCGAAAATTTGACTAAGTCCTTTGCCCCTAAGAATACTCTAGCTGAAACGACGACCGACACTTAGAAAAATTTTGATGTTTTTTTTTTCGAAGTTTTTTCTAATTTTTTTACATGATCGCATGGCTTTTGAGTGGAGCAACAATTTCTTTCCCGAAAACAATCTCATCCGAGCTACCATTTTAAAGATATTAAATCTTTTTACATAAAATAAAAAAAAGTTAAAGGCCCATAACTCGGAAACGGTGCGTCGTAGGGCCATACTTCTCAGATCCTAAATGGTTTCTATGGTTAAGCTTAATCAGATGCTGCAAAAAAAAATTGGCGAATTAAAAAAAAAAAAAAAAACTCCGGAAATTTGACTAAGTTTGTGACTGTGAGAAAGGTGCGTTGTGAGAAAGGTGCATTATGAAAAAGGTGCATTATGAGAAAGGTGCATTATGAGAAAGGCGCATTATGAGAAAGGTGCATTATGAGAAAGGTGCATTATGAGAAAGGTGCATTATGAGAAAGGTGCATTGTGAGAAAGGTACGTTTTTCGTTGGGGGTGCGTTTTGCGAAAGGTACATTATGCGACTGAACCGTTTTCATCCCGGAAATCCCTCGGGAACGGGAACTATTATTCCACGCGGACGAAGTCGCGGGCAAAAGCTAGTAAATAAATAAAAACTTGATTTTACGTAAAAAAATTCGAAAATTTCAAAATCAACAACACTAAAGACTATTTACATGGAGCATAAAAGGTCTAGTTTTGTCCACCGTCCACGGAGGCGTAGCGGCATAGATGCGCATTTGTCATTTTACGCTTGGTGTACGCCTGCTAGCAGCTTACATACAAAACTATGAAACCCTGTCTATGCAGCGTGCGCGTAGTTCACTCACTACTGACGCGTAGTACTATAATGACGAATATGCGTCTATGCAGCTACTCCTCCATGAACACTTAGGCTAAGTTCATATACCACCACGAACTTCGGAACCACGAACTTCGCGGTACAAGCTCAATATAAACAGTAAGGCTTAGTTCATATGGCCGCGCGGTACCGGCGCGCGGTGCCACAACCGCGTGTAATGTAAACGATAATTACCGTTTATATTGATCTTGTACCGCGCGGCTCGTGGTTCCGCGCGGTACCTCGTGGCCATATGAACTTAGCCTTAGTGACCGCCGAGGTGTCCCGCAGTGTGCCTGGACGAGCAGTGCCCGGCGCGGCTGCAGGTGCTGGCGCGCGCCGTGGTGCGGCGCCGCATGCGCGCGTCCCTGCTGGCGCGACACCCGCAGCTGCGCGAGCCGCCGCCGCGCCGCGTCGCGCCCGCCAACAACTGCCCGCGCCGCATCTGCATCCCCATCGAGGACGACAGCGACGTCGGTACGTGCACCTCATACATATCTACAGCGCGCCACCCGCAGCTGCGCGAGCCGCCGCCGCGCCGCGTCGCGCCCGCCAACAACTGCCCGCGCCGCATCTGCATCCCCATCGAGGACGACAGCGACGTCGGTACGTGCACCTCATACATATCTACAGCGCGCCACCCGCAGCTGCGCGAGCCGCCGCCGCGCCGCGTCGCGCCCGCCAACAACTGCCCGCGCCGCATCTGCATCCCCATCGAGGACGACAGCGACGTCGGTACGTGCACCTCATACATATCTACAGCGCGCCACCCGCAGCTGCGCGAGCCGCCGCCGCGCCGCGTCGCGCCCGCCAACAACTGCCCGCGCCGCATCTGCATCCCCATCGAGGACGACAGCGACGTCGGTACGTGCACCTCATACATATCTACAGCGCGCCACCCGCAGCTGCGCGAGCCGCCGCCGCGCCGCGTCGCGCCCGCCAACAACTGCCCGCGCCGCATCTGCATCCCCATCGAGGACGACAGCGACGTCGGTACGTGCACCTCATACATATCTACAGCGCGCCACCCGCAGCTGCGCGAGCCGCCGCCGCGCCGCGTCGCGCCCGCCAACAACTGTCCGCGCCGCATCTGCATCCCCATCGAGGACGACAGCGACGTCGGTACGTGCACCTCATACATATCTACAGCGCGCCACCCGCAGCTGCGCGAGCCGCCGCCGCGCCGCGTCGCGCCCGCCAACAACTGCCCGCGCCGCATCTGCATCCCCATCGAGGACGACAGCGACGTCGGTACGTGCACCTCATACATATCTACAGCGCGCCACCCGCAGCTGCGCGAGCCGCCGCCGCGCCGCGTCGCGCCCGCCAACAACTGCCCGCGCCGCATCTGCATCCCCATCGAGGACGACAGCGACGTCGGTACGTGCACCTCATACATATCTACAGCGCGCCACCCGCAGCTGCGCGAGCCGCCGCCGCGCCGCGTCGCGCCCGCCAACAACTGCCCGCGCCGCATCTGCATCCCCATCGAGGACGACAGCGACGTCGGTACGTGCACCTCATACATATCTATATAAGATACTTAAAAAAGTCGTTGCCATCAAAATATAGGCATTGGTCATTCCAATTTATCGATGTACCAAGTAAGTATAACTACAATGTTGCGCACCTACAAGCTAAACATTCTCCTTCCACTTAATGATAGAAGGGCTACATATTCTTATAAATATTCACAGAGATGTTCATATACTTACAGAGGGGCTGAACGCGCTGCACGACCTGGACCACGTGAACGGCGCCAACGAGATGAACGCGCTGCTGAGCCTCGTGCTCAGCATGGGACAGAACCGGGTCGCCGGCGCGCTGCGCTTCGACTCGCTCGACTCGCCTTCAGATTCCGACGAAGACGACGACGATGAGGGAGGCGGCGGAGACGATGATGGCGGAGGTGGTGATGATGGTAGCGGTGGTAGCGGCGGAGGTAGTGGTGGCAGCGGTAGTGGTGACGGTGGCGACGGCGGAGACTCCGGCGACCGCCCTCCCCGCCCGCCGCGCCCCCCGCGCGAGCGCCCCGTGGTGCGCACCCTGCGCGTGGAGCGGCCCGCGCGCGCCGAACGCGTCATCCGCGCCGAGCGCGCCGCCGCCCTCGCCAACCCCGACGGCAACGTGCGCGAGCACCTCCCGGAGCCCGAGCCCAGCACCAAGCCCGCGCGCTCCTGCCGCGGCCTGCTCACCTTCGAGTTCCAGGACGACCACTGCAACCTGCCGCGCCCCGTGCGCCACGACATGCCTGAGGTCCCCGGAACATCCGATGACTCTTCCAAAACAGACGACAGCTCAAAGTCAGATCCTCTCAAAATGCCGGCTGAAGTGGAAATATACTTGGGCAAAGAGGTCCCTGGGACTTCTCGCGATATGGACTGGGAGGGGTCGGTGATCGCTCCTAAAGAGGATTCCTCCAGTGAGGAGGAGACGGACAACTCTAAAGAGCAGAAGAGGAAGAAGCTGGACAGCGGTATCGGCGAGGGCACCACCACGTCCAGCAGCGGCTCGCCCAGCAAGTCGGAGTGCGTGGCGTGCGAGGAGTCGGACGGCGCCGACGAGAGCAACGTCATGACCAACAGCGACCTTGAGAACGAACCCGAACTCGTTGAAGGTAAGGCTCCAAAATAATTTGTAAATTCCTGTCATTTTTACGCCAAAATAATTAAGTAAAGGTTACGGAAATGATGATGATGATGATTATTGTTTGTTTTACAGCAATTATTGTTCTATCTATTTAATGACACTCCCCCCCCCTCCTCGTAGGTCGTCGTCTAAAGAAGCGCACGCGCGGCTCGCTGGGCGCGGCGGGCTTGTCGTCGGGCTCCGACAGCGACACGTCTGTGGGCGTGCGCCGCCGCTGTAAGCGCCGCGCCGACACACACCCCCCGCGCCGCCCCGGCAGTGACGCGCGCCGCGTGCGCCTGTCCATACTCATGAAGCGCGGCGTCAAGGTACTACCTCATGTAGTAACATGTACTAACACAACACACACCCCCCGCGCCGCCCCGGCAGTGACGCGCGCCGCGTGCGCCTGTCCATACTCATGAAGCGCGGCGTCAAGGTACTACCTCATGTAGTAACATGTACTAACACAACACACACCCCCCGCGCCGCCCCGGCAGTGCGCCTGTCCATACTCATGAAGCGCGGCGTCAAGGTACTACCTCATGTAGTAACATGTACTAACACAACACACACCCCCCGCGCCGCCCCGGCAGTGCGCCTGTCCATACTCATGAAGCGCGGCGTCAAGGTACTACCTCATGTAGTAACATGTACTAACACAACACACACCCCCCGCGCCGCCCCGGCAGTGCGCCTGTCCATACTCATGAAGCGCGGCGTCAAGGTACTACCTCATGTAGTAACATGTACTAACACAACACACACCCCCCGCGCCGCCCCGGCAGTGCGCCTGTCCATACTCATGAAGCGCGGCGTCAAGGTACTACCTCATGTAGTAACATGTACTAACACAACACACACCCCCCGCGCCGCCCCGGCAGTGCGCCTGTCCATACTCATGAAGCGCGGCGTCAAGGTACTACCTCATGTAGTAACATGTACTAACACAACACACACCCCCCGCGCCGCCCCGGCAGTGCGCCTGTCCATACTCATGAAGCGCGGCGTCAAGGTACTACCTCATGTAGTAACATGTACTAACACAACACACACCCCCCGCGCCGCCCCGGCAGTGACGCGCGCCGCGTGCGCCTGTCCATACTCATGAAGCGCGGCGTCAAGGTACTACCTCATGTAGTTACATGTACTAACACAACACACACCCCCCGCGCCGCCCCGGCAGTGCGCCTGTCCATACTCATGAAGCGCGGCGTCAAGGTACTACCTCATGTAGTAACATGTACTAACACAACACACACCCCCCGCGCCGCCCCGGCAGTGCGCCTGTCCATACTCATGAAGCGCGGCGTCAAGGTACTACCTCATGTAGTAACATGTACTAACACAACACACACCCCCCGCGCCGCCCCGGCAGCGATAATGTTTGGTTCTTTTCTTTCAGGAGCTGCCGCTGCCCTATGCGCTCAAAAAGTACGTGAACCTGGGACGCTGCTTCGAGTTCTAAGTCGATGTCTTAGCTGAGAGACTCGACACTATATCGATGTCTACATACTGTATGCGCTGTAAACTGCGCGCAGTTTAAGCAACGCACTGCCCACCTACAACAGAAGGGTTTACATACAAAGCAACTCTTTGTTCTCGTGAGAAATTGTAACTGAATTACGTGTTTATAAAAATATATTATTTATAATCCAATATGAATTACAAAGACCAGAGTACTGGAATTAGAGTTTTATACACACGTTATTAAGATACATTATAAATTGTCACGAAAAATTTGGCGCGAATATAAGTATCGCCCGTGTGTTCGTCTTGCAACTCTCTTCACGGCTTCCAATACGACTTCCAAAGTCAACAGAATCGGATAGCAAATATTTATTTTGAAAATACCTGCGTATATTATATTAGTCGATTTAATATCGATTAACACAGCTAGTCGATTATAAACCCATCAAGACGGGCGACTAGTCGGTGTCATTTAAGAGTAGGTTCACGCAGTCCTTTTCAATTTAAAATAAGTATCTTTACAGAATTACCACTGGATGTGTCAACTGTACAGTCGGACGTAAATATTAGGATAAACTTTAATAACTGAACGTCTGTCTGTAGATCCATAAACATTATGATGTTACAGACAGATGGTCAGTCATTAAACTTCTCATGTATACCGTATTTTATCAATATTCAATATTATCTATAAAGTCATAAATGTTTAGAGCCATACAGTTAAATAAGTTACCCTAAGCCATAGGCTGTAATCACTCTGACTGTACAACATAGTGTCTTGTTAATTAAACATAAGCATGATTAATATTTAACAGTTTCAAGCCCGTTGTCAATCTATTTTAGAGTGTAGCCGTACCTTTACGTAGCATAGGTTCGGCCTCTTTTATATGGTGCGACTCCACTAAGCGTATTTGGCAACGTAATATGAACCTTATTATAATAAGTCTATAGTATACTTTGCTTTGCCCAGGTATTGCAAATATTGGCCAAATACGCCAAGTGAATCGCACCAATAGATTTGGGCATAATGTCAGCTTCGAATTTCAAAATGTGCCGCCATTTTGTTGTGCGCTGCCGAGACTGGTCGTCGAGACGATCACAAAACGTGCAAAACTGCTCTTGTATTGTATTGCCTAACAAAAATACTTCTAGCTTTGCTGAAAGTCAGAAAAAAGATCTGTGGCCAATACTTTGACATTCAGGTACTATTCCTACAAAGAAATTAAGTTACCTTAAACTTGCGAGTAAAGTTGAACTCGTATGTCTAGTCTCTGCCGTGTGCAATGAAATATAGACTTTATAAACAATTTTCTACGCCGCTCCTTGGCGAGTACTGCAGTTATTGTAGATTAGTTTATTGTTAAGACTGTCTTTGCGCTGTGGTTCAAATGGCAATATTGCGTTAACTTTTAACTTATTTGTAATGCCCTATACGTAACCAGAGAAATAGAAATATTCGTTTAGGGGACTATGCACACTTATTCAGCTGTATTCAGGTTATATCCGTAGAATGCAACGGTTTTGTATATAGATGCGTACGCGCCCGTTCGACTTTCCGCGTCTATTAAGCTTTTGTACAAAAATCGTTTTCTATGGACATAAACTGAATAGAGGTGAATAAATGTACGTATTCCCTAATTCAGTCGACTGCAGTTTTTGGCTATTTATTGATTAAAATCATATGCATTTTATAAATAATTCCTATTAATAATGTCCAATGAAGATGCATGCCCCCATACGAACGTTGAAAGAGTAAAATAAACATAAAAGGTATGTGCGCTTTAAATCCCGATAAGTAATGAAGTATAGAGTAAAATAATATCTAATATTGATTTTTTCATTTGCCTCATTGGCCAAGCCATATTATTTCTTGGGCTCGGAACATTGTAGATATCAATACTATCTGAAACTTTTTATTTATTTGTAGACAGACACTAAATCAGACCTAGTCAGTATTTAGTACGTTCTTGAGCGGTTAACGCGGCCGGACCATTTGAACACTGCGCTTTATTATAATTATATATTGTGTCATAGTAAATATTTCAACTATGGTTGAATATTGCGTTGTGAAACTTAAATAATCTTGTTTAATTTAATTTGTTCGTTATAAACATTTTATACAATATTTTTGTATTTTTTTTTATAAATAGTCTTATACGCCGCGCCGCACGTTGCTAGATAAGCAAAACGTGTTAGGTGTAATTGTATCGAACATCATGATTGTTTACCTATACTTAAATACCTAAACAAATAGGGTGTATAGTAAGGATGAGCTACACCACAAGGTCCCCAAAATGTTGTATTGATTTGTTCGCATTCGATCGCTGCTAATTATTTCATTGCATGCCGCACATCATCCATCAACTGCCAAGTACCGCAAAAGAGGCACTGTAATAATGAATTTGTTAAATCGTATGTTATACAAGTTGAACAAACGCAATATTCAACCAATCTTGAATATTTATATGGACTGAAGCTGGGTGCACACTCTACTTGTATATTTAATTTATTTAAAGCTATATCAGTATATCTAAATATCGTTATAAACGTGAGTTATAGTAGTATAACTAGAGTTGTTGTTGTATGCTTTAAGTAAAAACTTACATCAGTAGGGAGTGCTCCCAGCTTTGGGCAAGTTATGATAAATTTTTATATGATATTAATTTGGTGTACATAATAATGTCTTTGTTTTTGTTGCTAGTAATAATAATGATTTAATTATGATTGGTGTTGTTTATTTCGTACTATCCTGCTAATACTAGGTGTATTTTTGGTCTTGCACAACCCGCTAGGAGATGATTCTACCCATGAAAACAAACAACTTTTATTATGGAACCAACTCTGAATTCGCGAAAGAAATATCAGCTGTTTCTAACAAAAGTTCAATGCCCTCCCGACCATAATGTATTAATTATCCCAATAAGGATTCTATTCCAAGAAATGAGACTACAATATTGAAAGGCATAACACGTTTATTGTCATGTACACATCGTAGCCTGCTAACAACTAGTCTTATTATATATAAATACATTATATTAGGTAAGTATTGCGCGGTGGGTGCTTACATACGGTGTATTTACATCTAACTCTATTTTAATTATAACTGTACACTGCTGATAAAGTTGTCATAATAGTCTCATTATTTTGTAATATTTGAATATTAAAACAATTTTGTATGCTAATTTCTAACTTCAGCTAAACCTGAAAATAATTTTCGAATATCTAACTCTGTTTCATAAAAAAAATGTAAGATTAATTTATTTTCAGCCTCGTTTTTGCCATTGCCAGTTATTCTACATTGCCTGAACCTCTGGTCTAGTATCGTGTGTGCTAGCACCACTTGCCGGTCCTGCCATTGATCCTGACGGGCATGTGTGTGTTCTCTGGGTACAGGTCGTCTGCAGCGGGCGCGTCGCAGGCGCTGAGCCCGTTCAGCAGCTTTCTCTGCGGGCGCGGCGTGGCGCGGCCTGCGTCTCTAATCCTTTCGCGAGCCCACTTGTCCGCCGCATGCGTCCTCTTCACCGGCCTTTTGTTACACTCCGTATCAGTATGCTTGGCCTCTGAAGCCGGCCGACTCGGCGTCTCCGACTCACTACCGTTTATCAAAGAATGTGCGCTTCTTGCCTTGTGAAGAGACAGCCGTAACGGCTTCCGCGGCGGCGTCGGTCGAGACTTCACGTCACTGTCTTTTCTGTCATCATTCTTCTTGTAATGGCTCATCCGCGAGCAGGTCTCGGAGCCGTAGTCTATCCGCGGCGAGCTGCTGTACATGTCTCCGTTTGGAAAGTCTGACTCGGATTCAAATTCTGAGGATTTTGCACTCCGAGAGTGCAGCTTGGATGTTCTTCTGCTGGATTTGTGAGCGTTTTCCAACACTTTGCCGTCTATTCTATGATACATGTAATGTCTTTCAGACTCCAACTGAATGTCTTCTGAACTGTCATTCTTCTTCAATTTTCTTAGTCTCTGGGACCGTTTTAGTTGCTCAATGATTGAAAGAGTTTTCCTTTCCGCCCAGTTGGTCTTCTTGATGCTTTCTTCTATCCTGTCAGCTGCTTTCTTGATCTCGTAGTGCCTCGGGTCGACGCTGGCGGTGGAGTGCGTGTCGCGCATGTCCAGGTCGCTGTCGGACCGGAAGTAGTCCTCGCACTTGGACCTGCTGAGCCTCTCGTTCTTCATTCGTTGTTTCTCTATGTGTCTTTGGTTCCTCTCGATCATGCGTATCGCTGCGTCGGTCTCGGCGCTGTAGTCGATCCCGCCGTGAATGCAGTGATGGGAGAGAGAGTGACGCATTCGCTCGGCTTTGTGTTCGAGGCTGTGCGAGCTGTGAGACCTGTGGTTGAGGGGCGGTGATGCTCTGGGGGAGATGGCCGCTCTGGAGGATGCGCCTGAGGCGTTGGACCGGGGTCTGATCATGGGCAGGTTGTTCTCGACGCCGTCGAGCCCCGGCAGCTTGGCGACGATGGCGGTGATGTCGGGCCCCTTCTGGAACACCTGCACCTCAGACTTGGGGCTGGGCTTCTGGTGCGGCTCCGTCGTGATGTTGATGTTGGTGACGTTCTTTTTCGTCTTGTTCACGGTTATGCAGCTGTCGTTACTGCTCACTGAATGTAGCTGCAACAAGGAATGCATATCAGCAGGTATCCTTTATCGCACATTGAAGGATAAACTAATTTTGAAACGGCTTGGCTTTATCATTGTTAGGGTAAATTCCCTAAAAACGGAAATGACGAAAATTCGATTTATGAAATACTTGAAGTCACATACCGCGTTCCTTAATATTTTTTAAGGTCCTCTATCAATTTGAAACTATTATACAAGCAACAAAACATAAACAAGGTTCAATAACTACTTATAATATAATTATGGCACAATAGGAAAGAAAGACATAATTATCCTCTTAGTAAAAAAAATAAGGCAATAGTTACCTGCGTATATCTGCTGAGCAGCTCCGCGACCTGTTCCTCGAGGTATGAGATGCGGTGCGTGAGCCGGGTGTTGTCGGAGCGCAGGCCTTCCTTGGCCTTCTCCGCGTCGTCCGCCGCCGCCCGCAGCGCGCCAAGCTCCGCGCGTAACGAAGCGGCTTCGTTCTGGAATAATTAACCAGTCGGGTCATTACATGCCTGGTTAACCGGTGGGTGGTCTGTCATAATTAAAAGAACAATTAAAAAGCATTGTGTCTCGCGAAGATCTGCACCCCTGACAGTGTAAGGGTTAAGCATCACTTTATGGGGCATAATTTTATTAACTTTTCGAATTTGACTACAATTCAAACACCTTGTTGTGTTTGGATTGTCCTGGCCAAAAGCTAAAATCAACACTGCATACGGCCGTAGCCAGGATTTTTTTTTCTTATGGGCTTTCTCTACTCTTGGTCCCAGACTAGCCCGAAGGCATAGACGGAGCCTACGATGGAGCGAGCTTACCCAACAGATGCCTATGCACTCGTGTCTTGAATACTTCCGGGTTATATGAATCTGGAATCACAGACGCCAGCAGGGGATTCCATTATTTTGCGGTGCGCATAATAAACGAAACTAATATTACTTTAATTTACTGTGAAGAAGGAACTTTGGATCATTTGAGACGGCGGTCGCAGTGACGGCGCTAAACTGTCATTACGTCATCACAGCAAATAAATGTTCTACTTGTGATACGTTTGCTACGGAGCTCGCTATACGTCACACGCATCGGCTACGCGCCAGCAAGAATAGCTACGGCTGCTACGAACACCTTATCGGCTACGAGTTGTGTGTAAGGAGGGCTACGTGGGACTAGCAATATATATTTCGTTTGAAGACAAATTTATTATATACATTAAAGAATGCCTAAATTAAACAGAACGCCTCCCCACACTCCAACTTCAGGAGTACAACGCACTTCTTCAAACCCTAATATCGCGGCCCCATCAAGCGAAATAGAGTTTGTGAATACACAACACAGATCAACAAAGCGCCCGTGTTTAGATTTTAGTCCTACAAGCGAACTCACGGATTTTAAAGAGGAAATACGAGCAATGCTCACTAAATGGAACATAAACCAGGAAACAATATTGCAAAATTTTATGTCCAAAATCACGCTTGAGTTGGTGGAATTAAAAGCACAAAATGAGAAGCTGCGGAATATTAAGACTGAGATTGAGGACTCTGCTATGTTAATGAATGCCAAATACGAGGAAATTAGAACTAGTATGGTAAGGCTGGAAAGTGAACGCGCAGAGCAACGTAAATATATAGACCAGCTAGAAAACCAAATAAAGGACTTTCAAGAGAATTATAGGTCTGCCGTTATTGAGCTGCGTAATATCACCCCAAAGCCTAATGAAAACGCAAGTGACTTAACTAAAATAGTCGTGAATGTATGTAGATCTATGGAAGTACAGGTAAAACCGGAAGAGATTCGGGACATTTATAGAGTGCAGAGTAGCCAAGGCCCTTCGAAGCAAATTATTGCAGAATTTCAATCAGTCAATCTGAAAAAGACAATACTTCGCGCTGTGCGTGACTTTAATAAAGGAAAACCACCCTCCGAAAAATTAAATAGTGAGCAGTCTGGCTTGTTGGGTGAACGCTGCCCTATCTACATTGCAGACCGTCTTCCAGCCGCTACCAGGAAACTGTTCTACGACGCACGAAAATTTGCTAAAAGTACAGGATGCCAATACTGCTGGACGGCAAATGGAAAAATATTTATTCGCAAGAAAGAAGGGGAAAAATCGACACTTATAAAATCTGAATCCAGCTTTCAAAACATACTGCATGATAAGTAATTTCTTCGCTGTTCACGTAAATTTATATTCTAGTTTTTGTAGACAAAATCCTATTTCTTTTTCTCATTTTATAACTTTTTGTAACCTTAAGGAATCACATCCATACACTTACAATAACCAAGTACAAAATACAACTTCACAATATAACACCCAAGCATACAACTTACTCACGCACACACAACACACCTACAAATCACAAAGTATATTATTAATAGTAAATGACTTCTATCTTCTGACGCAATATTCTGCGAGAGGGCAATTGCAAACTTTTTGTCTATTTCAAGTTATAGGGATTATTATTAATGTCCATTTCTATAATGCTGGTAACATGACCAAACTTGGGACCATATTTATATTAAATAAAAATGAATAACGCAAATGAAATTTTAAATAGCCTAGATACATATGGATCCCACGAATCCTTTATTTGCCTCCCTGATAGATGCACTCAGTTATTAGGAAATTCCAATAAAACTATGAATGTTCTCCATCTTAATATACGCAGCATTGGTAAGAACTTTGACAGCGTCCTGGTGTTATTATCTTCTATAAAAATTAGGTGTGACGTAATTATCTTTTCGGAATGTTGGCTAAACAAAAATACTAATGTCCCAATTCTACAGGGATACACTGCTTATTCGTCTACAAAGAGCCTAAATAAAAATGACGGTATAGTTATCTACGTTCTCACAGCTTTACAACATAGTATTATGGAGCCGGAATTTGTTGATGCAAACTGCCTAATCTGCAAACTCACTGACATAATAATCATTGCTGTGTACAGGCCGCCATGTTTTCGTAATATAGACAACTTTTTAAACAGTCTCAATACTGTACTTACCTCGGTATCCTCCTACAAAAATATATTTCTGGTGGGCGACATAAACATTAACATTAGTACAACTAACAATGATCCAAATTATAATGAATATATGAATTTGACCGCATCACATGGGCTCTTGCCGGCCTATACTCTCCCTACTAGAGGTAAAAATTGTCTGGATCACGTCATGATTAAAGTGGTGAAATCTGTAGTATCGCTTATTCTGGACAGTCACATTACCGATCACGTCCCAGTACTTGTTAGCCTAAAAGATATACCAAAATGTTATTTGACAGCTAAAGTCATCTCGAAAGTCGATATACTTAAGGTTGTTACTGAAATTGCAAAAACAGATTTCAGTCCCATCTTGTCTATGAGCAACCCTAACTGGGCAACTGAATTCCTTATTAATACTATCGTATCCATAATACATAACAATACCATTACCTCTCGTATACCTGCTAAGCTTAGAATAATAAAGCCATGGATTACGCCCGGGCTACTAAGATGCATTAGGAATAGAGACAACTTGCACAGAGAACACAATATGACACCGGACAATTATACTATAAAATTAACCTATGTGCGTTATCGCAACTTCTGCAATAAGCTGTTACAAAGATTAAAAAATAATTACGAAAAAAATGAAGTGGTTAAAGCCAAAAATAACCCTAAAAAGACCTGGAACGCTATCAACAATATAATTAATAAACAAACGGCTAAATCTCCTCCTGTAGAACTATTGTCTATATCCAATTTAGACAGCTAGTCTTCATTAAACCAAGTTAATAATTATTTTGCGAATATTGGCAAAGAGCTAGCAGCTAGGCATACAATTTCAGGTACATTGCATGAGCCATATGTTAGGGATGAAGCGCAGGTAAACTCAATTGTTATTCTCTCTCCAGACTGCGATGAGATTGAAAGTATTATTATGGGTCTTCGCTCAGATTCTGCCCCGGGCTGGGACGGAATCAGTTCACAAATTCTAAAAATGAGCAGACATACTATTGTGCCCCTCGTTACTCACATATGTGGTCTATGTATATCTGAGGGTGTATTTCCAAAAGTTTTAAAGAGAGCGGTCGTTCATCCCATTCATAAGGGAGGAGACAGAGGCAGTATCAACAATTATAGGCCAATCTCAGTTCTTCCGGCATTGTCGAAGGTTCTTGAAAAGGTTCTGAATAATCGTCTCATATCTTTCCTGGAAAAACATAAGATCCTCTCCAACAATCAATTTGGCTTTCGGAGAGGTAAGTCTTGTGAGGACGCTTTCTCAGCCCTGATTGATGACGTAGTCGACACCCTAGATAAAAAATCTAAATGCCTGGGTCTATTCCTAGATCTATCTAAGGCTTTTGATACTGTCTCTGTCCCCATCCTACTAAAGAAGTTGGAAAGCATTGGTGTTAGAGGCCCTGCACTCACTATCTTTGCGAGCTACTTATCTGAGAGAACGCAGTGTGTTAAAATCACCACATATGTCAGTGACGAGTGTGGACTGTCTTATGGAGTGCCTCAAGGCTCCATTTTGGGGCCTACGCTTTTTTTAATTTATGTGAACAGCTTATGTAATATGGTGCTTCCAAATTGTTCCATCTACTCGTATGCAGATGATACGGCCCTCATAGTACACGCTGAAAATTGGAACGAAGCTCGAGAGAGAGCAGAATCTGTTCTTGGCATTGTCATGTCTTGGCTAACTGCAAATAGCTTAACCTTAAACGTGGATAAAACCAATGTTATCACCTTCTCCCTTAAATCGACTTCGCAACCTGACATCACATATTCAGTTAAGGCCCATATCAATTGCAATGCTTACCCAGATCAATGCTCCTGTCTTCCGCTGACAAGAAAAGACCATGTCAAATACCTTGGTATCCTAATAGACAACTTCATAACATGGAATTTTCAAATTAGAGCATTGTCTGGAAGAGTTCGAAAACTGATTACAGTTTTTAAAAACCTGCGATGCAGTGCTGATGTAGATACCCTACGTATGGTTTATTTCTCCCTTTGCCAGTCAATTTTAACTTTTGGCATAACGGTCTGGGGTGGTGCTACGAAGACAAGTATGATTCAACTTGAGAGAGCACAGAGAGCTGTTCTCAAGGTCATGACTCATAAGCACTATCGGTATAGCACAACTCAATTGTACAAAGATTGCCAGGTTTTGACCGTGAGACAGCTCTTTGTGCTAAACTGCACGCTGCGCCGACATACTTCCTTACGGTTGGATCTTAGTCGCTTAAAAAAACGTAGAACCACAGACGTATGTCAAATAGAGAGGCACAGAACGAAACTTGCAATGCGACATTTTAAAATTCTTAGCTGTCGCATATACAACGTGGTTAATAAACATTGTAATATCTACAAGTTAAATAAGTTTGATTGCAAAGCAAAGATCTGTGAATGGATAAAAACCCTGAGCTATGACGAGGTTGAAAAAATCCTAAATTAAGTACTTATACCTATCACCCAAATAACATTCCGTCCGACATCACTCGAATACGCCCACATTTTCTAACACTTTACTCACACACAACACATCTCATCACTACTCATTCAACATCACTTAACACAACACCACACGACATGTCACCACTCAACATCTATACAACACTATACATTAAATAACACGATACAGATGATTCTCCCCTATTTTTGTTTCTATAAATTATATCTGATAAATTTTTATTATTCTGTTAATAGATCATCATATTTAACTCCGAACTGATATTTGTCTACCCGTGTTAACCTGAGAGCCCTGACACCCATAACACAAGTTCAATCTTAGCTTGGGTGTCAGAGGTTTATAACTCTGTGCAAACCTACAATTTATAAGACAAATGTATATGTTAATTTACTAAATAGCATGTTGTAAATGTAAATTGTTAAACGGAAAATAAAGATTTTTATTTTCATTATTATTATTATTATTATATGTAAACCACGAATGACGTTGATTTGAATTGATAAAAGATGTACGGGGTTGAATTCTCAACGGCCCTTCTCTATTTCATCAGCCTAACGACTATACTCAGAAATTGGTCAGCTACTTTTGCTCACAAAATATCCAATGTGAGAATAAGAAACGCACCTGTGTAAAACCGTTGGGTTGTTGAGGCGCATGCGCGGCGCTGGCGCTGCGCAAGAGTACGAGCCGCGCGGGGTTGGCGGCGCTGGTGGCGCGCTGCAGGTCCTCCTGGCTGCGGCACGCCAGCACTGACGTGCCGTTTACTTCTATTAGTCTGTAAAAATACACTTCATTGTTTGGAGACACTTTAAAGATTTGGGAATTAACTTGTAACAGGAAAACGCACCGTGGGCAGGCCTCCCGTAAGATGGACTGATGATCTCATCAAGATCCCGTTGGATGCGGGTGGCGCAGATCTTTGAGGGAGGCCTTTGTCCAGCAGTGGACGTCTATCGGCTGATGATGATGATGTAATGTATAGGTATAATTAATTAATCCCGACCGTCGCGCCGTTTCTACAGTATATGGTAGATACTTGAAATGTGTACAAAGTATTTATTATAATGGCTGTTTTATAAGATCAAACGTATATAAGTATTATAGTAAAAAATCCTCCCGATGTGACTTCGACTGTAGCTTGATCGATACATTTTAATATGTAGTATTTTCTAACGGGATAAGACTTTATATCCCAATATATTAACTTATATCAAGTCATAACGTTAGAATTACTTATCGATATGAAACCTTATAAGCCAACGAAACATTAGCAAGGTCTATTAAGCGCATATAATAAATAGTAACATCATATAGCTTTACTAGAATGATGTTCAACTGACAAATGCGCAAGAGTGGACGGTCGTTATGATCAATAAATCGTGTAGGATTAATCGTTGCAGTCCTTATACGTCACGTCAGAGCGATTCACATGGATATATAAATATTTATTGTTATTGCCCCGGGGAATGGGAGCTAGGGTTCGTTGAGGGCTTTCCTATGATTGAAAACACTGTTAGGAGCTTATCTTGAATTGATGTGAATGTGGGGATCGCAGTTTCCTGCTAGAATAAAGTTTGCTAGAACTAAGGACTTCGCATATTTATTAAGCTCCATTCGCGTTTCTCTGAATATGAAAGCTGAACGAACGCATACGTGTCTCATACAAAATCGATGTTTTCTATAGACATTGGGGAAATAAAGCTGAATACAAGTGCGTTAATCCCTAACTCTTGAGCCATAGCCCTATAATGTGCAGAGGCTTGCTTAAATCTTGCTCTCACTGTTATTAACTACATGACATGTTCTTCTTTAACCTTTGGCCTGAGGATTATAAAGTACTTCCGTAGATATATGGCCTGGGGCAAACTGACGGAGAGAGAGCCGTTAATAACAAGTATTTGACCCGATTTGAAAAAGTCGTAGATCCAAGGCAGCGTGGCAGCAGGCAGCGTGGAATGTTTATTATGTATGTCATTAATTTAATTAACTTGTTACCATATTTTATATGGCGAAAAGACTTCTTCTTTGACTCGTGAACTTTCATTCACCACCCCTATGTGGGTGGTGAATGAATTTCAAGAGAGGGTTGATGTATTTTGGTGCAACTGGAGTGAGTTCGCAAAAGTTATATTACATTATCTACAAGTTAAGTTATTGCTGTGGGTTGTTCGAAAGAAATACCGCGGCCCCGGACACGAATGGCTACTTTTTTTAATAAAGTTAAGAATTTTATAGAATGTAGATTAAGGATTTAGCCTGTAAGGCACTGCTAATAGGAATCGGGATCGCAGGTCTGTAATACTAGGGGAAAAAAACATTGTAATACTTATTCATAAAATCATGAAGACCAGAACTAGTTACCCCCAGAAGATCGCAGCATGTCAATTACAGTATTCTTGTCGACTGTGATTAGCATAGCAGTGGATCAACTCTTATACATAGTCATATGGTGAGATGATAATGATTTACAGGTCTTTGTTGATAAATGATTTATCAGATTAGCATCAAAGGGCGCTCATTACCATGAGATTTATTAAGCTGGCAATGATTTTCCTTTTACCAGTTTTCAGTTAACGCCTAACGAAAAAAGGAAGTCTAAGCGGTAAATATATTTGTAATATCAATATTAATGGTGTACTAACAATTTATGTTTAATTAAAATGAAATACCTAACAGTAAGCATATACTTAAATCTCACGGGTTGTAAACGACGCGATGTAAAGTCACGGTCTTTAAGTTACCTGCTTAAGTGAATAAAGTTCGTGAGCGAGGTGAAGCTTTAGAATATTTTGCACATTCTCCACAGGCTGAGGCGCAATGTTATCTGCTGTGAGCATTCTATACGGACGTGTAATTGATGGCCGCCGTCGTCGCCTGCGCGGGCGCACTGTTCTCCTACATACAATCTTACTTCATACAGCCTGTGCCATAAAGTCGCAGGTTATCTATTTATTTTTTATCTTGCTACCGTATTTTAAATTCATGTTAAAGTAGCACTGAAATGCGGAATTTCAAGATTGAAAATGTAGATTAGATTTTGAATCGACAATGTAACAAAATGGAAATTATTTACCTGCTCTATTATACTATAACAAAATAAAGAAAAACAGCGAAATCCAAGATTACATGTCCAGCTAAGCAACCAGTTATTTGGCGCGGTGTGTGGCCGTCACAGCTGCCAAGAAATTCCATGCACTAATGTAAATTACTTGGACAGTGTTTGCCCACAGTGCGAGGCACATCGTTGCCCATCTAAGGGCACAGATAACATCGCGATGGTCGTGATTGCGGGCTGCTGACCTGCTGTGCGTCTGCGCAGAGGAGCCTGCATTTGCGTATAGATGTTATTGCTCGCTATAATATGGCGAGTGCGGAGATTGCATCGTAAAGCCGTTTTATGCGAGTTTTGGTGTTCGTGAATGGATGTTATGAGTGTTTCTACGAGTTCAATGTTTTCATATGTCGATGTTGATGCGTGGAGTTAACATATCTTTGTCCAAGCGACTGACTTCCTTGGAATTTGTAAGTAGAATTGACAAAATGTTTACGTACTGCCTACTTGAATATAAACAATAGTAACGGAACAACCATGGGTCTTCTTTGCTGTAACTTACCTTTCGTTAGTTGAGTTAGTCCCTTAGCTTAAATAGTTCTCATCAAATATTTTTTCATCTTTGTAAATTCTGCCATAATTCAATTAACAAAAGTCATATAGGACAGTGAGCGTACCTGTCTCCAGCCCTCAAGGCGGTGTTGTCCCCGGGCCACTCCACCAGCATGGCGGCGCCGCGCGGGACTGCGCCCCACGTGCCCTCGCGCGCCTCCGCCGTCACCAGCGACGCGCATCCGCCGCACTCCCGCACCGCGCTGTGGACAACAGATTATGCTATAAGTAAATAAATATTTTGACTGATCTGTTGGTCAATTGGGTACTGACTGACTGACTGCTAAACCGAAGGACAAATCTTTGTGTGTTTGTTTTGTCTGGGTGTTATTTATCTGTAACTAGCTGTAGTTACACCACCGTGGTCGTAGCGGAACATAGATAGCCTATAGCTTTCTCCAATAAAAGAATTTTCCAATTCGGACCAGAAGTCCCAAGATTAGTGCGTGCAAACAAACAAACTCTTCGGCTTTATATTATTAGTATAGATTAGTATAGATATTTTATCAAGCTTTATTGAGGCCTTCTTTGATTTATTAGACAAGACCTACTAATCTTCAACTATGCATAGCTGAATAAGTCCCACACCTAACTCGAAGTTCCAAAGTTTCTCGACTTGGCTGTTCGTGCACATCACTTGTCCGTTTTTCTACGGAAGGTGCCAAGGCGTTTGACAAAAACTAATTGTATGATCATACTCCACAGAACGACACGAGTTCACACGAGATATATGATACGTCGAGCAACAAGAACTGACTTATATTAAATGATCGACATTATAAAGAGATAGAAATCTTGTTCGAGTATATTTTCACGGTGTATAAAGTTTTTGCGACACATTATTGTAATAGAATTTCTCCATTACATTAAATATCTCTATTGTTTTGTCAATCTAAAGTAATATGTTTTAAGATCTAGCAAATTGCAGAACTTTCTATCTGCTAGCTCTGTATGGGTAATATTACAGGGATGTGAGCCGTGTCCACTTCTCATTTCATATTCCAAATTCGAATTTATCGTCCATCAAAGTCTTGAGCCAGCCAATAACAATGGTCGCTTGAACGTCAGCTGCGTATCACATTTACTTCGTCTCTTCTCTTATTGGTGCCTGTGTTTTATTGATGGCATATGTTTTGCGGTTCGCGAAAACCCATCGTACTTTCTTCTTCGAAAAATCAAAGTTTATGTGTGTGTGTGTGTGTGACTAATATAATGTATGTTGTGTTCGTGGTATGAAGAAACTGGGTAGTATTTGATATACATCGTGATGGGATTGACTGGACCTGGGAAGTGTTAACAGGAACGATGTTTCCACCCGCCAAGTAAGTCCTAACATTTTTTTTAGCGTACCTATAGTTTAATTTGAATACTTAAGCATACTGACAAATAGATGGTTGCGAAAATAAAAGAGGAAGCCTGGAAAAAGAAATTATACATTTTTGTTTGAACATAATAAATAGTTATACAGTCAAATGGAACTGAATGTGTCACCGCAAATGGGGAAAATGGTCGTGTCATGTGATAGTGCGTGTAACAACGCACTCGTGAAATGTAATGCACACAATACATGACTTAATTGTTATCGATATGTCAATCTCATTTCCGGTT
Organism: Athetis lepigone; assembly: GCA_033675125.1. Taxonomy (NCBI): domain Eukaryota; kingdom Metazoa; phylum Arthropoda; class Insecta; order Lepidoptera; family Noctuidae; genus Athetis; species Athetis lepigone. The sequence goes on along the minus strand of CM066239.1, from coordinate 17,781,794 downwards.
GTCTATTGTTTGCCCGAAGATTATATGCCATAATCATCATTTTCCCGAATTTCATTTACCCGAATTTCATTTGCCCGAATGTTTCATTTGCCCTAAAAGACATATGACATACTTTTAATTGCCCGAATTTTAGATACCATAAGATACGAATGCCATAAGTATTGTTTCCCATATTTTTACGTGCCATAATAATTATTAGACATAATATTTAAATGGCATAACAAGTATTAGACAAATATTTAAGCCCCGTAATGGTTTTTTTTTCTGTGCATGGTCGATGGTGGGCTAGGTCGACGGAGCCCCGCTTCGCGGGGCTCCTACTTCTGTGTGGTTTATAAAAAAATAACCACGAAGGGGATGGCGGGGTCTATTCGTTCGCTTCGCTCGCTCACACGACCCCGCCATCCCCTTCTAACCTAACCTGTCCGAGTCGGGGTGCCCTAAAGTCCCAATTGCATCCAATTTCTCTTGATATAAACAACCGTTATACATCCGATGTCGATTGCAAATTATGTTATGGCATATCATAATTATGGCATGTGATAATTAGGACATGTGATAATTATGGCTTACAATGATTATGGCAAATGATGTTATGGTAAGTGACTTTATGGGAAACAATGATTCTGGCACGTGACTAATATGGCAAATGAAAGTAGGGCAAATGAGTATTATGTCGTATGATATTATGGCTGTTGATTATTATGGCAAATGAAATTAGGGCAAATAAAATTCGGGTAAACGGCGGTATACCCTCATTTCCGTGTTTGTTAGTTTTAGTGTTTATACTAAAGAGTATTTAAACCTTCGAACACACGTGATTTGAGACACAATAGAAAGACAATTAGCAGCCCGACAGCCGGCTGTCGCTTTGTTTTCAAAAGGTCGCGTTATCACTTGCATCTACTTTATTGGGCTTTGATGAAAGTGGAAAAGTGCCAGTCCCAGTGCCGGATTAGCCATATGGTGGTAGGCGGCATTTGCCACAGACCCCGTGCCTCTAAGAGGCCTCGAGCCTCGGAGCTTCACACTTTGAGGCACCCGATAAAAAGTAGACAAAGACACCTTACGTTAAAGTTCAAAGACACGCGATATTTGCAGGAATAGCGCAGTCTAAAAAGAAGGGACTAGTAAACCAACCAAGATTTTGTTTTGTTAAGAGTACTAAATAAATTGGTGTGTTTATCGCCATTGCATTGCATAGAAATCACCCTATCTATATTAAAATATTTAAATTGAGATGTGTTACAAGTTAGTTCCTTATATACCTTATTGGCATACAATGCTGTGGGTGGCTGTGGCCACTTAGATCGAGAACAGATTAGGTGCACTTAAATATAATATTTATAATATTTAATATGAGTCTGAAAAAGCCAATCGGCGTCTTGAACGTGCGTGGTGATCAATGCTCTTGTCTTCTCTGTATGAGACGAGGACTTTGCCCTACAGTGGGACATTAATAGGCCGATATTATTAATACTACGTACTACTGGATACGATAATCCTAAATTGAAAAAGATCAATTCTAATGACTAAATTGTACCAATTGAATAAGTCGCTTCGGCGTGTTCCCTTTAGGTGTATTTTTTCAATTAATAATTTATTGTACGTTGTACAGATAGTAGTATGAAATACGATTGAAATCAATCCGCTTAGAACCGTGCAGCGTAAGATTGCGCGCCATGTAGGGTGCAAATGAATAAAATATCGGCCGGTATTGCGGGCACGTGAGAGGCTCAGCGATTCATTACACACTCTGCTTAGCCTGATATGGAGTTATTGGCAGTGAGCGTTAATGGTCGCACATAGACGTGATCAGAGAAAATGGATTTCTAATCGCTAGCTTAACTTTTTACGAATATGTAAGACTAAAATTCTCTCTGCTGAAGAGACCTATGGTCGACAAACAATCTTTGTGATCTTGTAGCATGGTTTTCACACTTACTTTATGGGTGTTGCAACGTACAGTACCAGAACTATAACTTTTTTGCAATAAGAAAATTCCTATCATAGTTAAGTACCTGTGAAATAATAAAGTTAATAGGAACTTATGGCAGTGCATTACACCCATCATGGAGGCGCTCGGCTACGATGCGTTGACTCAGGGTTATAAACGTCAGTTCACTCAGTATTTATGGGGTCCATCGCTAAGTCGTGCTAACGTTGTTGTACCAGCAACAACATAGGTTATTTGTAATATATAAAGAGGAGTTTGTAGGGGCAACATTTTTTTTTTGGTCAGTGGGAAATCATCCAATGACTGCTCCCGTCCTGGGTGAGGCGGGAGGGCGTGTCAGACTTTTACTGACTAAAACCCACTCATGTTCCTTCGATTGCCGTTTATGTTCCAGGGTCACGGTAACTATGATAAACATTCCGCAACCCCGGCAAACGTTAAGACATCACGTTACGTCTCACGGGGGCGAAGCAGTAGCCGAAAATCTAACATAACCGCGAACTGAACCGCGGGGAACAGCTAGTCACACATAAAAATATAACATTACACACGACCGAGGAATGTGTTTTAGTAGCATCAAATACTTGCATAGAAAATAGAGGTTAAAGCTCTCTTTGGAAAAACTTGCGCGTGATCTGAGTGAGAAAATTTAGGGATTTGTCGAGCTTTATTGACAAAACAAGGAAAAAAAAATTAGAAAATCGAACTTACCGTTACTATAATAATCCATAGATCTACAATCCGCGCGATTAACCTGCTGTCGCGCTGCTATTGTTTTTCTATTGTGCCTCGAATCACGTTTGTTCGAAGGCTGTAATTACAATTAGTTACTACTGTTGTTGATTATTTTATTAATTTATGTAATTTCAAGACCAGTAGAAGTCGCTTACGGAAGGATAAAAATATCACTCTATGTGTAAACTCAAATTGAAAGCTCAACTTTAATCTGTAATAAAACTTGCTTGACAGGCGAAGTAATGTGGTCTCTAAATATGGTTAAATTTCCTACACTTTTATCTAGCAGACTTTAATTTCTTAATAAACCATGACATTTAATCATAACACAGTTAGTATGATGTCACAGAGCGTATGATACGCTTCCGTTGTTAATACATTTTTAATTACTTTATTTTTAGTTTAATCTGAAAATAAAAGTCTGAGACTATTCTCACACTGAGTGAAATGACTCGTTTAATTCACAATTTGATGAACCATGTTAATTGCTAATAAAAGTAAATGTCTTAATTTAAACTATTACGTTTTATTGCCTATTGTTAAATGGTCTCTGACGTTATTGTTCCATCGTTGGTTCTAGTGAAGTATAAGACTGTGATAATCATATACGATTGTCAGGAAAAGGAACAATACTATGTTTTCATTGAAAGGAATATGGCAGCTAGTTTTTAAACACTAACATTATTTGTAACAAAGTTTGCTGAAAATTCCAAACGAGGAAAAACCCATTTTGTTTAGTAATATTTTTTACTAACTTATTCCTTTTATAAAATCAGTAAAAATCCAACCACAAATAGAAAACACACAATTTTACATTTTGTGTTTTCTATATTGTTTTCGTGCACCAAAACATTTCCATCAGCTAACAATCAGTTGGCGTGAGCGTCCAGCAATCATTACCACATTATGAGCCATCCGCGTCGCTTGCATCAGTGCGCACGACGAGCTATCTGTGTCCCATAGTTTATCGAGTTAGGGGACTGATTCCATCATAAATATCATGAATTTGTAGGAAAAATTACTGCCATTAGGTTATTATGTACCCGTAACGTTACTTTGAGGTTTGGTTTGTCATTTAACTTCTTATTTGTACATACAGAAAGTTTAGTATGATGCATTTCCATCTTTCTTTTTTTAGATAATAATAGAGCAAAAAGAACACTTTACAGAGAAAACTTTTATTCTGCGTTACAAAACAAAAATAATATATAATTACTAGTTACACTGTTTGATGAGTCACCACAACATAGTACAAGAAAGCACCAACTTTCAGTCATGTTTTTAAGAGGCTGCCTGGTAGCAGATATTATAATTATACTATTTTTTCTCCATGCGTGTTATTACAATTATGCGTGATGACAATGGCGGTTTATGTACTTACTAGCTTTTGCCCGCGGCTTCGCTCGCGTTAAAATGAGACAAAAAGTATCCTATGTTACTATCTCCACTTAAAAAATCACGTCAATTCGTCGCTCCGTTTTGCCGTGAAAGAACGACAAACATACAGACAGACAGACAGACACACTTTCCCATTTATAATATTAGTATGGATATGGATAATAGTGTATTTTGCACATTATACAAGAGATGAGAATGTGTCAATTCATACATTCATTACAGGATTGTATTACATTTAGACTGTGGCATGATCGTCAGAATATCAGAACAGAACGGAAACAACACGAGAAACCACTGCATTGTATGTACTTAAAGAACAAAATAAATTAATAGTCTCATAAATATCATTATCCTGAAGAGAAAGCTCCTAAAAATGAACACTCGCCGCCACCTTATTAAAACTAAAAACCGGCCAAGAGCGTGTCGGGCCACGCTCAATGTAGGGTTCCGTAGTTTCCCGTCCGTCACAATAAGTGTTCCCACTTATAAGTTAAAAAAAAGGCTATTTGTTGCGTTGACATACTAAGTACGCAGAAATTATTTTGTACAACCATTTTGTCTTTTTTGTACAGAAACTGCTCTTTCTATCAAGTTCAAAATAATTTTCCTAGAAAGTACTTATAAAGTTCTACTTCCCAGATTTTTTTCATATTTTTTAAACATACGGGTCAAAAGTTAGAGGGGGGGGGGACGCTTTAATTTTTCCTTTTGGAGCGATTATTTCCGATATTATTGACATTATCAATAACTGATTTAGTAAACCCCTTTTCATTTTTAAATACCTATCCAACAATACATCACACGTCAGGGTTGAAATTAAAAAAAAAAACACTTCCCTCTTTACATATAGGGGGGCTACCCTAATAAAACAGTTTTTCCAATTTTTATTTTACCACTTTGTCGGCGTGGTTGATATACATATTGGTACCAAATTTTAGCTTTCTAGTGCTAACGGTCACAGAGATTAAGCGAGGACGGACGGACAGACAGACAGACATGGCGAAACTATAAGGGTTCCTAGTTGACTACGGAACCCTAAAAACCAAAAGCACATCAAAGTCAAGCACAGAAAACTATTGTTTCACACGGTGTACAAGTTTCCTTTTTGTTTTTCCGCCTGGGTGTGTATTAAGGAGTAGTTACAAAGACTCTTGCCTATTCTTTTTTACACTGAATCTTTTATTTACTAGATACATTGTCTTATTATTCCTTATAAATAATTTTGTTTTTACCTTTTTCATTTTGCATTTTACTTTACCAAACATGATTTGCTTTATTATGATACTTAAAAGATAATTTTCAGTTGTCTGACCTTAAAAAAGTCTGGTTATGAACTCCTTGATGATCGAATTTAAATGCTCACACTGTGAACCTACAAGGATAACATTTATTCATTTTTTTAGCTTCATGCACAAAGTTACAAAGGCGAATTTAAAGCCTTGGTTAGCCATTCTCTACCAGTCAACCGCCCAGTAAAATTTGATGTCTAAAGGTCAAAGCTCATTACAGCCACCCGGCAGCCACTCCGCACCGACTCGCCTCCTGCGGCTAGTATTCTTTATATGGACTTGTATGGGCATGCGCTCACTACATCAACTCCGTAGCGTCACCGGATCGCCTCGGTTATAAGGCGAGTCGGTGCGGAGTGGCTGCCGGGTGGCTGTAATGAACTATGACCTATAAAGTTCGCGTGTCGTTGTTTTTCAATTAAGGTGCATTTAGATGTCATAACATACTATTGCACCGCTTCCTCTCGATGTACATTTGAAGCCATTACGTTCAATGATTTCGTATAATGTAAGTTTCGTCCGCAAACCGCGCTCTGAGTACTTTCACTAAAATTCATGTTCACACTCATAAATCAGTCGAAATTTCGTACACTATTGTGAAGATTCTCACGAGAGAAATCACAAGTAATGTAAAGTTATATTATCTTAAATAAAGGCTTGTTATGTATGATATATGATGACGTTTATTTCTTTGTTGTATTATGTGCTTTTCATTAAGTCATCGTGCTTGCATGATTTCTTACAAGATAAGGTAAGAATTTCGGCCGTTATTAGGCATTGTGGTGTTTACTTTCGTTTAAGAAGACTGGGAAGATAATATAGTTATTATGTATTTTAATTGAGATTACATACTACACGTAGTAAGCTGCGGATTACATATTTCTTTGTGAACTTATGAGATTTCGTACAAGTAGAGAGTTACTTTTGATTATCATCAGCAAACGTCGAAAATATAAGTGTAGGGTATTATTTAAACATTTAAATGTAGATAAAGTAAGATTGATTATAGGGGCTATAGTAATAACGTTTTGTTAGTAGTTACAGAATACCTAAAGTAAAAAAAAGTAGTGCTAATAGTAAAAAAAAAACTCACGATGAATTTGGATAAAGAGAGCTGTAAAGAGAGTCCCTAGTAATTGGTGGTGAGAATGAGGGCTGATTTTAAACTTACTTCACTTATCACTTATATATTCTTTATCACTTATATATTCTTTATAAAAAAAACTCTGCGCTGTGAAAATGGTATCTTTTTACAGAAACGTCGAGCATTGCTTTTCTCACAATTAATCAATTTCATTACGCTGATATCTTATTGCCGAAGACAGAAACGTTTAGCATTTCCTATTCACACAACTTACACCAGGATATCTCTAAAGCCCCCAATAAATTGCAACTTATCACCATAAACAGATTGCAGTTTTATACCACCATAAATATAATTAGCAGACTACTGTTATAGCACTTAGCCGTCGTTCGCGGAAATCATAAAGTCATACAGTGTGTGACGTTTGACAAAGGTGTGAACCAATTAACCGCGCGCGCCGTTTTTGCACAGGAGAGGGCTATTATGAGTTGTGTGTCTGTGTGTGTGTAAGTTCTTACTAGTCATGAAACAGTACACGACACGATTCGGATGATGTATGTATCAGTCAAAAAGCTCTGTTTAGGTCGTGTATCCATTGGTATTACAGGTAAGGCAGCACTAATGCGCACATGTGCGTACTGTGCCATTTTTTTAAACGAATAAGTATGACGTAGGGAACGTTTGTACAAAAAAATAAATATGTAAACGTACATTAGAATAATTACTTAGCTATCATCCGGTGTAACGTGTACCATAAGTTACTCATAAGGTTTCATTCTTCAGCTTCACTAAGAGATACTCGTAAGCTGTGTTTATAACAACAACAGTTCTCCTTTCCAGGAAACATATTAGGGTGCCTAATTTGCTGCTTTTAAACGGAGGCCTGCGCAAGTGCGCAATTTGCGTAATTTTAACTGTCTCAAATTGTATGTTATTAAATGCCCGCTGCAGTGTTTTTAAGCCTGGAGAAAATAGCGTGTAGTTAAAGATCAGATTGTTTTCTTGGACAGTCCCATTAAAGGTTTATGCACACATGTCAGTCACATCAACGTCAAGTTGCCAATCAGTCACGCCAACTGTAGGAATGCCATTGCTAGTGTGTCACTGTAAGTGGTGCTACTACGAGTACTACTACCTAGTACTCGTAGTAGCACCACGGAAGTAGCCCGTAGTTTATAAGTATTTCAAGAAGCACTGCCGCGATAGTGCATATAGATCCAATGATTTACAACATCTACATAGTAAAATTTATCTTTTTTGACTTGCCCGATCAGCAACTTGTCGTAAACCTGACTGACATGTGTGCTCGAACATTTAACTTTACAAGTTTTACTCATTACAGTATCGTTAGAAGTAATTAGTTGATTGTTTTATTATTTTAGACTTTAACAACTGAACTACCAGTCGAGTTTACTATACCTACGACAAGAAAATTATGATCAAGGTGTCTACAGTTATTCGCTATTCAAAAAATACTTATGTCTGCGACAAATGGCAAATGGCGACATAGCTGCTTTTTAGTACTAATCAATTAATGAGTCAAGTCATTCGTATAAAAGCGTCATTTTATCGCTGTCTATGGACACGATTGAGCAATTAAGGCGTTCCCTCGTATTTCCCAGGGTGGCACTACGTGACACCAGCACATTTTCCGGTATTGTAAACAAAATGGGGATCCTCACTAATCTCAGAAATATTCTGTATTACTCAGGTTTCAGTCTTTTGAATAAGAGAGCTATAATTTTACAGTTTTCTCGCCACTCTTATCTAAAAGGTATTCTTATTGATTTATTTATCATATATAAACTTATAATTAACACCAAATCGCTTATATCTAAGCCAAATTATATATTTTATTCTCAATTCTGATCCGTTATCCTAAGATAACAGGAGCTAACTATTTATACCAATGCCACCCAGAAAGCTTGGAAAATCAAGGAAAAACGCTCAGATATAAAGTAAACGCCCAGTAGTACTAACAGTTATATTACTAACTCGCATTTGCAACAAAAACTTATCTCTCGTACTTCTAACATGCGTGTCGCCCAGTATCTATTAAATCGATTTTTAATCGAAAAAACTCGCCTCACTTAAGAAGGAAGTAGTCCAGATAGTAGGTAGTGACGTGCGTGCAATATTAAATAGTGGACATTAACAACACGATGGTTTAATAGCCACTTGATTATTTATTAATAATCTTACATGTAGAAGTTTCTTGTAGGAGACACATAAATTATTGAATGAAATGCTTCCCGTCGGCTGTCATTTATCATCCAGGAACCGGGTTTCTGATGAGATGCAGGGAAATATTGTTTTATTTTAGCACGTGACTTGGTAATTAACTTTAAATTAATTGCGTGATTTTGTTTGCTGAAATATGTTTTTAAATTGACGATAAATTAAGTAATTGCTGTAGCAAGGACATCATCTTCATTTAAATATTGAAGAATTCGCACACTCACTCTCTCAATTTTGTGAACGTTGAGTTTGCCTGTAATAGGGTATTACACTGTATTAGAGAAAAAATATAAAAATATATTATTGAGGTAGCTTATGCAAAAAGCAGCCGAACAGTGTTAGTTTTAGTTCATAAAACTAGAAAATATTTTTTTAAATTCAATTCAAAGTTTTCAGTTTTTTTTACCTGTTCTTGAACACACCGAAATACAGACCATAGACAGTGACAGCTGTCGACTGTCAACAGTGTCAACTAGACGTCACTATTTGTTTTATTTATAACCTCCTAATACGATCTTTATTATAAAAATATACTTTTTCATGGAAGTTATTGTGAAAGATATTTTAGATGGCTAATGCACATGTGTACTTACATCAAAGTGATATTTACAACAACAGTACAAACGGTACAAACGGGTTTTTATGGTGTAATAGTTGGAATACTCTTCCCACAACTTTTAACTAAGTTTTTCTTAAATTTGAATCAGTTAACACTAGAATTCACAATTATTCCGATGTTTTCACACTTGTGTTCTTGCATTCCGAAACGCACACCAACGGTAAGTCGAACAGTAACTAATTTTTGAGATAAAAACAATAAAAATTATGTAAAGTGTCACAGCGCGTTTGTTTATTTACATGACGTAAGGACGTCATATCGCCAAAGCAAAACCACGCCCACGGCGTTTTCCGTTTTAGGAAATTTCCGCGCGAAATTTTCGAAAATACAATTTTTAAAAGCGTTTTTAGGGTACTTAGCGCTTAAATAAGAATTTAGGATTTTTTTTAGTGGTTTCTTAGTACTGTAGGAGTTATTTGAAATACTTAAAAAAAAAGAGTGTAATACCCTATTGTGTTGTGTATTATTCTAGGATGTCACTAACAAGGTGAGTGTGCTGTAAGTAAACAAATGAACGGTACTTCTTCAGACATTTGGTTAAAATGTAGTTTTTATCGAAGTACTATTTAATATCAATAAACTAAGAAATTGTGATAGGAAATATGTGTTTTAAACTAAATGCTAATCTTAATAAGAAACCACAAAATCCTTTCCACATTCGCATATACCGTAGAAGCCTCTAAACCACGAAACCCGACTCGAAGCCGTATGTAGGTCAGTGTCTCAGTGACTAGGCCACAGCGGAGCTGACCGCAGCCACCGCCACGCCACCAACACAGTCAACAGTCGTGGGAAACACTACATTACTGTCACGGCTCGGTGGGCCGCGGGATAGCTTGGTAGCTGAACATGCGCGAAGTTAAGTAGTTGGGAGTAGGAATTGCAATGTGGCGTCTTTTTCAGTCTGGCCGGATCCGACAGCGAGCGTTCGGCCGAATTGATCAAGTTAAGATGATTTTAATTTTGGTTTTGAAATAAATTTCACGATTCATTTACCAAGTTTTCGGTCATTCTTGCCAATGTCCAAGTTGGAAATAATAATTTTCAGTGCGCCGGTTATTAATTATAGTATTGAGATCATACAAATGTTTTTATATCCAAAAACACGAGATGACTCTAGGCAACCACTAAGAAAGGATTTTTATAAATTGTAACCCTAAAAAAGTAAACAGGGGATCAAAAATTTCACAATTACGGGAATAAACACTAAAACTTCTTATATGAAGCGTGTGCAAGAAAATTCATTTCAATTCTGAAAATACTTCCATAATCCGATACTGTTCATTATCCCAGCGAGCGTAACCTAATAACACTTTCTCTGGGAGATTGAACCGAACCCCCGACCGCAAGTGCAGCTACCACATCGTCCGTACCGCCGCGCCGTGGGAAACCAATACCGATAATATTTCACGTATGATTGTACCTAATGGGGTATTGTTTGTGCGCACTCGACCGCCCGTGGGAGTGCGGTAGTACTAGCAATAAAATAGATAAGTACTAGGTACGGGACCCAGTTTTAACTTACGTGCCTACTACATATGGGATAAAGAATAAACTCTGATTTTGTAATATATGAGTACCACAATATAATTGTGATTTGTGGACGGTGTTAAAAAAAATAAAACATATCTACAGTCGGATTGAGAAACCTCCTCCTTTTTTTTGAAGTCGGTTAAAAAGAGATACGTGTTTTGCGTTACTCCTGAAACGACACGCCCCATAACAGGAGCCCGATGAGAGTAGCACGTTTGCATTATTTATTAAGTAATTAGACAGCTATATCGTAAGTTGAAGCTAGTTGCCGTTCCTCAACGTTTGTGAGTCTTTAAGCAAAGAAAAGACCGAGTAATAAAGTTTTTACAAAATCTTTTCAGAGGTCTATGCCTTGTGGATAAGTTTAGATAGAGCAATGGAAAGATGTTGACTTTTGTCCTGGTTACCTATAACTTTAGCGCACTGTACCCCCTTGTGTAGTGGTTGTGGGTATTGTCGGCTGTCGGCATAACAATCGAGATAGCGTTAGTGGGAGGAAGTGTTGAGCTGCAATTTGTAGGCTAATTGTTTTATGTTAATGTGAATCACTTTACATAAAACAATTGCTTATATTCACAGATCACTAAGTATGCGCTTTATATTTTTACTAGCTTTTGCACGCGGCTTTGTCCGCGTGGATATCAAATTATTTTATTTATCCCCTATTTTACTTAATTAAAAAAAATATTGTGGATTCCCTCCAAGCTTCGTGGCTCCAGGACCAGCGGTTTGGGCTGTGCGTTATTATATCAACAGTCAGATAGTCTGTTTACCATTTTATATTATTTTAGATTAGACAGCATCTTAATCCTATTTTTCTATTTGAGCTTGGTTGGTTGGTAGAAATAAATATTAAACATTATTGTAGAGTCTGTGTCCTTTAAACCTTCGAACACACTTGTTTCGAGACACAATAGAAAAACAATAGCAGCTCGACAGCCGGCTGTCGCTTGGTCGTTGAAAGGTTAATTTTAGGTACAATGTTTGTCGAAATCTAAAAGAATAAATGCATTGGGTGAGTTTTTTCTAATTTAGTCTGTACCTCTTGATGCCGAACTTTTTGTAAATTTAAACTATGTGTATTATTGTTCTCAAGTAAGTGACATTCTGTTTTCATAGAATAAATTTCTTTAAACCTATGTTTGTTAAAAATGATTTAAAATATTTTTGCGTAGGTTCGTTACTAAAAAGTTAGTAGCATTACCTAATACCTTTTTAATTGATACTCACTTCAATCCGTGACTAAAAGCTATTTCTATTTACAATTTGATCTGATAACACAAACATGTGTTATTAACGAAGTGCGAGCCGCCCACCTCTCATGGTCCAGCGAATTCTATCACCTCAAAACTCAACAAGTTCGCACGCGCTCATCGCCTCTCTAATTACAACATGCAAATAACTAAATCAGAACGTCCAGAACTTTCCCTATTTTTATATTCGGCGATAGTTCCCACCGATTGCAGTCCATTGAACGCTGAGCAAAGAAAGTATGTTGTTAAGTCACGCCCCGCCGAACAATGAGTGGCGTAATGATCGTAACAGATCTGATGGCTAGTTTTCCGTTTAGTGTGGAAACAGGAAGCGCCGGCCCGCGCAGACGCATTGGCTAGTTAATTTAAATAGATCTTATCTGTGTGTGAGTGTTTGGTAGTTGCAATCACTTCACCCTTTTATGGAATATATTAGCTTAATCCGAATAAGGTGGCACTCCTTGAAGTAAGAGTTGTAGACATTTCTATGTTGTCAAAGTTAGTCTAGTAGTGAACCAGCTCTACCAAAGTGAAAAGTCTCGTTCGGGAAAGAACTACAACCATACGTATTTCTCTTTAAAGTAAACTTTTCTGTGTTCCTGTTAGAAGAATATAGGAATGCTGACGAAGATTGACAACGACTGATGATGACTGAATTACTGACGTCGGTGTACATGAGACATATATCTCTTTTTATCATCTGTTTGCATGGCAAATAGTAAAATATGGCTGATCTCTATTCTTACTTAACATCATAGTGTACTCATATTAAAATTTGCAAAATAAAGTATTTTCGTATTATATTTTCGTCTCCGAAATGATGTTGTAAAGCATCGCTGTTCCGTATAGTCACCTGTAGATAGTAGCGCGATGGTTCCTGTTGGCGGCGGCGTCAGCTTGCTCGATGAGCTGTGCGAGCGCACGCGCCTGGTCGCTCAGCGTCAGCAGCTCCAGCTCTTCGCGGCCCAGCTTGTACTGCAGCTCCGCCTGCTGGATCCGGGTGTCGATGTTACTAGAACAAACGGGCGCTTATTTATTTAAACCTTCGAACACAAGTGAATCGAGACACAATAGAAAGACCATAATAGCAGCTTCACAGCCGGCTGTTGCTTGGTCGTTGAAAGGTTATTAGTCTTTTGTTGTCCAACTGCAGGGAAAACCCTCTTTTCATACAAAGAGGCACTAGCATTGATCGAGTTGGCGATTTCAGACTATTATCAATAAGATCTATATACTTATAATAAAACTGTAGAGAGGTCAATTCTGTACATTGAATATATTTTTAAAATTTATATTGGAGGATGATTGGTGATCGATACTGATGCCAAAAATGCAATTAGTAAATTTTTTGTCTGTCTGTCTGTCTGTCTGTCTGTCTGTCTGTCTGTATGTGCACGCATGGGTTAAAAACTACTGAACGGATTTAAATCAAACTTGGTACGATTGTAATACATACTCCCGGGCAGGTTATAGGCTATATAACATAAAGCTAAGACACATAGGAGCCGAGCAGTTGTGAAAAGTGTGACAAAAACGGGAGAAAAATATTCGTTTTGAGAGATTCCGTTGCGTGTTCTGCGTAAATGGTTGAAGTTACGTAAAAATTATATACTAAAGAATTGTTCGTCTTAAAAAGTTGTAAAAAAAAGTCCGCGACAGCATATGTGTAATATTTATAGTTCACTCTCTATAACCATTTTTATGGCAATTAAATTTGTTTAAAATGTTTTAAAATAATTCATGATTTGCCAGGGGGTTATTATGAATAAAAATATTAATCCTTATTGTACCTGTAAATACGTAGTCAATATAAGTTCTTAATTTTGTACAAAATTGCAGTTCTCATAATTTAATTTCAATAAATATCTTCGGAGATATCGCAGTTTTAAAATTACTCCGCAGCAATATAAATGATGATACGTACGAGTAGTAACAAGGCTGGCCTTTGCAAGATATTCGTAGCTAATACATCAGAATAACACATAATTTAGGGTGATAAGTTTAGATTTAGGAATAATTATATTTGTACGCTGCATTGGGGCACAAAAAAAAACATGTAATGATAGATGTAAGATGGAATAAATAAATAAATAATAAATAAATAATATTGTGCTACATGCGCCATGTGCGCCATGAGCCACGGGAGCCGATCAGTAACCAGAAACCTAACATAACGCGGGTACGCGAGGATCGTGCCTAAGCCGTCACCTCCTTCTGCGAAACAGTCATGCTGAGGCAGCGTCAAGCCTCGCGCCCCGGACAGGGACCCAGGCGTAGAAGTCGAGTGTCGCAAGACGACTATCGGCCACCGTATGCGCGGGTCTACGGACGGCGAGCGATGGGTAGCTCGCCGCCCGACTAGGACCAGGCCCGTGTCGACGGCACGTTCGTTCCACGCGCGCCTCAGCGAGCAGTCAGCACGTGACGGGGCCCTCTAGGGCTAATGCCTACCGAGGTTGCGGAATAGTTGTAATAGTTACCGCGGCCCCAGAACATAAAGGACAACCGAAGGAACAAGGGTGGGTTTTAGTCAGTAAAAGTCTGCCACTCCCTCATGAGAAGTCATTTGATCAATTCCCATCCTTTAAAAAACATAACGCGAGTGAAACTGCGGTATATAATTACCTATATAATATTGAACTCACTGACTAATATTAAACGCGTTTGTTATTTAACAAACTACAGATATGAACTTGGAAGGTTTATTCTTTGTGAAGAGTAAATAGCCACTAATCATTTAACACCTTCAGGGTTAAAATAGAGGACAGAAGTACGACATCCACGCAGGCGAAGCCGCGGGCGAAAGCTAGTAATAAAATAAGTCCACCTTTCCACACGCTGATATCGTTAACCGATGTCAGTAATGTCGTAGATAAACTTATACAAATAGGTACGCTACGGGTGTATGAAATCGAAAATGTCCAATTAGTACATGTTTGTGCCCGGTAGGGAACCCAGAACCTCGAGTATGTGACCTTAACCACTGCGCGATCACTACAATAGGCGACGGTATCTGCGGTTAGCTAGATTGGCGGCGGTTTTGCAGCAACGAATCAATCAAGGTTTTGTATAAAAAATCGATGCCTATGCCTATATCTGATTTCGAATCTAAGTTGCATAACTTCTTCATCTATACTGTAGAGCAATTCTCTACTTACTCAGTAACATGCGTCTTCTCGAGCCGTCTCCTTAGCTCTTGTATATTAGTCTTTCTGGTCTCCAGATCATTCCTGACGGCGTTGGCGCGCTCCTCCAAGGCCCTCCTCTCCTCGGCCGACAGCGCCGCGGCGTGGTCCTCCTGCGAGCTGGCGCGGGACGCCGTGGGGGAGGCCAGCCGGGCCGCGCTTAGAGATGCGCTCAGCTGCTTCTTCAGACTGTTGGGGGTGGTTGGTGGTTATTTGTTGATATAAAAATCTGTAACTAGACACTACGACATAATTAAAAAGATGGCATTGATTGGAATCGAAATCACTACGTAGTATAAAACAAAGTCGCTTTCCGCCGTTATCCTCTACGCAACGGATTTTGATGCGTTTTATTTATAGTGATTCAAGAGGAAGAAGTTTATATGTATAATACATGCATGCTATAGTAAATAAAGCCACTAGTATTACAAAAGGGAAAGTTTTGGTATGTTCTTTTTTTACACTAGATTGGGAATTTCTCCTGTGTAGGGGTTGGTGGGGGAGTTTACAAATAAACTTAAACACATTATTAAAAAGCTGTGCCGTTATTCGAAGCCTACATATGTGAGAATAGCGTTTGACGTTTAATCCTGTGGCAACACTATCAATATATCTGTCCTTTTTCCTCTTACGTACTACGACTATTGCTGTCTCTTTCACACCTGGTAGGGGAAGTGTCAAGCGGTAAGCATAAAAGACTTGACACGACCGCCGCGCGTCACATTGGTGTTTGATTTTCAACCTGTGCAACACGGTCCGAAAATCGGTGAGTGATTCAAATTTTTAACGGTTTTTTCCGTTCGATAAATTTTCTTTGTGTTCTATATCTGTCCTAAAATTATTGTTCAAGAAAGTGATTTCATAGTGCATGATGGAAAATAATAATAAGCGTAAAGCACCCGCTGATTCCGATCAAAATAATAGTGACCCTAAACGATTTTGTGATCAAAATTTGCTAAATAATTTAGTGATGCAAGTAAATTCTATTCAATCTTTTTTATCGCAATTAATGCTACCCTCTCAATTCGAAACGGTCAGAAATTTAGATTCAAATTCCGTCGATTACCAAAACGACGATGATGTTCTTGACGCGAATATCAGTGGCGAGTTGTTCGAGGAGGAAAATGAGGGGGCATTTTCAAATGCGGCGAACCCGCAACAGACAATTTATTATGCGGAGAACCCGCAACAAATAATTGAACACGAGGTGAACCCGCAACCAACAATTGAGCACGCGGCGAACCCGCAACAAATAAATGAACCCGCGTTGATTCCTATTGAGTCAAAATCTGAGTCTCAGTCAACGGACGTTGTAGCTAAGGACACACAATTTTCATTACTTGTTAATACAGTCGTTAAGGAACCCGCGGTTCCTAAAACCTCACAAAATTACCTCGATAAACTAAAAGAGTTGCAACATTTTGAATCGGATAATTGGTCAGATGTTAGATACGCAGATGTGCAGAAAAATTATTGTGCTTCCCCCGGTTTTGTTGAACTAGAATCAAACGAAGAGTTTAAACCGTACGAATCGTCCCTCAACCTTCTTTACACAGAGCGCGGATTTGCTGCTATTTCTTTTGCCTTGCTTAAACAAAACGAAGCTTTAGAGCAAGTAATAAGAACCTTTGTTTCTTGGCTCGGTTCTGTAGAAGTGACCGATACGAAAGCGGTCGAAACAAAATTATGCGATCTTTTTGCACAAAGCGAATATAAAAAGGTCTCGAACGACCTCCTTCAGATGGCATGTGGTCATCGCGCAGATTTAGTACAGCAGCGAAGGGACACTTTATTAAAGCATGTTAAAGATAAATTCATTAAATCATCTTTGCGCAAAATCCCTCCGTCTTCTAGCCATTTGTTCATGAGTAGTGACTTGTCGGCTACAATAGAAAAGAATGGGGGTAGTACAAAAATCTTTTGGCCTTCTAAAGAAACTAGACCTAAAAAATCGACAAACTTTAATAATGCGAGTTTGAAACGGAACTTTGTGCCTGCGCAAGGCCAAAATCAGTTCTCTATTCCACCGGCGCACGGTGGCAACGTTGCTACGATGCCTTCGCAAGGCATTCATATGAACCCAGATTTTCCGCCGCCTCAAGGTCTATTTCCATCTTACAATAATACCTTAATGTCTCCAGCAACACTTTTGCCCCGTGGCCCAACTCAAAGCGGATTATTTCGCTCCAGAAACGTTCGGCCTTCGCAAGGCAAACCCGGTAAACAATTTGCTGACCGACCCCGCGGCACCGGTCGTGGTGGGCGGAAATTCTGACTCTTTTTTCCAAGCGGGACAACTTGCAAATTACCCAAACAGGTGGGGAGAGCTAGGAGCGAACAAGACGATTATCGATATAATCAGCGGATATCGAATTCCGTTCAAAGTAAAACCACCACTGCATTCCCCATTTTACGACCATCCGCTCCAAACGCCATCTTCTCAAGAAATGACTTCAATGTTGTCCCAGCTTGTACAAACAAATGTTTTAGAACAAGCCCCTTTAACACCAAGCTTCGTATCCCAAATGTTCCTAGTGCCCAAGCAGGACGGTACTCAGCGCCCAATTTTCAATTTGCGCAGTCTGAACAAATTTGTACACGTAAGCAAATTTCGACTAGTGAACATTCAAAAAATTCCTACCTTCCTTCAGCCTCAGGACTGGATGGCGAAAATAGATTTATCCAATGCGTATTTTCACGTTCCAATTTCCCCTTCACACAGATGTTTCCTGCGCCTTATTTATCAGGGGGTTCTGATGCAAATGACTTGTCTGCCCTTCGGGCTAGCCACTGCTCCGAGAACATTTGCCATGTTGACAAATTGGGTCGCGCAGACCCTGAGAAGCCAGGGTGTACGCTTACTAGTCTACCTGGACGACTTTTTAATAGCCCACCAAGACAAAATTATGCTTCAGAAACATGTCTCGTTGACAGTTGGGCTACTAACTTACCTAGGCTGGACAGTAAACTTTTCGAAGTCCGTCCTGATCCCTCAACGTCGGCTTCAGTTCCTGGGTATTATGTGGGACTCATTCCACAACGTAAAAGGGTTGCCAAGCGACAAATGCCTGACTTTAACTCGCAAAATTCAAAACGTTCTGCAGACGAAAACTGCCAGTCTAAAGATCATGCAATCCCTAATAGGTCTTTTGAATTTCGCAAGCTTTTGCATTCCAATGGGGCGATTACATCACAGGGCCTTGCTGACCTTTTGCCAAGCGCTGAGAGACATGCGTCCTCATACACAACTTCCTGTTCCCGAGTTGGGAGTAATGGAGCTGAATTGGTGGTTGCAAAATCTAAACAGCCAGTCAGTTATTCATCCGAGCCCAGTGTCGCATTATATAGCAACAGATGCATCTGGGTTGGGTTGGGGAGCTCAAATCGACAATATGATAATGTCGGGTACGTGGTCAATTCCCGAACTCCAACTTCACTCCAACCAAAAAGAAATGTTGGTAATATTAAAGGTGTTTCAAGCTCTAGCCCCCCAAATGCAGAATTCGACTGTATCGATACAGTCCGACAATCGGACCACTCTCTCATATCTGAAAAACGAGGGTGGAACCCAGTCGATGTCCCTGTTATGTCTAACGAAACAGGTTTACCAAATTTTGGACCTGTTCAAAATAAATCTTACGCTCCACCACCTCCCGGGTCGTTACAATGTGGAAGCGGATCGATTGTCCCGCCAAAACAAACTACCGGAATGGCACCTGCTACCCCAAATTACACAAAAGATCTTCTCGAAGTGGGGCCTTCCGGAGATAGATCTGTTTGCGTCCCAAACGGCTCATGTAGTACCACGCTATGTAAGCTTGGATGTAACCGACAGTCAAGCAGAATTCTACGATGCCCTGAGCCGAACATGGAATTATTCTCTGGCGTGGGTGTTCCCGCCACCATTCCTTCTACCCCGAGTTTTGACACACCTCAACAGTGCTCGAGGAATCTATGTAGTGATAGCTCCCAGGTGGGAGAAGGCATTTTGGCGTCCAGACCTCCGCAGCAGGTCAATAGTACCCCCATTCACCATTTGCAATCTGATGGAAGTTCTAGTAGATACGTCAACGAGCCTTCCACCTCCCAAAGTCCAGGAAATGACGCTGGAAGCGTGGAAATGTGGGGGTGGACTGAGGCCGTGAAAGAATGGTCTAAGGACCAAATACAACTTTTGAAATCAAGTTGGCGAAATTCATCTCTGAAGTCATATCAATCTGTGTGGCGTCGATGGTCAAGCTGGGCGCTAAAGAACAAAGTATCTTCAACAGCTCCTTCTGGATCAGATTTGGCCAGGTACTTATCCGATCTATATTTGATAGAAAAGTTCTCTAAAAATACTATTTTACTACATAAATCAGTAGTTTCAACTCTGTGTAATCCAAATCTTACAGAAAGGTTAAGTTCTCATCCCCTTGTTCAGCATATTTTAAAGTCTATTTCTAATAAAACACCAAAAGGGGACAAGCCTCCTATTTGGGATGTTGATGTTTTATCATCTTGGCTTTCGAACAATTTTCAACTCAACTTTAACCTATTTGAGTGTTCTAAGCGTACCGCCTGTATACTATTACTCTGCTCAGGGAGGCGGGTACATGACCTGACTCTACTTTCTATTCACCCTGACAATTTTGTTGTTTCAGAAAATTGTATCACTTTTTGGCCTAAATATGGATCAAAGACAGATAATGAAGACTACCGACAGTCTGGGTGGAGATTATATACAAATCCAGATTCACTTTCCCTAGATCCTGTGTTTTGGGTAAAGTCTCTGATTCGCCTATCAAAAACTAGACGAGATGAGTGTAAATCAGACAGTCTATTTTTGACAGTATGTGGCTCTCCAAAAGCTGCATCCAGAACCAACATTGCAAATTGGCTGAAAATATTATTGAAGGAGGCAGGCATAAAGGCGACCCCTGGAAGCTTCAGGCCAGCAGTATCATCAAAGAATTGGATACAAAATTTCCCGATTGACGAGATTCTTAAGAGAGGTAATTGGCGCTCGCAGAATGTATTCATAAAATTTTATAAAAGAGCTGTGTTACCGGAAGAACAAAGAACTTCTATAACTAGATTATTTTCTCCTGTTTAATTTTGTTTAAAAGTGAAAATATTATCTATATATATATTTTTTTTTTGTTTGTTTGTTAGGACTTTATAATTATTATTTTTTAATAATACTTCAAACTGATGATTATAAAAGTTTATTTTTATAACTTTTTCATAATAAATGTTGATTATGTTTACCAAATTTCCTTTGTTTGTCTCATACTTACCTATCCTTTTTTACATACATTGAACATTCCAATACAGTTGTTCACTATAATAAAATAACATACCCATTACATACATACATAATCATACATAACGATGACATATATCTGCTTCGTCTGCTTTCACACCAGGCGATAACAAACACGTCTCACATATGTAGGCTTCGAATAACGGCACAGCTTTTTAATAACAGCGTTTTACCATCCAATAAAACGCTTATTAAAAACTTGCCTAATTCGAAGCCTACAATTTTTATTTCTGCCTGGTGTATGTGAAACACAATGTGACGCGCGGCGGTCGTGTCAAGTCTTTTATGCTTACCGCTTGACACTTCCCCTACCAGGTGTGAAAGAGACAGCAATAGTCGTAGTACGTAAGAGGAAAAAGGACAGATATATTGATAGTGTTGCCACAGGATTAAACGTCAAACGCTATTCTCACATATGTAGGCTTCGAATTAGGCAAGTTTTTAATAAGCGTTTTATTGGATGGTAAAACGCTGTTATTAACACAACCAGACTCGAACGAAGATCTATAGGTCATGAAAATATTTCTCCCATGCGGGAATCGAACCTGCGATTTTGATGGACTTAAGGAAAACGAAATAGTCACACATAGGTATAATGTGGTTTAAAAAATAATTTGTGACAGAGTTTTGACCTGAATACCTTTTTAACTTATTTCCATGATGATTAATTTCATTGATATTATGTTTAGTCTATAAAACGAATACCTTTGTATAAGAGTGTCCTTATCGGTAAGCGCGGTGCGCAGCGCGTCGAGCTCTCTCGTGACGTCACGAGCGCCCGCGCTGCGGCGCCGGGACCCCGCCAGCGACACCTCGATACTCGCCATCTGCGCACACGGTGTTACAGCAATTAATCAATCATTTATTTTATCAAACATAGTTTATGGTTACAGATATGAACATAAATCCTTTAAAATAAAACAGATCTTTTAGTCATCTTACTGCGAACATTCTACAATTTGAATTGAAACGATTTGATATGATATGGATTTACGTGCATGGTGCTGATCTCTTGTTCACAAACTAAACTAAATAATTTGGAGTGCATCCTTTTGTTTCCATTTCTTTAAGAAAAGGAAGGACAGAAGATACATATTAGTTCAGTCCTGTTAACTAGTGAGCAATTGTGTAATTAAGTTGCGGTTAATTTGACAATCATTAAAAAAGCTTAATCATTTGTATGTATGTAAGAATGACGTACATAACGATAAGTGATTTTCAAACAGTACATGACAAAAAAAACTTTGAAACTCCAGTTAAGATTAGGATAAGATTTATTTTACCTGAGAGTTATTATATCTATTCGCAATTTAAACATTGAAGGCACCATAATAAACACTGAAAACTCCAAAGCCATAACTTGGTTCTCCGACAGGCCGCTAAACAAATGTCTCTTGAATGTAGACAGTCGGTCATTCATTCACTCGTTCAGTACACTTTATGTTCTTCACGTCATTCGGTCTTACTAACTTAATTAGGAAGACTTCGTAAGTTATGTTTACGATGAATGTCTAAGTTACTGCGAAGTTAGAAGTCGATATTTATGCTAATTAGGTCTGTTATTCAAAGGTTTATTTAATTTTGAAAGCTGGGTTGTGCGAGACTAGCTTCTGGTAGCAACTTTGTCTCTAGGGAATGGTCACCACAAACATTTTTTATAAATAAAAAATGCTTGCTAAATACTGAGCTAAAACTTTCTATTAGTTTATGTGAATTTTGAATAATCTTCTAAGTAAATTGGATAAATATAACACATTTACTCGTCAAACTTTTTTCACAATTCAATATTGGTTTGTTTTAAGTGAGCGATGAGGCCGATGTTTTCTAGCCTATTACTCTAAGAAGTAGTGAGAAGGAACATCCAAAATAAGCGGCAGGATGATAACTGAGGTGCTCTATTGGTGAGAGAAGCACCCATATTTGAGAAGAATTATTCAGGCAATGTTTAGCATGACTTAAAACGTAAGGAGCCTAACGTCTTGACGAACTGATATTTGGTAAGCCGCAAAATAATATTTGTAAAACGCGGTCGTAACGAAAATTTCTTTAGTCGTTACTTTGGTGACTTGACTGTTCCAGATCGTTTACTTTTGTAGTTAATTAAACACGCACAGCTAGTTGTACGTTAAAACTACTTCTAACGTTAGCTATGGTATGTTATACCATGCAATTAGAAGTAAAAATGTAAGATAAACATCATTTTAATGTGCAGTGGACAGACGAGTCGCAACATATTTAATATTTTTTAGTTTATACTACAGTTATGACGTAGTTAAATATAAATAGCTCCCAAGTTGTCTCGTAGAGGCTTCTTGTAATATTGTAAAACTTTTATGTGGGTACCATGAGGTGTTGCGCGTTGAAGTCGTTTGTTTGTGCGACTTCCTGCGCGGGCGCACGCTTCGTTCCACACGGCGGAGCTTGTTTCAAGTGTTGAGTACAAAGACTTGACGGTTTAATTTAAGCTGATCATGGGTAATTCGTTGTTTTAACGTATCCTATGACTTGAAGATTGTATTTTTCTTTCTCTAACTGTAACTCTGTTTTGTGAAATGAAAGCAAACTAGAAGTCACTATCTTGTTAGAATTTGCCTACAAAAGTGATAGTGGGATATTGCTTCTGTACATACCACAATTTTGATTAATGTCTGAAGTTACTCCGGTTTCGGATAAACTTTAAAATCTGCTAAAAGGGCAGGGTTCACATTAAATGACTTTACATTTACACCTAATTATTTTCTTAATTACTCATTAATGTCATGGAAAGTAAGTGTAATAAATAAGTTACTTTTTACTTCTTAGAGTAATCTTTCGGCTTCGGGGCGCAGCTTGTGCGGGAGCAAAATCGATTATAAGCCATCCTAAGTATTGAATATAGCGTATCCATCTTTGAATACCAGGTTTTTATCAGCTTTGTTTTTTTACTAACATTGTAAGTGCGGCTCTACATTGTAACCTAGCCCTCATAGTTAGATTAATACAGGCAGGACGTTGTAATTACAACCACTTATATTATTATAGTGATGATCATCAGCTTGTGAGAATGTGCTCAGATCACGCATGCGATTAGCGCACCTGTGGGTTTATGGCCACGCTAGGTATGATCTGGCACCGTTGTGTGTTAGGGACTGTCTTCCATGAAGACTGCAATTGAGTAGCAGTTGTAAATGATATATATCTTAGATAGATATATAGATAGAATATTCTTTATTGTACACAAATAGGACAAAAACAGTAAAGGACAACACAAACAAATATACAAGAGTACAATAGGCGGCCTTATCGCTAAAAAGCAATTCTACTCTATCTCTAATAATAATCTCTAATCTAATAATAATCTTACTCTATATAGAAGTTTTTCAGGATTGGCAGGGATTTTCTTAACCTATCTATTGCTTAGGAAAGAGCCTTACTGCCTAAGATTATGCTTTTTGTGTAGAAAAATATATGATATATTGTGGATAAAAAATACCAAAATCGGATAGTCGTATTCCCAATTACAAAGACCACTCGAATCTGATACCGCGCGTTTGTGCTAGGCCCTCTAACTTTTCTACCATCTTGGCTGGCTTTATCAGCTTCAAAGCCTTTCTGACAGTGGCAGTTTATTTAGTGTATTAATATGTACCATATCCATAAGACTTGGTGAAATGACTAGCTTATAACTTCCTTGAGCCCGGGACACATTGTGAAGTGCTGAGTCTGGTTGCGTAAAATTCTTATTATGACGTTACGCTGTAGACACAACCTACGAGTCTAATATGGTTATGTATATAATAAATGCGATGTTAAGTGATGACGTCATTCCTCCTTCTCCTCCACCATAATAATGTGAACCTACCTTTAGATGCGTGTGTTACAGTCAAGTACAAGTTATATTTATAGCAGCTATCACCGGGTTCCCACCCATTGTGTCGCGAGTACCACAACTGTACCGCCGCCGCCGCCCTTTTTTCCCACAAATTACCCACACATATGATACACAGCCTTCGATAGCGAAGGAGATTCTACTCGTGATTGAATACCATGTGGTTTGGACATCTTTCTATTGTTTTTATGTAGGTTAATGAACTTGGATTACACGATACGGAGAAGTTATTGTTTGTAGATAGGTTATACTCGTAGAACTAGGAATCGTCAGGAATGTGTTGAGTTAAGTTTTGGTGAAAAGTTGCATTATGTTTAATACATTGTCTGCATGCGCATATATTTTAGGCGTTGAGGTTGTGGTGTGCCCTAAATCCAAGACGTGATTTAGATTCTGGCGAAATTCTGGTTGCTGGTTTAAGAATATCTTTATTTCTCTTAAGAATTAAATTATTCACTTACAGAGAAATATTAACTAAAACTAAAATAAATGTTAAAGCGCACAGATTTGCGTATAACAAAAAAAAATTAAAAAAAAAGGAAATTTAAAATTATAATTGTTAATTTTTTGCATACATACATTATTGTTTGTACTACAATAGCTTTAACGATGGTGAGACAAACGGTAAGCCCCAAGAAAAGACAAAAGTTATTTTTCAATATGCGTTAGTCAACATCATCAACAGGCAAACGCAAGTATGAAATAATTTAAATTGATTCCTTTGGCGCATCTAATTCCAACAGACGTTGTAGGTTAACAGTCTAGATAGTTGAGCAACAACAGATAGTTATGACCTATATCAATTAATAGCAATACCACAACAATACGGAAACAACACAGTCGCCGTCGTGCCGATATCAGAATACATTGCGATTAACTTACGCAAAGACACCTATCTCATAATGACGGCAAGGGACACTCAACAATGTGTCCAGTACGACGAGGATACTCGCCTCTGCCACACTCAAAAACCAATTTTTCAATTTAAATCAGAAGACAGCATGTGTATAAAAGATAAGAACACAAACAGATGTCTTACAAAAACTGCAGCATGCTACAATACATGGACAGAATTAAGCAAAATAAACAAATACCTTTATTATTGTTGCGGCCAGTGCGCACTTCGCGTCATATGCGAGCGTCAAATTACTGCAATACAAGTAGCTAAGGCCGGGGTCATAGCACTGGACTCAAATTGCGTAATTAAAGGGGAAGACTTCACCGTTTTTTCACACAAACTACGACATTCAGAGACAAACACTGCAGCCCATATGGAATCACAGCAAATCGCACCTATCAATCACATCATCAACGTCTCTTTGCCGCAAGTCGAAATTGACGTCGCAGATCATCAAACATCATTGCGGCACATCAAGGAACAGATTGAGCAGATGAAATCAGAAAACGCCCTGACTTCTGGATTGACGAACCACGATATCCATCAGTATTCAGCAATATACGTGTTGATGTCAGGTGTTGTGCTAACAGCAGCATTTTTTCTTTGTCGGTGGGTTTATCGTCGTCGGCAGAGGAGCACCAACCTGCAGCCGGACTCCGAGAGGCAAGCCCCGGTAGCGCCAGCGCGTGGAGGACAGACGGACTCTACAGGCCGTCCGACACCACGTACTAGAGACGCAAATCAATCACGGGAACCAGAGGTCGAATTAAGAAACTTTTCTGGCTTACTCAACAGCATTAGGCGCCACAAGATGACACCTCCTGCCTTCATTAAAACAGAGTCTAGGGACAGTGATTAATTTAATTTAAGTCAATAAGCATAGATTTAAGCAATGACTTGTAACATGTGTGAAATTTATAAGTTCAGTATTTAAGCATTTTGTAAACTCATTTTCATTTTCCACATGCATCTTACTCCCCCGGGAATATGTACGAGTCATACATCGTACATGCGCCTACATGGCACGCGCGCACTTCATATTTTCATAATCATCACTTTTCCGTCGCCTTGCACAAATTATATTGTATCGCGGCAGTACTCAATCAGCGTTCATAGTCAATTGTACTCATTATCGATCATTCACCTTACATTCATATTACATTAGTTACGTGGTAGTTAAAACTATTCAATAAACCAGAAGTTATTTGGCTATCAGTGACTTATCATTTCAAGCTATTTACAAGGTGTGTGCGACCCATTCAGCAGCGCATACAAACATCGAGTTTTAGAATGAAAGTTTTCTTCTATAAATAAGTGACATTCTGTTGAATACCAATTCAGTTGAAAGATTTACATTTACATTTTATTTTGTGTATGCAAATGGCAATACTACATAAACATTGCAAATTTATGAGATGCTTTATATTAAAATGCTTTATATTCGAAGCGATAGGCTACCTAACTTGTAATCATATAAAAGATTAACATTAAAAATAAATAAAAGGGTGCACTAATTCAATAAATGTCGGGCGCGAAATCGATACTGGAATGTAATGAATCGAGTATAATCGATTGTGAACAAAAAAGCCTTGCGGCTGCGCCTGCGCCGACCGCGTCGCATAACAAATTGTATAATTGAAATCGATCCAATCGGATGCCACTGGGAATCGAGCGAGAGGATCTGAATATTTCATATCTTATCCACTTGAAAGCCACTTTTCGAATTAAAATACGTTCAATTCACTTTTCAAAATCTATTTTATTTTAGCGTCAACAAGCCAACAGTAAAGTATGAAAATAAATGTATTTTAAGACATAATTATGTAAACATTTTTAGCAATGCTCGTAATCTCATCTCAGTGTCAATTTATTAAAACAACCGGGGGAATTAAGGATGAGATTCCTCAAACTTTATACTTATTCATTAGTGAAATAACAGACGACTTTTAAGAAAAGCTAAAAATTAAATTTATCAATTTTTAACCGACCGTAACAGTTTGTGGAACTAACATTAATTTACCTTGATACGGACCAGTTTTTGACGTCGATTGTCGCAGAGATAATACTACTAACATTTGACCACCAACTTAGTTTAATAAAATTGTCCTTCAAAACGCAAACGTACCTAAAAGTCAGTTGAATTATCTCAGTTTTATTCAAATCCTTAATTGTAAAACTATAATTACCATCTCGCTGACAGCCAGATGCGGCGATAAAATGTAAAAACTATTGCTGACAATAAAGTGGGAGTAATTGCATATGCATGGAGCCCTATCCTCAGCCCTTTCGTAATGTGAGATCGCTATGATATGCGTACAGGCAGATTTTATAGCCGAAGGCCTGCTGTGAATTTTTCTAAGTAGTTACAATATTACCTTATGGATGGCAGTGAGATGTCTCTAACGATAAACTAGTGTTAAACTGCCGCTTACATTGTGTTACATTATGCAGATATGTGTTGCAGTGTTCGTTCTAAATATAGGCGTAACCATATTTAGAAAATAAATAAGGACAAAAAGTCTCGTAATATATTTGTAGTTGGCAGACATTTTCTTCAAATAGCGGGTCCAGTGGCTTTTAACCATAATAGACAATACTCAATAAGCCCAATTCTCGTAACTAAAAACTTTCAAAAATTTGTCGCTATCTCGTAAAAACTTTGTAGAATTAAAGATTTTCTTTAAAAAATTGAGAATGACATACTACGTTTTTTGGCATGCCTTGCTCATGCCTTCGGTGTCATAATGTTAATTAAATTACAATTTTAACAAAAGGGGTTGCAGGAACTTTTCTATAGGCTATATATAAATAGGCTACTACCCTAGCTAGTCCACCTGCACCATAACTAACGAAGCGATTGCTGCAGGCTATCGACTCAACACCCTGACTCGCTTCACATTCGTTCCGTGTGCGCCGATTATTCTTCTGCGCCGGCGCCGATTGCAGCCTGTATAACTCGACCAGACCATCTAGGCACTAGTACTTAGTTACCTTGGTGAAGTTATATATGTAAGTACAGGTTCCCTCATCGTGATAGGCCCGTGTTTGTCTCCCTGCGGCAGGTTTTCCACTATTATATTAGATACAACTGGTGTTTATGTAAAGTAGGAGTAACAAACGACTTGAGTCATTCAGTGCACATATTTGGACTGTCTATGCGTCTCGTGGGGATGATATTTCTAAGGTGCTGCTTTAGTTATGTAGATTTAAAATAAGATAGTGAGTTTAAAAAGAAGACAAGTGTTCGAATTGGATACTTTTTGTACTAATTTATACACTGGCCAAAAATATGAAAATACTTAAAAATAAGTTTTGTAATTTAAATGTATGTCACTCTCAAGCTTTTTTCACAAGAATACACTGCATACCGATTATCTCTTTATTTTATTTGATTTCTAATAATCCTATTATTAGAAGGTTATGGGCTAACACGCCTTGTGAAGCTGAGTCTGTTGTGTGTAAAAATAAAGTGCTATGGACGGGGATGCGCCCCCTCCATCGGTGACAGCGCCGGAACACGTACAACTTCAGACCCTGAGTGGCCTCAAGTGGACCGGCACCACTTCGGCCGGCATCCAATCCATAGAAAAGTTGGCAGGCGCGTCCAAGTACGGGAGCTGGCAATTTGGAATGAAGATGCTTCTCACAGACCTCGATCTGTGGAGCTTCGTTGAATCTCCAGATGAAACGAAGGCATCCATGCAAGAAGCCAAATTCAAGAGGATGGACTCGAAAACCAGAGCAAAAATCTGTCTGATGGTACAAACTGTCATATATCCTGTCATCCAGAACTGTTCTTCAGCAGCCGCTACCTGGAACAAACTCAAGGACACTTATGCCAATAGTGGCCTCCTGCGTCGACTGAACCTCCTGAAGAAACTGTTTAACATGCAGCTGGAAAGATGTACATCAATGGAGGAATACGTCAACACAATACGTTCGGTGCAGCAGCAACTTGCTGATATAGAATCCCCCATCGACGATGAATTTGTGGGAATAGTGATGCTCACAGGACTGACAGAGGAATATGACCCCCTGGTCATGGCTTTTGAAAATTCCGGTTCAAAAATAACAGGTGATACTGTCGCCTCGCTACTGATGAAGGAAAAACAACGTCAGAAGCCATCTACTAGCAAGACGACGAATGCACTGTTGGTTAATAGTGAGAAACCATATCGGAATCAAAAGTTCTGTATATACTGCAAGAAGCCAGGGCATCTTGTTTCTGATTGTAGGAAGCGAAAGTATAAGAACGTGAAGAAGAATGTAGCTAGTGTAGTGTGTGATAATTTAAATACTACTAATAATAATTCTGATTTAGTTCTTTCATCCTCATTTCATTCCCACCCATCACCCAAAGATATATGGTTTCTAGACTCAGGTGCCACGTCACACATGAGCAACAGCAGGGACCACTTCAAGTCTCTCACCAGCCAAATCAAGCCGGTAACCGTTGCTAACAATAATCAAGTCCTAAGCGAAGGAAAAGGTACAGTTTTGCTTAATGTTTCTAAAAACATTCGCTCTATTTCGGACGTGCTGTATGTACCCAAATTAAACACAAACTTGTTGTCTGTACATAAAATTGCTAAGAAAGGCTACATAGTAGTTTTTACAGACAAAGGCGCATACATTTTACTGAAAAATGAATGCAAAGTCACAGGCAAAGTCGTAGCAACATGCTCGAATTACAAAGGCATGTATAAACTTGACGTCTGTGAGAGTGCCAACCTGACTAGTGTCAATGAGTCAATGTCACTATGGCATAGACGTCTCGGGCATCTCAATGTCAAGGCTATGGAAATCCTAAAGAAAAAAGGTTTAGGTATAAGTTTTAATGCAAGTTCGAGTGAAACCTGCGTTCCATGCCTACAAGGTAAGCTATCCAAAAAGCCTTTTAAAAATTCTAAAAGTAGATCGAATAAAGCCCTACAGCTCATTCATTCTGACCTCTGCGGGCCAATGAGCGTACAATCTTTTGGAGGAGCATTATATTTACTTACTTTTACAGACGACTTTAGTCGCAAAACTTTTGGATATTTTTTGAAAACTAAGAGCGAAGTTTTTTCTAAGTTTGTTCAATTTAAAGCTCTAGTGGAAAACCAAACCGGGAACAAAATCAAATGTTTGAGATCGGATAATGGTCGCGAATACGTTAACGGGCCTATGTCCAATTTTCTACGAGATAACGGCATTATTCACCAAACATCAGTCCCATACAATCCACAGCAGAACGGAGTTGCAGAAAGAGTTAACCGGACTATTATTGAGAAGACACGTGCTATGTTACACGACTCGAAGCTACCGAAAGCTTATTGGGCAGAAGCAGTAAATACTGCTATTTATCTCAAAAATCGCTCGCCCACACAGTCTCTCAATAATAAGATTCCTGAAGAAATCTGGACCGGTAAACCAATCGATCTCTCTCACCTGCGAGTCTTCGGTTGCGAAGCACACGTACTCGTGCCAAAGGAAAAGAGAACGAAACTCGATTCTAAGACCCAAGCTTGTATATTTGTAGGATACTCAACCGAAACGAAAGGCTACCGTCTCGTTAACCCTACAAACCCTAGAGCAATTATTACTGCCAGGGATGTGGTCTTTGTAGAAGACAAACCACATAATCAAGAACTTTCATCACCACCAGCACCAACTGAGGTACTGTTGCCTATAGTAGATGAAGTTCAAAGCTTTCAGCCGCAGCTACAGACTGGACCTCTGTGTGAACCAGAGCGTCAGCCTCAACTAGAGCCAGAGCCTCAGCCTCTACCAGAGCCAGAGCCTCAAACTCAACATGAGACAGGGCATCAGTCACAGTCTGAGCTTGACCCCCTACCCTCCGAAGCGGTCGTGACAGAAGACCTTGTTTCCCCTGGAACGTCACCCGAGCGCCCAGATCCTGAGCATATGGTACAAGCTGAAACTGAACGAAGATATCCTCTTCGCGACAGGCGTCCACCTGTCAGATTCCAAGAGCATCTGTACCTTACCTCGGATTTGGAACCTGAGACGTACAAGGAAGTCAATGACCACCCGCTTAAGGAGAATTGGATTAAAGCCATGCAGGCTGAATACAACTCCTTAATGAAGCATGGCACTTGGAAGCTAGTGGATAGACCTAGCAACCGAAAAACAACAAAGTGCAAGTGGTTTTTCAAAATTAAAAGGGACACGTCTGGCCAAATTAGTAAATTCAAAGCACGATTAGTCGCAAAGGGTTTTACTCAAGTTGCTGGTATAGATTACGGTGAAACTTTTTCACCAGTAGCAAGACTGTCAACAGTGCGACTATTTTTAGCATTCGCTGCCAACAAAGGCTTGCAAGTAGAACATTTAGACGTCGAAACAGCTTTCCTCAATGGGGATCTCGAGGAAGAAATTTATATGGAACAACCCGAAGGATTCGCCGATAACCCCAAAGGAAAAGTATGTCTACTTAGAAAGGCTCTCTATGGTCTCAAGCAAGCCCCACGACAGTGGAACATTAAAGTGTGCCAGGCCATGCGCAAACTCAGCCTCAATCAGGCTACCAATGAGCATTGCCTGTACTATAGACGCCAAGATGGTGATATTTTACTTGTAGCAGTCTTCGTTGACGATTTCTTCGTCGTCAGCTCAAGTGACAGCTTGAAAGACCAGTTCAAGACTGAACTCAAGAAAGAGTTCACGGTCAAGGACCTTGGTGTCCTAAGAGATTGCCTGGGTATGAGAGTTACCCAAGACAAAACTGGCATTTCTCTCGACCAGTCAAAATACATAGAGAAGTTAATAGACAAATTTGGCATGAGTGATGCAATTAGCGTCACGACACCATTAGAACCTGGCCTTAAGCTTACTCCCCCTAGTGAGGATGATGAACCATTTGAAGCCCCATATCAGGAGCTTATCGGATCGTTAATGTACATTGCAATCTGCACACGACCTGATATTGCGCATACGGTCTCGTACCTGTCGCAGTTCAATGGACATTACGGGGGGGTGCACTGGAGATCCGCCAAGCGTGTTCTACGGTACCTAAAAGGTACAAAAGATATGCGGCTCAAATTTAAAAGAGACGGCAAGTTCTACCCAGTAGGCTACACAGATGCCGACTATGGGAATAACCTAGTGGATCGCCGATCCTATACTGGTACTTTGTTTATGATGAGCGGAGCACCTGTGTCTTGGGAATCCCGCAAGCAGCGCACAGTTGCCCTCTCGACCACTGAGGCCGAGTATATGGCACTGGGCGAGGCTTGCAAAGAAGCCATCTATCTCAAGTCACTCATTTATGAAGTCTTCGGTATCACGCATACTCTTATCATACATACCGATAATCAAAGTTCCATCAAACTTGCACATAATAACACGTATCATGCCCGCACAAAACATATAGACATAAAGCACCATTTCATCCGTGAATCCATATCGCACCATGATCTCACCATCAAATATATTCATACAAACGACATGATCGCAGACATTTTTACAAAACCTTTGCCCAAGCTAAAACACTACAAATGTGTAAAATATTTAGGTTTAGGCTAGGTATAGGATTTATTGTGAATGTCATTTGTTTTTTTTTTGGTTTGTAGATTGTTAGGTGTGTATATATTGTTGGTGTTTTATACAGGGTTGTGTTAGTGTTAAGTGTACAGTTAACTTTGATATGAATATAAGGTTTTTTTTTTTTTGTTTATACAGGGTGTATAAATTACGGGGGGGTGTTCGAATTGGATACTTTTTGTACTAATTTATACACTGGCCAAAAATATGAAAATACTTAAAAATAAGTTTTGTAATTTAAATGTATGTCACTCTCAAGCTTTTTTCACAAGAATACACTGCATACCGATTATCTCTTTATTTTATTTGATTTCTAATAATCCTATTATTAGAAACAAGAAACAAAACTACATAATAATATTGCAGCTTTTTCTGCAACTTCGTCAGCATGAATATCGGTTATCGAGGATGCATACGAAGTTAAAATCAAATAAAAAAAAAAGCATATACCCTTTTTTTTTTGGTGAGTGGGAAATCATCCAATGACTGCTCCCGTCCTGGGTGTGGCGGGAGGGCGTGTCAGACTCTTACTGACTAAAACCCACTCATGTTCCTTCGATTGCCCTTTATGTTCCAGGGTCACGGTAACTATTATAAGCATTCCGCAACGAGCATATACCCTTTCCTTGGGTTCAAGCTTACTCTGTATTCAATTCCATCAAAATCGTTGTGCTACTTTCATGGTTTATCCATCTGTTACCCTAACAGATAGATTGATAGAGAAACAGAAAGACAGACAGGCCGTTCATTTAATATTTTAAATACTGTGTATGGATTATTAACCTTTCAACGAACAAGCGACAGTTAGCTGTCGCGCTGCTATTGTCTTTTTATTGTGTCTCGAATCACGTGTGTTCGAAGATTAAAATGGGGTACCAAGTCGTTCAGCATTAACTAAGACTAAGGATCTTACTAACTAGAAAATCTCCTTCTAAACTATATAACAAAGAAAGTATACTTTCCCATATACCAAGCGCGTGCTTATCGTCCCATCTTAATTAGCACGCACTAATCATGTCCGTTTCATCCGCTCGGCCAACTCATAGAATTTGATGAATTTTTGCCAGGAATTAGTTACAATTTGTTACTACACACACGTCTTTTCCTGAATTTGTTACAAATAAAACAAAGGCGCTATGACCAAAAATAGTTGGCCGCTAGAACCGCCACTTGCCGAAGTCGTGGCCTGTGATTACACAAAATCTACATTACGCAGATAGGCGAATGATACATCAAAAGAAAGGTAACAATTTGTTTATATTTGTTACAATAATAAAAAACATCAAAACGTAATATTTAAAAAGTTATCTTATTTTTCGTTTCCGGGTTAAGGGTGGTAGGTATCTGTCAATAAATATTAAATTAATGGAGCCTAATGTGCATGGGCAATCAGTTACTAATTTGTTACAGCCAATAAACAAGAAAAACCCTATAAAATAGGTTCAATTATTTGTTGAGAAACGATTTTAGTTGGCCGTGCGGACGGCACTATGCCTAAAATACAATGGTGTTTATTTCATTATTAAACGTAAGTACAAGCTTAATTATGGTACTGATCGTTAGGTAATGTAACCTAGTTTCATAAAATGTGGTAAAAACAACAGGAAAAATCATATTTTAAGAGATATTTACAAAACACTGTAGTATGAAAATGTAAGAGAGTAGAGTGACCATGAGTTTTGAAAATGAAATGAGACTTAACATGATTATTGGAATGTTCGATAATTATATCTTATTGTTAAGGACGATTGATAAATTATTGTTAATATTTCAAAAAAGAACATTTTACCAGTAAGGTAATAGTTACTGGATAAGTGTGGTTTATTTCGAAAGTTGTAGAAAACGATTTAGTTTGTGTAAATGAAACAAATACAAATTTGATCCCAATTATTTATATTATCATATTAAAAAAGGTTAACAACCAATTTAAATAAAATATTAACCAAATAAAACTTCTGTTTTTTTTTTTACAAATGAACTAAATAAACTTTCTATAAAAATAATAATTTAAGAACACTTGCTTTGAATAAAAAACTTTTTAAGAATATATGTTTCTTAATAATATTATATACTTAATAACTATTAGGTATCTTAAGAGATCTGCACAAAGTATTAAAATATGTTTGTTATTTAAAATATTTCAAGCCTTCCTGTCAATAGATGTCTTATATTTTCACTTATTATATAGATAGTCGTGATGGCCTAGTGGTTAAGGCGCCCGCCTCTCATGCAAGAGGTTGCGGGTTCGAATCCGGGCAAGTACCAATGTGACTTTTTCAATTCATATGTACTTTCTAAAGTTTATCTTAGACATCACAGACATCGGTGAAGGAAAACATCGTGAGGAAACCTGGACTTGTAGTTAATATAAGACCGAAATCGCCAACCCGTCTTGAGCAAGCGTGGTGATCAATGCTCGTGCCTTCTCTGTATGAGAAGAGGCCTTTGCCCAGCAGTGGGACAGTTATAGGCTGGTATTATTATTTATAAAAGGTAAATAGGTACTTTAAAGAACAACCGAAATAATGCAAAAGACCGCAATTTTGTTCAAACGGAGTACATCCATACATACTCGTACTCCAGGCAAACAATTGATACAAAAATTAGGTTGATAAATATATCAATAATAACTTGTGGTATCTAGCATACTTAAAGTAATACACGTTCCTTATTTATTTTTATTTTATTTATTTATCCACCCGTTAGATAGAAAAAATATGTCTTTGTTTTTGGGTAATCATGGTCACTCTTCTCTCTTACATTTTCATACTACAGTGTTTTGTAAATATCTCTTAAAATATGATTTTTCCTGTTGTTTTTACCACATTTTTTGAAACTAGGTTACATTACCTAACGATCAGTACCATAATTATGCTTGTACTTACGTTTAATAATGAAATAAACACCATTGTATTTTAGGCATAGTGCCGTCCGCACGGCCAACTAAAATCGTTTCTCAACAAATAATTGAACCTATTTTATAGGGTTTTTCTTGTTTATTGGCTGTAACAAATTAGTAACTGATTGCCCATGCACATTAGGCTCCATTAATTTAATATTTATTGACAGATACCTACCACCCTTAACCCGGAAACGAAAAATAAGATAACTTTTTAAATATTACGTTTTGATGTTTTTTATTATTGTAACAAATATAAACAAATTGTTACCTTTCTTTTGATGTATCATTCGCCTATCTGCGTAATGTAGATTTTGTGTAATCACAGGCCACGACTTCGGCAAGTGGCGGTTCTAGCGGCCAACTATTTTTGGTCATAGCGCCTTTGTTTTATTTGTAACAAATTCAGGAAAAGACGTGTGTGTAGTAACAAATTGTAACTAATTCCTGGCAAAAATTCATCAAATTCTATGAGTTGGCCGAGCGGATGAAACGGACATCACTAATCAGCCCGCGACTGCGAGCGTATCGTCGCTATGTCGCGTGTCACTGCTGTTGCGTGTCGGCTGCTGTCGCGCGACACGACAAATTGTCGCTGGACTACTTGTAGCGGCGTACAGATAGCAACGTGTTGGTGTCGGTGTTAGTTTGTGTCAGGTAAACAGTGAAGTGTAAAGCTCCTTGTTTGTGATTCATGAAATTAAATAAAAGTGTTTTTCTTGTAGGTTTTGATATTTTATAAACGGCTATATTTTCTTTTTGCATTGATTTAGAAGTTTAATTTTTTTCACGACAATTCAGAACAATTATTTTACTTATGAAATATCTGAAACTAATGGTTGGTTAGGATAAATGATAAATGATTTATTTTTGTAAATAGGTAAAAAATTACACATTTTTTTTTCCTTATTTTAATCGAAGAATGGAGCCGGGGTTTCCTAGCTGGACTACTCTGAGAAGAAACAACCGAAACGTCTCTTTTAAAGTCCATACAATGTTGTATTGTATTGCGAGGACCATGAAGGTAATAACTGAAGTGATCTCTTGATGAGAGAAGCACACAGATTAGATATAAGTTGTAATTAGTTAATTATTTCAAAAGATAGGTCCATGGTAATCACACGAGAAACTACATTTTTTTCAGTTAAGCTTTTTAATATCTTGGTTACATTATTCGTGTTGTTTCCGAATGAGTAGACAATGAAGATAAAGAGCGTCATAAGTAAGTAAATATTGACTTTCATGGTTAACAGTCATATCACATCATAATCGGCATAAAAAATATGAATGATGATACTATTTTGTCAAGTAAATAAGTAGTATTATTTCTACACAATCTAACATCCATGTACGAGGAAGCGATGCTAATCAAGTCGCGACTGCGGAGAGGGCGACACTCAATAAATCGTCGCAGTAAATATGAATCCATATGTTTATCTGCAGGATACTGTATCACGTCACGTTATCTCCCTAGAAATTCAATTATTTATAGAGGAATGAGTATACTGGTTACATGAAGTTCGAAAGGCTAAGTAGCTACTAGTAACTTAAAGACGCTCGACTTCAGATTTCAATTTCGTCTCGGCGACACTTGTGATTGTGTGTGAATTTCGTCAATATGTTATTGCTAGCTAGTCCCAAACATATTTTAAATATTTATTAGTTTTTGTACTTTCGTATAATCTATACATATAATAAAATCGTAGGAAAGTCAAAACTGTACATTGAATATTTTTTAAAAGAATACTTGGGGCGTGATCTACAATCGATACCGAAGCCAAAAATATAGTTTTTAGAATTTTTGTCTGTTTGTCTGTTTGTTTGTCTGTATGTATGTCCGGGATAAACTCAAAAAGTACTGCATGGATTTAGTTCAAATTTTGCAGGGATATTACTAAGAGGTCGAGTCAAAACATAGGCTACAAATTATCACGCTATCACCTACGGGGGAGGAGCTGGAGCCTTCACGCTGACGACGTCGCGGGCAGCAGCTATCTTCGGAAGTACTCAACGGATTTCAATGTTTTTTTTTTGTTGTATAGGTATTAAGTCTGGGCGACATATAGGCTATAACTTATCTCGGAAACTTGAACCCCTGGTGCAGGACCGTAACAGACCAGCTAAACTATAAGAGATACAAAAACGGTATCATAGCAAAAATTGCTTCACGTGATAAGTAATTTCTGTTAAGAGAATAAATTTGAAGATCTGGAACACCTGAGGTGGAACTCCATGAGCCCAGCTAAACTATAACATATATAAGTATGACGTCTTAGCAGGAGTTGTTCAGCTTGATGAGCACTCTCTGTTGACGTATAAAAATAGAAGATCTGGAACACCTGTTGTGGACTTCCATGAGCCCAGCTACGTACACTATACTTAACATAATATATAAAAATTACGTCTTAGCAAGAGTTGCTCAGCCTGATGAGCACTCTCTACTTTTTTTTATGTCGGTTTAATGATGATGATGATTTCTTTATCAATTTCAGGTTTTTAGTACTGACACCCTCGCGGAGGCGAGCGTCAGTGACAGTCCCAGTCGCATATGCGTCCTTTGTTTGTCGTCATCTTTGTGTTTTGTGGAGTTGCGAACCCGGTAGCTTTGTGGGAGAAATACCGTCATCTTCTGTCCGAGGACTTTTTCCGAGCTTTAAGGCGTGCTTCTGAAGGTGAAATCGAAGCAACTGATGAACGCGTGCGGAACATGTCTTAGTTCACTTCAAGATGTGGTTTTTTTCAATCGGCGGTAAACCACTCAAACACTACCACCGGTAGAGTACGGGTTACCAGCTCCCAGATCATTACCGCATCAAGACCGTGGAAATCGGGAGTACACCGCCGAAACCAATTACGATTCGGGTTTAATGACCACTATCCGAAATGACCACGTCACTAGGTTCACCTCAGAGCAAAAACAAATATATGTTACTGTTCTGGAAAGCATTGGGCTCGACCAGGGTAAAATGTTTTTCCTAGATGCTCCTGGTGGAACAGGGAAAACATTCATTATCACTGGTATTCATGCAGAGGTCAGGAGGCAAGGCAAAATTGCCATTGCATTGCATTGAATCGCTGCTACGCTGCTTCCTGGTGGCAAAACAGCGCATGCCATGTTCAAAATACCCATAGATTTGGAAAGCGCCGAAATGCCTGTTTGTGGGGTATCCCGTAACAGTGACAAGGGACATGTGCTCAGGAATTGCTCTCTGATCGTATGGGATGAGTGCACGATGGCTAATAGGAAAGCAGTGGAGGCCGTGAACAGAACCCTGCAGGACAACCGCAGGATTGAATACTTGATGGGTGGTGTTACAGTTCTGTTCAGTGGTGATTTCCGGCAAACACTCCCTGTGGTGACGGGGTGAATGCTTCGTTGAAACGATCTTCGTTGTGGTCACAAATTCATAGACTGCGTTTGACCATCAATATGCGAGCTCAGCTCGGTGGCAATCCACGGGCCCAAGAATTCTCAGATGTTCCTCTAAGTCTAGGCGAAGGCACTCTACCAGAGGAAAGAGGTAAACAGGTGGTGCTCCCAGAGTCTCTCGGTAGGGTGGTGGCCTCCTTCGAAGAACTCATTTATTGTGAGTATGGGGACATCAGTCGAATACCAAACCAAAAGAATTCTTGGGTGTGCCAGCAAGCCATTTTAACACCCAAAAATGATCAAGCTGCAGCCATCAACAAAAGCATTCTCTCGGAAATTGATGGAAACGAAGTAGTTTATACGTCCATAAACACTGTAGACGATCAAGATGAAGCCAAACATTATCCCGTAGAATTCCTAAACTCCCTTACAGCAAGTGGACTTCCAGCGCACACTCAAGCTGAAGGTCGGCGTCCCGATCTTGCTTATTCGGAACCTGTCCCCTACGAAGCTGTGTAACGGGACCCGGCTCAAAGTCATCTTACTGCAAAGGAATATAATTGAAGCGGAAATTCTGATGGG
Source organism: Athetis lepigone (assembly GCA_033675125.1). Lineage (NCBI taxonomy): Eukaryota > Metazoa > Arthropoda > Insecta > Lepidoptera > Noctuidae > Athetis > Athetis lepigone. The sequence goes on along the minus strand of CM066239.1, from coordinate 17,742,036 downwards.
TTGTGGCGTCGGCGATGCAGTGTTTATAACACGTATTCCTCTCATACCGCACAACTACCCCTTCCAATTCAAACGCGTGCAGTTCCCTGTGAGTGTGTGCTTCGCCATGACAAGTCGCAGGGGCAGACGCTGAAGGCTGCGGGTGTCGACCTCAGGACGAGCTGCTTCTCACACGGGCCTGCCACTCCTGTTTCTCTGTATATTTTGGCTGCTGAGAGAAAAACTACAAACGTAGTTTACAGAGAAGTTTTGTAACAATTCACAATCGTTAATATTTTTTATATCGTGGAATGTAGAAAAAATTGGTCAAGTGCGTGTCAGGCCACGTATATAATAGGGTTCCATAACGCGACACATCGCATTAACAATTTAACAACGATTTCATCTGAGCTGTTATAGCTTTCTTTTATGGTTCAATCCAAGGACTACCACCATGAATTTTTTTTCGAACCAGTTGTTTAACTTTAAGAGAGGGGGGAGACTATTCTGACAAAAAAAAGCTTTTTTAAAAAAAAGATAACCGACTTCAAAAACTAAAAGCTCAAAAATAACTATTTCCGAAGTCGGTGGCAACACAAATCGACCGGCAGAAGAGAAGCCACCGACTTCGGAAATAGTTATTTTTGAGCTTTTAGTTTTTGAAGTCGGTTATCTTTTTTTTAAAAAAGCTTTTTATTTTTTACTTTTTTAGTTATTAGTTAGAGTCCAACATACAATCGTCTTTAAAAATCTACAACCCAAGAAAGCAAAACAGGATCTATGCAGGCAATGTCACGGGATACCCATTAGTGTTATATACTAAAACCTTCCCCAGAATGTAACGAACACTTTTCTGAAAACCGCATCAAAATCGGTTCAGCCAAACGCAAGATATTCGCGGACAAACATACATACAGGTCAAACAGAGAACCTACTTTTTTTTTGAAGTCGGTTAAAAAATCGCTTGAACGTTAAATATCTTTTGTTGTTTGTTTGTCTGTATGTATGTTCGGGCTAATTTCTAAAAGGACTGCATGGATTTACTTAAAATTTTGCATAAATATTACCAAGAGGTCAGGTCAACATAATTGTAAGCTATGTATATATATTATCACCTACGGGGGCGGAGTTGAAGCCTTTACGCAGACGACGTCGCGGGCAGCAGCTAGTTATAATATAAAAAGATGATTTTAATTTTGACTTTGAACATGGCCATCAAAAATTAAATTGAGTAGTTACACAAGTGCACTAATCAATGTTAAAATTTAGACCGCCGGCGCCGGCGCGGACGCAGTGTTGCGCTTGCCTTTAGTGTGTTCGGCCCCTTACCTTACACATAGAAAATAAATTAATTTTAAAACTAAAGATGCAGTAAATCCTTCGCAGCATGTTATCCATTTTGACATATTTATATTTATCTAGTTTGAATAATATTCATAGCTTCCTACTATGTATTTACTTATGTATAAATAACTCTATTTCTATTCGTAGCAATTCAAAGGTGCGTGTCCGCGCGTTGATGTCTTTTGCACTGCGAACGGAAATTAAATGAAAGTTTGTAATCCTTTTCATTTAATCCGTTTTAATCATTATGTATAAGCTATAAATGGCTTGTTTATGTTTATTTAGCTTTCTAAGATGTGTGTGAAAGTGTCCTTGGTATTCACTCAGTCCAGTAGGCGATGTAATTACTGTATTTCATGGAGTCATGGACCATAGATAACGTGTTATTTAAGTTATATTTTTACGAGCGTGTTCGTGTATATTATAGCGTTTTTGTTGTTAATTAATGCTGTTTATTATCGTAAGACATTTTATAACTTATTGCGTTATAAATCTTATATAAAGATAATAAAAATGACTTTAAGATAGTGAGTTTGAAAATTTCTAAATATGTTTGTTATATTGTACGACAGGAAAATTATTTTCACTTAAAACGTTAATTTATTGATATGCTAATGCTTCACGTCCGTTAGACGTACTTAATAACTTCAAATCACTTCTATCAATCACGTAATCATGGGCTGCTCTACATACAAACTTCCGGAGTGTGATGTGAAGAGGTCACTGACCTTGGCCTCCAGGCTCTCGAGGTTGCTGACCCCGCCCCCGCCGCCTGCCTCCAGGGTTTGCTGAAACAAACATATTATTTAATTATTATGTCACCTTGACCTCGCAACAGCATGTTTTGCAAACATCTACGTAATAAAAGATTCGTAATTCTTGGATTATTAGTTTTCTTTTTTAAATACTGTTTTTCCTTGCCTGTCTTGTTGGTCTGGTCTAGTGGCTAGTGGCCAAGACTGCTAAGCAAGGTTCGATTTCCACACTGAACAAATCTTCGTGTGATGAGCATGATTGTTTGTTCTGTGTCTGGGTATAATTTATTTATAATATGGGTTTTTGTATAAATTATATAAGTATATTAGTTATCCGGTTTCCATAGTACAGGCTTTGTCTAGTTTTTTAATCAGCCGTGTGAGCTGTCCCATTAATTAATTAATTATTTTTTCTATTGACAATTTCTCCAGAATATGTTTAGCTATAGATTGTGAGAAGCTGAATATATTTCTAAACTAGCTTTTGCCCGCGACTTCGTCCGCGTGGAATAATACTTCCCGTTCCCAGAGGATTTCCGGGATGAAAACTATTGTATGTCCTTTTTCGGGTCCCAAACTATATCTGCACCAAATTTCATTTGAATCGGTTCAGCGGGGCGTGAAGAAGAGTCAGACAGACAGACAGAGTTACTTTCGCATTTATAATATTAGTACGGATTAAACGTTTTTAAAAATCTAATATTTCTCAAATACAGTTATATGATAGATAGATATGCAGACACGATCTCCAGTTTATCATGGCCATTAGCATGAGCTGTGGGTCGTGCCTCAGCTGGCTGATAGTCACATGTATAATGTATGGTGCCGCCATACTGCTGAGCACGAGTGATGTGCGGGCGCACGTGTGCCCTAAAACGAACCATCGACATCGTCTTGATGGCGAACTCTGAAGATGAACTTTACGTGACAGTTCAGAATAAGGTTTTATAGATTTTTATGATAATGATGATCGTGTTGTCTTATACGAGTACTGTGTTGAAATATTCGTAATATTCGACAGTATAGTAATTAGTGCAAGGCCTGTCTAATCTACAAAATATTGCAGTTGTCTTATTGATGAAAAGAACAACAAGAAACAAAACAAACGAACATAAACGAGTACTATAGAATATTGTCAAACAATAAGGAGAGGTGAGGTTATCTAGTATTTACTATATATGTATATTGCCTGTCAAAATTATGCCCTCTGCATCAGCATTGTCGAAACCTGATAAAACAAGAAAAATCTCATGAAGGACTTGTGCACTTAATTATTATTTAATGCTCAAAATCGACGGTCTGCATTATATTATTTATAAGTGTTACTCCATTTATAACGGTGATGTTTTGCATATCGCCCTGCGAGCGTGCGCGCAGTATGAGGGCGGCAGCGGGGTACGGGTGAAGGGGGAGGGGGATTAACGGGAAGAGGGCGTGATGCCAAATTATTAGTTTGAGATGAAAGCCGTAAAACTGGGTTTTTTATATCGGGTCCAAATGGCTGGCTTGTTCAGGCTTTGATGGCAGACTTGAAAAAGGCAATTTCAATATATTTAAAACCAGAATAAAAAGATAATGGAATCTAATTTAAAACTGGTTTTTTCCTTTAAGTAAATTCTTACTTTAAACATTTTTTAAAGTAATAATCAAAAGAAAAAAAATAGGTATAATTCGAAAATTTCAATTCTTTTTGTTTGATCATGCGAGGTCCCAGCTGCCGGAAGAAAAATATTAGAATTTAATGGATTGGCAACTGGGACAGCCACGGTTCGAGTTGGCGCAAGTATCGTAATATTGTAGTGTTACAAGTCAGAATAGGGGTTTGGGTCTTATTAACGTAACGTGAATTTAGTCAATTGTCGTATTATAGAAGTAACGGTGACAAAATCAAAATCCGAACGACCATATTGAGATATAAAAATAACAACAACCTCACACGATTTAAGAATAAATAAATGTTTAATCTACACTCTGACATGAACCAGGGCAAGTTCACACACGTGAACACTTCTTGTTCGCCTGTCCTTCATGGTTGCCACTAATCATCCTAACTCACTACACAATTAGAGCGAGGCCTACTTCGGAAGTGGATCAGCGCTAAACTGCCGCTGCGCACGCGCGTCTGTATGGAGTTTATCTGCTTGAGTTGCTGACAGCCGATATGTGGCGAGGTTGTAGTGACAGCGGATATATGTGCTGCTTAGATTAATTAGACACAATTTTGGAATTAGTTAGCATCTGTGATAATAGGAGAACGTCACTAACGGCATTGGTGAAGGTCGAAACACTTTCAATTTAAGGTAGATATGATATTCAACAAAGCAGCAGCAATGAAGTCTCATGGAGCGAGATTGTCAAGTTTTGATTTTAAAATTACATGTTAGATCAACGAGCAGGTTCCAAGAGCTGTCTGGGTAACTGTTTGTATGGCGGATTTTTGTGATCTAATGGCGAGAGAAATATCATAAATATGATACGAAGGAATAGGTTAAACACACGTTTCTAAAGTAAAAAATCGCTGTCCGCCCGCACGACGAGCGCCGCACGAGCATCGTCAGCCGCATGCGCACGCCACGGCTTTCTATTTCACATCGCCGTCAGATTTCACGTTATTAGCCGCGTCCCATTGTTCCGCCATGACGGGCTGCTGGAACCCTATTTATTGGCGAACCTTTTATAGCCGCACTGAATGCCAACATACCGGCCCTTACAACCTTCATTCTCCACTCATCGCATATAATGCCCCTTGTGTCTTTGAACTCGGATATAAGAGGAATTTATTGTGTTGAGATTGTTAAAGGAATAGAATCGTAAAATAAGTAAAAAAAAATATACATTTATAGAGGTAATCAATAGGTAGTAAATAATAAAGTTGTGTTGAAGTAATTCCGGAAACACTATCCACTATAAATATAGAATTTTATGATGCAGCATTGCGAGTGTGATTATTTAACTGTAAATGTAACTCGTTTACGATCTCTTGGCATGTTATAGATATTATTATTGAAAAGCAAAATCGTTTTCTATGTGTATGGCTTACTAATAACCAAGGGGTATCGTATTGCCCAGTAACTGGGCTGTGGAAGTCTGCTAGGCAGTCGCTTCACGTTAAACACTGATATCCAGCCAAATCCGACTAGTCTGAAAGCCAAACGTAATTGGAAAAAGACCCCAAACGTAAAAGGAAGATGCTGACTGCTACGATTACAAATATTCTTTCTCTGTTCAAACAAAGTATTGGGCATAGACACGTTATTTAGCACGGTACTTGAACTTATATATCATGACGTATTTGTACGACAGTAGTAAAGCGCAGCGGTGACAATTTAATTGCTTAAGCTCATTTCAATAGCATATCGCTCATCATACATTTAAGTGTGACGTAACGTAAATACTAATGAGCTTAAGTTAAAGCTCTTCAAGCGTTTTAACTCTTGCCTTAGACTTCCACGGCAACATTACTAAGCCAGTCTAAGATTTCCACGGTTGGATGGTTTTCATCGAAACCAATGACTTACCAGAAGTCAGTAAATTACTCCTCATTGACTTTAATTGTCAGAATCGTACGTGTTCACAGACTTTCTCCGTAATGTGTATCATAACTATCGGTTGAATAAGTTTTAAGGTTATACCGAAAACGCTCTCTCTTTGTTAATTACAGTGCTGATTAATAAGTCACAGTAATGAAGCTCATTGCTCACATAGTTTACATTTAGTTTGCTTACGTAAGTAATTAGAAAGCTTAGATTTACTGTTTAGTGGCTAAACTATAGTTCTTGCGAGGTGTTGAAACTTATCTAATGAGATGAGTGCAGCCAAATAATTAGCTACAGTTTTTAACTTCAATTATATCCGTACTGACTGATATTGCTGAAGTGTTTCGGTTTGTATCGTTGTTTAAACATAGAAGGATTAGAAAATAATATTTTTGTAATTTATAGTCAGATTGTGAGAGTATGACTGTACTGACTATATAAAAACAGGAGTTCTAAAATTATTACTTTGCTCCATTCTTTAACCTTTCTGCCGTTTTAACCTATGGAGTAATTTATCGGTAGCCGCGGGGCATTAAACGTCATTTAACAATATTGTCGTGTCACAATACAACTAACTATCAGCATCCTATCATACAAACACTTGTAGCTTTAATTAAATTCAAGATCGTAAATCTATCTGAATGACAAGATTATTTACCCATTAATTGAATGGGGTATGAAGAGGTGTGAACATATCAATCTTCTAAAACTATACTTATTATATTATAAATATGTAAATCAGTTGTTTGGTTACCATAGTACAAGCTCTGCTTAGTTTGGAGTTTTTTCCGGGATGTTTATTTATTTACTTATGTACTTCCGTGTCTTTATTGACTGTCTGTCTGTACATTTTCCATTATCTTCATAATCATGTTGCAAAATACAAACAGTTCCTACAAAGTGGAGCGCGACGCAAACAATTAATTCACGTTACATTTGTTTTATAAACACCGTAATTATATGTACACGTGTTTACTAGGACGACGTGTCCGGACATCGGCTAATGTATGCACTTTACCTGCTATGTGTTACAACAGGCCATGTACCACAGGTGTGGTCCTTGCTTCGCGTAAATTAACCTTTTATAGTGTCGTAAAAGACAAGTTGGTATCTCGATAATCTACCGAAGTTTGTAGACATCGTAATATGATGACAGCTTGAACACATCTGTAGTTGAACAAATATGAGCTTTGTGGGGATTGTTTTAATTTCCAAATTACTGTACTCTTGGTTTGGTTTGGCTGATGGGTAATAATTATATTCTATACAGCGAATTTTAGTCACGGTGACCTATCCCAATGAAGACTACCAAGTGCACAAACATAAATGCATTCTTTCTTCTGCAAGTGATAAGGCTTAGGACTAAATGCATCACGTGCTTTTCAAAGCATTGCTACCAACTTTCAAATGTCACTATTAACTGCAAATGGGCTGATAGGTTAGTATTGTATGGGATTATGTACTATCAAAGACCCTTCCCAAATGACGGCCTTCATCATCCAATACCCCAGTCCCCAATCAATTAACGACGATAGGTAACTAACGTTAGCACTTGTCCGCCGTTTAGTATGCTGTTTACAAGTCGTGTTAATTATACTGAGCTAATAATTTACTAATATAGGAAGTGGTTGGTTGCAAATTGTTTGCGCGTAATAAAAACACAAGTGTTTCCCACAGTTTCTGTACGGTTAGAGTAGCATGACAGATTGACACATTCACTATTTATATATTTTTTACCAGATCACGTGGTATTCGCGAGGAATGTTAATTGGCCGTCCAGCGAGTAATGTAGTTTCCCTGATATTCTTCGAGACATTTAAAGAATTGCAACACTTCCGGATTTCAACGATACTCGGTGCATAATAGACGCTTTTTAAAATCAGTAATGAGATTTTTTCTTAGCTAATGAGTTTAGAAATCTGTGCGCGTACCTAGGGGAAATGTATGACGGAGACTGTTTACTTTGAAGTTAAAGATCAATCACAGAATGGTCTGGTTTCTTTATTTGTGTTTATGAGTGCGGTTGTTGAGACTGCTGCTGGATTTGATGCAATGTCATGGGCAAAGATAAATCAAAGGTTTTCACTACCGATCACTAGCGAGTCAGCTATAAAGAGGCCGACTAGTCTGCCAAGCCGATCACATTCAGGAGAATTCGGTATTTGCGAGACTCTTCGTTTAAAGCTGATTCGCACACTAGTTGCAAGGTTCATCGGCGAGCAATTACGCACATATTTGTTTACTTCGTTTACATTGCTTCTTACTGGTTTTTTTAGCTTTGCACTGGACGGAGCTAAATAAACCTGCTCTTTTATTAAACTAATAAGCAATATTATAAAAAAGTGAAAAATTATAGTACCTGTCTATACATATCTAAATGTCCATGATTGTGCTGGAAGCTTAGAAATGGTCCGTCTAGTTAGTCAGTCGCCGTCAGCCATGCCGCCAGTGCGTCAGTCTGTCCGTCTGTAATCGCTCCGTAATAGCGGAGGAAGCGGTGTAAGGCAAATACATGCAGGTCGGTAATGGGCTGACAGCCACGCCTCTAGCTCGTGTCAGGAGACTAGGTAATGAGGGCTATCATGATCTAGGCGAGGGCTGGTTGACGACCAGTGTGACTAGAAGAGCTGGGTTCAGTACCTTTACGTTACGATATTTTTTACCAACTTATTACCAACTTAAAAAAAAGTAGGTTCTCAGATCGACCTGTCTGTATGTATGTATGTTTGTCCGCGATTATTTCACGTTTGGCTGAACCGATTTTGATGCGGTTTTTAGCAAAGTGTTTGTTACATTCTGGGGAAGGTTTTAATGTATAGCACGTAGTCCGCATAGATCGCGTTTTGCTTTCTTGGATAGTAGATTTTTAAAGACAATTGTATGTTTGACCGCGATTATCTCGCGTTTAGCTATACCGAAATTAATGCGGTTTTCAGAAAATTCTTTGTTACATTCTGTGGAAAGTTTTATTATATAACGCTAATGGATATCCCGTGACGTTGCGCGAATGGTGCAGTTTTATTTTGAAAGTTACTCTAAAACGTAGTCAGACAGTGCGGCTCTAACTAAAAAGTAAAATAAAAGTAAAAAAAAAGATTAGAAAAAGCTTTGTCCAAAGAAAAAGATAACCGACTTCAAAAATAAAAGCACAAAAATAACTATTTCGGAAGTCGGTGGCAACACAAATCGACCGGCAGAAAAGAAGCCATTATGCAATTGTTTTAAATGGTGTTAAACAAAAATAAGAGTGGTTGACTCTTCCCGTGACATGGCCTGGGATCTGGTACACTTGCGCGAAAGACATTTGCGCGAAAGACACTTGCGCGCGGACGTTTGGGCGAATGAACACATGCGCGAATGGACGTTTGCGCCCATAGACATTTCCGCGAATGGACACTTGCGCGACTAGACGTTTCCGCGCCAAACCACTTGCGCGAAGCCCTTTGTGCGACGGACACTTGCGCGCCAGACAGTTTCGCGAGAGACGTTTGCGCCCAAACACTTCCGCGACTAGACACTTGCGCGAACTTTTTTCCAAAGGACATTGGGCAAATTTAAAAATATTATTATGGGGTACCAATATTTTTTTATTTACTTAGTTTTTATTATATGGCGTCCACATACCTACCGAGGGTGGTAAGTCGTTTTCAAAAGCAAGATGGCGGCCATGATATTTTTCACAAAATACGTCATGGGTGTCAATTTCAAGGTTTTTTAGGGTGCTAAGGTCGAAAATGAGGTCGATTTGAGAATCCAAGATGGCGGCTGTGACCTTTTTCACAATATGCGTCATGGGTGTCGTTTTCATGGTTTTTTGGGGTGCTAAGGTCGAAAATGAGGTCGATTTGAGAATCCAAGATGGCGGCCGTGACCTTTCTCACAATATGCGTCATGGGTGTCGTTTTCATGGTTTTTTGGGGTGCTAAGGTCGAAAATGAAGTCGATTTGAGAATCCAAGATGGCGGCCGTGACCTTTCTGACAATATGCATCATGGGTGTCGTTTTCATGGTTTTTTGGGGTGCTAAGGTCGAAAATGAGGTCGATTTGAGAATCCAAGATGGCGGCTGTGACCTTTTTCACAATATGCGTCATGGGTGTCGTTTTCATGGTTTTTTGGGGTGCTAAGGTCGAAAATGAGGTCGATTTGAGAATCCAAGATGGCGGCCGTGACCTTTCTCACAATATGCGTCATGGGTGTCGTTTTCATGGTTTTTTGGGGTGCTAAGGTCGAAAATGAGGTCGATTTGAGAATCCAAGATGGCGGCCGTGACCTTTCTCACAATATGCGTCATGGGTGTCGTTTTCATGGTTTTTTGGGGTGCTAAGGTCGAAAATGAGGTCGATTTGAGAATCCAAGATGGCGGCCGTGACCTTTCTCACAATATGCGTCATGGGTGTCGTTTTCATGGTTTTTTGGGGTGCTAAGGTCGAAAATGAAGTCGATTTGAGAATCCAAGATGGCGGCCGTGACCTTTCTGACAATATGCATCATGGGTGTCGTTTTCATGGTTTTTTGGGGTGCTAAGGTCGAAAATGAGGTCGATTTGAGAATCCAAGATGGCGGCTGTGACCTTTGTCACAATATGCGTCATGGGTGTCGTTTTCATGGTTTTTTGGGGTGCTAAGGTCGAAAATGAGGTCGATTTGAGAATCCAAGATGGCGGCCGTGACCTTTCTCACAATATGCGTCATGGGTGTCGTTTTCATGGTTTTTTGGGGTGCTAAGGTCGAAAATGAGGTCGATTTGAGAATCCAAGATGGCGGCCGTGACCTTTCTCACAATATGCGTCATGGGTGTCGTTTTCATGGTTTTTTGGGGTGCTAAGGTCGAAAATGACGTCGATTTGAGAATCCAAGATGGCGGCCGTAACCTATCTCACAATATGCATCATGGGTGTCGTTTTCATGGTTTTTTGGTGTGCTAAGGTCGAAAATGACGTCGATTTGAGAATCCAAGATGGCAGTCTTGACCTTTCTCACAATATGCATCATGGGTGTCGTTTTCATGGTTTTTTGGGGTGCTTAGGTCGAAAATGACGTTGATTTGAGAATCCAAGATGGCGGCCGTGACCTTTCTCACAATATGCATCATGAATGTCGTTTTCATGGTTTTTTGGTGTGCTAAGGTCGAAAATGACGTCGATTTGTATATCCAAGATGTCGGCCGTGACCTTTCTCACAATATGCATCATGGGTGTCGTTTTCATGGTTTTTTGGGGTACTAAGGTCGAAAATGAGGTCGATTTGAGAATCCAAGATGGCGTCCGTGACCTTTCTAACAATATGCATCATGGGTGTCGTTTTCATGGGTTTTTGGGGTGCTAAGGTCAAAAATTAGGTCGATTTGAGAATCCAAGATGGCGGCCGTGACCTTTCTCACAATATGCATCATGGGTGTCGTTTTCGTGGTTTTTTGGTGTGCTAAGGTCGAAAATGACGTCGATTTGTATATCCAAGATGGCGGCTGTGACCTTTCTCACAATATGCATCATGGGTGTCGTTTTCATGGTTTTTTGGGGTGCTAAGGTCGAAAATGGGGTCGATTTGAGAATCCAAGATGGCGGCCGTGACCTTTCTCACAATATGCGTCATGGGTGTCGTTTTCATGGTTTTTTGGGGTGCTAAGGTCAATAATGAGGTCAATTTGAGAATCCAAGATGGCGGCCGTGACCTTTCTCACAATATGCATCATGGGTGTCGTTTTCATGGGTTTTTGGGGTGCTAAGGTCAAAAATTAGGTCGATTTGAGAATCCAAGATGGCAGTCTTGACCTTTCTCACAATATGCATCATGGGTGTCGTTTTCATGGTTTTTTGGGGTGCTAAGGTCGAAAATGACGTCGATTTGAGAATCCAAGATGGCGGCCGTAACCTATCTCACAATATGCATCATGGGTGTCGTTTTCATGGTTTTTTGGTGTGCTAAGGTCGAAAATGACGTCGATTTGAGAATCCAAGATGGCAGTCTTGACCTTTCTCACAATATGCATCATGGGTGTCGTTTTCATGGTTTTTTGGGGTGCTTAGGTCGAAAATGACGTTGATTTGAGAATCCAAGATGGCGGCCGTGACCTTTCTCACAATATGCATCATGAATGTCGTTTTCATGGTTTTTTGGTGTGCTAAGGTCGAAAATGACGTCGATTTGTATATCCAAGATGTCGGCCGTGACCTTTCTCACAATATGCATCATGGGTGTCGTTTTCATGGTTTTTTGGGGTGCTAAGGTCGAAAATGAGGTCGATTTGAGAATCCAAGATGGCGTCCGTGACCTTTCTAACAATATGCATCATGGGTGTCGTTTTCATGGGTTTTTGGGGTGCTAAGGTCAAAAATTAGGTCGATTTGAGAATTCAAGATGGCAGTCTTGACCTTTCTCACAATATGCATCATGGGTGTCGTTTTCATGGTTTTTTGGGGTGCTAAGGTCGAAAATGACGTCGATTTGAGAATCCAAGATGGCGGCCGTGACCTTTCTCACAATATACATCATGGGTGTCGTTTTTGACGTATAGTGTGAGAAAGGTCACGGCCGCCATCTTGGATTCTCAAATTGACCTCATTTTCGACCTTAACACCCCAAAAAACCATGAAAACGACACCCATGACGCATATTGTGAGAAAGGTCACGGCTGCCATCTTGGATTCTCAAATCGACCTCATTTTCGACCTTAGCACCCCAAAAAACCATGAAAACAACACCCATGATGCATAATGTGAGAAAGGTCACGGCCGCTATCTTGAATTCTCAATTTGACCTCATTATTGACCTTAGCACCCCAAAAAACCATGAAAACGACACCAATGACGCGTATTGTGTAAAAGGTCACGGCCGCCATCTTGGATTCTCAAATCGACCCCATTATCGACCTTAGCACCCCAAAAAACCATGAAAACGACACCCATGATGCATATTGTGAGAAAGGTCAAGGCCGCCATCTTGGATTCTGAAATTGACCTCATTATTGACCTTAGCACCCCAAAAAACCATGAAAACGACACCCATGACGCATATTGTGTAAAAGGTTACGACCGCCATCTTGGATTCTCAAATCGACCTCATTTTCGACCTTAGCACCCCAAAAAACCATGAAAACGACACCCATGACGCATATTGTGTAAAAGGTCACGATCTTGGATTCTCAAACCGACCTCATTTTCGACCTTAGCACCCCAAAAAACCATGAAAGCGACACCCATGACGCATATTGTTAGAAAGGTCACGGCCGCCATCTTGGATTCTCAAATCGACCTCATTTTCGACCTTAGCACCCCAAAAAACCACGAAAACGACACCCATGATGCATATTGTGAGAAAGGTCACGGCCGCCATCTTGGATTCTCAAATTGACCTCATTTTCGACCTTAGCACCCCAAAAAACCATGAAAACGACACCCATGACGCATATAGTGAGAAAGGTCACGGCCGCCATCTTGGATTCTCAAATCGACCTCATTTTCGACCTTAGCACCCCAAAAACCATGAAAACGACACCCATGATGTATATTGTGAGAAAGGTCAAGGCCGCCATCTTGGATTCTGAAATTGACCTCATTATTGACCTTAGCACCCCAAAAAACCATGAAAACGACACCCATGACGCATATTGTGTAAAAGGTCACGACCGCCATCTTGGATTCTCAAATCGACCTCATTTTCGACCTTAGCACCCCAAAGAACCATGAAAACGACACCCATGATGCATATTGTGTAAAAGGTCACGGCCGCCATCTTGGATTCTCAAATGGACCTCATTTTTGACGGTATACCGCCGTTTACCCGAATTTTATTTGCCCTAATTTCATTTGCCATAATAGTCAACAGCCATAATATCATACGACATAATACTCATTTGCCCTACTCTCATTTGCCATAATAGTCACGTGCCAGAATCATTGTTTCCCATAAAGTCACTTACCATAACATCATTTGCCATAATCATTGTAAGCCATAATTATCACATGTCCTAATTATCACATGCCATAATTATGATATGCCATAACATAATTTGCCATCGACATCGGGTGTATAACGGTTGTTTATATCAAGAGAAATTGGATGCAATTGGGACTTTAGGGCACCCCGACTCGGACAGGTTAGGTTAGAAGGGGATGGCGGGGTCGTGTGAGCGAGCGAAGCGAGCGAATAGACCCCGCCATCCCCTTCGTGGTTATTTTTTTATAAACCACACAGAAGTAGGAGCCCCGTGAAGCGGGGCTCCGTCGACCTAGCCCACCATCAACCATGCACAGAAAAAAAAAACCATTACGGGGCTTAAATATTTGTCTAATACTTGTTATGCCATTTAAATATTATGCCATTTAAATATTATGTCTAATAATTATTATGGCACATAAAATTATGGCAAACAATACTTATGGCATTCGTATCTTATGGTATCTAAAATTCGGGCAATTAAAAGTATGTCATATGTCTTTTAGGGCAAATGAAACATTCGGGCAAATGAAATTCGGGAAAATGATGATTACGGCATATAATCTTCGGGCAAAAAATAGACAACCATTTTTGACCTTAGCACCCTAAAAAACCTTGAAATTGACACCCATGACGTATTTCGTGAAAAATATCATGGCCGCCATCTTGCTTTTGAAAACGACTTACCACCAACGGTAGGTATGTGGACGCCATATAATAAAAACTAAGTAAATAAAAAAATATTGGTACCCCTTAATAATATTTTTAAATTTGCCCAATGTCCTTTGGAAAAAAGTTCGCGCAAGTGTTTAGTCGCGGAAGTGTTTGGGCGCAAACGTCTCTCGCGAAACTGTCTGGCGCGCAAGTGTCCGTCGCGCAAAGGGCTTCGCGCAAGTGGTTTGGCGCGGAAACGTCTAGTCGCGCAAGTGTCCATTCGCGGAAATGTCTATGGGCGCAAACGTCCATTCGCGCATGTGTCCATTCGCCCAAACGGCCGCGCGCAAGTGTCTTTCGCGCAAATGTCTTTCGCGCATGTGTCCTGATACCCATGGCCTGGCGTTTACTTTAGCCAGAGGCTTAGCATTGCCATCCAGCTTGGCAAAGCTGCCAGCCTCTTGGGCGCTTCACCGGCTGACAGCGATGCGGAGGAGTTTTTTGACGCAATTTTGATTTAGTTTTTGATTAGTCATTAGTAGTTCGTAAATATCACCTGCCTACATACGTAGGTATAACACCTACATATTATTATAAAATGAATTTGTATGTACTCTCAATGTCGGCACTACTGATAGATGAAATTATGAACACAGAGTGACTGAACTTCAACAAAAATAATTAGTTTTTCTCAACCAACTTAAAAAAATAGGAGTTTCTTTATTCGACTGTATGTTTTTTGGCCACTTCATTTGCGACCTCGTAAGCTGATAAAATTATTATGCGATTAAAAAAAAATCTTTTATTTCAGACAAAGTCCATATTATGTTGTTTGTTGTGTATATTTTGATAAAGGTGAGGGTAGCAAGTTACAGATGTGTTCGACCATCATTCATCTCCTTCAATATCTATGCATATTGTACTCCCACGAGGATATGAAGCAGCGGTCCATTGATATCATTGGCGATATCTTAGTCTAGCATATGCACAATTAATCACTCGCCGTGACATGATGAATGATCTTGACATGATTGCAACAAGGCGCGCGCGCCGCTGTGGGTGCTGTTACATGCACTTAGCATTATGACTAGCACATCTTTTATAGGGCTTCTAGTATCTATTATTTCTTAATTGTCTGTCTCAAAAGCTTGAAAAAGATAATGACACTAGTGAATCAGGTCTCAGGATGTCTCTTTTATTCTCGGAAGAAAGATGTTAGTGTGTAAAACTAAGAAATGGACGCAAATAACTTTGGTGTAGTTATTTTCAACTGTGCAGGCTTCTAATAAGGTTTAGATTTTACCTCAAACATAAGGATCTCCAGTCCAATGACAGCCCTATCCGTCAGAGTCAGCACCGACCGCGATTACTCTATGATTAGCCGGTGTAAACAAGCTATTAGCGCTGTTAAGCTGTTACAGCTGTCCGAAGGCCGATAGCTTTAATTACTGTTCGCAGTACTGCACCACTAATCTCTTTGTTTTATTGCCTATCAGTATACAATCGAGTTGCACTTTAGGCTTTGAGAGAGGAAACTGATATGCAGTTCTAAGGGAGGACAAATAACTATCGAGTCGTTCATCTTGAAAATTTGCTTTAAACATTTTTGCTACATTTCTAAAATTATCAATCAATATTTTATTTACAACCAGTATATCTGGAAACGATGGTGAAACCACACCATACATGACATGATTACAAATAATAAGAATATTTTTTTCCAAAATGCCATTCAATCATAAAGTTCCAGATGTAGTTCCATCAGAGCCATGTTTTCTATGCTTTAACATAACGAACACAAAGAGACAAACATCTAAATTTCTGTTTAAAACTTCGAACACACGATATTCGAGACACAACAGAAAGACAATAGCAGCGCGACAGCCGGCTGTCGCACTGATATTGTCGTTGAAATTTGGTCGTTGAAAGGTTAAATCTGTCAAAAGCAAAGTCCAACAACCTTTACTTCTAGAATAAGTTGTGGAATAAAATTGACGTCCGATAGCTTTTGAAGGGAAACTTAAAACTCACTCACACACTAAACTCACTATCTTTAAATTATTTCAATAGACTATAACTACTTTAAAAGTTAAATGAAACTCACCTAAACATTGAAACGATTTACAGATTGTAGCTTGATGCAATTGTGTCTAGACTACCAAAGTCATTTAGTTAGTAGAACAGACTTCCCAGTTAGAAGATTAATTACAGACAAAGTATCGCAACGGATACTATTAATAATATTGCAATAAACCGAGTACACTGCCGTGTGAGAACTGCCTGAGGCTTTGCACTGCAATACTGAAGTGTTAATGAAACTGATTTATTTATTTCAGTCGTTAGTAATATAGTGTGTGCCCGAGGGTTTCGTCGCCTCGTACTCTTGTTGTAATAGGCAAGCAATTTATTGAGGAATTTAAGCTTTGATATCTGAAGTCTAGTTGTTCAGAATGTATTCTGTCGGAACATTGATTAGGTTCGTTCTTTAAAGTAGCAGTAAGTTGTGATGCTTTATTTTCTGCAACAGTACACGGCATTTTTCAGAACTTAAGAGACATAACCGGAAAGCCTATTCCATAAAATAAAAACATATGTCTGGTTGCAATGATGTTATAAGTAAAAAGGGTAGATAAAATCGTCAAATGTCAACGCGATACACAGTATCATGTTTGCCAATTGGCAAACTTTTAATGTGCCACTTTTTGACTGCATATAACCTATCTACACTTTTTTACTTATAACATCGTAGTCTGGTTGTATCATTTTGTGTTTGTGGTTGTTTTATTACATCCAAGAGCAATGTCAAATTGTATATGTCATTTTGACAGACTGAAACTAGGATTAAAATTCGAACAATCTTAAAAGTATTAAAATTCTCCCTTTGGATTTCCTCTAGGAAAAGCTAGATATCAACAATCAATTATCGTTTTCATTAATAATTTTGTCATTGATAAACTCCAAAACTGTCCACATCCAGTCAAAACTAATCGTATGAGAATAACTCACGACAACCCACAACAAAAATACAATAATAATCAACTGACAGTAAAAGTAATGAAAGTGTACGTACAATGATGCGCGTACGCAAGTGGGTGCGTCATCACGCGTTACGATTGTCGGCAGCTGTCATTGTTGTCATTCATAGTGTTGCTTCCATTGTGAGCAGTGCTCGCGTCGTAATGTTGTTTGTTTTACGAAGCGTATTACTATTATTACATCATGTTACAATGAAGGAGTTGAGAATGTTTGTTTCCAACTCTATCACTCAAAAAAAATCCTTTAGTGATGTATTTTTTATAGATGGGAAATCATCAAATGAATTCTCCCGCCTGGGCGGGAAAACCCACCCATGTTCTTTCGGTTGCCCTTTATGTTCTGGGGCCGCCGTATCTACTAAAACTATTCCGCAACCCCGAATCCTTTACTAATATAAAGTGTCTATTTTGCATATATACTTTTTTGGTATTTTTATTGTACAGATATTTTACTGTTGTCCATAACACGTAGGACGTACGTATGTATTTTACTTGATAAACGAGATTGGGAAATAAACAAAAAATTTAAACCCAGAAATCGAAGTAAAGTTTGCACCCTAATCTAGTTGGATTTATAAGTTGTGCCAGAACCTTGCATTGCTGCTTTAAATGATGTATAAGTTCATTTGACTAACGGTTAAATGAATTATCGACAATCGTTTATCGTTTTAAGCACGCGTAACATTTCATCACCGGGGATCAAATTCGAGGAGGTTTTCTACCAAGTAATATCAGCCTATCAAATTACAACATCTCTTGAATACTCAACATAATACATTCGCATTACAAAACGCTTTGTCTCAAATCCCTTACGAGTGGATTACGGCTAGAACACGGCAATAGCGTTTAGTAACAGCTCATAATACCGAAGGGAGTTTATTGTTCCACTTTCGTTTGACGGACAGACCGACGGATAATAGTGGTGTATATTGAAACAAGTGACGCACGATCTTGATTATATTTACAGCTATTATTTGGAGTAGATGTACTTTCTGTAAGACTTGGAGGTATTGTATTGTTGAATAATAATTAATAAATGATGGTTGATTCTTATTAAAAGTAAAGAGTAATGGTTCTGTGCGAGTTTAGATACATCAGAATGTTTTTCTATAAAAAAAAAAACATTTGAGAGATAGTTTTCGTTAGCCTGTGCTTACGAAAATGTAAAGCAACTCGAAGCTCGGCCAGTCACTTAGTTACTATCCACGATAGCTATCACAAGCAGTCAGGTCAAAGACTCTATCCCGACGAATTTATAATAATAATAATAATAAACCCGTAGGGCAGCTTGTGGCGAGCTGTCGGGCAGAAGCGACCCCGTGGACCTGACCTCCTGGGAGACCCTTTGTTCTTCATCTCTGGCTTGCCTTAACTGGCCGGCCAGAGTGAGCGCTGACGAGGAACAAGGCTCCCACCTCACTCTTGCCTTAATTGGCTGGTTTGAGTGGAGATTCGCAAGAGCAAATTTGCTTGGGGGAAGGAAGTATTTCAGTAAGATGCTGGTAGGGATCTTGACCGTACTTCCGGGATTGTCCTGATAGCCGTGGAATACCTCTCCACTCCTCCAGCACCTCGATATATGTTGCCCCTTTGTCGCTACGTCACTATGTGCTAGCGGCCGTTTTCGGGGGCCCATTTACTGAGTGTGCAAGTCACCCCCTGCCTTTTTATCCGTGTATACAAGCATTGGTTAGGCAGGGGCCATAGCCACTCAATAGTTTCAGATAAGTAATCCATCTTAGCAACCCAAACCCATAGTCCAATACTTTTTTTATTCCATGACCTGCAATAGACCACCACCAACCGGGGGTTGACCTTAGGTGCACTTGAGTGGTGCATATAGGGATAATCGCCGGTTGGTGTCCCATTCCACATAAAGTTTTCCTCAAGGGGCCTCTGCGAGTTGGCTTCGGCCCCTCGTACGCCTTCCAAAGGTCCGGGACCTTAGGGTCCCGAGATACGAAAACGTACAAGAAAATAAGAATTATAATAATAATAACTAGTCTGGCTAACGGAGACTATATGCACAGACACAATCTTGTAGCTAGGATTATTCATCAGCAACTTGCCTTGAAATACAGTCTTGTGGAATCGGAGGTACCGTACTACAAGTATGTGCCCGACCCAGTTCTTGAGAATAGCCATATCACACTGTACTGGGATCGATCTATTATCACAGACAGGACTATTGTTGCCAATAAGCCTGACATTGTGGTAATAGATCGATTAGAGCGTCGGGCAATGATTGTTGACATAGCCGTTCCACATGACGGGAACCTCGTTAAAGCCGAGAAGGATAAGCAGTCCAAATACCTTGACTTGGCTCGCGAGGTTGTCGACATGTGGGACGTAGATTCAGCAGTCATTGTGCCGATAGTCGTGACGGCCAATGGCATAATAGCTAAGAGCCTCGATCTACACCTAAGGAGGCTCTCGCTAGGCAGCTGGATTAAGGGCCTGATGCAGAAGGCGGTACTCCTGGACACGGCGCGCAAGGTCCGGCGATTCCTCTCTCTGGAGCCCTGACCATCGGTAGCTTGGACCCTGTTCCCGATGCCGGTGGGCTACTATTTTTTATATTTTTAAATGTTTTTATTATTTTTATAACAATATTTAAAAATGTAATTTATATGTATTTAAATGAAATAAATGGAATAATAATAATAATAATATCCTGGGACATCTTACACACGGCTATCTGATCCCAAGCTAAGCAGAGCTTGTGTTATGGTAATCAGACAACTGATATACATACTTATATAATTTTAAATTTTAAATACATACATATTATAGATAAATTTAAACCAAACATCCGTAGTTTCCAGGTTTGCTATAAAATATTTTATTTTTAAACAGAATTGCGCCCCTGCAGGGTAAAGGCGCCTATGTTATCTTAGTGTGAATCATTGATCCCAGCATGAGTTGACCTCCCGTACATATGGGATATACCGTATACATGACAATAAAACCTCATTTCAAGCATTCCTGTCTTTAGTAATCCCAGCATTAAGAGCTGTTTGCTATGGTCACAATACCCTCATTTATACAATCACAGCGGTCTGAGCCGCGCACAAAGCCCGCGGCCGCGCGGTCCGACCCGTCAATTATGTCGATGCGATCGAGGTGCGCGCGCGCCGGGGGCGGGCTCCGTGCGCCTACGCACCACCACTACAATACACCATTGCTAATGAAAATGTGGAGAAGATTCATTCTTTGAAGCGCAATCAGCTAAAATAGTCAAAAGTGTTTTTGTATTTTTTAATGTGCTGGACGGCTAAATCTAGTTCTGTGTGATCAAGAAAGCGTCCAACTTAACTTAAGCTTTGAC
This sequence comes from Athetis lepigone, assembly GCA_033675125.1. NCBI lineage: Eukaryota > Metazoa > Arthropoda > Insecta > Lepidoptera > Noctuidae > Athetis > Athetis lepigone. The sequence goes on along the minus strand of CM066239.1, from coordinate 17,721,469 downwards.
TAATGTCTTAATAGTTATGACAGTCAAAAGTGTGCTGCTCAAATACCACTTTTGGGGTTCCGTTCCAAAATGGTGCAAAAGGCACATTTATAGTTTTGCCTGTCTGCGCATATGTATATCCATCTGTTAAAAATGGCTAAAATTCATTTGTCCCTACACCCGATTTTTTTGTCTTTAAGCTGGCTTGTGCCTGCGGACGTAGATCTAATACAAATAAACGTTAGCCGCCATTTTTTATCTCGCTGAGAAAGCTATTTCAGTTGGACATTCTGTTCATCCTGCCGTATGTTACAGTGTTCATTAGGCTAACGGAACTGATCCTAGAGTGAAGCTCAAATTATGGGGAACTTGAAGAGCCTGCCTTATTAGCCGAGGTTTTGTTCCGCCGGACTGAAGGGATTTTATTGTTAAACGTAATTAGCTGTGCTATTATACTAATTAGCATAATACTGGTAACTTGTACAATCGAGCGATACTTTCGCAAGAGGGTTAAATATAAGGGCTATAAACTACAGCGGAGCTCGAAAATAACTGTAGTAACTGTACAAGTAAATAAAATTGTAATGTCATTTTTGTAAAATATGAACTAATTACTAGCCTATGTCACTGGAGACGATGCAAAATTCTTATAAATCTTAATCCGTCCATGCGTTAAGAATTTGTAAAGAAATTAAGAAACTCACTTATTTAGCTTCTGCCCGCGACTTCGTCCGCGTGGAATAATAGTTTCCGTTCCCGAAGGATTTTCAGGATGAAAACTACCCTATGTCCTTTCTCGGGTCCCAGACTTTATATGTGCCAAATTTCATTCAAATCGGTTTAGTGGTTTAGGCGTAAAGAAGAGACAGACACACAGAGTTACTTTCGCATTTATAATATTATTAGTACTGATCAACATTACACACTTTTTGCAGCCAGTCAGGTATGAGCATTTTATTAAATGATATTAATATAAAAAACGTGGTACTTAAAACAAAAAATATGCTTAATTGTTTTGTCTGCCTATCCGAACATGCAAGCTCATGCACAAGACACGTCTTACCCACCAGGTCATCATGAGACACGAAATATATAATACCCGACATAAAGGGTACAGAGCTGGTACAAGTATAAAGCACATTAAAGGGATTATTGTTCTCATTACTCTTATTGTCCATAGTCAACAAGGGACTCTGAGGTCGAGATAAGTACATGTTACTGTACTGTGGGTTAGCTATGTTCCAGTCTTGCAATTGCAGTTTGACAGTTGTGTGACGGTGATAGATATATAGCTTAACTAAAGTTCATGCCAAATAATGTTTATGTAACAGCGTCCTATAGTTTCACGCTGTTTAGCTCAAAAGCACTCGAAAGCAAGCAAAAGGGTTTAATTTGAAAATGAGAATAGTTACGATAAAGTTACGAGAAAACTATGACAGGTAAATGAGTAATTAACAGGTAAAAATCGATGAACTTATATAATTACGGAACCTTATGTTCTAATAGACTGACTGAATTGTTCGAAACTTTGAATTGGTACTACTGAGTACTATCTATATCTATACTTATAATAAAACTGTAGAGAGGTCAATTCTGTACATTAAATATATTTTTAAAATTTTTATTGGAGGATGATTGGTGATCGATACTGATGCCAAAAATGCAATTAGTAAATTTTTTGTCTGTCTGTCTGTCTGTCTGTCTGTCTGTATGTGCACGCATGGGTTAAAAACTACTGAAGGGATTTAAACCAAACTTGGTACGATTGTAATCCATACTTCCGGGTAGGTTATAGGCTATATAACGTAACGCTAAGACACATAGGAGCCGAGCAGTAATGAAAAGTTTGACAAAAACGGGGGAAAAAATATTCCTTTTGAGAGATTCCGTTGCGTGCGCTGCGTAAATGGTTGAAGCTACGCAAAAATTATGTACTAAAGAATTGTTCCTCTTAAAAAGTTCTAAAAAAAAATCCGCGGCAGCATATGCCTAATATTTATAGTTCACTCACTATAACCATTTTTATGGCAATGAAATTAGCTCTAAGATAGTTCATGATTTGCCAGGGTGTTTTGATGAATATAGTATTAATCCTAATCGATGTAAATACGTTATCCAATAAAAGTTTTTAATTATGCATGTACAAAATTGTCTTTTACATCATTTAATTTCAAAAAAACCGGTCAAGTGCGAGTTCTACTCGCGCAACGAGGGTTCCGTTAATTTGTTTTTTAGTGAAATAACTACAAATTTACGGTTTTCGAAGTTTTCTCTTTACTTGTGCTACATGACCTTGCTTCTTGCCAAATTTCACGATTCTAGGTCAATGGGAAGTACCCTTTAGGTTTTGAGTTTTGATTCCCTTGAAAATGTCTAAATATGCAATATAAACCGCCGTATCTTTTTATTGCGTTGATTTAGAAACTTGATTTTTTCACTGCTTTGGAAGATAGCAGACTTGAGTATGTGATATTAATTTCAGTTTGATATCTCGACGCGTTCCTGAGAAAACGGTTCTTGACAGACAGACGGACAGACTGACGCCTGATGTGAACTAACTACAAATTTACAGTTTTCAGAGTTTTCCCTTTACTTGTGCTACATGACCTTGCTTTTTGCCAAATTTCACAATTCTAGGTCAATGGGAAGTACCCTATAGGTTTTGAGTTTTGATTCCCTTGAAAATGTCTAAATATGCAATATAAACCGTCGTATCTTTTTATTGCGTTGATTTAGAAACTTGATTTTTTTACTGCTTTGAGAGATAGCAGACCTGAGTATGTGATATCAATTTCAGCTTGATATCTCGACGCGTTTCTGAGAAAAAGGTTCTTGACAGACAGACGGACAGACGGACGCCTGATGTCAACTAACTACAAATTTACGGTTTTCGGAGTTTTCCCTTTACTTGTGCTACATGACCTTGCCTTTTGCCAAATTTCATGATTCTAGGTCAATGGGAAGTACCCTATAGGTTTTGAGTTTTGATTCTCTTGAAAATATCTAAATATGCAATATAAACCGCCGTATTTTTTTATTGCATTGATTTAGAAACTTGATTTTTTCACTGCTGTGAGAGATAGCAGACCTGAGTATGTGATATTAATTTCAGCTTGATATCTCGACGCGTTTATGAGAAAAAGGTTCTTGACAGACAGACGGACAGACGGACGCCTGGTGTGAACTAACTACAAATTTACGGTTTTCGGAGTTTTCCCTTTACTTGTGCTACATGACCTTGCTTTTTGCCAAATTTCATGATTCTAGGTCAATGGGAAGTACCCTATAGGTTTTGATTTCCTTGCAAATGTCCAAATTTGCAATATAAACCGCCGTATCTTTTTATTGCGTTGATTTAAAAACTTGATTTTTTCACGGATTTAAGAGATAGCAGACCCGAGTATGTGATATTAATTTCAGCTTGATATCTCGACGCGTTTCTGAGAAAAAGGGTCTTGACAGCCGGACGGACGGACAGACGGACAACAAAGTGATCCTATAAGGGTTCCGTTTTTACCTTTTGAGGTACGGAACCCTAAAAATAATATCTTCGGAGACATCACAGTTTTAAAATTACTCCGCAGCAATATAATAATGGTACGTACGGGCAGCAACAAAACTGGCCGGCTTTGCAACATATTCGTAGCTTATTCATCAGAATAACACATAATATTGTTCTTCATTACATTGCACCATGAGCCACGGAAGCCAATCAGTGACCCAGGCGTAGACGTCGAGAGTCGCAAGACGACTACCGGCCACCGTATGCGCGGGTCTGCGGATGGTGAGCGATGGGTAGCTCGCCGCCCGACTAGGACCAGGCCCGTGTCGACGGCACGTTCGTTTCACGCGCGCCTCAGCGAGCAGTCAGCACGTGACGGGGCCCTCTAGGGCTAATGCCTACCGAGGTTGCGGAATAGTTCTAATAGTTACCGCAGCCCCAGAACATAAAGGGCAACCGAAGGAACAAGGGTAGGTTTCAGTCAGTAAAAGTCTGACACTCCCTCATGAGAAGTCATTTGATCAATTCCCACACTTAAAAAACATAACGCGGGTGAAACTGCGGTATATACATATATAATATTAAACTCACTGACCAATATTAAACGCGTCAGGCATGAAACTTGGAGGGTTTATTCTTTGTGCAAAGAGTAAATAGCCACTAATAATTTTACACCTTAAGGGTTAAAATAGAGGACAGAAGTACGACATCCACGCAGGCGAAGCCGCGGGCGAAAGCTAGTAACATAATAAATACATATTTTTGGACAACTCACACACGGTCATCTGATGTCAAGCTTGGCAGGGCCTGTGTTATCGTAACCAGGCAACTGTTTTTTTATTTAACCTATACTGTCCCACTGCTGTACCAGTAGCTACTGACCCATGAAGGCAACTGATATGCATATGAAATTTATGAATAGGTACATACGTAATAGATAAATTACTCCCAGACCCAGAACAAACAATCATGCTCATTACACAAAGCTTTAAAGCTGTAAAAGCTTATCCTGGGTGAGAATCGACACCACGACCTCTGGCTTAGCAGTCAGGACAAACGGGCCTATTAAGCAGGTCCGTAATATGAATGAAACTCGTCGCAAACTGGTAAAACCAAAGTAACTCTAGGACTCCTCCAGCTACCAGCTGGTACAGGTGCTCTTCCAGTACCAGTAATAGTGAGTGGTACTCACCAGCGAGGCGGACCGCTGCTGCTTGTTGAGGTCATGCTGGCTGCGCGAGCGCTCCTCCCCCGCGTCCGAGAACTGCCCCGATTTGCGGCTGTCGACAAACGTAACCATTAGACACTAAGAAAAGGTACATTTAGCAAACAAAAGACGTCATATATTTCGATGAGAGTTGGCTTTCATTAGGTCGGGCCAACAGTTTTATCGGGCAGGCAAACGTGTTGAATGCATTATTTTGTACATGTATTTCAATAGCGCCGTTCACGTTAGGAGTTTGACCCGATAAAACTATCGGAGACGACTCTTTTACTGGACGTTCAGCCACGATTTGTATCGGATCGGACGTAATATTAGCGTGCTTGTATGTATAATTCGGAGCGTATGCTGCTGGTGTGAACAGCGATAGTCGACAGCCAGTCAACGATAGAACTGTCTGTCCAATGTAAACCAGCTCTAAGAACTTACAGTAAAACTGTAATGAATAGAAAGCTTAAAACAACTTTAAAAGAGGAAGATATTATGTGTCCCATTTTTCTTTTTAACCTTTCAACCACCAAGCGACAGCCAGCTGTTGCGCTGCTATTGTCTTTCTATTGTGTCTCGAATCACGTGTGTTCTGATAATTTTACGGTTACAGGTATGTTGAGAGATTCCCTATGCAAGTAATGCTATGTTGTCTTGTCGGGTTTCAGTTAATTTGGTTTGTCAACCGTACTATTGTATGTAGAAAAATATTAGGACAGATGAATCGTGTTTGTATAATTTATATAACAACTCTCCATGAGCGGATATCATTGAAGGTTGAATTATTTATAATAACAAAACTTTTGCTCCGGATACAAATCACGATTGCCTTGTCCATTTGCAGTTTTGATTTGATTTTTCATTTCATAAGCTTAAGTTTTGATTTGACATTTCATAAGCTTAATTTTATTCACTGTTAGTTAGTCAGGAAGTTTAATCCCAATTCTGATGGATTTTGAAGTTATAAATATTACAAAAACGTTTCATACACTTTTGAAATCGAGATTTTGACTCAGTAGTCTTTTGGCCTTGCCACTAGGTTATCGCGACGTTAAGAAAATAAATATAATTTGATTCTGTGTTTCGACAGGTACAGCAAAACATAAAACTGTGAAAAAGTACTGTGACCTCTTTTCGATCGTGTTGCATTAATGTCTTGTCAGGTTGCCGTCCTATTGGATAAGGAGAGTGATAGAGAGTAAATCTGCACGCTTTTGACTATTATAATCTCCACCAGATGGTTAATCCTCGTTGAGATTGGCCGCCGAGCCTGTATTCAGTCAGGAAGACAATAAGTAGTTTTAATAAACTGTCAAGTTAATTCTAAAATAATACAACAGGAGACATACGAACTAGAAACATATAAAGTTTCACATAATAATTACAAACAATCCGGTTGAGAGCCTTGGAACTGCGAGTCGGTAACACGAAACATTTCTGTGATGAATAGCATATTATGTACAGACAAAGGTGGTGTCCAATATCACATACAGTTACTTTACTCGGTGTGTCTCATTTATTATGAAACATTGCGAAATAAATTATACCATTAAAATATAGGACGTAAAGTTTGCTAGTTATATGGTGACCTTGGGAACTAATGGAGGAATCACATAGACGCTAAAGCTTACCTATATATACATGTATTGAATAGTTTACCTATATTTGATTTTCATGTTCAGGCAGAACATAGTTATTAGATATTTTTTATTTAATTTCAAACAGTTTATAGCAAGATCTGCGTATAATAATCAGTCACTTACAATGGGAGGTAATATTTGCGGGTCAAAATCGCGGTTAACACCAAAAGTTATAACAAAACAATTACTTTCTGAAAATATCATCAAACATTCAAACATCCTGGCAAAGCAAACATGACGGTCATATGACCGAGTAATAGGCGAGACGACAAAAAAAAGTAATTAGTCCGTTAGATAGATTATCAAAAAATTTTGGACACGTATTTTTTCTTTTTTCTCGTAAACAAAAAATGACGAAGATACAGTACGTTAAAGTTGCGCGTGACGTCACGATCAGATCCATATTTTGCAGGACGGTGACGTCAAAAGCCCCACTCCGGAACTTTGTTGCTCTTTATCTTTGTTTTTTTTTTATTAATTTGATCAAGCAAAAAATACGTGTCCCGTATTTTTGGCCGATCTATCAGACGGACTAAACAGAATGCCTTTCATCCCTATTGTGTTATGGTTATTTTAGACATTCATAGTTCGTCTTAATGTAGTAGGGCTGGTTTTACATAAATCAACATTTTAATGCCTATTGTTATTTACTAATTGTACATAGTTTAACGTGTTTTGGGCATCTTAAATTAATGTTAATAGGATTTTTTATTTTTCTTTTATTTTAAGTTTACATTGTAACAAATTACGTTGTTGTTATGTTTGTAAATATTTCTTATTAGTTCCCTTCATAAAAACTTAACCATGAGAACCCTTAAACGGCATAAAACAATAAAAAAATAATTTAACAATAAATGAATAGTCATATGACATTGTTTTAATGCTTATTTATGGCAAATTAAGTTAAAATACGTCATGTGTGTTCATAATCTAATTCTTAATAGGTTCTGAGAAAATCCTATATTTTACAAAGCAATTAAAAACCTTTGTAAGTACCTGATGTAAATTCTGGGAGATCTCGTTAATGGCCAAGGTTCCCACAGTTGACATTCGTTTTATTGACATTTGTAATGTCTTATTATGAGATTTGACATTTACTGCTACTGTATTTTGTTCCAGAATAATTAGATTAAAAAATTGCAACATTAGAATTGTCAATGATCAAATGTCAAGTCTTTTTGTAAGCAAAAGATGTGAAAACTTCTACATTAATTCAATCAGAATACAAGTATAATTTGCAAATCATTTCATAATGTATGAAAACTGATTTGTTATAATTATTGAATCGAATCAATTGTTTTAAATTATAGTTCGATGGGAACCTACAAAAAGTTAAACAATCATGTAGATTTCATTTAATGATCGCTTAATCACTCACACGTCGAATTAAATACACAAAAGGAATCAAATGTAATTCAGTGGTAATTACAACAATAACATTAATTTAACATTACACATATCCCGACTAGGTGTATTATTAACTGAAGAAACTGACATATTTGGCCCTAATGGCTTGATTTATAGATATCGGTAACGTTATGTAAAATTACTGTAATCACACTTGATTGATTGATAATTAATTTATAGATATTAAAACGCATGTAGTTTAGATAATTATGAACATGAATGTAGAGAGACTGCGGGGGAGAGGATGCCCGAAAAAAAAGGCTCTCGCTGACTGTACCGGGCAAGTCATTTATCTTCAGTTTCATCTCAAAAATAATGACAAGATGAGACATTAGAAGTTTCTCAAAAACCTAATCATTAAAAATTTCTCCGAAACTGACCACCGCGAGAAAAGCACATTAAGGTTAATAACCACTTTTTATTGGGCTTCTCAACCAGGTTATTATCTTATTAATCAAACGGCCATATTTGGAGAACTTGGCCGCAGTGTAACAAATACATGAGTTGAAGCATAACAAATAATTCTGGATTATATTTGTTATGATGTCTCGCTGCGCCTACGCAGCCGTGCCGAGCGGAGCCGAGTCCAGTCGGTCGTGGACGATGCCCGTTCGGGTATGGTAATTGAATTGCTCGATACTCGGCATTCCGAGACGATCTGCCACCCATAGCCCCATATCTGAGGTATGCTGATTTTTGTTGTTGTGAGCTTTAGCTTAAAGAAAGGAAATATCGCCTTTGTTTCAAAGGCGATATTTCCTTTCTTTTATCCGAAAGGAGGAAGATTCATTGAATGTAACACTAATAAACATCTACGCAGTTTTCTTATTGAAATACGAATTTTAAATCGAGATTCAATTTATTATTTCAAACAGCTTTTACTTAAAAACTAAGCGTGTTCGCGGCTTTCCTCGCCTAGATTCATGAGTATCGAAAAAACATTAATTAAAGTTATAGCATATAGCGTGATAGTGTTAGCATGTAACCTAAAAAAACTAAAAAAATATATTAAAATTTATGCATTCGAATAGAAACCATATGGTGTTTTAACAAACTTGACTTCATTATCGTTTTCGTAAATATGTATGACTTGGAATAATTCCCGTTGTCAAAGGATTTCCTCTGACAACAGGGTTTCTAGGGATTCCGATGTATGGTGATGGACAGCGTGCTCATCACCGCACTCATGCGCGCGGCTGGCATGTGAGCTAGAACATAAAGTGTGTACAATGTGTACATTACCTGCAGGCGAGCTTGCGATGCGCGCGCCGCGTGCCGCTGATCATGGACAGCGTGCTCATCACCGCGGACATGGCGCGCGGCTGGCATGTGACCTGTGGACAAAAGGAAACATTCTGTAAGTAACCAACCACCAGAACCGATTTATCTAAATTCACATAATCTTTTTCCAGTTTAACATATAAGTACGTGTACCACGGTGTCCATAAACGAATGCAAATACGCCGGACAAGTGGGCCGCCTGTCGTGCACAACTCACGGTGACAAATTGTGAGCTGGATGTAGCGCGTAACGAGACGCCGCAAAAACTACGCGCGCGCCGGTCTCTACACTTCAATGGAGATGAGGCAGGATAAGGTGGTAAACTATGTTTAACGCCGCACAGATTTAATCTGTTTTGTAAGGTGATAGTGGCTTTTTTTTCATAGAAGTTAAAGGCGAGTAGGCATTACAATTTATAAGGAAAAGGGCTAATTAAAGGATATTTATCAATGACTACGAACTCATAGCTTTCGCCTACGGTTTTGCTCGCGTGGATTATGAACTCCCATACACTCTTTAATCCTTCCTTAGTGGTTTACAGTGTGTACTCTTCACAAAGAACACACCCTTCAAGTCTCAGGATCAGCGGTTTCGTCTGTCTTGTCGTTGATATATCAACAATCAGTCAGTCAGTTTACCATTTTATACATAAAGATTGATAAAAATAACCTGACGAGTTTGTTAAATAAGAGAGCGCTTTTTGTCTACTCAGTGGAATTTGGCAGTTCTTACGTCGGTGTGCGGATGTGATTTTAGCAAAATGCAGCAAAAACTACGTTAAAATTCAGCTCTTTATCACTTGACAGAAAGCCGCGTGTCACAGCATGGCCACCGCGGCCGGCGATGGAGCTTCGTGTCACGTTTTTGTGACTCCTGCGCCTGCGCGTGTAATCAAATCGATTATAATATCCGCGTCCAATTTATTTCTTTATATTTGCACTTTGATTTGAGACACAATAGAAAGACAATAGCAGCCCGACAGCCGGTTGTCGCTTGGTCGACGAAAGGTTTGTTTATTTTAAATGTAAATGTAATAAAATCTAGTAGACATCAATATGGATGGTCTATCATCATTTTATTCTAGTCTTGGTTTTTTTATAGGACCGCTTGGATTAGCATTTAAATGTTATTTATTAAAATCATTTAAGTTTTTCTTGGCAAGTCCAATTATTCTACTAACCTATAAAAATCGAACACATAAAACAGTTTTAACACTCGGACATAGAAAATCAGTTTCATATTCGTTTAAAATAATTTTATATTTAAATATTTTCGTGAAAGCAATTTGTTATCATTATACTTAGTTTATTAATTATGTGAACGAATGCTAAACCTCATCGTTAAAGTGTTTTTGCATTAATATTTAACGATTTTGTTCATCGATAAAAGTATTTAATGGCATTTTAAATGTTGATTTGTAAGCAAAATAGCTGTAATAAAATAATTATGTTATTTTTCCTCTAGATAAGTCGCGGCAGAAAGTCTTGATTTTGTTAAACAGTGCGAAGTCATCGGCGCGTGATACATAAATCATGAACATTCTTATTGTTCTTCAAGTTATTAATTTTCAATAAAAATAATTTATGAATGGGTTCGTTTTTATTTTTGTATTGTTTGGGATAAGAATCTATTCATAATCCATACTTATATTATAAATGTGAAAGTGTGTGTCTGTCTGTTTGATCGTCTTTCACGGCAAAACTGAGAGACTACTTGATTTGATTTTTTTTAAAAAGATGCTTGATTGAAGGGATGGAGTGACATAGCCTATTTTATATCTAACGCAAGCGAAGCCATGGGCAAAAGATAGTCAATTTATATTGACGCATCATATGTATTAAAAATCATAAAATCATATTTATTTTGTAAATAGGTTATATAATATATAAAACTTTTACACGTCAATATTTTGTTTTTTTATTTATTTTAAGCGAACGATGGAGCCGGTATTAGTTACTTGTTGTTCGAATTTTGCATGATTATTCTGTACTGTAGCGGTTAGGTCACTGTTATAGGTAGATTATCATGGTATTTGATTTGGGTAACTTAGTTGAATGTTCTAACTGCAAGTCTAAAATATTTCGATCAGACCTTGAAAGACCAAGACCAAGGACCAAAAAAAAATTGGCTTTATTTTATCCATGTTTTTAACTAAAAGCCCTTTCTTTTTTGTGAGTGCAAATCTTCCAATAACTGCTCCCGTCCTGGGTGCGGCGGGAGGGCGTGTCAGACTCTTACTGACTAAAACCCACTCATGTTCCTTCGGTTGCCCTTTATGTTACAGGGTCACGGTAACTATTATAAACATTCCGTAACCCCGGCAGGCGTTGGCCCTGTTGGCCCCTTCCAGTGCTGACTTCTTCTCATTGAGGCGCGCGTGGAACACAACGCGCCGTCGACGCGGTCTTGGTCCTAGCCGGGCGGCGGGCTACCCATCGCTCGCCATCCGCAGAACCAAACTAAAAGCCCTGACAACCAAGGTTTGTTATTACCGTCTTGCAAAAGTCCGTTTGTTATGATCGTGCACAATTGGCCACGGCTCTGCTCATGCCTCAATGTTTGCTAGCGTGAAGTAGCGCATCTAATAACTTACTCAATTAACAATAAAACGAGCCAGTATTGGCTTGCAACACGTTTGCACTTGATTGAGCAAATGTTGCGGATGATTCCCAATAATTATTATAATTGTTAGTGCCAATTTATGACGGATTAAGTTTTTGTTATTGTTTTTAGATCGCGAAATGAGGAACATTATTTTGCAATAACGATTAAATTCGAGCACAATTAAGACATCATACTTAGCTACGTTTTTTCTTCTAACGCGGAACTGTTGACGTTTTCTTGGACACAGGCCGACGATATCGTCTTGTGAAAAAACCTGCTTGCAGTCTTAAGTGCCATTTTTGTGCCTTAAGTCACATTTTTTCTACATATGACATGGATAAAGCTTCCGATAAAATTAGCTTCTTTATTCTTTATCATGAAACCAACCGCAATAGGAGTAGGTATAATAGGAGTCTTCATGAAGCAGCACACGCTTTCACAGCAAGTTTGTATTTGTATATTTTGGTTTTAACTAAAAAGTCCTCTCAAACAAAAATTCATCAATATTTAAAATAAATAACATAATAACCAGAAAATCTTTAAGATATTTTGAGGACCACCAGGTAGAAAACCAAGTAGGCATTGTTACCTACAGCCAGCTGTTTGGATAGTTCCTAGAACACCGTACTCTTGCGCAAGTGCTCATCAGTAATTACGGAGGGATCTCCGTCGGCGAGCTCCGCGTAGTTCTATTGGAACTGCATTTATTATAAACACAGCGTTTTATTACTTAATCAAAATACACCGGGGAGGCGGTACTCAGCAGGGCTAGGCTGGAATGAGGACGGAATAATAAGGGGATTGTAAAGAAATAATTGTAACTATTTGTAAGAAGAAAAAATATTTTATTCAACAGACTACATTTATTTGGGTCATAAATGAGGTGATAAATATGCAGAAACACAAAAACAGAAGCGGCTAACCACTTCGTAAGAGTGATGTGGCAAACACAAGTACCATAACAGCAGTCCCGTCAAAATTTTATCAGACTAATCTGATAAAATGTTGACGGGACTGCTGTTATGGTTATGTCACCTTTGATTGTGGCGTTTATTCATCGGGTAGGTTAACGTCTACCGGCCCCTTTATTTGCTAATTTAAAACGTTTGTTGTAACATGTAAGATTACCTTTGTAAACAGTTTAGACATGGCTAGAAGTTCTATGATCATAAACTCCTGTTCTCACAACCCTGACACAATTACAACATAATTCCGCGTCGTTTGAAGGATAACATAATGAATAGTTACACAAATTGATTTTTAGATTGGCAAGCTTAATAGGCAGTCGGCGTAATGTGCAGCATGTCAGGCTACCGGTGACTGATGATATTACTTAGTTAAAATAAACCACATTGACCACTAGCTGTTGTAAAAGCTATCAGTCGATAACCAATTAAAAGGTTATAAAAATAATGATGAAAATTATTGCATTTATTCCATTTGATTGTCTGTATTCTCTCAAGAAAAATAGAGAAGGGCTGTACGCCCTCTGAATTCCCTTCCATTAAATGGAGACTAAGCTACGTGCTTGGGAGATGTAATAGTTTATAAGTACGAGATATAGTTCTCATAAATAAATTGATGGAAAGACAATTGGAGATGATGGAGGGGAGAGACTACGCCCAGAACAAACGGCTTTATGTGCTTTCTTAGGTACTGGGATATCTGTAGGCGCGGTTCTGCGGATGGCGAGCGATGGGTAGCTCGCCGCCCGGCTAGGACCAGGACCGCGTCGACGGCGCGTTAGTGTTCCACGCGCGCCTCAAAGAAAAGAAGTCAGCACAGGAAGGGGCCCAACAGGGCCACGCCTGCCGGGGTTGCGGAATGTTAATAATAGTACCGTGACCCTGGAACATAAAGGGCAATCGAAGAAACATGAGTGGGTTTTAGTCAGTAAGAGTCTGACACGCCCTCCCGCCGCACCCAGGACGGGAGCAGTCATTGGATGATTTCCCACACACAAAAAAAAAAAAAAGGTACTGGGATATCTAATAGCATCTTTGAACTTCGGGCTGCTGCTGAAAAATTTATATTGGAAAAACTCAATATCTCTTTAACCGATCTGGGATACAAATCTCAGTAGTGGTACTTGTGGCCACGAAACCAAAGAGAAGTTCGTGCTAGTCAAGATGATCGCAATAACACACAGTTAACTTTAACAGATTGAAAATGTAAGATATCCAGATGTCTGCTATACGTCGTAATTACACGTATAAAATACATAATAAGTTGGTTATCTCGCCGTCGGCCGTGGCCTGGTAATGACGGCGTGTGCCGGTAATGACTGCGACCGTATCGCGTGCGCCGGCGCCGTGACTTACTCGGCATACGCCGCCACTCCGCTACGGGTAATGTTAGGTCTTAGAAGTATTTGTGGAAGAAAGAATGAACTAACGATCCTGGTCTTGTCTCTAGTAGAATAATTGTCAGATTTTGAAATAGGCTTGTCAGGTAGTTGTGCTAAAAAAGCCAGAAACCATTTAGAACGTTCCATTTGTCAACAAAGAGTGCTGAACGCCGTTTATCTGCCCATCTGTCATTTTTTGAATCTCCTAGCCGGTAGTGCGCAGTATGGCCGAATAAAAAAAATATAAAACTATATTCAAGATTAAGGATCCTCAAACGCATATTTTTGACATTTTTATTGGAAACCTTACTCGCATTTAAATTGACTTACAAATTACGTAACTAAATGTTTTAGAAACGAATGTAGTTTTTCTAACAATTTCTAAACCACGGCGGCAGGCAACACGTCATTATCTATGTACAAGTCATGGAATCTGTCCAAAGTCTATGGTTTTTGTTAAACTTTTCCCATTCGGAGCGCGAGTCATAAATTGCTTGAGAAACACATTACCCTGGTTCTCGTTAGTTAGTAGTCAAGCGATGGATCTAGCTCGTTTAATACGTGAACGTCATGTGAAGAAAAGGCCGTAAAATTTAAAACTTGGAATATAGCGTGTTTAGTATCGTTGAGAATGTCAGTCAAGTTTAGCAGGGTCACCTGTGTCAGGCGATACTGGTGAACTGTGTGTGATAGACCAAGTATCGCTGGAGGCTGCACTTAATATAAAGACGTGGATTTTCTGTGTGTACTACTACAAGACACCATCGGCAAACATTACGCTACAGCTTGGTTAGAAGATTTTTTTGATGAATTGCGTTATGCGAAAGCTACATCTTATAACAACTGATATTATAAAGATTTTTCTAATAAAGTAGGTATACTTTTGAACAATATCGGCCTTCTAAGCCAATTTACTCAAACTGAATAATGCGAAAAAAGTGGTCAAAATTTCATAATACTACTGCAATGCTAGGAAAATGCCCTAAGTGTTTAGTATTTTACACACACACTATCGCTGGTAACAAAATAAATTACATTTTATTTATTGACATCTCTCAATATATCGATTACGACGCTAGGGGTGGTAATAATGAAAACGCAAGTAATGGCGGCATGTGCAGACCCGCAGACAGACGGCAGATTGATGGCTTGCGGCCCGCGCGTAATTATACGTCACCGGCAGGGCTGCCACCGGCCGTGGACGCTTCTTGTCGGCCCTGGTGCGAGACAAAAAATGCTGATTGATTGAGTAGCAGATAACATCTACGGACCGCCGTTAATAAAGGCAAAATATAGTGATAATGTGTTATGCTAATAGTATCCTATCTAATGGTATATTATTGCTTCATATCATAATGTATAGTTTAGTTTGTGATAATGATATGATTATATAGAAAGAAAAAGGTGCGAGTACGTCCAAAATATTCGTAACAAACAAGTTTCATACATTACTTGGAGTACTCACTGAAAAACTTATCATACATCGGTGAATCCATTTAAGGTTACTTAAACATTTCATTATTTTCATAAAAAACATTTTAATTTTACTTTATTATTTTCTACTTACGTAACAAATTGACATACTGTAAACTCCGGACAGCCCTACCGTATCTTCAAACAGATGACGCAGTAAGTTCTGTCTTTGTAAAGTTATAATAATAGGAAGCACTTAATGGAGCGCTTCGGCTGTTGCGCTCCGATAAGATATGTAGAACTGCACAGCCTATCATTTAGCACAACTCCTTATTATGCACTTCTTGAGGACTGGGAGAAATGGTTGATTTTAAAGTTTAAACGCTACATTTTGCATACCTCAATGGAATGCAAGGATGGCAGTCGTATCAATTTCCATTGTTATTAAAAACGTGAGTAGCTGTCCGCCGTGGTTTCACCCGCCGCGTTATGTCTGTGATAACCGCTACGCTCCTGTTCTGTTGTATAAGCTTATATTATATACGTGTATTACTGTAAAGCTTTAGCGTGAAAAATTAACAAACAACCTCTGCTTAGTTTGGGACCAGATGGCCGTGTGTGAGTTGTCCCAGAAAAACATGCCTACTAACTTTCACATTTATAAAATTAATAGAATTTGTGATAACGTATGGACGGATGTTTGTCACTCTTTATTGTAAAAATGTAGAACGGATGAATTATATAACTTAATATCAAAATTGTGGGTTACAATTTGCGTGAAATTGGAGGAAGTACTAATTCCGACTGTAGACGGCAATTGGTAGCGCGTAATTTCTCTATGTTTATAATCACTATAATTAGAATATTGAAAGTATACATAATTATTTAAACCGTTGCCTATAAGTGATTCAATTTCCTCTATATGTAGAACAACAACAGCACTCGAAACGCTTGCTTTGCGATTAAAGTAGGAAAAAAGTTACGTTTCAAATTAGTGAACACAGTAAAGGAGGAGGAATAAGTAAGGAGTAATTAATTAATTAAACACTTAAGTAAATAACAACGCTTCTCGCAGTTATTTACATTAAACTGAAAAAAAAAACGTGCCAACATCGACTATCCGCAACATCGAATGTGAAGGGTTGCGGATTCAAATCCACGACCTCTCGCATGAGAGATCTTAACCACCGGGTCATCACGATATTCCAATACACAACACCGCATCCCAATTTAAAAGTGCAACTATGCATTTCACATATCTGCCGACCGAAATGGAATGGTATTCGTAAATGAATCAATTAATTATCGAGCGACTTAATTTAGCCGCGTCAGCCGTGTGGCGGTCCCTTTTTAATTGACCACTTAATAATGCAGATTATTTATATTATTTATTCCGTACATGGACATATACACCCAAGAACAACACTTTTAGATCAAACAAGCTTTATTATTCAGCTTTCTCACAAATGAATGGTTATAAATCAGTTTTAGCATTGGTAAAATATATTTTAGTTGGCATAGATCGCTAGTAGATAGCAGTCGCCCAATGTATATAAGATTGGTAACGATACTTTCAAGTTGCAAATATCTAGCATTTTTCTTTCGTTATGTCTAAATAATAATAATATTCATTTATTTTCAGTCACATACCGATATACCATACGGCACGTAACCTCATACTAAACTCGGCTCGCCTCGTCATTTCCTTCGAAGAGGCATAGCCATAAGTATTAATTCAATCTAATTAATTAATTGTGTGCTTAAGTAATGAGGCTATCAAATTGGTTTGCCACAACAGTGATCAGGGTGTTGAAATAAAAAACAAGAATTGTCACAGCCCTCTATTAACACAGGACTTAAAAAACTTGCAATTTTTTTCTTGTTTTGATCGTTTCTGTGCCAATTACACAATTTAATCACTTTATTACCTTCGAAGCAATAAACCAAAAGCAGTTAGGTATAAAGTGGTGATATTCACGATGAAGCTCTACAATTTACTGCCCTATTAGTAATATAACAACTACTTGGGACATACTCGGCAATTTACACAATTATAAGGCCCGGACTCTACCAGCGGAGATGAGCAGATATGTCACGTAAATAACTTTTCATATAAAACCTTTTAGGTACACACTGACTCATCCAACACACACACACCCTCACACATCTTCTATTTTTTTTTTAATAAAATCATATTTCATTGTTAGCAGTTATCACATCTTCCAAATTGTTAAATAGTTATTGAAGAGCGGAGTCTCCGAGGACAAATATCTTTTAATTAAAAGGGGGTTCCTATTGTAAGACAAATTGAATTGTCTGAGATAAATTGAATCGTAGAATTTTTTGATGAATAAATATTTATTTTTCAAATGGATACAGTATTAAACTAAAGCTAAATGGTGAGATGTGAAAATATTCCATGCGATTGGCTGCATAGACATCTCCACACCGCTTCGCTTCGGAGTCCGGCCCTAAGTATCAGTTACTGGGGACTATTTAATGCCCTGTAGATATGGAAATAACTTAATACGACTTTTTCGTACCGACTCCTTTAACTCCATTAGGCGCGTTAACGATTATAGGCATCGATAAATATCGACGGCATATTAAATTACTATAAAATACTGATAGTGGAATGACCGCTGTGGCCATCCCTATAATAAAGTCTGTCTGTCCTTCTGTTTGTAACTAAGGATTTTATATGGCTGTTGTTGTATATTTTGTGGTGGCTTGTCGTCAGCAATTTCGTAATATAACCAGCCTGTATACCTTCTAGAACGTAAAAAGGAATTTAAAAAAGTCAAAGAGGCGATTCTACAATAGGCAGACATATACAGGGTGTCCCACGGCTATGCCACATGGAGGGAAAGTACCTTAAATCTTGTAGATAGAACATTTTACTGAAAGAAGACATTATTTGAATTTTTAAAACAATTTAAATTGCATTCATAGATTTTTAAACAATTAAATGGTTGGACCGGGAATCGAACTTGTTCCACGAGAAAAAATAATCACCCTATAGTTTTATCATACCGATCGAAAGGTTTCATCATAAGGATTATTTTTTGCTAAATAACATAGTGTCACAAATAAAAGGAAGACCGTAAATTTTTACATTTGATGTAAAATTTTGTTCTGAAAAGTTAAAAGCTTACATTGACGTAAGGACATGCAATTGACAATCATAACTACTTATTACTAATTAATCTACCCACTTAAATAGTACGCATCATTTTAATAAATAAATATCCACCACAACAAGACCAAAAAATCGTCAGGAAACGAAATAATCAAAAGGTATCACTTTGTATCCAAGATTTCAAGAAGAAGGGACTAGTTTTGAGCGTTTGAAAAATTGACAATTTTTTTATTAAAAATGTTAAAATTCATGGTCTTTCTTTTATTTTTGACACTATGTTATTTAGCAGAAAATAATTCTTGTGATAAAGCCTTTCGATCGGTAGGATAAAACTACAGGCTGATTAATTTTCTCGGGTAACAGGTTCGATTCCCGGTTCAACTATGTAATTATTTGAATATCTATGAATGCAGTTTAAAATGTTTTCAAAATTCAAATAATGTCTTCTTTCAGTAAAATGTTCTATCTACAATATTTAAGGTACTTTCCCTCCATGTGGCATTGCCGTGGGACACCCTGTATACTACCCACTATGTTAGCTAGCTGTTAAGGTATTTTTATAAGACACTGGCTGTGCCGCGGTTTCACTCGCGTTTTTGGTCACTGCTCTGTTCCCGTAGATCGTAACGTGATGTTACGTAGCCCATGGGCTACTGATATCGAGTGACATGTCACTCGATATCAGTGAAATATTTTATTGTACGCCCTATAAGGGTAGGACATAGCTGGTCCTAAAATGTTTTAACACCATCTGTATTATGTACAACAACCTATGTTCCACAATAAAGAATATTTGAACTTTGAATTTTTTTTTAAATCGGACCAGCTATAAGCAGCTGTCAAAATTAAGACAAGAGTAGCGTTTAGCACATTTCAAGCTCAACCGCGATTTCACTTAGTTAGTTTCTTGAAATAGTCACGCAATTTTAAATCACTTTGGCGCTAGCACAGACTTCATGAGAACGAAACGTCACAATTTCTATGTCGACCGATCGGAATTGAACTCAAGAGTAAGCCTGCAGGATGGACCTCCAACAAAAAAAACACCTATAATATGAGTGTAGCTATAAGTAGGCAATGTAAATGATGGTAGGCCCAAGTATGGTTGTATTAAAGTAAACATCTGCCGCTTCAAATGCAAATGTGTGATTCACAGATTCTATCCTAAACTAAGACCAAGGTAAATAAGTATAAGTAGCTAGTGCTTCAGCTAAAAATATTGCTATCACAGTCAAAGAATTGTTAAACTACGATGCCATGTAAAGACAGTTTCACTACTGGCAACACTTGCTAGCCAATGAATAACGATTGCTATTTATGAGTAAAATATTTTCTGAAGCGGAATTTGCATAAATAAACAATTTGAAGCTGATGTGCACGAACGATCGTAAAAAGGCCGCTTTTCATTATTTATAAAGCCGCTTATAGTAAGTTACATAATTATGTATATTATTAAAGAAGCATTTTCCTACATTTATTAATGCTCGTCGTAAATCTCAGATTATAATATTAACACCTTCTTTAGTACATTTTTATGATACCGGCTCAACATTTTTGTGATTTTATATTTTTAATTACTAGTTCCATATGTTTCTTTTCGCTGTTTGAGGAATTTCTCCATTTTATTGTGTTGACTAGGAATGATTGATGGCCTATTCAAAGATACGAGCTATAAAATGAAGAACGCAAGTTAACTTAGTAAAACAAGCTGTCGGTTTGTTTGAATTGCTATTTTATTGTTTACTATCTCTCGCTCGCGGCTTCGCCCGCGTTTATATCGACTTCCATCTACTAGTTCGGTTTTCGGGCTGGGAAATCGACAGCTATGGCAGTGCACGAATTAACAAGCACCCTTGTATCTAACTTGGATGATCGAAAGAAGTCCTTAGCCATCTTTTTAGATTTAGCTAAGGCCTTTGATACAGTGTCGGTCCCGATCTTGCTTCGTAAGCTTGAAAACATTGGTATCCGTGGAAATCAACTGTCACTCTTTAAGGATTACTTGACCAACCGCACTCAATTTGTTAAAATTGATAGTCACGTTAGCGACACTCTTCCCGTATCTTTTGGTGTTCCTCAAGGCAGCATCCTCGGGCCTACGTTATTTTTGGTTTATATTAACGACCTCTGCAATCTCTCTCTTCAAAATGGCCGAATATTATCCTTTGCAGATGACACTGCACTTATTTTTAGTGCAGACTCATGGGAAGAGGTTCATAACTATGCTCAGGTTGGGTTTAACATCGTGAATGATTGGCTAAGAAGTAACATTCTCACTTTAAATTCCGACAAAACCAAGTACATTGAATTTACTTTAAAGAACAATCCTCAGTCTTCTCCCCAATTATTCTCCATTTTCGCTCACACATGTTCATTTCCTCATAATGGTGATTGTTCTTGTACCAAGTTGCAAAAAGTAGACCATATTAAGTACTTGGGAGTAATCTTAGATTCTAAACTAAACTTTAGCGAACATATACGTGTTTTGACTAGTAGAATACGAAAACTAATCTTTGTGTTTAAAAATCTTAGGTCAATTCTAAACCCAAAGCAACTACTATCTGTTTATTGTGCTTTGTGCCAATCACTCCTGACTTATTGCATCACCTCATGGGGTGGAACCTTTAAAACTAACCTTTTACCACTTGAAAGGGCTCAAAGGGCAGTACTCAAAGTCGCACTATTTCTACCTTTCCGTCATCCAACTGTAGAAGTTTACAAGTCTGCTAAAGTCCTTTCAATTAGGCAGTTATTTATTCTCCATGTTGTTTTGAAACAACGAGCTCTAATTCCTTTTAAAATTTCCGATCCTAATTCTAAAATAAGAAACAGGAGAAGGAATATATGCCAAACTAAATCAGTAAAATCTAAATTTGCCCGAAATTTCGTTTCTTATCTTGGCCCATTTCTATACAACAAATTAAACGATGAGCTTTCTATTCATAATCTCAACAAATTAGCTTTTAAAAGTAAAATAACGGACTGGCTTATTACACTAGATTATACACAAATTGAGGATTTATTCAAAACTGCTTCCTGATCCTGACTTTGATTTAGAGATTTTACTTGCACATTCAAGCACCCAAATCACACACACGTACTCCACATCACACACACACACTCCACACCACACTCTACACACCTTCACATACCACCTGCCTGCATGATTTTTTTAAATTATTATTTTTAATTACATTGTTATAGTTTTGCAAAGTTATAAAGTCTAAGATTTTATGTATCAATATGATTCATGAATCACATCGTCTTCAGTGCAACAAAATGTAATGTGTAGAACTTTTACTAGGGGGCCTGATGTCCTGACATACAAGTTTTTTTAAAACTTAGTTTAGGCATCAGTCTTCCACAAATTAATAGATAAAATTGTATCTGTAGACTATCAATTCATCATATGTAATTTGTGGTAAGAAATAAATAAATTATCTTATCTCTTATCTACTATTTTACCCTTTTTGAGGTCGAATTTCCAAAAATCTTTTCTTAATGACTACCTACTCTTTGCAAAGACCGCTTCAAATATCAAAATGTCTCTAGGACCAGCGCTTTAGGCTGTTCAGTTATTAGTTACCTAGCTATATTTATGTTTTTTTTTTAATATAGTTAAACACCAACCTCTCGTCATTAAGCATACCACCCATACTTCCCTTAGACCGTTTTTGGAATCCTCGGTGTTCCTCTCCGTATTTAAAGTTCGTTTGACTTTGGACCACTTAAGCTAAAACATAGTTTTTCTTGTCTCTGGTGTTGCGAGCCTCCATGGGTTATGGAGACCGCTTACCCCAGACTGGTCAGAAGCTCTTGCCACCATCACTACATAGTAACTATAAAACAAAGTCACTACGTCTCCTTAGATCTTTTAAACTACGCAACGGATTTTGATGCTGTTTTATTAAATAGATTGAATGATTCAAGAGGAAGGTATAAATGTAAAAATCGTGCATATGCTATGTGTAAATAAAAACCTTTTCAAAGATTTGTGACACCTATGCAAAGGTGGGGTGCTAGTAGTGGTATAAAAATATTCTTAGCGTACATTATGGATAGCGTGTCGCAAGTTGCGCTTGCGCTACTCTCGTAAATCACTCCGCGACAGTCGCCATGTTTATTGCATGAAACGCTCGATTACTGAGGGATTAACTTCTTTGTCGCATGGTGGACATCCGTGATCTATCGGTTTTCTCTCAGATGTGAGGAAAGCCAGGCGCCAGCGATTAGTCGAGAATTGAAACGAACCTGTCTGTCTTGAACGGAAATAAATCCTACTGCTAGAAACTTACCATGATAAAAAAGATAGCACATTAAGTTCCTTACGATTACTGGCCGTATAGGACACTTACACAATAAAGTAAATATTATCTTTATTGTGATTTTTAGTACTTCGTAGGCAGACAGAAGGCAGAAATACGTAAAATGTGATTTTAACTCTCAACTATCACAGATGAGTGAGTGAGCCTTATGACAGACAGACGGACAGACAGGCAGCGACGTCTTAGTAATAGGGTCCGTAACTCTAAGGCTGAGGCAACACTAGGCTACGACGCAAACTGCGACGCACGAGCGATTGAAACAAATATATGGATTCTCACTAAATGGCTACACCGTTCATCAAATATTACTAGCGATCTTTGATTATTTCTGCGACAGGAACTACATTACTGTAATCGCGGCACCGGCTACATCGACGTATCAGCGAAATTGAATCGAATATACGTCAGATTTTCGGTTATAATGTAGCCATAGCCATTCCATGTTTATCTCGTTTCGCTCTTCCAGTCGCATCGCAAATCGCTGCCTACTGTAGCCTCAGCCTAAGTCTACGCCTACGTCGATGTAGCCGGTGCCGTGATTACAGTAATGTAGTTCCTGTCGCAGAAATAATCAAAGATCGCTAGTAATATTTGATGAACGGTGTAGCCATTTAGTGAGAATCCATGTATTTGTTTCAATCGCTCGTGCGTCGCAGTTTGCGTCGCAGCCTAGTGTAGCCTCAGCCTAAAAACGACATTTATTTTGTAATTTGGTTAAATATAAACATCACTATTGTTTTTTATAATTTCATGCTGATGATGGGGCCGGTGTCTGACTTAGGTCTCTGTACAAACTGGCAACACTTCTACCGAATAACGTAGCTCAGTTGAATCAGCATTCATGAAACCAGAACAGTACGTGACAGTACTAAGTAACTGACAACCAATCTTAATACTTGAAGTAGTTACTCTTCTCTCTATCGCTTTTACAGTGCTCTACAAATTGTTTATCCAACGTTAATTAGTCAGTCTAAGACCTATTAGCGAGTATGTTGTTAGTACGACTTAAATGGAACAGAATATAAAGGTAGAAAAACAAGTCTAACATTCTGGAGTACGTCGCTCCAGATAACAGACTCGCGGACTATCGAAACGGAATAATTCCGTACGGTATCAAGAGAAATTATTCAAAAGTGCGCCGGCGCAAACCGGTCGGGCCAAAGCGGCGCAGACAAGAAATATTTTTTTTTATTTTTTTGTGAGTAATTCTGGGGCCCTCAGTTAGGATGATACGGAGGCATGTAGCGTGCGAGCGCAGTGACGCCAATAAAACTAACTTTCTTTGAATAATCCAGTTTAGTTAATTTTCAGTTACAAACTTCCTTAGTGTGATTGTTATTCCCATAGCACCGAAGAATACTACGGTTAGTTACTAGTAGTAGTAAGGTAATAAAATGCTAAGTAGATAGATAGATAGTATAATGGAAGTAGTATTAACGCTGCAAGGTATTCATCAATTCATCAACCTCCAGTCCAAATATTTATACCTACTAGTTTTATTGTGGTCGTCACTAAACTCATCATGTCAAACGTCTCTATCGGCAGTAACGTTAGCGAGCTTTCTTGACCACTTTATCTTTCACCCAATTATTTTGTTTTTCGCTTGGTGTTTTTCTTAAACGCACACATTTAGACTAATCATTTCTTTTCACACGCATCAAGTCAATGACACGAAGTTGCCCAACATCCCCTTTATCGCTTACCTCATTCCCAACGAGCATTATCTCTGTAGAATTTAATTAGTTTTAAACCTCATGAATAATTCCAATAAATAAACATAGCAGTAGAAACTACTTGAAACTAACTGATAACCACAAAACATTTGTGTTTATTCCAATATTCACTTCGAGTTACGAGTCGTGGGCGTTTCCGAACGATAATTTAATCGACTACGATATCGATTGTGATTTAGTAAGGCGGGCTGATTTACTTGTAGGTATTATGTTGAAATACTATTCGATTAAATTGATAGATTAACTTGTGTGGTCTCTAATTGTATAATAATGAGCTCGACTTGTCGTGGGTGTTTCTTATGTTTAAGTGGTTAATTTTAACACGGGCACGGGTGTTCATGCAGAATAGATAGGTGTAGGTAGCTTACATTCATATGTTCCGCTTGAAAAAGAAAACATTTAAGTTTATGTAGAGTTGTTTTGAAGGTTCAACACAACAGCAACAACAGTTTATTGTAGTTAGATAAATATATATACATTATACACTAATACTGTCAGCACAGATAGTCTCCTCCATCCTCATCAATAATTGTCAGATCTAGCGAACTGACAATTGCACATTTCACCTATAACATGCTGTTTAGCAAAATATAAACACACAAATCACATAATTCATGATAAATGCCCATCCAATGTCATTTATAATGAACGGAAGTTCAACGCAGCCCATGCGACGAAGTTAATTGCCGGCGACCAGCGACCAGCACCCGCGACCGGAGAACCATCGGCGACGCTTCACCGATCATAATGCTCTCCTACGAATCATTTCCTCTTTACGTTTCCTCCGTAAACGGTGTTCCTCGTTGACATTGAAGCATGACTGATGGCTGTAATGTCATGAACAGTGAAATTGTTTGTGTTCAATGCTATTACGTTCAACAATAGGCGCGCCACAAATTGCGGCTTTATTTTATAAGTCTTGTGTTTTGTGCTCGAATGTGTTCTGTGAAAGATTGTTTGAATTATAGGTAACTATGGTTAACTCTTTATTTAGTAAATGATTGATTTATCATTAAAACTTAAGTTATGTACACAATACTTAACGTTAAATAGACTAGTCAAGTGACAATGGCCATTATAAGGTATGATTTGATCTGCATTTAAATTTTCCGGCTTTTGAGGCGGAAAATTTATTGTTTGGTTGCTCACAATAGTACCATAAGAAATATTAAAGTCAATAAACATTAAACAACGTAGTTTATCGTTTTGTATGAACGAGATTCTAGTTGGACAATTCCAAGCATACATCAAACATTACTGTAGTCTATTCAACAAAGCCTTTGGGTTTACTAGACTTTCTGCTGTCACTTAAATAAATTGCGTAATGAGGTTAATGATACAGTACAATAATACAGTTCTATCTAGTTTTTACAGTATGGTATTTTCTGTGCTCTAAAATAAAATATACAGGCAGAAATAAACATCTTTCTTTCTGAGAGTCAGGATATTATTGCAACACCATTACACTACTACAAATTATGGCAAAAAATACTGTTACAAAATGCTTCGCTAATGTAAGACTCGTGCTACACGGAGCCAACTAAATATAATGGAAGTAGTCAAAAAAACAGATTGCTTATTAAAGATTATAAACATCATCAGCGTCGTACCACAGATAATATAATACTAACGTGCTTGCAATTTACAAAAACTTTTTACAACATACCACCGTGCATAACCGTTATATTTTAAATGTCACTTTTAAACTTGAAATGCGAGGCTTTAAAATGCTATAAATATAAACTGCTACAAAATATTAAAAGCAGCTCCATTTCAATGGCATGAAATGCCATGCTGGAAATGTGCGTAAAATACGCACATTTCCAGCAGTTTCTGAAGAAATAGCGCAATATACATTTGAAGTGCGTGATAGCGAGCCAAGCCCCGCAGCGGGGAGTGCGCCCGCGCAGCCGATCGATGAGGCACGCACGTTATTATACCTACAAACTGTTGTTCCGCTTTAAATGCGGGTTCAATTCAATGAAAATAATGCTGTGCTTTTGAATTTGATGTTGTTTAAGGCGAACAAAGACAAGCCGTAATTTTATTACTCTTGATAAAAAGCACTAGAGATAAAAAATCTAATAGGATTTTGCAATCCAAATAGCTCAAAAGTAACGGTACAGTATCTTAAAGTCATTCAAAGAAAACTCCTATCACAAACCTATCCAATAAAGTTATTTAAGAAAACTCAATTAAGAAGACATAAACCTACTCCCAAGCACTAAATAAAAATAATACTGCAGACAAACCACTTATAGAGAGCCGCGTTAACACAGATTAACACTTACATTATCTGTAATAATTAAACTTCAGATCTTTCCCTCGTTGCAGCATCCTAGAATCATTTGAGATGAATCACGGCAGGTTGGAAAGCGAACAGTTTCTCCGTAGCTATCAGCTAGTAGTACACTTGTCCCCAATTAATTAAACAAGATACAGTGTACAGATATCGCTAATTATCCCGTAAGCACCGCATACTAGATGTTTCTAAGGTCGGTGATCGGCACGATTTCTCGACGGGACTTTCTGCGAAGGTTGTTGATGAAAAAGATGGTACATCTTTGTAACGAATATCATAATATATTTTAGTAGGTTGCCTCTTTGACAACTACTGTTGGACGGAGATAAATAAATAGATGATGTTCCTAAGCATAAACATTATAACTTATGCTTATAAACTATGATGGCGATCGATGGCGAGGTAAAGATGGGTGGAAGGGAGATGGAACATAACTAAACCAAAGTACGTGCCAGGTAAGTTTTATTATCTCAGCCTAAGATGCCTTCTAGAAAACCAATGTTTAATATGTAAAAGATTCATAAGAATGAAACGCATTCAAATTTAAACATATCCTTCTAAAGCTTTAGACCACCGGTATCCGTTAAACATTATTATTAAATTATGAACCCCAGCAAAAGTCATTGCACTTGTAACTAAGGCCCACACTGGTCAAGTGCGACCCGGCGCGCTGAGCGGAACGGACAGGTGAGCGGGCGCACAGGGCGGAGGGCGCGCGCATGCGCCGTGACGCAGCTCACAAGCACTGACACCTATGAAGAAGAAATGTATAAACGAATAATGGTGGCCATTGTGTTTATAGAAAATCTATAGCAATTTTGCGAGGTGTTCGAATTCTACCATAATCTATTAGCTCATTACTAAATTGGGATTTTCACAATGTTCGTTCTAAACTTCTGGGCCACTAATTCAAGACTGCCTGTTTCTTTCTTGCGTAAAAATCACATCTTGCCGAATCTGAAGAACGTTAGGTAAGCACCAAAAGTGTGTAACAACATAATCACAGGTCTACATCCGTAGAACATTCACATGGTTACAAATAATTCCCACAACATTACAGACCTCAAGATGCCCTGGATCCCACGAGGGAGTGGTCAGGCGGTTGTCACCCACCTCGGCAACAGCGCATGCGTGAAGTTACGCTATAAACTGGATGCGTCATCGATCATTCATCTGTTCGGACAGGTGAGGCAGTTTTTCTGATTGAGGTATTACGTCTCGAGCCTCTTTGATTGATTTATAATGAACTTGCGTTCATTGATGTCGTTTCCATTGTATATTTTTCTTTGAAACTCAAGTATCACTCAGTGTTTAATCATAGTTATACTTCTTCTATTCGATGCCTTCTTAAGCTCCCAAGTCTTGTCTCATAAAGGAACTTCTAATAAATTGTACGGTTTTGGCATTTTTCCAGCTACACGTGCGAGGGTTCTCAAATACACACGTGTCAATTGGAAACTTCATTCCTGCATAGAGAATAATACATGAATAATAAGAAAGAATTAACACCTGAAGAGCTCCTGGAACGGTTCCCAAAGTTTTAACACAACACGTCTACATCAACATCCGGAAAGCACAACCTTTACAAGCACAATTTTTTGAAATGGTAGTCCAATTCGAAGTAATTCCTTTTAGAATAATGAGAGATCAATGAGATATTCAGCTTGGACCAAAAAAGAGTATTGTCATTATAAAAAAATTCTTACGATTCTTACAGGAAAATTGTAAAATATAAGACTGCACCACGGGTTGCTGTGACTACAGACTACATTGCGCGTATCTAATACCAAACAATAACTTGAACAGTTCACAAAAACAGCAGATTGCCAAATAAGGACAAAAATCGCGGAACATTAATCAACTTTCATTTCATCGAAATTTCCGGATGAGTGCTCATCACTAATAGGTACCAAATACTTCACTTTAACTGCGGAATGTGGCTAAACTTTCGTTTCTGAACGTTTCGCCATTTTTCACCACCTGCCGTCATCATCCGCTCTATTGACTGGACGAGATAATCTGACCACTTTGGGTCATCTGGTTATCGAAACCAGCCGATTATGGGATGAGATTCTAATACAAATACCAAAGAGAATCATAGAACCTGCTTACAGCCATTGCTGTTATATCTTTCACCAAAGAACGGTTTGAAATGACAGCAAAAACTTGTTCATAAACGGTCGATAAATCTTATTCGTAATTGTCATTTCCTTTGCAATAAAATGTTATCTGTTGTATAAATGTTTTTATGCTATTTAGCAGCTCTAGACGTCTTGATAATTATCTACCGATTATATATCGTTAAGAGTGCTAACTTTTTCTTTTTTCCAAGTGAAACCTATAATAAGAGGTAGTTAGCTGATTATCGTCATCGTTACACATTAACTCTCGAGGAAAAATAAATGCAGTAAAAAGTTAAAGCGGTATATGAGCGGTGCTGCAGAAGTATTGCATTAGGAGATGATGACGTCACGCACGATAATGACGCTGGTAGCCGCGTGCGTACTGCTCTCACGTCGTACGATACTTCACTTTCAGGGTTATTTCACACAGTCCGGCTACAATGATTGAAAACTCTGTTTTTAACTTGACAAAAATCTGCTCTGCTATCCGAGTCGGTAAAACAACCTGAGGATGCTTACGGACATGCCTATCGTAATTTAGGAAGAATTCTGCAGATGTCACGCAGAACGCAGATGTTTGCTGTCTTAAACTTATTGATAAAATCTTATCTATCTTGCAAAATCCAAAGTGAACCCTCCACACTCTCCTACAATACGGTGCTCTATCTGCAATAGAGCACCGTAACGTTTTATGTGAACAAGATACCTTTGCGTGTTAATTATGGAGTGACCCAGTTTTTCATTTCCTTATTACCTTGAAAAAAATGGCCGTAGTCCCATAGGACAAGAGCAATGACCGACAACATGCTACCAATTTGGTAAAAACGGTCGTAATCAACCTTATATTATATTATTTTTATCATCATTTCCCTAGCCTTTACTCAATATGGTTGGGGTCAGCTTCTAGCCTAACCGGATTCAGCTCACGTAAAACACAGGTATCCACCTGTGTTTTACGTGAAGCAACTGCCTGTCAGACCTCCACAATTAGGTAATCGGGCGACACGATATGCTGGTTAGACTTTCTAGCCTGCTACCCGTACCGGCTGTCAAAATCCTTTGAATGACAACCAGGACCAACGGCTTTACGTGCTTTCCGAGGCACGGAGTATCAATAATGTCTAGTAATGTATAGTAATGTGTTTATACATTTGAATTGACAAAGACATTGGTACTTGCCCGGATTGGAACCCACAAGCTTACACGATAGGCGGGCACCCTAACCACTGGGCAATCACGACTACGCTTATTTCTTATATTATTAATAATTTAATTGCTCTGGTCTAAGGCTGGCTTAAAGTCTAACTGCTTAAGTTTCATGTCGGTAGATGTTTCATAAAGCTTTTATTTATCATTAGCGTTCAGTTTTACTGCCGTGGAGTCCACCACTAATCATTTCTATACGGTACTTTTACAACCATCATTCTTATGAAAATAATAATTATTATTTAACTAAGTGATTATATATTTGAGATGTAAGAATTGATATCGTAAAATAAAATTAATAATAAAGTGGTTAGAGTGGAATCTTCTCGATTACTTCAACGTAGCTAAGTTTAATTGTGCTGTTACTGAAATACTAACGTCAGTAACGCAATTATTATATATGTTACGGCTAATACCCGAAGTGAGGCTACACCTAGTTTTAGCCGGTTAGAACTAGGTGTAGCCACTTACTCTTGGTTAAACCTAGTACGAGCCGATTGTTTTCGGGTAAAACTAGGTCTAGCCTTCATCATGCCGGCTACAACTAGGTCCAGCCATTCCCTATTGGATAAAACTAGATCTATCCGATATCATTCCGGCTAGAACTAGGTCCAGACAATCCCTGTTGGATAAAACTTAGATGCGTGTCCCGCCAAACCTTCCGCCCCGCGTCACACTCATGACTCACAGCATCTGCAGCAGCGGCGCGGGGTGGAGGGCATAGCGAGGCACGCGCCTCTGCAGATTGTGAGCGCCAGGTGCTGCTGATCTACTGCAGGTCTACTAGCGAGTGTGACTCACAGCGTCTGCAGCAGCAGTGCGTGTCTTAGTTTTATCTAACAGGGATTGGCTGTACATAGTTGTAACTGGCATGCTATAGGCAGAGCTTTATTAGATATTTAAAAAAAAACAATAAAAAGAAACGTAGAGAGTTTTTTATTCTTATAAATCACATTGTAATAATTAACACAAATTATTAAGAGTACAATTTTTAATATAACAGGAACAATCAGGAACATTTTTTAACAGACAATAAGTAGTTGCATATTATAATTTAAAGAATGTTATTATAATTATAAATCACACTTTTATAAAGTAACATAAACTATTTATTAGAACAACTTAAACTTGTTGCCACATTTGGTTTTAAGACACGCACTGCTGCTGCAGACGCTGTGAGTCACACTCGCTAGTAGACCTGCAGTAGATCAGCAGCACCTGGCGCTCACAACCTGCAGAGGCGCGTGCCTCGCTATGCCCTCCACCCCGCGCCGCTGCTGCAGATGCTGTGAGTCATGAGTGTGACACGGGGCGGAAGGCTTGGCGGGACACGCATCTAAGTTTTATCCAACAGGGATTGTCTGGACCTAGTTCTAACCGGAATGATATCGGATAGACCTAGTTTTATCCAACAGGGAATGGCTGGACCTAGTTGTAGCCGGCATGATTAAGGCTAGACCTAGTTTTACCCGAAAACAATCGGCTCGTACTAGGTTTAACCAAGAGTAAGTGGCTACACCTAGTTCTAACCGGCTAAAACTAGGCGTAGCCGCACTTCGGGTATTAGCCGTAACATATACATATTGATCAATCGAATATCGTTTAAAATCCGAGGCCCTCGATAATCGTAATAATTAAATACTCTAACTCCCGTTAACTCCCAATTACTTAGAAGCTTCAAAGCAATACGCAGTTTTCCCGTACACGCACAACGCTCATTACATCCAAGTCTCTTAAAATGACACTAATTAATTTAAATTAGGTATTTCTAAGTAGTTTTCAAGTTTGAAGCAATCTTGTAGCTATAAAATGAGTGGCAGTTAATCCGCAGTAACTGCTGCCCGCTGCCTCGCCTGCGATCAGAGGATTACCGCCGCTCGTTTCCGTCTTAAAAACATTGCATTACCACGATATTATATTATTATGACTGGTATAGCTTTGCTTGGCATTTGATACGGCTTTTGGAAATTAAACTCAACTTTAACCGGTGGTCTGTCGTAATTAAAAGAAAAATTTAAAAGCATTGCGTCTCGCGTAGATCTGCGCCTCCGATAGTCTAAGGTTAATATCAACTTGCTACGGTATTGTTTAGTTAATCAAGTTTGAAAATTCATCGTAAATTGTATTTTCGTTATGTCATAAGTCATCATGTACGGTCAGCAAAGTAGATAAGTATCCAGGGCTGTCATATTCAATTGAGGTTTTCTAGAATACCAATGAATGTACTCAAATAAAATTTAACCTAATTGAAGAACTAGTCATTTTCTACTATAGTTTAAATTTTTATTAGAAAATATCCGTGGGTTTTTGAGAAAACTTAAACTGTATCTGACGGCCTTGGATACTTATCTACTTTGCTGACTGTACCTAGGGTTTTCCCAACTATGTTATCATCGGGATCCAATCGAACTAGGTGCAGAACAGAGCTCCACAAAATGAGGCAGACTTTGGGTCTTCTGACCATGGGACTCACGGAGCAGTTTAACAAAAAAAAAACTCAACTTTTCAGTTAACGTATAAAAATAATGAAGAAATGAAAAATTCTCGTGTGTTCTGTTCTTCATGTTCTGGAAAAGGTACTCTCGCAAAATGAGCAAAATACTATAATAGTAAAGCAAGTTTAGTGCCTATCTAAAGTGTTTCTCGATAGTGTTTTTATTGTTTTTCTCCATAATTTCGAACCCCTCCTAGCGTAGCAAAGGGTAATTGCGAGTCGTGACCGCGAGCGTGGGAATAATCGATCAGACAGTTTCATATCGATACATATTGACCACGCTACCTATAGACAAAACTTAAAAAAACCGACCGTTCACACCTCACCGAGTAATATAATATTTCATAGGCAAAAAAGAGCACACATAATTTGTTTTTGGTAAAAAGATTTGTTGCAAATAAATAGCTGGCTTCACAATATCGGGTTACTGACCCTGCTCTGAATATATTAGAAAAAGTTTGTATCACAAAGGGTTGTTTTAGAAATAGCCCAGCATTGTGCCTACCCCATTTGTTCGGCGTGAGAGTTATAAATGAGTGTACGGCATTGTGGGCCGCAGCCCGGGGCCCGCGGGGCCCGAGACCGGCTTTGTACTAAACCTGTTCTGAATTAAACATTTCTAACGCAATCGTTGGGGAAATGCAATTTTTTGTTGTACGTCATTTATTTATGTCAGACTCAGAAGTGTATTGTTACGAGAGATTCGGTTTAGTTTATGACATCTGTATTACAGCTGAACTTAGATTTGTTGTTATTACATCATGTACTTATCTATGTTTTCCTACAGTTACATATCTATCCTATAACACCAAATTTGTACCTATTCTATAGTAAGTAAATTTTGGTTTATCAAATAATTATAAAGAATGACGCTTTTTTTAACAATCTAACAAAAACCAGTACTCTTTGCTATCTTACTGGATCTTGAACACATGTATCTGCCTAGCTGGTGATGCATATCAAAGACTGGGATTCAATCTCAACGATACACATAAGACAATCAACCCATTCTACTCCATTCAAAAATGAACATAACCAAGCCCTCTTCCACAATGTTTGTATACTAAAAACACAAGCACACTCCACTACACTCAAATAATTCGCTTACAAACGTTATTCGCGTATTCCCCTAGCATTTTGCGAGTCCCCCATATATCTTTCGCGTCCCTAATTCTAAGCTCAGGCGCAATAATCGTAAACTCGTCATAATTCAACGTCAGGCGTTTGACGTGACGATCAAAAGATCGAGTTGTATTGTCATAGTATTCGGAATCGTGTATGCGTGCGCGCAGTGGGAGCACATAACAGGGTGCTCTCAATAACATGTGTATACTTCAATCAATGTTTAGTTCGAGGGAACGCTGAATGAAGGTGGGGTGTGGTGTAAAGTAGGGCATGCAAACCGATAACCGATAATCGATAATTTATCGGTTATCGATCCATTTTGACTAAACGATAAATATCGAAAACAAAAACGATAATTACCGATAATCGATAATTTTTTTACAACGAATTACTAACCTAAATGACAAAACTATTAATTGCTTGTCATTTCTGCAGACATATTTTCAGCAGCAAAAAAATAGCAACAGTAAGCACACCCTAAAAATCTCTTTAAAATGTGATTATTTCAAATGTGATCTCTTTTAATTATAATACAAAATAATAATTGTATGTTAAGTATAGTACATTATGATACATGTGCGCTGTGTTGGTCATTACGTACGAGGCGATATTTGTGCGCGAGCCGCAGGCGAGCGCAATAAAAAAGCCGAGTATGTAATGACAATAGCGCGCGAGTATCATACGACGTTTTTCAACACACTTGTGAGTAAATTTAACACATTTTCTGAAAATGACTGCGCTTTTTTATCAATCTTCCACTGCATGAAACTATCGTACGCCGCAAAACTCATCCTTTGACTTTGGCGGCAACAAATTACTACTCGCGTTTTGCGCCTCCATAATTATTTCCGGCGGGGTTAATAATACAGTTTCTTCCTCACTCGACATATTTAAATACTTACATAATCGATTAGAATATCATCAATTAGATAAACAATAAAAATGTAGAATGCCGCGCAACTCGTAACTTTTTTTTTCTGCCAATACTCGGGCATGACCATAGATAATTTACTAAACTCTCAATCAGACAAAATTCAAACTAAATGTATTTTAGCTTAAAAAATCGGGTTTGGGTGAATTTTTAATCATCTGTTTTAGTAATAGTTATTTATTATTGTTTTATTTAAATTCCTTTGTTATTTTATTATTTAAGTAAGCAGTAAGTAATAGGCTGTTTGGCAGCGTCAAAGAGTCGTGTTAAAAAAAAGTCGTTGCTTAGCAACGAAACGTTTTTAAAAAAAAATGTGTATTAAGCAACAAATTTTAGAATGCGTACTGGACATACTTTTACTTTGCAATCTTGAATAAATTAAAATTGGTCGTGTTAAGATTACCGCACGCGTGCGATAATGTAAAGTGAAACGCACGCGTGCGTAATATACTCAATAACGGGTCTAAATGCAAGGTAATAAGATCCACTTTACGAGCAAGTGTGTTGAAAATTTATTTATAGTGCAATAATCCTTAAAATATTTTCTTTACTATTTATTTTAAATGAGATACTCTTTTAATTATAAAAAGTAATTATTATATTTCAATTTAACTATTATATTAATCGTTAACCAATCTTGTTAAGATGTGTATAAAAGTTTTATGACTCAGATATATACCTTTTCAGTATACTACGAAATTATTCAATGTTAGTTTAATTATAGCAAACGTTCAAAAGTGTCAATATATTTGACTCATAATAATTATTATATTATTTTGAAGAGTCTAACTTTTTTAATAATTAAGCAAAAAGCTTCTAAAATTTTATTTAAAAGATCTCTTTAAGAAGAGTTTAGTGAGGAAATCCAGAATGCTTTGTTACATAATATTTTTTTTTCCTTGGACAACTAACCTACGGTTATCTGATCCCAAACTAAGCAGAGCTTGTACTATGGCTAAAAAAACCTTGTTTTATTTATTTTTCAGTATGTTATATTACTTTTTATTTAAGGCAAGTAATTGCATTAGATTATCCATTCATTTACATGCAAAAAACAATTTTTGTATTTATTTTTATAAATAACGACAATTATCGGTAATTACCGGTTTTTATCGAAAAAAAAACCGATATTTTTCATTTTATCGATTATCGGAATATTTCGATAATTGCATGCCCTAGTGTAAAGTGTGAGCGAAGAGGATTCAATTAGGTTAACGAATCCCTGTTGTTGGAATTAAATAATATGTACCTAGGTGAATTTCCCCCATATACGCGAGTTTCTTCGAGTCTGTGGTTGCAGTAGTCGTGATGTAACTACCAGAGAACAAAGCTTGAATTGTGTCCGTTGCTGTTATACAGTAACCATCTTTTCGATTAAAACACTTGACGACTTTCATAAATAAATGATTTTCGTTTTTCTTTAGATGGATGCATTGAAGCTCGGCTCAAGTAGTTATGAACCGACAGGCGCACCCGGCCTTCATAATTTTTGTGAAATAGTGTTCATGACAATAATGAATTTATTCATTTAGGAATGCGAAAATAAAGTCAAAATATCGCTGCCTCTCATGCCTTTCACCACAACAAACCTTGCGACTCCACAATGCGTTTGTTACGTTTATAACGGTAGTAAACGTCAATCTGATGCGATTGTCGTACGGAGGTGCGTTACGGTCGCATTGTCTGCTCCGAGCGGTCCCGGTGCATGGTGCGTGTTAGACAATGATTTGCGATTATTTCGTCGTTACAATTGTACTGGGGTTGTGGAGTGTTGATACTTGAACAAATGTCGATGATTCAATTACAAACTTTTCTATCGTAGTATTGAATGTCAGCTTTTTTTTTCTATGAGACAGAAAAACACTTCTCTTTTCAAAAAACTTATATTGCGACAAATGTTGAAATGAGATTGTGAAAAAATTTTAAACGTTAATTACAGGAATGGATCCTGTAGATATTTGCAGCGATTTTTTAGTCCCGGGTAAAACCACACCGCTGTTCGAAAGTTGCTACAATTTGTACAATACAATATTAAATTGTTCAATAACAAACCAAAACAAAACCGGCTTTACACTACGATAAACCTAATCACAAAGAAAACCAAGCAACAATTATTTCCGGCACAATTTCAAACAATCCATTCATTGAAAGAAAGCTCCATTGTTATTGTATTACCTCTATTGAGTAATCGGTGGTATATTGCTATTTGCTATATTACGCCCGTTGGCAAACAAACAAACAATCGGGTAGAATTGAGGAAATCGGCTGAAAGTAATCGGATCTTGTGTAAGCGGCGCGTGCGCAGGACCACTCTATTGTTAGTGCGCGCTCGTGGGTTACCGACGCCGTCGATTGGTCGCAGCCAGGATAACCAGACTTAGTCATAGTATTTGTAAGAAACTTCTGTCATAGTGTTTTTAAAAAACGAGAGCCTTAATCAACAAGAATCAAATTGAAGAATCCCAGTCGTCTTCCAGCTAGGATTTTCTCCAAAAACTAAAAAAATACCAAAGCAGAAAGATTAGATCTAAAAAATTACTTAATTTCCTTGGGTAACAATTTTTTGACGATAAGTTGAATTTCAACCTACATCTCGCGAGTCAGGCCATTACCGTCACGCAATACCAAATAAATATTATGGGGTAATTGTTAACAATCATTACTTTCCATTAACAGGTCCATTAAAATGACCACAGAATAAAGGCCCGCGGCTTTTAAACCTTAAGTAAAAGCTCTCCATAATCGGCTCCTGAACAATACACAAAAAAGCTATTTCTTTGTGTCAACCCTGGGCAGCGTCACGGGCATTGTTCGCTGCGCTGGCGCAGCTACCGAGCGCGCCCATTAGCAGGGCCATTGTTCCTGTGACCGCCGTAGGAGGAACACAATGCCAGTGTGCTGGAGAAGGCACACTTCGCAAAACTAGACTTGTATGTTAAAAGCGGAAGAGTGTGGTTGGTTGTGGTTGGCACTACTAGTCTGAAATAAATAAATCTTCTAGCGTTAGGTATTCCATTTACAGCTAGTACCAGTTTTTGCCAAGAGCTGTCCAGAATTGGATACTTGAAGTTTCAGTCCATCAGCAATCAGCAGGTTCAGCATTAAACCGTAATCTTGTCTGCAAAAAAAAATGTAATCATCAGCGTTGTTTTCAGGATCATTCAATGTTAGAAGGGTTAGAATTTTACAGATGTTAGGTTTCTGCTTCTTACTGCGAAACGAAAATTAACATTTGTTTATTATTCAGAAACTTATTGACATATTTTCATTCATGACTAAAAATGTAAATGATATAATGCCCAAAACATTGTTTCAGTTTGTTTATAAACAGTGTGCCTTCTGCATCTTCTTACTTGAGTGGTGACATCACATATACGTAGAATTGTTTCTTGCCTGTCCATTTATCAGCTCTGTGAGGACTGGCCGCCGCGTCGCTCGCAAATTTGAATATTCTTAGATACCATCTGTTCTTAATTAAGAGGATATAAAAGTTTGCGCTTTTAAAGAGCTAGAGTCTATTATATTTTCTAGAGTTTTGACTGAATTTCTCAGCAATTGTCTGCCTATTTTTATCGTTTTTTTACAGCTAGCATTTAGTTGCGGAACTCAGACTTTTTGTTATTCTTAGTAAAATGTTTGCACCCAATTGACATAAAAGTAAATGTATGCTGGTTCGACAACAGAATTTCGGGATTCATTCTTTAAAAACCTTTTTTTTAGAGCATGTATACATACCACATTACATGTTACCACGAAACTAAATAAATTAGCCTTCATTAATACCTAAATAACAATTTAACACAATATCATACGTCCTTCCTACATAGTTCTGTGTATTTGATTACCTCGCGCTTAACCGACGCCGTGCCCTCATTGTCATTAACTACTAATACACTCAAATTACTCTCTGTAACTCGACTCCTTACACCCTGAGGCTGAACCAACCGAATCTATTCGAGCATTTTTTAATAAACCTTCAACATTAAATATTGAACTGTAAGTCTTAGAGAGAAGATTCATATTTCAAGTGTTGGGTATAATTTGAAAAGATGATAAAAAAATAATGGTAGGTAATTCTTTGATACGATCAACGGTTTGTGAGCATCCGTTACGAGGGGTGATGTGCAGGCCCTCGGGTATAGGGCCCGTGGGTACAGGGATAGTTTTGTTCCCTTATGTTCGGGGTCTGATATTTGCATTTTAGATTTTGTAAAGATACTCGTATGTTTACGGCAATATTTTAACACATTTTTATTGACTGTATTAAAATGATTATGTTATTTAGGTCAAGGTGTCAAGGGTTGGTTTATTCCGTGCTGTACACGTAATTCAATAGTAGCAATGTATATAATTATCAATAATTATTATTAAATCATTTCTCAATGCCCAAGACGTGTAATTTTCACAAATCTACGCACGATGTGGTTGTTAGAACAAAAGACTTCAACGCGCTGCTACGCCGCTGTGCAACAGTACAACATGCGTTCGCAATGTTTTAATATTTACGAAACTATTGTACAGATATTACCACATAACTCTGCAATATTATGTACACGACTCTAAAACAAATCTATTGCCCCGCCCACTTGTCTACACTCATTAATCTAAGTGAGTTTTGTGATTATTCGCACCTCCTTACGAAATCATAATAGATAACTACAATCTCAATGTAGAGAGCACATTTGATAAATAAAATCTTTAGAAGGAATAAGATTTAAATTGATGAATAAAAATTAGAAAAGTACCAACTATTTGTATGCATCAGAGAAGAAACATTAGCTAAAGAGAAATAATTATTAATTGAACAGAGGAAAGCCATTAAAAACATGGGTTTTCGATCTCGTTGTAATTATGAACGGATTGTTTGAGCGAACAAATGATTTGATCGCAATCACACAATAGAACAAATGCGATTCCCATACTATTGCTATTGCTATAAAAAATAAGGAATGTGGCGTGTGGAGTATACACTAAATAACAGAACTAATCGCGGTTTTTATCTCTCAAGTGTTTGTTAGGGAAATATTTCACAGTTTGTATCGGTTATATTTTATAGTTAGATTCTACAGCAGTGTCTATTGTTTGATCGTGTTACATGTTAAAGATATACTAGCGAACCGCCCAGATTCGCACGCCTCGCACGGGTGTTACAAGTCTTTGAAAAATTCCGGCTTTTATTTACTACTAGCTTCTGCCCGCGGCTTCGCTCGCGTTAGACAGAGACAAAAAGCAGCCTATGTTACTCTCCATCCGTTCAACTATCTCCACTTAAAAAATCACGTTAATCCGTTGCTCCGTTTTGCCGTGAAAGAAAGACAAACAGACAGACAGATAGACAGACAGACAGACAGACACACTTTCCCATTTATAATATTAGTATGGATATTATGCATGTACTATACATGTAAAACTTCCTCTTGAATCATTTTATGTATAAAAACATCTATTACGAAGTTATAAAGATCTAAGCCTACTTAAGGATAGACAGACAGCGTAAAGCGACTTTTATACTATGTACAGCAGACACTAGACGTTTATTAGAAAACTTCAGCAGATTATTGTGTCTGGATGTTATTTATCTATAATATGTATATATTTAAAAATTATATAAGTTTATATATCAGTTGTCTGATTACCATAACACAAGATCTGCTTAGCTTGGGATCAGATGACCGTGTGTAAGATGTCCCAGGATATTTATTATTATTTTGTGTCTTTCAAAACTAGACCAATAAATATTCACAGCTTACAGTAAACAAAAAAAACCTTTAATACCAAAATATTTTTAGATGCACTTTCGAATTGAATTTAAAATGGAATCCTTTATTTTATCAATACAACGAACAAAACTGTGATGCAAGCATAGACCCTTATATAAATATCTTAACCTAACATTCTTATATATATCTATAAACAATTTGTTAGTAAAATCAATTTGCTAGAAGAATTGCTCAGAATTCACTTCTCTTTTCATCATCAACCTTATATCCTCTATCTCAATCAGGAAACTTTCAAACATGTCTCCAGACTTGATTCTTATACTTAATAGTTTTTATATTGATTTAGATAACGAGCTAGATAAAATGCTATAATTAGTGTAATTACGTGGACAGGTTTAGCAGCTCTCTGCTCTTCCCATAGACAACTCCTTTACTTACGTAAGGATGGGCACACATGCAACTATGTCACGCTATTACGAAGGCGCGAAAAAACAACTATTGTG
Source organism: Athetis lepigone (assembly GCA_033675125.1). NCBI lineage: Eukaryota > Metazoa > Arthropoda > Insecta > Lepidoptera > Noctuidae > Athetis > Athetis lepigone. The sequence continues at coordinate 17,680,485 of CM066239.1, read as the reverse complement.
TATTGGAAAGTTATTAAAGATAGAAGCTTTACGTAATTTAATTTTCCTAGTTCGATTACGCCATTTTCTCACAATTCTGCGACAGATTAATTTAACGACAAAGATCAAGTACTAAAATCTTTTGAATTAGTGTAATGAATTAATCCTAAAGTCTTTAAAATGCAAACTACTTTTTCTATAAATCTTTACATAGGTATAATATAATCTTAACGTTGTCAAAACTGTACATTGAATACTTTAAAAAAGATTACGTGATCTAATGTTCTACAACAGATGCCAAAACAAAAAATATAGTTTTAAAATTTTGTCTGTCTGTTTATCTGTATGTTTGTCCGGGATAAAATTAAAAACTACTGCATAGATTTCATAAAAAAAATTGCATGTATATTACCAAGAGGACAAGACATAGTAAAACCGTGATGCATACATACTATTTTTGCTGCTTTTAAGCGTTCACGCGGACTAAATATTTACCACCTTCAATACACATTTGCTAATTGATTTTTTACGACTACAGGTAAATAAGTCAATTAGCTTGACACGAAGTACCTATAAGTTATCTGCAGCTTAAAAATGCATCGCTGTATTGCTTCATTTATCGATGCTGTTCGTCAACATGGTCATGTATCAATTTGCGTGTCTTTTTATGGCTCTTACGTAACAGCCCAGGTTATTAGCGCAGATGATGCCCGACAATTAAGCCTTGTAATAAAAAGATCGTAAACTTGTTAATTAAAGTTAAATAAAGAAAGATATTCAATTGATACTCCAACTTGGTTTAAGTTTTATTCGATATCGTCCGGTTTGCAATTCCCACAAATTGTTTACTAGCATTTTATATCTGGCTGTAAAATAGTAATTAGTGTTTAGAGTCAATGAATTCTTTATAAATATTATTGATGGCGTTAATGGAAATGAGCTTTCAATTTGAATACTACCAACTAGATCATTGCAGTCTTTAAGTTAAAAAGATAAATAAATATAACTTTCTACACAAGTTACGTACGTTAAAGCTTAATAAGTAGATACAACAATAGTACATTTAAGTTAGGAAACAAAGCGAGCCGGCCCACGCTAACAAAACTCATTAGTTTAGACGCAACCTCTATCTCAGTGCGATCTACGGTTTAATTATGCAAGCGGGATCAATTCCCCGCATTAAGTTCTAAGTAGTGGGCCCGGTCCCACACCCAGCACGCAGCACATGCTCAGGGTTACCTCTTCACAATACTGCTATAAAAACTTTAGCAGTTTGTAGTTAGAAGTTACTTGTACTGTGGTACTACTTAAGTACTCGTATTAAGAAAAGTTGTATTTGTTCTTAAATTAAGCATTTAAGTGCACTTTGCGGTCCAGCTTTGTGCGCCAACACGAAGTCGTTTACTTGAATATAATTTGTTCAAATATTTAATACCATCCCATTAAACAAAACGTGCAGAAAAATATGAAAACCTCTTTAAACAGTGTAATGTTCATGGTCAAAATAGTCAGATCTAATTTTTATTAATCCTTTGTTTACAAAAACTTAAATTATAATAATTTGATAATAACAGACCGGTTGGTCACGTTTCTGGTAATAAACAAGGACTGCAACTTATTTGTCTTGTTGTGCACTTATTCTACTAAAAAAATAATTTAATTTAATATTTTAAACGGGCACTACGTGTCTCTAATTTTAAGTCTAGGCAAAATTGTATTCTAGTACTCGAGATCATAATTTAGAGAGAATATTACTGAACTTTTTGACTTACTTATACATTAATAGAGAGAAGCAAAAGAACGCAAATATCGAGGAGTTTAGAAGAATAAAGAAGCAGTTTTTGCTCAGCAGACGGACAATAAAATAGACTAACAAAAAAACACCATTATACACAACATACACTACCATATAGTACATCATTCTTTAACGGAATGCCGTAATTAAAGAAAATTAAATGCACTGCGTCTTGCCTGGATTTAAGTCTAAGATCAAAGGTTAATGATTCCTCCATTTCAGCACAAATCAATTCACTTAACCGTATAAGTTGTTGTTTCTTAATATTGCCTTTAAATATACTTAGCTACCAATACAATTTGGTATAGAATTCAGACATAATAAACATGACCATTACACATCCATAATGTCTGCACTAGTTGCGTAAGACATAACTCATCTCATTAGATAAGGTAACTAGTAGCCACACGTACTTAGCCACACATTTATAACTTCCATTCACTGTAAACTAACCATCAATGTGTTTTCAAGATCCACGACCGCAACAGTCTAATGAAGGCACCGTCACCATAATGTTCAGTGAGTGTGGCCACTTTCCCTCGCTCTCATCTGAATACGTTCCTATCTCCATCTGCACAATTATGCATTTTCTAGACGATGCGTGAACGAGATAATTAGCAAATATACATATTTAAAATGGAATTTTATTTGCATTAGCTGCATTCTTGTAACGGACGATGTATTTTTAGTCGCGAGGAGTTCGCATGATATAAGCTATAATCGAGTCGCATTTGTTTCGATTATCAACTAGACTACGCGTGGATAAATTAAAATCATGGTTCATCTTTGGAAGGTACTGTTAAAGAATTGTTAAATACAGTTCTAGTTTTTGCCAGCATTACGTTATTTTATTGCTTGGTATATATCACTCAGGAATAACTCACTTTCTATCATTCGTTCCGGAGATTACTGCATTGTGAAATTAGCGCATCAATCAGAGCAAAATAAACACAAATAGCTACTACTGCTTCTGTCGCATCTTTCATTAGAACATAACTAATAAATATTCCCTCACAGCACATAAGTTACCGGAACATGCAATTTATTAAATAATCTCTTGCATTTATTATGTTCATTAATCTCTCCGAACGGGTTTATTAGCATAACAATGTAATAACACTAATAATAACTGAGAGAAACGGGTTTATGGTGCGTGACGGTATGACCTGATCTTTACTTGTGCACACAGTTTAATCGACATTTTATGTTTTTGTATATGCCTATGTTAGTTTTAAACTTTTGTAAAAATAAGTCGCTTCCTTTCAAGTTTTTCATGAACAATGGTATCCCACTGTTTCTGGTTTATTTCAATTTTACTAATGATCGCAGGACAGCGGTATACAATTACTTTTATTACTAAACTTAACCGTTATTAAAATGAAAGCTCCGGATTAGCCCGTCAAATACAATTTTCAGTTAAGGAACAATTTAAAGTTAGAGAATTTCGAAAATATGCCATTTTAATGAAAACTTGACGTTGGAGGCTATAGCATAACTCTAGGGCAGCTTAGCACCTTAGGAAATCAACAAAAAATGGGGAAACGTGAGTCAATTAATAGTAATAATTATCTACCCCTCCATCTGCTGCCGACCCGAGATGGTATCTGTGGTAGTGCCAGCAGTCTGTTGGGTTAGCAAGATTAAAATAAATTCCGGTTCACATGTTTTGTCATGTATTGTTTAGTGTTAACAAGTGTACTTCTTTAAATAAAAGGCACGCACAGAAACTATTTAAACAAGTGCACATTTATCTGGAGTTATCTGTCTGGATCATGTTTTATCTGGAAACGTTACTTCAATGAACTTTTAAAGGTTAAAAAAAAATGGGAATACGAATTATAGGAATGATTTTTTACTTTACTTTACTTTTACTTTATAGGTATGACCCGCCAAAGACTACCAACAGCATCTGCAGGTATTTTATACTTCCTGCCCTGGTCGCGGGTCGCGGGATTGTTGGAAAGGGTTCGGTCCTGAAACGCAAAGGTCTAATGATTGAACGCAGTGGGTTTTAGTTAGTAAATTCTGACACTCCTTCCAACTTTACCTAAAGCAGGGCAAGTTATTTGATGATCCAAAAAAAAATCTTTTTCATACTAATTTAAGAGTACTTATGTAACAAAAGAATCCCTATTCCTAGACATACCCTAATCAAGTGCCGCCAAAGTATAAAGTTTTTTTTTCCTAATAAGGCGCCTAAATTCTTTTTCGGAAGCTTACACGTTTGATGAGGATGACTTGTGTCAACACTCTAACTGCCCACTTACGATCACACTCAGGCATCGCTAAGCACCTATTTATTCAAACCATCATCACCTGAATAAAGGCGTCAGGTATGTTTGTACAATAGTGTGAGATGTAGCGCCGGTCCCACACTGTCCTCTATTAGTAAAGAAAACATTAAATTTTTCCGGTTTTGGTAAATGCTGACAGAGATAAATGGATTAACGGTAAACTGTTTAGGAATTAAAAGTTTCTTTATTTATTTTACCTACAGGTTTTTTCGTTCTACTGTCCCGATTAAAAGGAAACAGCTTGAAAAATATAAATTGGTTGAACAGGTTGTGTTTTAAATGTCCGAACTTAATAATAACTAATAGACAAATAACTTTTCTTTACTTTTGTATCCTTACTTGCAAGGCTCTTTTTAATGGGTTGATTGACACAAAGGAAGGTTTCTGAAAATTCTACTCAACAAACCCTTCCCAAAAGGAAACTTTACTATATAATTCTAGAATAGAGATCTGTTCCTTTTTGATGCTCTACAGGAAAAGCACGTAGGCAGGTTTTGATGATTTGTCCTAATCTTGCAAGTTCCACTGACACATAAAACTATAAAAGTAATAAAAATTCAATAAGGCTTTCTACAGAGGTCACATAGCGAAAATATTGTTACCACCATTTTTAAATTAACCTTCTACAGTCGGGTCTTTATTTTTGATTATCTTAACAGAATGTTACTAAGTTTACAAACACTAAGTTTCTTTACTGAATTCTCAGCAATACCGATGTTGTTGAAACAGAACCCCAACGGCTCCGGTCGAGAGGTCGTGACACGCGAGAAGTTATGTTCAACAAACTTGTTGCCCTTGTTGGTACTTGTTGCGAAGATACTTCCCATTTCTTCGCTGTGAGGTAACTGAGCTATGTGCTATGTAGCTAGGTGCTTTATGGGTCTATGAAAGGGATGTGCAAAGTTTTCGGCTTTGATTGGCAGGTGGAGTGAATACCTATTACAATACATTTATACCTATGTTGTTTACTTAGGTTGTATGTATGTTTTAGTGTTAAGTAATGGTATATTGTTATAGAAATAGCCTAGTATCTTTAGTGTGCAATACTTGCATACAATAGAAAAAAAAAACCGGCCAAGAGCGTGTCGGGCCACGCTCAATGTAGGGTTCCGTAGTTTCCCGTCCGTCACAATAAGTGTTCCCACTTATAAGTTTAAAAAAAGGCTTTTGTTACGTTGACATGCTAAGTACGCAGAAATTATTTTGTACAACCTTTTTATCTTTTTTGTACAAAAACTGTTGTTTCTATCAAGTTCAAAATAATTTTCCTAGAAAGTCCTTATAAAGTTCTACTTTCCAGATTTTTTTTCATATTTTTTAAACCTACGGATCAAAAGTTAGAGGGGGGGGGGGACGCTCTGATTTTTCCTTTTGGAGCGATTATTTCCGAAATTATTGACATTATCAAAAATGATTTTAGCAAACCCCTATTCATTTTTAAATACCTATCTAACAATATATCACACGTAAGGGTTGAAGTTAAAAAAAGAAAATCACTTCCCTCTTTACATATAGGGGGGCTACCCTAATAAAACATTTTATTCCAATTTTTATTTTACCACTTTGTCGGCGTGATTGATATACATATTGGTACCAAATTTCAGCTTTCTAGTGCTAACGGTCATAGAGATTAAGCGAGGACGGACGGACAGACAGACATGGCGAAACTATAAGGGTTCCTAGTTGACTACAGAACCCTAAAAAGGTCCCCGCCGCATCTGCCTGTCTCTCTGCGATAAACTTAAAAACTATTTTCAAGCCGTTTTTATCAATAGACTAGCGACCCGCCCCAGCTTATGCTAAGCTGTGTGGGTGTTACAAATCTTTAAAAATCCCGGCTTTTCTCTACTAAAATAAGCATGTATTATAGTAGAGAAAACATATAAAACTTCCTTAAGAATCACTCTATCTATTAAAAAAAACCGCATCAAAATCCGTTGCGTAGGTTTAAAGATCTAAGCATACATGGGGACAGACAGAGTATAGCGACTTTGTTTTATACTACCTAGGTATGTAGTGATAGTGATAGAATAAAGATGCATAAATGCTTTTATTCTCCTTTAGAAAATGAAAGAGAATAACAATCGATCAACTTATGATTTTGAACTAGTTCTCAAAGGATTCTCCCCAATTGTCACTTCACTAACTCTTCAACAGTTTCAAAGTAAGTACCTACATCGTATCTCTTAAAGCTCTGCCCATACCAATCAATACATATACAAAACAAGTAAAACGTATAATAAACGACTTCTAATATAGGTACATGTGGATCGTTCCGAAGACCGTTACTCAATTAATATCGACGAAACTCCTCCACTACACCAGTTCATTAAAACGAAAGATTACTCTAACTACTTACAATATAAATGGCTATTTTATATAGGTAAATATTAAACAGTAGGAAATGTGGAATAGTATGTAGGTACCTTTTAATGTAAATAAGTTATTCAGTAGCTGATAGTGCCTAGTCTAGGAGACTTGAGCCTTATCTTTATCCATAAAGAGACTTATTGGCAATTAACATACAGCCGAAACTGCTAAGGTAATGTCTTTTTATGATGTTGGTTGCAATAAAAAAGATTATTTGAAAATTTAATTCCTAACCGGGTAAAATAGGGGATGAAAGTTTATATAAAAATGCGCGGACGGAACCGCCGGCGCCGCCGGAAACATCTAATTTTGGTACTTATACATTATTTAAAGGTTTTAAGATAACCCATGCTGACCTCAAACATACGTAGCAAACATAAAATAATTATACTTTATCGTTACTTACTAACAAATAAATAAAAAAAAAACAATTAAAACTAGTCCTTCAAAATTAATAAAAAAAAATACAAAGAAAAAACTCACCACAAATAACAAAAGAAAACCCAATCCGTGTTCAATGAGAGGTAATCACAAACACACACATTGTCACACACAAAACACAAACAATGTAAGTCAACACGAGTTACGGACTCGAACTACTACGAAAGTAAGACTACGGACCGGCAACCGACCAGCAAGATGTCAGCTACGGCGCACGGACGCGATGCGACTGGCGACGGCTCCGCCGCAGGCCATGGGCATGGGCCCCATCTCACGCCATCATTCGCGGGGAGATAGGTACCTCATACGTTAAGAAGGCATTTCCAAATGGCCTTTGTTCTATTTTTTTATTCAAGAATCGAAATAAAAACTAAATGAGTCGGAGAGTCTATCCGAGTGTCTAATTTGATGATGTCGACAACAGTCAAATGTTTCATTTCCCTCTGCACCTGAATGATATTTTTGGAAAAATTTTCATGAGGATCTTAAAATATTTTTTTTTATTTCCATTTTACCTTTGGAACGACAATATCATATCTTTATAGTCATATCAAACGCAGTTTCCAATTTTCCGAAAGTTGCTAAGTTCTTAAAATGCGTTTCATTGGCTACTTTCATAGGGTAATTTGCGCGCCCTGTCTCCTATCCTACAATGTGACCCCCGAGGCCAGTCCCGCGTGCCGGTTGGATGCGCGTGCGCCGCGTGTTTCTTCGCGCGCCGTCGCCCTTCGCCCTCCTTCGCGTGTCTTAGGTCCCTGCCCAGTCGGCATTTCGAAAATATGCACATCAATAACTTGAATGAAAGAATGATGCAAGTTCTGTTGAGTAAATTTGCTTGCTATTGTCCACTATTGTTCATTCAGACACCTCGACCATTCGCTATGTTATGACATTACACCTAAAGAAACATTTCAGTACTGTATTTTATAGAGTCTTTCATTGAGTAAGGACCGAACCAGCTTTTAAGGCAGGAGAGCGGTCAGATGTGAAATTGCAAGTCTTTATGTCAGAGGGGATGGTCAAATTGTCGAAGTCTAGTCAAAATTTGCCTTTAAATCTATCATTTAATTATCAGTGATCAACCTAGGCCCTGACCAATTGAAGGTCATAACTTGTAGGCTATTTCAGGTGGCGCACCATCGACGTGTCCTCGTAGAGGCGATCGGCGGCGGTGACCTATCGCGCCCGGCGCTGGTTCAGGCCATGCTGCGGGGCGAGATGGAATGGGATGCCGTCGCCTCATTCTGCGAAGCAATGCTGGTGAAGGAAGCGGCGGCGCAGAGGCAACGAGCCTCTCGCCCCGGACTAAGACCAAGGCTAAGACGTCGAGAGTCGCAAGACGACTACCGGCCACCGTAGGCGCGGTTCTGCGGATGGCGAGCGATGGGTAGCTCGCCGCCCGGCTAGGACCAGGACCGCGTCGACGGCGCGTTAGTGTTCCACGCGCGCCTTAAAGAGAAGAAGTCAGCACTGGAAGGGGCCAACAGGGCCACGCCTGCCGGGGTTGCGGAATGTTCATTTGATGATTTCCCACTCACCAAAAAAAAAAGGCTATTTCAGGTTTTTTTATGATTGAGAAATCATCAAATGACTTCTCCTGCCCTGTGCGGGGCGGGAGCCGGGAGTGCCAGACTTTTACTGACTAAAACCCACCCTTGTTCCTTCGGTTGCCCTTTATGTTCCCAAGGCGGTGGTAGCTATTAGAACTATATCGCAAATAAGAACTATTCCGCAAGGCTATTTCAGCCGACACTAATTACATCTATTATAGCCAATAATAGGTTTAACAAGAATCAAGTTTTCAGAATTGTCGCGTAACATTGAATCATTGTAATAAGTAACACTTGGTGTTCAGAGTGCGTGAAATTACAACACAAATCAATGTCGCCATCCTGAGTCAGGGGACAGCAGATAATAAGATACATAACTTATTTATACTCGTATAAATACTAGCTTTCGCCCTCGGCTTAATCCACGTGGATGTCAAAATTTTCACCTTATTTTATTCTTTTAGGGTTGAAATTTACAAAAATTATTTCTTAGTAACACCCCAGTTCCCGGGGGATTTCTGGGATGAAAACCATCCGATGTCCTTTCTTGGGTCCCAGACTATATCTGTACCAAATTTCATTCAAATCGGTTCAGTGGTGTAGGCGTGAAGAAGAGACAGACAGACAAAGTTACTTTCGCATTTATAATATTAGTACGGATTGGAGTAAATGGGAATTCAATTTTCTCATCAGAATGTGTAAATGCAATATCAGATTCAGCTTGAATGTTATTGGAAATATAGTTATCGCTAGCTGTCCCCCGCGGCTTCACCCGCGTTTATGGTCACTGCTCTGCTTCCGTATGTCGTTTTTTAATTACCAGTAGTTCTTGAGATTAGAGCTTTAAACCAAACGAACGAAAAAATACTACACATACAAGTAACTTGTACTCTTTTATCTTTCAGGAAATAAATTGCGCGTCAGTCCCATTTATATTTCCGTTTAAAATATACAAGTTATGTAAACGAGTCGCTGAATAGGCTCGAGGCTTCCTATTTAAGTTTATTGTGTAGTTTTAATGATTTCCTTTTAACTAGTTTGTAATAGAATTGAATATCGCTTTGAGAATCATATTGGTCCCGTAGAGTTACTTGAGGAAATTAGTTAGTAGCCAGAAAGTCCGACCAGTCTAACCAAAGGGTATCGTGTCGCCCAGTCACTGGGTTGTGAAGGTCTGATAGGCAGTCGCCTTACGTAAAACACTGGTATCCAGCTAAATCCGGTTAAGCTGGAAACCGACCCTAACATAGTTGGGAAAAGGCTAGGGAGATGATGATGATGGAGAGTCGCTTGAGGAAGCAGGTGGGCGAGTAGTCTTTGGAAGTACAGGCTTTGTTATTTAGCGTTTCCTCTCGATAATAACTACTTAATTGACATCTGTCGGAGAAAGTAGAATAAACAAATAAATAGAATTACAAAGAATGCACAGTTGTGGCGCCCGCTTCTCATGTAAGAGGTTTTGGACCAATGTGTTTTTTTTTCCAATTCAAATGTACATTTTAAAGTTTATCTTGGGCATCACCGACATCCCGGAAGGCACGTTAAGCCGTTAGTCTCGGTTGTCATTCGTAGAACTTTGACAGTCGTTATGGGTAGTAAGAAGTCAGATAGTCTGGGCAGTCTAAGAAAGAGGTATCGCGTCGCCCAGTCACTGGGTATAGGCAGTCGCTTTACGTAAAACACTGATATCCAGCTGAATCGGTTAGACTGGAAGTTGACCCGGACTAAGTTGAGAAAAGACTAGGGAGATGATGAAAAAAATGAGTTTTTTTTATATTGTTCTCTGGCATTTCTTGTCAGATAGAAGAGAAATAAGTTAGCTGGTATATAAGCATTCGTCTCACATTGGAACTAAGAGGACCACCTAGATTTAGATAACTCCATTGACGCTATATATCTTAACCACCCTATTTCTCCTCCAGATATTTCCCAGAACCAATAAAAATCCAATTCTTACACACCACGGAACTCTAAAATAATAAAAACAATTTAAATTGTTAATTAGCTGATCACTAACCGCGGTCTGTCTGTTAGTTGAATTGACACGACGATTTCTAAATCCTTTGTATCGAATGGTACACTGATTTCTATGATTGTGGCTGCAGGTACTTACCGGTTGGCTCATAAGTGGGCTAATGAAGACGTTCACTTTTAATTGTTATCGCAGTATATATCGACCCGCCCCGCACGTCAACCATTTAGTTACTGCGCCTATTGTTACTACACTTAGTATTAAATCGTTCAGTAGCTGCTAGCTTTAGCCAGCTAGGATTGCTTGATGGTCGATTTCGCGAATTCAGCAGAAATCAAAGGATCGTCACAGATTCAGGTCAGCTATGACCTTCTTCGTGTTTTGGCGTTTCATCATCAGCTCAGTGAAGTAGCCATGACAGAGTAACAGATAGAGTTACTTTAACATTTCACGGCTGCCTTGAACTCCTTGGCATGGAGTTGAGTTCTGACCTCAACTTCGGCACTTTCATCGAGCCAAAGCACAGACTGCGGCGAAAAAGCTGGGCATCCTTAACAAGGTTAAGCGATACTTCACGCCGGGACAGCTTCTAACACTTTATAAAGCTCAAGTCCGATCGTGTATGGAGTATTGCAGTCACCTATGGGATGGCTCAGCCCAATACCAACTGGCCGCATTGGATTCGGTGGATCGCAGAGGCAGAAGGTTGATTGGCGACAAGAAGCTGGTGGCCCTACTACAACCACTAGCACATCGGCGAAAAGTTGCCTGCCTGGCGGTATTTTACAGATTGCACTTCGGTGAGTGTGCTCATGAGCTACACGAGCTTATTCCCTCATCTCCTTTTTACCACCGGACATCCAGACGTACGGCAGGATACCACCCTTTCTTGGTTGATATTCCTCATATCCGCACGCAGCGCTTCTCAAAATCGTTTATAATGCGCACCGCGAAGGAATGGAATTCCCTGCCGGCGTCTGTATTTCCAAATTCATATAACTCGGAAGTATTTAAAAAACGAGTGCATAGGCATCTATTGGGTAAGCTCGCTCCATCGTAGGCCCCGTCTATGCCCTCGGGCTAGTCTGGGACCAAGAGCAAGCCCATAATAATTTAAAAAATATATATATATAATTTAGCGCGGATGTATAACAGTGACATAGATACTTAAAAGGTATTAATACATAATTTAGATGAAAACAAGATAAACGCGCGTGCTGTGGTGGCAGTTACAGGGATTATTACATCACGTCAAGAACGTTGTGGAAGCCTTTGAGCCCTTATCAAAATGACGATGACAATAATCGTAAACAGGTTTTTGAGACATTAAAAATTCAACAGAACTCAAAGTAATTTTCAGTTGGTACAGTTATGCTGAACAACATTACACTATTTCAAGCTGCAATCGTTTCAGTAGGTATTCAAATAAATTGATATGCCTGATTAGTATTCAAATAAACAGCACACGGACATGAATAACTTTATTGTAGAACTCCCTTTACGGCTTCCGCCACTCTATAAGTTTTTGTTATACCCATACATTTCTTTGGATAGGTATACTAAAAGCGGCTCTCCTTACAATAATCAATGCCAACCTTTCTGCTAGACATGCTGAATGTGGTATCACGCTGAGTGACTGACTGACGGCTGGTCAGCCGCGACTTTTTACAATGCCACCTCATTATTCCACAGATCAATCAATCTTGTCCTCACAATACATTTATTTCTTTTGCTCAAAGACCACATATAATTAATATTAATTCAGATTCCTACTTAGATGTAGTTAATAAATTCTGTGAGTAACACGATATCGTCCGTGACAGCGGCGCGTGAGCATCGCGGCCGCTCGTCACACTCCCATTGCGTACGCGCACCCATTCCATCAGTAAACATACAGCTACTTAGAATAGTTTTTATCACACAAAATAACCGAGTGGAGAAAATCACTGCCGACAAAGACCGGTAGCGGAAAAAATTGAATGTCGGAGTCAAGCAAAGAGCAGCTATCGAGACACATCTGTAGCAAATCAACGAGATAATCGTAGCACGGGAACAGGCAACGAATTAGTACTCCTTTCAGACCAAGGAAGCGGACTTAACAGAAAGCCGGGGTCTCAACCTAAATATGCGTAATAAATAATGTATCAGTAATTTATTCTAATTATCGTCAGTGACGAGCCAGTCATGTCTACCATAACTTCAACTCGGCGCAGTGTACTGCCGCAGCCAAGGTTGGAAGGGGCAGCTGGCCAAAGGCTTCTGGGCCGTAATCTGAACTAGCAAGCTTACCTTGCTCCCCTTAGAAGAGGAAATCTGCAGCCACTCTCAAGATTCTGTTGATTAGATCTTCTGCATTTACCTAATCATTTGATTGTTAGCTGAATCACTGTTTGCGCACGTGCCGCAGTTTGGAGAACTTTTTATTAAATTCTGAGTCACAGTTTCCTGATTCTTTTGAGCGGTCAAGCGTAGGTTTATGAATTTTCATGCAGTATAATGCTTTTTTATAATTGTGGATACTGTTTGATGAATTTTAAGGCAAAGATGCAGATTAGTTCTTGTTATGTAGAATTTACATAGCTACCTAACTGGTAAGTAAGTCTCGCAGTTTCGTAAATAGGCCGACACTGGCCGACAGTGGTGGAATATTTTTTGACCATAGTAGCTAGGTGTAATGTTACTAAAAATAACAGAGGAATAGGAATTATAGTCTAAGTAAATATTCAAGAGGCTTTTGCAGGTTTTTGCTTTCCGCTTAAAAATATAATCGCTCAGAAGGCGAGTTAGAGCGCGTGTGGTTATGCATATGCTAGGCTGATAAGACTCTTTTTATCAATATTTTAATAATACTTACACTAACGTTTTATGTCGAGAACTAGGTACTTTAGCAATGAAGCAATAGGGTATTACACTGTATTAGAGAAAAAATATAAAAATATATTATTGAGGTAGCTTATGCAAAAAGCAACCGAACAGTGTTAGTTTTAGTTCATAAAACTAGAAAATATTTTTTTAAATTCAATTCAAAGTTTTCAGTTTTTTTTACCTGTTCTTGAACACACCGAAATACAGACCATAGACAGTGACAGCTGTCGACTGTCAACAGTGTCAACTAGACGTCACTATTTGTTTTACTTATAACCTCCTAATACGATCTTTATTATAAAAATATACTTTTTCATGGAAGTTATTGTGAAAGATATTTTAGATGGCTAATGCACATGTGTACTTACATCAAAGTGATATTTACAACAACAGTACAAACGGTACAAACGGGTTTTTATGGTGTAATAGTTGGAATACTCTTCCCACAACTTTTAACTAAGTTTTTCTTAAATTTGAATCAGTTAACACTAGAATTCACAATTATTCCGATGTTTTCACACTTGTGTTCTTGCATTCCGAAACGCACACCAACGGTAAGTCGAACAGTAACTAATTTTTGAGATAAAAACAATAAAAATTATGTAAAGTGTCACAGCGCGTTTGTTTATTTACATGACGTAAGGACGTCATATCGCCAAAGCAAAACCACGCCCACGGCGTTTTCCGTTTTAGGAAATTTCCGCGCGAAATTTGAAAATACAATTTTTAAAAGCGTTTTTAGGGTACTTAGCGCTTAAATAAAAATTTAGGATTTTTTTTAGTGGTTTCTTAGTACTGTAGGAGTTATTTGAAATACTTAAAAAAAAAGAGTGTAATACCCTATTAAGACCAAGTATTTCCAACACTAAGCTATGTAAGTATCGGCCTTCAATGTGCAATTGTAATCGCTTCATGTACTACGAGATGCCGAGAACTGATGCATATTAATCGCGATCGATCAGAAATCACAAATATCTGCATGATCGATTAACTTTCTCGTTCATTCATGTGTACTTACGTGTACGGACATTGTTTATACTTTTTTGTCGACGTGGTACTACATATTACTCTAGTTTCTCGGAAAGAAGGTTTCATGCGTCTATCTACAGTAGTTACGGGTAGTTAGAAGCCAGAAAAACTGACAATCAGTATCAGTGTAACTAAGGGATACCCAGTGAGAGGGTTGTGGAGGTTTGATAGGTTGTGACTCCATGCAAAACACTGATATTCAGTTGTATCCCTTTAGGTTGGAAGCCGTCCAAACCAGTTAGCATTAAACATTTTATACAGACATAATCCATACTAATATTATAAATGGGAAAGTGTGTCTGTCTGTCTGTCTGTTTGTCTTTCTTTCACGGCAAAACGGAGCGACGGATTGACGTGATTTTTTAAGTGGAGATAGTTGAAGGGATGGAGAGTAACATAGGCTACTTTTTGTCTCTTTCTAACGCGAGCGAAGACGCGGGCAGAAGCTAGTTTTATAATACAGAATTCATGTTCAAAAATTATATCCTTTCTATCTCCTCATAAACTAAACGATCTCTATAAAAGTAATGAGTTTGAATTTACCTACATAGCGACCATACGAGTACTCTTTATTTTATTATTTTCAGTAACTGCGTGTCGGTCCGCTGCACTCGCCAAGACAAGATCTCACTCAGACAGAGTGCCGCTGAGTTCTTTTATTAACATGATGAATATTTTGCAAGTGTAATGAACTTCCATAATGTATGTTGCTTGTGATATTTGTTGAAAGCTATTGCGTGACTTTGTGCTCTTAAGTGTCAATATAACGTGTCTATTATGTAGTATTACTGTATTAGGAATCGTCTTACTCGGCAATGGACTATATAGAAGAAAAAAAATAATATACGGATCTCAAACGACGAAAAACACTACTAGATGCTGCCTCAGGATCAGAAAGGCAGTCTGTCTTGTTAGACGCATATCCCTAATATTATGGCGTATTTAACAATAGCCTTATAGCTCTCACTGCCGGGAATATATAGCATGGTTTCTCAAACAAGTGGGTCCCAACGAAGAATTTGAATAAAACGATTTAAATAAAAAATAATATATACTTAAATTTACAGCAACAAGTTTACTTCTCCATTTTAATATTCTTATAAGGATCGTAAATATCTGCTGGTCTATCGTGGTACCCGTTATCATTTTCTCGTTTCATTTCTGAACTGTGGCCATCTCTCTGAGAGTTACCATGTATATTCTTATGGCTTCCACTTGCTTTCTCCTCTGCATAACTGACAATCGCATCTTTACTAGTAAACCTGTCTTCTAACTCTTCCTTTACGTATATCCTTTCACTAGGTCTCTCTTCGTATCTATTGTCTCTCCTTTCTTCTCTATATCTCTCTTTATCTCGATGCCGATCCTTTTTGTGTTTCTTATGACTATTTTCTTTTCGTCTTTCCCTAGACCTTTCACTTGGTTCGTCGCCGTCATCAAGCCCCGTTTCATTCTTTACTTGATCTTCAGAATCATAATCCTCATGTCTATGACTTCTTTTATCATGTTGGCTAGTTTTACTCTTACGACTCCTATATGCTTTCTCTTTCTCATAGTTACTTCGATTTGAAACTTCACTTATGACGCTTTCTTCTCTCTCTTGCTTAATGTGTGTCCTTTCACTAGATCTCTCTTCATGCCTATCAACTCTTCTTTCTTCCCTAGATCTCTCTCTACGTCTATCCTTTTTGTATTTATGTCTATAATCTTCATGTCTATTTTCTTCTCGACTCCTTTCTCTAGATGTTGTTCGTTCATGGTCTGCTGGTTCGTCGTCTACTATCGATTCCTTATTTACTTGATTAGGATCATAATCATTAGGTTTAAGACTTTTTCTTGCTCTTTTTTCAGTCCTACATTCTTTGTCTGCATCATAATCTTTTCTTCTGTCTTTAGTTTTGTCATAATAGTTTTGTCTTTCTCTAGTTATATCATCATATCTTCTTTTTCTAGAATGGTCCCCATCCTTTTGAGAACTCTCATAGTTATCATGCCTCCTTTCTCTAGATCTGTCATAGTTATCAGGCCTTCTTTCTCTAGATGTATAGTTTCGTCTATCATTGTCTATGTCGTGTCTATCCCTACTTACCATTCCATGTCTGTTTGTCCTATCCTGTCTTTCTCTATTATAATCTCTATTTCTCTCAGTAGAATCTTCTCTTTCAGTTTTTATTTTAATTGGGTGAGGCACAAACTTTCCATCACCTTTAAATGCTGGCCTAGAATTCCTCCTGTCATTGCCTCTTTGATGATTGTCTGTATCCACAGTTTGTTTTGCATCAGTCTCGCCTTTACCTTCATTGTAGTGTTCCATCTGTTAAAATAAAAATAATGTTCTTTATATAACCTTGCAGTTCTATATATTAAATTCGAACTTATTAACTGTGAAAGACACAAACCGTGTAACAGTTGTTCAAATGATAGCGTCAGACATTGTTTAACGTCAAACACATTTCTTTTATTGATCTTGATGATGTGATGATGGTATTGATCAGAAGTACAGAGATATAATAATTTTAGATATTTTACGAGTTGTCATGTCATGCTGAAACCCTTCTTATATGTGTTTAAATGAAGTTAATCTCCACCACATTTATTCAGTAATAACAGTAATTAACGAGTTCCTTCTAAATCAGTGTAAAGTTACCTGAGTCCTGATGACGTCACGTAGGACATCCGAGTAGTTGCGCGACTTGGTGCCCACGCGGTACTTGGTGCGGCGCCGGCGCATGTTGCGCAGCTCCAACAGGATCTCCTGCCGCGACTTAACTACATTGGCGCACTTCTCATCACCACCACTATGCAAAGAAACACATGGAAATATTTATTTATTTTCTCTCCAACAAAGGATTATACACGAAACATTACCAGATGGTTTTTTTATGGATGGAAAATCAACAAATCACTTCTTACTTATATAATAACACAATCCTGCATCAAGTATTATTTAAAAGCTAGCTGTTTCCCAGTTTTACCTGCATTAAGTTCAGTCTTAGATTTGATATTCTGCTCCTATGGGGTATTAAGGTTTTGCAATTCAATAGAAGGTTCAAAGATTAGCTCTTACAAGCTTTTTAGTTTTATTATATTAGTATCAATTTCCTATGATCTAAAACAAATACTGACCTAAGTAATGCCAGGTCAGCCAGGTCATGGCAGGAGGGCACGGCGCTGACCACGGCGTCATAGATCACGCGGCGCTCGTCTGCGGAGTACGAGGCCTGGAGGCGCTCCAGTGACAGAGGCTCTGCTCCGCGACAACCCACGCCTTGGTTGAGGAAACTTATTGGTTATATTATGTATGTTTAAAACAAAAATCTATCAATTTGTATGATTTGGTAGATAAGAGTTAGTTAATCAATTTTGAAATTACCAGGGCAAGTTTGATATTGCTTTTTTGGTATGTCATTTTTATCCTGTTTCTATGCCATTGGTACATTAGGTTGCTCACATAAAATAACAGGTTCCCTGTACTGGCAGTGCAGCCAACTTGCTTGTAGAAACAGGTATGTACAGTTAAGGTGTTCTTTGAAAGTAAAGACAACACAGAAATTAATGCAATCAAAATAAGTTATCAACCATCATGGATTTGCTGGTACTGGAAACCTGCTTCTTTATGTAAGCACCCTTAGTCATAAAAGATGTCACAGTTACATATTTATGAAATAAGTACTTAGTAATGAAAATTTAAACATTGAAACTTAATCACAACACAAAAAATAATATTGTAAGATTGCAGTCACATGTGGTCTAACTTCAAATTTTCACATGTGTTCCCTTACATAACATACAACTATAATAATAAAGGATACAATATAAAAAGGTTGTAGTAGTTCATTCCCTTGAACAAATGTAATATAAACTGAAAAGATACACATAACATTAGTTACAGACTGTTAGTGCTAGCTATGAGTGCAGCAAACTCGAGTATTCAAATACTTCTGAAGCAAGAATACAATACATTTTAGTAGTCTCATATTAATATGTTCACTACAAGGTCAGATATAATCCACATAAAATCAGCTATGTTCTTGATATCATACCTTTTTTAAGTAAGGGATCTGTTTTCGCAGCATTGGCAAGGATTTGCTCAATGTCTTCTTTGCCTATGGAAAAATTCATAATTATTAATTTGGCCCATAAATCATAGATAAATTATCTAATCACATAATAAATATTTACTAAGTTTGACGAGTGTGTTGGACTCTGAGTCAAAAGGGTCTGGCAGAAGCTCGCAGTCTTTGGAGTAGCCATTTTGCCTCAGATAGCATTTCTTCTCATGTTCTTCTCTCTTATCAGGTGGAACTTTGTGATTGGAATCATATCTGCATGTTTCCAGCACAGGATTCTGGAAGGATCATTCAGAATAGACATAAGAACCTAGAGAAAACAACCAGAAGTAAAGGTCTTATCATACTCTCACAGAAAGTGGGTTCTTTAAAAAGAAGCTGGCCAAACTCTGGCAGTGAGCTAGTGGTACACTTATACTCATAGTCACAAGCTGCTTTTAACACAGACGAGGAAATAAAACATGAAAAGAAAGGTTGTACGGTAAACATTCTAACTAAACCTGTAACAAATGTTTTCTATCCCATTGAAAAGTTTGTAAGATCATCGTTAATTCATTATCCATTTCTTCAGTGTAAGACTTTAATTTCATTAACTCTTCTCGTCGTTTGTCCATTTCTGAATAAATATTTTTCAGTAATTTGGGCACAAACAATTATTGTTGGAATCAAAAAATGACGTTTCTTACAGTTTGACCAGGGCTCTGTGAGTTTGACAGCAAAATGACACATGACAACCAATTATTGGGGTGCGTTCCAAAAAGGGTAAGAATTACACTAGAGATGGGCGATTATGAGTGATCGGCATAATCGATTTATTTTGGATTACTAATGTTGATAATCGATTATGGAATTAGTAACTAATATGTTGTCATAATCGAATGATGTTACTAATTAGTACTACTAATCCTGTTTTATGAAGTCGACAGTTGCTCCGTGACATTACTAGTAGTAGGAGGTATACCTATACTATAGATGTAGATAGACATTGTGGTTTAGCTTGTTTTGTTTTGGTACTTTTAATGGATTTATTTAACGGTAAGTTTACCGGCTTTTGAAAGGTAGGTAGTTTGTTTTAGCCTTTTACAAAATTCCTTTCGCTCGCTTTATAGTTTATTCAAATAACCTTATAGTAATTAAATGTTCATTTTCTTTCATGTAGTATGAATTAATTGACAGTTTTGTGGTTTGTTTATATTCAAAACAAATATTTAAACAACTTACGAATCATTTTACTCTATCAAAGAAAGATGTTTAGTCAGGTACGACAATATACAAGACGCAGTAGTGCACTATTATCCGACGGCATTGTGTTGTCGTTGTCCCCTTCCCACGCGACTGTGCCGTGCGTGCGCGACTGAAGTGACTACTCTAACTTCATATTAGTAGTAGATTCGTATTAGTAACTACTAATTGTTATAATCGAGATATCTCGAGACATTTCCATAATCGAATGATTTCGTTAGTATATCTCATAATCGCCCACCGCTAAATTACACGGAATAGTGCGAAAGTTACTCTAGAGCGGTCCGAAATGAGCCGAGGGAAACCGAGGGCACAGTTTAACGATCCATACAGTTGTAAAACGAATGTACTTGCATAGAGCAACGGCGGGGATCTCGAGGGGAAGTGGGCGGCGCGGATCGCTGCCCGCCAGTGCGCGTAGTTGGCGGGCCAAACTCTGGCGCTAACGCATCCGTGTAAATCGCGAGCGAGTTTTCAAGAATCATTGAATAAACTAATTATAATGGTGCACACTTCTTGTTCTGTGTACGGATGTACCTCGACAACGAGACATAATAAGGATTTAAGATTTCATAGATTTCCCCGTGACGCGAGGTTAGTTTATTCTTATAAATTCGTAAAACGGGTGGGTACCTACTAATATTTATTTTGTATATACTAATAATACCCGTCGTGTTTATAGTTACGTATATAATTATAGTAGGTACGAGTAAAGTTAAGTTATACACGTATTTGTATACGTTATATTATTACAATCGAAATTCGTTAAACGGGTGGGTACCTACTAATATTTATTTTGTATATACTAATAATACCCGTCGTGTTTATAGTTACGTATATAATTATAGTAGGTACGAGTAAAGTTAAGTTATACACGTATTTGTATACGTTATATTATTACAATCGGAAAAACATTTCAATCGGCATCATTTATATTTCGTATTGTAGGTATATACGCTTTGCGAACGGGCTATCTCAGGCACTTGGACACTGTTCACGCAATGTTAGGTTATTTATTTATACAAAAGTTAAAAAAACTAAAACCTGACTACGAAAAAACCCGGATAAAACAATAAGCAAAGGTACCTAACAGTCTGTTTCCAGGTTATGGCCGTAGTCGCATGCCGCTGTGACCTGTCTTTTTTAGGGTTCCGTAGTCAACTAGGAACCCTTATAGTTTCGCCATGTCTGTCTGTCTGTCCGTCCGTCCTCGCTTAATCTCTGTGACCGTTTTAGCACTAGAAAGCTGAAATTTGGTACCAATATGTATATCAATCACGCCGACAAAGTGGTAAAATAAAAATTGGCAAAAAATGTTTTATTAGGGTAGCGTATATGTAAAGAGGGAAGTGATTTTTTTTTATTCAACCCTGTCGTGTGATATATTGTTAGATAGGTATTAAAAAATGAATAGGGGTTTACTAAAATCATTTTTTGATAATGTCAATAATTTCGGAAATAATCGCTCCAAAAGGAAAAATCAAAGCGTCCCCCCCCCCCCTCCAACTTTTGACCCGTAGGTTTAAAAAATATGAAAAAAATCTGGAAAGTAGAACTTTATAAGGACTTTCTAGGAAAATTATTTTGAACTTGATAGAAAGAACAGTTTTTGTACAAAAAAGACAAAAAGGTTGTACAAAATAATTTCTGCGTACTTAGTATGTCAACATAACAAAAGCCTTTTTTTAAACTTATAAGTGGGAACACTTATTGTGACGGACGGGAAACTACGGAACCCTACATTGAGCGTGGCCCGACACGCTCTTGGCCGGTTTTTTCT
Organism: Athetis lepigone; assembly: GCA_033675125.1. Taxonomy (NCBI): domain Eukaryota; kingdom Metazoa; phylum Arthropoda; class Insecta; order Lepidoptera; family Noctuidae; genus Athetis; species Athetis lepigone. The sequence goes on along the minus strand of CM066239.1, from coordinate 17,659,098 downwards.
TCTAAAGCTTGTATCTCGAAAACGGTGTGTCCTACTATCGCAAAAATAATGAAAAATTTGCCCCCCTTTATAAAACCGCCAGCCGCGTAATTCTCACATGTAGGTAATATTCAATTAATAAAAAAATAAAGTTTGTCTTTTTTGACAACCCTTGCGCATTTGCACGCGGTAGCGTAAATACCTACACGGGCGCGGCGGCGGCGGTGTCGTCCGACATCAAAGGCGTTTTCCAACTGTATGGATCGTTAAACTGTGCCGAGGGTAACCGAACAATTACTCGCCAGCTACCCGAGCAGTATTTTGGAACGCTTTCGGTAGAGTAATTTTCGCACTGACAAGTGTGATCTTACCCTTGGCTGAGCGTCGTTAAAAATTACTTGACATATATTAAGTTAAAATCATATATTATTATGCGCCAATGTTGAAGTTTGATGTTGAAGAATGGATTTACTAAAGTAGAAATAAACAGGTAGTACTTATTTATTTGCAAAACAAAATATGCCTAAAAGAACACGATTTTCCTTCTTTGCAATAGAGGGAAAAGGTTGTGTTGACAGTGTCGTCATACGACCCTAACCATCATGACCCTAACCCGTTCCAAAACAGTAAAGGTGAACGCAGACTTGGCCGCACCGCACGCACCGCAGTCTTCGCATTCGAATTCTTTATATGAAGTTCTATGCCACCTCGCACACCTACCCGCGTCGCAGTTGCCGCAGACCCTGAAACGACAACAAAGAAAATGCGATGACTGCGGGGACTGCGGCGCGTGCGGTGCGGCCAAGTCTGCGTTCACCTTAAATCGCTCTGTAGCGTTCAAAGACAGAATAGCCGTTGTCTTTCTTTCGTTGTTTCTATCTCTTTTTAATTTCCGAGTGAATTCCTTGCACGTTTTGGAACGCACCCTTAAGTGTACTCTGTGGACACAACTCAATGTGTTTTTTTTTTAGTTTTTATGACTTGGTTGCTCGGTTCTGCCAAACAACTCAAATTATTGCTATAATTGGTTCAATGGTAAAATAAATAACTTAGACCTTCGAAATATTTAAAGGTTTATTTCTATTACTTAGAACAGATTTTTGTAATTTTATGGTTTGTTTCGTTCGTTTATATTTCTTCAATTAGTAAGAAAAAGAGATCGACCACAGATTACATATCTATCGAGTTATCGACAAGCTTTGATACTTTTTAGCTGGCAGCTCTGATTTTGACAGCTGTTTCAGTGCAATAATTCTTTTTAATCTGTGGTTCCTTGAGCGAGGAGACGTGTGTGCTTTTTCAGTAGAATTTTCTCAATAAATGTGTGTGAAAAATGGCAGATTCCGAGGTAAATTTACTACCTGATAACAACTTATTGCATCCAATATGTAACCGCATTCATGACTGATTATTCTATTGGCAGGTATTAAAAAAATTGAAGGATATACCGTTTAAAATCCAAACCGCAAGTTTGAAAGGAAGACGTGAGGTTGTAGAAGAAATTCGAAATGTATTATCCACACCGGGTAAGTAATATTTGGGGCTATATTTGTTCATATTGTTCACAAGTGTATTATTTGCGCGCTTGTTGCATTCATCTGCAAGTTATTTATAGGTTGGTTGTCCAGCTGTATTGATCCAAAGACCCCTGTATGTAGCTGAGTATTGTGCTCTCACTTCATTGAGTTTTGTATGTACTAATCGGAGGACGCTATGTGCACCATAAGTTACATCTACAGATAAATTTTAAGCTTTCAATCCATCATTATCTGTGCCCAGAACCACCTGGTAACTATATGTTGAATCAAGTTACTTAAATATTTTAATATTAATGTACTTTCGAGAACTGTGACTATTATTTGTTAAAGAAATTATAGACTATGTTGTGTTAGCTAAAAAGCAACAGGTCTTGTTCTAATATTCATTCATAATTTGATGCATTATCAGCCCTTAATATGGTAATTGTATTATGTTAAGATTGTGCAATAGTTTCACAAGATTGTATTGAATAATATTATTATTAAGTTAAAAACATAGCTATATCTTTATTACTTAAAAAAATAATTAATAAATTTTATTTTTATGTTTGTGTTATTTTAAAATAACAGCCTTTTACTTATTGCATATGAAACTATAATATGGTTCATATAACCAAAAGATCCATTTAAATAGTATGCAGTGACCCATGTTTTTTTCTCTAAAACACATGAATGAATGACTTTCAATGGCAAACAGTTAACATTAAAAGTAGTAACAGACTGACTATATTAGAAGAAGGTTTAGGGTTATATACTGAATAAAGAAATTATTTAGAAAAATAAAAATAAATGTCCAACTCACACACAGCCATCTGATCCCAAACTAAGCAGAGCTTGTACTATGGTAACCATACGACTGATAAACATACTTATATTATAATTTATAAATACATATTATAAAAAAGCATAACTAAAAAAGCAAGCACTTGTAAATAAGCATAATTGAGGCTTGACTATTATGATAATTTGTAAAACCATCAGAAAATAATTTTATGGGCATAAATCAATTATCTTTCCATAACTAACTAGCTACTTGGCTTCTGTTGCACTGCAATTCAACTAAAAAAAAGAAAACAGTGAGCTCTATCTACCACAGAGATAGTCAATTAAAACTACAGCTAACAAAAAAAAATTGCTTATGTATCACATATTTCTTTCTTTGAATTCCAAACTGCTAGACAGTCTAGAAATATCTAAGGTCTACATAATTATTTTATGTTACCAGGGATCACAGAGCCAGCAGTGCGGTTCGTGTGCCGCCTGCTGGTGCTCACGCTACACCGGTATCGAGACTCCACCTCCCAGTCGTATGTGAAGAGTTTAGTGGCATTCCTCGCAGCCACTCACAAGGAATGGACTCTGAAGGGATTGTTACCTGTTCTGCTTGAAGTGTCCGAGCAGCTGAAAAACACATCTTCTTCGTGAGTTTACACCATTTAATCTAGATATTGTAGATGTATAAACAAAGTTGGGTTACTTCCACCATTTGTTACTCAAAAATGGCTGGACCGAATTTTGTAATTTTTGATAAGTTTGATTTGTAGATGAGTATGTATAATATGGAAATGGAAAGATGGAAAAATACAAGAAAAAAAAATTCAAAGCAATACTATCTCTGACAAGAATGAACATAATGTCATTCATCATTCATCATTCTTCTCCATACGTAACAACATTTCCGAATGGGCGGTAGATTCACTTTTGTTTTATAAGTATGACATTTCAGAGTGCCTTTTTTGGTCTAATGGAAATAAATGATTTGACTTTGTCTCTATTTGACAGGACAACGTCAGTGGAATAACTAGAATTTCCATAAAGAAATACTGTACTTTAAAAATCCTTGATTTTAACATAAAAAATTCCATTCTGCAGAAAAAGCATATGCCAAAGTGGGCTGTATGCTCTCCGTTGGTCCACGGTCCTCATAGACGGCACAATCAAGTCTTCCGAGGAAAACGGAGTAGACTACAATTCACTTGTACTATCTCAAGCAAACCTGCTGGCGGCAATCGTTGCATATGGGGACCATAGGAAGAACGATAAGGCTTTTTCTATGGTAAGTTACCTATCTATTAATGAGCTAGAACTATTTTCAATACGGTTAAAAATAAGGCATTCTTAGCCATTAACTTTGTGTTCTGGTATTTATTTATTTATCATTTATTTGCGTGAAATATGGTAGACAAAAGATGTTATAAAATAATAAGTATGTGACATATTCCACCCTCTTCAAGGGTATGCAAAGACAATATTTAAAAATTTAAATACACATATAATTTTAACTATTATAATCTTATTCCTAGACAGTAATAATATAATAATAATAAAATTTAATGTTTATGTGTTTAATTGAAGACATACCTGACTAGTTGTAAGCCTTTTATATAAACCATAAACCTTATATTACAATAATTAACCTATCAATCTGTAATACATGTGGAAAATCCGAAAATATAATATTAGAATATTAATAGCAATTAGAAGGGTGTTTACGAGGCTTGCAGGTGTTTTGTTATTATTTTTAATTCAGTGAGGCAATTATCATAAAATAGGAATGTATTTTTTTTAATTTTTCACCCTTGAGCACTTCACTGTACCTTTTCCGGTGTTACAATTATCAATAAAGACTGGTATCCATTTACCACTACATAAAATGTCAGTTTATTTGTCTACTGTTATGTATTCATTTAGTGTTCCATTTGTACTTCATGGATTATCTGCAATTAGTCTGATAATAGACTAATCAGATTATTATAATCTGATAAAGTAGGTACGATTTGTGTGTGTTAGAGTAATTTCGAACTTATTTTAGTATACAAAGGGGGCAAGTTGAGATGACAAAAAATTGTAGTAGTCAATAGTCAATAGTCAAATCGTTTATTTTCATTAGGCCAAAAAAGGCACTTTGAAACGTCATTTACAAAAGTGATTCTAGTTGCCCATTCCAAAATGTAGTTTGGTATGGAGAAGAATGGGCAAGAAACTCCATACTTACTCTTTTAAAAATAATCGTGTTACAAAGTTTTTTTTTTTACATGGTTAAATGTGAATTAGAATGAATATAATCCAAAAACCATTTCCGTCAAAAATTACATGTATATAATAAAAAAGCAACTACTAATTTATATAAATTAGGAAATGGAAGCTACATAATCAAAATCATAAAATCATATTTATTTTGTAAATAGGTTAATGTCAGCGAGCAGCGAGCATAGTGTTCACAAGTTTACAAATAAACCGCATTCCTCAAACAATGAAAATAATGTGTGAGCCAGCGCAATGTATAATATTAGAAGAGAGAAAAAAACAAAAGTGTCCATAATTTCTAATTTGAACGGCAGTTAATCATTATCTGTTTGAATTAGCAACCTGTTTGGTTTTGTCTACACTGTGAATTATCCTATGGAGCTGGACCAGCATGCTTCCAAGCATTTTTATCTTCTATATAATCATCTAATTTATAATATGCTTGTTGACAAAGTGTATTCTTAATATGTGTTTTAAATTTCCTTTCGTTTAGATTTAATATTTCACCAGGAATTTTGTTGTAGCATTTAACACAGTACCCCATAAAAGATGTTTTTACTTTAGACAGTCTAAAATAAGGTTGAGCTATTTTATCTTTATTTCTAGTATTAAAATTGTGTCTATCACCGACTTTACTAAACATTTCTCGATTTTTCCTAACATACATAATATTCTCATAAATAAATTGGCAAGGCACCGTCATAATATTAATATTTTTAAACAGCTCCCTAAGAGACTCGCGGCAATGTAAATTATAAATGGCTCTGACAGCTCTCTTTTGTAAAATAAAAATAGATTCAATGTCAGCAGCCCTACCCCACAATAGAATGCCATACGACATAATGCTATGAAAATAGCTAAAATAGACCAAACGCGCAGTTTCTACATCTGTCAACTGTCGTATCTTTCTAACAGCATAAGCTGCTGAGCTTAGCCGTCCCGCAAGAGATGTTATGTGAGGCCCCCATTGCAGTTTTTCGTCTATCGTGATTCCTAAGAAGACTGTTTGACTAACAAATTCTAGTTTCTCACCATTCAATACTACGTCACATTCGCTACTTCTAACGTTTGGTAAAGTGAATCTAATGCATTTGGTTTTTTTTTCATTTAATGCCAAATTATTCACCGTGAACCAGTTTTGAACCTGAACAATGGAGTTATTCACATCGTCAAGATTTTGTGATCGACGATGTATCTTAAAAATTAATGATGTATCATCTGCAAATAACACCATTTTCGGTTGATTCTGAAGTAGTTGGGGTAGATCATTAATATAAACCAGAAATAGAAATGGACCCAATATTGAACCTTGAGGTACGCCCATAGTTATTTCAGATCCCAGTGAGTTTACGCCGTTAATTTGAACTTTAACTGCAGAGAACACCCAGTATGAATACTGGGTGTTCTCTGCAGGTTCCCGCGTAAAGTTAGTTTGATGTGGGTCATATAGAGTGGATAGCTTTAAGCTTATGTTTTAATCCATACTTCCATACTAATGCCCTTACTAATAATCACTGTGAAAAGTTATGCAATGAATAAAGCCTGTGTAACCATACATTTTATGACGTATAAACTTGTCATAACTTTATGCAGCGTTTATTAGTAAGGCGCTAATATTATAAATGCGAAAGTAACTCTGTCTGTCTGTTTCTTCTTCACGCCTAAACCAATTTAAAGGAAACTGGTACAGATGTAGTCCGGGACCTGAGAAAGGACATACGATAATTTTCATCCCAAAAATCTCCCGGGAACGGGAACTATTACTCAACGCAGACGAAGTCGCGGGCAAAAGCTAGTTTGATATAAAACAATGTTTCGAAATTCGTCTGCATCCATTCCAGTCTCATTAATCCCTTAAAATAAGCACAAAAATAAATACTGACAAGTAAATGTGTTTTTATCCTTTGTACATTTTTTTATTTTTTGCTTTTTGCATTTGTTATTCATATTATATAACACGAGCTTATATTTCAGTTACATACATCCTGGGTTTCAATTGGCAAGGAGAAGTTAACTAAGTGGCTAGAAGTGCTGCTGGCCGTTCCACCAGACTCGGGCCCGCATATCTGTGTCACCTTCTCCATCCTCTGCCGACATCTGCAGCAGATCGGCGATGGCGGCACTATTGAACAACACAAGGTAAAGAAACTTCGCAAGTCATGTCCTTTCTTTAAAAAAATACAGAGCTATGCTAAACTGCCCACTGAGTTTATTTAACTACTGCGATTTTTTGGGATAAAACCATACTCCATGTTGAACTTTCAAGACTCTGTTATTAAGTCAAATTGTTTTTTTTCTATAAGAATTAAAAAGGCACTTTGCAACATCAATAAAATTACAAATAAAAATAGTTTATTCTAGTCACCCATTCCAAAAGGTTGTTGTAAAACAGTGATTTCCGCATAGTAATAAAATAAGATAAATTTAAACTAGCTAGTATGTTGAGTGAGACATATATTATAACAAAGACATAATTATAATATTTCTTCAAAAACAGTCAAAAATGCTCGAGAGCTTCACCAAAAGTGTGATCAGCGTGAAGGCCCGCCCAAACGCGAACTACATCAAGGGCTGCCACGACCTGCTGCGCCAGCTCGGGCCCGCCGACGTGCGCGACGCGCTGCTGCCGGCGCTGCACAAGGCCATGCTGCGCAGCCCCGAGACCATCGTGCAGGCTGTCGGCGAGGTGTTCGCCTGCCTCAACGTCGACCTGGAGGGGCTGGCCGTTGATATCGGGAAGAGTTTGATAGGTAAGCTTGGTTTGATGTGACAAGAATGTAATTGCACTTTTGAGGTATGAACAACAGAGTGTAAAGATAAAGAGGACCCTTCGACCAGACGGGTGTTGTATCTGGCGGGCTACTGTGAGACGGTATCGCGTCAAACTCTTACCGCGATGTAGGATGTCAGTTGTAATTTACATGTAAGACGACACAAATGTTCCCACAGTATCTTACTGATTCCTAGGTTAACAAATTTTATATTTATTGAAGGACAAATATTGTTGTAACTTTATAATTAAGCAATAAAAAAATAGTATTTTATTTATCATGTAGTTAATTCATAATTTCGTTCTATTTCAGTGAACTTGCACTCCAAAGACGAGTGGGTGCGGGGCGAGGCCCTGTGCGCGCTAGAACGCTTGGCGGCGCGCTGCTCACAGGCGGAGGCTGCGCGTGCGCTGCTCACGCACGCATTCGCAGAGTACAACGGCGCCAGTGGCAAACTGACTTCCAGTGAAGACAAGATAGCTGTACTCCAAGTATGCATACCTTACAGATCTTTATGGTTATCCTTTGATGTGTTTATTTTCCAATGCAATATTGGACCTGTAATTTCATAATAAAATAAAATTGTTTATTATGCAGTAGGGTTTTAGAATAACATTCACATGTAATATTGTTAAATATCTGAGAAGAAATGCCGTAACGAACTCAGGTATCATCGTCTCTTTTAAAGTCCAGACAAAATTTGCAACTATCAAAATTTTTGTGTAACGAACCATCTAGAATCGCATCTGGGCTAGCATTTTAAGGAAAGTGCCAAAAACAGCTTGGGTAAACCTGCCTCAACAAGTAGCTCGCTTAAATTAGCCATCGTGAACTCAACTTCAATTTGGGATTAAAACCTTCGAACACACGTGTCGAGACAACAGAAACACAATAGCAGCGCGACAGCTGGCTGTCGTTGAAAAGTTAAAGTAAGGAATTTATACACAACTAGCTTTTGCCCGCGGCTTCGCTCGCGTTAAAAGAGTCAAAAAATAGCCTATGTTACTCTCCATCCCTTCAACTATCTCCACTTAAAAAATCACGTCAATTCGTCGCTCCGTTTTGCCGTGAAAGAAAGACAAACATACAGACAGACAGACACACTTTCCCATTTATAGATAATATATTAGTATGGATTCTCATTTATAATATTAGTATGGATTAAAATGTAACACCCCCCCCCCTCTCCCCTCTCCAGGGTGTAGGCGCGCTAGTAGCGCTCCCGGTGCGCGGCGCAGAGCGTACGGCGCTGTTCGACAGCGCGGCGGCGCAGCTGTCCCGCGTGCTGGACAGCGAGTCGCACGAGCGCACGCTGTGTGTGGCGCTCGACACGCTGCAGCGCTGGGCACAGGGGCTCGGCGCGCCCATGCCTGACGTCATACTTGACATATTTAAGGTGAGGCTACATTTTTACATGTTTGATAGGAAATCATCAAATGACTCCTCCCGCTTTGGGCGGAGCAGATGGAAGTGTCATTTTTACAGGGGGTAAAAATGACATTTCCACCTGTTCAGTGTTTTTATGAAACACCCAACTATGTATATCGGCGTAACGCACCAACCTAATTGAGTACGTTTTACAAAATATTATGTAGTCTTAATACAGGTGGAAAACTAGTAAGGTGTCGTCAGCCTTAAGCAAGGTCAAAAATTCCCGATTTCCAAAGCATTTATATATAAGTCCTTTATGCGACAAATATTTCCGTGCCTCTATCACCCATGTCATATTTCTCTCTATATGTTTTGTTTTTCTCTCTCTCTAAGTATTGAAAAAACTTAGTAATTGGCAGCGATTTGTAGTCGGGCGTTAGGAGCATGACTCATTAATATTTCGCCAAGCACTTAAATAAAAAAATTACGACATTTGTCTGCAAATCGTCATTCATTGATTTCAACCTAATCCTTCCCAACACTACTGTAACACAAACACTCTCTTACCCCCCACAGAAGAACCAGTCAGCGAAGAGCACGTCACAGAATGTGCGCACGTGGTACGCGCTGATGGCGGCGGCGTGCGCGCGCAGCTGCGGCGCCAGCGCGGCGCAGGCGCGAGCGCTGCAGCCCGCGCTCAACAAGGCCGTCGAGAAGGCCGCGCTGCAGCCGCTGCAGGTACAAGTTAGTGATGTTAGAGCACGACACAGACCGTGCGCGCGCAGCTGCGGCGCCAGCGCGGCGCAGGCGCGAGCGCTGCAGCCCGCGCTCAACAAGGCCGTCGAGAAGGCCGCGCTGCAGCCGCTGCAGGTACAAGTTAGTGATGTTAGAGCACGACACAGACCGTGCGCGCGCAGCTGCGGCGCCAGCGCGGCGCAGGCGCGAGCGCTGCAGCCCGCGCTCAACAAGGCCGTCGAGAAGGCCGCGCTGCAGCCGCTGCAGGTACAAGTTAGTGATGTTAGAGCACGACACAGACCGTGCGCGCGCAGCTGCGGCGCCAGCGCGGCGCAGGCGCGAGCGCTGCAGCCCGCGCTCAACAAGGCCGTCGAGAAGGCCGCGCTGCAGCCGCTGCAGGTACAAGTTAGTGATGTTAGAGCACGACACAGACCGTGCGCGCGCAGCTGCGGCGCCAGCGCGGCGCAGGCGCGAGCGCTGCAGCCCGCGCTCAACAAGGCCGTCGAGAAGGCCGCGCTGCAGCCGCTGCAGGTACAAGTTAGTGATGTTAGAGCACGACACAGACCGTGCGCGCGCAGCTGCGGCGCCAGCGCGGCGCAGGCGCGAGCGCTGCAGCCCGCGCTCAACAAGGCCGTCGAGAAGGCCGCGCTGCAGCCGCTGCAGGTACAAGTTAGTGATGTTAGAGCACGACACAGACCGTGCGCGCGCAGCTGCGGCGCCAGCGCGGCGCAGGCGCGAGCGCTGCAGCCCGCGCTCAACAAGGCCGTCGAGAAGGCCGCGCTGCAGCCGCTGCAGGTACAAGTTAGTGATGTTAGAGCACGACACAGACCGTGCGCGCGCAGCTGCGGCGCCAGCGCGGCGCAGGCGCGAGCGCTGCAGCCCGCGCTCAACAAGGCCGTCGAGAAGGCCGCGCTGCAGCCGCTGCAGGTACAAGTTAGTGATGTTAGAGCACGACACAGACCGTGCGCGCGCAGCTGCGGCGCAGGCGCGAGCGCTGCAGCCCGCGCTCAACAAGGCCGTCGAGAAGGCCGCGCTGCAGCCGCTGCAGGTACAAGTTAGTGATGTTAGAGCACGACACAGACCGTGCGCGCGCAGCTGCGGCGCCAGCGCGGCGCAGGCGCGAGCGCTGCAGCCCGCGCTCAACAAGGCCGTCGAGAAGGCCGCGCTGCAGCCGCTGCAGGTACAAGTTAGTGATGTTAGAGCACGACACAGACCGTGCGCGCGCAGCTGCGGCGCCAGCGCGGCGCAGGCGCGAGCGCTGCAGCCCGCGCTCAACAAGGCCGTCGAGAAGGCCGCGCTGCAGCCGCTGCAGGTACAAGTTAGTGATGTTAGAGCACGACACAGACCGTGCGCGCGCAGCTGCGGCGCCAGCGCGGCGCAGGCGCGAGCGCTGCAGCCCGCGCTCAACAAGGCCGTCGAGAAGGCCGCGCTGCAGCCGCTGCAGGTACAAGTTAGTGATGTTAGAGCACGACACAGACCGTGCGCGCGCAGCTGCGGCGCCAGCGCGGCGCAGGCGCGAGCGCTGCAGCCCGCGCTCAACAAGGCCGTCGAGAAGGCCGCGCTGCAGCCGCTGCAGGTACAAGTTAGTGATGTTAGAGCACGACACAGACCGTGCGCGCGCAGCTGCGGCGCCAGCGCGGCGCAGGCGCGAGCGCTGCAGCCCGCGCTCAACAAGGCCGTCGAGAAGGCCGCGCTGCAGCCGCTGCAGGTACAAGTTAGTGATGTTAGAGCACGACACAGACCGTGCGCGCGCAGCTGCGGCGCCAGCGCGGCGCAGGCGCGAGCGCTGCAGCCCGCGCTCAACAAGGCCGTCGAGAAGGCCGCGCTGCAGCCGCTGCAGGTACAAGTTAGTGATGTTAGAGCACGACACAGACCGTGCGCGCGCAGGCAGTAGCAGTCTTTTATTCTGGTATATTTTTAACCAACTTTAAGGAGAAGGTTCTCAGTCCATTTTTTTTTTCTTATAGTTAATTGTTTTACATTATAATTTCCTGTCCCCAGCACCTAGTGGTGAGTGAAGGCATCTGCGCCATGCTGGGCCTGACACTCCTCGACACTGAGCGCGAACTGCCCGGCAAGACGGCCATATGGGCGGCGCTCACGCACCCAGATAAGCACGTGTTACTACACGACAGGGTGCTCACCGCCGCCAGCGATGACGGTAACTATCTGGTTCATTAAATTAGCACCTATTTATATAGAACAAAAGATCATATTATTATGTGACTTAGAATTTTTACTGAGTTTCGCTATAGCATTTACCCCTTTATAGTCCTAATACAGGTGGGGTTGCTATGCAGAACAGTGTTGGAAAACTACCCAAGTGTTGCCAGCGAACAAAACTCCCCGGTTTACAGAGCGTTTATACTAGTCCTACTGTCACCGATCAAGGCTGTCCGCACGTCCGCTGTAGAGGAGGTTAAGGCGCTACTTGCTAAGGAAGACAGAGTCTTATTGGCAAGGTATTTAGCGCTGAAGTTGAATGAAGTGCTGGAGGAAGGGAAAGTGTTCGGCGGCAAGGAGAAGTCGCCGACGGATGAGAAGGGAAGCGGGGAGGTGACCGGAAAGATGATCTTGGATTGTATTCACGCACTGTGCGCGTTCAGAGGTGAGGTTTTCTATCTATTTTTAGTATTGAATAATCAATCTTGAACTGTAAATAGTTGGTAACAGGAAGTATTATCATTTGCGAGGTATTTAATGAGAATTGTATTGCAATCTAAACATCTGAGAAAGTGATGCTATTGGTCAAGTATAGGCTTTCTCGCTACTTTTTAAATGATTTATTTAATTCATTTAATTTTCCTAGTGTATATCTACTAGTCTACAAGCAACCTAACCTTACTCGATGTATAACAGTGGCGTAATTTCATACAAGCTAAAAAGACCGGATTGCATCAATAAGAGACAAGAAACAATCATCATTATCTTCTATAACTAAATATCAAAATATAATATAAAAACGTCAAAAACTAATGAATGATTGCTTGGCGCTGTCCATAGCGAACACCTTGTAAAAGTCTAGATTTTCGTCGCAAAGTTAGCCGTATCTATACATACCACAAGCCAGAAAAAAATACAGTGTATAGTCTAATATATAAAGAAAATTAGACTTACACAAAAACAATTTACAAATGTGGTCTACTACTACGAAAAAAAAATGTTCAAAAGACCACGAAAAAAAGTTTTTGTCTGGTAATTCTCAATTTTTTCAGCGACAACCATCATATTTTTTATATCTATAACAAAGAAAATTTTATAAACTTAAATGATTAAAAAATGATTAAAATGATTTTTATTTCTGTAAATAGGTAATAATTTCATTTCATTTTCATTTATTTAGCAAGCACAATGATAAATAGTGACACATCGGGGGGCACGGTCGTGCCCCCGGCCAAGACAAGCAAGCGAAGCGCAGGGGCACTACCTACCTTTTCTCGACGTGTTTCGTCGTTTTTTCGAACCCTCATAGAGTTGGTATCCGATGTACCAGACACTTCATATTCACAAGAAATAATGTCAATAACAGACTCAATAAACATACAAAGTTTCAATTGAATAGCTTTTATACTTTAGATTTTATTGATATCTAAAATACACCGATGTCGTCACTGATTCACTGACACACTGACACACTGACACACTGATGATCATCAAAATGTTTGGCTACTTCCTGAAGTGCTAGAATGCTGAAATTTGGTATGTAGCCTAAGTTTAGTATACAACCAACATAAAAATTCATAAACTTATAGATTTCGACCTCCATCTCCTAAAATAGGGGTGTGGAAGTTTGTTTGAACAAATCAAGTAAAAATGCAAAGAGAAAGATTGGGCTATTGGGCTATGGGCTATGAAAGCCGACACTGCTGATGTGGCTACTTCCTGTAGTGCTAGAAAGCTGACATTTGGTATAAGAAGTTTGGTAAGTTTGGTATCAACCACCTAAGGAAATTATAAACTTGTGTCGTTGACGGTCGTGTTGCGATTGCAATATTTTTCGTATTCGTATAAATAAGTTTTGCGGCTTATTTCAGTGGGCATAATTTTATGTATTGGTAATTGGTTAATATACATACATACCTAAATTGTTACGGTGTTGAACGGAATCGTAGCGCGATCCTCGATGACAAAAAGTTTAAGTCTTACTTCCCTAGATGGCGTTGGGATCGAAATAGATCGCGCTATGGTTTCGTTACATCGGAAAGTATAAGTACTATTTGAATTTTTATGTAGGTATCACAGACACAGACCGCCGTCATTCCGCCCTCGCCGCCGAGGGCCGTCGCGACGTCCCAGTCAATGCCCGCCCCGTCCCTTGCTAAACGAGCCAGCCCGCGTCGCTGTGCCAGTAGCTTTAAATACGCCCCTAAATAATAATCAAAGTTCGATCCAGCCTGTCCCTTTGCTGCCCTCCAACGACGCCCTAAGCCGAGGTCCGTACCCCACAGGGGGTGCCCTTAGCGCAGTCGTTGTAGAATAAGTTTTGCCCTGGCTGGAGGCCTAGAGTCACTCTTGGCAGCCACAGGATTGTCCGGTTAAGCAGTAAACAGCCTTAGCGAGCTGAACTGCAAGATGCCCTAGTCATAAAAAAAAAAAAAAAAAAAAAAAAAAAAAAATTATGTAGGTATCTGAGAATAATATTTTTTGCACGTTTGCACGAAAACTCGTTTATATATTGTGGAGTCTTATACTACAGTTATTCGGGAGCGCAATAGAGCCTTTAATAATTTCTCCTAGATCGAAAGATCACCGTTGTACGATCAAGTATTTTAAGAATAAAAAGTGTGGGACTTTCAGGTCAATTTAGTCAAAAAAATCTGCGAACGAAAAGAAAAAAAAATACTGCCTATAGTAAGAATATTAATTCTAGTCAGTAAAATGACATTTCCAGTGTTGCAGGTTTTTAGCCCCAAATAAATAGTGATGTGGTACAATCGAGTTTTTACAATTAAATCTTAGTCGAGAATATTTCTTTTATTCAATATCAAATTGCCTTTAATAAAAAAAAATATAAAAACATGTAATTTACGGTAATTAAATAGACGACATACACGGTAGGTAATTTAATATTACATAAAACACTGTTATATTATTATTTTTGGTAAGGTCCATATTTCTAAAATCGTATTATTTAATATGGTATGTATTCAATATTCACAATTAAAAAAACGCTTTGATACCTAATAAAATAAAGCATGACTAAATGTCTAAGTCTATCGATTGCGGAACATCACTATTGTAGCGGGTCACCCTTTTTGGTATCAGTGACAGTTGCACTTGTCATTATTCTGACTCGAATTAAAAATCGTACTATAGCAACTTACAAAAAGAACTGAAATCCCACTAAAAACATTTCATATAAATGTAGCCAAGACAACCACATAAGGTATACCCTGTGAAAAATATATCAGATCTCATGTAGAGCCAAGCTTCTGAATCTACACGGCCTAACTCTACAGACCCTAACTTCACAAACTCTACATATCAGTAAAAATGTATGGCTTGGCTGTTTCGGTACTTACTTCAAAAACTTAATTTTCGCATCACCTCCACGACGGTAGCGAAACGGCGAAGCCATACATTTTCACTGATATGTAGAGTTTGTGAAGTTAGGGTCTGTAGAGTTAGGCCGTGTAGATTCAGAAGCTTGGCTCTACATGAGATCTGATATATTTTTCACAGGGTATACCTTATGTGGTTGTCTTGGCTACATTTATATGAAATGTTTTTAGTGGGATAAAACTTTTGACATTATTGTATAATATTGTTAGTTACAAATAGCAGCGGGTCCCAAACTAGGCACAGCCTGTATCTTGGTGACCCAGTAACAGTTTGAGGTTAACATTAGCTGTTCTGCTAGCGCAAGATAATTGCATTTACATTATTATTTACAATATTAGTTAAGTACATCATCACAATAAAATTTAATTAAAATTAATAAAAATTAAATAAAAATTAAATATACAAAAAAAGAAAAGCAAATAAAATAAAAATAAAACAAAAAATTAATTAAAATAAGGAAATTAAATTTTATACATACATTTTTTCAACAGTCAATCCGGCTACAAGTATGTGAATGTAGTGAGTTTGTGTGTGTGTGTGTGTGTCTGTGTGTGTGTAAATGTGTAAAGGTAGTGAGAAGGTGAGTATGTTAAGAGTGTGAAGAGAATTGAGTGTGAGTGTTACGTGGTAAAACACAGTAATTTTTCAGTTTCCTCGTAAGTCAGGCCGAGCAACCAGGTTTTAAGTTTAACTTTAGCCTCTGCGTAGTTACTCGGGACAGCTATAGTTTTGCTGACAGCATTAAAAATACGTATCGGCAAAACAGACGAGAATCGTGATGCAAAAAGGGTTTTAGATTTAGGCAGTGAAATTCTTTCGGGTATTTTCCTCCCCCTCTTACTGCAACTAGAGCGTATTGCTTTACTTTTAACAATATTTAAAAGTGACCCCATAACGTACATTTGACGGACGCGCAGAACCCCAGATTCTTTGTGCAGCTCGTCAGTTGAAAAACGCCGTGGTTTTCCCAGAAGCACCTTAAGAACAGCCCGCTGGGCTCGTTCTAGCTCTAGCATGCTCGTCTTTGATGCACTGCCCCATATACTGACACAATATTGCAGCACAGATTGACATAAAGATATGTAAATCTGAATTCGTATATCTTTAGGGGCACTTCGCCGCAAGAGTTTCGCAATGTGAATAAATTTGCGGGTCTTTTTTGCGAGTGTTTGAATGTGTGCTTGAAACGTAAGATTTTCATCTATTATAATGCCTAGATATTTCGTGGCTTCTACTCTTTTTACAGAGTCACAGCTGCAGTCAGTAGCAGAAAGCGAGGTTGAAGTCAAGGCATCACATTTATTGTTGTGTACCTTCAGGGTGCCCACACTCGGTCTCCTAGCTTGTATAGGATGAAATGTCACGAAATTAGTTTTTTTAAGGTTTATGGTCAGGAGATTTTGTTCCAGCCATGTCGTTATGACATTCATTCCTCTTTCAGCTGCGACCATAGTCTCGTCCCATGTAGTCCCGTTGAAAATTACTACAGTATCATCTGCGTAGCAGATGAATAAATTACACTTTTACACGTCATTTTTTTTTTCTTATTTTAATCGAACGATGGGGCCGGTGTTTCCTAGCTGGACTACTCTGAGAAGAAACAACCGAAACAAACTCAGAGGTCAAAGTCTCTTTTAAAGTCCATACAATATTGTATTGGTCAAATTATGCGAGGACCATGAAGGTAATAACTGAAGTGATCTCTTGATGAGAGAATCACACAGATTTGAGTGGACCTGTCCAAACAGTGCAAGCATTTGTCAAAAGTCGTTTAGCTCAACTAAAACGTAAGGAGCCTGACGTCTTGACGAACAATACCAAAGTTAGGACATTCGGGTAGGCCGCATTAAATACTCAAACCGTCAGTAATAGTCAAATATACTAATAACCTAACAGCCCACATAGTCCTCACACTCACAATAAATAAAGTAAAAATAAGATATACTTATAAAAGTACATAAATGTCCAGTATAATAATTACAATGTCAAGCAAAAGAAAAAAAAAATCAAATTAATATGGTATACAAGATAATATACTTAATAAAGTACACATCAATGTCAAATAATAAAAATTTCAATGTCAATAAAATATAATAATAATGTAGACAAATAATTAATGTCATTGACCTATGTAAATAATTGAAGCAGCTTAATTCCAAGCATTTGAATCATCAATATACTCTTTAACAGAATAAAAAGCATTACGGCATAATTTACGTTTAATAAAGAGTTTAAATTTGGTAATGCTTAGTTCTTGAATCTGGCTAGGAAGTTTATTATAAAAGCGTATACATTGACATTTAAATGAACTACCTATTTTCTTTAGCCTAGTTGAAGGAACAATATATTTGTCCTTGTTTCTTGTGTTTATGTTGTGAATATCACTGTATTTTTTAAACTGATTAATATTTTTATGTGCATACAACAGATTTTCATATATATACTGACAGGGCACAGTCAAAATATTAATCTCTTTAAATTTGTCTCTGAGGGAGTGTCGGGGACTCAATTTATAAATAGAACGAATAGCCCTTTTTTGTAAAACAAATATTGTTTGTATGTCGGCGGCATTTCCCCACAATAGAATGCCGTACGACATCAAACTATGAAAATAGCTGAAATAAACTAAGCGGGCTGTTTCCAAATCCGTTAAACCACGAATTTTCCTAACGGCATATGCTGCGGAGCTGAGTTTTTTAGATAGTTTATCTATATGGGGGCCCCACTGAAGTTTGGCATCTAAAGTTATACCTAAAAATACGGTGGAATCGTCTGGTCTCAATTCTTCACCCTTTATTAGGACGCAATTGTCTACCTGAGTGACATTTGGTAGCGTAAATTTTATAAGTTTAGTCTTTTTTTCATTTAGGAGTAAATTATTTACATTAAACCAGTTTACTATTGAAGCGAGAGCACTATTTATATCGTCAGTTATAAGTTGCTGACGCTTGAGTTTAAATAAAAGTGAAGTATCGTCTGCAAACAATACTACATCATGCTTATCTTTAATGAGATAAGGCAAATCATTAATGTAAATAAGAAACAAGAAAGGACCAAGAATTGAGCCCTGGGGCACGCCCATTCTTACAACAGAACCGGGTGATCTTTCACCGTTCACATCAACTCTTTGAATCCTATCACTCAGGTATGAAATGAGAAGATCCAGAGAGGAGGCCCGGACTCCGTAGTAGTGTAGTTTCCTGATTAAAGTTTCATGAAGAACGCAATCAAATGCCTTGGATAAATCGCAAAAAATTCCCAAAGCATCGCATTTGTCTTCCCAGGCATCATAAATGTGCCCTAAAAGTTCAACACCTGCATCGGTTGTTGAACGACCCCTTGTGAATCCAAACTGTTTTGTGTGCAATAACTTGAGTTTATTAAAATATATCTGCATTTGGTTTAAAATGAGTTTTTCAAAGACTACTAAAAGTAGGTAGCACTGAAATTGGTCTATAATTACTGGGGTCGGATGTGCTACCTGATTTAAATAATGGTATTATTTTGCTGTATTTCATTAAATCAGGAAACTTACCACCATCAATACAGTTATTAAAAATATTAGCTAAAGTAGGTGCTACAATATTTATAATAGACTTTACAACATCTACAGAATTACCCCATAGATCTGCAGTCTTTTTAACATTTAACGTGTGAAATACTTTTATGACATGCTTACAAGTAACATGTTCGAAATAAAATTCAGAATCACAGGCTGGAACGTTTTCTTTGAGTAAAGATTCTGCAGCTGCAGGTGATGAATTTAAAGATTTAGTAGTCGAAACGGGAATCATTGCAAAGAAATTTTCAAAAGACGCGGCTACTTTAGAATCTGATTTAATAATATTATCATCAATAATAAGGCAATAATCATTAGTTCGGTGGCTGGACTTTCCCGTTTCGCTATTAATAACATTCCATGTCATTTTTATAATATTATTACTATTTTTTATTTTTGAACTCAAATATCGTGACTTGGCCAAGTAACAGACCTTTTTAAATAATTTAGAATAATTCTTTACATATAAATTAAATTCAGCAGTATTAATGTAAGTCCGTTCTTCATACAACTCAAATAGTCGTTTTCTACTTTTGTAAATACCAATGGTGGCCCAGTCACCAAAAGAAGCATTACTATTTACTGAAATCGTCTTCGGAACAAACGTGGTATTAAATTGAGCGCAATACATATTAAAAAAATCATTATATCGTTTATTTGGGCTAACATTAGTTGACAATAATGGTAATGTATTTAAGATTTTAGTTTTAAATATTTCTAACCGACATTTAGATTTGGGATTAACAGTGATATCTTTTTTAGTAATTTTTTTGTTAATGAAAGGTACAGTAACAAATTGCCCACAATGGTCAGAGTCTATTAAATTTATAATTTTTTTGTGGGTAGGTACAATATCTGTAAATATATTATCTAGGCAGGTAGCACAAGTTGGAGTTATTCTAGTTGGCTCAATAAATAGGTTCACAAGATTGTATGATTGAAACAGGGTAATAAGTTTAGTATTTAAACTAGAATTATCTAACAAGTTAATATTGAAGTCACCACAAATGATGATGGACTTAGTTGAGTTACAGATTTTATGCAACACTTCATCCATCACCTTCTCAAAGCAATCATACAGTCCTGAAGGAGGTCTGTACACACTTACTATAACATACTGCTCCAATTCCACACAGGCCATTTCAATTGTTCGCTCAACAGAGAGGCTCACAATATCCTTACGGTCTTTAAACTTAATTTGTTTATGTAATAGAATTAATGAGCCGCCATGAATGGCGTTTACTCTGCTAAATGAACTACCAACCTGGTGATTGCTAAAATTGAACATTAACTGATGGCTTTTAAGCCAATGCTCAGTTATACAAATAATATCAATGTTATTACAATTGAGGAATAATTCTAATTCTAAATCTTTGTTCATAAATCCTTGAATATTTTGATGCACCAGGTTGATACTATTATTGCCTACATTTACATTATGGCAAGAGGATACCTCTATTGTCTCGAGTTCTAATTTAAATCATCATTGATATCATTAATTGATACTATGTTATTTGACAAATGATTAGGTTGATTGCATTGCTCAATAGGAGCAAGTTGTTTAGCCAAATTCATGGCTGTTACAGAAAAATAATAAGATAGCGACACAGCTATCTGTTGTTTACAAAAATTATTAAGATAGTACCTATTCTCAAGATATCTATCTTTTGTCACATAAAAGTTACTGCCAACATATTTGTTGGTGTCAATTAATTGAAATAAATCATTGCTATACATAATATTGTGTAAACTTATATTTAAATTATATCTAAAGTTATTTTCTTCCTGTGGCAAACTTTGACTGTAGGGGAATGTAAACATAATAATTTTCTCTAAATTCATATATGACAAGGTTCTATAATACTGGAGTACTTCTTTTTTGTTGACATTACCTCTATTACCAACAAGAATTATCAGTATAGTATCCTGGTTAAGATTACAGTTAATAATTTTTTTCATTATGTGAAATAAAGAACAACCAGGCATACAATAGTTTATTACAGAGTATCCCGGGTACTCATTTGTAAGATAGTGGCCTAAATCCTTACCAATTTCATCACAAAAAAT
Source organism: Athetis lepigone (assembly GCA_033675125.1). Lineage (NCBI taxonomy): Eukaryota > Metazoa > Arthropoda > Insecta > Lepidoptera > Noctuidae > Athetis > Athetis lepigone. The sequence continues at coordinate 17,638,489 of CM066239.1, read as the reverse complement.
TGCAATTTCTTTATTTTTATTTTGCTGTGTTAAAGAATCTGTTAAATTGACCGGCAAACTGACACAGGATTGCTGTGTAGTGGTATCAAAAACTGACAAAGAATGATCTGGTGTATTGCTAATGGGTGGTGAATGACAATGCTCACAGTTGTAATTTTGTGAGTTGACCAGATCATTCATGGCCAACACATATTCCTTCATTTGGTTCTCTGATGCGTTATATTTAATAGTCATTGAACTCAGTTTTTGTTGAAGATGTTCAAGTTCACATTGCAAGTCTTCCGTGTCTGCTTGGTATCTCTTTGTACATTTTTCTAAGTTTGCTGAATAATAGTCTAATTGATTAAGTAAATTTAGCCTTTCTCTATTAAGTTTGACATTTTTAATAAAGAATTTTTGTTTTTTGACTAGTCTTTTAGTTTTAATTATATATTTGTTGATTTTAATATACTTTTTTAATTTATTTCTACTGTTTATTTGTACTGTTTTACATGATTTGGAATCATCTTCACTTGTTAAATCTATTATGTACTGGGGGTTTCTTTCTATAACCATTGACGGGGCAATAGGCACCAACTCGTTAAATAAACTTTGATTCAACGAGGCTGTGATGTTAAGGTTAGTGGTCTCAAGTTCTGATATTTGACTCTGAGCCTCCTGTAGCTGCTGTTGCAAAATGTATTTCTGATTAAGAGCTTGTTCGTACTCTGTGCTACACTGGCTGAACCCATTTACAACAAGTTGGAGTCTATCCCGGGCTTCTATGGCCTCAGTGAATTGAATATATAACTGAGCCATTTCATTTTTTAATCTCCTATTTGTCTCGTGGACTTCGGCGAGAATCGTTTCATTGCCATCTATTTCCTTATTTAGTTGGGCACAGAGCTCCTTTGACGCCTTCAATTCGCTCAAAGCCAGGCTGAGTTTAGACTCTTCTTGGCGAGCATAGGCACTGCGAGTCATAGGCATGATGAAGGAAATAGAGAGAAATCGAGCTTGAAAGAGGTGACAGAAGTTTAGAGATAAATAGTTAAGTGGAAAATATGAAATTTAGATAAAAAGTTAAGAAGCTCTGTCACTGAACTAACTAAGGTTATGTTTACTTTCCAAACTTTAATTTATCGGTGCGAATAAGTTCAAAAAACTTTATAATGTTATTAATGCTGCAATAATACTAAGTAGCCCAATGATGTTATATATACAATAAAGAGGTAGATATCGGACTAGCGCGTGCAAATTGTTGCAGTCAAATTCAGACAATTGTTGTAATTTCACTTAGTCGGCTAGTAGCAGCGAGCGAAGCCAAGCGTGTCCGTGGTGTGACATTTGTGACAATAATAATCTTAAATGTCGAGCTATGTATTATGAAAGTGTAAAACTATGGTTCCAAGATAAATAAGAGTGAAGGAATTTCATACCATACGTAAGTAAGATATAAAGGAACGTCATATTTGTATTTTTTCACGATTTTATTTCTCATTTACAATCAAATTTCGGATTTTTAGTAATATGGCGGTTCGAAAAGGATAGAGAATATGATGGCAACTGCAGCGCGACAAGGACAAATAGAATACCTATGTCATTATGATATTATGACATTGTCATAGATTAAACAACCAGAAGCGAAACCGAAGGCAAAATACATAGCGTTCGAACCGCTCGATTGCGCAACCTGAGTTTTCTTGTTAGTTAGGCTGACTGACCCCACATTACACGTGCGAAAACATCGGGCGTATGAGTAGCGCGAGCGCCGCGCGTGCCTCGCGGGCTCCTATTGTATGGTTGCGCGCTCGCGGCGTGCACGCGGCGGCCGCGTCGCTGATACGCCAGAGGAACGCGCGCGCATAATGTGGGGGAGGCCTTAGTGAGCGTCTTGATTCTTGCTAAAATAATATTATACTGAATATAATAAGTTCTGGCTTTCAACTGTTCATAATAAAAACAATATAGAATGAGATCAGTAATAGCAGGCTATTAGATATTTTATTAGTAATATTAGAATATATGTAATGTACCTAGATAAAACTGATTATTATGTTATATTATTTTTTTAGATTTCCGAGTGACGATCTTACAAAACATAAATATAGGTCAGCATGGTACAGGCGGAAAGAAGTGAACATGACTGGGTGCCTAGAAAAAGTAGTACAATTTGTTCTGCACATTTTGAACAAGAAGATAAATACAATACATCGAAAGGATTCATGCGTCTAAAAAATAGTATTATTAATTGGATTATAAGTAAATAGATGACTATTTTGTTTGTTGTTTTATTTAATAGATCATACCTATTGTTATATTCAATGTCTCTTCTGTTAGCGAATCCGCATACTCTATAATTCATTAGTGTACTTCAAGCGCAACACACTACAGATAACTATCTCTTTCTGTGTCATAAGTTCCGTATTATCTATCGCAGTCGTAGTTGACACCTAAATGTAAGTACTTAGTCATAACAACGCAACAATACAGAACGTCGCTCAGTATGAACGTAGCGTATCTTCTTTTAAATATCATTGTAAGTAGCCAATATACTACTAATTAAATAATAAAGTAATATACCTGAAATCAAGGCTGCGTTCCAAAACGTGCGAATAATTCACTCGGAAATTAAAAAGAGATAGAAACAACGAAAGAAAGAGAACGGCTATACTGTTTTTGAACGCTACAGAGCGATTTACTGTTTTGGAACGGGTTAGAGTCATGAATGATGGTTAGGGTCGTATGATGACACTGTCAACATAACCTTTTCTCTCTATTGCAAAGAAGGAAAATCGAGTTTTTTAAGCATATTTTGCAAATAAATAAGTACTACCTGTTCGTTTCTACTTTAATAAATCCATTCTTCAACATCAAACTTCAACATTGGCGCATATATGATTTTGACATATGTCAGGTAATTTTTAACGATGCTCAGCCTAGGGTGAGAAATCGCACTTGTCAGTGCGAAAATTACTCTACCGAAAGCGTTCCAAAATACTGCTCGGGTAGCTGTCGAGTAATGGTTCGGTTACCCTCGGTTTCACTCGGCTCATTTCGGAACGCTCTAGAGTAACTTTCGCACTACTCCGTGTAATTTTTACCCTTTTTGGAACGGACCCCAAGATGACAATGCAAAATTCACTCGAGCCGGTAACCTGTCAACGAAACACTTTGGAATTTTAAGCTCACTGATTCGATTATTTACGAATTTGAAACAAATAACACAGTAATATTAAATTTACTAGATAAGAAATTGCAAATAGGCCTTTAAAAGTAATAAAAACTAATATTTTAAAATAAAATTTCACGGGAAGATTTGAATCAGCTGTTAGCTGTAGTGTTGCCACAGGAAAAAAAAAACTAAAGACATATCTAAAAATTTAAAACACAGAACTGTATTTTTTTAAATATTCAATTAAAACTGCAAAATTACTTACATTTTTGCGGATTTGCCAAAATATTTTCGACCTTATTTCTATTATTTCGATGCACCACCGCGAATAGCTACTTACCGCGCCTTAAGAGATTTACCGGTTTTTTCATATTCTTATAATTTTAAAAGGCTTACTCAAATCTTGGACCCTAAACACGCCTACATAATATTACCTATCGATCTTTGCACGACAATCAAATCAACCACACCGCCCACAGATTACCCCGAGAAGGACTCCCAAGAGCTGATGATAGCGGTGCTGCCGAGCTGCCACCACCCGCTGGTGCGCGCCGACGACGCCCGCGCCTGGCTCAAGCTGCTGCGCTACCACAGGCACGAGCCCAAGAAACTCGTGGGGCTGTACTCCAACAACCTGAAGAATAAGTACATCGCGGGGTACGAGCCCAACGAGGTAAATAATACAAACAGGAACACATATAAATAAGTTAGGATAAGCCTACTGTGTCATGTATTAAATAACGTGCTCAAGATTTTTGCTTGGTTAATTAATTTTGGAGTAGTCTTCTCTTATTGATTTCTAAACTAAATTGTTATGTGCGCTATGAAGTATTTTTTCGATTGTTAGTGTCACCCTCCATACGTTTGGACTCTTATGTAGAACGCGTCGTGTGGCATAGCATAGTGATTCCGCGCCGCGCGGCCAACGTTACGTGTGCCCGCGAGCTTAACTCATTGCACCAAAGCGTATTTTCGGCCGCTGATTTTGAGCTTTAAGTTCATACACAATGGTGCCGATTCTCTTGTGCACAAACTATCGTAAATTTAAGTTAAGTGCATCTTTCTCTTTCCTTTTAATTAAGAAAAGGACAGAAGATCAAATATAGTTAAGTCCTGTCAAATTTAGACACCCCATAGATAATTTAGACGCAATTTAAAAACATGGCGTCTAAATATACGTCAATTTTCATCAGGCGCTGTCTAATTTGACAGGATTAAACTAAAATGTATCTTCTGTCCTTTTCTTTAAGAAATGGAAAGAGAAAGATGCACTTAACTTAAATTTACGATAGTTTGTGCATAAGAGAATCGGCACCATTGTATGGACAATACGGTATTTGACACTATTAACCGATAAATCTAAGACATATTTTTTATAAAACCTATCTTTATGTTAGTCCTAAGCATCGGATTTGTTTTTAATTTACTGTAAAATTGGATTACTAATTGCTTTAAAATCAATAAATAGTTAGTCAATAGGGTTGCTAGCTTGTGACGTCACAAGCAGGTATTGGCATACAAAATCTATTGGAGAATTGCGTTTTGACAGCTCATAAAAAGTACGTCAATTGATGATGGTGTCAAATACCGGATTAGGGCGTGCGCTGCGTTAAGCGGGCGTCCGTCGCGGGTGTCCGTCGCGGGCACCCGTGACGTGCTCCGTCGCGGACGAATTGGGTAGTTTCCACCATTAACCAATAAATGTTAGACACAATTCCTATAAAACCTCTATTAATTTCAGCCTAATAAATTCGGTTCATTTTCAATTTGCTATAGATTTTTAGTTGTTTTGAAATCAATAAATAGATAGTCACCTGAGTTGTTATTTTAGTGACGTCATAAATCGCCATTGCCATACAAAATCTATTGGAGAATGGCGTTTTGACAGCTCATAAAAAGTACGTCAGTTGATAATGGTGGAAACTAGCCTATTCAACCTGTCGCGGACGCCCGCGCCGTGCTCCGTCACGCGGACCCGTCGCCCGCGAGGCGGACACCCGCCGCCCGCGCCGCGTGCGGCGGGCGACCCGCTGCACGCAGCACTGTTCTATGAGATTACATGAAACAGCACGCCCGCGACGGACGCCCGCTTAACGAAGCGCACGCCCTCACAATCAGTGAGTCCGCGGCCGACTCCTTTTCCAACCATTTAGAACTTTCGCGACCGACCATACGCCTGACATGACCTGAACAATGACTGTTTATTAAAAAGTCACTGCTTATGAACGTTTTCAACGTGCTTTAGGGTGATGTTTTACACAGAGATTAAGTCTTTTCCCCCCTTTAGACGCAGTCGAACGTGGTGGCGACGCTGGTGGGCACGAACCCCGAGGTGCTGGCGGGCAGCGCCGTGCAGTGCGCGCTCGACACGCTGCTCGACGCCGAGCTGCTGCGCGTCTCGCGCGACGAGTACTTCGTGTTCCTCACGCCAGACGGAGAGCTCTACGACAAGAGCGCCGTGCCCGGGTGAGGGACTTACTTCTTAGGGCATTCATACATGTTACGTCAGCGCCGTGCAGTGCGCGCTCGACACGCTGCTCGACGCCGAGCTGCTGCGCGTCTCGCGCGACGAGTACTTCGTGTTCCTCACGCCAGACGGAGAGCTCTACGACAAGAGCGCCGTGCCCGGGTGAGGGACTTACTTCTTAGGGCATTCATACATGTTACGTCAGCGCCGTGCAGTGCGCGCTCGACACGCTGCTCGACGCCGAGCTGCTGCGCGTCTCGCGCGACGAGTACTTCGTGTTCCTCACGCCAGACGGAGAGCTCTACGACAAGAGCGCCGTGCCCGGGTGAGGGACTTACTTCTTAGGGCATTCATACATGTTACGTCAGCGCCGTGCAGTGCGCGCTCGACACGCTGCTCGACGCCGAGCTGCTGCGCGTCTCGCGCGACGAGTACTTCGTGTTCCTCACGCCAGACGGAGAGCTCTACGACAAGAGCGCCGTGCCCGGGTGAGGGACTTACTTCTTAGGGCATTCATACATGTTACGTCAGCGCCGTGCAGTGCGCGCTCGACACGCTGCTCGACGCCGAGCTGCTGCGCGTCTCGCGCGACGAGTACTTCGTGTTCCTCACGCCAGACGGAGAGCTCTACGACAAGAGCGCCGTGCCCGGGTGAGGGACTTACTTCTTAGGGCATTCATACATGTTACGTCACATCCACATCATTCTACTGGCCGTAATAAGTAATAATAACTATTGAGACGACTTTCTTGGCCATCTGATCCCAAAATAGGTAGACCCTGTATTATGGTAAGCAGACAAAGGCGTTAATAGTGTAAGCCAAGGGTGGTAAGGCGATAACATGTGATATTACTACATATCCCTTGATTTCTATTTTCCAATAGTATTGCTGGATATTACAAAATATCCACAATCTACACAACATTGACTTAAATAATTCTTCTTCATCCTGCAGTAACGAGGACAACAAGGAGATGAACCTGAAGCGCGAGAGCAAGGCGTACAGCTACAAGGAGCAGCTCGAGGAGCTGCAGCTGCGCCGCGAGCTGGAGGAGAAGAACAAGCGCCAGGGCAAGGTCAAGGAGGTCAGTCACTCACACTAAATAACGTCATATCTAAAGAGAGCAGCTGGAGGAGTAAATAAATGTGTGATTTTACCAAACAATCAAATCATAAGGTTAATAAGAATATTTTGTTAAATCAAGGGTTTGTCCTATACCCCTGGCTACGCCACTGGTGTCAAACCTGTTGTTAATCTTGGGTTGTTATGGTTTCAGGTGCCCCTATCAGCTAAGCAGAAGGAAGCCATTAAAGCACAGCTGGCTAAGGAGAGTGCAATACGACAGAGACTGACTGCGGTGAGTTTAAAATAATAACATTCTATAAAGGGAAGTAAAATTATATACAGGACTGCATTGGAAACGGTATAGGTAATAGTTAGTATATTCCATCTGTTTAGGTAATTAACTATGTATGATGAAACAGATAAAAAACAATATGGAAATTGCTTAAAAAAAACATTTTACAAAAATCTGTTTTATTGTTCCTGTGTGTGATACAGATAAAAAAACCATAGAGCAATCCATTATGATAGAATGTAAGCACTACAGCAGATATACCCCGTTTCTCCTCAGCTGAACCAGCGCGTAGTGATAGCAGCCCGGCTCCTAGCGGCTGTACAAAGAGGCTCTCCACCCGCGCTGTGCCGCAGTGCGCGCCGAGTACTGCCGGCTGTGCTGGCCGCTCTACGCAGCCCTCTAGCAGCGCCGCGCCTCGCTGTAGCGTATGCGGATCTTCGGTTCGCGCTACTACCTGAACATCTAGTGCTGGGAGATATACTAGCTAGGCTTACACTACGGTGAGTTATTTATGTCAAAGTACCCCGCCTAGTCCTGGCCGTGCTCCGCAGCCCACTGGCGGCGCCACGCCTCGCTGTAGCGTATGCGGATCTTTGGTTCGCGCTGCTACCTGAACATCTCGCTCTGGGGAATATACTGACCAGGCTTAAACTACGGTGAGTAATTTACTTAGTCACTCGCGGCGCCGCGCCTCGTCGTAACATATGGGGATCTTCGCTTCGCCCTCCTACCTGAACATCTAGCGCTGGGAGATATACTAGCCAGGCTTACACTACGGTGAGTAGCCCACCTAGTCTTGGCGGCGCCACGCCTTGCCGTTGCGTACGGAGACTTACGGTTTGCCCTACTACCAGAACACCTTGCTCCGGAAGATATACTGGCTAGGCTTACGTTACGTTTAGTCTTTTATACCATTTCGATGCTGTTTTTGACAGGGGCCAAGGGGGCAAAATGCTCTTGTTATTTTTTGTGACTTGTTCAAAGCCTTCGATTGCGTACATCATGATACACTCATCAGGAAATTTTACCACTACGTTATGAGAGACGGAGCTTTTTACCTAACCTAATGTAACCTACTAAGTTCCATAAGTTGATGTTAACGGCAAGGTACCGCCAGACACTACAGCGGCTACCAAAGGTGTTCCACAGGGTTCAATTCTTGGACCTTTCTTATTTTTAACCTATATTCACGACCTACCTTCTCACATAAGGGATAATCATAAAATATTGTTGTAATCCAAAGTTTGTAGTACAACATAGAAATCGAAAAATGACATATTGTAACGAGTTGGTGGCGAGTGCGTTGGATCATTCGGTTCCCTTCAAAATGGTTGAGCTAAATGGTGCTGATGCCACGCGTCATGCTCGTGAACGGGCGCTGTCAGTTCAGATGGGTCATCTCTTAACTGCCATGACTTTTTATTTTTTTTATTTTTGACTTTTTATTTTAATTTTGTATTTGTTTATTTTGTTACATACTTACATTGTTTTCACATGTAGAAGCAACAATAGTATGGAGCATGTAGATCGACAATTCATAAGTACCTGTAAATGGTCTAAGTGAAATAAATGCTTTGAATTTTGAATTGAATTTTGAATTTTAGCGAAACCATCTAGAGCTGTAAACGAAATCCCCCTTCACCCACAGTCTCCACAAGCCCGCGTGCGACCTGGAGGCGAGCTGGGCGGACGAGGAGCTGGACGCGGCGACGGCGCGCACCATCAACCTGATGCACAGCACCACCTGCAGCAAGTCCTCCGCGGACCCTGAAGCCCCGCTAAAGCAGCACCACTTCACCGCGCCCGGCTTCTGCTACGCCTTCCCGCTGTTGAAACTGGGTGAGACCAAGTGGAGAGAAGAAAGTGCTAAAAAATGTTTTAACGGATTATATTTTTAGCGATAAAAAGCGCTGTCGTCTATTGTTTTGTGCTTTGTGATACTGGAACTCATAGATCGTAAACATTTGGGTCACTAATGTCATTAGAGGTTCGGATTGCAAGACGCACTCGAAAATCGAATGACCAACCGTCTTTAATCCATAGGCTCTGAACCTCTGATGTGTTTACAACTCTTCACAACTTAACCATGTACAAATAATATTGAAATAACATTATTTTTAAAAGAAACTCCATCCTCCCGATGGAGTTTTCTGCACATTCTTCTCCATACTAAACTTTTTGGAATGCTTGATTGCAACTTGATTCATTTTTCTTTGTTTTTATGATTAGGCTGACAACATTTATATCTTCTCGTGACGGCGACTTTATTTATGCACAATGCTTGCTTGCAGGTCTGTCTAGCTCGGCGCTGCGCTCAGATGAGCAGACGATGCTCAACGGACTCTCAGTCATCGAGCAACACGCGGCACTGCGCGTGGACAGCGACATGATGCAGCCCGCGCTCTTCCCCATCGACCACATGTTCCGGCTGCTCATCGACCTCATCAGTAAGTGTCACTCACTCTATAGGCCGTTTATTCAAAATGGGCTACGAACCTGAACTGTTTGCTAGGTAATAAAATAGAAAATCTTTTATTATGCGCACCGCAAAGGAATGGAATTCTCTGCCAGCGTCTGTGTTTCCAAAAGCATATAACCCGGATGTATTCAAGAGAAGAGTGCATAGGCATCTTTTGGGTGAGCTCGCTCCATCATAGGCCCCGTCTATGCCCTCGGACTAGAAAAAAAAATTAAACAACATGTTCTGGAAAAAAGTATAAAATTGGACTGACCACAGATGCTAAACATCTGACTCACAGATACATTAAAGATGATCCAGATACCGATATTACAATCAATTACTATGAGTTACAAGGAACGGCTCTGTAACACGCAACGGATCATCCTTAACACAAGAGAGTATTCATAGATAGTTCTGTACAAATTGTGTATCCCATAATTCGCCCTGGTGTCCACAGGTAGTACGAGCGGTCGCGTGCAGGCGGCGTGCACGGTGTCGTTGCTGGAAACCGCGCGCTGTGTCGCGCGCACCACTCTCTCACTAGATGACGTCACGTGCCTACTAGCGGGCCTACAGAACCCGATGGAAGTACGTCCCACAGTTTAAATTATGTATTGTGTGATGGTGTTTACGAATTTTTTTACCACTAATTGGTACCACTGTGTCGTAAGGTCTTATGACACAAAATATAGGCGCTTTGACACTTATGGCCAGATTAATAGACGTTACTAAGCAAATACTTTGGCTTAGCTGCGTTCCGTCTCTATCGTACACTTGACGTTTGGCAGTTGTGTAACAGTGACAGGTATAGTCTTAGATTATTAACTTCTAGATTGAGCCACCGCGTGGCCGCACATGAGACAGCACTATAAAATTTCAATGTTGTCATTACGTAAAATTTCCCCTAAATAGGACCAAAACCGTGAGATGTTCCGTTGCAACAACTACTTATTACATTCATGTACTAAGTTGCGTATCATAATCCTTAAGAGTGCAAAATTATTTATATCGTAAGTACTTATTATTTAAGTTACGAGTCCAGGTTTTCTCACGATGTTTTCCTTCACTGATGTCTGTGATGTCCAACTATAAAAATTATATAAAATTCCTTTTAAAAGGGAGAGGATACCTCACAGGGCATCAAAGAACTAATTAATCATCTGATTAATTTTATTTATTTAACTAGTTGCAATTTTATTATAAAGTTATGGGAAAAATAGAACTGAGGTATGGTAACACTTTGAAAAACAAGTAATAGGTTATGTAGATAAAAATATAAACGATATCGCTAGAAAATGTCCTTAATTTTGATCGAAAGCCATGTAATTACATACACACAAATGTATTTATTCAATCAATGCACAATAACTTGTAATATTTGCATCCTTACGAGTGAAAAGTAACATTCTTATCTTGCTTTCTTTCTGTGCGGCTTTTGCAGCCTAAAATAGTGCATCCTCCCATTTTATAGCACAGAAAACGCACTAAACACTTAACTACTGGAGTCAATTTCTCAAATATACATTAAAACTATTGGTTTAATTACCGAAATTGTTATAAAATTGTAAAAACTAATACGAGCCGACCATTCAATGACAGTGACATCCCTTTGTTTGGCTAACTTTTCAATGTTCGCCAAGCGAAAACCGGCCACGCCGAACGAGACAGAGCATGTTATGCTTTGTCTCAATTTTCTTACGAAATTCGTATATATGCTTCTCACTTTCACACTTCTTTACAACCTCATGGTTACATCTAGAAGTTAATAATCTAAGGGTATAGTGCTAAGCCGAAGTCAGTGCTAAGTAACGTCTATTTATCTCGCCATCACTGTGAAAAGTGACAGAGCAGCTATATTTTCTTTTTAAATGGTTTTTGGACCTCACGCCTCAGTGCTGTCACCTAGTGGACATCATTTCAGAACACCCTCATTAGAATCATAACTGGATTTATTAATAATGTTTTGGTTTATCACTAACTTTGTTAAAAGGACAAACTGATTATGTTGAACAATTTGCCCCGCAGGTAGTCCGCGACGCCGCCCTCCGCGCCCTCCTGTGCGTGGTGGAGTGCCTGCCGGCGCTGCTGGAGGACCCGGAGTACGCGCTCACGCTCACCAAGCGCCTCCTCATCGCCACCTTCGACATCTCCGAGGATAACAAGTGAGTGTCACACACGTTTACGCTCATAGTACACCGATTCGCATGACAGCGAATTTGCGGCACTATTGCGGTAGCGAAATATCTGCAGAACTTTAATACACTGCAATTTTTTCGCAAAAAAATGTTACCATAATTTTCGTGGACTGTAGCGGGTGCAGACATCATTTCAGAATGTCCCCCAGTCCGCTTCATCAGTAGCGAAATGTCGCCGTCTGTGTAACAACTAATTTACAATTTCTTGAGAAACAGTACCGACAAGGACGTAACTATTTCATCTAGCTTTGTGCTAGAATGAGACAAAGCGTTTGCGAAATTCTGCCATACCACTGATAGTTTTTCCATGAAGGCGTCGGTGCACTAAAAAGCAAAAAAAAAAGCAGGAAAAGGCAGGGTCCAGAGAAGGACAAGAGCGACAAGAATGGTTTCATCAGTCCAGCAGTACCGACAACGCTGCTCTACGTGTCCAGATTGCACCACTCTACGAAGGTTGAAGAGATCGTGGAGTACGTGCGCGTGAAGACCAACTGGACCTTGAGGGTCGAGAGGTTGGAGCCGCGTCACAGCACGAACTTCAAGTCGTTCGTGGTGCGCGTTCCGACACATCATCTCGAGAAGTTCCTCAAGGAAGAGTTCTGGCCGAAAGGTGTTGTGTACCGCCGGTTTCGTGGCCGCCTACATGATACCAGTCAGCGAAACACGACGCCGACACTTCGTGTGCACTAGTTTTAGTTATTATGTAATGTTTATTTATAGTATTTTTAAGAAAACAAATAAAAACTGAAACAAATAAATAAATAAAAGCGTTACTAAAAAAACCTTTCACATTCCACTATCAAAAAGTTTCAACAACACATTCCTTACTGCATAGGAAGTTAGCCGTAGAGCTGTGGTCTCAGCTCCCGCTGGCGCAGCAGTGGAGCCGCGAGCCCGAGCTGGTGGAGCTGCTGCTGGAGGAGGTGCAGCACCCGGCGGAGCCCGTGCAGCGCGCCGCCGCCGACGCGCTCGCGCACCTCGTGCAGGCCTCCGCAGACCCTAAGGCCGCCGAGCACGTCCTCGAGAGGCTGCAGGAGATTTATTCGGAGAAGTTGCCGGTACGTAAATTTAAAAGAAAACAGAGAACTAAAAAGCTTAGTTCGTCTTTTATGGCATTATCATACTTAGTGCAAAAAAAAGTTACGGATGCGCAACAAAGCTATGCGATGCGTAGCGAATTCGTCTTCGCCGTGCAGTCGCGGAATGTTCGCGACGCATTCGTTTCGCATTTGTCCTGTCCCACAGCCGCTTGCAAACCGCTAGTGTGATAAGGCCCTTACATTAGCAAAAAAATACTCGATATAATTACTTTATACGTAACTCGCTTATATCTACTGCAGAACTTTAATGCGTTGTTGTAGTTGTTTTAGTTTAAGGGACAAAATATAAAAATAAGGTCCAATATTTTTTGCTAATCTAGAAGACGGAATTTATTGCCCAATAATTGTCAAAAGTATGTTTTTAGTGTAGTAATGCATTGAAATAGCTTAAAGTAAGTTTCTTTGTTTCCCCGCAGATGATCCCAGCAAAACTAGACCAGTTCGGTCACGTAGTGTCGCCCGCACTGGACTCGTGGGGCGCGCGGCGCGGCGCGGCGCTCGCACTACGCGCGCTAGCGCCGCGTCTGCGCGCGCCCGAGGTGCCGCCCGCCATGCGCTTCTTCGTGGAGCGCGCGCTCGCCGACCGGAACGACGTCGTGCGCGCTGAGATGCTCAACGCTGCTATGGCTATTGTGGACCTACATGGAAAGGTAAGAATTCATTATTCTACTATTCTTGAAAATTGCCCAGCGTTCAAACGCTATTTATTGCCAACCTATTTTTGATACTAAATGATACAGCTGACAGCTCACACTTATAGGACCCAGTAATAAGATCAATTTTAATCTGCGGGGCTAGGCTTGTATTTGGGCTACTCCCGGGTGTAACGCGCATTCGCACCCTTATCCCTATTGGCTAAGGTCTGTCTTTCCTTTTAAAAGTTGCGAAATCCCAGACAGTTGAATTGTTTCTCTGGAACTCGTTGAGTTTCATTGCTCGGGGGTTGTCTGGCGAAATTCACTATGTTGATTCCGGCTTGTAGAAGTAGTCTAGTATTGTCTCTAGTCTTAAAAAATCGATATTCTTTTTAACGCCATTTGACGACTAAACGACAGCCAGCTGTCGGGCTGCTATTGTCTTTCTATTGTGTCTCGTATCACGTGTGTTCAAAGGAGTAATATATCACACTCAATACTATGGATGTAACCCCAGGAAACCCTGAGCAGCCAGCTGCCGGTGTTCGAGAACTTCCTGGACAAGGCGCCGAAGTCGGGCGGCTACGACGCGGTGCGGCAGAGCGTGGTGCTGCTGGTGGGCTCGCTGGCGCGCCACCTGGAGCCCAAGGACGCGCGCATCAAGCCCATCACGCTGCGCCTCGTCGCCGCGCTCTCCACGCCCAGCCAGCAGGTCAGATATGGGAAACATACCAGCATCATAAACGGTTTATATATCTACGGCGTTGTTTGCTATTGGATATTTGACACCTAATCAAATTAACAAAATACTACTTCATAAATCGATTAACACCAGCTGCACCTGAACCAAGCGTGCAAGTAGGAACGCCATACAAGCGATAAAGAGACACGACCGGCCTGACCTAAGATTTCGGCTTGTGACACATCTTATAACAAAGTTATGGTCCGCATGTCGACTTTACAGACAACTTTCTTTTATTGATAGTTTAATAAAGAGTTCCTTTGCATTTAAAACAAGAATAGTCAATTGAGTTGGCGACAAAGTGATTTCACAGTACAAAATTGGTAATTAAATAAACACTCTCTCCCTCACCTCGTCCCTCCATCCACCCACATCTTTGTCAATTTTCCTAGTTGTAACAAACCGATGTATGTGTCAGGTACAAGAAGCCGTGAGCAACTGCCTGCCCCACCTGGTGAGCTCTCCTGCCCTGGAGGACGAGATCCCGGCCATCATGAACAAGCTCATGAAGCAACTGCTCACCGCCGAGAAGTACGGAGATAGGAAGGTGGGTGCCTCATTTACAATCTGTTATTGTTTTTGTAATTCTAGTTGTAGCAACCACCTAGAGCAAGCATGGTGATTAATGCTCGTGCCTTCTCTATAGGAAGACGTATTTAGTCTCTTAGCAGTAGCACAGTAATGCACTTGTCTTATTATTAAAATTATAGTTGTGTTTTATTTCTTCGCACCGCAGCGGCACTTGTCTCAAAAACCTGTTTCACCTGATCATTACAAGTGGTTACTATGTCTTTCAGGGTGCTGCTTACGGTATCGCTGGCATCATCAAGGGTCTCGGCATCCTGTCGCTGAAGCAGCTCGACGTGATGGGCAAGCTCACCGAGGCCATACAGGAGAAGAAGAACTTCAAATATCGGGAAGGTATGCGTTTCCCGTTGTTTATCCTACTAATATTATAAATGCGAAAGTTTGTGAGGATGGATGTATGTGTGTGTGTATGTATGTATGTTACTCTTTCACGAAAAAACTACTAGACGGATTTGAATGAAACTTTACAGCAATTTAGGTTATTTATCAGAGTAACACATAGGCTACAATTTATAATGATTTTATGTAATTTTAATCATAATGAAACGATAAGTGTCAATTAAGTCGGAAAAAAATCTTCCATCTGAGAGCTATCTTGGCGTGCGGTGCCTAAACCAATGGAGGTACATAAAAATGATGTACTGCAGGATTGTTTGTCTTAAATAGATCTAAATAAAAGTCCGCGACAACATATATCTACCTCTTATGTGCAAGCCAGTACGACCAAAATTGTGAACCATAAATTTAATTTAATTTGGTACTATTTTACAATGCACATATTAGTATATAATTATCAAACTCTTATCAAAATGAATACATTTTTCACATTAAGTATATAATGAAGATAAACTTTGTCTTTCACACTAAGTAATTTGGCAGAATAGTTTAAAAGTTATCACGATATGATTGACTTGAACGGAGCGCTTAACGGCAACAGAACATTCACGATGAAAGTTGGCTATGTGAAAGAATTATACTAGCACCAAGAAATGAGACAGTTGCGAAAATCAATAAAATTATCTTGGGCCAAGTAACCACCGATGCAACAACCCAACTCCATCCATCGACACAGTCATGTCATCTGAAGACTGTACGAGCTACCCCGGGGAGTTTCTTAACTCTTTGGAGCTATCCAGGGTGCCATCACACAAGCTCGAATTAACCTTTCAACGACCAACCGACAGCCGGCTGTCGGGCTGCTATTGTCTTTCTATTGTGTCTCAAATCACGTGTGTTCGAAGGATTAAAAGTCGGTATACCCGTTTTGTTAATGCGCAACTTGGACGTCCCGAGACTATGTAATGGCACTAGATTGCGAGTCATTAAACTAGGCACCAATTGTAACTGGAGAAGCTAAGGGTGAAAATGTTCCTATTTCACGCATCCCAATAATACCCAATAACTTACCCTTTAATTTCAAATGTTTACAGTTCCCACTTAAAGTTGCATTTTCTATGACTATTAATAAATCGCAAAGGCAAACTTTGAAGGTAGCGGGGATACATTTAGGCACGCCCTGTTTTTCCCATGCTCACATGTATCTAAATCCCAAAATCTAGGTACACATTTACGCTGAATAAAAAAACAAATAACATAGTATACGGGAGTATATTGCAGTAAAAACACAGATAATTTAACACAGATGTTCACCTGTTCCGATTACATACATATTATTTCTTTACTTATTACAAAATCTATTAACAAAACCGCATCAAAATCCGTTCCGTAGTTTTAAAAATTTAAGCTTACATCGGGGCAAAGAAAGCTACTTTGGTAGTGATTAAATGCAAGTAACATTGGTCCGACCTGTTTATTAGTTAGTGTTTAGTAATCCGTTTGTGCTGGATAGGAATGATAGGATAATCTCAAGCCCGGGTAAGGACATAGGGCTACTTTTTATAAACACACCATACAGGTAAAGATTGATGAAAAAACCACTGGTCTTAGCATTTTGAAATTTGCAGAGTTCTATTATAGCTTAAAATTTAAAATAATGAGCACTTAGAAAAGAATTCAGATAATTCCACCCTCAAGAGATTCCCTCTAAATATTAGGTATAGAAGTTCAAAGATTGTATGGAAACTAATTTTGAAGTTAGAAATTTGGGATGTACGATGTGAAGTTACATTAAAAAAATAGAAGCGTTTTACCTACCAATAAAACGCATATTAATTTACTTACCTTATTCGAAGCTTATTTAATTTGAGATAGGCACTACGTTTCCCGCCAACTATATCCGTCTCTTTCTTTCCTGTATCCGTCTCTTTCTAACCCCACCACCTGGCAGAGTGGGGGCACACCTGATTGAGCCGCCATCTTTATTCCTCATTGAGTCGAAAATCACCAGGCAGACATTAAAACATAAGCTTCGAATAAGGTAAGTAAATTAATATGCGTTTTATTGGTAGGTAAAACGCTTCTATTAATTTGACTTGACCGTTATTCGAAGCTTATTTAATTTGAGACCTGTTTGTTATCGCCTGGTGGTGGTGGTGACACGGACGCCAATGTGAATGTCTTGAAAATAAAATATTACTGGTAAAATAGAATTAGTGAATATTTAAATGAACAAATGCATCTTGATTTTTTACTTTTTATTCATGAAAAATAATGTTACAATTGTGTGAATAAATGTTAAGTTAGAAAGTACAAATCAGTAACATTAATCAACAGGATTAAATAACGTAGTTATAGAGGTACTTGAACATCGGGGTAGAACTGTTCGCTTATAGAACTTACAAAAGGTATTTTGGGACTTCCAATTTCCTCTCGCGAGAATATCGTCTAGTGGGAAATTGTCTATCCAGTTCTTTGAAGCAACTGCAGAGCGGAAACTTCCAGGCATTGCAGCTATACCTGCATCTCTAAGTAGAGTTTTAATCCAACCTGCTATGATTGTCTTAGAAGCAGCTTTAGCTTCACCTCTTGTAGAAATAAACAGATTATAGATCTTAGCTGAATCTCTGCGGTTTTTTAATAATTCAATTGTTGTATTAATCCAATAAACTGGATCCAATATATTGCTATTTTGATTAGTAATCAACTTCCATCCAGATTGCCTGTGGTCCGAAGAATCAGTTTTGGAACCAAAAACAGGCCACAAGATGATAGAGTCATTATTTCGAATACAATGCTCCGCATCACTTCTTAATAAAGTCAAATCGTGAATTCTTCGACCTGAGCATAAGAGCAATAATGTCGCAGTGTGTCTCTGTACTTGAAAAATATTGTCGTGTGCAAAATGATAATTATTTAGGTATGAAACTAGACTATCTATGTTCCAAATCGGCGGTTTAGATTTAACTGGTTTTTGTAACGCTATGGATTTTAAAACTTGTTTTACTAAAATATGAGAACTAATTTGGCCTGCAATGTCTGGATTGCAAAGCGTGGAAATTACAGATTTGTGCAACAGAATCGTATTATATGATAAATTATTAACTAGATAAAGATCTGACAGGAATCTAGCCACTTCTCTACCGTTAGGATTATAAGGATTAGTTTGGTGTTGTTCAGACCAGATAAGCCATTTTTTCCAAGCAACATTATAAGTTTTTAGTGTAGAAGGCCGCCAAGACTTTTTTAATAGTGTAATTTGGCTATCATTCCAGTCTTTTAGAGTGTCGGCCCACCCCCACATTTCCATACCTCGAGACTCATGTTCTGTATTCCCGGAGGTGGGAGTCCTGTCGATACGTCTGTTAAGACTTGATCGAGATTCTGAATTATTAATGGAGCTGTCAACGCTCGAGCCGTTAGGTCTGCCCACCAATATGCTCGATCCCAATGTGGAACTACTAGCAAGTATATCCCGTGAGCACTGTTCAAATGGGATAGAACTTTGGGAATCAAGTACGGTGGCGGAAAAATCCAAGCCAGCTGGAAATTCCACTGTCGGGAGAAAGCGTCGTGAAACAATGCTTGGTGATCGTTCAGGTCTAGGGACACATAATTCACTACGACATGAGCTCGATTGGAGGCAAAGAGGTCTATCAGGGGGATGCCCCACTTGGCAAACACTCTCTCTGTGGCTCTGGGCAATAGATGCCATTCCGGATTGACCCGAAGTCGCGACAAATGGTCCGCATGACCGTTGTACATCCCAGGAATATGAAAAATCTTCACGTGGATTTGGTATTCTTCCAGATTATGAAAAATTTGGTATGTTAGATCCATCAGTGGCGTGGATCTCGTGCCCCCTTCGTGACGGAGATATGCGATCACAGTTTTGTTGTCGCATTGAATTAGCACTGTACTCCGCTGCAGGAGCTGACAATGTTCTTGTAAAACCTTCAGAATCGCGAGCATTTCTTTCTGGTTGCAATGTAACTGTTTTTCGTGATCTGCCCACATCCCTGTCAACGACAAATTGTCTAACCGAGCTCCCCATGCTATATCGGATGCATCCGTTGTTAGGTAATGGCTTGGTGGGGGTATGTGAATTGCTGAAGGGCGTTTGCAATTCTGAAGCCACCATATTATGTTGTCTTTGGCTTTGGTAGGAATGAAGTGCCATTTCTGGTCTGCTCTCAACATCTTGTTGAGGAGATCCAACAAAACCCGATAATTGAGTCTGCCCCTTGGGACAGTAAAACTCGCAAAATTCAGTAGTCCCACCAGACTCTGAACCTCTTTGAGAGTTGTATGTTCCCTGACTAGCATTTGGGATAGCTTGACAATTAGCGAGGACAGCTTCTCCTTGGGGAGCTGTTTCTGGTTCGTCCAGGGGTCCCACTGAACGCCCAGATACGCCAATGTTTTTGACGGAGTCAAAACAGACTTCTCGTAATTTATGATCCAGCCTAACGTCTCGAGAGTCTGAATGACAATATTTACGTGTTCCTTCAGGGTTTCCTCGTGTTGATGAGCAATCAAGAAATCGTCCAGATACACCAGTATTCGTATTCCTTGATTCCTGAGCATTTGGGCAACCCAATTTGTCACTGATGCGAAAGCCTTTGGTGCAGTACTTAGACCAAAGGGTAAACATGTCATTTCCAATAGCTCTTTTTGATAGACTAGGCGTAGGAATCTTCTGTGGCTGCGAGCAACGCGAAGTTGAAAATACGCTTGTGAGAGATCTATTTTGCACAGCCAGTCTCTCTGCTGAAGGAAATCTGGCACCCGAAAAACATTCATTAATTTGAATTTTGTGGTTATTACATATTGATTGAGGGCCCTCAAGTTGAAGATGGGCCGAGCAGAGCCGTCGTTCTTGCGAACTAAAAACATTGATGACAGGAAACTTGGAGACAAATGAGCTCGTTCCAGGACTCCTTGATCCTTCATTTGTTTGATGGCAGACGACATCTCTTCTGAGTAAGGAACTAACATACCCTTTTTTATGTTCCTTGGATGGATCATTGGAGGCCTCTGACGAAAGGGTATGCGATACCCTGATATCATCCTGAGTATGACATTTGGGGCTCCAAATTGTTCCCACTGAGTTAAAAAATTTGCTAGGCGGCCTGCTTTGAATTGCATCATGTCAATATTTTCTACGTTTGACATCTCTATTATTTCCGGATGGAGACGGAGCTCTTTTCTGTCCAGATTTGGATTGATTTTGATTCCGGTGCTTGGGGTGACTTCTCGAAGAACCGCGCCCACGAAAAAGCCCTCGATTATTCGGTGCGACCGAATTAGAGCCATGTCCATGATACTGCGAGTGGTAACCACCCTGCGGGGGTGGTGCAGTTTGACAACAGCCTTGCACATAGCATGATCCATGCTGAGAACCCTGCGAGGGTCTTTTTCGGCTTGCGTACTCCTGCGAGGAGACGTTAGTTTTGTGTGTCTCTACCTGCGAGGTAGAGTTGTTGGACTTCTTCAGCGGCCAAAAACATTTACGCACTCCACCAGCTTTTTCCAAGGCGGCTGTGAATTTTTCTGCGTTGAATAAGTTTGTGTATGTAGGAGGAATCTTCCTTAGCGTAGATTTCACTAATGGCTCCTTTACCTGTTTTATTACACAGTCCCGGCGCATTTGCAATATCTCTGCACGATGGCCACAAACAAGCTGTAATAAATCTGAGGAGGTTGTTTGAAAATCACCGTTATTTATAAGATCTGTTAACTTAACAATAACCTCATAGTCTGGGGTTAATTCTTTAGACCATTGGGCAAAATCAAACAATACTTTCTGAAGCGACTCCTTCTGCTTCAAAATGCACAATGTTAAGGCAGCAAAGGCTTTATCGGCATATATCAAATGGCGGGGAGACTGGAAGGCTGCGACTTCTTCATTTATCTCAATATCCGTAAAACCCGGTTTGTGATTATACGCCTTTTGTGTTTCGGAATATCTAATTTCGTTCCAATTACTGGTATCCCAATGTTGAAGATCATTGAGCAGTTTCAAATGGAGTTCAGAACTCTTGGGCATAGAAGGTTCTTTTAGTTTTGTTTGAATATTAAAAACAACTTCCTTAGGCGTGTCGACAACCGACGCATTATCACCTAATTCCTCGTAAAGATTACGACTAACCACAGAAGTTATGGACATGCAATCACTATAATTATAGTTATCTTGACGCTCATTATCACGAGCATGTAAAGATTTACGAAGATCACGTACCTCCTTTGATAGTTTTCGGTACTCCTTTTTCGAATGTCTCCGTTTCTTCCCCCTCCTTTTGTGTCCATGATGACTTCGTCGACGCCTTGGCGAGCGTGACGAAGATGAAGATG
Organism: Athetis lepigone; assembly: GCA_033675125.1. Lineage (NCBI taxonomy): Eukaryota > Metazoa > Arthropoda > Insecta > Lepidoptera > Noctuidae > Athetis > Athetis lepigone. Next base: position 17,617,099 of record CM066239.1, on the reverse strand, counting down.
AAGAACTGCTCTGGGAACTGCTACTGCTTGATCTTGAGCTCCTGGACCGTTCCTTACGTTGCAAACCCGATGGTCCCGGTACAGGTTCAGTAACTTCATTTTGTACATGATTATTACTGTCATCCATTCTATAACAGGGAAGCGACTTTAGAACAACACGAACGGTAAAGACCGTTAAAATTTACAATTGGAATAAAAAGGCAGGTATGCGATGCGACTACTAACACACGCTACTAAAATTTCGTTCATTTTAAGACCGTTGAAAACATTTGAACTTATTTATGAACGGAAAAATAAACTGTTAACCTTGTCAATTATAAAACTACACAACATGAAATGTAGGTACTTTGCAAGCTAAGGATCTTAGGTAAAGTATCACTGTTTTAATATCAATATAAAAATACTCACGTGTAGTATTGTGGTTATTTTTTTTTACCTGAAGGTTTATAATTACCACACTGATATTTTCTGCTATGCACCACACGTAAAACACGAACGATATTTTATAAAAATCTAGTATTTGATATTAAAACTGTTAAACACTAATACACATTAAAACTGTTAAACACTAATAAACGTTATTTTTAAAATAAATTTTAATATTGTGGTAACGTTTTGTTAACACAACCGTACACGGCGGGAAACAAGACGCCAATGAGGAATAAAGATGGCGGCTCAATCAGGTGCGCCCCCACTCTGCCAGGTGGTGGGGTTAGAAAGAGACGGATACAGGAAAGAAAGAGACGGATATAGTTGGCGGGAAACGTAGTGCCTATCTCAAATTAAATAAGCTTCGAATAACGGTCAAGTCAAATTAATATAAGTATTTAAAAATATAACGCAACTTAATGTGGCAGACCAAATTCTACGCGAGCGAAGCCGCGGGCAAAAGCTAGTCAGTTCTAAAAGCTTCAACCAGACGGAAAATAGAGTTATTACTTAAGTGATGTAGACGTGATAATTGGTACATCATTCCTTGATTGCTTAACCCAAGATCGTGGTGACTCCTACCCAGGACTTAAAGATTCAAATTATTTATTTGTAAAATATAGGTGGTTACACGACAAATGACCACGAGTGTTTGTGCTGTGTCGCGGTGGCTTTATAATAATGTAAGTTTATCAATTGTCTGGTTATGGTACACATTCTGCTTAGTTTGGGTTCAGACGGCCGTGTGTGCGTCGTCCCAGGATAATTATTTATTTATTTTTCACTCCGCAGGCGCTCTCTTCGGGTTCGAGATGCTGTGCTACAAGCTGGGCCGGCTGTTCGAGCCGTACATCGTGCACGTACTGCCGCACCTGCTGCTGTGCTTCGGCGACAGCTCGCAGTACGTGCGCGCCGCCGCCGACGACACCGCCAAGCTCATCATGAGCAAGCTCAGCGCGCACGGCGTCAAGCTGGTGCTGCCCTCGCTGCTGCAGGCGCTGCAGGACGACAACTGGCGGACTAAGGCTGGTGAGTGTTGAGAACACTTCGCTCATCATGACAAGCTCAGCGCGCACGGCGTCAAGCTGGTGCTGCCCTCGCTGCTGCAGGCGCTGCAGGACGACAACTGGCGGACTAAGGCTGGTGAGTGTTGAGAACACTTCGCTCATCATGACAAGCTCAGCGCGCACGGCGTCAAGCTGGTGCTGCCCTCGCTGCTGCAGGCGCTGCAGGACGACAACTGGCGGACTAAGGCTGGTGAGTGTTGAGAACACTTCGCTCATCATGACAAGCTCAGCGCGCACGGCGTCAAGCTGGTGCTGCCCTCGCTGCTGCAGGCGCTGCAGGACGACAACTGGCGGACTAAGGCTGGTGAGTGTTGAGAACACTTCGCTCATCATGACAAGCTCAGCGCGCACGGCGTCAAGCTGGTGCTGCCCTCGCTGCTGCAGGCGCTGCAGGACGACAACTGGCGGACTAAGGCTGGTGAGTGTTGAGAACACTTCGCTCATCATGACAAGCTCAGCGCGCACGGCGTCAAGCTGGTGCTGCCCTCGCTGCTGCAGGCGCTGCAGGACGACAACTGGCGGACTAAGGCTGGTGAGTGTTGAGAACACTTCGCTCATCATGACAAGCTCAGCGCGCACGGCGTCAAGCTGGTGCTGCCCTCGCTGCTGCAGGCGCTGCAGGACGACAACTGGCGGACTAAGGCTGGTGAGTGTTGAGAACACTTCGCTCATCATGACAAGCTCAGCGCGCACGGCGTCAAGCTGGTGCTGCCCTCGCTGCTGCAGGCGCTGCAGGACGACAACTGGCGGACTAAGGCTGGTGAGTGTTGAGAACACTTCGCTCATCATGACAAGCTCAGCGCGCACGGCGTCAAGCTGGTGCTGCCCTCGCTGCTGCAGGCGCTGCAGGACGACAACTGGCGGACTAAGGCTGGTCAGTAGTGCATACAATCACAATAAAAAGTAGCCTGTGTGCTTCCTTAGAATTCAATTTCACTTTGTAGCAATTTAGTTAAAATTGGTGCAGTAATTCAGCTGTGAAAGAGACACAAACTGCTAAACAACTTTCTGTGATATTATTAATTATTAATCGTAAAAAAAGACTTGCTCTAATTTTGATCCCTTGACACGTCACTGTAATGTTGCAGGCGTACCACAAGATTGAAAAATATCTCACAAATGATTGTTATTTGTGTCCTCCGACAGGTTCAATCGAGCTCCTGGGCGCGATGGCGTACTGCGCGCCGAAGCAGCTGTCGTCGTGCTTACCGTCCATCGTGCCCAAGCTCATCGAGGTGCTGAGCGACTCGCACATGCGCGTGCAGGAGGCCGGCGCGGAGGCGCTCGGCGTCATCGGCTCCGTCATCAGGAACCCCGAGATACAGGGTACGGGCTACTAGTACTATGTAACATGTTCATTGAGTAGCGCGAAACGGTTGAGAGGATTATAAAAAGCAATGATACTTCTGAAAAGTGTGGCCTATTTTCAGCAAATCTCAGGAAATAGTGATTATCTTCTACATTACCGCGCGTCGTAACGGGACGCGCCCCGGCTCATATGCCTTCACGTGAACGCTTCAACAGCGCGGAGATGTGTAACTGTTGTTAGCCTTAGACGCTGATATTTAATCTAACATATTTTTTTTTTCTACACAAATAATCGTCTATAAAATCCCTTAGGATGAAAGTAAAATCCGGGATAAGAGTTGTCAATTTCAATAAATATCTAAGTTAAATCTAGAGACATCGTTTAAAAATGTGGATAAAAAGTTGTAAAATGAAACCATAACAATTAAAAAGAAAAATATTTACCCCTGGTGGGACTCGAACCCACAATTCCCGGCTTAGGAGGCCGATGCCTTATCCATTAGGCCACAGGGGCTGTGTTTAATAGGAATGAAATTCAATGCCGCATGCTATGCCTGCTCTAAACTACTATGTTTGTCCGTGATTGTTTAGAATACGGTTTTTTTTTTGACGTAGACACGTGTATGCCATGAACTTGAACTAATCAAGTTAAAATCAGTTACCATAAAATAGTAGATTGTATTACAAGGGCGTAAAGAAATATTTTTACGGCGAGGGCGTTTTTTGAATCCAGAGCGAAGTGAGGGATTCTAAAGTAGGATCCCGAGCTTTGCGAGGGATTCTTAAATAGAATCCCGAACGTAGCGAGGGATTCAAAGTACGTAGCCCGAGCCAAAAATATATTTTGCGCTCGAGTGATACACTCTACTTTTCATCACCCCCTATGAGAAAATAAAAGGCGCTTCATACTTTATTGTAAAACTATTATTGCAGCTGCTTTTATTATCATAGCTTGATAATAATAGCAGCTACATTAATAATTTGCTGCAAAACAATCCGTGAAAATTTTAACGAGTACTCGGGCTGTAGTTTGCGCGTTTTATTTCTATTTAAGTTTTTTTTTTATTTAGCCGCGGCGTGACTATGGTATTGGCCGTCGTACCAGCTATTCATTATTTGCGTTCGATTATTTGGCGCTGAGCATTAAGACGTTCCAAATTCAAAGAGTTTTTAGGCGCACTTATAACAGGGCGTAAAACATGCAAAGACGCTCCAAATTCAAAAAGTGCGATTAAAAGTTACTTCTAGGCGCATTTTTTGAATTTGGAGCGTCATTATTGCCCGCTGAAAGTTTCATAAAGAAAACACCAACTTTGGGCGTACTTAAAGGGGAACAAAGTCGTGTTTTTCGAATAGGTGGGAACACGACTTTGAGCGGGCGGTCACGACTTTGAAACTTTCAGCGGGCAATAATGACGCTCCAAATTCAAAAAGTGCGCCTAAAGGAACTTTTAATCGCACTTTTTGAATTTGGAGCGTCTGTGCATGTTTTACGCCCTGTTATAAGTGCGCCTAAAAACTCTTTGAATTTCAAACGTTTTAATGCTCTACGCCAAAGAATTGAACGCAAATAATCCCTCGCAAAGCTCGGGATTCTACTCTAGAATCCCTCACTTCGATTTGGATTCAAAAAACGCCCTCGCCGTAAAAATATAACTTTGCGCCCTTGTATCAATCTACTATTTAGTGCCAGGTTTTTTAATATTGTCAGTAGTACTGCACCTCATTTCTTTTAGTAGGTATCTCAATACTATTTATGTATGACCTATATTCATGAAAACTGACTGATTCCCTTCCAGCTATCGTACCAGTCCTCCTAGAGGCTCTCCAAGACCCGTCGAACAAAACCTCAGCCTGCCTGCAGACGCTGTTAGACACGAAGTTCGTGCACTTCATCGACGCGCCGTCGCTGGCGCTCATCATGCCGGTGGTGCAGCGCGCCTTCCTCGACCGCAGCACAGAGACGCGCAAGATGGCGGCGCAGATCATCGGCAACATGTACTCGCTCACCGACCAGAAGGACCTCATGCCCTACCTGCCCAACATTATACCGGGCCTCAAGAGCTCGCTGCTAGATCCCGTGCCGGAGGTCAGTGCTCTAATAGATAAGAACTCTAATAGTTCTTATTAGTAAATATAACATTTGTAGTTTTAACAGTCCGCCCATGTTATCTTTGACTATCTGATAGATGTATAATCCCGGCCGCTCCGATCGTAAACCGTTTCATGGCGTATGAACAAGTCGCGTTTAAACAAGTAGACACAATCTTTATATGATCTGTCAAAACGCTATTCCCCCGTAGATTTTAAATGACTAGCAAATTATGACGTCATTTATTTTTATTTATTAATTTTAAAGCTAGTAAATGTCATTTACAGTTTTTTTTTTGCTTTTATTCATATTTTCAGTGAAAAATAATAGATTATTTAGAGAAGTTGTGTTTTCTAGTATGACGAAGAATAATTTTGATGCGAATCTCAATAGCAGCTGTACGTAACATTACCACGTATATTCCTAGGTGCGCTCAGTGTCCGCGCGCGCCCTGGGCGCGATGGTGAAGGGCATGGGCGAGAGCAGCTTCGAGGAGCTGCTGCCGTGGCTGATGCACACGCTGACGTCGGAGTCCTCGTCCGTGGACCGCTCGGGCGCCGCGCAGGGCCTCTCCGAGGTCGTCGCCGGCCTCGGCGTGCACAAGCTGCATAAGATCATGCCGGGTATGTGGCGCTTCATTTGAATACCTTGAAACTTTCGTCATTCACAACTTCATAGGTTGAATATCTTTTAAGCAATTGTCGTTTTTAGGCAACCTATTATGTCAGCAGTGCTAATAAAAGTTACATAAGTCTAAACACTGACACACTCACGATCTCTTTCCCTCTCCACAGACATAATCGCGACAGCAGAGCGCACGGACATCGCGCCGCACGTGAAGGACGGCTACATCATGATGTTTATCTACATGCCGGGCGCCTTCACCGACGAGTTCCTGCCCTACATCGGACAGATCATCAACCCCATCCTCAAAGCACTCGCCGACGAGAACGAATACGTCAGGGAAACTGCTCTGAAAGCTGGACAGAGGATTGTGAACTTATACGCAGAATCTGCTATAACTTTACTCTTACCGGAACTCGAAAAAGGACTGTTTGATGACAACTGGCGTATCAGATACAGCTCAGTACAACTGCTAGGAGATTTGTTATACCGCATCTCGGGTGTGTCGGGTAAGATGAGCACGGAGACGGCGTCAGAGGACGATAACTTCGGCACGGAGCACTCGCACAAGGCCATCATCAACGCGCTGGGCCCGGAGCGCCGCAACCGCGTGCTGGCCGGCCTGTACATGGGCCGCAGTGATGTCGCGCTCATGGTGCGCCAGGCCGCGCTGCATGTGTGGAAGGTAGGTGCTATTTCTTCGCGTTGCTCTTAATAATCTGTCATTAAAGCTAGCTTAATAGTCTGAATAAGAATAAGAATCATTTATTTGTTAAACATAAGTATACACACATGGCATGCAAGATGTTAAATTAAAATTATATTCAGCACAGTTATGTTTTGCCTTAACGGCGTACAAATATTTTTTTCTGTCTGTTTAAACGAAATGTTGAATTAATACAGTAGTAAATTGGTTTGCTATAAAACTATTTTTTGTAAGTTTACTAAGGAAGCAACTAAAATTAACGATGCCATTTTACTATCAAACTCAAACTCATTTGTTGCGAAAATGGTAGAAATTGGAAACGGGTAATCCCCAAGGCATAAAGCCCGCCTTTATACAATGTTTTTTTACATGTTGTACATAAAGTTGTAATAAATAAATAAAATGGGTGATTTAGGTAACATACATCGTGTATAGTCTCTCCATAATACCCTTGAAGGCATTCTTTGGCCATCCAAGTGAGGACTACATACTAAAAATTCTTCATTCTTCCCCAGGTGGTGGTAACGAACACTCCGAAGACCCTGCGCGAGATCCTGCCGACGCTGTTCAGCCTGTTGTTGGGCTGCCTCGCCTCCACCAGCTACGACAAGCGACAGGTCGCCGCCAGGACTCTCGGAGACCTAGTGCGGAAGGTAACACACTCTTACGTCTAGTGAAAAGTTACCATCAAGGGTAGAATACAAAATAATTGCTACTTGACTGGCACTTTCCCTGACTTTCCATGGTGATACGTGGGAAGACGTCTATGAAAAGGCTCAACTTGGCTTCAACTCTGTTACTAAATGGCTTGCAATTCACTACCTCTCTCTCAATACTGAGAAAACAAAATACGTACCCTTTTCTATTCGTAATCCCAATAACGATGTGCAACTTACATATCACATAACCTCCCATACTTGCCAAAACAGAATTGAAAGCTGTGTCTGTCCTTCTCTAGCTTCTGCAAATACTATAAAGTACTTAGGTATAATAATAGACAAAAACCTCAACTTTAAAAATCATATAATTAACCTTTCAAATAGAATAAGAAAACTTATTTACATTTTTAAGCAAATTAGATACTCTGCCAATATTAAAATAATGAAAATGTTATATTACTCTCTCTGTCAAGCAGTTATTACTTACTGTATATCTTGCTGGGGGGGTGCTGCTAAATCGCACATTTTAATTGCTGAAAGAGCCCAAAGAGCACTGCTGAAGGTTAGCTACTTCAAGCCTATGTATTTTCCCACTACCGAACTGTACAAAGTTTGCGAGGTACTAACTGTTCGTAAGCTTTTCATTATGTCATTGATTATGAACCAACACAAAATACGATGTACCGTTGAACATACTACCCGAAGACGGCACTGGGAAATATATAAAACAGAGGCGTGTAGAACTGCTTTCGCACAAAGATTTAACTTATTTTTAGGTCCGAAACTGTATAACACGGCAAATAGAATAAACGAAATTTACTCAACTACAAAAAAAGAATGCAAACTTAAAGTTATTACATGGTTACTGTCACTGGACTATGAACAAACTGAAAACCTATTAAAAATACTAGTATAATAACTAAATAATGCAATTAGTTTTCACTTAAACACATTAATATACATACATATACACACCCTTACATAGACATCCACACAAGTACATACGCATTTGCACAACATACTAACATACACTCATCACACACACAAACCGCACAAACAAACACACCCACCCACACACACCCACACTCTCCCCCACACACACTCACTCACCCCCACACACACACACACACACACGCACACACAGACACACACACACACACACACACGCACAAGAATTAAGTTAATTTTAATTTTTTTTTTTTTAAATTTTTTTTCTGCCTTAGAGTTATAAAAACAGGAGTCAATTTTAAATTTGATTTAAGTACTTCACTTCGCTTTTGCATTGAGGGTGGGCGCTGATGCCTATCTTACAGGATATTTAGTTAGCCTAGTTTGGGTATCAGTTGCAACACTGTCTAAAACTATTGTTTTACCTTATTACCTTGTACTTTCCTGTATAACAAACCCTTTGTAATCTTTAAGGTGCAAATAAACTTATTTTATTTATTTATTTACTTGGTCTAGTGGTAAAAGACTGGTTACTAAGTCGGGGGTCATGGGTTCGATTTTCACCCAGGGCATATCGTGTGATTAGCATGATTGTTTGTTATTATTGTATATTTATCAGTTGTCTGATATCATAGTCCTGACTCTGCCTAGTTTGTGATCAGTTAACTGTGTGTGAATTGTCCCAACCAAGATATTTATTTAGCTTAAAATCCTGATACAATCTAACTACAAAATGTCTTCAGCTCACGATGTGTCCTAGTTGACATTATTGTCTCATAAATATAGTAACAACACTTCCTATCCCACAGCTGGGCGAGCGCGTCCTGCCGGAGATCGTGCCGATCCTGGAGCGCGGACTGCGCTCGGAGCGCGCGGACCAGCGCCAGGGCGTGTGCATCGGGCTCGGCGAGATCCTCGCCTCCACCTCGCGCGACGCCGTGCTCAGCTTCGCAGACGGACTGGTGAGAGACCATCGACTGACATGCTCATTGAACCATTAGTACCGATCCTGGAGCGCGGGCTGCGCTCGGAGCGCGCGGACCAGCGCCAGGGCGTGTGCATCGGGCTCGGCGAGATCCTCGCCTCCACCTCGCGCGACGCCGTGCTCAGCTTCGCAGACGGACTTGTAAGAGAATACACCATTCATACTGCTAGCGCTCTTGATCGCTTCAGAACTTACGAACCATTTCAAGAAGTTAAATAAACATAATAATATGCACTAGCCTTATTGCTAGGCTAAAACTAAAAGGATGAATATGATCCCATTGAAATGTACGTAGCGTGTACGTTTTTTTTTTGTGTGTTGCTAAACGTTTTTTATAATGGTCTATAACAAAAAGTATATGCTAGTTTAAATAGCACATTAACCTCACACGACCTATGAAATAACAATTTTATCGTTAGGCTAAGAGGATGAAGCAAAAATAATCTCGTTGAAACGTACACGCTATTTTATGTGTGGCTAAACAATTTTTATAATGTAGCAAAATTGTTAATACTTTGACCGGCACATTAACTCGGAGTCTCCACCCAGGTGCCGACAGTGCGCACGGCGCTGTGCGACCCGCTGCCCGAGGTGCGCATGGCGGCCGCGCGTACGTTCGACAGCCTGCACGCCACCATCGGCAACAAGGCGCTCGACGACATCCTGCCGCAGATGCTCGATGGACTCAAGGACCCCGACCCCGAGATTGCTGATGCTACACTCGATGGGCTCAAGCAAGTGAGTGCTCACAGACTTTGTAGCCAATTTGAGAATGGGATCCAGTGCCATTTAAGTGCATTTACTAGGATTTTTGGAAATGAAGGGAAAAAGGGTCTAGCCGATTCGTGCGATACATATCCGGCTAGACCCTTTCCCTGTAGTTTCCACTAACTACACTAATTTTTTTACCAGTAAAACGTGTAAGTCCGGGTGAGGGCGTTTTGATATTAAGCCTAGGTGGAAGTACTAAGGCGTAAGGTCCAAAAACGAAAATATTGACTGATAGATGCCTCAGTTTTAACTGACGTTAAAACACCTATATTTCGTGTTATAAGACCTCCCGTCACAAGTGCGCTGACTAGGAGCATACACTTTCGCAAACATTGTGATGATGACGTTGTTGTGTGCAGATAATGGCGATCAAGTCGCGTGCCGTGCTGCCGTACCTGGTGCCGGTATTGACCGGCGGCGGCGGCGCCGTGGACACGCGAGCCCTGTCCGCGCTGGCGGCGGCCGCGGGCGGAGCCCTGGCGCGCCACTTGCCGCGCGTACTGCCGGCGCTGTTGAGTGCGCTGGTGGCTGCGCGCCATGGACCTGATGAAGCACGTGAGCGCGACCACTGCCGTGACGCGCTCCTGCCTGTTGTTGACCCGCCTGGTGTCAGGAGGTTAGTTTCTCTTTGCCTCTTTTGCGGTATCTAATTATCGCTTCAAAAATTAACGCCGCACATAGCATGTACCAATTTATTATTATCCAATCATTTATATGATAGGATAATAATAAATTGCTGCTGTTAGTGCTCCGTTAATTTGGTATTGGTAAAGGTATGTTGTACGCCTTTGCTGTACTATGTTGGGGTCGAATTTCAGACTAATCGAATTCCACTGGATCTACGAATGGATAACCGGGACCAACGGCTTTACGTGCTTTCCGAGGCACAAGATGTCATTGATGTCCAAGATAATCATCTCGACTATTACGATATTTTATTTATTTTAATCCAATTTTTTTTTAACACTCAGCATAATCGACACTCTACTAGAAACAATCCGCACGACCGAAGGCGAGCGTCACTGCGCCGCGGCGTCACTGCTGTGCGCGTTCGTGACGCACACGCGCGCCGACCTGACGCCGCACGTGCCGCAGCTCATCCGCGGCCTCATCCTGCTGTTCGGCGACGCGGAGCACGACGTGCTGCTGATGGCGTGGGAGGCGCTGGGCGCGCTGGCGCGCTCGCTGGACCCCGAGCGCCAGATCGCGCACGTGTCCGACGTGCGCCAGGCCGTGCGCTACGCCACCGCTGACCTCAAGCCTGATGAGCTGCTGCCTGGGTTCTGTCTGCCTAAGGTAGGCCTATGTTTATTATCTTGCCACGCTCACTTCAGAGAGACTTCTAAAATAAAAACTGATATTCCAATTATTTAACCAATGTACTGTAATTTTCACTTTTGTCGTGATAGTATAAATCGATGAATGCCGGCTGCATGCACATTCCGCGGAAACAAAACGGAACAAGCCATATAGAGGCACGATATGACGTTATCACATAAGATTATCGTACCGTAAAACTGACTTTACAGACAACCATTTTTTCATTTATATTTTGTATTTCATTTTATTACATTTTCCCATTATACAGGGTCTAGCTCCAATCCTGCCACTGTTCCGCGAGTCCATCCTCAACGGTCTCCCGGAGGACAAGGAGAACGCGGCACTGATGTTGGGCGAGATCATCAAGCTGACGTCCGCCGCCGCCATCCAGCCCTCCGTGGTGCACATCACCGGCCCGCTCATCAGGATCCTCGGCGACCGGTTCAACTCCAGCGTTAAAGCCGCTGTGCTCGAGACACTGGCTACTTTGTTGACCAAGGTATTTATTTACTACAGAGGTTTTTTTTTTTTTTTGGTGAGTGGGAAATCATCCAATGACTGCTCCCGTCCTGGGTGCGACGGGAGGGCGTGTCAGACTCTTACTGACTAAAACCCACTCATGTTCCTTCGATTGCCCTTTATGTTCCAGGGTCACGGTAACTATTATAAACATTCCGCAACCCCGGACAGAGGTTTATTACCCATTTATTCATGTGAAGTAAAATAGCTTTTAATCAACAATTTAATATTAAACACGAACACAAAAATAATCTATTCCTCGTTTCCAGGTGGGAGTCATGCTAAAGCAGTTCTTGCCGCAACTGCAGACGACGTTCCTCAAAGCTCTGAACGACCCGAACCGCCCCGTGCGCATCAAGGCGTGTCTCGCGCTCTCGCAGCTCGTGGTGATACACTCGCGCGCAGACCCGTTGTTCCTGGAGATGCACAACACCATGAAGAATATCGAAGACCCACTCATTAAAGAGACCATGCTGCAAGCGCTGCGCGGCGTCATCACGGCGGGCGGCGACAAGATGACGGCGAGCACGGCGCTGGTGATCCTGCCCACGCTGAGCGGGCCCGGCCTGCTGGCGCACCCCGACGACCCGCCGCGCAGCCAGGCGGCCGGCTGCCTGGGCGCCATGCTGCACTGCCTGCCCGACACGCACCGCGACGCCGCGCTCCAGCACCACATCCTCGGCGTGTCGCCCACGGACGACTGGCTTCTTGCACACGGCCGCTCCACCGCGCTCTTCGTGGCGCTCAAGGAGACGCCCGCCGTCGTCTACAAGGACGAGGAGAAGGTGGACAAGGCGCTGCTAGCGTTGCTCGCCAGTGATAAAATCCCTATCGCGTGCAACGGCATCAGGGCCATGGGCTACCTGATGCGATACCTACTGAAGGAGGGACGACCAATACCACCCACAATACTTTCACAGTTTGTCAGAGTGAGTAGTTATTAGCGCATTAATTCTATTGCACCTATTCTAATAACTGAATCCTCTATCACGATCCTTGCTGACCTGTGGTGCACTATCTGAAAGTCATTACGACTGTGGTCAGACCGTACTTTCATTTTGGAATTAAACCAAAGCTGACTGAGAACTCTTTAGGCCAATCCGTCCACATCTCGTGACAAGTTCTGATAAATGTGCCTCCCTACAGAGTATGAACCACTCGAGTAACGAGGTGAAGCAGCTGATGGCGCGCGCGGCGTCGATGCTGGGCCGCGAGGCGCCGCTGTCGCCGTCGGGCGCGGCGGCCGAGCTGCTGCACGCGCTGCTGCCGGCGCTGGTCAACGGCACCAAGGAGAAGAACACCTACGTGCGCGCCAACGCTGAGATCGCGCTGCGGGCCGTGCTCAGGCTACCGCACGACGAACACTTCCACTTGGTGACTATACACTCTTAATATCTGGCATATATTTGTGGTCCTTCTTGTAGCAAAAATACCCTTGAATATCTCTTGCTTGAAGGAAAAATATATGAGGATAAAATGGTTTTTTTTTATTTAAACACGTCCGACAAACTCAGCGCAGGAAGGTCTAACGGCGTTTCGTGGAAATAAGCTTATAAATATTACAATAGGCACAATACCTATTGTTTTTATATTAAACCGTAACTGACCGTTTTAAGTCAAGTTTGTGTTCTGAATATTAGTAGGTAATGTCCTAAATAGCAAGCGACATTTCGAGGAAACCATGATATAAAGAGATAGCTTATCATATGATCTACGTAGATAACGTGAGGTTTTAATAGATCTTTGATAACATTTTTGATAGGACTGACATTGTGAAAATAATGAGTTTCTATATATGCAACAAAACACAATGTACTAATTTTTAATTCTTTTAACTTGATAATCTCTATTTCAACCTTTTAACCTATGTATAAAGTACTTTCCCTTCCTTGTTCTTCATCCTGTTAAAGTTTGTCAAAGCATCAGTATCTAATCCCAATTAACTGATAAAATGCTCTATGGGATCCACCCCCTTTATTAATTTCTTTACATTTTCCCTTTCTTTCTTTTATATGAAAAGACAATATTTGTATTGAAACAACGCCTTATTTTGTACAGCAATGCATGGCGTTGCTAGAGGAGGGCGCGCGTGAGGCGCTGAGCGACGTGGTGGCACGCGTGCTGCGCCGGAACATCGCGGACGGCCGCGACGAGGACCTGGACTGCACCCTGCTCACCTGAGCCCCGCCGCGACACACACTGACCACACATAACTCGTTATACACTCACTGTTCTCTCGCCCTTGTAAATATCTGTCAGCCACTTCCATGTGCTGTTATTTTTTATAAAAATGGAATGAAGTTTTTTTGAAAAATTTTACTAGACTATGCAATGATTAAGGTTTAGGATAGACAATTATTATACTTGAAAGAAAATTGATGTACAGTACCTACATGCATACCTATCAGGTAAACGCACATAAATACATACATATATTTTATTCAAAATATCATGCAATATTTGATGATGATGATGATGATGATGATTTTTATTTCTGTAAATAGGTAATAAATTACACTTTTACACGTCATTTTTTTTTCTCTTATTTTTTAATCGAACGATGGGGCCGGTGTTTCCTAGCTGGACTACTCTGAGAAGAAACAACCGAAACAAACTCAGAGGTCAAAGTCTCTTTTAAAGTCCATACAATATTGTATTGGTCAAATTATGCGAGGACCATGAAGGTAATAACTGAAGTGATCTCTTGATGAGAGAATCACACAGATTTGAGTGGACCTGTCCAAACAGTGCAAGCATTTGTCAAAAGTCGAGTCGAGAGATGTGAAACTGATTCCAGAGAAATGAAACAAATTATTATGCCGGATAGAATTTTTTAATTTAAAAATGTTTTTTTTTCTGGTAGAGTACAATGAAAATTAATCACAAATAAGATACAATCCGTCTTTCATCAAGAATGTCTGAATAACGAAATCAATAGCATTCCATATCTACAGTTAAAACAGGATTAAATATCTAAACATGGCATTGTGTTAATCTCTGTAATGTGTAACAGAACACGAATGTATGAAACTGATTAAATGAAACTGAATATATGTGTGTATAACTTATTTATATCATGATAAACTGGTGTTATCAAAATACCACATAATGAGTAACCATCAACAGCATGACAAATGGTTTAATATAAAATTATAAGTTTGTCCAAAACCAATATAACAATACTAATGCAAATTAGTATGCTTAAACCAGGTACGTATATATGAATAGGAATGTTACATAAATGCTATCTGCAAAGAAATCCCTTACAGTTTATTACACCACAAAGAACTTACAGTTCCTTATCTTTATTCTTCTTAGTAAAACCTCTTTCCTTGACGAGTTCATTGCACTCCTCTCGGTTGAGCTGCGACAGCGCCAGGCGCTCCAGCTCGTTATCGTTCTCGCCCAGCAGCACCAACTCAGGAGGCGCTCCCGATATAAATTTCACTTCCAACTTCTCATAAAATGGAGCATCTTCCATCACGAATTTCTTTACTTCCGGGAGGCGATTCAGCGAACATCCTCTGCAAGTCTAAACAAAGCATTTTTAGAGAATTTACTGCTATAAAAAATAAGGTGTTCGAAAAATCGGTAGACGATGTGACTAACCTCAATTCTTGCCGAAACAATGTCGGATTTCTCGTACGCCACGGTAACTGCTAAAATAGCAGAAATAGCTAATAATGTCAACTTCATTATAAAAAAAGTTGTGACCGCCACTGAACAAGCAGTAAAACTGAATTTTAGATGCTGATTATTATTTATTTATCCCTGTGAATTATGTGACGTACTGCGTACATAGACAAGGACAACAGCGAACAGAAAGAGTAAGAGGTGTACCTTACCTAAATGATGGCGATAATTATTAACAATAGTTTTTGTTTGATACGACTTGAATCGAGTGTGTGCCTCACTATATTTTTAACTACATAAGAATAAGTATGTGAGCATGATGTCTTGATCCTTAAATTGTAAAGAGTTCTCCGTATGTATAGCATCCTTCCTCTTCTCAATGAAGGTCGAGACGACCGAGCTTTTATCTACAATATTGAGAACTGTACATAGCGCGTAATTAATTTAGTTAGGGTAAATAATTTAAATCTCAAAATTAATTACAAAAAAATAACTTAAAAACTCGACTCCTCTCTATTATGTATTATGTATCTGTACTATTCAGTACTCTAGCCTTTGCTGTCATCTACCTTGACCTTGTTGACTTGTTGTTATCTGTGCCAGTACTGTCAATGGCTGTCTTGCATTGCATGTCATTGTCAAATGTCAATTTATGTCATTACCGTCCTACCGTACCGAGGCGAGGAAGTACAAAAACACTCTATTGCAAGCACAGAGTACAATAAACTATATTGCAAGTGTTTGCTGTAGAATTTGTTGTTTCTGTTTGTCTGAATGCGGGAAATTCTATTTAGTTTGGGTTTTCTCCCTTGATACAAGTAACACAAATAAATATAAATAATTATAATTGTATTCCGTTACAACTCAGCAACCATGCAGCAAGAACACAAAGAAGCAATTCAAAGTAACTTTACGTCGCTTGTAGAGCAAACAGACCTCGACTCGGTCGTTACAGCTCTCTACGAAAAAGGCGTATTTTCCGACCAGATGATCGAACCGTACAGGGTAAGTGAAAGCGTAGATAATTCAAAAAATCTCAGGCTCACAAATAACTATGACTCATACTCACTCTTAAATTAGTGTCTCAGCTTCAAAATGAATTTATTTACCTACATCTATAATGGTCTTCATAGTGCCAGTTTACCTGATGTGGTTACTATGTTGCAAAATGATCTAATCAACCTCTAGCAACACTACATTTACATGTTGCAAAATGCAACATATCAGCAGTCAGCACTTCACTTTATTACAGGTGTGGTTAAATCATTATAGCCCTTTGAGCATTTGCAAATTCCCCTTACCAAATTATTAAATATAATTTAAATCATAATTATTAAGTAAGTATATACTGTTAAATCATAGTGATATGTTTTGTACCAAAATATAATATTGTTGGAGCTTCCAGGTTTCATGAAAAAGTTCATCTAAATCAATTTATGTTCAATAAATCTCTATATGATAAGTTTACTCGTTGTTTATTTGAACTGATGATAACTAAATTTAATAAAAATGTTATCTATGTATCATTAACTTTTAAATTACAGAACACTGCTAAACTAGAAAGGGACCGTAAACGCAAGCTATACAGGGACATTATGCGACGTGGCCCTAATGCTTTCGGCCATCTTGTAGATGCGCTCGGTGAATTGGGCTACTGGGACCTGGTACGGTATTTAGACCCCAACAGCCCTTTTTCATTTGCACAGCCATCTGCCACATCACGGAATTTCAATCCCATCCCTAGTAAGTAGTTGTCACCTATTGTTTCATCTGCACATGTCTAATAATATATAAAATAGGAATTTTTGAAAAAAATCTGTGGAGTTTCTTGCTTGTTCTACTCCATAGAGACCTAACTAGGTTTTAGAAAAAGCAATTGGCGTCACTTTTCTGACTAACCAACCAACTCTTTGACAATTCATAAGTGTATGTAAATGGTTAGACCATATATTTAAAACTAGCTGCTGCCGGCGACGTCGTCTGCGTGAAGGCTTCAGCTCCGCCCCCGTAGGTGATAGCGTGATAATATGTAGCCTATGTTTTGACCTGACCTATAAGTAATAGCCCTGCAAAATTTGAACTAAATCCATGCAGTACTTTTTGAGTTTATCCCGGACATACATACAGACAAACAAACAGACAAAAATTCTAAAAACTATATTTTAGGCTTCTGTATCGATTGTAGATCATGCCCCAAGTATTCTTTTTAAAAAATATTCAATGTACAGTTTTGACTTTCCTACGATTTTATTATATGTATAGATAAATGCCTTGAATTTTCAATTTTGAATACCTTGGTTACTTCACAATTAAAAATGATGTACAATAAATACTGTATATTACCAGAAAATATTAATTTGTAACAGTTCTTAACTAATGTTCCTTTTACTTTTTCAGAGCAAAGTCTTCGTCCTACAGATAATGACGACTTCCACAGTCTCAGCACATTAAACAGACCCAAAAGTGATGCCAATAAAAGTAAGTGATGTGATAGCTAGTTATCCCTATCCAATTTTCATTTTGTTGCTGTAGTAGTAGATGAAGTCAATCTCTGCAAGTGTAAAACCTCTTATGGTCTTGGCTCTATCTTAAATTCATCCTTTTTTCTCAACCTCCTTGTATAAACTCACCTCTATACCCCTGGGCCATCAAATAATAATTTACCCCTAAAAAGAAGCTTAAAGATAATTTGTTTCAAACAGCTGAACAGAGTCAGACAAAATTATTATGTTACATCTACATGCTTTAGCACAAAGGTACAACTTAAAGCGAACTTTTTTGATTGAGATCCATAGCTGGGTACCATGTTTGCAGACAGCACGCGACCGTCACCGCCACCCCCGCAGCCGGCCCTTGACAACGACAATGCCACTTGCGACGAGACAATGGTGCCACACTTCACCGTCATTAAAAGTACTAAGTTCATGGAGGATGATGACACTAAAGGTTTGTAATCAACATTATTATATTATCAGAAGATAAAAAACATGCATTGATTCAGATGGTGATGGCCTAGTGGTTAAGGCGCCCGCCTCTTATGCAAGAGGTTGTGGGTTCGAATCCTGGCAAGTACCAATGTGACTTTTTCAATTCATATGTACTTTCTAAAGTTTATCTTAGACATCACAGACATCGGTGAAGGAAAACATCGTGAAGAAACCTGGACTTGTAATAAATACAAGTCCGAAATCGCCAACCCGCCTTGAGCAAGCGTGGTGATCAATGCTCGTGCCTTCTCTGTATGAGAAGCCTTTGCCCTGCAGTGGGACAGTAATAGCACAGATTAATAAATAGTTACTACGTAACAGATACTTCACTCCAATACAAAAACGAAAAAACCTACGCTATAATAGCCTACAAAATCATAATAATAATACCAGCTGTTTGCAGCAAGGAGAAATGTACCATAAGTACGCACAAAGAGAGTTGAGATTCTTTTGCCCACTGCGCGACTAACGTGTGTGCGTGTTGTCCAGCAAATCTGCTAGGGTTATACGTATGATGATAATGGTAATAAAACGAATGTTTTAGAAAAACAATATTTTTTTTATTTGTTGATCAAATATTTTTTCTTTTAATAAAATCACTGATGCATATTTTTCGTTCCTTGAATTCCCGATTACTATATTTTAGTGTCGAAAATATCCAAAAAATCGTAAATAATTTTAATAAATAATCAAAAGGGAAACAGGAGAATTGGGAAACAGGGGAATTGCACAATAATCACGCAATAATTACGTGGTTTCGGCATTTTGATAGTCAGCGCTGTACCCGTGACGCGCGAGCACTCAGGCGGGCGCGCGACAGCCCGGTGTCCGTTGTATCGTCGACGATACGCGAAGCGGTAGGCATAAAACGCGTGGCCTTGAGCGAGTGACGGACGCCTGGTAATAGGCTGATATTATTATTATATTATTGATTCAGAGGATTAACAGTCAATATTACTTACAAAATGTAATCAATGCACAGCCATAAGCACTGCTAGAGACATGCAACTTGGAGGGTAGGTTCTATGTGAGGGTAAATATCCATTAAAAAACGATTTTTAGAAATAACAACTCTTAAGGGTGCTTTGTAAAAGAACCTATGAAAGTTACACTCATCCTCACAATTTCTTTCAGATTTAAAGCTTTACCGGACACGCGGACGCAACCGCGGCGTTTTACTAGACTTCACGTACACGGAGTTCGCGAACAACATCGAGGCGACGCGCAACGGCAGCGACGTGGACAGCAACAACCTCAAGTACCTGTTCTATGAACTTGGCTTCCGGAGACTTGGCTACCAGAACCTTACAAAAGATGTAAGTGTACATTAATTGCTTAGCATTTATTAGATACTTTAATTCGAAAGGCAGTATAATTCATTATCTTTTTTATTTATCTATTGCACGTGTTTTTAGACAAACATCAAGCCATAAAATGAGGTCTAAAAGTCTTATGCAATGCCAACTACTATTATTTTGTTAGTATGAAACAACATATTGCACAATATTATATGACATTCAATGAATTCTGATGCAATTAATATATTACGTTGATATTCGCACTTCCCAGGAGACGGTGCAGACGCTGAAGTCGCTGAACGACGTGCTGGTGGACATCGAGAGCGTGTTCATCGTGGTGTCGTCGCACGGCTACAAGCGGCCGCGCTCCTGCGACCTGGACGTGCGCTGCAAGGACGGCGGCCTCATGTCGCTCTACGAGATCATGGACTACTTCAACAACAGCAACATGCCCGCGCTCATCGGCGTGCCCAAGGTCTTCATCTTCCAGATGTGCAGGTATTTGTCGAACTTATTGAACAATCTGTGATATGTGTATTAATTTTCCATTTTCTGGATTTTCGGAAAAACAAGCGGTCAAACATTTTTTGAATTTACATGGGGCTCACGTTTGCACGCCTAGATTACGCCCATTTTACTTTCTTTCTGCCGGCCGCTGTAATAATTAATTTCAGTTAACTCTAGTTAATTATCATTGCAATGAACTCGTGCGCAGATTGAGTAACATTTTATTGATACAGGGGCGACAGCGCGGACTACACGCGCTGGGTGGAGTCGGAGACGCCGCACATGCCCATGCCGCGCGAGCTGGGCCTGCCGCCCGGCGTGCAGCACGACGGCCAGCCAGTACCGCCCGGCGCCGGCGCTCGAGCGGCCTCCAGCAGCGCCGCCGGCATGCTCGTGGAGAAGCCGCTCTTCTCCGATATCCTCATCGCGCACTCCACACTGCCCGGTCAGTATTCTTTTGCAAAGATAAAGATCACTCAAAGTTCCGGAGTGTGCTAGTGTTGTCACTGTTCAGTGAAAAATGTACCTAGGTGTGATGTCACACGAAATTTCAACGCACTGATCGTCGTCATTTTTCGCTTACTAGAAAAAATAAAAAATATGTGTCCAAATTTTTTTGGTAATCTAACTGATGGACTAATTACTTTTTTGACGTCTCCCTATTATGCACAAATCTAGAAACTTCAACTCCATGATGGACTAATGAAAAAATGAAATTGAATTATACAACGAAATAAAGAACATTAATTGATCTGCAGGTTTCGTGGCGCACCGCGACGGCAAGCGCGGCTCGTGGTACATCCAGGCGCTGTGCGAGGTGTTCGCGGAGCGCGCGCACGACTGCCACGTGGAGAAGCTGTTCACGCTCGTGGACCAGCGCATGCAGTCCAAGTTCGGGCGCCAGACCTCCTCCGTGGACCGCTGGGGCTTCAACAAGCGCCTGTACCTGCACCCCGGCCTCTTCGAGGACTGACCGCGGTCGCTAACTACTGCGTTACAAGTCTCAACGGGAGGTAAGGTTGTGAGACCTTACGGGGGCGGCTCAATATTGCAATATCGTAGTGGTCAATTTACGTAACCTACGTACCTTTAATTACTGACAACATGTTAATTAATCGTCCCGCTCAGCCAGAACAGTTTCATTCTAACTGCTGAATTTTTAAGTTTGTGGTAATATTTTGTCCATAAGTGTGACTGAAATTGTTTCGTATGTTTATCTGTTACATGTAGGAAATAAGGAATCTGTCACAACTTACGTTATATAAATGCATGGCACCTGTGTGTCATTTCGGTCCAGCCATTACATTCCAGATAGTTGTGACGAGTATTACATATCAAGGGTAGCGCACAATTATACGACTAAACCCGCAAACACATTTACGTGTCGTTGCGTGTCGTGAGGCGCCAGAAGCAGCGTTAAGCCCAGAAGAAGCAGCAAGAAGTTAAGAGACATACTTGTATGCCGTGCCGTGTTGCAACACGTTCAGTCAAATATATGAAAACGCGCGCCACGACACGTAAGTGTGTTTGCGACTTTGCGCCTTAAGAATAGTGCCATTGTGCCAAATGTGTAGTCATCATTGAAAGGTTGTATATTAGTTACATACTATTAATGAATTTATTAACATTTTTATTTTAATCTTTGATAACTTCATAAATGGGATATGGTATTCATATTTACGACTATTTATATTTTAAAGGTAAATATTTGCTTTCTCTTTCGACAATACACAAATCAACACCGTCGTCCTTATTATGTATGATTTATTAAATGATCTTTTTTTTCTGTCAAAAGTGCGTCTAGTCTGTACTCGGTTTGTTTTTTATTATTACATTTTATAATCAATAACTGTTGGCGATAAAAGAAATCATAAATATTTTGTAATAAAATTCCTGAGCATTCTCGTTTTCAGATACTATTACTTTAATTATCTTAACTTTTTAGTGTAAAAGAAAAATCATTCAGTGATGTTTGAAGCGTCCAGTAATATAGGAAACTTAATAAATTGTGAAGAAATCTAGTGCCATAACTTAGGACCTCTAGGCTCTATAGGTGTGAAGTATCGTTCGTTACTCGAGCGAAACTAAGGCACAAACGTGTATATATGTTCGCCGTTATCTAATATTGTGGTTTGTTGGTAATCAAGTGATAATCAACTCTTGTTTGAGTCGGGGCTATCTGTCTGAGCCCTCAATGATTGTGTTATTTTTTAAGCTCTGAATTAGAATCTGTACTTAAATGCCAACCCCATGTTCCTACTTGCATTTATCTTCTGTTTATTTCTCATGAGCACGATCAAATACAATTAGGTATGTATTTATAGCAATCGAATATTTAAGAAGCTTCTTAGTTAAAGTAGGGAATCTATTTTTATTAATATTTAAACCAGTGTCATGGAAATCGTAGGTTATCTGGTTGACGCTTCCGCGGTGCTCGATAGACTTGTGCTGTATCTGTATACATAATCATAATGTGTAAATATTTTATGCAAGTTTTGATTTAAGTTTGTAATTTCCAATAATATAATGTATAAACGACAAATTGTGATAAGTGTAGCCAATGCAAGTTCTATGGTACGCTGATACTTTCTCAAGTACGTAATTGACTAAGAACTCATTATTTTTTAACAGATATTGTATTATATTATATTTTTTTACAAATAAAACAAAAGTATTTTGATTGCTCATTTTAATACACCACATCACATACAAAAATAGATAGAAATATTGATAGCAGAGCGACACTGGGTGAACCCCGCGGTACTTGCGTTACGTCGCGGACAAGTTTTATAAAAATATATATCAAGTGTTATTATTATGTAAGTACACAAATGTTCACAGATTTACAGAAGAGCATAAGCTGCCAAAAGTTACGTGAATATAATCAATGAACCTGATTGACCAGCCCGCCCATATTATATTACATTTATTGGCATATTGCAGCAAATTTTTAAGTACTACACATAGTGACTCAATCACCTCAAAACCTGATATTGGCAAAATCATCGATGGCGCCATAAATGTAAAATGCTAAAATTTATGGTTAAGTTTATAAATATAAAATATATAGGAGATTAAGGGACAACGCACACTGGAATGGCAGCGGCCGCCCGCGGCGCCGCGAGGCCGCCAGCATCGCTAGAAAGCTGAGGCGCGCGCATGGCGCGCGGCCGCTCGCGGCGCCGCTGACGGCCGCTGGCAGTCTCGCGACCTTTTCAAGCGATACTAGACTTTTAATATGTAGTTAAAGTTTAAAATTATTTCACACTGAAAGTGCTCGCCGCGCCGCTGCCGGCCGCTGCCATTCCGGTGTGACTCGGGCCTAATATACGTTACTTAGTATGTACTTTCGTTTAGTAGTACTGCATTTCTATCTTTTTATTGCAATTTGACAGTTGTGAGACGGGATGGTAATACTGCCAGCTAGGAAGGTCGCACACCAGACTGGGGTATGGTGTATATCTGTTCACGGGCGCGCACACTGGAAATATATTTTGTTGCATGCGTATACAATACATGAAATGTTCGATGCGTGTAGCATGTGGCGCTGATGTGCAGCCTGACTTACGGGAGCACTTACTAAGCAACACTCATTTCTTTCAGCCTGAGTTTTTGATACATTTTTAAAGTAATAACACAACACAATTAAAATTAAGTAATTAACATCGTACTTCTTCTGCCAACTTGTAGCGATTTACGAAATACTTTAGTGCTACATGTACTCGTATTTATCCATGGTGTCTTTTATGTAAAAAAAAAGGTATGAACAATAAATTTAATTATTGAGGTCTGTCTGAATGGACTTTATGTCCCTTCTGTACATCAGTTTACATTCACTATGCTCGTAATCATTGCAGCTGAGCAACAAACAACCACTTTGTTAGTTGTTAACATACACAATTGATTTTAGACGGTTTAATAATAAGTTTTTTAATTTATTTTAAAATCTGGATTAAAATTTTCAACAACTTGAATCACTCACAATGTTCAGAAAACTTAAGTGTGAAACCATTTACACCCCGGTTTTTTACCGAAAACCAAAATTAAATTGGGCGCTCGATTTGTGTTTCATATTGACTGAGTCGATAAACTCTGTTCGAGCAACCGGGTCAGTTAGTCACATTATAATTATTAGTCAGTAGTCAAGTCATACAAAGACGGAAGATTACAGAAACGTTGCTCACGAGACATTTTACAACATGTCATAACAAATGCAACAAACATAACTGGATTTTGAAAAATAAATAACTAAGTAACAACAGTTATTTTATCACCTCAATACTTACGAAAATAGAATGGTAAACAAAATCATCTTAGAGAGCTAGATAAAACAGAAAGCTCGTAATTTTTACTCTTAATATCAAGTTGGAATAGTTCCTAATAATAACAATATTGTAGCAGTTGTAAATTGCCCTGTGAACACGGCATCGCTCGTTATCCAGTTATCAGCCTTATTCGTGTGGGCCTACCGGTCGGCCACGGAGCCCACGAGCGCGCCCAGCTTGCTGAGGTTGAGCCACTGGCGCGCGCAGCCGCCCGCCGGCGCGCAGCCCGGCGCCGCGCTGTCCGTGTCCTGCACCACCAGCTCCGCGTACTGCTGCAGCTTGTCCAGCCAGCGCTGCATGGGGTTCACGAGCGAGCTCTGGTACAGCCAGTTCAGCACCGACGTCGTCGACCACCACGGCTCGAGCGACCTCCAGTCGTACACCACGATCGCGTCGTACCAGTTCCTCTTACTCGCCGTGCTGTCCTGGTACTTGGTCCACGTCGAGCAACATTTGAAGTTGTCCGGGACGGTCTCTTCGTTGAGAATGTCTAAAGTGGACTGGTTTAGTGTAGCATTGTTTGTGTAGGGGGTCAGTTCTGGTTGTAAACTGTGCGTTATAATATTTGTATCGAGCGGAGTGAGCGGGGTGAGCGGTGCCAGCGCGGCGCGCTCGGCGGTGTAGATGAGCGCGGGCAGCCAGGCGTGCGACACGAGCAGGCCGGAGGAGAGCACGGTTACAAGGCTGGTGAGGCACGCCAGCGACAGCGCGGCGGCGCAGGCCAGGCCGCGCGCCAGCACGCTCAGCAGTCCGGCGTCGGCCGCAGCCGCTAGATCCGCGTACGTGAAGAAGCCTCGCAGCTGCGCTTGTTTCAGTGCCACCTGCCGCTCCAGCCATAGCAGCCCGGCCTCAAACGATTTTTCACTTACAAACACATTCCAATCCTGTACAAAACATACAAAGAGACCAATTAATTATACCCAAGAAAAAGAAAGATCATGGTCTCTAGAAAATACCACATTCAACATCAATGAGAAGTATCTTAGGGCTCTTTTAATTTAGGGTGTTGCCAAGCGGTACTGACGCCCGTACTGCTGCCGAGCCGCGCAATTTGTACGAAAACAAAACCGTACTGCAAACGTACCGCTGCGCGCTGCGGCGCTGCGGCCGTACGACACGAAACACATGAATTGAAAGAGCTTACAGTCACATACAATTTGTTCAAAAGCTTCTGCCTCATACATTTACTGAGTAATTATATGCAAGAATATGGCTACAATATTGAGAAAAGTATTTCTCAAGTCATATCAAACCAGTTTTGGAGTACCAAGACTGGCTTGACTTGACTTAGAATTTAATTTATTTATTTATCTCTTACTTACAGCTATCATTACAGGTTATTAACCTAATGCAATAGTGTAGCTACCTTATCCTATGTCTACATAATGTACTTATCCTAACTTAAATCTTATAACAGATGGTATACAAAGTCATCCTTGTGAATGTGTATTGTTTGCTAGACAAGTTCTATAGATCACTCACTATCGCATTGAGGAATTCCACTTCAAGTTTCTTGAGCTGGTTGAGTTCAAGTCCACCGGAGGCGGCCCACTCGGAACATATCACGTCGTCATCTTCTCCATCATCTTGCAAGAACTTGTTGCCCACCATCTGGAAATTTAAAAAAAAATTTAAACTAGCCATTTGCTTAGCTTACTATTAGAAGTATGTATGATGAGCACTTAAGGAAGTCACTTCCTTAGGGTTTATTCTTACTAGTGAAACAAGGAAGAGATCAGCGGGCGCGGCGTTGGCGATGTAGTCAGGGTTGCATGCGTTGAGTCGCTCGAGGTACAAGATGGCCAGCACGAGCGCGCACGGCGACACGCAGGCGCCGCGCGCGATGCCGGCTGCCGCGTCTGCGTGCAGGCGCCGCAGCGAGCGCCCGCGCTGAGACACCGACCACAGCTCGCACGAGATCTCTACAAATTGGTGCATTTCATTTCATCATCAGGTTATACTTCTTAAAAACAAATAATTCCTATAATATTACGTAGATAGGCTTTGAGCGAGGGGGACCAACAACTCAGCTGTTCAAGGCAGGGGCACAAGACAGAAGATGGATTTAGACATTGGCTGGAAGTAAAAATATCTGTCTAAAATTAGAAATGGAAATTGAGTACATTAATAGGGCTATTTCATACCAGTGACAGGCAGGCTCAAACACGGCAGCGTGGGCAGCTGCCCATAGTACAGGGTCTTGGTGATACGCTTCAGGAACTCTTTGTGGTCACCCATGCTCTAAATTCAACATTAAGTACATTTATCTTCACTAAATATATTTCATATAAAAATTTAAAACTTTTCCTTGACAATTCAGTTTTTACAATGTGTATGTAAAGATGTATGAGGTGTATGAATACTGTATATTTGCTATAATGTTATAGGTTGTTTTTGCCTCTATACTTTATTAAAACTATTAATTTAGTAAAACAAATAAAATGGTATGTCAACCTATTGTAATACTTACTATATTGTTTATTTAGGTGTTCAGCTCTATGGAATGGGCAACTAGATTCATTTTTCTTTGTTTATGATGTTCTAGTGTCTTTTAAATGGTCTTTTCAAAGTAAATGATTTGAGTTTAAGTTTGTAGTTTTAATATGAAACAATATTACACTAATGCAATCTAGAAAGTTGATATTTTCCCACTAACCAAGATAATACCTAGTTAATTATAATAAATACCCAATTTATAAATAAAATCTGGAATAGTAACAAAGAATCAGTTTGCACATTCTTTAACATAGTGACACAAATTTAATTATCTAGACTTTTGTTATCAAGAAATATAAGACAAACAAAAAATGACCTTGGTGATCAGTCTGATATCATATAGGTCCAATGTTTAGTCTAAACAGTCTAAAGGAAACCGAGTGCACAGTTGCATACACAAGTTATTTTGAATCAAGTTACAAACAACTAATTTGTTATCAATAAATATATGAACTTCAGTTTTAAGTACAGGCTGTCAATGACAAAAACATGATTATATTGATGAATAAGTCATGTGGAACTGATTAGCAGGTCAGGTGTTTGTACTGATACACAGCGGGAAAACCTTTTCATTACATAGACAAATGAATAGCCAATTTCATAAAAGCCGCGATTGTAAAACAAAAACAGAAATGTTGTTCCTGTAGGTGCCGACATGCTCTGTGAATGAGTGGGCCACGACGTGACCTCTTTCGTACCTTGATCTTGGTCCTCGATCCCTCTCTTCTCCTTTTTGATATGTTCGACATGATTCCGGTAATATTAATGGTATACTAAACTATTATTATGAGTTCAATACAACTATTATAACGCAAATTTACACAAATAATACCGGAATCCGGATTCTTCACAACGAAGAACCCTTTTCTATTTTGTTTGGCGTTTCAGATAACACCACGTTGTAAATTAAAGTTTTGTACATAAATATTTGGTTTGGATATTTTTTAGCAACCAAAAACGTAGTAAGTGAGACAGAGATATCTAATCGTTGTCATGCTTCGAATACGTCTTAGATAATAGTATGTAACGCAAATAAATGTAACGAGGTGTGTCTCACCACTATTCTTACTTTCTTTCATACTTCGGTCATGACATTTACTGGGAGAGTTACTTACCTTACAATTTTTTTCCCTTTTTTTTATCATTATTCGATAGTTCGAGGTCGCGATGGCCAGTGGATAAGGCACCCGCCTCCCGTGTAAGAGGTTGTGGGTTTGAATCCGGGCAAGTACCAATGTGACCTTTTTCAATTCATATGTACTTTCTAAAGTTTATCTTGGACGTCACTGACATCCAGTGCCTCGGAAAGCACGGCCTTAAGGCCGTTTGTCCCGGTCGTCATTCGAAGTCAGTCGTTATGGGTACGCCAGAAAGCCTGACCAGTCTAACCAATTGGTATGGTGTCACCCAGTAACTGGGTTGTGTTCACAGAACATATATACCCTAAGTTGTGTTGTGGAGGTCTGATAGGCAGTCGCTTTACGTAAAACACTGTTATCCAGCTGCATCCGGATAGGCTGAAAGCCAACCCTAACATAGTTGGGAAAAGGCTAGGGAGATGTTGGTGATGTACTTTCTAAAGTTTATCTTAGACATCACAGGCATCGCTGAAGGAAAACATCGTGAGGAAACCTGGGCTTGTAGTGAAGATATGACCGAAATCGCAAACCCGCGATGTTCAAGCGTGGTGATCAATGCTCGTGCCTTCTCAGTATGAGAAGAGACCTTTGCCCTGCAGTGGGATAGTAATAGACTATTGCTATTATATTCTTTGGTATTTTTGTTACTCCTAGAAACACAAAACATTGATAATTATGTTATGTAGTAGTTATACAAACAAACAAGTCCAGACCTGGGCTGAAAGAATTTTGTTTCTGGTTGTAATTGTAATTGGTTTCTGCTAGAATTAATTTTAAAAAGTAATATGACTGGAAAAAAACAAAACAAAAGCGTGGCGAGCGTCACCACGACATGCATCGCCACGCCAGAAATTTGTTTTACATGCGGTTATAGATGTTTCACATCAAAATATTTTTGTTTTTTTTTTGTGTTAATGTTCGAACTTCTTCTTATTTAATTTTATTTATTTGGCTCGCCAACTATTTAATACACATATGAAAAGGGTATTAGTTCGTGCGTCGGGACCATTATTACGCGCAGGACGTTGTGCGTCGCGCAACGGGGTTTTTTTGGGTCGAAACTGAATGAACGGAGTGAACCCGCGAGCGAAATGCGGCTTAAAGCAATGTCATTATAGTAGCAGTAAAGAAATGATCTGAAAACTGTAGATAGATTTCTTTGTAGGTAAAGAAATCAATTTACAGTTTTCAGAGATTTTCTTTGTATTTTCGGACCCTCATTGTGCAAGTCAATTTCAATACTGACACTTAAAATCTTTCAAAAGCAATTTATACCCGTAATTGGGGAGATATCTCAAAGCTGGCAACTCATTTAACAAAATCGACTAATCAATCGTCTCTTACTATCGATTAATCCATAATACCTAACAAGTCGCCACTCTAGCTAGTTTCTAGTTATCTGTGGTGTATTCCATTGACTTGACAGCTGTGGTTGTCTTGTCAAACAAAGGCAAGCAAGAAAGACAATCGAACGCTTTTTCGTTCAGTGAAGATTGCACTCAAATAGAATTTGACAATATGAAATAATTAAATAGCGGCATAGGCGTGAATTACTTATCGTGTGTGCGGCATAGCATGTGCAAGTTGGCATGTGCCTACCAGTAATATAACTCCAGGCGCGTGTGGGTTTGCGGTGACTCGTGTCATTGATATTGATTTCTTTTATTTTGGGAGAGAACAATTTCGAAAATGATTTAGCCGGATCAGTGGGTGCTTCGTAGCATTTGTTAACCGTGATAGTGGTAGAGACAATGTTTGGAGTCGAATGCAGTGTGTGATAATGTGCGGACAAAATGAAAACTAAGAGTTTCTTGCTGTTTTCGACATCGGTGTTTGCAATAAGTATATTTCTGATAGTATTCCACTCGCAGCCGCCGCAATCCATTCAGAGTATTGTCACTCAAACACACCAGCACATAAAAGATTTTCAGGTTTGTAAAAATATTACATATTTATTTAAATAGGTAACAACATTTTTAAGATTTTCAACTGGCTTCTGCCTGATACTCAACCGTGTGGAAGTCGAAAAAAATGAACTCAGTGACGGTGCTGACTGCTTGCCAACTTAATGTTAATATTTCATGTCAATCTTACAAGAAAAACTATATCTATTCCACACCACATCTACCTAGAAATGATCCTGCTCCCAAGCACGCTGCTGACTCTAAGTCTGCTAATTATTTGTGTATTCTCTTATTTCACATTATGTTCAAATTATGTCCTGTTTCCAGAAGCAATATATTTACTATCACACACCTTTTGTTTTGTTGTATATTTTCTTGTAATCTAATCAGTACTTCAAGTATTTTCTGCTAACAAAGAAACAAATAATTTTACCTGTTTCTGACATTTTAAGATTTAAACCTTGCTGAAAATTCAGAGATAAAAAGGAAATTTAAGCAAGTTCAGCAAATTAGAGTTATTTACATTATAAGATTAATTTATTTTATCGTAACAAAAAACAACATTATATTTATTTAGGTAAATTTTAAACGAACTGAGTCACAAAACCTGTGCAAATGGAAATTTAGACAAGAGACTTTTATCCAATCAATGGTGAAAATAATGTGGTACTCAACAGTATACAGTATACACATTCTCTGAACCTTCACATTCTTCTTAATTTTTATATGATTGTTGCAGTCCAATGTGACATATTCCCTTTTTATTTAATGTGTTACTTAATAATTACAATATTATACTTTGATTTTATTTAGCATGTTTCTAGTATTTTTTTAATAAAATTACTAAAATGTCTCTTGAATGTTCTGGATTGCAAGTAAAATATCATACTTACAGTAGAATAATAAACTCAAGAGCTGTAAGGTAAAAAGTTTCATTATAATCATAGTTTGGTTTTAAAAATTCCACTGGTGGTTAAGGGTATGGTAGTTAAAAAGGTTTTTTGATAAAGTTCAATATTAACTGTAACATTCTACAACAGAGTATACTTATCTATAGAATTATCAAACTATAATGGACTCATTAATTTCATTAAATCAGATAAACTACATGTGATTAAATCTTAACAGACACAACTGGCTCAAACAATAGATTTTTTTCAGATAGTGAGACAGATTTCTTCTTCATTGTCATAATAATTAATGATCTGAATAGTTATTGCTAACTTAGTGTAGTTTAAATGTCCAAAATTGTATGAATTTATTGTTCAGACTAAACTGAACAAGCTTTGTTGTCAATTTTAATATATTAACTGTAGCATTCTGCAACAATTTCTGTATAATAAATAAATATCTTAGGACAACTCACATACGGTCATCTGATCACAAACTAAGCAGAGCTTGTACTATGGTAACCAGACAACTGATAAACATACTTAAATAATTTATAAATACATACATGTTATAGATAAATAATACCAAGACACAGGTCAAACAATCAGGTTCATCACACAAAGTTTGTCCTGGATGGGAATCAAATCCAAGGCTCAGTAGTCAGGGTCACTAACCATTAGGCCAACAGGCCCATCAAACAGTATATATTTCATAGATTAATTATTGTCATTAGTTCATTTATTTATTCAATACCTATGGGTATGGGCTTTTAATTGGGTTCTAACTATTAGAATATACTTCCATAATAAAAGATAATTTTAGACACTATAATTTTCAATTAATTATTGACCTTGAAATCTTTACAAATTCAAAAAACAAGTATTATTGTAATTTCTCATTACTAGTAGATAGATATATTGACCTTCCTATACTGATTATTAGTTATAACTATTTTTATTAAAAAGAGTCGAGAAATATTATTTTTATATCTATATTGACTCTGACTCAGAGGGAGGGAGCTCTGTGTTTACCTTAACAATACCTATCAAAATTGGACGTTAGATAATATTTGTGAACTTAGTACCTAACATATAATCATATAAACCTATATCTTATCTGAAGACTTGTATTAGAACAAAGACCAGCAAGACATGACCCATAACATAAAACACTTTTTCTTTGTTTGGGCTAGAAAGGACCTTGTTACCAATAAGAAATATCTTATTAAAACATTCCTCAATATAATTTATAATAAAATTAATCCATACTAATATTAAAGTAGCGAAAGTCACTCGCAAAAGTATGTACTACACTCTAGCAGTTAAGCCACTGAATGCCCTTTTTCTGGAAATGTAGTTATCAATTTAAATGAGATGTAGCACGCATCAGGCGTCGTTGTCCCAGCAGGAGAACCTGCGCGATGTGGAGGAGAACCACCTGGTGCAGGAGGAGCAGTACGCGCGGCTGCTGGGGCTGGACGGGCGCCAGGAGCTGTGGCACAACACCACCACGCCCGCGCTCGTGACGTACGCGCGCAGCGACGCGCACGCGCAGGCCGTCAGCTTCATCCGCGCCGCCGCCAAGCTGCCCTACACCGTGCTGCTCTACAATGTAGGATTAAAACCTTATTCTTTGGCTGTGGTGAGTACGATCTATCTCCTTGCTTGTTTTTATTTATTTAAGTACTAACATATCACTTGTATTTGCGTTGTTCCTGTTAGCTTAAACATAACTATTTATTATTTGTGGTGTCGATGCAGACAGTATCGTAGAGATATATAATACGATCATGAGCAGCTTTCACTCCACGTGATAATAATTCATTGGAGTGGAAACATCCGTCAACGGGTATCCGCTTTCAGCACTACACAGACTAGACGCAATCAAGCGACCTACTTGCTAATATTCTCCACGTAGTAATTCGTCACCAGACGTAAATGATCGGTGTGTCTGTGGCAGGTGTCGAACTACTGCAACTCCTCGAAATGTGCCATCATCGACCTGGACCTGGACGTGTTCCCGTCGCACGTCAGCGATGAGAGCATACACGCGGTGCGCCCTATCATTATTCAGGTGAGCTCTAACGAATTCCCGCACCTAAAAGTAAATCATGACTATTCAGAAACCCACAGCATGTCGGTTATAATGCTATTGTTAATGCAAGTATACCCTGAATATGGCAAAGGCGGTCGGCTAAATGCCATAAACCTAACTGCCTTTAGATTAAAGACAATGTAGTTTAGACGGTAAAAAAGCTGCACACCTTGACGGCTTAAAAACATGGCGCAAAAACATTTAGGAGTGGGAGCCCAAAAATTGTATCGTCAAGATAGATTACACTTAATGGTAATTTGGTTGGAATACGCATATCTTTGGGGGCGGCCTTTGTCCAGCAGTGAACGTCTATCGGCTGATGATGATGATGACGAATATCTCTGTTTTGCATTATGCTCTTTAAATAAGTATTGCAATTGGCACCACAAAAATACCGCCAGCCCGACTTGTAATGTATGACGACAGGTTGGTAATAGTTTTCCTGTAACCTTGCGGTTTTTTGCTTAACGCACTTTAGTCTGTAGTAAATCAGTGCGGAGACGATACAGTGGCTTACTAGACTGATCATAAGGAGGCCCACCTACTGCTACGGCTACCTACGACAAATTATTTAGTTTTACGCGTAGACGCGTCGCGTCGCTGTGCTTTAAATTAAACAACCCCAAACAAGTCCTGTAACTTCCTTGTGGATATGACTGGCATAGGTTCTATTGCTTATCACTGTATAACCTTTTAGGTAATACATGCCCCAAAAACGAAGCAAAATCCCTGAAACATTAACCGTACCCGTAAACAGATTTAACTATTCAAATAAAATCTTCCACTACGTGTATGTAACACTTAATAGCCGTTGGAGCTACAATAGTTAAATGGCTTGTACAACTTGTACAGTACTTTGTACGCAGATCGCATGTAAATCTGGAAAATCTGCATTTCCGTCACAACAATAACAGTTCTACGTCAAACATTAATATTTACCTGCTTTTGTTCGCGACTACGTCCACAAGTAATATTGTATAAACTATAGCAGGGTTTAGGTATGTAGCTTTCTGTCGGTTAAAAACATTAGTTCCGGAGTTCTTACAATCAAAATAACAAAGAAACTAATTCTTTATAATATTACTGACGTTTCATTATAGACTCATAGTCGGTTCAAGTTCATGTAATTATATCGCAAATTCGCAACTCGCATCAATCATATTGTGTACACGTGTACAAGGTGTATAAGTCTTGAGGTTTATTCCATTCATGACCAAACTTTAATTTCTTTATTAAGTAGGTATATTTTCGAGACGTCAGCTATCGATTTCAAGTTTTTCCACGGGAACCTTGACCTCGTCAACTTGACATTCAGACTCTTAGTGTAACATGTTCGAATTTTTTATTCTGAAATCTCCAGAAAATCGTGTTCTCATTTTCGATCATAACGATTAGGGAACTGTCTCTGTGCTCTTTGTAAGCCCATAATTATACTTGCACTTATCTTATTATCATTTGATTTCCAATAACAGAGGTATAATATTATGTTGGAAATACGTAGGCATAGGGGTCCTGAATCTCTGCTAACATTCCTTTTCGCTGAAATGGTATAAGTGGTTGTAACTGGTGCTACACGGACTGCTTGAGATTGAGACACGTCACGAGAGAAATGTAGCCTGCCGGCAGACTGCCTAGCATGGGATGCATAGACGTTGACAACATAGGTATCGCACGATTAATACGGAGACTCATTTAGGTTTGACGACCTAAGAAACCATTTCTTTGGGCGTGAATGGCTAATCCGTACTTTTCCGTTCTAATATTATAAATGCGAAAGTAACTCTGTCTGTCTGTCTTTCTGTCTGTCTGTCTGTCTCTTCTTCACGCCTAAACCACTGAACCGATTTGAATGAAATTTGGTACAGATATAGTCTGGGACCCGAGAAAGGACATAGGATAGATTTCATCCCGGAAATCCCCCGGGAACGGGAACTATTATTTCACGCGGACGAAGTCGCGGGCAAAAGCTAGTTTGATTATAATACCAGTGATAGCTTTGCTGAATGTTTAGTTGGCAATGTTGGCATGCTAAGATTTTATGGCAGCCGGTGAGCCAACTGTTACAAGAGCTTTAAAGGCCCAATATAAGAACTAAATGCGAAATACTACTATGAGCGAATCGATCTTTATAATTTGTATGTACTTTATATTTTTATTGGCTGGACTGGACCAGCGTAATGAGATAAAATGTAACTCCATCCAGCAGAAACAATTTGAACGAGTTAACCTGTAGGTCAATTGTATAAGCACAACGTTTTTGTAAAATTAAGAGTTTATTAGATGAGGCTGTAGGTTAGATTAGTGCGGAATACACGTACTTTTGAAACATGAACTCATTTAAAAGGTCGTTGCGCATAACAGATTATCTTGGTATTTTGTTGTGCAATGAAACTTGTTATTCGTACGTTCTTTGTTGGGATTTAACTGAAAGAGGAGTGTCTGAGTAAAACTATGTCAACAAGATTACCAGAAACATTTTATGGGTTTTACGCATGAAGCAGCAAACCAGTGGAGTGCGTATAGGCATGTTTTTGTTCTAAATCAAAGTCACCAGATAACGAAGGGGTGGAGCTAAGCTTCGCCCGCTGTGATTGGTTGATGAATTTGACAACTGATTTTTTAGGGATTGCAAAAGGGTGATTAAAAAAATATCGATATCGATAATTATTCAAATTATTAGTTGTATAAGACCCGATTTTGTAATAAAACAGGGTTTTATAAAAATAAGGTTATATTAAAAAAGGTTTCGCAATCAAGCAGTAGCTTAAATCAATTAATAAAAAAATTATACACTTGATTATAAAACGGAATAGTTAAATAAAAAACGAAAAGATCTATTACCAAAAAACCTATTTTAAGGTTTTTTATTGTTTTTTCTTTTCGTTTCGTGTTATGTTTTACCGACTTCTGAAAATGGATGTTATATGTATACGCTAACATTATTATAATAATAGAATTATAAGTTTTTTATTCATTATTATACTTATGTATATAATTACTAGTTTAAGGTCTAATTTACAAAAAAGGGTATGCACGTAAAGGTATCTACGTATTATGTTAAAAATTAAGAAAACAATTCTGATTTTAAAACACATTTAAATATTATTTGGTGGTCAAAGTAAATTACAAAATACAGGATATGATATCAAAAAGAATCACTGTGTACGGTTGATTATTCTTATCGAAAATATAACAATTTAAAACAGATGACAAACGAATGAAAGCACAAGGTTTATTACACATTTTATGTTGAACCTGCTTGTAGTTCGATAAGATCCTATTTTTGAAGACATGATGTTGAAAAGAGTATTGGTACTCGACTATAATTAATTATGAAAAAGGAAGACGTATAACATGAATTACTGGTTTTAAAAATGAATTAGTTTTGAGTAGATTTTTCTTATATAGTCTTTTGGATTTGTGTTGTTTTGCGTAATGAATGTCAGTCGAGTATCAATATATTTTTTAGCTATACATGAAGTTAAGTCAATTAGGTGATTAGTAGATTCTACGTCAAATTGGTGAAAATTTATATCAGAAAATAAATCCCACCCCCCAGAAAAAGGTCCCATGGGAGCGAAGCAGTAACCAAAAACTTAATGTAACGTGGGTGAAACCGCGAGGAACAGCTAGTACATAATAAAATCATCGGCCACATAAACTTTTTCAAGCTTTGCGAAAATAAATAAAGTTACCTATACTGGTTAGCGGAACGCCCTCTGTTAATTTACATACTGTTAAATCATACGAAACGATAGTATACAGGGTGGAAAGTTTTAATGGACCCTGAAAGAAAACTACCTTAAATCTTTTAGATAGATTATTTTACTTAAAGGAAACATTCATTTATTTTATAAAAGGACTAAATCTTTCTAAGAAACATGGTAAATTAAATTAGAGGAAAACCATGAAATTTCAACATTTCAAATCAAAGGACGACTTTAACTTTCGAAATTTTCGTTCAATTAAAATAAATTTCTTAAGATTTATGGTTTTCCTTTTATTTAAATAACCATGTTTGTTAGAGAGATTAAGTCCTTATGAAATGCCCTAACGTTTGACACCATTAAAATAGAAAGTGTAATTTTTTTGGATTTTAACCGGTTCGATTCCCGGGATCCCACTCCCGGGAATTCGAAGCGGATTTTCGAAAATCTTTGAATGCAGTTTTATTTGTTGTCAAAAATAAAGGAATGTTTCCTTTAAGTAAAATAATCTATCTTTATGATTTAAGGTAGTTTTCTTCCAGGGCTCATTGAAACTTTTCACCCTGTATATAAAACAAATCTTACCAAAACAGGCAAAAATAGGGTCGGCGGCGTTGCCGAACTAAACAAACGGCGTCGATCCTTTAAAACTTCAAAGCAATCAGCTGTAAAATGCCTTGAACAAATGACGCTATAATATTTTGGAAGCCCTGTTTTCCCTGTTAGTGGCATTAACCCATTTTTCTTTAACTTCCGGAATATTTGGAAATCTAAAATGAAAACATTAAAACGAAACATTATTTTTATTTTACCATTAAAAATTATCGATAAAATAATTTATCTACTGTGTTTTGTGAAGTCACATCACTTCAGGACACAGTACGAAGTACTTACGAATAGAAAGGGATAGACTTATCTAATATTCTAGTGAAAGTAAAGGACTTTTTAAAAAGACATCAACGCGGTATGACTTTTTTCGAAACCAACCAGTTTAGCTTGAGCTCTCTAATGACCAAAAATGTAGATAAATATAAACATATTTTACTTACCGATGAAAACTTATGCCATCTTTTTTATAACTAGATGTTTTAGAACATTTTCCGCACCATTTTATTGCACATGTACTCATTTTTGCTTCGGTTTTATACGATAAATGTATTTTTAGGTACCGAAATTAGGAAGTGTGCACGGATCCAACAACTGGTTGGTCAGTACTAAAAATTGCACTCATACCTGCGTCTCTTATAAGTGATATTCCATTTAAGTGTCGTGAGCCCGAATCACCCGTATGAGCGGTCAAGTGGTTGTATAGTCTTTGGTTTTACGCGATCGAATGACTAGGATTTCCGCATCGTTGAAGGAAATAGATAACGTGTCTGTTTTTGGCAATATGTAGCAGCCAGTCCCGAGGCACCGAGGTGCGAGTACATGGCACGAGGTGCGCTGGTGCCACATTACTTGTGTCAACACTCCACAGATAAGATAGGGACACTCACCCGCTCGCAACGCTACGTAAATTACTATCGATGACTGCAGCGCAATATTCGCTAAGTAACTACCTGAACAGTATGTACTTGGTATTTGCAATTTTCCACTAATGACAACAATGGTGCGTTTGTTCTCTATTCGAAAAGGTAGGTAGTAATATTGACAAATGTGGTGTAATATTGTCAGGAGTTAGGAGACATTATAAAAAGTTTTATCGCATGTACTTACTTGCGGGAAAAATAGACTAGGTCTAATTCATTAATGAAATAGATATTTTGTTTTAATAACGTATTACACATAACATAAGGGTGGCAAGGCCACTGGTCCCAGGGCAGAAGGGGCCCATGGCTCATGGGATTACAGTAACAAAATTATAGGACTGAAAGATGTAAAACATATAGAAAAATTAAACCGAACACGCCACTGGCACTCCAATACAATAAACACTTATATTAATCAACGCTAAAGCTGTTTCGCATGTCATGTAGTTTTGAACAATAGACAATATTATGTAAGTAATTTTCAGGTTATCCTGAATTTCGTGATTTGATAGAACGTTGTTTGCGTACTGCACGGACACCTATAGGAATCGGAAACCACGTAAAGCGCAAAGTTCTGCACCAAATCTCCTTTTTAGACCCATCCTTTTACAAAGGGTTTTGGTTTCCTCATTTAGTACTTTATAGTCTGCCATTATGTGTATGCCATTATGGCTGTTATTCAAGCCAGCTTACCTCAAGGAAATCACTCGTCCCAGGCTTCTCTGGACGTCCACAAGTGACTGGGTAACTCATGAGGGTCTCTCTGAATTTCGGCTACTCCTGTATATGATGATTCTTGCACTGTTGTACATTTAGTGCGTGTGTGATTTATGAGGCCTGTCACTTTGTGTTCGTGCCTGATTGCCGCCCAATTGGACTAGTAGCGAAGGAATGTATCTGTGTTTGCGCCAATACTTGTGCACTACTGATATATAATTTAAGCTATTTGCTAATGGCGACAAACTTGGCTTCAAGTAGTGGCGAGCTTGAAGTTCCAGTCTGTACAATATGGTTTAGCTAATATTAATGTACAAATGCCGTGTTCAGCTGTTGACACGAGTGCGGTGCCGCATGCCCGTCCTTGACGCCACTGTTATCACGGAGCAAGCCCACGTCGCACCGATATGATGTCAACTGTCCAATTCTACTGCTTTTAATCCTTATACAAGTAAATTTTCTATTTGGTGTTATGGACTCTAAGAAATCCAAAACACCCAAAAAAATGGTTAGCACAAATGCACTCTTAGTGTAAAAATCACAATGCATTCAGAATTGTAAGTTGAATAATTTTAACATAGAAAAAATAATCGAACATGCCATTCATGTGGACATGATGATAAACCTTGTTCCTTATTTGTTATTATTATTTATAAACCGAATCATTCGATGACAAAACACGAAATCGAAACCTCGAGAACTATTCGACTTACGGAGCTGAAATTTTGAAGATAATAATATGTAGATAGTTTATAGATAAGAAACGTCAGCTAAGAGAGCATTTTGTAAAGGGATATAATAGAATTTTGTCATTTCTGGACATAAAAGTTTATACACTTTCGAAATTACATACCCTGGAAACCCTCAACAAACCCTAATTGCGAAAATGTTAACAATGAAAAAGAATTAAAATAGTGTAGTCCACGCAGTTGAAGCTCCGGGTGGAAAGCTAGTACTTTCATTATACCTATAGTTAATTTGAGAGATGAGCACCCGGTGCGCTAATCTAGGAGGAGGTAGTTAGAACTGCATTGTATGTGAGGGCTCGGCCGCGTGGCGCTCTACTTGAGTACTCATTCACTGCCAAGTACAGGAGGAGTGAATGATGAGGCCTCTCTTCATCCACCTGGCCTCGAATGTGTCTCGCGACATTTCCTACGTGTAGTCTTCGAACACGGTAGACTCACTGTAATAATTCGATAATAACATGATGACTTAAAATGTTATTGGAATAAGTGTCTGTGTTAACGACGCAGTGGACTGTAGATTGCTGCTGTTCCTGCGCGTGGCGTTAGGGTGAAGTCTTGAGACCTTTTCTTCAGTGGGACGGTCGATTGGGTTCGCTCGGTCGAGTAAAACGCATACGAATAAGCACTATCTTCATTTATTTCCACTTCTTTCTCTTGAGGCCGCCGCTGACTGACTGAACGGTTTGCTCGCGACACAGGCGGCTTTTATCTATTCGGCAATAACAGTTTCTGACCCGTCAGCCAATCAGCGGCCGCGATTCTTACAAAAATCGAGAATATTTTTCCGTCTACCTACACCAATTTACAATTTCAATATAATTTCTCTGACTACCTGGCACCTTTCCATGTATTAATCTGAACTCGTTGAAGGTTCTTAGGCACTGCGCGCGTAAAATCTAGGTATCCAGGCACGAAAACAACACATATCAACCTCAGTGTGCCTGGATACATTACCTAAGACACTACTATGAATTTACGCGCGCTTCGTACCCAGAACCTCCAATTATTTAGGTGTTTTGTGTAGTTAGTAGCGAAATCTAGGGCTTTAGGCTCCGTCTAAGCCCTAGGCTATCTAGCATTACGTTAAACAATCTAATTATTTACTAGATTTCGCTACCACCACACAAAACACCCACTCAATTGTATGTGCCAGGTATCAAGCATTAAAACCAGTACGTACTTTCGCACGTACGCCTATTCTAGCTAGGTATTTATTTAAAACCATGTTCTAAGCCCTACGCTCAGGGAAATAAAACGATATTTCAGCGCCTGACCAAACTACCATAAGTACATAGCATTTATTTACCTTAAGGCGACGAATTGTTCAACAATAATTTCTAAAACCAGGCGCACGCACCCCGCAAACCGCACACACCCCGGTAAGTAACGTGTGCATTGCAACAGAGGGCGCTGGGGAGCGGCCCGCGGTGTTGGCGGCGCGGAACATAGACACCTTGGAGTTGTCTTATATATTTTTTTATGAATTTACCTATGACTTTTTTTATTGATTGTCTTTTCGGAAATAAACTAACACGTGCTAGTGTTATTCAAATAACGAAATTAAAAGTTTCGTTATTTGAAAAACATTAGCACATTTCTTTTTACCGTAAAATATTTTAAAAAATTATAATTTTTTGTAATATTTTATACGATCAAAATATCTTTATTTACTTTTACATAAGTATTCTAAGGCTGGAACCTTTTCCTTGTAAGTATTAAATTATTGTGTGTGTCTGTGTGTGTGTTTATTTATTTTAACAAGGAACATAATTTATTCTACTTTAATATCATCCATACTAATATTATAAATGGGAAAGTGTGTCTGTCTGTCTGTCTGTCTGTCTGTTTGTCTTTCTTTCACGGCAAAACGGAGCGACGGATTGACGTGATTTTTTAAATGGAGATAGTTGAAGGGATGGAGAGTAACATAGGCTACTTTTTGTCTCTAAAATTGCGAGAAAGATAGAGTAAAACAACAATTCCATATTCCCATATAAAAGTTGTCCATGTTTTGTTGGATGTCGTTGTCATAGTAACCGGCAAATCAAGCACAGAGAATATAATCACTACGTTATAAATCAAGTGTCAAAACAGTTACAACCATAGAGGTTACAACCCGTCAAACCTGACACAAATAAGTAATGTTTAATTGTTTTCAAAATACGAATGGAATCATTTTCATAAATCCAAATCATGCAAATAAAAGCCATTTAATACGGTTTGAAATAACAAAAAGGCGTGTAATATGCTGTAAAAAATAATACTGTAACAGCTTTTCTTATTTCCAACGTACAAAAATAATATTAACCCTAGAAAGATAATCTACGTCTACGAGACGTATCGTGAAATTAAATTTCGTTGTAATTTTTTTATTATTAATCGCAGCACGCTGGCTGCTCTAGTTATCTCTGTTGGCGACCAGAACTAGCGCTGAGCAGCAGTAGCACCACGGTAAGTACGTTCAAATAAAAGATATACCTATGTCGTACGTCCGCGAGACGTATGATTATCTTTAATGCAACTTCTGCAATCATTTGAACTGATGGTTTATTGTTATTAACACGTATTTATTATTATTTTCAGGTATTTA
This sequence comes from Athetis lepigone, assembly GCA_033675125.1. Classification (NCBI taxonomy): domain Eukaryota; kingdom Metazoa; phylum Arthropoda; class Insecta; order Lepidoptera; family Noctuidae; genus Athetis; species Athetis lepigone. Next base: position 17,575,105 of record CM066239.1, on the reverse strand, counting down.
TTATTTTTATATTATAATAGCAAGTCAAAGGTGTTGAATAATTCTCAAATTGAAAACTTTTTATATCAAAATTATAAAAATATAAGCAGTTACATGAAACAAAACAAAGCCATCAACTTCCGATATTGCAGTGGGGTTTTTTGATTATTTAATTCTATTTTTTTTATTTTTCCTTTTTTTTAATGAATATATCTTATGTCATTCGAATTGAGATGAAATCAATGACACCTCATATTATTATGTCGAAACCCGTTGAACGATTTAGGCTGTAGAACGCGCCATAGAATGAGACATACATACATAAGTACAAACATACATACGCTTGAAAAACATAACCCTTCTTTCGGCAGTCGGGTAATGAAGAGGAATCGTTATCAGAATGTGAAAGTGAATGCAAATAAAACTACTTAGAAGACTATGTGCAGAGTGACACTGAAGACGAATAAAATTCATCTATGAAGCTGTGGATATACCCGAAATGTCTGCTGAAGACCATTCAGAGTCTACTGCCGACCAAGCTACGCCTTCTAATAGCCGCATAATTATTAGTTCTCAGCGCACAACCAGAAGGAAAAATAACCATTGTTGGGCTTGTGGTCCAACAAGGGTCGAAGTTGCGGTAGAACCTTAGCAGTGAATATTGGCCGATCAGCTAGAAGGCCAGAGCGTACTACATGTGTAGAAACGCTTACAACCCCTTGTTATATTATATAATATAATAATAAGAAAATATAAACACTGAAAGTGATTTTAAATGTTCCAATAGGAGACAAGTCAAGTTTTTGCTAATTTGTAAAGTAGTTTACGATTTTTGTTTGTAAATTGTCAATTAAACTTTATTATTGCTATTTTATTGTTTTATTTACTTGAATAGAATACTAACAATTATTTAAACTAATAAAGCACGATAATACATTCGTAGGCTTACTAACAATCTTAATTAACTAAGGTACGTCTGACAGACGTATGATTATCTTTTACGCTAGTTAAAATATGATTATCTTTCTAGGGTTAAGATAAAAAAAATATCTAGATTTAAAATATTTACTAGCCTTCGCCCGCGGCTTCGCCCGCGTGGATGTCGAACTTCTACCTACTATTTTAACCCTTTAGGGCTATTTTTTATATTCTTCACAAAGAATAAACCCTCCAAGTTTAATGTATTTAGTTAGTTATTGTTATATATTAACAAACACGTTGATATCAGGCAGTGAGTTTACTATTATATACATACTAGTGATACGAAGTTCACCGAACTTCGTATCACTTACCTATTAATGTAAACAAAATTTATTTAAACCATATCACCTTTATTCATAAAAGATTTGTATCGATTTCCGATCAATACATATAATAAAATCATTATATAATAAAATCAATCCATACTAATATTATAAATGGGAAAGTGTGTCTGTCTGTCTGTATGTTTGTCTTTCTTTCTCTTTCTAACGCGAGCGAAGCCGCGGGCAAAAGCTAGTTTACAATAAAACACATATTAATTACACTTCGTGTGTATTATTATTATTCCATTTATTTAATCATACAATATATAATTTACATTTTTAATATCAATACAAAAATAAACATTTAAAAATAGTAGCCCACCGGCATTGGGAATAGGGCCTAAGCTACCGGTGGTCAGTGGCTCCAGAGAGAGGAACCTCCGGACAATGCGCACCGTGTCCAGGAGTACCGCTTTCTGCATCAGACCCTTGACCCAGCTGCCTAGCGAGAGCCTACTCAGATGTTGGTCGAGGCTCTTCGCTATTATGCCATTGGCTGTCACGACTATCGGCACAATGACTGCTGAATCCACATCCCACATGTCGACAACCTCGCAAACCAAGTCGAGATTTTTGGTCTGCTTATCTTTCTCAGCTTTAACGAGGTTCTCGTCATGTGGGACCGCAATATCAACAATCACTGCACGCCCCTCTAATCGATCTATCACCACTATGTCAGGTTTGTTAGCAACAATAGTCCTGTCAGTAATGATAGATCGATCCCATTACAATGTGACATGGTCATTTTCAAGAACTGGGTCGGGCACATACCTGTATTACGGTACTTCTGATTGCACAAGACTGTATTTCAAGGCAAGTTGCTGATGAATTATCCTGGCTACAAGATTGTATCTGTGCAAATAGTCTCCGTTAGCCAGACTAGAACACCCAGAAATAATGTGATGGATGGATTCCTCGGGACGGTGGCATGCCCGACATATGTCACCCATGCCGTCCTTTACAATGTATTTCCGGTAGTTGTTTGTCATCATAACTTCGTCCATTATTGCACAGACAAAACCGTCGGTTTCCCCAAAGAGGTCACCAAAGCGTAGCCAGGATACGGACGCTAGGAAATCTACATCGGGTCCATATAGGACCTGATGAAACCGTCCATGGAGCTCCTCGCTCTGCCATACCGCCCTGCGTTAATTAGTATTCATTAATACAGGTTTGCACCAGTTTTCGTTTGCTAAGGAGAGCGGGGTGAGGCCTTTATCCACCTAAACCACATCCCGACGCATCCCCATGTCGGCATTCAGGAAATAATCCCACACCACACTTCTGTGGGATATTACCGATGATTGTGGATGATGCATCCGATTTGCGGTCAGCAGACTGCGGATTCTCCTATCTAGGGCGTCCAGTTCTGTCTGAGTCCATTTGAGTATGTTAAATTGGTACATCAAAACCGGCATAATAAAAGACTATTTAAAAATTTGTTCAGGCGGCCAAAGAAGCGCTCCTTCAACGCTTGTTTTATGTCGGCGACGTTGATGCCTAATGCTTCCATTATAGCCTGACCACCTCTGCGCAACCGATAGTCCTGAACCCTCCAACAATGTGCTGATAGGATTCAGGGTTAAACAGAACCAAAATGGACTCAGACTATCGGACTGAAATATGCCTCGCTCAATCCTTATTGGTTCGGTGTTCTCTAGGATGTGCGGACATCCTGGATAGTGAAGGACCGTCCTCCTCTGCCCCATACACGACATCAAGAAGGTGCGCAGATTGCATATAATAATATGCAACAATATAAGCAATAAAGGCAACAATATTTATTTTTGACGCACATATAGCACTTGGCCGAAACGTCTACCAATTATAGCTGCACACCCTGATAATGCCGCATAATTAGTCCGATAAGATCGCTTACACCAACAGCCATCTACATGACATCTATTAGGGGTATACCGTCTTTATTGACACTCCTTCTTTTATTGCAGCTTCTTTTTCTCTATCGCCAGCCTTTTTCATCTCATTCTATGCAGTCTCTTCCCAGTCATCACAGATAGCGTTATGCATTTTATTGTAAGTAAAATCGGACATGTTGGGTAAACCTACTCAAGACAAAAATTTGATTGAGCTGTGCTTGACCACAACCAGCAGCCATAACTCCAGCAACGGCGGCTTTGTTTACATCAGCCAATGACGATTTTATTTATGTGTTTTGTAACCACACAATGAACAAACATATGTAAATAGGGTATTACACTCTTTTTTTTTAAGTATTTCAAATAACTCCTACAGTACTAAGAAACCACTAAAAAAAATCCTAAATTTTTATTTAAGCGCTAAGTACCCTAAAAACGCTTTTAAAAATTGTATTTTCAAGTTTCGCGCGGAAATTTCCAAAAACGGAAAACGCCGTGGGCGTGGTTTTGCTTTGGCGATATGACGTCCTTACGTCATGTAAATAAACAAACGCGCTGTGACACTTTACATCATTTTTATTGTTTTTATCTCAAAAATTAGTTACTGTTCGACTTACCGTTGGTGTGCGTTTCGGAATGCAAGAACACAAGTGTGAAAACATCGGAATAATTGTGAAATCTAGTGTTAACTGATTCAAATTTAAGAAAAACTTAGTTAAAAGTTGTGGGAAGAGTATTCCAACTATTACACCATAAAAACCCGTTTGTACTGTTGTTGTAAATATCACTTTGATGTAAGTACACATGTGCATTAGCCATCTAAAATATCTTTCACAATAACTTCCATGAAAAAGTATATTTTTATAATAAAGATCGTATTAGGAGGTTATAAATAAAACAAATAGTGACGTCTAGTTGACACTGTTGACAGTCGACAGCTCTCACTGTCTGTGGTCTGTATTTCGGTGTGTTCAAGAACAGGTAAAAAAAACTGAAAACTTTGAATTGAATTTAAAAAAATATTTTCTAGTTTTATGAACTAAAACTAACACTGTTCGGCTGCTTTTTGCTTAAGCTACCTCAATAATATATTTTTATATTTTTTCTCTTATACAGTGTAATACCCTATTCTAATTGCAAGTCTACGTGATGTTCAGACTCAAATTTTAATGTGGCTAATCCACAAAGACTTCTGTTCAGAGAACTTTATAAGTTCTGTTACAAAGTGGTTCACAACTATTATTCTTGTACCTCCGGCTCCATCTGAAACGAATATAAAAAAAAAGTATCAAAATCGTACATGGAATGTGTATTGAGTTATAAATTGTACAATAGGCATTATGTTTATTTCCTTTGCCATAGAAGGGCAGATTAGTTCCTTGTTGGTCCGCCAGATGACTCTCGATATTTAAAAAACAACTGAACGTTTTTTTCATGTCTAATATACATTACAAGAATTCTTACTCAAGTTTTTTTATTGCTTATAGTAGCCTGAAAACAATAGGTTATGGGCCCAGGCCACGCGTTGCAGGAAATTGAGTAAAGAGCAGTATCACGCGTAAGTTTTATCATATTAAAATAGCGATTCGTTTCCTATTGTTTTAATATGGAGGTCAATAATTCAATGAGAATTGATAAGTTCAGCGGTAGTAACTTCCGCCAGTGGAAGTTCCAGGTAAATTGTGCTTTGAAAGCAAAAGGGTTAAATATTAATATAGAAAAACCAAATGCCGTAGATTCTCAGTGGGAGAAAAATGATGGGATGGCCATGTTTATCATAACTTCATCTATGGATCTTGGCCAAATCTCATTAATTGAGAATTGCGAAACGGCAAAAGAAATAATGTTAAAGTTAGAATCAATCTACGAAGCTAAATCAGAGCTGAACAAAATGATGGTGCACGAAAAGTTCTACCAGTATAAGATGTCGCCGACAGACAGCATTGCTAAACACATTGCAAATGTGGAGAATTTAGCAAAACAGCTTAAGGAAAGTGGTGAAGAAATAAGTAACACAGCTATTATGACTAAAATATTGAGTACTTTACCAGCAAAGTATCGGTCACTGCGGCAAGCTTGGTTATCCTTAGACCCAAAATCACAAACAATTCACAATCTAACTGCAAGATTATTAGATGAGGAAGCTAGCCTGACAAATGAAGAAGAAGCTGAGAGTGCCTTAGTAACTACAAAGTATTCTACAAAACAGAATAAACCTCATAGTCAACAACACATGAATCAGAGTTCGAAGCCTGGTCAACAGAGCTATCACCGGTTTATTTGTTATAATTGTAACAAGAGGGGACATTTTGCGAGAGATTGTCGAGTCCCAAAGAAGTCTAGGAGTAATAATCCTCAAGAGCAGAAACCGATGGCATTCAGTGAGAAACCGATGGCATTCAGTGTTGAACAATGTTTACAATCTGAAATTGACACAGATAAGTGGATTTTAGACAGCGGTGCGTCTAAACATATGTCATATAGACGTGATTTCTTCTGTGAGCTACAAGAATATGGACAGAATGCTAGAGCTGTCAGTTTGGGAAATAAGAAAGAAATCGAAGTACATGGACATGGAACCATAATGATAAAGAGATGTGTGAACGGTCAGTGGGAGCAAAGTATTTTGGAGAATGTCCTCTATGTGCCAGATTTACGAAGAAATTTATTTTCAGAAGGCATGATTACAAGAAAAGGTTATGTTATTGTCAAAAGAAATAATGATGCTCTAATTTTGAAGGACAACAATGTGGTTATGACTGCAACATTGAAAGAAAACAATCTTTATGAAATAAATATTAAAAGTATTGTGCAAGAGAAATGTAATCTAGTTGAATCAAGTCTGAAAATATGGCATGAACGTTTAGGACATTTAAATATAAAAGAAGTGCAAAATATGAGTAGAAATGATGCAATTCCAGCGACCTTGACAGATGACAATAATTTTATTTGTGAAGCATGTCAGTATGGAAAGCAGTGTCGCTTGACATTTCATAAGTCTCACAGAGGACAATGTCAACCTGGTGAATTGACTTACAGTGATGTATGCGGACCCATAGAACATGCATCAGTGTCTGGTGCAAGATATTTTATTTTGTTCAAAGACGGTGCTACCAGTTACCGACATATATATATATAATAAAGCATAAAAGTGACTCCCTAGATTGCTTTAAGAAGTATAATGCAATAGTCAAGAATAAGTTTGGACATGGTACTTGCATACTACACACTGACAATGGAAGTGAGTATGTAAACAATGAGTTTAGAAGTTACTTAGACCGTGAAGGGATTATACATGAACGTACAGCGCCTTATACCCCTGAGCAAAACGGAAGAGCAGAAAGAGAAATGCGTACAATTATGGAAAGCGCAAGATCTATGTTATATTCTCGTGGTATATCGTTAAAGTTGTGGGCTGAAGCAGTAAACTGTGCTGTATATCTATTAAATCGAAGCTCATCCACTCAAACAAAGGATGTATCTCCATATGAGTTGTGGAATGGAAAGAAGCCTTACCTTGGACACATAAAAGTTTTTGGTGCTAAAGGTTATGTTCATATCCCTGATGAAAAACGAAAGAAACTGGATAAGAAGTGTATGAAACTAATACTAGTGGGATATGAAAATGAAAATTACAGGATGTTTGATCTTGATACTGGAAAAATTACAATTAGCAGAAATGTATGTTTTGATGAAAATAGCCCAGTAGTATTAAAGAATGATAGTGCTTCAATTTATATAACTAATGGCAAGGAAGAGAATGAGGTAATTGAGGTTGTACCCACACAGAGTCAAAGCACACCAGAATCAACTGAGACACCCGTAGATGATGAATATGTGTCAGATACTAGTTATGAAAGCACAAATAGTCAAGACGATCCGTCATATCAACCTACACATAATACGGTTTCCAGTGATATTGAGAGACACATGACACTACGACCCAGAAGGGAAAGAAATGAAGAAGCAAACTATTGTGAATACGAGGTACCTAATACATATAACGAAGCTATAAATTGTAAAGATAGTAGTAAGTGGAAAGAAGCTATACGAGAAGAGTTACAGTCTCTGGAAGAAAATGAGACATGGAAGTTAATTGATAGAAAAAATGAGAAAACCGTGACTTCAAAATGGGTATTTTGTATTAAAAGAGACCCAGATGGTAATATCGGCAGATACAAAGCTCGTCTTTGTGCTCGTGGATTTACACAAGTAAAAGATATTGATTACAAGGAGACATTTTCACCCACTACTAGGTATGATTCTATCAGAGTTATATTATCTCTTGCAGCTCAAAAGAATTATGAAATTCAACAATTTGACGTAAAAACTGCGTTTCTTTATGGTGAACTGCAAGAAGATGTCTACATGGAGGTGCCTGAGGGTGTTGATGCTGAGCAAGGAAAGATTTGTAAGTTAATTAAATCTTTATATGGTTTGAAACAGTCATCGCGTTGTTGGAATAGAAAATTTTCTTCTTTTTTGACTGGCTATGGTTTTAAAGTATGTCCTTCAGACAACTGTGTTTTTGTTGGATGTTTCAATGGTTTTAAAGTTATTTTGTTACTCTATGTTGATGATGCCTTATTATTATCAGAAAATAATGATACGTTAATGCATATTATTGACGATTTAAAAAAGAATTTTAAGATAAAAGTTTTGAATTTAAATACTTTTGTTGGCATGGAGATAACTAAAAGTAATAATTCAATTGTTATAAGTCAAAGACAGTATATAAAACAGTTGATTAATAAGTTTAATATGTCAGAGGCTAATCCAGTTAGTACTCCTGCTGATAATAATGTAAGTCTGATGAAAGATGTTAATGAATGTGTTACAAAGTTTCCATATAGGGAAGCAGTGGGAGCTCTTATGTTCTTGTCAACTGTATCGAGACCTGATATATCTTATTCATTAAATATTGTTAGCAGATATTTAAATAATCCTAATAAAAACCATGTCAATGCTGTTAAAAGGATTATTAGGTATTTAATTAATACAATAAACGTATGCATTACTTATAACAGTAATAGTGAGTTGGTAGGTTATTCTGATTCTGATTTTGCCTCAGATATTGATTCTAGGAAATCTAATACAGGATATATTTTTATGTTAAATGGAGGGCCAGTTACCTGGGCAAGTCGTAAGCAGAATACTGTGGCGTTGTCAACTACAGAATCAGAATATATAGCTGCAAGTGAGGCTGCTAAAGAAATTTTATGGCTTAGACAATTGTTAATTGATATAGGTGAGCCACAATTGATGATCACTTTGTGTATAGATAACCAGAGTGCCATTAAATTGATTCATAATCCTGTATACCATAAAAGAACAAAGCACATTGACATTAGGTACAATTTTATAAGAGAAAATGTACAAGATAATATAATTTCTATTAAGTATGTACCTAGCATTTGTCAACTTGCAGATTTCTTAACGAAAGCTCTACCGCCTAGTAAATTTGTTAATAATAGAGAGCAAGTATTAAGCTTGGGAGTTTAAATGTTAAAATGTTTTATAAAGTAGTGAGTCTATTGTAAAATTTAAGTGGGAGTATTGAGTTATAAATTGTACAATAGGCATTATGTTTATTTCCTTTGCCATAGAAGGGCAGATTAGTTCCTTGTTGGTCCGCCAGATGACTCTCGATATTTAAAAAACAACTGAACGTTTTTTTCATGTCTAATATACATTACAAGAATTCTTACTCAAGTTTTTTTATTGCTTATAGTAGCCTGAAAACAATAATGTGATAGCATGGCGCAGGAAAATGTCTTGCCCATCGTGTATTTATTTATTTATTTAAATAAATCACTTCACAGATATTGATTATGTTTAAAAATTTTTTTTTGGTTCTCATATCTAGGCAACCATTGAAACCGGCTTCCAACTTTTCCTACAAAATCAGACAATCTATTGTGTTTTATAAACCGATTACTTACTGGTGCCTCAGTAGGGCGTTCAATTGTCAGTTCTGTAGAAACTTTATCACTCGAACACTGTCTGCTAATCTGAAAATATAAATAAATTAGGGCCTAGTACTAACTTCAGAGATAACATATTTCGACTAATAGGTACGTCGGTTATGTATAAAGGACAAAATTGTCTAATATACTCACTGTAGCTGTGGGAATGCTCTCGTTTTGTGATATATTAGTGTCATTAGTATTAGCATTTCTAAAATAAAAGCATCGTTGAATTCGTAGATATATGAAATACATAGCAATTATAAACTTACACATTTTGCAACTCTGTATAATTCGGTAGAGCGTCGTTTTCATTTCTAGAAGATACAAGAAAAAGTGTTTTAGTAATAATAATATTACCTATGTATAGCTTTTACAAAATGTTAGGACGTTTAGGAATTTTTCATACATACCTTAAAAAGGAAGCTGTCATTTCTTTATTTTTGTTACAAGTTGACGACTCCATAGTTTCGCTCTCCGAACATTGATAAACATCATTGAAGTCAAAGTGACTTTTTGAACGTCATCTTTTTTAGTAAACTTTACATTTCACAATTCATTATGAAAACTTACTTTCTTTTCGTCATATTTGCACATTTTTCTAAAAGACATGCTCTTCTTTTCCTTTTGGAATATCTTTCTTTCATTTTTCCCATTTTTATTCAATAAAACCGCTAAATTTGATCACGCAATCGCCGATGCAGTCCGGAAGCCGACTAGCACAGACCCGTCGCTGACAATGGTCAAGAGGGGACTGAGCGTTTCAGCGGGGCGAGGATTGCATATGCGCATTAGCTTAGAACAAAACGACGTAAACGACAAAAGGCTTTTTGTTATTTTATTTAGTCGGAAATGATAACTTGAGAAATTCCTCTTACAATTTTAAGGAGTATTTATAGACTTGTCTACGGAGCAAGTTGAGAGGCTAAAATCGGTCCCGTTTGCCCATAAAATGTGAATTTCTATTTAAAAAGAGGTATGTTTGATATTGTTTTCTCTGTTACAAAAGTTACTTAATCATGTAATGAACTTTAACAAAATAAGGTTTTCATCATGAACTGTTCAGATCACCAACTCATATTTTTATTCGTTTCGTAATTACTGAGAAAAATAGAGATCACTGATGTCAAAATTTCCAATTCGTCCTCTTAAAACTATATGTCAGGCGCTGCCATTACTACATTACATTAGACCTCATCGTTTTATTAAACAAACTAAATAACATAAATTTACTTAACCATGTACGTCTTACTTTATAACAAAATAACATCAAAAATGCAACATTCAACAATATAACTACATTTTAAACTACTAAATTCTCCCGGCTCCCGGCGCCATCCCTGCAGCAGGCTCGCCGTCCGTAACAGTCTGGATCAATATCGCTACACTTAATGTTCCACAAAAAGGGCTTCGTCAGGCAATATAAGAGTCCTGTCCACACTTACCGGCGCAATAAAGTCGATATCGGTCATAAACCTTTAATATTATAAGTATATTGTCAATAAGATAACCTTGTGACCTTCCGATGGTATTACAGCATTCCGCTGAATAGCTCTGGGATAACTGTATATCTGCTAGATGCCGATCACAGCCACTTACTAGTCTCACCATTACATCTTCATTCATTTGACTTCGCTGAAAATACGTGTGGACCGTGCGGCACCTTCATTTATTAATCCTGTTAACAGTCTTTGTGGCGTCGGCGTCGTTAAAACCGATTCCACGACTCTTAAAAATTTGCCATGTAATTGAAAAAGTTAGACTGCGTTATCAATCCATTTTTTTTTTATTGCACTAACAACTTATTCATCGCTCTTTTATCATTGATTAATATACCTATATTTATTACCGTCCTACATATTATAATCATGCACTTACAATACACAGGTAATGTCTCGTCACATACATTTAGGCATAGGTATTAACAATAATTGCTAATCGGCTTATTGTCTGCGAGTGGTTAAAATGCCGGCACGTTATCACTACTAGTGAGTATCGGCCGAGGACATGTGAATCACACTGAATTGACGGAACTGTCCCAAACTGGGATTATGCTGATTTCATTAAAGCTATCTCTGAACTGTTATTTAAACAACTGACTGATATTAGAAGTTTTATGAAGTCGTAAACGCTTCTAGCGTTCAAATCAAAGCAAAATTATTTTTGGTGCCAAAAAAGTATTTATGATGTAATTTAGGCTGAAACTAGGTGAATGCTAGCTAGATTGCGTAGAAACGAATAGTTGTAACGTAAGATTTTTGTTGAGAGAGAATAGCAATCTGACGTTTCTAGAGTAGGCTTTTGACTTTATTGTACGTTAACAAATAGCTGCTCTTCTGTAACCCGAGAGGTAATATAATTTAAGCGTCTTTCCAGGTAGGACCGGGTTTATTAGAAACGGGTTTATTTCGCAGTAATTGCGAGTTCCGTCCGAGTTTTTAGAGCAACATTGTTGCAGTCGTAACCTTAGTTGATAAAACTTTAAAACAGTTTCAGAATTTCATGGTTACCGAAATTATAGCGACAACGACGACATTTTTGAGTCGCCGAGGAATTTCGGTATCTCGAGCAAAGCGCGATTGTTACCTCATTATCAAGACAAAGCGTATCCCGTCACGCAACAGACGAGCGACAGCGCTGGCCAGCCTGGGCCCCTGGGCCCGCGGCACTGGGTGTGACCGTGACGTCTGCGTGTCTGGCTCGCTGCACACAAATATTCGTAATCACCAATATTTTGGGAGTTATATTTGTTTGAGTGGTTTTTGTTGAATTGAGGACAGACAGAGCTAAATTAAAGTCAAGGTCTACCTACATACCTACCGAGCTAGATTCTAAAACGTATTATATTAGTGTTTTAGTATGAGTTTAGAAGAAAGCTTGTTTATTTAGGAAGCAGTTGCTTTTGTTCGCACCCACTTGTATTTAAGTAGCACGGTAAACTTAATCAATCATTTATTTTGTAACTGGCTACTTAATTAGCCTTCAAAGCGCACAGGAAATATGGTAACTAGGCCCAGCTGCACGAGGATGTTAAAACTTCGAACACGCGTGATTCGAGACACAATAGAAAGACAATGGTGCCGATTCTCTAGTGCACAAACTATCGTAAATTTAAGTTAGGTGCATCTTTCTCTTTCCATTTCTTAAAGAAAAGGACAGAAGATACATTTTAGTTTAATCCTGTCAAATTAGACAGCGCCTGATGAAAATTGACGTATATTTAGACGCCATGTTTTTAAATTGCGTCTAAATTATCTATGGAGTGTCTAAATTTGACAGGACTTAACTAATATTTGATCTTCTGTCCTTTTCTTAATTAAAAGGAAAGAGAAAGATGCACTTATCTTAAATTTACGATAGTTTGTGCACAAGAGAATCGGCACCAATAGCAGCGCCAGCGCAACAGCCGGCTGTCGCTTGGTCGTCGAAAGGTTAAATTACGTTTATTAACCCTAAATCGTATTGTTGGGACTAGCAGTTCTCATATTTAAGTAGGTACTTCACTTAGCAATATATTTTGTGTCCCCTTTTTTATAATGTTCTACAGTTCTACGGACTTTATACTGTGCCCGGTAAACGTTTGGTATTCGTATGTATAACACTTCCGCTTAAATCGTCGGAACTCATTAATTATACATTCTCAATAAAAACATTTCGCTTGACCTCTGATTGGGAAGTTTATTTTCTTGACACGCATGCCAATGTGACAATGCCACTGTTGTGTTTGAGATATTCAATAAACTTGTGTGACATAATTGAATTTCTCGTTGCGATTAGCTGGAATAGCTAATAATATTTTATCTATGATGAAACTATTAGGTATTTGGTCTCTATTTCGATTGGGCACATGCAGATGTGGTGCCGCCTGTTTGTAGTAAATACTTACAATCTGTGAGCTTGGGTAATCTCAGTGATTGCTCTCTCCGCGTCGACATAAGTATTCGTGTATTCGGCGCACGGGCCCACATGTTTGCACTCATTACTGTTATGATTTGTCACACATGCAAAAATCTTTTTGAATACATGGTAATGGTAACTAGTTTTATAAGTGCTTTCAAAATATGAGATAACTGGCCACTGCGTGTGTATTTATAACACAATCGAGTAGCGAACATAAAATTATCGATAGTTAATTAGCAATACTAATTAACTATCGATAATTTAATCAAGAACGTTTTAAGTCTGCGAAGCTGTTAGACATCTGAAGTAGGAGTGACAGCGATAAAATTACTTTCCTAAAGACGCTGCCACAAAAGCGATACCGCCGCACGGTGGGCTGAAAATCGGCTTTCATAGACTTAGGGATTTCAATTTGCAAGTGCTTGTTTTTATGCCGGATATCGCTTCTATTAGTCATTACTATGTACAAAAATGACACCCGAGTTAATTCTACCCAAAAACGAAGGAAATATAATTTTTTTACGAAAAATTTGTATGAAGCTAGTATGAAAAATCGAATTATCTCCTAAACGGCATGTTTAACCGTAATATCCTTGGAGATGGTCATAGTGCTAATTATTTATGATTTTTTGGTTGGCGATAGGACGAAAAATTTAATGCCGTTTTTTTTTAAAAAATCGTCAAAATATTTTTATTTATTTTTACATGTAAAACGATCCCTTTTAGTGTCTAAGTTAAAAAGTTCGATATGTTATTAACCCAAATATTAAGAACACACGAAACAAGAAAAATAAAATAAAAAAATTGCTGTTTTTGACACATTTATATTAATTTAAATAAAAAAAGATTTATATTGAAGTAACATTATGAAGTTATATTTTATACAAAATAAGTTAATTTAAGGAATTAATACTAAGCATTCGTAAAATAAAGTAAAATAAATAAAAAAAATAAAACATATCATTAAATATTACAAAAAAACACAAACACACTCAAATACAAATTTACAAATATGTACATATATATCTTTTTTACAAATTTTCCTTATCACTCTCGTTGTCAGACTCCAATTCTGAGTCAGCATCCAGATTGGATATATCCAAAAATTCGAACTCAGTTTCCTGAAATTGAATTAAGTCGAGAGTTTCAGCAAAAAAGCTCTGCTTTTTCTTGGCATCTAACTTAGGCCTTTGTGCACTTAGCAAAGGGTCCGAAGAAACAACAAGCATATTTAAAATGTCTTGATTGGAATCCTGCCTGCTTCTTTTCCGCGAATGATGTTCTCGAAACCTCCTAAAATCTTTGTTTCGAGACTCTGAGGCTTCTTCCGAGAGAGTCCCAATCGGCACAATATTATTTTTCTCGATTATGTCAGCCCCATGGATTAGTAACTTATGAACGGTTGACGACATGTAGAACCAGTCGTATAGTAATACGTACTTTTCTGCTGTTTTGCGAGCATAATCTCTAAATTTTATTATATCGATCTGCTCTCCAGATGTAATTGCTTGTAAAATTACAGCAAATCTTTTGATGAGGTCTTCATCCAAACCGGTTATAGCTGCGGTTTTATTAGAAAACTCAAAGAATTTTCTTGCAGTATTCCCGTCATTGGTGGTTCCCGAGCCTTGTTTTACTATATCAATCAACAGATTGAGCTCATCTTTGAATTTATTTTGAATTATTTTCTTTCTTGTCTGTAGCATTTCTTTGTGCTCATCACTTCTCGCTGCCCACCGTTTGAAGTCCAGTTTGTATGCAATGTGTAACAGACATTCCATACAATTTATACGGGCGTGTAGGGATGACAAGCCAAACTCATACAGGTCCGAACACACAATTTTTGATGTTACAGCATCTAAGCGGTTCATTTCTGTAGGCTTTGCTAAGCACAGGTAGCACGATGCATTTGATCTAGCTTCAGAAAGGTAAGTACAGACTTTAGCGTCGATCATCGTCATCATTAGTTGATGAGTCACCCTATTATTATTATTGCACTCTGTGGGGATAAGGGCCTCAATTTCTTCATCCATTTGTTTTTTCAGCCCAAGGACAACTGCTTCACTCTCCTTTACAAAAGTAAACTGAACTGGACGACAATACAAAACTGAGCATGGTTTTGGGTTCGTCCATAAAATGTTGTCTCCATCTGTCAGTTTTAGTGGCACCAAGGAGGTCATGAAAATGCTTGAATCATCTTCCTCACCCTCAATTTTCTGCTTGTATCGGCTTTGGTTAGAAGCACCGTCAAATCCCCACTTGGATATCAGCTTCAACTGCTTGTTATGCTCTTCGTTAGAAAGGCTTTGAAGGATTCTTGTAACCGTGATATCAAGTAAAGCTTGAAGTGTAATCCTAGCCGATGAATCAGTAACTGTCACTGATTGCTTCGGAGGGTAGCAATCAAGCTTAGTTTGTTGCACTTTATAGTAAGATGGATAAATATCTTTAGCACCTTCTCGAATGGCAGCCTCACGCAACGTAATATATTGCCACTTTGAGAGTTTTAGCGAAAGAAGCAATCCAAGCGCCTTTTCTGGCGTAAATATGATTGTTTTCGCTGGTTTCTTAAGCGTTTCATTTAATATAGCGGCTGCTTCAGGATTTTTCATCATGTATTCGATGACAGAGGCGATATCTCCATGCCCTTCTTCTTTTAAACGTGCTGCAGCTGCATATGCCAATTCACTGGAACCTTCGCCTGTGTGTTCATCAGATCTTCTCTTTTTGTTTACTTCCCAGGTCTTCGAATGGTTTACGGGATCTTTTCGTCATTGTTCCAATGGACGTTGATGTCGACGGTTCTGGAGAGACTGAGGGCGCTCTTGGTATCTCATCAACACTTGGTTCTTGATTAACTAAAGTTTGCACAAAACTCGGCCAATCAATATTTGCTCCCAACCAATTCTCGTACTTTCTCCTGAAATTATCAAGGAATCGGTTGGATTTCCCCCACCTTTGTAAAGCGGCTCGCGTAAATCTCCGACAAAATTCTTTGAGAACAACATAATCTTCGTCAGACAGGCAATCGCCTATGCGGGATACAACTGCACTAAACAATACTTCATGATCAAATGAAGTACTCTCACTTCGTAGAAGAACAAACAAGTCTAAATTGGTGATTAAACTTTCCATTTTAAGATTTTATAGTCGCAGATTTAGTGTTAGCAGTTACACAGTTGTGAACAAATTAAATTATAAAACAAAACTTTAGCCCTTTTATTGCAAAACGACAATAATTAGGTAACTACCCTCATTAGTTATCTCCTCATTAGCTAATGAAAATCTATAATTGTCACTAACTATTCTTAGAACTCATAGCACTGCTAATTAACAAATTAGCTTACTTATCAGGAAATGTTAAATATAATCCATTGTCGTGAGATATTGAAAATCATTAAATCACCTATTAAGACTCATTAGAAGACCTAATCAGTGTAGTTACTTAATCACTTCTTTTTGGACTCATTAGAAGACAATTGGTAATTTGGTTGTATGAAAAGTTTTAAAACTCATTTTGTGCTGATAAATATCTAGCTCAAACATAGTTGGCTACGTGTGGGTGTACTATAAACCTCTGCCAACTCCTTCGGAAATATAGGAGTGATGCTATTTTATGTTATGTGTAGTTAAAAGTCCGCGTTCTTCAACATAAACACCAAAAGGAATCGTTTCATACGTAAAAACAAATAAAAATATTTTGACGATTTTTTAAAAAAAAAAGGCATTATATTTTTCGTCCAATTGCCAACCAAAAAATCATAAATAATTAGCACTATGACCATCTCCAAGGATATTACGGTTAAACATGCCGTTTAGGAGATAATTCGATTTTTCATACTAGCTTCATACAAATTTTTCGTAAAAAAATTATATTTCCATCGTTTTTGGGTAGAATTAACTCGGGTGTCATTTTTGTACATAGTAATGACTAATAGAAGCGACATCCGGCATAAAAACAAGCACTTGCAAATTGAAATCCCTAAGTCTATGAAAGCCGATTTTCAGCCCACCGTGCGCCGTGTCATTATCGAACTTGTTACGGATCCTTCCTGTGTGGCGGAGCCTTAGTTGTTTTTCTGTTTCGCACTTCGAACACACGTGATTCAAGACACAATAAAAAGACAATAGCAGCGCGACGGCCGGCTGTCGCTTGGCCGTTAAAAGCGATTTTGTATTCGTAAAAACGGCTTATTTTATTTGGATGGCAAATTCACTATCGTAATGTTATTAATTTATTACATTACGATAGTGAATTTTCAGGAAGGAAGGTTTTAGCATATAATGCGGGGTCTGAACCCGCAGTCACATTATAGCGACATTTTTGTGTTTATCGTGTTGATTAAATTATTACCTCATTTCCCTTGTTGTTGTCATTTGGTGTATAGAACTTTTTTTTTAATCGATTTAGTCAGAGACTAACTACTTTAAGTTATCAATATTTATAATGTTGTTTACTTATCTACTTTGCATAAAAAGACTAATTATTATCCAAATCGTTCAAGTGCGTGTCGGATTCGCGCACGAAGGGTTAATATCATAAGGAGTCGACAGCTTGCATACTCTCTAAGCTAATTTATTTCTACCCTTGCGAGAAGTAATAAATGTTTTAAGTATATCCCGACTTCCAGCTTTCAGTCTGACGAGTTCATATGCAACGGCGGCGGCGCAACTTTCAACAACAAAGACTAACAAAGCGCCGCGACTGCGCTAAACCGGAGGCTTTCATACTAATTGCCTGCATCTTTTAATTGTGACCTACATAGTGAGAGTAATGCTCGCGTTGACTGGTTACAAGTTTACAACTCACGCGATATTTAATATTGTCAGACCATCACGTTGATCACGTTACATTTCCTTTTATTAAGTGCAGCTAGCGGCTCCATGCAAGAGCGCAATGTCTGTTTCACAGTAGGTATATAGGGACTGGCTGGCATATCTAAGTAATTCATGAAGCCCATTTTATCTTTTACATGAATACTGCTTGTGATTGTGATAGAATAGTAGGTGATATAGTTGTGTGTGGTGTGCAGCACGCGCTGAGCCGCGTGGGCGGCGTGGTGTTCTGCGAGGCGTCGCAGCGCTGGGCGGGCTCGGCGGCCGAGCTGGCGGCGCTGTGGGCGCGCGCGGCGGCGGGCGGCGGCGTGCTGGCGTGGCCGCGCCGCGCCGCCGTCACCAGCCTCACGCACCCGCGCATGTTCCACTACTTCCACGCCACCATCGACGACTTCCTCTTCGTGCAGATGATGGACGTCACGCGCCTCGTCGTCGCCAACAAGCCCGCCGTGCTCGACATCATGCGCCCCTGGATACAGTGCGCGCTCACGCTCGACTGCATCATGCCCATAGGTATTTTCTTTTTCATTTTCTAGGCATTGCATCGTAGAGCTTTATTCTAAAGGTAAAACTTTAGCGCGCTACTTACATTTGCCACTTGAAGTTTAAACATATGCTTATGTCTTTGCAATAATTATAATATTACTATGAATACCGGATAGAGGTATAATACAGTGTTCCGTTGCGTGCAGGTGCACAGTCGGTGGGGTGCCGCTTCGACAAGAAGCCGCAGTACCGGTACTCGGGCTGCCACGGGCAGGACGCGTCGGCGCTGAGCATCGTGCTGGGGCTGCGCTCGGGCTTCGAGGAGGCGACGTACGCGGTGCGGTCGCGGCGCGCGCGCTGGCGCAGCGTGGCGGACGCGGCGGCGCGCGCCGAGCTGGCGGCGCTGGCGCGCAACAGCAGCGAGCCCGACGCGCGCACCGAGCACAGCGCCGACACGCTCACGGCGCACCCGCACACATGAGCACCACTGCTGGTGTCTGTACGATCGAAGGCAGCTAAGTCGCGCGCGCACGCGTGCCCGACGTTAAACTACTAAATTAATAGTCTTAGGTACAAATATATTTATTTATTCGGAAAATTTCGAGACGACAATTAAGGTTAAAACAATTTTCGATGTATTAGTGAGACCAAAATTCTTCATTATTTTATAGCATTCCATTTGTTGAAATTACGCCAAATACTAGAGGTTTCGTTGTTTGAATTTTGAAAATTCGTGGAGTGTTAGAAGTTAGTTACATAATTTTTAGTCTAATAAGTATAAGAAGTACCTATATTTGAAAGTTAATAGCGATCCTAGATAATTTTGGGAATGATAAACCGAGTAATATTTATAGCGACACTTATTTGCCATAATGATTGGGTACAAAGTAACATTGTTTTATATTTAGTATATTTCGGATCGTGCGTTGTGGACGTTACCTAAGTCAATTGTTAACATTGACGTCAGAATTCTAAATGTTTATAACAGTATTATTTGTTACTTGGCTTGTTTTAATGAAAAAATTAAATAACCTTTAAAAGGTGCAAGCGATGCGTCGATATGAGATTAGTTATCTCTTACCATTTATTATGTAGTTGTAGTATTATTTATTCGTTGACAAATAATACGCACGCGGAGGCGTGGGCGTCATCCGACTTGGCAGCGATCGGTTGACACAACAATTTGTGCATTTAACTCTATCCATAAGACGAACATTGCGTTGTCGGGGTTTGACTGAAGTGTTACAGCAAGCAAAGTTGAAGTGGACGCAGCCGACGCCGGCAGTCCCTTCTCGACGAACCTGCCGACACGAAACATCCACAATATTCCCAAGTGGTCGCCAGCTGTGAAATTATTTACTAGGAACATAATTTTATGTATATTTATTTGTACATAGCAAATTGTACATTAGACATTAGCATGTAAATGTAGTGCTACTCTTTTCGTAATAATTGTTAGTTTTAGTTAGTGCGGGGCGCCGCCGTGTGACGGTGGCGCCGCACTGTATTGCTATGTTTAGCGGTTAGTGCATCGATACTCATTAGTCATAATTTTAAATGCGAGCCTTTTCGAGCAATACTATATTTTACATTAAGTACACAAATGACGCATTATACCTAGCAAACTCCAGTTATAGCAAAATGTTATCCAATGATTTTATTTTATAAGGAAATGCGATATTGGGATATAAAGCTCGTTAGATAACCCAGTACGATTAGTAACAACCAGGAATACGGATAATTAATGTTTTTACTGCCAGTAATGTCGATACAGGAAGTTCATGTCTGATTACTGATATAATTTTGATACTATGTTGGTAATTTCCCAAGTATATGTTTAGGGTTTATTTATACTAGCATCGAGTTAAATCACGCCTGATTTCCACAATATAATACACATAATTATATCTATATTCTAACGATGCGCTAATTCAGTAAAATGCGCGCGAATTTGCACGCTTTTTTACAAGAATTATGCGTTTTATGTTAAGTTTTGAGACGCTTCGACTTTGCGCTAGTATGAGTTGACCCTTAGCTGTCCTCAACATACACGTAGCCAGTTTGCTGAGGCACGTGTCGTGGTGAGCGGCAGTAGCGACCCCGGCAGATTCGAGCAGAGGGGAGGTGCGTCAGACAATGTGTAACTAATGAACGGTGCATATCGGTGTTTTATTTGATGTATTTATTTAATAACACCAGGTTTGGTTGTGAAACTGTTATCAACACTAGCTGTGTATGCACGACCTACTTTGTTCGCCGCGTCCAATGTGATATACTTAAGTATTTAATAGTAAAGTGTGTGACTGTGCGTCTTCTACATTATTTTGGTATTTATGTTGAACCTACTATAAAAACAGAATGGATTATTATGCTCATGTCAACAAATGTCTACATAACAACTCGAATAATATTTACATTATGAAAAAAACAGTTATGCTCTAGGAACCAATTTGTTCATGGACTGTGAAGCATGACCCACGTCTGTGTATTAAGCAAGTAATACATTTGTCATAGCTGTACCACGAGTTTGTAAAAGCTTATACATATATATTTTGTGAATGGTCGGGTATCTTTATAGCCTTTATGTCCTGCAGATCTCATCGTTACTTAACGCAGCTTAACTTAAGTGTATCTGTAACTAATCGTGACCAAGCTGAACATAACTTTACAATATTTCTACTCTATCTCCAATTTTGTATATCTTATTGATATTATACCGTCATGTATTCCATTGAAATTTTATCAGAGTTTGTGAATATTTTAATATTTGTAAGTGCAACCAAAAGTAAACATATTTATATGTTCAGTTTCGTCAAAATAAGAAAGCGACAGCCATGTTAGTAAATGCGAACCATAAGGCCTCTTGTACACACACGGTTTTTCGCCGTGAGAGTCCACGATTAATTTGGCGTATGTTGCCACGGTCGTCAGTGTTGTATGGATTACTATGGAAGCTTGTAGACGTGTACGGCGGCGCTACGGTCCGGTTCCGCCGCCGTGTGCGCCGCCTCGCTTCCTCGGCGCGCCGCGTCTACGCACGCCGTGATTTTCATCAGTGTTGAATGGTAGTCTATAGGAGTGTGTCGACGGCGCCGGACGTACGCACGGTTTCGTTAAGATTTACCTTCTCTAATTCGTATGGCTGATCGCTGGCGATGAAAGAAACAAGTCTGACATGTACAAGCTCTCACGTTTTTACAACTGTACGGCTTACACGCCGTACGGACGAATAACCGTGTCGTCGACAAAAGGCCTGAGAGTTAGTTCTAGTTAAAACGTATGAACCATCAAATATTAGAGTCATGATCGATAGCTATGTATAAACCCGCAATACTTCCCTTCCAGTGCAAGAGTCCACTAGACGACTAGCACTAGTTGTATAGGCATCAGTACGTACTGGTCGACCAGTGGACGCTCGCCTTCATCCGCGCTTCGCACATCGTATCACGTTAATTAATAAGAGATCTAGTCCTTATGGTAATAGTTAATAAGAGTTGGTTTAAATTTCAAGTAACTTTGTAAATAATGCGCTTCGTACGTAACGCGGTGCGCCTCTCCTGAGCCAACGTAGCGTTGAATGCAATTAAGATATAAATTATGTTGTGATTTATGATACGTTTACATATATTTTGATGCTTTACACTGAAGCTGTTTCATTGTTTTTAAGTAAACTATAAGATAATGTACTAGAGTGTACTACAACACAGCAGTGCCTCGCACGCCTGCAGTTTCCGCTGTGGTGTTGGCTCAGACAAGTACAACGCATTATAAGTAATACATGGTACATAATAATAATACTATTATACTGCTTAAAACCCTTTTGACGTTTATAACTCTTAATGGATAGGATATGTATTGAATTTATACAATTTTATCAAAAAATACGACCACGATTGAAATTTAGTGTATTGCCAAATGCATCACATTATTGTGATAAAAAAACGTTAAAGGAAAATGTTAGTTGAGAGTTTCCGAGTAGATTACATTAGCCGATGTAACATGTAACTGATACGCGAGCGGCGCTGTTGCAACACGGAGTATTTATATCGTTTCCTCGCACTGTAGTTAGGTTTAATTGTAAAATTGTACTGAAACGCAACTGTTGTGGGCGATCCATTATATTAATTTTGTCGAATGCTTTCATTCGAAACCTTGACTGGTGACAAATCAATTAGTCGTGATCGATGTAATTGTAAGTTGAGTCAAAAGTTCTACCGTAATGTTTGTTGTGTTAAAATGGCGGCAGTTGTCACCCGAACTAATAATTATTGTTATCGGACTGACATTCAAACTAATTATTTTTATCTAGGTAGTCACAATTTATTTTAAGATGTTTTTCGGTATGAAATATTCCTATTATTTATTTTACACTAACTGTGCCCGCGGCTGCACGTGGACCTAGGTACAACGAAGGTTCGATTCGATATTTCATCCGATTTTTTTAGTTTTTTTCTAAACAGCAATGTGAAAGTGAACAAAAAATACACAAATTGTTAGAGTAATTTTCGACATTTGAGCGAATGCAAGTTGAGTTGTTTACAAGTTTTGTTTTATAAGTATCGGCCGCAGCAGTTGCGCTCGGTGACATCACGGCTGTTATTCCCAGTGAACGTGAGGTTGTGTGCATGCGCGTGCGCATGTGTAGGGTTACGAGCTCTTCTGCATGACCTCTGATCTTGTTTAGCGTATTTTTTAAACAAATGCAGCTTTTACATACGCATACCTAAATTGACAAGTGATAATTATTTATTAAACGATGATTACGGCATTATTTGTTTGTTTTAATTACAATGATATTATTTATCCACCATAACTTGCGGTTTTTTGTAAATCTGGTCCTAAAAACCCCTAGTCTAATAATGAGCAGTTTCTAACCGTCGCGCAAACACCGTAGCTCTAGGCCCAACATCTCGTAAGAAAAAAAAAACAACTCGACTTAGAATTACAACTGTTTATTAATTTCATCCAGAAATGACAAAGTCATAGAATAAAACACGCACATTGAACACTTTGACTGAAGTGTAAATGGACCGATATTAAATTCTATATATTCAACTCTATACAACATTCATACAATTCATTTAAAATTTAAATTCGTGATTAAAATACTACGCACATTAACATTCCTACTTGTTTCACATATTTATACTTAACAAATAGATAAGCAGTTCTTTTTAAATGGACGGCGGGGATGGGTTAAACCAACATTAGGTATACAATGGAATTTTAAAAGCTGACATACGGCAAACAATCACTGATTCACGATTAAAGTAGGACTTTTCTGGATTATTAAATCATATCTGAAAAAAAATGTTTTTACTATTGAGTAACAAAATAGAACAGAGATCGCAACGTTTTTAAAACTATATACTGCATACACAGAAATAAAGAAATAAGATATCTTGATGTAAGCAGTATTTTAACCATCCCTTAAACATGATCTACAATAGCAAAATATGAACAATTTCAAATGATACAAGCTCAAATTATTGTTTTTACTCACAAAGGGACTTGCCCGCAGTTCTAACGAGTGCCAACTTTGTACTAATACAATTTATATAACACAAGTATTATAATACACATTCACTGTGTATTGACTAGACACAACTTAAGCGCTCGATATGAGCTACTAACAGGTTACGGTGATCACATCTATAAAGAATAGGCCGGGCTGTGTGCATACCCTGTAAGACCTACTCATAACAACTCACACCCACAAAGGTATTGATTAAAGAATTTGAGATATTATACCTGATTAGCGAGAATCATAGATACTCTATGCAGTCTCCATGATAGGAGTACTCACTGCAGTCATAAAAATAAGTATTGCACATACACAAATCAACCTTAAATTACATTAAAGTAATATAACAGTGTTGCAAGCATTACATGGCTGCCCAAAGCTGCGATCAGGGTTGTGTGATTGGGCAGTCTCGCGGGGTAAACATGCTTTTATAATATTTTACACTGAGTCTTTTTTGTTTGATCATCATTCTGTGAGGATTTTTTTAAATATTATGCTTGTAAGTGAGAACTTGTACTTAATTGGTCTCCTTTTACAGAATATATTTTACAGTGTAAATTTTCTTTAAATGAATATAATAAAATGATTGTCAGAAGGCTATTCACAAGACTCTTGGCAAGAAAAGTAAAAAAAATGTCAGGACTTCATTAGCACCCCAAATTAATAATTCCATCTCGATCCGAACCATGATTTTTGCCTGTAACAAACCAATGACCGAGCGTGGATACTGTAACTGAGCGGCAGAATCACAACCTGCCGCCAGGACCATAGATCAAGATTAAAGAAAGAGATACATACAAAAAAGAAAGTCATTCAATAAATCTAGCACTCATCTTATAAATAAATTATAAACAGTGATTACATTTTAACAAAGATATATACTTTTCCATCAATAATTTGCTTGTTCGGATCATTCCCTTACTTACTACATAAAATAGTAACATTTTGTTATACATTGATATATTCTGTAATTAGTAATAATAATTTTCACTATACACGTCGTAGTAAGATATAAACATAAATTGTGGATAATAATATAACAGACATAATACTCTACAACTATACACTTACTATTTACTTAGCTATATAACATTCGAAAATTGGTACAATTGAATATCAAGTAATGGTGTGCCCATACTTTCTAATAAGTCTAATAAATATTTAATCCGAAATTGTAATAAGATACCTATTCATTATTTCTATTTATGAAGTTCCGTAGTCACTATTTGAAATAGTACAAGCCAAGCTGAGCATTGAATTTGTATAAGTGATAAGTATATCACCTGGAGAATCAAAAAAGCAGTAGAATTACGCCTCGAGTCAACACGAATGGGCTCAAATACATAAACACGTTGCGTTGTAGTAACGTGATTATTTACGTTGCTCCACGTCGATTTCCACGTCGCGGCACATTGTCGTGATTCTATAAACCAAGCAAAGACGCGCTGCGCCGCGCTCTAGGCCGGCTTTTCAGTCTATCTATTTGCACTAATGCACTTACACAAATCACTCGGCTTATATCTTGCGGACTGTAATATACTTTGAAAAAGAAAGACTTACTCCACCGTATTGCTAAGAAGGGTGTTTGAAATGTGGCAAATGCTTAGCGATTATCGCATTACTATGCAGAAGTCGTTTTACTTTTATCAATACAAACCCACTGTGAAACAAAATGTATGCCAATGTTATATCACAGTGTTCTAAGCATTCATTTCTGCTCCAAGCTTCAAGCAGAGTTGTATAATTTTCAAAGGTAGGATAAGTAAACATCGTACATCTCACTCTAGGCTAGTGCAGAAAAAAGTACGGCGTTACGAGAGTGCGCTTATTATTGTGCGAACTAGACAAGATATAGCGATGGCTGCCAGAGGTTTGAGTAAGTAATTTCCCCCTGGTCAATAGAATAATATGTTGATTGTCTATCTTATAGTAAGTCATGATTGTACTTTAATTATTTATGACCTAGTGCGGAAGTCAAAAAGTGATGTACTTACCTAACAGTTTTGTGCGTAAAGAATGGTGCAATATTAAGTAACTACCATAGGCCATATTACATTGTCGTATTTTAAAGTACAGTACGTAACGTACACACACGAAAAAAATACTTCATCCAAATTATTGGTATAACAAATTATTTAAATATTATTTTATCTTAAGAATGAATTTTGTGTAACCTATATTAATATTGTTTATTTTTGGACTTTTTTCAGATTTCGTGATATGGGTTACATAACTCTTGGAGCTGAAAATTGCGCGACTCCTAAATATATTACAATATCTAGTTAATTAGGTAACAATAGGATACCTGATGAATCGGTGTCACTCTCTCTGGCTTGGCCACCATCAGGGATTTTAATTTTGATAACACAAAAAAATAGTCGCTAAATAGTCGAAATTAGTCGCCAAATATCAGAAATAGTCGTTCTCTAGTTCAAAAGTTATAAGGGTTTATAGGTGGCCGAGCTGGAGAGAGTCTCCCCAGCTTGGCCACATGACAACTAGGGCACCCAGTGAAGATCTGTTTTTACAAAAAAATAGTCGCTAAATAGTCGAAATTAGTCGCCAAATATCAGAAATAGTCGTTCACTAGATCAAAAGTTATAACGGTTTATAGGTGGCCGAGCTGGAGAGAGTCTCCCCAGCTTGGCCACATGAAAACTAGGGCACCTAGTGAAGATCTGTTTTTACAAAAAAATAGTCGCTAAATAGTCGAAATTAGTCGCCAAATATCAGAAATAGTCGTTCACTAGATCAAAAGTTATTAAAGAATATAATTTCAAGATGTACAAGCAGGTACAAAATACTTAAGTATGCACCCCAAATTAATAATTCCATCTCGATCCGAACCATGATTTTTGCCTGTAACAAACCAATGACCGAGCGTGGATACTGTAACTGAGCGGCAGAATCACAACCTGCCGCCAGGACCATAGATCAAGATTAAAGAAAGAGATACATACAAAAAAGAAAGTCATTCAATAAATCTAGCACTCATCTTATAAATAAATTATAAACAGTGATTACATTTTAACAAAGATATATACTTTTCCATCAATAATTTGCTTGTTCGGATCATTCCCTTACTTACTACATAAAATAGTAACATTTTGTTATACATTGATATATTCTGTAATTAGTAATAATAATTTTCACTATACACGTCGTAGTAAGATATAAACATAAATTGTGGATAATAATATAACAGACATAATACTCTACAACTATACACTTACTATTTACTTAGCTATATAACATTCGAAAATTGGTACAATTGAATATCAAGTAATGGTGTGCCCATACTTTCTAATAAGTCTAATAAATATTTAATCCGAAATTGTAATAAGATACCTATTCATTATTTCTATTTATGAAGTTCCGTAGTCACTATTTGAAATAGTACAAGCCAAGCTGAGCATTGAATTTGTATAAGTGATAAGTATATCACCTGGAGAATCAAAAAAGCAGTAGAATTACGCCTCGAGTCAACACGAATGGGCTCAAATACATAAACACGTTGCGTTGTAGTAACGTGATTATTTACGTTGCTCCACGTCGATTTCCACGTCGCGGCACATTGTCGTGATTCTATAAACCAAGCAAAGACGCGCTGCGCCGCGCTCTAGGCCGGCTTTTCAGTCTATCTATTTGCACTAATGCACTTACACAAATCACTCGGCTTATATCTTGCGGACTGTAATATACTTTGAAAAAGAAAGACTTACTCCACCGTATTGCTAAGAAGGGTGTTTGAAATGTGGCAAATGCTTAGCGATTATCGCATTACTATGCAGAAGTCGTTTTACTTTTATCAATACAAACCCACTGTGAAACAAAATGTATGCCAATGTTATATCACAGTGTTCTAAGCATTCATTTCTGCTCCAAGCTTCAAGCAGAGTTGTATAATTTTCAAAGGTAGGATAAGTAAACATCGTACATCTCACTCTAGGCTAGTGCAGAAAAAAGTACGGCGTTACGAGAGTGCGCTTATTATTGTGCGAACTAGACAAGATATAGCGATGGCTGCCAGAGGTTTGAGTAAGTAATTTCCCCCTGGTCAATAGAATAATATGTTGATTGTCTATCTTATAGTAAGTCATGATTGTACTTTAATTATTTATGACCTAGTGCGGAAGTCAAAAAGTGATGTACTTACCTAACAGTTTTGTGCGTAAAGAATGGTGCAATATTAAGTAACTACCATAGGCCATATTACATTGTCGTATTTTAAAGTACAGTACGTAACGTACACACACGAAAAAAATACTTCATCCAAATTATTGGTATAACAAATTATTTAAATATTATTTTATCTTAAGAATGAATTTTGTGTAACCTATATTAATATTGTTTATTTTTGGACTTTTTTCAGATTTCGTGATATGGGTTACATAACTCTTGGAGCTGAAAATTGCGCGACTCCTAAATATATTACAATATCTAGTTAATTAGGTAACAATAGGATACCTGATGAATCGGTGTCACTCTCTCTGGCTTGGCCACCATCAGGGATTTTAATTTTGATAACACAAAAAAATAGTCGCTAAATAGTCGAAATTAGTCGCCAAATATCAGAAATAGTCGTTCTCTAGTTCAAAAGTTATAAGGGTTTATAGGTGGCCGAGCTGGAGAGAGTCTCCCCAGCTTGGCCACATGACAACTAGGGCACCCAGTGAAGATCTGTTTTTACAAAAAAATAGTCGCTAAATAGTCGAAATTAGTCGCCAAATATCAGAAATAGTCGTTCACTAGATCAAAAGTTATAACGGTTTATAGGTGGCCGAGCTGGAGAGAGTCTCCCCAGCTTGGCCACATGAAAACTAGGGCACCTAGTGAAGATCTGTTTTTACAAAAAAATAGTCGCTAAATAGTCGAAATTAGTCGCCAAATATCAGAAATAGTCGTTCACTAGATCAAAAGTTATTAAAGAATATAATTTCAAGATGTACAAGCAGGTACAAAATACTTAAGTAGTTTCTGACAGTAGGTAACTATGATGTGATATGGTGAACAGGAAGGGGCCCAACAGGGCCAACGCCTGCCGGGGTTGCGGAATGTTTATAATAGTAACCGTGACCTCGGAACATAAAGGGCAATCGAAGGAACATGAGTGGATTTTAGTCAGTAAGAGTCTGACACGCCCTCCCGTCGCACCCAGGACGGGAGCAGTCATTGGATGATTTCCCACTCACCAAAAAAAAAAATGTGATATGGTGAAATGTTTCTTTCAAAACATATAAATATAGTGATTCTATAATGTGAACCCACCGAAGAAAAGCTATACAAACTCCAAAATAATAAGTAATATTTTATCTTTATTCACGCATTCGAAGTAGCGTACAGAGCGTTCATGACAGTTGTCAAATTGATCGGTTTTTTAAATAAATTTGTGTGCTTATAATATATTTCCCTTATTATTTTGGGTGTGTAAGAACCACAGAAACAGAAAAAGTCTTTGGGTAAGTTTGAAATGATATGAACGCAAAAATATAGTAAGTAAAATATTCTAGCTTTTTAACAATCAGTTATTACGTACCTAATGAAAAAATGCCATTTGATGAGATATTTTAATTCCAAAAATACTTAGCAATTTACCTATATAAATCTACTTTCCGAAATATTTCCTCTCCCGACAAGATTGCCGGTAATGTTCCCACCAATATTCCCACCTCGGGCAATACTCCCGGAAACGGCACATCCCTACTCTGAAGTGTCTTATATGAGTATGCCTTAGTTACACGAAATCTATGAATTGGGGTTTAAATTCTGGCCCGGAAAGTATTTTTGTTTAAGTATTTTTTTTCGACAACAAATAAAGTTTCAACGTAGCTAACGTTATAATTGGTTAAAACCGTTGCATGCGATTGTACATCTTGACACTTAATAGACCAAGAGCAAGGTTTAATGTTTTCATAGAAGTTTACGGCACTCTAACCTAGTCATTTAAAACATAGAAACATATATATAATTGAAAATTTATCTTTCTCTGACATTTGTAAAGTCTTTTGATCGATAAAACTAGAAGTATATTACACATATTTACAGAAATATCTTTTTTCTTGGAATGTTTTCGTAGACTTTCTGTCTAGCTCTTGGACTATACTTTAAAAATTGAACTCATTTTAACTTCTTATCTAAGACCCGACTATTTCTGATATTTGGCGACTAATTTCGACTATTTAGCGACTATTTTTTTGTAAAAACAGATCTTCACTAGGTGCCCTAGTTTTCATGTGGCCAAGCTGGGGAGACTCTCTCCAGCTCGGCCACCTATAAACCCTTGTAACTTTTGATCTAGTGAACGACTATTTCTGATATTTGGCGACTAATTTCGACTATTAAGCGACTATTTTTTTGGAAAAACAGATCTTCACAAGGTGCCCTAGTTTTCGAGATATGCATGTGGCCAAGCTGGGGAGACTCTCCCCAGCTCGGCCACCTATATACCCTTATAACTTTTGAACTAGAGAACGACTATTTCTGATATTTGGCGACTAATTTCGACTATTTAGCGACTATTTTTTTGTGTTATCAAAATTTAAATCCCTGATGGTGGCCAAGCCAGAGAGAGTGACACGATGAATCGTAAATTATGCATATTTTTTTATTTATTAAATACTTTACCTAGGCGGTAAGAACCAATAATTCCTTTAAATTTGTGTACAATTAACGTACAAAAGAAATAAAAAATAGATACCTGTTCAAATCAAAAAAACTACTAATTGCGCTACATTCACACGCGCAACGAACCGCGCATAAATGATTTGCATCGCACTATTGTCCGAATATTGGGCACGTATACAATAGTTAGATATTACTTCTTCATATTTACATAAGTACAAATCTCCGTGAAGGAGACACAGGAACTAGCTCAGTGGGCAGGACACGTTAGCTTCTTACTTACAGTTTCAGAGATATGTGTTGATTACCTATTTGGTTTTCTTGTCGTCGGCTTTCTGGTCGGGTTTGGACTCCTCGTCCATGAAGAGTAGCGGCGTCATGCCGAGGATGCATCCTATTGTGATGCCCACCACGCGGCCCTGGAGTTAAATGTTCAATGTTATGCTATATAAAGCTCAAACTCATAATTTTTATTGCAATCAAGTGTTTCATTGAGGTTTTCCATAACAAGTAACTTCAGCATGAAATCCGATAAGTGCAAGCACCTTGTGCCAATTTATACACGTCTAGTTAAGGATGTTTAACATAATTAGTATCTCCTTGCACATTTTAGAATATTTCCTAATTTATAGTACCAAAACATTGCATCTAATATTGTTTAATATAGCCACAGTTTCTTTTACTATAAAAGTTTACCCGATATAATTATGAGAGACAAAGTAATTGCGTTTGCTGTTAATAATGACTATGTAGGAGGCAGTTAGCACTGACTATGTAGGTACCAAGTTAGAGAACTGGCGGCAGATGGTCATGTCGAGCTGCACGGGCGACAGCTTGGGCGCGCCGAGCCCCACCCAGTTGGCGGCGCGCTCCACGTAGTAGGCGGAGCCGATGCCGATGATGTCGCTCAGCGTGTTGCCGAGCGCGGCCGCCGCCATCGTCGACAGCGTGATGTACGCGCTCATTGAGATCTCTATTCTGTCACCCTGGGATGGCAGGTAATCAACAAGTTATTTTTTGTGTAAGTACCCATTCTTTACAATTTGCTTTATATTAGAAGGACTTAAATGTTTTAATAAAATTTTAATTAGTTTTGAATTATTTAGGTAGATCTTTTCCAGAGTGATTGTTATATTATGTAATTAAATACTTACAGCAATGATCATGATGAAGTTGTCTAAGAACCCAAACCCTATGAACGGGATTGCATTTGCCAGGGACACTGTAAACATATAAGTATATATTATCAGTATCAATATTAATGGATTGAAAACTTGAAAATCTAATTCAACCTTACTTTATTGAGTAATAAATCTTTAGAAGCCAAAAACGTTTTTTTTTTAATTTTTGGTTATGAGTTATGGGTATAAATATAGATAGCCTTGCAGGCAAAGATATTACTTACAGTGTAGTAGCTGTCGTGTGGAGGGTACTTGTGCCTTTTCCGCTGTAACAGATGTTGATTGTTAGTTTATACTTATCATATCTACAATCTTATAATGATATAGACTACTTAGTTAAATAGCTCAGCTTCTTATTGACTCTTCTGACAAGGCCTGCAAGTTATAGATAAAGTAAAATTGTTCACTTTAGATCATTAAAAAGGCACTTTGGAACATCAATTACAGTTAAAAATAGTTAATTTTAGTTGGCCATTCCAAAAGCTTGTTTTATATGGAGAATAATGGTCAAGAGACATATTACAAATACAATACAATACATAAATTAATGTGGATATTATGTGAAGACTGATACAAACTGTGTCTTTATAAGTGTGAGTCAAGCAAATTACTCACAGAAACATGATTCCCATGAAGTAGCTAAGAAAAAAAAAATGATGTAAATTAAGTGTCAAGGAATATAGTAGACTGCAAATAAATAATTCTGAAGCTCTGTTTGGTAACATCTACTTGTCCACATTGTTGAAGAAAGGACAAAAGAAAGATAGTGTAGAAGAAATGTAGATGTATACACTACACATAATTGGCAAATACTGTGGCATTGTGTTACTTTTAAGTAACAGAGACAGAGTCAAGTTAGTAGTAGAAGTTAAGTTAGTAGAAGTGAAGATTAGTCATGATAAGATACAAGTACATACAATTGAACATGTTTAGAGTTAAAAAAAATATTCTTTAAATGGAGATTTAAATTTCACAAAATAATATGGATTGTCTCCCACATCCATTTTCATTTAGTTGCAATTGCTGTGGTAAGTCCCCTTCTTGTTCTGCTAAAAGTTTGGAAACTTTTAGTGTTTTTAAAAATTTTTTGGATGTTCTCAAAAATCTTATTAATCCTAATAGTTTTTGATAAAAAGACAATATTGTGTCAGTATGTCTGGAGTACTGAGAGTTGAGTGTGTAAGTTCTTATCTTAAGCCAATTATTGTAGCTGATTTATGTTAAAATACACATTCATAATAGACAAACAGTCTCACATCATCAGTATGACATCATCCTGGCAACTAGTTACAACTGGTTTGAATGAGCTGCTAAAGACACTCACCATACTTTTTCTTCAACCAGTCTTCTGGCACCTCGCAGTATGATCCTGTCGGGTCCACATCACCTAGTGTCGGCACTTTGCTGGGCCTGCCCAGCTTACTCCTCCATCTTCTACCAGCTAACTTGTCTGGAAAGATGTTAGGTAAATGCATGCCTGTAATCTCTATGTAAATTGATAAACGATAAATTGACTGAGGCTTACTCTTACTGACTTACCCTCAAAATCCTCTTTGATTCTTTTAGAGTCATATTGTTGCAGGGCCTGCAGTAGCACTTGTCTTTCTTCATCAGTTAGATGCAGCACAAGCTCGTTTGCGTGTAATTTTGTGAGGGGACTTGTAATTTGCGGTTGAGGCGAATCTTCGAAGTCTTTTGAAGTCGGTCCAAGTCCCAATCTCCTAATTTTAACCGCTACTGGGGCTAATAATTGAAACTGTGAATTTAATAAACTGGCACTGTGTCGTACTTGGGCTTTTGATGAAATATTTAGACAACATGTATTAAATCTATGCAGAGGTGACGCTCCAAACCGGCCCACAGCCTGCGCTGCCTTCATGTTGTATAGGTTTTCGTGGAAACCTAAAGAAATTATGTAAAATACAATAAACAAATTCTATTTCAGATTCACGAAACACAGTTTCACTAAGCTCAACCTCAAAGGCTGAACTATTCTGTCAGTGTCCGTCATGTCAATGTTATTGTCATTTATCTTTATGTCAAAATCATTATTTTTGACTAAAGGTGAACGCAGACTTGGCCGCACCGCACGCGCCGCAGTCCCCGCAGTCATCGCATTTTGTTAATGGCCTCGCACATCTATCCGCACCGCAGTCACTGCAGTCGTTCCCGTCGCCGCACGCATAGGGATGAAAACGATACATCAATTGTTTTAAAATATCGATATATCGCTCATAAATATCGATATAAACATCGATGTTTGTATGAACGATATATCGCCGATGTATCGACGACATTAGTAAAAAATATCGATATCGCTCTTTAGTTGTTTGAGGATCACACAGCTGTCAACACGTTTGATCGCCGTCACGCGCTTACGTATTGAGCATTACCCAAGAAAGAAATAGTCTTCTAGGTACAAGGCTATCTAAGCTTCTTTTTCTTAATTCTATCTCTAGATTTTTTAATTAAAAAAAGTAAACGTTTTCTTAAATAACAATATGTGTTTTTATTTTAATTTTTAAAACAATAGTTTAGTGCTAAATAGACTAGACTGTAGACTGTTTCTAGTAGACTTATTTTTATTAAATTGGCCAAACTTAATATTTCTTTTTAAATATCGTCAGGAATATCGATGTAACGGTCTTGGGACCGATATTTTTTTAACATCGATATCCCTCGTGTAAATATCGAAATTTTTCAGAGCGATATTGCATCCCTACGCACGCATCCGGGTTCGGCTCGCGTTACGCTCGCGCCGCCGCCGCGCCGGGGCGGGGATGCGAATGACGTCATCCGCGCCGCGCTAGCCGCAGCGTCCGCTGCGTGCGGGTGACGTCATCAGCTGCGGTTTGGGGATTTCGGTCGTTTCAGGGTCTGCGGCAACTGCGACGCGGGTAGGTGTGCGAGGTGGCATAGAACTTCATACAAAGAATTCGAATGCGAAGACTGCGGCGCGTGCGGTGCGGCCAAGTCTGCGTTCACCTTAAACCAGCAAACAAAGATGAGAAAGGATTTGCAACCCCTCCAACGTTTTTCTATGAAAACAATAGATAGGTAATGAAGCGGGTGACACTTTCAGTAACATTTCATTTCACTTTAGAAAGTTGCAGTGTTTTATAAATTATGACTTTAGTAGTTCAGCTGTACCACATTCCTAATATACTAAATCATTAATAACTGTAGTAAATTAATTTCAACCCAACCTGAATGTGCTAGTCCACAATTAAAATTATTTTGGAATAAAAATTAAGCAAAGTGTTATTCGTATAACGTAACGCCTTCGACGTAATTAGTGATGGGATGTACTGTTACGATGGAATGTCGATATTTTATAGAATACTAGCCGACCCGTGCCCACTTCGTTGGGCGGTAAACATTTTAACTTGTGATGAAATTATGAGTGTGGTTCGGCTAGTACTGAGTGCTATGAATTATCTCTTGACTACCAAAAGGAGGGTTTTGTTTTTATTGCATATCAGAAAGATGCTGCGCACGTTCAGCGCTAAATTCCTGAGCACAGTTTCTCACAGTTTGGCTAGCGAGCCGGGGAGAGCGCTCAGCTATAGACTCCCTATCCCTTGCTGCAGAGACATGCTGTCTTAAAAATAGAACAAAAATGTTGTTTCGAAAAAAACATAAACCCGATGGTCCCATATAAATTTTATGGCGATCGGTTCAGTGGTTCTCGAAAAATTAATCAAAAACAAAAAAAAAATCGACGAAATATACATTGATGTATATGCGTTTCTTCAAGTTTCTATTTTCGTTATATGTATTACTTTGAGAGATACTGTAAAACACAGTCAGACATTAGGTCTCGACACTAAAAAGTATTAAAAAAAATCTTTTTCCAAACAAATACTAACCTCCTTCAAAAACTAAAAACACATAAATAACTAAAATTTCGGAAGTCTGTGGCAACACCAATTAATTGGCAGAAGAGAAGCCACCGACTTCCGAAATGTTTGTAATTTTTGTATTAAAGATTTTTTATTAGTACAAAGATACTTATGTATAGCCATAAAACATTTAAATTTACAAGTTTGTACACGTAGTAGCACAAAATTGAATAACACACTAATTTTCGTAATATCGATAGCGATAAAGTGAATTGCATATCGTCCCTAGTCTTGTGGCACTGGCACTGACTGATGTCATGTCAACGTCATTCAGGCAGGTGTCACCCGCACCATGCTACAGCGCGCAACATATAAATACTTCGTGTGATATTTTGCTTCTATTGTTATATTTATTATCTGTTGTTTATCGCCAGCTGACAGAGAAAATATCATTTTCTGACATAATGAATAAGTTGCCGTACTTTCGTAGTTTCCACTAAAAATGGGTAAATCAGTTTATTTTTTAATAATAGTTTTGAAAACCAGTCAATACTCAATATCTTTATTGCTTTACCATAAGTAAAGTACATGAAGGTGGTAACAATTTGTGTGAGATCAATAATGGACCCTGTAGGGCTCAGCAAAATAGGCTAACAGGGGCGAGGAATCAGTCATTCATTCATCAATAGCCAGTTATCCTCTTTTGAATTTCATCAAACAAAGGTTGGTGTCCCAAAACTTGTATAAAGTTTTACTTACAGAGTCCCCTAAAAACGTAATCTTTAAAAACAAAGAATAAAAAAACGGAAAAACGTAACGTTAACGTTGTTGGTTGAATTCGTAAATTGTAATCCAGGTCTGGCAGCACTAAATATTTTGCCATCAATCACCATCAATTTATCGTAGAAATTGATAACTATATATGTACCGATTTTTTCTTCGATCATTGCGCTAGAGAAAATTAATACTGTATCCAAATATTATTTGCTAAATGTGTGAATAATTTGCGCAATAAACCCTGACAAAGTTCGAGACGGGTATTCATGACATAATATCAGCGATAAAGGACGACAACAACAACAGAGGTGTTAGGTCAATGACAAACAGTCGTGTGTGTTTGTAGGCGAAAGTGTACCGCGAGAGCGCTCGAAGTAGACGAACAAACAGCGGAGAGCTGACAGAGCACGATGCATGATGTTGGAGGGTCTAGTGGCATGGGTTCTGAACAACTACCTGGGCAAGTACGTGGAGAACCTGAACACGGATCAGCTGAGCGTGGCTCTCCTGTCAGGTACGTTGCGCCAATGTTTGTCTTGTGTATATTTAGAACTTACGCTTTACGATGACATAGGTGATTTATAAAAGGACACACTATGTCATGTATTACTGTAAATATTTTTTGTGTTGCATCATGAACATACAAAAAAATAATTTTATGTATCACCAACTTTCGGATAGTTTCCGGACCTAGGGATCCATGCCATACAAGAAATTTGATTTAATTGAATAGATACAGAATCTTTAGAGTAGAAAGTACTTGCTATCTTTTATACATAAATAAAATTTAAATTATGAATGTAATTCATTGATTCTTTCAGTTAGTTGAATTGTATGATTCAAAATATTGTAGTACTCCACATGAGCAAAAGTAGTTCTTAAATCATATGTTGTTAAAAGTATGGTTATTTTTTCTTATTTATAAATAGGTTATTATATTTTTTATTATTGTTTTATGAAATTATAAAGAGAGCTGTCAGAGCCATTTATAATTTACATTGCCGCAAGTCTCTTAGGGAGCTGTTTAAAAAGATTAATATTATGACGATGCCTTGCCAGTTTATTTATGAGAATATTATGTACGTTAGAAAAAATCGAGAAATGTTTTGTAAAGTCGGTGATAGACACAATTTTAATACAAGGAATAAAGATAAAATAGCTCAACCTTATTGTGTTAAATGTTATAACAAAATTCCTTTTGAAATATTAAATCTTAACGAAAGGAAATTTTAAACACATATTAAGAATACACTTTGTCAAGAAGCATATTATAAATTAGATGATTATATAGAAGACTAGCTTCTGCCCGCGGCTTCGCTCGCGTTAGAAAGAGACAAAAAGTAGCCTATGTTACTATCCATCCCTTCAACTATCTCCACTAAAAAAATCACGTCAATCCGTCGCTCCGTTTTGCCGTGAAAGAAAGACAAACAGACAGACAGACAGACACACTTTCCCATTTATAATATTAGTATGGATAAAAATGCTTGGAAGCATGCTGGTCCTGCTCTATAGGATAATTTTATTCACAGTGTAGACAAAACCAAACAGGTTGCTAATGCAAACAAACAATGATTAACTGCTCTTTAAATTAGAAATTATACACATTTTTTTTTTCTAGTTAGTTAGGTTAGGTAGTTAGTTGTGTCCTTCTATTGTAATATGCACCTACCATGTTATATCTCACCAACTCTGGGTTGACTGGTAGAGAATGCCTAAGGCATTAAGTCCGCCCTTGTACGCTTGTGCATGAAGTTTTAAATAAATAAATAATTTTTGACGGAAATGGTTTTTGGATTATATTAATTTTAAATCACGCGTAACCATGTAAAAAACGCTTTTGTAATACGATTCTTTTTTTAAAAGAGTAAGTATGGAGTTTCTTGCCCGTTCTTCTCCATACGTAACAACATTTTGGAATGGGCAGTAGATTCGCTTTTGTTTTATAATTATAACATTTCAAAGTGCCTTTTTTGGTCTAATGAAAAAAATGATTTGACTATTGACTATCGGGGGGCACGGTCGTGCCCCCGGCCAAGACTATAAGTTATCTATACAAACATATGTATACATGTAAAAATAGTAAATTAGAATGTATGTCAAGTTACATATTATTTACAACTATATTAGCATTTGTATTTTGCAATTTATTAATTGGTGCTCAGTGTAATTTAAAAATATAAAAAAAATAATAAAAATGTTAACCTAGGATATTGGTATTTAGTGCATGTCCATATAAACATATCCTGCAACATTGCACACTTAAGTAAGACCACTAGATATAATTAAATTGTAAGAAAATTAGCTCATGTAATGTGGAATAATATAAAAAATTAACTTATTTGTACTAAAGTTGCTAAAATAACCAAAGCTAAAGTAGCTGAAAAATGGAAAAAAAATCTAAAATGTGTAACAACTGACAGCATCATTGCATCAATGTGGAAGACACATTCTTTAATTGCATGTTACATTTCGTAAGTCTGTACATACATACCCTTTTTATATAGGTTTTTTTTATACTTAGAAAATGTTATTTTATTTTTCATTAAACTTTTTTAACAGGGAAAGTAGAACTAGAGAATCTCCCCCTGAAGAAAGACGCTCTCCGGCACCTGGGCCTTCCAGTGGAGATCAAGTCGGGCTTCATCGGGAAAGTCCAACTCCAAGTACCAGTGCGGCAGATCCGTTCAGCGCCCTGGCTGATAGCCATCGAGAAGCTCTACCTAGTTGCCGCACCGGTCAATTTGGATGAGGTTCGTAAAGAATTTAGAAATAATGAAACTCTAACTAGCTCTGTACTGATTCTATATTTATTATTCTTGAGGAACTACTTCAGATGCTTAAAGTATCCCCAGTAATGTCTACATGTGTCAAATTCCATCTTTATCATTTTAAATCTTCAGTAAAATACATATGAAATTATAATTGCAAACTACTGGAATACCAATAAATCCAGCAGTGCCAGCCTATTTATATGATAAT
Source organism: Athetis lepigone (assembly GCA_033675125.1). Classification (NCBI taxonomy): domain Eukaryota; kingdom Metazoa; phylum Arthropoda; class Insecta; order Lepidoptera; family Noctuidae; genus Athetis; species Athetis lepigone. The sequence goes on along the minus strand of CM066239.1, from coordinate 17,535,830 downwards.
ATCTTAACTATTCAACTTCTACCTTAGAATTCATCATAAATCCTAATCTCTGTATGTAGATAGTAAAATGTATGTACATTCTTCTTATCAGTTTAATCTGAAGTACTTAATTTTTTTATAATCTTAGATTTGACCATCAACACAATAATCTCTATAAACATGATGGTGCAAAGTTCACATAGGCAACACTGATACTAATCAAGTACTTTTCATAGTGGGACTGTTCCGTGGAAGCGTCGATAGCGCACGAGCGCAAGACGGCGCTTCTGGACGCCCTCGAGGCGCAATGGCGGGCGGAGCACGAGGCGGCCGACGCCGGCTACTATGCCACATCCTATTCCTCGTGGCTCAGCTACGGCACCGGCCTGCTCGCCAACATCGTCGAGAACCTACAGGTAACGTGCTAGGATGTTTAACGACAAAGCACATACCTTCAAATTATATCACAACTAGCATTCGCCCGCGGCTTCGCTCGCGTTAGAAAGAGAAAAAGTAGCCTATGTTACTCTCCATCCCTTCAACTATCTCCACTTAAAAAAAATCACGTCAATTCGTCGCTCCGTTTTGCAGTGAAAGAAAGACAAACATACAGACAGATAGACAGACAGACACACTTTCCCATTTATAATATTAGTCCATATTATTATTCCATATTATTACTTTAATTCATGTTCACTTGAGAATCGTTAATAGTCGTTGTTAAATGTAAAGACATATCTAATGCAGTTTTCTGAACTGTTTTACTTCCATCCGTCCCCAGCTGAAGTTGACGGACGTGCACATCCGCTACGAGGACGCGGTGACGTGCGCGCGGCCGTTCGCGTGCGGGCTGACGGCGGAGTCGCTGTGCGCGGAGTCGTGCGACAGCGAGTGGCGCCGCGGCTTCACGCTGCTGAGCGACCCCGACGGCTGCAGCTTCAAGCTGCTGGAGCTGCAGCACCTCGCCGTGTACTGGGACCCCATGCCCGTGCCCGCTGGCATGTTCGCGAGCTGTACCATCCCAGAGCTGACAGTAATGTTTTGTTTGAAATTTAAATGTTGTGTTTGTGTACATTATTACTATATTTTGTAATATTGCAGACGCGCATGGGCGAGACATGGCGCCAACCCCACCGCTACCTGGTCCGTCCGGCATCAGCGCGCGCGCGCGTACGGCGCGAGCGTACCGACCAGCCGCTCCGCAGCCGCGCGCGCCCGCGCCTCGCCGCGCACCTTACGCTCGACACCGTCGCGCTCAACCTCACGTCCGTGAGTGCTCGTACCTGTAGTGTAGCTGCTCAGTATGTGGTCGGCCGTGGCTGACAGTGTGTCTCTATGTCCGCAGCGGCAGTACAACGAGGCGGTGTGCTGCGCGGCGGGGCTGGAGCGGCTCGCACGCGTGCGCGAGTTCCGCGCGCGGCGCCCGGCCACGCCCGTGCGGGGGCACGCGCGCGACTGGTGGCTCTACGCGCTCGAGTGCCACGTGCCCGAGCACCGCTGTGAGTAGCGCGCCGCAGCCGGCGAGGGCTGGCAGGCAGGCGGTGACCGGGTCCTTGTGCGCAGGGACGGAGGCGCGGCCGACGTGGCAGCAGATGGCGGAGCGCGCGCGGCAGTCGCGGCAGTACGTGGAGGCGTGCCTGCTGACGCTGAGCCAGCCCGCCGCCACGCTGCCGGCCGAGCGCAAGGCCGCCAAAGACGAGTTCGAGTGGCACACGCCCCTGCACCAGTTGAAGGCTCTTAGAGAGGTACGCACTAGATACTACTCCGTGCAAGCATTGTTACTTGTTATGGTTTGCCTTCGCTTGGTGTATTTGGCAACACATTTGTGTGATCGATGCAACCTTATTCTAAGAAATCTAGAGAGTGCTCGACTAATCATTCTATTCGCAGGTGGCAATGCGGAAAGTGCCAAAAACCACCCCTGTAACAACTCCTGACCAGCCCGCCAGCTCGGGGCGCAGTATGCTGGTGCACTGGTTCCCGCAGTGGTGGGGCTGGTACGGGGCGGCCGCGCAGGAGCCCGCCCCCGCCCCCGCCGCGCCCGCCCCCGCGCCCGCGCCTGCGCCCGCGCCCCACGCGCCCGCCGACCTGGAAGAAGAGATTCTTGACGTGATAGCTGACTCCTTAGACAACAACACGATGTTGAAAAGAGACACCGTGTTTGGCAAATTCGAATTCATACTGAACCAGGGTTCCTTGAACCTGTGCATGGAGACTGAGACTGATGAAAAGAAGTGAGTGGTTCTACCTGACCTGCCATTTTAGCTATGGGAAACCCAGTGACAATAGAATGTTTGTGGCCAGCAGCGAGCAGACGGACAGAGAGAGCTCGGCGGAGGGCGGCAGCGGCGTGGAGCTGCAGTTCTCGTGCGTGCGCGTCGGCATCGAGTCGCGGCCGCGCGCCGCCTCGCACGCGCTGCACGTGTCGCTCGGCTCCGTGTGCCTGCGCGAGCGCATCACGCCCGACACGCTGTTCCCCATACTCATCGCGCCGCAGGTAACACGACAGACACGTGTCGCTCGGCTCCGTGTGCCTGCGCGAGCGCATCACGCCCGACACGCTGTTCCCCATACTCATCGCGCCGCAGGTAACACGACAGACACGTGTCGCTCGGCTCCGTGTGCCTGCGCGAGCGCATCACGCCCGACACGCTGTTCCCCATACTCATCGCGCCGCAGGTAACACGACAGACACGTGTCGCTCGGCTCCGTGTGCCTGCGCGAGCGCATCACGCCCGACACGCTGTTCCCCATACTCATCGCGCCGCAGGTAACACGACAGACACGTGTCGCTCGGCTCCGTGTGCCTGCGCGAGCGCATCACGCCCGACACGCTGTTCCCCATACTCATCGCGCCGCAGGTAACACGACAGACACGTGTCGCTCGGCTCCGTGTGCCTGCGCGAGCGCATCACGCCCGACACGCTGTTCCCCATACTCATCGCGCCGCAGGTAACACGACAGACACGTGTCGCTCGGCTCCGTGTGCCTGCGCGAGCGCATCACGCCCGACACGCTGTTCCCCATACTCATCGCGCCGCAGGTAACACGACAGACACGTGTCGCTCGGCTCCGTGTGCCTGCGCGAGCGCATCACGCCCGACACGCTGTTCCCCATACTCATCGCGCCGCAGGTAACACGACAGACACGTGTCGCTCGGCTCCGTGTGCCTGCGCGAGCGCATCACGCCCGACACGCTGTTCCCCATACTCATCGCGCCGCAGGTAACACGACAGACACGTGTCGCTCGGCTCCGTGTGCCTGCGCGAGCGCATCACGCCCGACACGCTGTTCCCCATACTCATCGCGCCGCAGGTAACACGACAGACACGTGTCGCTCGGCTCCGTGTGCCTGCGCGAGCGCATCACGCCCGACACGCTGTTCCCCATACTCATCGCGCCGCAGGTAACACGACAGACACGTGTCGCTCGGCTCCGTGTGCCTGCGCGAGCGCATCACGCCCGACACGCTGTTCCCCATACTCATCGCGCCGCAGGTAACACGACAGACACGTGTCGCTCGGCTCCGTGTGCCTGCGCGAGCGCATCACGCCCGACACGCTGTTCCCCATACTCATCGCGCCGCAGGTAACACGACAGACACGTGTCGCTCGGCTCCGTGTGCCTGCGCGAGCGCATCACGCCCGACACGCTGTTCCCCATACTCATCGCGCCGCAGGTAACACGACAGACACGTGTCGCTCGGCTCCGTGTGCCTGCGCGAGCGCATCACGCCCGACACGCTGTTCCCCATACTCATCGCGCCGCAGGTAACACGACAGACACGTGTCGCTCGGCTCCGTGTGCCTGCGCGAGCGCATCACGCCCGACACGCTGTTCCCCATACTCATCGCGCCGCAGGTAACACGACAGACACGTGTCGCTCGGCTCCGTGTGCCTGCGCGAGCGCATCACGCCCGACACGCTGTTCCCCATACTCATCGCGCCGCAGGTAACACGACAGACACGTGTCGCTCGGCTCCGTGTGCCTGCGCGAGCGCATCACGCCCGACACGCTGTTCCCCATACTCATCGCGCCGCAGGTAACACGACAGACACGTGTCGCTCGGCTCCGTGTGCCTGCGCGAGCGCATCACGCCCGACACGCTGTTCCCCATACTCATCGCGCCGCAGGTAACACGACAGACACGTGTCGCTCGGCTCCGTGTGCCTGCGCGAGCGCATCACGCCCGACACGCTGTTCCCCATACTCATCGCGCCGCAGGTAACACGACAGACACGTGTCGCTCGGCTCCGTGTGCCTGCGCGAGCGCATCACGCCCGACACGCTGTTCCCCATACTCATCGCGCCGCAGGTAACACGACAGACACGTGTCGCTCGGCTCCGTGTGCCTGCGCGAGCGCATCACGCCCGACACGCTGTTCCCCATACTCATCGCGCCGCAGGTAACACGACAGACACGTGTCGCTCGGCTCCGTGTGCCTGCGCGAGCGCATCACGCCCGACACGCTGTTCCCCATACTCATCGCGCCGCAGGTAACACGACAGACACGTGTCGCTCGGCTCCGTGTGCCTGCGCGAGCGCATCACGCCCGACACGCTGTTCCCCATACTCATCGCGCCGCAGGTAACACGACAGACACGTGTCGCTCGGCTCCGTGTGCCTGCGCGAGCGCATCACGCCCGACACGCTGTTCCCCATACTCATCGCGCCGCAGGTAACACGACAGACACGTGTCGCTCGGCTCCGTGTGCCTGCGCGAGCGCATCACGCCCGACACGCTGTTCCCCATACTCATCGCGCCGCAGGTAACACGACAGACACGTGTCGCTCGGCTCCGTGTGCCTGCGCGAGCGCATCACGCCCGACACGCTGTTCCCCATACTCATCGCGCCGCAGGTAACACGACAGACACGTGTCGCTCGGCTCCGTGTGCCTGCGCGAGCGCATCACGCCCGACACGCTGTTCCCCATACTCATCGCGCCGCAGGTAACACGACAGACACGTGTCGCTCGGCTCCGTGTGCCTGCGCGAGCGCATCACGCCCGACACGCTGTTCCCCATACTCATCGCGCCGCAGGTAACACGACAGACACGTGTCGCTCGGCTCCGTGTGCCTGCGCGAGCGCATCACGCCCGACACGCTGTTCCCCATACTCATCGCGCCGCAGGTAACACGACAGACACGTGTCGCTCGGCTCCGTGTGCCTGCGCGAGCGCATCACGCCCGACACGCTGTTCCCCATACTCATCGCGCCGCAGGTAACACGACAGACACGTGTCGCTCGGCTCCGTGTGCCTGCGCGAGCGCATCACGCCCGACACGCTGTTCCCCATACTCATCGCGCCGCAGGTAACACGACAGACACGTGTCGCTCGGCTCCGTGTGCCTGCGCGAGCGCATCACGCCCGACACGCTGTTCCCCATACTCATCGCGCCGCAGGTAACACGACAGACACGTGTCGCTCGGCTCCGTGTGCCTGCGCGAGCGCATCACGCCCGACACGCTGTTCCCCATACTCATCGCGCCGCAGGTAACACGACAGACACGTGTCGCTCGGCTCCGTGTGCCTGCGCGAGCGCATCACGCCCGACACGCTGTTCCCCATACTCATCGCGCCGCAGGTAACACGACAGACACGTGTCGCTCGGCTCCGTGTGCCTGCGCGAGCGCATCACGCCCGACACGCTGTTCCCCATACTCATCGCGCCGCAGGTAACACGACAGACACGTGTCGCTCGGCTCCGTGTGCCTGCGCGAGCGCATCACGCCCGACACGCTGTTCCCCATACTCATCGCGCCGCAGGTAACACGACAGACACGTGTCGCTCGGCTCCGTGTGCCTGCGCGAGCGCATCACGCCCGACACGCTGTTCCCCATACTCATCGCGCCGCAGGTAACACGACAGACACGTGTCGCTCGGCTCCGTGTGCCTGCGCGAGCGCATCACGCCCGACACGCTGTTCCCCATACTCATCGCGCCGCAGGTAACACGACAGACACGTGTCGCTCGGCTCCGTGTGCCTGCGCGAGCGCATCACGCCCGACACGCTGTTCCCCATACTCATCGCGCCGCAGGTAACACGACAGACACGTGTCGCTCGGCTCCGTGTGCCTGCGCGAGCGCATCACGCCCGACACGCTGTTCCCCATACTCATCGCGCCGCAGGTAACACGACAGACACGTGTCGCTCGGCTCCGTGTGCCTGCGCGAGCGCATCACGCCCGACACGCTGTTCCCCATACTCATCGCGCCGCAGGTAACACGACAGACACGTGTCGCTCGGCTCCGTGTGCCTGCGCGAGCGCATCACGCCCGACACGCTGTTCCCCATACTCATCGCGCCGCAGGTAACACGACAGACACGTGTCGCTCGGCTCCGTGTGCCTGCGCGAGCGCATCACGCCCGACACGCTGTTCCCCATACTCATCGCGCCGCAGGTAACACGACAGACACGTGTCGCTCGGCTCCGTGTGCCTGCGCGAGCGCATCACGCCCGACACGCTGTTCCCCATACTCATCGCGCCGCAGGTAACACGACAGACACGTGTCGCTCGGCTCCGTGTGCCTGCGCGAGCGCATCACGCCCGACACGCTGTTCCCCATACTCATCGCGCCGCAGGTAACACGACAGACACGTGTCGCTCGGCTCCGTGTGCCTGCGCGAGCGCATCACGCCCGACACGCTGTTCCCCATACTCATCGCGCCGCAGGTAACACGACAGACACGTGTCGCTCGGCTCCGTGTGCCTGCGCGAGCGCATCACGCCCGACACGCTGTTCCCCATACTCATCGCGCCGCAGGTAACACGACAGACACGTGTCGCTCGGCTCCGTGTGCCTGCGCGAGCGCATCACGCCCGACACGCTGTTCCCCATACTCATCGCGCCGCAGGTAACACGACAGACACGTGTCGCTCGGCTCCGTGTGCCTGCGCGAGCGCATCACGCCCGACACGCTGTTCCCCATACTCATCGCGCCGCAGGTAACACGACAGACACGTGTCGCTCGGCTCCGTGTGCCTGCGCGAGCGCATCACGCCCGACACGCTGTTCCCCATACTCATCGCGCCGCAGGTAACACGACAGACACGTGTCGCTCGGCTCCGTGTGCCTGCGCGAGCGCATCACGCCCGACACGCTGTTCCCCATACTCATCGCGCCGCAGGTAACACGACAGACACGTGTCGCTCGGCTCCGTGTGCCTGCGCGAGCGCATCACGCCCGACACGCTGTTCCCCATACTCATCGCGCCGCAGGTAACACGACAGACACGTGTCGCTCGGCTCCGTGTGCCTGCGCGAGCGCATCACGCCCGACACGCTGTTCCCCATACTCATCGCGCCGCAGGTAACACGACAGACACGTGTCGCTCGGCTCCGTGTGCCTGCGCGAGCGCATCACGCCCGACACGCTGTTCCCCATACTCATCGCGCCGCAGGTAACACGACAGACACGTGTCGCTCGGCTCCGTGTGCCTGCGCGAGCGCATCACGCCCGACACGCTGTTCCCCATACTCATCGCGCCGCAGGTAACACGACAGACACGTGTCGCTCGGCTCCGTGTGCCTGCGCGAGCGCATCACGCCCGACACGCTGTTCCCCATACTCATCGCGCCGCAGGTAACACGACAGACACGTGTCGCTCGGCTCCGTGTGCCTGCGCGAGCGCATCACGCCCGACACGCTGTTCCCCATACTCATCGCGCCGCAGGTAACACGACAGACACGTGTCGCTCGGCTCCGTGTGCCTGCGCGAGCGCATCACGCCCGACACGCTGTTCCCCATACTCATCGCGCCGCAGGTAACACGACAGACACGTGTCGCTCGGCTCCGTGTGCCTGCGCGAGCGCATCACGCCCGACACGCTGTTCCCCATACTCATCGCGCCGCAGGTAACACGACAGACACGTGTCGCTCGGCTCCGTGTGCCTGCGCGAGCGCATCACGCCCGACACGCTGTTCCCCATACTCATCGCGCCGCAGGTAACACGACAGACACGTGTCGCTCGGCTCCGTGTGCCTGCGCGAGCGCATCACGCCCGACACGCTGTTCCCCATACTCATCGCGCCGCAGGTAACACGACAGACACGTGTCGCTCGGCTCCGTGTGCCTGCGCGAGCGCATCACGCCCGACACGCTGTTCCCCATACTCATCGCGCCGCAGGTAACACGACAGACACGTGTCGCTCGGCTCCGTGTGCCTGCGCGAGCGCATCACGCCCGACACGCTGTTCCCCATACTCATCGCGCCGCAGGTAACACGACAGACACGTGTCGCTCGGCTCCGTGTGCCTGCGCGAGCGCATCACGCCCGACACGCTGTTCCCCATACTCATCGCGCCGCAGGTAACACGACAGACACGTGTCGCTCGGCTCCGTGTGCCTGCGCGAGCGCATCACGCCCGACACGCTGTTCCCCATACTCATCGCGCCGCAGGTAACACGACAGACACGTGTCGCTCGGCTCCGTGTGCCTGCGCGAGCGCATCACGCCCGACACGCTGTTCCCCATACTCATCGCGCCGCAGGTAACACGACAGACACGTGTCGCTCGGCTCCGTGTGCCTGCGCGAGCGCATCACGCCCGACACGCTGTTCCCCATACTCATCGCGCCGCAGGTAACACGACAGACACGTGTCGCTCGGCTCCGTGTGCCTGCGCGAGCGCATCACGCCCGACACGCTGTTCCCCATACTCATCGCGCCGCAGGTAACACGACAGACACGTGTCGCTCGGCTCCGTGTGCCTGCGCGAGCGCATCACGCCCGACACGCTGTTCCCCATACTCATCGCGCCGCAGGTAACACGACAGACACGTGTCGCTCGGCTCCGTGTGCCTGCGCGAGCGCATCACGCCCGACACGCTGTTCCCCATACTCATCGCGCCGCAGGTAACACGACAGACACGTGTCGCTCGGCTCCGTGTGCCTGCGCGAGCGCATCACGCCCGACACGCTGTTCCCCATACTCATCGCGCCGCAGGTAACACGACAGAATAGTGTCAGAGTGTCTATATTTATTTTGTATGGTTTTTTTGACTTTACACCTCAGTGCTGCCACCTAGTAGGGATCATTTCATTTCACAAACAACTTCATTTAAATGATTATATAACTAGGGATTGCAATCCGGTACAACTTTGAATCCGGCCGGATCAGGCCGGATTCACTAGAATTCTGATTGATTGAACTGATTGAACTGATTGGTATTTTGGGTGTTCAACATTGCGCATATTTCTAACTTCATGGCATAATATGTGAAATAATCTACGGGGAAAAATAGAAACGAATTTGTGCGAAAACCAACTCTTCTTTATTTATAACTAGCTTTTGCCCGCGACTTCGTCAGCGTGGAATAATAGTTCCCGATCCCGCAAAATTTCCGGGATAAAAACTATCCTATCTCCTTTCTTAGGTCCCAGACTAAATCTGTGCCAAATTTCATTCAAATCGGTTTAGTGGTTTAGGCATGAAGAAGAGACAGACAGACAAAGTAACTTTCGCATTTATAATAAAGGGTGTCTCAAAAAGAGTGCACCTTTTAAAATTGGAATATTTTTTTTTCTCATGCATGTGGCAACTCTGAAATTTGACTGTTATCACCTCTCTTTATTCCGATTATTAAAATGGAGGGTTTCTCGAAAGAACAACGCGTTATAATTGTAAAAACTCATTACAAAAATTAACCCCTCGCAAAGTTTGCCAAATTTTCAGCCAACCATTCGAAGATTTGTCAACAATTTTGAAAAAACTGACAACATAATTATGGTTTCAGCAGGACGGCGCAACCTCACTGCGCATAAAATAATCGATTTATTGCAGCAACGATTTCCAAAACACATCATCTCACGAAATTCTGATGTCAACTGGTTGCCAAGATTGTGCGATTTAACGCCGTGCGTTTTCTTTGGGGTTTTGTGAAATCTCTGGGTGTATGCGAAAAAACCTGAAACAATTCCTGAGCTCAAATCAGAAATCCAACGCGTCATCGGTGAGATACAGCTACATCTCTGTGCAAAAGTCATAGAAAATTTCATAAAATAGTAATGGCTTATCATTGGAGCCGTGGGGGTCATTTACCGGATAATTAAATCCATAAATAATCGGAACATGTCTTCTTTACAATACATTAAAAATATCACAATTCTATCATAAATACTTGTTTTTATTTTGAAATGAAAAGTGCACTCTTACTGAGACACCCTACATAATATAATAATCAGTCTCAAAGATTACAAACAACAGTGAATTATTTATGGTATAAATTAAGTTAAACCCGTTCATAAAAACTAAATTAAATCAACATCATATATTCTTCTATAATCCAATTAAAAATTTTCAAAATCAATAGCTTATGGATACTGTACGATTTTGCATACGCCGTGTTTTTTGGTACTTTTGCACGATTTTGATGAGAGAAATTGCGTTTTTCTTAATTACCGGATCCGGTGATAATGTCGGATCCGGTAGGCAACAAAAACGTACCGGATCCGCCGGATCCGCCGGACCGGATTGCAATCCCTAGATATAACCGTCATATTCCAGGGTGTAATCCGCGAGGGTCTGAGCGCGCTGAGCGCGTCGGGCGCGGCGATGTCGTGGTGCCGCGCGCACTCGCAGTCGGGCACGTCTAACGCGCACGCGCAGCAGGAGCCGCTGTTCCAGCTCACGTACGAGAAGAACCCCTTCGGCATGAACTGTGACTACAAGTAAGTGATCACACGAAATGTAACTGTGTCACTTTGTAACTAAAGTCCATATTGTGCGTATTGTCAATCTAGTAAATAATTCTATAGAAAGCTTTACTGACAAAAAAGACACGTCACGTGCTAACAATGACTGAGGGTGTTTCATTTACGCCGCTAGTTGGCGCCACTATGACGTGTGGTCATATGGCACGAACAGAGCTATTATTTTTTTGCATGGTTTTTTGACTTCATGCCTGGTGAGCATCATTTCAGAATGAGGGTGTCACTGTTTCGTGTCAGTAGGAATTAGTCCGATTATTAACGTCAAGCTATTCCCAGACTGTGGGTGAAGTCTGCCCCGCTGGAGGTGGTGTACAACGCGGCGGCGGCGCGCTGGGCGCAGCAGTGGGTGTGCGCGCCGTGGGCGCACGCGTACGCGCACGTGCGCGACCACACGCGCGCGCGCCTGCGCGACCACTGGGACCACATCATGCACGCGCACAAGCACCCCGTACGTATACCACACCGACAACACTGGACAACTTCATCTTGTTATTATTCCATTAATTCATTTTATTTATTGATATTACACGAATTGTGATTTTGAGTCTATTACGGCAAAGCCAAAGGAGGGTTATGATTTTGACAGGCTATGTATGTGAAGATAAAGACGTGGTTGAATGCTCATATATCATGTGGGTGCGATAAACATGAGTTAATGGCATGCATCCACGACTTTACCTTGACAATTTTGTAGTTAAGTCTTCTAAAATTTTTACTTTTTCTTGTAGTCTGGTTTCAAATTTTTTGCGATGTTTATAATATGAAGTAAATGCAATGATTGTGTTCATGTTGGTGTGTCAGGGCGAGCGGCGCACGTGGCAGGTGGAGCTGGACATCTCTGCGCCGCAGATCCTGTTGGTGGAGCAGCTGTGCTCGCGCGACTCGGCCGTGCTGGTGGTGGACTTCGGCCGCCTGCGCCTCGCCAACGCGCACCAGGACGACCTGCCGCCGCACGAGCCTCCCGACGACGAAGGTGGGCTACTCAGATTGTTTTAGGGTCTTAAAGTGTTTGCAACTCTACTGCCGAAATAAATGAACGTTACTTATCTCACACGTCACAAGAAATACAATATAGAAACGGCAATACATAAAAAAAAATAGTTGCGGAAGTAAATGCAAAAAAAAATCGTAAGTCTGTGAATAAATAAATTAAATAAATAAATAAATAACAAAAATAGACTAAAAGGACATTCGGCAATTTTTATACATTGCTGGTATAAAAAAACTTTGCACGGCTAGTTCTAGAATTATTCCCAACTGCCGGACCACACATATCGTAAACTCTGTAACTGCTTTTTTAACGGCAATTACAGGATTAAATTCGTAGTAGTAATTTAAGGTATGTTTGACATAACTGTTGGGAATTATTTTTGGGCCGCGCAACATTTTTTTTGGACTAAAGTGCATCCGGCAAATATAAAATGCCATTTGAATATAGAATACAAATCTTTTAGGACTGTTTTTATTGCAGAACGCGTTTAGCCTTGCGCGATTTTAGTTTTGGGTGGTTTCTTACGCGCTCTATAATGTTGGTTCTCTCGCCAGAGATGTTCATGACGCCGTGTTCGACCCCGCCGGGCAGCCTGCTGTCGCCGAGCTCGCCCCCCGAGCCGCCCACGCCGAATCCTTCGCAGCCTGCGCTGGACGCGGCTAACCTACACAACAGACTCTATGACAGGTCAGTTTGTAACCCGCTGTGATGATTTTTATTCGTTTAATATGTATGAATTGTATGTACGGTCGCGGTCTGTAAAGTTATACCAATTTTGAAAGTACATTCTATATCACACTTTTTTCATTAAAATCTAAAATGCCATATCATGTTACTTGTTACCTTTCAGAAGTTATTGTGCAAAATGACACAACGAGAACAACAAAGACGTTACTAAGCAACGGCTTCGGCTTAGCCATGTTTCGTCTCTATCGTGCACTTGACGTTTGGCAGTTGTGTAACAGTGACAGGTATAGTGCCAAAGTCAGTGCTTTTGTTAAAAAATATCGTTTGAACGTCGCGTCGTTTAGACAAGAGTTAAATTTTACGAAATATTATTTTTCATATCGAAATAAAATGGCAAGTTTAACCCTGGAGCAAGGGACAATCTTTGAAAATGGACATAGTTTTATATCATTAGTGCCTTATCACGAAAATTCATTATAACTATTGTGATTTACTGTGAGGTTTGAAAAAGATGTCACGGGGAAGAAGACCAAATAATAGATCATGGAAATGATTCAGGAAGAAGTGATGCTGCTTACTACGTAGTGTATCCTGGAACAGAATTCTCTCACATTAATTACGTTAAAGATAATGCACGGATACACCGTACACACGTGAAATTATTCGACTCATTCAATGGCCCGCTCGGTCTGCTGATTTAAACTCAATAAAAAATTATGTGGGCTTATTGTTCAGCGCTGGAACTGACAAAATGAAAGAAATCCTCATCACGCTGTGCTCGAGTGATACCAGAAAATGATACCGAAATATTGATCTATGCGCGTGTCTTGTTGCATCTATGCACTAGTCGTAACTGCGGAGTAATGTTGTACTAGATATTGAATAAAGATTTTTTAAGATTTGATTTATTATTTCCTTACACTCTTATTAAAAAAAAAAAAAAAAACTACTATTATAATTGCGAAAGTAACTATCTGTCTGTCTTGCTTTCGCGTCAAAACTACCGAAACGATTTAAATGAAGTTTGGTACAGAGATAGTCTATAGCCTGAGCAAGGGGATAGGAAAGTTTTTTATTTAATTCTAAGGGAACGGTAACTACGCGGGTAAAACCGCGGGGGACAGATAGTATTTAATAAGATTTTGTTTAGTGTTTTTTTATTATTTCTTCATATTCATATTCAAAAAACTAAATTAGTCATAGCTGCAAAGTGATTTTACCAGATATTAAATAAAAAAAATTTTAAACTTTTATTTACTATGTCTTCATATTCTTATTTAAAAAAATAATTGTTTTTCAAAGTAGGTTTTCTGAATATCAAACCTTTATAGTAGTCAGTCCATCACCTAAAGCGATTGATTGTCATATCATTAGAAAAAATAATCTGTGATCAATCAAATTATCATGAAATAGACATTTAGAACTTGTGGCCTCAATGTGTGCATGCAATTGTGATCCTTACGGTGGTAAACACTTTCACACCGCGACTATACTATACAGTGTGCAAAAGAAGTCATGGATATTATATTAAACTAAGGCTCTACTCCCTACACTAATAGCTACTACTCCGCAAATCAAAAATATAAGTAATGAAATTATGAAAAAAAAATGTAGACTTATAATTTCCCAGATATAAGATAGAGCTGAGCGACCTTCAGATCCTGGTGGGGCGCGCGCGCGACAACTGGAAGTACGCGCACACCAAGAGCACCTCCTCGCTCCACCTGCTGGACAGGTTCAGCATCCTGCTGCAGGTCAGTAGAACCCTTCCTCTTTGTGGACTTCTCTCTGAAAGGTTCGGTCTTCGCACTAAAACCATGAAAGTGGACCATTCATTACGCAGCGCAGTACGTGAGTCGCGGCGGCTCCCACTTCAGCCAAGCCCATCTTTCTAAAAGCAGATCAGGTCAAGCAGGTCTTCTCAGGGCTTCCGGGAGTGACTTGGGATTCCAAGAATTCGTTCCTGTTCATTTGAGAAGTACATGCGCGTCCGTCTCCACACGCTCTGCAAAGAGGGCTGTTAGTGATACGTAAGATGTGGAAAACTGACAATGCTTATTCAGTGAACCTATTATGGTCCCCGGTACAATTTCTCTGGATTGTCTGCAGCTTGATCTCGAGTGTCACCAGTGCGTAAATGTGTTGCTTTAGCATATTTGGCTATAGGAAATGGATATTGCAGTTAGTAGAGCACTTGCGCTCAAATTCCTGAGTGTGTCATGGTGTTGGTGGTCCGCAGGCGGAGCGGCGCGTGGTGCACACGCACGACCCGCAGTACCCGACGGCCACGCTGTGCGGCTCGCTGCCCGCGCTCGTGGTGCACCTCAGCGAGCAGAAGCTGTTCGCCGTGCGCGCCGTGCTCGCCACCTCCGCGCTCGCCGCCGCCGCCAGGTACCTCAATGTTAATATTGTGTATTCTTGTGACGTCGTTAAAAAAGGAAGCCCTACTGTATCTCGTGGTCTACAGTGATCCTATACCTCGTTATTTATACTGGTACCGCGTCATTGGATTTGCTAATAACGTTGCTTACATCGCACAATTAGATAGTTTTATGGAAAGTGTGCGCCCGTGCAGAGTTTCCGCGCGCTGCCGCCATTCCGACTGCAGCAGTTGTCTTTCCTCATAATAGTACTTGTCGGATTAACGAGTTTTTCGCCGATTTCCGTCCACGGTTTCACGAATTTAATTAAAAATGACTTTCCACGCGCAGTGGTCGCGAGTCTGCGAGTCCGCAGCAGGAAGAGACGGACGACGTGGAGGAGAACAGCGTGAGCTCGGAGACGGAGCGCTCCGAGTTCTCGCAGCATCACAACTCTACGCTCTTCATGCTGCAGTTCGCCATCGAGCAGATGTCGCTTGAGGTAGGAGTTGCAAACAAATTGTATACAAAAGTAGGACTAACTAAGGCAATACATATTTTATGTTTTCGACTGTTAAAGAAAAGTAGACAGTTTTTTGTCAAATCTTGGAAAAACTTATATATTTCTTTCTTTTGTAAACGTGTTTCATGCTACGTACAATCTAGAACCTTACACGCTACAATATTCACATTGATTGTTTTATATTTTTTTTGTTACTATGGTCGGTTTTTCCACTCATGCGGTGGTGTTGCAGGTGCAGTCGATGGGGCGCAGCATCGCGGAGGTGCAGGTGTGCGGCGTGAAGGCGGCGGGCACGGCGCGGCCGCGCGACGTGTCGCTGTCGCTGTCCGTGCACTCGCTGCTGCTGGTGGACGCGCTGCAGACCTACGGGCCTGACTTCGAGCTGCTCGTCGCCAGCCACAAGCACGTGGGGTGAGCAACGCGCAGCTAGCAACTTGTAACGCGCAACTTGTAACACGCAACTAGCAACTGTGTATAAAAATTTTGTCACGTGATTGGACGTTGAGGTCCCTTCTTATGCGTCTGTGCCTCGTGGCTCTTTGCAAATCATTTTGTCACTTTAATTGAGATACCGTTTGATTGTAAATTAGGAAACCGTATAGACTATCATTAGCTATGTACAAGGTACTACTACTATAAGTTATGTATTTTTTAATATATGTTTTTGTAAATAACGTTTCTGTATCTTTTTAACGTTGTAATGGAAATATATAATGAGAGTGTGTTCCCCCCTTAGCATGGACACGCTATCGGGCAGCATCCGCGGCTCGGAGCCGTGCTCGCCGACGTCGCCGACGTCGCCGACGTCGCCCGCGTGCCCCGCCTCGCCCGACGTGCGCGCGCACGCGCTCGCACACCCGCTCGCGCTGCACCAGGCGCTCAACTCGCTGCACACCGGCAAACGTAAGCCAACTTACATCTATTGGGAATCTTCTAACACTCTATTCGATTACATTGGTGGTGGCTTGCTAAAAGTGGAGGGAACAAGATAAGTACTTTCATTGTTAATACCCGATTTAAATAAATACATTTCGAATCGTTCATCACTTGTTACCTATAGATTGCATACCGGACTATCGACTGGCTCAAAATTCATTATGTGTCATTCACCATTAGGTTCATAATGATATAATAAATGTTAAGCATGCTTTATTACGTGCCAAGCGGGCGTCATAGTTCAATCTTTAAGTTAGCTGGTATCTTTATTAAGCTTCAATCCCGCATGTTCTCATCCTTAGCTCACTTGTATCCTAACGTAGTAATAGCAATGTTAACGTACGTGTTGTTGCGGCGCTAGTCCCCGACGAGCCCTTGTGCCCCGCAGCGGACGGGCGCGCCAGCCCCGCGCCCAGCTGGGTGTCGGGCACCGGCCTCAACTGGAACGGCAGCGGCATGTTCGGCGCGGGCTGGGGCGCTGCCTGGGGCTCCGCCTGCCCCGCGCTCAGCTGGCCGCCCGCGCCCGCCGGCTGGGGCGCCGCCGGCCTCGTGGACTCCGAGGCGCTCATCGCCGTGGACTTGTGCTTCGTCAAAGGAGACGGGGACAACGAAGATCTGAGGATTGCCAACATACTGTTTAACAACCTTGATATTATTGGTAAGTCGAAATACTGTCGCTTCTGAACATAAAGAATACTTTTACCTATTTCTCACTTGAAACTTCTTAACGGCGTCATATATTCTGCAGCCAATCAAGAGACGATAGTGGAGTTGATAGGCTTCACACAACGGGTCCTGGGTCCCAAGACCACAGCCAAGAAGCCCCCCAGCGACCTGGAACCTGCTGCAGCCGCCACCGTCTCCAACCCAGTACCTGAAGATGAGCCTAAGGTAAGTTGCCGTAGACGTTGAAGTACGTTTGTTCGCAACGACTCGAAGCTTATATGAAACTAAAAAAACTTAGAACTTGTGTCTCTAGCCCGATATAGCTTAAAAATGTGATTACTATTGTAAAGATAAGATAACAAAGGTTCTTCCTTAGTTTAAACCTTCAAACACACGTAATTCGAGACGCAATAGCAGCCCGACAGCCGGCTGTCGCTTGGTCGTTGGAATGTTAAGCGGACACAATTTGTGATTCATCACTTTTTATTACTTGTTGGAGTCGACAGAGTATGTAAGTCGATGTTGTGTTGGCAGCGCTCGGTGCGCACAGAGATCACGTTCGACTTCCACCGGCTGGGCGTGCTGCTGCTGCGCGCGGCCGTGCACGACGGCGCCGTGGTGGCGCGCAAGATCGCCACCGCCACCCTCAGCGAGGCCAAGATACAGGCCACCGTCGGTACGTCACAGCTATGCAGTATTTCACACCATCATCTATTGACGTACTTTTTGTGGGCTGTCAAAAAGCGATTCTCCCTTGGATTTTAAATGGACATGTCAACTTATGATGTCGGGGTTGCGGAATGTTTATAATAGTTACCGTGACCCCGGAACATAAAGGGCAGCCGAAGGAACATGAGTGGGTTTTAGTCAGGAGAAGTCTGACATCCCGTCGCACCCAGGGCGGGAGCAGTCATTTGATGATTTCCCACTCCCCAAAAAAAAACCTTATGATGTCACAAATTAGCAGGCCTATTGACTATTTACTAATTTCAAAGCAACACAAATTCTAATTTTGCAGTAAATTGAACATGAAGTGGATTTTCAGGTCAAAAAAAAAATAAAGAGGGGTTTTATAGCGACTGTTTTATTTATCAGTTAATGGTGTGTGTCCAATACCGTATTAAGCACAAGTGATGATTATATAGTTAAGTGTGTGTGTGTCAGACGGCAGCCGCGTGGAGGTGCGCGGCTCGCTGGGCGGCGTGGGCGTGGTGTCGCTGTGCGAGGGCGGCGGCCTGCACACGCGCGTGCTCAGCGCCGGCACCGCGCGCGCGCACGACGCGCACGACGCGCACGACACACAGCACACGCACCACGACGTCGACCAAGACGACGCCAAGGCGCTGCTCTTCACCATACACCGGACTGTTGCTACACGTAGCGATGCTGACGCGCCAGGTACGCATTTTTTTCTTTGTATAAATTTAATTTATGCTTGCATATTATCATTAGTTTGTGTTGTTTATGTCCCGGCAGTGGTGGAGGCGCGCGTGAGCCTGCACGTGGCGCGCGTGTGGTACACGCACTCGGGCCCGCTGCTGCGCGAGCTGCGCTCGTGCCTCACGGAGTTCAAGCAGTACCTCGCCAACCTGGCGCGCTCCATCCGCGCCGCCGCCGCAGACATGGCCATCGGCCTCGTGCACCCCAGGTATGTGACCAGCTCGCTCGTGCCTCACGGAGTTCAAGCAGTACCTCGCCAACCTGGCGCGCTCCATCCGCGCCGCCGCCGCAGACATGGCCATCGGCCTCGTGCACCCCAGGTATGTGACCAGCTCGCTCGTGCCTCACGGAGTTCAAGCAGTACCTCGCCAACCTGGCGCGCTCCATCCGCGCCGCCGCCGCAGACATGGCCATCGGCCTCGTGCACCCCAGGTATGTGACCAGCTCGCTCGTGCCTCACGGAGTTCAAGCAGTACCTCGCCAACCTGGCGCGCTCCATCCGCGCCGCCGCCGCAGACATGGCCATCGGCCTCGTGCACCCCAGGTATGTGACCAGCTCGCTCGTGCCTCACGGAGTTCAAGCAGTACCTCGCCAACCTGGCGCGCTCCATCCGCGCCGCCGCCGCAGACATGGCCATCGGCCTCGTGCACCCCAGGTATGTGACCAGCTCGCTCGTGCCTCACGGAGTTCAAGCAGTACCTCGCCAACCTGGCGCGCTCCATCCGCGCCGCCGCCGCAGACATGGCCATCGGCCTCGTGCACCCCAGGTATGTGACCAGCTCGCTCGTGCCTCACGGAGTTCAAGCAGTACCTCGCCAACCTGGCGCGCTCCATCCGCGCCGCCGCCGCAGACATGGCCATCGGCCTCGTGCACCCCAGGTATGTGACCAGCTCGCTCGTGCCTCACGGAGTTCAAGCAGTACCTCGCCAACCTGGCGCGCTCCATCCGCGCCGCCGCCGCAGACATGGCCATCGGCCTCGTGCACCCCAGGTATGTGACCAGCTCGCTCGTGCCTCACGGAGTTCAAGCAGTACCTCGCCAACCTGGCGCGCTCCATCCGCGCCGCCGCCGCAGACATGGCCATCGGCCTCGTGCACCCCAGGTATGTGACCAGCTCGCTCGTGCCTCACGGAGTTCAAGCAGTACCTCGCCAACCTGGCGCGCTCCATCCGCGCCGCCGCCGCAGACATGGCCATCGGCCTCGTGCACCCCAGGTATGTGACCAGCTCGCTCGTGCCTCACGGAGTTCAAGCAGTACCTCGCCAACCTGGCGCGCTCCATCCGCGCCGCCGCCGCAGACATGGCCATCGGCCTCGTGCACCCCAGGTATGTGACCAGCTCGCTCGTGCCTCACGGAGTTCAAGCAGTACCTCGCCAACCTGGCGCGCTCCATCCGCGCCGCCGCCGCAGACATGGCCATCGGCCTCGTGCACCCCAGGTATGTGATTATAACACATACAACTCTTTATTTTTCAACCTTGACCTCAACTTTACGTGACGGGATTCAATATCAAATAACAGTAATGATAATTAATATGACTTTGATAACATCTTGAGACTTGAAAATCAACATTACGTTTTAAATGTCTACGTAGGGGTCAGAATCAATTAGCGGCGTCTCGAGCTGTGCTGCGGACAATTCGACACGTAATGTTTCTTTCCTGGACTTACGCTGTTGTAGCTCAGATCGTTACATGATGCACGTTACGCTGTTGCAGAGGCGAGTCGCTGTACGCGAACCCGAAGCTGTCGCAGTCGACGGAGGGCGTGTCGCCGCGCCGCCGCACCGTCAGCGCCGCCGCCTCGCTCGACGAGCCGCCCTCGCTCAAGTCCGACAACATCGTGCTCAGGTACATCGAGATTACGAGATTTACTTCAGGTGCTGGCTAATTTGACAGAACTGGACTTACATGTATCTTTTGTCCTTTTCTTAATGAAACAAAAAGAGAAAGATGCACTTTACTTAAATTTAGTTATATTTGTGAATGAACAAGATGATCAGCACTGGCGTCAAACATAATCATGTCTCGTTAGCTCTTAAAAACATGTTAAGCTTATTTGATTGGTGAAGTCAAATACTGAATAAAATAGTTATTGAGCTGCGTGTGTTCCAGCGTGAACATCGAGCTGGAGTCGCCGGTGGTGGTGGTGCCGCGCGCGGCGCACAGCACGGAGGTGTTCGTGGCGCACCTGGGCCGCATGTCGCTGGCCAACCGTCCCGGCCCGCCGCACCACACGCTCTACAAGGTGCAAGTACGCGACATCTCGTTCGCCTCCGTGAGTACCGCAACGTGTAACATGTAGCATGCATCATGTAGCATGCAACATGCAACTTGTAACATCGCAGAACGTTCTTAATACAAGAGTTATCATACCATGTTGGTGTGCAGGTGGACGTGGCGGACAAGCTGAAGCTGCACCAGCTGTCGGCGGAGAGCATGGCGGACATCTACGACGTGTCGGCCGGCAAGCCCGTGCTGCACAACACGGCGCTGCGCCTCACTGTTAACTACTGCGACACTGAGGCCGACACAGACGCCGATTACCAGGTACTATTGGCTAATTAGGACATAGCATGGTGATGAACGACAAATTGAAAAAAAATTGATTACGTTGATCATTTTGTTGTTTTTCCTGCTCAATTTTTGGCTAAATTAGTTTTTCTTCCAGTGCGAGGTGCGCGGCAAGGTGGTGGGCGGGCTGCACGTGTCTGCGCGGCGCGAGCAGTACGAGCAGCTGCTGGAGACGCTGCGCTGGGTCAGCTCGGACGCGCCGCACGACGCCGCCGACGTGCACCGCCTGCCCGCACTGCACACGCAGGTAATGTTGTCAGTACAGCAGCTGCTGGAGACGCTGCGCTGGGTCAGCTCGGACGCGCCGCACGACGCCGCCGACGTGCACCGCCTGCCCGCACTGCACACGCAGGTAATGTTGTCAGTACAGCAGCTGCTGGAGACGCTGCGCTGGGTCAGCTCGGACGCGCCGCACGACGCCGCCGACGTGCACCGCCTGCCCGCACTGCACACGCAGGTAATGTTGTCAGTACAGCAGCTGCTGGAGACGCTGCGCTGGGTCAGCTCGGACGCGCCGCACGACGCCGCCGACGTGCACCGCCTGCCCGCACTGCACACGCAGGTAATGTTGTCAGTACAGCAGCTGCTGGAGACGCTGCGCTGGGTCAGCTCGGACGCGCCGCACGACGCCGCCGACGTGCACCGCCTGCCCGCACTGCACACGCAGGTAATGTTGTCAGTACAGCAGCTGCTGGAGACGCTGCGCTGGGTCAGCTCGGACGCGCCGCACGACGCCGCCGACGTGCACCGCCTGCCCGCACTGCACACGCAGGTAATGTTGTCAGTACAGCAGCTGCTGGAGACGCTGCGCTGGGTCAGCTCGGACGCGCCGCACGACGCCGCCGACGCCGTGCACCGCCTGCCCGCACTGCACACGCAGGTAATGTTGTCCGTGTGAAGTCTGTCTCTTTCTAAACTAGTGATAAAAAATATAGGGATACTCTCCTAAGACCGTTTTCGTGTGGCTGCAAAGGTATTTAATTTACAGCCCCGCTGAGGATTATACCTCCAACTTTGCGGGAAACGGTTAACGGCGGCGGCGGTGCGAGAGCGGTGCGGCAACTCTATACCGACCTCGCACCTCACGGGTAGATCGTGCGCGCATTCGCTCGTCGAGATAGATACATTCCGGCCGCTTCCGCGTCGCTGCCTAAAAGTTTCCACGGCTCCACATCCTGTATGTAAAGATAATAAATGTAGTTGTTGGTCCCGCAGCGGCCCCGCCGGAGGGCCTGCTGGAGGGCGCGGTGCCGACGCTGCAGCTGGACCCGTGCGTGCGCGCCGCCGTGCTGGCCGTGCCGCCGCCCGCGCACGCCGCCGCGCCCGCCAGCCAACACGCGCAGCAACTCGTCGCGCCGCTCATTGGTCAGTTATTACTAGTTTTTTTTTTCTTCCTTTTTCTTTATGTGAATAGAGCCAGCTGTGCAATAAGAATGTCAATTATTATTTAGTCTAGATAGTGCTAATCAGACCCAAAGATCGTTTCTATTCGTTATTGCAGCGGAAGCTTCCATCTCCAGATTGTCCGTCCACCTAGAATTAACCATTTACTATTACTTTTTGCCCTTATTATAATTATGTTTTTACAACGTCATCTCGCGCACAGTGAACTTCGAGCTGCCCACGTTCAGTGTGGAACTTCGTGCTGATTTAGGCGAGGGCGAGCGCAGCCTCGTGGAGCTGTCCTTCAGGGAGTTCAAGCTGAACTACCAGAAGACACATCCGTACGAGAACATGCTGCAGGTTCGTAACTGCGTTACAGTGCAAGCTTTTGCAAACTATTTTTTGATCATCGTTTTTAAGATCTAATTAAAAAGTCTAGTTGTTTTAATAAATATTCTTTTTCTTCGTTCCCCTATCCTATTTTACATGGGGTTGTTGCAACATGTTTTTATCTTCCATGTAAATATATCTCTCACTCCTTTCTCATTCATATCATTAATCACACAATCTAACTATACTTTTCTTTGTTCTTTCTCTTCTTTTCCCAACTTGTATATTCATATTCCTGATGATCCTAGCTAAATGCGTTTAATCCCTACTCAATTTTTTTAAAGTTAGTATTACTATTCTATTGATCATTTCATATTGTCATCATCATTGCAATGAAGAACATGCACGAAGTATGCAATTGTACGAAAAAGGAATTACAAGAATTGCGTGCGTACGTACAAGTACTCGAAGGAAAAGTTGATCGGGTTGTCTCATTAGAAAAACAACTAAATGAGCAAATCATACGTAATAAACAGCTAGAGCAACAACTAAGCGATGCTAAAGGGCAAAACATATTAACTGAATCAGTCGGATGTACTCCTAAACTACTTCGGTTTTTTGTGAGCTACATGACAGATAGACGACAATTCGTGGATTAAGAGGGATTTCAATCACAACCTTACTTTACTAGATCAGGAGTTAGTCAGGGAAGTAATTTGGGTCCTTTGCAATTTATTATTATGATAAATGACCTACCAGGGGTTGTAAAGGATTCCATTTCTTTATTATTTGCCGACGATCTGAAACTACTCATGGCTGTACGTTCAGAGGAAGACTGCCTTAAATTACAAAAAGACATAGGCAGAGTGGTTGAATGGAGTAAAAAAAAATAAGCTTCTCTTCAACGTACAAAAATGCTCAGTCATAACTTTTGGTAGGATGAGAGACCCAATAACTCATAGGTATGAGCTGAATGACGCAGTAATGGATCGGAAGTATAAGGTACGAGATTTGGGGGTGCATCTAGATGCGGAATTAACATTTCGTGAACACGGTATATCGGTTTGCAAAAAATCTTACAGAAGTTTAGGTTTCATACTTCGTAGGGCGGTAGGCTTTAAGAACATAAAAACTATCTCCGCACTGTATAACGCGCTCGTAAGAACTCAATTGGAATGTAATGTGGCTGTATGGGCTTCGCATGAAGCCAAATATAGCCTCATGCTGGAGCGCATACAAAACAAATACACACGGTACCTGTATTTGAAATTATATGGAGTCTATCCTTTTTATCCGTTGATGTACCCAACCTTATTTGTATTAGGTACCTATGGTTGGGTACAACAAGCTGGAAACGAGGAGGGATTTGGCGCTCGTTACGTATTTTTTCGAATTATTGCGGGGTAGGATAAATAACCCGGGTTTACTCAAGGATGTGTGCCTGAATGTGCCCGATAATTACGTGTCGCGACGACGGAGACCGCGGTTGCTGGCGGTGCCGCACGGCCGGACCAATCTGCTGGGGAAAGCGCCTACGACGCGCGCCTTGCATACACTTAACGATATCGCGGAACGGTTGGATTTATTTTCCTGTACTCTGAATGAGTTCACGAAAATTACATTATATGTAATATGTTATTGCTAAGGAATCATATTTAGTTAGTAGAAATGTAATAGAAGACCACACTACCGATTTGGGGTAACCTGTTATGATAGTTGCGTTGTGAAATAAATAAATAAAAAAAATAAATAAAATAAATATTCCGCGTGTGTGCAGGTGTCGCTGCACTCGATCACGATGGAGGACCTGACGCAGGCGCCGGAGGCCCGGCACCGCATGCTGATGGTGTCGCACACGCCGCAGGTGCCGCCCAAGGCCGTGTTCGTGTCCACCTCGTGCCCCGACTTCGTCACCGAGTACGCCGACGACCTGGCCAGCGTCAGCTCGCTGCAGCTCCTCAAGTACTGCTCCGGCTCGCTGCCCAGCCAGCTCAACGTCGCCGCTAAAGAGGTGCCTTTTATTTTACAGTCGTGAGGATGACTTTTATGTGCCTCGGAAAGCACGTAAAGCCGTTGGTCCCGGTTGTTATCCGCAGAACTTTGATAATTGCCAGAAAGTCTAAACTATCTTATAAGGGATGATGCACTTCAAGTTAAACGCTGGTGTCCAGTTAAATCCGATTAGGCTTGTAACCGACCCTTGCTTAGGCGGAGAAATGGCCAGGTAGATGATGATTTAAAATTGTAAAGTGTGTATGTCGCAGAGTTAATAACACATTTTGCACCGCCAGAACAAAGAGCGGCGTAACAAGCGCGACAGCAAGTGCGTGACGCCGCCGTGCTCGCCGGAGTGCGGCGCGGGTGTCGCGGACGACGCGCCGCGCGCCGCCGACCCCGACGACAACCTCGTGTGGCTGTCCGTGCACACGCGCGACCCGCACCACCCGCACTTCAGCGACAAGTACGACAAGGTAATACGTGGATTTGACTCTATCCATACCACCCCTTTTTCATTGAAGTTTTAGCACAAATGTGACAAGGAAATTCTAACACTTACAATGTATTGTTTGGTAGATATCCAAGCTGACAAAAGTGGACTTCAATTGCCTGAACCTGGTGGTGAGCATCGACAGCTGGGTGGCGGTGTTAGACTTCTTTGGGATAGCGGGCGACGACGTGCCTGACAGCGAACACGGGCCCGAGCAGCAGGAGACTGGTAATTATTACTTGTAGTAAAATCAACCTTAACATTAAAGCCTTATAGGTGTTAGTGTAACGTGTACCTGGCAGCGCTACAGTGGGCCGGCGACAGCGGCGTGTCGCAGACGGAGATGTCGGTGCGCTCGCTGTCGGTGGTGCTGGTGGGCGCGCGCGGCGAGGCGTGCCGCGCGCTGGTGGCGCGCGCGCGCACGGTGGCGCGAGCAGACGCGCGCGCGCGCACGCGCCACATCGCGGGCTCGCTCGGCGACATCGCGCTCACCGACCTCACGCCGCACGCCGCGCTCTGGCGCGACCGCTTCCGCACGCACGGCGACCAGGCGCTCACCTTCACCTACCAGAGGTAATTGTGTCATAAAATTCTATTAAAGTAAAAATAAATAAATTACGAAACAGAATTGTCTAAATCAAACAGAAAAGATTTAGGATGAAATTCTCCTTCTAACTTCACATAGGCTAAGTACAGCGGAGGCGGCGTCCCTGGGCCACGAGACGAGCCTGAGCATCGAGATGGGCCCGGTGACGTACGTGCACACCAAGCGCTTCGTGCACGAGCTCACGGCCTTCGCGCACGACTTCAGTCTGCTGCGCCGCGTCATCCTGCAGGCCAGGCTCAAGGTACACTTGTCATCACAATGAGAATGTTCTGAAATAATACCCAATAGGCAGCAACACTAAACATCAAAAATTTTTTAGGCGCTTTTACACTTTTGGCAGAAAATGTCGGAGTGCCGGTTTTCGTGTTTGTTTTTATTTTAAGTAGTTTTAATAAATATTTACTTAAAATCTACTTGTTTACAATATATGCTGTGTTCAAAATTCTGAGCCTTCCCAACAAACAAAAACGTCATATAAGTCTTAACTTATACGACATAAAGTTAGATAGCAGTCTTATAATGATAGTGAGATGACTACGAGGTCCTTTAGACGTCTTTAATTTAACTTTTTAGTCGTGCGACAAATATGTCATAATAAGCTGGTCTTAGCAACGTTGGTAAGACTAAACTATACGACGTTGTATTACAGTCTTAGCTAGAACGTTTGTACGACAACGCTATAGTCGTACTAACGTTATAGTCCATTAAGCGTTTTGAACTAACCAAATTAGGTGTTTGAAAAACCTTTATATGACATCTATGTAATGTAGCAGTTGTAGAGACGTTTTCACAGTGACGTTTATATAACGATCACTATCCTGTTTTACAGCGGTCAATTGGAGACTCTTATATGACTTAGTGGTTTATTCGACACTTAAATATAACCTATGTATTTGATGATGTCTGTTTATTGTCATGCCCTGACTTTAATCAAACTTGTAGTCGCATTGAAGTCAAGTTTTGACTTTAAAACGTCTAGGCTGCCATATTTACGGAACGTTTGATTAAATTTGCTACGAAAAATGGAAGGTAAAAATTCGTGGAGAAGACTTACACGTAGTGGAATGTTCAAAAAGAGAGTAATAAAAAAAAAATTTAAATATTTGAAATCTGCACTGTACTTTTACTGTGAACAATATGAAAAGTGGTTTAAATTTATGAGGAACCCTAATAGCTAGCTGCTGTCATGGCGTATTGCATGGTCTTGAAATAACCTTAATACGACTTTATGTCTTTACAACGTCGTAAAGAGATAAGTGTGTGACATAAGCAACATGTCCTACATTTTTAGAAATAAATATATTTTTATTAATAAAAATATAATCATTTAAACTCAAAATTGAGAGGGGGCATGAAAATTTCAAATAAATACACATAGGTATATTATCATAAAACTTTTATACCCACTCGAACTAAACGGCATAAGAGACAGATACAGTTATTAGCGAGATATATAATATAAGTTAAATAAACCTTTTATTTCCTTGTAATTATTTCTTTTGCACTCAAATCTCGAATCAAATCCAAACACGTATGCCACTAACAAGAAAAATAGAAAAGTCTTACAGAAGTTGTTCCTTGACTCAAATAAAACGTTTTAGTCATTCAAAAACACCTGTATAACGACAATACAACAAACGAGCCGTTGTAAAGTTATGATGCGACTTCTGCGCGACGAAAGTGGTAATTCCATCACGTTCATACGACTTTTGAGTGACGTAACGAAGTCATCTTGCGACTTTTGTATGTCCATTAAACGATATGTTGGTCGTATAACTGGGGCCATTTTCGCGTTTAGTAAACGTTATTATAACGTTAGTGCGACTTAGGTATTACGATCAATGGAATTAAGATAACGTTTACAAAACTTTTGAACGACGTTAAATTGTTAGTTGGGTTCTTGCCATCGTGGCGCCATTAGTGGCTTAAAGTTTCGCTAACACCCTCATTTATTTTGTACTAGCTTTTGCCCGCGACTTCGTCTGCGTAGAATAATAGTTCCTGTTCCCGGGGGATTTCCGGGATGAAAACTACCCTATGTCCTTTCTTGGGTCCCGGAATATATTTGTACCAAATTTCATTCAAATCGGTTCAGTAGTTTAGGCGTGAAGAAGAGACAGACAGAAAGACAGACAGACAGAGTTACTTTCGCATTTATAATATTAGTATGGATTACAAATAATGATTTGTTCCTTAATTAATCGTTTTTTGCCGAGTCACAAACATGCACTGGTGCTTCCGCATCGTCTAACTATTTTCTAGTCATATTATTCACTCCACCGTTCTTTAACATTACGCGATAACAATTATCCTTTTTATGTCAGGTGTCGGTAGTATCGGGCGGCGGTAGCGGCGCGGGCGCGCGCGGCGCCCGCATGCGGCTGCGGCTGCGCTGCTCGGCGCCGGTGATCGTGCTGCCGGTGTCGGGGCGCGCGCGCGACGCGCTCGCCGCGCACCTGCAGCTGCTCGCGCTCGACAACTCCTTCAAGTTCGCCGGGGACGAGGGCACCGTCAGCACCATGACGGATCCTAATTGTGGTACGTATTAAATAAAAAACTAATGAAGAGTATTTTGTCTGCGATCGTCTTCCCCCCTCCCCCCAATAGAACTGAATACCGGCCGGTACTATGGGCCATAATGTTCCATTCGGGGCGAGCATATTGCATTACGTTGTGCTCTAAGCTCCGTGTAATATTATTGAAACTCTCGAAAGGACTCGCTAAACAACCAATAATGCAGTGTTATTCGCAATGAGCTGTTCAATTTCTCGTACTGACTGCAAGAACGCTTGCTGTGCAACACGTTGCATTACGTCTAGTAACGCCGATCACTTAATTTTAAGATGCTGTCAATTCTGTTACTGTCCTTACCTTACCCCCTTTAATGTGACAAAGATAGCAACAGATTTCAGGGCGCCTACGTCACCTGCTGCGCCGTATCTCGCGTAATACATACGCAGTACTCATGGTTACGCAGTACTCATGGTTACGCAGTACGCAACGTATTGAAACGGGTTTATTTTCTTGTTACTAAATGCTGTTTGTGTTCGATTAGTGACTCGCGAGCTGCTGGACGTGCGCGTGGTGCGGCTGGCGGGCGTGTCGCTGTGGTGCGCGCGCGGCGGGCGCGGCCTGCGCGTGCGCCGCGTGGGCGCGCCGCTGCTGCACGCGCCCGCAGACCTGCACCTGCAGATCGAGCACAACGTCGACCACACGCACAACGGTAACATTTCTGTACTTCCATATTAATCGAGTCGTCGGTGTAATAAAAAGAAAATAACGTAAGATTGTTTGTGACGCATATTACGTAACAGAAAAAAAAAAAAATTCTCATTACTTCATCACAGTTATTTTATTACAAAGTTTTCTTGTACCTTTTAAAAAGTTTTTGAGACATGTCCGCAAGAACAAACACTAACGTGTGAGACATATTGACAATACAACAGGATGTTCCATATTCATTAGTGATATGCTCGCGCGTACACTACACGTAGTTAGTAGTGTTCTCTGTGCGCAGTGGCGGACATGACGCTGCAGGGCTCGCTGAGCACGCTGCAGGTGGCGCTGGACCCGGCGCAGTACCGCGTGCTGCGCGGCGTGCTGGCGCACAACCTGGCCGAGCCCGTGGACGAGCTGCCGCGCGCGCCGCTCCTGCCCAGCCGCAGCCCGCAGCACCACGTGAGACACACTGCTGATCTGGATAGTACTAGTCGTCATCATTATCATCAGCCGATAGACGACTACTGCTGGCCTCCCTCAAAGTACCACGTACATTGATCCTGCGCCACACACATTTAACGAGACCCCGCGACCTTAACGACATCCTCGGTCCATCTTGCTTCGGCTTGCCCACGCTGCGTTTTTCGTTACGTGGTCAGTTCTACGAGCTATATTCCCCGCCCACTGCCACTTAAGTTTGTCAATTCGACAAGCTATCTCCGTCACTTTCGTTCTCCTACGAATTTCCTAATTTCTGATTCTATCGCGCAGGGAAACGCCGGCTATTGTTATATTTCTCGTTTAATTAATGCCCTTCAAGTGACTTGAACCTTGTTATGAGGTCCATTGTGAGTGACCACGTCTCTTTTCCGTAAGTCAGCACTCGCTGGTCAGAAACTTAAGATGCTGTGATATTTAGAGGGCCATTAGCGAAAAAATAATTAATAATGTACACATCTCAACGTTCCCCAGGTGTGGACGACGAGCTCGCTGAAGCTGGACCTGCACGACGTGACGGTGAAGCTGGAGCCGGAGCACGGCGTGTCGTCGCTGGCCTGCATCAACTTCATCAAGTCGCGCCTCGTCGTCGAGACCTACTCCGACCTCAGCCAGGATATTGACCTCGTGTCACAGGTCATTCTAAACCCTTGTTGAGTAACATCATTATCAGTTCAGGGGCTTAAGTTAGCTATTGCAACCGTGTATCACTCAATTATCAGTCATTGACCGAATATTTCACAACTTTGACAGATTCAGTATGGGAAAATTGTTAAAAGTTTGACAATTTGACACTATACATCGAAAATCGATCATTGATCCACTGTTTTAATAACAGACTTGAGCTCCTTAAGTTTCATCATGATGCTGTCCTTTCGACACAATGGTGTTTGATCGGAATTAAATTAACAGTCTTTTAAATCGCGATAAATGTAAGTAGACCAGACAGAGTTTTAAATTATGATAAACACTAACATGAAGTTATACTCTGGCAGGAGATCCTGGTGAGTGACACGCGGTACGCGAAGGAGCCGGCCAACCGGCGCGGCAACGTGTTCAGTCACATCGTGCAGCCCATGCCTGAGCAGCGACACAGCGTGCAGGCTGAGGTGCACGCGAGGTAAGGATTTATTACTATAACATCTAGCGCATAGTTTTGGCAATGTCGACTCTGCACAGCCCAAAAAACTCAAAGATTTGTTCAATTCTTCGCAGTTACTTTGACGCGGAATAGACCAGGAGGGCGATTCTCTAATGAGCTGCCAACAATATTATTTCACGTACCATTTTTGATACTCTTGATTGACGCTAAAATTATGTTACCACTAGATTGTGAACCTTTTTAAAAACGGAAATTGGCCTCCAGTTCCAGATAAAGGCTCCAAGCTTCCCAAATTATTTCCCTGTTATAATCTTGTTGTTTTATGCTCGGCAGAAAGCGTCTGGACTCGTCAGCGTACACGATCCTGGTGAACAACATGCGTCTGATGGCGGTGCTGGACTGGTGGGAGTGCGCCAACCAGTTCATCATGCAGCCGCCGCCGCCCGCCGCCGACCCCGACCAGCTG
Organism: Athetis lepigone; assembly: GCA_033675125.1. Taxonomy (NCBI): domain Eukaryota; kingdom Metazoa; phylum Arthropoda; class Insecta; order Lepidoptera; family Noctuidae; genus Athetis; species Athetis lepigone. Next base: position 17,504,856 of record CM066239.1, on the reverse strand, counting down.
CATCTGTACGTTGTTTTATATTATACATTGTGGCGTAAAAATGGGTGGTGAGTAATGGAGATAATTCACACTCGACAACAAAAGTTTACAAAGGTTTATTGTAACAAGAAAAATACAGGAATTTAGAATTATAAAGACTCAGGGTTAGAAAGTGGGTTCTAAGGTGCTGATCTACGTGACTCCCGTTATGATGAGTGGAGCCACTTAACTTTGGTATCGCCGGCGCAGGAAAAGGGCCGAGCGTGCGTCTGCTTCAGGTTAAATAGGCACCCGAAGTCCAGGGTGCGGGGCGAGAGGTCCCCGGCGCGGAAGGATGGCGGCGCCCGCGCTCGTGGTGGGAGGCCGGAGGTCGTGACAACATATGTTTTTACATAACATTATCATCATCAGCCGAAAGACGTCTACCGCTGGAAAAAAGCCTCCAAAGATTTCCTTGATCCATACATTGATCCCTTTTTTTGAAAAATCCTTAGGGATATCCTCTGCCCTGTGATGTGGCCTGACAGGCTCTTACTGACTAAGAACCACGCCGGTGTTCCTTCTCACACCTACGCCGAGGATCGCGGAAGCTGCTCCCGCAATTCCCGGCTAGTGGGTGGGGGTTTGACTCCTCACGCGACGTCATATATCGGCCCTGCGCCATCCGCATCCAAAGGGATCCGGCGACCATGACGACATCATCGATCCATTTTCTTGTGTACAGAGAGGAGGCGCTGCACGCGGCCCGCTACGTGTCCCGCTCGCAGACGGCGCACACACAGGAGGAGCCGCAGATGGAGCTCAAGCTCAACATCACGGACTCGCAGCTCGTGCTCGTCGAGGACCCCTCCGTGTGGGACACCAACGCGGTTATACTCAGGGTGAGGACCTCATACACTCATTATATATCTTAGCCTACGCGCGCTCGCTTGAGACTTGGAAAGCCGATTCGATTTCGTTTTCGTATTCGAGAGGCGCAGGATGCTATAGGAATCTTTTGTGACCTTTCCAAGGCATTTGATTGCGTAAATCATGACACGTTACTGCTGAAACTTGAGCATTATGGACTGGGTAAACTTGCGATTAATTTAATGAAGTCTTATTTAAACGACAGACAACAGCAAGTGCAGATAAATGGAGTTAATTATATTTCGCAGCTTCATTCGACGCGATTTTCTTCTTTTACATGTTGTAGTTGAGTCCTAGGCATTGGCTTCACACAGATTTTCAGATAAAATAAGTAAAAAAATAAAAACCATATGGCAATACTGGGGTAATTTTCCACATTCAACTCGCTCGGCGGTAGTACTTCATTCTGTGTTCTGTGTGCAAAGGCTTCGCACAAGAAAAAACTTGCTCACAATAATGGATACGAAAAGAAGATACAATTCGGATTCGGAGGAAACGGATCATAATAATAAGCGTCGCAGAGTGAATACAGTTAGACGGCGTATTATTTCTTCATCATCGTCGGATGGCGAACTAACCGAACGTAAGTTTTTTTAATAAACTACCTACCTACGTTTATCGTTAATTTTGTTTCAAAGAGTGATGCGAGAAACCAGCGGGGTTCCCTCTGTCACGTTGAATTGATACAAGTTAACATAATAAAAAATGTGATGCGATTCAACCAGCGGGGTTGTTTTCTGTCACGCTTATTTTTGCGCACAATTCAGCGGGAATTGTGTCTACTTATACTTACCAATAAAAAATGTGATGCGATTCAACCAGCGGGGTTGTTTTCTGTCACGCTTATTTTTGCGCACAATTCAGCGGGAATTGTGTCTACTTATACTTACCTATTACAACCTATATCTACCTACAATTATTGTCTTACATACAATGCTATGTTTTATTGAAATGCGAACAACCAGCGGGGTTGTATCCGTTACGCTTGATTGCGCATAGTCCAGCGGGGACTACGCCTACCCTCATTTTAAAAATTAATTGATCGTAGTTTTGCCAGGCGTCCGTCACTCGCTCAAGGCCACGCGTTTTATGCCTACCGCTTCGCGTATCGTCGACGATACAACGAACACCGGGCTGTCGCGCGCCCGCCTGAGTGCTCGCGCGTCACGGGTACAGCGCTGACTATCAAAATGCCGAAACCACGTAATTATTGCGTGATTATTGTGCAGTTCCCCTGTTTCCCAATTCTCCTGTTTCCCTTTTGATTATTTATTAAAATTATTTACGCTTTTTTGGATATTTTCGACACTAAAATATAATAATCGGGAATTCAAGGAACGAAAAATATGCATCAGTGATTTTATTAAAAGAAAAAAATATTTGATTAACAAATAAAAAAAATATTGTTTTTCTAAAACATTCGTTTTATTACCATTATCATCATACGTATAACCCTAGCAGATTTGCTGGACAACACGCACACACGTTAGTCGCGCGGCGGGCAAAAGAATCTCAACTCTCTTTGTGCGTACTTATGGTACATTTCTCCTTGCTGCAAACAGCTGGTATTATTATTATGATTTTGTAGGCTATTATAGCGTAGGTTTTTTCGTTTTTGTATTGGAGTGAAGTATCTGTTACGTAGTAACTATTTATTAATCTGTGGTTTTGCTTCGCAAATATCTACATATTCTGACTGTTTCTAGGTCACAGTAACGATAAAAATATATCGGACAACGGTATGACATCAAAGTCTAGCCCGGAAGAAATCTTAGTAGGCGATCCTTTATGCCTTAACACCAAAGATACTGAATCGTTAGGTGATGAAATCCTCGCCTTATTAGGCGATGCTCCGAAGAGCGAAACCGTTCTCGGTAAACCAATTCACAAAGACATTGCAACTAGGTGGCACGAAATTCTTATAAAAGGATTACCGAAAGAAACAAAAGATAAACTATTGAAGGATTACCTAATACCGTCTAATTGCGAAATGATACTTGCACCAAAACTGAACGCTGAAACCAAAGCTGCTATAGCTGAAAATCTTGTAAGTCGTGATAATATACTGGAGACAAAACAAAACCAGATAGGTTCGGCGCTAGCCGCACTATCACAGGCCGTAGACAGCATATTAGAAAAAGATTTTTCGCCGCAAAAAGTGCTCAAACCTATTAGTGATGCATGTCGCATCCTATGCGACAGTCATTATAACGAAACGAAAACTCGAAGACATTTTATAATTTCGTCAATAAATAGTGATATGAAAGAAACTTTGATCGAAACTGTTCGAGATAAATACTTATTCGGAGAAAATATTTCGGATACACTGAAATTGGCTAAAACCATCAAGAAATCCGGCACCGACTTGAAATCAACAAAAGCCGCTGCTACCTTCAGAAATCAAAAATTTAATAAAAATAATTTCTTGAAAAATAAAGGTAAAGGTCATTTAAACTGGAAACCCCTGCAACGAAAACCAGCGAGCAAAGTCGATGCAGGGGCATCACGCGCAGCTCAATACCAGTACCAGCCCCGCATGAGGAACAGCTTTCAACAGCGGGAAGTAGGAGGTCAATCGTCGCCGCCACCGACACGTCAGCGTCAACAACAACGGAAGCGCCAGTAGAGGTACGTTTTTCGGGTCGGCTACAACATTTTTTACAACAGTGGCACGAAATCACTGATGACCCTATCATCTTATCTTGGATTCAAGGATACAAAATTCCTTTCTCATCAGAACCTATTGATGATGTTAAACCTAGTTTTCATACCAGAACATACCAAGAACTTCTGGATTTTGATACTGAAATAAACTCACTTTTAAAAATAAGTGCCATATCAAGATGTACTCCTCAAGATCAACAATTTTTGTCGTCTATATTTTTAATACCTAAACCAAATGGAACGAATCGTTTCATTTTGAACTTAAAACGCTTGAATAAATATGTAATTTCAAAACATTTTAAAATGGAAGATTATAGAACTGTTACAAAAATTATAACAAAAGACTGTTATATGGCTACAATTGACATGAAAGACGCATATTTTTTAATTCCGGTACATAATCTGTACAAAAAATATCTAAGATTTATGTATAATGATACATTATTTAATTTCAACTGTCTTCCATTTGGTTTAAGTACATGTCCTTACGTTTTAACAAAAATTTTGAAACCTGTGATGGAATATTTAAGATCCAAAGATATGATTTCCGTCATATATTTAGATGATATATGTTGCATAGGGAGTTCTTTTCAAGAATGCGAAAACAATGTAAAGGTGACTATGAATTTGCTAGAAAAATTAGGCTTTATTATAAATCATGAAAAAAGTTGCCTTATTCCTAAACAACGGTGTAAATATTTTGGTTTTGTGTTTGACACCGCCAATATGTATTTAGAATTGCCGGTTAATAAAAAATCGAAAATTAGAGAACAATTAAAGTTGTTTCGAAAAAAGAAAACTTGTAGACTTAGAGAATTTGCACGTCTGATTGGTCTGTTAGTGTCTGCGGCTCCTGCCGTTCAATATGCGTGGGGTTACACTAAACAACTTGAACGCCATAAGTACCTAAGTTTATTAAATAATCCTAGCTATAATAGTATAATTGATATACCCCACGCAGTTATGTATGACTTAGAATGGTGGTTACTAAATCTAGATATTAAAACACAGCCTATAACACTTACAGAATTTAAATTAGAAATTTTTTCTGATGCATCAGTGAGTGGCTGGGGCGCTTTTTGCAACAACAATAAAGTTCATGGTTTTTGGAAACGAAATGAAACCACGCAACATATCAATGAACTAGAATTAAAGGCCAGTTTCTTAGCATTAAAAGTGTTTGCGAAACATTTACAAAATTGTAAAGTGTTATTACGCATTGATAATGTCACTGCTATTTCATGTATAAATAGGATGGGTTCGGTACAATACCCACATTTAAATCAAATAACCCGAGAAATATGGGAATGGTGTGAGGAACGTAATATAGTAATATTTGCGTCATATATTAATACCAAAGCTAACATTGAAGCAGATAGCTTATCACGAGAAAAGTTCGCAGATACAGAATGGGAACTGTGTGGTACGGCTTTCAAACAAATTATTAAAAATTTTGGTGAACCCAAAAATCGATTTGTTTGCAAGTCGTTGTAATACTAAATGTCCGGTATATATTTCTTGGAAAAGCGACCCAGATGCTTATGCCGTAGATGCATTTACAATTTCTTGGTATAGAATGCGATTTTACGCTTTTCCCCCCTTTGCGTTAATTCTTAAAATGTTACAGAAAATAATAAATGATAGATCTGAAGGGATAGTGGTTGTACCCAATTGGCCAACACAACCTTGGTTTCCCATTTTTAAAAGACTTTTGGTTTCAGAACCGTTATATTTCGAACCAAATGTTAACCTATTAAAATCTCCTTTCAGATTATCACACAGTCTCCATCAAACGCTAACATTAATTGCCGCCAAATTGTCAGGAAAGCACTACAGTTAAGATTTTTTTCACAAAACTCAATCGATATTATGTTATCATCGTTATCTGAAAATACATACAAGCAGTATGACAGCACTATTAAATTGTGGGTTAATTACTGTAATAAAAATAATTATGATTACTTGATTGGATCGGTTTCAGTAATTATTGAATTTTTAACAGAATGTTACAATAATGGTGCGAGATACGGCACAATAAATTCACATAAATCTGCACTACACTTTCTATTTCCAAAAACTTTGAATGATGATGACCTAAAGCGATTTATGAAAGGTATATTTAGGTTGAAACCGCCCGCTCCTAGATACAGTGTTACTTGGGATCCAAATGTGGTTTTGGAGTATTTAGGTAAAAAATGGCCTAATGATCAGCTTAATTTGGAAATGTTATCTAAAAAGACAGTTACGTTGCTGGCACTAGTAACTGCCCATCGCGTTCAAACGTTCTCACTCATAGATGTAAATAATATTAAAATCCAAAGCACCAACATAATCATATTAGTACCCGATCTTATTAAAACATCACGAGTTAACTCTTTACAACCTCTATTAAAACTACCCTTCTACGAAAAACATGAAATATGTCCTGCTAGATGCTTATTAGAATATTTAAATAAAACAAAATTGTTGCGGGATAGAAATAACAATTTATTCATTTCCTATAGAAAACCGTATAAGAAAGTAAACTCACAAACACTTAGCAGTTGGATCAAAAGCACACTTTCCCTCAGTGGAGTTGACACGTCGGTTTTCAGCGTTCATAGCACCCGCCATTCTTCCACCTCTTCCGCTAAACGACTCGGTGTCAGCTTGGATGTAATCCGCAAAACTGCTGGATGGTCAGAGTCATCCAAAGTTTTTGCTAAGTTCTATAATAAGGAATTAGTTGATGATCCTAATCAATTTGCAAATACAGTTTTGTCAAATGCATTAACAACCAATTTTGATGCAAATTTTTTTTTTTGTATTCAATAAACAAGTTTTGATTGTTATACTACCATTTATCTAGTTTCATTTTACTGATGCTCTGAACATCCTACAACATGTAAAAGAAGAAAATCGCGTCGAATGAAGCTGCGAAATATAATTAATGATCAAACGAACTTACCCGTACGTGAAGTTCGATCATTATTATATGAGCAGCTTCATTCGACGCGATAATAAAAACCCACCCTTTTGCCCCAACCCTAAAAATGAAACAAGGAAGATAGTCCCTATCTACTTATCTATGGGTATATAGTATGTAGGTAGATATTGAGGTACATACCTACCTACATAAGTAATGCTTTAAACAAGAATGAAGTACTACCGCCGAGCGAGTTGAATGTGGAAAATTACCCCAGTATTGCCATATGGTTTTTATTTTTTTACTTATTTTATCTGAAAATCTGTGTGAAGCCAATGCCTAGGACTCAACTACAACATGTAAAAGAAGAAAATCGCGTCGAATGAAGCTGCTCATATAATAATGATCGAACTTCACGTACGGGTAAGTTCGTTTGATCATTAATTCTAGTGGCTTGAAAGTAGAAATGGGGGTTCCACAGGGCTCAATATTGGGTCCCTTCCTTTTTTTAGTGTATATTAATGACCTGCCCCATTTATTTAAACACCAACCTCATATGGTGTTATTTGCCGACGACACTTCTTTGATCTTTAAGATTAATAGAGGGGCAATAATCTTGACTGCGTAAATAACGCCCTCACTCAGGTCCATAATTGGTTTACGGCAAATAATTTAGTATTAAACGGTAATAAAACTAAGTGCATTCGATTTTCTCTACCAAATGTCAAAAGTAGCGATTGTGATATAGTTCTTAATAAAGAGAAATTAGAATTTGTAGACAAAACTGTTTTCCTAGGAATCACGCTTGACTCAAAACTACAATGGGGTCCTCATTTAACATCCCTTGCAGGTCGGTTAAGCTCAGCAGCATTTGCTGTTAGAAAAATTCGGCAATTTACTGACGTAGATACCGCAAGGCTGGTGTATTTCAGCTATTTTCATAGCATTATGTCGTATGGTATCTTATTGTGGGGTCGAGCTGCTGACGTTGAGTCTATTTTTATTCTGCAAAAAAGAGCCATCAGATCCATATACAATCTGCGTATGCGCGATTCACTAAGGGAACTGTTTAAGCAAATCAACATCATGACGGTACCCTGTCAATTTATCTATGAAAACATCATGTATGCAAGAAAAAATCTAAATCTTTTTGGTAAAAGAGGGCAAAGGCATAATTATAATACTAGAAATAGGGACGAATTGGTTCAACCAGGCTTTAGGCTAGCTAAAGTAGACTCATCTTTCATTGGGTTCTGTTTAAAGTGCTATAAGAAAATACCTCCTCACATTCTGTCGCTGAATGAAACTAAATTTAAAAGTAAAATAAAACGCACACTATGTAGCCAGGCATATTATAAATTGAGCGATTATATCGCTGACAAAAATGCTTGGCTGGATGCTGGTCTAGCTCCACAACCGTGTAATTGATTAGTATTCGACGATATCTGATTGTAAAAGTACAAAAATAATAGTATTGTATCGAGTCCAAGTGTTTGTTTTATATAAATTCACATAGCATACAATGTGAGCACTATGTTCTTTACATCTCTTCTGTCTATCATTGACTGAATATACTCTGGCAGCTGGGAGTTTGTCATGCTCACTCAAATGTCTCACTGACGGTGGCGTGTGTGTTGGATCATTTGGTTCCCTTCAAAATGGTTGAGCTATTTGGTGCCACTCCATACGTCATGTCCGTGAACGGGCGCTGTCTGCTGAGACTGGTCATCTCTTAGCTGCCACAGTTATTTTAAAATTTGTTTTGTTTATTTTAATATTTCTAACATGTCCGACTTGTTACGTTGTTCTCACATAGTACCTTAGATACAACAATGAAAGATGTAACCAAATTATTGTAATATATTGATTTTAAAAGAGTGTCAATGGAGTTTCTTGCTCGCTCTTCTCCATGGGACCTACTTTTTGGAACGAGCAACTAGCTTCATTTTTTTGACAGACTGACACCTTGACGATTCAAAAGTACCTGTAATTGGTTTATTTGAATAAAATAGTTTTGAAGTTTATTTAAAAAACAAAGTTTATGAGATGTACAATGTATTAGATCACAACTTTGTTTGGATGCTAATCCACGGTGTTAGCGTAAGTAAGTAATTAAAGTGTCAAGTAACTCGAATAGTTTTAAACCGTGTTATAAATACGATATAGAAAGTAGGTTGCTACGTTTACAGTCAGGCGGTATGCACGTAAACCATACCATATACAAAGTCTGTCCATCACTCACACAAATATTTTCCTGCAGAGCACAACAGTGATAACGTACCGGTGCGCGGACGCACAGAAGCCGGTGTCGTGCGAGCTGAACGAGCTGGAGGTGTTCTCGTGCGTGCTGGGGCTGGAGGAGGAGACCGCGCTGTCCATCGTGGAGCCGGCCGCCGTGCACGTCGCCATCGACGCCGATAGAGTGCTGCATGTGAGTATAGCGGCTCGCAAGGAGGAGACCGCGCTGTCCATTGTGGAGCCGGCCGCCGTGCACGTCGCCATCGACGCCGATAGAGTGCTGCATGTGAGTATAGCGGCTCGCAAGGAGGAGACCGCGCTGTCCATCGTGGAGCCGCCGTGCACGTCGCCATCGACGCCGATAGAGTGCTGCATGTGAGTATAGCGGCTCGCAAGGAGGAGACCGCGCTGTCCATCGTGGAGCCGCCGTGCACGTCGCCATCGACGCCGATAGAGTGCTGCATGTGAGTATAGCGGCTCGAGGCACCATGAGCACTCAATGATGTTCATGGTGATGTGGTTCAAGATCTTAGATCCCTTGGCCTTGAATTTTGTTGTCGGTTATATATAATCAGTTTGATGGCGGGCTACTTTAGTCGCTTACACGGTGTCTACTGGCTAAAAGTTTCCGTTTGGGCTGGTCCATGAAAAGGTGGCGAGATACTTGAAGGGCTAAAGAAAAGAGCGAATAGATGAAAAGATATTTTTAGAACGAATTGGGGACGACTTCTTTGACCAGCAACGGGACATTTAAGTTTAATTTTTGCTGTAAAACAAACTGTTCTATATATTTTTACCAGGCAGGTTTTGCACTTGAGTATGGGTCAGCAGTCTTTTATTCTGGAATCATGAACGATCCTTTGTAAGTAATGTACTGTACATTGGCGTAATGAAATTTACTTCGGTGTTAATTCCTAGTGTTACCGAAGTGAATATTAACCTTCTGTTGCTTTTGCAGATCGCAATGAGCACTCTGAACTTACGGCTGTCGTACCACGACATGCGGATGTTCGCGGCGATGCTACAGTCGCTACCGGTGCAGGCGCGAGCAGCGCTATCTGGTAATTCGACAATAATAATAGTTTTTAAAATCGTAATACATTTGAGACTTATGATATTTAACAGAAATCACATGATATTTACAGATTCATTTCACTGTCGGCCTTTGTTCGAACTTTTATTGCCTTGAGGTCATTAATAGACAGTAATAAAATTAATATCTGCACAGGTAAGTCCGTGGTGTCGGAGGAGGAGGCGGACGAGCCGGCCAACAGCGTGCACATGCACGCGGGCGGCGCGGGGGGCGCGGGCGGGGGCGCGGGGTGGATGGTCCGGCCGCGCTGGATGCGCGCGCACGCGCCGCAGCCGCCGCCCGCGCCCAAGCCCACCACCTCCATCTGGCCGCTCAAGGCCGTGCAGGTAATGGCTTCTGCTCATTTGATGTCATTATTAGATAATACATAATAATAATATTATTTTTTATTCAAAATTCTTCACTGGATAAATTACATACAGTCTTAAATGTTGTTGACAAAGAGGCCTTGTAGCAACCTTCCATGACTCTTCCAACACTTGTTACACAGGCCGAAACTTGGGACGGCTGCAGGTTTAGCTCCCTTGGCCGTCTTATTATAACAATCTGCAGGCGCTTCTTGAACTCTTACAAAATCGACATCAGTAAGCCGTAAAGCGTTCGCCCCAGGTGGAGTTGCTCTGGCGAAAACACCTAAAAAACATTGTTATTCCGTCGTTGGGCGGACAGTTGCTTCGATATTGGTACATCCGCTTTATGTCAAGTAACGAGTGAACAGTTCACCACTCTCCTCGTTATATGTATACTGTCATAAAAATTTATTTTCCTGGTGACTCAAATCTACCTGTAACATGTAACTCGTATCATATACAGGTAGCAGCAGACTGCATCACGCTGTGCGTGATCGACGACTGCCTGGACTCGGACGTGCCGCTACTCGAGGTTTCACTCAGCGACCTGCAAGTAGAACAGGTACCGTAGAACTCGCATTTTTTTTTTATTTTATTGAATCTACAGAAATCCTTACAGTCTAACCAAAAGATATCGTGGTACACAGTAACTAAGTTATGGACATTAATAGAGTCCATGTAAAAAATATTCATGTGATATTCAGCTACAAGTTTGGATTCAACCAATCCGATAAGACTGTGGAAGCCTCACCGGATTAATAGAATTCAAAAAAGCTGGAAGAAATTAAAGGAACCTACCAAGCAATTTAGTTTGGAAAAGGCTAGGGAGATGATGATTAGCTTAGGATTACTTTGGGTTTGACAACTTAGCCATCATTCCGTGTCCAGGACCTCCGCAAGGCGGAAGAATCATTCTCGGATCCGATGCTGGTGTCGACCCCGGCGGGCGCGGGGGGCGTAGTGGGCGCAGTGGGCGCGGTGGGCGCGGGGGGCGCGCGCGCAGGGGGCGGGCGGCTGAGCTCGTCACTCACCGTGGACTACTACAACCGCACGCTGTCCGGCTGGGAGCCCGTCGTCGAGCCCTGGAAGTGAGCGCTTCAACTTATTTATATGAGACGACTAACGCACTCAGCAAAGTACAAATATGAAACAGTAGCTTAGTTTACTGTCCAATGTAACAATAGAGCTATCAATTTTATATTTTTTTGACAGTTATTTTCTTTGTAAAAAAAAAATAATTCGGTCGTGATCAATCAGTCGAATTGAAATAACCAATATGCAAATAACAATTGAATTGATAATCTCATGGCGTCGGTTAATCTTATCAAAAGACTATTGTTTAAAATACGGGAAACAGATCTTTGTTTTCTGTAAACCTGTATGGCCCGAGTCACACCGGAATGGCAGCGGCGCGGCGAGCACCTTCAGTGTGAAATAATTTTAAACTTTAACTACATGTGACTTTTTAACAAGAGCAATGTTAAAAAGTCACACGCACAACAATCCAACTTCTTCAATAATAAGTCTGTGTTTAGTTTACACTTGTGGTGTGTTATGCGCTAGGTTCGAGACGTCGTGGGAGTACACGCTGACGTCGGCGCTGAGCCTGGCGCGCGTGCAGGTGTCGGTGACGTCGGCCGAGGTGCTGAGCACCAACGTCACGTCGTCGCTCATCGAGCTGGGCCAGCTCGTGCGCGCCAACTGGACCGCCGACTACTACGCGCCGCAGGTAATATGTATGAACTGTGACAAGTGTCATGTGTGAAGATAGCGGACTTTTATCCTTAATTCTACCTTCCTTTAAATTAACCGTAGATATCCTAGAATCTTATAAACGAAGTCCTAGAAAACCGTGAAAATGAGAATGAAAAAAGTAGTTTTTCCTGCTTGAGGACTGTAGTGGTTGTCGCTAAATTGTGAAGCACTTCAGAGTCAATGAGTCCTTACTAGTATGAATAATACATGATAGACAAGCTACCCCCTGTGCGCAGGACCAGTCGCCGAAGGGCAGCCCGGCGGGTCACCGGCGGCGCTCGCCGTTCGTGCCGTACGCGCTGCGCAACCACACCGGACACCGCCTGTGGTTCACCACGCTCGTCACCACCTCCGACGTGTGAGTACTCAGCGCAAACTGTTCTCCGCTCTTAGAGATGTTATATTGTTTCTCACTATAGTTGATTTAATCTGTGAAAATGGGATTAATGTTTCACTAAAAATCATAACCTTAATAATAAATATTGTTAAAATTCCTGCTCTTGTTGCAATTTTGGCTGGAAACTTCCAGTGACTGTCTAAGCTGAATTGCTTTCTTGCAAATGAATGTGATATAATAAGTGTCGAGAATTAGAAGGTCTGGCAGTAGGACTTGAAGAGTATAAATGGTATTGAGCTCTATTCGTGTTCGCTGAACGATTTTGGCCGTACATGTAAGTTATACGGTTTTACAGCTAAGTAGAACTGAATAAGCGTGAGTAGTTTCTATACGAGTGTGTCGGCAGGTTGCTGGAGCAGCAGACGTGGTCCGGGCCGGACGACTCGTGGCAGCTGGTGCGCGCGGGCGACACGGAGCCGTTCTCGTTCGGCGCGCGGCGCGGGCGCGGCCGCTCCCGGGCTCCGCCGGGCCACGGCGCCACGCTCAACCAGCTCGCCGCGCGCCTGGACGGCTGGGCGCCGCCCGGGCCCGTCTGCGTCGACCGCGTCGGCGTCTACTTCAGGGACCTCACGCACATCGTTAGTACATAGTACAGCAACTCCTGGACATTGCCGATCCTTTTTTATTTTTGATTTAGAGAAATAATCTTCTTGAATGCCTTCTGCACTGGAAAGAAGGGTCTGTTAGACTCATAGACTCTTACTGACTAAAAACCACCTCGATGTTCCTTTTCTCAACTACACCAAGGATCCTGACTGCAGCTTCCACAATTCCTGACTTAACATTACCGATCCTATTCAAACTTCTACTCGTTTGAGCTAACTCTTAACTTGGAGACTAGCCGATACGTCGTTATACGAAAAGTATCACAATATATTCTTACTGTTTTCAGAAAACTGGCGCCGAAGCCCGCATAGTTTTCGAAGTATCACTAGAGGGCTCAGCTCGTAAACTGGTGACTGTGCGCTCGGCGCTGCAGCTGGTCAACAAGCTGCCGCACCCTGTGGAGGTCAGGGTGGACCACGCACCGTCTGCAGGTAAGAATATACTTCTTTTGCTATTGGTTTCCCCCCGATTTTGTGGCTCATCAATGTACGATCACCAAAAATTATACATACAATATAGTGTTCTTTGGTGAATGAAATGTCACATAGTTGATGACATCAGAACCACGCTTGATTCGCAGCTACTCAAATACAAAGTAAGGTGCTTGAACATTTTGTTGGTGTGCGCCCATTATTACATAAATTTCATGAAATCTCAATGTAATATAGCTCTTAAATGACAGAAAGCGTAGGCTTAGTAACGTCTGTTACCGCACTTGACAACGTTAGGGATGCGAGCTAGTTATACAGTTGTGTTGTCCGGCGTAGAGCGCGTGTACGCGCTGGTGCGCGCGCAGCTGTCGGTGCGCGCGTGGAGCGCGGCGCAGTCCCGCGCGCGCGCGTGTGCGCGGCCGCCGCCGTGCGCGCTGCTGCGCCCGCTACACCCTATACTTGTCAACTGCGGTACCCCTCCTCACTATACAGCTCATACCATGCTAGTACATTCTAGAACAACTTCTTTGTTGGCTGTATTTAGTGAAGTATGTAGTGTTTTCATTATTGTAGTTGACATTCAGGCTGGTAGATTTAATTAAATGAAGTACTTAAATACAAAAAATTGAGATCATTTTATGTAAAAATAAACTTTCACTTTCCATTTCGTATCCTTTAATTCTTCAATTAACTTCGTGTCTTTTAATACGAGTTTGTAGTATTTGTCTTTTCTACCATATTTTTTAATTGTTGAACTAATTTAACTATATTTCTTATTTCATTTTACTTTTGATGATGACGAACATGATGCTCGATGTTTAGATACATTTTGATTTTAGGAATCAACTAGTGTTTTTGTGTAACATTTTACTGAGCAATGTCCGACATTCCAATTAAGAGTGAACGCAAGGTAGAAAAATATGAAATAGGTATGCTTATTCGCCACGAAAACATTACATAGAAATGGTTTTGTTAACTGAGCATTTGCCTTTCGGCGTTTACATTAATTACAATGTAATGTTCACGTAAAGGCTCGAGTGTAAATTCACAATGCTGTCTGTGATGACGGTTGAGTAGGGTTCAGAATCCTATCTTATCAAAGGGACAAGACTTGTCTATTGGAAGACTAGTCGCTAATATATTGGCATCCTCCCGTCAGGTCAGTGGAGCAGCGGCGGCGGCGGCGTGCGCACGGCCACGGTGGCGGCGAGCGGCGTGTGGGCGGCGCCGCTCAGCGCGCACGCGGCGGCGCTGTGGACGCGCCCGCTGCTGCGCGCGCCCGCCTCCAGCGCGCCCGCGCCCTCGCCCGCGCCCGTCGACTGGCGCGCCGCGCCCGCACCGCGCGCGCTGCTGCACTACGAGTGCCGCGCGCCGCCGGACTATATCTACAGGTCAGTGACATACTAACTTACTGCTGAGCGCGCACGCGGCGGCGCTGTGGACGCGCCCGCTGCTGCGCGCGCCCGCCTCCAGCGCGCCCGCGCCCTCGCCCGCGCCCGTCGACTGGCGCGCCGCGCCCGCACCGCGCGCGCTGCTGCACTACGAGTGCCGCGCGCCGCCGGACTATATCTACAGGTCAGTGACATACTAACTTACTGCTGAGCGCGCACGCGGCGGCGCTGTGGACGCGCCCGCTGCTGCGCGCGCCCGCCTCCAGCGCGCCCGCGCCCTCGCCCGCGCCCGTCGACTGGCGCGCCGCGCCCGCACCGCGCGCGCTGCTGCACTACGAGTGCCGCGCGCCGCCGGACTATATCTACAGGTCAGTGACATACTAACTTACTGCTGAGCGCGCACGCGGCGGCGCTGTGGACGCGCCCGCTGCTGCGCGCGCCCGCCTCCAGCGCGCCCGCGCCCTCGCCCGCGCCCGTCGACTGGCGCGCCGCGCCCGCACCGCGCGCGCTGCTGCACTACGAGTGCCGCGCGCCGCCGGACTATATCTACAGGTCAGTGACATACTAGCACTACGCACAGTCCATCGCACAGATATGACAGAGATAAGTCACGTAACAAGATTGAATGTTTTCTGAAACATGTGGGATGTTACACAACACAATATTATGTACTATTAAAACTTATAGGAATCATAAGTGTCGTCATATCACCCTGCATATAAAAAAAAAGAAAAAATTGAGAGAAACTGATTTGTAACTTTGTCCCAGGTTTTGCTGCGTGATAATCCGCGAGAGGTTCCCTCCGGACCGCGGCACGCCGATCGCCGGACACACTCTCACCCTAGTGCCGGCGCTGCGGCTGGAGAACCTGCTGCCGGTGGAGCTGCAGTACCGCGCCGCGCCCGCGCTGCCCGGCGCCGCCGCCAGCGTGGCCGGTAACGTGCCGCCCGGAGACACGCAGCCCTTCCACGAGGTGAGCCGCACACTGTTAGTTTAGGTGATTTCAAATAGACTGAACTTGCATTAGCATCTTTTTATTTTCGCCGTACTAAAAAGCCTCGGTTAAGAAACATTTTAAACAAGAATGTCTTTATTTCACCCAGGTGAACGTAGAAGAAGGCGTAGAACTATGCGTGAAGCTGGAAGGCTTCGGTTGGTCCACTCCGCTGAGCGTATGTGGGTCTGGAGGTGGCGGCGGCAGCGGCGCGGCCGTGGGCGGCGGCGGGAACGGCTCCTTCAGCGCCAGGCTTAAGCTGCGCGACACGAATGGAAGAAGACTGTACCTCAACGCTAGGGTCACCATCAAGAAGACTGACGGCATCAAGGTACGTCATAGACACTGTTTGAGTATTATAAAATTAAATCCGGCTCGAAGGACCAAAATGAGAGTTCTAACTTGAATTTTGGAATAAACAACTGTATGAATTGACAATCATAACCCAGAAAATTTCAGTCAGAAATAATAAGCGCGCGTTTGTTCTCTCTAGTGCGCTCATGCAATCTTTCGACGCCCGGTACAATAAAACCGACGGTGTCCGAACAGACTATAAGCTCAGTTTTCACTTGACCGTCGGCACGGCTGTATGCGTGTGCGCAGGTGTCGATCTCGGCGGCGTACTGGCTGGTGAACCGCACGGGGCTGCCGCTGGTGTTCCGCGCGGAGGGCGGCGCGGCGGAGGCGGCGGGACAGTTCGCGGAGCACGAGCTGGCGCGCATGGTGGCGCCGCTGCTGTTCTCCTTCGCCGAGCCCGACGGCGGGCCCACGCTCTGTGCGCGCCTGGGCAGGGCGCTGCCGGGCGAGCCGCAGGTAAACACAGACAGTTCGCGGACATGGTGGCGCCGCTGCTGTTCTCCTTCGCCGAGCCCGACGGCGGGCCCACGCTCTGTGCGCGCCTGGGCAGGGCGCTGCCGGGCGAGCCGCAGGTAAACACAGACAGTTCGCGGACATGGTGGCGCCGCTGCTGTTCTCCTTCGCCGAGCCCGACGGCGGGCCCACGCTCTGTGCGCGCCTGGGCAGGGCGCTGCCGGGCGAGCCGCAGGTAAACACAGACAGTTCGCGGACATGGTGGCGCCGCTGCTGTTCTCCTTCGCCGAGCCCGACGGCGGGCCCACGCTCTGTGCGCGCCTGGGCAGGGCGCTGCCGGGCGAGCCGCAGGTAAACACAGACAGTTCGCGGACATGGTGGCGCCGCTGCTGTTCTCCTTCGCCGAGCCCGACGGCGGGCCCACGCTCTGTGCGCGCCTGGGCAGGGCGCTGCCGGGCGAGCCGCAGGTAAACACAGACAGTTCGCGGACATGGTGGCGCCGCTGCTGTTCTCCTTCGCCGAGCCCGACGGCGGGCCCACGCTCTGTGCGCGCCTGGGCAGGGCGCTGCCGGGCGAGCCGCAGGTAAACACAGACAGTTCGCGGACATGGTGGCGCCGCTGCTGTTCTCCTTCGCCGAGCCCGACGGCGGGCCCACGCTCTGTGCGCGCCTGGGCAGGGCGCTGCCGGGCGAGCCGCAGGTAAACACAGACAGTTCGCGGACATGGTGGCGCCGCTGCTGTTCTCCTTCGCCGAGCCCGACGGCGGGCCCACGCTCTGTGCGCGCCTGGGCAGGGCGCTGCCGGGCGAGCCGCAGGTAAACACAGACAGTTCGCGGACATGGTGGCGCCGCTGCTGTTCTCCTTCGCCGAGCCCGACGGCGGGCCCACGCTCTGTGCGCGCCTGGGCAGGGCGCTGCCGGGCGAGCCGCAGGTAAACACAGACAGTTCGCGGACATGGTGGCGCCGCTGCTGTTCTCCTTCGCCGAGCCCGACGGCGGGCCCACGCTCTGTGCGCGCCTGGGCAGGGCGCTGCCGGGCGAGCCGCAGGTAAACACAGACAGTTCGCGGACATGGTGGCGCCGCTGCTGTTCTCCTTCGCCGAGCCCGACGGCGGGCCCACGCTCTGTGCGCGCCTGGGCAGGGCGCTGCCGGGCGAGCCGCAGGTAAACACAGACAGTTCGCGGACATGGTGGCGCCGCTGCTGTTCTCCTTCGCCGAGCCCGACGGCGGGCCCACGCTCTGTGCGCGCCTGGGCAGGGCGCTGCCGGGCGAGCCGCAGGTAAACACAGACAGTTCGCGGACATGGTGGCGCCGCTGCTGTTCTCCTTCGCCGAGCCCGACGGCGGGCCCACGCTCTGTGCGCGCCTGGGCAGGGCGCTGCCGGGCGAGCCGCAGGTAAACACAGACAGTTCGCGGACATGGTGGCGCCGCTGCTGTTCTCCTTCGCCGAGCCCGACGGCGGGCCCACGCTCTGTGCGCGCCTGGGCAGGGCGCTGCCGGGCGAGCCGCAGGTAAACACAGACAGTTCGCGGACATGGTGGCGCCGCTGCTGTTCTCCTTCGCCGAGCCCGACGGCGGGCCCACGCTCTGTGCGCGCCTGGGCAGGGCGCTGCCGGGCGAGCCGCAGGTAAACACAGACAGTTCGCGGACATGGTGGCGCCGCTGCTGTTCTCCTTCGCCGAGCCCGACGGCGGGCCCACGCTCTGTGCGCGCCTGGGCAGGGCGCTGCCGGGCGAGCCGCAGGTAAACACAGACAGTTCGCGGACATGGTGGCGCCGCTGCTGTTCTCCTTCGCCGAGCCCGACGGCGGGCCCACGCTCTGTGCGCGCCTGGGCAGGGCGCTGCCGGGCGAGCCGCAGGTAAACACAGACAGTTCGCGGACATGGTGGCGCCGCTGCTGTTCTCCTTCGCCGAGCCCGACGGCGGGCCCACGCTCTGTGCGCGCCTGGGCAGGGCGCTGCCGGGCGAGCCGCAGGTAAACACAGACAGTTCGCGGACATGGTGGCGCCGCTGCTGTTCTCCTTCGCCGAGCCCGACGGCGGGCCCACGCTCTGTGCGCGCCTGGGCAGGGCGCTGCCGGGCGAGCCGCAGGTAAACACAGACAGTTCGCGGACATGGTGGCGCCGCTGCTGTTCTCCTTCGCCGAGCCCGACGGCGGGCCCACGCTCTGTGCGCGCCTGGGCAGGGCGCTGCCGGGCGAGCCGCAGGTAAACACAGACAGTTCGCGGACATGGTGGCGCCGCTGCTGTTCTCCTTCGCCGAGCCCGACGGCGGGCCCACGCTCTGTGCGCGCCTGGGCAGGGCGCTGCCGGGCGAGCCGCAGGTAAACACAGACAGTTCGCGGACATGGTGGCGCCGCTGCTGTTCTCCTTCGCCGAGCCCGACGGCGGGCCCACGCTCTGTGCGCGCCTGGGCAGGGCGCTGCCGGGCGAGCCGCAGGTAAACACAGACAGTTCGCGGACATGGTGGCGCCGCTGCTGTTCTCCTTCGCCGAGCCCGACGGCGGGCCCACGCTCTGTGCGCGCCTGGGCAGGGCGCTGCCGGGCGAGCCGCAGGTAAACACAGACAGTTCGCGGACATGGTGGCGCCGCTGCTGTTCTCCTTCGCCGAGCCCGACGGCGGGCCCACGCTCTGTGCGCGCCTGGGCAGGGCGCTGCCGGGCGAGCCGCAGGTAAACACAGACAGTTCGCGGACATGGTGGCGCCGCTGCTGTTCTCCTTCGCCGAGCCCGACGGCGGGCCCACGCTCTGTGCGCGCCTGGGCAGGGCGCTGCCGGGCGAGCCGCAGGTAAACACAGACAGTTCGCGGACATGGTGGCGCCGCTGCTGTTCTCCTTCGCCGAGCCCGACGGCGGGCCCACGCTCTGTGCGCGCCTGGGCAGGGCGCTGCCGGGCGAGCCGCAGGTAAACACAGACAGTTCGCGGACATGGTGGCGCCGCTGCTGTTCTCCTTCGCCGAGCCCGACGGCGGGCCCACGCTCTGTGCGCGCCTGGGCAGGGCGCTGCCGGGCGAGCCGCAGGTAAACACAGACAGTTCGCGGACATGGTGGCGCCGCTGCTGTTCTCCTTCGCCGAGCCCGACGGCGGGCCCACGCTCTGTGCGCGCCTGGGCAGGGCGCTGCCGGGCGAGCCGCAGGTAAACACAGACAGTTCGCGGACATGGTGGCGCCGCTGCTGTTCTCCTTCGCCGAGCCCGACGGCGGGCCCACGCTCTGTGCGCGCCGGGGCAGGGCGCTGCCGGGCGAGCCGCAGGTAAACACAGACAGTTCGCGGACATGGTGGCGCCGCTGCTGTTCTCCTTCGCCGAGCCCGACGGCGGGCCCACGCTCTGTGCGCGCCTGGGCAGGGCGCTGCCGGGCGAGCCGCAGGTAAACACAGACAGTTCGCGGACATGGTGGCGCCGCTGCTGTTCTCCTTCGCCGAGCCCGACGGCGGGCCCACGCTCTGTGCGCGCCTGGGCAGGGCGCTGCCGGGCGAGCCGCAGGTAAACACAGACAGTTCGCGGACATGGTGGCGCCGCTGCTGTTCTCCTTCGCCGAGCCCGACGGCGGGCCCACGCTCTGTGCGCGCCTGGGCAGGGCGCTGCCGGGCGAGCCGCAGGTAAACACAGACAGTTCGCGGACATGGTGGCGCCGCTGCTGTTCTCCTTCGCCGAGCCCGACGGCGGGCCCACGCTCTGTGCGCGCCTGGGCAGGGCGCTGCCGGGCGAGCCGCAGGTAAACACAGACAGTTCGCGGACATGGTGGCGCCGCTGCTGTTCTCCTTCGCCGAGCCCGACGGCGGGCCCACGCTCTGTGCGCGCCTGGGCAGGGCGCTGCCGGGCGAGCCGCAGGTAAACACAGACAGTTCGCGGACATGGTGGCGCCGCTGCTGTTCTCCTTCGCCGAGCCCGACGGCGGGCCCACGCTCTGTGCGCGCCGGGGCAGGGCGCTGCCGGGCGAGCCGCAGGTAAACACAGACAGTTCGCGGACATGGTGGCGCCGCTGCTGTTCTCCTTCGCCGAGCCCGACGGCGGGCCCACGCTCTGTGCGCGCCTGGGCAGGGCGCTGCCGGGCGAGCCGCAGGTAAACACAGACAGTTCGCGGACATGGTGGCGCCGCTGCTGTTCTCCTTCGCCGAGCCCGACGGCGGGCCCACGCTCTGTGCGCGCCTGGGCAGGGCGCTGCCGGGCGAGCCGCAGGTAAACACAGACAGTTCGCGGACATGGTGGCGCCGCTGCTGTTCTCCTTCGCCGAGCCCGACGGCGGGCCCACGCTCTGTGCGCGCCTGGGCAGGGCGCTGCCGGGCGAGCCGCAGGTAAACACAGACAGTTCGCGGACATGGTGGCGCCGCTGCTGTTCTCCTTCGCCGAGCCCGACGGCGGGCCCACGCTCTGTGCGCGCCTGGGCAGGGCGCTGCCGGGCGAGCCGCAGGTAAACACAGACAGTTCGCGGACATGGTGGCGCCGCTGCTGTTCTCCTTCGCCGAGCCCGACGGCGGGCCCACGCTCTGTGCGCGCCTGGGCAGGGCGCTGCCGGGCGAGCCGCAGGTAAACACAGACAGTTCGCGGACATGGTGGCGCCGCTGCTGTTCTCCTTCGCCGAGCCCGACGGCGGGCCCACGCTCTGTGCGCGCCTGGGCAGGGCGCTGCCGGGCGAGCCGCAGGTAACCTCAGATATTCGCCACTATCAACGTTCATTAAAACTTATCACCGTCATGTGAAAGGTTGTGAATTCTATTCCATTCAAGTACCAATATGACTTTTTTAATTCATAGTATTTTCTAAAGTTTACCATGAACATCTCTGATATCCCATGCCACAGCAAGCATGTAAAGTCACCAGTTTAACCAAAGGATATTGTGTCCCGCAGTAATTGAGTTGTAACATCTGATAGGCAGTCGTTTCACGTAACACACTGGTACCTAGCGAAACCCAGTTAGACTAAAAGCCAACCAAATTGGGAAAATGTTAGGGAGATGCTGATTATATGTATTATTTTTTACTTGTAGTGGTGTTCTCCGTTCGGTCTGGGCGTGGGCGTGAGCGTGAAGAAGCTGGAGGTGCGCGGCGAGGGCGAGGCGGCGGAGCGCGTGTACGCGGTGGGCGTGCGCGTGCGCGCCGGCCGCGGCCGCTACCGCCACACCAACATCGCCACCTTCACGCCGCGCTACCAGCTGCACAACAACACCTCGCACCACCTGCACTTCGCGCAGAAGTGCTGCGCCACCACGCTCGTGAGAACACTTCTTTATTCATGCGCCTGAGAACTTGACATACACAAGTGAATGGTGGTTACTCGCTGATGAATTTAATTACGATGAAGACTACACCGTAACACATTTTATTTATATTCTTTAAATTGGAGATGGACTATTTCTCCGCGATTGAATTAAATGATCGTG
This sequence comes from Athetis lepigone, assembly GCA_033675125.1. Classification (NCBI taxonomy): domain Eukaryota; kingdom Metazoa; phylum Arthropoda; class Insecta; order Lepidoptera; family Noctuidae; genus Athetis; species Athetis lepigone. The sequence goes on along the minus strand of CM066239.1, from coordinate 17,482,953 downwards.
TCCTCACAGAACGACCCGGGCGCGATGGCGACGCACGTGTCGGCGGTGCCGGGCTGCTACCTGCCGTGGCACTGGGCGCGCTGGGAGCGCGCACAGCTGCTGTGCGTGCGAGTGCTGGCGCCGCCGCCCGCGCGCGCGCCGCTCACGCACTGGTCCGGCGGCTTCCGCGTCGACGCCACGCGCGCGCTGCACGTCGCCTGCAGGTACTAGCACTGCCTGCCTATCTCACGCACTGGTCCGGCGGCTTCCGCGTCGACGCCACGCGCGCGCTGCACGTCGCCTGCAGGTACTAGCACTGCCTGCCTATCTCACGCACTGGTCCGGCGGCTTCCGCGTCGACGCCACGCGCGCGCTGCACGTCGCCTGCAGGTACTAGCACTGCCTGCCTATCTCACGCACTGGTCCGGCGGCTTCCGCGTCGACGCCACGCGCGCGCTGCACGTCGCCTGCAGGTACTAGCACTGCCTGCCTATCTCACGCACTGGTCCGGCGGCTTCCGCGTCGACGCCACGCGCGCGCTGCACGTCGCCTGCAGGTACTAGCACTGCCTGCCTATCTCACGCACTGGTCCGGCGGCTTCCGCGTCGACGCCACGCGCGCGCTGCACGTCGCCTGCAGGTACTAGCACTGCCTGCCTATCTCACGCACTGGTCCGGCGGCTTCCGCGTCGACGCCACGCGCGCGCTGCACGTCGCCTGCAGGTACTAGCACTGCCTGCCTATCTCACGCACTGGTCCGGCGGCTTCCGCGTCGACGCCACGCGCGCGCTGCACGTCGCCTGCAGGTACTAGCACTGCCTGCCTATCTCACGCACTGGTCCGGCGGCTTCCGCGTCGACGCCACGCGTGCGCTGCACGTCGCCTGCAGGTACTAGCACTGCCTGCCTATCTCACGCACTGGTCCGGCGGCTTCCGCGTCGACGCCACGCGTGCGCTGCACGTCGCCTGCAGGTACTAGCACTGCCTGCCTATCTCACGCACTGGTCCGGCGGCTTCCGCGTCGACGCCACGCGCGCGCTGCACGTCGCCTGCAGGTACGCAAAGCAAACTAATTAAGTTTACATACGCTTACTACCATAATCTTGGTGTGCGTAAAATCTACTTGTAAGATAGACCCGTTGTTACGCACACATTTGCTATATCTTGTTACTTTAACTTTAATGTTGTAGGTAGTCAATAGCAACTTCGCTCATTTATGAGCGTTTGCTTGACAATATAAATATAAACCAAAAAATAAGAAGCACAAATTCAGACTTTCACGCAAGTTGTTCGATGGCGTAGGTGTATAAGCCTGGCACTCGATAAACTGTGTGTCGCAGGTTCGAGTCACACAAACTTCAGTTCTTTTTGCATTTTTTGAATTTGAATTAGGATCGAACCTCACATCGTGTTTTTTTTTTTCATTTCTAATAACATTTCTGTTATTTTGTTGTTTATTTTTGTAATTTATAATAGAATAGAAATAAAAATGAAACAATTTGTAATTAGAAATCAACAATATTTATTGTTCAATAGATTTTTATGATAATTTCAATAACAAAGTTTTATGCATGACAATTATTTTAAATCGGACAAGAATGAATGACACTTTTTGTATTTAAGAGGGTAATTTATTTATTTATGATATGAATAAACATGTTAGTGAGATATTAAGATACAGTTATCCCAATTGTAACCTCACAAACAATAACATCACTCACATAAATGAAATTACCTCCACATATTATATTTATATCCGATTGATGCGCCTTCACTATCTATAACTTTTAGCACCATATGAGCCCTTAGGTTCGATTGGCTTCAGAACAGTAATATTATCTACTTACATTTTTGAAGTGAAAACTTCTTTAGCGGCGTTGAGCACTTTTTCTGTAATGGGTATAAAATCTTAAACTCGCGTCAGGACACGTGACCCTGATCGAAAAAGCGTAGGACGGATAACAATTGAACGCGCGATAAAAATCTCACACACACTGATACAAGGTACAATTTTCGGGAAAATTGTACATTGTATCAGTGTGTGTGAGATTTTTATCGTGTCTACGTAGTCGTAGTCGTAGTCGTAGTCGTGGTCGTGGTCGTAGTCGTAGTCGTAGTCGTAGTCGTAGTCGTAGTCGTAGTCGTAGTCGTGGTCGTGGTCGTGGTCGTGGTCGTAGTCGTAGTCGTAGTCGTAGTCGTAGTCGTAGTCGTAGTCGTAGTCGTAGTCATAGTCATAGTCATAGTCATAGTAGTTTTTTTTTTTTATAAAGTACTTTACGACTATTACAATACAATGGACAGGTGTTAATTTCAGAAACATTATAAAAAGTAACTCAATTTCGTTTCAATCTCCGGTGTCAGATATTTTGATTTAATTTGAAGTTAGTAGTAGACTAAGGTATCGTAGCTCATGCAGCCAAGTATTAAAATAAGTATGTATACCGAAATTGAAAAACTCAATATTCTCAGCGCTTGATCTATGAATGAGGTTTTAATACGAATATATAATGCCCATTTCACACGAGGGCAGAACAGTGAGGCAGAACAGTTATAATAATAATAAGTATTTATTTCATAAAAACATGGAACAGTGCACCTATACATAAAGGCTTACACTAAACAGTTTAGAATTATATTGTATAATTATGTAGAACTACATTATTGCACTCTATCCCTTAAACTAGGTCTAGCCTGTATCTTAAGAGACAGGGTTCAGCCATTGGTTTAAACTAAATTGATTATATAATAAGATTTAACAAGTGAGAACAGTGTCGATTTGAATTATTATATTCATATAAACTCTCGAGTCATGAGTGTGTGCATGTTTGTGATTGTCAGTGTGTGTATATTAGGTGTTATATATATGTAAAAATTGGTAAGTAACAGTAATCCATTGCATGTGTACAGCTTAATAGCCATATATGAGAAGGTTTTCTGTAGAAAGGTAGGAGGATAAAGAGTTGCCTCACGGTTAAAACTTTACATTCGTCATATAGTTTGGTTGTGGGAAACATATAATATTTACGAGTCATCGTTTTAAGAAGCTGGCACAGAACAGTACTGTTTTGTGCGTTCACACAGTAGCAGTACTGTTCTGCCCACTGTTCTGCCCTCGTGTGAAATGGGCATTAAAGCGATTGAAAGCGCTGTGTCAAATGAACAAGCCATTTGTTTAGAAAAAAAGATCAACATATTAGTCTATTGTTTTTCGTCAATTGAATTGACAGATGCCAACATTTGACCAGGTTCTGTGTAATCTGGTTGTTTGCATTTTATTATTATTCCTTTCCGATTTTATCTACCCACTTCGCTTAAACTACGGACTGTGATTTCCTCTTGAAATAGCGACCTCCGGCTGTGATTGACTGATGTACGGACCTACTAAGAACGACGACCTGGCATGGCGGTGGGTGTCAAGAGATTAAACGGACATTGCAGATTTAACATGGAATCCCAAAATAATCCTATATTTTGTGTAAATTGCGGATCAGCTTCTGGCTCCATGTCACTAAAAGAGAAAGGGAACATAAATAAGTGTCTTGGAAAGACTTCTGCCGCTGCAAATATATTGGTCGAAAATATAGATGATACTTTTGATGTGACATGATGTTGTTATTTAAGTATTTTGATGGCTTTTAGAAGTCTCAAGTGTCCGTAGTTTTAATTTAGTTTCAATCGAAAACATATATTATTTAGAACCAAAAATGAAAAAACACATCCCTATCGGTTCTTAGGCAAACAATGTATGGACGCATGGCAATGTCCTTTGTTTATATTTTAACCCGTGGAGTAATAGTGTTGGAAAATCTTGGCGAAACAGCTTAATATAAGCTTGCTGTAGATAGAGAGAGAGAGATATAGTGGTCCTGCTAATGGCTTGGGGCAGGCGAGCCAAAGGCACACTCGTAAATAAATGAGCGAATGTGTTTTTGAAGTGAAAACTTCTTTAGCGGCGTTGAGCACTTTTTCTGTAATGGGTATAAAATCTTAAACTCGCGTCAGGACACGTGACCTGATCGAAAAAGCGTAGGACGGATGGATAGTAGACAGCTATAATCAAGTTTTCACTTCTGCCGGCACTCCCGGAGTGCAACCCGTCTTTTTTTTTTCTATTCCGCTCACTATTTTTACGCCATAATAATTATGTTGCGACTGTCCTTCTTGTCCAATTTAAAACACTTTTCGTTTAGTATAACTATATTATTGTAAAAAATAAAACGGTTCCGGTTTTGCCTGTGAACAATGGGAAGGAATAGCCTACGACGCTTTAAACCAGCTGCTGGTTCCGCACACATTGTAACGCGACGAAGTCAAGAAGACCTCAGCTTTATGCGTAACAAGTTAACAACCATATCTATCACGGTGTCGCGCATTGTCATTTGTGTATGCCAATCTTGCGGTCCTGATCGCAACGATCAATGCTTCTCGTGTCTGTATAGCGGTGCACCAACAGTTTTTCTCTGTGAACAAAAATGAAATATTGTTGTATAAAACAAGAATAATTAACGAGATGTAAATAATTATAATATGTATAATAATCTATATATAATGTTATATCTATAACTATATTATTTAAAAAAATATATAAAAAACATTATATTATATAAGGAAGCTATAAAGTTTGTTCGAACCATTTAAACAATAATGAGCTGTATGCATGTGTGTACGTATGTGTATGTATGTGTGTAAAAATCTATTCTTTAAACTGTGTCAGTACAAGTAGCTAAGTAGTATCAAAATAAACTCGTTAGAAGCAACACCTCTTTAAGTTAAACCACATCCTTACAAAGCAAACTGAACCTTATCTACTAAAGAACATGGTCCTTCGAGCCGGATAAATAATCTACTTGGGTGGTCTAGTGAATAGTGCGAATACAATAGAACCGCATTCCATAAATAAGGAACTCGTTTTCTATGAGTGATTTGTGCCAATATTAAGAACAAAGTAATTAACACGACTGCTACCGAATATTACGATTGGATTATCTCAGTAAATACGTGACCTATATTGCATCTTTTTTCGGAAAAATGTCTACTGCAGTGGAACAATTGCTGACAGAGTTGGAAGATATTGCGTTATTGCTGCAAAAGGCGCAAACTAACCTCAAGAAATGTCCGAAACAAAGACTTACAAAAGGATACATCGAGACACGTTTACAATCCATTGAAGAATATTGGAAGAAGTTTAGCACGGCGCATCATAACTTATTAAAAGTGATACCTAAGGAAAAGAAGAACGACGTTCCGTATTTCGCAAATGAAGACTACTTTGTTATTGAAGATTTGTACTTATGTTTGCAAGGTGATTTGAAGGACCTTTTATCGGTTAACCAAAACCCGAGATTAAGTGACATTGCATACAATACCGGCACGCATTATGAAGGAAATCTTAAACTGCCTCAAATACAGTTACCTACCTTTTCGGGACATTATGAAGACTGGACCACGTTCCGGGATCTTTTCACATCGTTAGTGCATAACAACTCCACGTTGTCCAAGGTTCAAAAGCTTCATTACTTGAAAAGTAGCATCACAGGAGAAGCAGAAACATTATTAAAGCACATACAAATAACAGAAAGTAATTACGAGCAAGCTTGGAACTTATTACGAGATAGGTACGGTAATCGACGGATTATAGTGAATTCACTCATTCGGAAATTGGTGATGCAGAAGAAGATTACTACTCAATCTGCTAACAATATAAAGGCATTGTTAGACACAACAAGTGAGTGTATTAATAGTCTAAGAAACCTCAACGTGTCAACTGATTCTTGGGATCCGTTCATTATATTTGTGACGGTGCAAAAGCTGGACCCAGATTCACACCGAGAATGGGAACAGTTTGCGTACAAAGATAATTTAGAAGAATTACCGAAATGGGAAGAACTTGTGAGGTTCCTACAAACCACATTTCGCACACTAGAACTGATTGCTCCGCCGTCAAGAGAGAAACCATCAAGAGGTAAAGAATATACAGTCCATTCTTCTACAGTACCTTCTACCACTAAACAAAGAAGTTGCCTACTTTGTAAGGATAATCATACGCTATGTCATTGTAAAGATTTTAACAAAATGGAACCAACTGAGAGGTGTGAATATGTGAAGAAGTACCAGCTATGTTTCAATTGTTTAGCGCCAGGACATTCAGCTAAGAAGTGTCGGTTGAACATGTCCTGCCGCATATGCCACAAGCGCCACCATTCTCTTGTTCATCAACATGCACGAACAAGTACCAACAATCAATCAGATAACAAGCAACAACAAAGTGAAGAACAAAGCAAACCAAAGGAAGCTAATGAAGAAGTTGAGCTTGCATCGCACTTCACCGCCAGCACATGTACAGCACTATTGGCCACAGCACTTGTGCCAGTTTGTGACGAATCAGGGCGAGTGACAGTTCTGCGCGCGCTCATTGACCAGGGCTCACAGGCCACATTCATTAGCGAGAGAGCTGCTCAACTGTTACGACTCAAGAGAATACCTGCACACGCAACAGTTAACGGAGTTGGCTCGACGACAACTGCTGTCAAACAAGCTGCCTATATCAAGCTGCAATCAAGATACGACAACAGTTTCAAGTTAAGAGTGAAGGCTTATATTATGTCAACACGCATAACCACGCAATTACCATCACAAACCATTCCAACCAACACCTGGTCTCATTTGGACGGTTTATTATTAGCCGACCCAGGCTTTAATAAACAAGGAAGAGTAGATCTGCTACTAGGTGTAGAAGTATGTGCCCAAATACTAAGAAGCGATATCATCAAAGGTCCCCCAGGTTCTCCATGTGCTCAAAATACCAGCCTAGGGTGGATCTTGTTTGGAAACATAAACGAACATGGAACTACCAATGAAGTCATTGTGATGCACCATAGCCTTGACTTAGACAAGATGTTAAAATCAATGTGGGAGTTGGATACTGAAGCCAAGACTACGCTAACACAAGAAGAAAGAAAATGTGAACAAATCTACCAATCCACTCACACAAGAACAGAAGATGGACGATACATCGTCAAACTACCAACAAAAAGCGACAAGCTGTTATCAACACAAGGAGGAACAAGAGAAATAGCTATGAAGAGACTTAATCAATTAGAGAAAAGACTAGAGAAGAATCCTACACTAAAAACAGAATATGCAAAGGTCATGGATGAATACATCAACATGAACCATATGGAAGAGGTCCCACAAGAGGACATAAACAATGAAAGTTTCTACCTGCCACATCATGCAGTGGTAAAAGAAGATAAAGAAACTACAAAGGTCAGAATAGTTTTTAACGCATCGCAAAAGGGAAACAATGATGTTTCTTTAAATGACGAACTTCTAGTTGGACCCCAGCTACAAACTGATATGAGGACCCTCATCATGAGATGGCGTATGAAGAAGATTTGTTTTGTGGCGGACATACAACGCATGTATCGAATGGTCTTAGTGACGAAAGAAGACAGAGACCTGCAAAGAATAGTATGGAGGAGTGACCCTAAGCAGCCAGTCAAAGACTACAGACTCACACGCGTCACGTTCGGTACAGCATCCGCTCCATACTTAGCTGTCCGGACTTTACATCAAATCTCAGATGATGAAGGAACCGTATGCCCTGATGCTGCTAAAATGATTAAAGAAGACTTCTACGTCGACGACTTGATGGCTTCAAATGACGATGTAGAAAATGCAATACACGTAGCAAAGAACGTAGAAGCTATACTACAGAAGGGAGGGTTCACACTACAGAAATGGTGCTCAAATGACATTGACTTCTTAAGACAATTTGATCCTGCAAAACGAACAACGCACGCCAGCCTAGACATTTCCATCCATGGCACCATCACTGCCTTGGGCCTACGCTGGAACATGGGCAGAGACATGTTTCAGTACAATCTAACCTTGCCACCTGCGAGTAACCAGATTACCAAACGCACGATCCTCGCCGACGTGCAACGGCTATTTGATCCAATGGGTTGGTTAGCTCCAGCTATGCTACCAACAAAGCTATTGATCCAGAGGCTGTGGTTGCAAGGAATAAGCTGGGATGAAGAAGTAGACGCTGATATCAAGCAAGACTGGACTGCACTAAGAGATAGTCTTCAAGATGTTAATGAAATTGAAGTACAAAGATGGCTGGGAATCACAAACCATAAGGCAACTACCATAGAAGTTCACGGTTTTTGCGATGCCTCTACCAAAGCATACGCAGCTGTTGCATATGTCAGAGTGCAAGAAGAAAATGAAGATATCCAAACACGGATAATAGCTGCAAAGACGCGAGTAGCACCTGTAAAACCACTGTCTCTTCCACGATTAGAGTTGTGCGGTGCCCTTCTCTTATCTAGACTGCTCAAACAAATTAAAACAGCATTGAGAATACCTGATGACAAAATATTCGCATGGAGTGACTCCACAATAGTGCTTTCTTGGCTACTGGGAGACCCAACAAGATGGCAAACCTTTGTGAGAAATCGGGTTGTTGAAATATTGGATAATACAGGATCCAATTGGTTTCATGTACAAACAAACGACAATCCTGCTGATGTTGCGTCACGAGGAGAACATATTCTGGAGTTGAAGGAGGATGAGCAATGGTGGAAGGGCCCAGAATGGCTTAGACAGAAAACAATAACATTCAATAGACCAAATGACCTAATGACAAGTTTAGAAAGAAGAGAAGTAATACAAACAAACTTTAAACTAGAAGAAAAGGAAGAAAGCCTAGACAAACAGTTTGATCAATTTAATCGCCTAGAAGAACTTCTGAAATCAATAAGTTATTGCAGAAGATTTCTCAAAGGGAAGAAGTTAGAAAACAAGGATACAGTCATAACCACTCAAGAACTAGAAGAAGCACTGAAAACCTGCATTAAAATTTCTCAAAGAGATGCATTTTATGAAGAAATCTTGAGTTTAAGCAAAGGAAAGGAAGTAAAGGGAAATAGTAAATTAAAATTATTAAAACCATACCTGGACAATGAAAATATTCTCAGGGTGGGCGGCAGGTTGCGCCATGCAAATATATCTGAAGAAACTAAAAATCCGATTATATTGGATAATCACAGCAACTTGTCAATACTCATCGTGAAAGATGCTCACCTGAAGTCATTACATGGAGGGGTACAAATGATGATGGCCTACGTAAGAACAAAATTTTGGTTGATCAAAGCAAAAAGTATGATCAAGTTTAGAATCCGCAAATGTTTAATATGTTCGAAACACAGCGCTGCAACCAAAAACCAACTCATGGGAGACTTACCTAAGGTTAGGGTAACTCCAGCTAAACCCTTTCTGAACAGTGGGGTGGATTTCGCCGGACCCTATCAAGTTTTAGCATCCAAAGGTCGAGGAGTAAGAACAAACAAAGCTTACGTCGCAGTATTTGTTTGCATGTCCACTAAAGCCATTCACCTCGAATTGGTCGGCGATCTCACAACCGAATCATTTATTGGTGCCTTCAAAAGGTTCGTCGCCAGACGTGGAAGATGCTCACAGATGTGGAGTGATCAAGGGCGCAATTTTGTGGGTGCTAATAAAGAACTGGCAGCAGCTTGGAAGGAGGCAAAATTTGAACTTGAAGGCTCAATAGCAGAGTCTCTTGCACAGGATGGAACGCAGTGGCACTTCATCCCCGCCTATAGCCCTCATGTTGGTGGCTTGTGGGAGGCGGGCGTGAAGTCCATGAAACACCACATGAAAAGGATTCTGACCCATCATCTAACGTATGAAGAAATGAGTACCCTGCTTTGTCAAATCGAAGCGTGCCTAAACTCTCGGCCGCTAAGCCCAATAGATGACGAAGACGCTGATAACCTGACACCCTTAACACCAGGTCATTTTTTGATTGGTGAATCACCAATAACTACACCACAACCTGATCTTCAAGACATTCCAATCAGTCACCTGTCACGCTGGAAGCACACGCAGAAGTTGATGGGAGATTTCTGGCGTAAATGGCAATCAGAATACCTAACCAGCCTACAACAGAGACCCAAATGGCTGAAAAAATGCAAGGAGTTTGATGTCGGCAAAATTGTTATCATCAAAAATGATCAGCTCCCACCAGGCAAATGGGCGTTAGGTCGCATTGTTGCTAAGCATCCAGGCGATGATGGAGTCACTAGAGTGTACAGTGTTAAGAGTGGTGACACTATAGTTAAGCGAAGTTTTAATAAGCTCTGTCCTTTGCCAATAGATATTGATAATTAATATTGATGATTAATGTTCCAATATGTAATGAATCTATGTTAGTTCATAACATTGTTTATGTATATCATTTGAATTTCTCACAGTATTTATGACTTGTGCTTAGATGCTTGGTGATGAAACCTAAATTAATTTTCTTAGTTATTTTGTTATGTTTATGTTGGTAAATGTAAAGGTCTTTATGAGCCCTTTGGTGGGCGGCATGTTCGAACCATTTAAACAATAATGAGCTGTATGCATGTGTGTACGTATGTGTATGTATGTGTGTAAAAATCTATTCTTTAAACTGTGTCAGTACAAGTAGCTAAGTAGTATCAAAATAAACTCGTTAGAAGCAACACCTCTTTAAGTTAAACCACATCCTTACAAAGCAAACTGAACCTTATCTACTAAAGAACAAAGTTTTATATATGCTTCCGTGATAAATAGGTCATCTAGCACACATAATTATTCAATTCAGACTATAACTCAGCCAAACAAACCAACTCCTCAGCTTTATAATATTAGTATAGATGTAACATCATTCGAATCATAAATAATGAAAAAAAAAACTGAATAATTATTTTGTTACTCACCGAAATCTTCATCTTCATTGCAATCTCACATATTAATACGTTTTGCTCATGTTAAATATCAATTTCAGCTCTCAAAGGTATAGTAAAGTGATTCATATTGACTCACAACTTAATCAACACAACAAAAAACAACACTTCTCCAAACAAGCAGGTTATAATGTCTAAAACGTAACGTAAGTCCGATATAGATGTTCTGTGAGTCCGATAGTTAAAAGCAAATGTAACGATGAAACTAAACTATTAAATAATATTCTACCCTCAAAAATTAAGAATCGTATACATGATTCTTAATTCTTGAGGGTAGAATATTCATTTTTCCAAAGCCAAATATGACGAAGTCTTGCTAATAATTGCATGTGTGTGCGTGGGCAACAGGTTAATGTCAAGCAAACACTAACAAATAGGCAATGTAAATACACGAGTTGATTTTATTCACACATACATTATGTATGTAGTGGCTGTAAACTTAAATAAGTTGCTTTGTGTACTAGCACTGCCTGCCTATCTCACGCACTGGTCCGGCGGCTTCCGCGTCGACGCCACACAGGCACTGGAAGTCCCTAATAAGACATTGTATTCTAGCCTTGTTAGCATTGTAATGGAGTGCACTTTACAAGTGCGCAACTGAAAAATAAAAAAAAATTGTTAAAATTTCTGCAGTGCAGATCTGATGCTGGAATTTTTTATGCAAAAAAAAAAGAAGTAGTTTTTTTTTTGCAAAAAAATATCTTATTGACAAAAATATAAGCGCTCTGATTTGTTATGTCTAAAGTGTATTTTTTAGTCTTTAGAAAACCTTAATTGGCTTGGCTTATTCGGCACCATGCGTATAATTAACATGCAGTGTACCCCCGCAGAGAGCCGGGCGGCGGCTACCAGTTCGTGCGCGTGGAGGTGGTGTCGGAGGGCGCCACGATGTTCGTGGTGCTGACGGACGCGGAGTGCGCGCCGCCGCCGCTGCGCATCGACAACTGCTCGCCCGTCTCCATCATGTTCCACCAGGTACCACACACTTTATGACTTGAGTAATGGGCATTGGAATCTGGTTCAGAACGCTGTACATGGCTATCCTCATAATATATTTATGTATGTAACGGGTTTTTCATTTGGGACAACACCAACAACATGACAATTTTGACATTTAGTTCTTTGTCTTTAAAGCAGTGGAAGTGTAATGCACCAATATTACTACAGGAACCGCTGTCGCCAAACTCACACAAATAAACCGATAATCAAAATATATTGAACTACAAAAAAAAAGTCTGATTTGTAGTTATGGATTCTTACAAAAAAATGATTGATTGATGATTGATTGATTGATTGATTGGTTGGTTGATGATTGTTTAATGATTGATTGATTGATGATTGATTCATGCTTGATTGTTTGATGATTGATTGATGGTTAATACAAGATTGATGATTGATTGACGATTGATTGATAATTGTCATAATTGATTGATTTTCATTTGTGAGATTTATGATTGATTGATAATTGATGATCGATGATTAATTGATAATTGATGATCGATGATTGATTGATAATCGATGATTAATTGATGATAGATGATGTGATTGATTGATATTGATGATACTTGATTGATGAACGACCGAGGCTGATCGATTGATGGATGATTGATTGATGATTGATTAATTGATGATTTCTTGATGGGTTGATGATTGTTGAGGATGGCAGGTGACGATTGGTTTTTATTTGCAAGATGTATGTTTGATTGATGATAGATTGGTGATTGATTGATTGATGATTCGTTGAATTGGTGATTTATTGATGATATATTGATGATTGTTTGGTGATTGATTGAGGATGAGTGATTGATGATTAATTGATGGATTGATGATTGATTGATGATGGATTGATGTTTGATTGATGATTGATTAATAATTGCCATAATTTATTGCTGACGATTGGTTTTTATGTTTGATTGATGATAGATTGGTGATTGAATGATTGATTGATGATTCGTTGAATTGGTGATTTACTGATGATATTAGTGATGGGCCGAATGTGGTTTGTACCGAATACGAAATTCAGCCGAACTTCGGTTATTTTTGGCCTTCTAGGGAGCGATATTACCTATGTCGGTTGTAAAAGATCCTACATTAAATCGATTAATGACTACATTAGAGCCCAAATACCAGATGCCAAGTCGAAAATATTTAAGTGAGACTATTTTACCTCAAATGTATAAACTACTGAAAACAAAAATTTTCGACCAGTTATCTAATGCTAAAATGGTTTCAGTTACCAGCGACATGTTGTGGACGTTCATAAATAACATGTTGTGCTTTTTAAGTTTTACTGTACATTGGCTCGATAACAATTTCATATTACAACATAGAGTGTAAATATGTCTATTTCATAACCGCGAATTTAGTTTATATTACCTCACTCTCCGATACTGAGCAGTAAATTGCAAAAAACTTACGATTTAAATTTCGCGGGCTACCATAGAGCATTCATGATTCATTTAAAGTAATACTTACTATTACTTACTACAGTTACTTTTAAAAATATAGTTAGTTAGTAGACCTATATTATTTCAATGTCCTTGTCAAGAGGCCCATTTCGTTAATTATAATTATTATATTTCCGTTAATAATAATTAAAAGTTTATTTGATTTTCTAAAAAATATTGTGTAGTGGTAACTAATAACATCATCTCCCTAGCCCTTTCCCAACCGTATTGGGGTCGGCTGCCAGCCTAACCGGATTCAGCTGGATACCGGTGTTTTACGTGGAGCGACTGCCTATCTGACCTCCACAACCCAGTAACTGGGCGACCCGATACATCTTGGTTAGACTGGTCAGAGTTTCTGGCTAACCGACTGTCAAAGTTCTACGAATGACAACCGGGACTAACGGCTTTACGTGCTTTCCGAGGCACGGGATGTCAGTGATGTCAAAGATAAACTTTAGAAAGTACATATGAATTGACAAAGTCACATTGGTACTTGCCCAGATTCGAACCCACAACCTCTTACACACGAGGCGGGCACCTTATCCACTGAGCCATCACGACATAATAATATTCTATTCATATTATAGTGGTAACTAATTACAAAGGTTAATAAATGACTGATTTAATTATTAGTTTAACTGGTTTTTTGTAAAAACAAATGAGTTAATTACTTACTGAATGTTCGGCATTTGAACCGAAAGTCGGTCGAATGTCGAAGTTCGGTTCAAGCCACCAAAATTCGGTTAAACCGAATGTAAAACGAATTTCGGCCCATCCCTAGATGATATATTGATGATTGTTTGATGATTGATAGATGATTGATTGAGGATGATTGATTGTTGATTGATTGATGATATTTGATTGAATCACCAATCAATCATGATTGGTGTTGATTGACGATTGATTGATTGATTGATGATTGATTAATGATTGATTGATGATTGGTTGATGACGATTGGTTTTTATTTGTGGAATTTTTGTTTGATTGATGATGATTAGTTTTTATTTGTGAGATTGGTGATTGATTGATGATTATTGATGATTGACAATTGATTGATAGCTGTCATAATTGTTTGATTGATGATAAATTGGTGATCGATTGATGATTGATAGATGATTGATTAATGATTGATGATTGATTGATAGCTGTCATAATTGATGATAGATGATGATTGATTAATGATTAATCGATGATTAATTGATGATAGATGACGATTGATTGATAGATGAGGATTGATTGGTTGATTGATGATAGGTTGATTGATCAACGATTGATTGCTTGGTAATTGATTGATGATTAATTGAATTAATAAATTATTGATTGATTTGAATTGATGGTTAATGATTGATTGATGATTGATTGACGATTGATTGATGATTGATAGTTGATTGAGGATGATTGATTGATGATGATTAGTTTTTATTTGTGAGATTTTTGTTTGATTGATGATAGATTGGTGATTGATTAATGATTATTGATGATTGATGGATGATTGATTAATGATTGATGATTGACGATAGATTGATAAAATAAAATAAAAAAAATTGTTTATTGATACCAAATACATTCACAACTTTGCAGGCTAAAGCGGGTAACAAATGTAACAATTGAAATGTATAGTACAAAACATGCTGATATTTATTCCCAAACTAAGCTAGAGCTTGTATTTTGGATAGCTGTCATAATTAATGATAGAAGATGATTGATGATTAATTGATGATTGATTGATGATAGATGACGATTGATTGATGATAGATGATTATTGATTGAATGATTGATGATAGGTGATGATTGATTGATAATGATGATATATGCTATTTGATTGATGATGAATTGGTAATTGATTTTTGATTGATTGATAGCTGTCATAATTGATGATTGGTTGATGATTGATCGATGATTGATTGATAATGATGATAGATGCTATTTGATTGATTAATGATTTAATGATTGAATGATTGATTGAGGATGATCGATTAATGATTGATTGAATTGATAAATTATTGATTTTTGTTTGTTTAGATTTACGCCGGATTGATTGAGGATTAATTGATGGTTAATGATTGATTGACGATGATTGATTGATGATAAATGATGATTGATTGATGATAGATGACGATTGATTGATGATAGATGATGATTGATTGATAATGATGATAGATGCTATTTGATTGATCAACGATTGATTGCTTGATGATTGATTGAGGATGATCGATTGATGATTGATTGAATTGATAAATTATTAATTTTTGTTTGTTTAGATTCACGCCGGATTGATTTGAATTGATGGTTAATGATTGATTGACGAATGATTGATGATTAATTGATTATTGATTTTTGATTGATGATTGATTGATGCTTGTTGATTGATGATTGACTGATGATTTATGATTGATTGATGATTTATGATTGATTGATGATTGAGGATGATTGATTGATGATGATTAGTTTTTATTTGTGAGATTGGTGATTGATTGATGATTATTGATAATTGACGATTGATTGATAGCTGTCATAATTGATGATAGAAGATGATTGATTGATGATACATGACGATTGATTGATGATAGATGACGATTGATTGATGATAGATGATGATTGATTGATTGATAATGATGATAGATGCTATTTGATTGATCAACGATTGATGATGAATTGATAATGAATTGATAATTGATTTTTGATTGATGATTGATTGATAGCTGTCATAATTGCCTTGTGGGGAGTCGGATGGGGCTGGTTGTTGAGAATGAGCATGCGTGCAGGTGGGGTGCGGCGAGGAGTGCGTGGTGAGCGCGGGCGGCAGCTCCCGCTGGGCGCTGCCGGAGCCCGAGGGCGCGGCCGAGCTGGCCCTGCGCGCACCGGGCGGGCCGCGCACCACGCTGCCGCTCGACACGCTGCCCGCGCACCACGAGCTGCTCTACCAGAACTTCATCTACGTCGCCTTCACCGCCACGCAGCAGCCTAGGTCAGTGAGCTATGTGACATTTAATACTGATGTCTATTATTTTTGGACCGAGTACGAGCAGCAGCGTCGGAAGATTTTGTTAAGTAATAAAAGCTAAAAGGGGAATGCCAAAAAAATGCCTGGAATGGACAGTAATTACCAGTAGCGGTAAATTCTATTTAGAATAAAACATAACTCGTTAATTTATTTTCCAGTTTGTTTAACTATGCGATGGGCATTCCCCTTTTGCTTAAAAAACAGTGCGGTGGTCCATCTAAAATGTAAACATATTTGAACACTGGCGATCAAGCAAATCTAAAAATCAAGTATCCATGAGTGCTGGTCCGAAAATCCTACCTTCCAAGGTTGTCGACTGCAGGTTGTTATAATAAGTGCTTTTGACTAGCTATCTTGAAAGTAATGACGGTTTGTTTTAATAATAAGTAATATGTTGAAGTGTGGCAATAAGTTGGTGTATGTATGTGCAGCCGGGAGGCGGGTGGCGCGGACGACAACGTGCTGGTGCTGGAGGTGCCGCTCGGCTCCACGCGCGTGCTGCTCGCTAGGAAGCGATACGGAGACAGGTGCGCTGCTTTTTGTGTATTTCTACACGACATGTTTAACACAGTGTTCAGGCTTCGGAGATACATTATCCTCTCAGGCCTACTCGTTCCGATGATTTCAGACCTGTAACACTGGTATTTCATACTCGAATACATAAACATTTTGTAGCAAAAATAGGTACGATAGAACGTGAGAGACAAACTATTCGTGACATCATAATGAGTACGTCCAATGATGTCCAGATCGCAGCTGTGGCGGCGCGGTCCGAACGACCAGCTCATCCACGAGGGCAGCTCGCCGCCGCAGCCTACGGACGCGCTGCTCTCTGACGACGCACCCCTCTCGCCTTACGCTATGGTAAGTTACTTTACTCGTTTTCGGCTCGACAGGACATGTTCTCCATGACTCATTCATGTCATGGAGAACATGTCCTGATCATGTCCTTCTAGGGCAATTAAATCGTTAACATTTTGTTCTATTGGCGATCATCTATAAAGCATTAATTCTGTGATATAAGATACATACGATGAATATATTTTCTTTCCATAGGTCTTGGATATTGAAGACGCGGCTCCGCGTCCAGGTCGCGCGTCTGCCCTCGTGCTACGCCGCGCGGATCCGCGGCGTGCGTCCACGCAGGCGTGGAGGCTGGTGCCGCCCGGACGTATGGCGTGCGCGCACTCCAACCTGTGCGTGCAGCCTGACGGACTGTCTCTCATGGCGCTCACGCCCGGTAGGTCATCACGCAGGTGTGGAGGCCGGTGCCATCTGGGCGCATGGCGTGCTGATGCTTTTGTTCATCAATGTGAAATTGATTATTTACCTCGCAGGCACTCGCGTCGTGCTCGGGCTGCCGGCGTCGGGGCGGGCGGGCTGGTCACCGACGTCGCCGGTGCCGGCGGAGCAGGCGGTGTCGTGGCACACGCTGCGGCCGGGCTCGGGGCGGCTGGACGTGACGCTGAGCGCGGACGGGCCCACGCGCGTGGTGCGGGTGTACGACCACAAGGCGCCGGGCGCGCAGTGGGCGGCGCGCGGGAGTAGTGCGGGCAGTGAGGCGGGAGCGCGGCGGCGCGAGTGGGGCGTGGCGGTGTCGCTGGCGGGCGTGTCGCTGTCGCTGGTGGCGCGCAGCCCGCCGCGCGAGCTGGTGCACGCGCTGCTGGACGCGGTGCAGCTGCACGTGGCGCTGGCGCCCGCGCGCGCCGCGCTTGAGCTGCGCGTGCAGCACATGCAGTGGGACAACCAGGTACGAACACCAAAACACTCATGTTTGTGTAAATAGGACCTGTATGCAAAAAGTCACATCATTTCGTCACTGTATAAACATCAGTAAAATATAACACAAATAAAAAAAAAAATTGTAAAATGTATGAAATCTATTTTAATATATTCTTTTAAATCCACGAAGAGGATTTCTCTTAAAAAAATATATGTTGTATCAAGGGTGGCCGGTATGCAAAGCCACAGGTCTTCTTCATGATCCGACATGTTAAACGTAACTATGGACACTTCTTGGGTCTTCTTTTTCTTCACTCGGACCAAAGATAATTAAATCAAAGTATTTTTTCAATTCTATCTGTTACAAAAATAGAAACAAACACGTGCGTTACTACTAAGTGTCTGCCAATACAGTAGAAGCTCAACTGCCCAAACCCTCGGTCCCTTCCCCTGTCCTCACATATACAGTTGTGGTCAACTAATTAGGGACAAACAAAAATTCAAGCTGAATTTTAATTTTCATGTCCATGGTAGATCAGATAAACTAAATAATTTAGTTTAATTTTATGAAATACTAATTAATATTAAGAATACTTAAAAATTGTGAGCATTGCTTTGAAGTTGATAATATTTTGTAATAGGAAATTTAAAAACAAATTTCTTGCAACCAAATCGCGGCGTGTGCTGGCTGGCCATCTAATTAGGGACAAAAACAAAAGTAGTGTGTTATATTCCCATTTTTATAAAATATGATGGGATGTAATTTTTTTTTAATAATTAGGATTAGAGACTTTACGTTGACTTTGAATTTGTTGAAATATTATCATAATGTTTAATTAAACATGGGGTGAAATAAAAGTTCTGATACAACAATGCGAAAAATAATAATTATTGTTTATTATAGTAAATAGCCATATCGTAAATTATTAAAACATTAAAATTGCTCCATTATAATGATTTTCAAAACAGGACAATTATAATCGATATTTAGAAATTATACTTTTGAATCTATAAAACTATTAAACGTGCAATCAGAAAGGAAATACCAACAAAAACTATTGTGCAAAAAAACGCAAAATGGTGATAGCGGCGATATAAGGCCCACTTATGGACTTTTTATTGATTATAGGTCTGAATAGTGTTGGTATTTGAACTAGAACAAGGCGGTGGAGTAATCTACAACAACCTTTCGACGTCAAGTTGTTGAAGCTAAACTGTTTGGCATGGCGGTACGAAAAGTTCCAGTGTTGAAAAAATCACAGACTCGCCACGGTTGGCCTTAGTTATGAGGTACCAATATTGGGACAGATTTTAAATAAAAAAATGTTTTGATTTTGGACTAAACGAAGTTACATTTTGTTTCATCGGAAGGCAGGCGGTATTAATGGCACCCTAAAAAGCAAAAAGTATCCGAAATAGTCTAATAAGCAAGTTAAACTTGAGGAGAGAACATAAAACTATGGCGTTGGTTTTTTGGAAATCATGTGGGACTTTTAGAGCAAATGGAAGGCACACTAGATTCAATTGAATAGAGAGAAATACTAAAAGCAATCACACTACTTTATGTTGAAGAACACACGATAACTACCCCAAAACATACTGCACTGTCTGTTAGAACATTTCTCACTGATGAGTAGGTATCGGTTATAAATTGGCCAGCCTAGAGCCCAGACCTGAATGCTTGGAAACATTTTGTGGTACGTTATGAAATAATAGTAGGTTTAAAAATGGTGTAAATAAACTGGCTATTAAAAATCAACAGTAGTCACTTTGAAGAAGGCTGAAACAGTATTACTAAAGAACAATGTGACATTTAGATTGTGTCGATTCCATACCTTTGTTACATGGTTATGACAATCCTTAGCAATCACTCTCGTTATTAATTTGCATTAAAGTGCGACACATTAAGCCTAATTGAATAATAAATAAACATATTTTTTCCTTTATTGCTCTCTGCAATAATTATTTTTAATGTTGTCTTAAGTGTCCCTAATTAGTTGTCCAGGGTACGAATAGAATAAAGAAGAAGTTAAGTTGAATTTTGATCGATATTTATTTTACGTATAGTCCATTCCTTTAATGACTATGCCTTTTTGTTAAGATATTGGTTTAGTATAATATTAATAGTAACTAAACTGCCAAAGTCTCGAGCAAACTTAACTTATGGGAAGCAGAATTAAATGTTACTCATAGTATATCATGTTGTCCCTAATTAGTTGACCACGACTGTATATACAATGTGTAACTGAACTAATGCACTTTGAGAAAAAAGTTTGTTCAGAATCGTTTACTGAATCGATTTTTGTAATTTTTAATGTAGGTACCTAATATTTTATCCAAAAAATAATTAAAACTACGTAAACTGCTATCACACTTCCGCTGTGCAGTCAGTCGTGTCATAAGGGAAACTAAAATTATTCTGAGGCTCGGTATAATTCTATTTTCATTTGCGTCACCATACCACTCATGACACACACTAAAACTAAGCTTCCTTACCAGCTGCTAGGCACACCGAGCCCGGTGCTGCTGTACTGCCTGCCCGACCGCGGCGCGGCCAGCCCGCTGCCGGCGCTGCACGCGGCGCTGGAGCTGCAGGCGGCGCCCTCCAAGCGGTACAACGCCTACTTCTTCAGGCACCTCGTGGTGGCGCTCCGACCACTGGCCATCAGGCTGGAGGAGAGGTACACATAGTTACTATACACACGATAAACTATACAATGTAGTTATTTCATTTTCATTTCATTTTCATTTCATTTTCATTTCATTTTCATTTCATTTTCATTTCATTTTCATTTCATTTTCATTTCATTTTCATTTCATTTTCATTTCATTTTCATTTCATTTTCATTTCATTTTCATTTCATTTTCATTTCATTTTCATTTCATTTTCATTTCATTTTCATTTCATTTTCATTTCATTTTCATTTCATTTTCATTTCATTTTCATTTCATTTTCATTTCATTTCATTTTCATTTCATTTTCATTTCATTTTCATTTCATTTTCATTTCATTTTCATTTCATTTTCATTTCATTTTCATTTCATTTTCATTTCATTTTCATTTCATTTTCATTTCATTTTCATTTCATTTTCATTTCATTTTCATTTCATTTTCATTTCATTTTCATTTCATTTTCATTTCATTTTCATTTCATTTTCATTTCATTTTCATTTCATTTTCATTTCATTTTCATTTCATTTTCATTTCATTTTCATTTCATTTTCATTTCATTTTCATTTCATTTTCATTTCATTTTCATTTCATTTTCATTTCATTTTCATTTCATTTTCATTTCATTTTCATTTCATTTTCATTTCATTTTCATTTCATTTTCATTTCATTTTCATTTCATTTTCATTTCATTTTCATTTCATTTTCATTTCATTTTCATTTCATTTTCATTTCATTTTCATTTCATTTTCATTTCATTTTCATTTCATTTTCATTTCATTTTCATTTCATTTTCATTTCATTTTCATTTCATTTTCATTTTCATTTCATTCTCATTTCATTCTCATTTCATTCTCATTTCATTCTCATTTCATTCTCATTTCATTCTCATTTCATTCTCATTTCATTCTCATTTCATTCTCATTTCATTCTCATTTCATTCTCATTTCATTCTCATTTCATTCTCATTTCATTCTCATTTCATTCTCATTTCATTCTCATTTCATTCTCATTTCATTCTCATTTCATTCTCATTTCATTCTCATTTCATTCTCATTTCATTCTCATTTCATTCTCATTTCATTCTCATTTCATTCTCATTTCATTCTCATTTCATTCTCATTTCGTTTTCATTCAAAGTCAAAGTCTAATCATTTATTTCCATTAGACCAAGAGTGTGAGTTGTTCCAGGATAATTAAAATTAATTAGGAAATGGAAGCTAATCCTGTTCACGAACATTTAGTGTAACACATTTACAAATAAATTACCTTCCTCCAACTACTAGAAAAAGAATTGTGTCTAATTTATAATTGTAAAAGTAGTTAATCATTATCAGTTTTGATTAGCCACCAGTTTGGTTTGTTCTACACTGTGGATTAAATATCCTATGGAGCTAGACCAGCATGCTTCCAAGCATTTTTATCTTGAATGTAATCTTCCAATTTATAATATGCTTGTTGACATAATTTATTCTTAATATATGTTTTAAATTTCCTTTCGTTTAGTTTTAATATATCACAAGGAATTTTGTTGTAACATTTAACACAGTACCCCATGAAAGATGTATTTACTTTGGACAGTCTAAAATATGGTTGAACTAGTTTATCTTTATTCCTGGTATTAAAATTATGTCCATCACCTACTTTACTAAAGATATGTTGGTTTTTTCTTACATACATGATGTTCGCATAAATAAATTGGCAAGGTACCTAATTGGTCATTATATTTATCGTTTTAAACAGTTCTCTAAGAGATTCGCAACGACGTAAGTTATAAATGGCTCTGACAGCTCTTTTTTGTAGGATAAAAATAGATTCAATGTCAGCAGCCCTACCCCACAGTAAAATGCCATACGACATAATGCTGTGAAAGTAACTAAAATAGTCCAAACGTGCGGTTTCTACATCTGTCAATTGCCGTATCTTTCTTACAGCATAAGCTGCTGAGCTTAGCCGTCCCGCAAGAGATGTTATGTGAGGCCCCCATTGCAACTTCTCGTCTAGCGTGATTCCTAAGAAAACCGTTTCACTAACAAATTCTAGTTTTTCTCCATTCAATATGACGTCACATTGACTACTTCTAACGTTTGGCAAAATAAATCTAATACATTTAGTTTTCTTTTCATTTAGAGCCAAATTGTTCACTGTAAACCAGTTTTGGACTTGAAAAATAGCGTTATTCACATCGTCAAGATTATTGTGATCGTCTGTTTATCTTAAAAATTAATGATGTGTCATCTGCAAATAACACCATTTTCGATTCATTTTGTAGCAGTAGGGGTAAATCGTTTATATAAACAAGAAATAGGAACGGACCCAATATTGAACCTTGAGGCACGCCCTTAGTTATTTCAGACCCTGGTGAGTTTACGCCGTTTATTTGAACTTTAACCTGCCTACCTCTAAGATAGGACCGTATTAACTCAAGAGACATATCCCTAATCCCGTAGTGCTCCAGTTTCAATAAAAGCGTTTTAGCGCGTTAGCGCGTTTCATGGTCAACGCAATCAAACGCCTTCGAGAGGTCACAGAAAATTCCAATGGCATCTTGTGCTTCCTCCCAGGCGTTAAAAATGTTCTTGACACCGGCGTCTGTTGTACAACGTCCTTTGGTGAAACCGTACTGTTCTTCATGAAAGATGTTGTTTTTATAAAAGTGATTTCATTTTCATTTCGTTTTCATTTCGTTATCATTTCGTTCTCATTTCGTTCTCATTTCGTTCTCATTTCGTTCTCAGTTCGTTTTCATTTCGTTATCATTTCGTTCTCATTTCGTTATCATTTCGTTCTCATTTCATTTTCATTTTTTTTAAATGCTACAATGATTTGTTATACCGTAATACCGCGTTAATAAGCTTCTGGTCCTCCTACAGACTGGTGCTGCAGCTGTGGGCGTGGGCGTGGCGCGACCTGGAGGACGCGCGCGAGCTGCCGGACGAGGCGGACTACGAGACGCAGCGCATGCTCAGCGAGCTCACCGCGCTGCACTGCACGCGATACTACTTCGCGGTCATCAAGATCATCCCCAGCCAGGTAACACCAGTCTTCAACACCACCAGACATTCACCAACACGCGCTACTTGGGTAATACGAACATTGAATACGCGAATATTTTAAGATAGGTTGCAACGCAAACGGATGTTGGTATAGCACAGACGTACGGTCAGCAAAAGAGATATGTTACCAGGGCCATAGGATATAATTAAGGTTTTCTTGAACACCGATTGATGATATCCATATGAAATTTAAATGGATTGAAGAACAAATTACTTTCTACAACATTTGAAATTTTAATTAAAATATATATCTAATCAATCAATCTTAAAATAGTTGCCCATCAGATAGCGCAGAGCATTAAGAGCTTTGACTACCTTGTTTTCTCTTCTAGACAAACCCAGTTCACCTTCCTTTTGGACTTCTCTCTTCCAATATTTATGCTCTGCACACAGCAAACATTTTCGCTCTTCCAATAACCGTCTTTTACGATGTCCTTCTCACCGCTCTGGTTTTCTTAAATCTTCTTTCCCTATCCAAGCAGTTTTTCTCTGGAATGCGCTTCCTCAGAATATCAGGATGGCCACCAGTTGATTTACTTTTAAGGCTCGAGATCATTTACTCAAGGAGTTGGCAGACTCATCTCACTCTTAATGTATTGTACATGTACTTATTTTTATCTCTCTCTACTTTGTATATATAGTATGTATATACATATATATTCATGTATGTATAACTAACTATTTTATTGACTCATTTTATTCCTGTAACTTTTCTGTTTTCTTGCACCTACTATGTTTTATCTCTGCATCACCCTAAGGTAGACTGATAGAAAATGCCTAAGGCATTAAGTCCGCCGATGTACTGTCTTCCTACATTAAGTTCAATAAATAAATAAATAAATATCCATTGGTTAATAAAAAACTTTAATTGTATCTGACGGCCCTGCTTACATATCTATTTTGCTGACTGTACGTTCAGTGCGTATACAAGACGCTGACTGCTTCGATGTTTTCTCTTTACCATTACTTTGTTTTGTTTTCATTGTGCTCAGCTAATGGGGCCCGACAAGGTCAGATTTGACATGAGTCTTAATAAAATTACTATTTGTTGTTATTATCGCTAGGAGACATTTCAACAAAATAATAGTATTTAGTTATCTAACGTACTTCGGTAGGCTAAAATATATACATTTTTACCCCCACTTACTCCCACTAAGATATGACCAGAAATCAACATTTTGCACGGAGTGTCTGCTTGTAGTTGAACAGTTATGTCCGATAAACCTTTTTCTGTGTTGTACTCTACTGTATCATTCTGTGCTGTCCATTATAGCTTTCGACATGAATGAGCCAGCTAACCCATAATTTTATAGGTACAGGTTACACGTGATTTACTTAAATAAATATCTGTGATGGAACTTTGCTTCACCCCCCCCTTAGATCCGTCTGTCGATGTGCACGGCGAACAAGCTGGAGGGCTCGCTGAGCGCGCTGAAGCGGCGCCTGGGGCTGACGTTCATCAAGTTCGAGGACGCCGCCGTCGAGCTCGAGCCCTTCGTGCGCGCGCACGTCTTCGACACCGCCTCCTACCTTGGAAGGCAGATGCTGGCGCACTTCAAGGATGTAAGCTTTTCTCGACAATGAAGGATGTTCTGACATTGTGCCCAGTGCCGCCAATAAGGCGTGAGGTCCAAAAGCCTTACAAAAAATTGACGCTTTGACACTTTACAGGAAATGTCAAAACGTCTGTATTTTCGTGTTTTAGGACCTCACGTCAAAGTGGCGCCATCTAGCGGTTTAAGATTTTTACAAACTCCTCAATGGGTTAACCACTAATACATTTATATCACTTGTGAAAACTCAATGCTACATTATTTTCAAGGAGTTGAAGTGGCAAGCGGCCAAGATCCTGGGCTCAGTGGACTTCCTGGGCAACCCGCTGGGCTTCGTGGCGGACGTGTCGGAGGGCGTGTCGGGCCTGCTGCTGGAGGGCAACGTCAGCGCGCTGCTCAAAAACGTCACGCACGGCATCTCTAACTCCGCCGCTAAAGTCACAGGTACTGCTACCGATCTCATATATTTGTGATGGTTAGCATATCTCACTCCGAATGCCAAAATTAGATTACTTAACCCATTAACCAGGTTTTGGTTATTAAAACAGTTGAGCATTGACCATTTTCACTCCTAGGATTCACTTCCTACTTACGACGTAGGGTACGTTTAAATCTGTGTTGTTATCCATCCACATTGCTGAGTGCACTGTCCGCAGAGTCGCTGGGCGACGGGCTGGAGCGCGTGGTGGGCGACGAGGCGCACGAGGAGACGCGCCGCCGCATCCGCTCCGCCGCCGCTGGAGCACATCTGGCCGCCGGCTTCCGCGGCCTCGGCCTCGGCATACTGGGTGAGAACGACCACACACACTAGCCGCCACTAGCCGGCCTTACACTGTTATAAAACTTTACATTTCTAACTACTTACGTTTCTTAATCTTCAAATAAAAAAGACGTGTGGCACTCGGAGACTGCCGCGGTAAAGCTATTGCATAGCATTTTTGATCAACTTATGTAATTATAATTATTTATTTACTTTATTTATGCAGTATTTTGATTCCTTATTTTTTTTCTTTTTTATTAATTCAAGTTACACTTTTTGAGCGTGGTAACCGATAAGAAAAAATGTTAGCCGCCATCTTGGATTTTGAAATGGACCTAATTTTCGGCATCAGTGTCCCCTAAAATCACGGAAACGATACCCATGACCGATATTTAAAAAAAAAATTGTCACCATCTTGGAATTTGAATTTGATCTCATTTTCGGCATCAGTGTCCCCGAAAACCACGAAAACGATACCTATGACTGACTTTTTGAAAAATATTAGCCGCCATCTTGGATTTTGAAATGGACCTAATTTTCGGCATCAGTGTCCCCGAAAATCAAGGAAACGATACCCATGACCGATATTTTGAAAAAAAAAAAAAAAAAAAAATTTAGTCGCCATCTTGGTTTCTGAAATGGACCTTATTTTCGGCATCAGTATCCCCAGAAACCGAGGACACGATACCCATGACCAATATTTTGAAAACATGTTAGACACCATCTTGGATTTTAAATGGACCTCATTTTCGGCTTCGAAAACCACAAAATGTGGAGTCAAGGCGTATAACAAAAAATCTCTCAGCCGCCATCTTGGTTTAAAATTTCAAAAAGTTATTAAAAGTCCTGCTATTCATCGAATGATGGCAAAACTAAAAAGTATCACCGCTGTGCCGGTCGGAGTGGGGGATGTTAGGTTATTTTCGTTATGGAATTTCTGGATTCCGTCTCCACGCTCAAGGCGCGCGATAGAAGCTATGCAATAGCTTAAAAATGTGTAACATTTTCTTACAAAATTTACTGGAAAAGGTTTTTGAAAATGGTTTTTTTAACGTCGATTAAGGAAATACATAAAAATATATGTAGAAAAACGTATAAACTCCTCCTTTTTAGAATTCGGTTAAAAAGTGTGCATCACCCTATCTTTCTATCCAACGGAAACATCTCATTGTTATTGCGTCTAGGTGGCATGACGTCGCTGGTGAAGCACAGCTACGAGGGCGCCACATCAGAGGGACTGGGCGGGTTCCTGGCGGGCGTGGGCAAGGGGCTGGTGGGCACCGTGACCAAGCCCGTGATCGGCGTGCTGGACCTGGCGGCCGAGACGGCGTCGGCGCTGCGCGACACCAGCCGGCGGCACGACAAGTGGGTGCCGCGCCGCGTGCGTGCGCCGCGCTGCGTGGCGGGCTGCGGCGGCCTGCTGCCGCGCTACTGCGGCGCGCAGGCCGCCGGCGCCGCGCTGCTGTACGCGCTCAACCGCACCGACTACTCCGAGCACTTCCTGGCCTACCGCGCCGTGCGCGACACGCCGCACGACATCCGCGCGCTGCTGTCCGACACCTACCTGCGCATCATCACCTGCAAGCACCAGGCGCCGCAGGTCGTCATGGAGACGCACCTCAGGTACACACTGCTTTGTCACATCAGATATACTATTCATTCTGTTAGATAGATAAACATTGGCTTTACAGCATGCCCATAATATTTTTTGGAAAGTGATCCGCACGCGGATCGTCGTCAATCTTCCGTCGCTATTCGTCTGCCGTAGATATCCGATTCATAGCATAACGAATATCTTGTTCTTTTGCTGATGATACCTGTACGGTGCACGTACAACGTTTTGGTTGCTGACAATGCGACCTCAATTTATATCTAATAATATTCACGGAACATTATAGTTAGTTGACATATTGCAATTACCGCGATCGGCACGGATTGGCATCCAACTTATAACTATTTTGTAACTTTAAAGAAATAAACTATTTCTTGTGGTCAAACGTGGTTTTCCGTCAACTCACCAAACTCTAACTCTGAGCCATACATAAAAAGTGGTCCTTCGAGCTATAAGTGTGACATTAAGTGTGTGAAGTGTCTCTGTTAGTGATTGCGTATCGGTCTTGCTGGTCTCCCAGAAGCGGGTTGCCCCAGTAAGATTGGGAAGGCGCACATATCTCTAGGAGAGAAAGAATACGCTTAGTATCCATCAAAATAACTGCGAAAACTTCGCAAGTTATTGAACTAGTGCCTGCGGCTAAACAACCCTGCGGTACTATCGAACAACTAAACTTAAAAATCAACTTAACTTCAACAACAATCAACTTAATTTCAACAACAATCAAAGATGGCTCAGGACATCAGCGAGATCATCAGTCACCAAGAAACTATTTTTCACAACTTGAAGCAAATCAGCATCAACTACAAGAAAGACGGTCCGAGCAGGAAAACTTTGGAATACCTGGAGGAGCGACTTTCTCGGCTGAACTCGAACTGGGAGAAGTTTGTGTTCAATCATCAACAACTGGAAAAATCAGGAATAACAGACATCCAATACTTCGTCGACGGCGTTTTCAACAAAACTAAGAAGATGTACGAGGACGTGCTGCAAGATATCCTGAAGCGTAAAGCTGAGTTACCTTCTGTTTCGAAGAGTAAAGTCGAACTATCACCTTCTACGCCCAAACAAGGTAAACCAAAAGCAACCTTTAACTTCGATGATATCAACTTTCATGTACCTCCTCGCGAAACGGACAAGACCAACGAAAAACAGCAGGAACTTTTACGACAGCAATTCTGCAACTTTCGGGTGTTTGAACGTACTGTGGAGAAGATAAGCTTCGACTCGTCATCGGAAAAATGGGAGCTAGAAGATAGTCTTAATATCCTAAAAGGCAAATGGGATTTCATTGAGAAAACTAACTGGGAACTTGACTATATTTCACAAGATGAAGATTCAACTTACAAACAAAAATACGATGCTATAGAAAACGTTTATGATAACTTCCGAAAGAAACTACAACATCATATTTGGAACAACGCTCACTACGAGAAAACAACGCCAAAAATTGTGATACCGGACTTCAACGGAAACTACCATCAATGGTTAACTTTTAAAGATCTGTACTTGGAAAGTGTACATAATAACCCACTACTGTCAAAAGCGCAAAAAATGCAGCACCTTAAAACTAAACTCAAGGGTGAAGCCGAGAAGATTGTACAGCATCTCGGTATAAGCGCGGAAAACTATACTTCCTGCTGGGAGATAATCACGCATCGATATGATAACAAGCGCCTGTTGTTCACGTCTTATATGAACACGCTTCTAAACCAACCTCTCATATCAGAAGCTAGCGCCACAAGCATAAGGAAACTGCATGACGTCACTCTCGAGTGTCTTAACGGACTCAGTAACATTGGACTAGAAATAACCAACTGGGATCCGATAATTGTTCATCTGTTGGTTCAGAAACTGGACAAGGTGACTTACAACGAGTACATCAAGGATCTTAAGGAACCGAGAGAATTTCCCGACTTGGAGGAGTTCATCAAATTCTTGGAGAACAAGTTCATGGCGTTGGAAGCCTTACAAGGAAATACTCATCAAAGGTCACACTCGTCGAATAAAAATCAGATATCAGATAGACAGCAAAACAACGCGTCAATCACTCGAAACAATAATTATAAACATAATAGCCAGAGGTCATCAAACTCTAACAGGCCGTATAAATCATCCAAAGCCTTCTTCACAACAACGAGGAATTGCCCGCTGTGCAAAACTGAACACGTTTTAATGAAATGTTGCAAATTCTTGGCTATGAATGCAAAGGAACGAAATGACACAGTTTGCAATTTACGTATTTGTTCGAATTGTTTGTACAGTCATGGAGAACAAAAATGCACTTCGAGAAAAACTTGTAAGCTATGCAACAAGCCACACCATACGCTTTTACATGAGGATGGCAACGAGCAGAACAACCGTCCTGCAGTTGTGAATATCAGCATTCCATCGACATCACATGCCGTGAATAACTTAACGAACGAGTCGAAGGAAATTCTGTTGACGACTGTACTTTTGCAAGTAAAGACCATTGATGGAGATTATATCAGCTTAAGAGGTTTGCTTGACCAAGGGTCGCAAGTGAGTCTAGTGACGGAACACGCCGCGCAACGACTCAGATTACCGCGACGCAAAGTCAGCGCTATTGTGTCAGGTGTCGGTTCACTGTCCGGCAATTGTAAGGGGTCAATTAACTTGGAATGCAAATCTATACATTCGGATTATGAATTTAAATTAGAAACCTTGGTGATGAAGAAACTTGTAAACAACTTGCCTACAGCATCATTCTCCATACAAAACTGGGATTATATAGACAACTTGAAACTTGCAGACCCACATTTTAATAAGTCGGGCCCGATTGACTTACTTCTGGGCGCCGAAATCTATTCAGAACTAATACTGAATGGGGTCATAAAAAGCGACAATTTCCCCGTAGCCCAACAAACAAGAGTTGGCTGGATACTTTGCGGGAATGTCAAGACATTTAACTGCTATGTAATACTCAATGACCTAGAAAATATGACACGATTCTGGGAAACGGAAGAAATCTCAGACACTACGTCTTTAACCAATGAAGACCAGCATTGTGAGGAGTACTACAACTCTACTACTAAGAGGTTAGATGATGGGAAATATGTGGTGGAGATGCCCATGAGGTCAAACTACAACTCAAACTTAGGAGCCACAAAGTCTCAAGCACAAGCTCAGTTCCTACAACTTGAGAGGAAAATGTTGAAGAATAACGACCTAAATAGGGAATACAAACGCTTTATGGAGGAGTACATTTCCCTGGGTCACATGAAGCCTGTAACTGCTGATACTCGGAGAAAAAACCAAGTGTATCTACCTCATCACGGAGTTTTAAGAGCTGAGTCGACTACGACGAAACTGAGGGTTGTGTTTAATGCATCTTATAAGACGAATAATAACAACAGTCTCAATGACCTTATGTACTCTGGCCCAAACTTGCAAAAGGACATGTTCACGCTACTTATTAACTGGCGAGTGTACAGATACGTCTTTACAGCAGACATTGAGAAGATGTATCGACATATATGGCTGAACGAGGAACAACAGCACTTACAAACTATTGTTTGGAGATCATCTTCCAACGAACCATTGCTGGAATGGCAGCTATGCACTGTGACCTACGGTATGAAAAGCGCGCCGTATCTTGCAATGCGCACCTTACATCAACTTGCACAAGATGAAAAGGATAACTATCCTGAGAGCGTCAGCGCTCTACTAAACTATTTTTACATGGATGATTTAGCCTATGGGCAAAACAGCATTGAAGACTCGAAGAAAATGGTCGCAGAGCTCATTCAACTATTGAGTAAAGGAGGCTTCAACTTAAGAAAGTGGACAAGTAACGAAGCGGCTATATTAGACGACTTGCGAGATGATCAAAAGAGCACTAAGGCTAACATACAATTCAGCCCAGAAACATCTAACACAAAAATGTTGGGGATGAGGTGGAACCAGAAACAGGATACATTTACTTATCAATGGAGGCTACCGGAAAAGAAAACTCTAACGAAGCGAGTACTGCTGAGTGAAATAAGTAAATTATATGATCCTCTTGGTTTTCTATCGCCCGCAACAATAAAAGCGAAACTACTTTTTCAAAAGGTCTGGATTAGTAAAATCGACTGGGATGATTGTCTGCCCGTCGACGTAACGGCTGAATGGGAAAAGTTGAGAAAGGATTTCCCTTCAATCAACAAAATCTCAATTCCACGATGGCTGCAATCTACAGACAATAATATTGAGATTCACGGGTTTTGCGACGCAAGCGAAAAGGCATATGCGTGCGTCATTTATAGTCGAGTGAAAAGCAAAAACGGAAATTTTACAACTACAATAATAACTGCAAAGACAAAGGTCGCGCCGCTTAGTAAAAAGATATCTCTGCCTAGAATGGAACTCTGTGGGGCATTTTTACTTGCCAGACTTATAGAGAAAATTAAGAGTACACTCTCTACTAAACGTCTGCAAATACAATGCTGGAGTGACTCTAAAGTCGTGTTGGCATGGCTACAAGGAGACATAAACAGATGGGAAAAATATGTTGCCAACAGAGTCTCACAAATAAACAACATAATTCCATCAAAACAATGGAACTACGTCAAGTCGGAAGAAAACTCAGCTGATTGTGCAACACGAGGTCTTTCTCCCTCTCAACTTCTAACTTTTAAACTTTGGTGGGAGGGCCCAAGTTGGTTGAAAACTTATAACATTAAAAACAACCATCAAAATGACAATAATATGCTCTATTTACAAGACAATGAACTATGTGACACACTAACAGCAAATAATAAATGCTGCGTTGCAACTTATAAAAACAGTGAAGTAATTACCGAGCTGTTGAGTAAATATAGCAGTTTCAAACGGGTAATCCGAGTACTTGCGTGGATACTTCGATTTATAAATACTTCCGTCCGAAAGAATAACGTAACCGGCGTTGATAACGAGATTGTGTCGTTATCTTCTGAAGAAATTACTGAAGCAACGAAAATGGTGATCAAAAATGTGCAGAGAATGTACTTTTGGGACGAAATCGAATGTTTGAAGAAAAACAACTCAATATCAACTAAAAGCAATGTTCTGAAGTTGACCCCATTTCTCGATAAGAATGGTATACTGCGAGTCAAGGGGCGACTTATCAACTCCGTGCTGCCGCCTGAATCGAAACATCCAATTATTCTCCCTGCTACTGCAAGATTAACAGAGTTGATTATCCAAGAAGCCCACCATGAAGTTCTCCATGGTGGGGCACGACTCACGCTTGCATACTTACGTCTCAAGTACTGGATCATTGGTGGAAACAGAACTGTGAAAAAGGAACTTAGGCAGTGCATACGATGTCACCGTTTTAAGGCTCAACGGAACATGCAAATTATGGCTGACTTGCCAAAAGAACGAGTTACACCATCGAGGCCATTTACAAATACCGGTGTAGACTTTACCGGACATGTTGATATAAAAATCAACAAGGGGAGAGGCGTGAAAACATGCAAGGCTTATATAGCCATCTTCATTTGTATGGTTACAAAAGCCGTACATCTTGAGTTGGTTTCTGACCTGACAACTCAAACTTTTCTTGCCGCTTTTAAACGAATGTGTGCGCGCAGAGGCACACCGAGGCATATGTTTTCCGACAACGGAACTAATTTTGTCGGTGCCGCAAGACTACTGCAAGAGGACTTTGATCGAAACAAAACTTTTCAATCGTCCGAGTTTTACGACGAGATGAATAGTTTGAAGATAAACTGGCATTTTAACGCCCCTCTCTGGCCATCAGCTGGTGGACTTTGGGAAGCCGCTGTTAAGTCCATGAAGTATCATTTGAAGCGAGTTCTAGGAGAACAAAAGTTAACCTACGAACAGTTCACAACATTATTAACTCAGATCGAAGCATGCTTGAATTCCCGTCCACTTTGCCCGCTATCTGAAGACGTTGAAGACCTAGATTACTTGACACCTGGTCACTTTCTTGTTGGCGGTCCCTTATTGTCTATGTCGAAGGAGGAAGAAAACTTCAACCAGTACGACTTGAGAAATAGATGGAGGCTGGTTGAACAAACTAACTTACACATCTGGAAGCGCTGGTCAAACGAATACCTGCAGCAATTACAAGTACGAAGTAAATGGCAACAAACAAAGGAGAATCTAGCAGTTGGTGACTTGGTGTTAGTGAAAGAAGACAATTTACCTCCGGGGAGGTGGGCTCTCGGAAGAGTCGAAGAACTTCATCCGGGGACTGACGGAAATATTCGAGTCGTTACTCTTAAAACTAAAAAGGGGCAACTAAAACGGCCAATCGTGAAACTGTCACCGTTACCGCTCCGCAAGAACTTACAAACTACTGAAAAATCCGAAGACGTAATAAACAAACAACAACAGCAGTCCGAACCTGAAAAACAAAAAAGGCAAAGAAATCGCACGATAAATAAAACTAGTTTACTCTCTCTGGTTCTAATGTGCATGTTGACGATGATGGGAATCACACAAGCGACGCCAGTTACTTCAAGCAACTACAAGGTGACATCAATACTTAACAATCAACCAATATACTTTGATGAAGCCGGGAAACTGCAACTTATACACGATGAATGGACGCTGTTGATTTATTACAACCTGACTTCATACTGGCAAGCCACGAGTAAGATAAAATTCTACCTCGATCAAGTGGATATACTTTGTCGACGAATAGTGCACGAGTACCCGCCCTGCGAAACCGTCGTCGATCACCTACGTTATGAACTGGACCATCTCACTGAATACAATTCTATGTTACTAGCTCAACGGTCACGGAAAAAACGAGGCTACTTCGATGGGGTCGGAAAATTAGCAGGAACATTATTCGGCGTTCTCGATGTGGATTTCGCCCAAAAATATGAACAGGATATCCAATATTTACAAGCAAGCGATAACTATTTACTGCAATTAATAAAGAATCAAACACTGATTGTAGAAGCAGAAAATAGTATGATTAAACGAAGCTCGGAATTTATCGATAAACAATTCAAAACAGTACAGATATACATGAATCAAACTAGCACAGCAATCACAAAAATAGAGAATAGAGCGCATATACTATATACTATAAATGACATCCATTCTGCCGCTGCAACTTCAACTTTAATTCTGAGTGATTTACATAGAATTCAAGAAATGCTGATGAATGCCCTAGCCAACATCTACAGAGGCCATTTAGACACACACCTTTTTTCGGCATCTCAACTGATTGAGCAACTAAATATCATATCAGGAAAGCTACCACAAGGACTTTCTTTGCCGATTAAGGACATGCAAAAGGATTTTCAAGTCATTTATGAACTAATTCATGTGAAAGCTAGAATTACACGTAACTATTTACTATTTGAATTACACATTCCGTTATTAAGCGACGAAGACTATAAAATATATCGTGTAATTCCGATTCCATTCATGAGACAAGGACACTTAAAACTTGTTAAACCTTTTTCGGACTTCATCGCTATCAACTTGATAAAAAATTCATACATAACTTTGGAAGAGCAAGATATGCACCATTGCACCTCATACGGAGAAGATGAATTCTCGTGCATCTCACGAAACACAGGATTGGATATCGAAGTACCTATCATAAATACGACAATAAACAACATGTTTGATATCAGCTGGAGGAACGTACAGCTGAACATCACTGAATTGACCAATGCAGGAGAATTTTCAAAACTTGATCGTCAAATCTCTTACCAGAAACAGCATGAAGTGCTGCCTGCGGCTTTAAGTATTTCACCGCACGATGTGTATTTTTATTCCACGACTTCTTTGTTGTTGGGAGGACTTGCTATAGTTGGCATCTACTTCATTATCAAGAAACGAAGAACTAGGAATCAGAATTCTACCGCAAGCACTAAACTGAAAAAACAGAAAGGAGCAGACAAAGAAGTTAACATCGAGATGCGAGAGATCCGTAGCTCGACGAGACAGGAACCCGGAAAGGGATTTAGTTTTGACGAAATATCGTCAAATTAACATTTACACTTTTATTTACTCTTTTTACTATACTTTTACTTTACTTACTTTATTTTTAAACTTTGTTTCTTTTACATTTTTATACTTATCTTTTTGCTATGTACTGGTTGCCCATCTCGCCTTTCGTTACTGCCCGTCTCCCTTTTTTCCCTTGGGAGCATGTACGGTGCACGTACAACGTTTTGGTTGCTGACAATGCGACCTCAATTTATATCTAATAATATTCACGGAACATTATAGTTAGTTGACATATTGCAATTACCGCGATCGGCACGGATTGGCATCCAACTTATAACTATTTTGTAACTTTAAAGAAATAAACTATTTCTTGTGGTCAAACGTGGTTTTCCGTCAACTCACCAAACTCTAACTCTGAGCCATACAATACCTGTTGTCCGCAGCAACCTCGTGTCGTGCACGGTGGTGTCGGTGGAGGGCGCGTACTTCGTGGAGCTGGGCGTGCGCGGCGGCGGCGGCGCGGAGGGCGTGCGGCGGCCGCGCGTGCAGTGCGACTCTGCGGAGCTGGCGGCGTGGGTGGCGCGCCACGCCGCGCTCGCGCGCCAGCTCTACCACGAGCACGTGCACACGCTGCTGCCCAGCACCGACCTCTGAGCACACACTACGTCCACGAGTACACCAACGAGACCGTACGATCCAGACATAGATTTTACCTCAATTTGTATAATTTACAGAACACGTGTCACCAGATGTAACACGTGTCGTGCAACGCGCAACGTATATGTGTATACAGTCGATTTATCACGTCTTACGATATTATGTCTATATCTTACAACTGTGAACTTACAAAATCGGTATTCCTGCTGTTGTATTGTTGCATAATATTTGACTATATAACTAAGAATAAATTTCACGAATCGATTTCAATATCTTACCACGAATTGACGAAATAAACAAAAGATAACTTAAGAACAATTATCTGATTGACATACTTAATAATAATGACTGCAGAAAAGTAATTGTGAAAACATTAATGAAACTGACTAAGATTTAAACACGACATTATTTTAATTATTTGGAAATATTTTTAGGCTAGTGTTACGAAATACTCCCAACTTCATGTGTAGCTTATGTAAATACTGCCCAATATCCTGGGTTCGTAACACTAGCCTCGTGTCCATTCGACATGTAATATTAAAATATCGAAGCTATGCACAAACGTATCACTGTGTATGGCTCTCTCCCCTTCTCTAGATGTATTCCAAATAGTAAAAATTCCTTTTGGACCGAAAACCTTCCAAATCCTTATTAGACTGACGACCTACTGAAGTTAATAACACTATTAAATACTAGGTTATCGATAAGTATCGTAAGTATTATAGTAAAGGTTAACTTTGTATGATACTCTGTTAATATTTGCGAATCTAGGTTTGATATTATTATAATATTCTTGTTCACATTATACATCACGTTTAATCCAAAACAAGACTACAAATATTTTTAAACAAGCTAGTATGTAATATTACCAGAGCTATGAATGTGTTCTCTCGCCACCAGGCTAGTTTACCGAATCGTTTTGTAACAACTTTGTATATGAACTAACATTTTTAATGCATTCAAATACTGAAACTAAACTGTTAATAGTTATATAATCAGACTATGAATATATACCATAGTCTTAGGATTAGTATTCTAAACATATTTCAATTAGGATTGACCAGATGATGTAGATCTAAATAAATGAAACATGCCATGAAACTGCTTCAATATATGAAGTAGTTACTGCACTGCCTATAACACAAATATTTCACACATTAACTGGTTAATTCTAAAACAATTTATAATCCTGCAACTTTGTTGTGATTCTTTTTGTAGTTATTATAACTAAGAGAATAGGTAGTGCGTCAACAATTCCTATCAGATATTGCATACCTAATGAAGACTATACGGACAATGTCCGCTGGTCATGTCGTGAATGTTCTGTTCGATGGTATGCGACGAAGTGTGGCGCTGTCGTGTCAAACTTTACTTCATATGTGATACTTGTACGAGTATGTCTGGCTATGTGACTTTGATTTAGTCTATGTATAATGAGAGGAACTCTTTAACGCCGACCAGCAGAAAGATATGAGCTGTTAACGGCACTATCCAAGTTAAGACAATAAAGAAAGAAACGTTACAAGAGAGGGAGTGAGTTTGCGGATACACTTTCAAAGTCAATTCCAAGAGTGTCAGAACGGGACGCGTTAAAGAATTCTCAGTAATAATTTATTATAACTCCAGATTAATATATTTTGTGTACGTGTGGAAGTGGTGTGGGAGATGAGTCTAGAACGATCAAAATTATCTTAGGCTGTGATATAAACCTATGACAAATCGACGTATGAGCCAAACTGGAACTGGGCAGCACTTTCGTTTACATTCCATTGCGGGTTCCTTGATGTGTCGATTCCATGACTTCGCAGTGATAGAGTAATGTATACTAGAGCTACATTACGTATTAGACCGCGTGTCCCTTGTGGAGTGTTGCCAGTTTCTGCAGTAAGGCGGCTGTTCGAGCGTAAAATATCGCGACAGATGGAAATTGATTACAATTGTGTTTCGTAATTAAATCAATTTATGATTTTATATCGTACCTACTAGGTTTGGAAAAGTTGGAAAACTATTGTAAAATATATGTTTCTGTTTATACTTAAAATGGGATTCAATTATTTCATTAAATTGGGATGAAAATAAATTGTTAACAATTATTACGGCTGTTATTGGGAGTTAAAAGATAAATAAAATGGTTGCCAGTTATAATTTATTTATATTGCCTCAAAATAATGTGAATTGGCTTTGATAAAAGACAGATATGATAAAAATAGTGATTATGTTAAAATAGTTTAATTTGTTTGTCTGTTGGCGTGCCTCTAACATGCATTCTATGAGTACGCTGGAGCCTCTAACGCTCATTATTTTATAAGCAAAGTTGTTTTATCTGACGTTACTTTAACTATAATTGGTGCAAGGCTCTACCTAGTAGGGTACTAGTTGAATAGCACGAATAACTAGTCCAAGTACTTAACATTCTGAAGGTATATAACAGTACATAAAAACTTATCAGTGATCGATTTTTCAGAAGTTATAAACGGTAATCGGAGTAGCTAGATAGTTTTTTTGTAATTGCTCTAATATCACATAACATTGACATGCATTTTATTCCCCTCAAGTTAGTGGTACACCTTTACGTTACTTATACCAACTTCCAAAACATATATAAACTTGTATGCTCCAAGATATTTTAATTTGTCTAATAACTCCGATCACTAGTTTTAATAACAACCGTTCAGTTAAGCGTAAAACGGTTATTTAAATAAGTTTATAAGAACAAGTTTAGTGCTATAAGACCATAGCATTAACATATTGTCTTTACGGTTTGCGTGCCTCGAATTCGATTCAAGTTCATGGAAAATACAGTGTATCATTAAACAATGCAATTACTTGGCCAATTCTCAATTTAAAGTATAATAATAAAATATCAAACGACGATCAATTGATTTTAACTGTTTTTTTATTTCAAATGTGACGTCAGAGTGAATTTTTATATTTTATGTTAATTTAGTTAACATTACCAAAGTGCGACTTAAACTATAAGTGGAGAAGGTTTCTGTTTGTATTTATTTATTTATTACAAGTATGACAGTGATAGAAGATTACTCTTATTTATTTCATGCCAACTGTTGTGTTTTAGTTTCAACGAAATAAAAACTCTTTAAATATATCTTGTTTTATTAAACGTTGTTACCCGCGGTTTTTGGTTACTGCTCCGCTTTTGTAAGACGTATGTTACATAGCCTTCAAACCTTCCTCAATAAATGCGCTAACAAATAAAAATAATTCGGACCAGTACAGGTAAGTATAGTTCAACCAAACATAATTATAAACTTTTCAGCTTTATAATTAGTATAGATTTCAGAAGTACGAGAGCCATTTGGAAAATAAACCATGTTCCATTAAAAAAGGGGATCTACTAATCAGACGCGGGTTGTGTCTGCAGGTTTCCGATGGTTTTTGTTGCATATGTAGCCGCCAACTAGCTTAATCAGTCATTAAATCAAAGAGCTAGGCAAATGGCTTGGCTTGACCACGTTTAACTAGTCTAATCTAAGCAGTGGTTTTAACGAATAGTTACAACTGGTCGCCAAACCCTTAACGCCTTGCAACAAGAAAATATCCAAGTAATAATAGCTGTATGTGAATTTATAATAAACTAGCTTTTGCCTGCGGCTTCGCTCGCGTTAGAAAGAGACAAAAAGTAGCCTATGTTACTCTCCATCCCTTCAACTATCTCCACTTAAAAAATCACGTCAATTCGTCGCTCCGTTTTGCCGTGAAAGACAGACAGACACACTTTCCCATTTATAATATTAGTATCAATATGGACTCATATATTTACATTTAATGTAAATATATGAGTGGAAGCTCTTAACTCGCAAACAGTGATAAAGTGTCGCTACAGTCATTAGATAGCGCGCAATCACAGCTGTATTCACGCGCAGACCGCCATAGTAGCGCCGCGCCGCGTCAATCGCACCGACCCGTTCACCTCCAGAAACAGGTCACCAGAGGTCACAAAAATCCAGCACTTCTACAGTTTAACTCCTACGCTACATACTAACGTACGTATTACAATAGATTAATAAATAAGGTTAGCATGCTCGTAAACACATTGTTAAGTTGTTCGATTGTTGTGGCGGTGAGCGCAGCGACCTTGAATACGCTGCCGAGGTGAGTAATCAGAGTAATGGCGCGAAACGACGCGACTTTTCGCGCCACATCGAAAGATGTTGCGCGAATACAAAAATATTGTGTCTGGCTTTAATAATAATTGTGTCTGGTATGCAACGTGGTAGATTCATGTTCTAAAGATGCCTTTAGATGCTTATGTTCCCCGATGTTGTTCCAACGTAAATAAATATAAAAAAATATATTACAAAATACAACAAAGTTTTTCGAAGAGGCTTTATAGAAGAATCAAGATCATGATTCATGATCTATCCATGTCGCTGTTGTGTGCGGTCAACATTTGAATGCAGTTGTAAATCTGACTCACACTTGACCGATTCCAGGTAGCAGCCGACAGCCGTATCAACAACTTTGGGAGGATGGGTCCGCGCACCTGTCACTTACACTGAATGAATTCTTTAAACTTAGTAACTGCCTTGAGAAACAGATGTTTCCAATTTAACAATTGAATTAACTTTGCGTTTGCTTATTATTTTACGTTAACGATTTGTGAATTGTTTCAGCATGACGTCGGTCGACTACAGTGATGTTCCGATACAGGAGAAGAGTTTGTACCAGCCGCCACTGCAGGAAATAGTTGATGGTGAGTAGGACGAACATCTAACTATCCTACTCACGGAGGCATTAACCTTTCAACGACCAAGCGACAGCCAGCTGTCGGGCTGCTTTTGTCTTTCTATTGTGTCTCCAATCACGTGTGTTCGAAGGTTTAAATAAGTACAATCAACTAAATTACTGTAATGATTTTTCGCCACTATATAGTATTGTCTGCGGGACTGACCAGTACCTTCGAGTCGGTCAGCGTGTCTGCGGTGGAGTCTCCAGACCTCACCCAGTCTCCGTACAACCTCACGTCGCCAGGTATGAACGCACTACATAGATTTGGTGACCACCACCAGTACCATGAATTTGTTAACAAACATATACACTAACACATACCAACAACCAGACTCGGAACAAATACTTGTAGGTTTTACAAATATTTGTTTTTGCGGGAATCGAATTAGCGACAGCCAGCGCAGCAGCCAGAACAATTAACTATTTCTCCAACTGAGCCGTAGTCCTTTAGCAGGCCAGGCAGTGATGTTACCAAAATTATTATAATAACACAAATGCCAAGGTTACACAATGCGGGTTAATCAAACCAGTTATTGCACTGTTGATGGTCGCGTTATGTGATCGCATCATGCTATGCAAAAGAATATCTGAGTACACAGGAGAAAAGTGAATATGCACATCTTTTATCTCCTGTACTGTACTATACTCACCAGCATGTTTTAGGTGCTATATTTCTTAAAGTAGAATAATTTGTTCGGTAGGTAACTAATATGTATCATGGTGAAACTTCAATTGGCGCAACGTATTTGGCCAAATATTTGAGTGTACGATGCAATGCAATATGAACTTTATCTCAATTAGTATAGAGTATAGTTTGTATTACCCAAGTACCACACATATGTGGCCAAATACGCAAAGT
Organism: Athetis lepigone; assembly: GCA_033675125.1. NCBI lineage: Eukaryota > Metazoa > Arthropoda > Insecta > Lepidoptera > Noctuidae > Athetis > Athetis lepigone. The sequence continues at coordinate 17,441,156 of CM066239.1, read as the reverse complement.
GAAGTAGCACCATTTGTGGCGATGGCCATGAAACAATTATATAAATTAATCGTATTGACCTATTAGGTAATAGGTGCCACAAATCTCACGCTATCTCAAGTAAATAAGAGATAAGAAAAAACAATATTGTTCTTTAGTTATCTATCAGACGTTTACCTACTGAATATTACAGAACAACATCTAGAATTACTAGAAATGTTTTCAACACCGATGGGGCAGCGGCTGTTTGATTTCCGTACCAAACAAATATTTATATGACCTAAACGTATTTGTGTTGAGTCTGGTTAATTGAATATGAAGTTTATTTTGTTTGTGAAGTCAAAGTAGCAACACAAAAAATTACGATACAGGTCTGACGGGCAATGCGAAGCTCATCGAAATCGGCGGTCCGCCATACTTGCTGCCGCTGGTGCAGCGCAACAAGATCTACGACCTGGCTGCGCTCGCGCGCCACCTGCGCGCCGACCCCGCGCTGCTCGCCGGCGCCGGCGCAGGGCCCTGGCCTCACCTCGGCGTCAACTGCGAGGTTAGTTTCATCACAGAGGAATTGGAGACAAGTGTAATACAACGATACAAACTGGCAGGCATAACGAAATTACCCTTCCTTAGTGTTGTGACGGCTCAGTGGTTATTAGCACGCATCTCCATGAAGTTGCAGGATCGAAATCGACTTTGTATGACATGGATAGGTTGATTAGATATATATACTTCACACAAATGAAACTCAAACATTTTCAACCTCGAAATTTAGTCAACGAAACAACAATATTAATACATCTTGAATTTAAACATTTCCAGGGCATAATAAACCTGAGTATCCGCAACGGCACAGTGGAGCAGGGCACCCGGATAGTGTCCATCGAGCCGGTGGGGGCGGCTAAAGGCACGGGCGGCTACCGGCAGCAGCGACTACCCAACACGGAGACCAGGACAGCCCTGTTGGGCAACTATCTACTCAGCGAGGGTAAACCTGGCAAGGTTTGTGATAATAAAAAGTTCTCCGAAAAACGGAGGCCTATCAAACAGGTTGTCTGTGAGAATAATAATAATAATTTAAGACACTCGAATCTTATTATTATTATCTGGGTTTGGAATTTTTTAGTTATTTGATTAACCTTCATAAAAATGACATAAAAACTGGCCATGTGATTACAGGTGATCAAAGTAGTGGCAAAGAAACGCATTGGGCAATCAAACTTCATCACGGCTATCAGGGAAACGCTCAAAAACCACTACGGTGACAAAGTTGTCGGTACGTACCGAGATTATTCCATTTTAGGGCTTGCGCAGGCGAGGGAAAACGGCGGACAAATGTCCACGGTCACTGCGCTTGTATTAGTACAATACAATATAGGTTGTTCTTTGTCCATACTAATACATAACAGACAAAAATCAACCCTATGTTAATAATAATAAGAGTGCACCGCGGACATTTTATACGCCTTTATCCCTGGTCTACGCAGGCCTATACCTAAGCGGGTTTTTCTAAATCTTATTGTCATAATGTCGTCCCCTGTCCTGCCCAGGTCTGGGCGGCACATTCCTGCTGCGCGCCGGCAAGGTGAAGTTCCACGTGATGCCGGACTTCTCCAGCAGTCCGCTGTGCACGGACTCCGACGTGGACGGCTGGCTGCACTACTTCGAGATGCGCGCACCTATCACACACGTCGGCACTCTTGTCACCGGAGACCATGTTAGTATCTCTAGTCATCTGAATTATTGTCAGTAACAGTTGAGAACGTGAAAATTCAAGGGGTCTACGCCCAAAATTGAACGTCGAAATGTCGTACGAGACGAAAGAAAAACTAACTATCCCTATTTAGTTTCAAACATTTTCGTTTACGAGCGAACGGACTAGCTTCGAGCGACTATCACAGAAATATCTAACTTTTACTGTGAAAAACCTACATATAACGAAAGTACTGCTATAACTTTACGAAATTCGGATCGATCATTGAATCGAAACACGATCCGACATTCGTTGCATCGTTTTCGATTTTAGAAGAAGGCAAGTTAGTGCATGTGTTCGAAAGTGATATTTGTTAAATGCGCGGTGTGCACACAGTTTAACATCAGCCACTCCTCAGGGCCTGGACTTGCGCGTGCAGCACTTCCACGGGTTTAGCGAGCACGGCGACGGCGGGCACTACCACTACGACACCACGCCCGACGACGCGCACTACGAGGGCTACTTCGCGCTCGCCTCCTCCATCATACGCGTCGACGCGCCCGTCGAGACCCACGTCGTCGGACGAGATTAGAAAGAACAGAGACTTTTAGGGCCATATTTCTTTAGGACACCAGGTTGCGGAACTATGGTAGTACCAAAAACAAAATGTTTAAGCTGTATGGAGGGTATTTCACTTGGTGGCGCTACTGGGTACCTATATCACAAAGTGTGGCCTAGTGTAGTCCTCCATACAACTGTAATTATGTTGTGCTACCATGGCGTTGGCTTTTTGAAATATGGCCCTAAAGACGCTGAACAAAGTGCATTCTAAAAGCAACCTTAATGTAATAAAGACTGGACACTATTTTATATAAATTGTTATTTTTGCTCAATAGATTGTCGGGCGGTCGCTGCGACTGATGTACTGGATTGTACTTATACAACTTGTTACTGAGATAATAAAATGTTTTACAATAAACTGACTTTTTTGGAGTGAGCTTAAGTAGGTATTTTAAAGAAATTAGTTCCCTATTGTAGGCAAATAAGACACATATACGAGTACATTAAAGCCCTATAGCAGATACGCGCGAATACTGTTCTACTTAGGTGATCTCTCGCACCGAGATTACACGATTTATGCACAACGACGTAGATGCAAACCTATAAATTATCGATTTTATTTTGTTTAGGGCCGATTTTTCAATCGCCAGATAACTTTTATCTGAAGAGTACCTATGTTTGACGTTTTGACAGTTTTTGTATAGAAATAGAAAATATGTCAAACCGTCATATTTATTCCTCAGATAGAAGTTAACTGATGATTGAAAAATCACCCTTTAGTTAGTTAAAAGTTATTGTTCTTTCCATCACGTATACTTAAAATAAAATAACAGTATGTAAGCAATTAACTAAACAAAGGCGGCGTGTTTCAAAGATTTTAATAAAATGTTATACATAAGAAGCCTAATAAAAAAAGCAACTTACCGATTTTCTCGAACTCACACGTCGTCCTCTTCCTCTTTTCAAAACACTGCGAACATAGTCCATCAGTTCAATACACTTAAACCTTTAAACACACGTGATTCGAGACACAATAGAAAGACAATAGCACCCGACAGCCGGCTGTCGCTGGTAAACTATGTTCAGTTACTAAAAAAATATGGCAAAGCTGGCACTCTCTAGGAAGGTTGTTGGAGAACTGACATTCCATCTACAACGCTAGTGCATTAATTTTTATGACACCCTCACTAAATCTCGCTCTTTTTTGAGGGTAGTTGACAAAGATTGCACTGTACATAAAAACGTTTTAATGGTTACCATGAAAAAAAAAGTATAATATGAATGAATAATTCATTAATATTATATTTTACATGCTTACTTTTTATTAAATGTTGTTTTAGTCATATATTTTTTAACTTTTTTTTAGTTATCTGTAGATTTGTGAAAAATCGAAAAAACTAAAAATGGAGCCAAAACTTGTTTACCTTTTGGCTCCATTATCATATCAGACACTTGTTAAGACAAACCAAACGAGTACCACTTTCCGGCTTCATCATCAGCAGTTCTACCAAATTTATCTTGTAAAATTAGACTATAGACAGACATCGGTAAAGGTGCAATCAAATAAAGGTTTGTAAACCCTTGTATTTTCATTTCATTATATGATTTGAATAGTATAAATAAAACAGCCCTATATAGTCACGTTTAAGTTAACTATGTATCGCCTGTGAGTGTGCATGTGTGGGTGTAAAATAAAATGACAATAAGGCTTTACCGTGTATTCAACTTATCTAATGTGTTACAATTTTATTGAAATGATTGCAATTGTCGTTTTGATATTTACACGGAACTTGTTTTTATTTATTTTGTATATGAAATATGTGTGTCGTATGGTACAACGCCGGCCAACTTTAACAATTCACTTTTAGCACAAAATTATAACAATATCCGGAATAAACACGGGTCGGAAAAATATTGTTAAATACGCAAAAACGTAAAATAGCCACGAAGTATAGCCGTATATTTATGATCGCTATGTATTTTGTTTGAAAAGTTGTTCGCTAAAGAAAATCTAATATTATAAAGAGGTAGTTTGTTAGTTTCTTTTTTATTGTTTGTAAGCAGTAATATCATAACATTATCGGTGTGATTACTCAAACTTTTTACTGTTATAATTTAATCTAACAAGCTACGTTTTATAATAAGTAGCTTCACGAGCCTGACGTTAAAGTATTTGACCCGAAGCATGTTAATACAATAATTGAAACCTATGTACTGATTAAAAGCCTTCTACGTTCTTTACCCTGTACTATTTTGTTCTCGTCATTAATTTGGTCACCATGTTTAAACTTGGTTTGACAGTTAAGATTGTGGACAAGGATTGAACTGGATCGTGATATAAGAAAGCGTAAGCGAAGAAATATTAATACACCGTTAAATGTAATGTATGGCAGTTAGATTACGTACAGCGATTACTTTTAGAATAGCTGCTTATTAAACGCTGCTTATTAAGGTGCTAGACGCACGTTGTACCATACGACCAATGATGTTATAAGTAAAAAAGTGTAGATAGGTTACCCAATCGAAATTCTATCTTCAAAAACGGCACACTAACGCACACATACATAACACGTCAAAGTAGGATGACATGATTGAAGTAGTGCGAGTGAAAAAGAGATAAACGTCAAATGTCAACGCGATACTCAGTATCATGTTTGTCAATTGGCAAACTTTTAATGTGCCACTTTTTGACTGCATATAACCTATCTACACTTTTTTACTTATAACATCATTGCATACTACTGAAGTTTCACGCCGTCAGTGTGGGCATACATTCACACAGACTGGCTTCCGGTTACATACAAAAATAAAGTACATTATATATTATATACAAATACATGACAGCCGCGATCTACACGGCGCGGTTATTATATATCACGTCAAGTATTCAACCTGCAGACGAAGGGTTCAATATTTTGTCTAACGACATTACCTTAGGGCGTGTACAGACTTACGAACTCGCAATGAAAGACTTCCCGGCCACATTAATGCTCTGCTTGCGCTCGTACATAGCATGGTTCTAGTACGCAAGTCGCCACTCAATAGAAAATCTTTTTCGTGAGTGCGTACACGCCCTTAAACGTCTCCCTACCAGCTTTGTTCATAGTATTTATACAAACGATTAAAATTTAATGGAGATAGAAAAACTTTTAAATTGAGTGACGCTGCTAAACAGACCTATGATATACTTAAATATATCGATAATATGCATACTTTACTTACATTCCTTGCAGCTCCATCTCAAAACGGGGAATCATGTCGACTTCAAACGTTTAGGTAATTTACATTCTCGAAATATATTTACAATTTTTCTAACGAATTTCATCAAAATAAAAAATATGGACCAATTTCTTTTAAGAGATAAGGACCTATGTTTTCGAAAATACATTTATGTATAAAACATCAATTTATAGTACATAAGGAACAATATTTATCGTTCGTGTTGGATAAATAACATGTGCCTGTTTATCCCGATAGGTTAGGCAGAGGATTGCCTATAGTGTCACATTTTCACTTCTAGGGCCTGCTGCCATCTACCGGGCACATTAGTAAACATGTACGTTATAACATCACTAACATTATTTCTTACAACAGTCATACTCTTGTTGCTTCATCGTCAGACGAGGGACAGTGTCTTAGTGCACGGGACGCACTACATTAACTCCTGAAGCATTACACAGCCTGCACTTGCTAGCATACTAACAACAATTTCATTTTATACTAATATATAAATTATAGACCGCACCCACACCACCAGTCGACCGCATAGCGAAACAGTCAAAAGAAGTCATTTGGGAAACAGACTCTTGCGCTAACATAAAAATCCTACGCCAACCAATAAATACATCTTTTCTAGTTCTGACATAGCTATGTGGCCGACTGTGGTCGAGCACAAAACATACAATTTTGAGCTAATTCTAACCAATGATAATTATAATTTTTACAACTAACTTAAGCTGCGAACGCACTACAAATGATACAAATTTGCTGAACGTTTCACTTAAGAGAATGTTCGATTATTGTCAGCCCAGTCTATCCCGATAAAGCGTATAACATAAAACTTTAACTTTATTTAGGATAGCAATAGTATCTAATAATACAAGCGGGTACCGACATGAGTACCGTAGTATGTAAAGTGTAGAAGAGTTTTAAATCGAAGTCAAATAAAAAGGATTGAATCACGAACCGTGGTTGCTTATTGAATAAAAAAAATTCAGATATTTTAGCATACCAAGAGTCCGACTATCTACATGATTGCCTGTTTACGATTATGTAAATGTAGTTTAGTTCAGGTAAAAAATATTTACACGATCAGTTCTGTACTTTTGGCATAGCCTGTGACGTGCGTCACTGATACAACCAGACGGATTATTCTGAGTATGGTCACCCACACCGTAGGACTAATTGAACAATAATAACTGCACTTACTGTTACGATATAAAGGCAGTGTGAAATAGGTGTGGTTGACTTAATTAATTCGGTTGAATTAGTTTGTAGCGAGCATCGATTATAAGCCCACTTATAAATTGCCATGGGTACTTATTACTCGGTGTTGTGTTCACGCTAAGCGTAATACAAAGTAGCTTATGTAGAGCAGTATGTTCTACTACTAGAAATAGTCTAAAATTCATGATAATGAGTAGATTAGGTAGGGTAGTTGGTCGCGCAGGAGCGGAAGAAGCGCACGGCGCGCACGACGTACTGGCGACAGATGGGACACTCGGCGAGCTGTCGCTCAGGAGCGGAAGAAGCGCACGGCGCGCACGACGTACTGGCGACAGATGGGACACTCGGCGAGCTGTCGCTCAGGAGCGGAAGAAGCGCACGGCGCGCACGACGTACTGGCGACAGATGGGACACTCGGCGAGCTGTCGCTCAGGAGCGGAAGAAGCGCACGGCGCGCACGACGTACTGGCGACAGATGGGACACTCGGCGAGCTGTCGCTCAGGAGCGGAAGAAGCGCACGGCGCGCACGACGTACTGGCGACAGATGGGACACTCGGCGAGCTGTCGCTCAGGAGCGGAAGAAGCGCACGGCGCGCACGACGTACTGGCGACAGATGGGACACTCGGCGAGCTGTCGCTCAGGAGCGGAAGAAGCGCACGGCGCGCACGACGTACTGGCGACAGATGGGACACTCGGCGAGCTGTCGCTCAGGAGCGGAAGAAGCGCACGGCGCGCACGACGTACTGGCGACAGATGGGACACTCGGCGAGCTGTCGCTCAGGAGCGGAAGAAGCGCACGGCGCGCACGACGTACTGGCGACAGATGGGACACTCGGCGAGCTGTCGCTCAGGAGCGGAAGAAGCGCACGGCGCGCACGACGTACTGGCGACAGATGGGACACTCGGCGAGCTGTCGCTCAGGAGCGGAAGAAGCGCACGGCGCGCACGACGTACTGGCGACAGATGGGACACTCGGCGAGCTGTCTGGCGCAGGCGGTGCAGGCGGCGATGTGTCCGCACTCCAGCAGCACGCACTCCAGCGGCGCCGCCATGCAGATCTTGCAGCACTCCTCCACCGGCAGGTTGTCGATGTCTGCAACATCACCACCCATTGTTACCATTCGATCAAAGACTCGAGTCATTTCAATCTTAAAATAAAAGCTAACAATCTGTGCTATAGTTGCTGATTCTAAACTTAAGACTGACTCTACTTTGCTTTGACAAATATGTCATTATTACCATTATCCTAACCTCAAAACATTTCAGCCCCAAGAAGGTTTAAGCCAGATATCTCAGCTAACACAACTGAACCAGATGCGTTCAAATTCAAGATTTCAGTTACAAAATTTTACTTTGCGGCCGAAAATGAGGACGAATTTTAAAGTCAAGATGGCGACTGCGAAGTGTTATGAAATATCTATCATATGTGTTGATTTCAAGGATGTTGGTTCAAAGGCATCAACTAAAATATAGGTCTACAAAAACGTATTGTTTTCATTGTTTTAGTGGGTGTTGAAGTCGAAATTAGCTCAAAACTCAATATTCAAGATGGCGGACATAAAATGTAACATGGCCGCTGATGTCAATCACGTGTTAAACTGCAATTTTGCTATTACTGTCGTCTGTTGTCTTTTTGAGGTAAAAGCAAGATTGATCTCCAGTTTGAGTAAAAAGGCACATGCATGTATATCCCTTACCATCCTTGTACTGCGCGTGGTTCCTCCACAGCGTCTTGGCGCGCTCCAGCAGGTCGCGGCGCTCCAGACAGCCGCGGTACTGCATCATATATATATCTTACCGTCCTTGTACTGCGCGTGGTTCCTCCACAGCGTCTTGGCGCGCTCCAGCAGGTCGCGGCGCTCCAGACAGCCGCGGTACTGCATCATATATATATCTTACCGTCCTTGTACTGCGCGTGGTTCCTCCACAGCGTCTTGGCGCGCTCCAGCAGGTCGCGGCGCTCCAGACAGCCGCGGTACTGCATCATATATATATCTTACCGTCCTTGTACTGCGCGTGGTTCCTCCACAGCGTCTTGGCGCGCTCCAGCAGGTCGCGGCGCTCCAGACAGCCGCGGTACTGCATCATATATATATCTTACCGTCCTTGTACTGCGCGTGGTTCCTCCACAGCGTCTTGGCGCGCTCCAGCAGGTCGCGGCGCTCCAGACAGCCGCGGTACTGCATCATATATATATCTTACCGTCCTTGTACTGCGCGTGGTTCCTCCACAGCGTCTTGGCGCGCTCCAGCAGGTCGCGGCGCTCCAGACAGCCGCGGTACTGCATCATATATATATCTTACCGTCCTTGTACTGCGCGTGGTTCCTCCACAGCGTCTTGGCGCGCTCCAGCAGGTCGCGGCGCTCCAGACAGCCGCGGTACTGCATCATATATATATCTTACCGTCCTTGTACTGCGCGTGGTTCCTCCACAGCGTCTTGGCGCGCTCCAGCAGGTCGCGGCGCTCCAGACAGCCGCGGTACTGCATCATATATATATCTTACCGTCCTTGTACTGCGCGTGGTTCCTCCACAGCGTCTTGGCGCGCTCCAGCAGGTCGCGGCGCTCCAGACAGCCGCGGTACTGCATCATATATATATCTTACCGTCCTTGTACTGCGCGTGGTTCCTCCACAGCGTCTTGGCGCGCTCCAGCAGGTCGCGGCGCTCCAGACAGCCGCGGTACTGCATCATATATATATCTTACCGTCCTTGTACTGCGCGTGGTTCCTCCACAGCGTCTTGGCGCGCTCCAGCAGGTCGCGGCGCTCCAGACAGCCGCGGTACTGCATCATATATATATCTTACCGTCCTTGTACTGCGCGTGGTTCCTCCACAGCGTCTTGGCGCGCTCCAGCAGGTCGCGGCGCTCCAGACAGCCGCGGTACTGCATCATATATATATCTTACCGTCCTTGTACTGCGCGTGGTTCCTCCACAGCGTCTTGGCGCGCTCCAGCAGGTCGCGGCGCTCCAGACAGCCGCGGTACTGCATCATATATATATCTTACCGTCCTTGTACTGCGCGTGGTTCCTCCACAGCGTCTTGGCGCGCTCCAGCAGGTCGCGGCGCTCCAGACAGCCGCGGTACTGCATCATATATATATCTTACCGTCCTTGTACTGCGCGTGGTTCCTCCACAGCGTCTTGGCGCGCTCCAGCAGGTCGCGGCGCTCCAGACAGCCGCGGTACTCCACGCGGTTGCGCACGAGGAGCTCCTTCAGCTGTTTCACGTTAAGCGTCTCCAGCTCAGCCGCTGAGGAGAACTGCTCCAGGTGGATTTGTTTGGGTGTACCTGTTTGTTAGTGGTGTTTGGTTATGTAGTTCAACCGGGTCAAGGCAGCAGTCGCATTATTTTTATGGCATATAAATTGGCTTTATTATTTGCCTTGGCAAAAATATTAACCAGTGATCGAAAAAAGGTAAGCTAAGTTACCAAAACTTCAAAGAATATTTTTCTTTGATATTTTTTATACGAGTGTGACCACGGCAAAAAAGCGTTTATCTAAGAACTTTTTTAATGCTTAACCTCTTGACTTTATTATTCTTTAAATTCATTTTTATACCTGTCTCAATTGTATTGTATTAGTTTTTTAAATAAATTAAGTGATGGTCTTGACCTTAGTACTAGACTTGACTTAATTTTACTCCACAGTTCTCTGTATAACAAACAAGTTCTAGAAGTGAAGACTTGTAATTGGCTGTCAGATTATCGCTCTGTTATTTACCACTAGTGTATCTGTAAGTCTTCCATAGTCTTTAAATAAATAAAGAAATATAGACAAAAAGCGGAGACTTCCTGACGTAACGACATTTTTTTTTAAATAAAAAACACGTTTTTTTACATTTTACAACGTAAGAAAGGGTAATAAGAATTAGGTTTAGATAATTATGGTTTTCAATTTTTTTTTCTATTACGATAATAATGCAAGTTGTGCAAGTCAATAATATTTTGTGTTTCTTTACCAAAATTAACAAAAACAAACGTTACACCTGTAATGTGCACACTTAACAAGTTAAACGCAACACCGTGCTCACCATGATCGTTGTCAGTGACGTTATCGTCTCCGTCGGGCTCGTCCATGAGCGGCGCGTCGTGCAGGCTGGCGGTGTCGCGCTCGGCCGCGGGCGACGGCGGCGACGCCGAGCGCCGCAGCTCCAGCGACGACGCCGCGCGCTGTACGTCCGCGCGACGCACGAAGCTGCCTGACGAGCTCAGCAGCGCCGTCGAGTCTGCGGAACCAAGTACTTCATTGTTATTATGTTACAAACTACGCAATCAGACAAGCAAAAGATATGAGATGCAATTTTATGAGTACAAGGTCAAAAAATGGAACACAAAGTGGAGAAGTAGTATGGGTTGCAGGTTGTTCGAAAGAGATACCGCGACCCCGGACACAAAGGGCTAAGAAGGAACATGGATGGGGTTTAGTCAGTAGAAGTCTGACACTTCCTTTCGCTCCGTTCAGAGCGTGAGGAGCCACTTGATGATTTCCCATCCCAAAAAAAAGCGAAGAAGTAGTATATTAACACTGATCATCACCATTCTTCTTTATACAAAATAACCTTTTGGAATGGGCGACTAGAAGCAACATTTTTTTACTGTGATTGACGTTCCAAAATGCCTTTTAATGCATATAAACAATTTGACTTAGACATCACTACTATTTCTGTTAATTATTACACTCAGTGGGCAGTATAGCAATACGCCATTACCGTTGGGCAGCGGATCAGCAGGTCTGTTGACGAACTCCCAGCCGGTGTCGTCCAGGTCCTCGATCTCGAAGCAGTCGGCCGTGTCCACGCGCGCGCTCTCCGCGGACGCGCTGCGCGACACCGACGACGACGGCGGCACCGGCACCGAGATGTCCGGCTCGCCACCTGCGCATGCGACAATGCTTTAGCGTTTTACCAACTACCTACTTATTTTAAAACACTTTATGGCGGCGTTTTGAAATGATACCCACTAGGCGGCAGCACTGAGGCATGAGGTCCAAAAACCTTACAACAAAATATAGGCGCTTGGCTTTTGACAGAAAGTGTCAAAGCGCCTATATTTTCGTCAGACGTTTACTGACTAAAACTCAAGTCAGTAAACGTCTGACACTAAGGGCGGGAGAAGTTATTTGATGATTTCCCATCCATAAAAAAAGACCTCATGCCAATGGCGCCAAACAGTGGCGTAAATTGTCGTAAACACCCTCGTTTGTACGTGTTTAACTTTTAAGATTTCAAACTGGTTGGCCTTAGACTTTGTATGAATAAATACCTAAAACTTTGCAATTCAAAGTGTCTCTTAACACTCAATTGTATGTTAATTGTGAGAGCTCACCTGGCGTCGTTGTGAATCGTTCTGATTGCGGCCACGGCCGGTGGGGCGGCTGCGGAGCATCACTGCCCGTGTTATTGTGTACATGTGCTGCGTTGAAACAATTACCTGCAACATACATTGTTATATATAGATCAGTATAACATTCATAAACATTTATACAAGCTACTTGCTTACACACACGGAGAATATTTTTCGAGACATTTGCTCATAAAGAAAATCTTACTGCACAGCGTTTAGGTACTATCGCGGACTTCTACGGTAACCCATTTTGCGAACAAAATACTTTGCACTACGGAACATGCATTAAAAGCGGCAAGTTTCCTGTAATTGGCTAAAAAAAGTTGTGGGTGTGGCCCAAAAATATTTTGACCAATCACAGGGAATTCCCCAAACATTATTGTTTTACACACTCGTCACTCATCATCATTCAGTTGCAATTTGCGCTCGCTAGTTGTCAACACGTCTCTCTGTTCTTTGTTTTTATCCCGACTACATACGACCCGTGCCACGATTTTTGGACTGATTTCCCGCTCTTCTCGTGACCTGTGCTTTGTTTTATTGGACTTGTGATTGCCTTCTTGCTGACCCGTGCTGTGTTTTCTGGACTTGAACAATGCCCCGGAATTTATTAAGGGAAGAACGAAACCAAATTTTATAATCAAGGATTAAATATTTTGCAAATATCGCAGGAATTAAATGTTACGGTAAGTCGTTGTTATTTATATATTTTTAAATTGTATTTTGTAATATGTCGATAAAATTATTTATACACACATTTTAGTGTTTGTATGATTGATATTGTGTATAACTATAAATATTATTACTTGCTACTTCAATTTATTAAAGTATATATTTATTATTGTGACGATTAATTTCCTTTTCTCTGTTTTCATATGAAAATATTGGTTTAATTCGATACATTAGTATATAACAAGATGTTATATAATACTCTCTTAGACTCATACAGAAAAATTTAATACTATATGTATTAAAATTTTCTGTTTTTGTTGTGTTGTGTTTTGTTTTTACAGATAATTTTAATATTATAATGTATTAAAATTTTCTGTATGAGTTTTTCTGTGTCTATATATATCGCAAACATGATCGGATTGTCTATCTTTTATAATGCAAACACGATTTCTGATCTGATGTTCTTATAGGTAATTACCGTAACATGATATTTACAATTATTATTATTCATGTGTTTTTTAAATAACTTTCAACTTTACTAACACTAGAATAAAACGATTGATAATAATAGTATGACTTGTGATAGAGATATTATACTTTGCATAAACATATTATGTTTATTTATTTATAATTTTGTGTTTTAATCGAACCAATCGAAAAGAAAATCAAAAGCAAAAATACTGATTTTGTTAATTCTAATAGCAATCCATAATTCAACAATTTAGTTTGTCACTCAGTTTTTTATCTATTGTTAAGTCATCTTTGTAACGAAAACAATGCACTTCCTAAGAATATTTATCAGTCATGTCCCTTTTTACTTTAGTCAAAGTAAAAAGGGACGATCATATTAGTCATGTATAGCTCTGTCTCTTTTGCGCATGGCAAGTGTAAGATAGAGGCAAAACCTGTTTAGCCCAAACGTGCTAAATAACTTTCATTTTTAACTATCTAATGCGATTTAGTACGATCACTGATTCTAATATTAATTGCAAACCGTTTCTAATAATATCGTCTGACGTAGTAGAAAAGAATCCAAAAATATCATAATAAGTATAAAAGATAAACTATACACCCGGCCACGGTCCGAATGCGCCTTGCTTCTTTCTATCAAATAGAGATCAGATATCAATATTCCAACTGATTTTAGCACTCGATTTTCGAGATTATGACTAGGGCAAGCAATATCGATACCCATTAAATGAATAAACTAATAAGTTATTTATTTTTGTTAATAGTTAAAAAATTACACTTTCACACGTAATTTTTTTTTCTTATTTAATCAAACGATGGGGCCGGTGTTTCCTAGCTGGACTACTCTGACAAGAAACAACCGAGATAAACTCAGGTTTTTTATTAGGTCTAGAGATTTGATTATTAGAAAATTTAAGTAATTCCAATATTTTACTGCAATATAAATTAATTTAATAGAGTCGTATTAATTTAAAAAAAAATAGTTTTCATCCATTAAAAAAAATATAAATAAAAAATGTTTTAATTTCGTAATTGGACACTTGCAAAAAAGATGTGATTAGGCCCGGGTTGACAAAGGTATAATAAATAGAGGAATTAAGCTAAATTACAATTTTTTTTTGTTATATTACAGTGTGCAACTTCATTTTAATTGTGAACAATATACAAAGTTAAATCACAGCTAAGCTAAAAGCTGCTAATAATAATAATTAATAAGAATTTCAAAGTATCGAAAATACCGGGACTAGCTCTGTGGAGTATCGGGAATTACCTCAAATCGAAAACCAATATCGAAGTTCCCGGGAATACTTCCCGGAGCATACCAAAGTTTTTTTCCGTCGTTATATAGAGTACAGTTTATTAGTGACCTATATGTGTACTACTTTTACAAAAAACATTTAATTTAACATAACTGCTGCCCATACTTCGAGACAAAAGCCGTTTGACTTATTTGTTTTTTAATACAATTTTACGCCAAAATTATTTAAATTAAATAGGTTAAATAAAAATAATGAATGTATACAGTTTCGAAATAAAATGGAACGGTTATTAATTAAACAATCTGTGTAAACATTTAAATATATTCTTATTGTTAGTAACAAGATATATTTAGAGCAATCAAATGAGCAAGAAAATAATTCTAAAAGAAAAGGGATTAAACTACGAATATTTTTTACAGAGAAATACTGTATGGCGTCGGATACACCGGGAGGCTGCTGAGGGATCAGTAGATGATGCACCTCGTGCTCCTCGACCGCGCATTATTACGGCGAGCCGAGTGGAAACCATGGTAAACACTTACCAACAGGAACTCTTTACGAGGACCTCAAGATTTGCTGCTAAATTTGAATACAGTGTGCGAACAGTGAGGAGAGCTTTACATGCCGCTGGGATACACCAACGTCGACCGGCAAAAAAATAGTCTTAAACAACGCGCTAAAACAAGCGAGAGTACGCTTCGCTCTAGATTACAGGGATTTTGACTTCCCACACCCACACACTGAGCTGAATATTGCAAAAATACTTAAGAGAAATTGAATTTCGCGGGCTACCTTGATCATCTACCTTAAGGTTCAAGTTTGGGAATGGCCTTGCGCACGCACCTGTTAGATTTGACACTTGGAGAGCTTGTTTAAATAAGTAGTGTATAGATAGATAGATAGATAGATAGATAACAAATTTATTCGGAGCAAAACACATGACATACACAAAATAAACACAATATTACAAAAAAGAAAATTAAAGTGACTAAGCAGTGCGTGTCTCTGGTTTGCACCAAATGGGTGTCCAGCTCAGCATATGTCAGGTATAGGCTCAGCATATACCTGACGCTGGTATTCTGCTGGAACCAGGTGACTCAGGGACGCCAAGAAGGCGAAAGTAAAAGGAGAAAAAAAAGATTTAAGTAACAAAATAGTGTGCGGGTAAAAGGAAAATATTCATATATAATTTAAATTATTTGTGTGGGTGTAATTACTAGTAATGTGTATGTTTTTTTATGTTGACGTAGACTACTGTAGTGCTACCAAATTTTTATAACGTAGTTGATGACTACAAATATATTTAGGTAACACCTTATAAGACCAATCAATAAGAATTTTAGGAATGTCCAAGTTGTCATAACTATGATGTTATTAATTTAAGTAATATGTTTTGATATTTAATAGATAAATTGCGCTTAAAACTGTTTAAAGCCAGCGAAGTGGATTTGGTTTTTCGTTGTTTGTTTTGAAATTCTGTTTAATAGTGATTTAGACTAGAGTTTTATAATATTATTCGCATATTTTATTGAAAACCACTTCGTAACAAAGAATAATTTCAAAGGCCTAATACTGATGCACTGATGCGCTAATTTTCTGAGATAAGAACAAATAACAAGCTTATATTTTTGTAAACAGGCTTATCCTATTGTTCTCTCACTCAAAAGCGAAGCCGGTTCAGAGAAACCAAAGAGTCCAGCTAAAAGCAATCTTATTTCAAAGCATTAAAACCGAGTTTTGAATAAAGATCTAAAATTTGAAAGATGAATAACGTGTTGCTTGTTATTTTTTTTTATTTAAAATCATGTTTGGCTATTTTAATGTTATTTTACACATATTATGATTTGAATCTTATTATTTCATGTTTTCGAATCATCAGATAAAAGTTTCTGTACTTTCTCTAAAGTGAACTACTTTTCAAACCAAGTGGATTCAATTTAGTGGATTTTTATATAATACATTGCAATTCTTTAAGAAAAATGCAAAAGTGCTTTTCCAGCTAGTCTTAACAACTTTTATAAGCATTTTGTGTTAAAAATACAAAAAAAAAACTGTTTCTGAAACTCAATATGAATACAAGTATATAAAAGTGATTGTAAAGTGATTTTAGTAATATATATTTTTAAAATTAAGATAAAATTAGGTAAGTTAAGATAAAATTAGGTATCTTTCCTAATGCGTGTTAATTATGTGAAAATATAATGTGGTTTGAACAATAACACTATGTGATTTTATTTATCTTCATCGCTATTACGACATCATTAACTTGCTGACCGTAGTTTTACCCGTGCCTTTGGTTACTTGCGCCGATCTTATTGCTCGTAATGTAATATTTATCTTACACTTAATGTTTAATTTATTGCACGCATAAAATCTATAATTAGAGATTAAGGCAAATAACTACATATTTTTTTAGCTTATAATATTAGCATAGATTGAAACTCTATTTACAAACACAGCCCGAACAAATACAAACCATTATTTACTTTGACAGTCTTTTCTCATGTTCTAAAGTTAAAATTAATTATATAAATAAACTAGCTGCCTCCCGCAGTTTTAACCGATTTAAAAATGTAAGGGTATAAAAAAATGTTTATATAGTTGCCGATATAAAATTTGGTAAAAATCGGTAAAACCGTTTCGTAACTAACATTGTGACTGAAAATTACAAAAATACGTAAGTGAATTTGAATTTCGCGGGCTTCCTTGATCATCTACCTTAAGATTCAAGTTTGGAAATGGCCTTGCGCACGCGCCTGTTAGATTTGATACTTACTTCCACGGAGAGCCTGTTTAAATAAGTAGTGTATGATTTTTTATGTTAACGCAGACTAATGTAGTGCTACCAAATGTTGATAACGTAGTTGATGGTTACAAATATATTTCTGTAACACCTTATAAGACAAATCAATAAGAGTTTTAAGAATGTCCAAGTCATGAGAATTATGATGTTACTAGCTTTTGCCCGCGGCTTCGCTCGCGTTAAAAAGAGACAAAAAGTAGCCTATGTTTTCTCTCCATCTCTTCAACTATCTCCACTTAAAAATCACGTTAATTAGTCGCTCCGTTTTGCCGTGATAGAAAGACAAACATACAGACAGACAGACAGACTCACTTTCCCATTTATAATATTAGTGTGGATTAAATTAAGTAATATGTTTTGATATTAAATAGATAAATTGCGCTTAAAACTGTTTAAAGCCAGCAAAGTTGATTTTGTATTTCGTTTTATAATTATTCGCATATTTTATTGAAAATCACTTCGTAACAAAGAATCATTTCAAAGGCCTAATACTGATGCGCAAATTTTCTGAGGTAAGAATAGGGTTGTAAACTGACGGTCACATACGATAAGTGACCGTCATTTATTAATAAATGACCGGTCACATTGGACATTTATTGTCAGATTGGTCAGATATATTAAATTAGTATTCTTAACTTGGTGTAACTTTTATTTTCGTAAAATATTGAATGTCAGGCTAATTGAAAACTTTATGAATATGAAATAATACCTACTGACTTTCTAAACCAACATTTAGTATTATAAATACAGGCTACGCTTTATGGAAATTTAAAACAAACGCTGAAACTGACTGATTCACTGTTTTTTCACAGATTTAAAATATGACGTGTCTTTCTTTTCAATTTAGCCATACAACTATTCTAACTGATTTCAAAACTATTTTATTAGGTACTAACTTCTATCCACAATTCTAAACCTTTAAGGGTTGGATTTAAAAAAACCTTTCTTAGTGGCTATTTACTCTTCACAAAGAATAAACCCTCCAAGTTTCATGTCTGGTAGTCGTCTTACGACTCTCGACGCCTACGCCTGTGGCTATGTCCGTGGCGTGAGGCTTGACGCTGCCTAACGCACGCCGTCGCCTCCTTCGCCAGCATGAAGGCTGCTTCGGAGAAGGAGTCACGGCTTCCTATTCAGTCCCGCCCCGGAGCATGGCCTGAACCAGCGCCGGGCGCGAGAGGTCACCGCCGCCGATCGCCTCTGCAAGGACACGGCGGTTGCCCGCCAATGCGGGGCACACCTCCACCGTATACTCCACCGTGACCTCCAGGCGGCCGTTGCAGTAGTGACACCCAGGCGTCGCTTCCGCCTGATTCCGACACAGGAATCTCCCAAAATGTCCGTGTCCGGTGAGGACCTGCTTCCGGCTATACGTGAGAGTACCGTGACGCTTCTCCAGCCATTCCTCAAAGAGGCGTGCCCAGCACTGGGTTGCAACAGTCGCAGTCTCCATTCCGCCATGAGATCCCGCCGGAGCTGAGTCCTCCCACTGCGATTAGCCGCAACAGCGGAACTTCGTCTCGGCATTGCACTTCCACGCGCCACTGGTACGTGTGTTCAAGGATTGTTGCCTCATTCCACGGCGGTATGCCGTCCGGCAAGAAGGCTCGCCACCTCGCAGGAGATTGTGCGGTATCCCCGCACCATCGGAATCGCCATGACCCTCTGGGATGCTCTCAGTAGCCGGGCCGGGGCCAAGGCCAGGTTGGGCGCTCACACTGGTGCCCCGTTGATCCTCGTATACCGCGTTATGTTAGGTTTTTGGTTACTGATTGGCTCCCGTAGCTCATGGTGCAATGTTATCTGTTATTCTCATGTATATGCAATGAATATCTTGCAAAGTCATCGGCTAGCCTTTTTACTTTCCGTTACTGCCCGTGCGCACCATCATTGTATTGCTGCGGAGTAATTTTAAAACTCTGTGATATCTCTAAAGATATTTTATTGAAATAAAATTATGTAAGCGGCAATTTTGTACAAAATAAAAAACTTGTATTGGATAACGTATGTATATTTATAAGGATTAATACTATATTCATGAAAACACCCCCGCAAATCATGCATTATTTTAGATCTAATTTAATTGCCATAAAATGGTCATAGTGATAGACATATGCTGTTGCGGACTTTTTTTTGAACTTTTTAAAAGGAACAATATTTTAGTACATAATTTTTGCGTAATTTCAACCATTTACGCAGCGCACACAACGGAATCTCTCAAAAGGAATATTTTCTCCCCGTTTTTGTTAAACTTTTCATTACTGCTCGGCTACTATGTGTCTTAGCGTTATGTTATATAGCCTATAACCTGCCCAGGAGTATGGATTATAATCGTACCAAGTTTCATTATAATCCTTTTAGTAGTTTTTAATCCATGCGTGCTTATACAGACAGACAGACAAACAGACAAAAAACTTCTGATTGCATTTTTGGAATCAGTATCGATCACCAATTATCCTCCAATATTAATTTTGGATATATATTTCAATGTACAGAACTGACCTCTCTACAGTTCAGTATATTATAAGTATAGATTTTGTTTTACTGTGTTAAAGGTCGATGAATGACATGGTTAGCTTCGATGATTCTAAAACTTCCGTAGTTTTATAGAATAAAGTCTATTTATACACAAAAAAACGTTTCTGACGTTCCTGACAATAAATGACCATAAGTGACCGGTCAAATTGGATAAATGTCCAATATGCTCGGTCAGATTCATCGGTCACATATAACCTGACGGTCACTTTACATCTCTAGGTAAGAACAAATAACAAGCGAACATTTTTGTAAACAGACTTATTCTATTGTTTTCTCACTCAAAAGCGGAGCCGGTTCAGAAAAAACAGAGTCCAGCTAAAAGCAATCTTATTTCAAAGCAATAAAACCGAGTTTTAAATAAAGATCGAAAGTGTTAGTCGAGTTAAAAATGTAGGGGTATGAATATATATATAGTAGTCGATTCTCATACCTACTGAACAAGCTCACAAAGTTTGGAAAAGATCTGTAAAGCCATTTCGGAGGAGTAAGGTAAACTAACATTGTGGCACGAGAATTTTATATATAAAAAAATATCCTTGGACAACTCACGCACGGTCATCTAATCCCAAACTAAGCAGAGCTTTTACTATGGCAACCAGAAAAGTGATAAACATATATAATACACCATATTATACGTAAATTACACCCAGGCCAAAGACTATTTGCTTCATGACCTAGGCACAGAACAAGCAATCATGCTCATCACGCAAAGTTTGTCCTGGTTGGGAACCAGAACGACCTCGAGGTTAGCAGCCAGAGCCACTAACTACCAAACCACACACACCCACATGCAGGCCCGTCTATGAATACTGATTTTAATACTGATTATACGTTCTAAGTCAGTTTAATTTGCATTGCATTAAGAAATCTATTTTTTTTTAATAATCAAGGTTAAAAGAATATAAAAGTCTTACCGCCTTATTACAAAACAAGGTTTTTCTTTAAACCAGGTTTAAACCATTGAGCCGTGTTTTGTAATTTGAATCTTATTCTGATACGATCAAAATTCGAAATACAAAACCTAGCTCAATGGCTTAAACCTGGTTTAGAGAAAAACCTTGTTTTGTAATAAGGCGGTTAGAGATTCCCGGGCACTGTCAGTATCGGCTTAAAAAATACGGGCTTAGAAATATTTTGCTAAAGCAAGCTGTGGCGGTAGGATGACACGACAATGTTTTGTTGTGTAAAGTTCTTTAATAGACAATACACAATTAAATGCCATTGTGCTATTTTAAAATCTGCACCCGCTCCCAGACGGTTTATCCTTTTGTTCTATTGTGCAACAATAAATCTTGTCGGTGAAACCAAGTCAAGACATAAACATTATTATTTAAGTTCACATAAAAATTATAAGCTTTGAATGTGGATTGTTAAATAATTAAATCTATTGTTTATCACGCTCAAGTAAGCATAATTTATTAAACTAGCAGCTTATCCGAAAAAAAAAATAGTGTTCATATATTTTTTTTATTACTACTACAAAATATAACTCACAATATAATAAAACCCAATACGTTGTCTTCGCCGAGAGTCACTATCGGATTATGCATTTAAATAATAGCTTGATGTATTTATTTTATGGTAACATTATCAATTTTTATAAACTAGTGGTATGGTTTAAGCAGTGAATGCTGCTTATAGATCAACAGAAAGTTACTTTTGCATGTAAATAGTAAATTTGAACAGTGTATCTGTTAAATATTGTGCGCTTACAATATTTTGCTTTATCAAATAAACAATGTAAGTCAAAACTCGTACACTCTCGTTATAATACCAACTCTCACAGCGCTAACGAATATAAAAACAATGAATGAAGATCCTCATTCTGTGTTTCAACTCACGCGCACACATACGACATTGCTGCCATTCATTAGTAACGTAGATATTTATACACGTGTGTATACGTAAGAAGGCGGGGCTAGTTTTACGTTCGGTCGGCGCACGGTGGGCTGAAAATCGGCTTTCATAGACTTAGGGATTTCAATTTGCAAGTGCTTGTTTTTATGCCGGATATCGCTTCTATTAGTCATTACTATGTACAAAAATGACACCCGAGTTAATTCTACCCAAAAACGAAGGAAATATAATTTTTTTACGAAAAATTTGTATGAAGCTAGTATGAAAAATCGAATTATCTCCTAAACGGCATGTTTAACCGTAATATCCTTGGAGATGGTCATAGTGCTAATTATTTATGATTTTTTGGTTGGCAATTGGACGAAAAATTTAATGCCTTTTTTTTTTAAAAATCGTCAAAATATTTTTATTTGTTTTTACGTATGAAACGATTCCTTTTGGTGTTTATGTTGAAGAACACGGACTTTTAACTACACATAACATAAAATAGCATCACTCCTATATTTCCGAAGGAGTTGGCAGAGGTTTATAGTACACCCACACGTAGCCAACTATGTTTGAGCTAGATATTTATCAGCACAAAATGAGTTTTAAAACTTTTCATACAACCAAATTACCAATTGTCTTCTAATGAGTCCAAAAAGAAGTGATTAAGTAACTACACTGATTAGGTCTTCTAATGAGTCTTAATAGGTGATTTAATGATTTTCAATATCTCACGACAATGGATTATATTTAACATTTCCTGATAAGTAAGCTAATTTGTTAATTAGCAGTGCTATGAGTTCTAAGAATAGTTAGTGACAATTATAGATTTTCATTAGCTAATGAGGAGATAACTAATGAGGGTAGTTACCTAATTATTGTCGTTTTGCAATAAAAGGGCTAAAGTTTTGTTTTATAATTTAATTTGTTCACAACTGTGTAACTGCTAACACTAAATCTGCGACTATAAAATCTTAAAATGGAAAGTTTAATCACCAATTTAGACTTGTTTGTTCTTCTACGAAGTGAGAGTACTTCATTTGATCATGAAGTATTGTTTAGTGCAGTTGTATCCCGCATAGGCGATTGCCTGTCTGACGAAGATTATGTTGTTCTCAAAGAATTTTGTCGGAGATTTACGCGAGCCGCTTTACAAAGGTGGGGGAAATCCAACCGATTCCTTGATAATTTCAGGAGAAAGTACGAGAATTGGTTGGGAGCAAATATTGATTGGCCGAGTTTTGTGCAAACTTTAGTTAATCAAGAACCAAGTGTTGATGAGATACCAAGAGCGCCCTCAGTCTCTCCAGAACCGTCGACATCAACGTCCATTGGAACAATGACGAAAAGATCCCGTAAACCATTCGAAGACCTGGGAAGTAAACAAAAAAAGAGAAGATCTGATGAACACACAGGCGAAGGTTCCAGTGAATTGGCATATGCAGCTGCAGCACGTTTAAAAGAAGAAGGGCATGGAGATATCGCCTCTGTCATCGAATACATGATGAAAAATCCTGAAGCAGCCGCTAAATTAAATGAAACGCTTAAGAAACCAGCGAAAACAATCATATTTACGCCAGAAAAGGCGCTTGGATTGCTTCTTTCGCTAAAACTCTCAAAGTGGCAATATATTACGTTGCGTGAGGCTGCCATTCGAGAAGGTGCTAAAGATATTTATCCATCTTACTATAAAGTGCAACAAACTAAGCTTGATTGCTACCCTCCGAAGCAATCAGTGACAGTTACTGATTCATCGGCTAGGATTACACTTCAAGCTTTACTTGATATCACGGTTACAAGAATCCTTCAAAGCCTTTCTAACGAAGAGCATAACAAGCAGTTGAAGCTGATATCCAAGTGGGGATTTGACGGTGCTTCTAACCAAAGCCGATACAAGCAGAAAATTGAGGGTGAGGAAGATGATTCAAGCATTTTCATGACCTCCTTGGTGCCACTAAAACTGACAGATGGAGACAACATTTTATGGACGAACACAAAACCATGCTCAGTTTTGTATTGTCGTCCAGTTCAGTTTACTTTTGTAAAGGAGAGTGAAGCAGTTGTCCTTGGGCTGAAAAAACAAATGGATGAAGAAATTGAGGCCCTTATCCCCACAGAGTGCAATAATAATAATAGGGTGACTCATCAACTAATGATGACGATGATCGACGCTAAAGTCTGTACTTACCTTTCTGAAGCTAGATCAAATGCATCGTGCTACCTGTGCTTAGCAAAGCCTACAGAAATGAACCGCTTAGATGCTGTAACATCAAAAATTGTGTGTTCGGACCTGTATGAGTTTGGCTTGTCATCCCTACACGCCCGTATAAATTGTATGGAATGTCTGTTACACATTGCATACAAACTGGACTTCAAACGGTGGGCAGCGAGAAGTGATGAGCACAAAGAAATGCTACAGACAAGAAAGAAAATAATTCAAAATAAATTCAAAGATGAGCTCAATCTGTTGATTGATATAGTAAAACAAGGCTCGGGAACCACCAATGACGGGAATACTGCAAGAAAATTCTTTGAGTTTTCTAATAAAACCGCAGCTATAACCGGTTTGGATGAAGACCTCATCAAAAGATTTGCTGTAATTTTACAAGCAATTACATCTGGAGAGCAGATCGATATAATAAAATTTAGAGATTATGCTCGCAAAACAGCAGAAAAGTACGTATTACTATACGACTGGTTCTACATGTCGTCAACCGTTCATAAGTTACTAATCCATGGGGCTGACATAATCGAGAAAAATAATATTGTGCCGATTGGGACTCTCTCGGAAGAAGCCTCAGAGTCTCGAAACAAAGATTTTAGGAGGTTTCGAGAACATCATTCGCGGAAAAGAAGCAGGCAGGATTCCAATCAAGACATTTTAAATATGCTTGTTGTTTCTTCGGACCCTTTGCTAAGTGCACAAAGGCCTAAGTTAGATGCCAAGAAAAAGCAGAGCTTTTTTGCTGAAACTCTCGACTTAATTCAATTTCAGGAAACTGAGTTCGAATTTTTGGATATATCCAATCTGGATGCTGACTCAGAATTGGAGTCTGACAACGAGAGTGATAAGGAAAATTTGTAAAAAAGATATATATGTACATATTTGTAAATTTGTATTTGAGTGTGTTTGGGTTTTTTTGTAATATTTAATGATATGTTTTATTTTTTTTATTTATTTTACTTTATTTTACGAATGCTTAGTATTAATTCCTTAAATTAACTTATTTTGTATAAAATATAACTTCATAATGTTACTTCAATATAAATCTTTTTTTATTTAAATTAATATAAATGTGTCAAAAACAGCAATTTTTTTATTTTATTTTTCTTGTTTCGTGTGTTCTTAATATTTGGGTTAATAACATATCGAACTTTTTAACTTAGACACTAAAAGGGATCGTTTTACATGTAAAAATAAATAAAAATATTTTGACGATTTTTTAAAAAAAAACGGCATTAAATTTTTCGTCCTATCGCCAACCAAAAAATCATAAATAATTAGCACTATGACCATCTCCAAGGATATTACGGTTAAACATGCCGTTTAGGAGATAATTCGATTTTTCATACTAGCTTCATACAAATTTTTCGTAAAAAAATTATATTTCCTTCGTTTTTGGGTAGAATTAACTCGGGTGTCATTTTTGTACATAGTAATGACTAATAGAAGCGATATCCGGCATAAAAACAAGCACTTGCAAATTGAAATCCCTAAGTCTATGAAAGCCGATTTTCAGCCCACCGTGCGGCGGGTGCAAGCGATTTTAGCCTTAAGCATGATCGACCGGAAGAGTCCGCGATAGTACACGCGTGAGCATTTAATATTTACGCTCTCAGGTCCATTAAATTACGTTCGCGCCGATACGGGCTGCAGTCCTCCAGGGTGTAACAAAGTTAGCTCCCTTGTATATGTAGTGTAATCGATTTGGCTGAATACAATGAACAATATTTGTCGCCTCCTACATAATATTATGCTGATAAACAAAACGTTGGTTTCATGCGTACGTAACTGTTTCCTCGTTATTTTAATTTCTAACATTATTATATTAGTAACATCTAGGGAGAGCAAGTCAGATACATCCATACTAATATTATAAATGGGAAAGTGTGTCTGTCTGTCTGTCTGTTTGTCTTTCTTTCACGGCAAAACGGAGCGACGGATTGACGTGATTTTTTAAGTGGAGATAGTTGAAGGGATGGAGAGTAACATAGGCTACTTTTTGTCTCTTTCTAACGCGAGCGAAGCCGCGGGCAGAAGCTAGTATAAGTCATATTTAAATGACCCATCAGTTTATCAGAAAGTTTTGGTTAAGGAAGGTTGGGTATGTTATAAAGCATAATTGTGGTTTAAAAAAAAATCAAATACTGTGCTTAGACATAACACATTCCGCTATTAATCATAATGGATTTAAGATATTGCTAAAGACAGATAAAGTATAGGTGCTTATTCCTCAAGAAGTGTAAAACATTGATAAAAACCATTTATCTATTCTGATACAAGTTTTCAACTAGCATTCATTGAACTTAATTTATTAGGCATTGCAATGATATAATTTATCAAATCATCATGACGTCATAGACGACAATTACAGCGTACGACATTTGTGGAGATCCTGTAGTGGAGACAGATTACTATGTCACTACATTACATCAGAAAATATGTTTTCTAAGTCTTCTATTTGTCTGTTCTCTTTAGACGTGTACTAATTGAAATTAAAGTACCAAAGAAAAGACCAAATTACGGCACACAGTATGACGCCATATAGAACAAATAATTCCCTAGTGGAGATTGTGAATCAAAATAGAAGTGTTGACGAATATAGATAATGTACTTGATAATGATGATTTGTAATGAAATTTCTTTTATTTTTAATATGTAAAATAAAGAACAATGGGTACCACTATGATGATTTGATAATGTACTTGAGTTAGCTGCTAGCAGCTGTATCAGATTATTAGAGTGGCTGAGAAACTAGTTAAATAAGGTGCAATTGGGTCAAGCAGGAATTCCTATATCAAGAACCATCACTCCACTGAATGGGTCTCTTGCATACCAAAATTAAATACCATATATTTGCAGATGAATGGAAAGTGGTCTTGCTAAAAAAAATCCAGTATAGATGTAGATTTCTATGTAGGTATAAAGACTTCTGGATCTTACTAGCACATCCCCTAGCTGGCGGCGGCGGCGCTGGATGCGCTCCGTTTCGAATGTCGAAGGCCGAGTTGATGAAGTCGTTGATGTTGCTGGTGAGCCCCTTGAGCGAGCTGAAGGGGCTGGCGCCGCCGCGGGAGCCCCGCCGCCGGTACGCCGCGCTATTCACGTGCGACACGCACAGGCTCAGTAGCTCCTCCTTTTCTGGAGATTTTAATTAGGCACATTAGAATATTAAACAGAGAGCATAATTGGTAAAAAACTCTTGCTATTGACAGTTCATAAAAAGTATGTCAATTGATGATGGTGTCAAATACCGTATTGATATGATCAATGATCAATTTATTGTGAATTTTATTTTCTCCAAAGTAATGAGAGAAGAGATAATGTGTAAGGTAATAAGGTTGTGTAGAGAACATTAATTTATCATTGTCATTAATCATTCACAAGAGTTTAAAATTTGAACTTAGCAACCTCCAACAAATCTTTTTTTATTACTAAATATAATTAGCATTCAAAATTCCAAGTGGGCTGCAGAGGCTATAAATATAGTGTATGATGTTGCGAGGTCCGGATAAAAAGCTAATGATCATCTTGAAGATCAAGATCTTCGCATGTAGTGGAAGGTAACTTTGTTCTACTTTAAATATGTCTAGGAAATTTCGGGGAATAGCTAAGCATGCTTAGTTTATAGTAAGTATGACTACTAGTAACTAGTCATTGACTAGTTAAATTTTGTTGATTTCCCTGTAGCTTATCTGAGGAAACACACCATGTTAATGGTGAACTAATGTATTTGATATGATTGTGGTTGATAGTAGGCAACAGTAATGCTATTTTTATTACACTTCAACATAACATTGGGAAGCGTCAGGTAAATTGCCTATTGTGCAGTGGCATGCCTTTTATACTTTTATACAATAAGTTGACATGTCCTTATCAATAAATGAAATATAAAAGCATATTATTAAAATTTTTTAGCTATTAGTGGAGTGTTAAAGAGACTTGCTTTGTTGTATCTTAATTTTTTTTTTAACTTTGTCAGGCCTGTCCTAGTTTTGACCCATAGCCAATGCTAACTGCTCAAAATTACACTTAAATAAAATAGGTTTTTGAAAAGGATCTATAGTCTAAATAACTTGAGGGAGGCTTTTTCACAGCAGTGGGATAGTACAGGAAAGAGAAAAAAAAATGCTTTTTTATAACACATCTCACACTGACAAAGTTTGAGAAAGAGTTAGTTTTGTAATTCACTTGAAATGAAACTGCGCGGCCATATTGAAATCCGGTCCAATAACTGTCTCAATTTATACCAAGTTTGATATCAAATTCATCAATTCATACTTACAAGGTAAAGTAAAGGTGCCTTTGGAAACATGACCCTGATGTCTGTTGGGGAATTATTATGATTATGTGTCAAGGGCAAGACATGTCAAGCTAATACTAACTGCTTATTGACGAGTGACATGATTTTTGGTGAATTGTAAGCCTATTCGTGTGATAATCTTGAGTCTATGACTCTGCATTGGGAACAGTACCCACTTATGCCCTTACTAATAATCACTGTGTAAAGTTATGTCATGAATAAACCCTGTGTAACCATACATTTTTTGAAGTATAAACATGTCATAACTTTATGCAGCGATTATTAGTAAGACGCTTAATCTACAATCACTATGAGAACTGTGAGAACAAAGATTTGCTGGTTTACAGCAAAAGATTGGTCTATGGTGTAAAAAATATTTTTTTGTGTTTTTGTGGTGAAGAATAATTTGAGATATTAATCATACTGTAATTGCTCATTTAAGTAACATTAGTGTGTGTGTGTATGCATAACACAGACAGGTTTTCTGTACCAAACTTGTACCTGTACTTATACCTGTTTACACATAAACTTTTAGTGTTATGGCAAATCTGGCAAGTGTCATGTTATTCCAAAAAAAAGTACTACATAATTATCGGTGTAAACACTATTGGCAATGCACTTAGTCAATATTTAAGTTTTTCGACTTTGGCTGCAGTCCAGTTATGTGAATGTTTTAAATAAAATGTAAATAGGAATGATTTACTTAAAATTAGCATACTAGAATGAAGTTTGTTTTGAAGGTAAACTAGCACTAAGTGTGAGTGGTTGCCGAGTGACGTACCGACGCATCCCCTGGTGGAGACGTTCTGTCGCTGCAGGAAGCACTGCAGGTCGCGCACCTTCAGGTGGGCGATGGCCTGCCTGGTGAGCGGGCGAGTGGACAGCACTCGGCACGGCGCGCACATGGCGCCGCCGCCGCGCCGCAGGCAGCTGCTGCAGTAGAAGCGCTCGCACTCGCAACACGCCCTCTTACGCTTGAACATGCTGAACTGCACAGCGCAGCTCTCGCAAGGCATCTTACAGCACCCGCGTCCCTTTACCACCGTCTAGCATACTCCGCGCCGCGCACTCGGCTTCAGCTGCGTCACATACACATTACACAGTCACGAGAACACTACTGTATTTACTATTTTTTTTAAGAGGATTATAAGACATTTGATATTTTTATAGCGTTTAGGTAAAAAATCAAAACATGTGAATGACACTGATGACACATCTGCCATCATGAAATCTACGCTCCTTTATACGCAGATCTTACAAAAAAAATGGAGTGACATTTGTTGGGCTTAGTATTTTTTTTGCCTTATGTATATTATTTTAAATTGTTATGTAATAAAATGGCATTTAATGACAATCTCAAAGCTATTAGCAGGCTGCTGTTTTTATGAAATTGTAATAAGCATATGAGAAAGTTTTTACTCGATCAGCGTGCGTGTAAAGGAGTGGACATTTTTCTTTTTTAAAATTCCTATGACGTAGTGATGAAATATTATTATACAGCCTGAAACATGCTATGCAAGAATCACCGCTGCTCTGCATAAATCGTTATCATTATTGATTTGATAAAATGTTTAGTGGAGTGAGTATGCATCTACGTGGCTTAAGATTATTTATTTAATGCTACAATTAAAAAAAAAATATCTTACCATATCACCATTTTCGTATGAGTGAGACTAATTCCGCTACTAGTCTCACTTGCTTTTACTGAATTACTGATGAGCGTGACTAATTTGAATTCACTAAAAACTATGCTGGTGCAAACCCCCTCACGTACGGACAGATCAGATCATAGCTCAATCATTATACTAATAACGTGATAATCCAAGACACAGACACTGCCAGGTATAAAACCGGACAAAATTACGGATTTTTCTATGCATATGCACTTTTTAAGTTTATCAAGGACATCACTGCTTTATCATGTTCTATTGGTAGCCGATTCTTTTGACTTGGGAAAAGGCTAGGGCGATGATATCTAGATATTTATAGGGGCAAAACGGCCGGATTTCACGACCATTGACGGGCCCCGACCTGTGAGATGATGTTACCGAAATACTATATATAAAAAAATAAGATGGTTATTTAGTTTTATTTACAAAATGGAAAAAAATAATTTTCCGTCAAATCGAAACAATTAAAAACGTCCTTTTTTTTGAGTCTGCCTGTGACCATGGCAGGTGTAACCCTGCCGAAACGTCAAGCCCAAAACAAAATAAAAGCCAAGCCAAAAAAAAATTCCGATAAGTAGTGAAGTATAAATATGCAACGCGAAAGTTTAAAGTATAATGTAAAGTATCAGAGTCGGTTACAAACGCATAGGTTTAGGTACATCGAGGGAGGGCCGCATCCGCATTCGTGTTGTGTCAACACTTTTACACTAAACACTCGGTGTGGCCGGTGTTTCCTAGCCGACTAATTTGAGCAGAAACATCTGAAACAAACGCAGAGCTCAAGGTCTATGTACAACTGTAATGGTCAAGTTATGCTAGAACTCGTCATGCTGGGTCAAGTTAATGACTGCAGGTGCTTTATGAAGACTGTGTTAAGGCTTAGTGTCCACGGAGGCGTAGCTGGTGTAAAACTACACTTAGTTTCTTAGTCTGTACCACTGTACAAACAAGGCAAGCATTTGTCAGTAATCGTTTAGCTCAACTTAAAACTTAAGGAGCCTAACGTCCTACCAAAAACAAATGCTAGGTACTAGCATGTACGTACTCTTACTTATAAAACGATGTACTGAAGGGCTCAATTAATAATTATAAGTGTAGTAAAATTCATTGAACTTTATTTGATTGTAAACTTATTACGAAAGTATTTAAATAAATAAAACCGCCAATCACTTACGATAGGTGCCATATTACAAATAAATAGTAATTAGAATGAATAGTATTATCAATTTGAAATATAAGGAAGAAAGTAACAATTAATTCATCGACTAATAATAATATGTATTGTTAGGAATATGCCAATGCAACGTATAACAAGCTTAGGAACTTAAAACATGTTAACGACAAAAAAGAATCGCTGAGGACAGGATTCGAACCTGCGCGGGTAGAACCCATTGGATTTCAAGTCCAACTCCTTAACCACTCGGACACCTCAGCTGTGTAAACCGTAGTATAATTCATTGTTGCGAGGCACCGTCGTTATGCCTGTATGTTCAGATTTGTTTATTCAAGTGGATGTAGCTTTTAGAACTGTACGTCTATGGGGGCGTACCACCAGCCCTTATTAGCAGTATTACTTTGATATTACTTTCAGTGGGAAAGAGACGGCGCTACACAACGTGTCTGTCGCTGTCACTTGCACACTCCTGAACAGGAGTAAAACAATCTTACTTTAAACGTCATGGTACGGGGGCAGGTGTGTTTTATTTTTCGTATAAACATTAAAAGGAATACGTAAAGAGCTGCACATAGAGACGAGGTCGCCTAATGTGCACACGGTTCGCAATTCGAAGCTAAAACGTGTGAAATGTGAAACAAACAGAGTGCAGTGACGACTGTTTTACTTTCTGTTGCACTACCATTATTGCAAATGGTGGAGCATTTGGAAATTAGTTTTAAGTTCCATAGATGTTAAGGTAAACTTAAAACTGCACAATAGAATGATTGCATAATGTTGTCAATTCATGGTATCAGGCCGTACTGCCGTTGTCATTCCATTCAGTCAACAGTGTTCAAAAAGGCATTTCATCTGGCAAAAACTGAATACATTGTATCGGGGGCACCGTAAATTCAAGTCTTAAAGCATTTCTTTTAAACAGACCATTCACAGGAACTTTTCAATAGAGCTAAGCAGTCAGAAAGAAAGTTGAATCTAGAGCAAAAAGTATTAAAGTGACTTTATCCCGAGTTACAGCTGCTTGGTAGTCCAGCGAGTTACTGGAGTGCACCCTTTGTGTAGCGTCAAACAAATGCATCGGCGAGTGCGCTCGGCAAGTCGACACCACTCTACTGGCGCACTGTCGCGTACGACTGGCACGAGCTACTGGCACCTGGCACAAGCGTCCAAACGCCTGCAGTTATAATGAAAGCAAATACTCGCATAACAGTAACTAAATTGCACATTGTATATTTTTTATCCAAAAATAAGTTCTACGTCCGCTTAATAATTTTCGTATTCCTCTTTGATTCTGGACTGTAACGGCCAATTTTTACGTTTGGTCCCGAGTCGAGTATAACAAGTATTACGAGTAGGTGTTATAAGAGTTACTAGTATTGTCACTTACCTACTACATACATAGTCACTTAAGTACTTGGTAATTAAAGTCCTAGATGAGGTATTCAGGTAATAAGTTCTTTGTTGAATAGCTTGCTGTTTCCGCCTTAGCTATTGATGACACAAAGGTGTCGATTAACACAAATAATTTAGATGCGATTAATAATACACACATGCACATGTGCGCTAAAAATACGTCGATTTACTTCAGGTGCTGGCTAAATTGATAGAACTAAAAAATTAGTGTCTCCTAGTCTCCTGTCCTTTTCTTAATTAAATAAAAAGAGAAAGATAAACTTATTTTTAATTGTGTTTTGTTTATGAACAAGATGGGTCACTTATAAATAGTTAAGTAAGTGGTTGAATTTCTCAGCTAATTCAAGAAATTAACTATGTAAGTATGTACAGCGAAATAGTTTTGAGGATTTGGGTAAATACTTAAATGTTTACTCAAAGTAATGTTGATTACTTGATTAGTCTTAATTAAATCTGTGTTTACGTGAGTTGTTCCTAGACTTAGTGTTCTCACAGACTATGAACTTTATATTTGCTCTGTATTTCAGGTCTGTAAATATTTGCTTTTAAGAGCTCTCATTTTCAAAGTGTTGAGAACTAACATGATGTATTTGACAGACTGAGTTGACAGACAATATAATACATTGTCCCAGTTATCTATCATAAGAAAGAATGATCGGTTTTTTATTGAACTGTTAGGTACCTATTTGGCAGCCCACACAGGTAAACATGAAAATAACTAAGTGCTGTTTTGTAGGTATAATTAAACAGCTGTTAAATTAATGATGGGCCTGTTGTTCTACAATTTGGGCAGATTGAGGTGTCGCCGTGTCGATGACTAAACTAACAAGTTTCGTTAACTTGGCGTCATCACAAAAGTAATGGCAAACATAAATTATGGGCCATTAGCTCGTTCTAGAAACTTTAGATACATTTGGTTGGGTGCTCAAATAAAATAATAATAAAAACCTACTACATACCAACGTGGTATTTGGAACTTTAATCGCAAAAAAGATTTCACTTGATAGTTGTCACGGTAATAGCAAAAATCCTCTAAATCCTTCTTCACAATTTTGATAAAGAAAATCTTTTTCATTCCCCGAGGCTTCGTCCTTTAATTATCAGCATTCTTGTAATTTTACTACAGTACAAAACAGTATTAACTTCAAAAGACTCAAGTTTTTACCAAATAAAAATGAGAAAATAATTCAACCTGACGTAGCGTGGAGCCGACTATAAATTAGCACTCTTTCAAATTGATGTAAAATCAATAAGTAACGAGCTCAGGTAACGAGAATCTCGGGGTTGAAATCTTTCGGTACAAAGTCTAATTTACTACCTACCTAATACCTATGTACCTTTATTTTAAATTAATAAGGTGGAAAGCCTTGGTGACTTGGGAGGTGTGATAAAT
Source organism: Athetis lepigone (assembly GCA_033675125.1). NCBI lineage: Eukaryota > Metazoa > Arthropoda > Insecta > Lepidoptera > Noctuidae > Athetis > Athetis lepigone. The sequence continues at coordinate 17,407,370 of CM066239.1, read as the reverse complement.
TACTTTTATTTATGACTCATTGTTATTTTCCTCATAAATTACATTAATGTGAACAACGTTAGTTTGGTTAGTACATAGACAGCATTATATGTTTATACGTGTGTAAAGGTGATAAACTAGGCTATGAAACCACTGAGCTGATTTTTATGGAAATTATATCAGCGTTTTTAGACAGAGGAAATGAGGTCATGCGACGAACTCTATCTGCTATCTCTTTCTAAAGGTCGTTGCTTTAATATTGCTCGGCCTATGTAATAATATCATGTAAAGTATGGTTTTATGCATAACCGACTGTCCCTTGCCATTTCACCGAAGTAACATAATTTGGTTACTGCTCCGCTCCCGAGAGTCATAGTGTAATGTTATGTTCCCAAACAAGATTTTTTCTAATCCGTCCAAAACGTACAGAGATAAAGACTAAACAAAAGAACCAAAAATGTCTTCCGCTTCATTATTATAAACAAAAAGTATTTTGAAAAATGCAAGTCTAATCTTGCAGGAAATCGTATATAATGGAGTAGTTACGAGTAACCTTTAGTTATTAATCTTCTTTTGTTGGTGAATGATGCGCGTGCGACTGTAGAGGCGTTGACCGACAGTGGTTACGTCATCATAACTGCATCAAGTTACTTGTACACTCTAATCCGTAATTTGGCGGCCATCACCACAGCTGAGGTGTCCGAGTGGTTAAGGAGTTGGACTTGAAATCCAATGGGTTCTACCCGCGCAGGTTCGAATCCTGTCCTCAGCGATTCTTTTTGTTGTTATTTTTTAAATTTTGTGTGTTACTAATTAATGTGTGATTATTCAATGTACTTTTTAAAAGTTGATAATGTTAAACAGTTTATTATAATTATTATCATTGCTGTTTTACCTAATACATTGTACCTATGCATAATAGTTATTTAAAATGTCTTATCAGTGGCATACAACAGAACAAACGCTAGGCATTTGATTAATCGTTTATCTCTACTCGCTCGGGATTACATTTCAAACAAAATATTTAGCAGAGTTCAAAATTGCTTCGAGCATATCGACAAGGGACCGACCGACACGTCTCGAGTCTCGAGGTTTCGAGACTTTGACAAAATTGAATATTGTTTGAAAATCTTTCTTTTATTTTATGAAAAAGCCCTTAAAGTATGAGTAGAATTTTTAATCCATACTATAATATTATAAATGGGAAAGTGTGTCTGTCTGTCTGTATGTTTGTCTTTCTTTCACAGCAAAACGGAGCGACGAATTGACGTGGTTTTTTAAGTGGAGATAGTGGAAGGGATGGAGAGTTACATAGGCTTCTTTTTAACGCGAGCGAAGCCGCGGGCAAAAGCTATTAGTAGTATATAAGAGTAGTATAAAGATATTAGTAGTATATAATATGATATTAGATAAAGATTCTTATTAATGTTTTGTTTAGCAAATCAGCAAATCTGTTATCATGATCATTATAGCAAATAGTCTCATGTCTCGAGACTGAGTCAACATTCTCATCAATCTGTAACAACAACGCAATCGAAACACGTATACCACTTTGCAGCCAAAATAAACAGTTTCCAGAAATTCCAGATATATCTATTGTATCAATATTCACCACAACTAGGCCAGGCTTTGTCTAGAATACGATATGAGGAAAACGTACATGGTTTGTTATGAGTTTTTAATAAAATGATTTGGTTGGGTTCCTTGAATTCATCATCCATGCTCGGAGCGTCATTACTATGGTTCGGAGAATCCCTTGAGCCTAGTTTATTGAGTGACCCATAGTGACCATATCATGATGTCTTCGGTTTCTCGAATTATCGCTTACTGGTGACGTCTTCCGTAGGGGGTTGGGTATTTTTAAGATACCCAACCCAACAGATAGGAAATAGCCAAACTAGTCCGGCGAGTTTGATGATTCATTCATGAAAACGAGTTTTTGAGACAACTAAGTAAATAGTAGGTGGTAGGTATAAACAGTTATAAATTACAATAAATGTCTTAAATAGTTTCAATTTAAATTGCATTGTGTTTAATTTGTGATTCGAGACACAACAGAAAGATAACAGCACCCCGACAGCCGGCTGTCGCTTGGTCGTCAAGAGGTTAATAATAAATTCGTTCTTTTTATTTTTTCTTTGTATTTACATTTTATTAATACTTATATTACATTGAGATACCTCCTTGTCTCGGCATTGCTGGAACATTGGAAGTCTTAAGCTAAGAATGAAACAGTGGTGATGAAGATGAAGAGCCTCACGAGCAGGCCAAGGCCAGGGTAACGCTAGAGAGAGCTATACACGTTTGAGTGATAGATGTAGGATGAAAAATTGCTCGCAAAATACTTCGGCGGTTACTTCTGAAGCCCAGCACATACTTCAAATCCGACTTGTGTGCGAGTGGGTGTTGACAAGAAACGTCGTCGAGAAGCCTCACAGCTCACACCGCCACACTTTGCCACGGTTGTTGACCTCTCCAAACTCTGGAACTTGAGGAAAAGGAAACATAGAAGTTAGACGACGAGTCAAACGAAAACTCACTCAATGCTTCCATCTGTAAAGTATGTTTTCTCCTGAAAGAATTCCTATGAATGTTGAGTCTCACCCGTGCCATTCTAATTTACTTTCTCGTACGTCGAGATACGGTTGACTATTGCTAGAGCGACATCGTTTAGCAGGAAGTAGGTTAAGCACAAGTTATTTTTCACAGTTCCTCGCGAAACAACAAGCGAGTGGAGTCGCGGATTGAAACTGGGATAAGTTCTCTACAATGTATGAATTGAAATGGTCTTACATGCTTTGTTATTTTATAAGGTATTAAATGATGTGACAAAATATACAGCAAAACGGGTTATTCCGATCTGTCACCCCGTTTTGTCCCCATGATGGGTTGGTAAAATACTGAAAATACTTACTGAGATATTTAGTATTTAAATCAATCAAAAGTACTAGGCGCGCAGTAGCGTGAAGAGGTTAATAGAAAATGTGTTCCACACATTGCTAACTGGGGGACAAATCGAACTCTTTTTTCCTATCTTTCACCCGTGGGGACAAAACGGGGTGTCAGATCGGAATAATCCAGCAAAACTGACCTATATTGAATAAATAGATTAGAGTAAGTTAGTAACTGTCAATAAGTCATTTATACAATCGACAGTCGGTGATTACGTCGGACAAAAACATAACTAATTGATTCTTTCACTGATGTGCAGGTTAGTTAGATGGTGTTCCTGAATCTAGAATCAATTTTACTTGCTTTACTTTTTCTCCACTAAAGTACCTCGCATTTATGTTGGTCCTTTCTTTTTACTTACGTTTTTCGAGGGTTCATTGAGAGTGCAAGTCACCCCTGATGTTTGTTTATCGATGTTTTGCATACATTGATCACGCAGGGGCCATAGTCATTGTATGATATTAACTATCCGAATCTTTTTCCTTAACTTCTAGTAGGCATATATCAATTAGGACTGGTCTTTGGGTACTTTACATAGTACAGACTAGGATAATATTAGTCGGATGGTGCCACATTTTACTTATAGTTACGTAAAGTGCCTATGCGAACTGCTTTGTCCTTTCTTACGTCTTCTTATAATTTAGTTCAGAACTCCTTAGTCCCAAGTTACCTATAGTAAAGTTAATGTTAAACCTGTATATTGTTTCTGATTAGACAAGAGCATTAATCACCACGCTTGCTGAAGGGGGATTGGTTATTTCTTTATAATTTCCATCCAAGTTTCCTCACGATCTTTTCTCACATCGACAGTTATTTGTTCCAAGTCTGGTTGTACATATATGTATGTGAGGATATGTATATACACATGTATGTCTGTAGGCGACCTTAATACAGAACATACAGAAGAAGTTTCTAGCTCGGGGCCACGTTTTAATAAAAATAAACAAACAGTACAAGCTACCCCATATGTTTAGTATTTACACCATTCCTGGCAGCAACCTGTAGCATAGGTGTTACAATATTCAGTGGTCGAGTCGAGTTCTGGCTCTCCTCGACTCATCGCTGGAACCGAGTCATGTAGCTGTGGACCTGTGTCTTACTATTTACATTGGAATTGAGTGCGTATGATAGCATTTTTTGCTTTTATAGAGGTTTTGCGAATTGGGAACGAAGAAACAAAAAAGGGAGTTGTATTAGGTTAGACGCTACCAATATTTAAAAGGTATCTTGGATTACAATGATAACAATCAATTTCACTGTATGCTGGGTATGATATAAACTGTAATATATTTCATACTATATTCGTATTTCATACATATGTAGAAACAAGTAACGGCGCCGCACAGGCTAGAGCGGTCGCGTAGGCCGCAAAATACCGCCGACTAAGTTAAACATATTTCATGTGATTCAACATGACCTCTATTAAGTGTTTATGTTGCTTAATGCAGCCCAGCGACACATTCTAGCGAACTAAACAAATTGTTCATGATTAACGCGTGATCTATGTAAATTGTCATGATGTGCATTTACCGGGGATTTCCTGATATCTGCTGATCGAAATAAAATAAAATATAAAGCAATTATTAGTTTGATTGCGTAGTTTTTTGTGAGGAATTAGCGTGTCGTTCCAGCTATCAGTAGAAACTTCTAGGCGTTTCCGTGGCCGCCTCGTCTTTCATTGTGTATACAGAACATTCAGTTAAGATTCTTTTGTTATCAAAAGAAAGACTTCTTTCATTTAACAGAACGAGATTACGTTAGTTCTGGAGCGAAGTCATGGCATGTGGCAGATGGCAGGCGCTTTGAACATTTTAATCACATAGCTATATTCTGTTTAGTTAGCGCAAAGAGCGGCTTTTTGGTTAATAATACCTATACTAAGTTTTGTTAATATTTTTCTAGTGTGAATGACACGGTTAACATTGTGTTGTTGTGTTATCATGAACTGGTTGTCCCTCGTGGCTTTATCCACATAATCTCTTGGCATTTTTGGGATACGAATTATCTTATCTCCTTTCCCAGGCTATGGGCTATTTCATTCAAATCAGTTCAGTGGTTTAGGCGTGAAGAAGAGACAGACAGACGGAGTTACTTTTGCATTTTAAATATAAGTACGGATAGCGTTATAAATCACTAGCTTTTGCCCGCGACTTCGCCGGCGTGGATTAATAGTTCCCGTTCCCGGGGGATTTTCGGGATGAAAACTATCCTATGTCCTTTCTCGGGTCCCAGACTATAGCTGTACCAAATTTCATTCAAATCGGTTCAGTGGTTTAGGCGTGAAGAAGAGACAGACAGACAGACAGAGTTACTTTCGCATTTATAATATTGGTACGGAAGTACGGATTTTTCTCATGTGAATATGCAGAACTTCAAGCTCTGACTTTATATCGATGTCAATTCAGTCGAAGTGACCTACCGAACGACAACTCGTAAACGGTTGTGTCTGCCAATCATTTATTACGTCAACGTGTCATGTCACGATGAAATATAGGCAGAAAATTGGGAATCAAACGAGCTTACCTGTTAAGCGAAGTCTTGATTCTAATTTTACGAACAATGAAATGAAATATAATTATTATTAAGTGTAGTGATTTCTCTCACTGCTTATTTATTCGCGATCGTTCAGTAATAAAATAAATTTGAAAAATGACATATTTTCACTCAGTTCTTCAATCCTGGCAACCCTGTGTGTCACTTGTTTTAGAGATGTGTACACCATAGGAACAGCTTCTTGGATAGCAGTTCTGCAGTGTGGTGTAAAACACTTACATTCACTCTGTTTTACTGAAAGGTAAACAGTGGATTAAGTAGGAATTATTGCGGCTTTAGGGCTTAGTGGTGGGTGGGTAATTATATTTCATTTCATTGTTCGTAAAATTAGAATCAAGACTTCGCTTAACAGGTAAGCTCGTTTGATTCCCAATTTTACTTTACAATGAAATGAAATATAATTATTATTAAGTGTAGATGTTTAGAGAATTGGCTGCAATAATTAGACATATTAATGTACTCAAATCATACTGATCATTATTTTTATTATCTTCTTAATTAACATTGTCTAGGTAGGAATATAAGCCTGCTGTTAATCAGCATGAATCAATAATAATTTTTGAATGAAATTGTTTAAGTGGAGAGGTAAAATAAACAATCAAGAACTAATTAACAGTAAGACGTTAATTAACACTAATACAGTCCTTGAGGAAATACAAAATTCTTAGTAGTGGTAGGACATTAATTAGTATAAATGTAATCATTGTGAAAATAGAGTTTCTTATTAGTAAGGCATTAGTTAACATAAATGCTAATGTTTATAAAATAAGTTTCTTATTAGTAGGACATTAATAATTAATATAAATGCAATCATTGTAGAAATAAATTTTCTTATTAGTAAGACATAATTTAACATTAATACAGTCATTGAGCAAAAATATATAATTTTTTTGTAATAAATCAAATTTTTATCAAAGTTTGCCATTGAAGAAAATTAACATTTTATTTATTGTTGAGAACAGATAGTGCAAAGTTTCCTGTGTCTTCACATAATGGCAAGTTATAATATTTAGCAAATGTTTCAGAATTTTTGGTCCATCCGGCAGTCCTTCTTATAGTGTCAATGCTAATGCCAGCTCTTTTGGCAGTGGAAGTTGCGGTGTGCCTAGTGCTATGAGAGGTGAAATGTGAAACATCAATGCCACTATCCTTCATAATGTTTTTTACCCATCTGCTAATAGTTTGGCTGGTTGCTTGTTTATGTGGTTTTTTAAATGTTATCCAAAGATAGGGTTCCTGTTTCCTGAAAGTTTCGGTAAGTGAAATGTAATCTATTAAAGTTTTGGCCGGGCAAATCTTGGGATTTTGTGTAAAAAAGGGTAAATATATTTTGGGTTGAGTCTTGCTTACAATGGAGGTTTTTATGATGTCTGTTATTTCAATGATAACCTTGTCCTCTGTTATGATAATATTTGGTAGCTTAATGAAAGACAATGTTTGGATTCGTTGGGCAGATGTTAAGGCAAGGAGCACAGCCAACTTCTTGGTGATTTTTTCTAGACTTAGCTCTGAATTATCAGGCCAGGAAGATAAGAGATCGAATACTTTAGTGGGGTTCCATGATTCAGAATATCGTGGTAGTGTTGGTCTGAGTCTGTATACCCCTTTAAGAAATCTAGTGATTCTGTCATCGTTCCCAACTTTGGAACTAATTAGGGCTGATAGAGCCGATCTGTCTGAGTTGAGGCTGCTGTATCCTATGTTAGACTCAAATCTCTCTGTGAGGAACTGGATTATTTGGGGTATGGATGCTTCATATATGCTGAGTTTGTGAGTTTTGCAATAAGTCCACCATGCCCTGTAGGTCACATTATATTGCTTCAGCGTTCCCGAGGAAAGAGATGATAGCATTATGTTTAGTGATTTGTTTGGCATACCTCTCTGTTTGAATGCCTTCCGCAGAAGACTGCTACAACCAGGGTAAGAGAGGAGCTCAGTGGGTGTGTCGTCCTGAAAGGTATGTAAGATAGTAATAAATTAGCACTTGGATGAAAAATAAGAGGATCTGACATTTCAAGTGATTTAGCTAAAGGGTACCATGGTTGTGAGGTCCACAGAGGGTAAACGAATATACCTTTGGCTTTGTCATTCTTAATTTTTTGTAAGCACTTTGTAATAAGTGCAAAGGGGGGAAAGGCATAAAAGAAGTATTCAGACCAATTAATAGTAAAAGCATCTATGTTAAATGCATCAGGATCTTTTTTCCAAGAAACATATTTATGACATTTGTGATTGATTCTGCTAGCAAATAAATCAATTTCTGCTTGTCCAAAATTAGAGCAAATCAACCTAAATGTATTGTGTGATAGTTCCCATTCTGTGTCAATGTTAGTATTTCTGGACTCTTGATCTGCTATGGAGTTCTCTTTCGATTTAACATATGACGCGTAAACATAGATATCTCTATGCTGGCACCATGTCCATATATCGCGTGCTATACTATTTAGATGAGGATATTGTATGCTGCCCATTTTGTTAATGCATGCGATGGCGGTCGTATTGTCGATTCTTAATAAAATTGATGTATTATTTAATTGATTGGCAAGAGATTTTAATCCAAAATATGCTGCAGTTAGTTCCAGTTGATTTATATGGTAGTCCTGTTCTTGTTCTGACCATAATCCTCCAATACGTTCGCCCTCACAATATGCTCCCCAACCGGTTAAGGAGGCATCTGAGAAGATTTCTATTGAAAATGGATGCTTGTGTAGTCTATTAGATTTTTTTTAATTTGCTAGCCACCACTCTAAGTCTGGGAGTATCTCCTCGGACAATTTCATTTTTGAATTGTAATTATCTTTTGAATGTATAAGAGCTAAGTACTTTTGTCTTTCTAATATTTTTGTGTGCATCATTCCATAAGGGACAGCAGGGCAAGCTGCTATTAAAGTGCCTAGTAGTTTAGCTAAGTCTTTTATGTAGCATGTTTTTAATTTTGAAAACTTTAATATTAGATTAATTATAGAATTTCTTTTGGGTGTGGGTAATTCTAGACACATATCTTGGGTGTTAATAATGAAACCTAGGAATTTACATTGTTTGCTAGGTGTTATTTTGCTCTTTTCATAATTAATTATTAAGCCCAGACATTTAAATAAACTTATGGTTGCGTTTATGTTTTCAAGACACTCTGCATAGCTTTTACCAATACATAGGCAATCGTCAAGATGAAAAAATGAAAAAAAATGAAAAAGTATTTATTGTTTAAACAAAGTGCTTCATAAAGATATATAGTTGATGTGTAACCTTGTTTTCTTAGGTGTGCTACTACTGGTTTTAGTAATTTGGTAAATACACTAGGAGCAGTGGATAGGCCATATGGCATAGCGGTGAACTCATAAAGTTGATCAAGATATATAAAGCGTAAATATTTTCTAAATTTTCGACACATAGGTACCAAAAAATATGATTCCTTAAGATCAATAGATCCCATATAATAGTTTTTATCTACAAGACTAATAGCAACTCTAATATCTTCTATTTTAAAGTGTTTTGCTGAGATGAATTTGTTTATTGGTTTTAGATTCAAAATAAATCTAAACTTGCCATTTTGCTTGGGTCTTAGGAAAATTTTACTAATGAATTCACCCTTAGTATGTTGGCAAGGTGTTATAGCACCTAAAGTTAATAGGTCAGCAATGGATTTTTCCATTTCATTCATCTCTGACTGTGATAAATTACTTTTTGGAATATTCACTTGAATGGGTGTAGTGTTAAAGGGTATCTGATACCCTTGTATCCACTGTAAAATCATTGGGTCATCAGTAATGCGTTCCCAACAATTAACATAGTTAGACAAGTTTCCAGCATGTACCTGATTTGCTAGCGTCTGGTTGGAGCATCCCGGGGTCGGGCTTGTTGGTTGGCTACTCTCTCGGAGTGGTGATGCAAGCGAGGCCGTCTCGGCCCGGACATTTGACTTGTCTTGGGTGGCCCACCACGTACATTCCTCTTCATCTTCAGTGATGGGCGGTTCCCGTTTCCCTGATTGGGTTGTTGGTTATTGTTATGTCTTGGTTTAAAGTTTGGTTGTGTAGCGGGGTTTGACTTTTTGATTTGTGCTGATGTTTGTTGCATCTGTTTTATGTTCCTTAATAATTCGGGTAAATTTTCACCATATAAGAAACTGTCTCGTGTGCATTTATACAAAACTTGGTTAAATTTCTTGTCCAATAAGGGTGAAATCAATTTGATCCTTGTTTGGGTTTGATGGTAATTAATGTTGCTAAGAAGTTTTGTAGCGTCAGCCAAGTCGGTGAGCAATTTGTGTTTGTCTATATCGCTTGTTATGATGAGATCTGTCATAGCTTTTGCTATGATGGAAGTAGCTAGGCCACATTGTTTTTGGAATATTGCAATGCTGTGGTCCCGAATTCTGGAAGGCTCTGAGAGTACGGCTTTTACTTCGGGGTTAAGTATAGGGGCATCGAGTAATGTGCAGTTATCTGGTATTGTGTGTTTTTTGGTGATAATATCCGACTCTTCCTTTGTTAACCCCTTAGTTAGTATATGGTTGTATCTTAGGTCTTTGTGAATTTTCCCTGTGTATTTTTGTGGCTCCTCGTAGTCCATGCCCAGTGCTTCCTTGTATGGGTTCAAAGGCTCCGTTTCGTTTATATCTAAAAACGAAGAACATAGTTTGAAGCGAGTGTTGTTAGCCATCGTAACACAGGTTCATGTTAACGTAAGTATCTCGTACTAAATGGCATAACGAATAGATCACCTAGTGCTTTGTTAAGTCACTGTGAGTATCTCGTACTCAGCGATCTGTGGAAGCGAAGCTGGCTCCGTAGCAACATGTACCGTCCAGCGACCTGATATTAGTGTCGCTGAGAGTATCTCGTACTTGACCGGTAATGTGTTTGTTGGCGACGTCAAATTCGTAGCATGAGGAGTGCTGGTGCTCACTCTAAGGCAAGGGTAAGGTGTAAAGTGCTTTGAGCCCATACCCACGACATGCAGGATTAAGCAGGATATCCTTCATTCCCTTTGTCATCGTCAAAAGCTATCTTGCCGCCATGCTTTTTCTTAACCTAAATCGTAAAAACTGACTTACCTGTGTCGTTGGTGGTAGGGAGATTTGGGTCTACCTCGATTCTTTGCGCCGGGCTAGGTGTCCTGGGCGTTGGTTCCGGTGAAGGAGATATTGTTGGGCGTCGGGGGCTGCGCGAGCGCGAGCGTGACCTTGACGTACTTTTGAGATTACGGCGTTTGTGGCGATGTTTATGTTTGCGTTTTTCTTTAAGAGCATTTAATATGCATTTAATAAGTTTTTTGTCACTCGGCATCTTTTTAGATGTAGGAAATTAGCGAAATTTGCTAGAACGATATTTTTACGCGATGTTGCTAAGCGCGCGAAAGAAAAAGTGACACACAGGGTTGCCAGGATTGAAGAACTGAGTGAAAATATGTCATTTTTCAAATTTATTTTATTACTGAACGATCGCGAATAAATAAGCAGTGAGAGAAATCACTACACTTAATAATAATTATATTTCATTTCATTGTAAAGTAAAATTGAGCAGGGTGTCCCGCGGGGTTATTACCTATGAAACAGCAATCAGCAATATTTGCGCAGTGATCGCGCAATCACCGCGCGATTAATCGCTTTACGTCAAAAAAATCGTATTATGTATGAACCGATTGCTAATCGCTCGCTGATTGTTCTAATGCACTTATTGCTACGATGACGATAACAAAAAAAAACTTAACTTTGCTCTTAAAAACCATACTAAATACGAAACCACCAAACGAAAAATGCATATTTTAGTTAACTGATTGCTCCACAGAGGCAGCACTATCGCTAGATTGCTATTTTACGTGACGTATTTTGAATTGACGTTTGAGAAGCAAATATTGCTAAATTATCGCGATCGGCTATTGCAAGATACGTAATCCCTGTGCCGACTGCGAGATATTTGACACTATGGTATGAACCGGGTTACTTTACACCATGATTGATGGCGGGGGTTGGTACTGTCTGCGAGGGGAGGGGGGGAGGGGGTCTGATGACATTATCAGCTGTGCGGCTGCTAGTTATGTCAACCTAAATAATTATTAATTATGTTCTGTAAGGTAAGTTACGAACCACTGTGATATGTGAAGTGGGGTTTCAATGTCTTGTTGGGATCGCGGCCAATGAGTGTGAGATTAGGGTTTCGATTCTTGGGCCGGGCAAAATCTGTTTTTGGGTTTAAAAAAAACAGTAATTCCAATACGTTTTCGTATTGGAATTACTGTTTTTTTTGTTTGTCATGATTCAATATTCTAAATGATGTGCAATGTAGTTGTGCATTGCGGATACGCTGTAGGTAGTAACACAACAGAACCTGAATGACCATTGTAATCTTTTGTGATAAACTCGCATTGTGTTGCTAAATAATTTTGATATGTTTTGGCAGTCAGCGACAAAAGTTGACTGTACCAACGTTATATTTCTTATTTTATAAAGAGATACAAAGTAATTCGGAGTAATATTTTCAGCCTTACAGGTACCTATTCGAGAATTAATTTTATCTAACTTTTACATCTAATCCTTACCTTTAATGTAGAAACCAATAATTATATAGGATTCCCGAATTGTTACACGATACTTGTTGCTACACGACTTATGTTGAAGCCCGAACCATTTATTATACAAATTACATTTTAAAGGAAAGCTTGAGGAAATTCCTAGTTACAATAAAAACCATATTATTTCTACAATGATCGGAAAAATAAGGAAAATATACATAAGTTGTAGCAATATTTCCCACCATAATTTATTCACAATTTCCCTAACGAGTAAAGTAAATAAACAAGCCTTAATATGGTATTTTATTTACAGAGGTCATGGAGCTAGAGGGATGTAATAATGTAGGGGTTATTGGCAGTTTCAGGAAGTATTTCCGGACGAACGCGCCGTGCGGGGGCGCGGGGCGGATCGATACAGACTCCTGGACCGTAACCCACTGTGCCGGGACATTACAGTAGATCAAATTATGTAACCCTTAATTTTTTAGGTCTATTAATGATGTAGTGGGTAGTGACTTTTTTTTTTTGAGCACTGGAAATTCATCAAATGACTGCTCCCGTCCTGGGTGCGGCGGGAGGGCGTGACAGACTTTTACTGACTAAAACCCACTCATGTTCCTTCGGTTGCCCTTTATGTTCCAGGGTCACGGTAACTATTATAAACATTTCGCAACCCCGGCAGAGTGGTTAGTGACTTTGACTGCTAAGCTGGTCGTGGGTTCGATTTCCACCCAGGATAAATGTTTGTGTGATGAATAAGATTGTTGAGAAGGCTGCGTGCAATTTATTTATTTATAAAATATGGTTTGATAAGTTTATAAGTATTTAAATCAGTTGTCTGGTTACCAAATACAGGCTCTGTGTAATGTGTATTAAATCCTTGCTATGATTTTACTTCTCGACACCAAAAATTATCAAAATAAATCTTATATTTAAAATTCTCGTGTCACAATGTTACTTACCTTACTCCTCCGAAACGGCTTTACCGATTTTTACCAAATTTTATATGCATATTCAGTAGGTCTGAGAATCGGCTACTATCTATTTTACATACCCCTAAGTAAAAAGGGTTGTTCACCCTAAACATTTTTAACGCGGGTGAAACGGCGGGAGGCATCTAGTATCTATATATACATGAAACGTTACAAATAAACAGACTTTTCAAATAACATTACGAAACAAGTGTAGATCTTGAATGCTGTTTTGGGGTCATCCATTAATTACGTGAGCTATATTTCTTTTAACTTGAACTACTCTCTGCCTCCCCCTTGATGAGATTTGATGGGAGCCCCCGTCCCCCTTACGTAAGATATACACATACATTCAGAAGGCAGAAAAATCATACTACACTAAGGGTCTGTATCACAACCTCGAAAGAGCCTTAACCTACAAGATAACTAAAAAAATGGAACAGATTTTGTATGAATTTATCTGCCAGATAATTTAATCAGAACATATCAGAAGAATGTGAAACAAGCAATTTCTGTTGTATGATTTTTCTTAAAATTAACATAAAAATTAAAAGAAAAGTTGTTTCCCGAAGTTACTGTTTTAACAACTATAATACTAACATTAGGCTAAGTTATACTACTACTAACAATATATGGATATAATTCTGAAATCAAATATTTGAATTGAATTGAATTGAATTGAATACCTAATTTGTTAACATATATAATGGAACATTTTAAGCAAAGTAACAGCATTTTTAATTTATGTTTTTTAAAAGTTGGCGTTACAATTTCGAAGACAGTTTAAAAGATATTTGATGAGATTTTACTGGACCCCTCCTATTTACAGCTCACCTAATTAATGGATGCCCCTTTATTATTTATTACCGATGATGATTATATCTTTAAATGTCATTGAAAATTAATAAAACATCATCAATATAACAAATATGAATAAATGTATGTCATGTCTACTTAATTCACAGAAACAATATCGAACGATGCGATTATTGCTTAAGTTGCGGTTCGTAGGCACACATTCCATCAGATGACGGTGACATAATGTCTTGCACAACCTGGTCGAAGACCATCTCGTCATCAAAACTTGTCTGTCTATTAACAGGTACAACCTAGCTTCCTAAATACCTACTTAGAAGCCTAATGGATTCTACGAGTGTAGCTTTTGTGGTTAAAATTGAGAAAGGATTTTCCTTGTTTGATGTGTAAATAGTTAGGAGAATACTTTGAATTCACATGTACAGGTTGTTGTTATTTTAAGTAGCCATTAAACCGATTGGTTGACAAACAAAAAGGGATTTTATTAACGTTATTTGTGTCCATAAAAACATGCGGTAGACTTGTTAGTTGAAAGTTTGAGAGTTAATACAATTTTCATGTGACCTGAACGAGAATTTTAAGCCATAATGTTTTACAATCAGTTCTACCATGATGTATCTTTCATTTTACTATTTTTTTTTTTTTGGTGAGTGGGAAATCATCAAATGACTGCTCCCGTCCTGGGTGCGGCGGGAGGGCGAGTCAGACTTTTAGTGACTAAAACCTACTCATGTTCCTTCGATTGCCCTTTATGTTCCAGGGTTACGGTAACTATTTCCAGTGACTGGGGTGTGAAGGTCTGAAAGGCAGTCGCTCTATGTAAAACACAGGTTTCAGCTGAATCCGGTCAGCCTGAAAGCAAACTCTAATATGTGTAATAGGGATGACGACAGCATAAACAAAATGGCATTCTGTTTAGTCCGTCTTGTAGATCGGCCAAAAATACGGGACACGTATTTTTTGCTTGATCAAAATAATAAAGAAATAAAAAGATAAAGAGCAACAAAGTTCCAGAGTAGGGGCTTTTGACGTCACCGTGCTGCAAAAATTGTATCTGATCGTGACGTCACGCGCAACTTCAACGCACTGTATTGTCGTCATTTTTCGTTTACGAGAAAAAAGAAAAAATACGTGTCCAAAATTTTTTAATAATCTCACTGACGGACTAATTTCTTTTTTTTCGTCGTCTTGCCTATTGAAAATAGGCTAGGGGTTGACGATGCCTAAGAATTTCGAGTATCCAGAATATTTAAAATGCAAACAAAGAAGAACCTTATATTTCTGTTCATACTCCGAAAGGTTACAAGATGAAGATTAAGTTCGCCTTCTGCTTAATTATCCCTACAGTGTTCTGTAGAAGTCCTTTTCAGACTCGCACGTGCTATGAAAATATGACCAACTAAATATTACATTTGATTCCTATTCCACTGCTGTTATTCTTCAACTTACATTGAAACTATTTAACTAAAGTTGCATTGGACCACGTAATAAGTATAAGCGTGGGCAGTATTTTGGTATTTATGATGCTCATTGGTATTTTATATAACATCGCATGGAGACATTTAACGTAACTATGTACTACTTGCGTTGGAGTAAGGGGAGACTCGGTTTTCATATTATGAAATGGGTATTTTTTACATCTGCTGAACCATACCGACGTTTTCCACTGAAACGAGAGTGTTCATAGATCGGAAAACATGTTCTAAATAGAAACCATTGAGATTTGCTGTTGTTACAATACTTTCTTAGACGTAAATTAAAGTTAAATTAGTTTAGTTGAACTCCAGCCGTTACGTACCTCTACATATTCATCTGTATATAACGGTGCCCCTAATAAAGTACGCGAAGGTAAAACCCTGAGAGGCTGTACCGTTGTCAGCGCCAAGACTCCGGGAGCCCAATATGGCGTAAAAATAAAGCAATTAACTCGCGGACGGTTTACGAGCGCGGGAGACGTCACTGTTAGGATGTACACGAGCGTGCGATTTTTTTCGAGATGACGGCAATTTTCTTAAATTATAGCTTCTTAATCGCTCAGCCAATTGTTTGATTGTGATATTTTTGGATTGATAAAAAAATTAAATCGCCTAGTCACGGCTTACGCTTTCAAGTAATCTTTCTGTTTTGCTCAAGAAGCTTGATATTATTTTTGTTGATATGTAAAAAAGTGGCAAGTCTGCAGCCATCCTTACCTACCTTCAGTATTTAGGGCCACGAGGGCGAAATAAAAACTTACTGTTACATGATTAGCGACTTGTCGTAAACGACTTAATCGCCGGTCGGCTGGCCGATCCGGGCCGGGTCTGGGTTCGGCGCCGGCGATACGTTAACCTGTTGTTATTATACTTGAAAGTGGTAGGAGCAAAAGGATGAATGCCAAGAGGCAAGAGGCCAATTGCCAACTAATGCAGTTCCCTGCATTAATCTTCAATTCGCCTCTTAGTGGCTCCGAGATAGATGGATGTAATCGCTGAACTGACAGCTTTGTAATTGTAATTTATGATCGTGTATGACTTAGATACTCAGACAGTTAGTTGTCAGTGCATTAATAATAATTAATAATTGTAACTCTGACTTAGATATATAAAATCTAAATGGTTGTTCTACTCTAACTAACCTTTACCTGTACAACATACTTAATTTCCAACAATATCATGTCGCCACACTATTGTGTCCCCGGTCAGTAACGAGCGTGTTCACGAGCAGAGCTGACCGCACTGCATAGTTCGAGTGACCTGTCGGATTGTCGGATCATAGAACAAAGAGAGATGTGCCGATAGAGGGAGGAAGTATGATTTGATTGGGGGAATCTACGACTTCGTCCGCAAAATGAAGCAGATAAAAAAATAAGACTATGAAAAGTCTTATTTACTGATGAAATGTTTTTTTTAAATTTTTATTTGAAATATGTTAGTTTGCAAGGTAAATTAAGTCCTTAATTGGGGTTCAAGTTTACTGCGAACGTACTTAAATTTATCAAGGGAAAGAGAAACTTTTCTCGGCGTGCAGTAGTTTTTCTATCGACTAACAAATCAGAACATTAAAGTTTATTATTGTTCAGTCAATCCTACGATCTTCGATTTGCATCACATCCATTCGCTTCAACACTGGGGGTGCACAACTTATAATTGAACTTGCACTGAAACGCGGCGTCAACCGCGCTCGGTGCTCACATATTTAGCTCTAGTTCGTATGTGACTTGTTATATTACAGTCTGGGATCTGAAATGTCATTTTCAGCAGTTAATATGACATAAATATTATTACGCTTTGCTGAAACTTTTAGTAGGTAATGGAATATCAAGTAGTAGATGTTAAGTTATTACTGGATCTAGGTAAAATATTCTTCTATTATTTTAACCGTTATAAAGAGATAATCAAGACTTGTCGTGCTCTTTATCTCCGCAGTTTTTTTGGATAACTACTTCTGATTAAATACAGATAACTGAAGAACTTACCATACCAAGCCATGTTCGTTCCTCGCTCTTCTAGCTAGTTTTATTCCCTGTACTGGTCTCTCACAGATGTCCCTAGTTACTGCGACCCGGAACACGCGTCCCCGTGGGTACTAGTGTAGTACCACGGCTGGCACGGCGCCAGCAACCCGACAAGCATCATGGCGGCTCTCAGCGCGACTTTTCCGCACACTCAGCCCCCATTTAACTTACATTTCTGCTTCTATAACTGTATTTCTCCTAAGTACGTTTTATTTACGTGTCGTCGTGACAGTTATTGCTTAGACTTAGTGGATATTTAGTGCCTGGAATGGGGTCCAAAGAGCTCACTTAGCAACCCATTTGGTTGAAAGAATTACTTATTCCAGTACCATAATAGTAATTCTCTGGAGCTCTATAAATTTATTGTACCTTATGTTTTCATTTTGTTTGATAACTGTAGTAGTAATTGTATGGCGATGAATTATTCATGATTCACTTTTGTTTTTCTTACAGTTCGGTCGTGGAAGTTACAGAGCTGTTGGATAACATTAGATATAGGACGAGCGGACTTTGGGTTAGTGTAAATCGGAAGTCGGATCAAAAAATCCCGAGCATTCTTCCTCCAACACCACTTTTCCTGAACATCAATCTTGTGAGTTTCGGTTAGCCGTAGGTCGTAGGGTCCAGTTTCAGCGGCTTAAAGAAAAATGCATAAATTAAAGTTCCACAGTTTACTTACTAATTAAGAGAATTATAAGTGAATTCAAAGAGAACACATATTCTCAGATATGAGACTTCAAAGGCTTCACATTATTTTAATAAACAGATCTCATTCACGCCTAGCGCCGGGTGACGGAATCTCCTATTATAACTAAGACATCGCTAGAATTTGTAAACACGTATTAACATTGACGCACTTTGTAATGGCCGATGTCAAGATAAATTAACAAGATCCATGTATTGAGAATCCACATTTAGTTATTCGACTATGATATATATATGTATATTGCTTTTACAGGAAAAGGCTTCGTTCACACGGCATTGTCCTGCACGTTTTTTTGTAAACGTTTTTTTAACGTATAGTCAACCGGGTGTTCACATGGTAAATTTTCATTCGTGTAAAAACGATTAGCCGCAGTTTTCACACAGTTGTCACAGTGAATAGACGTCACTGATGGATTCACTAAATGCATTGTTTCAAAATTAGGTTAAATTCTCTTCCAAGCTGCTTGAGTTGCGCGACGCGATTTTTATAGTGTTCCAAAGGTTTATCCCATAAAACGGGATTTTGTTCCACTAAAGAATATAATAGTTAGAGAGAGAAAGAATTGAATAGTAGTCTATAGAAAATTCCTCAACCATTTTGAACATCAAACCAAATCAAACATAAAAGACCTGCCACCCCTCCAAACACGCTCAGATACTAAACACATCTTCGGTTGCTATTCGATAAAAATCGTATGATATCGTATCGTGTGAAGGAGACAAAGGCGTACCATATGCCACTGCGAACCGAATACGTCAAAGTTCATTCGATTTGCTTGACAAGTCCGTTGAGTATGCATTTAAACGTATAAGCGGTACACGTTTTTTTGCAGTACTATCGTCGTGTGAATGGATCTATGTACGTTGTATGGTCACTATTCATACGTTAAGACGTATACTGCAGAAAAACGTGCAGGACAATGCCGTGTGAACGAAGCCAAATCCTTTGACTAGGAATTCAATTGTTTTGAGAAAGATAATTAAAAACAACCCTGCTGGTTCTTAGAAAACGTGACTTAGCAGTCTATTGTTCATTCTCAATGCCAACTAGTGATGCTTCTACCAGGGTGTTAGATTGCTAAGAGTGAAAGGAATACCATCTACTTGATGAACTTAACCATTTTAAAGATTTGCTTAGTAGTTTCGTGGTATCAGAAAATCGTTAAAGATTATTCCATTTTACCTTGTAAATAATGGTCATTTACCTTTTCACTTTCCGACCGTGCGTCGTGTTGGGCGATGCGTGCGCGCATATCGACGCATCCTTGTATTGTTCTCGATAATGCGTCAACAGACGGACACACTTTATTGTGTCACCTGGAAAATATTTAAGGGCCACCGCAGATGACGCATGACGTGTCAAGTTGAAAAAATGAGATTCTGTCATTTAAACCGCAATCAGGGTCAGATTGGGGCGTGCAAGGGGTACAGATAGGTATTGCATTTTTACATACAATCATCGCTATTTTATTCTTAACCTACGAGCAGCTCATTTGTTTTCTATAGTTAGCCTTATACTCAGAAGGTAACCAGTTACATAATTTTTAATATCAATCAATGTAGTTTTATTGACAGATAGATTTTTTTAGTATTGTAACAGAATTTTAAAGGAAATTGGGCTTAGCTGTAAATGGATATAATTCAGTTATAAACTAGGCCTAAAACCTATAATTATTATAAATAAATAAATAAATATAAATAAATAAATATCCTGGGACATCTTACACACGGCCATCTGATCCCAAACTAAGCAGAGCTTGTGTTATGGTAATCAGACAACTGATATACATACTTATATAATGTTTAAATACATACATATTATAGATAAATAACACCCAGACACAGAACAAACATTTATGCTCATCACACAAAGTTTTATGTACAATAATAAATAGCTGTAGTAAATAGAAATAGGTGATCACGGTTTTCGCGTGCTGATGAGCACGTCTGGTACGGTGTCCGATGAGAAGAGAGAAAAAGCTTGATCCTATAATCCTCCTGAATAAGCAATTTAGAAGGCGAGGCGACATGCTTGACAATCTCGGGACTTGATTAATAGCCGATGCGATAAGTCTAATAAGTTTATTCACTCAAACAATTACTTCCATTAATATAATCAACAAGGTCCACTCATACCTACCTATAAAAATGCTTCTTACTAGGCTTTTATGAAAATTACATAACTAGTCATTACCTTAGCCACAAACCACAGATTTGCCTATTATACAGTTTTCTACAGCTCTGTGTAATATCGCTGTGTGGGGTTGATAGTGGCCGGCGGCGCACCTGACGGCGTGTAATACGACGCCACCCAATTATATGCGCACGATCAGCAGTTGTCACACGCGCGAGAACTCATTGCTGACGTTACACTAACTAATAGTAGTTTGTAGAGAAATAAGCGGAGCTTTAATTAACGTAATGTTGCTTATCGATCTAAATATAATTTTTTAATGGTAATTATGTTAATCTATTAAGATCGGTATGTATGTCACAATTCGGAAATAAATAAATATTATAAGCTAGCTGTCTCTACGGTGCGATTTTTTGAATAAAAACTACCCTATATGAGCTGTCTGATTAAAATAGTACAAGCTTTACTTAGTTTGGGATCAGATGGCCGTGCGTGAGTTGTACCAGGATATTTATATTAGTTTATTAATCTAAGTTAGGCTATGGAAAGCTAAGGCTATGGACGATCTCTGTACCAAATTACATTTAAATCGATTAAGTAGTTTTGCCGTGAAAGACTGTCAATGAGACACACACTTTCCCATTTAAAATATTAGCATGGATTTGTTATTGGAACGATTTATTGACATGGTAATGTTTTCACATAATTAAAGTAAATAAAAAGTCGATTTTCATGCGAAAATCCGCTCCGCATCCCGCTTAAGTAAACCCTCCAATCGTTAGGAGTTGTACCGAAATAAGTAACTTCATGTATATCCTTAGTAAAGTTCTGCTGAGTAAACAAACAAATGTCAGCTCCTTGTGAAGTTGTCGCTGGAAGCACATGAATGTAAATTATGTAATTTAAACTCGGTACACATGTTATTTAGCTTGTGTATTAAGCTTAGTGTATACTGTCGAGGACTGCACACACTTTGAGCTCTAAAAACAGATTTTATATGAATACTTACTCGTCCGTTTGAAAATCATTGTAATCGCGTGGACCCATCAGCTCGACGGCTTTTTATATTTATTTATAGAATCGTACTAATATTATAAACTAGCTTCTGCCCGCGGCTTCGCTCGCGTTAGAAAGAGACAAAAAGTAGACTATGTTACTCTCCATCCCTTCAACTATCTCCACTTAAAAAATCACGTCAATCCGTCGCTCCGTTTTGCCGTGAAAGAAAGACAAACAGACAGACAGACAGACAGACACACTTTCCCATTTATAATATTAGTATGGATACGTAAGTAACTCTGTCTGTCTGTCTGTCTGTCTGTCGGTCTGTCTGTCTGTCTCTTCTTCAGGACTAAACAACAAAACCGATTTGAATGAAAAGAATTTGGTACAGATATAGTCTGGAGCCCGAGAAAAGACGTAGGATGTCATCCCCTGAGGCGGACGAATTCGCGGGCAAAAGCTAGTTGTATATAAGTGTGACCAAAATCGTTCAAAACGCGAATGGAGCTAAACAAGTGTGCGTAGTCCCCAACGTTGCATTTCCCGTACTAACAAGAAATCTCCAAACTCTCTGTGACATAATAAAACATTATAATAGGGTCACGTACGCGTCACTCCAATGAGCCGCTGAGATATTCCACCCCAATAACGTCCGGTAATAACGAACTGATGTATTCTGATTGGACATTGGAAAAAAGTTCAAAAAATATCGGCGTGAAAATTTATTTTTGAGTGATTCCGGGCGGCTGGGCGGCTGGCGTGTCCAGCTGAGCGCGCTCAATTTCCCGGCGTAGCCTTCACGCGCCGCAGCGTCCACGCGGCGTATTGTGTACGCCCTGCCTAGCGTGAATATCAGCTGGGAATAGATATAGAAGTTGTTCACTTGGCTGTGAGCTCATCCCTGGCCTTGATGTTTATAATAGATGAGAGCTTCACACCTGAATATTAAATTCTAAGGCTATTAGGTATTCATATTTAACACAATAATTTAAGCAAGAGCATTAAAATGTTCTTTTTTAAACCTACGACGCAAAAAGAGGGGTGTTATAAATTTGACAGCTACGTGTATGTGTCTGTATGTTTGTCTGTCTGCCTGTCTGTGGCATCGTAGCCCTTTTATTAAACGGGTGGACCGATTTGAATGCGGTTTTAGCGATGACAGATAAGGATGAGAGGATGAGAGCTTAGACATGTTTCATCAAAATCGGCTTAGACGTTTTGAAATTATCAACTCATTTGGTAGCTGTAGCCGCCATCTTAATAACTGCGAGTAGGGGATTTTTTAAATTATTCAATTTACCTAAACTTGTTTAATAAATTACACCAACTAGCTTTTGCCCGCGGCTTCGCTCGCGTTAGAAAGAGACAAAAAGTAGCCTATGTTACTCTCCATCCCTTCAACTATCTCCACTTAAAAATCACGTCAATTCGTCGCTCCGTTTTGCCGTGAAAGAAAGACAAACATACAGACAGACAGACACACTTTCCCATTTATAATATTAGTGTGGATAGTACGAATAAAAATATTATTTGGAATATTTTGTGTCGTTTAAATTTTTTTTTCCGAAATAAGGGTTGGTTCGGCAAATAAGCTGAAATATTTATGGCATGTGTAACAATTAAATGTGTTTCAGTTGAGAAAGTTTAAAAAAGGGAAAATGTATGAACAGTCTGTTAGTTATATTGTTATGCGAGTATGTTGTGTAAACTATATAACATAACTAACTACATAGTATAGAACAAAGTCTCTATTTGTTCTTCAAAGTCTCTTACTTCTTCATTTTTTGCTTAGATCTCTCTTTGATTTCTTAGAGTAATTAAAAATTAAAGGTTCATTTATGTAATACGTGCATATTATAGTAGAGTAAAGCCGGGATTTTCAAAGAATTGTGTTCATAATAAAATTATATCAAATTGTAAATAAATACTAATGGTTTACCTGGCTAGCCCTAGTGATAAGACTTCTGCATTTATATCCATTAATGAATCAAAAAAAATATATTGATCAGACATGAAAGTCAAATTTATTACCTAGTACCATGTTATTTCTATCTCATTTCCTCCCCTCGTGCGCGTGCGCGTGCGAACAATGCATTGTTCGTTCAACAAAAAAGACGGGTTGCACTCCGGGAGTGCCGGCAGAAGTGAAAACTTGATTATAGCTGTCTACTATCCATCCGTCCTACGCTTTTTCGATCAGGTCACGTGTCCTGACGCGAGTTTAAGATTTTATACCCATTACAGAAAAAGTGCTCAACGCCGCTAAAGAAGTTTTCACTTCAAAAACACATTCGCTCATTTATTTACGAGTGTGCCTTTGGCTCGCCTGCCCCAAGCCATTAGCAGGACCACTATATCTCTCTCTCTCTATCTACAGCAAGCTTATATTAAGCTGTTTCGCCAAGATTTTCCAACACTATTACTCCACGGGTTAAAATATAAACAAAGGACATTGCCATGCGTCCATACATTGTTTGCCTAAGAACCGATAGGGATGTGTTTTTTGTCATTTTTGGTTCTAAATAATATATGTTTTCGATTGAAACTAAATTAAAACTACGGACACTTGAGACTTCTAAAAGCCATCAAAATACTTAAATAACAACATCATGTCACATCAAAAGTATCATCTATATTTTCGACCAATATATTTGCAGCGGCAGAAGTCTTTCCAAGACACTTATTGATGTTCCCTTTCTCTTTTACATGGAGCCAGAAGCTGATCCGCACTTTACACAAAATATAGGATAATTTTGGGAATCCATGTTAAATCTGCAATGTCCGTTTAATCTCTTGACACCCACCGCCATGCCAGGTCGTCGTTCTTAGTAGGTCCGTACATCAGTCAATCACAGCCGGAGGTCGCTATTTCAAGAGGAAATCACAGTCCGTAGTTTAAGCGAAGTGGGTAGATAAAATCGGAAAGGAATAATAATAAAATGCAAACAACCAGATTACACAGAACCTGGTCAAATGTTGGCATCTGTCAATTCAATTGACGAAAAACAATAGACTAATATGTTGATCTTTTTTTCTAAACAAATGGCTTGTTCATTTGACACAGCGCTTTCAATCGCTTTAATGCCCATTTCACACGAGGGCAGAACAGTGGGCAGAACAGTACTGCTACTGTGTGAACGCACAAAACAGTATTTATTTATTTTATTTATTTATTCTGAACAAAAATAAATTTGTGTCGAATACAGGATTACAATATTAAAGGAATACAATACTAATAATTATCAAAATAAGTTACAAGTCAATAATAATATAAGAAATGTCCAGAAGTTAGAAAATAAAACACAATTACATAATTAATTATGTCAAGAAATAGCCATATACAAATATACAGGTTACACGGTGGCATTATTTTTGTCCCTTAAAAACTCTTCTATATTATAGTAGCACTTCGTCAATAGGAATGATTTTAATTTAAATGTGAATATTCTTGGACTGTTTATAATTTTTAGTTCTAATGGCAATTTATTGAAAATCTTTACAGACTGTACTTTAGAGCTATGTTTGACAACATTTAATTTTGGCTGCAAATAATTAGGCAGATCTTTCCTGCGCGTTTTCACTCTAATTTCCCTTTCTTCCTTTGTCTCGTATTTGTCTAGGTTTTTTATAAAACTACTTAGTAGAATCAAAATATAAAGACAAGGTACAGGTAGAATTTTTAATTTCACGAAATGCTCCCTACAAGATTCAGTCTGGTCCATGCGAAGAATAGTTCTAAGCGCTCTTTTTTGCATAACAAAGGCTGCATCAATGTTGTATTTATAACTGTTCCCCCATAGTTTAATACTGTACCTCAACTTGGACTCAACTAGGGCAAAGTAAACATTTCGTAACTGAGCAATGGTTAGCTCGTCTCTTAAACTTCTCAAGGCATAGCATGCACTGCTGAGAACATTAGTTATTGCTTCCAGTTCCTGTTTCCAGCTTAAGAGCGCATCAATTTTTATCCCTAAAAATCTTAAATTTTGTACTATTTCCACTTTATTTCCCACTGAAGTTATTGTAATACTATCATTATTCCTCACTGTTGATTTAAATAGCATACATTTGGTTTTCTCCACATTGAGTTTTAAATTATTAGTGGAAAACCAATGTTCAAAAGCAGACAGTGCATGATTCACTTTATTTTCTAAGTCCGTTACTGAGGTATCACTTATAACGGCACTTGTGTCGTCAGCAAAAATAACCATCTTGATGTCTGGTACTATCTTATACATATAGTTTGCTAAGTCATTAAGAAAGATAATAAAAAATATTGGACCCAAGACTGAGCCCTGTGGAACCCCCTTTTGTACTTTAACAAGTTTAGATTTGTTAATTATTTCATGTCCGCTTTCAATTGATTTAATTTCAACGTACTGTGATCTATTCTGTAAATAAGAACTGAAAAGCTTTAAGACATTATCTCTTATCCCATAGTGCTCTAATTTGTCTAAAAGGATTTTATGTTCAACAGTATCAAAGGCAGAGCTTAGATCTAGGAACAGTCCTGCCACTTTTTCTTTGTTATTCAGTTTGCCAACCACATCATCCACTAGAGAGTCTGTTCTGTGCCAGCTTCTTAAAACGATGACTCGTAAATATTATATGTTTCCCACAACCAAACTATATGACGAATGTAAAGTTTTAACCGTGAGGCAACTCTTTATCCTCCTACCTTTCTACAGAAAACCTTCTCATATATGGCTATTAAGCTGTACACATGCAATGGATTACTGTTACTTACCAATTTTTACATATATAACACCTAATATACACACACTGACAATCACAAACATGCACACAACACACATACACACACATGCACGCACTCATGACTCGAGAGTTTATATGAATATAATAATTCAAATCGACACTGTTCTCATTTGTTAAATCTTATTATATAATCAATTTAGTTTAAACCAATGGCTGAACCCTGTCTCTTAAGATACAGGCTAGACCTAGTTTAAGGGATAGAGTCCAATAATGTAGCTCTACATAATTATACAATATAATTCTAAACTGTTTAGTGTAAGCCTTTATGTATAGGTGCACTGTTCCATGTTTTTATGAAATAAATACTTATTATTATTATAACTGTTCTGCCTCACTGTTCTGCCCTCGTGTGAAATGGGCATTATATATTCGTATTAAAACCTTATTCATAGATCAAGCGCTGAGAATATTGAGTTTTTCAATTTCGGTATACATACTTATTTTAATACTTGGCTGCATGAGCTACGATACCTTAGTCTACTACTAACTTCAAATTAAATCAAAATATCTGACACCGGAGATTGAAACGAAATTGAGTTACTTTTTATGTTATAATGTTTCTGAAATTAACACCTGTCCATTGTATTGTAATAGTCGTAAAGTACTTTATAAAAAAAAAAACTACTATGACTATGATTATGACTATAACTACGACTACGACTACGACTACGACTACGACTACGACTACGACCACGACCACGACTACGACTACGACTACGACTACGACTACTACTACGACTACGACTACGACTACGACTACGACTACGACTACGTAGACACGATAAAAATCTCACACACACTGATGCAAGGTACAATTTTCCCGAAAATTGTACCTTGTATCAGTGTGTGTGAGATTTTTATCGCGCGTTCAATTGTTATCCGTCCTACGCTTTTTCGATCAGGGTCACGTGTCCTGACGCGAGTTTAAGATTTTATACCCATTACAGAAAAAGTGCTCAACGCCGCTAAAGAAGTTTTCACTTCAAAAACCAATTTCTGATCAACGGCGAATAATTTACTTTGAATAACAAACACCACGGTCTGCCGTGAAATGGCGCTTGCACGTGAATTGCGGGGCATTCACTTATTATGGATGGATTTATTAGTTACCCTTTTATAATATCTTACGGTTCATTTGATGCAGATACTGGTAGTTAACAATGTTGACTGATAGTAAACACACTTAATATTATAAATGAGAAAGTACATAACTCTGCCTATCAAAAAAGTGTAAAACTACTTAACCGATTTAGATGAAATTTAGTACAGAGATAAGCCATAGCATGAGAAAGAAATTAAGACAGTTTTTTTTTTCAAAAATCCCACGTGAACGGCAACTACTCGGGCAAAACCGCAGGGACAGCAAATGCCATTTAAGTGTGTCATTCTCCAAGGTCCAATCAATCATTTTATCAAAAATCATCCAAATTGGTTTAGTTTCGTGATGTGAAAACGTAACAGACAGATCAACACCCTGAGTTACTATGATAAGGTGTAGTAGAAATACATTATGATAAATGATAAATCATGTATTATCATATTAAAATGAAATGTAGCAGGAGCTACGCCGAGCCCGCTACGACATGCTACGCATCGCTACGGCAAGCTACGACACGCTACGCTCTATTTTAAATAGTTCTTAAAAATGTCTAACTACTCGTGTCTCTAATCTATGTAGTACATAACGACACATGACTACTGGAGAACCCATTCATTATGAATCAATGTTTACATTGAAACATAGATAATGCATTAAAAGCAGATGATTCATATCTACAGGTAGGTTAAAACATCTTTTACTGCAATATTTCTCAGTACCCAACATTTCACAAGAAATATTGACTATTTCAATATGAGCTTTGTTGATAAATGGTAAAAATTCGTGAATACAAAATCCCGTTAATGAGCGTTTCGTAGAAAAGTGCTCGGTCACGTCTTTTAGCGGAAAGTGCGGCGTCACTGAGAAGCTGACTTAAGCGGTGAAATGAAAAGAATCTTATCTTCTTGTTGTTTGGTTTTCAATGATGGGTTGAACTGAGATTCTGTAATCTCGGGGGATAAGCTGTATACATTAACTAAACAGTGATTGAAGGATTACGTCACAGGGTTGGGAGTTGGCTTGCAGATGGCTTTCGGGCTTACTATCTATTTACTTTTTACTGTGAATTTTAATAATAGATCAGAAATGTTATGTATTGGTTGCTTTTCATGACACTTTGAAGGCACTGTGGACTGCTTAAATTTATGATTCACAGTTTTAATTAAATAAATACATATCTTGGGACAACTCACACACGCCGTCTGATTCGAAACTAAGCAAAACCTGAGTATGGTAACCAGACAACGGCTGAACATATTTTTACATTTTAGAAATACGTACTATCGACTAAAGTTCCGCTTGCCCATCTCTAAGGCGACAATCGCATAGCACGGCTCTCGGCTCGATCGCGCGGAGCTTGAGTTTCGACCAATAGGAATCGTATTATGATAGTGTTTGTCTACACAACGACATACAATGAAGTTTAGAAGTGAACACTCACACTACTATGCACGTGCTTGTTAGCAGGGTTCATTCATTTGTTTTGTGGCGTGTTTGTAATTCTTACTCGGCCTGCGTAAACTCTTTTGCCCTTACTAATAATCACTGTCTAAAGTTATGTCATGAATAAAGCCTGTGTAACCATACATTTTTTGACGTATAAACCTGTCATAACTTTATGCAGCGATTATTAGTAAGACGCTTTATGAATCATTGTTAAGTATAAGTAATTACGTATTTATACATTCTGATTGTTTTTGGCAAAATGTTTTATTGATATTGCTTTATTTTAATATTTAGCTATATTCCTGGGAAAAATGTTTTAAGACATTATAAACTTAATTTAAACTGTAATAAACTGACTGTATTCCGTGGTCTCACCCGCATTTTGTTGTTTTAGATTACAGCTTCGCTTCCATAGGTCTTAGGACCAGCACACACCGCTGAATGCGCAGCGGAGCGCATTTGTAGTAAATAATATAATATAAACCTTAACTACCTTAACATACGGTCAATATTCGAGCGCGCTCCGAGCACTGCGTGCAAATTTATTCTTTTATTGACCGTGTGTCAAGGTAGTTAAGATTTATATTAAGTTGTTATCTTCAAATGCGCTCCGCTGCACCTTTAGCGGTGTGCGCTGGGACAAATCATGACGTCATATAGCCCATATGTTATTCTGGCTATTTTACAGTAAAGTTCATAAAAAATCGTTTCTAAGTTTTTGTGTGAAAGTGTAACAGAACAAACATAAAAAAAAACACATTTAATATTAGTGGGATTACATCTAACGATCTATTCTATTAACTCTGATGTTATTTTCTTGCAAAATGTTATTTCGTTTATTTTACGTTTAACTCTGCATTCCATTTGGCTGCCGGAGTGGAGCCAATATTACAAACCTGAAGGATTGTGTTTGCTTAATTGAATGAGCCAATCTCAAACTACTGGTTCAAATAGAAAAAATATTTTTGTGATGGATAGTACAATTATTAAGAACTTACGTTTTAACTTACGTGAGCGAAGCGGGGGACAGTTATTACAGCAGGTAACAGACAATTGTATGGGCGTAATAAAAGAGTTACTATGTTTTATTATACAGATGTCGAACACGGGCGTGGGTTGAAGATTTTTTACGGCATGTTTTTTTTTTATTTGTCATTAAGTGTTAAACATTTTTGCTTTTTGTTTCAAAATCTCTACAGAATTAGATTTCTTTTAGGATTGGCATTTGTAGAAAAACAACGAATTAACTTATAAAGCATTTATTTTTTTAAACACAATTTCCTAATAACAAATAAAATATGTTGCAATTAACATAAGATAATATTGTTAAGTAAAGCATATATTTTGGTTTCTATTTATATATTACATTATATACCTTTTCAGTATTACTAACAACACATAGACACATAATAATAACATAAACTAAAAAATAACATAATAATAAGTGTTTCGTCTGGTAACATTATTGTTAATATTAAGAAATGACTAGAATGCATTCAAAAAAAAATCAAGACAAGAAAACGTAAAATGCATGAACATACGAACGAACGAATAAATACATTTGACAAGTAGAGACTGTGTTACAATGCGGTCTCTGCTTATAGTATTTATGTTGTACTGATTTAACATGGCGTATTCAAAATCGTTGACAATATTAATAATAACATGCTGATATTAATTTATTAAATTTTTTTTACAGATTAGTAAAAACACAACACATAACATTTACCTGCACATAAATAGTTTCTTTTTTTAGGAATTACTTTTTAACCGACTTCTAACAAAAGGAGGAGGTTCTCAATTCGGATGTTTGTATGTTTTTTTTTTTTTTTTTTTATGTTTGTTCGCGCATATCTCCGTCGTTTGCCAACCGATTTGAACAATTCTTTTTTTGTTTGAAAGGGTAGACTTCCCAAATGGTCCCATTGTCATCAGGTCCAGGATCTGATGATGGTATCATGCCGAAATCGAGGGAACTCCTCAATTTTTATAGAAAAACGTAATTTTTTTTTTAAAGTTATATACTCTAAAACGTAGTTGGGACTCTAACTAAAAAGTAAAAAATAAAAAACTTTTTCCGAAAAAAAGATAACCGACTTCAAAAACTAAAAGCTCAAAAATAACTATTTCGGAAGTCGGTGGCAAAGCAACACAATTCGACCAGCAGAAGAGAAGCCACCGACTTCCAAAATAGTTATTTTTGAGCTTTTAGTTTTTGAAGTCGGTTATCTTTTTTTCGGAAAAAGTTTTTTTATGTTAACACTCCTGAAAAATTATGGTTTACTGGAACATATAATACAGAATATAAGAGCAGGAACCTCTTCTGGTAAGTTAATTACAATAAAATGATTGTAAAAAACAACAGGGCTTAAAAGTGAACCTTTGAACCTCATTATTTACTGTGCAATGTTTTATTATCGAATCAAAATAAACTTAATTACACTTCAAAATATGGTCATATTTTATGGCGTGGGAAAATAACAATTATATTTATTTCAAACTGTGTAATGCAATTTAACCGGGTGGTTTGAACAGGCACTATTATATATTATTGTGAAAGGGTAAAAAAAGTTACTATACAAGCCATTCTGTATACAAATATGATTATTATGTAATGTTACACAGTTATACAAGATGATTTTGATTACTCAAACTTCACTGTATAAATTATAATTTATTTTGGTATCGGTAACCACCTATCCAACCGGATAAAATAAAACAAATGAGAAAAAAGGGCTTAAAGGTGATATCTTAAACCAGTTCGTAATTATTTAAAAACAAATTTGTTTTAAATTTTCATAATTGTTCATCTTTTATTGCGTAGGGATAAAGATTAAAATTTTATTCATATTTCTCATAAGAATAAAAAAAATAAACTATAATTCAATTATACAGGATGGTTTTGTCTGATACTTTATTATTATTGGAAAATCGCAAAAATAAACCAACTTGAATTAAAACCTTATTGTTTAATATACAGCATGGTTTTGTAATAATCAAAATCTTTCTGTTGAAAAATCTAATTGTTTAAGGAATATAATTACACAACATGGTTACGATATAGGTGGTTAGATATTAGGTATGGTGATTTCATATAGGTTAAATATTACACAATTAGTTTTTTTTTTCAATCATAAAAAAATAAATTAGAATCATCGTATCCAGTTGTATTAAAAAGAAACATGTGTAATCTGAAAATTTTAGTAGTTTCGATTTAAAAATATTTTTTAAATTCTCTTGATTATTTATAAGTACTGCTTTAAAAACTTATATTATCGATATTTTTTGCATTTTTTACTGTTATAAATTTGTGTAAAGTAGTTTCCATAAAAATTAAGAGGTATTTTAAAATACACAGGGTTGAAAGTTTCAATGGGCTCTGGAGGAGAACTACTTTAAATCGTTAAGTCAAAGAATTTTACTTAAAGGAAACATTCCTTTATTTTTGAAAAGAAATAAAATGGCATCCACACTCGGACACACATGAAAATCGAACTGGCTAAAATTAAAAAAAAAAATAACGCCCTGTATTTTTATGACAACAGACGTCAAGGACGAAATTTTTGTAACAAACATGATTTATTAAATTAAAGGAAAACCATAAATCTGAAGAATTTTATGTATTAAAAAAAAACAAAAATTAATTTAGATTTTAAAAGTTAGATTTTAAAAATTTTATGGTTTTGCTCTAATTTAATTTACTGTTTGTTTGAAAGATTTGATCCTTATGAGTGACCCTATCGATTGATGTCATAAAATACAGAATGTTGTTTTTTTATATTTTAAGCCAGTTCGACACCCGGGTGTGATACATTTTCAAAAATATTTTAATGCACATTTATTTATTTTTTAAAATAAAGAAATGTAAAAAAAATCTATTAAAGATTTAAAGTAATTTTCTTTCAGGGCCCATAAAAACTTTCCACCCTGTATAAAGGATAATATATAAACCCGTTTACACCGTAATACTGTTCAAAATTTTACGTTTTAATATTTTGTTGCTGCTCCTTCTGCATCTATTACAGCATCACACCGGTTACGCATGGACCTTACAAGGACTTCACACAAGTTGGAACCTCGTAACGAATCCCGAGCTTGTTCGCAGTGGCTTACAAGTGCTTCTTTATTTCTTTCTGCCCTGTTATCCCATTTTTGAACCATTAAACCCCATAAATTTTCAATGGGATTTAAATCTGGCAAGCGGGAAGGATGTATTGATCATGTTGCTTAATAAAATTGATTTTGACTAATAGCCCGCGGTCGAGGTGCAAAAGCACGTTCGAGGATACTCCCTTCGTCTTCATATCTTCGCAACCAGCGGCGAACCGTGGACCTCTGCAAAAAATTAAATCACGATTAGCGTTATATTGTAACTTAATATTTTCTATATTATACACTACAAGCAGTTTATTAAAACTATAATAAAATATTGTGTGCAAAAGGATTAAGTTCATGAGAAATATCCCATACGTTTTTAAATAATATTATCTATTTTGGGTCGTAGTAACAGTCTTATCTGTTTTATGGTTAGTAAACAACAAACAAACGTGGGAAATTCCATCCGTGTATGAAACTCTTTTAAGCAAATGTGTGCTTTATTCAAACTACTTAAGAGCGCAAGCACAGTTTTAAACAATGGTGACGAAGAGCCATTGTTTAATTGTTGAAAGATTTGTTATAGGGTCATAAAAGTCTCAAACAATGTCTTTGAAAAAGATAGGAAAAAAACAAACTTTCTGACTGCATTATACACGATTACAATAAGATCTTTAAGCTTAAATATTTTGCATGATAATAATAAATAAACGAAAATAACAGAAAAAAACTTTTTGAGCTAAAAAACTAATCCAAAATTCAATCGGAATTGCTGACGCAGCATAATACTCAACTCAAAATATAACTAAATTAGCAACCAGTTGCAGCACTATTTTTTATGAACGAAATTAATTAATCAAGGACGGAAGGAATGATTGACGGAGCCTCGCTTTGCAGGGCTTCTACATCCGTCTGTATATAAAACGGACTCAATAAAAACCTACTTCGGGGTGCCCAAATTTTTTTTCGAAAATAAGTATACTACATGCACACTTGTTATTTTTGATGTGCAGTTAGAATTTTCTTTTGAAACAAAAGATGTGTTTATACATTGTTTCCCGAACACCACCAAAGGGTCATTATTTTATCAATTTTTTTTATTACCGAACCAACCATTCGATTGTAAAAACCTGTTGAACTAACTTTTTTTCCTACATTTAGGAATATTTCGATATTGCATCAGACTATAATATATTTAAATCACACAAAAAAAATTACATATTATAACATGTAAGAAATATTTAAAAATCTATTACCTATATGAAACGAAGCGACGTCAGAAATTTCGTTAGTAGTTTAAAGTTTAGTATTGAATGTTTGACAAATTTTGTTTATGACATACAGAAATAATGCGATTTATATAATTGTGCCTACAATGAAAATATTGGTATAGTACTAAAAATAAAATTAAAAATAAAAAAAGCTTTATTGACACAAACGACACACTTTAGAAATACTTTCATGGAACAGTAATTAATAATATAAACCTTTATAATTATTGTCAGGCAACTGAGGCCCATAGAAAAAAAAATACACAAATAATTTGCTTAAATTAATAATTCACGCCCCCACTCAATAATATGGTAATGTGGCAACACTATAATTTTTGTGTTATTGCATATTCGGTAATCAGAGCATTTATACACTCTTGCATTTTTTTTTAAGCTTCCTCGAATTTTTTTATAAGATTTATTAGGCGGCCTACCTTAATTTCAATAGTTTCGCAAAAAAACAATTATTATTCTCTAAACATCTAAATACACTTCAATACCACAAGAAATTATTAAAAATTTCCTTTTTTTTGTGAGATCTTTCAATTGTGAGATTGCTAACTAATCGGTAAGCTATGTTTACCATTAAATCATTCGCGTAAGAAAATAACATCATTTTACTAATTTACAGTATCTTATAATTAAAATTTTTAAAGGAAAATATATTACTATGCACTATCGCTTAGATTTCACACGAATACTAAGCGAAAGGTTTTATAAAACATTATTTAAATGAATAAACTTTAATGTATGAATAGTTATTAACAACGAAATCGTTACGATTCTCGCTAATAAAATGTTTATGATGCATTACTTACTAAATTTCTGCCCTTTAATTACAGTAATGTTTTTTTTGTAAGTAACTTAATTTTATCAAACTATAATATATAAAATATTGTAAAAAAAATGCTTTGATTTGACGTATAAATGTCTAACTTGCGATCTACCCATGCTTAGATAATAATATTTCCATAAAATAGTTTTTTATGTATTCTGTAAAATTTATTTATCCTGTAATATTAATAAAAAACAATTACCATTTTATTCGGTGGGAGGAGTGAATTTATGTTTATTTGTTTTTGAATAATAAACTATGACTTACTTGCAAATTCAACTCCACAGCAATTTGTGATATATTCAGCCCTTGTCTATACAAGACAATAATTTCGTTTCTTTCTTCTTGGTTAAGGTTTCGCGTCGTCATGATAAAGCGGCAATAGGCACAATACACAAAGTCCAGGATACGAGCAAGAGTCAAAAAGAGTTCTACGATCACAGTCCGATATACAAAACAAGGGGTCACAGTTAGGCAGGCAATCAGTCCGGCAGAAATAAACAGGTCGTAAAAATTGAGGCGGGAATGACAACGGGAGGCGTGAACAATGAGCGAGTAGCAAATTCGCACTGGCTAATGTTTGTTGTTATTTTTTGTGACACGCACACACTGCACTCACACAATCACATATTGTCTCTAATTGGCCGGAGCAAAGAAGGGCGTGGTTTGTCACTTGCTGCGCGTTCGCAGGAAAATTTTCATAAATGGGCATGCCTAACTTTTGTTGATAGTACATACAGTACAAACACATACACATACCTACAACATTACAAAAAATCGGGTTATTCCGATCTGTCACCCCGTTTTGTCCCCATGGGTTGGTAAAATACTGAAAATACTGAGATACTTAGTATTTAAATTAATCAAAAGTACTAGGCGCGCAGTAGCATGAAGAGGTTAATAGAAAATGTGTTCAACACATTGCTAACTGGGGGACAAATCGAACTTTTTTTTCCTATCTGTCACCCGTGGGGACAAAACGGGGTGACAGATCGGAATAATCCAAAAAATCATGCTTATCGCACAAAGATTGCTCCTGGATAGAATTTTGCGGACCTCTGGCTCAATAGTCAGGGTCACTAACCACTAAACCAACGGAGGCGAAGTAAATTCCTATCAACAGCCTTGAAGGTAAGGAAGGAAGAAGACGCAAGTGGCTCTTTAAACAACAACACGAACAATGTATTATTTCTCCAGCACGTGTCACTCACAATAGAAAACTATAAAAACAGGTGTGAAGTGGACACGGACAGACATTATCTCATCAATGTCTCAATGTAAACAATCGCAGAAATATCCGCTGACATTGCTTGCCTTATTGACTCCTTCCGAGGTTTTTACAAACGCTTGGAGAATTTACATAAAAACTTGGTTCAAAAGAAAATGTTCTGTGAAGGGTACAGCGACTCGCTTTTGTTTGATAATTGCTCTATGTTAGGATCACCGAGTTTTAAGTTGTTCGAGTATACAGAGGGAGGAAGGTCAACGATTCATAATCTGTAGTATAAAAGGAAGTTTTCTGACTGTATGTACGCTTAGATCTTTTGAACTGCGGAACGGATTTTAATGTGGTTCTGTAGAGTGATTCAAAATGAAGGTTTATATGCATTATGAGATCTTCTATGATTTGTAACACCTTTGCGAAGCTGGGGCGGGACCTTACTATAAAGTCGCTTTCCACCCTCTGTGCTTATGTATGCTTTGATTGTTAAACTATCCAATAGATTTCGTTGCGGACTTGTGACTTTTTAAATAGATAGAGTGATTCAAAAAGAAGGTGCGAATGAATGATTCGATTATATTATACTACAGAAAAGCCGAAATTTTCAAAGATTAGGGCGAATATCAAAGAAAACAATAAAAGAGACAAAAATAATATCGATTAATGTTGGACATATATCAATCAATGTCTATCGCAGGATCATTACCTACGTGAATGGACGTTTATTGAGGCTGGTGTGGGCTGGCTACTGGCTATAAGGATAAATACGCCATGGTAATAACCAAAGTTTACCTACTAAGGCATTTGATAAGATATGTAGATGCACTAGTTACATCAATTTAGAGCACTTATTGTTTTGGGCGTGGGTGTCGCTAAACAAAGGAAGTTTATATTCTAATGTTAAAGCTCTAGCTCGTATGATATAGGGAAATGATACTTGATAAAATCCATCACTACAGGTTTTTTTTTGGGACCATCCCGTCACACAATTTCAAATCACTGCAACTTCTGAAAGCCCGAATCAACAGTGGACTCCACCAGAAAAGCGCCGAGCAATAAAGTTCGACGAGTACCGGAGAAACGATTTAACTGTCTTGGATCCTGCAACGAAATTAATCAGAAAGGAACAGAGACGGAGTAAGATTTTTTTCCCTTCTCTTCATATCAAGCAGGAGACTACTTTTACTTTTACAATTATAAATTAGACACAATTCTTTTTTCTAATAGTTGGAGGCGCTGGCTCACACATTATTTTTCATTGTTTGAGGAAAGTAATTGATTTGTAAATGTGTTACACTAAATGTTCGTGAGCTTGATTAGCTTTCATTTCCTAATTAATTTTAATTTTTGTTGTTTATATACTCTTTTGACGGAAATGGTTTTGACATTATATACATACTTCTCTTCACACTCAACAATGTACAAATAATAATATTGTAACAACATTATTTTAAAAGAGTAAGTATGGAGTTTCTTGCCCATTCTTCTCCATACGAATCAACTTTTTGGAATGGGCAACTAGATTCATTTTTCTTTGTTTTTGACGTTCTAAAGTGCCTTTTAAATGGTCTATTAGAAATAAATGATTTGAGTTTGAGTTTGAGACAGGACTGAACTAGGTCAACAGGCATATAAGGTAATTGACAGTAGTTTCCACAACTTGTGCCTACAACATATAAGTCAGCATCGTTTATTCTTACTACATCTGCATCGTGATCCAATATTGAGGAGCTCGGTGCGGCCGCCTGCAGAGCGGTGTTCATGTAAAATGTAAATACGACAATAAAGGAGGAGAGGTTTTGAGTTGCGGTGTGACTATCGTTGTGGGCAAGCCTGTAATATGTAATGTTAGGACTTTAACTCACAGTAGCGTTAATTCGTCGTTTATCGAACTATTATAATTTGTACTAAACATATAATTTTTTTTACCTTTTGCGTCATAGAATTTTTTTGCCAAACATTGTACAATCACGAACATAAGCATGTGACAGTTACGCAAACATTAAAATCAATTCTCTTCTAAATTAGCTATCACTATTAGTTAAAACATATCAACAAACAAGACATAACAAGATATAATTACTATAAACATATTATGTCTTTTGCGTACCCGTCACATGTACACTCGTGACTGTACAAACCGGTATATTCCTTTATATCGTGCCTTCTTCAATGACAGTTTTGTTCAACTAATGTATACAAATGTAATTAATTAGTAGCTTGAAGTTAATTGTAATGTTAGAAGTCACGCCAGCGAGCGCCTGCGCCGGTCACTGGCGGATGGTCGTCGCGTGCACACGCAACCTAGGACTACAGAGACGCACGCGCATCCTCCTTGTTTATCGATAAATGTAGTAAACATTATACTTCTTAGAAGTCATTGTACACCGCCAGTTGTAGAGAAACGTCCGATCATACAGGTCGCTATTTTTGTTAAAGGAAAAATTGCATCGTGAGTCCATAAAGCCGAGTAACTACTTGGTAGTAATAATAAATAAAGGTTAAATGAGGAAATGCCGTTAGTAGGTTAATAAGAATATTACAGTGGATTGATTACTCCTTGTAGAAGCTCCTCCTAGATACCATCATCAAAATCAATATTTGATTGTTTAAGAAGGATTATGTTTAAAATTAACAAACTGCCTCTAATTGTTTTAGGAGATTTTAACCTATTCTCTGCAAGTGTACGCATACGAGACGATTTTGAATTATTTCTCTGTGAATGTAATTTATCACAAAAAAATGTAATTCTCAATGACATGGGCAGAATGTTGGATTTGATACTGGTTAACTCATGCGTGGCAGAGGTTTCAGTTTCAGCATGTCCCGGACTTGTTTCGTCCGAAATACATCACAAACCGCTAGATATATCTATTGCTATTACCACGCCATATACCAGTTTGTGCAAGAATAGTGCCGGGTACTCTGTGAACTCAAATACGACCCTAAAGCGTAATTTCCGTAAAGCAGACTTCTTACGGTTGTACTCAGAACTGGCTGAGATAGACTGGGAGCTAGTGTACTCATGCAGTGATGTCAACACTGCTGTTAGCACTTTTTATGACCTAATTAATGACATCATTTGTCGTACTGTCCCTTTAAGAAAGGCTAAAACTTTACAGCAAACTTATCCTAAATGGTTTACACCTGATACAATTAAATTAAATAATCTAAAAAATTATTATCACAAGCTTTACAAACAGAATAATGGTAACCAATTATACTATGCATTCTTTACCTATTATAGACGCATATTAAAAAGGAGTACTGAAGTAGATTTTGCCACCTACACTACACGTATTGAATCTGACATCAAACGCGACCCAAAAACTTTCTGGAACTTTGTGAAAAGCAACAGAGGGAATAACGAGCAGGCGACCTTTGGTGACATGTCTTCAGCCCAAGTGGCAGATTCGTTTTCCAAATATTTTAGTAGCGTTTTCTTGGCTAGACTGCCATCATTGAGCCCTAAGCGTGCTATAGATGTTGCAAATTCCTCCTCTAAAATCATGCCCCAGCTGGTGGACATAGACTACATCCACGAATCGGAAGTTCGTGGGGTTATGGCTCGACTTTCCCCAAAATCGACGCAAGGGCCGGATGGAATACCACAATATTTAGTAAAGGACGGTTGCGATATTTTCAAAATGCCCCTTCAATTTATTTTTAATCTGTCAATTAAAACAGACACATATCCAACGGAGTGGAAAACTTCTAAAGTACTGCCGGTACATAAAGCCGGTCCAAAAAGTGATATAAAAAACTATAGGCCGATTGCTGTTTTGTCCATATTTGGCAAGGTATTTGAATCGGTACTGTACAAGAAAATATTCAAGCAATTACATCGGTGGTTTGCAGAAGAGCAACACGGATTTCTTCCAAGTCGCTCAACTACATCTAACCTCCTTAACATTACCACACTTCTCGCTAATAATATGAATGACAAAAAACAGATCGATGTGGCCTACTTCGATTTTCAGAAGGCTTTTGACCGTGTAGACAATGACGTACTATTAGGGAAACTGGCTTTGGCTGGTTTCTCTGTGTCATTGCTAAGATTATTTGCCAACTACCTGCATGGTCGAAAGCAATATGTCACATTTGAAGGTGCCGACTCAGAGCCATACTTTGTTACTTCTGGCATCGGACAGGGAACAAACCTCGGGCCTTTGCTCTTTTTAATTGTAGTGAATGACCTACCTGCACATGTAGAACACTCAACAGTGTTGATGTACGCTGACGACGTCAAAGTGGCTCTTCCGATAGGTGACCCTAGTGACACACACACACTCCAGCTAGACATTGACCATATTCACGAGTGGAGCTTAAAAAACAATCTTGCTCTTAATGGCAGTAAATGTGCAGTTATGACATATTCGAAGGCCGCACATCCCATACACAACACCTACACTCTGAATAATGAGCCCTTGCAACGTGTTTCAGCCGTACGCGATCTAGGTACTACTTTTGATCCACACCTTTCCTTTAACCAGCACATCATACAAACCTGTAACAAATCTCGCAAGAATTTGGGTTTTGTGTTGCGCCAGGCAAAAATTTTCCACAATCGACAAGCCATAACCATATTGTACAATTCTTACATTCGTAGTTTGCTTGAAACTAATTGTGCAATTTGGAACCCACATGAAAAATGCTACACGCTGGGTATTGAACGAGTGCAGAAGTCTTTTATCCGCTACCTCTATCTAAAATTATACGGTTATTACCCATATATGTACCCAACACCATTTGTGCTTGGTATGGTCTCTTACAACAGCTTAGAGGTAAGAAGAAACTTATTTCTGGTTAAGTATGTCATCCGCCTAATTCGTGGTTCCCATTTTAACTCTTCGTTGCTTGAGTACATTTCCTTTGTCATTCCTCCCCCCATCAGGCATACACTACGTCCCCGTCAACGTCCTCTATTTTCCATACCACGGGCTTGTACCACAGCCTGCAGAACCAGTCCAGTGTATCTAGCTCTTACCCATATTAACAATATCTTACTGTCCCACGCAACCATTGACATCTTCGCAAGTGCTGAAACTGAACTTCTCAACGCTGCAACTCGTTACCTTGAGTCCATTACTACTCATAGCACAATATCTTAAGGTCAATGACAGATTGTGACATATTAGGTAGGTACTAGTATAAGTTTTAATTTGGCATAATTATATTTGATTATTATTGTACAAAATTATTATTCTTTTTATTGTAATTTCTTGTAACATTTAATTATTATTATTATATTATTATTATTTTTACATTTTTTTTTCTGACATTTAATTTTTTACTTGATTTTTATTATTTTTTTGACATTGTTATTCCTACTGTAATTTAAGTTTATTTTTGATTATTATTTTTATTTTATTATTATTTCGTCTCAATATTTTTTATCTTTATGTGCCTATAATTTATATGTGTGGTGTTAGCTGTGAGTATGAATTGGCAATAAATAAATAAAAAAAAAAAAAAAAAATTTATCTAATGAAGACGTTTAGAAATTGCTGAATGCTGTGTTTCGTCAGACAACGAAATCAAGTTTATTGGTGCGAAATCAATAAACTTGATTGTGGTAAATCTTTTGACGGTAATGGAGAGTATCAGAAAAGGAAATAGTATTAACAGGAACTGGAAAGTAAATACCATTTGTCAGTAGTACTGATGAGTAACCTTTGAACTAACAATAACAAATAATAACTGACAGAACAATGTCGATGTGCGCGGCCGCCGGCCGTTCTGGACGATTGGCTGGCGCGCTCGACTGCACCTGCGACGAGTAGCGCAGTCACGGCATTCATTGACACACGACAAGCACAGATACTGCATTATCTCAAGTGGAGAAGATAACACTATAATATCCAGCTCTATGAAGAATGGCTTCTTAGAACGTCATAATAAGCAATGTGCAAACAAACTGTCCAATTAGCATACTCTATGTTCATTTGGCCATGTTCTTACTGATTGATTTACCTACATATTCCAATCTACGACGACTACCTATGTAAACAACGCATGCGTAGGTACCTGCCGGTAATTACATACGTTTTGTCAAGTGAGTGATGCAACATACAAGGAATTCGCAGTTAGGCTCCACATAACCAATCCTGAAAGTTTCCAAGGTAATTTTTAATGTTCCTATTTCTGTCCGTCTCTTAGTTCCTAAAGACATGCTAAATTACTAGACAGATTTGGGTAATTGAGCAACAGACTTAATTCAGTCTTTGTAGTTTCTAGAACATCCAAGGTTTCCCAAAGTCAGACAACAAGTTCGCAAAACTTGAACAAATTAATTGCGCCTAACTTTTCTTCCTCCTTTCAATTGGCAGAGTTCGTGCATACATTATGTTGTAGTTTAAGTGCGGCCAACTTTAACTGCCGTAACAAGCTGTTAACTAGCTTCGAATGCCTCGTAATTCCAGCCATATCATCGATAAACTGATTTCATGGCACTTACAATAAACACAGGTGATGTGTGCGGGCCGGACACACGTCAGCACGCCGGTGGTGGCGGTGCAGCGCGGCGGGCGGCTGTGCGGAGTCAGCACGCGGCGGGCTGCAGCGGCTCGGGCCGCGTGGCCGTGGCGTGGCGCGGCGGGCGGCGGCGCGCGTGCCTGCCGCGCTCACACCCACTCGCGTCCTAACCCTCGCCGCGAACGGACGGCATGGCGGCCGCGCGCTGAACGCCATAACGAATACGTGTCTGTGCTGTGAAACATAACACGCTGCTGCTGCGCTCCGAGTCGCGAACATCAACAACAACATGACCCGGTGAGTACCGCTGTGCCGCGCTCCGACCCACTCTAACTAATACCCATTTTTCTCGCGACCGGTGTTTTCCCTCCAGAAAATTGTAACTATAGACATCCTTACAGATTCGTTTTGATTTATTGACTTTATCAGATCTGTGTTTTTTCGATATCGGTTGCGCGTTGCTAGCAAGTTATTCGTTGAGTGTCCTCGACTGAATCGTTTGTATTGTATCGGCAAGATATTTGTTTTAATGTCTCAATAACGACGGATGCCAATGAAAGGCCACGAAAAATAACAGCCGAAGAGGTGAATCACTGCTGACTACCGGCTCACTGAGTCACCGCGGAACAGCGAGGAGTTTCAGGAGTATTCTGTGCCGGGCGTGGATTACCCACTGAAGATCTGATCGAAATACTTTTGCGAATAATTTAAAACTGATTCCCAATCATACGTGGTTAATCAACTGACGGACGTTCACTGATGAATGTTTTAAAGTCGTTTAGATTTCTGTTTAGTTTAGCACACAATATAGGCGGTGTTGTATAATGAAACCTATTATCGAGATGCCATTATGTGTGAGCAGCTAGTGTGAGCTCGCTCGCAGTGGGCGCCGGCTGCCGGCTGTGACTGCGCTCTGCGCAATTACTGCGCTCATCATCACGTCGATCTTCCATCGAAGGCTGAACGACACCACTCCGCACAAGGAATTTTAATAGGTGACGCAATGACCTCTGATGCTTCTGTTTTTTGCATAACTCCGAAAAACAATGCAATAACCTGTTGTATCAGATCATCGGCCAGCCGACGTGAGTCAGGCTGGTTCTCCTTGCAGTGCTGCCGGCTGCGGCACCGGCGCGCGACACGTACCGGTACATTACGGCAATTGTGTTCTCGGGTCACTTGCTCTTCGATTAGAACTAGTA
Organism: Athetis lepigone; assembly: GCA_033675125.1. Lineage (NCBI taxonomy): Eukaryota > Metazoa > Arthropoda > Insecta > Lepidoptera > Noctuidae > Athetis > Athetis lepigone. The sequence goes on along the minus strand of CM066239.1, from coordinate 17,363,829 downwards.
TAACCGAATGTAGGTTACGATTACAAGTGCCCGGCGAACATACATGGCTGTTTATGTGCGCACCGAGCTCCTCATCGCACAGCCGACGAGCGATAGTCTTGATCTTTCAATTGTATGCAGATCAGACGATGCAATGTTAATGCGAAACCAGTTTTAAGAAAATAGCAGCCGTCATAAATTCGCATTTAGTACAGCTTATGCAATTAAAACAGCTGAATTAAAGTAGTGAGGAGTGACGCGCCGCGAATATTAAAGTTTGAATGCGGATACTTGCGCAACATAATTGTTGGTGCGCCGCGTGAATCGCGAATAAAATCCATGTTAATAATATTGTTGTGCCTTGTGTGTAGAATGTCGCGCGGGTGTCGCAAGCGCCGCGCCGCGCCGACAGGAATCGCAATTAGTCGTCATGTGTGATCGTGGCGCATAGCAACAATGCACCGGACACGATCACAACACGATAACGCGAGCTTCAATTTCATTTACATACCGCCGAGCTGCGGAGGCTCGCACTCGGCACGACGCGCGGCGTGCTGGCGTGCCGCGTGCTGGCGTGCCGCGTGCTGGCGTGCCGCGTGCTGGACGTACTTAGCAGTTTAGCAACAACGGCAGGAGCGATACCGTATTGCACAGGCACTCATAAATGCAATAATTGCAAAGCGTAATTAAAAATGTAGTACAGAGGCAAATTATTAAATAAATAACCCATCCGTTTGTTCTGCGAGAGACGAGGCTAATTGCCAGTTTGTAGTTGGAATGAGTCAAGTTACGTTAATTACGTCGAAGACGAAGGAACGACCAGCCTTCAGTGTGATGACGACGGTGAAGGCTGGCTCCGGTACTTAGTTAAATTGAGGACATTTTTTGGTTCCGCTCAAATATATCGGACATTGCGGAGCCGGCCAGTCATGTCGAGCTGCTTAGCACGGCACACAGCATCTTGACGTCTGTGGAGATAACGTATCTTTCGACAGCCTATCCTTGTAACGTTCGCTAAATTAAATTTTCGCATTACCAGTGCCATAATTTTCGAAATACTTAATTCTGAATCTAATTGATTCGGACTACAAATTAGGTTTAAAGTTTAATGTCAGTGTTGCACCTAACCGTACATTTCGCATTAGCTCAGCGGCACGTTTTCGTGGATGCATGTGAACTAACATTTTTATCGTGGGAGCTTAGCGCTGGCGTGCGGCGAGCTTCATTTGCATCCATCACGTTGCGGTTTGTACAAGACATCACTACATTAGCATAAACAAGGCTAATGCAGATGTCTTCTGGTTTTATTATCTGTCGCGTTTGAGATACAATCGGGTCCTGTAAAAAGCCGCAGTTTACTTTATGTCAGACAATGCGGCAGTCCCCAAAAATGGCGCGGAATCAGCCGCCATCTCGTACCTGTCCGGAACGCTCCGCACAGGAATGCGAAATTCAATTATCTTTTTTTTCGCTCCGTCCATCTTGAGTGTTTCTGCCAGAGCAACAGTACCACAGATTATGTGGGGTAAGGCGTTTTGGCGCCAGTTTGTTACTGGACGCGTTCGGTTATTTTTTGTGATGTCTCTAACAAAATTGAATTTAAATTACGCAATTGTTAATTTAGCTGACAGATGAAACCAAATAAATCATCAAAGCTCTCATTAGTTTCCAAATTTTTTGCACATCTAATTAAAATCAATCTTGTTTATTAAAATTTACATAACACTCCTTTCAAGTGAAATGTGAATTTTGAAAAAACCCAAAATGTAATAGATGCAACTTTCGGATATAATTAAATAAGATGTATGAGTAGTGTCGTCTAGACATGTCACTGTTGTGTTCATGAACATGTTCAGTGGACATGTGAAAGTAACTAGCTGGTTAATTAGCTATTAGCTCAGCAGTGATCGCTGGCTTTGTCACAACCTTTTATTTATCATAACTTTATTTATGTCTAAATAAATAACTATCTTGGACAAACTCACACATTGACTATGTATCTGTACTTTGATCCAAAATTAGGCAGAGCTATCAGACAACAAATAAACGCAGATATATAATTTGTAAATACATACATACATATTATAAAAAAATTACGTCCAGATACAGAACAACCAATTAAGCTCATCATACAAAGTTTTTCCTGAATGGGTATCTAACCCACAACCACTGGCTTAGCAGTCAGGATCATTAAGCACTAGACCAATAGGCCCAGCTAATATATCTTCAATATTGACTTCTCTAAGTATTTCTTTAATTATCTCAAATTGACGCTCTGACCTTTGTCTTGTCGCAGTTAGAAATAAGCTTTAAAAACCTTCACTGGCACAATTAAAAAGTTCGCAATACGGATTCTATTTCAAAATTTTCTTTAATTATGAGTTGATGACGTCACTGATCCTTTTCTCTTAATTGGAGGCCCTTTCATCCAGTTAATATATAGGTATTGTACAAAGTCCTCCCTTCTGCAAATAAAATAATACTCGTTATTGGTATGAAAAAAAAATGTTTAAAAATATAATAGTATATCTGTCAATGACGATCATGGGCTGTGTTTTATGTTATCATGATGTTAACTTGTAGAAACACATTAGAATGCAAAAAGCCAAACTAGATGCAGAATGTAGATAGCGCACGTTTGGTGATAGAGACAATTGCACGGCAGCGGAACGTGCCGGTTTTACATATTTGACAACTCAGGAGTAATTACAAGTAGTTTTGAGCTTTTAGCATTTAGCACGACTAAAACACAACTAAAATCCTAAAAAAAAACAGTTTAAATAAAAAAGGTCGTTGAGCTTGACCTTCAATACGTAGGTTCTGGTGGTAATCCTAAAAGGTTGAAGGGAATTTAGCCAGCTATGTAAATATTCGTTAAGGATAAAAAGGTCTTTACGCAAAGCTATATTATTACGCTCCAATACTAGACAAGATACGAGATTCAGTCTTTATTTTTATCGGTTAGTAAGATGGGGTGAATAAGGCTTTAGTTAAAGAAGGTTGATAGATAAAAAGGTTAAATCCTAGGTAAAGGTTAAATTAATAAGAAGAAGGCCTTTTTACCAGATGGCCACGTTTGTTTGTCGATAACTTTATACGTTGTTGAGGAGTTAATGGCTTAGGGTCTTTAACCCTAAGCCATTGAGTTTTTGAGTTAATATAAGGTGTTATAGTTGATAGTAACACAGTTATTTAATTAGCATCGTAACATTTGCAAAACGTGGGATCTGCGTTGTGATCAGCGATGATGTTGTTATTATTGTTACAAGGGCTATGAGGATGTCACGTAAGTAAAAAATTTTCGTTGCCAATAGAAGCTTTGAACTTTAAAGCACGGACGGTCCGGAGTAATGCCATAACCTTCTAATTTTCTGGTTAAACATATCAGTCTCCAAAGACCAAGGCATGGCCATCACTATAGGAAGCAGACGCTTTCTTGGGCAGCGGCGACTGGCACAGTGTCCTCCGAGCTCGGCCATCGGTATTCACGCGGCAGGGCGCGGCACGTGCCGGCGCATTCATTAACTTCATTCAGTTTCGTTATTCAAATCGAGTGTGCGTCGAAAGTGGAAACTGTTTTATGAAATGTACTTGTGTTATTATTATGTACCGGCTTCGCTTTGACTGAGTTTCCCAACTTAGACGTCGTAGTGGTTGTACGGAGTTTGGTTGGAAAGGCTTAACTTTCCTAGACACTCGGTTTAGGGAATGCGACTGTGTTCAGTTTTAGATAGAGTCTTTAATAAACACCATATTTACTTAACTTAATAGAATGTGTGAGGTGTCTTTACATTTAGGAGAATCCTCAAAAATGGAAATTTAGTAACAGAGTAAACATGGAAGTCAAAGTTTACTAAAACCAACATGTTTCAGTTAATAATCAACGACATCTTCAATCTGAGTGCTACATTATTTGAAACGATTCGTCACAATTTGAATTCAATAATTATACTTACATTAATTTGACGCTGAATCTTTAAATATAGTCGATAGTCATCAGTCGTGGCTCATGTTTTGGCTAATAAGTCCAAACATATCGCAGTAACGTGTAGCAGTTGCACTGTATCACGTTACACGTTATACGAACTTCAAGAAGTGCTGCTAAAGTGCTGCTACATACAGGTTTTGAATAAAATAATTCCTGCAACCGTATTTTATATAATATTGAACTTTTGGATGACAAACGGCTAACCGCTGTTGCCAAGTATCAATATGTCGAGAGGATTTGCGGTGGAGCCTTTGTGGACTTAACACAGTCCTGACTTAATTACTTAATTGATTATGGCTGTAAGCTGTTGCTATAACGATAGAGATAGTGTACAGCGGCGGCCTCAATTCCAAACACGAAGCTTGTTTGACGCTATGCTTAAACTGAGTCGCAAAGCCAGATTAGATGTTTAACTTCAATGTTAAGGCTGCCGTAATTTAACATGAAGTGTAACCTGCAATCAAAGAACATCGCCACATTGACGCTCGTAGTCGCCGCATAACGGGAATTCTGTAACATTGCATGTTACACTACAGTCCGGATATATTCCTCTTAAAACTGAAACAGACGCAAAGACGCTACAAAACTAAGATTCTGTGAGATTACAAAACAGTATTACAGTAAAAACTAGGCATAAGATGCAGTGACGCAACTCCAGCGCATACACTTTCACTCGCGTGGACAATGGCTCCAGAGTGTTGTTGTGCATATTCCGCCGGCAACAATAGCCGGACGGTGTATTCTTCACTAATAGTAAACACGCCAACTGACACGCTCCAGCACTAATTGTTTTCACAAGAACCTTTGTGGTTGTCTTGGACTGTGCTTATTGAGCTGTTTCTTGTTTTAGCTGTGGGTGCGGGCTCTCTCTGTCTGTTTACATGAGGAATAGCATTGATTGTCGTTTGTTTTGTTAGTTTAGGCTTCTCCCTTGTTATTTCGACCGCTGAATGGGAGACGTATGTAAAATGTTTGATTTGCAGTCACATTGCATTGTGCAGTAAATTGTACATATTTCAAGGTTACGCCATGAAATATACATGTGCAGTTTTAGAAAATTTTAACGACCAAAAATTGTAAGTCTTACTTTATGGCGAAGCTAAAAAAGGGAGGAAAAATGCTAAAATTAATTTGTTCTCTGAATAGCAAGAAAAATAAACAATGAAACTGAATGAAAAATGTTTCCTGCCTTAACCCGCCGGTACTCGCGTCGTGTTTTAAGTCATGAACAGTCGCGCGCGGGTCGAAAAGACCCAGATATTGAATGCATTGTTTTTAAAAACATAACTAACTTTTGGAATTATTTTTAAATTATTTGGAAAGAGAATAACAACACAAACTTAAAAATAATGAATATTTCTTATTAAGTGAAAAATAGTAGTATAAATCACAAAAATCAAGAGATCACTGCTAAATCTTACTTTTTATGATTTAGGAACTAAAAAATAGCTTTAATCTTCTTTATTTAATCTAGAAACATAAAAAAATCTTTTCTATTATCAATAATATCAACAATCTTCGTAATAGTGGAATAATATTGAACTTAACACGTAGCATATTTTCATAGTCGGTCTCCAAATTACACGTATAAGTCTACAAATTTTTTTTTTCTACAACAGTCTTATCTTAATTTTGGCTTATTTTTTATCACAATTGGTACATATAAATAGTATGATCTCTACAAATATATATAAGTATTACAAAATTGGCATTGCATTTTGGTATTTCTGTCCTTTTTGGGTGGGCAGATCGAACATCACTGAACCCTGGCAAGGCCGGTCTGTTTGTATTTTCTTCTCTAACGTCGTATCAATATATGCATCAACAACATCCACTTCTGCAAGGAAAAAAATAATATACCAGCAATCGAAAGGCGTCAGTGTACCTTTTGCTTCATTGATTGGCCCTGGTACTTGGCTTATGATATTGTAACTACAGGTGCGAACGTTTCTTGGGGGTTCTTTTATGTTACAACGAGTGCCATTCCTACCCAGGTGGTACCTTGACGGACATATTTCAAGATATATCATTCAAGTCAGGTCTTTGAAGCAAACTAGAACGTAATTTTTTAGGCTCAGAACTTCATTGTCCTCTAGGAGTTCATCCTCACCACTCTGACAGAAATCTGAATTGTAACTGTCAATCCTGACGACCTAACTTCAATTTCCGACGAACTTTCACTTTCAATGACTTCCTCTTCTAACATATTAAATAATCTGTGGTCATAGAAACGATTTGACGATAAATCTAGAAATAAATAAATTCAAAATAATATTTTTGGAATAAAAAATACACTAACACATTACGTCGCACAAGGGTCGAAACGACCCATACTCACTTTAAACGTCCCTACTGTCCTTATGCCGCAAGGAAACTGGCTGAGCTGGGGTGTGCAGATAGCCAGTGAGGCTACTTGAAGGTACTCAGTGTGACGACACGAGTGAACTGATACAAAAACAGTTATGGCACAATAACTGGAGTACTGGGTCTTTTCGACCCAGGCGCGACTGTCCGCGGGTTAAGGCAGGAAACATTTCATACTGTCACCTTCCTTCACCTAGTTAAATTTCGTTTTATAATCGATTCGTTGCAGATGATTTAGTTTCATTGTTTATTTTTCTTGCTATTCAGAGAACAAATTAATTTTAGCATTTTTTTCTGCAGTCTTGCCGTTTGCTTTCAGTTTTGTTATAAATATTACTTTTTATTTTTGTCTGATTGATTGCTATTAGAATAAAGATTTAGAGCTATATTGATGTAGAGGCGTAGACTAATAATCGTGCATCTATTGTTTTTTATTATTGCTGCAAACAGCGCAGTGCAAAAAGTTCGCAAATGTGTGCACAATGTCGATCTGTAATACATTAGTAATACTAGTAATAAATTAACGTTAACAGTAGTTAATTACATGAGTATCTTGTGCACATAATGCACTACAATAGTATAATATAATAGTATGACTGTGGATGCATGTGAGTTTCGTACAATACGTCGTTATGACACAACTGAATATAACCAGGGTTTAGTTAGTTTAGTGGCTGATTGTGATTTAATCTTTTTATTGTTGTTGTTAATTTAGTATCTTTATTTAAGATCCGGAGCGATTCAGAATGAGATATGAGCTAATTTAATACGCACATACAAATAACTTCCTGTCTTTAGAGTAATGATATTAGATATGTTTTTGTAGTATTATATTTAAACTTAGAAGATGTTAAAGATCATGTTCCGTAGCTATGTATAAACGTTTGCAATTTTGTGTTGTAGCGATAATTAGTGAGAAAGTTTAGTAGCTCATTTGGAACTTAAGTTTTTTACATTGACTGCCGTGGAGAACTTGCCAAGTTAGTCAAAATACGATAGTAATAGATATGATATAATACGAACATACAAAATGCCTCTATGTTGCTCTACAATTAAAACACACTATTAACTTTGACCTAAATCACGAAATACATCAAACCCTCAAATAAATAATTCTAAGACGTATTCCATGAACTATCCCGCACCATAGCTGTGTCACTGCCTCACCCACTTGCGATGAAGCGTGACAGTATGCATGTCGAACAATAAACGGTCCTTATCTTCCGTCCATCTGTTTGTTGATCGCAGTGGAGGCTGCGATTAGCTATGTACGTGAGTACATAGTCTAGACCTTATATAAATATTTCATTGCCTGCACTGATAAGGCAATAGCACTCTTTTCTTTGGACATTAAATGTCGATTTATATGTGATTAAATATTTATAGAACTTGGATTTTGCTTGCGATTTCGCTGATGCATAAAATGATGGTTGTGGATAAAAAATTTGTCTATGTGCTTCCTTATTTTTATAAGAATCGGTCCTGTGGATTCAGGCAGACATTTAGCATTTTTATAAAAAAAAATATTCTTTGAATTTATGTCATTTCGACCATTTACAGGCACTTATGAATTGTCAAAGCGTCAGTCATTTCGTCAGAAAGTTGGAGCTAGTTGCTTGTTCTAAATCGTAGATTTCCTTGGAGAAGAACAATCAAGAAACTCCATAAACACTCTTCTCAATCATCAAGACCTACAATATCTGTAATACTTTAATTATAAATTTTGTATCCCAAATATACGTAAGACTCTATAGAGAATATTAAAAGACCGGAGCACAAATTATAAATATATTATTTTGAATCAAAAATATTTTCTGATGCTCTTATTGTCCACAGAAGCGACCCACTTTCCAATTTTTAGTGCATTTTGTTAACAATTACGATTGTGCAACGTTTTCCTTTGATCACGATAGATGATAGAGCTAGACTGTTACGAGTTGTCTGTCTGTCTGTCGCAATACTCTCGACCTTTGTCTCACTTCCTAACACACGCTTAGAACACGAACCGCTTGAGTCACGATCCACTGCGCTTTTTCCATGACCTTTGAATTGTAACTACTTTAACATGCCGCAATGGATTCGGAACATCCCACTGTCGTATTAAGAACTTAATGTTTATTTGTTTCTTGCTCTCATACTTCCATCCAATATTATACTATTTCCTCTTTGGGGGTGCAGTTTCTAAAAATGGTTTCTTAGTGTCTTCCTGTTCTTTACAAAGAACTCAACCACCAGGTTTCATGTCTCTAGGACCAGCGGTTTGAGCTGTGCGTTGAAATATCAAAGATCAGGCAGTCAGTTTACCATTTTGAAGGTATGTATATTTGTTATTAATTTATGCTATCTAAACAAAACATCATTTTCACGGAACAGCCAACAAATAATGAACTGTGGCAACAAATAACTAGTAATTGAGTGCTATTAAAAGAAGACAATTGCTGGAACAATTAATTACAAGCGTACCCATTGAGGACAGTACACCTGCGATAGCATCGCCATTGTTAGGACTAGCTACCGCTGCGCCGCCGCCGGCGCATTGTCACTACCGTTATAAGTATAGACAATTGAGACCTTTCACACTTTATCAAACAACATCGACTTAATCAGGTAGAATGAGGAACTTCGCTTTGTTATAACAATTTGCTTGTAATTGCTTTTCCAGTCATTTCTATACAAAATGTTACAATGGTACCGATTCTCTTGTGCACAAACTTAACTAAATTTAAGTTAAATGCATCTTTCTTTTTCCATTTCTTAAAGAAAAGGACAGAAGATACATTTTAGTTTAATCCTGTCAAATTAGACAGCGCCTGATGAAAATTGACGTATATTTAGACGCCATGTTTTTAAATTGCGTCTAAATTATCTATGGAGTGTCTAAATTTGACAGGACTTATCTAATATTTGATCTTCTGTCCTTTTCTTAATTAAGCGGAAAGAGAAAGATGCACTTAACTTAAATTTACGTTAGTTTGTGCACAAGAGAATCGACACCATTGAGTGTTGTTAGAAGATTAGTCACGGAATTACTTATTCATCAGTTACATTTCAATCTAGGCTTATCGTGTCGCGCTTATCTTAGAACACATCTAATATAAGATTAATATCTCAACGATGATATTCTACGTTCTGATTGGAGAAGTGATTATTATTAGTTGATATTCCGCGCATATGTTGTGATAAGATCGCGGTGCGCGCGCGCAGCCCGTTAGCCACTGAGTCACGCGCACACTGATTCACTATGGCATACTTTTACTTGTCACACTGACACCATGGGTTTGCTCTTGAGATAATTATGTTTTTAGCGCTCTGTTCACATGGTGCCCATCATTTTCAAGTTGTTATTAGAGTTTAAACTTTTCTATGGGTGTTAAAAAAAGTGAGCCTATTTGGTTGTAATTTGCACAATAGTTCCTTTTCTGTGGTCTCTATAACGTGACGTAGAGGCGACCTGAAAAGTTTTTGTTAATTCAACCCCTTAGGACTAAAACGGTGTTGAAAGGTAGTTGTACATTAGCACAGGAAACAGTTCATTTGTAATACATATAAGTATGGGTGATATTGGTTGCCAAGGTACAAATTGAGATGATATTTGTTACTCACCTTAATTATGATGATGTACATAATTACAAAGCTGCAATATACTCAGTAATACACCGTGTAAGTTGTAGAGCCTCTATAATTCATACAATTAGCCAAGTTCAGTGTAAACAGTTAGTGGAATGAAACATGATCCCAGTGCGGCCAGCAGTCTTGAACTTGACCGCATGCTGCCGCGGTACCAGCTGCGCGACAATGAGAGCGGTCTTCGCCATGAGGTAGAAGGTCACTGCGTTTGCGCCAAACTTGATGCGATTTGTAAACGAGAAAGTATCTCGAACCGTTTTATAAAGGCTTATATTTTTTTTGTGTCTTGATAATCTTCAATAGAAAATGTTTAGGGGTATTTAAAAAAAATGCTGTATAGTCATTTCTGTAGACAGTTCCTCGCTTGACTTACGCTTTGTTCCTGACTGCTGACTTCTGCTGCCTAATTGCTTTGTTTAGAAGTTTTTGTACATGCTTAAAAGTCTAAATATTGAGTGGCATTCTTTCTACAAGAGTAGAATAAGTAAGCCTGTTGTCTAATCAGCGACGTACTCAAAGATGTTGGCGCACATTCTTTGTATAGGTGTATATCAGTCGACCCACAGCCCCGGGCCACCTGCGACCCGCCGACATACTTGCACTTGTCTCGTCTCATTGTTGTCTGACATCCATTTTAATAATCATGTCTGATCTAAATTTCATAGCCTACAGCGAAAACACCAATATATTTTACAATTCTGAACTGTTTTGGGTTCCCGCTCGCAACAGTTTTATTAACACATTCTATAAAACGCTTTATTGTCCTCTTGGAATTGTAGTTTAGATATTGTTCTAACCAAGTAATCCATTGGAGACAATAGTTTCTGTTTGGAAATAAAGGCAACTCAATTACGTTTGGGTCGCGCCCCCGCGGCCGCCGCAAACTTCAGGCGATTCCGGGTGCTCCGTATTAACATACGTAACACTAAACTTGATCTCTCATTTGTAACTAGTTAATTAGTTATGTAACTGTGATTTACTTGTCGAGCCCAATCTGACATCTATATGTATATCAATTTCAGGATCATGAATAAGTTTGTGTTCGTCAAAGTGGAGTGATTTAATTATACGTAAATATATGGGACACTAACTATTTACATATCATTAAGGCTTCACAAACGTAGCGGACCTGTGATGCTGAAGAGTCAATTAATTAATAAAGCCCGTTTTAATATTAGAGAGGTAAATAATTGCATAACTGTACCGGGATTGCAATGTGTATTGACTTTGGCAAGTGATTCTCGAGGTACCGTTACCGGCAGTTATCGGCCCATGCTGCGGTGCAGGCGAGATGTGGCCACGTGACGCCGGCGCGTGCGCAACGAGGCCGCGCTTGTTTGACGTCTGTCGCTCGCCAGCGCCGCCGCCGGGTGAAAGTGTACGGGACTTTCGCGCTAACATCTTTCTCTTTCACACACGTTCGCAAAAACACAACATCTTAATAGCTGGCCCAAATAATGAACGAACAAAAAATGTGTAACAGTTCGTGACACGAAATGGATCATGGAGAGATCTGATGGTCCAAATATTAGCGTATTTTATTTTTGTTTCACTTAGAAGCGTACTTTTACTTGCGTTAGGTACAAAGCTTACTGTCTTGTTAGAATGAATGAGTGTGTGATGTGACTGAGGAGGAGGGTGTTGACGCACGACAAGTCACAGGATGTCATAATTAGCCACGCGGAGTTCGTTTAACCGTGACATTTGCAAGCGCACATAACTTCACACCTTTTGTCTGTGCGCTCAAAGTGGCATAAGCGATTTATTACTCACATTACATAATTTACGTAACCGAGGACCAATTACTGTGCTGCTAACCAGGACTGATTTAGAGCTACAAACATTGAGCGTCACCTCTGACCAAGGTGATAGAACCAATGTCAACGTTTGTTTGAAATAAATGATTAGCGACAGCGTAATAAATATAACGCCTTAAGGTTTCGATATTGATGGTAATAATTAAGCGAATTTTCAGATGATAAATCATCACGGCCGCATTCGTGCGGTTAGACCCTTCAATTTAGCAAGTTGAGATGTAATTCGCAGGCGGTGCGGCGGCGGTTCGTTTAAGCTTCGTTTTATTTATTGCGACGTGAAAACTCCCGTGAGAGTGTAAGGATAAAAAATTCGCGAGTTAAATTCTAAACTAACTCGCGTTTTATTAATCGTAAATCTGATGGGGGACTGTCGACTTTTCTGTAGACTTTTGACAAAGCTTATCGACTTTTCTGTAGATAACTATTCGAATTTGATTTTTACCCAATTACGGCGAAGAACGAAGAGGGTTATGATTTTGATCGGTCCAAATGGATCTTAACCATTCAAGCTCCACCCAAATTGCGCGAATTAATACCTGGATACTGTATGAAAAAGCCGCGACAAAGACATTAAAAGTCTAAAGCATGCTAATTTAACCTTTACTTCTTATTTTCTGTCTGAAATATTTTCTTGTTGCTTATGCTACTTTTATTGTAATCGGGTTTTAGTTATTTCACTTTCTTTATTGTTTCACAAATTGTATGTTACAATTGATCACGATCGATGAAAAAACAGATAACCGATGGTTAGACATAGCTTGTCACAAGATAACTATCAACAATGTATTAACACTGTCGCTTTGAACTACTGACCCATCATTTAAATGAGGATTTTATCGATTTTACTAGCGCGTGTATCGCAGCACCAGAAACCATTTTATTGATAGACTAGCTTTTACCCGCGACTTCGCCTGCGTTGGTTTTGAACTTCGATCGACAAATTTACCCCTGCGGGGGTAGAATTTCCAAAAAAACATTCTCTCAACATTCTCTTCATTTCGGCTAGCACTGAAAACCAGCGCTGTGGTCTCGTGCCTATGGGCCCGGCATTATGCTGAGCGCTAGCCCTTTCGTGCAAGTGAGTGTGTAATATTTTATTTTTATTTAAGGTTGTGTTTTTCTATGTAAACTTGCGAAGCACGAATAAACTGTTTTTCTTTCTTTCTTTCTTTCTTTCTTGGTGGCTACCTAGTCTTCACAAAAAAAAAAAACACTAAGTTTCATGTCTCTAGGATTAGCGGTTTGGGGTGTGCGTTGATATTATATCAACAACCAGTTAATTTACCATGTCAAACTATTATAAATAGCTTAACGTTCTAAACATCATACTTTATAATGAACTGTAGAATCTAGAATACGTCTCTCTGAGGCTACTTAGCATTCAGAGCAGTGCCTAAGATGAAGAATGAAATGTGGGTCACGTCTATAGGAAGCTGTGAGGAAGCCAGGGTTTTCCTCCGTACCTATGTCCACGGCCTCTGTCGTCAATGTCAGTCCCGTATATATGCAGTATATATCGTCGGTAATAAAATATGACATTGTGGCTAGGAAAAGGAAATTCAGGCAGTATTCATTTCAGAAGGAGCGTTTTGGCGATTATTTTCCTGTTGCGAATTGTGATTAGTAAATTAGAACTGTTTTTATTCGATTGTCTAAATGAGGGATACGTTTTTTGGGCATATTATGTATGTATGTCTCATTCTTTGGCAAGTACTACAGGTTTAATTGTTTAACGGATTTCTACATACGAGGTGTCATTAAATTCGTTTCAGTTGTGGGGGTATATTAACTTTAAAAAAACGGTAAAAAATATTAAATAATAAAAGTTCCAGAGGTTTTTATTCTGTTTCATGTATTTAATAATTGGCACCAATTTCCGTAATTTTAATTAGAGTTTTTAATTATTTAACTATTATTTAAGAACTACTGTGTAAAATATTTGTAGAATGGTTCAATACTATACTGATTTATCGCCGATTTCCAATTTACAGGAAGTAAAAGCTTGTAAATGAGGAGTTAAGACTTCCGGCGCATGTTCAAGATTTTATGACTTTTGTAATTAACACTTTCGCTTATAAAATTAGCTGTAGATACACCTCGTTCATTAGTCCTTATAATTATAATAAATATCCTGGGACAACTCACACACTATCATCTGATCCCAAACTAAGCAGAGCTTGTACTATGGTAACCAGACAACTGATATACATACTTATATAAAATATAAATACCTACATACAATTTTTTTGGGAGTGGGAAATCATCAAATTTCTTCTCCCGTGCTGGGCGGGGCGGGAGGGCGTGTTAGACTTTTACTGACTAAAACCCACTCATGTTCCTCTTTTGTTTTTTGGGAGTAGGAAATCATCTAATGACTGCTCCCGTCCTGGGTGCGGCGGGAGGGCGTGCCCTTTATGTTCCGGGCACTTCCGGGGTCACGGTAACTATTTTAATCATTCCGCAACCGGCAGGAAATACATACATATTGTAGATAAATTACACCCAAACAGAACAAACAATCATGACACAAAGTTTATCCTGGGCGGGAATCGAACTCACAACCTCCGGCTTTGCAGTCAGAGTCACTAACCACTAGACCAACAGTCCCGTCAATATTCTGTGTTTAATATCCTGGTCCTTTATGGTCTGTGTTTCTCAGACCAAGTATATAACGAACAGTAATAAATATCGTGGTAGCTATCCTACATGTGCAGCCAGCATATACGTACATAACAGCTTATGTAATGTGTGTGCCCTCAGCAGGCAGCGCACGCGCATCGTACACTAAATACAATCGTTCACACTTACATTTCTATTATTTTCTTTTATATGTTCTACTCTCTCTTAGGTGCTTTTGGAGGCCTCCTGTGGTATATTAGCCCAAGAGCTGGTGAACCCTCCTACTAACGGTCGTCCTGTAAGGCTAGAAATTTGTGGAGTGATGAGTCATAGTACACCAAAGCCAACAACAATGACCTGGCAGGCAACAACCCTGCACGTCATCAGTCTTTTTATTTTTTTTTAATGTAAAATAAATAATAAAAAAAAACGTTCTTCTGTAAGCTTCAAAATTTAATATAATTTAGTTTATTGATTAATAATTATGGAAAAAAATTGACAGGCGATTTGAGTAAGCAGAAGTATCTGCCAGGCGAATCGAAAGGTGCAAAGTTTAGGGGGAAAAATAAACTTTCTCCTGTAAAGTTGAAATTTAAGTATGTGTTTGAGAAAACCATTAAAAAGAAATGTGTACAATGACAGGCGGTTCTGAGCAGCATAAGACCTTGACAGGCGAGGGGAAAGATGCTAAGAGCGGGCGAGTAAGAGGCGTAACGTGAATGCGTATAGTGTGAATGACATTAAATAAAATTAAAAATTATAGATGCAATATTTTTTATTAATTGTAGTGTAATCTACATTATTTTATACATTAATTATCATCATCATGTACGGATCAAAATGTCAAAGATTGGATAACGCACGCTATGAGAAGTTTCTTGCCACATATGACACGAAAATTATTAACTTATACATATTATACTATTTTGTATACAAATATAAGTATAATATAGATTTCAGTGTGTTTAAAATTGATTTACTTTTCAAAAAGTCAAATCTACATTTCATTCACGTACAAATATAAAAATATATTTCAAATCTATTTATTATCCAGGGTGGAACGTTTTAATGGGTCCTGGAAGAAAACTACCTTAAATCGTTGAGAGAGGTTATTTTACTTAAAGAAATCATTCCTTTATTTTAAAAAAGAAACAAAACTGCATTCAAAGTTTTTCGAAATTTTGCTTACCACTCCCGGGAATCGAACCGATTCAAATCCAAAAAAGTCATCATCTCCCTAGCCTTTTCCCAACCGTGTTGGGGTCTGCTGCCAGCCTAACCGGATTCAGCTGGATACCGGTGTTTTATGTGGAGCGACTGCCTATCTGACCCCAAAAAATCCAAAAAAATCCAAAAAAGTAACAGTCTATTTTTATGATGTCAAACGTTAGGGTCATTCATAAGGACAAAATCTCTTTAATAAACATGGTTATTTAAATTAAAGGAAAACCATACATATTAAGAATTTTACTTTAGTTGAACGAAAATTTCGATAGCTAAAGTCGTCCTTTGATTTGACAAGTTAAAATTTCATGGTTTTCCCTTTAATTTTATTTACCATGTTTGTTAGAAAGATTTGATCCTTATAAATGACCTATCGATTAACGTCACAAAAGTACAGGATGTTGTTTTTTTCCATTTTAAGCCAGTTCAATTCCCGAGTGTGACAAGCGAATTTTCGAAATTTTTGAATGTAGTTTTATTTCTTTAAAAAAATAAGGGAATGTTTCCTTTAAGTAAAATAATCTATCTTAATGATTTAAGGTAGTTTTCTTTCAGGGCCCATTGAAATTTTCCATCCTGTATATATATAAAAGAAAGTCGTGTTAGTTACACATTTTATAACTCAACAACAGCAGAACCGATTTGATTGAAATTTGGTGGGGAGGTAGCTTAGGACCAGGGGACGGACATAGAATACTTTTTATATTCTTTTATTGTTTTTATCCTATTTCCTTAGGACAATCTGATGTAAAGCTTTTTAAACTATGTTTTGACGCCTGGACCTGTTGGTCTAGTGGTGAGTGACCTTGACTGCTAAGCCGGAGGTCTTGGGTTCGATTCCTACCCAGGACAAACTTTGTGTGATGAACATGATTGTTTTTTCTGTGTCTGGGTGTAATTTATCTATAATATGTATATATTTATAAACTATATAAGTATGTATATCAGTTGTCTGGTTACCATAACACAAGCTCTGCTTAGCTTGGGATCAGATGACCGTGTGTGAATTGTCCTAAGATATTATACTATTATTATTTTTCCATTTATTCAGTATACATAATTACATACATATAAATTACATTTTTAAATAGGTATTAATATAAAAAATAACATTTAAAAATATAAAAAATAGTAGCCCACTGGCATCGGAACAGGGTCCAAGCTACCGATGGTCAGGGCACCAGAGAGAGGAACCTCCGGACAATGCGCGCCGTGCCCAGGAGTACCGCCTTCTGCATCAGGCCCTTGATCCAGCTGCCTAGCGAGAGCCTCCTTAGGTGTTGGTTCGAGGCTCTTAGCTATTATGCCATTGGCCGTCACCACTATCGGTACAATGACTGCTGAATCTACGTCCCACATGTCGACAACCCCGCGAGCCAAGTCAAGGTATTTAGACTGCTTATCTCTAATCGATCTATTACCACAATGTCAGGCTTATTGGCAACAATAGTTTTGTCTGTGATAATAGATCGATCCCAGTATAATGTGATATGGCTATTCTCAAGAACTGGGTCGAGCACATACCTGTAATACGGTACTTTCGATTCCACAATATTGTATTTCAGAGCAAGTTGCTGATGAATAATCCTATGGCTATTATTATTATTTAATTCCTATAACAGCTTTTGTCGTCTTTTTATCCACTTTTTATTGTTTGTAATGTTTTAACTTATGTTAATAGGTACAAGTGATGTGCATTCCTATACATGACCACTATCATAAAAAAAATATGTCATAAAACCTATATATATATAACCATATTGTAACTAAGTGTATTAGTGAGTAAGTCGTTAGAGAGCCATAAAATAAATAAATAAAGCTGCGATAATCACTACGATTTCAATTGGTTTGAAGGAGATGCTGCCGAAGCAGCATCTCCTCGATTATGACGAAAGAAGTAGTAGTGAAGAAGTGTCGGATGATAATGATAATTAATGTAAAAAATAATGTAGATTACACTACAAATAATAAAAAATATTGCATCTATAATTTTTAATTTTATTTAATATCATTCACACTATACGCATTCACGTTACGCCTCTTACTCGCCCGCTCTTAGCACCTTTCCCCTCGCCTGTCAAGGTCTTATGCTGCTCAGAACCGCCTGTCATTGTACACATTTCTTTTTAATGATTTGCTCAAACACATACTTAAATTTCAACTTTACAGGAGAAAGTTTATTTTTCCCCCTAAACTATGCACCTTTCGATTCGCCTGGCAGATACTTCTGCTTACCCAAATCGCCTGTCAATTTTTTTCCATAATTATTAATCAATAAACTAAATTATATTAAATTTTGAAGCTTACAGAAGAACGTTTTTTTTTATTATTTATACATTTTAAAAAATAAAAAGACTGATGACGTGCAGGGTTGTTGCCTGCCAGGTCATTGTTGTTGGCTTTGGTGTACTATGACTCATCACTCCACAAATTTCTAGCCTTACAGGACGACCGTTAGTAGGAGGGTTCACCAGCTCTCCGGCTAATAAGGTATTATTGTTTTATAGCAATTGTATATTTTTAGATTGATAAAATAATTTAATGATAAAAAATTTCAAAATATTATTTTCAATCCACTAAAAACACTTTTAAACCAAATAAATGCAGACAAAACGTATGTTTTTAGCGAGATTTGATAATATAATTATTCTAAGTATGCAACTGAGGAGGAGAGAAAAGCGCATTGATTTACCTGGTAAACTATAAAATAAAATACATCTTAAGTTTTCCCAACTACCTATAGCCTGTAGCAATCGCCACAAATGTAAATATTACTAACTTTTCCTTTTCTTGTGTATGCGTCCTGAATAGTGCTACAATCAATAAATAAGGCTCCGCACACTCTGCACAGTAACACCACTACATCATCACATAAAAAGAAATTGCGAGTCGACATAAAGGAGAACGCCCACTGCCCGCGGGCACAACTCCGGTTATTTACGTTTGGGACCGGAGGACTTATTTTGGGACCACTTGATATTCGTGTAACGTTGTGCCGAAGGTCGCGATGTGCGTACGGTGACAGCTACTAGCTCACTAGGTATGTTAATACAATATATGGTGAGATATGTTCCGCGTTTCAGCCGTGACAATCAGTTATTGTTTTCTATAGTTAGCTCACGTGATTTGATTTGTATTTGTTTTGTGACGGTCGTCTACCCCCGTTGTTGCTCAAATGTGGTACGTTTTCTAATGCATAGCTTAATATTTTTGTGTTTTAAATCAAATATAATGTCATTTTATAATATGAATATTAATCTATGTCATATTGCCCGGTGTAGTAAATCACTACATAGTATAAAAAGTTGCTTTTCGCTGTCTGTCTGTATCTTTAAAACTACGCGACGAATTTAGATGACGGTTTTTTAATAGATAGAGTGATTTAAGAGGAAGATTTTTATTAAACACGCATATTATAGTAGAGAAAACCCGGGATTTTCAAAGATTTGTAATGCGAAGTTAGGGCAGGTCGCTAGTAAATTATTAATTACAAATTAAAAAGCCACTAACTATTCAAGCAGTATCCAAGCATTAAAGATTACAGTTTCCTCATTGTCGCTGTCGCAATCCAAGGTATCTATCTTTTTTTTTAACCCCAGCTATATGTAGTATGGTCAAAGTAAACACAATTTCTTCTTAAAGAGAAAAATTCAAGTACATGAATATGCAAGCGCATAATTCACGACAACTTGCTCATTACATGGCGTGTGACCACACGGCAGGCGTGTTCCGGACTCCGCAAGGACAGAGACGGCAAAAACGCAAGTTATTATTAACTTAGCTAGGTTCCTTCTTAAATACTGTAAGTTATTTCAAACAGTTTGACGACAATTAGAATGATGTATAATATTAGTTGCAATCTTTTTATGGTCTTCAAAAATGTGTAAGGAAATTCTATTAAGACGACTTTCAGATAAAAATAGAGGGCCCTTTGGATCCATTAATTCTAATGTAAATCGGGTAATTATGTGATATAATGACACAACAAGATTCTCGGCAAAGATCACTAGTTTTTTTTATGTTATTCAAATAGGTATACATTACAAAAGGAACCGTATACAAATAGGCTTAGCTGTCGCAAGTCGGAGGGTCACTACCTACCTTAAATCTGCTAATTAAACTGTTTAACAATCTGCTGATAAGTTGCCGTACAACGACCCAATTATTACAAGATTATATTTTAGCAGTCCAAGTAAATTAATTTTCACTGCTTGCGTCACTCAGGCAAACAATATATGAATCACTTGTAATGTACCACATAAGCGTAATTTAATAATAATATCGCAAATATTGCCTAGACATCGCAGCGCCGGGGACTCGGCAAGCAGCCATTTGGTGTATATTAGCTAATCTATATTCAGCAATAATAAGCGTTTGCATAATCATAAAGAACACGGCGCGTATAAACGGGACGTCAGCACATCGGCCGAATACAAAGCCTGTGTTGTGTACTGCAGGTGATGTGCAAAAGGTTCACTTGGTACAATGTTTGAGTGAAACCTGTAATGAAATACACGCTACTAAAGGGGGTGTCCTTAGTGTAAGCTGCAATGCATGGCCTGCTCTAATATGACCCTAACATAAGCTTAAATCTGTAACCAAATAAATAACACTAAACGGTTATAAAGTGATTGGAAATATTGGAATATTATCTTAGCAATTAGATGTTGTTTAATCTGTAGTCGCACCAGTCCACTGAAAGTTTGTTAGTGTATGTTTGTGCCTAATATTCAGTATGTGTATTGTAATTGTAAGGTATATTTCATTTTCCAAATGAGCCCCAAATATTTACTTAGTAAACCTTTTGTCATATTTACCTGTATATTCGCCAGAGGGCGGTAGAGCCGCATCCGGACGCGCCGTCGGATCGGACGTGTCCGGTGCCGGAAGCGCTGACAGACTCGCTCCTCGCACAACTCTTTTGTTTATGAGCACAGCTATGGCGGGCCTAGATTGGCTGTAGGCCCTATCTTTTATTCCAAGTTACATTTTAATACAACTTTGTGTATAAATATTATATGAGGTCTAAACCCCTTGTTTATTTTAAGCAGTTTCATAAATTATATATGTTCTGTACCTATTCTAAAATTTACCGAAAAATATTTCGAAATCTTACCAAACATTTTTAAATAGGAAAATACGCAAACTTAACACCTTAAAACTAAGAACAACAGTCAGTTCTGAGAAACCATTTCCTGTGTCAAATATTTTTGGTTTTTCCCCAAAGGCGTGACATTTTTGCGGCACAAAATTAGTTTTAGTAGAATGATAAGATGGCGTGTCTGGCGTGACCCGGGGCGGTCTGTCACGCTGCATGTCTGCTGACTATAATGCCTGCTTCACGGCAATCGTAGGTAGGCAGAGGTACCTGTCTTTGTGCTGAGGGAAGTATCGCGGTGTCGCACGAACGTTATGTTCTGTAAGTGATTACCTTGTAAATGCAAATCATAGTTTTTTAATGTAAACTGTTTTCGTGAATCAGCTTTGAGCGAAGTTTTACCTAATGGGTTTAGTGTCATCCGCTTGTAGTTGACAATTTATTGCGTTCCTATGTAAACCAGAGTTAAGGGTCACACGGACCAAATCACGCAAAACAAAGATTAATGCGTCAACATACTGGAGTTTTTACTTAGCTCACTAATGAGGTTACATCAAACTCTGTAATGTGAGGTTTTGTCAAACAGGTTCAAAGTTTATCTATTCCATCAGTCGTACAACGGTGCAAAACACAATAACATGACGTCATTAATTCTATACATATGAACCAACAATTCGGGGCTCGATAACACTGAAAATATTTGCACTACAAGTTCGTGGAGTTAATATTTGATTGTGTTTACTTATATAAGTGTGTAGTACACTGGTTAGGGGAAACTGCGACCTTTAAAGGGTAAGGGAAAATCCTAATTTAGAAAGTAACGTGAAGCTAAAATGAAAAGTATTGGGCGGTGGTGACGTTGTGGGGAGCGCTCTGTTTGTCGCTGGTATATTTAGTCGGACCCTATGTATGTACTGGGCACGGGCTTGTAGGGTTATATAGTTACTTATCCTGATAGTTATTTTTAGTAACGTTAAAATAGACAAGTATTTGTGTCACATCTTTTACTAAGGATGAATACTTATGGTATAAACAACTTATATTGCATAATCAACACTATAAAAGAAGAGAAAAGTTGGCCCCAACATTTAACGCAATTCAAATATACGGAAGAGCTGAATATTTTTTCATAATTATTTTAGGATCACATACCTAGTAAAAGTAGTTCATGACATTAGAAGTTTTACAACAATCGATTTGAAGCAACAGTTATTCATATAAACTATTCCAATAACAATTAAGTAGGTAATTTTAGAAGTTTCTTTTGACAAAATTGCTGCTTACAATTTTTTTCGTTCTAATTACTTACACATCAGTCTCGCATACTACTCAATAATTACACACATCAATTTTCCCCAAGGTACAATCACCCCGAAAACAAATGAACATTCTGACAAAACGACAGCAGTACATAATAAACCTTACCATTCTACATGGTATTATCTCCATGCTGCCGTGCCATAGATCATGACAGAGTGACGTCACGCGTCATAGACTATGGGCCACAGATAACGTATGAGAACCATCAGTTGTTCGACACATTCCAGTGTGAGTTACGGCCGCTCTGTTATATTGAAGTGTTGGTGTAATCATTTTCGTTTGTGACATTAATTATGTGACTAGGGAACTATGTTTGGTCTTTGTGTACGGAGTTTAGAATGTTGGTTCTGAGTATTGTGTAAATGAAAAGTAGTAATATGCCTAGGCCTAATATAATAGGCCTAGTTTAGACTCCAAATCCCTCACAAATTACTCCTCTGTTTTCGCCCTACTTATGTATTTTTCGATGTAAGCATGTAATTTGTGATGGTAAATAAATGTATTTATTATTATTATTATTATTAATATGGACATTTTGACGCTAAGCATCTAAATAACTTGAGATAATCACTTAATTATTAAAGTAAGTTATAAAATGCCTGAATGGTCTTGTTTCTTCTTTCTGCGGTATATGGATACTTCTTCGTTATTAACTTCCATAGCATATATTTTTTTATACATAACTTATGTTTTTTTTTCAATAAATATTTTTATAAATTATATAATTGTATTCGTGACTGTTATCCTCGAAGGGTTAAGTAACAGTAGAGTAGAGTAGCAGTTACTTAGATATACATTTTAAATGTAACAAAGGAGTTTTATTTTAATTCGTAGTACACTGTGAAAGACCCTAAGCTCTTATTCCCACGTAAAAAACCGATAAAGCATCCCCAGCAACCGACCGGTTGCTAAGCTTAACTTAGTATCGAGTTAATAAAGTGATGTCCACTTGGAATCCGCTCTTGCCCCGCCCGGACTAGAACCTGCGTCTATTTATACCAGGCAGGTTCCCGTCAGGCGATCGTTAGTAACCTGGACATGTTGACGGCATGTTAATGTTACCTTTGGTAATGTGCTACTAATATTTTTATGTCAGTTTGTGTAATGACACAGCTTTTGCAGGAATTATTCTCGTGTAGTGACAAACTTGTAAAAAACGACGATAAACTGTCAGTTATGGCGATGGCGGTCGCGTGACCCGTGAAGAGGAAATCTAAATAAATAAATGTAACTATTAGGGCAAGTTAAAGTGCAATCTGATCCCAAACTAAGCAGAGTTCGTGTTGTGGTAATCAGGCAACTGATATACATAGTCTACACTAATTTTATAAAAGGAATACTTTGTTTGTTTGTTTAATTGTAATGAACAGGCTCAAAAACTACTGGATCGATTTTAGAAATTCTTTCACCATTCGAAAGCTACATTGTCTACGAGTAACATAGGCTATATAATATCACGCCACGGGAGCGAAGCAGTAACCAAATACATAATATAACGTGGGTGAAACCGCGTGGAAGAGCTAGTAAAATTTATAAATTCATACATATTGTTACATCTAGAAATAGAACAAACAATCAGGTTTCGGCTTTGCAGCTAGGGCCACTAACCTCTAGACCAACAGCCCCGTCTGTTGCCAAAACCTTTTAAATAACGACAAGCCCTTTAAGAAGTTATTTATATTATCCCTATAACCACCTACAAAGCCAAAATTAAATAAATACATAAATTTAGACACACAGCCATATTGATTCTACACAAATGACAATTAGAAGTGTGCATCGTATGCGGGCGGCTGCGGCGCGTGTACAGCGGCGCCCGCGCACCTAACTGGGTCATTGACAACGCGCTCAAGTTGCGCGCGCGACGCAACGCTGTGACGATGCACTTCCTTGCTTACATCCACGCGTTAAGAAAGTGATAAGTGCATTACATTGTTGGGTAGAATAAGATTGGATAGACTTCTACACATAAATACAAAAATTGCAAGAAATAAAAACGGGTCAAGTGAGGGTCATACGAAGGTTAGTCCAGAAGTGCAAAAACACCAAAAAAATCCCGAATTGCCCCTCTTTATTCTAACTTTATAATTTCCTATTGTGACCGAAGAAATACACACTGAAAATGAGATGTAACCGACTGACAGTCGTACGTATAAAAGATCCCATAGGCACCCTTTGATTGAACACGATAATGAAAACAGTGCAAATCGCTAGCAGAATAAAACAACAGACGCAATGAGCAGTGTTTCACTTTCATCGCCTCTCGGGCTTCACACGAGATTCATTTAAAAAGACAAGTGTGATGATTGTGATAATGTTGCAATTTAGAGCGTGACGTCTTCGGCGCACGCAGATCTACTTTATATAAGTAACGTTGGGGTACTGGCACTAATGTCTACAGAGTAAACACTGAAGTAAATAAGCACACTTAGAATAACAGTTCCTGTTTGTGACACAGTTGAGTATACATAAGGTAAAAAGTATAAGTGACTAGCTGTTCCCCGTGGTTTCATCCGCAATTGGATTCTACTTTGCTCTCGAAGGTCTTAGAATGATGTAATATAACCTAGTCTCCCTCGATGAAGGGGCTATCCACCACAAAAATAAAATCGGACCATTACTTCCTTAGATTAGCGCGTTCAACCAAAAAACAAACAAACCTAAGCTTTATAAAATAAGTATAGATTCTTCTATGTATATTATGGATTCACAATGTACCTGACATTGCAAAGCCGTTTACCATAATCTCATAAAACTTACCGAGCAAACAAGAAAGCTTTTATGAATAAAGAATGCCGACCGGCTTTGTATTACATTACGTCGCCATTCTCATTCATAATATATATTTTAATATTTAAATTAATATGGTAATGGTATTGGAAGATGTAAAGCGAAGTGCTTAATGTTTACGATGGTTGTTGGAGCTTTCTATAATGTTCGCAAAGTGGTAGCTTCTGTACGTATTGAAATATTACGTGGAAGGAGCATCATTAGTTTGCACTGCGAGTCATTGACTTCTGTCGCTTGTGCTATAAAAATCAACTGTGCAAATACATTGTGCAGCTGAGAAATTATAATGTCGTCAGGATGTCTAGAACAGTATTTTGTTGCTATTTATAACTTGATTACCTACTGTTTCTAGAGGTCTAGTTGGGTAGGTCCCATTAGTCCGATTGGATGGAGGCAGTATGGAAAAAAATTGTTGAAGATGATGTAATCCTGATGAGTTATTGGCAATCTTACCGGGAGATGTGTCATCATTTCAATTCTTGATGTAGATGTTTTTTACAAAAGCTGGTTTAAGTAACACCCTCATAATACATACCTGAGACCAGCTCACAACATTGGCCCTGCAACTTTTGAGTCCGTTGACCGTTCCATCGTACATTATATTTAGTTCGATCGGCCCAGAGGCTGCGCAGCTTCTGTTCGCATCTCGTGCGCAAGAGCAATGTGCTCAGCGATCATCTGTCGCACATAAACTGTGCCATGTAAGGGTTACCAATGTCTTGTAACTAGTTTGACTTGTATGCGAGGAAAAAACTAACAGTATGGACATCCTCCACGCATAAAACCTCTAAAGCCTGATTACTAAGTCAGCTGAATTTTTATCCCATAAAATTCTTTGTGATGTAACGTCCAATTTACTTGGATGCTCAAAAACCTAATAACCAACTTCCTACAACTTCACGGCATATTTGAATTCTCCAAATGTTTGTAACTGAAGTAATAACAGAATTCCTGTACCGTAAGCTCAATTTATTCTGTTATTAAGACTACGGTAACACAGAAACAAAGTGGCTTTTACAGCAAATAACGAGAGTAGAAACACGGACGTGGAACTAATAACAGTATCTGAGGAGACAAGAATGTAAAGTGGTGTTACACTGTTCAGCTGAGCAGTGCGAGCCGTGCCAGATGATGACAGTAGATAACATCTGAGCGGAATGCAGGCGCATTTGGCTGAACGGCGTGTCCGGACGGTTCCAAATGGCAGTTGAAAGTTTTGATAGTAGTCCACGAATGTAGAACAATGTGGGCACGCTGCGCTGGATCTCTGTGAACTTATGTTTTCCTAATCGTTATGCATTGCTGCCAGCTCATGAATATTCATACGCTTCATTATGTTTTGCGATATTTTTAAGGGTATGAAGCTTACCTAAATTCGACGTG
This sequence comes from Athetis lepigone, assembly GCA_033675125.1. NCBI lineage: Eukaryota > Metazoa > Arthropoda > Insecta > Lepidoptera > Noctuidae > Athetis > Athetis lepigone. Next base: position 17,337,620 of record CM066239.1, on the reverse strand, counting down.
GAAATTAATATACGGCTAGAATAATGGTTTTCTAGAAATTATTTTTTTGTTACTTTGTTCAGCAAATGTTCCGAGAATCTTATAACTCAATAACTTAACCATTGTTAACATTGGAATATTTTCCACGAAACATTTTCTATTTAATGTCTTTATTTACGTGAACAAACCGCAACAATATGCCACGGAGATGTTATCAGCGAAGCCATCAAATTGACAATTTGTTTACTGCCAACAATTCAATTTTTCTCCGAGGTTCCTCTCGGCATCATAATTTCCTGAGGAATCTTTAGTATTGGAGTTTTTATTTTATTAGATTTACCCAGTTTTATTGTGTTAATAAATTTTGATGTTTTATTTGCCATTGTGTACTTATCGATCGGTATAAAAACCGCAAATAGACATACAAAAATAAATGAGGTCATACAAATCGGGTATTTGGCTTTAGTTGTTGAATTGGTTATAGTATGAGTAACTAATATTTGCATAACGAATTAGTCACAGCAAACCATTTATACCTCATACTAGACTTAACTCATTAAGAACCTGCTCAGACACAAGAGCATGATCTGTCCAACTGACATTATGTACTAGCTAAAAATAAGGATTCCTTTGTTAGCGGAATAGTAATAAAAAGCAGAAGATGTGTTCGTGAGGTAGGTGCGGCCACGGCGGCTGCGGCCATCAATTAATATTGATGAGGTGTCAGACAGGGTGATCATAGCACTTCTGTTTCTGCGGTATTTATTACCCGTTTCTAATAGTTTTATTAGTTGATGGCAAAACTTTTGTTGAAGTTTTGAATTTAAAAGCTTTGGATTGTGAGCGACACCTTTGTTAATTGTGTTAGTAGTAGTGTTGTTGTTGGTCCTTGTTTCAGTTATATTAGGAATGGCAATGGTCAAATGGCATTGGTTTATGAGAATCTAACTTTAATGATGAAATTCTGGTTGAATGTCGGAATTCCAACCACGTTTTAGTTTCCGAAAATCCTTTCTTAGTGGATACTCACTCTTCATAATGCACAAAGGGTGTGTCCAATTTAAGTTTCGTGCTACTAGCTTAACGGTTAGGTTAACAACTAATGGGTTGAAGCTAGCAGGCAGTAGTGATGCGCTCTAACTGTCACTGTCATGTCATCACCGACACTCCTTGTTACACTCTCAGAGCGCTAATTGTAATGTTTGTCATAACGTTTCTTAGTTCGTTTTCACTCCGTAATTAGGTTACTTAGATGAGTTCTTGAGATAACTGCTCCCTTATTAAAGCAGGAATCCAGTAAAACATAAAAATACTTCGAAAGTAGCAATCATTTTTATATTAGGATGAAGATCTTAGACCAAACGAGGCACTTTTATGGAAGCTATCATTCTGAATGAAGCCTTTAGCGAATTATAGGTTCTCCCAAGTTCGATTTCCAATTTTATGAACGAATATATTTAATACGTTTTGCGAATTCCAAGCGAGTGTCGCCGACTTATGGCGATGTTAAGATGGAAGGTGTAAACATTTTTAATGTTATTACCAAGTCAGTACATAATTAGCTTTCACAATTTAATTAGTATCCAGTCAGCATTTCAGCCATAACACCTTACCTGTGTATAAGGTGTAAATGTTTAATATTTAATTGATAGAAAATCGTTTTACGATTGTTTGTAAGTTTTGTTGGGGATCCTAAAATAAATCACTACTTAGTATAAAACGAAAGTCGCCTTCCGTTGTCTGTCTGTCTAATGTAGTATGCTTAACCCATCTTTAAAACAGTCTCAATGGTTAAAAAAGTCTCGTCATTTCGATGGGGTTGCTAATTAATTAAATGAAGAAAGAAATCGGTTTGCGATTAATTGTTTGTGTGTTTTACTTGATGATGAGGATGGGAAATCATCAAATGACTTCTCCCTCCCTCAGTGTCAGACTTTTACTGACTAAAACACACCCTAGTTCCTTCGGTTGCCCTTCATGTTCCGGGGTCGCGGTAACTATTAGAACAATGCCGCAACCCCGGCAGATTTACTTATATCCTCATTTAAGCTGTTGGGAAAGTATTAAGAAGACGATCTTTAGGTTGGGACCGGATAGGTTAACGAATTTTGTTAAGTCTCAGAAATAAAATAATATAGAAGATTTATCTTTTGAAAGTGTATTTTTTGCGTAAATTAAAATTGAGAAGAGGCTGCTCTTTAGTGAAAACGAGTCCATAAATTAAAATATTAATTAGAGCACATATTTGACCGCGTCTTGACCAGCTGTTTCGGATCTAGTTTGATGGCTGTGATCATTCAAATTTTAGTCAATCTAATTAATTTAATGATAAAAGCCACTTCTGTTTATTTTTAAAAGCGTAATAGCTGATTTAATTTAGGTTATTTAGAGCTTTCACGCGGTATAATATTACTTCTATTTTTTCCTGTTGTAGTTGTTTTGTAATAAATACAGCTCGTATTCGTATCGAGCCAGGGAACTTCATATTTTTTCATTATTCATTCTTTCATTAATTTATGATCCAAATTCCCGCTCAAAAGCATTTTCCGAAGACACAGTAACTTTTATCTTAAAGGTTACTACTACTGTGCAAAGGTTACTCAATCCGCGATCTAAATTTATGATCGCGATCCAGATTCATAGTGTACGAATTAGATTGACGGTAAAATGGCGACGCCAAAAAGAATCAACAAATTAAATCGCAAAATCCTCTGCATTCATATTAGACACTTATGACGATATAAATATAACGGAATTCAATAAAATGTTGATCAATTCAGTGTAAACGCCGCATCGGAATGTTGTTATTCGGACTCATTCTGATGAAATATTTTAATATCGCCATATTTCACGTGGTTTGTATCGATTCGAGTCATAATATTATGTCGTAATTACGTCGTATTCACAAAACTGTGGTTTACTGGCGATAAGAGCAAATGTCTGATTCCACGAGTAACTTTGATAAAGGTTTCTTTCAGGTTCTTTTAAGATTTTTGAAATAAATAATGAAGGTCGTAGTTTTACCATTTATTAGTTAACTTGGTTTAGTTTTAATTTAGTTAGATCAAAGGATACGAAACTTTTTTGAAACCACTTGCCAAAACATTCCATAAAAAGTCCCTTTAATTTTCGCTATCACTGACATGGACCTCTAACAAGACCTTTTGGGGTCGATGAAGATCAGTTTGGAAATTAACGAACGTTTCTAAAAATAGATACCTAGATAAGTATATCAAATGGGTAGTAAAAATCTTTATATAATATGTTGACTTTCCTGCAGAGCAGTATTTCTCTGTAGTTCTCTGCGTAGTTTTCTGTAATTATTAACGTGTTGTGCCAAATGACAACTGACCGACTGTTTCAATCATTGTCGTAGGGCCATTCGAAATATTGTGACGAAACATTAAGAACAAAGAAACAGTTTGCAAGGAATGCGCGTCTCTGGTCAGATGTCCGTCAATATTTACGCAGTGCCGATGCCGCCGGAGTGTCGTTCAGAAACCGGCCGGTGTTAGGCCGGCGCCGCGCGCCGGCGCTATCCGCACACGTACCGTTGAGAGCGATGATCTGTCTGCTTTTGCCCGATTTTCGGTATATTTAGGCGATGGTGGTAATTTAATCTTTTTAATTAGTATTTTTAAGAGTGGCAAAATTTTGAAAGTTTCGCGATGAAGAAAGCGTACGATCTTGGTCATATTGTGGAGAGATTAAGATAAATGTTTCTTCTCTATAATATAGGAAGCATAAACGTATTGATTCAATAATAGACGCCTATTACAATCTATAAATGTTTAAACGAAAAAGTTCAGTACTTAATTATAGAAGTTAGCGTTATCGACTTTTACTGAACAAAACACAATAACACTGCACCTGTTAACTGAATAATGGAGTGATCACGCACGTCCACAACATGCCACTCTGTCCGCAAAAAATATCAAACCGCAATATATAATCAAAATTCCAATTGGGAATCGGTAAAAAATCGATTGGGGCGCCGTCCATCACTCGATTGTTGAAAGTGGCGCCAAATCCGCTAGCTTTGTGGCATTTTTTATTAGTTTTAATGCATTATTGGGTCAACGGACTTGTGCAGTATTAAGGCCGGTGACCACTTACTTGGCTGGGTGACGATCTGTTCAATTTGGCCAACTCGTGCGACGGTTACATATCAATCAGCCAATCAAGTCAGCCTAGTTTACGACTTCAGACAATACAATACAGTCGAATTATCAATTACGTTTAAAGTCAACGCCAACGACTTCTTACATAAAGCAATCAATAAATATTCATCATGTAATACGTCATTAAACAAGAAAATTGTTTTTCCTTTTAACGGTTTGAGCAAAACAGTAAAATGAGTGCTAATTGATACAACAATCGATTATGTTTCAATCGTTTCGTGTGTTTACCGATATTGTGCGCACGCGCCTGTCGCAATGAAAGTTGCGTAATTATGCAGGTGTGTACCATAAGGAATATTAGCTGTGTAAACCTGGAAGAGATAATTTACATAATAATTAAGTAATAGTAATAATGTTATCGACGTTACACAGTATGATGACTTTGGTTCGGATGGATATTGGGTTGGAGGCCTTATTCAAACGGCCGACGCCGGGGCTGCGGGTTGTTCGAAAGAAATACCGCGACCACGGACACAATGTGCTAAGAAGGAACATGAGTGGGTTTAGTCAGTAGAAGCCTGACACTCCATTCTGCTCCACCCAAAGCGGGAGGAGTCATTTTGATGATATCCCACCTGCAAAAAAAGGCTTTTGCCCAAGTGAGTGGTGAGACACAAGTTAGAGTAAAACTGTGAAGAAAAAACTAAATCCACAAATGCAAGGACAAAGGTTTATTATGGTAGTCGCATGCTACTACTTAGTAAGTATGACGATAAATACTATAGGGACTGTATTGACTGCTCAATTTCCTCAACATTGAGTAGACAGTTGTCATTCAGATATAAAATCAGCGTTCATTCAGGCATGTAACCATGAAAAAATGCCTAGTTTTTATGAAACTGACGTACAAAATAAATGTAAGTATTGTTGTTTCTTGCTGCGATGCGTAGCAACGACCTTCTGTTTTCTTGCAGTTTTTCTTCAAGTTTTTATGCGTGCGATGGTTAACGATCATTATGGCGAAAATGACGATGGTTCGACAATCGGTTAAGGTTTAACAAGCCGAGATATTTGTTAACACTGCTCTGTCAGTTGACTTAGAGCTTAAATGTATTGATATAAAATTTAAAGTTATTAGTTAAACTGTTTACCGTAGACTTTTAAAAGTAATGTAGTATATTTGTTTTGCAATTTCCCATTCTCAAGCTTAATCAACGGTTTTAATGTTTTTATCAAATATGTTCAGAAAATAGTAACACGTTTGTTTAGTTCTTTAGTGAGAAGTCTAATGCTTTCGAGACCTTCAATCATCAGACTGTTTTTGCTATCTTTACTTAAAGTCAACCTTTTTTTTATTTTTATATAAAGGGATAGTAAACGGTTACATTATTAGTAATTAAAACTAATATACATAATCGGGTTTGGCTATGACGTAACCCACCACACTCAACTTTTCCGGGCTATCATGTCTTTGGCTACGTTGCACATGTTCATAGCTCAATTACTGGCATATACCACCTCATATCTCATACGTATAAACAATTGTGATAGGTAGTGGTCCGATGTCCGTAAGCAGTGGATGTATGTGTCTGAGTGCATGTTTTTACTTTCGCGTCCGGTGTCGGGTGTCATGCGCCCGCAACTCATGTAATACTGCTCAACAGGCGATTATCTGTGAAGTGTTTGTTTTAATAATGAGCGAAGTGTTGGTCGGCTGTAGAGAGGCTAAACATAAAATTTTTATAATACATTTTCTTAGTTACATAAATGAACCGCGTCATCTGAAGGTTAGATGTCTGAAAATATTCTTTCAGTGTGTTAATATTTTTACCGTACATACTAAACTACTACCCTTTTCCTATATATGTTACGGTTAGCTTCTTACTAATAATAATTGCCCCACCACACTCAGTTACTAGATAACACGATTGCCCTAGGCATGACAGATTGCAAGACTTTTAGGCTCCTGAGTACCCGTTGTGACTAGCCAATAATAATATGTTCAAACAACGACCAACGGCTTTAAGTACTTAAAGCCGTTGGTCGTTTCCAACGCGAGGAGTGTCACATCACCAACTTCCAAATTCCTAATTGCTACCAAGATTGTATTGAAAAAACTGAATAGCATATTTGTCCGATCTTGGTAATTGAAACGAGGTCTCGAGAAGAGCTTACCATAAAAATGATGAAGTAAGGTCTTGAATTGAAACAGGGTATAAGGTACTTCGTTAAATAATTTCTTAAAAATAGGTTATCTAAAATGCTAACCTAAATAACTAAATTAGCCACTCTTCGACGCGGTGGCCACAATCATCTCACTGATACAGCGAGGCTCACTCAGTCCTTGTCTAACAATACCACAATAACTCAGCGACCAATTTAACGTAACTGCCGCTTATTGACAACTGATGTCTGTCTGTCAGGTTGTTCATCATCAAGAATCAGCTATATTAGAACCAGATTTATTGTGTATTTGTTGATTTATGTAATTGGTTTTTGAAGTCGTGTAAGTCAAATAAATAAATATATCCTGAAGACAATAAGAGTATAACATGCCTTCAAATGACAGGATCTAAAACATTTCGATCAATCTCCAAAATAAATAAGTGGTGTTTGTGCACGAGAAATCAAAGTTAAGTCTGAAGGTCCCGCGGAGTCATTACGGACCTTTCTTTCAAAAGTTTGGTTTTAGCTAGACGAAGTTAGAAACATTAAATAATTCTTTCGTCCCACGCCGTCGGGGGAATCTTTCATAACTTTAATAAAACAGAAAGTTTCCCTCCCCAGGGACGTTTAAGAGCTTAGTTTTTAAAACCTAGACTACGGTGGCAGTAAAAAGGTTTTAAAATATAAATGGTTTAGATTTAGTACCCTGTTCTAGCTTGAACCCTGTTGAAGGTCTGTAGGTCACATCATATATATCTCGTGTAAACAATTTTCTTCTTAAATGCACCTGCTATGCTATCTCTTCATCACCCTTGGTTGACTGGTAGAGAATTCCTAGGACATTAATTCCACTTGTGTTTCTTTGGGTATTAAGGAACTTTGTACATTTATTCAGTTCCATTTAGCTTATGATGCTTGAAGAAATCAACGATTTTGTACGAAAGCTGACCCAGACGCGGGAATTTAAATGCGGTGTCTTTGTCTTCATACAAAATAGTTGTATTCTATGGACATATAAGCTGAATAGAGCTCATTAAATGTGCCTCATTACTATAGTGTAAATAAATAATGTATGATAATAAAATGCAAAGCTTCGCAAATAAGTTAGCGTCAGATATCGTAACTGGATCCCCCCGGAACGTTCCCAGGGGTCTCTTCGCACGGTGATCGCCAGCCCGTAGGTAACAGGGCCGCCATTATTCTATTGAGAGCGATCCGAAGCGATTGATCAATCACTTGCGCGGTCGTCCACCCGTGGACAACGGACACCACATGAGGTGCTCACTCACTGACGCGTCACCCGCTGGATTTAAAACAATGCTTGGTCTGGCTTGCCTGAGTAGATGTGTTTGTGTTCGTAACGAAAATGTTGTGTATGAGTTTCGATGTCAAAACTAGCATTATTATGATAATAATGATTATGTCGATGACTATGAACAACAGTGAAAAGGATTGTTAGGTTGATTTATGGGCCCTTTAATGATGATTGACAAAACGTGTAAATGGCGAGATTAGGTAACGCTTGATTTAGAAGTTAAATAATTGAGTAGATTTCCAAAGAAACTATTACTTTAGTTTCGACTTGAAGTTTGTATTAGCCATTTAAAGTTAAGTAATTTCCAGACCACCAAATAGATGCGCCTACACTAACAGATTAGCAGAACTTTCCTTGTTTGTCATGGCTAAATACTTTATAAAAATTGGTCCTAAAACGACGTCCTCACACGCTTTACGAACAAGCTCGTTAAGTCGTTACACTTCAGCGCGAGGATGGCATTAATGTGACACGGTTCCCATATCGGGCGGCATTCGTCTCCCAGAATGGGACAGTGGGTAGACCGGATAAGTGGGTGTCGTTCTTTATTTATTGTCCGTTTAACTCCCGAGGGTGCTAGCTATCTTCGATTGATTCTTTGCCTGTGTTTGCACCGATTACTTATGTAAATGTGGCCATAACTTGTGACTCTAGTGATTACAGTCGTTAATATATTGTTGGATGTAATTGTTTTGTTTTGGCTGGCAGTGATTTATTGATACTTTAATCGGATTACGAATCTGTAATTTTATTATCCTAATTGGGGATTATTGTTTGTTGTAAACTGTGGTTTGGATAAGTCCTTTTAAGGTTAATTAAACCGAATTACTTGACCTTATAAGGTTTACATGACCAAGCCAAGATGACCACATTTCGTAGATAATAATCGTCAATATGATATTGAATGAACAAAACGTTTTTGTTATAAACTGCGGTTCAAAGTTCACAGTCCATCAGGTCTCTATTATTTATGTTTTTGATATTTTAAAGGAATTCAGATATGTTGTGAGTTGAGAATGTCACTGTCTATTCTTAGAACGAGTTGGTCTTCGGTTCAAAGAGCGAACTTACAAAATGTGTGAATGGGTGACTACTAATTTGCATTATGTAACTGGTTTGAAATTATTTTCACGAAAATACTGTTTTGTGTCTGCTTCATCTGCGTTAAAGGTACAGCGTTTAGCTGCTAATGTTTAAATGCAAGTCTTGTAAAGTTGTAAAACTATTTATAGACTAAGACGCAATCCATACTAATATTATAAATGGGAAAATGTGTCTGTCTGTCTGTATGTTTGTCTTTCTTTCACGGCAAAACGGAGCGACGAATTGACGTGATTTTTTAAGTGGAGATAGTTGAAGGGATGGAGAGTAACAAAGGCTACTTTTTGTCTCTTTTTAACGCGAGCGAAGCCGCGGGCAAAGCTAGTTCATGATGTTTTCGTCAGAATAGCCAGCCTCTTCTGCCTAGTCAATGGCTGCATTTCTGTATATTCTATTACTAAGTTTCTGGCTATACCTTTGTAGTAAAACATAATATAAAAACTGCCTATGGCTCACACACTGATTTACTGTATTTTAAAAGGTTTGTAAAAGTTGTCGTCTATGATCATGAACACAATACCTTTTGTAAAGATGTGAATATCTTGTATTCAAACATAATTAATTAATTTTGACGTCATGGCTTAGTGTATCCACTCACTGTAGTGTAGTATCTATGTATATTAGGGTTTTCTTTTGTTGTTGTATCTGTACAAATCATTGTAAAACCAACAAGACAAGAAAATAAATGGAGTTTCTTATTTTTTTTTTTACGTACCAGATACCTGAATAAAGCACTAAGCTTTCCTAGTAAAGTATAGTATACGTAATATTTTTCTTACACATCCTTCTACTTATTTTCAAAACTTCAGTAAAGCTAAAATGACGTAGATCTCCCCACTTTAGGCTCTTACTCATTTAGGTTTATTTCTGCTGAGTCTACCGAGATAAAATGTGTAAGCGTATATTTTTTTATTTGTGCCGCCCCGGCGGCTCCGGCCGTTGGCACTGCGATGATGATCAAACAGGATTGTTTCTCGAGTAATATTACGGAGGCTGATCTAGGGGGTGTGATTACGCAGTAGCGGGGCGATGACCGCTCCGGTGCGCGGGCGCCGCTTTTTGCGATGCCTCTGATATGCAGTTTTGTACCGCTCTTACTGGCCGATTGATTGCCTTGTAAATTACCTGATAGTGTACGCATTTGACTTATTTACTATGTAATAGGTATTTTTGTACTCTAAGGCTTTTAAGAACATTGAATATTTTTTGTAACTTTTCAGTTTAATCATAACGACAGATCGTTATTTTACGCAAATTATTTTTCTTGTATTTTACGTACTTTTCAATTTTCCCAAACAAAAAAAAACATCTCTGTCAAAAGGAAAATAAAGTTTTTTTTGCCTTTAAGTTTAAAATTAAGTAATAATTATATTTGTATTATATCGTATGCTGACTTGTGTTGTCGTTGGTTGCAGATCGCGAGGCGACATGGCGTCGCCGCGACAACTGTGCCTGTTGCTGGCAACTCTCCACATTGTCGCCGTGAGTCACGCCGGTAAGTGCCTTAACTTATTAAGCATAATACACACCAAAATTGCCGACTGAAGGCGGGGTGAGTCGGCAACTTTTGTCGGCGGGCTAGTTCTTATACAAGACTATCGCCCCAGCTTCGCACGGGTGTTGCAAATCTTTGAAAATCCGGGCTTTCTCTACTATTATACGCATATTACCTTCCAGTACATATAAAATCCATTGCGAAATTTTAAAGATGTAAGCATACATAGGGACAGGCTGACAGTGGACAACGACTTTGTTTTCACGCACATCACACCCAAAGTTGCCGACCGGGCTAGGTGTATACTAGATTTGTGTCGTATAGGTCGCCGAGTGTCGGCGGCCTGTGTGTCGGCGGGTGGGCTGCTTTAGAGTGTATTGCGCTTTATGTCGTGAACTTGAAGACATCGTTATCTGAACAGGGGCTGTAATCTTGTAACCACGCCTTATTAGAGAGTGATATAGGCTTTGTGGTTTCCCTATCTATTACATTTGTGGATAGATATCAGTAGATAATCGCCGGAGAGATTTTATTGCACGAGCTTGAGGAAATAGTTTGGCAATTCCATGTTCTGGAATTTATATCTAGACAAGTATATGGTTGGCGCCAGTTAAATTAAAATTGGTTTGTTTATTAGTCCTACTGCTGTTCGTGTTTTCGCTTCTTTTTAAGTATGATGATCTTTTTACTTTTGTTTGTATCAGCGATTCATTATAGTTGAATTGAACTTTTTAAGATTTTCCAATATTTATCCAAATACGGAAAACGAAAGCTTTAATGAAGATTGAAGATACTTAAACTTTAACTAACGCTAATTGTTGGTATTTTTAGCTTACTCCATGTATTCACAGTATTTGTAAACAACATAAAAAATTGGTCTTCTGAAATTAAACTTTTTTTTATTTTTTGAGAGCAGTTTATTTTTTCGTAACGCTTTTTTTACAAGATCTAGATAAGAGACAGTAGTAGACCTTTTTCGCCTTATTACAAAACAAGGTTTTTCTCTAAACCAGGTTTAAACCATTGAGCCAGATTTTGTAATTTGAACCTTATTCTGATACCGTCAAGATTCAAAATACAAAACCTAGCTCAATGGTTTAAACCTGGTTTAGAGAAAAACCTTGTTTTGTAATACGGCGGTTTCAGTTTTAAAATCTAGAGTTTTCTAGAAATTAGGATGTCCTAAGAAAAAGTATTATTAACAATGGATTTGATATCCCTAGCACCTGTCAAAAGTGCAGCTAAGTAAATTCTAAGCAATAATTAATTGTTAGCCTTTTAAAGGTACAATTCCGAGACGGGCCGCAGACTGCAACCGCAGGCGACACTGCGGCTACCGGCTGCAGTTACCGCAATGCTGCCTGCGGTCGCTATTCCAACCGCGGCTGCATGCCGTGACTGCATAATGCACAGAACCGTGCCTCAGCTGTTGTTCTAGTGCCTTCGTGCGAGACACAATGTTGGACTCTACCGATAGTGTACTAATGTGTCTTTTACTAGAAGAGGAAGATGATGACGACTTGTTATTATATGCCAAAAGAAAAAGAAAAGAACATTTTTGACATATTTGTACGTGTGAACTCTCTGCGGTTCGCGACACGACTGGCGCTGCAGCCAGCGGTCGCTGCGCGCCGCGGCTGCACGCTGCGCGCCGCGACTGCAGGCAGCAGTGTAGTCGCGCTTGGAATCAATTTCATAGATATTCATAGAAACAAGTGGTGTCGCTTGCAGTTTGCGGTTGCAGTTTGCGGTCTGCGGCCCGTCTCGGAATTGTACCTTAAACGAGTTTTCTATCGCACAATAATATACAGAAATATAGAATCTTTTGGCAAAAAATAATAACTTATACAGCGTCTCGAACTTTCGATGATTAAGACAAGTGATGTCGTAATGTCGCTTACAGGTTATTAACTTATTAATAAACATAATTAACAGTAAATACTTAACCTAATTATAAATACTGTTTTTCTGTTGTGGTTCCTCGACATTGCACAGTTTTTCCGCGCTTTGTAATGTTGAGAAATATTTTAGAAAAATGTTTTCCAGGTATCTATAGTTGTAGTTATAATTAAATGACAATAAAAATGGAGCTTTCAATAGAGTTGCAATTAAACGTCTAAGTCGGACTGATGTAATATTGTAACGAGGAGTACAGAAACACATAATAATATCATCAATTAAAGTAATTGTGTCTGTCTACCTTTAACGGCTAAACCACTTAACCAATTTTAATGAATTTTAATACGCCCGGTGGAATATTTAGGGCTCAAAACTATTTCGTAGAGGCTTCAACGATAAAAGAACTCAGCTACTTTATAATCCCCGATTTCGTCTGCATTCGCGATATATTCACGCGGACAAAGCCTCCAGCAAAATCTAGTTAAAAGACAAAACCAGTTCATCATCACAAACGACTTGTTTTGATTTTGAAAATGTAATAAAGCGCAAATAAAAGAGCAATAAAATCTATTATTTACAGTCAAACAACGTGTAGTTTTGTTTGTTTTTCCTTTAAACAAACAGAAGACAATGTCAGCCGGCGTGGAGTGTGGCTGTTTGGCCAGCTGACTCATGGTCGAAGGCCATGTGATGACGTCATCCTCGTCCTGAACTAATCAGGATATAGTTTTACGTGTTGATTAGCGCCGGTCGTTATGAGGTACCAACAGGCTGAGGAATGTGGGATGCTGGTGTAATTGCCGAAATAGTTTTAGCAAGCTCTTTATATTTTAAATAACTTTTGCTCGTGATTTTTTTGCGTAATGTTGGTTTAAAGGATGTCGTAGATGATTAAAGGATTCTGAGTCCTTTTCCAAGATCCTCCGCGGTCTTCTGCGCTATAATTCACCAAAATCATTATTCTTTAGGATTGATTAGATAAGTCTGAATTAGAGCTTATTTATTACTTTTTTTTTTTTTGGTGAGTGGGAAATCATCCAATGACTGCTCCCGTCCTGGGTGCGGCGGGAGGGCGTGTCAGACTCTTACTGACTAAAACCCACTCATGTTCCTTCGATTGCCCTTTATGTTCCAGGGTCACGGTAACTGTTATAAACATAACATTCCGCAACCCAGCTTATTTATTACTTATAAAATATTTTGATTTATTTAAATGTTCGTTGCCGTTCTGTTGACGTTTATGATTTAGATGCAAAAGAGCTTTTTATTTGAACTTGTAACTGTATATTTTTATTTAAACACCATGTGATGTTTAAAAATGTGTATAAAAGCTTCATATTCCTGCTCATGAGTAAGCCATTTTCGCCATAATCCTAAGCTACAAACGTGTATGTTAGCACCCCGCGAGATTGAAGTGTTAGATAAACACAATTTGCCGGAGTGCGGTATTTCCCGCCGGCGTGACGCGGCACGTGACGGCGCCGGCGCGTGAAAGTGCAAGCGGGTGTATCCCATCTGGCCCGGTGACTTGGCCCGGTGCCGGGCCACATGGGACAAAAAAGTTTTAACTGGCCCGGTGATATGTTTACCGGGCCAGATGATACAAATCAAGTGCCATCGTCCCCGGTAAGGGGCGAAAAGAGGATACGCCTCGTAATTTGTGAAATACTAACTATATGCATCTATGAAAGGGATTGAACTTATAAATCAAACCGCTTAGTAATAATCACTTTTTATTGCGGATAAGGCGATATATAAACTTGTGTCATAAATTTCAACTTGAAATAGAGTTCCTGTAAGCAGATTTTTTGAATTTGAACATATTAACTTCGATAATTTCGAATTCTCTAACGCATTTTTTCTAAAAAATGACCGACGGTTATTTGACCGGACAGGAGCTCCATGGTTGTCTCCTGAATAAAGTCTTTGCGAAGCATGGCCTTCTTTGAATGGCGTCGAGTACTTGGTATCTTATTTGCAATTTGCACTAATCTTGTTTTGTTAAAAGAGGCGTCAGTATGAAGCGCTTTTAAAATGTCGATCATATTGGGCTGCTATTTTTTAATTGTTTTGTTAAGTTTACTGTGCCACGCTTCCAGTGCATTTGTCGTACGGTGGCGTTGTCCGAAATCGCACCACACGTTTATAAAATCATCACGCAACCATTGTTTTAACATTAAATAACGAAATATCTTGCTGTTTTCATCATCAGGACTTTGAGCAGCCACATACCACCAGCCGCTTTTGTGGGAGAAGGAGTAGTACTGCACTGAGGGCTACTTGTGTACGGGTGGTTTTTAACTTAGTTGTAACTCCTTCCCTTTCTTTTTGTTTCATGTGTAAAATGATTAATAAACGTTACTGTTCAACAGTGGGCTCAAAAAAAATGTCTCTTTTAAAGCACGCCATTCTGCCCTTCGCGCGAAAAAGGAACAACGGCAGAATGCGTTAGAGAATTCTGAAATTATCGAAGTTAATATGTTCAAATTCAAAAATCAGCTTACAGGAAGTCTATTTCAAGTTGAGATTTATGACACAAGTTGATATATCGCGTTATTCACAATAAAAAGTGATTATTACTAAGCGGTTTGATTTAGAAGTTCAATCCCTTTCATAGATGCATATAGTTAGTATTTCACAAATTACGAGGCGTATCCTCTTTTCGCCCCTTACCGGGGACGATGGCACTTGATTTGTATCATCTGGCCCGGTAAACATATCACCGGGCCAGTTAAAACTTTTTTGTCCCATGTGGCCCGGCACCGGGCCAAGTCACCGGGCCAGATGGGATACACCCGTGCAAGCCGCCTCATTTTCCTGTAGCCCTTCCCAGGAATGTCCGCCTATCTCAATACTATTACATATTGACAAGGCTCTCCTTGTCATTTTTATTGATATTAGAAGTGGTAATACATTTTTATTGAAATGGTTTCAATTGAAACAAAATATCGCTCTATTATTTTCAGTTACTTTTTATGGCGCTTTTTTGAGGACAAAAACTTACAATGGTAAGGATTTGAAAGTTTGAAACGGTTTCGAAATTTTCTATTAACCTATCTATCGGTGGACCAGATTACTAGAGACATATGACATAAACTCTACAGATATTCGACGTGAACTCCATACTAAATGTGACAATTTTCTATCTCTCGTAGTTAAATGCACGCATAGACAAATAAAATTATTGGGAACGGCCATTAATCGATAATTAAAACCAAAAATGGCCGCCTGTCAATTACCTGTCAACTTGCGGAAGTATATTTTGCTCACTTGCCGGAGGGCATCATGGCTAATACGATTTTAAAAGTGTCAAATTCCTCCATGTCAGTGGGTGTCATGTCACGCCAGTGTGACACGTGGACAGTGTCTTGAGTCCCAGCTCGAGAGGATGCTGCGTCTGGCGGCGAATAGCAATCAAATACGTGACCTGACTGCCGACGCACTGAACATATACTTTTTTCCTGAGTATAATAGAGCCAGATATTACAGGTTTTTATGGCTTGCGAAATGGTTGATGTTCGCGTTTATCGTGTCGGTGTGAACCTTTCGAACGGTTGCTGAGTAGTGAAGAGAATTGGAGATAAAATTGATGTGAAGTTTTGTAGTATATTACTTCGTTTTTTTTTCTAAAATTGTTTACTAAGTAGGTAGCAGCAGGTAGGCCTATCAAAGCTGGTTGGAAAATGACTTATTTTTTTTGCTAACTGATGCGGCAGCGGCTGCTCATTACTATCTGTCCTTTCCTAAATTAAGTAAGGGTCGACTTACAATCTTACCAGGCTTAACCGAAAACCATTAATTTACATAAAACGACAGCCTATATAAGATCTCCATGACCAAGTTACTGGGTAACACACAATACTCCTTGGTAAGTCTGTATCAGACTTTCTGGCTTCTGATTCTGACTAACCTCGATCCGGGAACCCCGTGCCCAGCAGTCACGTTTGATCTCGAGACCGAGACACTACTGTTACTGTTATCACTTTATTAATCTGCAGGTGTCCTATTTTTTATGTTGCATCATTCCGGTTTGCCCACCTGATTACGTTATTTTTATGCGTTCTTCGATAGGTATACCTAAAGTTTTCCACTCACTAGAGATAAATATAGTGTACCGCTATAAGTAGGCACCCACGTCAATCCCATGGGGCAATTAAATCGCAAGAATATCCGAAGAATTTATAAAAGTAATTAAATTAAGTCAACAATGCCAATTAACACATAATTTTTAGCAGATTATTGCAAATTAACAGATTCCAGATGTTTATCAGAAACTACATAATTTGTTTGAGTCAGAAGGAATTTAAGTACAGTTTTACAGAATTAACTTAGTGGAAGCTACAACGGTTTTAATTTGACATACGATTATTTTGTACTTGTAATTTATATTACATCCATACTAATGTTAATGGAGAGTGTGTGTCTGTTTGTTTGTTCGTCTTTCACGGCAAAACGGAGCGATGGATTGACGTGATTTTTTAAGTGGAGATAGTTGAAGGGATAGAGAGTGACATGGCTACTTTTTGTCTCTTACTAGCGCAAGCGAAGCCGCAGGCAAAAGCTAGTTAACCATATATTTAAATTTTTAATTGTAAACTGACTGAATGACTTCTGGTCCAAAAGGCATGATAGCTTTCTTTGTGAAAACTAGGCATAGCCACTAAGCAAGGGTTTTAGAAAAGTGGACCCCTAAAAGGGTAAAATATTGGTTGAAAGAAAGCGAAAGCTAGTTACAAATATAAAAAAATGGAAATAATTTTTCAAAACTAGAACTAATGAAAATGTTCTTAAAAACGAGATTATTAGCGTTTTTTTTTCATCATACGCTGATCTAATTTACAGCTCTATATAATTTTCTTCCACCATTCTACCTCATCTACTCGCCGTTTTCCTCCACCAACCACTGTGTGTTCTAACTATTACGTATAATATCTCATTAACAAAGTGCGTCGTTACTTAATTACAATTAGTGAAGTAATGGTAATTGATGCCTTACGTGCTGATAGCGCCGGGTCCTATCGACTAACAGTAAATCCCCAGTTGCCTTTATATTATGATCCACTTTCAACGAATTATTGTTACATTTACGTGAACATAATAGAGAATAATAGTTGTTGACTCAAGTGATTTTATGTGTTAAGTAAGTAGGAAATTGAGGACTGTGGACCTCGAATATTAAGCGCTTATATTATTAACTTGGAATTGGAATAAATTTTTATTAATAAAATCTTGCTCTGTTGCGGTGTCTTCGGAAATTAGTGGGATATTGAAGGATTCAGGATACCTCTCTGTCAGAAGAAGTAATATTTTCCAGACTGATTATAAATCCATACTAATATTATAAATGCGACAGTAACTCTGTCTGTTTTTCTCACTTTCACGCTAAAACTACAGAACCGATTTGAATAAAATTTGATACAGAGACAGCATAGCCTGAGTAAGAACATAGAATAGTTTTTATCCGAAAAATCCCACGGGATCGGAAACTATGCGAGTAAAACTGTACAGCTAGTGTATAAATAAAAACATAAAAAATAAACTTAATTGATGCTAAAAACCTTTGTAACAAAGTAGTAGATATAGGTTACAAAAACAATTGGCAGTATGAAGCTGTGTGTGGTAATTATGATTAAGTATTTCATCAGAGAACTAAAAATATTATACAATTTGTGGTTGCTTTAATGATCTTCTTATTCAGTTATCGTTTAGTTAGTTATGTGAGGTCTAGATTCCTCCTCAAACCTAATCTTAGCATCCACGCAGTTATTTAGGCATGTTTGTCGACACATTCCGTCAGATAGTGATGCGCGGTCATTACAGCTTGCGGGTCCCGCGCGGTATGTAGCCGTCTACTGTGGGAAAATATTAACAATATGTTTTAGTTTAATGTGAAAATGGTCCACTTCACCGTTAATTGCTTTCTAAATCGTAACGTTATTGTTTTGTTAGTTTTAGTTCATGTTCTGGCCTAGATGTTGTTATGAACTATAATGGCTAATGACATTTCAAGTTAGCTTAACCTATCTTCAAAGGGCTTCAGCTATCTTGTAGAGATCCATTACAATTAAATTTTAATTTTGACAAACGGCTTACTTCCAGCATTACGCTTTGTCTCTATTCTTTAATAGTAAACATAGCTTTTGAGTCTGGGTGGAAACCATCATTGACAATGACAATAACTGCCACGGTTTCCTGCTCTCTGCTCTTGCGTTTAAGGCACTTAATAAATATTAACTTAAAGACTTCACAGAACAGACCAGACGCAACTTCCTCCTTCGCGCCAAAAAACGCGAACTTCCTTAAAGATGACACTGTGAGATAATGCGGCTAATATTAATAAAATGAAGAGACGGTTACTTACTCGCTCGCGTCCGGCTGAGTCACGCTCGGAATGCCGTCGGTCCGGCCGGTCCCACCCCCCGCACCGCCTGCTGCCTCCCCGCGGGCTCCAGCGCCAGTGTCTAAGGAGCCTAGCCAGGGACTGGGTATACCTATAGCACATAGCTTAGACTAGGCCCATCAAAGAGCTTGCGAAATGTGTCTTTGTGAGCTTTGTGACGTCTTAGTGCCATTATAGCCTGCGTTACAGTATATCTGCTAACTCAATTCGAAGTTGCTAATGACGATATGATGGGCTAGAGAGTCTCTCAAGGCAAGGGTCGGACCTTCAACAGGCTATTAATAAAAGATCTGAATGTGTTTATGGTGTAGTTTTGGGCACCTAATAAAAACCCTGGTGGTCATTAACAGATGTTATTTTCCATTTCAAGACACACCGAATGACCACAAGCCGATGACAGATGTGGTCAAACCACACTACTTGTTAGGTTTAGTTAGAGCTCTTTCTATAAACCACAAAGCACTAGAACTTGAATGATTCATGACTTATCGACTCGGTAGGTACTTTGATACAGATCCGCACAAATCATTTCTAGGTATTTCACATGACTCATTGGAACATCGAAAAAACCAATAGATTCGAATTGAGATCTTCGTAAATTTCAGACAACTTGAGCAATTTTTCACTTGATGACAAGAAAGGGAATTGGAGTTTGAGGGAGCAGTTTGTCACAGTTTGACGTTGAGTGAGAAAAACGAAGGGTCCAAGGGACTGAGGGATCATTTGCTCATCTGCGCAAACTGTATAACTTGCCAGTATATGCATAGTTTTTCTTGGCGAAAATGTGATTTGATTTGAAATATGGCAGGGTTTCGGAGAATCTTGTTTATATTCACTAAGCTAGAATTCATAACGAGTAACTGAGTAACATATTGGGTGGGATATGACAGTTCTTTTTTGCAAAGGTTTGGGTAGGGTTATATGATCTTGAAAACATCGTGTGAGAAATGCTGACTCATAAAGAATATTTGGTTAATGGATGAGATAATGCTTATATCGTCTAAAACACATTACTTGTAACGTTTTGCTTGTCACGAATGAGTTATTCAACGAAGGACAGTTTCGGGAACCGGATTGCTTAGAGATAAAAATAAAATTTTCCAGAAAGAAATTGAACAAACGAAATTATTTTAAGTAATTGGAAGTTAGGAATGACTTGTTCAAAAGATAAAAATCTCTAAAAATGAAATTTCGAATTAAAATCGGAAGACGTCATCGTGCAAAAACCCAAGTGTGTCGAATTGATTGAATTCTAAATTTTATTTTCAACTCAGAGAGGCATGATGTTTCATAAAATGTAGTTATAAAATTTGAGAGCATAAAAGTGAAAATATGCGATAAAATGTAATACAATAAAGTTAAAGAGTTTGTTTTACCGCTTTTCTTTTTTTATATAATGTATATTGAAGTACCAGTTGGATAAAATGTTTTTTAACATGTTAGCCATTAATATGGAATCTTTTAAGCTTTATAACATCACGTTACGTCCCTCGGGAGCGAAACAGTAACCAAAGACTTAAATTAACGCGGGCGAACCCAGGGGACTAATAAAAAGGAGTGCACAATGCGGACTCGTGTATGTTGGACCTATTAACATCAGTATTTTTAACGAGCGAGTAATTTTGTCAGCTCGTTTCCAATGTGGTCGGGAAATTATGTGCATTGTGACGTTCGGAAAAACCTAGTGCGAAATTACTTAATTTCACTAGCAAAAAATATTGTGTTGTTGTGTTTTTTTTTCAATCTGGAATCCCTGAGTTTGACTCTGCTGCGGTCTTGCTTTAGTCAGTGGATGTTACCAGATTTGACTAAATGTTAATGGGTTCGTTCTTTTCCTTTCCATTTCTCAGGTTTCACACCCGATTGTGCGCAAGAAGCACTTTTTATTAGCATTTCTGTCCGTCCCTCGGTTAACGGGCTGTATTTCAAGAATGATACTATAAAAACAATCAATAAAAATAAAATATAGATCTGTACTACATTAAACCTTTAAAAACACGTGATTTAAGACACAAAAGAAAGACTATAGCAGCGCGACAGCCGGCTGTCGGTTCGTCGTCGAAAGGTTAAAGAGTGTTTCTTTGAATATTGTGCGGTGGTGCAACGAAACGCTACTTTCCAAGTCAGACTCGCCTCTAGCCGTTTTTTTTTATTTTTTCTCCAAAAAGTGCGTACCTAAATGAAGTCCTGCTACATTTCGTGCTTGATAAGTCGTAACAAGGGCGTGGGCTGGTATCGATCGCGCCCGTGACACGCCGTATCTAGTCCCTAGGAGCTCGGCGTCGGGATACACTATCGATTGCCACCCTCCACATCGAACCCTTAGTGCTAACTTTAGGGAACTCGGTGAAGGTCGATGCAGCAATGGTTTGCGAAGGTTCTTTATTGTAGTGTTGTGCAGGTGATTGTTATTTTTTGGTGATTGCTATGGTTCTGCATTGCTTCCGCAGTTGTTAATGGACTGTCGATGTAAGAGGGGACAGGATGTGAATAAAATAATAATACCAGCCTATTGTTTGGCGGTTTGAAACATATGTTTGTTTAATATTATATAAGTTCAGGTTTTCCTCACGATGTTTTCATGCATTAATGAGATGTCCAAGACAAACTTATGATGTAATAGTACTAATGAATTGAAAAAGTTACTTTAGTACATGCCCAGTTTCGTTTCGTTTAATGTGAGGTGCCCTAACTAATGACACTATATAAAATGAAAATATTTTTTACTAGCTTTTGCCCGCGACTTCATCCGCATGGATTAAAAGTTTCCGGTCCCGGGGGTTTTCCGGAATGAAAACTATCTTATGTCCTTTCTTGGGTCCCAGACTATATCTGTACCAAATTTCATCTAAATCGGTTTAGTGGTTTAGGCGTGAAGAAGAGACAGACAGACAGAAAGA
This sequence comes from Athetis lepigone, assembly GCA_033675125.1. Lineage (NCBI taxonomy): Eukaryota > Metazoa > Arthropoda > Insecta > Lepidoptera > Noctuidae > Athetis > Athetis lepigone. The sequence continues at coordinate 17,316,244 of CM066239.1, read as the reverse complement.
CAGACAGACAGAGTTACTTTCGCATTTATAATATTAGTAAGGAAGTATGGACTTACTAGTCCATACTGTACTACACTAGTCTATACTCACTAGTCTTACTAGTCTATACTATAGTATGGATTTAATAGTATGGATAACACAAGTTACGCTCAAAGAAACTCCGATGTCCACTATACTTGTTCTATATTTGTTGGTTCGTTTATTCGATTTTTTTAAATATTTTTTAAGAAAAAGAAAAAAAAAGTTTTACCATAAAGGCCAAACCTTTAAGGTTAAACCAAAGATTAAACCTTTACCTTTAATTAGAGGTTTTTAGGAATTATACATATGTTGTGGAAACCTCTCCCTCATTTATGGTCAATTAATGTCGATTAGTAGTTCTGTAATCAGATTCACACTTTACATTGTAACGTGACATTATAATTGAGTTGAACAATGGCACATAAATCGATGGACGTCAATAGAGTTAATAACATGGTGTTAATGAAAGTTATCGTGAAGTGGGCCAGTGTGGGGGAGTGTCGGGCAATTGTGGGCAACGTGGACAACGTCGGACAATGATGGGACGTCTTGAATGGCATCGTTTTGTTTACCACATTTTTAGTACTCAGTCATTAAAAAAAATATTTTTCGTGGTTCTAGGGATTGCCTAGAACCACGAAAAATATTTTTTGGGCTCCCAGTTATCTTTGTGCCTATTGCCTAACTGTTGTTTGTCTCCTGATGTTATGGAGAGAAGTGCGAAAACTTATTTTTTCTTCTCCGCTGTTCTCTGATTCATTTCGTTACGGGATCAAAGACAGTAGAATGGTTTCTCCGACACTCGTCCAACTTCATTGCTCGGCACTTTTCTTGCGAACTTTACTGTTGCTTCTGGTCTTCAGGATTTGCAGTGGTTAAGAATATTGTGACGGGATTGTCCCAATCACATTATCCGCACCGCGACAGATGAGTTTGTGACGAAATTGCTGATTATTTTGGCAAAGTCAAACCTGTCCTCTATGCCCTATCTAATCAAGGCACCTACGGGTGTTTTATTGAGTGTTAACATTAAAGGACCGGGTTAACGACCTTCGATGTTGGTATCAAGGCTGGCTGCCAACGTTGGCACAGATATTGGTACAGTCATTGTGTGAGCAAGGTTGGATTGTGTGCAGATAACTAAACTGTTTACATGACTCATTGTGATTGTTTTCACTCGATAGGTGTGATTAGCAATAGGGAAGTGAATAAATGTTAGAATTTAGCAATTATCCGTACACTTATTGATACCATTTTAAATTCAAAACATGCATGCTTGCTTGACCCTAGCATCTGGAGGTTTTGAGCTCGTTTTTGAGTTTAGAATAGTCCTCGATACCAGGGCGATAATCGAGTTAAAAGTCTTGTGCGACATCTATCACCGAGCATGTAAACCACAACTGGCAATCTTACATCGCGACATTTCGCATCGGAATTTATCGCGACATTAGCATAACCATAAACAAAATCTCGACTAGAACCGTCAGGCAGTAGCCCACTAGACACAACACCCGTCTAATCAGAGAGTTCATCCGTTTCAATGAATGACAATAGTTCTCTTTGGTTTCAATGGAGGAGGGACTTTATACTCTGTTACGCATATCTCCAAATTGTAAAAAGTTATTTGTTTATTTAAATTAACGATAAAGAGAAAGATAAGTAACGAGATTTTTTTGTGTGTAGTTGCTAGTTCGTTCTTCTTTTTAGGGTTCCGTAGTCAACCATGAACCCTTATATTTTCGCCATGTCTGTCTGTCCGTCCTCGCTTAATCTCTGTGACCGTTAGCACTAGAAAGCTGAAATTTGGTACTAATATGTATATCAACCAGGCCGACAAAGTGGTAAAATAAAAATAGGAAAAAAATGTTTTATTATGGTAACCCTTAAGGCATATGTAAAGTGGGAAGTGTTTTTTTTTATTTCAACCTTAACGTGTGATATATTGTTGGATAGGTATTTAAAAATAAATAGGGGTTTACTAATATCATTTTTTGATAATGTCATTAATTTCGGAAATAATCGCTTCAAAATTAAAAAACAATGTGTCCCCCTCTAACTTTTGAACCATAAGTTTAAAAAATGTGAAAAAAATCTGTAAAGTAGAACTTTATAAGGACTTTCTAGAAAAAATATTTTGAACCTGATGGAAAGTTCAAAATAATTTTTGTACAAAAACTACAAAAAGGTTGTACAAAATAATTTTTGCGTACTTAGTATGTCAACGTAACAATAACCTTTTTTTAAACTCATAAGTGGGAACACTTATTGTGACAGACGGGAAACTACGGAACCCTACACTGAGCGTGGCCCAACACGCTCTTGGCCAAAATCAAAATCAAAATCAAAATCATATTTATTTTGTAAATAGGTTATATATATAACACTTTTACACGTTACACGGCCGGTTTTTTACTGACGTTTTGAAACGAGTACTTAGTTCCAACTTTCTGATTAAGTGACCACCGCTGAAACAATTCAAAAGTGCCTGTAAATAGCCTAATTGAAATAAACGTTTTAGAAAAAATACACATACAACAAATATTGACCTACATGAAAAATTTTAAACGAGAATTCAATAACGGCGGCCTTACTTTATACATGTTTGCGATGAAAAAATGACAAAGTTAAAATAATAAGCTTTGAGCAGGCAAGGCCTAGCGTAGTAACGCGCTATGCTAACTGTATCGATTTTGATAGGATCCTTCCTTTGTCTTGTAATGATAAAGTCCATGTTACTTTATCGTACAATGTTTGAATGCAAATCAAAGACCTTTGTCTAATATATAACATAGTATTAGTCAATCAGACATTAATAAACTAAAAATCCCTTAAGATGTTGCCCCTACATGAACTTATGTAGGGCCAATTCATTCTAAGTTCGAAGTTATAAAAACATATAAAATATTTTTTATTTACAGAAATAAAAATAATTTTAATAATTTTAATCATAATCTATCGAAATAAAGTTTTATATACTGTTAGCCAGTCTCTAAAGTGTGGTCCCAGTGTTAAGCCCTTACTAATAATCACTGTGTAAAGTTATGCAATGAATAAAGCCTGTGTAAGTGCCAGGCCACACGGTGCGGCAACGCGCCGCACCGCATTACTCCGCACCGCACTAGCGGCCACACGAGCCGTGCGGCGCCGCACGGCGCCGCTGCGGCACCGCAAGGTTCATACGGCGCCGCTGCGGCGCCGCTGCGGCACCGCAACAAGCTCAAAGTACTGTACTGCCATCCCCATGAACTGAGCGGCGCCGCTGCGGCACCGCACTGCTTGCACCCCTCCCCGCCTCGTCTGCCTCGCGCCGTTGTCCGGTGAGCCTGCGGTGCGGCGCCGGAGCGGTGCCGGACGTCCCGTGTGGCATACCATCCAATTTTATATGTAGGAAACCGTTGCGGCACCGCTCAGGCGCCGCGCCGGAGCCGCACCGCACCGTGTGGCCTGGCGCTTACCATACATTTTTTGACGTATAAACCTGTCATAACTTTATGCAGCGTTTATTAGTAAGGCGCTTAGAATATTGGGATCCTAATTTTTGACCATATGGAAGGAAATACAGAACGGATGTGAAAGTAACAAGAAATAAATTCTTCATTATTGTTTGTAAGGTGAAAAACAATGCATTGCAATATTTCGTTTCTGGTTAGTGTAAGTAACATTGAATGTTTATAATAGTCACCGTGACCCTGGAACATTAAGGGCAATCGAAGGAACATGAGTGGGTTTTAGTCAGTAAGAGTCTTACACGCCCTCCCGCCGCACCCAGGACGGGAGCAGTCATTTGATGATTTCCCACTAACAAAAAAAAAAATAGAATTTTATTGCTGCCTATTAACATAAATATGAATTGACATCTAAAAGAGCGCGTAAATTAAACGTTAACTAGCGCTCGAGTGTTTCCTAAATTCGCGAGTACATTATAAAACGTGGTTATTCCGCAACCTAGCGAGGTTTGACTTACTGCCGCAAGTAGAAATGCTCAGAAGGCTTATGATCGCGAAAGAATACAACAATAGTTTAGAAATCTAACACAAGTTAGTTTTCGGAAGACAAATTTATGTAGCTCTAAGTAAAATTTTCGGGTAATTCTTGTGTATTTCATTTATATTTACTTTTTACAAATTCTTGACCTTTTAAACTTTCTACTAAACCGCTTCTCATCCCGTCACAGTAAGATATTATGATAAACTCTATTTAGTATAATATATCTCTTTAAGATTTAACTATAAGTTGCTTAGAAAATACTTTAAAATTTTATGAAATACGGTAACATAACCTAGAATTACATTTAACATTCCCTAGACCTATCACGTTTTGTTCGCAATAGTTCTTCTGAACTCCTTTGCTCAAAGATGACATTCATAGTCAAACACTGTCCAGGTTCAGCAAACAGCGCCGGAGCTCATTCGCAGACGTGATCGACGACATGATGGCTTATCTTAACGGTCTTATCGACGGGGTCAGCACATCTACTGCTGATCATATCGACTAATCATTTAGTTTAAGGAGGAGGAATTACTGAGGACTTCCTTATCTTTTAAGCGCTTTTACCGCTGATACGTAAGAGTGACTCTGCTATAAATAATTTTTCTGTCGAAAGTTTTTTGTCTTCAGAAACCTGTCCACTGTTATTTAGTCCAGCGGAATGAGACTGAGTTCATTGGAATAATGTTTGCTCAGGTGTTAATTTCAGGGTCTAAAAGAAGCAAACTACGATGAACGAAAACGAAACTACATATTGTGTACTTTTGCTTGCTCTTCTTAATAGAAACTTCGTCCGCAAGTATCTAGCCTTTACCCTTAGTTTAAAATAGACAAGCTTACTATACCTACATTATGTTTATTATAATATTATAAGTAAATTATCATTAGAAATATATACGATTTAAGTTTTAAAAACCATTGCCTAGCTCTACAACATATTTCGATTCAAAATTCTATACAAACCAAACTAAAAAGAGCAAATCATCTATTCCGTACATTCTATACCGTAGGTTTACTTTCGCGTAGTACATAAATCTCAGCGTTTCCGAGTCTTATTAACAAGCCATGTTCAAAGACAGAAGCGAAATACTTGCCGACTTAATTAACTTGTACGGCAAAGAAGTCTCACCCACTGGAGAGGCTAGCATATGTTTTAATTAAAGCCGGGGATATAGCCACGGCTATATAAGCCTCGGCTATAGCCCCTGCTATGTATGGCCACGGCTATGAGCGGCCACGACTACGTCTGGCCACGGCTAATGAACATCCGGGATGTGAGGCTTACAACCCACGCTTGAGTATGGAATTAATAACGGGATGCCGTATTTAATTTCGTAAATTGTCGCGTCGCTTCTAGGGGTTGTGCTTTTATATATCGCAGCAAGGGCTCGCTTTATTGCATCATATTTTTATGGTTTGTTTTCCGGGTATTGCGTAAAGCACTTCGTTTTGTTTTCAGTCGTATTGTATTTCTGTCAGCAATGATAAAATTACGGTTTAGGGTTCCGTTGCAGATGAGTGTCCACGGGATTCTTTTACAAATTTTCCGTTGTCCAACCATTTGTCACTCGGACGTATGTTATGCACCATAATAAGTAGAGAGATAAAATTTTCACAGGTGTCTTTTTATGCTGCAACACAAAATAATGTTTAAAATTTCAATGGGGATTGTTAGGATATTTCCAGCTGTAGTAGGAAACACTTTGTGTGTGAATCCGAATCCCACTTGGCCAGCTATTGTTTTTTTTTTCTACTAAACGAATTAAACGAATTTTATTTTGTAAAGAAGTTGTAATACTACAAGTGCTACAAGTTATAATATGATTGAAACCCCTTGTCTTAAAATGATTGGCTACTTATGTATTTATCAGTCCACCTAGTTTTTCAAAAAGCAAACCATCGTAGTTCCAATACAGTGAGGTTACCAACGGACATAGCTTCCAGAGTACAGATACATTGACCTCGAACATCCATTACCAGCATCCCGCGCCAGATAACTGACTCGCCGTGAACTGGGGCGGAGGTTAATACTCCGGGTTTGTCCGCCCTACTTACAGTTCAGCCGCCCGCCCTTTACGAGGCCGCGTCGCCATAGATACACGACTTCCGAAAATTTGTCGCATGTCACACGAACGGACATAACTCCATATAGGTACCTACTTATTGCAAAATGGCGGACTTGTCTGATTAAAAGCCGTGAGTTTATATTGACGGGCCTGTTGGTCCAGTGGTTAGTGACTGTGATTGCAAAGCCAGAGTACGTGGTTTCGACTTCCCAGGACTAACTTTGTGTTATTAGCACAGTTTGTTCTGTGTCTGGGTGTAATTTATTTGTAATATGATTTTATTTATAAATAAAAAAGCTGTGGTAAGCAGACAATGTAGAGTAGTTTGATATTAGATGGCGGTGTCTGAGTTGTCTCAATATATTTATTATCTAACTAACTTTTGCCCGCAACTTTGTTCGCGTTCCCGGGGGATTTCCAGGATGAAAACTATCCTATGTCCTTTCTCGGGTCCCAGACTATATATCTGTACCAAATTTCATTTAAATCGGTTCAGTGGTTTAGGCGTGAAGAAGAGACAGACAGACAGACAGAGTTACTTTCGCATTTATAATATTAGTACGGATTTGAGTTCGAATAAATACATTGAAATAATTTAATGGACAAATATTTAGGAAAATCGAGGCTATCCTGTCTCTGTATCTGATATGATAGGCGCCGCCCGCCCTATTTCTGATTCAAGGCTTTAACGGAAGCCATTATACTGTTCCCGTTTTATGTTCATTAATTTTGTCTCTCTATGTGAGGTATGTGGAGTGTGTTCTGTAGTGGATTTCATGTTTGGGAGTTCAGCTACTGTTTGAGACTTTGGTTTTATTTTGTACTAGCTCTTAATAGTTTCCGTTCCCGGGGGATTTTTAGGATGAAAACTATCCTATGTCCTCAGGCCTCAGACTATATCTGTACCAACATTCAAATCGGTTCAGTGGTTTAGGCGTGAAGAAGAGACAGACCGACAGACAGAAAGAAAGACAGAAAGACAGACAGAGTTACTTTCGCATTTATAATATTAGTACGGGTTGTTAATACTTATTTAGGGAAATCATTATTTACTAGAATATGAGTCAGATACCAATAGGTATACTAGGTACAGAAACGAATTTATAAATATTAAATACCTATCTACTATGTCTTACGTGCCTGCCTGTCTGGTGTGTACATCTTAAATTAGCTATTTTAAATATAAATGACGGGTACGTAAGTGAAGCGGTTAGTGTTAACTTTGTGTGATGAGCATATGGATAAATTACACCCAGACACAGAAAAAACAATCATGTTCTGTGTCTGGGTGTAATTTATCTATATTTGTTGTTATTGTTACCATCATACAAGGTCTGGATAGCTTGGGATCAGATGGCAGTCAGCAAATTTTCCTAATAAATTTATTTATTTATAAATAGGTATAAAAAAATAGGCTCTCTATTTTAAGGGCTTAGTGCCTGGCAGTTACAACAACTCTTAGTGACGAGTGAGTATGGAGTCCAGCATTTGTTAAGGATTGATTAGGACTTGATTAAATAAAAGAGAAACAAATTTAGAATATCTTGATTACTGTCTTAATGAAGTAGTGGCACAAGCGGCAATGAGATTACTCCACAAATTATTACGTGTGTAACAAAAAAAAAACGTTGCTACGACGAATATATCAGGCATCAACATCTACAATGTTTAATTATTTTTCTAGATGTGCAGAAATTAAAATTTGATATTTTCTTTTTTTTGTCTTTTAATGGTCATCAGACTGATTCAATGGTCACTGGCAACATCTGAGACCTAGCAGATGCATTCTACATTATTTCAAAATATGCATTAATTTCAAACTGTTTATATAACAGTGTTAGTCGACCGGGGAGGTTATTAGTAGCTAATCATGTGAATATTGCACGATCATATATAGTAATATCGATATAATATAATCGATTTGCTCAGCCTGCATTCAATGCTTCAATCGGAAAACAATCCGTAATATCCGTACTTCCGTACTAATATTATAAATGCGAAAGTAACTCTGTCTGTCTGTCTCTTCTTCGAATCCGATTTGAATGAAGTAGTCTGGGTCCCGAGAAAGGACGTAGGATAGTTTTCATCCCGGAAATTCCCCGGGAACGGGAACTATTATTCTACGCGGACGAAGTCACGGGCAAAAGATAGTAACACATAAGTTAATAGGTACATGCTTAAGAATGTCGTGAATGTCTCGCCAATCATTAAAGCTAGTATGTTCTAACATTTTTGATGATGAAGAGTTATACAGTACTTATTATGAATATTATAACGAAAAGTAAATCTGTCTGTTAGGTTTAACGTATTTTCCATTCAAACGACGTTTATGTTTGGTTTCAAGATTAAATTGGACTTGGAAATATATATCCTACTAGCTTCTGCCCGCGGCTCCGCCCGCGTGGATGTTGAAATTTTTCCTGAATTTTCTTTGCTATAAACCTCACGGAGTCCGAGACCTTACCAACGAATGCAAATCCGTGGAAATCGGTTCGTGCGTTCTGGAGTTATAGCGTCAGGAAGGAAAACCCGACTTATTTTTATATAGTAGAGATTACCATTAACATCGATTACTGAATCTGCGCTGAAGATGTGGCGAGCAAATCGGGTATGTCTGTCAGTTTCCGCCAAATATTAATGATATAGCTCATGAATATTTGATTTACTTCGACACAAAACATCGAACATGAATTCCCTAAAAAACTATAAAAGGTTTAACCTCTAAAGTGATATAATTGGCAGCCATCATTATTCATAAGCAATGTTATATAAATACCTATAAGTAATAAGTATATTTGTTTTCATTATATTTGCATACAAACACACGTGCTACGGAATGGAATGTTTGCACATAATGCACCATTTACATAACACCATTATAATACATTTATTTTTAAAATAAACATATATATGCACGTTAATTTTTTAAATAAACATATACAAATAATTTAGGCTTCATTAAATTTTCAGACACAAAGCGTTAAGCCCCGTATTCATAGTAAACATTTGTTTAGCAACTGTTGATCAACTGATATTGTCGCTCGCCGGGCGTCAACTCTGCAGTACAAGTGAACAACAGTCAACACCGCAACACAAGTATTGCCCGTAATATGATGACAGCAACTCGTCAACATGTTTATGCAACCATGTTGCTAAACAAAATGTTTACTATGAATACGGGGCTTTACACCAACTGCCGCTTTCAGAGATGTCACTTAAAATTAATCGTTTAAGACATTTACCGTCAATTTTCGTTGATTAAGATTAAATTACAAAATGACATAGTAAACAGAAAATATGTATAATATTTATAACTCAGGTAAGAATATTTAAGTATGCCATTTACGTTAATTGTTTTCAATGTGCCATTGTAATTTTATACTAGCCTATAAAGTAAATTATTATTTTTTAAGTGTGCCATGTCAGAATACGAATGTCAGAATTACTAGTAGATAAAAGATAATTATGTCGAGTAGATTAAAGGTTTCTGAGAACCCTTCATTTGATAATTGTTTTTCATAAGCTACAGTTAGCTTTGCCAATCCTTATAAATACTTAAGGGCAATATCGCCTGTCCCAATTCGCTTGAAGCTCATTAAGACGTAATTAATGGATGCCATTATAAGCACACGGTAACGCTATCACATTCCTGACATAGATATGTTATGTGCACATAATGATTGGAGCCTATGTATTGTACACGTTGTAAATAGTTATGTCGTAATGTGTCCAAATATTGATAATTATGTTCTGTCGATAATTTGGCTAGTGGGTAGATGTGATGTGCTGTCTGTCTTTCGGCTTTTCTTGTTTTTTTTAAAGTGTATTTACTAAAAATAAATAATAACTAAATATATTTGAATAATAATATGTACTAAATATATTTGAAAACTTAATAATAAATTTTCTCGTAAAACATAATTAGTAGATTTCTAGAATACGACGCTACGATCCATGGAAGCAAAACATTGTCCGAAAATGAAAATGAAATAGCAGTGGACAGTTAGTATTACTTAATCTATAAGTTTGCTTAATATATATCTTAATGATTTGCTCTCTGTATTCATAATGTGACAGTGATATGCAAGATTCTACTTACTGATAATTTCTAAAGAAAATAATGGTGGTTGGTAAACAAGATTGTCTTTGTATCCAAGTCTTTAAACTTTACCCCGTTTAAAGTCGTTAGTGACAGTTTTGGCTCATCTTGAACAAAACTTTGAAATCTTCGGGAAACTTTTAGAGCACCCGCTGAGATTTTGTTCTTACCCACAAATTACGCAACTCTATGTATTTTTTCTAAATTACCAAAAAAAGCTTACTGCGTTATTTGATACCTATTAGCTATGTTTATGAAGAATACCACGCTAGTCCTTAGAAGAAACCAGGGCAGTTAATGAAAGCCAGGGCACAGTCCGAGTCATAGCATTTGTTTGAAGAAAAATCCTTTGGAGGTGTGATGTGCAAGAATGAAACCAAATGAGGATGACTACTTACCCAGACGTTGGCAAGCGGTGCATAAAATGCAGCAATAGTCATCTTCTCTTCTTGTTCTTGTTATTCTTCGGAGCACAGCTCATTGTAGAAGGTTATTTTTATAGTTCACTGTAGAGTTCTCTGGAGAAGCTTACATACATAATATATCACGAAAAAAGTGAATTAAGTTGACGGTCCATAGTGTTAGGTTGGACGTCATTATGCGGTCTACCCTAACACATAAAATCATAAAAATCATAAAATCATATTTATTTTGTAAATAGGTTATATACACTTTTACACGTCAATATTTTGTTTTTTTATTTATTTTAAGCGAACGATGGGGCCGGTGTTTCGTAGCTGGACTGCTCTGAGAAGAAACATCCGAAACAAACTCAGAGGTCAAAGTCTCTTTTAAAGTCCATACAATCGTATTGGTCAAAAATGACAATATTTTATCAGCTCAAGACAGAGGAATGTGCACAATAATAGTTTTACTTGACTTTTCCCGTGCGTTTGACGCAATAAATATCCCGTTACTACTTGCTAAGTTAAACTATTACGGCTTCGACCCCAGTGCTACCCAATGGTTTCATAGTTACCTTAGTGATAGGAAGCAAATAGTGGAATTGCGTTTAAGTGACGGTACTGTCTTTACATCAGCTGTTACTTCCGTAAGAAGAGGGGTTCCGCAGGGATCTATTTTGGGTCCTATCCTTTTTATTTTGTACTGTGCCGACATAATTAAATGCCTCCAAAACTGCAAGTACCACATATACGCCGACGATGTCCAAGTATACAGATCTTTTAAGCCTAGTGAATATGACAGTGCAATTAGAGACCTTAATGACGACCTAAATAGAATTGCAGGCTGGTCTGAAGACAACTGCTTGGCACTTAACCCCATAAAATCAAAATACATGGTATGTGGAACTAGGCAGCAGCTGGGTAGACTTCCGATAACTTTTAATTTGGAATTAATGGGCAAACCAATAGACAGAGTGTACGAAGCGCGTAACCTTGGTCTAGTAATGGACAGCGATCTCCGATTTGAAAAACATGTGGCTGACTCGGTTCGAAACTGTTTTTACCGCCTAAAGATTCTATACAGCATGAGGCCTTTCCTATCCGAAACATTGCGGGAACAGCTGGTCGAATCCCTTGTCTTGTCTAAGCTAAACTACGCAGACACTGTGTACGGTCCACGGTTGCTAGCTCGCACTGATCGGCTCATTCAAAGAGTTCAAAACGCCTGTGCTCGTTTTTGTTATAAAATTCCCCCCAGAAGTCATGTAACGCCATTTTTAAATAAACATTATTCACTTAAAATGAAATCAAGACGCAAGCTCCACCTGGCGTGTCTATTATTTGGTGTCGTTAAATATCAGAAACCAGACTATCTATACAATAAACTTAGTTGGATAGCTGGGCGACGAGAATGCGAGAGAAGGCAATGTTCGCAACAACTGTCAACTCAGTCTCACAATACGGCAGCGTTTAGAGGTAGTTTTCGGTATGCGGCATCCAAAGTGTGGAATAACCTGCCACCACCCATTAGAGCAACCAACACGATCGGCACTTTTAGGAATCGCTTGCGTCAATATTTGATAGATGCGCAAAGGGAACTAGGTATGGTCAAATTAGATGTCTCAATCATCTGATTAACGTGAGATACTACGAGTACATACCTTGTTATTGTTCGGCAGCGCTCGATTAGGACTCGTGACGTTTCTTCATTCATCCACCTTCTATTATTATATTTATACACTAACTCTCTATTAATTTAACTTGTTCAATTTTTCGCCTTACCCACTATGTTTATTTCCAAATTTGTTTCTCTTTATTTATTTATCTATTATTTTTATAATATCTAAAACTGGTTTACATCCGTGACACTGCAAGGTCCAGTTGAAAACCAGCGTCAGACACTTGTGGTCTGGCATTATGCTGAACTGGGCCTGTTTGGCGCAGCTGTGGGGCACATGATATAATTTTTTTTTTCCCCTTACCATATTTTCGTTTTGTTTTTTGTTTAACTACTTTGTTTAGTACTTAAGTAAGTAGTTTAAAAAATCTTACATTTATTGCTTTTTTATTTTATTTTTGTGGTTGTAGTCTGTGACCCCACTGTATGTGACAAATAAATGTATTTTCTTTCTTTCTTTCTTTCTTTCTTTCTAAATGTGCGAGAACCATGGAGGTTAATGTCTGAGGCACTCTCTTGATGAGAGGAGGACACAGATTTGAGTGGACCTGTCCAGACAGTGCAAGCATTTGTCAGTAATCGTTGAGCTCAACTAAAAACTAAGGAGCCCAACGTCTTGACGAACAGTACCAAAGTAAGGACATTTGGGTAGGCCGCATTAAATACTCAAACCGTCAGACCGCATATTTAATAAAAAAAAAACCAACGACTTCCATTCCATAAACAAGACAAAACATTTTTATAAGTCGCATGAAATATTCAAACAGGTGTGAATTGTCCATTAAAAATCTGTTCAAATATATCATTCAATGAAAACTCAAGTTCAGAATTTCAGTTAGGTGCTTGTTCCAAAACGTAGATTCGTCTCCATGAGGACAACAAGCAAGAAACTTCGCGGACATGTCGCGGACACTTTGTAATCCAAAGTTCAAAGTTTACGAGATTTCTGGTTTACGCACCACTAAATTAATTTGATTCATAATGCCGTTAAGATAAACAGTTGCATATCAAACTAATGAATAAATCTATTTCAAAGATACTAGCAAGATGAATGCACGGAAGTGTATTAAATAATGTCAGTGTTCTCGTGAGAGAGTCGAATATGTCGGTGCTCGGTGGTACGACACCGCGGCATAGGGCTGCCTATTATTATTGTACACTAAAATAGATGCTATTTCTTAAACCCATATTTTATAAGCCATATTAATATTGTAAATGCGAAAGTAACTCGGTTTGCCGGTCTCGCTTTCTTGCCTAAACAACTTAACCGATTTTAATGAAATTTTGTACAGAGATTGGTCTATGGCCTGAGAAAGGACGTAGAATACTTTTAAACCAAAAATCCCACGGGAACGGGAACTACGTGGGTTAAACCGCGGGAAACAGCTTGTCTGTAATGTTCTTAGAGTACGCTATTTTATTGCCACTATTCAATTTTACTATAACTAATAAATATATATTGTTATGGTAGAATGTGACGAGACTAAAATTATTTACTTTACCACCACTGTATTACCACATTTCTAGTGAATAAATGATTATGATTATGAATAAATATTCTGTTTTAAAAGCTCATCGAGTTAAAGACTCTATTTTACACTTACTGAAATCAAATAATTATATTTTATTGTTGTTCAAAAAAGTTGGCAACCCTACGCGCGTTGTCGCGAGATCTCAGTTCCTACTCATCACGCTTACTTACTGATTTTGCAATAATTTATCGCGATTTAGATTAAGCATGTCAGAATTGATTGAGAAAGTACAGTTTACTGACGATGATATAATATTTTTGTTGATAATATTAAATAATTTGCGGAAGATGGCCGTCTGGTTGAGAAATACTACGCGTCCCACTTAGGACGAAAACAACCAAACCTACATACCTGTGTTGGTTTAGATCTCATGGTAATTTGAACAATCAATTTCAAATATTCGTCAGATGAATCAAGAGATACCTATTTATTTACGGCGCACTACTTACTTTTACTACACGATTCAAACTAAAAATATTTTAGTTGTAGGTAAAGTAATTAAGATATCCGGATATTCTACACGAACCTGGTTGTACCACTGGTAGTACAAAGGGCAACAAACGATTGTTTCTAGGTTTTTATGTTACCTCCATTTAACTTTATCTATACTATCTATACTAATATTATAAAGAGGAAAACTTTGTTTGTTTGATTGTAATGAATAGGCTCTAAAACTACTGGACCGATTTTAAAAATTCTTTCACCATTCGAAAGCTACATTATCCCTGAGTAACATAGGCTATATAATATCACGCTATGTCCCACGGGAGCGAGGCAGTAACCAAAAACCTAACATAACGGGGTGAAACCGCGAGGAACAGCTAGTAAATTATATAATGTTAAAAAGGTCGTTAACTCAAAATCTCCTAAAACGATGTTAAGTGACTTACAGTTTTATTAATACTTAGGCCATCTCTTAGCTAGAAGAAACTAACTAGGTTTGCGTATACACAATGCTTAAAACATTTTTTTAGTAATAAACAGGCCATACAATAAACCTGAAAAGACGCTATTTGCAAAAGAAATTCATCTCTAAGTGCGTAACATAGTAACATATACAAATAAAAAGTTCGCTGAGTACGGCGGGTTTCGGGACGTAAATCAAAGCGCGATGTAATGGCGCCGGTTGGGGGGGGGGGGGGGGGAGCCCATTCACGGTCCGACTGAAAGGCTTGTCGCGAACTGCTCACATTCCGTTCAATTACGTGAATAGCAAGTGTATGCTCTTTTGAGATTGTCATAAAAGCTTCGTGTAGCGTTTTATTTGTATATGTACACTTTATTTACTGTAATCTGTCATATGAGAACCCGGCAAGTGCGTGTCTAGCACTAAGAGGTCCCGTGCCACAGAACAATATAAGATTGAGCTTAAAACCTGCTTCTTGTATAAGGTCCTTGTACCTCTTAAACAATTAAAGTAATTTTTTTAGTTACTGTTACAACGACACACTTTACTTATTATGGATTATGAGGTACTAGCTTTTGCCCTCGACTTCGTCCACGTGAAATAATAGTTCCCGTTACCGGGGGATTTCCGGGATGAAAACTATCCTATGTCCTTTCTCGGGTCCTAGACTATATCTGTACCAAATTTCATTAAATTTAGTTCAGGCGTGAAGAATAGACAGACAGACAAAGTTACTTTCGCATGTATAATATTAGTACCCACGGATAACCTGCTGACAAACAGATGGAGGCTTAGTATCAGGGGCCTGCTGACTCTTTGAATACGAAACCAAAAGAATATCTACCAGACAGTACGGTACCAATATTTGAAATCAATAAATTATAAGTATTACATTATTTTCAACGCTTAGCTTTAGAGGTGCTAACCCGTACTAAATTTAAACCAATCTCCTCAGTTGTAATAAAAGAAGTCCAGGTATTTCCTATTTACCGGTACATTATGACCGAGTTCATAATTAGCTTATTGTAGAAAAGATATTGTCAGACAATGATATCAGATATTGCAGTAAACAGCCGTAAAATTACTGAGCAGAACTGGAGCCGGTTGCAACTCTGCAGTCTTGTAACGCTGTACGGTTGCTTTATGAAATAAGTGCATAATCATATTCGTTGATTATCATCGTAATGTATTTCGTATAGTCTCACTCTTTTTTTTTTTTTTTTAAAAAAAAAAAAAAAAAAAATAATAGTCTCACTCTGCCAGTACTTCAAATAGAAATGAATGCTGTTTAACATCTGATGACACGTCTAATCATATTTAAAACAATAGTAGTCTTTAAGTTACTTCTTATATCTATCGGTTCAGCCGGGTTGCGGAGACTACCCGGAATAAACATACAGCCGGCCAAAATTTGCTCGATAAATGGGCTACTAATACAAAAAGATTTTTTTGTTCGATCCAGTACTTCCTTAGATTAGCGCAAACAAACAAAAAACTAACTTTTCAGCTTTATAAAATTAGGTAGGTATAGATATGTCGATGATTACGTCAACGTGTGATCATCAATGAAGAGATTCATTGCCTGTATAGAAGCGAGCGTTTAAAATTGGGGAGTCTTACCTTCGGTTCGGTGTTTGCAAAAAGCAAAACTTATCCAGAAAGAGTAATTGGTAGCATTGATTTGACGCAAGTCAGTGGCGAGCTCCCCTCTGAACTGTGCCCTCTGAACTTTCTGGAGGGCACTCTCTAGAAAGTGCCCTTCAGAAAGTTCAGAGGGCACAGTTCCGATGTTACTTAGTAGCAAGTGCCTCTTGAGCTTCTGCCCGTTACAAGTATATTTTAGTAGCGGAAAATTACTCAAAAAATTTGAAGCACATAAAAAGTTTACCTGATCTTGGGGATGCTTAATAATAATGAAATGTGAATTAATACTAAATCGTTTTGTAATTAAAAAAGTCTGTTTGTTTGTTCCTGACTCAATTTTAATTAATTTTGGTATAGAAACAGGGAAAGAGATTGAACCTTGAAAAGGATATTACGTTTTTTAAGCTTCGTTTTAATTTGCGACTTTATTTTGCGGGCGTTTTAATTAACATATTCACTTGGGTCACTGGTAAAAGCTAGATTTTTTTCTGAAAGGGAACGTTTTTATGGAAATAGCAATCGTAAAAATGTGTCTTTTCATCGCAATAACTTGTTGCGACAACTTGCGACGATTTGCGTAACACATGTTCGTATTATGTTCCAAGAGATTATAAACTTCAGAGTCCTAATCTTTAACGCACTCGTGACTGTCTAACTTTCGTCCCATATAATTGCCCTTTAAGGGCAGATTTTTCAAAAATCCTTACTTAGGATACTTACTCTTTACAAAAAACCAAATCTCCAAGTTGTATGTCTTTAGGACCAGCGGTTTGTGCTGTGCGTTGATATATCAACAGTCAGTCAATCAACCCGTCAGTTTACCATTCTATACATATACCTAGATGTTCTCAAAACATTCCCAACGTCGCAACGTGAACACCGCTCGGCTCATTAACATTTCACAATCAAGTCTCAGATGGGAGACAGAATCGATAGTAATGAAGTTATCTGCCGGAATTTTGTTTCTAATTCATTCGTCTGCGGCAGCCGGGGCTTGCCGGGATTACACAACCTGATGCAAATTGTCGGGAGCCCAGAGACCTCAATCAAACACAATTGCTGCTGAAATTGGATTTGTGAGTCGGCGACGAGACGTGCACGACGACTTCACGGGATTTAGTCTAGGGTTCGGAACTTTCTAGAACGTCCCACTGTCTCATTTCTTGAACAAAGTGCTGCTAATTAGTAACAGAAGTCGTGTCTGAAATATGGTTGTTTACTAAAAGTTAAACCTTTCAGTAAATATTGAATTGACTATTTGATGTTTCAAGTTTTGTTTTTCTCTAGTTCTGGGCTACGATTGTTTTGGTAGTCCTTGTTTATTTAGAGTAATTGATTTTCTGAGTTATTTTATTTGGAACTTACGTAACTCTATTGTTTGTTTACATTTTATAACTGATACCTAATATGAATGGTAGCAAAAATGATTTAATAAAACTGTTAGCGATTTTATTATGTAATTTGTAGATACGATTAAATGTCCCCATGTGAATACTATTTCGGCTGATGGCGTACCTTCCTAAATAAAGTGAAGGTTCCCTGATGTTCCCGGTGCGTCCTTGTTTGTTGGCACGATCGTAATAAGGTTTGTTCTTTTGCTGCAGGTCCCCTGGGCCCGCTGCCGAACGTGACGAGCGCTGACGTCGGCTTGAAAGAAGGTGAGTCCACTTGTTTTACTTTATTTACTGTGATGCTGTTGATTGCGTGGGAGGTTCCGTACTAGAGTTCTGCACAGAAACGAGAGTAGAGACTATTGGGAGATAGATGTTTTTTAATGTTTTGACTTTAAATTCATTTGAACATAACACAGATTAACAGCGTGATAAAAACTTAAACTTGGGTCCTTTTTTTTTGGGTCTTTGCCGAGAAATTAGATACACTAATTTGATTGTTTGAAAGAGGTTTTCTTTGTTTAAAACCAATGAGAATTATATCTGGGTCCTAGTCCGAAGTAGAGCCTGTAGAGTTTTAAACACAGTATGAATTGTTATTTACGAGTATGTATAGAAGGACAGATTGTGACGTTATGTTTAAATTTACGTTTTTTTTTTGTTATTAAACCAAGAACAGCACCATATTACTAGGGTATGTAATAGAATATTGAATGATTCCAGGAAGCTGTGCGCTAGGAGACGTGGTGTACATGCCCGGGGACGAGTTCCCCGGCTCCGAGCCGTGCGAGCGCTGCACGTGCGCGCGCGGCGACGTGACGTGCGCGCGCCAGCGCTGCGAGCCGCGCCCCGGCTGCAAGGCGCTGCACCGCCCTGACCACTGCTGCCCCACCTATCAGTGCGGTGAGTACTGCCACACAATTCAAAGAAGACATAAATTAATCGTCGCAAGGGCAATCCCAAAACTGGTCGTAATTTACTAAACAACGCTGTAGTCACTAAGCTTAAATTATTATTACTTAATGTCCTAGATGAAATTATAGTATATCATCCAGTTGATCTAAGGTAGATAATAATGGAATTCTTTGAAACCGCGAATACTTAGATAGAGGTTTGACATTATGACAATACACTTTTAATTAACATTCATGGAAAAGCTAGTCCATGATAACGTCAAGCTCTAAATATTTTTTTATGTAATTTCCAGAATGCGAGCAAGAAGGCCGGGTGTACGGTAACGGAGAAAAGCTGGTGGACCCTGCAGACCCCTGCCGCGTGTGCTACTGCCAGGGCGGCGAGGTGGTGTGCCGCCGCATCGCGTGCTTCGTGCGCGACGACTGCACGCCGCGCCTCGTGCCCGGCCGCTGCTGCCCCGAGTACGACAACTGCCCACTAAGAGGTGAGCGTGCAGCACTAACTACTGGGCTTCTAGAACACACATCATAATAATAGCTGTTGTTGTGCAAAAACATACTTAAACTTTAATTTTTATGATTCCAGGTGTCACCAGTTTGCCGGGCGTATCATCTTCAATTTCAAGTGTTACCACGTCTGAAAAAATTGAGTCTCAACCAGCACCACCAAAAGAAATTATCAAACCAGAAATCACCATCAAAGAAATCACCCCAGTATCAGAGATCCCAGTAATTACTGATGTCAAAATCAAGGAGATCCTGCCTTCACCGAGTATTGAAGTAGCAGAATACTCTTCTTCCAAGTCTCCTCTGATCCCACGAGAAGCTACCTCAGAGAAGAATGTCAAAGATTCTGAATCTAGAACTGACTCTCCCAGCGTTGTTGAAGTTCACTCGTCATTACCGGTTATAGTTTCATCTCCAGACGCAACACAGTTCACCGATACCGCGAACCAACATGCAGACGCACCGCCATCCAAAATCAGTTTTTCTACACAAAAGTCCACTCACAGCTCCGCTTATCCGTCAATTGCCCCAATAGTAGCGACTATGGGTATTCCGCCTGTGACTTCTGAACCGTTACCCGTAGCAACTACCAAGGCGCCTTTCATTGAAGAGGAGGATTTCGATCACAACCCTGCTTTTCCTCCTCTTCCAGATGATTTAGAAGTCCTTAGAAACCACGAAGATGAAATAGTACCAGAGCAGGCTGCTGAAGAGGAGCATGTGCCAAGTCATGACATCACAGTGGCAAGCGTAACTCAGACTGTGGAACCTGAAGTTAAGGAACCAGAAACAACTACTCCAAAAGATCTTCTCGATACATCAGCTACAATTACGACTACAGGGGATCCTAAAACATCAAGCGAGGTAACGACGGCGCAAGCAGATGTTCCTGTTAGTACTGAATCTCCTACTGTTAAAGAAAGTCCAATGCTTAATTTGAGATCGGCAATACCAACAGAAATACTTAATGCTCCATCAAGAGCTTCCGAGGAAAAAATTAAAGAATCAGATGATACGACGACATTTTCTGGTGATACATCACAGGAAACATCCACCTCGAGTGAAGCAACTAAAAAAATTGAAGAAACCGTCACCAAAACAGCGGAGATATCTACTGATGATACGAAAACATCAAGTGAAGTGGTAACAACTGCACCCTATGACACCACTACTAATAAGGTAACGGAAAATGAGACAGAGTCAAGTACGAAGGAACAAGAACAAACCACTAGCTTAGCAAAGTCTAATGTCGCAACTGAAGTTACATCACAGACCGAACTTAGCTCTCTACCTATTGAAACCAGCGATCAGAATCCACCTGAAGTGTCAGAAAATACAACAAATGATAAAGAACTTCCTTCTACTTTAGATCCTTTAGATAATACATCTAAAATTCCAGCAACAAGTTCAGAGATTATAACTGTGTCACGATCAGCTTCTAATGAAAACCTTGGCTTTGAGAACGTGGAAACCACTGAGTTTGTCGTGACATTTGGGTCCTCAGAAACTGCCACAGATGCTGTTGAACTAATTAAAATATCGGCGAACCCTGAAAAAAGTGCAGCTATAATTGAATCGGCTGATGGTAAACATACTAATGACTTTACAGACCTTATAAACCTCATTCGTGACGTAGCCTCCATCAGCGACAACACAGAAGTACCAGACCACGGGACGACTGCTGCGAGCATTTCTGATTCTGAGGAGCTTATACCAGTCAACGCAGGTTATAAGAGCAAAAACAAAAATTTTAATCAAAACTCCATAACCGAGGTACCTCTCAAAAGCAAACTTCCAAGTTCAGTCAACAAGCAAAAAGTTGAAATCGAGGACGACGAGTCGGATGGCTTGACGGACTCGCCACCTCCCTTCGACAAGGTGGAGCCCACCACGCGGCGGCCCATCATCGACAACGTGTCCGATGACTTCAACATCGCAGAAAACAAGACCGACAAGAAAGATATCGAGATCATCACGCAGTCGTATGTGCCCACCATCAACCACCGACGACCCACCAAAGTGGTGATGAAGAAGAACAACGAGAAACCGGAATCTTCTGACGAGTCACTGGGAGTGACCGCCTCTGCTGAGACTTCCTCTGACGCAAGCGTTTCGAATGAATCTCTCTTAACTGTTTCGGCTGAATCTGAGAAAGAAGAGAAACTCAGGAGTGTCACCACGCACGCGCCTGTAAGCACTGACTCCGCGATCGTTACTACTGGCGCTTCCAAGAACGTCTCCGACGGCGTCACCACCGCCGCCCCAACGAGCGGCGCGGACGCGGCCACCACGCCCGCGAGCGAGGCGCCGCCCAGCACCACGAGCGAGGCGCCGCCCACCACGCTCGCGCCCCCGAGCTCGGCGAAGTGAGCGGCCGCGCGGCGCACCCGCAAGGAACCTCAGCTAATTAGCATTTTATAGAGAGTAAGTTTCGTTCTTGAAACTGTAAGTTAACGTAGAGACTATTAGGTTTATAGGTGTATGAGACCCTTTCAGAATCAATCATACTCCTCGTCAATTGATGGCCGGCGGCGGTGCAGCCGTCGTCGGCTGTTTTTATTTTGTAATGTAAGTAGACGGCCGGGGCCGGCCGGCCGAATTTATGTGTATTAGCTGGACAAATTATTTATAATAGTTTAGCGTTAGGGAGCGAGCGTGGCCGGCGCGGCCGCAGCCCGCGTTGTGTCAAATTACGGCGAGGTGAGTCGGTGCTCCTCGCGTTAGCGTATAAGTTATTTATTTGTTTAGTGAGAGATGTTGAGTAGAGTGATCATAAGTAAGCAACCAAGCTAGTCAACATGTGACAGTGCGCGCGCGCCGCCCGGCCGCCCGCACCTCGACGCCACGTTGCCATTACTGCTAGCTGTATTTTACGAGAACATGACAAACGCAGACATTAACGTAAGCATTCCGCGAGTAGATTTAGTTCCTTTAACTTTGTAAGAACAAACAGTAGCGCCCGCGCGACAGACGCCGTGGCACACCACTATATCATGTAACTGGTACAAAACGAATTTGATATTTAGAATATTGTCAACCTTATGAAAGCTAAAGTTTAGGTGTAGACGAGGTAGAGTTATATGTGACTGCACGTACACTTTATGTATTGCACTTAGTGGCGAGGTATCGCGAGGGACTCTATCTGAAGGCTCAAGCGTAGAGTAAGGTTAATTTATTGTGACGTACGTCGTGACGACGTGCGACGGTTACTCTCCCTAGGTTGGTTCGGTTCTCAGTCTGCTGTCGGTTCATTAGTTGTGCCCCGTGCGCGCCGGCGCAGACGGTCCGCGCGCGGGCCGTGTGCGCGGGCGCACTAGTGCGGCTTCTTGCTCCGGAAGACTGACACTTTTCCCGGGCAATAAGCGCACGTGCTCACTGTATTATTTAATTAATTATTATTGTTTTTTTTTACAAATAAAAGAAACCTAGACTGAATGATTCGTTTTATTATCTTACAGCTTACTCCTCTCCTCATCCTCTTTTTTGATACGCATACTCGATTGAATGATGTACGTGTAAATATACATACGGAAGGTTGTTCTAGTTTCACAAATAGATTAGTTGCTGATGACATCAAACATGCTAAAATACGGAATGCTATCATAATTCACCCAGGGGTATGAAGCTACCGCAAAGACCGAGTCGGAGTAGTTAGTGTAATATTTGAAGTTTGTGATACATTTGTGAGTATACAACTACATAGGCACTGAGTCAGGACCTGTACAGACGGCGGACAAAAAGTCAACGGTGCGCATCAGGTTGCTTTTCACCGCTAAGGGCCGTTTGCAATTCGCCAGGCGAGGTGCAGTATTGACGGACGCTGTTGTCTTACGTCTGAGCACACTCAAAGGATTTTGAAAATTAAGGGTAATATAAGATGGTCAATCATAATATTATAAGGTTTTCTTATCAATTATAAATTGCGCCATTACCGCTTATCTATCCCATCATCGTACTAGTGCGGTGCATTTTAACCCTACAATACAAAAAACTATGAACATCAGTCATAAAAGTTCTGCTATGGTGTCTAATTTTAACGAGTGCTGGCGACACCGATCCTCATTACACATCTTGCATAGATTCACGAAACATTTTAATATAAACACATCAGTGAGGAGTGGATGCTCTGTGCCCCAATATGGCCGCAGTTGCCTCACCATAGGATGGCCAAGAACCTTGTTTGGAGCACCTGACCCACTTGCGCACGCGCAGCGCACGGTGACAGTCATGAGCATCTAATTATGGACTCTAATTATGCATGTATAACGGTTTAATGATTTGCTGAGTGACAGGTGCATGAGTGATAGAGTGATGAAATCGTTAAATATATTCTAATATCATATACTTAGTCCTGAAAAGATTGTTGTCATACTGGAAACACCAAGTTGATTATCATATTACCGCCCGACACCCCTGCCCTGGTAGCCGCTGGTCTTATGGTCGCAATAAACTTCTGAGCGTGGGTTCTAGGTTCTATTCCCAGGTCGGGAAAAAAGTGCTATAAGGTTTTCAGTCAGGAATTTCTTAATAGTAGCCTGGAGTTTTAAAGTGGAAAGTTACTAGTGTGACACTCCCTGCTTTGTAAAGCCAGTTGAAGCTGTTCCTTATCTCTCCCTGGTCATCATCGCGGCATCTTTTTGTGCAATGGACCAGAGTTCGGACTTGAGAGAGATAAACATTAAAATATATTTACATCTCATCTCATCTCATCTTATTACCCCCAAATGAGGCTTGTAGGTAACCAAATAGCGCTCTAGGGTAATAATGTAGTTAGAAAAGCCCTAGGGCGGTAAGTAATTAAAAAAATTTCTTCACTCTTTCAAAAAGTTCGCGTACATCTAACCATCATAGTGGCAATAGACTTCACATGCATTCAGTCCAATGACAAAAGAGGTCGCTTCGCTATTCACCTTCGTATGAGTATAATAATAGTCATCAATTTTAAATATCGAACGGCGAAGCTCAATTTCGTTCTTGAAAAAAAAACCAAAGATAAAAAAAGGCGGGAATAGAAAACTTTTACTTTAAATATTGTTTGTTTTTGGGATTTAGCTTTTTTTCTACTTACCTCACAATCGAGATGTAAAGCAGAGAAGTTAGCTCGGGTGTAAGCATCAATTGCACTCTCTTCTTCACGCCTAAACCACTGAACCGATTTGAATGAAATTTGGTACAGATAAAATATAGTCTGAGACTCGAGAAAGGACATAGGATAGTTTTCATACCGGAAATCCCCCGGGAACGGGAACTATTATTCCACGCGGACGAAGTCGCGGGCAAAAGCTAGTTTATTATAAATCTGAAAGTAACTGTCTGTCCGCCTATCTGACTGACCGTCTGTTACACTATCACGTCTAATTCACTGAATTGATTTTGATATGTAACATTTCAGATAGAATAATCTAGAACCTCAGAAAAAGACGTAAGAGTCCGCGATAAACAACATGTATGTATGTACGTGCCACAAACAAAAGCTAGTCTATATAAATAAAACGAATCGTCGAAATGTATGTACGCCCATAACTTCCGAAGTATTCCACCAAATTGCATGGTTCTTTCTTATTTTGTGTTTGTTATTTAAGAACAAGTTGGTATAAAATAAAATATAATTAATAAAATCAGATTTTAAAAAACCTCAAAGATAGTAATAGTTATTAAGACTACAAACTAATAATTTCCTTACAGGAAAACCTTTAAATACTACAGCCATAATTTGTAGAAGTTCTAATACTATTTTGAATAAAACCTTATTGGATTTACGTTGATTTATTATTTGACAAGGATTGCTGGCCTATCATCGAAAAAAAATAGAAATGCCGTTTGTGTTTATTTTTTATTTCTTATTTTTCTCAACAAATAATGGCCTTCACCTGTTTTTTTTTATATTACGGCCAGTTTAGAACGTAAGTATGAAGATGAGAAAACTCTTTCGTGTGTTTTATTGAATTGTTTAATTATTAACATGTAAAAAATATTTTAATAAATGTCAAAGTTTGTGAGGATTAATTGATTGATTCTTTGAAACATTACAATAATAATTATAGCTACATCAGAATAACAAATAGGCAACATCAAGCTATGCCCCACGGGAGTGGAGCAGTAACCACAAATCTGATGTAGTGCAGAACAGAGGGGGACAGTAAGTAATCAATACAAATAAAGTTGTTTATGGCCAAACCAGTCAAAGTTTCTACAGAATTATTGAGTCGTTGCCATTTCTCTTGCTGCTTGTGACAGTTCAGTACGTTATTTTCCTCTCGAATTTGGCAACTGAAGCTAGATTTTGACACATTTTGTATGGAGCTAATGTCAAATATCTGTCTCTAGTAACCCAATTCATAATAAATAAGTTTTCAAATTGTCGGTTAAAGCATCTGAATGCGCAGACGCCTGTCGTCTATACACCGCAAATCATTCAAAGCCGGTTTGCTTATCATTTCATCTGAGGTACGGCATTTTATCAACCTCCATGAATTGATCATAAGTCTGCTAACAATTTCACACAATCATTTTCCAATTATACATACATTCACACCAATTAGTAGTTATTTGCTTACCAAATTATTTTCATGTGTTTGTATAAAACCATTTTACTTGGCAAACAAGTAAGTTTGCTCATCAAACAACGCTTCTTCAAATTTTAATATCGCTTTGTTGACACTATGACGCACTGTCAACTTTAAGTTAAGCTAAGTAAGTTGTTTTAATGCGATTGTGAAAGAATATGAATATATTTTTACTACCACATTGATTGTTAGTTATAGTGCAAATGATTTTCGATTTCGACTTCCACTTTTCCCAAAAATATAGGTGTAAAGTCAACAATAAAGTGAATAGGAGAGATTGAAACTGTATTTAATTTGATTGACTGATCTGTATTAATCAAGAAACTAACTGGTATCTTTAGAGTACTGGGAACACATCTAATTTGATTTCACAATAACTGAAGGCTAATTTATCGTACCTTAATCAAACCTTGCGAGATTATCTCAGCGACAATCTATGTCAAACTTGTAAAGAATGTAGGCAAAATTAAAAGAAGTTTTGACAGATTGCGAATAAGAGGAAAGGGTTATTCCTGCGAGGCGGATCTTAACGCGAATTACTCCTCTAAAGCTACCGATAACGCAAAGGTTATTTTACTTCCAACAGTTTAGTTGAATTAATTAATGGACTTTGAAGTGCTATTCCATTTGAATTCTATACTTTGACAGTCATTGCAGGTACAGGTAGTCAGAAGCTAGAAATTATGACCAATTTAGCCACTGGTTTGTAAAGAACTGATAAACGATGGTATTTAGCTGCATCCGATTAGAATGGAAGCAGACTTAGAAATAGTTGGGATCCCTTTAGACAACCTCAAACTAAGCTGTCGAAAAAGCAACAGTATACAGTTATGAAGCGATAAGTAAACAAAACTGGTGACAATATAACTCTGAACTCCATAATTTATAACTTTTATTACGTGAGCGCAATATCTAAAGCCTCATTTATATGAAAAAGTGAATTGTTTATTATCATTGTCCACGTTTTGAAAGTTTGCGGTGGACGTGTGAATGTTGGGAACGAAGAGAAAGGACATCTAAGTCACAGGCGGTGACGTAACGCGTTGGGACATCGCTTTTGATATTGGCATTGATAGCGCAAGAGATGAGCGTCAATGTCAAATGATTTAAAGAGGTTGATAGTTGCGTTTGTAAATGCGCAGTTAAGTTTCCGTTTGGTCTTAGATGGGAGGGGAATTAAAGCCATATAAGAAAAAAGTAGAATCACAACCCCCGATTAAGATATTTTTATTACATACCTGTGTTTTTATGGGGTTAATAGTAAACATTACATTTCTAGTCCTAACACTCTACCCAGGTGAGATATACATCTTTAGTTTTACAACACATGTGGCAAACGATCAACTTCTAATAGGTATTACAATCTCTGGAAAAAAATACTGATCCAATCAGAAAAAATCGATTTATGGATAGCATTACGTCTTACTATTGTCGATGTCGACTATCAGAGAATAATTATGTTTTATATACCGCGCCGGCGATATAACGGGAGAAGTTATTGTTTTTTTAATATAAAGTCAGAAACATACATCTTTTTGTACATACATTATCACACAGATTTCCTTAAAAGGTCGTCTTTTGAGAGTTCAAAAAGAAGATATTGTAAATCACAAGATAGTGGGTATTACCACCTACTTACACATAATTAATTAATTCAAATGAGTAAGTTTGACGCAGTTACTATTTATTGGTCAATATGGGAAGGCCCAGGTAGGCGAAGTTACAAGCGACATATTTTATTAAATATCGGGTCATCAAATAAAGTATAGGTATAAGTGTTATAAAGTTCTCTGTTACATTCACTTACAGTGTATATTCGAGTACAGATATTCGAGTACTTAGAGGTTTTCCAACATTTTCTAAATAACTAGCCATTTGACGCAACATGGATGGAATGAAAACTATCATAATTATGTATGTTCTTTCTTGGGTCCCAGACTATATCTGCACCCATTAAAATCGGTTTAGTGGTTTAGACGAAAGACAAACAAACAGACAGAGAGACAGAGTTACTTTCGCATTTATAATATTATAGTATATAGTATGGATTTACATTCAATAACAATAATTCTTTTGAACACGTCAATGTTGTTAATTTTTCCGCAAGGTACGAGCGGAAGCGAGAACGGATTAATAATTACCATCTGTAAACGGAAAGCGACTTACATAGTTTACATGTAGATCAAAATTCAAAATTCAAAGCATTTATTTCACTTAGACCATTTACAGGTACTTATGAATTGTCAGAGTCTGTCGGTTAGTCAGAAAAGAAAAGTGACGCTAATTGCCTGTTCCAAAACATAGATCTCTATAGAGAAGAACAGGCAAGAAACTCCACGGACACACGTTTGTTTTTCTTTCACGGCAAAACGGAGCGACGAATTAACGTGATTTTTTAAGTGGAGATAGTTAGTTGCGGAATGTTTATAATAGTTACCGTGACCCTGGAACATAAAGGGCAATCGAAGGAACATGAGTGGGTTTTAGTCAGTAAGAGTCTGACACGCCCTCCCGTCTCACCCAGGACGGGAGCAGTCATTGGATGATTTCCCACTCAACAAAAAAAAAAAAAAAAAAAAAAAAAAAAAAAAAAAAAAGGCATGGAGAGTAACATAGGCTACTTTTTGTCTCTTTCTAACGCAAGCGAAGCTATTTATTATTATTATAAAAAGCTAGTAATAATAATAAATGCATATTACATGTATGCCTGTAACATATTTTTGCGGGGCGGAAGGCGGTTGCATCTTTCATCTATAGCTTGTAATGTAGAAACTAAACGAGCGAAAGCGTTACTTTCTGAATAATAATGGACTCATCTAAAAATGTTAAAACCTTTAAACACACCACAAAAACACAACAGAAAGACAGCAACCCGACGGCCGGCTGTTGCTTGGTTAATATTGATGCAATCAAACAATTATAACTGGCAAAGTAAAAATCCCATTCAATTAATATTTTCGAAGTCTCCATGTGTCGCCCGCGGGTCCGTTGTTCCTCTCTCTACATAGTGGTGTCGTGTGAAGAGGGCGGGTTGCCCAAGCGGTTGCACACGCGCTGTGACCTCTGCCCTCCTCGCCGGCACTCTTATTGTGATCACAATGATACTTTGTAGTCTCCAGTGTTTTCGAGATTGTTGCAACACTTTCTTATTTTGAATTAACATAATTTTTCTATAGATAAGGGTACGACTTCCTTTTTTTATAAATTACTAGCTTCTGCCCGCGACTTCGTCCGCGTGGATTTTTTGAATTTTCTTTGCTATAAACCTCACGGAGCCCGAGACCTTTCCAACGAATGCAAAACCATGGAAATCGGTTCGTGCGTTCTGGAGTTATATCGTCAGGAAGGAAAACCCGACTTATTTTTATATAGTAGATTGGGCAGGAGCTAATTAATAAGGAAAACCATATAGAAAGTACTTTTTAAAATAGTAAATGTTTTATAGAAATTGGTATTAGGTAAGTTAGAAATAATTGACCACTTTAGTCGATTATTTTATAAACATCCTGCATTGGCCCGCTCCTTAATGAAGGCGCCGATCTTATTTTGAAAGTTTGTGTTATTTCCTACTTTACTTCTTTTTAACTTTTTGAGTAATCTCTGGCCTACGCTATTACTAGATTTATCATTATGAATAATGAAGATACCTATATACTATAATAAATATTAAAGACCTACATTTAGATTAATACGTATTTGTATTTAAATGTATGTAGGTAGTTTATACATTAAAATACTGTTATGTATTATTGTTTTTTTTTACTACCCGAGAACGATGTATACTTTTGATAAATAACAACCATGCAACAATTACCATGGTCTTGATAGGTAGATAAGTAAGTACCAGTAGTTTGCACCACCCAAAAAAGTTATAAACACATCATCCAAGTAGTTACAAACGCAATTTCTGACGTGAAATCAACACTGTGTAAAGCGATTGCAAAGAGAATAATAACATATTATTATTACGGAAGCATCAAAATATTCAACTCTTGCTGTGTGTAACTGTTATATAGTTCCAGTTCAAATAGTTATAATGTTTGCGACAGCGCGTTGCGAATGCATCACTGCTGCATAGCCGTTGCCACATCCAGCGTTCTCAAACATTAGAGGATCTGTGTTGAGGTAATTATACTGTACATGTTAATTCGTTTCAAGATTGAGCCGCGTATTTTATAGCGAGAAATATGAGACTATTCTCCTTATATTTATTTGTTGCAAAATTAATCTTACAACATACATAGCGACTAATTTATTTATAATGCACTTAAGTGTTGTATTATAACCATGAGCTTATTAACTTTAAATGTGATGACGATTTTATTTTTGAAGGCATGGCGTAAATATTGTATTTATTACTTTGCATTTTGGTGGCGTCGAATGAAAATTGTTGGCATAGTTCCAAATACATTGCAGACAGCGATTTCGAATTTATTTATCAAGATTTTTGTCGAGTAGTTTTTGTGAGATTTGATTCCTATGTATTTAACTTATCGTCATGCCTTGTTGGGAGATTTACATCTAGTATCTAGTTTATAAAATATAAAAAGCTCGATGAAGAATATTTAGTGATGCATCAATTATTTTTTAGCCGACCCCGACACGATTGGGAAAAGGCTAGGGAGATGATGATGATCTAGTACTGTAGGCGGTTTCTGGTCTGTTG
The DNA here is from genome assembly GCA_033675125.1 of Athetis lepigone. Classification (NCBI taxonomy): domain Eukaryota; kingdom Metazoa; phylum Arthropoda; class Insecta; order Lepidoptera; family Noctuidae; genus Athetis; species Athetis lepigone. The sequence goes on along the minus strand of CM066239.1, from coordinate 17,285,862 downwards.
GAAATCAAACAATTATTTTTACCCTGTTACGTTACTTTTACACAACAAATGGTTGACCGGTAGAGAATGTCTTAGGCATTAAGCCGCTTTTGTGCCATATTGTGCATGAAGTATTCATAAATAAATATATTATATTATATTTCAGTTACAAAATCGTATCGAGGTGCGACTTCTTTGTTCATCGTTTTGTAAATAAAGCTTCACTTTCACATTTCGATAAAGAAGTAAATGTATTGATTTTATTACAGGATTACACAGCATCCGCGATGAGATAATTATCAATAAACCTGTATGAAAATGATGACAAAATTAAATTAAATTACCAAAGTTTGAAGCATCCTACCTACTTTGTAAAAGTGAACTAGATATCGTTTACCCTTAGAGTTAATTTTAAAATGTTATTCCTTATAGGATGCTTACTTCTAACGTAAAAGGCTTCCTCTACCAACAATACAGTTTGCAGCCATAAGTAGCCGTCTATGTCTACGTTAAATCATTAAGGACTTTATCAGTCTAGGTCAGTCAGTAAATACCTATTTGTTATTTCAAATTATGTTGTTTTTATATAAATTGATGCATCACTAAATATTCTTCATCGAGCTTTTTTTATATTATGTCTAAAAATATTCTAGTGATTAGTCTTCAGTTTTCAGGTTTAGTGTTTTTGAAACAGAACGAATAATTTTTTTAAATTGCTAGGTATTTAGCTATTGACTTTTCGTTTTATATGACAATCACGGTCGTGTTTTGGTGTCAATAGATTAACAAACAGCTAACGATTATATTGTATTCAATAAGTTACGTAAGTGGTAACAAACCCGCCGTGTACAAAGTCACGGCGAACTACTTCACTGGAAATGCTAACGTGTGTAGTTGCACAAAAGTTGAGAACAATAGCGGCGCGCGCGCATGCGTGGGATACGAGTTGTGCCGAATCGATGCCGATCGAGTGAGCTATTCGAATAGATTAAAGTTATTCCGATTATGTAACCTCCGTAGGGTCAGAATAATAAACAAACACGATCTGGGCTCAATAAATGTTATTCTGTAATACTTGGCTTTATTATGACCATTTTGAGGTAAAAGTAACATTTTTATAAAGATGATCTCAATCTTAAAGAATGTTATTATGTCTTGTATACCAGATTCGATTTAAATAACTGATTATTAGATATACCTAAGTTTAATAAACAAGCTAGTGAACTAGTGATATTTATCATTCATCGATGATTGTGAATCTTAATTTTAAGTATTTCTTTAGCGTATCCTACACAATGTCTTTTCCTGAATGTGTAGTTACGAAAGAGAACAATTCCGACAACATCTGTACGCATGTGGAGAAGTAACGTAAATGCTCCTATTACCGCCAGTTTAAGCTGTCTCAGGATTCACTTAACAAAAATAGATACTTATAAGCTGTTATGTTAGGGAAGACGTTATAATGTATAGTTAATCTTTACGAAGTATTCTTTGCTATTCAGTTCTTAAATTCAATATTCAATAACACAATAGTTACAAAATAATTATTTTATCCAAAAGAGAAGTTGATTCTATTACCGACCCATAGAATGCGGCAAGATTCTATTAGCGATTTTTCTGCTTCTTTTACCGACCCATACGAAGTTGCCACTTCTACTATAGTATAAAATAAAATAAAATCGTTTTTAAGGTATTTTATGGTGTTGTTTACTTTGAAGTAAGTGTTACATTATTGTTTTTTTATAAAATAGTTATTAATATTTACACCAATAATCTATAAGTAAGTAATTATTGGTGTAAATATTCGATGGTGAAACGAATAAATAATATAAAATCATAATATAACAATAGTTATGATTTCCCTTGTAACGCAGTGTAATCCTTGGTATGCTATGAATAATAGGTTTATGAAGCTTCGTATATGCTGGTCTCTTCGTTTATAGCTATAAGCCCAGCTTCTAGTTGAACAGAGGCGTCCCTACTGCTTGCGCTTCTGCTTTCTGCTACAAACTTTAAAGAGATTATAGAATTTAATAATATATATATGAAATATACATAGATAATGCCATGAATGAAACAGGAAAGTAAATTTTATTTTACATTAATGATATGGCCTGTGACAAAATCTCTCAAAACGTCACGTCTGCAAGAAATAAGCCAATTTGATCAAAAATTGACATTTTGTTGTTGTGTTAGTACTTCAATATTACCAAAAATATCCTCACAGCTATGAGTTGGTAATAGAATCAAGTAAGAAGGTTACAATATTCTATTAGCGACCGTTAAAAATAATAATAAATAGATCGAGTTTGACACAAAAACTTAAGAAATAGCTATGTCGTTAATAGACCTAACGAAGTAAAATAATTTTAAGAATTGAACAAGAAAAAAGGATAATCAAATAAGTTAGTTTATGATAGATATTATTTTAAAATACTAAACGTTCTCAAAATTTTAACAACGCCATGGGTCGTTATTAGAATCAAGTTTTAAAATTTGGATTCTATTACCGCCTTTTATTAAAACATGATTTTATAACATAAAAACCAATTAAAAGTACTGTTTTAAGAATTAGTTTAGAAAACGAATATATGCGTTACAGTTGTAATGTGATAGCAAGAAGACTAATCCATTTTTAGTGCGTTAATTTACTTAAGCAGTATTCAGGTGTACTTATGTAGCTGGAGGCGCGACACTATGAAACTTGCGTCCGTTTCGGGCGCTTCCCAATTATTGACAAATTATTTCTTTCACTGGCTATTTAAACACACAAACTTTGCTCTTTTTGTTATAAAACAAAATTATGTAGTTAATTTTTAAGGTATTACTTTTCTGGAACCCTATATTATGTATAATATGAGTGATTCAAAATTAGATCGGTAATAGAGTACACATTTTAGGGGGTCGTTAATAGGAGCTTTTACGTTAATTATTGTAAGCTTAAATTAACAAGCATTGTCGTACGGCGCAGGCGTGGTGCCATCACTTATACCTAGCTTACATATTTTCCTAAATTATGCTATTGTTCGTAATTAATATGTGTTCTGAGTATTTACTTGTTAGCGATGAAGAGTTTGAGACTTAGCAATCTGGTCTGATACAAGTAAATGCTTATGTACATTTCGAGTTTTTGCTGTTACAAAACCAGCCTACAGTTTAGCAAGGATACTCTCGATGGGAAAGACTGAAAAATGTTTTATCCGACGAAGCGATTTTAAAGTATGAAACATTTTCTGTTATGATCGCAGACAACAGGATGTCTGTTAATAATAAACATTAATACAGTCACCGATTGTAAGTATTAATAACCCACAAATTGTCATTTTTGTATTTTTGCAAGTAACAAGGAGCTGCATCATCAAACTAGTCGGAGTGTTGCACTTGCTTACAAAAATAGTGGAGGATCTTCCCTTTCAATACAATAGACGATGGGGAACTTTACACTGTGTTCCCCATACTTCTAAAGATTGCTGACGATCGTCTAGACACAAAAAAACCTAACTATAGCAAACATCTAGATAGCGGAACTTTAGAAACCTCAAACCAGTTTTAGCATTTTTATAAATCTATATTTTATTTTTATTCGTTTGCATATCTTCAAAATATTTGCATACCGACTGAGTTTCTAGTTGTCAATTTGTGCGCTAGACACTTAAATCATTAGAAGAAAACAAAACAACGTAGGTTACCGTGGGTGCCGGTGGTTATGATATAACCGCGATACTCAATAGCTTCCGAGGCAGGAAGCTTGCTGCAGAACAACTGGTTCAAACGGCGCCAGGGCTGCTAGCATTAGAACTTGATCAAGAATTTACAACATCATATTATGAAGTTTTCTGAAAAACATTCGGATGGCTACAAAAAACTTCCCGATTAAATTGCGTGAATATTTCAACCAAATTAGCTTAAAAACCTTGTCTAATGTAAATTTAGATAGAGAAATAAATAGAGAAGAAGCTTCTAGAACAAATTGAAATTCCTGATCAAATAACTATTATTTTTTATTTCAGGAATACGTTTTGAAAGTTGCAATACAAGACAACCCTGACTTAGGTTACAATGAATCACATTCGTTACATAAATGTACATACATGTCGGTTACATAAGTAATGCACATTATTGCCAATAGAAATAAAATAACTATTGAACACACTTACAATTCGTTTCTAGTACAAACAAACAGAGACTGCTTAGTAACATATAGGAAAAAATAAAGATAGAAAAGAATAAAAGATCAGAGGAAAAGGTACTTAACATACAGCAAATCGGAAGAGGGTATTGAAAGCAGTTATTATGGTAAACAAGTACCAGGACTTGGTTCCCGTCAGGCTACTAGTTATGTATGGTTGGAAGTATATCCGTATAGATAACATTGTTGATACATTTGGTATCTTAACAAATTAGAGTTTGAACTGATAATAAACTTTTTGCTGACATTCAATAGCTTAATGGTACAACGATATATACTAGGTATTACATTTTATGAGCACACAGAAGTGGGTTGTAGATCATCTGCGGGAGACATAACACTCTAAATAACAGATACACGACTACGTAGTGAATCGAATCGAATTGGTATTTATCGGAATTCATTAATTAATATATATATATACAGTTATTTATATAGCATCGTTAACGATGTGACTATTGCCCACTTTGCCCAGAAAACCTTTCTAAATGTATAAACATCTGTTTCGTTTAAGACGCAATCTATATGTACATAAAACATTAGATTCTGAGAGCTTAGAAACAAATACCTTTTGGGTCATATTTACAATCGTCTGGAGATTATTGGCAGTCCTTGATCGATTCCTGATGAACCAAAACGTAAGCAATTTTTTGTTGGCCCTAGCTTAAAATTCTAATAATATAGTCTTAGAACTTATCGGATATAGTTTCCGTGATCCAAAGAATTATGGTTACATAACTTCTAATCCCCATGATCCCATCACTTTAGAAGATTCCTATAATCATCTTAACTATCACTCCACCGGCTCGGAAGCTAATTGGTCCAAAGCAAAGCTTTCTATATTTGACGGACGCCAAATATCTAAAGTGATTGGAATAGATAGTGATCCGGATGTTACTTTGAATTTGAGTTTTTTCTGCGTGAATGCTTTAATTCTGAATGTTGGCTTAATCCTCTGAGATGGTAGGATTGGTAGGGCCGCAGGGACAGCGGTGGGCTAGGTGATAGCGGTTTCTTATGGCTGTCGTGAGGGCAGTTGTTTGTGTCAGTTCCTAAACTGTGGCTCTTGTCATATCGCTTCAAAATTAGATCTGGGAAGACGTTTACATAATTCTGAATTTTGATACAATCTTATTGCATGTTGCACTGCTCGATACGGAAATCATCAACAACTTCGAACGGTCCTAAAAATATTGGAGACAATTAAAAAGTCGTTAGGTGCAGTGGCAGTGGGTGTTCTAGGCCCATCCACAATAACTGTAAATATTAAGGCAACTCCTCAGTACCGATGGTTGCATATTACGATGAGCAAGCATTTGAGAGCTTTTACTTCTAAAAAAATTGTTGTCCTCTAATGAAATAACAAAAAGATGAGCTTATCTCGTGGCCCCGCGTAGATCGTCAGGATGGTTGCGCAGCGCTCCTCGCGGTGAAAGTTGTGCGCGGGGAGGGGGCGGCTATATCAGGCGGCGAGACCTCGCGCGCACCACTCCGCAACCTCACAGGTGAGATATGGACACACGTGCCATCACTTACAGGGTACAGAAGGCCATACAACTCGCGATACCAGCTCACGCACTAGTTCGTCGCAATAACGTGCGCATACGCAACTGCAGTGTTTCCAGATCCTTCTATTTTGTAAACAGCCATCGCTCAGTGAGATCCTTATCGTTGTAAGCATTCTGTACCCTGTTATTAGTGCTAAATATTACGACAAACCCTTCACAAGTGAAATGTGTTGAAAAAGTGGTAAAAGTGTGTGTTGTACTGATTAGCGGCTCACGCGGCGCACGCGCATTGATATGCATCTCGTCCGCGTTTATGTAACTGAGATTTAGGAAGAGATTTGTGCTCCTAGGACTGTATTACTAGAACAATTTTATTTCTTGCAAGGGTGTAAATACCTTCAAGATACATATTTTGATCTAATATTGAACACTAAAAATCAATCAAAGCTCATCAAGCTTCGCCGACCCGGTTTATGCATCTTGTATTATTTACCAAGAGCACCACAAGTCTTTTCATTACTATATCGATAAGCAATAGTACTAAATGAAAACTGAAACACTAATATATTTTCTTATGCTCCACAGTTTGTAGTCGTGCTGAACGCTCGTCCTCTCCCCCTCACAATGAACTCCGTGGTACTGTGCGTACTGGTGGTGGTGGCGGCGGCGGTGGCGGCGCCCCAGCGCGAGGGCGCGGCCTACACGAGGGAGGCCATTAAGCAGGCCCAGCACACACACCTCATCCCCAAGGATGCTGAGATCCAGAAGGTACAGTATTCTAGATCATTGTAGGAGGCTAAAGAAAGAGGGGCTTGGAATAGCGTTGAGTTGTGGATTGGTTGACGAAAAAGCTTTCTGTTGTAAGTTTGTTATAGTAAACGGATAATTCGTGAGATTCATATTAAGATTTTTTACTACTGCTTGAAGGGCAGGGTTTTGACGGATAGTCAGGCAGATTAAGAAGTCATCCTAAAAGAATTTCTTTTCCATTTTAAGATTTTGAACTTAAAAAATAAGCTAATTTTAATAATTGATTAAAATAACATAAACAGTTGTGAAGGAATATAACGTGACTAAAATGTTCAACAGGAATTCTAAGCAGTAAGCTTTAAGTATGTAAGTCACGGTGCATTCAAACAATTGAGTTAAACACCTCATTAGCAACACTGAGAAATTCTATACAATGTTACACAACTTCCTCATCAATCATTATTCCTTAGTTTCCAACTGCGGAAACTGAAGCATTGAACATCAGTTTTGATATGCATGTTAATATTAGCTTCGTCACTTCCTCTAATGATTTTTATAGTTGTAAGTTCAACAATCATAATATCTCTAAAACATCTTGCTTCACCAATGAAAGTTCTGGCAAGTCATTCCATTCGCATTTCATTTATACCTACGTATTTGACAGCACACTTAATTACGATGTTCTCCACCAGGTACAAGAAGGTATCGAGCTGGCAGCGTACGAGTCGATCCCCGTGAACCAGAGGATCAACCTGTACGAGATCCTGGGCGACCAGGTGCCCTCCGAGGTCATCAACAACCTGCAGGGACAGATCGACCAGATCGGCCACCAGTAACCAGCTAATACCTTAGAAACAGTGCTTCAGGAAGACGCCAGTAGCGGGTGGAACGGCCCAAGCAGAAAATATGCGGACAAATTAATGAGTAGATAGTATTGCGTATTAGATTCGTGTTGCTGTTTTTGATAAGGTCATTACAAACCAGCGATTATGGAAGATAATGTAAGTGGGCTCGGCTCGGCCGGGCTCGTGAAGCGGAGGTTTGCGTTGCGCAGCCTACCCTTGGCTGTTGCAACCGCTACTGGCCCCCAGTGAAGACACCGTCGAGTTATATTTTAATTTATTGGTGACGCAAGTCGAGTACGAGACAGTGAATGTGATATTGTGCAACATCACAGTTTTATACGTTTGTCCATAAATAATGTTAAAAAATAAATTGGTCGTGCGATGTCCAACCGGCTGGTTTTGTTTTACGTAACCCGTAGGGACAATGCCGTGACGCGGATGTGATCCGTATCTCGGTTACATAAGGTGGAAGATCGTGTGATATCACGCCCCGTAGTTTATCGCGGTGAATGACATAATGTACGATAATGTACTGAATATTCATAGACTTTCATCTAGGCGAGATATATAACGTTCAGAACGGATCTCAATCCGGTCCGGCGCGAACACATCTCGATAACATTATGCTAATTAGGAATCTGAGTAAATAATTATGTTGCCCGTGAATACCTGCTACATCTAGGTATCAATGACATTTCGAAAGTAAATATATTCATAATGGCTAATTCGCACGAGAATGTAAAAACAAATTTAAGATATTTAGTAATATAATATGGTGATGAATTTGGTCATTGTGATTTGTTAAAAGAAGAATGAAGATTTGCATCTAAATTACCAAAACATTAAATTTCAAATGTAAAAAAATATTAATTTGGGTATTTGCAATTCGGTCATGAATAAATTAATTCGATACTAACACAACAATGTTGTTGTATTATACATATTTGAAGCTAACATGATTTACATACCCATATTTTATACTGATGCGAAGTTCTAAAAACTCTGTTTTGATTGATCAACTCAACCCGACATAGTGGCCTTTGTTAAGCTCTTGGACTTGAAAACTACTTCTGGTCTGTTCTTTACTGCATTCATTTTATCTAAGCTGCATCTTCAGGGGTATCAGACAAAAGTTTTATTTTCAAATATAGAAATGATTTCAATGGCAGGTCAATTTTAAAATTTAACGTATAAATTGGCAATGAAACCCAAATACAACTTTTTCTTGGTCTTCAACTAGTACTCTATAAATCACACAACTGACCAAATTTTTTGAAGTAAAAGCTCAATATAACAAATCAGCGGTAACATTGAAACTGCTTTATATGGAGACGCCGTTTTTGTGTGCTTCAGATTGTGAACGAGGCTAACGTTACAAGATCACGCCACTGGTCTGCTTTTTAAAACAACAAAACTTGTAATGTAGTGACCATGTCGTAATTACACAGAAAAATGTTTAATAGTTATATGTAATGTACAAATATAAAAGTTACATTGTGTCACAGAATTGAGATACTTTTACACACATGCAACACACTGTACCAGGTCACTCAGAAAGTTTTGAGAAAAATCGGTTTTATGTATAAGACACTGGCCATTTGTAATTATTTTGAATAATTTGGTTATTTAAAAGTAAAAATACCATTATTCCAATTTCGAATTCTCCTCCACATTTTTTGAGAGACAAATCAAATTAACTTGTCTCTTTTAAAAATGGATCTGCACTGCGAACATTTTCGTGCGATGATTTTCTACGACTTTAAATGTGGCTAAAAATTTATTGAGTCATTTGATCGGCTTCAAATTGCTTTTATGGATGGAGGACTTTCAAAAGCTACCATGTACCATTAGAATAGCGAGTTTAAGTGCGGTCACTTAACTTTGGGGGATAAACAAAGGAGTGGTCGTCCTAACACGGCAGTAACGGAAGAAAGTGTGCTGGCATTGAAAAAAAAAATATTAAGAAAACAAGCGAACTGCATACGAAGAGATTCAGCATACCCTGCAGATTGGATCAGGAAGCTTTTACCACATTCCACACGAGCATCTTCCGATGAGGAGGATAGTGTGCCACTGGGTGTCGCAAATTGTCACCAAAGCTCAGAAGCAGGCCACGGTGGATTGGTGCCGTAATATGATTAAAAAATTTGAAGCGACATTGTGACAGGTGACAAATCCTTGATTTATCAATACGATCCAAAAACAAAGAGTCAGTCGACAATTAGGCTGTTTCAAAACGAACCAACGCTTACGAAAGAAAAGCGATCGAGAAGCACTGGCAAACTTTTGATCGCTAGTTTCTTCACTTTCACGGGGTGTCTAATGCAATTTCATTACAAGACCAAAGCGGCATCAAAGACGAATGGTATACCACAAAATGCTTGCCAGAAAACGAGAAACTTCCTGGACACCACAGAGGTTGGAGTCTTGATCTGGCACCGTGTGACTTTTTTATTCCCTGAAATAAAAAATGTTCTGAAAGGGATACAGTCTTCGAGAAGGCCGTGAAAGAGGTGTCTGTGTCGGACTGGAAAAAATGTATTGAAAATTGGTTTAGACGCATAAAACTTTGTATAAAGGCTGCTAAAGAGTTCTTTGAAAAGACTCAATAAAAATATTTTATTTATAGAAGGGATATTATAAATTGCATATCAAATAAATAATCGCCTATCAATACATACTCATCATTTATATTCTTTTTTACATCAAATAACTTACTTCACTACAAATAAATAAATATCCTCGGACAACTCACACACGGTCATCTGATTCCAAACTAAGCAGAGCTTGTACTATGGTAACCAGACAACTGATAAACATACTTATATATTTTTAAATACATACATAATATAGATAAATCACACCCAGACACAGAACAAATATTAGAGCTCATCACACAAAGTTTAACATTTAGTTTAAATAAACTAAATGTTTAATAAAACTCAAACTGTAGATAATTCGAAATTATACATCAATATGACATTACTTTTTTTCTCATAATGCAATACTGTTAAATTTATTTATGTACAAAAATACTACATACAAGGCTTAAATAAGGTAAGGTAGACTGGTAGATAATGCCCAAGGCATTAAGTCCGCCGTTGTGCATTGTTTTTTTTTACATGTGCATAAAGTTTTTTAAATAAATAAATACTGACTGCACAGCAAAATTTCCATATTTCACAGCAAAATAACTGTCCCAGTCGCATATTAACCAGTAAGTACAACAAAACCTGTTCATCATATTTGTCTTAATTATTTTCAAGAAGCCATGCTCGGTAAATTTAATAATTATTATAACAAAAAATCCTGTCACATAGCATTATTTCGCGCGAACACACGGGTGCTCGGAACAGATCGCTCACCATACACCAAATCTTAAAAAATGACGACAGTTAGGGGATTTATTGAAGAATGTTCCGACTGGCGTAGGATTAAATCCTTTTTTGACATGATTTGTTTATGAGTCAAATACCAGCGACGATACAATGATCGGCTTAGCCGACTAGTCGGCCGATTAGTCGGCTGATTTCCAACCGATCAGTCGGCTAGTCAGCCAAAGTCATCTAGTCGGCGCATCACTAGTATTTTAGTATTGACATTCGACATTTGACATTTGACATTTAACATTTAAGCAGACTGCGGCGAAAAAGCATGGCATCCTTAACCAGGTTAAGCGATATTTCACGCCCGGGACAGCTTCTAACACTTTATAAAGCTCAAGTCTGATTGTGTATGGAGTATTGCTGTCACCTATGAGATGGCCAAATACCAACTGGCCGCATTGGATTTACCAACTGGCCGCATTGGATTCGGTAGAACGCAGAGCCAGGAGGTTGATTGGCAACAAGAAGCTGGTGGCCCAACTACAACCTCTAGCACATCGGCGTAAAGTTGCCTATCTGGCGGTATTTTACAGATTGCACTTCGGTGAGTGTGCTCATGAGCTACACGAGCTCATTCCCCCGTCTCCGTTTTACCACATGTCGGCATCTAGACGTACGCCGGGATACCACCCTTTCTTGGTCGATATTCCTCGTATCCGCACGCAGCGTTTCTCGAAATCCTTCATTATGCGTACCGCAAAAAAGCTGTTTGTTGTTTGACTTTGACGTTTGACGTTTGACGTTTGACGTCTGGTTAGGCTGGAAGCCGACCCTAACATAGTTGGGAAAAGGCTGATGATGATAACAAAAAAAAGCAAAAAAAAATAAAAATACAAAAATACAAAAGTACAAAAGTACAAAAATACAAAAATACAAAAATACAAAAATACAAAAATACAAAAATACAAAAATACAAAAATACAAAAATACAAATTATACAAAAATACAAAAATACAAAAATACAAAAATACAAAAATACAAAAATACAAAAATACAAAAATACAAAAATACAAAAATACAAAAATACAAAAATACAAAAATACAAAAATTCAAAAATTCAAAAATACAAAAATACAAAAATACAAAAATACAAAAATACAAAAATACAAATATATTTAAGAAGATATTTAACATTTGACATTTGGCACTGGAGTAGAATAGAATAGAATCATTTATTTGCAATAAACAAGTGTATACAAACATACACACGCAGGTGTATGCATGTAGGATGATATAATTATAATGAACATTTGTCATTTGTCATTTGTCATTTGTCATTTGTCATTTGTCATTTATCATTTAACATTTAACATTTAACATTTAACATTTAACATTTTACATTTTACATTCGACATTCGACATTCGACATTCGACATTCTACATTCGACATTTGATTTAGCATGTAGCATTTGGCATTTAATAACATTTAACATTTATCATTTATCATTTATCATTTAACATTTAACATTTAACATTTTACATTCGACATTCGACATTCGACATTCGACATTCGACATTCGACATTCTACATTCGACATTTGATTTAGCATGTAGCATTTAGCATTTAATAACATTTAACATTCAACATTTAACATTTGACGTCTGACGTCGACGTTTGTAGTTTTGTATTTTCATATTTTTAAATTGATTGTTTTTTTTTGTATTTTTGTATTTTTGTTGTTTTGTATTTTTGTATTTTTGTATTTTTGTATTTTTGTATTTTTGTATTTTTGTATTTTTGTATTTTTGTATTTTTGTATTTTTGTATTTTTGTATTTTTGTATTTTTGTATTTTTGTATTTTTGTATTTTTGTATTTTTGTATTTTTGTATTTTTGTATTTTTGTATTTTTGTATTTTTGTATTTTTGTATTTTTGTATTTTTGTATTTTTGTATTTTTGTATTTTTGTATTTTTGTATTTTTGTATTTTTGTATTTTTGTATTTTTTGTATTTTTGTATTTTTTGTATTTTTGTATTTTTTGTATTTTTGTATTTTTTGTATTTTTGTATTTTTTGTATTTTTGTATTTTTTGTAATTTTGTATTTTTGCGTTTTTGTATTTTTGTGTGATATTAAAAAAATCGTTTTATACATATTAGGAAGCTAAAGCTATATAATATTTACAGGAGGGAGTAGCCCAAATGAGAATTAGCCCTAATGCACCTAAACCAAGCAGTAACCAAAAACCTAACGTAATGTGGGTGAAACCGCGAGGAACAGCAGATGATGATATTATACAGGGTGGAAAGTTTTAATGGGCCCTGGAAGAAAACTACCTAAAATCATTAAGATTGTTTTAAGATTTAGCATGTAGCATGTAGTATGTAGCATTTAGCATTTAGCATTTAACATTTGACATTTAACATTTAACATTTATCATTTAACATTTAGTATTTAACATTTATCATTTATCATTTATCATTTATCATTTATCATTTATCATTTATCATTTATCATTTATCATTTATCATTTATCATTTATCATTTATCATTTATCATTTTTCATTTATCATTTATCATTTTTCATTTTTCATTTATCATTTATCATTTATCATTTATCATTTATCATTTATCATTTATCATTTATCATTTATCATTTATCATTTATCATTTATCATTTATCATTTATCATTTATCATTTATCATTTAACATTTAACATTTAACATTTAACATTTAACATTTAACATTTTACATTCGACATTCGACATTCGACATTCGACATTCGACATTCGACATTCGACATTCGACATTCGACATTCTACATTCGACATTTGATTTGAAGGAAGCTAAAGCTATATAATATTACAGGAGGGAGTAGCCCAAATGAGAATTAGCCCTAATGCACCTAAACCAAGCAGTAACCAAAAACCTAACGTAATGTGGGTGAAACCGCGAGGAACAGCAGATGATGATATTATACAGGGTGGAAAGTTTTAATGGGCCCTGGAAGAAAACTACCTAAAATCATTAAGATTGTTTTAAGATTTAGCATGTAGCATGTAGCATTTAATAACATTTAACATTTAACATCTAACATTTGACGTTTAACATTTAACAAAAATACTAAAATACAAATTAAAAAAATTTATTTCTTTAAAAAATATGTTATTTTTAGTGAAATTGGTGCTGATTCTCCTATGCACAAACTAACGCAAATTTAAAGTAAGTTAAGTGCAACTTTCTCTTTCAATTTCTTAAAGAAAAGGACAGAAGATTCATTTTAGTTTAATCCTGTCAAATTAGACAGCGCCTGATAAAAATTGACGTATATTTAAAAACCATGCTTTATTTTATTTGCCATATACATTTGACACTTGACACTTGTCATTTGACATTTGACATTTGACATTTTACATTTGACATTTGACATTTGACATTAGACATTTGACTTTTGACATTTGACATTTGTGTTTGACATTTAACATTCATCATTTAACATTTAACATTTAACATTTAACATTCATCATTTAACATTTAACATTTAACATTTAACATTTAACATTTAACATTTAACATTTAACATTTAACATTTAACATTTAACATTTAACATTTAACATTTAACATTTAACATTTAACATTTAACATTTAACATTTAACATTTAACATTTAACATTTAACATTTAACATTTAACATTTAACATTTAACATTTAACATTTAACATTTAACATTTAACATTTAACATTTAACATTTAACATTTAACATTTAACATTTAACATTTAACATTTAACATTTAACATTTGACATTTGACATTTGACATTCGACATTCGACATTCGACATTCGACATTCGACATTCGACATTCGACATTCGACATTCGACATTCGACATTCGACATTCGACATTCGACATTCGACATTCGACATTCGACATTCGACATTCGACATTCGACATTCGACATTCGACATTCGACATTCGACATTCGACATTCGACATTCGACATTCGACATTCGACATTCGACATTCGACATTCGACATTCGACATTCGACATTCGACATTCGACATTCGACATTCGACATTCGACATTCGACATTCGACATTCGACATTCGACACTCGACATTCGATATTCGACATTTGATTTAGCATGTAGCATTTAATATTTATCATTTAACATTTAACATTTAACATTTAACATTTAACATTTATCATTTATCATTTAACATTTGACGTTTGACGTCTGACGTTTGTAAATAGTTTTGTATTTTTGAATTTTTTTATTTTTGTATTTTTGAATTTTTGTATTTTTTAGTGATGGGCCGAATGTTGTTTGTACCGAATACGAACTTCGGCCGAACATTCGGTAAAATTTTAAAATTCGGCCGAAATTCGGCCGAACTTCGGTAATTTTTGGCGCGCTTTCTAGGGAGCGATAGTGCCTATGTCGGTTGTAGAAGATCCTGGATTTAATCGATAAATGACCATATTAAGCCCAAATACCTGATGCCAAATTAAGTCAAAAATATTTTAGTTAGACTTTTACCTCAAATTTATGAACTACTGAAAAAAAAATCGACCAAATATCTAATGCTAAAATGGTTTCAGTTACCAGCGAAATGTGGACGTGCATTACTGTTCATTGGCTCGATAACAATTTCATATTACCACATACATAAGTATAAAAATGTCCATTTCATACCGCAAATATTTTACATCACTCTCCGATACTGAGCTGCAAATTGCAAAATAACTTACTATTACTTACTACAGCTACTTTTAAAAATAAAGTTAGTTAGTATGCCTTAATTATTTCAATGTCCATGTCAAGAGGTCCATTTCGTTAATAATAATTATTACATTTTCGTTAATAATTATTAATAGTTTATTTGATTTTCTGAAAAGATTGTGTAGCGGTAACAATATTATATTACAATAAATGACTGATTTGATTATTAGCTTTACTAGTTTATTGTTTTTATTTGTAAAAATAGTTGAGGTAATTAAATCTTATCTTGGACCGAATGTTCGGCATTTGAACCGAAAGTCGGCCGAATGTCGAAGTTCGGTTCAAGCCACCGAAATTCGGTTAAACCGAATGTGAAACGAAATTCTGCCCATCCCTAGTATTTTTGTATACTTGTATTTTTGTTTTGAATTTTTGTATTTTTGTATTTTTGTATTTTTGTATTTTTGTGTTTTTTCGTTTTTGTAT
This sequence comes from Athetis lepigone, assembly GCA_033675125.1. NCBI lineage: Eukaryota > Metazoa > Arthropoda > Insecta > Lepidoptera > Noctuidae > Athetis > Athetis lepigone. Next base: position 17,270,051 of record CM066239.1, on the reverse strand, counting down.
TTTTGTGTTTTTGCGTTTTTGTATTTTTGTATGATATTAAAAAAATCGTTTTATACATATTAGGAAGCTAAAGCTATATAATATTACGGGAGGGGGTAGCCCAAATGAGAATTAGCCCTAATGCACCTAAACCAAGCAGTAACCAAAAACCTAACGTAATGTGGGTGAAACCGCGAGGAACAACTAATGATTATATTATACAGGGTGGAAAGTTTTAATGGGCCCTGGAAGAAAACTACCTAAAATCATTAAGATTGTTTTAAGATTTAGCATGTAGCATGTAGCATGTAGCATTTAGCATTTGACATTTAACATTTAACATTTAACATTTAACATTTGACATTTAACATTTAACATTTAACATTTAACATTGAACATTTAACATTTAACATTTGTTCCTTTCGGGGATGAATAATTGAAAGATCTGACTCCAAATTAATTCTATAATGTATCTTTCCACAATTGTAACTGCGGCCGAATATAATATAACAATAATTGTAGTTTTCTTGGTTGTGAATGCGCGGTGCGTGCGCTTGATGGCGGTTCACGGAATAGACAAGAGACGAAGTTAGTGATGCGGCTTGTCGACGCGCGCGCCTCTTAGTAGGCACTAGTGTTGTGCCGGAACATCCTCCGGGGCCTTGGAAGCTGCTGCTTCCGAAGTTGGGACGACTGCTGGCTCCAGCAAGGGGCAGAGGTACTTGACACCGCGCCTGTAGGTGCCGTTGACTGTCTTTACTTCTGCCACGCGTGACACACCATCCTTGCCTGGGAACAGAGAAACTATTCTCCCCAGCTTCCATTGCATTGGTGGAAGATTTTCTTCTTTTAATAGAACCAGGTCTCCAGATTGTAGGGGTACGCTAGGAACACGCCATTTGTGTCTTTGTTGAAGTTCGGTTACGTATTCTAGCTGCCAGCGTTTCCAGAAGGCTTGACGAAAAGACTCCAATCGTTGAAATCGATCAGTTTTGTTAAAGCCGGTCTGCTCCAAGTCTCGTGATGGTAATGATGTTAATGGTCTTCCTATGAGAAAGTGCCCAGGAGTTAAGGGATGGAGATCATCAGGGCTAGAGGATAAGGGAGAGATAGGACGACTATTTAAAATGGCTTCAATTTGACTAAATAGCGTTGCCAGCTCTTCAAACGTTAAATGAGTTTGACCTAGAATGCGCTTTAGGTGATGCTTGGCCGAACGTACGCAAGCCTCCACGAGTCCACCGAAATGTGGAGAGTACGCTGGTTGGAAGTTAAACTTAATACCATTTCCAGAGGAAAACTCACAAATGTCATCAGCATTGGATATTAAAAAGTCTCCGACTTCCTTTGCGGCTGCGACAAAGTTTCGGCCGTTATCGCAAAAAAATTCAACGGGTTTTCCTCTGCGAGAAATAAAACGACGCAAGGCTGAGATGAAGGCGTCCTTAGAAAGCTCACTGACAGCCTCTAAATGTACACATTTGTATCTAAGGCATACGAATACACAGAGATAACATTTCGTAATTTTGCAACCCCTACCCTTTCGGTCGGTTATTAAATATGGTCCAGCAAAATCGACAGCTGCACTAGCAAAGGGAAATCCAGGATTAACACGTTGTTTGGGTAGTGAACCCATAATAGGACTCGGTGTTTTGCCGCTTACCTTCCTACATTTTACACTTTGTCTCGCCGTTGTACGAGCTAAATTTCTTCCAGCAATTGGCCAAACCGATTCTCTAATAGAATAAAGCAATAACTGCGGCCCAGCATGAAGAAGACGCAAGTGCTCTTGCTGAAATAGTAGTTTGGCGAGCCTATGTTTGGCGTGAAGCAACATTTGATGACGTGTATCGAAGGAATAACAAGATAATGTTAAGCGTCCACCGACTCTTAATATGTTTTCATCGTCAAGAAACGGGTTTAATGAAATTAACTGACTTTTAGAAGATAAAACGCCTTTAGAACGAAGTGTGTCAATTTCCTTTGAAAAACTATCAGCTTGAGACAAATATACAAGTTTTCGAAATGAAAGAGAGAGTTCGTCAGGCTGTAAAACACCTACCTTCTTATTGTTGACATTTTTACAGTTATAAATGAAACGAAGCAAATAAGCAAATGTACGCTGAATGAAATTTAAGTTAGAATACCGGTCAAAATTAACTAACAACTGTTTATTTTCATTTATAACATTGACATGAACTTTGAGTTCAGGTAATTCAGGAGTTGTATTAATTTCGTTAGAGTTGGAGGACGGCCACAAAGACTCATGTTGCGTTAAATAACTAGGACCAGTCCACCATTGATCTAAATTATTGTTTTTAATTACATCTACGCCTCGTGACGCTAGGTCAGCTGGGTTAAGGTGAGTGGGAACATGACGCCATTCAGAGTTTTTTGTTAACTCCAAGATCGTTGCGACCCTGTTAGCTACAAAGGTCTTCAATTTATCGTACCTAGTGCCTAACCAAGCTAACGCTATTGATGAGTCGCTCCAATACACCTTGCGACTGATTACACAACGCAGGGCGCGTTCCACCGCCTCCGCGGTGCGTGCACACAACTCTAAGCGAGGAATTGTTGTCGGCTTAACCGTGGCTACCCTAGCCTTGGCGCATAATAGGCGCACTGTGACCTCGCCTTGTTTATTTGCGGATTTTAGATATACGCAGGCTGCATACGCTGTCTGTGAAGCATCACAAAAGCAATGTAATTCTATATTAGTGGGCTGCTTACATAAAGCATGCCTAGGAATGCGCAATTCGTGAAGATGCTTCATGTTGTTGACAAACAACAACCATGATTGACTAATGTCATGTGGGACAGGCTCATCCCAGTCGATTTTTTCAATCCATAGCCTTTGTATTAAAATTTTTGGTTTAATGGTAAATATACTTAATATCCCAAGCGGGTCGAAAACCTTACACGATTCTGATAATATGGAACGCTTGGTGATTGTGGATTTATTTTCATAATTTGTAGGAAAATGTATGATGTCTTTATTAGGGTCCCACGCGACTCCTAATGTATGTGATGATGAACTAATGATAAGATTTTTTTGTGCATTATCATGATCTGTTAAAATTGACGACAAATTAGAACGATATTTGCGTAGATTAAAACATCCCGCCGCGAGTGCACTTTCTACCGAATTTTTAATATAAAACAATTCATCACGGTTGTCACTTCCAGTTAACAAATCGTCGACTACAAAATCGTTTTGAATTATTGTTTTAATTTTGTTATCGCTGCAGTTCTCACCAAGCTGCCACAAACAGCGCGTACTTAAAAAACTCGAACTAGTTAAGCCATATGTGACAGTATTGAGCCTTAATGATTTTATGGGTTCTGTGCTATGGTCTCGCCACAGAATCATTTGCAGATTACGATCCTGGTCTTGAACTTGCACCATTCGGTACATTTTTTCGACATCACCGGATAACACGTATGAATACTGACGAAATCTAAGAAGTATATTAAATAAAGAGTCTTGTATATGTGGACCTGCATGTTGTAAATCATTCAGGGAGCAACCGGAAGTAGTTTTTGCACTGCCATTAAAAACAACTCTCAATTTAGTTGATTCACTAGAAGGACGTAAGACAGCGTGATGAGGAATGAAGTAGGACTGATAAGGGATCAATTGAGTTGACTCTGATAAATGGCCTAATTCAGCATATTCTCTTATAAACTGGGAATACATATTTTTAAGATTGGCGTCCCGTGCAAATCTTTTTTCTAGTGATAAGAATTGCCGTTTAGCTAAAATAAATGAATTTCCTAAACAATCTGGTTCGGTAATTAGCGGCAATCTAACGTGGAAACGCCCACTTTCATCACGATACGTATGTTTTTTAAAATGGTTTTCACACTCTATGTCCTCATCAGTTAAATAATTATTTTTTGTAGGAATTTGCTCTAATGCCCAAAATTTTGTCAACTCATTATTTAATGATTCGTTTGACATTGTATCGTTATTCGAATTAAGTAGAAGATGATTACATTTAACACTATTTATGAAGGATTTATCGCTCCGTGCGAATGGTCCGGATAATATCCATCCAAGTTTGGATTTAAGAATAATAGGTTGGTTTGGACCTAGTACTAACTTATCAAATTCAATAAGATTCCAAAATAGATCTGCACCTATAAGCATATCCACAGGTGCACACTGATTGAATTTAGGGTCTGCTAATTTAATATTACTTGGTAATTTGATTAAAGATGCATCAAACCCTTTGTTAGGTAAATTATTTGAAATTTGAGGCAACACTAGGCAAGAAATATCTACTTCAAAATCAGTAAGCCTAGACTTTAATTTTAAACTGCAACGTTGCAATGCATGCGACAGAGGCTGATTACCTACACCTACAATATCGACCCGGGTTGGCTGAGGAGTCAAGTTTAATTTATTTTTAATCTTATTAGTTAATAGAGACGTTTGACTCCCGCTGTCTAGCAAGGCTCGTATTATTAGGCGCTGATTTGTTATTGGATTGCATACTTCTACTAAAGCAGTCGAGAGTAATACGCAATTGTTAGATGTGACCGACATAGTTACTACGCTGTCATCATGTTCCCCCTCAACCTCATCCTCCGTAGTGGCTAAGATTGCGTCGGATTCGGATGTGCTTACAGCCTGAGTACTCTCTTTGTGCAACAAAGAATTATGTCGCTTTTTACAAGAAGAACAAGGACCTAACCTGCATTGACGAGAAGAATGACCTTTACGCAGACAGTTAAGGCAAAGCTTGAGCCTCAACACTTCCGCTACTCGATCGTCAATGGATTTGCCCAGGAATGTCGAGCAGTCGTACAGGCGATGACTCCCGTTGCACAAGGCGCACACCGCAGAAGACGCAGAAGATGAGGCTGAAACCACAAACGATTTCGTACGAGATTTATCAAATTTATGAAAAGAAGAAGCGTTTGATTCACTCTTGTTGTTGCTATGACGTTCGGGCTTATTTTGATGTATGGATTCGAGAACATCCGAACGACTCTTCAGAAATTGGAAAAATTCAGATAAAGAGGGTCTTTTATTCATACTATTTTTATGTTCCTCCCATTTAAAGCTAGTGACGCTGTCAAGTTTTGCTGCAATCAAATGAATGATCAGCGTATCCCAAGATTCGGTTTTTTCACCCAGCGTATTCAATGCGCGCAAATTTTTCGAAACGTGATCAATGATAAATCGTAATCCTTTGGCGGAATCGCGGTGTACTGGCTGGATGTCAAATAAAGAATACAAATGGTTGCTTATCAGTTGCTTCTCATTGTTATATCTCTCACAGAGGAGACCCCAAGCTTCTTTATAATTAGCTGAACTAACCTCCAAATTGCTGATGACACGAGAAGCCTCTCCTTCAAGGTAAGAGTTTAAATAGTAAAATTTATGAATTGGATCAATTTTGTTGTTGCTGTGAATAAGAGAGGTGAATGTGTCTCGAAACTCGAGCCACTTATAATAAGTTCCATCAAAGTTCGCAATTTTAATTGTTGGTAATTTAAAACCCATAGAATTATAATTTTGATTGCACGAGTTATGACAGCTTGAGTTAGAATTACCACTTTCAGATTGACTACACTTAAACTTACTTTCATGTTTTTCTAAAAAACATTGTGTCTGTGCAATGAGTAATGAAAAGTCAGACTCGATTTCTTCTCTTATGTCTAATTCACTTTCTAAGTTAAGCTGAGATAATGATTCTATTTCAGATTGCAACTCGTCAAAACTTGCAAGCATTTCACGCAATCGTTCTAATCTTTGGTTAATCATATAGTAATCCGGTTTCATAATTGTTTCAGACACAAGAAATGGGTTTATAAAGTTTTTGTACTTTGTGATACGTCCTTTTATGGAACTTCGCTTAGTAATTAAACTCTTTAAATCGTTATCACAACTAACACTTGTTTGTGGAATGTTTAACTTTAACATACCTTCTAAGGGCGACTTAGAAGCTTGTTCACCACCTTTAGACATGTTTTCAACAAATATTCACAGCACTTAAATCACAAACAAAACAAATTTAAATATTAAAATGCAAAATAATACGTAACTTCCAACCAAAGTGTAGGCAGTTGCTCAGCGGCTGACAACCGGCTGGCCACAAGCAGGTAACAGCTTATGGCACGAGAACAAAGCAAGCAGGCTCACCCACCGATGCAGTTTAGCAACTGGAATGCATATATATAGCAAGAGTTAGGAACACACTCGGAAGCTTTCTTAGTATTTTAAATGACAGTAGTTATGAAATGTTTGTTTATATGCTTAATTTGAACAGTTCAGTAAGACAGACGTGAAAAGATGACTTGCAATAGATGACCCACTGACCAATTTTGATTGTCAGAATAACAAGAAGTATTGTAGATTAAGCTATATGTGCAACAAATAATAGTTGGCCGTATTATTTGATAGTTAAATGTGCTGTCAAGCTTATGTAGCACCGCGATATGTATCCGTTTATTGCTATTATTTGCGGATGTACATATCTTCACCTTAGGCTGCGCAGTTAGACATGAATAGTTGCAAAACAAAACAAGAACGAAGCAGTGGCAATGCTATTCATGCAAAGAAGAACCAAAAATAATCACTGTGGAAAGAAATTAGAAGGATTAGGGGAATGACTGAGCACTTTCCTGTCAAGCTGTAGCTGCGGCGTATATTGCATCATCCATTACATCCAATGGCCGGCTGGCATGATAGTACTTGCTATTTATCGTGTTCACTCTCCCAGTATCTCGAAATATTCTTGATGTTTTCAACGGCGATGAAATAATTCCAACAAAGCAGGGTCCAAAGGTCGTACGCTGTGTCCGTCGCTCGCTTGTACGTTGCGCTTGCGTTGATTCAAAATGTCTTCCAGCGTGGCTTTATTTCCCGTTGTTGGATCACGTCGGTGTTCACCAATGTTCCTTTCGGGGATGAATAATTGAAAGATCTGACTCCAAATTAATTCTATAATGTATCTTTCCACAATTGTAACTGCGGCCGAATATAATATAACAATAATTGTAGTTTTCTTGGTTGTGAATGCGCGGTGCGTGCGCTTGATGGCGGTTCACGGAATAGACAGGAGACGAAGTTAGTGATGCGGCTTGTCGACGCGCGCGCCTCTTAGTAGGCACTAGTGTTGTGCCGGAACAACATTTAACATTTAACATTTAACATTTAACATTTAACATTTAACATTTAACATTTAACATTTAACATTTAACATTTAACATTTAACATTTAACATTTAACATTTAACATTTAACATTTAACATTTAACATTTAACATTTAACATTTAACATTTAACATTTAACATTTAACATTTAACATTTAACATTTAACATTTAACATTTAACATTTAACATTTAACATTTAACATTTAACATTTAACATTTAACATTTAACATTTAACATTTAACATTTAACATTTAACATTTAACATTTAACATTTAACATTTATCATTTATCCTTTAACATTTAACATTTAACATTTAACATTCGATATTCGACATTTGATTTAGCATGTAGCATTTAACATTTATCATTTATCATTTATCATTTATCATTTATCATTTATCATTTATCATTTATCATTTATCATTTATCATTTATCATTTATCATTTATCATTTATCATTTATCATTTATCATTTATCATTTATCATTTATCATTTATCATTTATCATTTATCATTTATCATTTATCATTTATCATTTATCATTTATCATTTATCATTTATCATTTATCATTTATCATTTATCATTTATCATTTATCATTTATCATTTATCATTTATCATTTATCATTTATCATTTATCATTTATCATTTATCATTTATCATTTATCATTTATCATTTATCATTTATCATTTATCATTTATCATTTATCATTTATCATTTATCATTTATCATTTATCATTTATCACTTATCATTTAACATTTAACATTTGACGTCTGACGTTTGTAAATAGTTTTGTATTTTTGAATTTTTGTATCATTTATCATTTAACATTTAACATTTGACGTCTGAGGTTTGTAAATAGTTTTGTATTTTTGAATTTTTGTATTTTTGAATTTTTTATTTTTGTATTTTTGTATTTTTGTACTTTTGTATTTTTGTATTTTTGTATTTTTGTATTTTTGTATTTTTGTATTTTTGTATTTTTGTATTTTTGTATTTTTGTATTTTTGTATTTTTGTATTTTTGTATTTTTGTTTTTTTTTTGTATTTTTGTATTTTTGTATTTTTGTATTTTTTAGGGATGGGCCGAAATTCGTTTCACATTCGGTTTAACCGAATTTCGGTGGCTTGAACCGAACTTCGACATTCGGCCGACTTTCGGTTCAAATGCCGAACATTCGGTCCAAAGTAAATTTAATAAACTCATCTATTTTTACAGAAAAAAACCAGTAAAATTACTAATCAATCAGTCATTAATTAACCTTTGTTACCACTCCACAATCTATTGTAGAAAATCAAATAAACTTTTAATTATTATTAGCGAAAATATAATAATTATTATTAGCGAAATGGACCTCTTGACATTTACATTGAAATAATTAAGGCCTAATAACTATATATTTTTATTTTAAACATTAAACATTAAACATTAAACATTAAACATTAAACATTAAACATTAAACATTAAACATTAAACATTAAACATTAAACATTAAACATTAAACATTAAACATTAAACATTAAACATTAAACATTAAACATTAAACATTAAACATTAAACATTAAACATTAAACATTAAACATTAAACATTAAACATTAAACATTTAACATTTAACATCATTTAACATTTAACATTTAACATTTAACATTTAACATTTAACATTTAACATTTAACATTTAACATTTAACATTTAACATTTAACATTTAACATTTAACATTTAACATTTAACATTTAACATTTAACATTTAACATTTAACATTTAACATTTAACATTTAACATTTAACATTTAACATTTAACATTTAACATTTAACATTTAACATTTAACATTTAACATTTAACATTTAACATTTAACATTTAACATTTAACATTTAACATTTAACATTTAACATTTAACATTTAACATTTAACATTTAACATTTAACATTTAACATTTAACATTTAACATTTAACATTTAACATTTAACATTCAACATTTAACATTCAACATTTAACATTCAACATTTAACATTTGACGTCTGACGTCGACGTTTGTAAATAGTTTTGTATTTTTTTTGTATTTTTGTATTTTGTTTTGTATTTTTTTTGTATTTTTTTGTATTTTGTATTTTTTGTATTTTTGTATTTTTATATTTTTGTATTTTTGTATTTTTGTGTTTTTGCGTTTTTGTATTTTTGTATGATATTAAAAAAAATCGTTTTATACATACATATTAGAAAGCTAAAGCTATATAATATTACGGGAGGGAGTAGCCCAAATGAGAATTAGCCCTAATGCACCTAAACCAAGCAGTAACCAAAAACGTAACGTAATGTGGGTAAAACCGCGAGAAACAGCTAATGATGTATTATACAGGATAGAAAGTTTTAATGGGCCCTGGAAGAAAACTACCTAAAATCATTAAGATTGTTTTTTTACGTATAAGAATTATTCCTTTTTTTTTTAAAGGAATAAAAACAGCATTCAAAGATTCTTGAAAATTCGCTTACCACTCCCGAGAATCGAACCGGCTGAAATTCAAAAAAGTAGCAATCTGTATTTTTATGACATCAAACATTCGGGTTACTTTTATGGACCTAATCTCTCTAGCAAACATGGGTAATTAAGTTAAAGGAAAACCATAAATCTTAAGAATTATATTTTAATTGAACGAAAATTTCGACGGCTAAATTCGTCCTTTGATTTCAAAAGGATAATTTTATGGTTTTCCTCTAATTTGATTATTCATATTTGTTTGAAGCATTTAATCCTTCTTCATCTTCATCATGGACCTCCCTCTGGGAGGTTTGGTTTCCGCACTTAGTCCTCTTAATGATAGTTCAGGTAGTCCATTTAATCCTTATGAATGAACCTATTAATTGACGTCATAAAAGTACAGTTTGTGGTTTTTTTCGTTTCAGCCCGTTCGATTCCCGTGAGTGACACATTTTCGAAGTGTCAATTTTTTATGGACCCTGGATGAAAACTACTTTAAATCGTTACGATTGATTTTACTTAAAGGAAAGATTCCATTATTTTTTTAAAATACATAAAACCGCATTAAAAGATTTTTGAAAATTCGCTTGTCACACTCGGGAATCGAACTGTCTTAAAATGGAAAAAACAACATCCTGTACTTTTATGACGGTAATCAATAGGGTCATTTATAAGGACCAAATCTTTTTAACAAACATAGTTGATTAAATTAAAGGAAAACCATGAAATTTAAACTTTTCATATAAAAGGACGAATTTAACTGACGAAATCTTCGTTCAAATAAAATAAAACGAAACGTTTCATCATCTCCCTAGCCTTTTTCCCAACCGTGTTGGGGTCGTCTGCCAGCCTAACCGGATTCACGGGATTCAGCTAGATACCGGTTTTTTACGTGGAGCGACTGCCTATCTGACCTCCACAACCCAGTACCTGGGCGACACGATACCTCTTGGTTAGTCTGGTCACAGTATCTGGCTAACCAGTAACGACTGTCAAAGTTCTACGAATGGCAACCGGGACCAACGGCTTTACGTGCTCTCCGAGGCACGGGATGTCAGTGATGTCAAAGATAAACTTTAGAAAGTACATATGAATTGAAAAAGTCACATTGGTACTTGCCCGGATTCGAACCTACAACCTCTTACACGAGAGGCAGGCGCCTTATCCACTGGGCCATCACGACACGAAACGTTTGACAGCATAAAAATAGAAAATGTTACTTTAAGGGGAACCCTTAAAGTAACATTTTCTATTTTTATGTACCTCAAAAGGTAAAAATGGAACCCTTATAGGATCACTTTGTTGTCCGTCTGTCCGTCCGTCCGTCCGTCCGTCTGTCAAGACCCTTTTTCTCAGAAACGCGTCGAGATATCAAGCTGAAATTAATATCACATACCCTGAGTATGTGATATTAATTGATCTGCTATCTCTCAAAGCAGTGAAAAAATCAAGTTTCTAATTCGACGCAATAAAAAGATACGGCGGTTTACAATGCATATTTAGACATTTGCAAGGGAATCAAAACCTACAGGGTACTTCCCATTGACCTAGAATCATGAAATTTGGCAAGAAGCAAGGTCATGTATGTAGCACAAGTAAAGGAAAAACTCTGGAAACCGTAAAATTGTAGTTAGTTCACATCCGTCCGTCCTCCCGTCCGTCCGTCTGTCAAGACCCTTTTTCTCAGAAACGCGTCAAGATACCAAGCTGAAATTAATATCACATACTCAGGTCTGCTATCTCTTAAAGCAGTGAAAAAATCAAGTTTCTAAATCAACGCAATAAGAAGATACGGCGGTTTATATTGCATATTTAGACATTATCAAGGGAATCAAAACTCAAAACCTATAGGGTACTTCCCATTGACCTAGAATCGTGAAATTTGGCAATAAGCAAGGTCATGTAGCACAAGTAAAGGCAAAACTCCGAAAACCGTAAATTTGTAGTTATTTCACTAAAAAACAAATTAAGGGAACCCTCGTTGCGCGAGTCCAACTAGCACTTGACCGGTTTTTTTGGATTTTAGTCGGTTCGATTCCCGGGAGTGGTAAACGAATTTTCGAAAATCATTGAATGCAGTTTTGTTTCTTTTTAATAATAAAGGAATGTTTCCTTTGAGTACAATAATCTATTTCAACGATAAAAGGTAGTTTTCTTTCAGGGCCTATTAAAACTTTCCACCCTGTAAATATTTAGAAGAAGATTTCCTGAAAGTATCCATACTAATATTATAAATGGGAAAGTGTGTCTGTCTGTTTGTCTGTCTGTCTGTCTGTAGGTTTGTCTTTCTTTAGCGGCAAAACGGAGCGACGAATTGACGTGATTTTTTAAGGGGAGATAGTTGATGGAGAGTAACATAGGCTACTTTTTGTCTCTTTCTAACGCGAGCGAAGCCGCGGGCAGAAGCTAGTTTTTTTATAAATTCTAAATTAATCAAATAAAGCATTTGACTTAAAAATCAGCTTATAGTATAATATTCATTAATTTTGTTATTGTGTAGCTTTCTAGAATGATTGTTATATTATTATATACGAACTTTCGAAATGTTAGAGCTGAAGACTGAATGGCGCATCATCAATTTGATTTTGATCTGACTTTATACACACATCTGTTATTTTTATACCTATATTATTGACGTTCTCTAAATATATATTTTTAGATTTTGCAATCCATGTGTGCTTTCTAAGTTTTGGAGATCTCAGCGTGAAATCTGGACTTAATTAAATCAAAAACTTAAAAAAAAGACATTGAGTTATAATAACTCAATTAGTCTGGCCTGTAATGGGACAGTAATATTTATTTTATGTTATTTTATGTTGACATTACCTACATGATACTTTTTCCTTTACACTATAAAGGTAAGTGAATAAATGTACCAATAAATACATTCTCTTTTTATTATACACTAACCATCTATCTACGTGTATACTGTATAGTGATGCTACGTACGATGGCGAAAGATATATAGAATGGGTACTTTTACTTAGCGTATTTACCTATTACTTGAAGTAACTACGGTAAGTTGCAGTAGCGATTGGTAATCTGAATATTCCAGTAAGTGGCTTACAATTATTGAAAGATATTTAAATAGCGTGACATTTAAGTGAGCCACTTTGATTGGCTCATCGCTCTCCGGTAAGTAGACCATTCCTGACCACATACCGCTGCCTCCTAGGTAAATGGAAATATTTCTAGTTTTTGTTTCTGAACGACTCCTAAAGTTTGGAGACGCGTTTACAAACGTACCTATAAATGTTTGTTCATGTTTGAAGAGGTTTTGGCATAACTTTACTCATCATGAAAAACCGATTGAATGGTGGGTAGGATAGCAGCATTTCAGATTTTATGGTCGTCAAATCGTATTATAAATATCATAATTATCATATCATCGGCATTCAACAAATCGTCAAAAGTATCACAATTACTTCTATACATACAAATAAATAAGTAAATAAATTAATATCTCAAATAAGTCACACACGGCTCCCCAAGCTAAGCAGAGCTTGTGCTACGTTCATAGTATAAAGAGAGGGAAGTAGGCTATCTCCGGCCCAATCCGCGATATAATTGCCTACTGTCTTAGGGTTGTCACCTTTACACACGACACAATTACGATTTTCTAACTGTAATTAAGTAGGCACTTAGTTACTATACCTACAATACTGAGAAATCGGCATAACTAAACGTAAACAAAGCAATAGCAGTAAATCAATTGACAGATCAAAAGTACCTAATACATTCTAGTAGGAAATTAGGCCTACCTACCAACTTCCTCTGTGTGATAGAAAACTAATACAACAAAAAATAAATAAGAGTAGGTATCTAAACATCAAGTAAAAATTATATGAGTGACTAGCTTGCCTTTTCTGTTCAATAGGTAATCTGAACAGAAACAATTTTGAAATCCATGAATTGTTAAGACACCCAAACACACAGCAATACGTTCTCCTGCGTTTATCAGACATTTTAATTTCATTTAGCGGTGTCGAAAAGCAGTGACGCGCCAACCTCGTGCAGTGTTAGCCCCGACTGGCGCTAAGAGAAACGCGTCGAGATTTTCTTAAAGTGTGCGTGCGTCGACGCATAGATACTATGGCGCACACATACAAGCCGCGCGGGGTGCGTTTGTATGAAGATAACCTACTTCCCTCTCTTTATACTATGCTACGGTAGCCAGATCACTGATATATATAATATTCGCCTATACGATTTATTAATACATACATATTACAGATAAATAATAATGACAGCCAAACAAATAATAAAAATTTATGCTCATCAGTTCATCACACAAAGTTTGACCTGAGTGGGAATCGAACTCAGCAGTCAGGTTCACTAATCACTAGCTCAGGCCAATCGAAATCTATGTGACTTTACTTTTTTCAAGTGATAAAAGACTTAACGGCATAACTTTTTGTAAAATTCATCCATAAGTCCACCGTAAAGCTATTTACTTAATAATTAGTTTCACGCAGAGGACCAGTATCGCATATGTATAGCGACAACGCGACAAATTTCGTAGGCGCTGCCAATTACTTGTATAAAGAAATGTTAGACATAACCCAGTCTGACGACTTTCAAAATACATTGACCAACATGGGAACACAATGGCACTTTATTCCTCCATCGTCTCCCCATTTCGGAGGGATTTGGGAAGCAGGAGTAAAATCAATGAAACACCATTTGCGTAGAGTGATAGGAGAACAGACACTAACTTATGAAGAAATGAGCACGTTTTTACATCAAACGGAAGCATGCTTAAACACAAGACCGTTATGTGCACTAAGTGAAGAAATAAACGATAACATCGTGTTAACGCCTAGCCATTCCTTAATAGGAAGAGAAGCAGTAGGGGTACCAGACCCACTAGCGGAAACTAACACAGATCACATAAACAGATGGAAACAAGTGCAAAAAATGAAAAAGGATTTCTGGAAAAGTTGGTCAAAAGATTATTCACACCAATTAAAAGAGCCGAATAAATTACAAGATTTGTCGGCAATGATGCAATTTCTAGAAAAAAGATTTAAGTGTCTCGAAACTTCACACTCGTGGAGGGAAGAATCGGTGGTTCAAAGATCGCGCTATGAGTCAACAAATACATCAATCAAACAAATAAATAAAAGTGTATGCTGGTTTTGTCAAAGTCACGAACACATCATTTACCAGTGTGCCACTTTTAAATCGCTATCAGTTCAAGATCGAAATAAGATTGTAAACGAAAAACAAATGTGCAAAAATTGCCTGACACATGAAACATCGACAGAGGAATATTTAGGATAGAAATTAATTATGAGAAACAACACCTAGAACAAGAGTCCGTGAAAATAAAAACAGTTACGTCACAGTTCCATCAATTATGTATAAATGCAGAAAAAATAACGAGTTCTGGATTTTGCAAACAACTACACCACCATTTGTTAGAAGAAGAAGGAAAATTTGGGCGAACTAAAGAATACTTGACAGAAGTAAACCAAACCAGGAAGAAGAGAGGGGTTTTAGGACAATTACTAACATCTATATTCGGAGTAAATGATGAGGCATACCGAGACATAGAGTTGGAAATCGCAAACATCTATTGTTGGACCGACTCAATGATTACTCTCGGCTGGATCAAAGGTGAAGCGGAGCGATGGAAGACATTCGTCGCGAATAGGGTATCTCAAATACAAAAAACGTTACCACAAGCGAGATGGAATTATGTAAATACGTCACAAAATCCAGCTGACCTAATTACAAGAGGTGCTTCGCCAAGTAAACTACAGCACTCATCTCTGTGGTGGAATGGACCAGAATGGTTACAAAGTGATAACATTCCTATAACAAAAACAGTACCAGAGTTATGTGAGGAGATAAAACGATGTTATCATATAACCATTCAAAATCAACCTAAAAACGAAATCTGGATAAGGTTTTCAAGCTTCCAAAGGATGATACGAGTATTATCATATTGTTATAGATTCATAAATAAACAAGGGAACAACAAACCATTGAGTTGCATGGAAATTCATGCAACTACTAAAAAAGTCCTCCGCCTCGTTCAACAAGAAGTATTTGCTGAGGAATACAAATCCATTAAAACCGGACAATCATTGAGGAAAGGAAACAAGTTATCATGCCTTGATCCGTTTAATGATAGTGAGGGCATACTGCGAGTAGGAGGAAGGCTTCACAACTCCAGTCTACCATACGATCAAAAACACCCAATACTGTTACCTCACGACCATCATGTAACATTAATTATAGTTCATGATGCTCATTTAACTACATTACACGGAGGTAACAGCTTGACCTTAGCGTATATCTAAGGACGAAAATGAACGTACTGGAACCTTGCTTAGTGCGGCCGTGACTCCAGTGCGTCCAGAATGGCTATGTTTATGACAATTGAGCTTAGTACCTATCAGTTACCTAAGACCCTACTGACTATAAACCTAGCCCTATAACAATTACCTCGCACCCTAATTACCCTAATGCCCTACCCTACCATACAAACCGAACCATACAAACCACACCAGTCGTACACTACGTTGGTGTTACGTGAGGGATGTCTGTTACAAGGAGACCTACGGTAACAGACGGAAGTTGGGTAGGAATAGGGTGTTGTATACGTCGTGCGATGTACACAGGAAATGGTTTTCTCACTGCCAATCCCACAGACTCATAGGATCGATGATGGCTAAAGGTGTCTTGGCCACAGTGAGAGGATGTTGTTGGAGATGAATCAAACTCGACTCCCGCTTGATGACTAATTTATTTACAATAATTAATGTTATTATATACAATTTTTGTGGTCAATACACATTGACGGCTATTTACATGTGTGTTGTCGGTGTATTGAGCCGATGAAGCACAGATCTCAGTAGGTCAGATCTTAGCGCTGACGGTGTGCCGATGATGCGGCGTGTGCGACAAGTGCATGTTCAAAGGTTGAACAAATTGATTTCTTAAACTGAAATTAGAATGTAAACGTTCCTAAAAGGTAGATAATTCGACAGGAATTGGTTGAGAGGTTTCATTAAACTCAAAAGTTTAGCGTGTCTTTCAAATTATAAGCAATAGCCATTCGCCATTACTTAGCTAACGCAACCTCACGCGGAACTGAAAGCTCGACAAAGTTCATCACATTTCATAATAATACGTTAACTCTAATGTTGCACCGCGGCCATCTTGGACGCGTGACGTCACAGGCGGGAGACTGGTTACTTTGTATTGTTTCAGGCACGCCTCTTTATAATTATACTAGATTTTACCCGCGGCTTCGCTCGCGTTAAAAGTAGCCTATGTTACTATCCATCCCTTCAACTATCTCCACTTAAAAAATCACGTCAATTCGTCGCTCCGTTTTGCCGTGAAAGAAAGACAAACATACAGACAGACAGACAGACACACTTTCTCATTTATAATATTAGTATGGATAGAGACAAAAATTGTTGAAGCTAAAAAGTATAGTTTTTTTAGGCCTAAAAGTCGAGATTAAATGTTCTAAATATATTTGAAAACCATGATGAAATCATTGAGTTATAATGTACTTCGTACTAGAGGAGTCACCTCAACTAAATTTTTTGTAACACGAGTTAGAGTGCATGCACCCTAACTCACTTAGTCTATGCCGAGCGCTTGCAGCAGCTAGACGATTTCGAGTGCAAAGTTATGTTAAAAAAATATGCCTTCGTGTGCATTGAGATACTGTTCAAACAGCTTGAGAAATATAAATAAAATTCAAGGAGTGATTTTTTACCAGTAAGTTCAAAATATTATCTTTAAAACATGCCTAATTTTATTATTTGTAATTATTATTGAAAAGTATGACGAGTCACCTCGACGGCGGCCATGTTGATGTTAATATCAAAGAGTAAAATATTTGTTGCATGTGCAGAATGGACACTATCGTCGGGTAACGTTAAACAATTACGAACAAGAAAATGTTATTAATAATCATGAGAAAAAATGTATTAATAAGTAATATTATTATTTTTAATTTATTAGATATATATTTTTTTAAGGTTTCGTCGGCCGCGTCCTAGTACTAGAGAATTATGGATTAAATTTATTCAGAAGAATCGCAGCAAAGTCAAGTGATTGCCAATAGAATATTCACGAATATGTTTCGTTCATTTCAAGAAAAACGAGAAATACACCACAAAGTCAAGAAGAGTACTTATATTATTTCATGGGAATTAAAATTTTTACAGTTTAAATTCGTTTTATTTATATAATATCATACAAGATATTGTGAGGCAACTAAAAATACTTATGTATCTTCTAAATTCACGACTTCCCGACTAATTTTGCCTCTGCTAAGTTCCACACAATCGACACAACACTCCCTCACTACCCTTTTTATATACCTATTTTCTTATTTTAAATATAACTATTTCTAGAACGATACCCATAATGCACATAATATTAAAGAAGTCAACTTCAAAAATATGTCGCATCTGCGCGCATTGGTGTTATCTATGGCACCCGCTTGCACTGCGCATGCTCCGCTGTCACCAAATTACGCGCCATATTTCGTTTGAAATAGCTCCTCTAGTACGTAGTACATTATAACTCAATGGCTGAAATATACATACATAGAAAATTAATTTCATAACCACGTTTTTCGCATTACCTAAGCATAATAAGTATACTATTATTACTCTGTAAGCTTTCATACTTAAATCATAAATTCATAATAATGTGTGAAACTTCGAGACATGTAATTCCCTCTAATGAGCGTTCATAAATTAACGTTAGTCATAGTTACATGGTGTTACGTTACGAAACACCTTCATTAATTCCTTTAATGACATGTGGGCAAAACCTATTAGGCCGCAGTTATTCATTATATTTATAGAGCTTTGTCCGGCCACCGACGAAATAAGGTAGGTTTCTAATTAATTTTAATGTTTGTATATAAGTACATTTATTTGTGATAAAAGTAAAGGGTTATTGCAACACTAAATGTTATGGGTGCTAGTTGTTAATCAGTTTTGTACTAGTGAAAGAAACGGTCAAATGTGTGTCGGGCCACGCATATAGATAGGGTGTCTCCAACTTGAATGACTGTAACATAAATGAAATAGTTTGTTATAGTTTGAATGCACTATTAACGTTATATGCAATAATACTACATCAGGCAGAATTGACTACGCAATAAGACTTCCTTGTTTTAAGATAACAATCCAAAAGTTTCCGTACCTAATGAATTAACAGATGCATAATTCAGCGACCTTAACTTTTAATTAATTAAAATAACACAATATAACATACTATTTACTTCAGCTACCCCTACTTATTATATATATTAGTACGTCTATTATATAATAATAGTTATTAAACTCCTTTTATGGCTATATTTCTATGATATAAGGTAATAAGGCAGGTAGATGACCATCACTGGTATTCTGGTTTACTGATTATGGGAGTCACAAACACTGCCAAATGAGGTTTTTGACCCCAGTTTTATGACTGTGGCTTCTTAAATACTCATTAAGTGTACATATTTAGATACAGGTTAACTTTGATATAGTTTATTTTTTATCATATAATTTCACCTAGCTACACTAATAATAAAGCTGTTTTAATGCTCTGATCTTTGGAACTGTTGTCGTATGGAGGTTTAGTCAGTTTTATGTATGTTAGAGCAAACGGATAGTTTAGACTACAGAACACCACGATAATAATCTCTTCAGGAGCGAGAAACTCGAATGTTGAGCGATGGGTCTTGGTAGGTCACATTTCTCCTTAAAAAAATCCGAAAAGAGCAGGAATTTACAGGTTTGTGCCTTGGTAGAGCCCTGTGCTTTGCAAAACAGGTAAAGCTGTTGGTCGCGGTGGACATTCGTAGATTTTTGTGCCATAGGGGTTAAAAACCAGAATTCTGAAACGGGTATCGTGTAAGTCACTATAACGTGAAAATATGTAATCAAGATGCTTTGTGTTAGGTAATTTCTTATATTCCGTTGCTTCCAATTAACGAAAAACTGACCCTAACATAGTGCAGTCATTTGATGATTTCCCACTCACCAAAAAAAAAATACCCTAACATAGTTGAGAGAAGAGTCAGTCAATAATGATAATCTCATCAATAAATTAAAAAATCATACTGATTGTAAATGAATTCATTGGTGTTTTTTTTTGTTTTTATTATCTCAATGCTAGTGAAAATAAGAAGTATTATTATTTACAACTTTTATTTCTTTTTATTCAAATCAGAAGACACTTCATTCTATTTTGACGGGCCTGTTGGTCTAGTTGTTAGTGACCCTGACTGCTAAGCCGGAGGTCGTGGGTTCGATTCCCACCCAGGACAAACTTTGTGTGATGAGCACGATTGTTTGTTCTGTGTCTGGGTGTGATTTATCTATAATATGTATGTATTTATAAATTATATATGTATGTTTATCAGTTGTCTGGTTACCATAGTACAAGCTCTGCTTAGTTTGGGATCAGATGACCGTGTGTGAGTTGTCCCAGGATATTTATTAGGATATTTATTATTATTATTTTTGATCTAAAAATATTTAGAAATGGGATCCTTTTTACTAACTATTTATTGAGTCTGATATCGCGACTTTTATGCCCAAATAAAATTACGGATTAAGAATAATTTATTGTGCTATTATATTTGCTTTCCTCGAGTTTTATAACCCACAGTACCTACACAAATCCATACTAATATTATAAATGGGAAAGTGTGTCTGTCTGTCTGTCTGTTTGTCTTTCTTTCACGGCAAAACGGAGCGACGAATTGACGTGATTTTTTAAGTGGAGATAGTTGAAGGGATGGAGAGTAACATAGGCTACTTTTGTCTCTTTCTAACGCGAGCGAAGCCGTGGGCAGAAGCTAGTAAATTATAAATAAGTGATTGTAACTACACCTTCTATTAAATAACGTAACCACATAATAGTGATAGCGTAATTACTATATTTTTCTCAACAGCGACAATACCACTAAACCTCTGTTTTCCTAACAATCAATGCAATGTATCAGCAATCAATTGGAGACAATTAAAGATGTCCAAAGTTTCTCTGCATTTTCATGTAAGCGACAATCAACTTAAAAAACTTGTCTATGTGATGTGTTCATTAGAGTGAGTTTAAGGGATGATTCTCATTAGAGCGGGCCGGACGGGGCCCGCTGTTAGTTACTAACATAAATTCAATTCGGCTCTACATTACAAGGCTTAAATCTGTAGAATAGTTTCCATGTTGGGACGAAATATCTTGAAGATTACGCGCAATAGACACTTAATTTTTTTTGTACAATCTTTGGGTTAATTACTCTGGCCGTGAAATTATTTACATAGTTGCCTGGTAATGATAGGTTTATACATAGCTTTACTTGCTGTTTTATTAAAGGGGGTTATGAAAAACTAAGTAATAGTCATAATAACCATGCTTGCTTGAGACGTATATTGTTTACGCTACCTAAGATGAAATAATACATTAAAAAAAACCATCATAAATAATTATCTTTCTGGTAGCTTTACATTGCAGAACTGTGTAGTTTCAGGAAAACAATAAATAAATATCTTGGGACAACTTGTGGGCAGAGACGGTAACTGGATAACTTATATACATACCTACGTATATAAGTTATAAATACATTTATAATATTAAGTACAAATTACCCCGAGGCAAGGAACAAACAACCGTGTTGATCACACAAAAATTTACTCTGGTGGGCTTAGCAGGTAGAGTCACTCACCTGGCTATAAACGATCGGATCTGGCTAGAATTCCTCCGGTTCCAGCAGTAGTGACGGAGGGTATCAACGGCATAAGCAAGTCAGAGATTGCTTGTAGGTGATCGATAAGAGTATCCTAAGCCTCTTTGTGAGTTTCAAGTTGTTTGTGCATTAATTTCTATAGACTGATAATTCTAAAGTGTATCATAACTCCTCAGCTGATCCGACACAAAGTCCGGGCCGTACGTGCGCCGTTCCGGGCCAAGTGTTACGCGACCGATGACATTACGCCACGCGGGAGGCGCCGGCGCATAGCAATCACTCACACTGCAGCGTCACGACTAGAAAGTACTGCGATGTGCTGCCATTAGCATCCACACTCACTGCTGGAGAATGTTCTGGAATGTCTGTGTGATTAGGGTTGCCATATCTGACTAGGCTCGAGTGGGGATGTAGAGAAAAAAATATATTTATAATCGAAAATCTCGACGTAGCTGGTTGATCTAAAGATTTAACTCTTTACCTTTCGACGACCAAGCGACAGCCGACTGTCGCGCTGCTGTTGTCTTTCTATTGTGTCTCGAATCCCGTGTGTCCGAAAGTTTAATTAATTATCTCAGTCCTTATTATAGAACTCTGTGCAAGTCATATTGCAATTAATGTAAAACTATTTACCTACGTTTTAGGTGTCTATTCAATATTCGCAGTCCATCATTTACGTATGTTGTAATTATGATATGCGTTGACACAAAAATTTGCATTACCATTCGGTCTTGAAAACGTTAGCGATTAGCGACGTTGTATTCTCCAACGCCGATCGCATCAACACAAAAATTAAATAGGCTGAAAACTAGATTTAACCAGTTTTAAAAACTTTAATTTTGTTTTGTTTGCCCCAAGTTTTCATAACCGTTTAACTTAAAATTATATTTTTTGCCTTTAATTTGCTGCTAGATTAATTTTTACTTGTGCGAGACTTCTCAAAACCAATATTATATACGTGCCAAATAAGTTCAATAACTTTCTATGAGCCATTTTGTAGTAACTAGTTAATCGTTGAAGAGTTCCACAGTCCACTAACAGACCCTAATATCAATCCCTTACAAGCCATAATGCAACATTTCCCAAGAATCGGTTTAGTAAGAGCACCTAGTTGAAAAAAAATATCGCAAGAAGAATTTATTTAAGGATTAAATACAGACAGACAAGCAGACGGGGTCAAGTACCTGTAAAGAAACTGTTTAAACATCTTCGGCAATTTTGGTTATTTTGAGCTGTCGATATCGAAATCAAAATCAAAGGTATTTATTTCGCTTAAATCATTTACAAGTACTTATGAATAGTCAAAGAGTCAGTTAGTCAGAAAGGTGACGCTAGTTGCCTGTTCCAAAACGTAGGTAGATCTCTATGGAGAAGAACAGGTAAGAAACTTTACGGAGACTATTTTCAAAACTTCGTGTGAAAACGATCTAACGTTCCGATCTGACTGCATAGTTGGTTTGCGCAGTTTATCTAACGCCCATAGAGTTTTGACACGACCACAATATAATGCACTGTACACGTACTTACTTAAGCGTTGTCGGGTGTACTGACGATGCCACTCATTCTCACTAGTTCGACGGTCGAACAAATGAGAAAAATGATTCTTACTACGATCGAACTAATGAATCGAACTAGTGAGAACAAACCGAAAATGAGGTTATTAGAAGTTCCAGATAAAAAAAACAGATGCAGAATAATATATATTGAGTTTATTAAAAATATATAAAAACCGTACTAATGTTAACGCGAAAGTAACTCTGTCTGTCTGTCTCCTCTTCACGCCTAAACCGATTTGAATGAAATTTGGTACAGATATACCTAGTCCGGGACCCGAGAAAGGACATAGGGTAGTTTTCAACCTGGAAATCCCCCGGGAACGAAAACTATTATTCCACGCGGACGAAGTCGCGGGCAAAAGCTAGTAATGAATAAATAGAGGCATGGATGGAAGCTTTTATAATTAGCAGGTTCGATTGTTTACGGAAAAAAATGGATTTGCTTGTCTGTATGTGATTGAGATTCGTGTTTATAAATCAACTACAAACCTGAATAGCTATATTATATGGTATTATTATAAAAGTATCACTTAAATATTTTTTTTAAGATTCACGTAAGTAGCTCCATCTTGTCTTGGTTGTTGGCATCGTTACGGAGTAGGTGGAGGTTTCATACTCTAGCATTGTTTCTATCTCTGCATAGATGGCGCTAGCAGAAGTAAAACATTTTAATAGTCTCAAATGTTTTTAATTTTGTTTGTATTTCGAAGACTAAAACTAGAATTCGTTTGGTTGAACGGGCTAATTTCAGAAAGTATTGGTCTGAATCGACAAAAACTTTTGTTTTGGGTAGCCCAAGAACATAAAACATTACGCTATGACCTTCGGGAGCGGAGTGCAGTAGTAACCAAAGATGTGGGTGAGACTGAGGGGCATAGCTAGTAATTTCTTAATTCTGGCTATAATTTCTCGTTTGGAAACATATACAAATACATAAATAACAACTTATTATTATGATCATAATTTATTAAAATTGGGTTTCAACTTTTGATATCGCCAAATTGATGGATAAGTTATGGGCTGATTTAAAACATTTGTCGAACACTAGACACTTGTTGTCATCAGTAGTAGGTATACAAAACTCAAGTACAACAGAGATAGTATCAGAAATAGGGTTTAAATGTTTAATTTTTAGTAGGTACATCTACGTGCATTTAACCTAAGTAATAGATAGAATAGTTATTTAATCAGTTGACTTGCTATAAGACCTTAACTTAATATGTCTGTTTTTGTTAATCTCGGACGATTATAAGATTGTGCTTATAATATAATTATCCACTTTCTTCACTTTCTAGCATATCACTTTTTAGTTAAAAGCCCGAAATTGCACTAACAGCCGAAACACAAACAATTTTTTTATTAATAGGAAAATAGTCGAATTCGGCTTTGCCATTTTGTATTAGGTCTTTACCTATGAAATTGCCGTTTTGTATGAAAAAAATTAAACGATTTTTAGGGTTCCGTACCTCAAAAGGTAAAAACGGAACCCTTATAGGATCACTTTGTTGTCCGTCTGTCCGTCCGTCCGTCCGTCTGTCAAGACCCTTTTTCTCAGAAACGCGTCGAGATATCAAGCTGAAATTAATATCACATACACAGGTCTGCTATCTCTCAAAGCAGTGAAAAAATCAAGTTTCTAAATCAACGCAATAAAAAGATACGGCGGTTTACATGGCATATTTAGACATTTGCAAGGGAATCAAAATCTATAGGGTACTTCCCATTGACCAAGAATCATGAAATTTGGCAAGAAGCAAGGTCATGTAGCACAAGTAAAGGGAAAACTCCGAAAACCGTAAATTTGTAGTTAGTTCACATCAGGCGTCCGTTTGTCCGTCTGTCTGTCAAGAACCTTTTTCTCAGGAACGCGTCAAGATATCAAGCTGAAATTAATACCACATACTCAGGTCTGCTATTTCTCAAAGCAGTGAAAAATCAAGTTTCTAAATCAACGCAATAAAAAGATACGGCGGTTTATATTGCATATTTAGACATTTTCAAAGGAATCAAAACTCAAAACCTATAGGGGGTATACCGCCGTTTACCCGAATTTTATTTGCCCTAATTTCATTTGCCATAATAGTCAACAGCCATAATATCATATGACATAATACTCATTTGCCCTACTCTCATTTGCCATATTAGTCACGTGCCAGAATCATTGTTTCCCATAAAGTCACTTGCCATAACATCATTTGCCATAATCATTGTAAGCCATAATTATCACATGTCCTAATTATCACATGCCATAATTATGATATGCCATAACATAATTTGCCATCGACATTGGGTGTATAACGGTTGTTTATATCAAGAGAAATTGGATGCAATTGGGACTTTAGGGCACCCCGACTCGGACAGGTTAGGTTAGAAGGGGATGGCGGGGTCGTGTGAGCGAGCGAAGCGAGCGAATAGACCCCGCCATCCCCTTCGTGGTTATTTTTTTATAAACCACACAGAAGTAGGAGCCCCGCGAAGCGGGGCTCCGTCGACCTAGCCCACCATCAACCATGCACAGAAAAAAAAACCATTACGGGGCTTAAATATTTGTCTAATACTTGTTATGCCATTTAAATATTATGACATTTAAATATTATGTCTAATAATTATTATGGCACATAAAAATAGGGCAAACAATACTTATGGCATTCGTATATTATGGTATCTAAAATTCGGGCAATTAAAAGTATGTCATATGTCTTTTAGGGCAAATGAAACATTCGGGCAAATGAAATTCGGGTAAATGAAATTCGGGAAAATGATGATTATGGCATATAATCTTCGGGCAAACAATAGACAACCCCTATAGGGTACTTCCCATTGACCAAGAATTATGAAATTTGGCAAGAAGCAAGGTCATGTAGCACAAGTAAAGGGAAAACTCCGAAAACCGTAAATTTGTAGTTAGTTCACATCAGGCGTCCGTTTGTCCGTCTGTCTGTCAAGAACCTTTTTCTCAGGAACGCGTCAAGATATCAAGCTGAAATTAATACCACATACTCAGGTCTGCTATTTCTCAAAGCAGTGAAAAAATCAAGTTTCTAAATCAACGCAATAAAAAGATACGGCGGTTTATATTGCATATTTAGACATTTTCAAAGGAATCAAAACATAAAACCTATAGGGTACTTCCCATTGACCTAGAATCATGAAATTTGGCAAGAAGCAAGGTTATGTAGCACAAATAAAGGAAAAACTCTGAAAACCGTAAATTTGCAGTAAGTTCACATCCGTCCGTCCTCCCGTTAGTCCGTCTGTCAAGACCCTTTTTCTCAATAACGCGTCGAGATATCAAGCTGAAATTAATATCACATACTCAGGTCTGCTATCTCTTAAAGCAGTGTAAAAAACAAGTTTCTAAATCAATTCAATAAAAATATACGGCGGTTTATATTGCATATTTAGACATTTTCAAGGGAATCAAAACTCAAAACATTAGGGTACTTCCCATTGACCTAGAATCGTGAAATTTGGCAAGAAGCAAGGTCATGTAGCACAAGTAAAGGGAAAACTCCGAAAACCGTAAACTTGTAGTTATTTCACTAAAAACAAATTAACGGAACCCTCGTTGCGCGAGCCCAACTCGCACTTGACCGGTTTTTTATTTACTTGTGCTACATGACCTTGCTTCTTGCCAAGTTAATGTGATATTTATTTCAGCTTGATATCTCGACGCTTTCCTGAGAAAAAGGGTCTTGACGCACGGACAGACGGACGGACGGTCGGACAACAAAGTGATCCTATAACCTAATATTAGTTTATTTTTTAAGTCAATATTTGTGCCAAATCAAAAATCAAAATCAAAATCATTTATTTGCTTAAAATGTGGTAGATAAATAGATGGTACATAACATAAGAAATAGTCCAAATACACATTTCGCTAATTGGTATTGGCATGCAAATATTAGTATCTTTAAAGTAGGTATACGACTATGTTATTTATAAAACACACACACACACACACACATAGAAAAAAACTAAATATTACATAAAATAAAATCTGTTACAATGCATTTCTGAAGTGGTATGATTGACACGACTTCTTGTTGAAAAATTCACCGACTGAATAAAAACATTGAGATATCAACCATTTTTTCAGTACCGAACAGAACTTTTTATAAGCATTTTTGTAATATTTGTGTTAGAGAAAATAACATTTTTCTTCCATTGTGTTACTGTCCAGCCTTTATAACTCCTAGCAAATGCAACCTGGGCTTGCCTATGACACAATTTCAACATGGGAATCTTTCTTGCTATGCTTTTATTTGACTTCGCCTGTACCAAACGCCTTCAACTGCTCGCTGAGATCGCTGAAGAGTTATTTTTGCCAAAATAACCTTTTCTCAACTCGTCAGACCTTTTAAAAGGGTATTGTTCCGCGAAACGCACGATATTTTGATCGTCTCGCCGATGTTACTTTCGCGGTTTAAGTATACGCAAAATAATTGAAGTTGTTTGATACGTGTTAAAATTCTTTACAACGTGAAATATCATCTATTTTAAGTATTGCAGATGATCTTTGAATTAACCAATTCCTATCGCGAAATTTTATTATCACTTTCCTAGTAGATTCATCACAACTTTTATTCTTCTTCATTATTTTTTTTATGAAACAATCAACTTTTTGACTTTTACAGCACTAAATAGCAATAAAATTACTCAAATAGAGGCCTTGTTACAAAGTATTGTAAATATTTTTTTTTATAAAAAAAAATCTTACCATCGTTCTTAATTATATGGCCGACCAATAAGTTTAGAAAAATATTTCAAAGGTTAATGTATAAAACTTATTATTATTTTATTGAATTAATCATTTTACAACTGTAAGCTACGATAGTGTGGCATAGTTTCGCGCTACTTAGAGACATCCAAAAAGACATGCAAAAAGTGTTATTTTCGTAAGAGCTTATTTTTAAACAGTCATTCTTAATTATATGACCACCACTGTAAATAAGTATTAAGTTGTGAAAACTCAATCAATGAAATTAAGATAAAATCAGTAAACTCATAGCACAAAGGGGCCGGTGTTTCCTAGCTGGACTACTCTGAGAAGAAACATCCGAAACAAACTCAGCGGTCAAAGCCTCTTTTAACGTACATAGAATCGTATTGGTCAAAAATGTGCGAGAACTGGTAAGTTCATCGAAAACCAAGACTATGAGTGTACAAAAAAAACGACGAAACACTTCGAAAAGAGGCAGGAAGTGCCCTTGCACTTCGCATCAAAGTCAAAATAATAACTAAAATGATTAAGCAAAAAAAGTACATTCAGTAAATATTGGCCAAAGTATTATAATCAAAGCAGTTAAATCCCAAGCATAAGAATCCTCAATGTAATCATTAACAGAGTAAAAAGCTTCCTGACAGAGTTTACGTTGAATAAATAATTTAAATTTAGAAATGCTTAGTTCTTGAATATGGCTGCGATCGTATGTTGACGTTTAGGCGAGCCACTTATTTTCCAGCTTCAAATCAAAACTACATTCACAACATGTAATAGGTATTATGTGTTCGTTATTACTTTTTATAGCGTGAATGTTTCTATTGCCGCATGCCGCTAAAATGACAAATAAGTACTGACCCTATATGTGCAAAGATTCATTCACGCGGCAACCCTAACATCACCCCAATAATTTGTGTGTAGATTCATATATATCAATGAAACTCAGTTTCCCAATGACTAAGTACGATTTTCCTAAGAAACCATAAAATAAACCATTAAGCCACAACGTTCTTCATGAGAACTGAACTAGTACAAACTAGAAACTGTAGAACCGACAAATTCCATTAGATTATCAAAGAATTTAGCAAGAACCAATTTATTCCACTAGTAGTGAGCAAGTAACGCCGCGGTACACCTTGTAGAGTTCTTGAAATCATCCACAAAGACACGCGACACTTAATTTAATAGGTACTAAGTATAAGATTACTAAGTGAGTTAAATATTTCAACGCGCTTTTTGCCGTTTAGGTGATCTTAATTGGTGGTTAGAATGTGGCGTATCGCGGCCGAGTCGCGGGAACTAACGGTCGCCGGCGGCGGCGTGTGTGTCGCCGTGTGTGGCCAGCCTTAAACGCAATGCGCTTTTAATTAATACAAAAAAATCTATTCTTTTTAATTGTTTTCATAGCTCTGAGCACTGGGTGTGAGGATGTCTGGCGTGCCTGGATGTGCTGCTTGCGGTACAGCCGCGCGGCGGGACTAGGTTTAGTGAGCTTGCGTATGTGGGCGTTATCTGGCTGTTGTCAGGTGATAGACGTTTTATGCACTGTTTAAATAATTCGCCAGTATTTTTAGGTAGAGTGCAAAGTTGAGTAGTAGTTATGAGTAGTAAATCAGTCAACGTGAACTAAAGCAAAAGGAAGTTATTATTTAATTACGCAATGAAATAATGAATACCCAGGCCCTGAAAACCGGTACCTAATGCTATAGCGTCCGTGCATACTAAGAAAAAATACCCTTATAAAAAATCGGACACTTAACTAAAAAAGGGATTTTTTTTCTTTGCCTAAATACTTAAAAAGCCAAAAAAAAAACTGCCAAAATATTTAAAAAGTTTTAGCTAAAGTATACAAAATCCTAATTTAAAAATCGGGCTGCTTGGCGACTAAGCTGCGGTAGTTAACTACGGGAAGCCCACCAGCTGTCAAATTTTGATTTTAGAACTGGAAAAAGCACGTGCGCCATTTTCACAAATCTTTGTCAATGATAGTGAAGGTTATAATTTTTTTTATTATAGACTATGCTTTTATCTCTACTTTTCCAATATTTTAATTTTGGTGGGAATCTTTTTTTTATGTGTATGAATGCTTTATTTCCCAATTAACATACTGAGTAAATAGATAACAGTATTACATACAATTGACATCCATCCCTGTAACTAATGTCTTCTGGAAATCCGCTCCACAAAAGAAAAACTAATAGATGTCCGTGATTCCTCTAACTATGAGTAAGTGCGGTAGCGGCCCGCATCAAACAATGCCTACCGGTAGTTAACGTTTAACTACGCGTTATCTGTACTTTCACGCGCGTAATGTGGACACTATCTGATCTAGTACGTATGTATAATTAGTCACTATATGTCACTGTCCTGAAACTAAAACATACTAGACGAAAAAATCTGAAACTGTGAGTCATAAACTCAAAACATTTGTTTCGGATTTCCTTCGTAAAATGACACCTATTCTTGAATTCAATGACCAATCCGTACTAATATTATAAATGCGAAAGTAACTCTGTCTGTCTGTCTGTCTGTCTCTTCTTCACGCCTAAACCACTGAACCGATTTTAATGAAATTTGGTACAGATATAATCTGGGACCCAAGAAAGGACATAGGATAGTTTTCATCCCGGAAATCCCCCGGGAACGGAAACTATTATTCTACGCGGACGAAGTCGCGGGCAAAAGCTAGTGATTATGTAAAAACAAACAATTTTCAAATTAAGCAAGTGTTGGTATACATATTTTTCATAATCTAAAATGTTTCATTGTATTTTATAACACTATCTGTGTGAGAGTTAATCCAAGTTATTTATTTTTTTAATTATAATCTGTTAAGGAAATACTTGGAGTGTAGATATGGGTGGGAAAATAATACATGGAAATATGTCATAATGCTTAGTAATTACTATGTTAGATAAAAGTAAATTGTAGCTTTAAATAATTTTGTTAGGTATATTATGTTTCTTTCATTTCATTGTTGTTAAAATTATTTATCGAATTTGGCTACATTTTTAGATTAAGTATACTGCTACATTATAAGTAAGACAACAATACTCTTAAATTAATACAAAATCTCTCTTACACAAGGTATACCTCGCTCGCTTATTTAGTTATCCCTCATATGGCCGCGATCACGTACCCATTCCTGAAAATAAGCTAATTATTGACGCGTACTTAATTATACTCACCGTGTCGCCCCGAGCCGCCCGGGAAACTGCCAACTTGACCACGCGAGGGAAGTTACATACGGAGATAGCAAGGAGAAGGAGGAAAATTAATGCGAAAATTGTTTTTGTGTCGTATACGATAGCAATTGATTCTAAACTGGGTTTGCACCTTCAATAAAGAAGAAGATGAAGAAAAAAATCGAGAAATGTTTTGTAAAGTCGGTGAGAGACACAATTTTAATACTAGGAATAAAGATAAAATAGCTCAACCTTATGACTGTCTAAAGTAAAAACATCTTTTATGGGCTACTGTGTTAAATGTTACAACAAAATTTCTTTTGAAATATTAAATCTAAACGAAAGAAAATTTAAAACACATATTAAGAATACACTTTGTCAACAAGCATATTATAAATTAGATGATTATATAGAAGATAAAAATGCTTGGAAGCATGCTGGACTTGCTCTATCTATAGGATAATTCACAGTGTAGACAAAAAAAACAGGTTGCTAATTCAAACAGACAATGATTAACTGCTCTTTACATTAGAAATTACACACATTTTTTTATCTAGTTATACATTGCGCTGGCTCACACATTATTTTTATTATTGACATTATTTTCATTGTTTGAGGAATGTAGTTTAATTGTGAACATGTGAACACTGTGCTCGCGAACATTATAAAGATTCCGTTTCCTAACTTAAATACAAAGTAATATTTTTTTTAATATTAATGTAATTTTTGACAGAAATGGTTTTTGGATTATATTCATTTTAAATCACGCTTAACCATGTAAAAAACGCTTTTGTAATACGATTATTTTTTAAAAGAGTAAGTATGGAGTTTCTTGCCCGTTCTTCTCCATACGTAACAACATTTTGGAATGGGCAGTAGATTCACTTTTGTTTCATAATTATGAGGTTTCAAAGTGTCTTTTTTGGTCTAATGAAAAAAATGATTTGACTATTTGACTATAATGGCAAACTTCAGTAATTTTAACCGTTCGTAATCTAGTCGTAAAAAGTCGTTATAGCCCAGAGGTTAAGGAGCTCACCTCTCATACAAGAAGATGCGGCTTTGAATACGGGCAATAATTTACTAAAGGGACTTTTCAGTTCCTGTATTTTATAAAGTGTGTCTTAGACATCACAGACCACGCGCCTTAAGCAGACAGACGTGATGATCGCTGATGACTTTTTCAAGATTAGGAACTCAAAAGTTTTCATAGATATGATACAATATTGTTGTATGTCGACATTAAGAGTAGAGCGTAATAAGCTAGATGTCTTTAATAGTACTATCGACAAAATTGAATCATGATGACCCATTTCGGCGACAAATCGTTTGAAGCTGTCAAAATAATAAGACTAGACGTGTGACATTTTTAATACATGTTTACGCGATTGTCGACCTAATTGTATTTGAATGTCTGTAGGAAAATAAGCTTATGGTGGGTCATGATTCCATTTGGTCGATTGTACAACAACGTCTACAACACACCATCCCCGTTGTCTTATTAATCTATTTGATGTCAACGCCTAAATATGAGTTAAGTAAACAAATATTGTGAATACAACAAATAGCGTTGCGTCATCTGAACGATTTAGTATCTAATTATATGCAGAATGAGATAATCTACTCCACTATGCATAATATAAATAGGTATGCGATTGTAATTTATACTCTCCTGTTGTAGTTGGCTTAAACCAAGACTAATTTAAGGATTTATAAATGAAAATGATTGTTGAATTATGTGATTCACTCTTTACAATAGGTATACTGCTAAAGATTCTTTCAAAATGTGATGTTTATTTAATTCAAAAAAAGTCGTTAAGGTAAACAAAAACATTGAAAAGGGGTTCATAAATAATTAATTACTTAATTAAAAATTAATACTATGGTGGGTTTTCCAATGTTGTTTTCCTATAAAGACCTTTTGAAGACGATGAACTAAAATTCTTGGTTTATTTGTCATCTGACTTCTATTGTTAATGTTGTGATGACAACAAAAATAAAAAGCAAACAGAATCATAATAAAAGATTGGTTTATTTCGAAAATATCACGTCAGTTTGACATTGGATCTGATAGTTTTTATGTAGGGCTTTTGTGGTCTAGTGCCAATGTCGAGTAAACTTCAAGTGCCAATGTTTAAAGTAACAGTGCTTTTAACAGGAAATTAGAAAGTGCTGAATCATGTCCTAATGACGATACTCTTAACTTCTATTAGTAACGAGACAGAAATAACGTTTTTATAGAAAATCTTACACTTTGGCTTGAACAGTAAATGTTTACGCAATGGTTATGGTTCAAATGCTGTGGGTGGGTGTAGTTGATCTACCTACTATGTGGTGTTAGGTCGTAAATATGTCATTCATTTCTTCGTTCTTGATGAATCAGCATTATAGTCTTTCGGTGTAACACTTTCTTGGACGTGTGACTTCATCGTCATCTGATTGAACGTTCCTTCGTTAGACCATCTTAAAGATGCGCGGGTCTTTAGACGGCAAGTGATGGGTAGCTCGCCGCCCGGCTAGGACCAAGCCCGCGTCGGCGGCGCGAAATGAAAAATAGTGTGTATTTTTTCTAATATTGCAATTATATCATGCTCCGTTTGCACTTTATCTAACGACTGTCATAAAAATATCATTTAACTTGCTGTTTGAGCGTAGAGCTTAAAACAGTAAGCAGTTAACCGGTAATGTAGGAATTGTAGGTGCAGCTGTAGCAGCCCCACCAACACCACAGGACTTTAAAGTCAACAAAAACATTGAAAAGGGGTCATAAATCTAAATAAATAATACATAACAGTATTATATTGTCCTCCAGGTGCTATTTATTATCACATAAGAAGGGTTTTTCAATGTTGTTTTCCGGTAGAGACTTTTTAAGCACACTGTTTGCATGACTTTATTTTTCATATATCAGTTTAATTTTTATGAATATCGCCGTGATTTTTAGCTAAGTTCCCACTGTCAGTGGTCTACATAAATGTGGTAGGCCAACATGTCTAAGAGTGGAAAAGTACGGCGGCTTGTCTGAGAGGAACGCGACCAGCTGTGATCTCCGGCGCCGGCGTGAGGATGGTTAAGGGTCTTCATACCTAAGATAACTCAAGTTCTCCTGGCTTATTTTTTCAGACCGATTTGCTCTGTCCTTTTCATGCTTGATCAATTAAATCCGTACTAATATTATAAATGCGAGAGTAACTCTGTCTGTCTGTCGATTTAAATGAAATTTGGTTCAGATATAGACTGGGGCCCGAGAAATGACATAGGATAGTTTTCATCCCAGAAATCCCCGGGAACGATAACTATTATTCCACGCGGAAGACGTCGCGGGCAGAAGCTAGAGGATTCAACCCTCAAGAACACATCAAAAGTATTATCCTATAATTTTTGATATTATTCACAATGATTCATCTTCCAAATATCGTCAGTATTGGGACAATAAATAGCGAGCAGCTTCTCACTGGTCGTAAATCACGCGCTCCCTGCGGCGGGCGGCGGTTTGGGCGTCCTGGAGACTTACAAACATCTAGACAGACAGGTGATAATATACCTATGTAGAACACGTAGTAACTATTTATTAATCTGTGGTAGAACCTTGATGACCTGCTTAATTTCTATTGTCAAAGTTCTTATGCAGGTAGCCTAAAATAGTATCTATACGATTATTCGCCATTTCACCATTCTATTACAATGTCAATCAGAAAAATGCGAGTGGTAAAATAATTGTTTGGAAATGAGGAAATTACTTCAATATGAAGAAAATTTGATACAAGGTTCTGTATGTGTATGTTCCAAGGAACCCCAGCGTGTCTTCATTCTTTTCCCGAGGTGTCACCTCTAGTAATTGGTAAGGTAGTGGCGCGGTGGGTGCGCGGCTGGCTCGCCAGTGCAGCGCCGTGCTCCGCCGCCGCCACCCGCGAGCATGACTCCCGCGCTCCTCGCGCTCGCCGCCGCCGCGCTGCTCGTCTGCGCGCGCGCAGGTCCTTTGTACCGCCATGCAAATCCACCGGTCGACGACCCCAGTGATATATGCGAACCATTTAACGCCCAGTTTACGTTTTATACACCAATTTGAACGGATTGGTTTTGATATGGTCACTAGGTTTAGAATTAACGGCCATTTAATACGAGCCGTTTATGTTTTGATGAACGTGTTTCGGACATATGTGTAGGTACAGTTTATGTGTTTGCTCAGCGGGCTCAGGTGTGGAGCTGTCATTGAGTTTATTTATTATCTTACGGCACTCTTCTTGATCGAAAGAATCTCTACCTTTTTTGATATAGTTATATTTTAAAAAAAATCATAAGAAAAACAATCGTCGGAATAAATTAACCGCCTATCTTATAAAATTTGCGTAATTAATATTTAGCAAAAACCTTCACTGTATAATTTCTTTTTACTGTCAAGTTCAAGTCGCCGTAAATCGACAAAAGCTTGTTTATGTGTTTGTTAAAAAAGTGTGGTTTACTAAAAAAATATAATCAATAAAAATCTATTAAAAAAAAAACAATAATTGTTGACTGATTAAAATTTAAAATAAAAACTGCCATACATAGGTCAATTTAAGTCCATGCTTAAAAGACTTGGATAGATTTAAAATTTCGAGTAATTTGTCCTTAAATGTATTTTTTATAGATTACGTTTGCAAACATAAACCCCCATAACTTATTAGAATTGCCTCAGCAATCTCATTTGCTAATTTCTGTCGCCCGCAAAAGCTCTACATCGTCTCTCTAAACCAAAGAGCTCAACGCGCGAGTGAGAGTGTGTTCAACTGAACCTCTTTAAACTTCAGTCAAGTGTGATCGTCACTTAACTGTCATTGTTGACACATTGTATATAACCTCATTGAAATGTTAAATACAAGTTATTGGTGGTCAACACGATATTGGCCAATCGTTTACCTAAATACTGCACAACGATTTGCTAATTGAAATAAAAGTTGGCTTAATATTACTAAATTGCTTTTTAATTGTTGCGTGGATTTACTACATATTTAATTTCATGAATTGCACGTATTGCTAAATAGTTTTTCATACTTCCTATGTATGAAACTACTGTTATTCATAACGAAGTGCTCCAGAAAGCGCACGTTTTCATGCGCTCTGTGTCACTGGAGCGCGCACAATGGGAGGACTACTCATTAGCATTATAAAGACACAATACAGTAAATAGACCCGGCCTCGTCTGCGTGTGATACATTGCAAAAATTAAGTTCAAAAATCTGTACTAATTCATTTGATTGTACTTTTATTGTCTCGTAGCAATTTACCAAAGGAGATTCGAGGAGTTCATCATCAGATAAAGTAGAATTTGTAAACATTCTATTGTCATAAGAACTTAATATGAGTGAGGCTATCGTGAGATTTGCAATAAACCAATTATATGTACAAGCTAAACCATTTAAAGTTGGTCAGTTTAGTTAAAATTATTAAATAGCTACCTCAAAAAAATTATACCTATATTTTTATGATGTGGTTACAGGTCCATATTTTCGTTAGTGTGTGATTCAAATGATATAATTTAAATCGTCTTAAAACTTAACGAGCAACATTATCATTCGAAAAAGAAACAAGCAACACATGTTCGGTTAGTTTTAAAAGAAAGAATTTTGCCATGTCCTTGAATGGGTCACCTAAAGTCACCTCGCAGTTCGCGAC
Source organism: Athetis lepigone (assembly GCA_033675125.1). Lineage (NCBI taxonomy): Eukaryota > Metazoa > Arthropoda > Insecta > Lepidoptera > Noctuidae > Athetis > Athetis lepigone. Next base: position 17,233,585 of record CM066239.1, on the reverse strand, counting down.
CAGTTTGTTTGGCGATAGCTTTGTCATTCAAATACTTTTGTCTCCAAGTATTTGGGAAATAACTGGCGTTCGGGGTCACACGTGGCACCATATTTTTACATATTCTTGGTCCATTGTTATGATGTAGTAATCAGTGATTTTGGGAACAGGGAAATCTTAAACACAAATACATACAAATTACTTATTCTTTATAGAAGCCACTAAACACCAGACTACTAATAACCACACTATTAAACAAGCTACTAAACATCAGTCTGGATACTCTATGTCCAAAAAAAGTGTCTACTTCATTCATTATTTTAACTTTACCATTTCTAGATAAGTAATGAATGACGGGCTCTACAACACCCAAACCGGTGGCTCATTGAATCACAAGTTATTCATTTTAACGGAGTTGATCTGACTAGTTTTAGACTAGGCAGAATAGTCTTTCATTGAAGAAATCGGAATTACATAGTCAGAGTAATCTCTTCGATGTAAGAACTCATGGAGTCAAAGTCAGTGAACTGAATTCTATGCAATCTTCTTAGAAGGCAATTTCAAATAGTAGGCGTAGAAAACTTTTTAATCATAATACAGTAATAATTGCAAATTGTGTTACTCACGCTTATACAAGATCTAGCTTTTTAGCAAATTATAATTATTTCCTGGATAAGCAATTCATTAACAATCTGATTCATTGATAACAAGTTGATTACGTCTTTTTCTACGATATTTGGTGCCAACGCACTGTAATAGGTTGTCAATTAAAGTATTATACCTACATTCATGGAACTACGTAAGCCGCGCCATTCATAAATACATTACTTAGAGAGGATTTTTGAAGTTCGTCCGCGACTTAATGTATGCAAATGTGAGGGCCCGCTATGACAACGACCAGATTATGTTGTTCTAAGTAGGTAATCACAAAGAGCACGGGATATTGACCTTTATGGCGACACAATAAGACCGCCAACTGCCTCATTGACACGTTAGGTTACTGTTTGCAGGTGGTATATCGACTACAACGTAAATAGTTATAATTACAGAAGGTTCAGTTCGTGATGCGTGTAAGTTTGAAATCTGAGCGAACAAAAATGTCTAACTTTAGCTCGTTATCACAAATTGCGACTTGTATTTACAATCTATTTCATTTAAGTGTTGTTTACTTGGCGACAAAATTATTTAAGTGCCAATTCATGAGTCCATTTTAAGGCCAATATATTTTTGGCAAGTCTCGCATGAGAAGCTGTCCTATGTAAGTTTCGTCTACATGTATTTGTAGGAGTGGTCCTTCTGCCTTAGTACTTAATAGTGTGTTGCATATGCAGTGAATGGGCGCCAATTCTAGTCGTACTGATGTCGGATGCGCGGGCGCGGGTCCTCCGGCATACGAAATGCGTCGCGAGGCGAGTCTCGTTTGTTGTGCAGTCATAAAGGTTACTTCTCTGCCAGTGTCAAGCTCAGTGTCACGATGTGGAGGTGTTCACTAGGTACACTGGCTGAGTTTCCAGGACATCATTCTTTTGTTTCGTATTGTACTCGGTTTTGTGTCCTTAGGTGGTGGATATTATGGGAAATCAAACAACATCATTACTTCTTAAAGATTTATATTAATCTTTTCTTTTTTATATGGCAATATCGTAAATTAGGTATCTCCTTCGTGAAATATCGTGATTACAAATAACTTTAACCTAACCACTGATTGGTAAATTTAATAATTTTAACCGACTTCATCTTGTATCTTAAAACGATAACGTTATTTCTAATTTAAGAGTAAAATCTACCTACTTATGATGAGATTTATTATAGAATATTATATTAGGAAGAGTCCCACTTAACTCCGGACCATCTTACTAAATAAATAACATTATGGTCTTTAAAAGTCAACAAATATACCACGATTAAAACTAAATGTCTAGCTTTATATTAGTGCAATATTATATCTACGTTGCTAATGTTATAACAATATTATTGTACAGACAGGTAGTAATTTTTCTAGAATATCGGTAACAGGATTCTTAAATATCGGTAACCGGATTCTTGGCAAGCAGCTGAACGTTAATTAATCTGCTTTAACTGCTACAAATTGAACTGCAATTAAGAAATGTATAGAAAGAAATTATTTAAGAGATATCGCAAAAAATTTAAATCATAAATCATAAATCATAATCGTTTATTTGCTAATATGGGTAATTACATAAAGTTATTAAAGATATAGGACAGTCCAACCATATTACACCTTGAGGCATGCAAAATTATGTCATTTGTTTAATAAAATCAAGATACATTGTGAACAAATGTCAAAGATATAAATAAGTATATGAATTAAATTCGTGCATTCTTTAGTAAATTTACAATGAACAATATAGTAATGTCAATAATTTAATCAAAATATGAAATGTCATATATTAAATTAAATGAGAATGTCAAGATATGTAAATAAATGTCAAAGTATTACTATAAAATAATTAAATTTGTGCACTAGTTACTTCAATAACAAATGTCCTTACATCCTCCATCAAATAATCATGAACACTATAGTAACACTTACATAGCAAAAACCTTTTTAATTTCTTTTTGAATGCATCGATTGATGAAGTGTCTAGTATGAACTTTGGCAAGTGATTGTATATACGCGGCGCCATACTGAAAATGCTTTTAGAATATAAGGCCGTCTTGCTAGATTTGCAACAAATTTTGTCACTATGCCGTGCACTTCTGTACTTATCAAAAAGATTTTTGTTACTTCTTGCAAAGCTAGCAATTTCATAAATGTAGACACACGGTAAAGTTAATATATTATGCCTGACAAAATATGGTTTGCAGCTATCAGTCTGTTTGATATTAAACATACCTCTAATACACCTCTTTTGTGCCTTGAAAGCCATATCCCTGTTGGTGGAATTACCCCAGAATATAATACCATATTTTATCAAGGATCCCACGTAGCCATGGTATGCTGCAAGTACAGCAGGTGTGTCTACCGTTTTTGCCAGCATATGTAGGGCGTATGATTGCTTATTTAATTTTTGATTTAAGGTGTCAACATGTGTCTTCCAATTTAAATTATAATCAATTGACATGCCTAGGAATTTTGTAGTTGCTGTCTCATTTATTTTGTTCTCCTTATAGTGTACATTAATGTCAGTAAATTGGGCTTTACGATTGCGAAATATCATTATTTTAGTTTTGTCTAAGTTCATTTTTAAATTATTATTAGTCAGCCATTTTATAATATCACTAAGAGTGCTATTTATGTTTTGTTCTAAGGATACTTTGTCCTTACTTGTAAAAACGACAGTACTGTCATCTGCAAAAAGTATAGTAGGATGATTGGTTATTTTTGGAAAGTCATTTATATAAATGATAAATAACAGAGGGCCTAAAACACTTCCTTGTGGGACGCCTTGTTTGGTTTCTCTGTATTCCGATGTGTAGTTAACTTCTTTCCTTGTTTTGACGCATACTCGAGAAACTAATGTGGACTGCTTTCTGTTAGTAAGGTAAGAAGCTATCAGCTCTAACGAAGTACCCCGAATTCCATAACTATATAATTTTCTTAACAGAATTTTGTGATCTACATAATCAAAGGCTTTACTTAGATCCATATATAATGCACACACTGGAATTTTATTGTTTAAGCTAGCCATAACTGTGGTCAGAAAATCATAGACGGCCATATCAATAGTTTTATTTTTCCTGAAACCAATCTGCTCTTTAGCAAATAAATTGAACTTTTCAAAATATTCATTTAACCTGACATAAATTACTTTTTCATATACCTTTGACAACACCGGAACTAATGCTATGGGCCTATAACAGTTCATATTATGACAATCGTCTTTCTTGAAAAGAGGTTTAATGATAGTCATTTTAAGTTTATCAGGAAAGTAGCCATTTATAATCGATAGGTTAATTATATGACTTAAAATATTGGATAATTTAATTGGTGCTTGTTTTAAAATTTTAGACGAGATACTGTCATATCCAGTACTGTTGGTATTTTTTAAGTTTAAAATTATTTTGTGTATTTCTTGGGGTGTAGTCGGATACATAAATAATGTTTTCGAGTGATTCGGTAAGGTCTCTGTCTTATTAGTACAACTTGTATTCCCCTTTACCTGGTCTATAAAAAAATTATTAAAATATTCTGCAATGGTCTGCGGATCATCCGTACAATATTTTCCGTCTATATTAATTTGATTAATTTGGCTTTTTGGCACATTGCATATTGTTTTGCCAATAACGTTCCAAGTAGCCTTGCATTTGTTTTGAGCTGTGTGTATAAAATAGTTATTCTGAGACTTTTTCGTCAGTTTTATAACACGTTGCAATCTACTGGCAAAATTTTTAAAATTGGTTTTATTTATGCTATTTCGATTTTTACGATACTTCCATAGTAATTGCTGTTTACGCATACAGCATTTTTTTATTTTTTATATTTTAATTCGAATATACGGAAAACATAGATTATAAAATAAAGTAAATAAGTCATAAAAAATGTCAAACGCATCATGTGGGTCATTACTTTGAAATACGTCACTAAACGAAATCGAATTTATGCAATCATTAAATTTCTTAACATTATCCTTACTATAATCTCGTCTTTTTACGTACCAATGTTTTAGAGAGCAGCTTTGTTTTACGGGACAAGTTAGTAATTGCGCCGTGTGATCCGATAAGGCGAACTCTATAGTTTTACATTTACATCCACGAATGTTATACATGAAATTGTCTATGCATGCTCCACTAATATTTCTTGTTGGTTCAAATAATCCTAACTGTAGGTTGTGACAAGCTATTGTTTCCATGAACATTGAAGTCATTTTATTTTTGTTTAATACATTTATGTTAAAGTCGCCACAAACTATTATTTTCTTTTTACTGTAGCAGTACTGCCCAAGTAGTCTGTTAAAACTGTCGAAAAATATGTTGAGTTCATCGGTTTTTGACCTTGGAGGTCGATATATACAAAATATAATGATATTATGGCTTAGAAGTGCGACACCTGAGCACTCCATAACGCCTTCAACGCAATATTGTTTTAGTCCAGTTATTGGTTTAAATGTATGAATATTACGAACTAAGATACATGAACCGCCTCGACGGTTATGCCTTGAGAAGAAGGATCCCTGAATAAAGTTAGGAATATTGATTAGATCTGTATCAGTATTCAACATATTATGCTCAGTGAGACATATAACATCCACAGGATTTTTTGCGTCTTGAAGTGACGCTAGAGATATCGATAATAAATCCATTTTTCTAGCTAATCCATTTATATTTTGATGGAGAACATTTACATTTTTATACACGAAAAAAGTCTGAATTATTTGAGGAATTCCTAATTTCAGGATTTGTTTCAGTTTCAGGAATTATATTTATATAATTTGAATTATCGGAGTCCATAATCTGATATTTCAAATGGTCAAAAATTGTTCTCAGGCCATAATTATTCAAACTACCACTATTTTTTGAAAACATAGTCCAGTCATATAGTAAATTTAAATTAGAGTCAAAAATTACAGCATAGTCATAGATTTGTATGTCATGATATAATAAGCTATTGAACATTTCAATTCTCCAGTTAAACATGCTAGAATATTCACTGCACCTATATGTAGGTAAACATAGGATAATATTTGTGTGAGATAGCATTAAAAGGTTTTCCCTAATGTTAGAAACTAGGTCTGAGTAGTTTTTAGTTGAATTAAAATCTTCACTGCCTATAAGAATTACACAATAGTCTTGCATAGTATAATTAGTTAGTTTTGAGCCCAGATTACTAACAAGCGCACTTAATCCACAGTTGGGAGTGATATAGTGACATATCTGGTGGCTCGGAAAAGCGTTTTGTGCTATGGATAATACTTTGTTCGTTTTATTGCTACTTATTATACACAACTTGTTTATCTTTGTTTGCAGCTGAGACGGGTTGTTATCATTTTTCTGTTGACTTCCGTTGGTTTCTTTGTCAAAATTCAATTTCGTTATTACTTTATTAGACGTAGATTTCCGTTTGTAGCCTTCTTGTACGGTATTTTGTGTTAGATCCAATTTGGTTGTAGAATGTCGTTTTATGTGGGGAGTAGACAATCTCACATTTTTTATAGGAGTTCCAATTTCACTGGTTAGCTTCCTAGTTGCGTTCTTCACTAGTTGATATTTGTTTTCTAATGCACTAATGGTCTGTTTCAGTTCGCTATTTTCTATTGACAAATTGGTTATCTCATCATGGGCTGCCAAAAGTTGTGACTTAAGTCCTTCGATTTCCCTCTGCAAGTTTTGTACTTTATCACTGTCCTCGTCATCCGATATGCTTGGCATGCTGTTGGTAGTGCCATCTAGTGTCGAGTTGATGCAACTAACGTTATTAGTATTCATTTCTGTCGTCTTTGACAACGATTTCGCACGGGTTCGTCGCAGAGTGATAATTCTCGAAGAAACTCATTTTGTTGTAATAAATTTTATTGAATAAAGCAAACCTTTAAAAAGACAATGTTACAAGTGAGGTTCGAACTCGGTGCCTACAGGCGCACGATTCAAAAGCGTATGCCTTAGCCACCAGGCCAAGTTATCAGTTGAAGTAGATAGCGAAATAGGGCACCATTAGCTATTAGATGCTCGTTTCATTAGCCGTACGAAGATGTTTAGGGTCAAAGTCCAATTTCTTTGTTTTTATTTGTGGTATCGGACGGTTTAAATTTAAAATGTCTTTGTGTTTGCAGTCACAGTTTTTATCACATTTAGTTTCTTTTTGTAACAAAATTATGTAGTTTATCACTGGTTTAGGTATTATGTTTACAAAATATGCACTTTATAATAAGTTTTTAATTGTTTCGTAAAAGTTTAACACGATTCATGCACACATATTGTTTTATCTTTAAATCACAGCTGATTGTTTATAATTTCACTTGATAACAATGCCTTTGCTTCATTAATGTGTCCTTAATTTACTATTGTAGATTGTAAATGTTGTGTATGTAATGAACAATATAGTATAATGAGTGGTTATAAAAACCGGCGGTACAGTTAGTGAGTGATTGTGGCGAGTCGGGGAGCTGATACCAATCTTTTGTGAGACAATGGTCAGACGAGCTCGCCTGCGGGGACAGGGCTGCCACATCTACGGTTTGGGAGCAGGAGAAAGAATCAGTTAAATATGGTTTCTAATATTCAAAATATTTTAATCTGTCAGGCACCGTCGGGCTGGTACCACTTCTTTTTCTTCTTGGCACCAATTCAGTTCACTGCTAAACTTATGCCTCTTGCCAGGCTCCCAATGTCCTTGTTGCTGCGATTCTAGTCCAGGTCGATCTGTCGTCATTTTGATATCGACTATTAATTACTTCTGAAATTACAGTGATAGCCGACAGCTTGAAATGAAACTGACGATTATGCTAGTTGCAGTATGTTGTCAGTGACGTTTCTTGTTTGTTCTACTCCATAGAAACCCATCAAGCAACTGGTCATCTTCCTGACTAGCCGGTCGACTCTTTGTCATTTCATAAGTTACGATGATCTGACTGTAATAAATGCATCGAATTGAAACTTGCTTATGCAGGTATTATTGCATAAATATTATTCTCTTGAACGTCTCGCAGCCCTGGTACGATGTCTGTAGCCAGGCTGGACGGAGCGGAAACGTCTGCCGCCGGGTTCCCATCGCAACACGCGAGGAGTTCCCATGGCCGCCATTGTCTTGTGACTACTGTTACTCCTGTCAGCTTACTATTATATTATAATAGTACGAGCTGTCCGGTTATTGCTCTACTCTGCTACATTTTATCAAAAGACGTTAAATTTTTGCGTTAAGGCGTTCATAGACTAAAGATGTTCATAGAGTAGAGTGATCATAGTGATCATACATCATCAAAGACTTTTGAGTTTGTAATTATTAAAAGTTATGTGGTCCGTTCTTAATTTGCCAATAGGGATGACGACAACATAAAAAAAATGACATTCTGCTTAGTCCGTCTTATAGATCGGCCAAAAATACGGGACACGTATTTTTTGCTTCATCAAAATAATAAAAAAATACAAAGATAAAGACCAACAAAGTTCTGGAGTGGGGGCATAGTGGGGGCTTTTGACGCCGCCGTAATGCAAAAATTGTATCTGATCGTGACGTCACGCACAACTTCAACGCACTGTTATCATCGTCATTTTTCGTTTACGAGAAAAAAGAAAAAATACGTGTCCAAAATTTTTTAATAGTCTCAATGACGGACTAATTACTTTTTTTTCGTCGTCTCGCCTATTACTTATTTGTAAAATCATTATAGTATGATAAAAATATTGTAATAGGCGCGAAGTTTTAGTACTACACAGATTTTAAATTGGACACTGGTAAACTAAATCCTATTACCTTCCTGTTTTATACAATTAACATTAATTTCTTTTGTTAATTTGGATAAACCAAATTGCTTCATTATAAAGACGATTTGCCAGAGCTTTGCTGGATGCGAATTACTCTTATCCCTACAGCGACGCTTTTCAATTAAGTTTTTATGTGTAAAGAACTGCTACAGTGAGATCTGGAGTAGATTCAAGTAGCAATTTTAAGTACCCCATAAAAGATAATTACATTAATTATGTAGATGAAGTACCTAAGTACCGATACCGAAGAGAATAGGTGAAACGTCTTTTTTATCGCGTTTCGCACTGAAAATTAATTCGTAAGTGGATAACTATGACAGCCTTCACTTTTGATATCGGCTTACACCGAGTGTACGGAGCGTGACGGCCATGGGAAAGTATGTTGACTATCTCAATGGTGGGAAACATTCCCAAAATTTCGCCAAAATGAGTTGGGAAACAGACAGAAAGACAGATGAACAATTCACGGCCGCCGGCGACTCGCATGGCACAGATCGACCAGTGAGTACGGCATGCCGTGTCAGCCATTGTTTACTTAACTGTTGAAACTAGCCTGTCCGCAGTACGGAGCTTTTTGGATACAGTCCAACGTAGTTCGTTATTTAAGTCCGGCAAGGGCTCGGAATGATACAATTTTCATACTTACGCAATTTTGCAGAAGTTGCCAAATGTCAAAGTTAAAATGTAGTTAAAGATTTGACCATTATAAAGCATTTATAAGATTAGGCAGTCATTTATAAAGAAAGATGAAAAAATTATCTAGTTGTCCTTTTTTAATAATAGTCAAGTATGAACAGAAAAAAAGGGCACGGAACTCCTGACTTACTCCACTTTTATAATAAAAGTTTTAGAACATTATGTATTAAATGCCATGAATATTTAATTACAATATTACATAAGAACTATTTTATTAGAAATATGTACCAGTAAATAACAGAATATATTGAATTAAGAATAATAAATGACAATTGGAAGCAACAGTCAGCCTGCACCTACCCGTCAGTCCACTTACACATACATACGATGTGATTCCTGTTTTATTGCTGGCACATGACCGCAAACCAGGCGACTGTATTAATGGCGGACTGCAGCGCTTAGCGCACATCAGGGCTTGGGGTCAAAGGACCACCCACGTACCTGAATGAACGCAGACTGCGAGTGGTGTCGCGCGGAGCACAGATAATATCTAGTGCCTGGACGATTGAGCCTCTTGATAGAGTGTCGGTGCTTAATTAGTGTTTGCTGGTGATAGTTTTAGTTTCGTGGTAAAAACAAGGTCTGAAATGTGTGATTAAACTGAGGCTAATATTTACTACAAAATAACATATTTATGTGTCTGAAACTTTACATTTTACAGCAGCATAGAAGCTTGTTAACTCTAGCTCGTTTTCATCTATGTGCTATTAAGCTGAAAAAAGGACTAATGATTGGCTTAATGATCTAGAGGAATATTACCCTCTCAGTAGATACCCGTTGGTTTTGTGACACCTATATAAGTAAGGTATATAAATAAATAAGGCCGTGGAACCTGTCTCGCCGCAGAGTGATTCATGAGAAGCTTCCAGTCGCCAAATTACACCCCCAGAACGGTGCGGTCGGGCACTTTATGCACAAGTAAATTGTTTTACATGTCTTTTCAGACAATGGGTTGTTGTCTGTAAGTCATAATTAAAATGGTCAGCAATAGAAATTGAAGTCTGTGATCTAGTTGATTTTATTATCAGTACAATAGGTAGAATTTTAATTGATTATGAAATCATAAAAAATATATATATTAATAATGTACAATACTTTACTATAATTGTTTGCCATCGTTTTGTTCTTTGTGAACTAGAACTAAAAACCTGTCAAATAGCATCATTTGAACTAAATATATTGCACACATGTAAAGATGTATCCACACCGTCACGTGTAGTGTTTAAATAAATACCTCAGAAATGTGATCTACCTTTAAAACACAAAGCCTTCTTTTGTAAACACAAGGCGTTTAAACAAATAAAAAACATACCACATTTTTCAACTTTATGACAATATTTACCATAGGAACTCAATATTTTCAACATTTAATTTATTATGACCATCACTTCCAAATACCACAATATTGGTATCTTCCTGCGATTGACCGCACCTAAATTGATCGAATCGATGATCGTACAGCTATCGAGTTAGATCGTTTGATAGTCGTACAGCACAGTAAGAGCAGTGGTTACTTAATTAAACTAAAGTTAAAAAAACCGGCCAAGAGCGTGTTGGGTCACGCTTAATGTAGGGTTCCGTAGTTTCCCATCCGTCACAATAAGTGTCCGTCACAATAAGTGTTCCCACTTATAAGTTTAAAAAAAAAGGCTATTTGTTACGTTGACATACTAAGTACGCAGAAATTATTTTGTACAACCTTTTTGTCTTTTTTGTACAAAAACTGTTCTTTCTATCAAGTTCAAAATAATTTTCCTAGAAAATCCTCATAAAGTTCTACTTTCCAGTTTTTTTTTTCATATTTTTTAAACCTATGGGTCAAAAGTTAAAGGGGACGCTTTGATTTTTCCTTTTGGAGCGATTATTTCCGAAATTATTGACATTATCAAAAAATGATCTTAGTGAACCCCTATTCATTTTTAAATACCTATCCAACAATATATTACACGTTGGGACCCTAATAAATCATTTTTTTTCCAATTTTTATTTTACCACTTTGTCGGCGGGATTGATATACATATTGGTACCAAATTTCAGCTTTCTAGTGCTAACGGTCACAGAGATTAAGCGAGGACGGACGGACAGACAGACAAACATGGCGAAACTATAAGGGTTCCTAGTTGACTACGGAACCCTAAAAAACAAAGAATTATTTCCAAAATTCCAATAGGACTGACGACTACATTTGAAAAAGTGTCATTGTGTTTAAATCTTTCAAAAATACTCTATACAGTCTAGACACATATTTTCAATTGATCAAATTAATAAAAATACAAAGATTGAGAAAGAAGCAGCAAAATCCTGCTTGCGACGTCACTGTTAAGTAAAAACTTCATCGCACTATATCGTTGTCATTTCTCGTTTACGAGAAAAAAATATATGTCCAAAATTTTGTGATAATCTACCTGTGGGACTAATTACTTTATTTTGTCGTATCACCTATTACGCTCAACAGTATAACAACATCAGTGTTAAACACCAGACAGATTTGGCAGTTAGAGCTCATCTGAAGCCTGTCATACTGTCCAGTACCGCAGTGGGCAGAGGGCAGCGTGGGTGTCTCATTCACATCGGTTCCCACGCGGCAGTTCCTGCACCGCGAGACAGGTTCTGTTCGCATCTGTACCATCATCGTGTAAACTGTATTGTTACGACTCTGTTTTGATCGCCGGGTCACTGCCTCCTTTATACTATGACGCTCGTTAAAGATGGTGGTTCTAGAGGTGGGCTAAGATTGCTGTTTTAAAATTGATACGTCATGGATCGTTGTAGCCTAGAAACTTATTAGTAATTCTATACCGTTATTATTAAGCCTAAAGTTACTCTGTCTAATATGCTTTCACGGCTATAACACTAAATGTATTTAATGTTTTTTAAACCGCGATGTCTTTTGTTTAACGACTACATTCACTAGAACTAACTTCTACACTGACTAGGTATAAGAGAAAAGTAAATAATGCATCAATTTTAAATACTTATAAGTGACGAGATCCTTAGCAATATGTGAATAAAGAATCGATAGCCATTTGATTGAGGCTGAATTGACTGGATTACCCCTCTCTCCGCATAAGGAGTATGGATTTAAAGAACTGGCATCGCACAGATAGGTCGGCGGGCTTGCACCCGTGCACTGGGTCTGGTTTTTATTGCTCCGTCCGGCACATGCGCCAATCTACGTAGGTATATTCGTTACTAGCTTTTGCCCGCGGCTTTGCTCGCGTTAGAAAGAGACAAAAAGTAGCCTATGTTACTCTCCATCCCTTCAATTATTTCCACTTAAAAACTCACGTCAATTCGTCTCTACGTTTTGCCGTGAAAGAAAGACAAACATACAGACAGACAGACAGACAGACACACATTTCCCATTTATAATATTAGTATGGATAGTATGGATGATAATGACATATCACTAATCGTACCTATAATATAATAAAGCCGTACCGAAGTATGTGCGTTCAGGCGTCATGCAAGCAGGCTACTTTCGGAGACAGGTGACCAATTCGCGTTATTCAATTGTTGTTTCTGTTACCTGGGACCATTATGTACGAACGCAGGCACAAAACTAGTAATGCATTATAAGCACTATTGCACTAATACCAGACTAAAGTCTAATTTTGTTTATAATTTCATGCAAGTTGATTAAATAGATAGATATATTTCTTTGCATAAAACATGGTATATACAGGTGTTACATAGTAGAAAATATTGCTGCTTTGTTCTTATGACCTACTCATAGGAGTACGTATAAAAAAGCACAAAGTTCTCTGTGAAAACAGGAACTGTACCAGAAACTCACCAATCTATAAACATACAGTGCTCAGTTGGTGCTGATTTTATCTGACCACGATTATCAAAACAAAACAAAACAAGAACCTATCTGGCCATCAATGTTACCATGTCTCAAAGACTAATTTGTTCAGATACTGTAGTTAAATATTCGCATTTCACTGGAGTCGTCTACAAGGTGAGCATTTTATTTAAGTCCATGAAATTCTCCAGACTTACGCAATACTTTATTTTTTCAGATAAAAGTTCAGATGTCGTGGTTCTGACGTATGGGGATGGTCTTCACGACAGAACATTCAGTGAGTGTGAGATTATAGTTTATTAAGTCTTTTAAATAATGCCGAGTGTAATGAAGAGTAGATAAGCTTGCAGGGGTGGTTGGTGGATGGGTCGGCAAACACCAATGGGGAGAAAACAAGGACAAAACCAAGAGCTTTACAGAATTTACGAGGTTTAGGGATATCACACCATAAACTTTCTTACTATTAGTGGTGCTCAATGTTCGTGCCTTCTATATACATGAGAAAAAGTCGGTTCTCTTCAATGAGGAATAATATCTTGGTAATGTGTATAGCCAATGACATGTGTAATTAGCATAACTGAGCATCATGTTGTGACGTTATTAAAACAAATGTGTGATTCAGGAACTCTTGTCTAATTTGTGACTACTTGAATTGTGATTTGGTGTCTTGCCGACGTCTCCTGCCCCATCTCCCGACTTATGACATTACTTTATTTGCAGATAAGGAGCCATCGAGGTCATTACCGAGTAACCTTCGAGCTGTGTATAGTAAGTATTTAAATTTATTCTCTGTAAGGTAATGGCACTAATCATGCTACGTTGCTTTTATAAGTTACTGGATACTCTTTGTTTTCGTCTCCTTATCATATTGGCAAAACTTCCTTTTACCGTTTTACCTTTTTAGACCTTTCCCTTTTAAAACTAAAAGGAAGCAGTTTCTCCTTAATTTTGTTAATTTCTCTTTTTCAGTATCCATACTAATATTATAAATGGGAAAGTGTGTCTGTCTGTCTGTCTGTTTGTCTTTCTTTCACGGCAAAACGGAGCGACGGATTGACGTGATTTTTTAAGTGGAGATAGTTGAAGGGATGGAGAGTAACATAGGCTACTTTTTGTCTCTTTCTAACGCGCGCGAAGCCGCGGGCAGAAGCTAGTTAGTTATAATTTAGTTTATCATTCTTCTAACTTGCACTGTTTCAGAATCGGTGGAACCGAGTCGAAAATTAATTCCAAATGGTGGGTATCACAATCAAAATGACAATAATTATAAAACAGTTGCAATCATTTATGGAACTGAAATATTGATTTTAAAAGTAGTCTTAAAATAATGAAAGCTAATAATAGATTTGGAGAAGTTATTTTCATGGTACAGCAAGTATGAAACTGTAGTATAGCTATACAACTAACAACAAACATGGGTGTAAAACGCTGGAGCTTGCCCGTTTACGTCGTCTTAGGGTGTTACTAATGGTGCTCGGGTTTTGAATTAAATCAAATTCACATTCACTTCACTCACGACACACACTAAAAACTATGTTTCAGATGTGACACATAATGACAGTGCGGTTGATTTTCATCATGGCCGTCCAGGAAGAGCATACTGTGAGTTTCATATATTTAGCTTACATGCATCTATAGAACACAATCATTGTCATCATCAGTCAGATGTATCAATAATAAATCTGATACGGGTAGTAGTAATAAAATAGTATGGGCTGTGAGAAAGCAGCCTACTAAAGACTTCTGAGATTAAGACTGGAGTATATTTCTCTATATAAAATAATCCAACTTTGACTGATAAAATGTTCCTCAAAAGCTCCAGGCAAGAACACGGAGCTGCCTTCGTCGTGCCTGTACGGCGGGCGCTGGCACGAGCCGGGCAGCGTGGTGAGCACGCGCGAGGACTGCCTGCTGTGCGTGTGCGGGGGCGGCGCGCTCACGTGCCGGCGCCGCGCCTGCGCGCCGCTGCCCGAGCCGCTGCCTCCGCACTGCCACGTGCGACATCGCCGCGGATTCTGCTGCCCTGAGCTGGTCTGCCCAGGTACTCTGTTTCTCTTGAGTCCTTTTAGGATTAAATGGGTTAGTAGCGTTATGACTACAACTCGATAAGACTAAATAGCAGATATGACTAGTTCGCTATAGGACTTAATCTCGATATGACTAGATCTTGTTAGGACTATATCGTGTTTGGACTAGATCGCAATAAGGCCAGATATCAAAATGACTCATTATCAATATGACGTACAATCGTATCTAAAAGTGGCATAAGTATAGGAAGTTTATGGAGTATCTACTTAGCTTTACTAAAGTGAAAAAGAACAAAAGAAGAAACACTATATTATTCAATCGCAAGTATCATAGACATTTTAATAAACTTGAGACGAAGGAGATTACGCTCCTGTCTTTTTTAAAAACGTTAGGTAGTGATTCAAAGCGTAAGTTTAAATAAATAAATAAGTATGTTACAATGGAATGCTTTCATTTTAAGTATTTTAGTATAGGTAGGTACCAAGGAAAAATCTTAATGCTTTAATTTGATAACTGTACTCCTAAAAACAAACGAAAATATAGTCGTTACGCTATCTGGCCTTATTGCGATCTAGTCCAAATACGATATAGTCCTAACAAGATCTATATAGTCATATCGAGATTAAGTCCTATAGCGAACTAGTCATATCTGCTATTCAGTCTTATCGAGATGTAGTCATAACGCTACTAACCCGATTAAATTAATGACTAATAATGACGAATCGTCATTCTGGCAAATAAATAAATTCATCATCATTCATCAAAGTCATTTCGCAAAAATCTTAGGACAAGATGCAAGACTTGCTTTTTAGAATCTAAAATATGCCTTCGTCATCACACGAAGTATACCAGGACTCATATCTCAGTAATTTGTTTTTTTTTACCTTTTCGTTGAACATTCTCAGATGGAGTGCAGCTCATGGAACACGGAGCAATAGCAAGATTCAACATTGACGTCTTGTCGCCTGGAGCAGGAGCCTCATCGCCGACGCCGGCTACCACCAAAAACGGTAAGTTGATTTCCTGATTAACACTTATAGAGCCAATTTTAGAGAAGGTCCCCTCGCTTAACCTAGAGTCTACAGAATAAAATAACAAGCCAATCATTGTTTTACTATTGAAATAATTCTCAAAAGACGTTTCTTTGCACTGAGAAATCTTTCTAACACTGTGTGAGTTCGAGTGGCGTAATGTTGGCGTGACGTGGCGCCGCTGACGTCTGATGACACTGGAGTGTTTCCAGCGTGCGTGGAGGGCGGCAGCGTGTTTGCGGCGGGCTCGGCGCTGGCGGCGCGCGTGCCGTGCGAGCAGTGCTTTTGCCTGCGCGGTGCGCGCCGCTGCGTGCGGCCGGCGTGCCTGCCCCCCCCACCGCACTGCGCGCCGCGCCCCGCACCCGGCGCCTGCTGCCCGCAGCGGTACTACTGCGACTCCTCGCCGGACAAGCCCAACCAGAATCGGAACCGTTATGGTAAAAAGTATTCATAGTTAGCTGTCCTCCACGGTTTCTCCCAAGTTATATGAGATCTTTGGTTACTGCTCCGCTCCCGTGGGTAGAGTAATGGTGTGTAGCCTATTCGTTATTGTGGTGCGTAAGTTATTTCTGTTGCAAGTTTCAACAAAATACGATTAATATTTTTTAGTGAAAGAATAACAAACATCCATCATTTAAAAAAGAAAGCAACACATTTAAAATGATAAGGTTTTGTAAATTAGAAATGCCATTTGCGTTTATTTTTTTGTCTAATATTTGTCTGTACAAAAAATGGCTGTCGCTTGTTTTATTTTATTTAAAGCTACAGTATTAGGATGTGAAAACTCTTTTGTGAGTTTATATTAGGAAACTCGTTATTAACGAAACAAATAACTGATCAGACTAGCGTGATACTATGACAAAAGGAAATGGGGATTCATTCATATAAAGGGTGGAAAATTTCACTGAACCCTGGAGCAAAAATACCTTAAATGCACCCTTCAAAGTTTTTCGAAAATATGTCACAACCGGAAATGAGTGTATGTATCCCTTCCAGTGCAGACTGATAATAACTAATGTTTGTCGCTCATGTCCACAGACTGCCAGGTGAACGGGGAGTGGGTGCCGGAGGGCTCCCCGGTGGCGTCGAGCAGCAACTGCACGACCTGCTTCTGCCTGCACGGCGAGGTGCGCTGCCAGGCCATGGGCTGCGCGCCCGCGCTGGCCGGCTGCCGCCCGCTGCTCGCGCCCGGCGAGTGCTGCGCGCACCAGTACATCTGCGACCACAATGAACATGGTAAAAATAAAATTGCTGATGTTTTAACTACACAAAGGTGGCGACTGGCAAGATAATTTTAAGCGCCCACGAGGGCTGGTTCGAAGTAGTGAAAAAAAACCGCTGAAATAAAAAAGTAAAAATTGGTCAATAATTTTCAAAAAAAAAAAAACCAAACGAAGAACGTAACGAAGTCAGACTTGCATAATTTACTTCATGTCAGTTCAACAATTCTTTTCTTCTTTTTAGTACACTCTTACTTTTTACTTCTGTTTTAATGTTACTTAGTCAAATAAACCGTTCTTTAATCTCCAGAACATCATTCACATGGCGTCGCCGGTTCGGTAAACTCGCCTGTCTCAATCAGGTACGACAAAAGAACTTTCCATTCAAGCAAGTTGGAGAGTACAACCAAGAAGTTAGTAGCCAGTCAGTACACTTTGAAACACATCGCGTCAGCCACTAAGAACCACCTCATCACCACTATTAAGGTTAAAAGGAAGACTGATGAACCGCCTCTAAACGCCAGCGTGAAACCTGAACTGAATACTAATGCTACTTCTAGTAACATCACCACAACTCAAGATCCGATAAGTATCGCAAAACTGATAGCAATGTCTGAAGACTCTCATTCTGAGGATTCTCCAGAGAAAACTACAGAACAACCTGACGGAACAGTTAAAATTATGATCAATGGAACTATAAACTGCACAGCTGAACTGTCATCAACATCCATACCGCTTAGCATTGTCGCTAACGACACCGATAACATTTCAGTAGAAGTAATGCCGAGAGTCCCTATAGTTAATGTAGAAGCACAAACGTATTCACCCAACGACATTATTACTGATAGAAATGTTAATGGTGGCTTTGACGAGGATGATACCTTCACCATAAACGTGACAAGTTCCTTGATGACCAACACCAGCCGCTCGACGTCCAGGCCTGTGATGACTGCTCCCAAGTTGCCGGCAGACCTTGCAGAAGCGCTTAACAGTTCTAAGAAGCAGAAGGGAGAATATGATTATGATTACACCGAACCGACGTTGCCGCCGTCGCTGCCGAATTTGAAGTAAGTATCGTTACAAAAAGCATTTCAAATTGATCTATGCGAGACAGTGTATAAAAGCACCATATATAAAGTTCTATGGTGTTACTATGTATTAAGCGTTATAAACGTTTCAACTTGTTAATATTTGTAGTAAAAACAAAATTGAAAGCATAATTTATTTGTTTTTTGTATATTTACAGGATCATTCCATTCGTAGCTGCCGACGCAGTGGTGGACGATGAGCCTACAAAGGACACTTATCCTATTCTGGAAAGAGAAGACAAGTTTCCGGTGTACTACCCTACCGCCGACACCAAGGAGACCAAATACCCAGTCAGGCGAGAAGATACCTACCAGCCTACGCAGTACCCAGTGTTCATGATGGGTAACGTGGAGCCATCGTATCCTCCCATAAGTCATGAAGTGGACGTGCCCAGAGACTCGTACCCTGAGCGCAACGACCTGGGAGTTCATGAGTACACGGTGTCGGCTTCGCTGGGCAGTCCTGGGTCAGACATGAGGACTGTGACGGTGGCCCCTCTGACCAGCACTACGTTCGATATGGAGACACCCGCAGTCAACCTGTTCTCTCCTCCGGTAGAAACTGAAGGTAACAATAAAATTAACTTTTTAATTATGTGTGCTTGTTGACCTTTAGTTTTCTTCGATCAAACAATGCGTCTTTGCACTTTGCCACGTACCACTGCGTTTAAAGAGGAATGTATTATAGTTACTTCGGTTAATTTTAAAGAGAAGAAGAGTTAGATTACAGACAAATGCTTGCACTGTTTGGACAGGTCCACTCAAATCTGTGTGCTTCTCTCATCAAGAGATCACTTCAGTTTGCCTTCATGGTCCTCGCATAATTTGACCAATACAATATTGTATGGACTTCAAAAGAGACTTTGACCTCTGAGTTTGTTTCGGTTGTTTCTTCTCAGAGTAGTCCAGCCAGGAAACACCGGCTCCATCGTTCGATTAACATTAGAAAAAAATGACGTGTAAAAGTGTAATTTTTTACCTATTTACAAAAATAGAGTCATTTTATCATTTTTTAGATCTAAGAAAAAATTAAAGTAAATATCGAATCCCCAAATATTATTTATCTTTCAAATCTGCTGCTGTCGTTACTTTAATAACAACAGATTTGAATGCGTGACGTGTGAGTATTCGGGCATTAGTGTCCTGGTAATAATCGTGCTAACTCTAATATAGCTGTATTTTTAATTGAAACGATTGTGTTGCAGGCGGATTCCTCCCGAAAGGTGCGGGGGTCTTAGAAGAGTACTTTGGGGTGTACCCCAGCACTCCCTCGGGCCCAGCTGTACCGCACCTCACCACCTCTATGCAACTGAATATCGTAAAAGATGTAAAGGGTAAGTTTTACGCAACGAACTTGGATACCGATAATATATGTAGTATGTACCCTCATAAAACAACGGTTTTTGTGTCCTGCTTATATTTCGCAGAGGCATGATAAAATGGGGTATCATCAATGGTGGATCAGTCATAACAGGGCATGAGCGCCGCTTCAGGCTCAGTCTTTTAACCAAACCTATCCGAGTCTTTTATAGTTCAGACCTTTTGTCATTGGCTTCATGGTCTTGGGAATTTGAGGCGTGCGACTTAACTGAATACCTCTTCCTGTACATTTCAGGAGAGTGCTTAGCGGAGGGGCGGCACGTGCCGAGCGGGCAGAGCATCGTGCTGGGCTGCCAGCTGTGCACGTGCGCGTGGGACGAGCTGGTGTGCGAGCGCCGCCCCTGCGCCCCCGCCGCGCCTCCCTGCCGCCGTCTGCCGCTCTCCAACCACTCGCGAGACCCCTGCTGCGGCGACGTAGACTGTCCCGCAGGTAGTGTTACAATCTGTTATCTACTGCACGACTTCATTCTTGACAGCGTTCCCCACACTGGTGATGGACTGCTGATATTTTGATCATCATACTCAACGAGAATTTGGGAGCTAAATTAGTCCACGAAGCGTATAACTTCTTGATCATATCATAAGAATCGCGACATGGAAAAATCTGTACATTGGAAGCCAACTACAGTAACATATTTATTTTCAGAAAAAAATATCACATCGACCAAAGCACCTGTGGAGAAAGAAAGCAACAAAGAGAATGACATTAAAATTGAAGTGAAGAACTCAACGTCCGAGGCTTCCGCAGTTGTCGCCATCACCAATAAGACGAGCTCAGTTAACACAAATGCAACCAGCACCACAGCACCTCAAGTTAACAGTGAACCTGTTCAAAAAACTTCTACAACTGCTGTTCCTCCTACGACTCCTTCCAAACCGACTACTAAACTAACAACTACCACCACCACCACCACTAGTGCTCCAGTCAGTCAGGCTCACGATACATCTCTTGAAGAAGAGGAAGACGAAGATGACGGCGGATTTTCATTTGGTAGCGTTCTGCAACTTCTACTCAGCGATAGTTATGAAGCAACCACTGCTCCAAGTAAAAAGAAAACCCAACCTCCTACCAGACCAACGCATCCAACTTCGCCGGTACGTAGAGTCACTACTAGCGCACCTTCCACAAATAAACCTGAAATTGAGGTACCGTTTAAACCCCTCCCGTCACATCCTCAGCCATTCATCTTTAACCTAATGCCACCAAGCACAGTCAACAGGATAGACCACCTCGTACTCGGAGAGGCTACTGCCATAAAGCGAACAACTCACCGACCGGTCACGGACATGACCTCCACACGTGCGCCGCCACAGACGCATGAACGTCCCACGTCACAGATGTACGACACAACGGAGCAAACATCAGTGGCTCAGGAGAAGCCGTTCACGCCCATCGTGTCTGGGGGACCGCGGCCACCCAGCCTGGGAAGTCTACCAGGCTCAGGTATTCTGAAGGTAGCTGGGTGTAACATTTACGGGATGATGTACAGGGTCGGGAGGATAATCTTGGAGTTGTCCACTCCGTGCCAAGAGTGCTGGTGTACGGAGCAGGGCGTCCAGTGCAAGTCACTGACTTGCTGAGAGTTACAGAAGATGCATTTAGTGTACAACGTGTGATTGAGCGTTTGGTTGTTGCTCCAGGAATATACACTCACTACTAGACGTATTCGGCTTTTGAAGCTTAGTATATTGCCAGGTGTTATGCAGATTTACGAGTAGTGACACAGTGTGAGGCTGTTCGGTTCGGTCGTGAAGTGATCATGTGACAATAGTGCGATAATATTGTAAAATAATTGTCAGTATTTGAATAAGTATTACACCTATGTATATTATTTTCATGCATTGTAAACAATATAATGTAGGTCAAATATTGGTGAATGAAATAGACTTAGTGTCCAGTAGTGACTGCTCATATTTCTTTTAGGAGCTTAAGTTAAAATATTTATTTATACAAAATGGCCGGCAATGATCTCATACGTCATAGACTATCGTATAAATAATGAAAGACTATCATAGACTTCAATATTTTGAACAAGAATAGTGAATACGATGGAGTGCCTGTGTGTAATAGCAGAGCAAACAGTTGTTTAGCGGCTACAATATTTTTGGTGCCAGCATTAATAATGTATCTCAAATCCATTCGGGATTCGCAATCCTTGCCTGCTTTGCTATCTAGAACTTAACAGGCGGCTACTAGGCCATTTATTGGTTAAAGACAAATACGGAAATTGACACACGTAATTATTTTGGGTCATCAAGTTAATAGACCGCAATCGCAATCTAGCTGCACCATAACACGGTGAAACACTTAGTTGGCAGAAAAAAACGCATGCTGGCACTCCATTGCTCCTCAATAATTATACTCCGTGCCACTTACCTCCAGCGTTACATAAGATTGAACGCGACACAACTAATGTGCCTTAATGACGTTACATGATAGCCTCAATATATTTAAGGTTCGTACTGTAGATTTATATATAGTTAAAATAATATTAATTAATTAATGTGTATTGCTTATTTAGGAAATAAATAGAATTAAACGTTTTTTGACTTTTATTCTAATTAGCAGATCTTGACTTTGACTAATTAGGAAAATGGTCTTGATTTTACTCATAAATTCCGTAGTTCAACGTAATTTATGTCGGCCATCCATTTAGTTTTCCAGGTTTTAAATATTATCTGGCGATTCTTTTTTCTATATATTTTTATTCTATATATTTATGTAAAAACCAATTGTTATTAGGTACAATATATATTTATAACCAATTGGTACAGTCGTTCGCAATTATAGATTTTTAATTATTTATTGTTTTTTTATAGGAACCAATTAAACATTTCTATGTCGTATATTTGTTCAACTTTATAATTTTCCTCTTATGGATGAAATCATAATATGAAAAGATAAAGGTAAATGAAAGACAACATTGAAATTATTGTTTTTTTTTTATAAGATCATAATAATCACTTAAGCAATAAATGTCTGACAATGGACGATACTTTACAGCTTAATATAAAACTTTAAAGATTCTCATTTGATATGTAATTTAACGCAAATGCAATAACTTATGTTGAAACTTAATTAAAATAGAATCGAGTAGAGTTAAGCACCATCACACGGAACACTGACTTATTAATACGATTTCAAGCTTGTTATTAACTGAAACTATGTCCACAGTATGTAAATGGTTACAGATGAGGTTAAAAAAATACAGACTCTAATTTGAGATTTTTGGCGTGGTGTAGTTATGTGACCAGCTACTGCTGCGTGTCATGGGTTCGATTGGCGCGCGGAGCAAATATCTGTAGGTATTTGCCCTGAATAGTCAGGTTGTTTATGTACATTTTTTTTATTTGACTTACTGGCAGAAAAAAAAATCAAAGTTTGTTCAATTTAGGACTATTTCGAGATTGTGAAACCAAAATGAGGTAATTTTGTCCATGTGAAGTTAGCTATTGTAATAATATGTATAAATGAATACGTCATAAAATAACAACAAAAGTAAAAGTTTTGTTAAGTCATGTATTATAACTTAAGTCAGATTTGACTAGAATACAATAATCTCTTTGGTCGCATTCGCTTACTATGCTAACCTGTACGTAATGTTGTAAAAGATTTACAATAGCTACCAAGTTACTCTTAACATTTGACAATTAAGTAATAAGATAACACAGTGGAATTGAAAGGTATTTCACTCAATAACTAAAGTCTAAAATTTTTGTTTTTGTGACCCGAGAAAGATAATTTCTTTAATCAATGTTTTGACAGATAAAGCATAACATCTTGTTGTTAACGTTGTCCGTTAATTTGAAATAATTATAGGTCGTTGCGTAATTATTTACCTACTTTAGTGCCACTGCTAATTAACAATGCGATAATGAGATTTATTGACATAAAAGTTCGCATTACTATCTACAAGTAATTTCGAAAAAAAACAATTTAAAATGCATATGAAAGAGTTTTAACGAACAATTGCACTTGATAACTACTAACATTAATATAAATATAGAACGGTTGCATAAGTACAAAGCTTACAAAATATCACTAGCCGTTTATCCAACGTTTTGATGCAAAACAATCGAAAGGGTGATTTCACAGAAATCAATAACATTAATAACTCCGCCGTATCTTATAAACATGACTAATAACAAAAATAATATTATATTAAATGTCCTAACATAATAATTAGGCACATTTCACCATGTTTCAAAGGAATATTATGTACGATCCTACATTGTCACAAGTTTGTCCCAGGTACACACTTCATGTCACCAAGCAGGTGTAGTTAGGCGGAGTCATAATTTAGAATTTACAACTTATTTATTATTTTCCTTAAAATTAATTCCAAAGATCATGTTTATATAACGCTTACTTCTAGAACGTGGAAAAGATCCATAAACGGTATTCTAAGCACGACGGCTTCGCACTGCAGGCAACTTCAGCCTGCAAACATCTTCAGAATGCAGACAACTTCAGACTGCAGATAACTTCAGATTGCAGAGATTGCAGCTAACTTCAGACTGCAAACATGTTCACAATGTCGACTATCTCTGTACAATACAGTACAAAGGTGTAAATTCCCATCAAAAGCTATTCTAAGCCACGAATAGCGGACGGATGAGTAGGGGTAGAATGGCACTTGTCTCAGACGCATGTCCTCCGCGGAGGGGTTCAGGTGTGGTCGAGGACCGCTGGCCAGCCGTAGTGCACCCCCGCCGCCGCCGCGCCCCCCACCAGCAGCGCGCCCGACACCACGCGACACGCCACTACATACGCCTTCTTGTTGTTTTCACCTGGAAACAATAGGATAGGTTAATATATGGTTATGAATAGGAGGAAAATTATTTTGGTGTGTAAAATGGGTTTATTAATTAGGTATACTAACACACTATCCTTATAGGATGACCCCAATACGAAAGATAATTAAATAGTGGTACCAAAAAATATTGAAAAGACCTAATATAGTTGAGGTTATTACAAGTACCTATAAGTTCCAAAACCATGAATGCAAACTGAAACCAACGAAAACAAAAAACTGAAACGTACCTGTGAACACAACAAAGGCGAGTGGCACGCCGACGGCGGCGCCGAAGATGTGCGCGGCCCAGGCGACGTACTCGTAGGAGGCGTGCGCGTGCGCGGCGGCGGGCGCGTGCGCGGGCGGCGGCGCGCGCGCCAGCGCCCAGCACAGCTCCGACGTGCCCAGCACCACCACGCTCAGCGGGCGGAACCACCACAGCGGGATGTGGCCGAACCTACGGGAGGAAACTTTCGTTACTACAAAGTCCAAGAGAAAAACGATCAGTTTTTATTAGTATCTAGCTGGCCGTCAAAGACCTATGTCCTGCCAAATAAGTATAGTCTTGACAACACAGAAATAATTATTCGGTCGGCTTTTTGAAATGTTCTCTGCCTATCCTTCTTCACTATCGAGTTTATCACATAACAACACATTTTGCGGTTAGTTTTTTTTTATTTTAATAAATATTACCATTATCTACAGCTACTAATTAAGTTAAAGACTACAGAACGAGCCAAGAAGTTATCAATACCTACAACCCTCATTAAAAACTTCTTTTATTTTAAAGATAATTTCTCACCTAAGGCACACATTAGCGATATGCGCAGTGAGCAGCGCATACACCGCGGCGGACGCGCCAACAACACGCACGCGCGACTGGAAGGCGCCCGCGCCGAGCGCGCCGGCCGCCACGCCGCCCGCCCACAGCACCACCACGCGCAGGGGACCCTGCTCGCGCTCCAGGGGCCAGCCCACCTGGGAAACATACAAAGAGGTCAATATGGTCCTCACTTACAAGAAATAGGTTTTGACAAGGATCCCTTCATCAATTAAAAGCAGTTCAATTATCTGTTAAGGTTTTTCAGTCATTGATAAACCTTCGAACACACATGTAACTCAAGACACAATAAAAAGACAAAAGCAGCGCGACAGCCGGTTGTCGCTTGGTCGTCGAAAGGTTAACCGATAGAATAACAGCTCTGTAAAGTTAGACTAGGAGATCCAAGAGTATAGAATACGTCCTTACAGCTAAAGCAACAAGCGCGTTGAGGGCGAGGTGCGCGTGGCTGGCGTGGACGCAGCCGTACGTGAACAGCCGCCACGGCTCGCGCCACCACGCGTGCGGGGACCACTCCAGGCTCGCGCGCAAGTCGTCTGACACCGACACGTGGATGAACACCTACGAACAAACAAAATATATAAAGTTATCACATTTTTTACCAATTTCAGTGAAGAATATTTTCCAAATAAAAGATCAAAACTGCTTGAGATAAATATGGCACTTACAAGTAAAATGATCATGGACACTATGAAGTACGGCGGTCTCAACAAAGCTATGAGCTTGTCTTTCCTTTTCTCAAACTTGGTCTTCGCGAACGCTTTCTGTGTCTTGCTAACTTGCGGGTACTTGTTGTGCACGCCGAGCGTGAGGCCGGCCTGCAGGCGTGACTTGTGGCGTGGCGGCGGGGCGCGTGAGGGCAGTAGGCGCCGGTTCTCGCCGGGGCTGTTGTTGTTGTCCGCAGGCCGCTCCTCCTCGTTCTCTGTCCAGGCGCTGGCCGGCCGCTCGCCCTCCGGCAAGATCCTCCTCCCATGATGCACAGGCACCTGCTCCACGTTCAGTCGCGCAGTCTCGCAGTCCTCGGCGTCAGGAGCCATGGCGACTGCTCATGATACTCTCCAGTCAACACGTCATGCTCGCTCCTCGCCGCGCCGTGCTCGCTCGCCTGTGCAGGACAAATGTAATCAATCAGCAATGAGCTCGCGAATTTATACAATATGACAAGGAAAATCTGTTTTCAATTTATTAACTAATTAGGAATTCCATGAAAACGGGAAGTATCCTGATCAATTGGGATGAGACCACACGGCCACATGTTAAATGTATTGCTATCAGCACTTTCGGTTTTTAGATATAGATAATTTTAAATCCATACTTTTTACTATACTAATATTATAAATGCGAAAGTAACTCTGTCTGTCTGTTCGTCTCTTTTTTACGCCTAAACCGCTGAAACGTTTTGAATGAAATTAGGTACAGATGTAATCTGGGACCCGAGAAAGGACATAGGATAGTTTTCAACCCGGAAATCCCCCCGGAACGGGAACTATTATTCCACGCGTACGAAGTCGCGGGCAAAAGCTAGTTAGATATAAACCCGTTATGTTATTTTTATTTAATGTAATAGCTCCGGGAAAAGTTTGATATTGTGGTAAAACCATAATATTTTTTTTCTTAAATCCTAATTATTATATTTCATCAACTCAACTGCTATGCGTTTTTTTTTATTACGTACGTAATGATTAAAACACTAGTATTTGTGACGTACATACGTTTGCGGTTACAGTTTCTCGTTGGTAACATACGATAAATTATTTCATGCTAACTTTGGGGAACGATGACGTGGACGCGTTACGACCACAGATAACCTGTTTTATTTAATGTGAGATAAATATATTATTATTTACTGAATAATAATTACCGCCACCGATCATTAGTGTTAATGTTAACGAACGCTAATCAGAATCAGATAAAAAAATCTATTTCAAAGTGCATCGTTGGTACTTTATAATAAATACCGTCATTAAAAAAAATATGCTCGTAATCAATCTTGAGATAGAGGTGCCTGATTAAAAATTCAAAGCAAAATGCTAAGTACGTGTCGTAGGTATGTCGGGCCACGCTGGCAGAGGAAGGAGAGGACACCAGACTACTTATAACAAACAAATATAACACTTCAAAGCTTAAAGCATTTTTATTAAACTTCTAGTAACAACTAAAACGGAGTTAAACATCCCGGCAATATTTTTATGCCAGCCAGCACATAGGATAGACAAGAGAAAAATGATTTCATCACATTACCTAATTTTATTAAAATTTTATTTTGTTAGCTAGTCGGCGTGATTAATGAGTGCGATGTGTGTAGTGAGTTTGGTCTTGTTCTATCATTGCTTTTACACCGCAACAATACAGAAAAAAAATCATAATAAACAAAATCATAATAAACCTGAACATGATAAATACACAATAAAACACATAACAATAAAAGATAATATTAATACAATATATTAATATCATGGGCACATATGCTCATAGGTTTTCCCGCTACCTATTATATATTATATATATTTATAATTAATAAATAATCCTGATTTTTAAAGTTTACAATATTTAATCGCAATAAAATGAACCGGAAAATACAATTATGCAATTGTGCGACTTGTGGCACGTGAGCCGCAGCCTCGCGTGCCAGTACTTAGGTGTTTGTTTACACCTAGACATAGTGTTATTAGTGCAAGTTTACATAATAATGCACAACATAAATAAAGCCTATGACTGCTGAGATAGGATAAACAGAGCTGAACTTACATTTCACAAGTACTTTTCGTCAAAATATGGTAGCAATAAACCTGCCACCTTTTATTGAAACTAATTAACCCATAGCTCATTCTTTTAATTTTACCCCCTTTATATGCAGCCTTGAGGGAGAAGCCACACGGGCGGTGCGGCGCCGCACCGCAAACATTTTGCCGCCTCACTGTACACATGTGGTATGCGGCGCCGCAATACGGCACCGTCGAAGTGCGGTGTGCCTGCGGTGCGGCGCCAGAACGCACCGTCTGGCATATCATTGTTTTTAGCCGCAGCGACATCGCTCCGGCGCCGCGCCGCGACCGCACCGCACCGTGTTGCGATGTGCCTGCGGTGTGGCTTCTCCCTAAGCCCCTTGCAGGTATTTGAACAGCACCCGAAAACCTCAGGGCCTGAGTTCATAGTCGCAAAACAAAATGTAAGAGAATGTCTGCGGCACCTAGATACCGTTTATTGGCTAAACTGTACTTCTTTGGGTTGGGATTGTTGGGTTTTTTTTGGGTTCGGGAGAGGTAAAGGGGGCTCCCCAAACACCCCCAAACGCCTTTCCAAACAAAGCAAACGCTTACTTTTAGAGATATAATGATAAATATGTAAGTACGATACCGGATTGCCAATTTTAACGCTTGTGAAGGTCTGTGGGGCTTCAGAAAGTTGAGCCCATACATAACAAACTCCAAGAACTGCAAGATCCATAGTTTAGACACACGGACACACATAGTTTCCAGAAAAAAACTTACTTTTTCGTATTTCTTTACAAAACTTTCACTTGCACAACTAGGTATTATGACAATGACCACAGATAAACACTTAAGTTTTGGCGCCTAAAATGCCACTCACAAAAGTGGGGTCCAGGGAACCCCCTTTACCCCTCCCAACCCACAGAAGTACAGTTTTACCCGTTTATTTCCTTATTCTATCCCCATACCAACAATTTATCACCAACTTATACAGAACCAGAACGAATGCAAAATGTCACGTATCTAAGGTCACGTAATTACAATTACTGACGAAATCGATAACAAATTCCTGTAACTAACTTGTAACAGGACATGACGATAATGCCGTTATCACTTTTAGCACAATTATTTAAGGAAAACCCAATAAATTCGAGCGACAATCTTATTTCTGAAAATATATTTCCCCTGACGTAGGTTGGTCATGGTTTGACGTATGTCACGTATGTGTGACACATACTGGTAAATAACTGAAACCTGAGATAAGTATGAATAGCTTAAATTTAACTATGGAGGTTTAATTAACTAATGATTTATCCTCCAGTAGGCCCACACGTAAATAAATATAATGCGGTTTTTCATGAAACTAAGGTTTCAAGTTTTTCATTACAATTTCAATGACGGGCCTGTTGGTCTAGTTGTTAGTGACCTTGACTGCTAAGCCGGAGGTCGTGGGTTCGATTCCCACCCAGGACAAACTTTGTGTGATGAGCACGATTGTTTGTTCTGTGTCTGGGTGTGATTTATCTATAATATGTTTGTATTTATAAAATTACCTATATAAGTATATTTATCAGTTGTCTGGTTACCATAGTACAAGCTCTGCTTAGTTTGGGATCAGATGACGGTGTGCGAGTTATCCCAGGATATTAAATTGAATTAAATTTACGTAGATATCAAATAAAAGTCGAATAGTAAGTGTGTGTACTTAACCTTTCATCGACCAACCGACAGCCGGCTGTTGCACTGCTATTGTCTTTCTATTTTGTCTCAAATCAGGTGTGTTCGAAGGTTAAGGATAAAAAGAAATAGTTTTTGGTAATGAAATAATATACTGACTGTGATAGGTCAAGCGGGTTATAATGATCTCTTTAAAGCTCTAGATAAAGAATTTTGATTGTAATTATTCCATAATTAGTTGATACTGACGAACATTACTGCGCAGAACACGCCCACCTACAATATGCAATAACATCTAAACAATACATATGTACATACCTAATTATTAACAATATTAATGTCCTGCTGGCGGATTAATAAATTAATAAACCCATGACCCAACTACAGTTCACCATTACCTACCATCAGTAAACAATGCTGCTTAATTTAACTTCCAATTATTTGGTTTTACCTAAACATCTCTGAGGTACTACAACAATAAACACGCAATCGCAAAGTAGGATAAACACGCATAAATTGGATTTCCATATGAAAGACCTCACCTGTTCATATACCTCTTCAAATTTTTCTTCTCTTAGAACAATGAAAACCAAGAGGCGAGGTAAATAACATTATATACAATACACTAGAAACTGCGTAAGCCACTTTCGCCACCCACAACACTATTGTTACTAAGTTACCTAAAGAAGTTCTTTCTTGGGAGTAAATCAACTCTAACCAGCGTTTAGGAACGTCCTTATTCTTATATCAGTCTCAAACAGTTAAAACAGTCCGTACGTATATTTTTGTATGAGACGAATACTTTGAAGGTTTAGTAAATTATTAGTGACTAGTCTATTTCCAAAATCTGGGCTTTTCTTTACTTTAATCTGCCTATTTTCTTGAATCACTGTATCTATGAAAGCTACAATTCCGTTTCCTAGTTGAAAAGACTTAAACGCACATACAGGCAATACTTCATTTTATACTACGTATAGATCGATGTTGTGTTGGAATTGTTTTATATAATGTTGTTTTTTGTTAGTTTTCTTATAGTTCAGCACAATAAATTACAATAAATGTTTTTCTCTTTAAAGTTATAGCACTTCTGACAGGTGTAGACAATGGTGTTATTGTCGTGTAATAGCAGTTCATTATAATGTATAATGGAGTAACGGGACAGCCGCGACACACTCGCCAAATTCTGCCGCGAATAACAAATAGCTACATATTGTAGTGGACAGGACGATTTATTGCTTCTAGATATAGTTCGTGGTTTAGAATAATTAGAAAGTCAATGCATCTATGAACTCATTTAGGCTGACTTGTGGTTAATGGACTTGATTTGTGGTTACTTTTAAAATTTGGCAGTTTAAAGTTTTTTTTTTCTTCACAAAAAACTTGTTTATATACGTCATATTATTATAGATCGACATAAGTTAAGTTTACAATCATGAAACAATAAATAACTTTAAAATCAGCGAAGCGTAAAACTACGTATTTGCTTTTAGTTCAATGAAATACGTCACAATGAACATTTTGCTTAAATGGACGGTTCATCCATTATCATTAAAAATAACAACACCAACAGCTGGCTACATTGTCTTTCGCAAAAAAACAATCGCATTAAGTGCACCCACAAGGTTAAACGGAAATCGTCTTACATACAAGTTTTAGTTATAGTTAAACATATTTTTATTTACCTGCTAGTAATACTCTACCAAATCTTTACGTTTTTACGAGAGCAAGTCTATCACCGGGGCAGGTGACGCCGGATTACAAAAATGGGTTGTCTACCTGATTTCTGAATATAGACAGCGTGGAACCAACACCTGGCCGGTATTCTAATTCAGATGCAGATACTTATGTAGCCACTATTACTTCCTAAGCTCATTGCACGTCTCACCATGCACTAAACGGTGTCATAAATGTTTGGAACAATACCTTTCCCCGCCGGCTGACAGGATATTTAACTAATGATGGCTTTAAGCCGGCTATCAATATTCATCGCGAGTGGCTCGCGCTTGTACGTAAATGTCTATCGATTGTCTATCGCGATCGGGAAATACGGAGTGATTCGCAGTTTGGGGCAACGCTCGCACTCTAGTTCGTATTAAATCTAATCAAATCATTTTAATTGTCAAAATGAAGGTATACACAATGAGATGTTACAATAAGTAGTAGAGTAGGGATAATAAAGGATCAATGAAAAGCTTTACGAATGCAGTCCATGCTCTTGAGTGCATTCATACGATAAAGTATTTAATATGTATAGTTAACTTAGTTTAAGTGTGCAAACTGTAAACTAACCTAACTAACTAAATCCAAACCCTCGAGAGTTAACTTTACTAAATTATTTTAATTAACTGCTCATTTATTATTTTCCGTATTTGTGCCAAGTATAACCATCCCCGTGATAGGGTGTAAACTACAACTGAATTGTCTGCTATTTTTAAATTTTTCTTAATATTCACAACATAAGTACTAAATATCGTAGTAGGAAGCCTAGTCTACATACATAAATAAATTACAGCTTTGAATTGCAAACCACAATTTACACACGTCAAAATTATTCACTTATGGTTTAGGCAAACATTCTAAGACTCTTCACAAATTAACAAAAACTTTGATGATCAAAATTACTTGATAAGACTACAGTGTTCATTTACTTTAGCATTTAAACTAGAATCTACAGAGCGGAACGTGGATAATATATTTACGATTGCGGAAAACCCGAAGTCCCTAAAATAAATAGTCATAAGGACAATAATTCATAGCGGAATTCATAGATTAACGTTTATAGGTCAAGTTCGACAATGCGTGTGATTAAATAACATCGTTCCTCGGTGTGTAAGTCTTTACGTTCCTTTTAAGGCATCTCCGTAACCGTGCGTATCTACAATCGCTTCCGCCTGTCCGTCTGTCTGTCACACGTCACCGTTTTCATATTTCAATGGTATCTCCGAGGTTATCTCGATGATTGTCACGGCCATAACTGCAGTGTCACCAGGTTTGGCTTTGACCCCATAATACAAGGGTCTAGTGATGGATACGGTGATCCACTCCATACATTATGTATGTTTGTATGGGTATATGCAATGAAGGGTAAGATCGACGGGTGATTGATATGTGTCAGGTTTGATGATCACTTTGTATGGGTATGCACTGTGTGTGATGCAGATAATGCATCCGCAGTAATGTTGTTATGATTGGTTTGTTGTTGTTATAGCTATAGCTAAATAAATATTTTTAATTAGGATAATGTTAATGTCATCATTACCTATAAATAATTAACTAACGTAAAGAATGAAGTCCAAAGTTAAAAAAAAAAACGCGATTCCAAAAATATTCAACCAAAATATTGCCGTTGAATATTAATCGTGCATAAAATATTAGTTAATTAATAACAGTTTAATTATCAAAATAACTCACCGATAACGCGCGTTAAAAGTCACCGACAGTGCGCTATCAACAGCTGATGTATGTAAACAACACACCATAACGTCCTACTGACTGTAGCTAATATTAAAATCACTTACAAAACAAAGTGACTCCTACGCACGACCACAGACACTGCACTTATTGGCACGAATGAACGAAAATATCCCTAAAATGATGACTCAAAATTATTAAATGTTAAACGGACAAGCTCGAAAGCTGAGTGGAGAATGAGTGGGGCAGGTGCGCACGCGCAGGCCTACAGGTCCCGACTCCCGACACACGCACACAAGCGCGCGCGCGGCTGTGTGCGTGTGTGCATGCTGATAAGGAGATTTGGCCAGCAGAACTGCACTTAATTCATATTTAGAACGAATCTGCTTTATATCACGCATGCGCAAACAAAAGGCCAAATTAAATAAATCTCGCATGAAATGATAAGCAGCGTTTTAGATAATTTTTTTGTGGTAATGTTTTAATTACCTACTATGGGTGTTTTGATAACGTTGTTATAGGTACCTACTATGTCGACGTAATTCTACGTATTAGGTATTATGTGGGTTAATGAGTAGTGTTTGATGGGAGACAGCCATAAATTAGCAACTTCGATTTCGGGAAACTTATGATTTTTCCGAAATCTCAATTTTCATATCAAAATGGCGAGTTCACTATCACAAAACTCATTAATCAGGTTAAAAGGTCCACAGAGAGATAGTGGGGCCTGGTTAGTTTAATTATCTAGTGTTTACTTAAACTTTAATATTTTTAGATGCGATAAAAGTCGAATTATAAAGTTTTTTTTTTAGATTTATTTTAAGTTATAGAATCAGCCGTTACCAGGTTATTACACTTTAGGTTGTTTTTTTAACCTTTCGACGACCAAGTGACCGACAGCTGGCTGTCGCACTATGACCCACGGGGAGCAGTAACCAAAACCCTAACATAACGCGGGTGAAATCGTGAAATATATAATTACTGGACTAAAACAAGTCATGGCAGTAATCACATAGCTACAAGGGCACATAGCACCACAGATAACGCGAGCGTCACGTGCGCGGTCCGGTTCAAGTTCAAGCAGAGACCGCGCCGACAGGTGCAGCGCATGCAAAAAAAGGCGCCGCACCATCTGCTCGCAGCATTCCTCAACTAGATTATATTGAGGAGCACACGCTCTGGTAAAAGGAATATTTTTTTTAATAAATTTGGATTTTGGGCCCGATTGGACCACATGTCACTAAAAATATTTTACGCTAATTCGTCGTTATATTTCAGTTAATCCTTCAAAACTGATAGAGAAAAAAATCTGATTTAAATATGTTTGGTGCAAAAAGAATTTTGTGACTTTTAACACAGATTACTAAATAGTTACTAGTGTAACTTTTAGTGCAAGTCGGCGATCGGTCGATTGTATATTTCGTATTAATCCATGCTCTATAAATTACCAAGAGAAAAGAAAAATAATTATAGTTATTTTTTCAGTATTACTTACGAGAAAAGGGCAGTTGTAGCTCCCATTTAAAGAAAACCATTGCGTCACTAAATACGCGACATTCATTCATAATTTTCTATTATTTTCCATGTTTTACTGAATGACTCGTGTTACACACTGCGTAGTTCAGCGGTTAATTTCTCTAGCGTCACGAGCGTGTCATCGAACTTGCGGTCAACCTGACCCTAAAGTAAACATGATGACTTAACTGCACACTATGATGCACTGTCATAGAATTACCTAATACCTACGTAGTAAGGAATCGCCACTGTCTGTGGAAAACAGTGAATGGTTTTTTACCTAGAATTTAATGCAACATCACTACCTAGTATAAAATAAGGCCACACAAAATAAAGACAATGTCCATTCCCTGATCATAATCATAATCATTTATTCACTAGAAATGTGGTTATACAGATCTTTTAAACTATTCAGCAAATTTTATTGCAGTTTTCGGGAATTTTCGGCAAAGTCACTGTATTAAATTCAATTAAATTCCGAGATTTTTACCAGACCGCCGAAAGGAGGGTTATTTAAGATCTGCCCGTGCGACCCACCTCAGAATTCAGATTTGCATAAAAAACTTAAAACGACATAAGGAGTTACTTACATTTGTTTAACGGTCAAGTGCAAGTCGGACACCGATACGAACCGATCCGTATTGTTATTGGCAATAAAAACATTCCGGTAAACAAAACCCTGCTAAATCAAAGCTTTCGTTAATACCCAACCAACCGTGATGGCGTGCGAGGCGGTGTATCAGTGAGCTTTAGACCATAAAAAGGTGTCAGCTCATATTTTTTATTGCTCTAATCCTCAGCGCGTCGCGAAGGAATTAGGTATTGAGATATCTTAATCTTAACATAGACACTAATCGCTTTTTATGACATGGGTGGGAATTAGAGTGGTATTTTTTCGACGAAAGTCCGTCAGAATACTTGGTACCTAATAACTTAAAACAATTGATATTTATTTGAAGACCGGTCTGCAGTTTACCTGAGCTCAAGAGAACAATTACATTGCTGAGATAACAGATGTATTGTTTCTACCAACGTCACTTCCAAGTAATTCTGTGAATGTAACTGCTTTACAGTTGAAATTGAATATTTTATGTGGGTAGGTATGCAGAATAGCAGATGTCTTTAATACTATTATTTTAGAAAAAAAAAATTGGCAAGAAGTTTTGCAAGCTTGCATGAGTTAAATGGATTGTTAAACAAACACGGTGTGCAAATGTTTTTTTTACTGCATACTTTTGATAATTTGACAACATCAGAACGAGATAAAGTACTGCTACTGAAACTGAAATCTTCTATATAAAAATAAGGGTTTTCCTTCCTGACGCTATAACTCCAGAACGCACGAACCGATTTCCACGGTTTTGCATTCGTTAGAAAGGTCTCGGGTTCCGTGAGGTTTATAGCAAAGAAAATTCAGGAAAAAATTCCAATAGTGGCGAAACGGAGTTCGCCGGGTTTGCTAGTTCCTTATAAGAACAACCTAATAACAACCGACCTGAGATTAACCTGGGACCTGATCTTCACCAGCGCTAGCGAACGCAAGACCAACGGGGCACTCAAGTCACTGGTATAAGACCGGCGAACATAACTACACATGTCGAACTTGTTTTAAAACTGTACCACTCCGTCCATCCGTGTACAGTACAATAACTGTAATCTTTTGATATTACTGAAACTACCTGGTTTTGCGAACCACAACACTAATGGGCGAAAACTCAAACGTCACGTAATTTAGAGACGCTTTCAAATCTGTTGCTGTCTTTGTCACTCTTAAGGAATAAAGTAGGACAGCAACACATTTGAGAGCGTCTTAACCTTTCAACGACCAACCGACAGCTGGCTGTCGGCAGCTTTTGACGGGCCTGTTGGTCTAGTGGTTAGTAGCTCTGACTGCTAAGCCGGAGGGCGTGGGTTCGATTCCCACCTAGAACAAACTTTGTGTGATGAGCATGATTGTTTGTTCTGTGTCTGGGTGTAATTTATCTATAATATGTATGTATTTATAAATTATATAAGTATGTATATCAGTTGTCTGGTTACCATATAACACAAGCTCTAAGCAGAGCTTAACTTGGGATCAGAGGACCGTGTGTAAGTTGTCCTAGCATATTTATTTATTTATTTATTGTCTTTCTAATGTGTCTCAAATCACGTGTGTCCGAAGGATTATAATTAAGTTACGTTTGAGTATTATGGCATAAATTCCACCACTGGAGCTCGTAGATCACTGTTACTATGAAGAACGACTTAAAAATAAACCTGGCGGCCGAGTAGGACACGCGGTAATATTTCCTAGTAACCCACAAAAGTTTTACTACGAAACAAGAGATAATTCTACAATAATTACTGCACGAATTCTGGGTAATCCAATACTATTCTATTTTAATTGTTCGTATTAAAGATTTACTATAATATCGGATGAGGAAAACCCGGGTTACGGGAATTTACGCCATGGATGGTACTTACAGTTATATCTATTGTTATTTCGGTTGTAAATGAGTCCAAGGAGAGGTTCCTTTAATTTCAAGTAAACAAGGTTTTGTTTACATTTATGTGCATTAACAAATCATCACAATATTAAATAACACGAGCTTTGATGCGCAGTAAGCACTACTTAGTAGGAATTAACTAATTATGTAAACAAACAATTTTTAAACAGAGTCAGGTAAACATCTTTCATTCATGATATTATCATGTTTGGTTACTCATTATTGTGACAGAAATCTTGTCACTTCTAAACTTTTCTATTCAATAATTATGTTAGAGTACTAGCAGTACGCGGTTTTAGTTACTGCTCCGCTTCTGTGGGGCGTAGCGTGTTGATACATAGCCTATAATCTTCCTCGATAAATGGATTATTCAACACAAACAGAATGTTTCAATTCAGACCAGTAGTTCCTGAGTTTAGCGCGTTTAACCATACAAACAAATTCTCTAGCTTTATTATTTAGTACAGATATTGGTGCTGATTCTCTTGTTCACAAACTTAACTAAATTTAAATTAAATGCATCTTTCTCTTTCCATTTCTTAAAGAAAAGGACAGAAGATACATTTTAGTTTAATCCTGTAAAATTGGACAGCGCCTGAAGAAAATTGACGTAAATTAGATGCCATGTTTTTAAATCGCGTTTAAATTATCTATGGAGTGTCTTAACTAATATTTCATCTTCTGTCCTTTTCTTAATTAAATGGAAAGAGAAAGATGCCCTTAACTTAAATTTACGTTAGTTTGTGAATAAGAGAATCGGCACCATTATACACTTTATTTATTACTATCTTTTGCCCGCGACTTCGACCGCGTGCTTAATATAATAGTTTCCGTTCCCGTGGGATTTCTGAGATAAAAACTATCCTATGTCCTTTCTAGAGTCCCAGACTATAGGGGGAAGCCTTCCCCATCACTAATGTTTATATTTAGGAAAATCGAAAATGTTATCAGCCTAGGGTAGGCTAGGAACAGTCACATGGTGTATCTGTACCAAATTTCATTCAAATTGGTTCAGTGGTTTAGGCTTGAGTCAGGGTTACTTTCGCATATTTATAATATTAGTACGGATAAATCACTCTGAATAATAGCGACCATAGCGCATCATAACTTGATAAATTGATTAATCAAATTCATTAATCTAATTCAGATTAGGAAAATAATTTGTTAATCGCAAAACACCTACAAAAGTACAATTCGCCGTGATGAAAAAAAACATAACATGTTCTTAAAATCAATATAGCTGTCCATTTCACTAATTGACAAAACAATTAAGTTCGCCTATTTACCTCGATAGCGGGCAATTACAGGGCGTTAACACAAGCGTCTACTTCCACGATTAACACAATTTATTGTAATTGAACTGGAACTCACACAGATACTATATTAATGTTAAACTAGATTAAATGTTAATAATTAATTAGACCCGGAAACCGGAAAACTTGATGTGGGAATTGTGGGATGCCCTCAAACAAACAGATAGACAAGCTGAATGGCGTAGTTGCGGATATTATAAGTAATCATGGCATTCATTAGATTACATTTTGTATACTTGAATCGGTTTACGTGATTAATTTTATTACTTTTAAGAAGGCTTACAGACAATTACAAATAATGGGTGAAACAAAACATTATCCAGTTGCTAATTACCAAACCACAACAGCTATACAAAAACATAAATTATTATTACCTTCGTGAAATGAGGAACTGTATTTGTAAATTACGATAAAAATCAATTGCCTCTACCGAAATAAAGCAACTGTATCATTAAATGTAATCGTATCAACACGAGTCTTTTCTGAGATAGGTATCCAAAAAAGTTTAAAAATAGTATCGCTAGAAAAGAAGCGTTTTTATCAAATAAACGAACCAGTGACGCGCAAGCTGATAAACATGGTGACTACGAACCTAATCCTCAAATTGTCTGCTAACTGTATCGATTGAATGGGCGAACAATTAGCTACGTTATATCTACTAAACGCAAATTAGTTATTACATTTATCCTCGACTGTGATTGAGTTCGTATTACATGACATAACACCATTATAGTGTTATCTAAACACTGCAGCTTGTGGTCAGATGTGAACTATCCTGTATGAGCTGTAGACACATGTATGTAAAATAATGACTAACTAACTATATTACTAGGACACATTCCTCGGCTATAAATAGAAGCGTTCTTTAAAAAGAACCACACAAGCTATTAGCTAATATTCTACAATATAAAAAGATACCTTCCGCTGCATCCTGTGCAATTATTTTAATTACCTATACCATTGTATTAATTTTAGCTCAACTTTATTTCACTACAATTTCCTCTAGGTAGCAGTACATAGAACAAGAATTACATTTACCTAGTTTTATTTAAATTAAATTGTTGTACATACTGCGACGGAGCAGTCAATTTACATTTAAATGTATGTACGACGACAGTTTGATAAGTTAGTGACTTTTTTAATTTTCGGAATAAATGATTTACTTATCTGTGTTAGTTTTTTATTTGACGAAATAAGGTTATAACCTGGTTCATTAAAGAAAGGAATCTAAAATGGCGGCGCGTATCATGTTCTCTCGCTCGCACACTAGCGCCGTTTATACTCAAACGCGCGCGTACCATCAACATAAAAAAAAATTGTCTTGATTTGCTTCCACGCTGCCTTTGATGCGCTCAGTGCTCCTTTTTACGAATTTCTTGTAATAGTACTAATAGTTTTCTGTTATTTTTCCGTTGTTACCTGTTTGTTATTGTGGTAAAAGTAGGCACTGTTTCCGATGAAAACAATAAAAATTCTTAATAATATTTTCGATTTGAAAAAAAAAAAACTTCAACTTTAAATTTTATATGCAGACTGTACTATCTGTCAAACTCAACGCAAGTAATGCCGCCATTTAAGATTCCTTTCTTTAATGAACCGGCTTATATTTTGTTTTATTCACTACACCAATTACAGCTGAGTCTCGTCTACAATTTAAACACGATTGCAAGGAGTTAGTAACTACAGGTTTCTTGGCACAAACGTACGAGCTGATATAAAAATATTTGTATTATATCACTACAATATTTTACAGCCAGATTGTAAGCAAAGACAGCTGACTGTGATGTTATTATCATTCTATGCATTGTATAAAATTAAAACTGTCTGTCTGTATACATACTCTTAGATCTTTTGAACTTCGAAACTAATTTCAATGTGATTTTCATCAATACATAGAGTAATTAAAAAAGAGAGAAGTTTTACATATGTATACCTATTGCATGTTGTATAAAGTATGTGTTTGTGAAAATTTGCGCCACTATTTGGTGCCACTTTTATGTGAGGTGATAGGACATGAAAAATTAGGATTTTGACTCTTTCCGTCAAAAGTGACAGGGCGCCAATAAATTTTAGTAAGATGTTTGGACCCCACGCTTCAGTGCTACCGCCCAGTGGCCATCATTTAGAACCGTATCATTTTAGAAACGTAAAGTACGAAAATAATGTAATCATAAGTAAAATAACGAAAAGTAATGTTTGTTTGCTAGACCGCAGACGGCAAGGCCGCGGCATCGCAAATAGCTCGTTAGTGTTCAGTCGCTTATGATATGAGTTCACAAAAATGCTAAGCAATGTGTTGCTAACATCACAGATGTTCAATTGTTTACAATAGTTCCAGCCATGCATGTTAGCAGCTGATTTTAAAAATAACATCTAGTGCATGTGTTCTAAACTTCGTACTTGCAAATAGATACCCTATCATCAGATATTAATAAGAGGCCAAAAAAACCTTAATTAATCTTTTTAGTTAAGTCTTTTTTTAGCTCGGAGGATGATCCTGAAATGGCTGCTAAATCTGAAACTATACAGACAATATAAAACAACTGATCATTGTATTTGTACTGTAACATAATATAGGTAAAAAGATGTATGATTGTTTGTTTGCTCATAAATCTATTCCAAGAAACTGCTGGTTCGATCAGTAAAACGATACAGATACGATTTCTAAACGACAGCTCTTTCTAAACAACGACGGTGGAGCAGTAAGCAACCAAAAACATAAATTATTCAGATGATATCGTACGGATTAACACCACGATTTTAAAATTGCACATCACTCGTTACGCTTCAGGGTCAGCTAAAAATATTTTGATTGAAAGTAATCCAGCATTCAGCAATTGCTTTATCGTTTACGATCACTCTGCTCCACTCGCTGTTACCGCTGCAGCTGAAATGTTTACAGCGAGCGGCTAATGCTCGCGCCGCGGTTATAGCCTCATGTGGTTATAGCCGAATAGCCGAGCGGCCATGTGGCCTGTGGCGGCTACTTCATACTCATTATTTATTGGATGCGTTATGGCATATCACTCGAGAGCATAGTATCACGAATTTTCTGTAATATATTATTACACGGCTCATGAAACTGAGAATATACTTGTCTTTTGTGTCTGGTAAGTAATTAACGCAGTAACGCCTGAGTATTGTGGACCCTTAATTAATTTATGAACCTTTGAGATATTCCTTAAACTGAAGGTGCTGTGTTAGTACATCAGTCCACTCCGATTAAAACTTTATGAAGTTGACCTGCACTCGGCTCTATAACTTCAACTTAGTTTTTTTTTATGTGATAATTAGAATAACCACGTAGTCCACACTTCTGAAATAAATAGCACTCAATAATTAGATATTAAATTAGTCAAAACGATGACTCATACGTAATTCCATGTGTCACCAGTTTGACTAATTGGCGAGAATGGAGATCATACTAAAACCCATATGTTTTATCTCACACTATAGGATAACAATGTAACCAAACAGGGAGAGAACCTATAGTGATGAAATACATACATTTGTTTCTGATAATTTATGTAAAATCCGTGGAGGAAATGTTTTATCCGTAAAAAATACAATTAAGTATGTGTATCGAACAGTCATTGTGGTCGTGTTAGTGTGTAAGACTTACGGTATATTATGAAAGAGTATAGTGAGGAAGAGAAAACTTTCAGCTAGAATAATAAATATAAATGAATCTATAATATACTGTGCGATTATATCAACGCACAGCCCAAACCGCTGCTCCTAGAGACATGAAACTTGAAGAGTACGTAACCAATAAGAAAAGATTTTTGGAAATTTTATCCCTCTAGCTAGACGTAAAATAGGGGACGAAATTCTCAACATTCATGCGGGCGAAGCCACAAAGAGAAGCTAGTTATTGATAAATGTATTGTAATTTACAAACTAAGGAATATATTCCAGGCGTCGTCATAAAATTTTAATAAACTAACACAAACACGCATGACCTTAATATATGCGTCCCACATTTCGTTATCTTAATCACACAAACACGCAATGTAATCGAGGTGGCGATCGCTACACTAATTAATGGCGTTTTTACGAATGCCTCCTAAGTACTGTCAACCGCACATGG
The DNA here is from genome assembly GCA_033675125.1 of Athetis lepigone. Taxonomy (NCBI): domain Eukaryota; kingdom Metazoa; phylum Arthropoda; class Insecta; order Lepidoptera; family Noctuidae; genus Athetis; species Athetis lepigone. Next base: position 17,191,130 of record CM066239.1, on the reverse strand, counting down.
TAACAGGAACACAGAATACAGGACCTTTATTTCTTAGTGACAAGGATCATTTTTGTAGCTCAAGTTTCTTGTTGATAGGCTGAGTATACACACCTACGTTGTTAGGGGTGTTGAACTGTGTCGTGCGCTGGTTACTGAGTTATGAATTCTTTTAAGGCCCTGCGCAGACGACAGACTATCCGTGACGCACTTTTTAGTCTGTGAAAATAGAACCTATGCAATTATATGCAGTAACGCACACGACGCGCAAAAAGTCTTAGTTATCTTAGTTCAAACTTTTTGTGCGCCGCAGACTCGATCGCACAAAAAGTGTGCCGTCTGCGCAGGGCCTTATTGCTGCGGTTATTGGCGGCCAGCAGGGCGCTGTTAGGGTAATATACCTACTCGTTAATTTAACTTTGACCTGTGAGTAGGGTTGCCATTCGTCCTGATATATATCGGGACTGTCACCGTCATTAGGCCTTCTGTCCCGACGTCCCGACAAAACACTGTTACGTCCCGTTTTATCGCGCGGTCAAAGCAATTCGAATTCGCGCGCCAAATTCCTTGAAGCGCGGTTGCAACGTCGCGTGTTGCTCGCGAGACCGTGCTGGGGAAGGGAGAAGGGTGGAAGGCCAAAAATCGTGTAGGAGAGAAGTGGATTTACTTTTTCAATCTTACAGAAAATCTTGAAAGAAAATGCTAAATGCTCAAATTATGCCAATATTTGTTTGCCATGCCTGGCCACAACGCTACAGTGGAAAGAGTATTTTCATTAATGTCGAGCCAGTGGGCCGATGCCAAGCTACGTCTAGCTCTGCTTCCATACAGTAGAATTTGTATGTTTTTTAAATATTTTTTTACTAGCCCCTACTGTCCCACGGCTGGGCAAAGGCCTCCCTCCATTAATAAAAAATATTCATGTTTAATTTTTTTTCTCGTTGCGTCCTGACACGAGCCTTGCCAAATATGGCAACCCTACCTGTGAGGGAAGGGATGGGCAAAAAGTTTCCTTAATGTCGACGAGCCGTTGTTTCTAACCTACGCTCGAAATAGCTTAGTACAAGGGCCATCGTATCACCTTAACCTGCCAGGCTGTATGTAGATCAAGCCGTTCAACCAAAATGGGGTTAAGGGTGTCCATTTCAAATCACTCAAACAATAATCACGATTAATGGTCATTTCCGTCATGTCGGTCACCACTCTTTGCATTTCGTTATGAAGCAATTCTGCGGAGTTGTGCCCTACAGGCCTGTTCAAACAAGGGGCGAGTTGTTGACCCGCCGCGTCACCGTGTTTGCTTCGCCCTCGAGGTGACCACGCGGCAGGCTGACGTGGGAAGTTCCAAAGGCCTGTTGACACTGAGCTGGTGGAAAACGGACTTAATATAGGTGAAGTTGGTTTGAGGAGTGTGGGAAAGGAGGGAAATGGAAGCCAAAAGAGTTCGGGTGCTTGTCTATTCGCCTGTCTTTAGTGAATTTAGCCTGATAATTTAGCCTGAATTTAGGTGACGTCTGTGAGTGCGGCATTATATTAAGTCACTGATAGTACTTTAGATGGCAGCACATCAAAGAAAAGCCGTTAACTAACTATTCGACTTGCAAAAGGAGTATACTATCAGTTGCACTTTGTCTTCCGCCACTGACTAAATCTATGGAAAAAGGTAAATAGTTCCAGACTCACTGCATCTGGTCAACGACCTCAGTTCCCAGAAAGGCTGCTGCAAAAACTTGCGATAACAATAGTATTTATTTTTCCTGCTGCGTGGTCACTGCAGTCTTATCAATAAATGCCTAATTACCTGTTTTTATTCGAGGTCACGGCATTAGGGGGGCCCCGGGAGGGGGCGGGAGGGGTGGGACAGCAACACGTGGTCGTTATTTGTCCCCTCGGTGGGTCAGTGGGACATCTGACGTCAAGAAGGTCTAGTCTTATCTGGAACATTGAACTTGGAGACAAAGTACGCGCTTCTGATAAGAATGTTTGGCATTGATATGTACTATTGTCTATTGTATCGCGTTTATGTAGGTAGGTATGCAAATTACTTGAAATCAGTGTAAAATAATTTGGCAACTAAATTGGTTAACGTATTTTGTATGTACTACAGTCAAATATGGTTACGTCGTTGTGGATGCGTTACTCTTTATTTACTCTAAACGCGTTGACACATAATGTTCAAAAGATTTACGTTTGCGGTTGATGTCTAACTAAATGTTAAACCTTCTTACTAACCAATCTCTGTATAAAGTTTGTGTAATCTCTAAACCTGTCATATGCAGCGTTTGTTAGTGAGAAGATAATAAGATGTAAGTACATAACAACTGTAAAAATGCCCAGTTTTGAGCTAATACACAAAATGTTAGTTTAATAACAGTAGTCTAGCAACGAGTATGTGAACCGTTAATTAACCTATGAAGACGCAACGCTCAGACATTTGTTGACTTTGTGGATTATTGGTAGGTAATTTTATTATTGTGGCAGTCAATAAAAGTTTTCATCTCATTGAAAACAATATTAGGAGGCCAATATCAATAGACTGTATACTATAAAATACAGCTAATAACATAATTGACACGTTATGTATGGTAACGACACCGTTTTCGAAGTCACAATTACAGTGTAGACTCCATTAGGGATCACTTAGTAGATTAGACACAACAATAACAATCTCTTTTGAAGGTAATCCACGTACGGAAAAGCTTTTAATAAACTTTGAGAGGTAAGTAAGAGAGTGAGTTTGTTTGTTTGTTCGGAAGTTCAGTTCAAAGAGTTTCAGAATAGGCCTGTATGAGTGCTGTTGAATTTAAGGAATGATGACGTCGAGATTGTAGCTCTGTATTCTAGCAAGTAAAAATGTAACATTTTAAATTCATAATTATGTTCTCCTCAGACAATACTATAAACGACCGGCTGTCGGGCTGCTATAGTCTTTATATTGTGTCGAATCACGTATATTCAAAGCATGGGTTTCATTTTGAAATAGTCAATGAATGCAAGCGAAGACAAACCATTTGATGAATCTCCTTTAACGGAATTAACTTACGTCGGAGCGCCTTTTCACTGTCGTGTGGGTCACCATGTTTTTTGTTATTTATTTTAACAGTTTTTGTTTTTATTATTATAAAAATGTTATTTGAACTATGAGCAAACTTTATTTTGTGCGTTAAGGGTTCAACAAACACGTTATCGATAAAAATACTAATGACGTAGGTATTTAAAGCTAAAATAAATAAAAAGATAAAAATATTGTGCGCGCTCTGACCGGCGAGCTGGGGTTGAGGTCAGGCTCAACCCTGATAGCATATACCGCTTTATCAGTGTTATCAGCGAGTGGTGAGATGATCGCCAGAGCTCGCAATGTGATCTGTTACTGCACACGGGGCTACAATGTGAGTGAGATAAGAATGCTGGGCTGGGGGACTCTGACTGATGCACGAAAGCACAATTTAATGGCTGGCAGAAATATAGATTTAAATACAATCATTTATCTTTGGATTAGGTTACCAGAGATAGATATTGTTCAAAGCTCGTGTAAAAATTATATCACTAGTAGGTAATTTAATCCACAGATAGATGGGTAGGGATGCAAATGGTTGTTGATGAACCAGGCAAAATAGCTAGATCCTGCTAGACACAATAAAGATATTGAATTTTGAATATTACCACATTATTACTGATGGTCAATGGTTGTCTGGTAGAGAATGCCTAAAGCATTAAGTCCTCCTCTGTACGTAGTGTAAATAATAGATATATAAATAAATTATATAAGGTTTTTAATCTTTACAAATCGACTCAGTACAACACGGTTTTGAGTAAGCAGTCTTATAGGTACGCATACTACACACTACATGTGCTTGCGGAAGAGATGGCGCTCTATTCTCGTATGTGTTAGCAACACATTCTCTGGCATTGAGTGTGGCGCACAATTAGACCAGTGCCACACTTGATATACTACTGGAATTCAGCACTTCAAGATATAACACAAGATATTATCTTATATTAGCTCCTGTACGTTGTGAATCGGAAGCCTTATCTCATGTTATCAGTAACTACTGATTTCCGCTTATCCGAATCGAATTACAGATCTAGTTATTGATACACTTTAATTGCTTTGTTATTTAAAACAGACGTTTCGTCTATTTATTCAAAGTTAAACAATGTTAATTAAGCAGATAGTGTTGTTTTTTATTGTTAACAAAAAAGACGCCGTATACCTATTTCTTGTTTTATTATTCCCAAGAGACCTGTAGATACATATTAATTAGTTTTATTGTTTAGTTTTCTGGTTTTTTTATCCATTATCCAAATACATTGTCTCCAAAATAGATTTCTGTTCTTAGCCCTTCCAGGATAAACAAATGTTTAAGACTTTATTTAGTGGGGGGAAACCCAATATAGACAGTTTAACTATATTAACTCTATTTATAAACACAATAAATCAAATTACAAATAAATTTACCTCAATATGTGGCCGCGCTATCTAGACTCATAGAGACTTGTGGTTTGTCCACAAATAGAGGTGGGCACATGGAACTTTGAACGATTTAGTACGAAACGTAATGAACACTGTACAAGTGTACAAAAATTAGCGAACTCGTAATAACGCGCTAAACACTCGGTAATGACGCGTACACGTCTGGCCGGCGCGATAACAAACAGCTGACTGACGGAGCATCGCTGTGTTGTGATAACTTGTGTACTATCAGAATTGATAATATTCGCGCTGAACGGGCCTTACGTATTAGGTGACGGTCCAGTCCTTATCCCTTTCAGGAATTACCGCTCTACACACTTCAGAAAACTACTATAAAATGAACGTAACCTATGATAAGAGAAAACTTTTAAATAAATAGTTTAAACTCTCTTGTATATGTATAGTCATAATTTTGTAGTTCTTTATTAGTTATTGTAATACCTTAAAAATTAGCGACATCCGAATCGTTCGCTTGACTGTAAGAAGTTGTGTTTACTGCCCACTTAGATGCTAAGTGGTGGTAATGACCATATTTGTACAACTAAAAAAAAACAATCTATAGAAGACCGAACCTGGTTGTTAAAAACTGTAACGAATAGTTTCTGCTACCGACAGAAATAATTTTCATTATACTTTAAACTTTCGCGTTGCATATTATATTTTACTGTTTCGCGCACGTACCTTTTTTATTTGTTTTTTGCTTGACGTTTCGGCAGGGTTACACCTGCCATGGTCACAGGCAGACTAACTCAGTCTGCTTGCAAATAAAAAAGGTACGTGCGCGTTAAATCCCGTAAAACAGTAAAATAGAAATAATTTTCATCTGTACTTTGTTTTCCAGACTGTCCTCGCTAAGTGAACACTGAGGGTATTGCACCCGGCTACACGTGTGTTTTTAATCTAGACTTCAGGTTAGCTTAGGTTATCTGAGAGAAATAACTGCGACTCAATTATATCGCTTATCGGATGAACTTGTTGTTGAGACGGCTGTACGTGTGCTTCTACAATGTTGCCTCTTGTCGCTCATAGAAAAGTTGCTTTAAATGAGAGGTGAATATATGACCCGACCATTGCATGGCAATGCATATGTTTGTGTATACTGAAGTGACACAAGAGTATTTGCAATTGTTGTAACTAATATGTTGTAATTAACTTTTCGATGAACAAGCGACATCAGGCTGACGCGCCGCTATTGTTTTTTTATTGTATCTCGAATCATGTTTGAGGGTTTAATCAACTATCAACTGCGGCATCACAGCACCCCGTGCTCCGCCCCTGACGTCCAATCCGGTAGGTATTTTACACCATCATCAATTGACGTACTTTTTATGAGCTGTCAAAACGCAATTCTCCAATAGACTTTGTATGCCAATACCTGCTTATGACGTCACAAGCTAGCAACCCTATTGACTAACTATTTATTGATTTTAAAGCAATTAAAAATCCAATTTTATAGTAATTTAAAAACAAATCCGATGCTTAGGACTAATAAAAAGATAGGTTTTATAAAAAATATGTCTCAGATTTATCGGTTAATTAATAGTGTCAAATACCGTATTGACCGCGCCACCTTTTTCTGTGTAATATACCTAAATTGTCTGTGCACAGATTAGGCATGCCTCCTTGCCGGGCGGCATGCCTCCTTGCCGGCGTCCCGCCGTGGGATCTGGAGGCAACAGTCCTTGCACACACGTACGAGTGGCGCGTGGAAGTGCAACGCCGGGGTGAAGTCCCGATGCCGCGGGTTATCGCGGCACGGCTGACGGAGCTCCGGCGAGATCTCATGGCGGAATGGAGACAACGACTGTCGCAACCTAGTGCTGGGCACGCCGTTATAGCGGCGGTAAGACCCCTCTTTGAGGAGTGGCTGGAGAGGCGTCATGGCACTCTCACGTTTCGCTTGACACAGGTCCTCACCGGACATGGTCAGTTCGGGAGGTTCCTGTGTCGGATTCGGGCGGAAGCGACGCCTGGGTGTCACCACTGCAGTAACGGTCGCCTGGAGGACACGGTCGAGCACACAGTCGAGGTGTGCCGCGCATGGGCGGAGCATCGACGTGTCCTCGTAGAGGCGATCGGCGGCGGTGACCTCTCGCGCCCGGCGCTGGTTCAGGCCATGCTTCGGGGCGAGACGGAATGGGATGCCGTCGCCTCCTTCTGTGAAGCAGTTATGCTAGTGAAGGAAGCGGCGGCGCGCGAGAGGCAACGACGAGCCTCTCGCCCCGGACTAAGACCCAGGCGAAGACGTCGAGAGTCGCAAGACGACTACCGGCCACCGTAGGCGCGGTTCTGCGGATGGCGAGCGATGGGTAGCTCGCCGCCCGGCTAGGACCAGGACCGCGTAGACGGCGCGTTTTGTTCCACGCGCGCCTCAAAGAGAAGGAGTCAGCACAGGAAGGGGCCCAACAGGGCCAACGCCTGCCGGGGTTGCGGAATGTTTATAATAGTTACCGTGACCCTGGAACATAAAGGGCAATCGAAGGAACATGAGTGGGTTTTAGTCAGTAAGAGTCTGACACGCCCTCCCGTCGCACCCAGGACGGGAGCAGTCATTGGATGATTTCCCACTCACCAAAAAAAAAAAAAAAAATGTACCAAATAGTTACAACGTAAGTCTGTGTAAGAAAACGAAAACGTTTACCTTTGAAGACGGGCACGCAACTTATTAATATTCTGGTTCAAGAATATTAATAATAACTAATATTAACTATGTAAATAGACACTTTACTTCACTCAATATGTGTCTAGTAAGTATTCCAATCTAAAATGCAAAGAATCTATACCTACTAGAGATCCCTCAAAGGTGTTAGGCCGTAATTTCTTTTTATATTAATTTTAGCTTAGTGCACTATTTCTTCATGTTTGCAATATATATGAACAAAATTTGCACATTCCTACGAACTGCATGCTGCATGTCGGACAATGCGTATTATACAAGTTCCTTAGTTTTGTATTAACCGACTTGACCTAGTTTTCACACATCCACAATATTTTTGACCTATATATCTAACCCCATAACTATGGTATAGCGGGAAAATTGTTATCTTATTTTTATTCATCGCTACTACGCGTTCGTTGTGGTCGCGAGGTAGTTTTTCAGTGATTGCCACAACGCGAAGTGAGTTTTTGAGCCATAAGGAAATACGCACTCTTATACGATTTTGTTTTGTATCAAGCAAGACGCGTACGTGTCTGTTTAGTTTTCCACGTTTAATTAGCTTTTCACGTCTGTTCAGCATTCGTACAAAGTCGTAGTTTTCTGTAGACATAAGCTGAATAAATGTTTTGAACAGGATTTTCGCGATGTAGACGTTTTACAGTGACCTCAACGCGTTGTGAGCTGTTTCTTCGCTCAATGAACCTGTCTGATCTTTGAACCTAACATAAATACTATCGATGCTCTATTTAAAAGTTGTTTAGGTATTCATTATTCCCTTCATTTCATCACTACACACGATTAGCAACAGTATCGGTGGTCTTAAACATCGACGTAACTGATTTAACGAGCGTAGAAGACAGTAAGTGATGTTTGGAACCCTTCCTTACTCAGTGACACACTGAGGAGGTCAGAGTAGGTACTATGCCGGGCGTGGTACCATTCACATTGTCTTATTGTCTTACAATTCCAAATCTGGGTTAACGTCACCAGGTGAAGTTGTCGAAGCCGACAAGTTTTGGCGAGTGTTGGGCAGACATGCTAGCATAAAACTAATTGTGATTGTGTACTTTAATTCTGTGATTTATTCAATGTGCGTGCGTCTAACGCCTAGTGGTTATTTTTAAATATGGATGATGTAACTTGGCCTAGATTTTGGTAGGTTGGTAGTTTAATTAGGATAAAACGGTGCGGTGAAGTTCGCGTAAAATTTCCTCATCACGAATTGAGAGGTTTGTGGTTTTAGCCAAACTAATAATATGGAATATTTGTACATTTTCCTTTATCTAGTACATATATGGTATTTTGGGTTTCTTATTCATTTATATTTTGGCAAATTACCCAATACAATACCTCACAACTTATTTGAGTAAAAAAAGACATGCCATAGCAAAAAAACCTTCCATGTTAGCAAATATGACTGTTAGCACCTAGTATAATAAAAATGTAGATCTCGCGAGTTGCCGTAAATGCACAACGGCTGTGAAATAGAAGCTACCGCTTCTACACACGCGCATACAGTTAATAGTGTGCATAGATAGTGTGGTAACCTTTGTTAAACCACACTATCTATGCACACTATTAACTGTATGCTTTCATAATTCGTCTCGTAAAATTGCGTTACTGTATGTAGAAAGTAAATAAATTCTAAAAACAATAGACTACAGGCACCCTTAGCACACGCCATGTCTAGCGGGCATGGCGTGTGCTAAGGGGCGCAGCTGCCACCAGTCACGCAGGAAGAACAACTGGACACCACACACGCGGACTGGCGCTTCTGACTTTTATAGAAGCTGGTTACTGTTTACCCGGACTATCCTGCGGTGAACATCTTCTTATATATAACTAACTTGACGATTCAGTCCCATTTAAATCAGGACAACAAGCAGACGGTAGTTAGAAAACGAATTTAGCAAAACAACATTTGTAAATAGGTAAACACATTTTCCCTCTCGATAAAATTAAGCCTTAAATGGCAATGACTGAAGTCACCTTTAAATAGAATCGCGTGCGTGTAGCGCGTTTGTTTAAAAACGTTGTTTTTCAAGGACCGGCGCGAGCAGCCCTCACACCAGGTGACGCTGACGTGGAATTAACTTCGTGATGTGTTAAAAAGCAGGCGCGGCTGAGTTATGTGATCCATGTGAAGCTATCTTAAGCCAATCATGAATAATATTAATTATATTATAGTCCTTTTAAAGTTACCCTTAGGGAAATCCAAGGGAACACGTCATCATTTGTAACAAACACAAAAGTCATAAACATTACCTACTTATAGGGACGTTATTCATGCAACCCTTTTACAATTTGACAACTTAAAACATATGACAACAAACAAAGCAATAAACATAAAGGAAACAGAATCAATTAGGAGGTACTCACGGACACCGTCGCATCGTAAACAACAGCGACGACATTAATGTGTCCTGGGGTCGCCGCCCTGCATCACGGCTCGGACACTCATCACACCCTCACACACACCTCACACTCACTCGTTATCGATAAGGAACAGTTTGACAAAACAATTGTTTGTAAATAAGCGCAGGGCGGGCGGCGCGCGCTGGGCGGGCGGCGCGAGTGACGCGGTCAACGACCGCGCTGTTGGCGCTCGTCGCCATGGCAACGCTGCAGTTCTCCTAGACCAGGCGATGTAGACGGACGACTAGGTAAATACTGTAGGTTATGCACGAGATACCTTTAAACATTCGTGAATAAAAGCCAATGTTTACTTGACAAAGACAGTTTATTTTGGTAATACACGAGAGGGTCATGTTCTTGCGGAGAGTCTTAACATCGAGATTCAGTAAAGTGACGTAGTTGCACAACGCCATCTATCGTGATAATTAGGAACTAAAATTTTAAAACTATGAATTTAATTGTATGATTATACATTCCGCCCACCATGGACAGAAAGTCCATTGTTTCCGCCCACCATGAACTAACCAGACCTTCAGAGATCAAACATAAAAATGGACTGTATGGTATAGTAAAAAAAATCAGCAGTTTTAGGTCAGTAAAACATGGTGGCTAAGAACAAATACACTATGCGGTACAAAAATACACCAAAAACACAAATAAACAATTTATAACAGTTAAAAATCAACAAATTCTTTAACAAAGGTAACATACATAATTACATTTATCTGTTCACTGAGCGACAGGTAACACACACAGTTTAGTTATTGGTCGTTTAAATGTGGTACCTTTACATTTAAGAGTTACTACTCTCGTAATGTTGTCCAACCCAGGATGTTTAAAAATTATCTTACCTAAAAGCCATTTGGCTGGAGGGAGTCCATCCTCCTTTACTAAAACTAAATCTCCAATCTCAGGTTCGGGTGTTTTGTTTGCCCACTTATAACGATGTAAAAATTGACTTAAATACTCACTTGACCACCTACGCCAAAATTGTTGCAGCATTTTTTGAGTTAATTGCCATCGTTTTAATGATGAAATAGACGAAGTTTCGTAATTATGCTCAGGTACTAGAATTAATGGTTCACCTATTAAAAAGTGGCCTGGAGTGAGGGGTGTCGGGTCTTGAGAATTTGTGCTAATTTGTGATAGTGGTCGAGAGTTAAGGCAAGCTTCTATTTGATATAAAAGCGTCGAAATCTCTTCGAATGTAAGAGTTGCAGTACCTATCACACGTCTAAGATGATGTTTGGTGGACTTTATTCCAGCTTCCCATAGTCCGCCGAAGTGAGGAGCTTGGGGTGGAATAAAGTGCCAAGTGGTGCCGTTGTTTGCCAAACACTCGGCGATTTCCATCGTCAAGGTTGACTTTTCTTGGACGAACAAGTCTCGGAGTTCGCGAGCGGCACCAACAAAATTCGTTCCGTTGTCGCTAAATAAGTCAACGCAATGACCACGTCTTGCCACAAATCGTTTAAAAGCAGCAATAAACCCTTGTGATGTGAGATCACTCACTGCTTCCAAATGTACGGCTCTTGTCGCCATACATATAAAAAGGCATATGTAACCTTTATAGGCCCGGTGGCCTCTACCTTTAGAAGTCCGAATCTGGATGGGACCTGCGTAATCCACACCACTTCGATGAAACGCTCGAATTGGTGTAACTCTGGCTGAAGGTAATTGTCCCATCAGTTGTGTTCTAGTCTGTGCAGCATGACGTACACAAATAACACATTTACGGACAACCACTTTTGCTTGGTTCTTGGCATCAATGACCCAGTATTTAGTCCGCAGATAATTAAGCATGAGCTGTGGTCCGCCGTGCAACGTGTTATGGTGAGTTTCATTTAAAACTAATTCAGTGAGGTGAGATTTTGACGGTAATATTATAGGGTGTTTTATTTCAGTTGTTATCTCTGCTTTCTCTAAACGACCACCAACTCTCAAGATGCTTGAATCATCTAAAAATGGATTTAATGACGTAAGTTTGCTTTTCTTTTGTACTATCCCCATTTCTTTAATATCTTTAATCTCTTGCTGAAAACTCACTGTTTGACATTGTTTTATACAAATATGTAGAGCTTGATTTAATTCTATACTAGTTAACCATAGAGGTAAGTTAGGATCATGCACGTTTTTCAACTTATTGATGAATCTCTTGCAGTATGCTACTACTCGAACTAACTTACGAAGAGACGAGAACTTGGTCCACAACTGCAATTGATCATTCTGCGTTACATGACAAACCCTTTTTGTTTTTTCTTCTAAATTAGTGTCTAGTATTTGATTTCTATCCTGAGTTTCAGGTTTATGTTTCAACCATAATGGTCCTGTTTTCCATAGTTCAAACATCGGTAACTCTGACGGGCTAATTCCTCGCGACGCACAATCTGCCGGGTTATCAGGAGATGATACGTGTGACCATTGGTTTCTGTCTAATATGTTTAGAATCTCCGACACCCGATTGGCTACAAACGTTTTCCAACGCGTTGGGTGGCTGCTTAACCAAGCTAGTACCACAGTTGAGTCGGTCCAAGCTCGTAGGTTAGTTTTTGGAACGTTCAACACTAGTGATACTTCCTGCAACAGTTTAGATAACAAGACAGCTCCACATAACTCCAGCCTTGGAATTGATACTTGCTTTATTGGAGCTACTTTCGTTTTGGAAGTTATCAGATGAACGTCCACGTTTCCTAAATCGTCTACAACACGCATATAGACCACTGCAGCATAAGCCTCACTAGATGCGTCGCTGAACCCATGAAGTTCCATTGTGACATTTTCTTTGACATTAATCCATCGTGGGAGTCGATATTTCGTAAGTTCAACAAGTCCAGCACGGTAAGTAACCCACTCACTTAATAATGTAGGTGGTAGTTTATCATCCCATTCTATTCCTGCAAGCCAAAGTTTTTGAATCATAATTTTTGCTTTTATGATTGCTGGTGATATCCAACCCATTGGGTCAAACAACTTTGCAATATCAGATATAACTTTCCTTTTTGTTACAGGTTCCGAGATGGGTGGTAGCTGAACGGAGTATTCGAAATCATCGGTTCGTCGGTTCCAGGTAAGCCCTAATATTTTTATCGTTTCATTTTTCTTCAGTTCTAAGTTGCTTGTCTTGCTTTCTTTGCTTATTTCCTTATGCAATTGCTCATCATTGCTTGCCCATTTTTGCAATTCAAAGCCTCCTTTGCTTAGTAGTTCAGTCATTTCTGAAAATAGTTGTTTTCCTTCTGATACACTTTTACAGCCGGTAATAAGGTCATCCATGTAGAAGTCATTCAATACTTTTTCAGATGCTATTGGAAATTGGGCTCCTTCATCATAAGCGACTTGGTGCAGTGCTCTTACCGCCAGATATGGAGCTGAAGCAGTCCCAAACGTTACTCGTACTAAACGCAGATGTTGTATATCTTTTGCAGAGTCAGACCTCCACACTAAACGCTGATAATCTGCATCTTGGTCAGTCACTTTCACCTGTCGATACATCTTTACGACGTCAGCTACTAAACTAATAGGGTGAAGCCTCCATCTCATAAGAATGTGCCTAAGATCGTCTTGTAACGTCGGTCCTACCAACAGGTTACTGTTTAGTGAAACACCGTTGTTATCGCGACTAGAAGCATTAAATACGATCCTGAATTTGGTTGTGGTTTTATCGTCTCTACCTACTTCATGATAAGGCAAGTAAACTGCTTCTGGATTATTAATTTCTTTTTCAGGTATTATTTGCATATGATTGAGCGTTAAATATTCTGAAAAAACATCTGAATATTTAGTTTTTAAATCCGGGGATTTCAGGAAACGTTTTTCTAATGACAGTAATCTCTTTATGGCAATATTGCGCGAATTGCCATATTTACAGCTCGGGTCATTATCTTTAAACGGTAACTTAACAATATACCTACCCGATCTATCGCGTTTAGTGGTTTCCTCAAAGATTTCTTCACAACGTTTTTCTTCTGGAGTGAATTGATTTTTACTTAAATTAAAGTTATCAGATTCGAGCTCCCAAAATTGTTTAAGGTTAAAATCTTCATTGCAAATGTTAGTATGCATGGTAATGATAGCACTATTACAGCTTAAAGTATTGGTTTCACTATCACTTACTTTGCCAGATAAAATCCAACCTAACCTGGTGCTCTGTGCTATCGGTGTTCCTGGTAGACCTCTAATCAATCCTTCTGTTATAATTTGGCAATAGACTTCTGCACCAAGTAATAAGTCGATTTTATTTGGTATGTTAAACTTCGGATCCGCTAACTTCATAACTGGTAAGTTTGGCCACAGCTGAACGACAATTTGTCTTTCAGGTAGAAATGAAGTTAATTTCCGAAGAACGTATGTTTTGACTTTTACGATAAAGCTAGGATCTTGGAGAGATTGTAGTTTAATATATACCACATGTTTACAATTGAGTGGAGCGCTGTCTTCACCCCCCACTCCAGTTATAACACTGTTGCATTTAATTTTCTTAAGCCCAAGTAATTGGACTGCAGACTCTGTTATAAAAGAGGCCTGTGATCCTTGGTCTACTAGAGACCTCAGTGTTATATAAGACCCTGAGCTAGTTTCTGCGTTAACTAAGGCTGTTGCTAATACAACCTGACAATTTGTGTTAGACATACAACTAGTTATGTTTCTTACCTCGGTCTCGTCGTTTAGTGTTGTTGCTACAACAGCACTGGTACTCTCAACTGATTGCTCACTTGGTTCATCAGTTGATTGGCTATTATTATTATTCGAATGCAGCAGCGAATGGTGTTTCTTCTTGCAAAGTCTACATCTTGTGGGCAAACGACACGAAGTTACCATGTGATTTGCACCTAAGCAATTAAAACACAAACCTGAATTTTGGACAAAATTACGACGTGCTGACAACTCTTCCTTAGCAAAATCTTTACAATTTCCTATCTTGTGATTATTGTTTGAACAAAAGGTACATACAGATGGTTTGTTCTCGTTTACATTTTTTACTACATGATGTGACTTTGTGTTAGTGCTCTTTACTGTTTTAGTACATAAAAATTCTAGTGACCTAAATCTATACTCAACAAATTCTAAAAAATCTTGTAATACAGGCAATTCCTTGGTTGAACTACAAATCTTAGCTTCCCATTGTTTGCGAGACTCATCATCTAATTTAGAACACAATATATATATAACAATAAGATCCCAATTTTCGATTTTAATACCTTCATTCTTCAAAGCATTCAAACATTCGTTAGTTGTATCGAAAAGTTCTTTCAAAGATTTTGATGATTCACTTGTTATACATTTTTGACCAAAGAATCTTTTAAAAATACAATCTGTTATAAACTTCTTATTGTTAAATCTATGTTCTAAAATGTTCCAACTAGTTACATAGTTTTCACTGGTTATAGGTAGGTGTCGTAACAGCTGTTCAGCTTCGCCGGTGAGATAAGTTTTTAAATAATGTAGTTTTTGCACGTTATCTAATGATTGGTTCTTGTGAATCAATGTTTGAAAAAGGTCCCGAAATGTTGTCCATTGAGAATAGTGACCGGAAAATGTAGGTATCGCTATTCTAGGTAATTTCACGCCAGTCTGAGTTGTCGAATTGTTGTTCTCCGTACAATCAAGTGTTTTCTTAGTAAGCCGTTCTTTTAATTCAACTTTGTAATCCATATATAACTCTTCCGCCTGATTATACATATCGCCTAAATGATACTCTGACTTCTCATATTCATCCCTTTTAAACTCAGATATTATTTTGTTATGATTCTCCTCAAACATCGACCACTGTTTTTCTAAACATTCTAATCTTGTTTCCACATAGCTAACGGTAACCCTTTCTTTAGGAGACTTTTTGAAGTTGATGTATCCTCTTTGCATCTTTTTGTTTATATCTACTTGCAATCTTAATAGAGAATCCATTTTTATATTGTTTCTATTTCAGAACTATAAGGTTAAAATTACAAGTCCCAAACTCTGCAGAACTGTTAATGTTTCTTGAAATTTAATATGTTACAACTTTTTGTAAATATTTCTAAGTGTTTGATAAACACTTTGCCAAAATTGGGCATGGATTCCCCGTCTGGACACACTTTTGCTTAAAATTTTACAAGTCCGTTAACTAGCTAATTTTTCTAAGTTCTTTTCCACTTTATTAACTAGAATCACTAACTTTATTATATGTTTTTAAAGTACTCACAGTTTGTCCAATGATTTGCACTTTCGTCACAACACACACACAATTTTTCACTTAGTTGTCCTATATCACTGACAGGGGGCGCCACTGTCGCAATGTCCAAAACACAACTCTCGCGTGTATCAGTCACGGCTGTATCCGAATATCCGACTCGAATGACCATGAATAAAAGCCAATGTTTACTTGACAAAGACAGTTTATTTTGGTAATACACGAGAGGGTCATGTTCTTGCGGAGAGTCTTAACATCGAGATTCAGTAAAGTGACGTAGTTGCACAACGCCATCTATCGTGATAATTAGGAACTAAAATTTTAAAACTATGAATTTAATTGTATGATTATACAATTCGTAACGTCATCTTCCAAATTTAAAAATCTCTAGCCAGCTGCACCCTGACGTTTAAAGCTAGACGATATAAACATTTGGATAATATTAATTGAGAGCAGCACAGCGCACATGCGTTTCGTCTGAAGATCTAACCTTCAGACATCTCGGAATGTTTGTTATTTGTGTGTTGTGTCTGACCGCAATACTTGCCTAACTGCGTGAGTTATGTGAGAGAAATGATCTGAAAACTAGAGCAAGAGTGTTACGAAAATAAATAATAAATATTAATTATTGTACTAGTTGCCGATTGGGCTAATATTACTTCGATGTTTCTTTTTACGTATCAATCAGGATTAACAGTTTAAGGTAACTTATCTGGGAACCTGCTAAGATTTAGGATAAGTTAAGTCAGTATTGTGATCAGAATTACTCGAACATGTTAACTGCCAAAAAAAGGTTACAGTGTAATCAGCGTGTAAATCGGAAATGGGACAGCAAAAAAAAGTCGATTGTATTGCAAGCACTGTCTCACAGAGTCATAACACAGTTGGGCACAAACCAGCACTATCAGTATCGCGTGAAGTACGCCGTGCATTATGTAAGCACTGCACTCGGTCAAGGCTGGGAGATGCGACTCTACCTCCTCGTGAGTGCATTGTCTATGGTGCAATGCTATGACTGACACATGAGTAGGTGCTTCGCTCGAAAAACTTGAAAAAGGTGGGTGTCAGCATTAAAATTAAGTGCAGGTAGTATATGAGAACAATGCTGTGTAACATCTGTAATATCATTATACTAAGAAATAAATTCTATTCTATTATATTCAGCTTTAATAAACCCTGTATGCTGATAGTGTAACCGAGCTTCAGGACGTACAGGCCAGATCTATAGAAAATTTTATAATTAAAGTTCTAATACTTCTGTTTATTTGTAGCGTTAATCATCATCTCCCTAGCCTTTTCCCAACTGTGTTGGGTTCGGCTGCCAGCCTAACCGGATTTAGCTGGATACCGGTGTTTTACGTGGAGCGACTGCCTATCTGACCTCCACAACCCAGTAACTGGGCGACACGATACCCCGTGGTTAGACTGGTCAGAGTTTCTAACTAACCAGTAACGACTGTCAAAGTTCTACGAATGACAACCGAACCTACCGCTTTACGTGCTTTCCGAGACACGGGATCGATGTCAGTGATGTCTAAGGTAAACTTTAGAAAGTACATATATTATGAATTATTTGTAGCGTTAATGAGGGGTAAAAAACTTTTTCCAAAAAAAAGATAACCGACTTCAAAAACGTAAAGCTCAAAAATAACTATTTCGGAAGTCGGTGGCTTCTCTTCTGCCGGTCGAATTGTGTTGCCTTGCCACCGACTTCCGAAATAGTTATTTTTGAGCTTTTCGTTTTTGAAGTCGGTTATCTTTATTTTGGAAAAAGTTTTTTATTTTTTACTTTTTAGTTAGAGTCCCAACTACGTTTTAGAGTAACTTTCAAAAAAAAA
Source organism: Athetis lepigone (assembly GCA_033675125.1). NCBI lineage: Eukaryota > Metazoa > Arthropoda > Insecta > Lepidoptera > Noctuidae > Athetis > Athetis lepigone. Next base: position 17,173,599 of record CM066239.1, on the reverse strand, counting down.
ATACGTTTTTCTATAAAAAAAAATTGAGGAGTTCCCTCGATTTCGGCATGATACCATCATCAGATCCTGGACCTGATGACAATGGGACCATTTGGGAAGTCTACCCTTTCAAACAAAAAAAGAATTGTTCAAATCGGTTGGCAAACGACGGAGATATGCTCGAACAAACATAAAAAAAAACACAAACATTCGAATTGAGAACCTCCTCCTTTTCTTAGAAGTCGGTTAAAAATTTAAAAGAAAAAGGTTCAAAAGGTAGTTTCATATTTAAAAGATATGGACGAATAAACTCTAAATACATGTCTGTCCGCCGTTCTTATCTAACAGATAACAGATTTAATTTATAATGAATCATTACAAATCATTAACATTTGGGTGGTATTTAAACGCAAATCAAAAAATATCCTTTTTCTAGGCAATAAGATTCCGAATTCCCATCAAAATTACTGATTGCACAGCAAAATATTCAACTCAAAATATCACTAAACACAATAAAATTTATTTTCGCAGCGTACAGCGATTTTTTCTTAAGCAAAAGCTTTTTAATCAATGCATAGCTAATAATCTTAATGCACATTATACATGTTAACTCTTTTTCTTTTAAATATAGCTTCTATTTTTATATTATTTACAGTAGTTTTTCTAAATAAAACAGCATTTTATTAGTCACAGTCGTCTTATTATTTATTAATTACCACATAATGAGATCAGCAAAAAATATATAAAATTTGATACAAAATTGTAAAATTCAAAAAATTCAAAATTCAAAGCATTTATTTCACTTAGACCATTTACAGGTACTTATGAATTGTCAAAGAGTCGGTCGGTCTGTTAGTCAGAAAAAGTGACGCTAATTGCCTGTTCCAAAACGTAGATCTCTATGGAGAAGAACAGGCAAGAAACTCCACGGTCACTCTTTTTAAAAATATCATGTTTTACAAAGTCTTGGTTACATTTTCTTTTTGGTGCTTCTACATGTGAAAACAATGTAAGTATATAACAAAATAAACAAATACAAAATTAAAATAAAAAGTCAAAAATAAAAAGTCATGGCAGTTAAGAGATGACCCATCTCAACTGATAGCGCCCGTTCACGAGCATGACGCGTGACATCAGCACCATTTAGCTCAACCATTTTGAAGGGAACCGAATGATCCAACGCACTCGCCACCATCAGCGAGACTTTTTGAGCGAGCATGACAATGCTCCTAACCGCCATGTCTATTTGTGTCAGTAGAAAACTATCGTAATAAATCACTGCATCGTACTCACATTTACAAAAACTCAAATATGCTGTAATTTATTGAATTATTAAAGCGGGTCTTGCTTTCGCGGGGCGTCCACGCTTCCTTTTTTGCCCAATAGGCACATTTTGAGCTTCTGCAGGTGGCGCCACGAACTTAAAATTCCACAATAAATCACTTAAAATCATGGAGATATATGTAGGGTCTAGTACCAAATAAATATTTTTGTTTTTACTATAATAGGTTTTTCCTAATAAATATTTAAGCAAACTAATTAAAATAGATCACCAATTATTCTAAAACAGAGCAAAGAAACTAAAATGTTTGCTTGGCAAAAGAGGATATCTGGCGCTCGGCGGCCGCTGCCGCGGCACGCTCGCTACGCTCGCTCGCCATCGCGTGTTGTGTGGTCACAGTTCTAACCTAACCTAACCAACCATTTCTATCTCTATCTTACTCGCTCGCGCGACGCAGTGACGAAAATGCGCGCGCAGCCGCGTACCTTTTTCAGTTAATTTGTTCTGCTTTTAAAAATAATGCAATGTGACAGGATATTTTTGTTATAATAATTATAAAAGGAGAATGGGCAAAAATGTATGGGACGTGGTACCCGCTCCAATAGTCATCATTAATATATCATTGAAAAGACGTTTTGATGGACAAAAACGTCTACCATGGCGCTTGTCTCTATTCACGTTAGGGAAGCAGTAATCTCACCAAGTTTTATAAATGAGAATTCACTACAAACTATTTATATCAGTAGGTAAAATAAAGCTAGAATAAGATTGACGTAGACAATGCGACAATGATTGACAAAGAATGCTTGTTTTCTTACTTCTTTTAATAATAGAATAAAACACACTTAGGATTCTAATATTAAAAGAAGTAAGAAAACAAGAATTCTTTAAATAAAAATTATATATACATATAATCATATGTAATAAGTGAGTAGATTTAAAACATTACATATCGGCATCAACTAACAACCACCGAACACCGACGCCTCCCTCACTGCTCCTGCGCACACCCCACGCTCAGGAGCAGCGGGGCTCGAAGTCTAACCTAAGAGCGTTATTAATAGAAAACTTGAACGGAAAAATGCAGAAAATATTACCTTGGTACCTACTCATTTTTTTAAGTAGAGTAAGTGGTACCTAATATACTCGTATATGTATGTTTATCGGTGGGGCCACGGGACTGTCTAAATATGTAACCGTGGCCCGGGAACGTAAATGGCAATCGAAGGAATAAGGTTTTTATTAGTTAGTAAGACTGTCGTTTATCTCCAAACGCAATCAGATTTGAGACTGGCGGCTATAGTAAATATTGTTCCTCTTGGTAAGACCTTTTAAACCACACTACAACCATATCTATTGGAGCCGGGTACCATTTTGCCCATTCTCCTTTGCTGAGCATGGCTTCTTGAAAATTAAGACAAATATGATGAACAGGTTTGGTTGTACTTACTGGTTAATATGCGACTGGGATAGTTATTTTGCTATGAAATATGGAAATTTTGCTGTGCAGTCAGTATTTATGCTATGTATGTAGTATTTTTGTACAAAAATAAATTTAACTGTATTGCATTATGAGAAAAAAAGTAATGTCATATTGATGTATAATTTCGAATTATCTGCAGTATGAGTTTTGTTAAACATTTAGTTTATTTGTAGTGAAGTAAGTTATTTGATGTAAAAAAGAATATAAATGATGAGTATGTATTGATAGGTGATTATTTATTTGATATGCAATTTATAATATCCCTTAACATTTTACCCTTCTACTAATTAACAAATGCGATTTCTTTGATTTCATAGCCTTCTTTTTTACCTATCTCCGGTTCACATAGAAATATGTTGAGCGGTTTAGTTTTGTTTGTTGATTCGTCTAAGAACAGTCAATGAATTTATAACTCTTTCAATAAAAGAGCTTTTGTCCACTTCAATTATTTGTGATGAAGAGAAGCAAGCTGCATTGAACTTGATCTTATTGAGCTGGATACCAGGGTTTTACGTGAAGCGACTGTCTGTCAGACCTTCAATACTCAGTTACTGGACGAAACGATACCCTTGGGTAAACTTGTCAGACTTTTTGGCTTCTGACTACCGGTGACGTCTGTCAAAGTCTTACTTTGACAAATTAAATTATGTAGGTAGTATACTTTCAAAAACACCTATGTTACTTTTGCTCGTGATCGTGAGTATCGTAAGTATTCAAATATTAATTACACGTCAGTATCCGAATAGTGCAGAGTATTACGATTAGAGCGCCATCTATTGGTGGTAGAAGGTAAAATCCGTAAAGAGATATTCGGACGGATTTATGTATTAGCACATTCTTGCTTCTTTGGAAAAAATAATTATTATAATTAAGTTGGTAATGTAATAAAAAATATATTAGTATTTAGTAATTTAAGAATTTATTAAAATCAGAACTTTAGCTGTGTTTATATTTATCCAATGAGTGAATTTACTTTGATTTTACTATTTACATATTCTTAGATGATTGGACGTAGATGAACGTCACCACAACGTTAAATTATTTATTTAAAGTATTTAATTTTCTAAAATTATTAAACAATAAAAATATTCTATTCGGTAGTTCAACTTAACTTCACTAGATGGCAGTAATGTGCGAAAAGTATTTGTTCAGTACTGCCATCTATCTTCGCTTAGGCAAACAGTGATTGCAGGGCTAAAGCTATAGTATCAGTATAAATTCAAAGAGGACGCTACTCAACACATTTCAGATGCAACAATTTTCTGAGACTCTTCCATAAATGGAATTATTTCAGCAGTGCTAACTCAGTTTGCTGACACAATCATTAGAAACTGAGAAACTGACATAGAAAATAATACTTTAGGCACATCGTCATAATTATAATATTTTATAGAGTACACTTTTCTATTTTTAACTGAAAAAGTATACTAGGTACTTAAAAGAAAACAGCTTTTTAGAAATTGCAAAAAAGTATTTAACACGAATAGGCAAACAAAGAGAAGGATAACAAAATACCTAAATGCTGTTACAATTCTTAAGTGATGTCAACTTAAAAATAAAAAATATACCTAATGTAAAGAAATGTAAGAACCTACATGTCATACTTACTTATTTGCGACTCGAAGTAGTCCGTCAGGTTTGTTATCATTACTTACTTCCTCTGCATCGTGAGCTGTAAACGGTACACATGCTTACAGTTCTACCCACACTAACAATTTGATGTGACATTTGTGCATCTACAAACTGTTCTAACTAATTAAGTATTGCAATTTAGCTCCTGGTCCTAAGCCGAGAGGAATTGTTGTGTCAGTCCATCGGCAATCAGTTGACTTTTATCAGTGACGTTGGTTGGGGCGCTTATTATAGTTCTGATTAGATTTGCCCTCTAGCCCGGGGCCTGATAGTGAGGGTCCTGTCTCCGGCCCGGGAACCTTTCCAGGAATCAATTCGTTCCACTTACGGCTCATCTTCGGCCTCCACTTACCGATGACATAACTTGGAAACAATTCAATCTTAATTATTGGTGCGTTTAGCCTTCTATTTGTAGTAATGTTGTTGCTTACAATAATCGTATTTACTATTGTTCTACGTGCTAATGTTGTAAATCGTATTTACATCAATCTGCTAACGTTTTATAAATAGTGGAACAACTATAAAGTCTTTATAAAGTATTTTTTTTTGACATTTTTGCTAACGTTTACCTTGACGTGACGTGATGAAAGGTAACTCAACTTAATCCATTATCGTATCCAGGGTCCAACCAGAGGTCCCCAAACTTTGTTGCGTCATATTTTTCACTTATCATGTTTATCATGTTCAGTCAGGTAGGCTGCTGCTATGTCGTTTCATGACTAAATTTAACAACTAAGAAAGTCTTAGGTAAAATATTATTAATTACTGTACTTATATGGCTTATATTCCATTTAACCAAGTCAAAAGCAAAGTCTTGTCATGTAAAAGTGATCCACTATCCTTGACCACCATTATTGCTAAAATTCAAGGTCTTCATCAACTTATACATAGACCACTTTGGGAATCACTGCAAAAGGATTCTCAATGCTCAACGGTTGCCAGAATTGTTTAGCAACCGACCTTGAACTGTATCAGTCCCTAATTTAAAATCACATTCAGTTTGTAAACGTATTCAGACGTGCGTGCGCTGCCTACATCAGGCGACACGCACGGCACAATTAGCTGCCAATTGACAGCCGGGTGAAGGTGACGCGACGTAATTGTAACTCGGCGACGAATCGCACGTGGGAACTGCCTGGTGACGTTGTGGCGTGGACATCGGTTTGATATGGTCACGTAGCTGACACATTCATGTAGCCTGGTCACTTTTTGCCACTGGGTGCTGTATGGAAGGCTGAGTTTATCCAATCAGGAAGTGTTATTGAGTTGGAACGACCAAATAATAGCCCTATAGTTATACACTTTTTTGCAAACATTAAGTAATATTGCACAGACTTTCATTCTCATGATTCGTTAATGAAAAACACGCTTATAATTTAAATGTAAAGAAAACGGCAAACTCGTTTCCTTCAGCTGTCTATTAAACTCTACCGACCTAATAAGGAGCCGATAACAATGACTATAGCCTGTGAAAGTGACATCAATTTCAAAATACTTCTGTCTAAGATAACGGAACAATACCTACTTTTATTCCAACTAGGTGCTAATTAAAACTATTTCACGCCATTTCAAGCGAAACTGTGTTCAATGTTCCAGTCCATTATGTCGAAACTCCTTTCTCCCGTGTTATTAGCCAGAGCCGCCATTATTAGTCAAGCATCATGAAACAAAAGTTATTATAATTTAATGGCTTCCTAATTGTATTAAAATAATGAAGGGAGCGAGCTTTGCTCTTGATTGGCTTTGATATAACTCCTTTGAGGAATCAGGTGGGTGTCACTGGAGCGATCAACTTACGTATTCTGACGTAATCTAATTTCCTGCTAACTGTTGTTACGCAGAAACTCAGTATTTAAACTTGGCTAAACGGACGTACGGATAACGTTACACGTATTAATGGGAGAATGAATATTGTTGAATGTGCTGCTTTTTCAAATAACGAGAGCGGATTCGAATGCCTGACTGAAATAGAAGCAGGCAGGATACACTAAATTAAAGCGAAATATGCTATTAAAAATTCGTAAGTCCATTTGTCATTAACTAGTTATTCATCTGACTTGGTCCGGGTCAGTATTATTTGCGGTTGCACACAACATCACAGAATGAAAAGTAGCATTTCCAGATATTTCCCTTAACTAAAGAAGCAGTGGGATGTTCACATCAGTCGCAGAACCGACAATAGTAAGTGTGTCTACAGTGGAGATCACGTTTAGGCAAGCTTAGTGTTTGTTAGGAGGTTCCCCGGACAGATGCAGTGTCGTTCTGGGAAAGGCAGCCGGTGCTAGCAACAACTGGACACGTGTAGCCGACAACCGGGCCAATTGGCGCGCTTTTAGGCCTATGACCAGCAGTGATGGTTCAAACTTATTCCTTACCAAATTACATCAAATCTTTTCAGTGCTATAGCCACATAATAGTAACAGACAGACTGACATTACTTTCACATTTATCATATTAGTTCTAATTGTGATTACGGCAATATTGCCCCAGGCATTAACAGTCTAAGAGGCACTTAGCCGTGAACGTGGAGCTCATTATTAATAACTATTGCCTACCACGCTAAAGTGTTCACCAGCAGCACTCGCAGCCATTACATTAATGCCATACCTCCATCATTATAACAATAATTAGTAAATGCCTTAAGTCTCAGTAATTATTCTCAGCCTACAGTTAATTTGTAATCAATCAACAGACGATTGTATTGAAGCCAGATTGCTTCACTAATACTCGTTCGATGGTACGGTTAGTAACAAAAGTCTTTGAATGCTTTAGATTTTTCAATCCTAATTATTGAGCTCAACTTTATAGGAAACATGGAAATAAATACTGCTGCGCTCAAAGGCAGATTAAAATATGGCAGATTTAATCTATGTATAAGTCATATAAAAATAAGTGTTAATCGAATTTTGTCGCTGACAGTACGTACCTCGTCAAAACCGATCAGTTTTAATTAATGTCAAACATAAGCGCTATTGTTTAATTTTCCAATCAATTTGTTTACGTCTGACGAACTGGAAACCGAGCGGACTCCATGTGACAACTGCCGTTATATAAAAATAATTAATTTTAGGCGAACGTAAAAAATATAATAAAGGAGTCGAAATTGAGTTTTAATCGGAGTAAAGTTTACGGTCCGTGGCACAGAATAATAATGTAGTTAAAAGTAGCGGTTATCGACATGAGCCGTGAACAATACATTACTTCACGGCAGGATATACATTGATGACAGTATGCTCTTAAAAAATGTTCTTGAAATTCGATTTCTTCTTCTGACAGTCAAGGAAAAGGTCTGGTAAATATAACCACAGGAAGGCGGTTTCCCTGCTGAAATATTAGTGAGAACATCAAAGTATACAAAAAGCAACATGTACTAACATAAACAAAAAGTGATCGATAAAAACAATCTGCAGAGCCGCCGCGTGCGCTCATCGGCGCGGTCATTAGGCCCGCGGGCCCAGCTGGGGCCGCGGCCGCCACGCTCGGCCCGCTCCGCACAATGCGCCCACACCGCTCGATCGTTTGTTTCCACTCTATACACTATTGTTGCCTCCTTTTACAGAAATAATTGCCCTTTCAGCTGACTCAGACGCTTATGTAATGTAGATTCACTTTTGTTTATTGAGCTCGTAAAATTGATAGTGAATTGTGGGAATCGTCTAGTGTTTTTAAGCGGTTTGGGTATTTTTGTAGGTTACGATAGAAATAACTTATGTCTATTTAGAATTCTCCAGACATGTATGCGAAACGTGGGAGTTCTTGCGTGTGAAAATTGCCTACTGTGACCACTACCATTGAGTACCTACCATTTGAGACATGGCCTGTCTCGAAGCCATCAATTAATAGTTAGATACTTAACTAATTTATTCGTTGGTTACTCGAGCCACGGCCGCACATGTATGACTGATTGCCTACTTAAATCCACTTTCACATTGTTTGATAATGATTCATCAATCTGTCGTTTAACAAATCAAACATCTTAAATTAGATACATGTTTAATTTTATCCAATTACATGTCGGAGTTACTTTAAAGTTCTCATCGAACAGTATAAATCATTTCTAACTATTTCTTATAGAAGGATTATGTTTTTTTCGTATGTTAATTACGCCATTTCTAAACCAATTGTGCAAGTTGAGATCTGCTGTAGGCTGTCGGGTATAGTACAGTACAATACATTGGTACATTGGAACTCCTCAAAAAAATCAATTTAGAACTAAAAGATCAAAGACATAAATTGCTGGTTAGTTAGATAAAAAATTAAGGACTTTAACACCTTTTTCTGATGGGTCATTTAATATTTTCGTTTGTTAATGATTTGAAATAATAAGACCTACGCACTAAAAGTGAAAAATTAAAGAAAAATCTTTGTTAACCTTCGAAATAGAAGTAGCTTTTCCCTTTTATGTGTATGAAGCTGTTTTTCTTTTTCATCCACTATATCATGTATTACACATTCTCACACACTTCGACGCGTTCGCGAAGAAATATGGAAATAAAGATAAAGACAGTGACACACTGCCGCCACGTCAACTTATTGCCATGTCTCGGTTTGACAGTAGTGTATATTAGACGATCGGCATACAGATGGAAATATTTCCTACAGTATAATAACTTGGATATGGAATAGCTGTGTCTGAGACATTCATGTTTTTCTTTAATGGATTTGTTGGTATTGTTCTGTAGGTATTGTAATATATAAATAGCGCTTTTATAATTATTAATCGCGTGATTCCTTGAGTCACAACACATGGCATGTATAATAATCAACATTGTTAAGCCTAGTGCTCGTTTCAATTGTGTTCACTACCGGTATGGTAATAGGTACTATAAATTATTTACAACGTTTACCTATTTTAATTACAATGTTTGTTTTAAAAAATAATAGTGATTGTAACATTAGTTCGCTGAGTACGGTGTCGAGTACTGAAAAATTCAGGGAAAATGTTGATTTAAATAGAACACTTTCAGGCCTCTTTTGTACTTACAATATGATGGGCGTTTCAAGATATTGATGGATTGCCAAAAGGTTTTTATAATAGCCCATGTACCTACGCAACCTATTTATAGGCTCAGCTCATATAATCCACCACAGCGGAGTAACTCGTGCCAAAAGCAAGCAATGTTGGAATGATTCAATATTAAGAGAGATCAATAATATTGTTATACCTCCCGGGCATTGTCGTGGGCTGTCTGTGTGTCGAGCTCATTGCTCCTCAGTGTACGATACAAACAAGCGTCGGAATTGGTTTCAATAGTTTGATCAGGTAATAGAAAAGCCCCAACTCCCTCTACCATGAGATGAAAGGATTCCCAAGTCAAATTAATATACGAGCGCTCTCTTTGTACATAAGTTTTCCAATCTTTCATACGCACCCTCTCTTTATCTTTTCACTTAATGTTGTAAAGAGAAAAGCTTGTTTATTTGTTTGTGATGGGTAATCTCTTGTGTTTGTTTATTTTGTGTCTGTTCTGAGTCTGCACATCTGTAACCTCAAGATTGTAAAGGTTCTAAAAGTAGATGATTCAGAATAGGCAATATTATACAATATTGTTAATGATCACAATAGGAAGACAAGCAAGGGAACACTAATATAAATACGGGTGTTAGGAACTTTGACGGGCAACTAAGGATAGATAAATACCTAGACGGAGATAGACTTACGCCCGAATACTCGAACGTCACTTAACTTTAAGACACTCTCAAATCTGTTGCTGTCTTTGTCACTTTTAAGGGATAAAATAAGGACAACAACAGATTTGAGAGCGTCTCAAAGTTTAGTGACGTTCGAGTATTCGGGCATTAGCCCCGTCAATTTAGTTTCCTTTATCATAAATGCAAAAAAGAAAGTTCCAGTTCAAAAATTGACCTTTGTCCTTCGTTGGACTTTAAGTCTACACCGGAGTAAACCTAATAAATCGTTTTAGTAGTTTAGCAGAAACCAGAAGAGGCATAAAGTAGTCAGTTTATTTCAAACTAATCATTTTAAAATAATTTCTTCCTAAATGTTCCAACACGGTTTTCTCTAAGAGAGGTACCTAGGTACCTTCCATCTAATCTAAACTAAATCAGCGCCGCAAGTGGTAACGGCCGCAGATCGATCGCCACAACTGATACTATTTTAGAATCAAATCGTTGAAACTAAACAGTCCGATCATTTTGCCTAAGTACCTCTCTATATACACCGGCGCGGTCGCGGCACGCCGATCGTATCAGATTATTTTATCCTCCGTGTATCTAAGTTTAGTTTCACCGGTAATGTGTCAAGATTGTGTCCTAAGGCAATCCATTAGCTATAATAAGTTTAACGTTATAAAAACAACGCTTGCGGCCATCGCAGTTTTAGAAATTACTATAAGACCTGGCCATTACTTCTATATAACTATCTAAAGATACGTAACAGCCCCACAAGGTCGTGAACACGCTTATGAATGGTTTCTCAGATTGACACGTGAAAGTAGTGATGTAATGAGATTCATTATTCATTTAATCGCAACTTTCTAAAGCGGCTGCCATCAATACATACAATACAAATGAAATTACATACAATATGTTGTTGTCGCACATAGTATTAGAAATTGATAGAAACAGAATATCAATACAGAGTTGATTGTTTGGTAATGTCATCGCTGATAGTCGGAGGTGAAGCACGGCGGGCAATAAATAATAAATATTTATTATGGCAACTAATTCTAATAACAAAAAAAACTTTTTACAAAAAAAAATAACCGACTTCAAAAAGTAAAAACTTAAAAATAACTTAAATTTCGGAAGTCGGTGTCTTTTCTTCTGCCAGTCAATTTGTGTTGCCACCGACTTCCGAAATTTAAGTTATTTTTAAGTTTTTACTTTTTGAAGTCGGTTATTTTTTTTTGTAAAAAGTTTTTTATTTTTTACTTTTTAGTGTCGAGTTAAAATTTAGTCCTGTTTAAAATGAGCCCAAACACGACTACTGTGCTGTAATTTCAAGGTTTGTACTTTTTCTGATGCTCCTGGCTTCAGCATCAGGTCTCTATGTACTTCGGTGTTCCTCATTAACAGTACGTTTATCCACACATCGAGCCCTTTTCAATAAGCCTAAACACGATATATCTGCTGTTATTTGTCGAGGAGTTAGGTACTCTGCAGACTATCCTGACTGCAGCATCAGGTCATGACTTGATGATCATGAGCCCAAATGTGGCAAATGCCCTATCAAACATCAAAACAATTTACTAAAACAGTCCTTGCCTGTTCGAGTAACTTCTTACTGTTAAGGAGTTGTACCTTCCATCATCAGCTCAGCTAACTGAGATGGTGACAACCATACGCAAATACACAAGATACTTCATAAAATATGCGAAAAACAATAAGTGAGCTTAGAAAATTTGAGGGTTGCCTTCGATTTCTCTAAGATCCCATCCTCAGATCCTAACTTGGTGACAATGGGACCACCTCAGAACTATCTGCTTTCGAACAAAAAAAGAATTTTGAAAATCCGTTGACAATTGCCGGAGTAATCGATGAACAAACATACAAAAAAAAAAAAAAAAAAAAAACATACAAACAGCCGAACATAGTACCTCCTCCTTTTTGTGAAGTCGGTAAAAAATGTAGAACAAAGTCTGTCTGAACGTGTTGTTTGTCCTTAGATAGAGTGATTCAAGAGGTAGGTTCTGTTGCATAGATCAATAAGATCTTGCATAAATTAGATTAAATATATGCAATTATTTTTGGAGATACCATACCGACTGGGTTATTAAAAAAATGATCAAAGAAATTATTCCTCCTGAGAAGATGTATCAAACAGTAGCAATAATGCTGTAAGCCTATCTGAGACGAAACCGAAGATAGCTAACAATGTATACGTATTTTATTGGTTTTGTTGAATTTCTGCATTGTGTTAGATAGAGTACACTCGCTCTATTGTTCTTCCTGATATAAAATGCATATAGAAGCAGAAAGCCATTTAGATTTAAAAAGGAATAAATAAAGTGAGCAGTAAATACTTATAGTGCGGCTGCAGAGCGGGTCAGCCACAGCCGACCGGCTTTATTGTCAGTAAGTAGCTTTTAAATCTCAAATGGCACGGTTTAATGCCTTATTCTCTAAGCTGCAGGACTTGGAGGAAATTGTATTTTCTATAAATAACTAGAGTCGTGTTTTCCCATTATTAAAGACACGTGTAGGCGTGTCTGTACATAGAAGTCCAGTAACTTAAAGTTTTACTAAAATAGAGTTACCACACCATAATCAAATTAACTCGTCAATATTTGACTGGCACTTACCGCCCTGGCACTTTATTTATCTAATACTAGCTGTCCCCGCGGTTTCACCCGCATTTTTCGTTACTGCTCCGCTTCCGTAGGTCGCAGCGTAATGTAACATAGCCTATAAAATTCTTTAATAAATGGGCTATCTAACACAAAAAGAATTTTCCGATTCGGACCAGGACTTTCAGAGATTACCTCCTAAAACCTTAAAAACAAACTCCACCTCTTTATAATAGTAGTACTTGCATTCAAATGTTTTATTTTATAGCTGTTACACATACCTATATAATTTTCTTATTTTACAACTATGTATTCCGATTTTTTTATCAAAAACGCCATGCGGCACTAAGTGTCTCTCATTTTTTACCGACTTCACAAAAAGGAGGAGGTACTATGTTCGGCTGTTTGTATGTTTTTTTTTTTTTTTTTTTGTATGTTTGTTCATCGATTACTCCGTCAATTGTCAACGGATTTTGATGGTTCTTTTTTTGTTTGATAAGTCATGATTCAGGGGTGGTCCCATATAAATTTTGTGGCGATCGGTTCAGTGCTTCTCGAAAAATTCACCAAGAACAAAAAAAAATTGACGAAATTTTCATAGACGATGTGTGCTTTGTCTTCAAGTTTCTATTTTCGTTTTATAAGATTGTTAGTAGTTTTATTTTGAAAATAATATATACTTTGAAAGATACTATACACAGTCAAACATTGGGAGTCGACACTAAAAAGTAATAAATAAAAAACTTTTTTCAAAAAAAAAATAACCGCCTTCAAAAACTAAAAACCCAATAATAACTACAATTTCGGAAGTCGGTGGTTTCTCTTCTGCCATTCAATTTGTGTTGCCACCGACTTCCGAAATTGTAGTTATTATTAGGTTTTTATTTTTTGAAGGCGGTTATTTTTTTTTTGAAAAAAGTTTTTTTTTACATATATGTACATACCCTGCCACACTAGCACAATAAAGAATCTATAGATGTTCATTTTTCAAAAACTGCCCTTTAGTACTTAGCTTAGAACATTTTTGTTGGACTAGGCAATTCAAATTTTACAAACAGGAACACAACACGTTTTGCGTCGCTGTAGTCGAATAAAAACAGGCAAAGTAAAGTAAAGGAGATGCCAAAAAGGCCGATTTCCGTAGGCATCATCAGACGTTCATCAAAAACACCGGTCAGTGAAACCTTACTGCTACCGACTCATACCAGTACCTCAAACGATCAGTTTACGCTCCTCGTGCCGCCGGCGACCGTGTCACTCCAGTGTTATTCCTTCACGACGCATAAAGAGCTCACGCAGTCTGTTGTATCTCACAAGATCTTGCGTCGAGTTCTGCCGCTTTCATCTTAGTTATTCTATATATATCTCATTATTAATTAATTTTTGAGGACATTGAATACAATCCAGGATCTTTGGGAGGTATAGCAAACCCGGTTTCCAAAAAAAAATTAAAATAATTTACTCCACAGAAAACTTGCACCTAAACGGAAAGCTTTGACTCTCTCTTATTGCATTGTCACCAAAAATGCTAATCATAATTGTGAGATTTTTCTAATATTTTTTCTCAAAAGCAGGAAGAAAATTTCTGCGACAGTTAAAAATATTTTTTACTAAACTACTCATTTCCTCAGATTTCACAGCTTATGATTAATAGCCGACGTTAAGCAATTTATAGATAGGCAAACTTTGATTCACGTATCTGTTGAAACACTCTAAACATACTTCCTAAACAAAAAAAAATCCGTAGTAAACTGGTTTACTAACGCTATTTAAAAAAATCTTCGGTTGAGATGGCAACACCAATAATAGCACAGTACTGTTGCGAAATGAAAAGCAGCACTTGTCCCACATCGATAGATAGTTGAAAATATCGAATATTGAAAGCTTGTTGACCTACCACAGGGCGGTACAGTGTACAATCTGTTCGTAAAAACTGGTCAAGTGTGTGTCGGACCACGCATATTGTATGGTGTCGTAGTTTGTTTGTTTCCCTTTTAACTTTTATACATATTTTTTGCTGTTATTCATATTTACAAAAGCTTATTTGCCATTGCCATGCCACACTAGCAGGGAGTTACAAAAATCTTTTTGACAGATCGACAATATTTTTATTTAGAGATCTAAGGGAAAAAAATTACATGATTAATACAATATGTAAGTGACTTGTAAGTGTGAATATATTGGTTGACTGGTCAGGCATTTACTCCTAGACCGTAGTCCGCAACTAAACATTTGTGCATAAAGAATAAATAGATAAATAAGTGTCATAGAAAGCTTTAATTTGGCATGTGTAACGCTAAGTTATAGCTTCTTAGTACCAAGTATCACTGAGCTAAGCGACGGGCATACAGACAGACACATATGACATGATAAGATTGTAAGGATTTCTTGTTAACTACGGAACTCTAAAGAGTTCACCCATGACCCAGTCTCAGTACCATTTGATCGCACATAACCATACGCCATGAAAGCGTTCATCTGGCCTCAGATGAAACCACTTCAATCGAAATCGGAATAGTACAGCCGATATTTATTGTTTACCCGCTAACGTAAACAGACGCCAAAATACGTCATTACGATGTTGCAAAGAGATTTTAATAAGAGACAGATGTTGTGTCGTCCTTGAGACTCTTACAATGTGTTTTTCATAATTAATTATCATTGCACACGAGTACGAAGCGAGCTTGCAAGCTGTAATTTACATTCTCAAAAAGTATAAAATGAAACGTTAATGTGCTTTTTTACAACCCGTTTATTTGACTGCATTAACACAAATTTTATTTCCCAACGAAAATATCACGGCTGTTGTAACATTTCCATCAAAACTTTACGTTTGCGTACGTATTCGACGGCGGCGGTTTTTATTTGATAACTGTAGTCAAACTCGCCATTGTTTGTTCTCGTCGCCGCAGAGTGGCGGCGAATTAAACTTGGTTTCCACTCGTCAGTTAGTGTCGACGATAAATAGAAGACTGGTTTTAGTCATCACGGAATAATTTTCTTACGTTACCTTTTCTCGTAGTCGCTATATTGATGTCGATAACATTCTTATCCCATAAGTGTTAGGAGGAACTGACTCTAATGTTCTTTACTGCCAATTAAACCATGTTTGGTGTCACCATACTGAGAGTGAAGACCGCTATGATGTAGTGGATTCTGATAAGGATGAGAGTACCTTGCCAGTCGTAGCTGGTATTAATAGTATGCGTGGAGACCTGTTTGCTCGGACCCTCCTGCGCGACCCTAAACGTGCTTGTAATAGAAGTAGGAAGGGTTACACTGCTTGATTTAATGTTATCATTTTATGGAAATTAATACCCCGTTACGTGACTATTATTATTAATAATTAACTTTAAGTTTGTTACGCTATACGTTAAATTGTTATTATAATACAGTCGCCAAACAATATAAGATACATACTAGTACATACAAGTCTAACACTCGACGCAAGATAAACTCTCACACAACCCATAACTTCTGCAAAGCTCATGAAGGCATGTATTTACGTTCACGTTTATTTTCAGTTATATCCATTGGTAAAAATATTGCCCTATTCATGTTTAACTTACCTATAATTAGGTGTGGAGTAGTACTAAGATTAGTATTCATTACTATTGAATGTTAAGTTATCTGTAATATCTGCTGGCAGACCCAAGGAAAAAAATAACTGCCTGGTTGGGTTATATACTCGTATTTGTACGTGTATCAACAGTTTTAAAGCCACACACACAACAATCATTTAAGATTAATGAAAGCGATGAAGATGATGTTCTTCGCTCAGTTCTAAGAAAAGTTCCAAATATTGTGTTTGCAGTTTCAGAGGCAATGTTTGAAGTGCGAGGGTCGGCGTGTTTTTCCAGATTCGCGGAAAATATCCCGCGGTTTATAATGTTGACCGAACGTAAACATTTAGTTCCCGATTTAAGTATTCGCCAGAGATCCGCACTGTTATTTTCAGTTGAAATTATATACAGGTGCGGTTAATCTCTGGTTTGGAAATGAAAAAAATATTTTCGGTTTCATTTTACGTCTTCCTTGGTTTCCTTTTACGTCAAAAGCTGCTATTTGTGGATATTTTACGATGAGAAGTTTTGAGACCAAAATAAAATGGTTCTTGAAAAAGATACCAAATGTTTTCATTAAGTTTTATGACTATCCTGATGGACTCCCACTCAAGTATAATAAAGAGCTGCATTATTAAACAAAGCCACTAATAGGCCGGAAAGTAGGAGATTCCGCTCATTACAGTAATGACCACACGTAGCGGATTAATGACCGCGCCAGATTAACTGTATCCTCACGGCACTAATTGATCAGGAAGCGCCACTTACCGCTGCCCACGGCTGGCCACGCGTGGCGCTGGCGGGCTCAGCGAACCTTAAGGCATAGAACAGGAGATAGCAGCTATGGCGGGGGAACTAGTTGGCTTAAGTAAATGCTTAAGTCCTTGTCTAGCACAGGTCTAAAAGTTGCACTGTGGTGTTACTAATTGTTTCTGTTGTAACCATAGATATATTAAAGAAGGTTGTAACAGTAGACTTAGATCACATAAAAAAGGTCACATAAACGCCTGTTGAACTTGATCCTGGCTTCGATGCTTTGGTCTGGTAAAATGTTATTGGAGTTTTCAGTAGAAAATGCTCAGTAGTGACCCAGAATTTAGGTTGATGGCATGCGATAAGTGTACCTCAGAAAGCACATACAGCCGGCCTTGGGCCTGATCTCTCCCCGGTCGAGTGAATCCGAGTTTGACCCCTGTGGTCAAAAATCAGATTGTAGATATATCGTGTATCGGATAACAGAGCGTATATTAATTCCTCTGCCACCAGATTCGAGGATAAACCGGCTTTAATTAAAATTAAATCATAATAATTGTATAATAATCTTAAGAATTAATTAATTAATTAATTTACTTGTTTCAATTAATTTAATTCTGTTTTTATTATTTTGTTAATTAATTTGTATTTTGTAACTGTTGTACTGTTTAATTTAAAATAGTTTAATGTTAACCGTTTTTTTTGTGCATGTTGTGTTAGCCAGTAAGTAGTTATTGCACTTACAAATGTATATTTTGTAAAGTTGTACTCCACAAATGTAATAGTGTACATAACTGTTGGCTAACCTAATAAATAAATAAATAAATAAATTTACCGAATCATTTTTGGCTAAGCACGAATTTTTTAAATTATTATTATTAGTACCCCGCCCCATTGTTGCGATAACCACTCTCCTCAGTTCATCGCTCTGTGGTCTAGCAGCGTGCAGCGTTGTGAACGCTAATTAGCAGCGGCTGCACCGAAACATCCGCATGTAATCTGGAATTACGAAACATAAGACAATTAAATTATCGTGTGCAATACAACTCTGCGGTATTTATGGCAGCCTGGTACTTTTAGAATAATTGCCAGCGCAATAAAACTAGCTTGCTAATTATTATGAATCGGAAATGAGCCTAGACTAGATAATTATAGCGCAAATTCATACCTAATAATATATACTACAATGCGTTTCGATCAATATCAATGATTTAAATTAGGTTTTATATAAATAAACAAAGAGCTTTACACAATTTACATAGTATCGACAGGTATTATGTCTCCAGTAGTTATGTAATTTGTGGTCACAATTTCCGAGAACGGCGTGGTCCTTGCATGACTAATGAGCAACCGCAGAAGTCTCCGCGCATAACTCAGAGGGCCTAGCACAGGCGCGCCTACTTACGATATCATTTATTCAAATGTAATATCGATGATTGAACCCTTTATTATTCATAAAATATCGATGGGCGAAACTGGCGAAATTGAAAGCGTTAGTTAAATAAAATTAAAGTGAAATACTACAGGATTTAAGATAGATGTATTTCTATTAGAGCATGGACTCGAATCGAATGTGGTGTCACGTTAGGCGTGCTCGCGCAAGGCCTACGAGTGTTGTTAGTAAACACTCCGTGTCCGTAGTGACAGTGACTGTGTGAACGTAATCATGGGTCACCAGAGAACCTACACATTGACGAAAACTCAAGTTTACCATGTGAACAGTTCCGTGTTTATAAACACAGTTCAGACGGACATGGACAGAGTTCACCATGTCTAAGTTAATTTCTCTGGTCTTTCAGTCAGTAACTGGCAGCACAATATACGCCTGGAACGCCAACAGTCCAACTTCTGACATGATGGTACATTATCGCTAGGCATGGGTCATACCATGACACACGCTATACAATTTGGCCTGTGCTTTTTAATAGACTTAATAAAATGTACTTTTCTATACAAATCTAGAACTCTCAATAACTCAACACAAAATATGTGGAGGGAGGGAGATGGAAAGAAAGAATCAAAGAAAAATTAAGAGCGTAGTTTCTACGGCCGTACCCAAGTGTGTCAGTCATAGCTGCAGTGTATGTTACACCTTGTCCTGCCACAGACAATAGTGTTGCTAGTTGTTTTCCGCCGCGTTACCCCTCTGTCAATGTTATCGTCATTACCCCAGTTGTTCCGTACGACCTGCGCCGACGGTTCCGCGAAAGTGGTCATACCCTGTAAACAATAGACTATATTGTTTACAGGGGTATTGTTCACACTTTCAAGAGAACTGGAATTTTTGCCCAGATTTAGATTAAATACAATTAGTGAAGGATCAATGAGGAACGGATGGATGACTAGACAGACTGGCGGTTATTGTAATGTAATTTACCAAAATATATGAACAATGATTTATTACGAGAATATATTGATGGAGGTTCGTTTTAGTGGAGAATACTTTCGTGTCGGCAGTCAGATCACGCGCGGCGTTGCCGACATATATTATTATGATTACACGAGCAGGAGGCAGCCTCTCTCCTGTACCCAATCTTGCTCACGCAATATTCAGATAATTTAGGAAGTACATCTATTCATGATACTGAAGAATATTATCTCGGTTCGAAACAGTGCAAATCAAAAAGGTTAAATACAGTTAAACTTTTAACCTTGTTGATTTTGTACCAATTTGAGTTTATTATGGTTTCTTTAACATTACACGAAATACTTGTTAACGAGCCTGTTAAAATTATTTTCCAATTTAGTTAACATAACTCCTGGTAAAGATGTTCAAAGGAACGCATTGATTGTTCGGCAGGTTTGAATCTTTGTATTTTCACTTTCATGTCAAAATTTGTTTGATGCCAAGTTAAACTTTTATATTGAAGTTCGCTTTTTGTTTTGGACTCCTTGCTTATTTAATAACGAACCGGCCAAGCTAGCCCGTTCATTATTTTTGCAAAGAACGGTTCGTGACACCATTTTGTATTTTCATAAAGAAATTCCAGCCTCCGCTACTCGTTCCGGATAATTAAAACGGGCACGCAGGCGGAGCTGCGAGTAAAACTTGTACATAACCCGCATCTCTTCACAATCTGTAGAGACGTCTAGCAGCCTGGCCACTGATCGTGATATCATTTGTAATCATATTTCAGTAAACCGAGGGCTTTCATTCCTCTTTGAATATTCATTTCAGTTTCGACTTTACTTAGCTTGATTAAAACATATTTTGAATATTAGATGGTAAATTATTAAGATATTATTTTGGGTAAGCCTGCTCCACTTTGAGGATGTATATTTCATTAAAAAATAATGTCGTCATTGGTGTGTTTTATGGCTAAAGTACTTTTTTTTGTTAGCCAATTCTGTCCCACTTTTGGGCAACGCTTCCTCGTTCGCAAAATTATGCGAACGGACATGCAGCCCTTCCAATTGGGCAAAAATCCGTTCAATATTAGATGGTAAATTATTAAGATATTATTTTGGGTAAGCCTGCTCCACTTTGAGGATGTATATTTCATTAAAAAATAATGTCGTCATTGGTGTGTTTTATGGCTAAAGTACTTTTTTTTGTTAGCCAATTCTGTCCCACTTTTGGGCAACGCTTCCTCGTTCGCAAAATTATGCGAACGGACATGCAAGCCCTTCCAATTGGGCGAAAATCCGTTCAATTCCTAGATCAACAATAGCAACGTTCAATTGGTCCGGCCCCTTCACCTGCCGCGCCTCGACCCAGTCTCCACGTTTCTGGACTCCAGATTTGTAGTTGAGGCTTGAGGAGTTTGGCTACAGTATGCAAAAGACATGCCCTGCCAGGATTCTGAGCCATAGTTAAAGAAGTGACGGGGAGCGAATACTTTTTGTATGGTGAAATGAAATGAAATTGTTTATTATGCAAGTAGGATATTAAATCGCATTTACACGTCATGGTTTTTAAAACAATATGGAATCGGCATTTCCTATTTTTCTAGCTGACTACCTCTGAGAAGAAATGTCAAAATAGACTCAGAGATTATCGACAAGTCCAGACATAAATCTACATTTCGAGACTAGCCTATGAAAGAAAGTTCAAATAGTAATATTGTACAGTTACGACCGCGAGGTTGCGATTTAGTGCCATAGGCGGTTCATCTTTAAAAAGTTATTTCAAGAACTAGTAGCTGCTTCAGACATTATTAGTTCGCCATGACAAAGATCGGTGGTCGCTAATAAATGTGTGACCCTTTTACAAGTTACAGCACAGATTTCGTAGAAAAAAATAACAACTATAGTAGGCGGACATCTAAAGTCGTTAGTTGACTTACTGAAATAGTTAGCTGGTCCCACTAATTGGTACACGAGTCAGAGAAACAAACCAACTGCGGTACATTACGCAGTTATTACAACTTGAGCGGCTTCATTTTTCTGCTCAAATTATTTTTTTTTTCAATCAAGTCAACCTGTTTAGGGAAAACAGAGGATTTAATTAAAAACAACAACGATGCGGGAATTGTGTGAGTACTACTGAACTAACTTGAGGGTATAACATTTATTTATTTGTTTACTAGCTGTTCCCCGCGGTTTTACCCGCATAGTTCCCGTTCCCATGGGTTTTTGGGATAAAAACTATCCTATGTCCTTTCTCATGCTATGGACTAACTCTGTACCATTTAAATCGTTTCAGTAGTTATGCCGTGAAAGAAGAACAAACAAACACACACACTTTTCCATTTATAACATTAGTATGATTTTACTGGTGGACTTAATGTAATTATTTACATTTAGGTAATGTGATTATTGTTTATTTAACTACTGAGCCACATTTTCATGTCAATCATACAAATAATTAAACATTCAACAGGATTAATTGTGTCTACCACATAAGCTCCCTTACACCTGATCACAGGTTCCACAAGCAAAGGTGTAATAGAGGGATCTACAATTGTGATCGTAGGATTAAATTAAATTATACATATAAATGACCACATTTTGCCGCGACTGCGCCCACGTGGAACTTAGAAAAAGGGTCTATTTAGTGAGGAAGCCTTGACATTAACTTAAAATCCTTGTAGATACTTATATACATGTACTTGTATGTATGAAACAGGATCCTTTCCTCAGTCCTCACCGCAACTACATACCTCGGACCGCACCAAAGCTAAGCCGGCCTTGAATTAATTTTTACGGTAAGAATTTTCTTATTTTATGCTGTCAGAGGAAAATTCTGTACCCCCATTAAATTATGATGGTAAAGCTGCTTATATTTATAGGAATTTCCACGTTAAATCTAAATATATGATATTGATTAATAAGTTTTAATTGAACAAGATAAAACAGTGTATTCCTTTCGTCTCCATTGTCGCTATTCCAATTTAACAAGGACAATGATTGTCTAAGAAAAAAAAGGAGATTTTAATAAGTAGAAGATTTTTTATTGGACCAGTTTTTCCAGAGATTAATAACCTCTTTATTTGACTACTCAAAAAATTAAGATGTCACTTTATCAAAGAATAAGACGCATCTTCAATGTATTGTGCAAAATAAGTTAAAATAAAAGTCAACATAAGTTTTTCAACAGGACGGTGAAACAAAAAAAAGAGGCTATCAAAAACCTTTTTAATTTAGAAGAAAGACTGGCCTGTAACAAAAAGTATTTCGTTATTTTTCGTCTCAGTACTGAACTGAGTGGACTATTTCTTATACAGTGAGTAATTTGAGTGTACTGTAGATATCCAAACAATAGAGCGATAGGTGTTATCGTTATTTCTACTCGAGTTCCTTTGTTATTCTATGATTACGTTTCTCTGTATTCTAAATAATAATTTACTACATAATATCTAACGCAATTGAAAAAAGAATCTACCTCATATCTACTTAATGTTCAACAAATAAGATCTTTCAAAAGAAAACTAAAAGAACGCGAAGATATAAAATATAAAGTGGTAAAGTTTTTACCCTATCTTCTAGTTTAGGAGATAACATTACCTCAACAACGGGAAAACAAAGTTAGATGTCAGCGGATATTTTTGCAAAAGTAATATGTTATACAATTTAGGAGCCGAGTCCGTGTGGCTCGTGCAGTTCTTATGATAAGATTAACCCTTAACCAGGCTATGGATTGAGCATTTCCCACATGGATTTTTAAGAGTTTTAACCAGGTTTTAATAATAATAATAATATCTTTATTTCGAGTAACATGAACTCATAGTGTTAGTAACAATCTTTCTTAAAACCTATGTTAGTATAAGACTCTAAACAAAAACAAAAAAGAAAACAATATAAAATAAAAATATAACCTTATTATAAGCGAATCACTGCCACACGTCTAACACCGAGGTGGACAACTTGCAACAGTGACTCATATATAAGCAGTCGAGTCTGCTCGCCACACAGCGCAGGATAATGTTGGGGCTGCCCCGCACGCGGCGCACCAGGGAAGCGCATCGTTTTCTCATAGTTGTGTAAAAGCAATCTACTCGAGCTTCAGCAAACATCCCTGACGCACTACAGAAACGGGGCAAGCCCATCAACACCCTGAATGCATTATTATATTGAACGCGAAGGACACTGTACGATTTTCGCGTATAATCAGCCCACAGACAGCACGTGTAAAAGGAAGTGCAGTAAGCACGAAATAAGGTCATTTTTACACCCCGTGAACAACGTGCAAATCTGCGAGCTATCATAATTATTTGCCCTAATCGACAGCGCCCTTCGCTCCCGCTCAATATCGTCATCGTCTTTGGTTAAGAATTACGGTGTTTGTAGATACAAGAACTAGTATAAAATTAGATGTTATGGACATACACAATGACACAGTATAGAGAAGACAGATTTTTGTGTATAAGATTTTCAGAAAGCAGCAAACACAGAAGTGCCATCATCATGTGAAATTTCATTGGTACAAAGAACCGATGACTGCGAAATTGCCAACACACAGATACGCATGCAGGTAATAGACCACCTGTTGTGAACAGTGCAAATATCTCTGGTGTTTGATCCCGCTGATACACATTTGGATCAGGTTCGTATCACGAACGGGTCGTTTTCATACGTGACGTAGAGCTACACCACGCCATATTCAACGAGGCGTTGATAGAGTGGTTGTGGATCAGTCTAATTTTTTGCCTCAAGCTGCAACTGACCGAAGAATTGTGGAAGTTATAGTTATTTTCTTAATTTTCAAGAATCGCTTGCAAAATTCAATATTCATGGTATTTATTTCAATTAGACCATTTACAGGTACTTATGAATTGTCAAACAGTCGGTCGGTTAGTCAGAAAAGTGACGCTAATTACCTGTTTCAAAACGTAGATCTGTATGGAGAAGAACAGGCAAGAAACTCCACGGACACTCTTTTTAAAACAATCATGGTTTACAAAATTCATTGCATTCATGTGATTCACAGTTTATAGAAAAATTAATAAATATACAATTTATTACATTTATTTTCGATGAGATGTGGTTGCGACTATAGATTTTGAATACTTTATAATTTTTTAGAATTGGAGTTCATGTTTTTGTAAAGAAACCCACGAAGCTCATAATTTAATAAGTACCTCAACTATATCGGTCTCCACCCAACTTTATTAAGAGAGTGTTGAAAGGTAATATCAGCGTCCCGGAAGAGGAAACATATACTTATTAATAACCGATCAGTCGACAGCTCGTACATTGTGATGTAAACAAGAACAACATCCAATATTCGGAGCGTTTATTTTACGACAGAATTAACATAAGGAAACTTTTCACGGTCTGATTATAGACACCAGCAATGTGGCCTTAGTTTTGTTGCCAGGCGGAGTTACCGAGTACACTTAATTTACTAGTTACTACTTCATTATAGTATTCATTATTAGAAATAGAAGGAAATATGAATATTAGGAGTGTTGTACATAGCTGTGACTGCACTACTCTATTAATTTAGATGAATTTGTGAGTTCTATGACCTCTGGGAGGTCTAAGCTTAAAGACATATAAAACATTTTACATAAACAGTAACAGCATGTTTTTCTTCCATACAAGACTACTTGAGAGTGTATGCAGGATTTATAATATAGGATTTTCAATCTGAAGTACCATTGCAATAAAAGAAAGATAAGGTTTATTATTATAAAACATAAGTCTTCTTGACTTCTCGACCAAATCACTTATATTCTAAAAGCTATATTAAAATTAAATGAACTATGCACTTCTCCTGCCTCTGAAGAAACACAAGCGATGGTTCAAATTAAATTTGTGCAGTTGAGAGAGCCTCCAGCTCTGTCTGAGCCCCTAACTTACTTAGACCTGCACTTTAGTCTGCCAGCAGAACAGGCAGGGCACAAAGCTATTTCTAAGAATTGAACTTATGAGACGGATAAAAGAATATAGCGTTTATTATTCAATTTCTGTCGCAACTTGTCCATTTCATAAAATATTGTGACATACCTGAACTTGAAGGTTCCAATGAAGGAAACTAAGCTAGTTTTTAGCCGACTTCAAAAAAGGAGGAGGTTCTCAATTCGTCTGTATGTTCTTTTTTTTTTTTGTATGTTTGTTACGCGATATCTCCGTCAATTGTAAACGGATTTTGATGGTTCTTTTTTTGTTTGATAAGTCATGATTCAGGGGTGGTCCCATATAAATTTTGTGGCGATCGGTTCAGTGGTTCTCAAAAAAATCACCAAGAACAAAAAAAATTGACGAAATATTCATAGACGATGTGTGTTTTTTCTTCAAGTTTCTATATCTACATTGGGAGTCGACACTAAAAAGTAATAAATTAAAAAGTCGGTGGCTTCTGTTCTGCCAGTCAATTTGTGTTGCCACCGACTTCCGAAATTTTAGTTATTTTTGGGTTTTTAGTTTTTGAAGGCGGTTATTATTTTTTTGAAAAAAGTTTTTCTAGATTAAAATCACTACAAGACATTAAAAATATCAAGCAATTTAATTTATAATCGCACTGTCACGAATGGGACGCGTATTAGTAAAGTTTATAGTGTCAAATGAAGCATTTGTAGTTAGTTACAACTCTAAATTTTATTTTTGCATTTCCTGCCACATGTGAAGGAATCTTGCCCCAGTGTGCAGCTTAAAGTTTTTCCTGAAAACCGGAAATTGCCAGGGCATGCCACTAAAGGCTGCGGCCGTCTGCACAACTTTGACACGGAAGTAGAGCCCTCGGGGCACGTGTTATCGCACTTGTACGGACGGGTTTCTTTAGAATTCTGATGTATTAAAATTACTTATAAATAAAAATCCGAAAATACCACTAATAGAGGAAGCAGGCAATAACATAAATAACAAATAATAATGTTATTCCCACGACAGCGTCGTGTATTTATCGTCGCGCGGACCAGGCGCCCAGAGAGCGAGGAGATCGCGGCATGTGGATGAGAGGTTCAGTCACGGGGACCAGATAACTTCAGTGGACTTACCGTGAACAATTTAGTACTTAATGAAAAAAAAACGAAATGTATTAGATTCATTTTGCCAAACGTTAGAAGTAGCGATTGTGAAATTATATTAAATAGCGAAAAACTAGAATTTGTTAATCAAACGGTTTTCCTGGGAATCACGCTAGACGAGAAATTGCAATGGGGGCCTCATATAACATCTATTGCTAAACGGCTAAGCTCAGCAGCTTATGCTGTTAGGAAGATACGACAGTTAACAGATGTTGAAACTGCTCGATTAGTTTATTTTAGCTACTTTCACAGTATTATGTCGTATGGTATTCTACTGTGGGGTAGGGCTGCTGACATTGAGTCTATTTTTATATTGCAAAAGAGAGCTATCAGAGCCATTTACGAGTTACGTCGACGCGAATCTCTTAGGGAACTGTTTAAAAGGATTAATATTTTGACGGTTCCTTGTCAATTTATTTATGAAAATATTATGTATGTAAGAAAAAACCAACACATTTTTAGTAAAGTAGGGGATAGACATAATTTAAATACTAGAAATAAAGATAAAATAGCTGAACCTTATTTTAGGCTGTCTAAAGTAAAAACTTCTTTCATGGGGTACTGTGTTAAATGTTATAACAAAATTCCATGTGAAATACTAAAGCTTAATGAAAGGAAATTTAAAACATATATCAAAAAGACACTATGTCAACAAGCATATTATAAATTAGAAGATTATATTCAAGATAAAAATGCTTGGAAGCTTGATGGTCCTGCCCCATAGGACAATTTGCAGTGTAAACAAATCAAACTGGTTACTAAATTAAATTATTATTCATAAAACATAATATCAAGCATATATTTTTTATTTTATTTTTTGTTGTTCTAATTATAATATACTTTATTGCACATAACTGTTTAACAGAGAACTTAACTGTAATTTGTTTACAAAGGTGGACTTATCTCTAGAAGAGATCTCTTCCAGTCAACCTAGGGCATTGCGATAGACTGTACTTGAAACGGGTCAACATAGTGCAAGAGAGTGTTTAAATAATAACAACGACTAAAAATATATATTTATGAATGCAAATACATAAATTTATAAATACTGAAAACATAAACTAATAAACTAAAATATAAAATAAATACATAAATATAATATATACCTAACCTTATAGTGATGTAGTGAATCTATGATGATGATGCGTCAGATACTTGGGATAGTAGATAACTTCTCAATCTGTTTTTAAAAGAGTTAATCGATGTGCTTCCTTGAATTGCTTTCGGGAGCCGATTCCATAATTGAGAGGCACGCACGGTAAAGGAGTGGAAATAGAAATTTGTTTTGCTACTAGGCACCTCCAGCATCGTTGTGATACAGGGGCGCCTAGAGCGAGTAGGAGGTGGGAGCAGTTGGAACCTGGATCGTAAGTAAGGAGGGGAATTGGGATCATGTAGGATGTTGTAGAGGAAGGTGAGGATATGCATATCACGGCGAAAACGGATAGGGAGCTATTTAAGTTGAGCACGATATTCAGAAACGCGATCGTATTTACGCAAACTGAAAATGAATCGGATAGCAAGATTTTGAAGGCGCTCTAACTTATTAAGTAGCTCCTCTGTCACATTCAAAAAACAGACATCGGCGTAGTCGAGAATAGGGAGTAGAAGAGATTGCGCTAGCATAATTTTGGTGTTGAAAGGAAGAAAAAATTGGAGACGCTTTAGAGAATGATAAGTGTAAAACATACGTCGTACGTAATTATCAATAGGTATATAAATATACATTTTATTTTCTTATTTTGTTGTTGATTGCACTGGCTCGCACACTAATTCTGTACTTTGTTGAAAGTGGTCGTCTACCATCTCAAATTTTGTAATTTGTCTACACTATATACCTCGTAAACATGACATAGCTTTCATTTCTAAACTTAGACCTAATATTTTTTGTTACATAATTATATTTTAACGTACCTACTTTTTTGACAGATATGATTTTTTTTTGACATTGTATTCACAGTATTTTACATATTGTATTAATGTATTTAACCGTAAAATTTTGACAGCTTTGACATTGTATTCATACTTAATTTACACATTGTAATCATGTATACTAAATATTGTAACACATATATTTTTAAAAGAGTACGTATGGAGTTTCTTGCCCGTTATTCTCCATATAAAACTACCTTTTGGAATGGGCGACTAGAATCAAAAATTTTATTTAATGTAATTGACGTTCCAAAGTGCCTCCATGGTCTAATGGAAATAAACGTTTTGACTTGACTTTGACTTTGTGGGTTATTGTACACAACAATCCGAAATAATCACGTGACCAATCAACAATAAATTGGACACAACTTCATCAGTACTATCACATTTTCCAACGAAGGTATGCACCCAAAGAGTATACTTTGTTATTACTAGGACTTCAATCAACAGACACAACAATCGGAACACGTCGCTAATGTTACCGGTAACATACATATTGCTACCCAAACGTTACACTAGTATAACTCTTGAACGACGTATCTTGTTGCAGTAACACAGCGGCGAACAGGAAGAGCTTTCGTCGCGCGCATCACAGCGCGCGCACGCGCACGCTGGAACTGGGACGCGCACAACGGGTGTGTTTGCCCGGCTAATGTGCGCTTGTTAGTGACAGACACTGCAATAGAGTGATAATGGCTTATATGCGAGTCTCGTGCCTGTCCGCTGGACATAAATTGGTTTATTTTTGGATTAACGGTTTGGGAATATTTTTTTACTGGACAATAACGAAAGAAAATCGAAAAGCAATACAACTACAGCCTATCATTGTAAATTACAGTCCCGTCTTTTCTGCTACAGTAACATGTTCACTCTAAGCAGAACCTTCAAGCGATTTTAAAAGTTCCAGAAAAGCCTATATCCTGAAACTACACTAGTAATACAATTAAATCGGTAGTAGGAAATTACATTTACCTCACATTATTATCTTCGAACGTACAGACCCGCCAATCTATTTATCTGCTACAAAATTGTCCCGAACTACAGAAAAAACAGCCATTCGGTAGTTTTCCCCTTGAAATGTTCACCGAAGACAAACAAATAATGTTTTTCTTACACGTTAAATATTTTTATTCATGCTATAAAGAGACAGAACATTGAACACAGCCACTCCAATATCCCCTAAAAGTAATTACCATTGCCGAACTAACTTGTATCCTTTTTGGTCTCCGTGAAACAATTCAAACATTGCTCAAACTAATATTAATGGCGGCGGTCGGCGCGAGTCAAAGAAACCGTTACTTTATTTATCTCGTCATCCATCAATCTCGGCTCGCTGCTATCTTATCCGAGTTATCCGCGTCGCGGATAAACTGCGCGGATAAAAGTAATCACCGGAATTATGATGCCGTCCAACCTAGTTCCGCCTAAGTACACAACTCAAGGTTTCAGGGATTGTTCCAGATAACTTTTTATTTCATATCATAAAATGCTAAGCCGTCTTTTTAATGAATTTTGAATACGCTCCTCTTTTATTTATTTTTATTTAGTTGAGGGGCCTATAATAACCTTCGAAAGTAGAATTTAGAAGAATTTCATGAAGATCGAAGCTAAAATGAGCTTTATTTTACTTTAACGTTTCCAGACCCTGTATTTTTTTTCAATTGGTTTTTTTTTTTTCAAAAAATCGTCAGCATCGTATTTGATATACTCCTAAACTGTAAAACAAATAACACTTCTGTATACAAATGCACTATAACTTCTTAACACGCCATCGTAAACCCAGCGCCCCACATCAAAAGCTGAGCTACAATAAATCAGAGCTACGTTTATATGCGTCGGCTAACATCTCACTGGGGTGCTCCGCGCTTCGTAAACAAATTAACTTCATTTGTACGTCAGCGCCGGATAAAAGTGGCTCGCAGGACGGCCGGACACTTTTGACGGATCTCTTGCAGCTAATAAACCTATATTTATAATTCTTCTTGTGGTATGTCTTGTGTTTGTGTCTCTTGGGTTTTAATTACGAAGCTTTTCTTTCAACTTGAAGTTTATGATCTTGACCGTAGCTTCGTTTGAAGAGGGTATTTTATCATGTAGTGGAGGATTTCCTTTAACAAAATTTTATGATGCTGAAATAGGCGCTAGTATATAATTATTGGCCAAATCTATACATAATTAGTTTGTAAAAACAGTGAATAGGAAATATGCAAGCTAAGATCGTGAAAGCCCACACACGGCGGTTCACGTATTCAACTGAAGAGAGAATGTCGCGGCATGAACTAAAATATAATCGGTGGGTCGCTTTGCAATAGTCGCATCAGTCGCACAATCCGTACAAGTTTATGTTGGGTATTATCTAATGGTACTATAAAATTTTCCAATTAAATACATCGTTGAGAAAAGACGTCCAAGGTTGTTTTCATCATTATTTGATCATAAAAAGGTTTCCCTGAAACAAAACAACACAAAATTACAAAAGAACATAAAATTATGTAGAAAAGCAATTCTTCGAACTGACAATGGATATATTATTAGTTCCCTGGCTTCTGGAGCTCACATTTATATGTAAAACATGTTTCTTTCGACACGAAAACAGAAAACATAATGGGATATAATAAATGATTTCTATTACTATCGGTCCATGTACAAATATTAGTTCTTGTTCACATTTTTAGCATTGCTCGGTTATACCAAAGCAAATATTTTCTGATGGAGATATGCTTGAGCAGAAGGCTCACTTGCATGAATAGCATAAAGAAGCCTTTGTTCTAAAGCAGTGATTCGCAAATAGGTATGTGTCGGTCTATAGGCCTCCTAAGGGAGACAACCAGCATGCAATGAAATTTGGCGTCTATGGGTTGTAAATAGGAGTCAATGTATTATTAGTAGAACTTTATATTCAAAAATAGCCATGCTGTCAGGATCTCTGTCCTATAATAATAGCCGAGACTCGAGTCAAAAGCGGGATGAGACAGGATTCCAGTACATTCCGGTATTTAGACATGCGTCAAATTGTGGTGTGTCTGAAAAGAAAAAGAAAGACCAACAACCCGTGAACATTACTTCAAACAATCCCTGAATGCTCTTGCATACTCAGGTGAACTAGACACTTTCTCTTTGTTTGTGAACAAAGGGAAAATTAACCTTTTGATTGTGTTTCTTGTGCTCATACCTATGAAGTTGAAGTATTTAATATCGGTTCCCCGAGCGATGCGGCCGCATTGCCGACCATCAGCCGGGGCCCGGGGCCCAGGGCCCCTGACATGGAATGTCAGTTAATTGCACATAATTGAGTGCACTTCATCTTCTAATACACTTTAATTATAGAGCTCTCGCAATTCATCGAAAAATCATAAAAGCTTATTGGAATTTTAACGTCGGTCGAGTATGCAAGTCATCTACAGTTTATTTAAATTAACTTACTTTTTCTTTCGACCCAAGAGATACATTCTCTAGATACGAAAAAGTAGCTCTTTCTAGTTTGAGTGCTGTAAAAATAACGTAAAATTTTAACAAGAACACAAGTAAGCAAGTGTGGCGGCCTTCGTGTGTTCCGCCGACACGGTTCGTTTACCCAAACCCTGCCAACTTCACTCCATGCATTTTTTGAGCTCATCATTTACTAATTCATTCGAAGTAAATCAAATAAACTTGTATGTTTTGAATTCCATCAATAGTCGTACGTCTGAGTAATCACCTCGAGGAAATTCTAAATCTTGAGTTAACACGTATAGTCCCGGCGGATGTGTGAGAGAGTTAGTATAAGCAGTTCAGTTCGTAAGTGCTGAGATTGATGTAGTATTTATACAAGCGCCAGGGAGAGGTCGGCAGTGCAGTACAAGGACGGTCCATTCACTATTATATGCAGCACCTAATGAACTTGACAGAAGGGTCAAGCGGTACAGACAGCAACAAAGCTCAAACATGTCTAATCTATCTGTTTACTTAATGGCACCCACATGTTCACTGGCGGCCTTCAGTCATGCGGTAAGCGGCCGGAAATATGAGATATGTCAATTAAGCAGACTGTCTTAATCTGGGCTTAAATCTCACTAATTGGAGTTTGTCTGGCAAACAACGAAATGTTGCCAACCTTCTACTTGTTTTCAAATTAACCTTCCGAAGACCAAGCGACATCACGTGTTAGAAGGTTTAATGGTTATTTACCCTTCCAGGGTATTTGTGCGCTGTAGATGGCTACGTTTATACCAGCATCAGTTTTCGCTAATTAATATTGTAATACAGTATTTAAAACAAATCTTCTGCGTCTGCCTGTAGTGCGATAAACGAGTCCATCCAATTTTCGTTCGCACGCTTGTGAAGCGTAACAAGTGACAGACGTATGACGTGACGTTGTCGACACGCCGGGAGTGGCTGCCTGTGAGTCTGCATCAGTTGCACACTCGTATAACAATCCTCCTAAATAAATAAAAATCATTTATTTCGGACCACAAAGTCCCTAGACACGGCAATTTTGTTAGTAACAATTTATTACTTAACTAGCTTTTGCCCGCGGCTTCGCTCGCGTTAGAAAGAGACAAAAAGTAGCCTATGTTACTCTCCATCCCTTCAACTATCTCCACCCAAAAAATCACGTCAGTTCATCGCTCCGTTTTGCCGTGAAAGAAAGACAATCAGACAGACAGACAGACAGACAGACAGACAGACAGACAGACACACTTTTCCATTTATAATATTAGTATGGATGTTAGTAGGTATTTAGTATTTTAGTTTTAAGTATGGCAATTTTGGATTGTTACTATGCTACATTAAAATAATATTTAAACTCAACTTACAAACAACATTACTCTAATAACTAAATCAACCCGCGTAAAAAAACAACTCTCTGGCTCTCATTCATTAAATTTTCATTCTTGAAAACTGCTCACAATTTTAAAGCATCACTGTGCATTTTCATTATGATGTTCAATAGGTACGCTGCCCGTTCCGTCAACATTGACAC
Organism: Athetis lepigone; assembly: GCA_033675125.1. Lineage (NCBI taxonomy): Eukaryota > Metazoa > Arthropoda > Insecta > Lepidoptera > Noctuidae > Athetis > Athetis lepigone. The sequence continues at coordinate 17,140,353 of CM066239.1, read as the reverse complement.
ATAATGAAGAGCTGGACTTGACTGCCAACGACGTCGCAAGCATCCCCGCGAGTGGAAGGCATTGTTCGGCGTTCCCCTGGGACGCGCTCGTAAAGCGCAAGGGGCACTATTCACTGTAAAACTCTGCTCGACGGGCGATGGAATACATTATCTCTTCGATGACATAGCGCCCTGGTACCTGCTTGAAAAATGAATGAAAGTTTATTCTAGACTAGCTTTTGCCCGCGACTTCGTCCGCGTGGAATAATAGTTCCCGTTCCCGGGGGATTTCCGGGATAAAAACTACCCTATGTCCTTTCTCGGGTCCCAGACTATATCTGTACCAAATTTCATTCAAATCGGTTTAGTGGTTTAGACGTGAAGAAAAGACAGACAGACAGATAGAGTTACTTTCGCATTTATAATATTAGTACGGATTTTGTACAGGGATAAAATCTCCTGTCACTTGCAAATGTTACTTAAATTTAAATAACGATTACATAACGGGGACATTTTACCTTTAATTTCACGAATTCATAGTGAACTTTTTGTAATGAAATGAAATTGTTTATTATGTAAGTAGGATATAAAATAACATTTACATGTCATATTTTTTTTTGAGACTAGATGGAGCCGGCATTTCCTAGCTGACTACCTCTGAGAAGAAATGCCGAAACTAACTCAGTTGTTACATTAGACACAAGTTTGAGTGTAAGCTTTTTGACTTCTAAAGTTTCCTGTAACATAAGAGAATTACATTAAATATAATTATTAGGTACAGTACAAATATAATATTTCAAAAGCAGAAGCATTCACAAATTCTCTCCGGCGCGTAATCTGTTTACACGAATGTACTATTTCCATTTGCTTCTCGTATTTTGGTTATCTTAACATCAATATAAATAAACTATATCTGCGTACACGGGCCGGCAATAAAATATGATAAACCTATGAATCTGATATCATTAGTTAAATTTCAATACGCCAAATGTCGATGGATTGACGTGAGCGGTGCGCTTGCCAACTCCATAAAAGCATTGGTTACGGTCCGTCCGCAGCGTCGGCTGAAATCCAGCGCTTTCCGTAATGCGCCGCAGCCGTATCCGGCGCGCCGCAACCGGCGCCGGCCGTCAGCGGCACGGCGACGGATGAGCCGGGCTTTATGTCACTCCTGCGCAATCCTGCGTGACGCAAGGCACACAGCCGCAGCGGTGCACGCCAAGTCGATCTGCATTCCGCATACATTAAAGTTTAGTTAATTATACATACATGATAGGTACAGTTTTTCATGTCTTTTTAGCTACTCCTATAAATAAGTTTGCAAATGAGAGGTATATCAGTTGTCGAGCAGTGAGTAGATTGCGGTAAACAAAACATGATTGATCGATTGATATTGTTTTTATGAGTTTTATGGAAAACATATTTTAATTTAATCACACACAAAATATCTTATACAATCTGCTTCTAATGTGTTCGCATACAATAATTGATTAATACGTTGAATTTCAACTAAAGGTATTGTAATTTCAACGGTCTATGCGTGTTCGTATTTTGCAACATTTATTTGATTACAACTAAATATAATTTTTGCTACTAGAGAAAATATATTCGGTGCAAATATTGCCACCAATTTATTTATTTAAAGCGTTCGCCGCTCGCTTGCGTCTGTTTCCGGATTCGTCTGGATTTCAGCGACTGCATCTCATGCATTGTTTACGAGCCGCTGCTCATCGCACGGCGCCGCCGCACGGCGCACCGGTAATCCGTGCGGCTCCGCGCCGATCCGGCCGGATTACCGCGACCGACGCCGAACGAATCGATGCGGACTGACGCGGATGTATCGGCGTATGGTACATATTCGATTAAGGACGTTATTTATCGCACATTTTGAAAGCCGTGAGATAATTTATCAGCGCAGATTTTGTATAGCTTTTGTAGGAATTTGAAATAGCAAGTATTATTTTGTAAGGTACTTACAATTGTGTAGAATAGCAAACACGTGTACAAATAATTCCAAAGAAAGTTTGATACCTAGCTCAGCATGTAGTTGTACGTACTAAGAAATGGAGCGTTTATTGTTTGACAGTCGATGTTCTGCGAATTATTGCGACTCACAGTATTAATGCAGCTGCCTCGTAATTAGACACGTCAGGCTATGGTCTTGACAAGCCCACTCGAATAACATAATGTACAAAAATTACGATTATACGACTAACGAAGTATATACCTCGAAGTAACGTATGATATCGCTATGATATCATGCTTGTAAATATCGCATGCTCGACAGTATTGCGGCAACCTAATCTGGAACATATACTAAGTACACTCAACTTCCAACAAAGACTATTGGAATGAATAATTGCACACCATAATACTCGTGGCCATGAAGACTCCATCTATTTGTTTAACTGTGTTATCAGCTAACAAGCCCGCGATAAACCGCAATGTCTCAGTGGGTAACTAGGTACAGTAGGTATGTCGTAAACCCATTCCCACGGAGATACGCATCTTAATGTAACAGTTACCGAGTCACTGGCGGTGAGCGGCTGATTGACGGCGCGTCGTGAGGCACGGAGCGAGGCGCCTCGCATAGACGTGAACTTGAGGCGAGGCACAAGGTCGGGGTCGCCACACATACGCTACGATAACAATCAGACGCATCACTATTGTTCCATGTTGGGCGCTTGCGGTTTTCCATTTGCTACTGACAATTTAAGCTGTTAGAAAAACAGGAAGAATACACGGGATTATATTGCGTTATTTGTTATGAATAATCAAAGAATATTTGTTGATATTTATACTAAGTGTTTATTGTGTTTGTAATATACCTATATTGTTACTATGTAGTCGGTCAATAAATATTGTACAGATTCTATATCTTCTTGGCTTTGAGGAAAAACTTAGGTTGGAGCCAGCAATATAATAAATTAAGGTGAATGTACAGGCAAAGAAGATTAATGTGAAAGAAAGTTACAGATTAAAAAGTAGTCAAAGGCAAGGACCTAAGTACTTATTTATTTCTAGCTCCTCTAAGTTACAAACGTAAGTACTTAATATCTTTCTATCTATTTGCCTCACGTAACATTAATAATTTCCATCTAAAATACAGCTTCAACACTTAAGTCTAGATTGCCTAGTTCAAACACTGGTAACACACACACCAAATATTTATTCAGTACAGTCGGCATACAAAAACAATTACGTCTATGATTAGTTTAGTAAACAGTGGCACTGTTCGTAGATTCGTAGCTACATAGTTACAAATAAGTAACAATTATGTAGGTTCGGGTCGCGGACGGACGGTCGGACGGAAGTGCGACGTGGTCTATTAAGCAAGTAGGTGGGCTGGTGGATGGCAGCGGTCACGCCGCGTAGCCGCTGTGTCAAGATCAAAGTTCGTCGGTATGTCTATGCAGTTCAACTTCCTAACTTGAAAGTCGGCTTTTGTTGTGGCTTGAGGTGATTATTTATTACTGAGAATGTCAAACTATGGTTGAGTCTTGTCCCACCTGTAGCTTACACAGAGACCTGACAGAAATCTGAAGCTAATTTCTAAAACGAAAGGTTAATTGAAAAGTGTCTGTTCCTAAATCGCTGTCACACAGAAATAAATTATAAACATCAAGATTGGAAGTTGGTGTGGTATTTATGAATGATTAAGTACTTGACACGTAAACGGACTCAACACATGAATTTTTAAGTTCGTATTTTGGAAAGTTCCCGCTGAGCCGACGAAACAATAAACTATTTAAGTATACCTTGTTCTGTGCCCACACTTAGTAGTAATTTTATTTAAAAGCAAGAATGTTATCAAAACAATAGAGAGAGGAGAGTTTGTAAGTACAAGTTATTTGTAGTCAGTGGTACTATTAACTGTATTATTAACATTCACAAAGGACACTCTACATTAACATTATTACTAGTACCTCAATGATAAGTACTTACACCCCGATGGCGAGTATTTACACCGTTAATAGCTTGGTAGACAGACAAAACAAAACGAAACGAAGCAAAAACATTATCTAAAGTAAATCCACCTTGAAACTAATCGAAATGTGTTGTCGCTACGTTACAGGAAGACGTAAACTGCGGACTACATTATAATAAATCTTGGTTTTTCCCAGATTGTGTCTAAATTTGTGTTCTACATAATATTTACGTTGCGGACATTGGTGACTAAGTTGAGTATTTTATTTACTTAGCAACAGCTTCGGAGAGTAATACCTATTCAAGCAATATTAAACTCTCTGATTTTTTTCAATGTTAACCACTGTTATTATTATTATTATGTCATTTATTTCAGAACATACAATTGTTAGTGAGACTTAAAACTACATATGTAGTACTTAACTTATAACTGCTATTGTTTAATTATTTTACATTAAAAAGAAATCAACCTGAGCTGTGTACATAATTCCAGTGCCGCACTATAGGACACTCAACGTCTACTATGGTGTTCACTGTGTGTACTATGGTTGACCCGTATAATTTTGACAGTCAACCTTCTAACAAAAATATACATGTAAAGTCCGAGACAAGTATCTAGTATCACAATAAATAATAGTGTACGAGCCAATAATGCTCATACAGCAAAATATACTTTATATGAATTATTTTGGTAAACATAACAATTCAGTCGTAACTAAATAGCCGTCACGCGCTTAGGTGTCAAATAATTAAATCGTATAATATACGAATGTGCGATTCAGACCCTCAAACTTGTGCGTAGATGGCAACTTTGTGTTTACTCTTTATAGTAAATAAACATCAATTAATAGTGTTTGTAGAGTGTCATTTATCTATCACCTGCAATCAACTACCTGGAGTATCGTCACAGGCGAGAACCCCTACAAATAGTAACATTTGTATTATAAATGCCAGACTACAGATACGTGCAGTGTAATAATTAGGTACACTTTCTCACGGTATGTGTATTTATAATTATAACATTTAGAGAATCAAAACACAAACTGAATTAGAAATGTGTTTTCATTCAATTAACTCGATCTTTTTAACATTTCCCACCTGGGATGTAAGACCCCTCTTGATTCACCCCACACTCCTCGTTTTTTTTGCGAACCATACCGCACGTCAATGTGACGTCATTCATCGACACCAGGTGCGAAGCTAACACAACGGGGTTATTAAATAGGTACTTTGCTTGGTTCTACATTAATACGTCGAACGTGTTATTTACACTAATATTTTATAGAGAAAAGATTTACATAAACTGAAAAACTTTTGAACTTATTGCATAATTCCTTTTAATGTTAGATAACGCATTTATCGAGGAAGGCAAGTATAAGTTTAACATCACGCTTTGTCTATTGGCAGCGGAGTGGGAACCAAAGACACGGGTGAAACCGCGAGAGACAGCTAGTGATTGATATTTTTAAACGTCGTTCTGAATTCTGTGCTTTGAATCTATACTAATATTATAAATGGGAAAGTGTGTCTGTCTGTCTGTCTGTCTGTATGTTTGTCTTTCTTTCACGGCAAAACGGAGCGACGAATCGACGTGATTTTTTAAGTGGAGATCGTTGAAGGGATGGAGAGTAACATAGGCTACTTTTTGTCTCTTTCTAACGCGAGCGAAGCCGCGGGCGGAAGCTAGTATACGATAAAACGGCAAGGATCAATTAATGTGTCTCTGGTGCCGATCTTCCTATAACTAATGATTTAAGTAGCAGACTGCTAATATCCAAACAAATGACGCTGAGAAGTCTCCGACACGTTGTTGCCGGACACTTAATGTCACGGATTAATAACATTTTTATTTCGACACTTAAGATCCACCCCTATCACGTTAGCAGACAGCGAAATGATCCTTACAGCTTCTTTCATAAAGACGAGAGTTGTTTGTGTGTTTGTGAGAAAGTATCGGATTGTGGCAGTAATGAAGGATCATTAATCGCGTTTACGTGGAAGGGTGGCGGCCAGCGGTCGTTCACTTACATATTATTAGTTTCCTTCACTAAGAAACTTTAGGACAAATAGTTGGCACATTGTTTGTTCGAGATTGATTTATCTGGTCCTTTCAATTTGTTTTGATTACTCGACAGTAGCTTCTCAGTAAATTAATTCGGATCGAAAATAGCGCTATTTGATAATTTTCCATAATCAAAGCACATGAAAGCAGTTTGTATTTATACGAGTATATTCATAATATTTTACCAATCGTAACTTAATAATATTTTTGTTGACCCCATTAAACCAAGCAGCAACACTGTAGGTATTCCATCAAATATTTATTACAATAATATCATAATTTCTTGGCACATAAATTCCTTTCGTTTGTTTATTCTGTTTAGTTCAGAGCTTAACAAAGTAAATTAATTAAATTTAAACTGTGCCAAGTCGTTACTACAACATAAATAGAATCGGTAAATAATTACAATTACTTTATGATCCAAACTAGTTCGATTAAATCTATTGTTTGGTAAATAAACATAGACTATAGCCCTTTTGTAAATTATTACTTACATCACTGAAAGTATATTATTTACAATATGTTATATATGCGGGAATCAATGCTAAAACAAAAAGAGTGATAGTCACGTATGATTTGTATTTTGGCTGTCTCGGGGGTGGGTTGATACGGTTGGTATTCACAAGATGCATTTCCATACCATACGAGGACACTTGTTCTATTGTTATAACTATTTTCATTTAAAATGTTACAATTATGTAGTGCTTCACGTTGTCTCTGTCGTACCTGCCTTTTGGGGCCGTTAACTCGCGGACAAAGGACCTCAAATCAACGGACAAACAGACAGTCTAGTTCAGGATTTTCTATTCATCATCAACCTCAATTGTCACTGATGACGTTATTTCCATGAAACCCGTTGTTGGCACTCAGGTCAGTCGATACAACAGCCGAGTTTTGTTAATTGCTACAATTGCGAGCCTCTCAGTGTTGTGCGCCGACAGAATTATATTAATTGTGAGAACTGAGTGGCTTCCTCTGATCGTTTGATGTTGAGCGAGCACGCCTTCTGTCTCATTGACTAATTGTGCTACTCTTTTCACTAAATAATGAAAATATCAATAAAGGTTTGAAGACAGTCTTGAGTTCCTCTTCTTGTCCGTAAATTACATTTATTAATGAACCGACTGCTAAACCTGGGCTAGATTGCAATGCCGCAGTTCTGACCGTAACTTCAATTATTTAACGACAAGCCGCAGTCCTGTTGGTCGCGAGGGGAAACCACCAAACTAGTCTAATTTCATGTCCATGTAAATAATACAAAATCGTCGCTTCGTCTTCACTACAACTGTAGTGAAATAATGTAACTTCATTATTTGCGGCAGTAGTTACTATCAAACCACTTATTTACATACCTGATTGTATAAATAAAATGTCAAGGGTAACGCGACTGATTGTTTTTATTTAGCTGTCAGCCCAGATGAATGCCCCTTTCAATGTCCCGCGCAAATCTGTGTATACAGTCGCTCTCTCAGCTTTAAAAAGATTACCCGTAATATTTCTGTATTGTAATAACTCGCCGGTAAATCCCTATAATCATCTATTCGCATTGTCGCCGCGCGTGCGAGGGCAGTGTGCTCGGTGTTTCCCACGGGATCGTGCGCGCACTGTTTAAATTATAAAGCACTTATTAGGTATTCATAATATATCTTACCGGCTACGAGCTTGCCGCATTTAGTTGCAAATTGCATTGCTTTGCACACAATTCATTATTCACTATTCATTTTGTCCATTTGCCTTTTTCTAGCTCCTCGATTGCTATAAATATACTTATCCGATTCTAACTTTCCTTAGATAGCGACAGACATGGGCGTAGCCACACTGGGGCAAGCTGGGGCACTTGCCCCACCCTGGCTCTAACCAATAAGGTACCTAACTAAAAAAAAAAATTATAACAACAATCATTTTCCGTAAGAAAGTTATACAATAAAAAAAATAGTCGACAAAAAAAAAAGTGCGATCAAAACAAAAAGCGCGCACGATTGACCGAACGCGCGCATCGCAGCAGCCTTTTGAAACAGAGCCGTATTACTGCAGATAAATACACACATCTACATGGTCTAGGGATATTTCAATTAAACCTCAATAACTATAATTCTATTAACTTTTTGTTAAGACATCTATACATTAAAATTAACCTTGTTTAATAGCCTATCTAATCCATACTAATATTATAAATGGGAAAGTATGTCTGTCTGTCTGTCTGTCTGTTTGTCTTTCTTTCACAGCAAAACGGAGTGACGGATTGACGTGATTTTTTAAGTGGAGATAGTTGAAGGGATGGAGAGTAACATAGGCTACTTTTGTCTCTTTCTAACGCGAGCGAAGCCGCGGGCAGAAGCTATATAGTCTGATAATAAACTTTAAGATAAAGTATAAAATTTAAAAGAAACTTAGAAGAAGAGGAAAAACTCAGACAAAATTTAAATCTTGACTTTATTTTTGAAACATCAATACCTAAACGACACAGCTATTTTGTTTATAATAATTGATGAAAAGTTTTATAATAAAACGCGGGGCAAGCTCCGCACCGCGGGACCCCTCCTGACGCAGAGTCTCCGGCCCCAGATCGCGGAGGACGTGGTGAGCGCTCTGTTCCCTTCGCGGGGGGAGTTCACTCCCCCGCTCATGGCTCCGTCACCGGCGGTGTCCGATGCGGACCGCGACGACGACGACGTTCCAGAGGTGACCGAGGTAGAACTGGGAGTGGCGGTGCTAAGGCTTAAGGCCAAGAACACCGCCCCAGGACCCGCGGCCTACCAGGGAAGGCCTGGGTCTTGGCCTTAGGGGCTCTCGGGCCTCGACTAAGGGGGCTCTTTAGCGCATGTTTGGAGGAGGGCCAGTTCCCACTTCGTTGGAAGACCGGGAACCTAGTCCTTATACCGAAGCCGGGGCGTCCTGCGGACTCTCCGTCCGCATACCGGCCCATCGTTTTGCTTGACGAGGCGGGCAAGCTCTTGGAGAAAGTGATTGCAAGCCGTCTCGTCGAGCGACTGATGCGGGTGAGGCCGGATCTGGCGGACGGCCAGTTCAGCTTTCGCAGAGGACGCTCCACGGTGGACGCCATCATGCGCGTGCGGGCCCTCACGACAGGGGATGCGGTGGCACAGGGCAGGGTCGTCTAAGCGGTGTCTCTTGACATCGCCAACGCTTTCAATACCCTGCCTTTTGGGGTGTATAGGGGCCGCATTACGATTGTGATACCGTAATGCTGCCCTTATACAGTGCGATGCGCATGCGATGCCTACCTCTGTCGTGTGGTCGAGGCCTATCTGACGGACAGAGCCGTTATCTACCCCGGTCACGAGGGAGTGTCGAGTCGACGAGGGATGTCGTGCTGTGTTCCACAGCGATCGACCCTGGGACCGCTCCTGTGGGATCGGGTACGACTGGGTGCTCTGCGCCGACCTTCTCGAAGGCGTCAGCGTAGTGTGCTACGCTGACGATACGCTAGTCGTAGCGCAGGGAGGGTTGTTCCAGGCGGCGGCCGACTTAATATTGAGAGGTGTTGCGACAGTCGTGGAGAGGATCCGGCAACTGGGACTTGAGGTGACCCTGCACAAGTCCGAGACCATGTGTTTTCATGGCTCTCGGCACCGGCCACCTCCGGGGTCTCAGAAAGCGGTAGGAGGGGTTCACATCGGTGTCGAGTCAACGATAAAGTACCTGGGACTTGTCCTCGACAACCGGTGGAACTTCACGGAGCATTTCCAACGTTTGGGCCCCAAACTGGCGAGGACTGGAGCTGCCCTCAAACGGCTCCTGCCCAATCTCGGTGGCCCAAACTACTCTACGCGGGGATCGTGCGGTCCATGGCCCCCTACGGGGCTCCGGTGCGGGCGCCCAACCTAGCCACGGCTCCGGCCCGGCTTCTGAGGGCGTCCCAGAGGGTTATGGCGATTCGCATAGTGCGGGGATACCGCACGGTCTCCTGCGAGGCGGCGTGCCTCCTTGCCGGCACTCCGCCGTGGGATCTGGAGGCAACAGTCCTTGCACACACGTACGAGTGGCGCGTGGAAGTGCAACGCCAGGGCGAAGTCCCGCTGCCGCGGGTTATCGCGGCGCGGCTCACGGAGCTCCGGCGAGATCTTATGGCGGAGTGGAGACAGCGACTGTCGCAACCTAGTGCTAGGCACGCCGTAATAGCGGCGGTAAGACCCCTCTTTGAGAAGTGGCTGGAGAGGCGCCACGGCGCTCTCACGTTTCGCTTGACACAGGTCCTCACCGGACATGGTCAGTTCGGGAGGTTCCTGTGTCGTATTTGGGCGGAAGCGACGCCTGGGTGTCACCACTGCAGCAACGGTCGCCTGGAGGACACGGTCGATTACACTGTGAAGGTGTCCTCGTAGAGGCGATCAGCGGCGGTGACCTCTCGCGCCCGGCGCTGGTTCAGGTCATGCTGCGGGGCGAGACGGAATGGGATGCCGTCGCCTCCTTCTGCGAAGCAGTTATGCTGGTGAAGGAAGCGGCGGCGTGTGAGAGGCAACGACGAGCCTCTCGCCCCGGACTAAGACCCAGGCGAAGACGTCGAGAGTCGCAAGACGACTACCGGCCACCGTAGGCGCGGTTCTGCGGATGGCGAGCGATGGGTAGCTCGCCGCCCGGCTAGGACCAGGACCGCGACGACGGCGCGTTAGTGTTCCACGCGCGCCTCAAAGAGAAGGAGTCAGCACAGGAAGGGGCCCAACAGGGCCAAAACCTGCCGGGGTTGCAGAATGCTTATAATAGTTACCGTGACCCTGGAACATAAAGGGCAATCGAAAGAACATGAGTGGATTTTAGTCGGTAAGAGTCTGACACGCCCTCCCGCCGCACCCAGGACGGGAGCAGTCATTGGATGATTTCCCACTCACCAAAAAAAAAAGGCTCTAGCACCTCATCTCGGTATTTCTAGTAGTTATTTCAAACCATAATCGTGCCACCTTGATATGCATGAACTTGTTGTGGGATGCTGCAGTCGTTTCCAACGTCCAGGTTCACCCCAAACGCGTACTCTTCGCGAATCATTATGAAATCCAAACCTGGATTCATCAGTGAAAAGCACAAGTGACCATTGAGAATGGATCCTGTTTTCGTGTGCAATAGCCCATTGTAATCTTCTTCCTCGATTGCCTCTCCTTAATGCTGGTACCCAAAGTAGCCTACGAGCACGTAGATTGACTTCATGCAGTCTTCTTAAAGTTTGACCGCTTACCAGCAAACCATACTCTCTGTATATATCTCTCGTTATGTGAAATTTGTACCTACTTTACTTAGGTATTTAGAGAGGATTTTATTATTCTGTATCTCGGGTCCAGAGCGTTCCGGCGCGTCCACTCTGCTCTTTTTCTAGCACCGCTCATACACTCACTTCCACTTTTGGCCAATACTTTTATAAAGATTTGTAGAAACTAAATATAAAATTTTTTTTAAGGCGCACAGCCCAAACGACTTAAGTTATAGAAAAATTATTGCGGGGTAGGTTGACTTCTGCCCCATCCTGAGCCCAAGGCTGGCTACGCCCATGGCGACAGAGAGTTGTTTAAACGTTTGCAATTTTTTTTTCTAAATGTAAAATGGGTGGTAGTGCGGCAGGCAGTCATGCATCAGCTTGACAGTGGCGGTGTCTCGGCCCCACGCTCGAGACAGAGCTATTGATTCCTTTAGGTCAGACAGCGAAAAAACCTGATGTCTTTAACACATTGAAAACTGGATATTTGACACCAACAAAGAATTTTAAGACACAGCTGAAAACATGTTATATTTCACCCTATTTATACCTTTATTCGAGTTGCCTTGATAGAAAGTGACGTCGCAGTGTAATGTTGCTCTGCAATCTATGGATATTGCATTTTGACATGTACATTATTACCAATTGACTTGTGGTGTCTAATTATCAATTATCTGGAATTTGAATACTGACTTTAATAGCCGAGGTTTATTGCCTGTTCAATGAAACTCAATAGCATTACAAAACAATGAAATAATTTAATGTCCTCAATATACACTACAATATTACAATATTCTAACAAACCCATTGAGCACTGTCTAGTCATTTTTCTTATTGTCTAAGTCTTGGCAGTCTGTCCCAAAGTCGTCCCAGTAGACCTTCACCAGCTTGGCGACCTTGGTGAAGAACCAGGCGATCATGATGAGCACGGCGGCCACGTCCAGGTGGAACCGCTCCATGAAGCTGAGCTGCAGGGCGGGGGAGCGGAGATGAGGAGCTCCACCGGTGCTCATCACCAGCTCCACCCAGTACAACAGCTCCTGGTCCATGGGCACCAGCGGGTGCTGCAGAATTCGAGATGCTTCCTTTGCGTTGCTCCGGTAGCTATAAACACAATTATTTATATTAAGCCATTGTTCTGATTACATGGGATCTAACACCGGCGAATCGGGCCCATTTCATACCACTTCTAAACAGTTAACGATATGCAGACGTTTTTAAATCTTGATTAACTTAGCTAAATATACTTATTTGAAAGAAGAGCTGCCTCAGGCAGAAAGAGGATCAATCATTAATCAAGTTGGAGCTTAAAGGGTTAAGATACTGGAGGATTGCGGCTCGTTACTTTATTCAACACTTTCAGTCTTTCATTATTCTGCAAATCCATCGCCGACTTCGATAATCTTTAAACTTACTTTAAACTCTTTAAAAGTGTTGTTTTAAAATATTTAAATTATTTTTGTTAAAAATATGTCAGGCTTAAAACGTTTCGAGTGACATCTAAATTGAGAATGAAACAAGTTTATAGTGTCAGCTCTATTTTTCGCTCGAATTCATTTATATTATTTCGTGAATAAAACGGGGAATACATAAATCATGGCTGTACATTACCGCGCACCCTCTGAATGGCCCCTAATCTGCGACAACATTGATAAATAACACAGAAAATAGAGTCGGCGTGGTCCGCAGCACGCGGGCGAAGTCGCGAGTCAACAGAGTGTTGATTCAGTTATAACTAATGTCTTCAGGGAAATAAACCGGCGGACTTGCGATACAAATCTTAGCTGTAAAATAAATTACGTGAAAAAACTTTGAGTACTGTGAATACAGAACAGTTATATAAAGCTATACATTATGTACGGATGGAGCTAGCTCCGTGAGGGTCTCTCAGTGTATCACGTCACTGCGTTACCTTTTATTGCGAGAAAATTATAATATCATAATTTATCACTTTTACACTCTAGAGATTCAAAGAGTTGCTAAAAAAAATGTTTCGCATTTTTACTCAGCAGAAAATTTTTGTTAACAGAAAATTAAATCAAACGACATACCTAATGCGAGTTTCGGGTTACAGGGTTTTTTATTAAATCTGTCTTATCAGTTTTCATTCAATTGCAAGTAAGCGTACCTTCCAAATATCCGGTATAAACGGCCGTATCTTTTGATTGCATTGGTTTAATTTAAATCTTCGGGAGATTCAATTTCAATTTGAACCTTCTCCTCCATTCTTGGAAAGAAATAAGATCTGGACAGAGAGACAGACAGAGAGACGAGGGATTCTATCAGAATTCCAAGGCACGTAACACAAAAAAAAGAATAGAATAGAATAGAATATTCTTTATTGTACACCAATAGGACAAAAACAGTAAAGGACAACACAAACAAATATGCAAGAGTACAATAGGCGGCCTTATCGCTAAAAAGCAATTTCTTCCAGGCAACCTTTGGATGGAATCAAATTATATAAAAATGGGTAAATGTACGCCATAGACTACCCGTCTATGGCGTACATTAATATATATATATATATATAGATATAAATATTAATATATATAGAAAGATATATATATATATATATATATATATATATATATATATATATATATATATATATATATATATATATATATATATATATATATATATATATATATATATTTATACATACTAGTCATAAACAATACATAGATACGATAGAAGTAGTATATAAAATAAAGTTGAATTTAACCGAGTGATGACAGTGTTAGAGAGCCAAGTAGTGATCTTTAACCATTTTTTTAAAAGTAGTTAGAGACTGTGCGCGTCTAATAGCCATAGGCAGATCATTCCACAGACGAATAGCTTGAACCACAAACGATTTATCATAAAATGATGTGGAGTGGGCTGGCATCTTCAATATTAAGTTTTCTGATGATCTAAGAGTACGTGAATATGTGTCACAGATAAATTGGAAACGCTCTTTAAGGTAAAAAGGGGTCGTAGAGTGGAAAAGGATACAGTAAAGCAAGGACAGAATATGAGCATTCCGACGAAGTCTTATTGGAAGCCACTTGAGCTTGATACGAAATAACCGACCAATACTTGTAATTGTAATTGGATACCGCCACGCGTTATCGAAATAAAGGGTCTTCACAGCCAGACAGACGGATACTTTCTGGGTTTAGATTTTTCGAGGAGTACAAAACCCAAATAATCAACATGAAGAACATAGCACACCTGTAGTTCCCAAGTATTTCCATGATGGCTTCCTTGACCCTGTACCCCAGCATGCTGGTGAGCGGCACGCGGAGCCCCCTGCCGCGCGCCACCACCAGGTCGGTGCTGAGCAGCTGGTCCGAAGACAGCGGCAGGCTGATGACGGGCACGCCGTGGTACAGCGCCTCCATGTGAGCCAGGTGACCGCCGTGGCTGATCATCATTATCGTGTTCGGGTGCTCTGGTGAGGAACAGTATTGTTAGTCAATACATAGTATAAAACAAAGTCGCTTCCCGCTGTCCTATGTATGTTTAAATCTTTAGATAAATTTTTTAGCAACGGATTTTGGTGCGATTATTTTAATCGATAGAGTGACTTAAGAGGAAGGTTTAATTATTTGAATTATTTGTATAATATGTGCTTATTATCTATACTAATATTATAAAGAGGTAAAATTTGTAAGTTTGTAGGTTTGTAAGTTTGGAACTACTGGTCCGATTTGAAAAATTTTTTGAGTGTTAGATAGCCCATTTATCGAGGAATGCTATAGGCTATATACCATCACGCTACGACCCACGGGAGCGGAGCAGTAACGATAAAAGCGGGTGAAACCGCAGGGGACAGCTAGTAGTAGAATAAAACCGGTATTTTTAAAGATTTGTAATACCCGTGCAAAGCTCGGGCTGGTCGCTAGTATTGTTCATAAAGTGTTTGGTTCGGTGACTGCGGTCAGGGTTCTACTCCAATTATAAAGCTTTCATTTGGTTAGATTCACCCCGTTCAGCAGTTCCACGAATACCATGCGACGATATTACTACAAACATAATATATGTTCGTGCATATTTTCGGTCGGGAACACATTAATCTACATTTATGAATGTTTGTTTTTACAGTTTTACTCTTGTTTGTGTTAGTTTCCTCGATTTGTTTCAGTCTCGTTTATTTGACTTATTCTTTCACGATTACACCATAAACAATAATAAATATGCTGCTCATGATATGTAAAAACATGTTATGAATCATAATTATCATATTCGGAAACCCCTATACGAGATGATCTGCGGTCAACTTATTTTAACGATGTTATTTATACTAGATCAAGTGAAATCGGGTGTGTAAAAGCAATGATACCGGCTAATAAAATATACAACAACGCTCTGATACCACAGCAATAGCGCAGTAATCCAAAGCCTAACTATACTGACCACTAGATAAATCCGGTAGTATTGCATATGATGCTCCAAGAACTTCGTTACGTAGTTAAATACGCTGTACATTTGTAATTCCTGTCTCTAAGATGCACCTGTTTATATAGTGCTGATATAGTACAGATGAGGTTCATCATCTTCCTATCTTTTTCCAACTATGTTGGGGTCGGCTTCCGGCCTAAGCGTATTCAACTGGATACCAATGTTTTACGTGGAGCGACTGCCTATTAGACCTCCACAACCCAGTAATTGGGCGACACGATACCTCTTGGTTACCCGTAACGAGTGTCAAAGTTCTACGAATGACAACTGGGACTAAATGCTTTACGTGCTTCTCGAGGCACGGGATATCAGTGAGCAGGTCACCAGGTGCCTGCTCACAAACTCACTGAGCACGGCGAGAGTGGGCGCGCGCTCCAGAAGCCGCACGTTCCCGGGCACGTGGTCCAGGGCCCCGCGGTGCCGCCACAGCACCAGCTGCTCAACCTGGCGGAAGGCGCGCAGCAACTCCTGCTTCGTTGCCAGCGGCAAGTCCTCGCTCACCGAGCCGCCCAGGTTTAAGTAGATCACGCCGTGCTTCGCGCTGTCCAGCAGCTCTTGCAAGTTCTGTACCAACAACCAAGTAAAGTTAATTAAGTATCTGCAATACATTTTCTAAAAAAACCGGTAGTGTTTTCTAATATACGAGTAGGTATATGTTTTAATTGAGGTAGAAAATAATGAGTTCTTTAAATAATCTCATTTAAATCATCGGTTCAAGAAAACTTAAGTTATATGAGACGGCTTTGTATACTTATCTACTTTGCTGACTGGATTTTTTTTAAGAAAAAGAGCAACGGTTTATTGCTTAGTTAGTTAGTTAGTTATTGTAATCAATGAGTATACAGTGCGCAGCACACTTATCATGTTTAGTCAGTCAACAAAGACTGTTTACTTAGTTATTTGTTCATTTAGCAATTCGAATTCATCAATCGCATGTCCGTGGCTGTAACGGTCAGATACATTTCTTGTGCAGTCAAGGTACAAAGAAATGATCGAAAATGTAAATATCTTATATTCTACCTTTACATCATTAATTACCTAGTTCTAGAACTGATGTTTTATGAACATAATGTTTTCTATAACCGCGCATCACGCGAAGGTAACAGCGTATTACTTCAACATTATTATATAAATAAAGTTATTATGAATATTCATAATTTCCGCTCAGGCACCCAACTCTTACATAAACAATGATTTAATGAAGCGAAAAGGTAAATACAAAGTATTTAAAACAGTTTCTTTCAATGCATAAGATTCTGAGTTTAAATTTTACTTAAGCTTTTCTAGGAAGCGTTCACTGTTTATGTTTTATCGTCGTTTGAGAGAGCTGTGTACTTAGTCTCTTTAAGATTTTCTCTTAGAAAAACCACTGCAAACTAGTTTTTCTCAAAAAAAATATAAGCTTCCTTCTCCCATATCCAGAGCATACCTTCCATATATTGAGCTTACATGTTTATATTTCTCAGTATTACACAAATCCAGGGTGAAGCTTATCTTTTATGAGAACATCTCAATTGACTGGGTCTGAAATAGACGTTAAATCATGTGTGATGGGCACGTCAGTAATGCATTAGTTTATGACGGCGCTACGGGCGCGGGCGCAGCCTCACGCTAATAAAAAATGTTCGGTTACGAAATGGGGTCATGGGTTATCTGATCCATTGAATTTATGTTTTTTTCGTGTACTCTAAAAGCTCCTAACTCAGGTACCTATGTATCCAGGCTTGTGCACACGGCTCAGTTATCAAACGAAAGACTACATAATGGAAATCCGTCAGATATTATATTTTTCTTAAACTAAATTTGGAATGAATTAAAGAATTAATTATTTTTTACTGGAATATTTTTTATATTAACAAACTCTACATCGATTTTTTTTATGAAAAACCGGCCAAGAGCGTGTCGGGCCACGCTCAATGTAGGGTTCCGTGGTTTCCCGTCCGTCACAATAAGTGTTCCCACTTATAAGTTTAAAAAAGAGGCTATTTGTTACGTTGACATACTAAGTACGCAGAAATTATTTAGTACATATTGTCTTTTTTGTACAAAAACTGTTCTTTCTATCATACTGCCTCCCAAGTTACAGGCTTTTGCCTAGTTTGGGAGACAGCTGGCTATGCACGTAATGTTAAATAACTGTCTTTGCTCTAGCTATTAAGACACTGTAATTTATAGTTGTGAACCAAATAAATTATTATTATTATTTTTTCACATTTTCGTATCTCGGGACCCTGGGGTCCCGGACCTTTGAAAGTCGTACGAGGGGCCGAAGCCAACTCGCAGAGGCCCCTTAAATAAAGCTTTATTATATGAAGTGTATTATTATTATTATTATTTTTATATACATTTTCGTATCTCGGGACCCTGGGGTCCCGGACCTTTGGAAGGCGTACGAGGGGCCGAAGCCAACTCGCAGAGGCCCCTTAAATAAAGTTTTATAATATGAAATGGGACACCAACCGGCGATTATCCCTATATGCACCACTCAAGTGCGCCTAAGGTCAATCCTCGGCTTGTGGTGGTCTATTGCAGGTCATGAAATAAAGAAAATATTGGACTATGGGTTTGGGTTGCTAAGATGGATTACTTATCTGAGACTATTGAATGGCTATGGCCCCTGCCTTTATTATTATTATTATTATCAAGTTAAAAATAATTTTCCTAGAAAGTAGGTACTTATAAAGTTCTACTTTTCAGATTTTTTTCATATTTCTTAAACCTACGGGTCAAAAGTTAGGGGGGGGGCGCTTTAATTTTTCCTTTTGGAGCGATTATTTCTGATATTATTGACATTATCAAAAACTGATTTTAGTAAACCCCTTTTCATTTTTAAATACCTATCCAACAATATATCACACGTCAGAGTTGAAATTAAAAAAATAATCACTTCCCTCTTTACATATAGGGGGGCTACCCTAATAAAACATTTTTTTCCAATTTTATTTTACCACTTTTTCGGCGTGGTTGATATACATATTGGTACCAAGTTTCAGCTTTCTAGTGCTAACGGTCACAGAGATTAAGCGAGGACGGACGGACACACAGACAGACATGGCGAAACTATAAGGGTTCCTAGTTGACTACGGAACCCTAAAAACGTACTTACTTATCTACTTTGCTGACTGTACATGGCCATGCACTATACATGCAAGTCATCAGTAAAAGCTTAACGTTATCAACGATAACAGCGGGTTATTTATCAGCCCTCTTCTGGGATTTCATATGGGCTAATTTAACTTTTAAGTGTCATGGTATAACGCTAAACGCCTTTTACGTGACCGATATAAATAACACCGTCCAATAGAAAGTAAAATGTGACTGCCTTCCGATCCAGACATGTGTTGGACCTATCATGAATGTACACTTAAAACGATACACAGACGTGTTTGTTTGTCGGTGTGCACACTCCAAGTGATATGGACCGTACAGTGATTGATGAGACATGGCCGCGACACTAGGCTACAAGCTGGAGCGTTACAACTAACGGAAAACATATCTTTAATTCTATGCCTATGTCAAAATGAGAATTATGTATGTGATGCCATAAGGACTTAATTATAAAACCCTATAATTTGGCCCTTATGTAGCACCAAAACTTAGAAAACTATCAATCTTAGAGACGATTATTCATTAGGATCCGACCAGTTACATGCACTGACCTGACGGATCCGAGTGCGACAGTTCACACACTTAAGTCCACTCGTTTCCAGTGAGCACACAGTTACTCGATAGCCAAGCGGTCTTTTAGAGTGTGTCTAGGATACTAAGTTAGCGATACCACGTGTACTTCTTAGCTCTCACTGTAGGATTGTCCTCACATAAATAAAGTGCAAAAACAACTTCTCTAAACGTTAAAAACCCTAATAAATCTACGAAAGTACCTTCAATTTATACAACCACAACTCCTAAAGTGTTTATTTAATTCTACTTGTAGAAAGTGTAAGGCTTCAGTTTATCTCGCGAGCTCTAGCTCCACCCTTCCACTCATTCGACGTACACTTGTTGCTTTAGAAATAATCGGCTTACATACGGACTTTTAAGTTAATAAGCGTTTCATTATAACAACATAATATTACGAACTAACATAATATTGTACGGAGCCGTGAGGAGTTTATTATTTATAATAAGCACATCTAATATGCCTATATTTGACGCACATACAGAGACATCATGCCTATTCTATCTATATGTATAAAATGGTAACTGACGACTGACTGTTGATATATCAACGCACAGCCCAAACCACTGTTTCTAGAAACAGTTTGGGCTGTTGTTTGCCAAACCACTGTTTCTAGTGATGAGTCCACTAAGAAAGGATTTTTAGAAAATTAAACCCTAAAGGGTACGCGTGTGAAGTTGCGGACGGAAGGCAGTCAATTACAAACTCAAAAATTACTACTGACCTTAGGCAGCGTAGCATCAGACCCTTGTATGTGATGTCCTCCTACGTACTTGGCGTTGTGCGGCAGCGGCACGGCCTGGCCCAGCAGTGGCTGCGAGTTCACCAGCAGCATGGCGCCGCTGTACACCAGCTCGTCGTAGAGGGGCGGCGTGCGCCCGCGCCGCTGGAGCGCTAGCTGGTAGATCTCGTAGTATGCGGGGGACTCCACGTAATATGTCATGTAGCTGTCAGGAAGATGTTGTTCATAATGTTTATTTGAGTTATACGCAGTTGCAGCCAAAAACTTGCCGTGTCGATTCCCTAGTTCACAAACAAAACTAAAATTAATTTCAGTGCATCTTTCTCTTTCCATTTTATTAGGAATAGGACAAAAGATAAACTTTTTGTTTAGTCCTGTCTAATTAAGTAACTCTATAGACAATTTAGACGCGATTAAAAAATGGCCACTAAAAGTGTGTCTGGCGTTGACTAATTTGGCTAAACTAATATTACCTATCTATTATGTATAAAATCTTTATCGGATTGTGTCCCCAAGTGTACTCGTTCGTCAATCACAAAAAGAAAACTGACATATAGTCCTTCAGTGGGCGGCCACATTCGCAGACGTTACGAACATTGCCATTCTCATTACGTGCAGTCTGCATATTTAATAGCAATTTAAAATGATTGAAACGTCAAGTCTTCATGCGCTTGTTACCAATTACTAGCAGGCTGCGGGTCACTGCCCCACGGCGAGCCAATCTTTATGCATACATACTTTACTGGACACTATGACGTCATATCAATAAGTTCCTTTTACCACACAATAGACATCTAATAAGAACAACGAGTTTATTATTGTCCAAGTGTGTGGCAAGCGCCTCTTCTTAACAGAGTGTGAACAAGCATGCCATTGTCAATTATTTGCTCAGTTCGCCACAACTGATAAGCCCCAATACTTTCAGTATAGTACACAACTCTATCGCACAGTTTGTTATCACGGATCTATTCCTCTATGTTTTGTATCAAAAGTAATTTCTAACTCTATTTTTGAAACCAAATCTCATTTAACTTTCATAGATCTCCTGTGATTTAAATGTCTATTGAAGCATTTGTGAGAGCTCACTTGCGTATTGTACAAATTCAACTTACATTTTCTGCACAACATCGATTTTCTCATGATTTCAGGATTGATAATTGAAATGTTATAATATCTTTTACATTCAGAGAAAATAAGGCTGTCGCGAAATCAACCCGCCATTAATACAAGGACAAATCCAAGATGTATACCCACTATACCCAGGCGGAGAGGTAGGCCTGTCTCCCAATCCTGTACAGTCTGTCGGTAACGCTGGGCGGCACGCTGGGTACGCCAGCCGCCGCCAGGTCCACGTAGTGCGTGGGGCTGCTGGCCTCGTGCACCAGCTGCACGCTCAGCCAGCTCGCGTCCATGGAGCTATACCACACCAGCGGACACTCGAACACAGCCGCCAGTCTGGAACATCAAGCTTCACTAGGTCTTGTTCACGGAAAGACTGATAAAGAGTAGCTCCGACATTATCGTTAGCAGGGCACAGAACTCCTTTTGGACTAATACCACTCAATGAAATCAAATGAAACAAATCATGCATTATTAATCAATTTATCAAGAATTCAAAACGTAGGCGCGTTATAATACATTCATTAGCAATATGATCGCTATCTAATCTCCCCGTGTCTATTGTCCCGATATCTCGGCGAAGATTAAGATTTAGATTGGAGCTGATCGAGAATATGACAAATCTTTTATTTGGCAGCATTGTTCGACTATAATCTCGAACTCAGATGATTGGAATTCGTTTCTCTTTTTATATTTATTTTTTCCTCCTGTTACATGATCCTCAGATTTGAAAGAAAATTGTTTTTGTACTTTGCAATTAAATGTAGACTAATACTTTTATTGAGATTGTTCATACTATTTTTATATGAGTTCGGAGAACTCTGGTTGAAATAAAAAAAAAAAAAAAAAAAAAATATCTTGGGACAATTCACACACGGCCATCTGATCCCAAGCTAAGCAGAGCTTGTGTTATGGTAACCAGACAACTGATATACATACTTATATAATTTATAAATACATACATAAAAAGCACATTTTGGTCTATTGCTTTTATCCTAGTATTTACTTTTATCCCCACGTGTGGACAGCTTGATGACTTATGTTGGGAATGTCTGTTCCGGCCTCACTAGTAACACTTACGGAGCCAGCAGTCCGCTGTAGTACCACTCGGCGAGCACGACGTCGAAGCTCTCCGCTTGGTCCTTCATCAGCGCCTGCACGTCAGCGTGACGCACTGCTCGCTCGGCAGTCTGAGCACCGTCCAGCAGGAACTGGTGCGAGGGCAGGCGAGAGGACGCCATTGAGGAGACGAGAGGAGCACTACTGGACTCTAGGGGAACAAACAAACAACAGTACCGTTGTTTATAAGAAGAGATCTTTACAACGTAGCAAGGTTGACATGACATTGATTATAAAACAGAATATTAAGAAGTATATCTCTTCTGTTATTTTTAGATTTCAGTGTAAAATGTCGAGTAAACTCATCGATCGCTAATAAAGAACAAATTATATGAACTCTGTAAGTACAGACCCGCGTCGTCGCCCGCGGCGGAGCTGACATCTATCACTCGGAGGCGCTCAGACGCCTTCACTCTCGTGAACGTTGTGATGTATGTCACCTGGAAGAGATACAACCATATTACACAAGGTTGTAACTGT
Organism: Athetis lepigone; assembly: GCA_033675125.1. NCBI lineage: Eukaryota > Metazoa > Arthropoda > Insecta > Lepidoptera > Noctuidae > Athetis > Athetis lepigone. The sequence continues at coordinate 17,117,594 of CM066239.1, read as the reverse complement.
GTGATATCTAGAGAACATCTAAAATAAAGACCAAAATTAAATGACCGTCATGTCATTGTAATCCGTGCAATGCTTTAGGCAGTCAGGAATGGAATATAATACATTTTCGTCCTGTTTTGTTTAACATAATTTGTTATTTTAGTCATTAATATACATTAACTTTAATGAGATGAAAAAAGTTCTTAAAATTACAATCTCAAAAGAGAGTACACGAACAAAAATATTTCATATATTATCCTGATTAATTCTCATTGAATCTTTTTGATTCCATTACTTCATAAATTTTAATTGGAATTTCTTTGAATTCAAAATTCACATTAAACAAAATATTTACAAAATTATCTTGATTTCTCATGAAATCCTTTTTATTCCATTATTTCATCGTCGGTCTGTCCTCGACCTTGAGCTGCTGGCTTAGGGTCAATTAGAGCAGTTCTTACATAACTCAGCAAAGCCTGAAAGCCTGCTGAAAAGGTCAAGGCTTCTGTATGCTTCTCGTAATAGACTTTAGAGCCAATTTGCAAGGATCTGTGATTTACTCGGTTGATTTGTGAATTTTAGTCCGACCACAAAACAGGGCAAATCTAGAGACATACAAGACGGTAAGCTTGCTAGTTGAAATGAGGTCTGTTCAAACCGACTTTGATGAAATTGCATCTCCTCGCCCGTGATGACGATTTCAGGAGGCAGACAGTTTAACTCGAGTGAATTCATATGGACTCATTTGGTTGCCTAGTCTAGTGCATTAAACATTTCTAAATCATAACTGAATAACTTTGTAGTTTACCTTTGTTGTATTATGTGTCTGTTTTAATGCTAAAACAGTTTATGGTTTAAGTGTTATGGAAATTACACCAATTTTTTTCAATGTTCTATTCATTTTATTGAATTTTTCATGAAATGTCTGGCTCGTACTTTATCATAGGAACCTATCATTTGGAAACTACAACCAGCTCCAATTTTTGACTAAATGATTGCTTGACAATTCAAAAGTAAAAATAATAAAATGTTGAGTTTGTTATTCATACATTATGTCCTCCATTGAGCAAGGTGTTGACTACATGGTCTCCGAGCAGCGTGTGTGTGCGTCTGGCCACGGGGAACACCACCAGCACCCGGCCGCACGCACACACGCTCACTGCCGCACACAACACCAACACATACACACACCACCGCATTGCACACTCACTTCCTATAATTTTTTTTATAAATGTTTAATTCGCTAATTAACTTTCATTGCTTTAGATAGCGTTCTTTTTTGTAAACACTATTAGAATGATGTAAAAAAATAATTCGCATTAGTTACTTATTTAAATAAATAATAAAAAATATATCCTGGGGCCAGGCAGAGCCTGTTCTATGGTAACCAGGCAACTGATGTGCATCTTAAATAATGTTTTAATACATACACATTATAAATCAAAAGGAATACATAGTGCTTGCGGGTAACCTTATGCGAATTATTTTTTTATTATTTTTTTCCGTATTTTTTTTTTATAAAGATCCGAAAATATTCGCGTCTAGTGCCAGTGGTACTCTGTCCGATAAGAGATAAGGACTGTCGACAATACATGCTCAGCTCACATACCTGGCAGGTACTCCACCGTATATCTTATCTAGATAGTTTGTGTGTTTGTTTGTGTGCTCTTAATGCATTCATAATGTTGCAGAAAGAAGGATGATTACTGTAGATTAAAAAGAATATCTCTATTAATGTTTGTTATCTTGATAGTGAATCATTTATTATCTACGAATTAACTTAAGTAGTGATGCGTTAATTGCATGCAAGTGGAGATAAACATACATAAATGCTACTTTTTATCTAAAATGACGAGAACAAAAAAAATTATTGCAGTGTTTATTGTTAACTTATTTTCTTTTCTTCGTCTTTTTATTAAAACTTGATAATAAAATCTCATAAGATCTCAACAAGACAGACATGATAAAGATGCCATCGTGTTATCTGTGACACATTGTGTGCCCTTATCAGTCGTAATCAGCATGTTATCAGCACTGATATGAGGGATGACCGATCAGTTGTGGGAGTCCCTAATGGTTATCAGTAACTTTATGGTACTCGGTTAGAAGTACCAATAAATCATATTTTAAGATAATAGAGTTCCCCTAGTGCTTGGCCATCAGCAATAATAGTACAGTAACTTCTTACGAATGCTGTACACATTACTGGCGGACCTTTCTCCAGGTCTATGCTGGGACCATTAAACCCCGCCATCATTTTTATTGATATTACACACTTTCGGATGGCGGTCTAAATAAACAGGATGTAATAATGGAGCCCATACAATATAATTATGGCAATATCCGCACAATCGCGAAAAAAGCTTACAATGTAGACAAGCGGGTCAAGGTTTCAAATGAGATTATATTACACTCACTTCCTTCTAAATATTAAGGTGTTCCACTTGGACACTTACTCTTGGAAGTATTCGATAGTATCTCAGGCTAGTTAATGCACATTTCGCTTCTTATACCTAGTTAGTTTAGGTTTTAACTTGAAAATACTTTGTGTATTTTTGGTCCTGCACAACCCGCTAGGAGATGATTCTACCCATGAAAACAAATAACTTTTAATATGGAACCAACTCTGAAATCGCAAAAAATTGTAGTTTCCATAACAAAAGTTGTTTGTTTTTATGAGTAGAATCATCTCCTAGCGGGTTGTGCAAAACAAACATATATCTCATAATTCTAAATCTGTTGAAACAATTTTTTTTTTTTTTTTTTCTTGTCCTTTCTGCGCTACGGCAATCTGTTTTTGCAACAATAAGCCATATAGGTGTTTGACTTAGAATTTGCAGTCTGAAATGACTTTAGTAGGATGAGTAGTTCCTGTTATGCACTCTCATTCTCTGTTGAGGTATATCGGTTTTTAAGGGTAGGTATACTGTGTCTTTTTAAACGGATGTACTGAAGCCCTCCATCGCCACTGATTTTTTGGGCAAGCTCGTTCTGGTGTTTTGAGATTCTATTCTGGTAACTTGTGCTGTAATGTGTTATCTCTTGCTTAACGGTTCTGATTCCCAGGTCATGGTAGATATACCTATTGCTTATGTGTTGAGGGATGTCAAACATTGTTCTCAGTGTTTTAGTCTGGAATCTTTCCAAAATTTCAATATTGCTATTACTAGCCGTTCCCCACAACTATATGCCGTAAGTCCAGATGGGTTTTATTATGGTTTTATAAACTGCCATCTTGCTATTTGAACTCAGTTGAGACTGCCGTCCAATTAGCCAGTACATGTTACGGAGTTTTGTGTCCAGCTGTTTTCTTTTGGACCATATGTGTTTTTGCCACGTCAAGCGCCTGTCTAGATGCATGCCAAGATATTTAGCGTGATCTTCTTGAGGGATCTCCGTATTGCTTATTTTTATTGGCGGGCAGGTCTTTCTCCTAAGAGTAAAGGTCACCTGTATTGACTTGCTGTGATTTGCTTTTATTCGCCAGATATTCAGCCATTTCTCCACTTCATTTACATGATCTTGAAGTATAGCGGATGCTATTTCTGGATCGTCGTCAGTGCACAGTATAGCCGTATCATCCGCGTATGTGGCGATTGTTGAAACAATAATGTATAAAATTTCATTCACCACGAAATGCCCCATTAAATGAGATCCCTTCATTAAATAAATACTAAAATGTTAAAATAATTGTGCGGAAGAACAAAGACAACACAAAACTTTTATGGAAAATCCGCCATTAATAATGGAATTCCCTCTGGAACAGCTTGTGGCTTCTATCGTCAGGTAACTCTTTAAGAGCAATTTGTCAGGATATGTATACAAAATAAAGGTTCTTCAGATAACAGTTATCGCAGGTATCTCCCAAAGTTTTTAGCCACATTATTTAGAGGATAAGAAAGGATGGATGAGAAATGCTGATTCACTATCACATTCATAAGTGACGCAGTTCTGGCTTATTTATTGATGTTTCAGAGGGCTTACAGTCAAAGATAGAAACGATATAAATGCTTTTAATGTTTAGGTAAGTGGTAACTTAAAAGACATACAATATATACTAACTATTGCAAGTATTTAGTAATTATCTAAATATATTTTTCGTAGAACAAAATAAATATTTACCTAAAACAAGACTACAAATAATTAAAAAACAAGCTATATCAATAAGCAGAATTGGGATATTAGCACAGAAAATATAAAAGCTATTTAAATAGTATTAAAGTTGACGGGGCCTTTACCTAATAATTCATTATTAAAAGCTCGTCTTGATTTACTTGGGCCGGTACTAAATAAATAAACATTTAAGCGAGAGGAACGAAGCTCAGTGGTGAAGGCTCTCAGACGTCGCTGGCATAATTAATATAAGTCTCAAATATAAGACTCGCCAAGCCGCCTTGAGCAAGCGTGGTGATCCATGACATGCTCCTTCTTTCTCTGAATGATCCTTAATTCTACGTTCGATATGTGTCTATTTAAATGATAGAGAATTCCTTTTTTGTTATGGAAACGTCTGTAATTAGTTGAAGGCGAAGTTGGACACGCTGTTGTGCAGCAAAGTCATACTCTCTCCTAATATTCTTCAAGACCATCGCTTTTACCATAAGACCGTAACGGTTAATTTGCACAGCGCGTAATATTCCCACTTGTTATAATTAGCGAGTGCAATAACACTTCATCATCATTACAGGCGGCTGCAAGGTCACTCGAGCTGAGGTCATAACACGAAGGATGTCGTGACCTTGTTCATGCGGGTCAGGGTCCTGGCTGCGGCGTCTTCGGGGAGTTCGGGGAATGTTCCGCTTGACTTGAACACGGATATGAAATCAAATCAAACTTAAATTAGAGTTCTTGGGAAACATGGAGAATTATGTGATAAACGCTGTTATGAGAAATGTATCTTAATTTACATCCAGCATCATGTGCAGGTTATTACAGATGTTTACAGATGTTGTTATGTGAAGAGCTGTTACTAGAATTAACTTTATTGCTTTCAATAAAATCATATCTATGAACTTTATAAGTTCTAGACATACAGGCAACAGAAACGTTACCGTTACCTATAAAGCTATATAATTTTAATGCTGTTATGAACACGCCGAGTAAAGATTAACTTCTGACACTTTAAGCACCGCTATGTCAAGTAATCTGTCAGTATGAGTGTGTCACAGTCTGAATAACCCGCTCATAGCCACTAGTTAGCTCAGCAGAGCTCAGTGGAGCAGGCCCGGTGTCACAGCTGAGGTCCTGCCACGCTCCGCCTGCGGTGTGGAGCCGGTGATTACTGGTACCGTTACACTGCTCGTCATTGTAACCTTGATCATTGTTAATGATAACTGGCTGCTGTTGTGTTCATTGATTGAATTGTTCTTACTTGTCAGGCTTTACTTTTAGTGTTTGAACATTTCGTAAAAGTAAAAATAATTGATAAATTAATCATATTATGCGTCTACGGTCGGTCTCAGAAACCCAATCAAAAATGAGGATTAATTCCAAGGTGGCGTACGGGACCGCAGTCCCGGTCCCGAAAGCCTGGGTTTGACTTTTATGTGTTTATAAAATTCAATAAGTGACGATTTTATAAAATTGTCATAACATTTTCAACATCCAATGCCACATGTAGACGTAATTGCATAAAATAATATCAGATATTTCAAGCGCTCACACAGTAGCGAGGCTGCCGAGCTGTTTATAAAACATTCTGTCGGTCAGTGGCACTGCGGTGAACTGTGTCGCCGGCTCGCTTGGCGGCGCCTGCGCATCTCGCGAACAAGACCACTAGGTCACAGCGTCCCTGTAGGTGCCGAGCATCCACTTGTATTATATGTACTAGATATTTATATCGCGGAATACAATCCCAAAGAGACATTAACAAACGATATGTGCCAATTAAAGTTTTTTTCTTACTTTCTCATCAAGATATCTCTGTTTCCTGCTAGATATTTAATTGCTTGTCTAAATTAAGGAAGATATTCACTCCGGTTCATTAGCTTGAGTCAGTCGTCGTCGTGTGCTAGTTCCTGAGCTCTGAGCGAACAATCTGGACTGTGCGCCAGCTTCAAAACTGCAGTTTGTATGCAGTTCTGTTGCTGTCACAATCACAACTGTTAGTATAATTTAACCGTTTGATTGCAACAAATCCGTATCAATCGTGTGTGCCAAGATGATAACCACTAAAGCAAATCGATGAAACGAAAAATTATTGTAACATCAAATCGGCAAACTTGATTTTGGGCTGGGACACCCTCGGGCTCGCTCGATGAAGCGTTGATCTTTGCAGGTTGCGATTGGAGGGCCAATAAACAATCATAAGAAAACATATTTATTAAATGTAGGTCATATTACAACAAATGTATAAAAATATTTCAAAACAATTATAAAACAGCACAGTTGCACATTTGCCTAAACTAGGTTAAAACAAGTGTATGTCTCCTGACATAAACAGTGATCAAAGTTGTCGATGACGGTGTTGTGTTGTTTGTTTAGTCAGCTCGATCTCTCCATATATTTAACATTTACTTGTTTGTTTGCTTAACTAGTATACTTGCGACACATTCACGACATTCTGAACAGTGCAGCCCGCACTGGCCAGACGGCGACACTTCCGCATTCAGCAATCACTCGACATGCGGTTTCTGCTCGAATGCTATGACATTTAAGGAATGCGACCACAGACTACAACGTAATAAGGACTTTATTCAATACTTCGTACATTTGTGAGACGAGTCGCAGTATACGTCAAACAGCGGCCGACTACTGGACGAGCTCAGGCGAGCGCGGCCGCGGACTCGCACGAGGCGCACGCGCGGGTATTTGCGGCCCACTATGATTTATGAGCGCACTGTGCTCGGAACAGTTCGGTACATGACATCGCACTGTACAACTGGGCTGTTGACACTTGCACAAGGGTCGTTGTCGCCTAGTTTTATTGTGTCGTCATTATCTGAGCTAGGCTCACAAGATTGGTCAACTTTTATAAACTAAGCTCCATGGTTCGTACTACTAACCCAACTTATACTACCTACTCCCAGGTCTTCTCCCAACTTTGTTGGGGTCGGCTTTCAGTCTAACCACCTAAAACACTTGAATTCAGCTGAATACAAGTGTTTTATGTGAAGCGATTGCCTCCCCCACCAACACTAGGTGATACATATGCCCCTTAATTAGGCTAGTCAGACTTTCTGGCCTCTGACCAGCAATGGCGACTGTTCTACAATTGCCAACCGGAACCAACGGCTTTACGTGTTTTCAGAGCCACGCGCACGGAATGCCATTGATGTCCAAGATAAACTTTAGAAAGTACATACACATACATAATTTTATTATGAATTGCAAAAGTCACAATGTGTTCGTTGCCCGATAAGAACACATAACCACTGAACCATCACGGCATTTACCAACAAATAAATAAAGAATTCATATTGCAAAGGGTTTACTTTTAAGAATAAATATTTTTACGAGTAGGTAGGTTTTACGATTGTTAGTTACAAGCAAAGGTTATGAACCGTGTCTACAAGTTGGCGTGACACAATACACGCTACGTTCATTCATAATTGCGCTAGAGACGATAGCGATCACTATGTAAGTGTACAACGTCAAGGACAGCCGCGGTCACGGGGTATTCCTCGGAGCGCTCCTGTTTTGAAGCGCTCCTAACGAAGCGCTCCTAAAATATTCCGCCAAGCGCTCCTGTTGGGAGCGCTTAGAAAATCAAACTAAAAATATTATTATTTCATTCCTCGAAGCGCTCCTATGACGAAACATAGAGAAGAGCATGAAGTGTTCGTAACAAATTATATCGATAAACATTTCGACGACTACTAGTTGCTTATATTAAAACTAGAAATAGCTAGAATAACTGAATAGTAAAAATAAAAGCTTCGGTGAAAAGTACCAGGGTGCCAGAAATTGCCAGGAGGCACCTAAATGATCTCATATAAATTGTACACCAACGATTAGAGACCAGGGTGGCAGAAATTGCGAGGAGGCTCCTAAATGATCTCTTATAAATTGTACACCAACGATTAAAGTCTAAAATTATTTTGTTATTATTCACTATAATGATCTTATTATTTAGTAATTGTTTATGACTAAAATGTAGTTATAGATATATAACAGTACATAACCTATAGCTATCAGGAAAATAGAAATGAACTAGAAGTAATTCTTTATGCGATACTACTCAACTTGTATATTATAATAATACCAGGTCACTCAGAAAGTTTTGAGAAAAAACGTTTTTATGTATAAGACACTGGCCATTTGTAATTATTTTGAATAATTTGGTTATTTAAAAGTAAAAATACCATTGTTCCAATTTTGAATTTTCCTCCACATTTTTTATATATTTGCTATACGTAAATAATTATTTATAATATTATATATATATTATATATATATTATTGTATTATTATTATATACGTATAGTTTTAATAATTAACTTTCATGTTATTCCTTTCTTTCATATCCATCCCAGCAATACGTGCCATAGATTGATCACAAATTAAAACAAACTTTTCTTAGTACACAACTTCATGTGACGTAGGCGCACTCGCAACTAATAAGTTTAGAAGACAAAAAAAATGCGTATTCCATGTAAACTAGTTCCGGAAATGCTCGTCTGCATTCGGAATCACTTGGTAACGCGACCACGCGACTCTCTAGGATAAAACTGGAAAGCAGGGTTACAACAGCGGGTAGTGTCTTGCTTGTGTCACTAAAGTCACTAAAGTACGTAGTTCCAGTTCATTTATGCTTCCCTAGTAGTTTTAAAAAAAATACCAATTATGATAGTTGAACTTTAAAACGTCGATATCGATATAGTTTCTTACAAATCCTTCATGCTCTGCCCTATGGTATCGTCACGTCATAGGAGCGCTTCGAGGAATGAAATAATAATATTTTTAGTTTGATTTTCTAAGCGCTCCCAACAGGAGCGCTTGGCGGAATATTTTGGGAGCGCTTCGTTAGGAGCGCTTCAAAACAGGAGCGCTCCGAGGAATACCCCGCGGTCACAGTCACGCCAGCCGTGAGCCAAATCTGCAAGCCGCCAGCCCGGCACGGCGCGTCGCCACGGCCACACGTCGCACGCGTCTCGTCACGCTGGAGGGACGCGTGCTACCGCAGGACGTATTTTGTTCATGGGCTGCGATAATTAACGCCAAAACAAAGGGGTTAAGCTTAAATAGTTTACGTTCGAATGCTAAATGTCGTAATGCTAAATGTAGATACTCAGTTACTGGCTCTATAATATAATACACATAAATAATTGTAATTAATTACTCTTCGCCTTTGCATGAAATATAGTTTCACCTGCACCGGAATGAAAGTAATTGAAAACACACGCTTCTGGAAACGCCGAAGTAAATCTATTTGTTTTATATCGAGAGCACAAATGAGAAAGCTCTGCGCAAGGGGCATCGATTACGCTTGACGTATCGTAGTCTATGGCACGGCTCGCTCGCTCAAATAAACCTAGCCACGTGAAAAATTACAGCCATCAATGTTGTCCAAATATTTTAATGGAATATTTCTTCGAAACCTTTGGATTTTAGGGATCCCTGCGTAAAGGTTCCTTCTCTATGTAATAAACTTACGGTAGAGAGTACAGTGTACCTGACTATGAGACACCAGAGTAAAACTACAGAAAGTAAATGAAAGTTATTTTGTTAGCTAGTGACTTAGTTAATTGAAACCTCTTTCAGTCATTTTATTGGTGCTGAAATAAATAATAAGCAAATTAGAGAAAGTGTAATAACGGAACCTTTCCAGAAAGGGTAGTTTATTTATTAGTGCGAAGATTTACGAGCTATTTAATGGCGGAGGTGAAGTGCTGACGTTTTATCGTCGACATAAGTTGAACGCTCAGACAATTGATCGCTCGACAGCGGCGGGGACTCGGCTTTGAGGAACGTCTATCTGAATTAATTGACTTTATATTTCAGTACCTTATCGCCAGACGAGGCTTTTCACGAACTTATCAATGAACTATAAAGAACATCTAATTTCGTAATATTTGCAAGTGACAGGTAATTCGCAAGTAATTCATAGAAAGTGTCATAGATGTGTCGTCCCGAGTTAGCACAAATGCCGATCATTTCTCACGTATTTGCCTACAGCCAGCATTCGTATCGACAACTTAATAGCCGCTCTCGGAGCCCCGCGGCCCCGCGGCCCCGGGACGCTCTGCGAGGGCGACGTTTACAGTATGTTGTATCGTTTAGTCGAATGTTTCCCGGCACTTGGTGTTGTTTATGCCCCGTGGCTACCGCGACGTGACAGCCGGGGTCAGATTTCTACTGCATTTCCTGGTTTTGAGAATGTTTGCAATAACATGTAACTACGCAACACAACGCGGTAGTAATTACCAGATGTTTCCTTCCATAAAATATACCTAAATATGAAATAATAAGCCATCACAGATGAAAAATGAACTTGGCACTACAAACAAGCCTTTGAACTATATCTCTTTAATTGCCAATAAACATCAATAATATATGAGTGTCATGTTGATTCTCATTCACGAGCGGGAGCGGCACCGCTAGCTCATCGCATTAGCGCGTACAAAGTAACAAACTTCTACGCATGACTTCTAACAAACTAGTAGCGCCGCGTCATCACAGAAGCGCGAGGAAAATATAAATAAATCTCCGAAATCCAACTGAATATAACCCAGAATCATTAGAGTGGGCGGCGAGTGTGTATTTAAAAGAAAACAAGCTATTATTTTTTTCAAAACTCAACTAAAAGTATGACACATTGTGGTCCACTGAAACGACAAATTGGATTACTAAAATTATTATCTAGTTGACAAGCGAAAACAATAAGATTAGTCTTCAACGAGACGAGGAAGTATTTTGGCAGAATGTGTCAGGATGTCATTCAGTATCGGAGTGGGTGACAAAGATATAATGAATGTTCTGTGAACAGTTTATCATGGTAGCGGCGCATTATGAGCGGGCCGTTGTGTTCGCTGGCGATAGTCCAAGAGTTCAACAGGTGACGCGATAACTGAAGTACCGCCGGTACTAACACTTGTACACTCGATAACTCGGAGTGGCACGCGCACATTACCGATACAACACTTTACATCACGTACTTGTTGTATTGAAAGTGCATCCTGACAGAGAGTAATGTTCCCTTTTCCTTCTGGCACTGCAGGAATACATAGCCAAACACAAATAATCTAGTAAGCGAAAAAATAAAAGTACATCATGGAGATTATGTACTTTTATTTTTTCACTCACTAGATGGCTTTTCATTCTCATTTCTGGCTTTCGAACTTTGAACTTACTGCCTTTCGTTTAATTTTCTTACAAATTTCGGGGCTCTTGGTTATTAAGCCACCAATAACCATTGAATGAACATCACACTTATCGACAACCTCACGGGGCAAGTAAACACATTACTTTTATTTATTGTTCTCGGTTCACAAGGTTCTCGTCATTGGGAACGTCTGTGTCATGTCGTGAGCCAGTGCCATTAGTGTTTGTTCGAATTGCGTTCAACCCTAAAACAATGCTACAGTTTATTTGTGAAATACTGTAACATTGTGGGGTACTCGCTTGCTGTTCCCGAATTCACAAGACTTTAGAACCAAGTGGGACTTTTGCAATTGTTAGAAAAGTCTTCATTTATGTGCATTTGTCCATCCACCCACCCCACCGAGGGACCTGAGACCTCCAGCATTCCACCATTCTATAGTTTCAGTTTTTGGTGTGCTGTCAGATTTGCATACTTACTGGCTAAGTCAGGATAAAAGAGATATGTGACCATGGGAGTAATCTGTCGTTAACTGTTTCTCAAAAAGGCTAGTTCTAAAGCATTCCTATGGCTATATTTTCCCGGTACTACTAAATTACATTTTCGCAGTAGTAGCGGACTGAACAATGTACATTATTCCGCGAAATAGGAAACGTTGCGCAGGCGCAGTCGCGTTCGGTTTATGATGGCCAGCGCCCGATCTACTGCAGTTCCGAGGTATTAATAAAATCCTGCGTGACTCTTCAGCTCGTACTTAGTATTACAATATAACAACCATAATGTAACGGAAGGCGAACAAATAAACATCTAAATGTACTTATGTTTTAGCACGTAACGCATTCCATCTGCTAATAATTCTAATGTAAATTCGGAAAATCATGTATCCACACGTCATGCTCGTGCTCGCTGTCAGTTAAGATTGGTCATCTCTTAGCTACCATGACTTCATATTTGATTTCATGATTAATGTAATCAACATTTTTTTGAACTTAATATTAGAAAAGAGTGTTCAGGGATTTGTTTGCTTATTATTCTCTATGGACCTCCTTTTTTGGAACAAGCCTTCAACTTTATTTCTGACTAAAAGACCGACTCTTTGACAATTCATTAGTGACAGTAAAAGGTGTAAGTGAAAAAATTGCTTTGATTTTTGGGTGTTCCCGTCGCTATATTCATCGTAGACTTTAGTTTGGCAATTGTGCAATAGTGACAATTATAATACTTCTTAGCCTAACCTTGTTTTGCTAAGCAAAGTTTATATAGACCGCCATTAAGTTCTTTTAAACCCATTTCTCAACAGAAAAACGAGAACATAATAGAATTTAAAATACTTATTATACTTTTTACTGAAGACACCGTGACGCATATCGCGACCTCGGAAAAGAGCTGAATCTACAGCAAAGGAAACTACGAGAGTACGTACGTAGTGCAAGTACGAGATACTGAGCACACAAACTAGTGGCTTGTTCAGTTATTATTTGTTCAAGATACACAGCGGCGAGGAGTCAGGTCGCGCCGGCGCGGCTTCATTACCTTGATTCTACTCACTTCCACTTAGTATATTAACAACACAAGTTCTAGACGTACAACTAAGCATACAGCTGTCGTGTAGCTAACTCAATACCATAATTATTTAATTGTAAACTCAGCAACGACCCATCAGGGTTACAATAAAGTAATTATTAAACTCTACACAGAATTAAAATCAGCACGTTTCGGACGTCTGAGTAACAAGATAACTCTCAAAATGTACAATCTTCATCAAATATAATTGTTAGAACCGAGGATATAATGACAGCCTCTCTTAAATAATAAATTGTTATTTTGTTGGCAGTATTCTGGCCTCACCACAACCACATACATATCCGTGGATTAGATTTCAAGCCCCAACTCGAAGTGACGGCAGATTTTCGTACGATTTCGGTCGGAGGGAGGGTGAAATTTAAGCCCTTGAACTGATCATAAACAAAACATTAAGTAGCTTCTTAGAAGTACTTATGTAGTTACATGAGGTGTTCTCACACGTACACCTTGAGATAACTGAGTCATTATTACGATCTTTGACGTTATATAATGAAGTGTGTTACCCCGGGGACTGAGTCCGTACGTGCTCACAGTCACACTCATCTAATGTTCACGTAGAATGAGAAAAATAATGAAATTGAAGCAGTCTGCCGGGCTGGTCGTTACCTTAGGGTCGTATTCATTGGGTTACCGTGGTTGCGCAACTAGTGTTATGTCACCAGCAAAATGTTTGTAGTTGTATGGAGTTGGAAATATGGCCCTTAGACTCGCAGGGGTAGTAAACCCGTAAAAAAATAAAAGGTTCCGGTTAGTTGGCAAGTGTAGGTATGAACATTACCCAAACATTTATTTCAATATTTAATTTAAAACAAAATTTTATAATAGAAAAGAATAATTGATTATTTGCACAGAAAGTAGCTACAACAGAACAGACACTTACTGACATTTATGTCTCCAAATCTAAAATGAATCGAATTGTTGGTACGAGGCCAGTGTCAGGCCGAGTTAGTGCAGCAGCGGTCTACGGCGACGGGAGACATAATTGCACTATTCGACGTAATTATATTATGTCAGATGTCAACCTAACTCTGTCCGCTGCAGCATATAGCCCCTAATAATAAATGAATCACGTTACTGACGTAGTCGAAGTGCATAGGGTTCAATTTTCCACTAACTGAAGATACAAGTAACTACTGCTTGCCAGTATCTAAGATTTTGATATACATAAGATTTTGATTCAACTTCAGTTCTGCTGGCAAAAGCAAATTACATCATCTGAGAAAGCTCGGTTACAGCACAGTTTACCAATGTTGAAACTAACTCAGCAGTTTATGAAATCTCCGATATTGTAAAGGCGAGTGTACGATGCAAACTGAGTATTAATATTAACGACGAGATCAACATGTCTCGTGCTCATCTCGTGAGAGGCTGCGCGTTAACGGCTTCGTGTGCGGTAATCACGTGGGCGTGTTATAGGTGATAAAGTCACACCAGGGACATATTGTAAATACGAAGACAGAGGGGAATATTATAGGACATTAGGTAGAGTGAGAATCGGTTAAAGAAAGGAGTTTGACGAAAATCTTTCCAAAGTTAAGTTCAAGTCCAAGCAATGTCTATTGATAACAAAAATTCTACTCTCGATAAATGCAAAGCAAACATTCCAGTGCGATATGATAGCAATCCCATACATGAATGATGATACAAGCGATCCTCTGGGTAATGGAGTGCGAGCGCTAATCGGCGCCGGATGCTCGTGAGAACAAGGCACGTTAACAAGCTCTCAGCCGCAGCACTGCACATGTGGCCAGTCAACCACTCGAGCCAGGCCAGTCAGTAACATACACCGCTATTAAACATCATTCTAAGACCTTTTAAATTCCTCGACACCACAACAGACGCACTCTAGTGTAGACCCTCATCTAGTTGTCGCACTTCGGCGACTTACTTCCAACTACTTAATGCTAATTTCGAAAATAGAAATCCCTGACCCGATCAGAATATACCACTTCAAAGATGAGGGTCGACCCATCACTCGGCACCACGTCCTACCCACAGTGTAATGTGTTCGCAGTTGAAGATTTCGACAGAAACGAGAATCTGGAGCATTTACTGAGGTAACCTGCAATTTCCGTCACAAATATATGCGGTGACCCAGATTTAACATTATTTAATTAAAGAGGGTGAGAAACATTGTAAACATTTTCATTCCGGCCACTGGAACCATGAAAGCAAACATATTGGGTAACCCAGCTGCCGGAACTTTCATGAAGACTAAGTGTTTACTTATAACCATTCCCATTTTCCGTTATTTGAAACATCTTTTTATCGATGTGTGATTTGTGTAAATATTTGCCGCTCGATCACGAGCAACTCGTTGAAACTTGCCACTCACATATTGTCTTACATTGACAAATTAGGTCTAAATTACCTAATTAATGTGTAAAGCATATTATTATATTAATTTTCGGGGGATCTGTTTCAGCCCTCACGCAGGCGAAGAGCCAGGTAAAATTTAAGAAATCTATTAAGTAGGTAGTTATATACAATACAATGCTCTTTATCTGAAACACATTTAAAGTTTGATTGATTTCGTTTCAGCTCAGTGTTATAGTTTGTTAGTCAGTCGAAATTTGTTGTGAACCACCAGGCAGTAGCCGCGGGGTAGTCGCTGACTTTTTGATAAAATCAATAAAAACAGTTTTAGCAACGAACAATGTCGAATTTTCTTCAAAGCTTTATTATTTCAGGAGATGAGGCTTCAGGGCGGTAAGCGTTATAGAAATAGATTTCAGAGCTAAATTTGCGGTAAAAATATCACCCAGGCGCTGCTCATTTCAGTAGATTCTGTAGAAACAACATAATTATGTAAGCACCGGATCAAAACAATTCCTAGAGTTCTATCATTTATTCTACTGGCCTCATGGATGAACGGTGTGTTTGCATAAAGCGATACATTATCATAATTACGAGAGAATAAACAATTCAATGAACATGACATGCGTGTGCGCATGCGGCGCTTGCGTCCCGCATCACAACCGCGAGTGCAGCGCGCGCAGCATCACCACGCGCTTCACTGTGCACTTATAAAATCAATGTGAAATGACGTCCATTGACAGGTAACTATTGAACTTGATCGATGGATTGTATACGAACAAAGCGGTGAATGTTAAACTGAAATAGCGCAGAGTACACACGAGGCGTCACATTAGCTAACAGCCGGAGCCGCCGGAGCCGCGGTATTTGTACAAGCGTAGCCGTACCGTTACCGGGTCGGTTCACGTCCGGCTCGAAGTGGAGCGACCTTCGATATTTCGTAACTGTCACACATAAGTATTGCATCAGCAAATAAAAGAAAGCGGAGGCGGAAAGGATATCAAATGGTTTAAGATGATGTCACAATAATATGTCACCCACTTGAAGATAAGAAAAGTGAAATGAATGTAGAGCGAGCACAAATATCTGCAAAGTTGTTTGTTTACAGCCAAGTTTCAGCTTTCTAAAGTGGCGGCGACTTGCGAAGTTACCGTAGGAAAAGTTCCGCGATATTATGTTGGTGTTAGAGCTTTGCGCCGGCAAACACAGCGCGCTGGGATTGGTCACGACTCAGCCGAGCTCAGACTAAGTAGACTAACAAAAAGTAATGTAGGCTTGTCACTATTATACGACTAAGTTTACAAACTTGAATTAAAAAAAGAAACCGAGAACCAGACAGTTATCTTACTAAGGAACTAATTAAGTTAAGTTGGCAAATAGTTATGATAACTGCAAACACAGGAGTCTGTTGCTGCTCATTCCCTGATAAGCGTTAATCATCAGCTAAAACTTTTTTCATATGCTATTATTGAGTGTTTAGATCAAGGCGATGAAATCGAGAATAGCATAACTATTTTTCACGTTTTCGGGAATTGCGTGGTAGTTACAGGTTCGTGTTAATTCTGTTGAGATGTTCTGTCAGCGGCTGCAGTTTTCCACGTAATTCGGTCGATAAACAACACTCGTTAACAGCGCGATTTTGATTGACTTTGACTAATACAACGCTATGATTGTTCCTATTTTTGTTTTTCTTGTAACGTCTTTGATGATGGAGCATATATTTCTTTGAAGTCTGATTTCTTGAGGGAAATATTGTATATTATTATACGTAAAAACATGAAACGAGCGTTTCACCTTTCAGTAAAAGCGTTCTGACACACAACTCTTTTTCCGAAAGGTGACAAAGAGGAAAAGGTCCATTTTTAAAAAACTTTGACGTCGAAAACATAATAGATAATAACAACATGACGCGCAATAATAAAAGCTTTTGTGCTGACTGACTAAAGCAGTTATCACGCGCTTATACTTTAACACTGATACATATACATGTATTGTAATACATCTGAAATGACTCAGTCAACTTCAGTAGCCATCCTTTTAGCACCGTCAGCTCCAACTAAAAGCTCATGCGCTTGTAAGTATAAGCTACAGCTGTGCGTCATCTATACTAGTCTATACTTCTATACTAATATTATAAAGAGGTAGAATTTGTAAATTTGTAAGTTTGTAGGTTTGTAAGTTTGTATATAGGGGGTAATCTCTGGAACTACTGGTCCGATTTGAAAAAATCTTTCAGTGTTAGATAGCCCATTTGTCAAGGAATGCTATAGGCTATATACCATCACGCTACGACCCACGGGAGCGGAGCAGTAACGAAAAATGCGGGTGAAACCGCAAGGGAAGAGCTAGTAATAAATATCTTATTTAAGGAAGTGCGTGAACATGCCACTTTCCGTCCTCCGCTTTAATTTAATATTATTGCTTAAACGTAATACGGCCATCGTAAAATAGCATCAGATAATATCTTGCGTACCAGGAACTCATTTAAGTGCGACGACTCAATACGAGCAATAAGATATTCAGTATATTTTAAGTGAAGGGATAATTACCTCGCGGAAGTTGCCGTCAGGTGCCGGGCACCGTTACACTATCTACCGGCTGCGGCGCTGATTAGTGTAGGAGATGCGCAGATAATGAGCTCTCTCAGCACTACATGCGGCAGTAACTAGCTCACGCGTGGAACTGTCATATGCGAGACCAACTTTATCTCAACTTAGCATCAATAAAAACTAAGCAATAATGCTGCAAAGTTTAATTTCTGTGATAAATAAATAAAAATAAATAAGTATAAACAAAATGCTATTAGGAATTGTATAATTGCATTATCTTATTTTACTCGTTTCCTAAAAGTGAACTAGCTGACAGCTTTTCCACGAAAATATATGAATAAAACTTTTATCATCCTATAAAACAACTTTCCTGATAGACTCGTGGAGCAGGATATTTATATATTAACGACTTTATGTTATTAAAGCCTGCGAGTCGCTTCACGGCACCTAATAGGATAACGGTCGGAGAGCCGGGGCTTTATAGCTGGACTGCTGCACTGATACTTCCTGGAAGTTGGGTTCGGTGAGCTTGCATACAAGTGCAACGCGCAATTCAATACTTGATAAATTCGCAAATGTTCACTGTCCACTACATTTATAATTGGCTCTCCATATCTGGACATTGCTACTTAACACGGTTGCCATGTCCATGTCGGTCTCTCCGGCTTCCCTTTGTACCGCGACAATAACCGACTGTGTTATAAAGTCCGCAGTGTGAAAGCTTTTAATGGATTGGACTCCTTTTAAAAGCTTTACCCTTTAATACCTTTAAGCTTTAATGTTACCTTTTAGGCTTTATTTAGAAAACCGACCCTTTATTTAATCTGTCTCCAGAAATAGTCCTGTTTACCTGACACCCTGCCCGATACGCAGGGCTACTAAAAGTTAACTAATTGAAAAAGAGCATTATGTTATCTATTATAACTTCAATGAACTTTGTGGGACAATCTACATACCATACTTTATTGGAGATGTCTAATCAGATTTTCCATCACATCTGTAAGAAGTGGCGTATGATTCGTGATTCTAGCTCGCCGCTCTGTTAAAGTTGGTGTTTGGCGGCATGGGGAACAGCAACACCGACCAGTATTATATACATTACAGTAATCGTTTTTGTAATTACGACTACAAAAACTAGTAATTGCAGGAACGCTAAAGGAGATGTAAATCGAAGCCTGTTCGTAGAGGTGTTGCAATCAATCGCGTTTAATTGCCGGCGACCGGTCGCTCCGTCCGTCCGTTCCCACAGCGGCTCGTAACGGTGCCGGCCCATTTGCGTCCATACGCGGAACACGCCGCGCTGGACCCTTTGTAGGGTTCTCTACGTGATTGAAATAAACGCGTTTAAACTTTACCTTTACTTTGTTGTGTCTACAGCCATTACAAGCTTTATTGGCTATAAAATCTATTTTAAGCCCAGGTGTGATTACATAGTGTACCTGCATACACATTATGTATTTGCCTTTCAGATGTAAGAATATTTATCTATTCTAAAACACTAAATAAATAAAGTAATAACTATCACTTAACATGCTTAAACATAGACACCAATTAACATACACATAATAATATACATATAAACAAATCCGTACTAATATTATAAATGCGAAAGTAACTCTGTCTGTCTGTCTTTCTGTCTGTCTGTCTGTTTCTTCTTCACGCCTAAACCACTGAACCGATTTGGGTGAAATTTGGTACAGTTATAGTCTGGGACCCGAGAAAGGACATAGGATAGTTTTCATCCAGGAAATCCCCCGGGAACGGGAACTTTAATCCACGCGGACGAAGTCGCGGGCAAAAGCTAGTATGATAATAATTTCAAATCAAAACCAACGTTTACTCCGCAAAGCGCCATTTTGAATCAACTACAAGTTAACAATGTATGAGATTATGAGGCTTTTATATGATAGTAAAACGTAAGACGGGCTTAATGTGGTACGTGTTACGTTCTTCATTATAATAGCAGCTCCGCGTTATAGCCGGGTAATCTCGGCGTATCGCGCCATCATTACACCTCGCTCATACATTGTGGCAGTGACACGGAGCTTCTTTTGTTTGATTTTGACTATTTGTCATTTTATTCTTGGTTGAAACATTATGCCGGAAGGTGCTTTAGTAATGAGAGTGACTGAGTCTGACTCCCCAAGGCTTCGTCTTAATATGGTTTAAGTTTTAAAAGCAGGCAGTGCGTAGGCATTACTGACTTACGTCACAGTTTTACGATCCATACAGTTGTAAAACGAATGTACTTGCATAGAGCAACGGCGGGGATCTCGAGGGGAAGTGGGCGGCGCGGATCGCTGCCCACGAGTGCGCGTAGTTGGGGGGACAAACTCTGGGGCTAACGCATCCGTGTTAATCGCGAGCGAGTTTTCAAGAATCATTGAATAAACTTATTATAATGGTGCACACTTCTTGTTCTGTGTACGTATGTACCTCGACAACGAGACACAATAAGGATTTAAGATTTCATAGATTTCCCCGTGACGCGAGGTAAGTTTATTCTTATAAATTCGTATTAAACAGGTGGGTATCTACTAATATTTATTTTGTATAAACTCGTCGTGTTTATAGTTGTGTATATAATAATTATAGTAGGTACGAGTAAAGTTAAGTTATACACGTATTCGTATACGTTATATTATTACAATCGGAAAAACATTTCAATCGGCATCATTTATATTTCGTTTTGTAGGTATATACGCTTTGCGAACGGGCTATCTCAGGCACTTCGACACTGTTCACGCAATGTTAGGTTATTTATTTATTTATACAAAAGTTAAAAAAACTAAAACCTGACTACGAAAAACCCGGATAAAACAATAAGCAAAGGTACTTAGGTACCTTCTATCCTGTGTACCAGTCTGTTTCCAGGTTATGACCGTAGTCGCATGCCGCTGTGACCTGTCTTTTTTTCTTCTAAAGCTTGTATCTCGAAAACGGTGTGTCCTATCGCAAAAATAATGAAAAATTTGCCCCCCTTTGTAAAGTCCCACAACCGCGTAATTCTCACATGTAGGTAATATTCAATTATTAAAAAAAAAGTTTGTCTTTTTTGACAACCCTTGCACATTTGCACGCGGTAGCGTAAATACCTACACGGGCGGCGGCGGCGGTGTCGTCCGACATCAAAGGCGTTTACCAACTGTATGGATCGTTAAACTGTGCTTACGTTCAGCTTTTATATGAGCAAGTATTTTTAGACAGTATTGTCAAAAAAGCAACACAATTTGTCAGATACAATTCATGAGCCAGTACTTCCGTCAGACGCTTTTAAGGCCGGAACGTCTAGCTGGAGAATTTCTCTACGGAAGGGGTCAACAAGAAGTAACTCAGAAAATTTCAGTACGGAACCACGTCACTCGATACTAATACATCGCTTATACTATTATTTCCCAATCGGAACTATCGAAGGCGAGTGTTTTTTGCATGAGCTATTAACTGCCAATGCTCGCGGCCGTCTAACTAGTTTTTTGCGCCGATACCTGAAGGTCCGGGGTTCAATCCCCCGGCCGGGAATGCTGCTCTTAGTTAGAGATAATGACTTGACGATACGGGGTACTTACACGTTACGGTTTTTTACTAAACTTGTATAATAGCTACAGCATAGTGGTAGGTAGAGCGGAAGGAGTGACGTCACGAGTAGATATTAACTTTCTACTCTGTTATTACCAGAATCTCATTATTACCGAGGTATATGTGGACTTAATGCTAACTTAATGTTACCCCATGTACTTAGCTATATACTCCATCAACCTGTTCAAACTAGAGAGTTATGACCAAATAAGATTCATAGGTAACTTTAACAAGAGAACGACTTCTTAAAATTCTGTGTAGAACCTGTGTAGGTTTTGATATTAAGAAGTTACACTCAAGTACATTGAGGTGACGAAAAAAACTTTGCACAAAAGCTTAAAAATCAAATAACCCGAATCAAGTTACAGTACATTTGCTTGAGTGCTGTCTAGCCGAGCACTTAAGTATTAGCTGAGGTCTGTCGCCATGTTGCCAGCGCCGGCAGTCTCAGACCACGCTAGGCTAGCACACGAAATCATTTACGAAGCTGAGCTGAACTTCACAACCCAACGCATTACTACTGTGTTGGTTTACGGGGACGGGAGGCGAAGGTAGAGGGTTGTTATATTAATTACTTAGGTACCTTATTGTTGGACAAATAAACTGAGAAGAAAAGTTTCTATAACTCGAGGATGCAAGTGACCATCATGTTACATTGTTTTAATGGCGGCTTGTTTGCGTGACTACATTATTGACTGACCCATCTTCACTGTGTGTACAGTTATCAAAATGATGGACGCACCAGTTACGCCAGAACTAGACTTAAACTTAAAAATATTTAATTGAAATGGACCATTTACAGGCACTTTTAAATTGTCAAGAAATCAGTTAGTGAGTAAATTGAAGCTATTTGCCTGTTCCAAATCAGCAGGTTGCTGTGAGAAAAGCGATGAAGAAACTCCATGAACGCTCTTTTAAATTAAACTCAATAACCATACCATCCAACCACAACTTCTAATGCTAATCAATCAATATATTATGCACCCCTGCGGTTGTAAGATCAGCAAAAGCCAAGCATGTTTATCAGTTTTAACTATGCCTGGCTGCAAATATTTTGACTGCTTTTATCTAAGACTTGAAGTTTGTGTTATTTAGTAAAACTATAAAGAATGTGCGTCGTTCCCACCAAGCCTTTGCCATTTACAGAAAAGGGCAACCACACTGTCCGTCCCCTGGTGTCCAGCCTGCCTCGCCAGCATTCCGACACCACACTTAGACAACCTGTCCGAGGCCCGCCGCTATTAATTTGAGCAGCCATTAATGTTGTATCCTCCGCAATTATCCTGACGACTATCCAACATGGCGCCGGATATACAACCAGCTTTTTTGACAGTTCACACAATACCGGTTATGACCGGATGGGAAAGTAACACGAAAATAAACACTGACGGCCATCACAATATCTCGTTATATATCGTGAGAACAGAGCACTGTGCAGTCGACAAGTTTATCTCCTCGTCTCATGAATATTCACAACATTCCAGCACATCTTCACTGAGCGTAATGGATACTTTGCACAATATCCGTCGGTACATTCATTGGTTTGTAAAGAGGAAAGGGTCCTCAAAGACAAAACTCTCCACATTATTTCTTCAAAATTATCATTTTGTGATGTGTCGTTAACCTGCATCTGCGCAAAGTGTCAGTAATCTATCGTGCTTGCCTAAATACCTGCGTCATAAATGGAAAATTACCTTCGTATTCAAAGTAATCTATGACAATTAACAGACAACATCGAAAATACCAAATAACATTTGAACGATTCAGGACCGTCCAAATATACCTATAAACTTATCGATCTCCGCCTCGCCACTCACTAGCGGAGTGTTAGATCTCGTTCTCTTCAAAAGTGTACATTTATGTTCGGACTATTTTCCCTAACGCGCGATTGTTTATTCATGGGCCCACCGCCGCCGGCCCCGGATGTAATTCTGCGACGAAGGCCAGGGTTCGATCCTGTGAAGCTCATTTGGGCCGCGCGCTGGTTCCGCACAATTACTCAGATACCCTCCTTAGTATTCAGCTCCAACGCGGCGTATCCTCTGTATCACCTATTTAAAACCCATTTGCCTTATTACACTCCAGATGAAACAAAATAATAAGTAAATAGTAGCCTCTGCTCTAAATGCAAACCAAATAAACACAGTAATTTAATGTTCTCGATAGCTCAAAGTGGTCAGTTGAATGTGCGCGGTGCATGCCCGCGCGATACTTGTCGCAGGCGGCTGCAATCAACTCGGTGGAACAGGTTCTGCCCGACGGCCGCGGCTCGGAATTTGTCTCCATTTACGCACTGCAGGACATTAATAACCGCAATCACGCGCACTGCGACAATCTGCGAGATCTAGCCCGCCGCACAATGTTGAAGGTCCGATGTTAAGAAAGTTGCTGCGCTCAGACTTTCTTATTTACATACAAGGAATACAAGGGAAAACCTCTTGCGGACAAGCAGCCGTCTGGCAGCTTCACAATTTACGCAGGTATAAACAGATAGTTCCGATTAGAAGAATGAACGTTAAACTGTCGCAGGGAGAACAAACGAGCCGCCGACGCTCATTATATGGCACTCACGTCGCGTGATTTATTATCGCTAATAACTTACGGAATGCGACAAATCTACGAACAAGACTGAAATGAAATTCATAAAATAATTCCCAATGTCAAAACGTACAATTAAGCGACGGCGCGAGGCTGCGCGACACCGTGACAGATGGCGCGGCGCGGGCAGCCGGCATCGGGACTGATGGCCGCCGCGCTATAAGTAGACGCGCCTGAAATACGTGACAGTGAATAGCCCTTACATATGTCAGTAGCAAGGTTCAGCATCCATGCGGGCCTCGAGCGTCCATGGAATGATGGAACTGTGCTGTCTTATAGTGGGTGTACATTTCGCAACACAAACAAGGATGATTCACCGAAATTCGATATCATTGACCTCAATAGCATTGCAAAACGGCTGCCGTAAGTGTAAGAATAAACATGCGCCGTATAAGGATGTGCGCGGAATCCGTCCTCGCTGTTGTGCACCAAGCATTTCACAAAGTATTGCAAGTGTGTGAGTCACGGCACTTTCGTCGCTCCACGTCACGCACGTGTCACGCGGCCTGGCGGGATCTACAACTGTCACTTATGACATATGAATATTAATCAACCGTGTTTTCGTAATCCTATTGCATAAGTTAAATATTACCTATCTACTAAAATCTAAATGTTTCAACAATATCTGTCTATTACATTCTAAGTTATTGTAAAAGAAATTGATATTTTTATTAAAAGATATCGAATCTATAAAAATATCCGTCGACTTGATCTTGAATTTTTAAATGGCTAGCGGCTAATACGACGTGACGGCGGCAGCCGCTGATCTTTATTTTTCTATTTTTCGTAAATAGGAGGTTGGTCTTCCTTCAGTTTATAATAAATGTAGGTCATGTAACACTATATTTTATTTAGCAGTCTGTTCCGATTTCAAAACACTTCTTTGGTAGCTCACGGATTTGGGCCTTTAGAAAAATTTTGAAACGATTTAGCAGCGCCGAAGCATGATAGTATTCTTAATAGGAAATGCGTGTAGTTATTTTTTAGTCCGAGGAGATATATTGGGTATATTATCCAGAGCACAGTAAGTGCGTCAATGTATCACGGCGGCCTGTGTCGTCGGGTAGTGTCTGTCCATCCGACACGTGACAGCTTACACTGTCTAATATAGTTTGTTGCCTTAGCACTCTTAGCCGATTTATGTGTTGCGCTTAATTAGCTTAAAATCATCGAAACTGCTAAAGTGCCGGATGTTCTCACTCTCAAACGGGATTGTTCTGGAAATTTTAACAAATTTGTATTATACCTTACCTATATTTACAATTACACTTAATTACGTAATCAAATAGCAAGAAAAGATCTGCTAAACCTGTAATTTCGTTGTTTACTTGAAAATATCCCACAAATACCGAAAGTGCCGAGGAGATAAACAACAGATACAGAACAAATTTCTTCAGCACACATCAATTAATCTTGGTTTAACACCCGATTTCTCTTTGCTTTACTAATTAAATAAACATGTGAAATGAATACTACGCAATTCTATCGTTCTCCTAAAGTAAAGAAAAAAGAAGAACAAACCATGGAGAAACCTCACAAATAAATATATTGAATGGAACCTATCTCCGATCTGAAGAGAATCCGAACTCATAGACGTGGGTACTACTTAACTAATGTAAAGGAGGGTTGGACACTAACAAACATTTCAATGACTCTTTAATAAGGAAACTCCGGTATCACGTCATGTGTAATTAATGTTTTTCTTCATCAATCTAAATAATATAACCCAAATAGTATGCGTGTGTCATAGATGTCGACGATTAATCTCACATTCGGGAGCTATCTCTGTGTTCTGTGTTCGTGATCACTGCACACAGCAATAATATTTATGACTATAAATATTTACGAGTTAATTTAATAGCTGACACAGCGAAAGGTTAATTGAATACTGATGAATTACACTCAATCACAGTATTAAATTTAGGTAGGAACCGACCGTCACTTATTCAGAGCAAGCGGAGCAGAATCAGGAAATCATCTCATGTGACTGGAGAAGTGAAGCAAACACCGCAGGTTATTGTAACTCCTAATGTGCGCCTTCACCGCGTGCGCTGAGATGTGACGAGCTCCTCATTGAGCACACACAAGTGACCCGGTCTTCGAGCAGCTTCAAAGTAGTCTATCTCGGTCTTTGATCCGCGTAAATGAATATCATCCTAAATTATTTAGTTCAATTGAATGAGGAGCCTCTACTGGTGTAGCGGGCTGGAGAGTGTCTCGGCGGACGTACCGCCAACTGTGTCATGTATTTATAATATATTATGTGAGTACAGTGATGTAGTGTCGGATCAGCGGGAAAGGGGTCAATACCCAATAAATACTCCAGCTACACAGTAATGTTCTCAATCGCACATCTTTCTGCGCGCGCGCCTCGCCCGCCCCGCCGCGGGGGGCGGGGGTGCGGCGCCAACCCGTGACGCATGCGCACAAGTGCACACACCACATTACTTGTGCTGTTATTTTTCAATATAATTATTCAGAACGGAAATACTAACCATAAATCAAATATCAATTGGAATTATAGCATTCACACTTTACTGTGCTATATTTAGCTTTCAACTAGTTTGTACAAACAACATTGACGACTAGTTTTGTTATTTCCGTTCGGTTTCTATGTAAACTGTCGTTTATTTATAGTTATTACACCAATATAAATATCAACAAGCGATGATGGTATAATTAGACGCGCTACAAGTCATTCCTCACGCGGGTCGCGCTCGACGTCTGACACCGACATTAACGATCGTCTTGACGGATATCGTGTAAAAGAACAAAACTGTCTACTGATGAATGATGTGAAAGTTTGTAATTATTGAGCTGATGCTCCGTAATTTCGCGCTATAAATTCTTATAGGTAGTAATAATGTCATAAAGAACGTTATTGTAAGAGCTTATCTGGCGCACAAAGGCGCTGGCACAAAACCGAGGAAGTGGCGACACTCGTGTTGATCTGAATGGCCTCTCGTGTGTAGAGATGCTGCCTTACACCGGACACGGGGTCACCGACCTGCCTGAGGTGTGCACTCGAGGGAATAGACCCTGTACCGAGTATCGCGATCTGAGATACTGCGTGATTGATCGGAGATATTAATGCAAAGGCACTCGGTTACATGTAGCCTATCTATACTAGGGATTAAAAGCCTGAACAGGTAAAGCTGCACCGTTAAACACTGAAAAAAAAATCATGCTCCTAACTTTGCTTGCTTAGCTTGGGAGTTATAGCGAGTTTTTATTGAAAAGTGTGTGTCGGAGCTGGTTCACATTAGGTCGGACCGACAGATTTATCGTTGTCCGGCTGTAGGATGTTGCTGTTCACACTAGAAGCTGCCGATCCGACTTATACTTGCCAGTACTTTAATATAACGTCTACTCCGACATAATTCGTGGCTAAATACCCGGCAAGTGTCGTGTCCATTCGTTTTATCGGGTCGCCTAACGTCAACGGCGCTATTAAAATGCGTATGCCAAAATGCGTCCAACACGTTTGTCGGTTGGATAAAACTGTCGGCCCGACCTAATGTGAAGTAGCTCTCATGGGTAGTCACTTAGCACCGCCAAGCATAACTCGGTTTGAAAGTAATGGCACCAAAATGAAGACAGACCTAATTTAAATGTTGCTTAACAATAAACATCAAACTAAATGGCACGCTGGCCACAGGTCCAGACACAAATTGATGCGATCCACACCTGGCGTGCACACATACACTGACCGCCAGTGAATGCTAAACGAGCGAACAAAGGCCCGGAAGCGCTGCTCTGCGGAGAGTGCCGGCAGACCGGCTCGGCTCGGGTTGCATCGGTAATGCGCCGCCGATATCCGCTGTCTTCGGCTGTCCGCGGTCAGCGACCTGCCGGACTTCGGCCTTGCCACTGCGAGCTGTGAAGTGATAAACACACAATGCCTTGTACTGCAAGTATCAAGATAATGAGGTCAAATATATAAGAGCGCGTCTGTGGATCCCTTGTGATTGGGCAATAGCCTTGCTGAGGTGATTATTAAATTCAATCAAACATTTAGCCAACAGTTCGTCTTCGTTATAAAACTACAACACGTCGTCGGCAGGATCTCTTCAAGTTAAATGAGGTCAGCAGAACCACCGTGATGTCAAGGATGGCTTGTTTTAAAACGATAATAATAAACCGATATCACTTTTCTTTGGCTTACTTAAAAGTGACGTCAGTACAGTTTATGGTCTATTGTTCGGCGACCTATTGAATTCCTGACAGGTACCGATAACAAAACTGTCTGGCGGTAACAATGAGAGTGATTAAATGACTATTACGAGGTAATCATAACATACGCACTCCTAACACGTTCATATTTATTGAATAACTTTAAAAACAAACATTATCCTCTGTGTTTTGCTAAAAGGCTTGCAGAAAATAATAATTGCTCATCTCTCGGAGAAGCAGACATAATGAATAGTGCTCGTATCTTCCTGTCTCGAATAAAGTTGAATGTTGCAACAGCCGCCGTCGTGGGCGATCAAGCAATAACAGGAATCACGTAATATTTCCGAGTATCTAGTCTATTAAACATGGTTTATTCTAAACATATTACGGATAGCATATTATCTAATTCCTTGTTAATCGTTTATGTGCTGAGTTTGAGAGCTTTTACAACCTACCGATTAAACTATATCTCTTTTATTGGTTCTTTGAAGAACCCTTGAATATTTTCGACTTCGCTAGCCATTACTTTGATTAAACATGCAATACCGTTAAATACGCAAATCAGCCATCAGTCCTATATCTGGTGAGCGTTTCTCGGAGCCGCTGGACCGGTCCGCAGCCGGCCTGGCCGCGCTTCCGCGCTTGCAAGCACTGTCCATGCAAACGAAGTAATCACGCGTAATGATACGCATCGTAGGCTAGAACACTAATCCATATTCAATTGTGCAGATTTTGATATGATCGTGCACTTTATTAGCAAGAAATGCATTGGTTCCGCTTGAAGCAGTAGTGGAGATATGTCGAGACGGTCGGGAACAGGCCAGAAGTTAGCCTGACGACTACAATTCTGATGGTTTTGTCGGACAGAGAGAGCTTTGCCTCAGAGAACATTCCTACATGTGCACACTCCTTACTGCAGAACCAACAAGGACTTCTTTGTAGTGTAACGTTTATCAGTAATTAGCTTCCATATTGGAGTGGTCATCGATACACTATTAGCTGCGTAACTGCGAAGTTGTGCCAATTCACAAATGACTCATTACACTGCAGTAGGTACGTTGGGTTGAGACAAAGAAGCGGACAAATTACTTATATAATAGCTGGCCTCCGAGCGGCCTCACATTTGTGCACTTTAAAATAATTAGCTGCTAGCCAGCCATACTAAGTATCTGACCTGAATATGTCAAAGTCGCATATCATGCCACTGTAGGATTATGGACCACTATTAATTCAGTCATGCATACATGTATACTCTTACATGTCCTTAATAAGGCCATCGACCATAAATCGCCGTAACTAACGATCCTACCTAATTAAAATAGCTGACCAGTGTGACCTACCGCAGTCCTCAGCGAGACACTGACTGTTCAAACCCTTCCGTGTACGGTGTACAGATCCTTGAGTTAGTTGGCTCACCTGGCGCGAGCGACCTTCACTGATTCTGCTAATTTGCTTTGTAAATTCATAGAAATAGCAAACCATCAACACCACCTGTTTATACTTTTCTTTAGGTCTTAATTTTTGTTGCTCATCAACAGCAGGTTAATCTTTCAACTATAACTCATTTTAATGGACATGAAGCGACATAAGGATTTTAAATATAGGTATATGATGTATACCTGTAAGTTGTTAATAAATTTGTTGTCGGAAGCCGTTACCAGCGCTCACGGTTGGAGCTCGGTTCGCGTCGCTCGTCACGTGACCATGCGACCAAAGGGTACGCGGAACAAACCGCGGACTTAATGAATACAGTGATCTGTTTGTTAGGAGAGGAAGCGTGGGCCTACTGCACGCATGTGTGGTACCCTGGTAGCGCGAAATTGTTTTACTGAGTAAGGAAAGCCAGCTTTGTCCTTAAATAAAAGTTCATCTTCAGTTTAACTGTGGTACATTTGGACTCCATTAGATTACCGACACCGCTCTGTGACAGTGGTGTGCAACAGGTAATAGAAGACAAAATACTAAGTCAAGGAGAAACCAGAACTTAGGCACACCAACTACTTCGTAAGCTACATTATGTTATTATGTCGCAACTGTCAAATAAATACAATGTTGGAAGGTTATAGCGCAACGTTGTGATTATGATGTCTTTATAATTATAATGACGTTGAAGAGAGATCCGCATTTCACTTTCCTTATTGCCTCGTATGCACGCACTGACGCATCACGATTTGGACACGTTTAATGGCCAGTCATTTCGATCTTAACCAACCAACTTGCACACTTTTCCGATATGCACACATATCAACTTCTAGTTATTTATCGACGCGTGTCCTAGTTTCTGTCGTAGGTAAGTTAGTTGTGCAGAAGGCGATCGCTCATATCGCTGAGTCATGGCGCCATAAACACCGCTCGGCTTGCAAATCGCCGGCGTCTTATCCCAACGAGGGTACAATGATGAATATACATGTTTTATGAGCCACAACGTTTAGTCGGCTGACGATTTATTAGATTTATGGATGCCAGAATAGCTTTCTAAAAATTTATTTATCTCATCTTTTTATACATATCATTCAATCCGTATGTTTATTGCATAGTAAATTAATAACTCGGTGAAATTCTGTTTTCATTAATGTTTCCGTGACCATATTTTTCCATAAAGCATTAATACGGTTGGTATGGTTGGTATAAAGCCGGCGTCTCGTCTGGATATAGGTATTCACTCTTTATAGCGCCTTGATTGTTTGTTTAAGTACGGCTATATACACAAACAATCAAGCCGCTATAAACTCGTCATATCAGTGCAGATACTGCTGAATTGCTTTTCTTTCCCGTAATTAAGGTTTCGTAATCAGTTTATTTAAAACATCAGAAGGTTATTAACTGTATCTGCTTAATACATAATATAAAGCAGCAGAGGCAATGAAAATGACACTGATTTAAAACTATTTATAAAGAAAATGCAAATCGCTAAGCCGTCCATAAGAAGTGGGCCTTGTCCTGCTACTCTATGGGAGAATAATAACCGGTATTATTATTTTGCAATTTAATACGCATTTACTGGTCCGTCCCTTCCCTAGGGTTGCGTCGGCAGGGTCGACTTGCGCCGATAGAGCTCTTATTTACATAGTAAGATGGCCACAGCACAGCCGCGGGCGTCGCCCTCTATGCCCAACACTTATAAAATAAACATTTTCGTGAACAAAGACAAAGGTTTACGATCTTACTCGATATTCTCTTTTTACGTCCTCCAGCGATATCGTAACTTTTTTATAGTTTTCATTTACATATTATTTACAAACTAGTAAACAGAATTCTCGCAAAAATGTATAAAAAGCTGTTAACAATAAATATAAACAGCCGAGCTGCTTATAAAATAAAATGTGGTCTGAATGTTGTCTCACTGACAAACAACTTGAAACAACCTTGTGAGAAAGTAAACTTTCAAGTGGTTTTATCAAAAGGGTTGTTTTGTAACTGTTTACGGGCACTGAAGCGTTCATAACAGGAAATTGCCTTTTCGTTTCGTTTATATGGCGTAATTAATTACAGTGGACATACGATTTAAAGGAATATTTTGATAGCCTATATCTTTCATTGGAGTTCAAGCACACTTCGTTCCAAATGTTAACAAAGTCCATTCAGCGGTTTAGCCGTGAAAGCACAGACCTTAGCAATATGTAGATGGAGTAATAGTAGTACGTACAGTGAGGTATTTATATCTATCATCTCCAATCGCATCGTTGTTGCGAACCTAGTCTGCTCTATGATTACAGTGACGGAGCTGCGTGCGCGCAGCACGTAGTGTGTGGTAATGACACTGACCAGTGGTACTATTACCACGAGTAATGACCCTCTGTGCACCTCCCGCAGTGGAGGAGCTACTCGTGGCACTCGCGCCCAGTCATTGCCTCCAACCTGTTCAGGGCATCACGTACATATTGCCACGCCAGGAGTAGTCATGCATGGGGTGATGGTGTACAGGTGCTGTTACCGGTCCTTACAGGTTAGTCTTACGATAATTGCTGTGTTTAATTAAGTAACTTTCCAACTCTTCTGCTTCCATTCTTGTTGAAAAATGTACAAATGTTAGAAAAGCAGTGAAATGACAAATGACGGTCGTATTTAGAGATAATGTTCAAAACTGCTTTCATAATATTCTTATTAACTTGAATTGTTTAAGTTTTGCTTCATAGCTAAAGAGATCCGGAATAATATTCGCATAACCAAGTGATGCCCGTCAGCCGCGCTCGAGCGGGCTTGCTGACGAGGGACCACTTTTGTTATAGCAGTTATTTTATTTATCGTATTCTTTATGAAGGTTTGACGAACTAAACAACGAAACAACAGAACTCACAAGTTTCAATTGGTAATTCATTTCCGGATGGTTATTTATTTGGTAAGCATAATATATCATCCTTAACAATACCTTCTCCTCGTATAATCTTAAGAATTCCGCGTGTCAACAACATCGCGAGTGTCTTCCGCATCGATCAGCTATTCCAGGCAGCTGTCCATCCGTCATGACAGCGTGGAGCTGTCTAGGAAACATCATACAACACAATAAGGAACTCGCACGTTTATTACAATATGCTAAGCGTGTGCGAGTCCTGGGAACTAGCTGTCCGTCGCCGCTGTACGAGTGTACTCGCACGGCGAGTGATCAATTATCCGTAGAGAGCACGTGAGGAATGTAAATAGTGATCGAGGCACATCATTTATTATTGCTAGGCATTAAGTTAGATGTAGATTTACTTCAATCATAGTTATGGTGGCTATCCGACGACAATATACATATTAAAATCTAGATTTTACTTTAGAGGTATTCAATTCTGAACTCTGAAACTCTGTAGACACAGTATGCAATATGCAGGTTGTTGTCACGCCTACAATCTAATGGAAAATTCAATCAACTCTGTGTAGTCAAGGGGTCCTTTTGCCATTGCGCCATGAGAGCAAACTGTATTGTTTACCAGTGTGTGCAGAGCCACTGCCAGGCCGCCGGCGGACCCTCCCGCCGCGCTGTCGGCTGTGACGACACGGATCAGCGACTCATTGACTATTCAATGATGTACTCAATCAAGCATCTTATATGCATGAGTGCGCCAACTGACTGCAGAAGATAAACTGTGATTTACTTTGATTTAGCAAAAAGCGTTTAAGGCTAAAACATTTAAAGTAGAAAAGTCTTAAGTGAACGCGCAATGGTGTGGAAAGATTATAGCCGCTGGGCAGGCAGGGAGAATTTTAGTTAAATAAGAGTCGTAGAAACCCCTACAACGTAAGTACTTACAAAATAATGTTTCTTCTCATTTATTAACTCGCAACCATGGTCACGCCCTTCATCAAATAGTGTGATGATGTTTAGCATAAAATATTATCTACAGACTAAACAGACCAGTAAGAAAAAAAAGATTTTATATTATGTGCAGATCAGATTGTAGTATACCTTCTGCATGTATCTTCCGTACAATTAGTAAACAATGCGTATTACGTATGTGCGCGTGCGTCCGTCGTCGCATCTCGCCGCCGGCGCCCGACTGCCGATAGCTGCGTGAGGTTATGTGACCCTAGTACTAGACCCTACGAGCAGCAGTTCTCCACAGAATACTATTGAGAAATATTTTGTTCTATAACTACCGTGAAATCAGCCAACTTTGATTTTCAAGCCTAACATTGGCCAGTAACCAAAAATAAGCAAAACAAGTTGTAACGACAATATTGTCTCAAATAGCAACATTTTACAGTCTGTTATGGAAAATAGGTTATATTTCTGGCAATACTGATGGCAAGTTCACTTGCTACCTTCACTCAGTTGGCTGTCAACGGTCGTCGAAAGAAAGCCGATTCGGGTGGTACCAAATTGTGCTTCGTGTTTTGTGATTCTAGTAAGCGTGAAAACTTGCCGAGGTGAATAGTTTTTTGATATGTTTTTGGGTGAATTCATGATAATAACGTGATGCGCTTTTTGAAATCATAACGGGTCTTTTGAACTTAGAAATTTAGCGGCCAATGTTACAATCACTTTCTGCGAACACAAGATGTCAACTTTGGCCACCAACAAACATGTGCTAGGGCTGCCCCTACTCAATTTCTTTTATACCTACCTACCTATTTAATAAGTAAAATTGCCATTTTTTATACCTTAATATGTTAAGTATCGAAAGTTATAGGTACCTAATAAAAATGATTGATATTAAAACACGTTTTTCTGTTAAAAAACATCCAATCGATTTATCTTATTTTGGACAACCCTATGTCTCAAAATCATTTGTATGAATTTAAAAAAAAAATTCGGGTAACTTTGGCCACTGCGCTGTACGGCAAAATTCGTAACCTTTTGTTATTATTATCTTTTAACCGTCAACTTTGACCAGTTTCCTATCGTAATTCTTAATTATGCGGCTGTAAAAGCGAAAATCCAAGAGTTACATGCAGTGGCTAATGTTGGCAGAAAGTCGAGGTAATTTTGGTTGACTATTTAAATTCGTTTTTGAGTATAAAAAGTCATAAGTTTTGCAGGTTTCGAGTTAAATATCAAGAGTTAAGGTTGCACTTGGTTTGCAAATTAAAAAAAACTAATACTTGTCTTATATTTTTTCATAGTTGTAGCCGATTATGTGTAAAAACCGGCCAAAGATGGCGAGTTTCACGGTACCGACTACCTAGTTAACTACTTATTTAATACTTATGTGTCTGTGTCTCCATCGCAGGTGGAATGTAGGCTAAATAAAATTATCTCCATCGCTATTATGAATCATGATTGTATAACCGGTCAGCAGAAAATGTTGAACTCTCCGATACTTATCTGTAACAATACCACAACGTTACGGAAACTTAACATTATCTAGGTCATCAGCTCTATGAATATTTTTTTGACGTGACAACGTCTTAAATTAGGTTGCGGCTGGGAGTCACTTATGAAAAAGTGTAACGCTCGGTAACGTTACGATGAGTCACCGAACGAGAGAGAGGCCCGCCGAATGCCTTGCGTCTCTCTCCCACTCAACTATGATCGGTAAAAGACGTTGTCACGTAAAATCTTCGCCCGTAAAACCGACTTTACAGGCAACCATTTTTTGATGACAAAACACAGTCAATACACGCACGCGACTCATTTTAATAGACTAATTAGGAATTCAAATAGCTCTTGACAATAACAATCTAATTGTGTTTCTGTTGTAATGATGGCTTTGGCTTAATATGTATGAGCAAGCTTTACTAATCAGTACTTACATCACTACAGAGTGTGTCCGCTTGTCCGTGTGTCCGTCTGCGTGACACAGCGCCTCTTTGTTCCGACACATGCTGCACACTTTATGCTTTAAGCGATGTTTAATGAGAGAAATCTGTTACTGATATCAGTCACTACATAGTGCATTCGGACATCAAATCACATAAAACGTAATAAACGACGCTCTGCTACATGCAGTACTTTGTGTCGGAGATACGAGACCACTTTAGATAATGTGGCGTCACTCAGTGGACGGCGAATTACACACATCTCCGAACTGTGAGAGCGGCTCGGGGGAATAATCACAGTAAACACTTCTCCGAACTATTAGAAAATAATGTAATTTGTTAATTAATGTAATGAACAGTTCGGGGACGAGAGACTAGTTATTTACTTTCGAATCTGATTGCTCCTTTATAAACGTGTTTTTCAAAGCTTTCGACACCAGGCTCGTCATAGCTACGTTTAGGGTTGCCAGGTCCTCAAACCTATAAGCCGGCCAGACCACCTAGTTTGGTTGGGCAAGCCATACACTGTTTATTTTGGCCGAACACACAATCAGAAAGCCTTACAATGTCCGGCTTAATCCGGACGCCCGGCAACGCTATCTTCGACATTATACTAATTCTTAGAATTTGGAGGGTAGAGCAAATAAGCTAAATGTTGAGCATTTGCAAATACAAATACCAATAACATTTACCTTCTTTTTTCGAGTTTATTATTGTCAAAACTTAAGTCAGGCACTTTAGTAGGTCTGTCGAGTCAAAGCTCGCGGCCAAGTGTATACAATATCCTGCAAAATGGAAACATTAGAAAGTATTGTTTGTTAGACCAACAACGCGCTACGGTCGGCTTTAATGAATTTTCCGAGAAAATGGTTAACAAAGATATCCACGAGTGCTCCATTGCTACACAAATATTGTTATCGCTTGAGAGAGTTCATGCTAGAAAGATTTAACTTACAAACATGTCGACTTGTTGATACTTTCTCTGTAAGTAAATAAATAAATAAATAAATATCCTGGGACATCTTACACACTTAAATACTTACATAAACTTGTTACGTAGCAAATTCAAATAGACTGTTGTCATCTGAACGCAATCTGGAGTAGGTTTGTAGCTTATAGTTAGTCCGGTTTACAGCATTTAGTTCTTGGATGGCACACAGACTGACTTCCTTCGTAATGTCGTGTTCACCGACACTTTTAGACAACTAAGAACTGTACCAGAGGTCTCGCACATGGATATATCTTATGTTTTATTTGCTCAATCTAAAAACAGAAGGCTTAGCAGCAATAGGCAAGGTGGTAGTGCATGCTAAATCTATGTTGATAAATAAATATTCGTTATATTTCACTTATCGCTGATAAGGGTAATAATGGTAGTTCCCACTGACTCGCCAAGAAAAACTAATAGGTTAATTACCTGGCAATAATATATCTACTCAATGAATGAAAGGATTAAGCAAGTAATAAGTTAATATCCTTCCGCTGCCACAGATAATGAAGTGAATGAATGGATCATTGTGGCGAGAGAGCTCAACTGAAGGCCTGAAGTGATCTGTAATGGGAACTAACTGAGACTTCTTACGTTGGCTAATTATTGTGAGCGAAAATATCGACAGCCCGTCACATGGTTGACCTGAGAATTGTAATACCTATAAAAGACTAGATTTAGCTCGTGGCTTACTTTCTCTGTAAACTTATTTTTTTTTGTCAAATATAGATAGAGTTAATATCTATTATAATAATTGAACAAACGAAACGGTTAATATGATCACAAAACATGCCATCCTAAAAGTGTTGATTGTATCAAACAATTTCGTTATTTTCTATATTTATTAGCTGACAGTACGAAACAGAACTCGCTCACGTTACCCTCATGATATATTTAATTTACCCTAACACATTTACGAAAAAGCAGTGCTACCGTAATGAAAGTATCCCAGACTGGCAGGTTGTAGCACTCAGTCAATTACGAATGAAAGTATCCTCCCTCTGTCTGTCTGTCACGTCGCGACGTCACAATACATTTGATTGTTTGTTTGGCGCCTGAAAGCCTACACCGCTCTACATACAGAAATGTATCGTTTGTATGTACTAAACGATGGTGCAATATTTTGATATTTTGAAACCAAAGAGTATACATATTTGAACTACACCGTAAGAAGAGAGACACACCAACACCACACACTCCACTAATTATATTCCTCTAAAAATCAGCTTGATATCTAGTTCACACGAAGGTATCAGCTTGCAAGCCGAAGTGCTCGTATCTCGACATAATAAAGTATTCACACTCACCCGACCCACCCTCCCCCGCCCCGCCGGGCAAGGCAGCGGGGGTGACTGAAATAATAACCATTGTGATAACCGACGGGGTGAACTTACACATTACTCGAAGGAGATGAACTGCAACATCACGGAACAGAAGAGAATAATTATGTAACTTGTCAGTCTGTAATAAGTAACATACAATCGTGAATTGTGCTTTCTCGCGCGTGGCTGGCGAACTTCCATCCATTATTTTACTTCTATAGAGATCCTGATCCTGATCCAGAAACCCTGCATTAGTGGATACCTACTCTTCACAATGTTCCTTTAAAAGTCTCGTGACCGTAGAGCCACACAAATAAATAGAGTTTATCTATTTTTTTAAACATATGAGAATTTATTTATCTTGAGACCATTAAAATCTAAATAATTATAATATATACAAAACTTAAATAAATATTTACAAACTAAATTACTAAAATAAAAAAAAAGAAAAACACTACAATTAAAATATAATGGCATCAAAAAATTCCTCCGCATCGCTGTCAACCGGTAAAGTGCCCAATAGGCTGGCAGCATTGCCACGTTGGATGGCAATGCTAAGCCTCTGACCAAAATAAAAGCCAGCCTTTAGGTCACGGGAAGTGTCAACCAGCCTTTTCGACAGCTCTTTAAATAAAAGGTGGGCACTCGGACCCCACGGCCCGAGGGTTTCAACCCCAAACGGCTCGAAAATATAGTTACCAGTAAAGTTACTATATTTCCGCCGCTTGAGGTTTTCCGCAGCCGAGGTGGCAGCACCGGAACAGCACGACGTACTAGGAAGGTGGGATGGCGCAAGAGTATCGACACACGTACCGTCCCACGCTAAAGACCTACCCATCTTCCATGGGAATAAAGACATACCGTCAGGTCTCTTGCCATCGTCGCGTGCCAAACCGTTGGGTTCTAATACAGCTGGAACGCCGACGGCAACAAGAGCACGACGAATGATGTCATTAATATTCGCGTGCCGCGCTATACGGCCCGCGCTCCGGCTGCACGATAAGCCATTGGTGTCCGAGGCCGTTGACAGCTTCCCCACAGTGACAACGATGCGGAGAACAACAGGCAGCCCCTAAACGAAGTGAAGCAGCAAGGCGGAAAGTCGTGTCGTCGAACAAAGTGCCAATATTCGACGACGGTAGTGCCTGAAGTCAAAGACCCGACTCCCACCTGCCCACAGCTAGCAAGCGCGCTCGCTTCGCAGAAGTAGCGTCTGTGGAGAGCAATTGACTCTGCACTACTCTACAAAGCGGCTCATCCCAACGTCTCTGGGAAGATGGGTTGTCGGGCGGATCAGTACTTGGGCAAGCATTCTGCCAGGCTTCTATAGCCTCGGCAAAGTACGGCACATCAAAATTGATCAGTGTAGGAGAAAGAATGTTCCTGATCAATTCCCTAGTGCCGTAAACCGAGGATATAAAAGCCGGCAGACTAATACTAGAAATTTTGCGGACGCCGAGGCCCCCCATACGAATTGGAAGCGTAGCTTGGGCCCAGGCTCGGTCGTCCAGTGTCAAATTTAAAACTGAGGTTAAAGTTTGACGGATAATTTGGTCCATTTTTTCTAAAAGGTCATAAACATATTGTAAGAGTCTGCAAACTGTTTTGCAATAAGAGTGATAAAAAGGCTCAAAATG
This sequence comes from Athetis lepigone, assembly GCA_033675125.1. Lineage (NCBI taxonomy): Eukaryota > Metazoa > Arthropoda > Insecta > Lepidoptera > Noctuidae > Athetis > Athetis lepigone. The sequence continues at coordinate 17,078,431 of CM066239.1, read as the reverse complement.
ACAAATTAATAAGTATACAAACACACAGCGCGACATCAACAGCGGCCTGCGGTCGCGGCGCCCAGGCCACTCGCATTCCACAGAGATTCATTAGGCGCGCGATAAGATCAATGGTTTGTTACATCTTACGTAACGAGGTGCTAGCATACCGTTACTACAGGTTACTTGTATAAACTTTGGAACTTGCATGAGAGTGAAGTTTCAGGCGATACTAAAGCTCCACTTGTAACTTGATTAGTTATGAAGTATCAGAATACATACAAAGGGTATCATATTAATGTTTTCAACGTTTAAGCTATATTATGTAGTAACTTTTCATAGAATAGTGAGTAAGTGGCTATTACAATATTATTAGATATATACTTGAAACTATTCAAATACGTCGTATTACAAATTACAATTTACGGGTTCCGAGCCCTCAGGAATGTGAAGATCGTATTCCCGGCGAGCCGGGTTATCTAATGAATGTAGTTTGATACTTTAACATCAAGTATGTTACCCAAACAATAGTCCCCGGCTTTTTGGTACAGGTGCTCTACCTGTTCTATGTTTATACTGTGAAAAGGATACTGATAATCGATATTGGCGAGTTGAGCGAGGTGACGTGAGTATTCAGATAATGTATTTTTAGTGAAGTTACTCTTATCACACTCTAAAGCAAGGGCGGGCGCCGCCGCGCCGCGCTCCTTTCTCGGGCTGCCATTAATTACCAAAGTTTTTAACGAATTGGAAAAAAAATATCGTATAAGTAGTTGTTGACTCCCTGTACACACAAACAAACGCGCGCCAAGTAGTGACTGGACACACGGACAGACACGTCGAACTACTGCTGATACAACACTTGAAGAACACTATTAATATTTATGAGCCGAATGTTAAGCCAAAACTTTGATGAATTGTCGTTAACGAGTTTGCGATGAAGTCAAGTTGAAATTTTATAAAAATGAAGTCCATTTAGTGAGTTCTGCGTTCAACCGACCATTAATCCGTCACTTTAGTAAATTAACTTTTAAAAATTTTCGTATTTCAATACAAAAACACTCGCTTTGAATGTCAATTGAAATTATTCCGATGTCGTCGGCACCTTTCACAGCTTCCCAGAAAATTTAAACTTGATTATATTATAATATTAAAAGCAATATAATATAAATGCAAAAATATCTCCTTTGAAATGGCACTTTGATCACAGTTTCATCTTTCCTGTATTTATGAGCACACGATATAAAGCGATCCGCAATAGTTTTATGATTACATAGTGAGTCCGCGGAACTGACAGAACTGACAGGACGTATAAATGTTTTATATCGCCTGTCGACTGTATTAAAGAGCAGCCTGATCCCCGAGTCGTCTCCTCGCCAACAAATAAATAGTTATAAGTAACGCAAAGAAGCGCGGTGGACTCCGTGTTATATCTATTCTCTAGTCCGAGGGCTTCATTTAATTTTTTTTTTGGCCTATCACAGAAAACCAGTATAAATAATTAAGTACTGTAGAAATAAACGGAACAAAGAGCAACAAATGATTTTATAAAAATAAATATTTCACTTTAAGTCCAGTTTGCTGGACATAACGTCAGTTCCACCTAGTAATATTTTATTGAATTGAAAAGCTAAAAACATAACAATCAAAGATTTGTTTATTACTAGGTATACGAAATATTTGGTTGAGTTAGTTCATACTATGGACAGCCCCCCTAGACAAGTGGCATTGTAGAATAGATAGCGAAAACGAATAGATTGTCAAATGTATGGAGATGTCAAATTGTTTAGCGAAAGCTTATGTCAATTCCATACATTGGACAATCTATTCGTTTTCGTTTTCTATTTTACAATGGCACTTGTCTAGGCCCTCTGGTTAGTAAGGGCAGGTATTACCTTTTTATTTATTCACAACCAGTACAGTGACAGTGCAGTCGCGATGATTGTTATGTACTGTATTTCGTTGCTGCGAAAGCTTTGTGATCAACGGTAATATGTTTAACGTGAAGCACAGCAGTTCCACACGGTGGGCAAGTCATGAACCAGGCCGCGCTTGGCAGCCCGACTGTGTCGCAGCACAGCGCGACAATCGCAGCGATCATCGCTTTATTGTCGCGTGCGCAGCCGACGCGCGCGACGTGCCGTTACGAGTAGCGGGACCGAGCCCACCTGTGCAACACACACACACAACTATAAACGCACTTGTCAGACTAACCATTGCCCTCATTTTCCCTTAACGGAGCTCCAAAGCCCAAAGATACCCAGCAATGGAATATGGAACGTCATAACCTGATATTGCGGGACATAGTTTCCTCGCCTAAGTAATAGCGCGGCACATAAAGTTGATGCATGGCTGTCGCAGGTACCATTAAGGTAAATAAGTACGGTATCGATAACGGATCGAGAGCTGTCATTACAGGGTCCACGATACAAACTAAGCAATAAAGAAAGTTACTAATGTAGGTATGTATTTTGGTTCGTTGTGGCAACAGTAGTAATGATATGTTACACGACGCTCGGCTACCCTCGGCATGTATAGATCTACTATCTACCTAGTCTTATCTACCTAGTATTTCTAATTTTACATATAGAGTGAAACGCGTTATTATTTCAATATATAGGTACTCTTGCTTCAATAGCACTTTGTCGAAATCAATATTTGTGCTAGGGGTACCTTTCAAAAAACTATCAACTAAAGCAAACATAGCAAATCCTTCTTAAAACAACACCCCACACAGATTGGAATAATAAAACACGTTTTATCCGAATATTCAGTTCTTTCATAACATAAACTTGTGGTTCTGTCTGAACGGCGTGCCTGGCAAGTAGAACTACAGGGTTTTCACAAACCAAGTTTAGTCCTAAACAAAACAACACATTGACATCGAAAGTTGCATAGAAATATGTTGAACATTACAGTACTGTCTCATGATTTGAAACTAGAGACACTGCGGCCTGCCGAGAACTGCGCTGGCAGATGAACTAACTTAGTATCGGCGCTTCCGCCTGTCCCGAGCACTGCCGAACTTTGCCGAGCACTCCCGACTGCCGCCAACTTCGTCCTGCTACGTGTTTAGTACTGTTTAGATTATACTGTCACTGTACTCTCTCTCTCTCTTCAGATTCTTTACAATTCCAGAATAATCAGAATAACAGATCTCGACTGTTTGTGGCTTAGAGAGAGCGGTTTATCCACAAGTAATGAAATGCCATCTTATGAATGTGGAAAAGGCCTGTAGGTAACTCTGAAACATCAAACGCTATGTAATATATTTTATGTTAGACCTCAATGTCACACACCTATTAAGGATAACAAATCCCTGCCAGGTTTCATCTATATCCGTTTGTAAAGGAATTCAAATAATGGGATAAGATACCAAAGGTAAGGTTGATAATGGTTGCTAAAGATATTCACACAATGGGATGAAAGAACACGTTCGTTGCTAGGAATTCGCATTGATTGGTACAGTCAGCATCAAAAGTCGCTGACCACATTCAGATTTTCAAAACCACTGAACACTATATCATTCATAAATCGCTCAACAAGATAGGCGCCAGTATTAAATGAACATCATTAAAGTTCAAAATTAACTGAACACCATTTTGTCAAAAACTGCTGATCGTTATAACATCCGAAAATAACACAACAATCACCTTTGCAAAAGTCACTGAACAATATAAAATGGTTGTTTTGGTATCTAGTGTAATCATGGCAACGTCCAAAAATAACTTAACAGCATAACTACCAAAAGTTACTAAACATTACTTTGTTTTGGATATTGAACAGCAAACTAAAAAAGTGCTTGTTGCTATCTTTAGAGTTGCACATCCAATATTGTCCTATCAAAACTAAATCATGTAAAAATATTTAATGGATGTAAAGGAGAATGTTCAAATCTAGCATCGCTTTAAAATAAGAGGGCATAGCCACAAAAATGTACTCATAAATCATAACATAATATTTTAACTTTCCTAAAATAACTTCATGGAAATCTTTTTAGGGGTTAATATTTTATATTTAATTAGTTATTTATTCGACTTTGTTGCATTCTTCCTTTAATGACGTACTTAAGTAAAAGCGGTGTTGCCAATTTCATAAACTTTCCCATAATCAGTCTTAACTGATAGTATTACATATTTTATTTTTAAGAGCACACGTTGATGTCTCAAAAATAATTACGAATATAACATTCATTTGCGTTACCAACAATTTATATTTAATTACCATTTCTAAAATAATGTTATTTTACTAACAAAAAGTATTTAGGTGTTTAAGTTATCACTTATGGTTGATTTTTATCAGCTGTGGGCAGCACTGCCACGGAAATTCAAATGTTAACAGTCAAAATTGACACTTTCAAGTAAAACAAAGCGACGAATATTTTTATTGAAAATTGAGTTTATTTTGCGTTATTAGATAACGAATCATTGCGGTTAGTTCGTGTACAGCAGACTCTTCCGATTTCTGTGCGATCAAGCAATCTTTTCAAAACTTTCGTACGTCGACGTTTTTACGACTTCGGATCGTTTCTCTCTTTAGGCAGTACCGACAATTTTGTTAAAATAAAAATAACACGCTGTGCGGACTGTGCCCTTGCTCTGAAACATCCTCTACCCCGTCGCCAACAGGGGGAAGCAACGGATGCAATGGTTACAATTCTACGATACTGGATTAATCCGGCAACGGTTAGTATCTTATTATATTGCATTTACACGTTTTTTTGACGTTAGTGTAGTAGAAAATGAGCGCATTATTGTTATATTATGAACAATATTATACGTTATTATGGATAATACCAAAGATGGTCCAAGTCAATAGCACTATTTGTATTTTGTTGTACAGCTAACTGTAACAGCAGATAACGAAAAAAAACTATTTGAAAATCCTATTAGAATCATTTTCGGTTTCCACGCGGACGAATTTCCTATTAAACTAATGCTAAGATCAATCAACAATATGTAATAATATTTATTATATTTATTTTCAGATGTCAGAAGAACATCCTCTTCTCTCAGGAATGTTATATTATACTCGAATGAGCATCTCTAAACTCTTGAAGTGTAATGTGTGTTGAACGAGCTTATGGACATCAACAGCTAAAACATACAGAGTATTTAGAATAACCGACCAACTCTGACAATTCAGTTGTGCTTGTAAATAATCTAAGTGAAATAAATGCCATTGACTTTTGAATATTTTTATTTCCACACAAACACATTAATATTTCAAATGTTTAATTACACGCATTGCAATGATGACTAAAATAAGATTTTGTCTGTTTACAATAATAAATTAGTTTCAAATGGTTTTTACAAAAAGAACCCTTATAGTTTCGTCATGTCCGCCCGTCCTCGTCTTACCACCTTAAACCTAACCCTTTGTGACCAAGCGATAGCCGGCTGTCGCCCTGCTATTGTCTTTATTGTGTCTCGAATCATGTAAACATCATTTTAAAAATAAATTATAACAATTAAAAAGGGGATAGAAAACCCAATTCTATGCGGGGCCTGTTTATTTTCTACTCTTTATGCCTATAAGCCACTTAGATTTAGTATGACCTAATTACCATTTACTTGGGAACTTTCCTTGGTTTGTTTAAAACTATTCCGTTTTGTTTTATGAGAATAGAAATCATAATATTGTTGTAATTTGTACTTTTTTGGTAGAAGTTATGGTACATAACTAACCTAAAAACTTGCACATATAAATCAAAATTCAACAAAAACCCCTAAAAATATGTAGATAATTTTTATTTCCTTGGAAAGTACGACCTCTCCCTTCTTTTATATTCAATTTACACTAAGATTACATTATTTTTTATGCGCAACGGCGTCCTGTAGTATGGTGGTCAATGTCCTTTCCAAAATGTCTTAGAGCCAATGAGAATAGTAGTAAAAGTGGGTGATCAAACACATTTTCAAAGTCATCTAAACTTTCCATATTACGATTGAATATAGCCTTATTTGTAAAACTTTAAGTCTCACTATCAAAAATTACGCAGGTTCTATTATTGTTTGAATTTATACCATTGACCTAATTAATCATTTTTTTAGTTCGATTGAATTATAACCTGATTTGTAAACCATTGGCTTATTTTCAAAATTCACGCAGTTTCTCTTTTAAATAAATTATTTTGGAATCATAGTTGGGGGTATTTAAAAAACTATTTATCCTTAATTATAAGAAGAATATTTCTTCTTAATTATAACTTTGTTGACAGTCTACACTGTTGTAAAAAATTAAATATATAAAAATCTGATAAATATCTGCGACAAGTACCCAGGGGAGATTATAAACGCTTTTACTAATAAGATAAGAATAATTTATCGTCTTGGCGGAGGTACTACCGTGCCCCCAGATGTTTTTGTTGTCAAACTTCGGAAGGAATGTCACTTCACAAAAATGCGAGTACACACACACATATTAAACCTAAAAAACAATTGATGCTGTTCAGGGACTTTTGAGATGAACGATGGTATGCTATTTTTGTCAAAAATTTGTTTAGTGACTTTAGAGTTGAAGATTGTCATGCTTTTTTTTACCATAACTTTGTTTAGCGACTTTTGAAAAGTCATGGTCACCTACTTATGCTCTTTTATAATGATCATTAATTTGTGGTGCTTGTCATGTTAAGCGATTTTGGTAGTATACGGTGTACAGCGATTTTGAAAATTTAAATGTGGTCATCGACTTTTGATGCTGACTGTACTCGGAAGTGATCGGGACTGTTCGGAACTGTTCGGAAGCAACCTGCACTGGAAAAAATCCGGATAATCTCTATAAATAAAAAGTGGCCAAGTGTGCGTCGGACAATTGTGGGATTTTGTAGTTTCATAACTTTGTTGATTATTACTCATTAACTAAGCCGACTTACTCTATGAGTAATATCAAAAGAATAGAGCTTTTAAAATTTGCATGCTTTGTCTTATCTTAACACACAAATAAATATTTGTATTTAGCTGTGAGAGGTTTTCCTTTAATTTTGTTATGTATATCATCACAGTCCAACTATGTAGAATGTATTATATTTTCACATAAAAAGCATCATAGTTGGTATATATTTATTTTAGTATTATTTATAAGTTTGTATATTTTATGTTTGATTTATATAAATTTATATATTAGTTAAGATTGATTTATTTTTAAATAAATCAATCTTAACTAATATAAACGAATAGAAACAAATTAAGTACTAAATAAATCATCATAGTTGGTTTTACTTATGTTTACATATTTTGTGTGAAGAGGTAGGACGCTAGCCTAGACAATCTAATTTCTATTTGTTCTTCTTCGTAGGCGATACAGCTACAGTATACTCAGAGCAAATTACAGCTTCCTCATTTACAGTTCTAGGAGTGTTTTAGTTAAACCGCAGATGAACGAACGGGCAGACAGACCGACATGGTCTAACGATGAGGATTCCTTGTTCTATGACATAAAGAAACCTTAACCTAAAATCGGTAGATGCGTTACCGATATAAGTTTAAGGTGGTATCTTTTTTGATATGAACTTTAGCATTTAGACAAGGAGAAAGAAAGAAAGAAAAATTTATTTGTCAGAATGTAGTCACAATAGGTGTTTTTATAAAGGGTAGACAAAATCTTTCGGGTTAGATGGCCGGACAATAACGCTAATAAACATAAGTAGCGTAACTTAGGAATGTTGTAGTATCTATAACAAGATATTGGCACGGCTGTGCAGATTTCATGTGAGATTGCAACATTCCTCACCTTTCTCTCAAAGTAGAGCTCTAACTTGCTAAGACAACACCGGTTTAATCTTGTAGTGCAAAGCATCACACTTCGATCCCGAAGATTTTTAGATGTGTATAAATTGAGCCTGCAAACTAGAAGTATGTGTAATAACAGCGCTCAACACTCTGATGGACGCCAAGCCCGAGTGTGATTAGTTTGCGGATGGATGGAGTAAACTACTGTCGGTATGTCTGGAGTTCTGCGAGACGAGCGTATGAATGAGTTTATAAAATTACTAGCTTCTGCCCGCGGCTTCGCTCGCGTTAGAAAGAGACAAAAAGTAGCCTATGTTACTCTCCATCCCTTCAACTATCTCCACTTAAGAAATCACGTCATTCCGTCGCTCCGTTTTGCCGTGAAAGAAAGACAAACAGACAGACAGACAGACACACTTTCCCATTTATAATATTAGTATGGATATTTACTAGGTATACGTGTCTAAATATGCTGTTTATTTATTTATTTTATCTCTTTCTAACGCGAGCCTAGTAACAGAAAAAATACTTAAATTCACGCACGTTCAAAATAACGAAGTCGTCGCAGAAAGCAACCCTCCAGAAAATATAGCAGGTTTTTTAACAAATTTTCTTACTCCTTTGAATTTATTTCCGTCACAATAGAATGAAATTCCATTTTAAATGAGTTTCGTAGACACTGAATTCAAGCTAATAATGGAACATTTTCTAAGAACCGGAATAAAGAAATTCAACGGTACGTATTCATGTAATGATTTGGCTTCATATAGTGATAACAAATGACTTTCTCAACACAAGTCTGTATTGATAAAAATATATATGTCAGCCAGAACATTGTTGTTAAATGTAATTATTGCCAACTTGGGACTTAATATTACCTGCGAGTATTATACATCCTCCCATGAGACGCATGTCTTTTTCAGCTCAACACTCACTAAAGCCGCCAATTGATACAACCTGCCAGTCTAAATTGTGAAAAGTTACCGACATAGGTCACAGTCAACGGCTTTGGTGAGCATTGCGCTTTAAACTAACTTTAGGCAATAGAGTTATTTGCGTAGGACAGCACGGAAGCAGCGCATTTGTCGCAGTAGTCGCATCAATCGTATCAAACGGTGTGGCGATGTCACAGCGATGTCGTGTCGCTCGTGTCACGTTCTACCTACACCACTTAGCTAGTCTGGCGCTATAATAACATATTGGACAATTCGTGAACCGGCGGTGCCTCACCCACGCACTGCTAATCTTTTTATCGACATTCCTGATCTGGATTAGGGAGATAAGGGAGGATAACTTGAAAATATTATCTAAAGTAGTAAATTTGTATTTGCGTCATGGATTTCTGGTTATGAAACGGAACAAGTGAATTGAATTTTTATTTTATCTTATTTATTGGAACAATAAACAGTTACATGTAAAGGTTAATATAGTAAGCGCTTTAAACTAAGTAAGTAGACATAATAACTCACACCATTGTCCACGGATTATTTCAAGAAAGTTTAAAGTTTTTACGGATTAAATATTCGCTTTTGTTGTCCGATAATAGCTGGATCAGAATCAGAATGGGTTTTGTCATTGGTATTTCAGTAATACTTATTTCCTTATACCCTTCAGCTCCAGAGAAAAGAGGCTTATGTTTTTCATTCCAGCTGTCAATAACAGCGCGGAATAATAAACGAATGATAGTAAAGTAAACACGCTCGGAGCACCCAGTGATCTCGCGTTGTTTGTCATCGCTGATCTCGGATATTATTATATTACTAGATGAAAACCCGGCTTCGCTCGGGTGAAATGTGACTCATAATACTACACCTCTAGATACAAAATGTAGGGAGATATTTCTGTAGTTATTAGTTCTTAAGGAATATTAAAGGCAAGCAAGGCATAGATTCGTATAGCTTTGGTCATTGTGTTTAATAAATATAATAAATAAAAACTGCAATAGTTTTACATAAATAATTTTTATTTTAAATCAACTAACATAAACATTATGATTTTATGTTAAGGGAAACACCAAAAATATGGTCTTCAATTGATTTATCTACAATGGATCGCAGAGGCAGTTCAATATGGTCGTCACCATCTTCATTAGCTGATCCATCGCCTACCGTTAATACCCATTTAGCAAACTCTAAATCATCGTGAGTTCTCATCTCTCATCTCAGTTGAGTAAAGTTTGGCCACATTGAAAAGTGCTTAATTGAAGCATTTATAATATCATTTCGTGACCCATTACTACAACTGGTAAAATCTGACGAAAATCTCCTGCGAATAATAAAGTTTTGCCTCCAAAAGGTAATTTATTTTTCATTATATCTTGAAGGAGTCGATCAACTACAACAATATCATGACCTTTAGTCAGGGGTGCTTCATCCCAAATGATTAAATGAGTTTCCTTCAATAACTTAGCGGCTGGTGAGCCTAACGACATATGAGACGTAGAATATACATCTGAATTAATTGGAATTTTAAATCGCGAGTGTGCTGTTGTACCACCATCTAACAGAGTTGCTGCAATACCAGAAAACGCTATGGGCAGGCATATTTTGTTTTCAGATCTTAAAATATGTAAAATAGTGGTAAATATAAAAGTTTTTCCAGTTCCTCCTGGGCCGTCAAGGTAAAACAGATTTTTTCTCTGTGGGATTATTCACAGCGTTTAGTATTGTATCGACCACATATTTTTGTTCGGAGTTCAATTTGTGGTATTTTTCATAGCCATTTGCTTTTTCATGTTCACAGTCATAAACGGAATCAGATAAGAAAGCATCATTTTCACTAATATCGGGCTCTGGAAGACCGAAATCTGTCAGACTCTTTCCGTGGAGTTTTAATCCTTCATCAATTTCTTGTAAAGCCAGCTGTTTGGATAATATTTCAGGGCGTGATCTTGTAAAGTCTTCGATAAAATGTGATGCAAACTTTTCCCAAAGTGCGTTAGGATCAGTTACTTCACAAAATACGCAAATTAACGCAAACAGCTGTCGTAATTGCCGAGGAAGTTTAAAACCGATTGCTTCATCCAAACATCTTTCCCATTCTTGATCGTCAAAAAGGAGCCCCCTTGCTTGAGCAGCTTCTCGAAATGAGTTGTAAATAATATTTTCATAAGTTCTAACATCTCTGAAGCAAGTCGGCCCTTTGACGTGAAAAAGTAATAGCCGGAGATAATATCGTTCCTGGTCAGAAAAGGAATAATTATACATTCTTGCAATTACTTTATCTGCCACTGACTGAGATATTCGTGGTTGCCACTGTCCATGGATAAATCTGAAATGTGTCGGAATTTCAGTGTAAAGATATTGTCGAGCACTTTCTTTGGTTCTGTTTAGTTCAAAAAATGCTAATAATGTTGATTTTTCTGCTGATCTAGCTGCTGCTTCATGAACATTCAGATCTGTAAATACGACAGTTTGTTGGTATTCCAAATGAACACCTAACTGTATAATTGTGTGACTCATTTTGTGCATTGAAAATTCAAATATTCGCCAAACTGCTTCAGGAACCGAAACATACCTGGTATCAATATAAGTCTTAATTTCATCATGGTGTTTCATTTCATTGCTTGATTTCGATTGATCACTGGACTCCTGTGGCGCTACTGTGATTTGTATCTTTGCTCGGTCATGACCTTTATAAATAATATTTATTTATATATTTCACTCTTTTGACACTTGAACAAATTTCCACATTTATGTGAGCATCAAATTTTTTACATAGATATGGATTGTAAGGCACCACCCATCTGTTATCACACTCGAAATCCTTCTTTTTTATTGTTCTTCCGTCGTCTCTTCTTCTTATTATAGCATAACCTCCATTTTGGGTACCATCTCTAGTTTCTCCGCAAAATGTCTTTGGATAGTTTTTAGAACATTTAGAGGCAGTTCCATCATTTTTTATGCAGGGTGAATTCATATATCCACATAGCCCATGGATCATATTTTTGACACAGTCTGGAATAATTCCTGGTCTTTATCTGGATCAGGTATTTCTGCACACACAAATTTATCATAATCTTCTGATGACCTTGGTTTATCTTCATTTCTTAGAATAATAAGCATATGAGCATGTGCATCACGTTTCTGAAATTCAATGGTGTAAAACCACGCACTTGGTATTCCAAAAATATGTTATAGTTTAAAAATTCTGGCAATTAAATCGGGCCTATGTTCTTTTAATAATATTATAAAGAGGAAATATTTGTATGTATTTTTGTTTGTTAGTCGTTCACGCATTAACTACTGAACGGATTTTGATCAAACTTTACAGAATATTACAGAATTATCGCCTATGTCTTATTAGTTATTATTAATCAGAATAAGACATAGGTGATAATTTGTGCAGTTTATTCAACTGATGTTTGATTAGTTGTATTTTTCTGTGAGCCGATGAGACGATTGAATAAGATTCGGTACATCATATAGTCTGGGACCCAAGAAAGGACATAGGGTAGTTTTCGTCCCGGAAATCCCCCGGGAACGGAAATGAAGTCGCGGGCAAAAGCTAGTATAAAATAAATTAAGATAAACCCAATCTATAATATAAGTACTTTATTTAGGCTAGCCGCACACACACAATAATATTGTCAATACAAGATTGTCAATAATCTAGATTCTATATATCCAATACCGCAATACAGGCCGCACACACACAATATTATTGACAATACGTACTTTATTGTCAATATTATTGTGTGTGTGCGGCTAGCCTTACACAACAAAAATGAAAGAAATGGTTATTCGCTTTGTGATTGGTATCCCAGTTCGTTTAGCGCATTGACTATGGTAGTGATCGTCACATAAGGCAAGTCAAACGTCTTTAGGCGGCTCATGTGAATCTGACACCAAGGCTACTGCCTTCTTCATCGGCCTTCTGCAATGATTCGTCGCATAGTATTAGTACACGCCCCTGTAATAAGCCAAACTTATATGTTACGCAATATATATATACATATGATAAACTCATATAAATGGATATTGTGAAACAAAGTATCAACTTTAGCGACTCATACTAACCAGTCAACGCAAGCTAAGCACGCGGTCTAAAATCGAAAATTGCATGTAAGCTACACCTTCTTCTTTACAGATTTATCAGTACACATTATAAACAGTGCTTCTGGATTGTAACCGCGGTGGTTTCTTAGTCATTCTTTCACTTTTTACTAAAGATTTCATGAAAATAACAAATGTAAACAAACAAACGTACAAAACACTTGACAGATGACATGACAACAATACCAAAAATCATTATTTGTTTTACTTTTTTTTTTGTCATGAGTTACTGGTACACATATAGGTATGGTCGGAATAATGTACTTTTTTGACGCGACAACGTGTTGATTGGTGAGACGTATTTGAGAGATAATATATTGTCTACTCAAAATGTCGACTGCGGTTTGTCCGTCAGTGTCATTACTCAAAATTTAATGAATTAATAAAACGAAATAATATCTGTAATCCGAATTTTGCGGATATATGTTGTCGACTCGAAATCGATATTTTTTTATGTTTTGTTATTCAGGTAATGTTTCAATCGAGTCTACCGTACCCCTTGACGAAATTATTAATATAGATTCTGCGCGGAATTGTTCCAATACCGGATGACATGAAAATCCGAAGGAAATTCCCGCGGATACGAATCTGTGTACTTAGGCAGTAAAATACGAATACGTAATCAGGAACCAGCACCTGAAGGGCGTAAAAAACAAAGTCATTGTGAGCTGCTTTGTAATAAGAAAAGGGCGATAAAAGAGTCGAGTTTGTTCGTGCTGCCTGGATGGTCCTGCATGCTATCCATGCCGTGTAGGTTATCCGTACTGTCCGTGCTGCCTGAGTTGTGCATACTGTCCTGTGTGGATATTACGATTCCAATAACTATAATTGACTTTGTTGTCAATGGAGTTATATTGCCCGTTAACATGACTTCTATAAGTTCCAACGGCAGACCGCAATCAAAGAGTAATTACTTGTTAAGTACCCTGACATTATAAATTGGTACTTGTTATAAAGTTAACAAAACGTCAGAGTGTAGGCTCAGTGCCTCACGCCAACTCGGTGGTCGGCGACATTTGATAACTCCAAGCGGAAAGGAAGAAAAATAACAAACATTTCTTAAGAAAGTTGAAACTGTTCAAAGAAAAGTAAATTATACTCAGCAGTCAGTTAGTCTTGTCCACAGTTGCTACGATTAAGTTGAAAAGATATAATTTTCAGGGTGAGAACAGGTTCGATAGCCGCGCTAAGCACACGTAGGAGCTCAGTAGTATGTGCTCATTGCGATTGTAATCTCATGGGTATGGTCTCATGTCCTACTCCTAAACTTATTACATTTAATCCGAGTTCCTTAAAAGGACCTGACGTATGATAACCGTCTCTGGGGAACTGTGAACTGATTTTGCTTCTCATACAAGTTTTACGATGTTATGTCTTCTGTTTAAGTCTGTACAAGCAGTCAATAGTATAGTTAGTGTCAGTTTTTCTACGGAAGAGTTCTATCTTACATGCTAACTATAACAAAACACAAGTATCAGATACGCACAAATATAAATAATGTTTTTATTTTTATCAATATTCACAAAAATAATTTATTTGTTTGTTACTTCAGTTGAATGACACCCTAGTAATGATTAGCGCTTTCGATTATTTATTACGATGGTAACTAATTAGTCATAGTCATTGTTTTCGTTTACTGATGTCTGTGGATGTCAAAATAAGCTTTAGCAAGTCATATAGAATGAAATGGGGTACTTGCCCTGATTCGAACCTACAACCTCATGGGTGGGAGGCGCCAGCCTTACTCACTGACATGAGTCTGACTGATATTATTATGTGTAAATAAAATATTTTCATATAGCGCCTGTGATATTTCCCTACATAATACATTTATGATATATAGTGAACATAAACAAGTGCGTGGGTTCGAGTCTCGGGCTTAGTTTATAGTGTCATAAACCGCCACAAAGTGTCGTGATTGCGCACTTTACGGCGCCGCTAAGGACGCCGCCTCACAGATAACACGCGCAGCATCCCTCGAGGACGGTGAGACTGCGTCCTTCCTTATTGGTGACGAGATGTCCACATTCGAACACCCACGCATAACACTAAAGACTAACAAAACTTGCGTCTCACTTCTATTCATTATTCATTCTTCTAATACTTTGCCGTCGTTTGCCAGATATTCCTTTGAATCAAACAAATCCGCAAAATGTCAGAAAATCGAACCTGGAGTTTGTTTCCTACAATGATATAAATGTTGTAATATCAGTAATAAAATGTACAATGTAATAAATGTTTTGTCTTCATGTCGTGAAGATAGGGGTTGTCAGACGGAGACAGCCCTACCTGTGCGGACTACCCAGGTGTTATCAGCGCGACACGGCGTGTCGCGCTCCCGCTCGCTATCAGTACACAAACACCGCACGGCACGCGCCACCCACGAGCACCACACACCTCTCATACGCTAGCGCTACCACACAATAAAACATGTAAGGAAGTGCAATAAAACCACGCAACACAACAGTGGTAAATCTCGACACTTGATCGTTGCACAGAGCAATACTAATTGAAGCAGCTGTAAACTAGAATATTATGAGCCTTCATAAAACTTGAAAGTAACGTAAAATTATAACAACATCAGTGCTAGCAGTAATCGGACTCCGTGAAGAAATCCTTGTTGCGGCAAATGGAAATGGAATCCTTGTTGTAGTATACCACGACATCACTTAACGCATGAACCTTCGTACTAAGTTTCAGGTGAAGCTCGCTACAACATAGCGCAACCGTTACAACTCTAGTAAGGTACTTACCTACTCTATGACCGCTATCAATGCTAATGTAAAAGAGAACTTCGGCTAACATATCTCTGCGCGGTCTGCGCTTTGTACCGAGCTGACTTGTTTACTGCATCGACTTGTTATCCAGATAGAGGCGCAAGTAGATCGCCGCGACTCGCAGCATCTGGCGCGGGCCGAACTAATACTTCATATCAGTTTACGTGTTCAACATGTGCGTACCAAAATCATATTGGGTGTGAAGCTTTTAGTCGACAGTTCCGGCCAGCACGTGCTGTTGTTTACATTGACGCGCTCTGTGCGCATGCGCCACACATTAATGCTTTGGGGGACGGACATCACTGCGATTTAAACGTGACCAGCTAATAAATTAAAAATGACGATTTCAGAAGGCAAGCGACCTGTCAGATCCGCCTACATCATCATGAAAGATGTGAGAGTCACAAACATGCGTCATGCTTTAATTAAATATAGTTTCTACAACTTTTACCAATTCGGATTCATTGAGAACAGAGAGGACGAAATAGGAAAAATTGTTATTATTAACATTTTCGTTTCGTGTCGTTTATAGTTAATTAGCTGTTACTCGAGTACCCTGCGGTTTCAAACATCTTTGGAAGTTAAAAAAGTCGTTAAGTTTCTGAAATTACACTTTTTCTTAATTTTTCATTCCATAAGACTGAAAACAAAAACAAGTGTAGAATAAAATCAGTAGTCATTCTCAATTTCAGACGTGATCAAGTTAAAAAAGGATTTATTTTTGTTGAAAGAGTTAGGCCATCGATGCACCAGCCTGTAACACGTAGAATGAGCTTAGATAAGCCACTTACGACTTTAGTAGTCGTTTAGTAAATGTTGTGTGACATGCCGCGCGAGGCTGTAATCTGTTCTCACTTGAGTGCAGTCGCAGCGACTCAAATTTACGTTATTTTGTTGCTAACTGCAGCTGCTACCAAGCGAGCAGGGCTTGTGAAGAGATCGCTGTTCACGCTTGGTTGCGCGTTCACTACATCCTGTCTGACTTTTTCAAGAAAAGACTGTTTTAATAATAAAATTGGCGGAAGAGTGGTTGTAACCGCAGCGCGATGGTAAGCTCTGCGTGTTACGAGTGTGGTCAGACTGCGCCAGACGACATGTTGTGTAAACAGTTCAGTTAATGTGCGCCGAGTCTTGAGGTTAAACAGAGAACATTTCTAAATAAATATGTTAGAAATATTAACAAGATTCCAACAAAACAGCTCTCAGTAATTAGGTGTTATGTATTTTTAACTTCTGCGGTATGTAGATGTACTTTCAATTAGTTAAAAAAAACTTAACCAGGTAGAAACCATATATATATTTTTTATATTACCTAAACCTTTTTCAGGATGAGAGCTCTAGACGATGTTATTTCAATATACAGCTTTTTGTTCCTTCCCTTACAAACTAGTTACAGATAGTACCTACTTAGTATTTTCTTCTACATACTGTCGAACTAACTTGTTCTTATTCCTCGACTTGTTTCAAATATTTTCGAATTAATTGTAGCAAGTTGAACCACTTTCAGATTAGTTTCAAGTCATATACCTAATGAGTAACGGTCGACGTTTCTTGACCTAAGAAATGAGTTCATAGATGTCATAGTGACCTAATCACGAGTGTCTAAGACGCAAGAGTTTCATGGAAGCGTGTGTTTCAGTGAAGCGGAAGGCCCTGGCTGGCACGGTCGCGGTGTTGTGTGGTTACAACTGCACGTACTGTAGCGGCCGATCACTGTGAAGTGCCTAGAGCCTTGGTAATTTGATTATTTTCCTCTTTTACTATGAAACAATCGTATTCATAAAATATTAGTATCTGAAATTGGGCAAACCAAATAATAAGGAAATTGACAAAGATGTTCTACAAGCCACGGAAACCAATTGAGTAGAGTTCACCCCTAGCGGCGGCTCTTTACGGAACTTCGAGTCTCTCTTAAGATTCGGAAGTATTTACATGCCAATTAAATACCGTTTAAAGCATATGCAACAAGTTAAAGTATCGCAGTGAATAAAGCGCTGATACCGGCTGCACATACGGGTACAGTAAGGAGCTGACAGGCGCAGATAAGTGCTCACTACGAGACGCGCATTGTGGCTGGTTGCCGCTATCTCCAGCGCATATCTGCGAACGGACTTATACAGTAACTACAGCTGTGTAACTCATGTAGACAGGACTGTGCCGTGTACGCACTACTGATGAGCAACAATAAGTCTTCGGAATGCATAGAGGAACAAAACAGCCTAATCATAGAAATCATGGTTTATAATTGACAGGTTACTGCCGGTCTCGAAGCTTAATACAACCGTTATATACCGCTGCCACACAAAATAAAAAACAACAAGAAATACAAAATGACGCATTTACAATTTCGTAACATTGAGTAAGTTTGTTTGTGGAGCTAAAATGCTCGCGTCAGCATGATGCGACAGTAGCAGACTCGGTAGAAGTAGGCGGCCCCGTGGTGGCGCGCCACTGACACACTGCCGCTGTAGGGCGCGTGAGAGACCTCCGCGTCGTCACTTCCTCGCATTGTTCACCGCCCGCCTGCCCGTCTGTGCAGGCACTGTAACAACATCCGCTAGTCTGCTCTTACCGCTGTCATTAGCGCATCAGCCTATCGATATCAGTATAAACTAAAATGCTTAGCATTCCAGCGATTTGTTCGTTGACCGCAGAACAAACTCGGCAAAAGTTATTCCTACTTAACGAAACAATCGAAGTGCGAGTGTGATTGTTTATTTTTACGACACTTATGTATTGTGTAACTCGACGGAACATCAGTGACACATGGTTGTACACTGTTGCTCATACGATTAGTATTTTACCCAGCGCTTGTCCTAAAACTTTACAGAAGTGTGTCTGAAATCTGATTGTCTGTAGACCGCCGCACATGCGGACGCATTAGACAGGCTAACAGACGGATAAATGGAGGTGTATTAAAAATAATATATAAATTCAGTAATAATGTAACTCTTAAAGACTACTTTTCTGTGCTGACAAACACATAGGTATAGGTCTTAACTATGTATTCGCAGCTGTTGCAGTCTTATCTGTATGTACCGTCGAACGTGCTCATTAACATAAGTAATCGTAAGTTATATTAAGAACACTGCGGCTGATAAAGCGATTCCTTTTATAGCTACGAGTCGCCGCGAGCAGCGGTCAGCGACGCGGCGGCCAACCTAATATATTACTTGAGTATCTACTATCTGCTAATAACCCGTCACTTCAATTCACAACTCACGAACGTCGCACAATAATTGGACAATCACCAGTAATGACTACATGTGACACACTCGGTAACTGAGCAGGTACACTTTCAACAGCTATAATCGTCATTATAATCAGCAGTATGTTCCCACCATGAATTAAGTCATGTTTCAAAACATTACAGCCTTTTTATTGGACGATCTTGTAATAAAATAGCAATAAAACCAGCAGGATCGGCTGCAGCGGTGCGCACTCGACGCTGTAGTATGTTAATCCCTTTTACTCCGGCCATTCAGCCGCTGCAGCGATTCAACACAATAAATAACCTGTCGACCGACCTTAGCACCTCGTTCGGTAATGTGCGCTTAGTATGCAGGGCCAGCCACTGGCCCCCGGCCCCCGGCCTCGGGCCCCGGGCCCTGCAGTCATGGATGTTTTATTTAACAGTATACATTATACACGCGCCATATCCAAATTACAATTGTGTTAATGGCTATCACATTCCTGATGTGCTGCGGCTCATCACCAGTGTGTGTTTGTGTGTGTCACCCTATCGCGTGCAAAACGTATATTTGAGGAAACATTTAGCTAAAACCAATCTAGAACTCAATCTATGACTTTACTAATAGCGTGCGTTAAACCCATCAAGTACAGTATCATCATCATCTCCCTAGCCTTTTTCCCAACCGTGTTGGGGTCGGCTGCCAGCCTAACCGGATTCAGCTGGATACCGGTGTTTTACGTGGAGCGACTGCCTACCTGACCTCCACAACCCAGTTACTGGGCGACACGATACCTCTTGGTTAGACTGGTCAGAGTTTCTGGCTAACCAGTAACGGCTGTCAAAGTTCTACGAATGACAACCGGGACCCACGGCTTTGCGTGCTTTCCGAGGCACGGGATATCAGTGATGCCTAAGATAAACTTTAGAAAGTACATATGAATTGAAAACACACATCAAGTACAGTATATATTCACAAAATTACAATACAGACATGATCACGCTGCACTGGTCGCCGCCAGCTATGTGATCGATTTATTTGTGGCAGAAGGATTAGTGTAGATATTTTAAAGCGCGCATTTCAACATTCCCGAGCTGCCGCGTGTCACAGCCGCGCAGTCCTCGGGAGAAGGACTATTAACTGCCGACGATGTTGACAAAGGGATCGCGACACTTTATGACAGTCGCGATGAACGCACGGACAGGACGAGCGCTTCATATATTTCTGAAGAATAGCATCCCGGAGACACAGGCTCCCTCGTAAATAAATAAAGCCGAAGCATGCCACCGACTGTCTTCCAACAGAGCTACGATTTTGTCGAGCATCCTAAATATTTTGGAAGCGTCGATATTGTACAAGCTCGTAACGTGTACTTTCCACCAGGGGGCTTCACTTGCTTTGTCTTTCCCATACTTCAGATTTTACTCATTTTTACATTCATATTCTGTCAATTATTCCCTGAAACGCGCTTCCTCGATGTCCCTGTACCTAGCGATTGACCATACCCTGCGGATTAACGAATACATTAAATAATTAGTTCTATATTTGTTCTATCGAAATATGCATAACACGTAATTTGTTCCGTTTTAGTTTTTACAAAAAATGACTTCTTCTTTAACAGTTAGCCAGCGATGTACTTTTAAATTACGCATTAAAAAAAAAAAAAATCTAGATAGGCGATTAGTTCTACATTAACTCTAATTACTTATCTACTTTTTACTTATAAAATGCATTATTTTAAGTTAAAAAAAGACAATACAAAGAAGAAAACCTAGCGATGTATTGTAAAATACATGTCATTGCATTTTTTGCAAATGGCGTCACAGATCGCCATTTTGAAAAAAATGGCCGCCACATTTGTGTGGATAATAATAATTTATTTAATTCTTTGTATTGTCTTTTTTAACCTAAAGTTAAAATTTTATAAGTAAAAAGTAGATAAGTAATTAGAGTTAATGTAGGACTAATCGCCTATCTAGATTTTGTTTTTTTTTTAATGCGTAATTTAAAAGTACATCGCTGGCTAACTGTTATAGAAGAAGTCATTTTTTGTAAAAACTAAAACGGAACAAATTACATGTTATGCATATTTCGATAGAACAAATATAGAACTAATTATTTAATGTATTCGTTAATCCGCAGGGTATGGTCAATCGCTAGGTACAGGGACATGCTTCCTCGTTGTATCAAGACATCGAATAAAACGGAAGTTGAGAATTAATATACAACGAAATTATTCTCAACTTCATAATTTTCTTTTTAAGAGAAAAGTATCAAAAGTATTCTTTTTGATTTGCACCAGTTGTTGCAAAGCACATGTGTCAGAAGCGAATGTTATCCTAGTCACCTAGTGTAGTGTTGATATAACAGCGCGACTGGGCGCACTTTCACCTGCATACCGCGCCCGCGCCCGCGCCCGCGCCCGCGCCGCCGGAGAGCTCGTTCTCCACTCTATTCGTCGGATAAGTGGTTTGTTTACAACGTTTTTACGAAAAGCGGCTATTAGCGAACCGATGCGTGACGTGACTTATCAAAAAAATATAAACCCACTAGCACTGTGTCCGTGACTTTGTCTGCGTAGATTCCGTATTTTCTACTACTACAAAAATTCAATTCAAAATTCAAGGCATTTATTTTACTTAGACCATTTACAGGTACTTATGAATTGTCAAAGAGTCGGTCGGTTAGTCAGAAAAGCGACGCTAATTGCCTGTTCCAAAACGTAGATCTCTATGGAGAAGAACAAGCAAGAAGCTCCACGGACACTCTTTTTAAAATAATCATGTTTTACAAAATATTGGTTACAGTCTTTTCGGTGCGTATGCATATGTGTAAACAATGTAAGTAAAAAACAAAAAAAATGATAAAAAAAAAATTAAAAATAATAATATAAAGTCATGGCAGTTAAGAGATGACCGATCTCAACTGACAGCGTCCGTTCACGAGCATGACGCGTGGCTCAGCACCATTTAGCTCAACCATTTTGAAGGGAACCGAATGATCCAACGCACTCGCCACCATCAGCGTGAGTTTTGAGCGAGCATGACAATTCTCCTAACCGCTATCAGTATTATTGTGTCAGTATTATACTATCATCTATACTAATATTATAAAGAGGTAAAATTTGTAAGTTTGTAAGTTTGTAAGTTTGTATGTTTGGGGTAATCTCTGGAACTAATGAACCAATTCCAAAAATTTTTTCACTGGCAGAAAGCTACATTATTCCTGAGTGCTATAGGCTATAAGTTATTTTTATAACATGTATATTAACCGAGCTATCGCAACTTTTGTCTAGCAAGTCGGAAAAAATTACCTCATAAAACAGAATTATTTGCGTGCGCTGCCTAAACAGTTGCTTAAAATTAAAAACAATGTATGGCAACTTGGTTTGTCTTAATTATTTCTACAAAAAAGTCCGCGATACCATATCTCTATCTTTTATATTTTATCTTTTATACTACTTTTATTGCATTAAAAAAAATGATTTTTCGGCATACTTACGTTTGGTTGATTATTTGAGCAACAAAATATTAATTCTAATGACAATAAATTATTTCAGTATCACAAGGACATCATACAGATAAGATTTGCCATTTACAGTATCTCAATTGGTCATATAGTTTCGGAGATAATATAAAATTACTAAAACGCAAATTGCTCCTAGCGTAATTATCATTGTGCGGAAGTCATTTATAATTTCAAAAAATATCTTCGGAGATATTCACAGTTTTAATATTACTCCGCAGCAAGCAATATAAAAGGGTCGTCATAAAGGCGCGTGTAAGAGGTTACGGGTTCGAATCCGGGCAAGTACTAATGTGACTTTTTCAATTCATATGTACTTTCTATAGTTTATCTTGGACATCACTGACATCCCGTGCCTCGGAAAGCATGTTAAGCCCCGGTTGTCATTCGTAGAACTTTGACGTTACGGGTATTCAGAAGCCAGAAAGTTTGACCAGTCGAACCAAAGGGTATCGTCGCCCAGTTACTGGGTTGTGGAGGTCTGATAGGCAGACGCTTCACGTAAAACACTGGTATCCAGCTGAATCCGGTTCGGCTGTAAGCCGACCCCAACATAGTTGGGAGAAGGAGATGATGATGATTACATCAGAATAACACAATAATATTGTCCTATAGTAACCAAAAGCCGATCAGTAACCAAAAGTCTAACATAACGCGGGTACGCGGGGATCGTGGTCGTGCGGTCCATGGCCCTCTACGGGGCTCTGGTGTGGGCGCCCAACCCGGCCTTGACTCCGGCCTGGCTACTGAGGGCGTCCTAGAAGGCTATGGCCATTCGGATGGTGCATGGATACCGCAAGATCTCCTGCCTGCCTGATTCTTGCCGGCATACCGGTGTGGGTACCACGCACAGTGGCGCGTGGAAGTGCAACGTTGGGGCGAAACTCACACACACTCGGCACACAGAGCTCCGGTGAGATCTCATGGAGACTGCGACTGTCGCAACTCAGTGCTGGTCATCCCTCTTTGAGGAGTGGCTGAAATGACGCCTCGACACTCTCACGTGTCAAAAATAAAAACGCCATTGGATATGTTTTGGATGCTTTTACCATGGTCAATGTAGCTCTTTCACGCTTATACAACCCCAATAATCTTTTTGTGTACGCTCAAGATAGTTCCACAGTTAATCCGTACTAATATTATAAATGCGAAAGTAACTCTGCCAGTCTGTCTGTCTGTCTGTCTCTTCTTCACGCCTAAACTACTAAACCAATTTTGAATGAAATTTGGTACAGACATAGTCTGGGACCCGAGAAAGTACATAGGATAGTTTTCATCCCGGAAATCCCCCGGAAACGGGAACTATTATTCCACGCGGACGAAGTCGCGGGCAAAAGCTAGTAATAAATAAAGAACTACATCGTACGTACGTAACATGAAGGGTCTACTCTACCACTAGTAGTCTACTTCTATGTAGTTTTTGGAGTTCGATTATTTTTCCTTACAGGAACAGGCGCGGGCGAGGTGGAAACACCGACCTCATAGCAAGTTTAAAATAAAGTTGACGTGAAAACGTGTTATTTCAACCTATTTTAATATAAAGACCTTTGCACACTAACATGAACATCCAACAAAACTAACCCCTAAAAAGGGTAGTTTTATAAAACCTGAAATGTCATTATTTCTATTTACTGAAGACACGTCAACTCTTATCACGTTTCGAGTTGAATAACCCGAAGACTTATAGGTATTCATATTACAAAAACTCCCGATTCACAATTTTGTACAAATCGCTGTCTTGTTTCGTTATAAAAAGGGTAATTGCTTCCCAAAAATGTTTTAACGCATATCAATCTTTTATTAGGACAAGTTCTTTTACGTAACTAGATTTTGCCCGCGACTTCGTCCGGGTGGAATAATAGTTCCCGTTCCCGGGGGATTTCCGGGATGAAAACTATCCTATGTCCTTTCTCCGGTCCCGGACGATATCTGTACCAAATTTCATTCAAATCGGTTCTTTGGTTTAGGCGTGAAGAAGAGACAGACAGACAGAGTTACTTTCGCATTTATAATATTAGTACGGATTAGTATATTAGTATAATTAGTATATATAGTATGGATTACAAATGCGATATGTTATATGTATAAACATATATATATTCCGCAATGGGCTGCCAACTGGGACAGCGACCTGTCGAATATGTTTCAGCTCGATCTCGTATTTCCCGCGCCATATGCGCCCGACTTGGACAACAATCAGGGAAATTATTGCGGCAAGTGATGAAAATAACTTAGTAACCACTAGTTGGTATCGACTATGACCACAACATAACTTGCTTTTCGCATTTCTGCGTTTATAAAAGCTTAGAGAAAGCTGTCCTGAGAGCAATTGTGTTGTGGCGTAGTTCCGAGAGCTGCAGGGCTTGTAAGAATAAGCACTAACTATGCGGATAACTGCGGCGAAAGCGGCCGCCCAACTCTACAGAGAAAGTCACTCGCGGTACTGCTGCCGTTGCAACAAACTTCGCACAGGAAGTGTGGCGTAATTATTGTGACATACTTGCGAATTTAAGACGCGCTCGATTAGAGCCACTTACTAGTTGTCTTACAAAGGAGAGAAAGGAAAAAATGTGGGAAACGAATAATGATCGAGTGTTATTGTTCCACAATGAACGTCTGTACGTAAGTGGTTACGTGTGTGCTCTGAATGGGGTCAAGTTCGGTACGTGTGGAGCGGCCACGGACAGTGGTCAGTGGCCACAGTGGCCACACGGTCACTCGGCAGCGTCGCGTGTCGCGCTAATTGTTTAATAGTGTAACAACAATATGCGGACGTGGGCAATGCGCATGCCGGGTAGGTGGGACATGTCAACATATCAATGTTGCCAATAAGCATAACCACCTGAATCCGGAAATCCGGATTCAGCTGAATCCGGTTATTCTGCAAACCGATCCTGTTTTTGACGAAGGGAAATTCTCATTGATAGCTTTACCTCAGAGATTTCAATACATTACCATTATTAGGAACATAACAGTTTAATCAAACTGGGTTATAATAAACAGATAACCAATATCAGTTTAAAAAAAAACCGGTCAAGTGCGAGTTGGACTCGCGCAACGAGGGTTCCGTTATTTTTAAAGTACCCTAGGATAAGGAGGAAAGTACCCTATAGATTTTGAGTTTTGATTCCTTTGAAAATGTCTAAATATGCAATATAAACCGCCGTATCTTTTTATTGCGTTAATTTAGAAACTTGATTTTTTCACTGCTTTAAATGATAGTAGACTTGAGTATGTGATATTAATTTCAGCTTGATATCCCGACGCGTTTCTGAAAAAAAGGGTCTTGACAGACGGACGAACGGGAGGACGGACGGATGTGAACTAACTTTAAATTTACGGTTTTCGGAGTTTTCCCTTTACTTGTGCGCAATGACCTTGCTTTTTGCCAAATTTCATGATTCTAGGTCAATGGGAAGTACCCTATAGGTTTTGAGTTTTGATTCCCTTGAAAATGTCTAAATATGCAATATAAACCGCCGTATATTTTTATTGCGTTGATTTAGAAACTTGATTTTTTCACTGCTTTAAATGATAGCAAACCTGAGTATGTGATATTAATTTCAGCTTGAAATCTCGACGCGTCTCTGAGAAAAAGGTTGTTGACCGACGGACGGACAGACAGACGCCTGATGTGAAATAACTACAAATTTACGGTTTTCGAAGTTTTCCCTTTACTTGTGCTACATGACCTTGCTTCTTGCCAAATTTCATGATTCTAGGTCAATGGGAAGTACCCTATAGGTTTTGATTTCATTGCAAATGTCCAAATATGCAATATAAACCGCCGTATCTTTTTATTGCGTTGATTTAGAAACTTGATTTTTTCACTGCTTCAAAAGACAGCAGACCTAAGTATGTGATATTATTTTCAGCTTGATATCTCGACGGGTTTCTGAGAAAAATGGTCTTGATAGACGGACGGACGGACGGACAGACGGACAACAAAGTGATCCTATAAGGGTTTCGTTTTTTCCTTTTGAGGTACGGAACCTTAAAAATCACTAGATTTTAGCTAACGTGTCGGCCGCGCTACAGCCCTGCCACAGTAGGCGTATACACGCAACACACGCCACACGCCAAACGTCACACGTCAAATGATACACGCCACGCGCCACACACCCCTCTCCGCAGCCGACCGGAACCAATTAATTGAAGTTGTCGCCAACAATAAAATAACTGCTGATTGATAGTCCCGTCCCGGAGACAATCGCCGCCGCGACCTACTGTACTCCTATTTACAACTAGCTTCTGCCCGCCACCAATACAGCAAACAGAGCCGATGGCACAAACCTTCAGTATTTTCCTTTTTAAATCGGTTTTTCTTTTTAAGTTAATATTATTATAATAATTTTATGCGTTTATTAAAACGTATTAGTAGTATTTTAACAGTAACAAGCAGACATATTTGAAGATTTTTTTATTATTTTTTAATTTTTTTAATTAAATTTTTCCTATTGTGCTAGACAGCTAGTTGTCCTATACTGATCTGTGTAGCAGTCCTTTTAATCAATATCAGTACAATAAAAGTGTTGTTTGCAGCACAAAGGCTCCCCGTCTCTCCTTGTAGTTGTGTAAACAAGCAGCGTGCGAGTGCAGGCGCGCGCACAGTGAGCTTGTGGCGCGACCTTGCGCCCTGTGACGTCACGGGTCAAGGACGCGCCTGACGTCACGCCGAGCCGGCCTGTCCAGCCCAGTAGTGCTTGCAACACCAATGTATTGACTTGTGGTTCATGTTTACAAGCTGATAACAAATAAAGAAGTGCCGCTTATTATGACTAACGGTTTTCCGCCATCAAAGCTCATTGTGTTCGTAATCCTTTTCACTCGTAATCATGAATCAGCACGGGTAGGTATGTTTTCACAAATACTCACTTTTACCTGTTTCGGGGTAAATTTTAATCCTTTCTGGAAACTAACTTATAATCCTTTCTGGAAAATAACAAATAGTTTTATACATTCATGTTTTAAAGGGTTTTTAAGAATTTACTTAGATACTTTCCTTGGAATACTTGCAGATATTTTTAAGGTAAGACTTTTGAAGCATCTGACAGAATACATTAGGAAATAGGCGACCAGTAAAATTTTTATTGTCGATTTTATAAATAACTTCGTATGAGTTCCGAGTAATTTGTTTTCATTTATCTAGTAGCAATTAACGCAAAAAGATTCAAACCAGCAACAACTCATTCGCTATTAAATTCTAAACATGTACTTATTATTAATCAAGACTTAAGTGCTAGTACAATATTGATTATTCTTATTCCTTGTATGTAAATAAATGTAAATGCTTACATTTGCATGTGTTTACAAAGGTCATGTCGGTGTTGGCTGTGCAACTGAAGGAATTGTGCACTCATCACTGTACTAGGTATGCGCTGGAAGAGGCCTTGACCACGCTCGTAATATCTAGTCGTACAGAGAAGGATGGGCGGCGCGCCCCCGGACCCCGCTCCGCGCCCCCGATCTGTGTACACTCTCGTTAACCTGTCGGTGTATACGCACAGTCACCAGCACCTAGTTGTAACTTGACCGATATGAAGAAGCATGATAAAGTTAAAGCCGTGTCCACTGTAGTGGGAAGCTGCGCGGCGGAGGTTCCTCTCGCTGTCGGGTCGGCGACCTGCGCGCTCACGGCGACCTTGTGCGCGCATTCCGAACATAGCATTCAAATGACTGTTCTAGTCTAGCTTATTTAAATATCCGGTAAATGACCATATACCTATTACTAATTCACTTTAAAAGCTGAATCCTGCATTCATCGTTTTATGGAAATTGTCATATCATTAAATAATTAGCTAATGAATCACGACTCGATGCAAACTGTGCAGTTGGGCTGAGTTTACAGTTTCGCAACGATTTCGACAGCCTGAATACATAGATATTACGTTGTTTTATAGGTGGCGAACAAATGGTTGCTAATCAAACTTAGTGTTAGTGATGACTACAGGTCGAGGTAACCGTAACCAACAGGTTTACAGCTGGTTCTTGTCGCGCCGCAGCGAACGGCAATCTTACAATCTATTCCTCGAATTAAGTCCCTAATGTATCGGCCGGCGTGTGAAACTGAAGGCTTGAGCTACAAAAGGTAGTGATTATACATAACATCACAAACTTTACTAAGGCATACTTGGACCAAAAACACAACTGTGGCGCTACGAACTATACTGTGTGACGAACTAATTGTAATTCGTTCTATCATTACCTAATGCTATAAACTCGATAATGATCGGCTCATTATTTTAATGAGCATTAAAACAAAATGGCTTCTTTATTTAATGTGTACTCAATATTGGTATCTTCCGTTGATTATACAAATAATGATTTTTCTATTGATTGATGAAACAACGTTCTCGTTACCTCGTTGAGAAGTGCATCATTATTAATAAGCAGCTCGTCCTGTTTAGATGCCTCCCTCCACCGCTATATGCTACGCTACGCTACGCTACGTTACGCTACGCTAGTGCTACGCCAGTCGCCACCACCGCCGCTCTACGTTACGCAAGGCTTGGGTGTATTTCAAAGACCTGCTTACACTGAATTCCTCAACGTCACATACCATGTATACATGTTAATAGTCATATTATCATACATACATCAAGATTTATTTATTGCAAAATTTTATGGAATTGTCGCTAAGCGAAGAATCGCAAGTCCAGAATCTTACAGTAGATATTAACTACATAAATACCTACCTATATGTATAGGCCTTGACTCCAGACACCAGCCGCAGCTCGTGGCCGCGAGCCGAGCCAGCGTGCCGCACAGACGAGATAACGCACGACCTTGCATTCCGCGGACTCGGCGGATACAGTGTTAGGCGTCCCTCTCATAAATCTACTTTAATGTCACACGAGATCACTACTTACACTTAATAAACACCCAATACAGTGATAACAACGCAATACTATAATTGTGACATCCCTGGTGTAGCCGATAGATTGAGAATCTCCCGTACCACCCCGCGTTGACATTACGTTGAGGATAACTTCGATTTCGGGCTGCGATCATCCATATAACTGCCGTGTGTCGCAGCTCGGCGATCCTCACATTGCCGTGAATTCCTCCTCTTCCTAGGTATCTGCAACCCCCCGACACACGCTCTAAATTACAAAACTTCATATAATAAAAGCTGGAAGTTTAATACATTAACGGAAGGTCCTGTCAAAGTGTCAGTAAAGAATTGCAAACACTTTTGTAGAAACAATCAGACTGAATTACGGCGACCCTTATCTAAAAGCTTTTTGGTATTTTGGGATGCTCTTAAATTAGTGTTATGCCAAGTTAGATTCAGCCAACGTTAACCTGGACTAACATCGCGCCCAGGGTTGGTGCGCTAGGCAGAATGTAAGTAAATGAACTATGAAGCTCCGCCCTGCGCGTCTACTTTGCTACCTGCTATCCTCGTGTACTTGATACCTATTTGTAGAAAATTACAACCGCTTTGCAATCGCGTTGAAATTGTACTTAACTTTGCTAAAGTATTCAGAAAATTAATAATAACAAAAATGTGAAAGAATCTCCTTCAAAAGAGATTAATGTCATGAAGTTTATAACAATCTAGACGAGGCATGTTACTTAGAACAATGTGGAAGGCACTTTGCATAGCGCTACGAGGCACCGCGCGCGGCGTCATGCAAACGAGGGCTCAAGCATTCGGGGCTCGCGTGCTAATGGCGCTCCACTCTTTGCGGTATATAGGTATCCGCTCCAGGGCTGCCAGATACGCGGAATGTAAAGTATGTATACCCCGCCGCCGCCGCGTGCCTTTACCATCTATATCAGGCTCGATCGAGATCAGATCTGACTGTCTACTGCCTTTTGTTCTTATACTCACTCGTCCAGCTCTTGCTTGTCGTTCACGTGGAATTCCATAAACTGTTTTGATTGTCAAAAAGCGATAATTAAGTTAACAGTGGTGCGATGAGACACATTTGGCGAGAGACATCCTTGTGAGGCACGGCTCGCGGCTCACTCACATTGAGAGGCGGCGCCATTAGTCGCGGTATTGACTCGAGTGCGACACTACACCGGCAAGCTACAGAAGACTGATTTCAAACATGTGTATCTATAATCAATCAGGTTCACCAGCGCAGTAAGCGAAGTTAAATTACAATTAAAAAACTTCGTGTCATTACAACACATATTTCAATTTCGTATTTTTTGCAATTTTCTTCATTTTAATTGCTACTTAAGTACCTAATACACTTAGCTTCTTTTTTATTACCTCAAGCAGCTGCATATGAGATGCTTCCTCCTGAAGCCCCTTTATAGTGGTCACTACACTGCAAACATACATAACGTAAAAGCTCCTATTAACGACCCCCTAAAATGTGTACTCTATTACCGATCTAATTTTAAATCACTCATATTATACATAATATAGGGTTCCAGAAAAGCAATACCTTAAAAATTAGTTACATAATTTTGTTTTATAACAAAAAGAGCAAAGTTTGTGTGTTTAAATAGCCAGTGAAAGAAATAATTTGTCAATAATTGGGAAGCGCCCGAATCGGACGCAAGTTTCATAGTGTCGCGCCTCCAGCCACGTAAGTACACCTGAATATTGCTTAAGGAAATTAACGCACTAAAAATTGATTAGTCTTCTTGCTATCACATTACAACTGTAACGCATATATTCGTTTTCTAAACTAATTCTTAAAATAGTACTTTTAATTGGTTTTTATGTTATAAAATCATGATTTAATAAAAGGCGGTAATAGAATCCAAATTTTAAAACTTGACTCTAATAACGACCCATGGCGTTGTTAAAATTTTGAGAACGTTTAGTATTTTAAAATAATATCTATTATAAACTAACTTATTTGATTATACTTTTTTCTTGTTCAATTCTTAAAATTATTTTACTTCGTTAGGTCTATTAACGACATAGCTATTTCTTAAGTTTTTGTGTCAAACTCGATCTATTTATTATTATTTTTAATGGTCGCTAATAGAATATTGTAACCTTTTTACTTGATTCTATTACCGACTCACAGCTGTGAGGATATTTTTGGTAATATTGAAGTACTTACACAAAAACAAAATGTCAATTTTTGATCAAATTGGCTTATTTCTTGCATACGTGACGTTTTGAGATTTTGTCACAGGCCATATCATTAATGTAAAATAAAATTTACTTTCCTGCTTTATTCATGGCATTATCTATGTATATTTCATATATTTTATTAAATCCTATAATCTCTTTAAAGTGTGTAGCAGAAAGCAGAAGCGCAAGCAGTAGGGACGCCTCTGGTCAACTAGAAGCTGGGCTTATAGCTATAAATGAAGAGACCAGCATATACGAAGCTTCAGAAACCTATTATTCATAGCATACCAAGGATTACACTGCGTTACAAGGGAAATCATAACTATTGTTATATTATGATTTTATATTATTTATTCGTTTCACCATCGAATATATTACCCCAATAATTACTTACTTATAGATTATTGGTGTAAATATTAATAACTATTTTATAACAAAACAATAATGTAACACTTTCTTCAAAGTAAACAACACCATAAAATACCTTAAAAACGATTTTATTTTATTTTATACTATAGTAGAAGTGGCAACTTCGTATGGGTCGGTAAAAGAAGCAGAAAAATCGGTAATAGAATCTTGCCGCATTCTATGGGTCGGTAATAGAATCAACTTCTCTTTTGGATAAAATAATTATTTTGTAACTATTGTGTTATTGAATATTGAATTTAAAAACTGAATAGCAAAGAATACTTCGTAAAGATTAATTATAAATTATAACATCTTCCCTAACATAACAGCTTATATCTATTTTTTTTAAGTGAATCCTGAGACAGCTTAAACTGGCGGTAATAGGAGCATTTACGTTAATTATTTATGTATGTAATATATTCTATGTATTGTGTAGTACTGGCATACTATAGCGCGTGCAGTCTGGCCCGTCTGCCGTGGCTGCGGGGTGGCGTGTGCGCCTTCATCTGAGCGGGACAGTTCTATTGAGTGCGCTAATAACTGCTCACAGCGCCACACAGCCGCAGATAAGCCATTTATTCGCCTTTTCCAGAGCCACTGTTAGTGCAGCCGCTTTGTTTGTGCGTCGGGAACGAAGTGAAGGCTTTGTCACTCCTTATTAGCACGAGCTTCAATGATGAACGACGGAATTGTTCAAAGCGAATGTTTACCATTTAAACCAATATACTACCGGAAATAATCTGGGTATTTAGGATAAAAAATGTCAGCATTTGTCAAAATAACATTACGAACGGCTATACGAGTGGCAAACTTTCGTGATTGAATAGTAACCGACCTAGCTGTATAAGTGTATGATCAAGAACTTCATCTGAGGTAAGTAAGCCCCGATAGCTCCGCTACAGTATTCAGGTTCAGAGGCTGTGTCCGTGCGAGTCAGCACGCTGGAGCCGCTGTCAGGAGTACGTGTTGTCTGCGGATTTAACTAATCTGCCTCTGTCAGAAGGCTGCGCACACACTCATACATGCACCCACGCACACGAGTGCAGGCGCGCTAACCACTGTTCGTTTGACACAATTTGAAATCACAGTACGCGAGTTTGCGCCGGTTTTCGCTCGTTGTACGGAGCCTTCAGTATTGTGTGGTGCTCCGGTCGTCATCGTCCATCGTGTTGCCGACTCACGCTTGGCGACACACACGTCGCTTGAAATATGAAGGACTACAATAGTATTGATTACATTTCTTCTTTATAGGTACTGG
Organism: Athetis lepigone; assembly: GCA_033675125.1. Lineage (NCBI taxonomy): Eukaryota > Metazoa > Arthropoda > Insecta > Lepidoptera > Noctuidae > Athetis > Athetis lepigone. The sequence goes on along the minus strand of CM066239.1, from coordinate 17,045,460 downwards.
TATTTTTTTAACTTATGCCGAAAGATTTAAATTTACAACAACAAATAGTACAGCCGCAGCCTTTAATCAAATCATTGACACCGCTACCTAATAACAAGGTTAGTTTAGAATTCAACATGTCAGTCTCGTGCTTATACCTAATTGTAGGTGAAATGGCAAGTTAAGTCGGTGTAGGGAGAAAGGCCAGTGTTCTGACAGTCCCCGCAGTATAGAGTGGCGGGCAATCCATCGAGCACTGCTATTACCATAGACTATACACTATAAACAGCGAGCCATTACTGTACTTTCACTGCACTATCTACATGAGCGGTAAAAGCGCCGTAAATCAGCCGGCGTCATAACGCAAACGAGTTGTTCGCCAGTTTGTCTAATTGAGAGCGGGCAGAGCCACGCACAATCACATCGTTTAGAAAGCTCTGTTTGGTAACTGCTCAATAAATCTAATTCCGATTTATTGAGACACATTTAAATTGTAGTGCTTTTTAAAATAGAATTCAACTGAAAGTTTAAATCGAAAGTTCGAGACTGCCGTGGAATTTCTCATTAAGTAATTTAAAGTGAATGGTTACCTACACTTGCAGAATAGTTCGCAATAATAAGATCGCTCGGTGCGGCACATTGCCCTCGGGGTTTTTGCGCCATGCACGAACAAACGCACCAAATCTGCATATTAAAAGTTTGAAATTAATTTAACAGTCCTCCCTCAATTTGAGCCTCACAACCCCTCTATCATCCCCCTTCACCCTCGCCAGCCCTCTCGCCCTGCGTCTGCAGTGCATACATATCGAATTATATTAGGGTAATGTTTAATATCGGCCCCCTAGTAGAGCGCCGCGCCATTGTACGACAACCCTAAACTTATTAATTATTTTCACACAAGAGATTGCAAACTTGCCGAGATTGGTCACAACCCACAGGGGCCCAGGGATGCACGGCGCCGGTCCCGTGGGACCCAGGATACTGTTCTGACGATTTGTGTATCGTCTGTGGTGTAACTCCATACACTACTCTTTGTGCACACATACAATACGTACATATATCGACATGCTATTAACTGGAAATTCGTCAGAATATTCCATACATTCTATAACCGACCGCTTACAATAATTATTATATTTATCTGTAAAAGCTTTGCAAGATAAAGCACAGATACAATCAACTGTAACAACAGAGTTCGTGTGGGGTAGGTGAGGGCATGTGCCTGAGGACCGCTCACATACATCAGGTACAATCGCAACTACGTCCGAGCGCGACGCGCGGACGGTGGCGATAACGTGCGGATAAACAACGCGACCGCGCCACAACACTACGTCACATGTCCATCATCGCAGGTGGCGGCGAACTAACGCAAAATAACACCCCAATATGTTTGTGAGTACATCAGTCGATTCCGGGGGAATCCGAAGGGAGCGAACAAGGAATTAACTTAGGGGACAAGTTCTGAGATTAACATAACATCTTAACAGTCTTGAAGGGCAGCTGCATTATTTGGGTCTCTGATACATTTAAATAATTAGGTAAAAAATAAGTTTTCGTTAAACATCAAACTTTTCCTTTTTAGTTTTTTTTTTGTGAAGACTTGTAATTGGCTTCTTGTCAGCTATAGCTTCTGTTTATATAGTTTATTTTTAAGCTGTCTTTCATGATGAAATAAATAGTTAAATTTTTGTGTCTCTGCTCTAACTCCATAAGAGTCCCGGGATTTATATTATTTTTTGTTACAATTTTGTATAGACAAGTATCGATAGCCGTTACAAACTTATTGTAACGTTTTACAAGATCATGTTCCCTTACACACTGTTTGTTTTGTTCCTTCGATGTTTAAAACTCGTTGTATCGCTACATCTGTGGCTAGCATTAGAAAGGTAAACAACGTCGTGAACAATAGAAAAGACAAGCTTTCTCTTCACTTATTAATATAATTTAATTTATTTTATCAAACTTGGGTTTTCAGTTAGAAACTAGAAAAATTATAATATTAAAGTTTGCGGTCATCGCAACAAAATTGATCTACCTACTCAATCTATAGTTATCGTGGACGCAAACAAATTATAGTTTTAAAGTAGTTTCATTTTATACTTCAGTCCCGAAGTTACCTCTTTGACAAATTTTAATCCGGTTCAGTCCCTTTATCGTGTTGAAATAATAAAGAGAGAGGACCTTACGCAGTTACTCCTGCTGCCGACTCGTTCTGTTCAATTGCATGAATATTCATCACTAGTCTGGTCAGTCTCTTGGCTACACATTAATATTTGCTGAAGGGAATCTGCAAAATCGTATATTCCTTGATTCATACAATATCAGTTTATATCACGTATACCAGTGTCAATGTGGATGGAACGTGTCACACTAGCTTATCAATAGTGGTTCCCTTCATTATTGACATTCACGCCGTTATAGAATCTTGTTGTCATTCATAAGGTAGAGTAGCAAACTTTCGTAGTATGAACATTGGTTACGTAGTCACAACAAGCTTGCGTGGTAACACATATTATTACGCGAAAGTTTAAAAGTAAGCTTGCGTGGTAGTCCTGCACAGCGACCGCGTGCTGTTCTGTACATGAAACTAAATACAGTAGACCAACGCAAAAGCTTAGCCAATGTCGTTTAAACAGCAACAGATGAAAGATATTTGGCTTACTAGACCCGTGGTTAACCAGTCTCATTACCTGATTTTTCGTCGGGCAAAAGGTAATAAAAAACGGTAAATAGAACTATTTTGAATTACACTGATTCTGTGCGCACCTAGATACTTACTCATAAAATGGACTTAAAACTTTCTCCCTTTCTCGTACCGTTTTGTGGAAAGTCCAGCAAAAGCTCTGTTTAAACAGCCTTTCACTGTACACATGAGTACACTCAATACGGTAAGGACAAGGAAAAGATTTTCGACAGCGGATTGTTCATAATTATCGCATCGAAGGCAATATAAGAAACAAAGACTAGAAAGAGCCAGAACTTTCATAACACCTTAGATATTACGAAATGTAAAAAAAAAACAACTAACGTTGATGTTCTATTACCTTGTCATTCAAGTTATATCAATATTCATGTACTTGACTACCATCGAAATAATTTTATTTTACGATTCAGTAACCATCAAGCATGGGACCACTGTAACGTCCAACGTGGGACCGCTTTGGCGCCCAACGTGGGACTACTGTGCTCTGGCGCCCAAGATGGGACCACTGTTACAAATCTACTACTTACAATCTAACAGACAGCCACCTGTTGGCACCTTACCAACTTAACAAATATATTATTTTCCCTTTCAGTTTGTGAATTATTTAAATGTGTAATTAATAAATAAGAAGACTAGGTGAATGAAAACAGCAGTGCAGACACTGAGCTAAGATAAACAGTTCTAGTTTATACTGCATGTTCCTGTTGTTAGTTCTATGTGCATGAATAGATAGTGCAAATATCCTGTACATGTCCTCTGTGATATACCGTCAAAGTGTAAGACGTGAGTGTGCAACAAACACATTTTGTACCTCAATATCAGAAGTAACCTGGCTGGAACTTGTTCATAATTTGTATTGCTATATAAATTACAAGTCATTCGAACTCCGATGAACGTGTCTGTGAGACTACGCATGAACTTGTTTCCAGTTCCACCGCAGAACGCGCACAATTTACGAGCGGGATTAGTTCTGAATGTGTGAGATCGCGGTAACTCAGCAGCATTTATTTACGATTCACATTTTAGTATATTTATGTTCATGATCAGTCTCAAATACAACTGGTACATTAATATGTATACAGTACAATATAAAGTAAATATGCTTAAAACTATTTATATAATCAAAAGCAGCGTGGCTCGTAACTTCTCTCCAGAGCAAACATTTGTCTGTACAAGCGATCACTCGTCAGATATACTGCAGAGCAAGACTATATCAGTGGTGCTCAAACTACAAGAAAACGCAATGTGCATTGGTGAAGCTTGCTAACAGTGTTCACGAATTCCGTAGTTTTTACTTAAGTGTCTAGAAAATAGTAACTAATACTGTCGTACAAATAGTAGACCTAATAAGAGTCACACGCTGACGTCACTTCATGAAAACCTCTTCAATGAAAGTTTGAAGTCCGCCGGCGCCGGCCAGATAAGTAGCAGATGTTGTCTCGTTAGCGCCGACCTCGCGCGCTCCGCTACACTGAACAGGTGGCCAAACATCCAGCGAGACCATTACATCTCCACCGGCGGACGGCGGGCATGCGGCCGGGACACGCCGGGAAAAGCGCGGCCGCAGTCAATTAATCTGATCTTTTAACAATTTTTAGTCAGTAAAAAGTGACCATTTGTGAGTAAATGAGTTAGCGATATGTTGATATCCACAAGCTTCTTAGTGTCTACTCGCAGTTACCTTATCCGTACTGATTTAATAAATGAGAAAGTAACTCTGTCTGTCTGTCTCTTTTTCACGTCTAAACCACTGAACCGATTTGATTGAAATTTGATACAGATATAGTCTGGACCCAAGAAAGGACATAGGATAGTTTTTATCTCGGAAATCCCCCGGGAACGGGAACTATTGTTCCACGCGGACGAAGTCGCGGGCAAAATCTAGTTATAAATAAATTGGGGCCGGCTCTACGGCTACACGAGTATGATCCGTCAGACGCGAGCATCAGATTCGTTAAGTTACTGACAGATTTAGTGCGCGAGCAGTAGCCGGCTTCTCTTCATAAATCACACGGAGAAAACAACTTAATACGGCTTCGCGAAAAATAATCCATTAGAGTATAATTATACACAAACTGTTTCTTTAGTTTATTGTCTCTAGCTTTCCACGAATTCTTCATTAAACAATGTTTAACGACGTATTAATCAACGCTGTGTACGTATTTGATTGCGCGCGTAATTATCGTAAACCGCGGCGTGGGATCAAACGGAAGCGGGTCGCGGCGCGGAGCGTGCGCGGCACGGTTGCGGCGCGGACACGGCGCGGTTGCGGCACTCGTGTTTATACCGACAGTTAAAGTTTTATCGGCGCATGAGCACGCGGCCCGCTCTCTTACGTCAGGGTCATCATTTATTCAGGGGACCGTTCGTTTCAGGTGAAATCAAGACCTGGTGGCCAGAGGCCGTCACTCCATTAAATATTTTGAGTGTTATCTGCAGTTCCGGTGTTAAGTACTTATGTTTTCCTGTTTACAACGTACTCAGATGTGTGAGTTGTGGCCGACCTTCAGGGCCGCTCACTCGAGTAAGGCTCGTCGCACGAGGACGCAGCCCTCTGCGCACCGAGCTCGCGCCGCATTCACTCATTCACAAACGATTAACAACATAAACTCGTTTACATTCTTAATTTACCACCATGATCCTTCTGACCCAGTGGCCGGCGACAGAACCACGTTAAACATTGTCGAATAATGTGAATTAATTAGCAGCCAAAAGCGGTGCCTTCGTAGTCAAAAGATTTCGGGCGTTATACAAAGTGAGCATGTAATCTCCGGCAGTGGGCACACAGCTCGGCGTCACGCCGCAGTCGGCCGTGTTCTGCGCTCGCTGCATTCACTGCATTATCCTTTTTCCGCATTCAACTTCAAAACTAGCCGCATTGCGTTCACTAAGGTGACCATGACTCTAACATGTTAAAAGTGGAAACTTGATCGTTAGGATTTCTGTTTGAAAATTGTTCTAAAAAAGTATTAGAAGCATATCCTTAAACAAAAGCTTCAATTTTGATGATCAAAGAAAGAAGGATTGGAAAACTTGCATTAACAAGCAGCTCGCATGCACTAGCCAACTCAACTCTATGTTTAGGAGGTCCACCAGCCGACACAACATTACCACTTGTGAGAACATGAAAAAAAGCCAGTGAATTCATGTAGTCACAGAAACCGTCGAATAGTACTGAACTTAAATTGCCCATTCTTTATGATACTTACAATGTGGGTTTTTATAACAATAAAATTGCAGCTAATAAAAAATCTTAATAAATATAATCGATATTCGGATGGACTAAGAGACAGTTTTGCAGAGCTAGCACTAGCAATTCAATCCTATAAGCAATCTGAAAGTTTGTACTTGTACTCCTTTCTAAAAAGCTTGGTTTTAATGGGTATCCTCTTTAGATTTATAACACGTCCAGCCCCCTTACCATGACGTTTAAAGTAAGATTGTTTTAGTCCTGTTGCAGGAGTGTGCAAGTGACAGCGTTAGACACGTTGTCTAGCGCTGTCTCTTTCCCACTGAAAGTAATATCAAAGTAATACTGCTATAAGGGCTTGTGGTACGCCCTCTGGACTCTTGTGAAAAAAAGCATATTACAATGGGGCGCCGAAGACCGCGCGGTATACTGTACCAGCGATAGCGCGACGCAAACAATACTGACAGAACACTGTGAATGTCCTGACGTGACACGTGAAGATGGTATCCGTAGCGCGGCTCCTGCGAGTTGGGCGTCCTCGCACTCGCCTCGTCCTTTGTGTGCACAATGCGCCAGTCAAGCGGCTGTGGAGGGGGGAAGGGGGGGTACAGGACGTCCTTGCACTGCGCCTGGCAATGTGTGCGGGGGGTGCGGGGGCAGTAGCCGTGCAGTAAGCATGCACAAAAGGTTCAGTACATACACAGACAGAGGCTCGGCAGCTCCAGAAGCACAACGTGCGCCAGTTAGTGAAGTGTATGTCGCGCTGTCTCGCGAACCTTCTGTGCGTGTGTCTGTACGCATGTCGCCGGCTGACCGGCCTCCACCTGGCCGGCCAGTATTTATTGTAACGTCTGGTTATTGTATGCATTCCTATAAGGAAATAAGCTAGACTGGATTTTACCCCGAAAACTTGTAATCGACAATGCGCTGGATTAATTTCAATTTTTGGATTTTTTTAATTCCTTTTTACCTTAAACAAACAAACAATTTCTATGGAAGCAAAGCCGGAATCGTGAAAAAAATATCAGCTGTTCAGTACATTAGAACAGCTGATTTTTTTTTGTGATTTCGGCTTTGCCCCCATAGTAGAAATTGTTTATTATCATGAGCACAATCACGTGTTTAAGTATCGTACACTAATAACCAGTCACCCTATATACTTTTTTTTTGGGAGTGACTGCTCCCGTCCTGGGTGCGGCGGGGGAGCGTGTCAGACTTTTACTGACTAAAACCCACTCATGTTCCTTCGGTTGCCCTTTATGTTCCGGGGTCACGGTAACTATTATAAACAATCCGCAACCCCGTGTCACCCTATATACTTACATCCTTTAATACAACAATGGTGACGTCAATTCGTGTAACCTGGTAAGTAGAGTCAAAGAAGAATCATTTATTTGGCGGTAGGCGCTCCTTTTCAGTTTGCACACGGGTGCAAAGTTTTATTGTTTAAACTATTGTTATATTTTTAAATCGGTCAACGGGTAATCATGTACTGGGCCGCGAGTCCGCGACCCACCTAATAAAAAACATCTCGAAACGCAGTTACGAACGTACTACGTGAGATCAACAAATGAAAGTTTGATCCACGATTGTTAGACGCACTGTAGCCTGATTCACGTAATCAAAACCGTAACGATATCGCAGCGATTATGTCGTTAAGTTAAGACACCGATTTTAAAGTCGCTCGGTCGAAGTGTCGTTGACACGTTGTATTCAGCAGTTCAGCTATGTAAATTCGAATAATAGTTTGATCGAAGGTATACTTAGGTTACGATGTAAAACCTTCGAATACACATGATTCGAGACACAATAGAAAAACTTTCGATATTACTTTCAGTGGGATAGAGACGGCGCTAGACAACGTGTCTAACGCTGTCACTTGCACACTCTGGAACAGGAATAAAGTCATTTTACTTTAAACGTCATGGTAGGGACCCAGGATCATAAGATATTAAGAATAAGAATAATTTTTATTCACAAACTTTTTTACAAAATTCCTATGAAGTCCCTGACTTCTGAGCTAGGTGAAAACCTGTGTTACAGAAGTCAGTGCCCTCTCCCAGTTTTGGTTGATATAAATTGTGAATATAAACTAAATCAAGCAATTGATGGGTTATGTTTAAGTGTATTGTGTATACTAAGTGTGTGAATGATGTGTTTGGGTGAGTATGAGTGTGTGCGTGTGTGTGTGTGTGTGTGTGCGTCTGTGTGCGTGTATGTGTTATATGCATGTTTGACTGTTGTTTTTGTTATGGGTGGGATTAGTGGTTATGGGGAATATTAATTAGTAAGCAATAACGTTTCGGTTTCGTCGTAATTTAATTTAAGTAGCCAATTCTTAATTTTAATTTTAGTTTCTCGAACAGTAAGAGGATGAAAGTTTAATATTTTATTTATTTTATTATATAAGTAGGATGACCTACAAGATTGCTGTCGTCTCGCCGTAGCTGTCCGACATAATAATATGACAAGTAAGCACACGTTATTAATAACTCTTTTTCCCTTATGTAAATTTGCATTGAAGGGAGTTTGCCTATGTTGTTTTGTTAGAATATGGAGTACCTATATATAATTGTCTAATCGTTAAAAGTTCGCAATTTTCATACAGTTCCTTAGTCGGATATCTGAAGGGTCTGAAAGTCATTACTTTCAATAATGAAAAGACCTTTGAGCCCTTTCTAATTTGATCATGTGACTTTTACAGGCACCACCCCAGACTCCAACACAGTATTCAATTATTGAGAGCGCTATAAGGCAAGCAATGTTTACAACTGTTAGTTGAGCGAGATGTAATAATTTTACACAATTTAATGAGCCGGTATTGTCCGGTCGATGGCTGTGGTTATGAAATGTAGAGCGGCCACAATTCCGGCATTGGCTCAGCCCGTGCAGGCGCGGTGCGAATACTTCACACTGCAAGATAGCAGCCGGCAAGCACACACCCCGCCCCGCACTGCACCGCCGCGCCCCCGCCGGCTTGCACGACGACCGGTAATAATAGATGCGATTGTTAGAATATCATCAAAGTGCATTCCAGTATTAGCTACTCGTATGTAGGCATTTCGCCACAGCACTAAGAGCATTCTGTCTACTGAACAGGGGCACAAGTCTGCTATTGCAATCGTGTCTCAATGACTAGTTATTGACCGGATATTTGACAACTTTGACACATTAAACCATTATTGCAAAAACAGACTTGAGTCCCAGGGCTCCCTTAAAATATCTATATCATATCGCTTCATTATAACTCCGTCACAGTATAATGGCGGCATGGCGGGCTGCGGCCGCCTCCAGGTCGTCCAGTGAATGCTCTGTCAGTGACACCACTGATCACCACTTCATTACGAGCACAGCTCCACGTGTAACGCTGACTGGATTTACGAGCGAATTAAATTGTGTTGTGATATAAATTTCTGTTATTTGTGGATGTTTTAGTTGCGCGGGCGCGAGTGTTCATCATAATTAGATACGAGGAGCGCGGCGCGGCGGCGGCGGCGAGCGGTGGAAATAAACAGTTCGTGAGAGAATGCGCGCGCTACGAGGAAGTAGCGAGACGCTGCACCACACGTGCCGCCATGTGTAAGGTTTAATGGTTTATTTACATTAATTTAAATATTTAATTATAGGTAACTATTTTCCAAACAACATATTACTAAGTTGATCAACTTATAGAAGCACACAAAGTAAACTCATTTCATGAAAACAAGGCATTTGCGGACGCGTTAAAACTTATTACCTACATCGAATAAAAAATATTAGATCGATACAAACCAAGAATCGCAAATTTAGTTAGAATGTCAGATGTCACGGTCTACCTTCCCCCGGATACCGGTTAGCCGTCCTGCAATGCTATTCTGTAAGATCTCACTTCAGTTCTCACTTCTGATTCCGCGGTGAAAACTTTTTTAGGTATTCTATAACCCAATGGAAACTACGCTAGCGCCACTCGATGAGAACGTAGGTGAATTTTTAGTAAAAAGTTGTCTAATTTGACATTGAATACCAAATACTTTTCACTTCAGGAGAGTTATGAAATGAAATCGGGAATGAGATCGAAATCGTATTCGCACGCGATTTCTTACGGAATTGCACTGCTGCTTCGCCGACAGTCGCTCGGGCAGCTGTCACTGTCTGTCACACACAAGCAGACAGTTGAACTCATCACGCTCGGCACTCCAGTCTCTCTGTCTTCGTCATCTGCTGGACCATTTACATTTTCCGCCAGTGTTCGTAGACGAGTAGCCTCTCCGGTATGGCCACAGCGTCGTAACGCCGACATTACTCCTCAAGCCACCGAGTCAATCGTGGGCGTTCTTCAGTTCGTCTGTATCGGAGCGAGTCGATATTTTTTTGTTTATTTATAATTCACGGTTTCCACGAGTTAGCGGCAGTTGTCGTCAAAGGTCGCGAGTTCTGAAATAGACGCGCGGGTATAAATACATAAGTGTTGGAAGTGGAAGTCAAGGGCGGCGCGCGCGCACGCCGACAGCACGCCGACAGCGCGCTGAAGGGCTCGTCGTCTACTACGCAGCTCCTGGTCTTACACTCCGTGTGAAGCTATGCTGCACTTACTTCGGTCAAATGTAGTTGATATAAGTATGTAAAATATACAAGTGCTACAACAAGAAGATGTAGTGTAACATTACACAATACGCTTAATTTTCATCCCAAAATGTAGGTCGACGAAGAGCAGAAGTAGTGCGTGTACATGACGCCACCTCCATTACTGTAGAGATGAAGAGCGAGTAACTCTACACCGCTACCTGTAGTGACGTCACGCGGCCCCGCGCCTGTGCCGCCACCACCGCCAACCAAATATATCCGACACGATACTTATACACTGTCACACTTCATTTATTTTTGTCGAGGAAATATCTGAAGAAAGGAAGAAAATACAAACAAAACAACTTACAAGCTAAATTGTTAAGTGGCTCACGATATACTTACCTATTAGGAATGAAAAAATAAAATAGGAAAACCACTGAACCGATTTGAATAAAATTTGGTACAGATATAGTCTGGGACCCGAGAAAGGACTTAAGATAGTTTTCATCCCGGAAATCCAAAAGCTAATACTAAATAAACTATTTTCTATTTGTTAAATATACGACACGTTCATGATTCTGGGATTTAGTTAATCATGATCATGAAACAAAAAAAAGCACTGACACTATGTCAGATCCCATAACAATGTTGGCCACACCGAAATGTAACACATATATTGACAAGCTTGTACACTACTGTAGCGAGTCCATGCACATGCACAGACTGCACTGACACGTGTCGCAGTCTGTGCCCGATGCGCTCGCAGTACTGCCCCCTATCAAAAAATGACACTCACTAAGAACCATGCTATTTTTTTTGTTGGTGAATGAAAAATCATCAAACTACTTCTCTCGTCCTGGGCGGGGCGGGAGGACGTGTCAGACTTTTACTAAAACCACCTAAAACCCACTCATGTTTCTTCGGTTGCCCTTTATGTTTCTATTCCGCAATATCGGAAGATTCATGCTATTCTCATGCACGTAACGTATCGCAAATAAATGATGGCCTATCGCTGTGTATAAATTCAGAGCGGCTAATTAATGTGATGTTCCGCAAGGACTCGATATGTTCGATATGGTCGTTTGACGTCACCGTCTTATCAAATACGGCTAACTTTATACCTACGTCGCGTCGTTTGTTTAGCGCGTCGCGTCGAGCCGCCAGGAAGTTCCCATGACTTGTTTTAAAAGTAAGTTTTACTTATATCATCAACTTGAAATAAAAACTGTTTACCAAAACAATGAACGCCTCCAAAAAAAGAGTAAAATAACTTTAATTTCGGCAATCGGCGGCAATGCCATAAATAAACAGAACACAAGTCTCCAAATTACGGTTATTATACGGTTTATTCGTTTTTCTTTTTTTTTATAAAAAGTTTTTTTTTTATATTAATTGGGTAAATTTTTACCATAAACCTGTTATTGGCTTACTAGTTACTATTTGATTGTTATTCTAGATGTATTTAGCTGTAGGTTTTCCATGTTCTAAATTAATAAATTAAATTAATTAAACATTTGGCATGCGACAACTAGCGACAAAATTCTGAAACTGAACAATAGGAAAAGGTTTCATGCATCTTGTTATTGTTGTCTTTTCACAACATGGTTGCCGCGCTCCATCACATAGCACAACCTTCAGTCGCCACCGACAGTCGCTAGAAATAAATGTTCGGCACACTTACAGCATTTCAACCAACTTTTTTATTATTATGTATGCACAAAAGTCGTCAAAGACAACGAGCACAAACGAGGCAGTGTGTGGGTGTGGCGCTGGGCAAACAGAAGGCGGCGCGGTCGCACCCTCACCAGCCACTGCAGCAATAGTATGGCACCTGTTATTTATATTTCTATGCATAGCACTCATGAGCTCGCCATTTTTTCCATTTCTTTCGTACTTGCCTGTAAATAATTTTGCATCCACAACTGGAGCAATGTACATTATGTACATTAATAGAACCTAATTAATTGCTTTTATAATTGTTAACAACGTCACATATTATAAATAACGGGTACAAAATACCAATATTGATAGGTTCGACCTATCAATATTGGTATTTTGACAATTAGGTAAAAAGAGATTTCGGTCTCCTCACATCGAACCCGTTAACAAACTAAGTTTACTCATAGAATAAGGAGCACCGTTTATACCGTGGTACAGGTTGTGTCAGCCCAGGCGAGCGCACACTGTGTGCGGAGGTTGTTCACCTGGTGCCGCAGATCTGTAGCGATGATGTGGCGACGTCGACTGCGGCGGTACGTGGCGACATGGACATGTCGCTCGAGTGGACCACCCGTGGCGAGCAACGCGTGGACTCTCTGCTCCGCGGCCGAGGCTGGAGGCGCCACCACCGGCGGGAGAGGCACCGGTGGCACAGCCAGCACGTAGCGCGCGGCGGGTGGCGCCACCACCGGGAGAGGCACCGGTGGCACTGGCACAGCCAGCACGTAGCGCGCGGCGCGGGTGGCGCTACCACCGGCGGGAGAGGCACCGGTGGCACAGCCAGCACGTAGCACACGGCGGGTGGCGCCACTACCGGGAGAGGCACCGGTGGCACAGCCAGCACGTAGCGCGCGGCAGACGGCGAGCGCGGCCGGACGACGACCCGCGACAGATATAACCGCCGCCATCGCATACTCTCGTCTGACTCTCTGTATCTATACTAGCAATAGTCAGAAGCCAAGAATAATGGGATCCCTTCTTTTCGCATAATATTCTTTGTCCTAATATACTTCGGCATAACGATTTTGGCACAATTTGTTTTGGCATAATAATACTTCGGCATATTTTTTTTAGGCATACATTTTATGTTGGCATAATCATGTTAAAGACTAATTTGTTTTGGCATAAATTTGATTCGCATAACTTTAGTAGGCCTAATGACTATTAGCATAACGTTAGTAGGCCTAAAGACTATTTAGCATAACGTTAGTAGGCCTAATGACTATTAGCATAATAATGTTTAGGCATACAATTAATATAAATAACAAAAACAATTTTCATGCAAATGATATATAAATATAAATATACATGACATTATGTAAATCAAACCAATTTGCTGTAGTTTCTGTAACAATCAAACAAATTGTTGGTTAAAAAGTTAATATGCTGTGCAACAAAAATTAGTGACAGAACCAAATTGCTGCAAAACCGACTCCACGTAGTCTTGTTTGCCCTACCCCTAGAGTGTTATTTAAAATCGCGTAGGCGCGTAGGGGCGAGGCGGCCCGCGGGTTGAGGAGCAGGCGGCTGGGAGCGAGCCGCCGCGGCTGAGGCTGGCCGGCGAAGCCGGCCAACAAGCCGAAGCTGCGGTGGTGAGCGAAAGCCGTCTGCGACGATTAGCACGCGTGGAGCCGCCGGAGGCCCGCAGCGCCGGAGCCGTCACAGAAACCCTGCCTGCTGCATGTTGCATGCTTGCTTGAATGCTGCATACTTGCTTGCATGCTGCATGTTTGCTTGCATGCTGCATGCTTGCCTGCATGCTGCATGCTTGCTTGCATGCTGCATGCTTGCTTGCATGCTGCATACTGCATGCTTGCTTGCATGCTGCATACTGCATGCTTGCTTGCATGCGGGTATAGTGTCTAAATATTCTGGGTGTTAATAAATTTTCCATTGTTATACCTATAAAAATATGTTTTAATATTTTTATGCGAAATTTATGCTTTAAATTTTATGCTTTAGGACATTATGTTTACAAATGTTATGCTTTAGAACTTTATGCTTAAAAAAGTTATGCTTTAGAACTTTATGCTTAATAAGTTTATGCTTTAGAATATTATGCCTAATCATTATTATGGTTAGAGACATTATGCTTAAAAAAGTTATGCATGAGCAGTTATGCGTAATTATGTTATGCGAAAATATAATTATGCCAAACAACATTATGCGAAGTTATATTAGGTCTTAAAATTTTATGCAAATGGATAGGGAACCTAAATGGAAAAGTGTGTCTGTCTGTCTGTCTCTGTATGTTTGTCTTTCTTTCACGGCAAAACGGAGCGATGAATTGACGTGATTTTTTAAGTGGAGATAGTTGAAGGGATGGAGAGTAACATAGGTTACTTTTTGTCTCTTTCTAACGCGAGCGAAGCCGCGGGCAAAAGCTTAAACTTTAACTTAAATCTCTTTGTTCAAAAGTAAACTCTGTCTGTGTCTTCTTTGGCGCTCGTAACGAAACTTGCGCGACAATGTCAACCACTTTATTCGCAACAAACATTAAGTTTTAATGTACTGTACGTGATACATTATAACTCAATGGCAACAAGCAAATTAAACTGATATTTCAGAAAGCAAGTAGATACCGACGTACTTCCTTAAATACTTGTAAGTACAATGAATCAAATAGATATCTGCGACGTGTCAATGTTACATGTCAGAGTTCACACGTTGGTGTATCGACTGCCGCACGAATGTTACAATGTACAAACGTGTCAGTTGTAAATAGGGCTTTCAATACCGATATTACGGGATCCCGTAATACCGTAATCACGGATATATTTTGGTCTTTTTTCAATACCGGTATTGAAGAGCCAATACCGTGATTACGGTATTACAATCTTTTTATAATTTTAATTATTGTGGTTTGTGGTTTGCTGTAATAAGTAGCAGGAAGCTGTATTAAATAATATAAATAACGATGTAATATTATTCTGACACTTCACACTTGTGTATTAAGCGCCAACTCTTGTCTACACACTACATTGGCATCCCGTTTACAAATTTGTAAACGGGATGCCAATTTACAAAAAGCGGATATTGCGCTAAAATTTATGTTGACAAAGTTAGACGGTCAAGCTAATGACTAAAGCCAAAATCTTGCAAACACACTTCAAAGACGCATAAAGGAGCGACGACTTTTAATATCTGGAGTATTACAATATTTGCATGACCCTGAAACTTTTTTCAGTAACGATGATAGCGATAACGACACTTTTATAAAACCCACATCGATTGGAAAATTAGATATTATAGTAAATCAACTTACACGATTAAAATATAATAATAACATAACAAGACAGTCTCAAAGAGACAGTGAGAATATGGCCGATATGACGATAGAAGTCCCTTCTTCTTCTTCTTCAAGTTGTGAATATGAAGACACGTCCATACAAAAGCAATGAGAAAGGGAGATTTCTAAATTGCCTAAAAGTAAGGATGCAGCCTCGGCTGTAACCACAAGCACTGATTTTAGGTCAATACTAAGAGTAGAGATGTGTCTTTGAAACTGCTGGGGGTGGACCGGGTGGACGTGAGATATTTCTATCGGCGGCATACAAATATTTTAAAAATAAAAAAAAAAGAAAATGTCTTTTGATTAAAAATGTTTAAGTTTAGATTTTTATTATTGTTTGTCAGCAAATTTGCAAAATACTATTTGATTTATTTTGTTACTTGTTTAATTTTGGATTTTATGATTGTTTTTTTTTTTTGAACATAATACCGTTAGTTAAATTAAAACCTAATGATTGCTGTAATAATAAATATAATAGTGTTGCCCCCTTGTCGCTACGTCACTATGTGCTAGCGGCCGTTTTCGGGGGCCCATTTACTGAGTGTGCAAGTCACCCCCTGCCATTCTTACCGTGTTGGCAACCATTGGTTAGGCAGGAGCCATAGTTATTCCATAGTATTTGGTATCTTATTCACTAAAGAACACAAATCCATAGTCCATTTTTTTTTAGTTGCCATGTTTTGCTATTGTCCAACACCAACCGGGGGTTGTCCTTAGGTGCACTTACATAGTGCATATAGGGATAATCGTCGGTTCGTGTCCCATTTCTTTAGTCAAAACTTTTGCTCAAGGGGCCTCTGCGAGTTGGCTTCAGCCCCTCGTACGCCTTCCAACAGTCCGGGACCTCGGGGTCCAGAGATATGGAAAAATATAATAGATCTCATTATCATTGTAATTTGCATATTCTAAGTTAATTGCCTACGTGCGATATTACATTTAGCTTAAGTTTTGATTACGTCTATAAATCCTAGTTCTATAATCAATCAACACTATTTTTTTAAGAAGCTTGAAAAACTTGAGTTCAATACCGCGATCACGTGATCACGGTATTTAAATTTCTAATACCGGTACTGATACCGGTATTGAAAAAATCCGGTATTTGAAAGCCCTAGTTGTAAATCAACATCAGCGGGACGCGCCTCAGAGCCGCCGGTGAGTGGCCGACCTGCCTCAACACGCCGCGACACACACATATACACTGCTATGTACGGTGGATCAGTCTCCTTATCGTCGTATCCTACGAATAGGGGCGTAACTGCAAAACAGCTACTTTTCAGGAGACACTTTTTTGTGTTTAATTAAATTAAATGTGAACAAATATGTATTAGTGGTTTTATATAATGTGTATTAATATTTTATGGTTGTGTTAGCATTATTTTCAATAAATTATCTTTACATTTTATACGCATTTTGTCCCTTAATTCCTTATTCTCCGTTGTGTTAAGGCTTAGGTTGACAAAATTTGAGCAATAAGTTACATTATGCCTTTTATCTGCGGAAATGTCGAGGCCACAATTGCCTTTACGCCCTATTTATATTTATCTGATGCGGGTTTTCTTTGGTTTTCATAGAAATTTGTGTATAATAACTATTTTACCATATATAGTAACACGTGAATGTAATAAAAGATAACGATAGAATCATAAAAAATAATTCCAAATAAAATATGAATTTTGTTAACATAATTATTTGCTTTGGTACGAAATATATGTTTTAAAATAATTCGGTTATTTTAATAACCGTAATGTTTAATTTAATTTATATATATGATTTTTTAATTAAATAGTATAGAATCACAATCGGACCCTCCTTAAATTAATCCTGTAAATAATCAAAATCAGTTCTTAAAATCAAATTGCACGTTATAAAACCCAATAATGTAGTGTGAAAATTAGTGTATGAAATCAAATTTTACGTTATCAAAATCGTAACTAAATCAAATAAAACGTAACCGAAATCAGGAAAATTCGAATTCAACGAAGAAGACAACGGTCTTCTTCGTTGATACTGCCAGAAATATTAGCATTACCAGCTCATGAGGCAATGTACTAAAAAATGTGTAGTTTAGGCTAAAAACAAAATTAAATTTAAAATTGTTGTCAAAGAAAACTGCCGGAATCCCGTAAGCACCTACACACATCAGAAAAGTTTAAAATCACTTTGTTGCTACGGTTTTTTTTTGTTCATAATCTCCATACTTTTAATAACAAATGATTTTGATGTATCAATTGTTTTTCTGTATAAAAAGAGATGAAATCCTTGATTACATTTATTCAGAAATCTAACAAACTTGAAGCGTTTTGTCTGAGTTTTAGAGGATTATTAGAAGTTTTGCAAGCAGGTTTGTTACTTTTGATGAAGAAGGACATTCTACGAGAGAAATATCACGCAGAATGGCTGCATCCATATCTTGTGTCGTGTACACGTTACGGAGGTATCACGGCGTGGATAACTTTGCTGATCAACCTCGCAGTGGTCGGCCAACTGTTGCTCAGAAGCGCAACATCAGAATGCTGACTGGCCGAGGCTCTACAATCAATGCACTAAAGAGTGATTGAAATTTTGTTTGAGTTTTTCCTCTTCTGCTAAATTTTCTTTTATTTAACTTTATCTAAAAGTTTCTGTTGAAAACCTAGTGCTTAAAATTGTGGCTTTTTGGAAAACCTAATTAATTGATAACCTGTACTGTTTTTAATTGTTTTGTCAAACTGGTATGATGTGGTATGATGAGCAGAATTGAATTATGCAATAAAAGAAAAAAGCCCCTATGTTCGTTAGGGCACTATTCGTAGGATACGACGTTATGTGCGTGCTTATACCTCGGCGGTACAATTATAAAAGGCCAGATAGAAGATAATCTTGGCTTAAGATTAGTTAAAAATAAGAACAACAGTACAATAAGCGAAAGGATAAGAAACGAGAAAATGCTCCAGCACTTCAATATTCGTAGCAGCGTGCGACTGTGTCTGAAACACCGCGTCTGTCTTCAGTGTATGATGCGTGTGCACGTAAGATGTGACGTCACACAGGCGCGATCAAAGGCCGCCACCGCGTGGTGGAGCGGCCGGGCTCTGCGACTCGCTCCAGTTCGTACATCGTACAGCACAGAATGATATCGTTCACATTGTCTTCTTAGAAACGTTTACTTCATTGTATTCAATTAGTAGGGTAACGGCTCCGCCTGTCACGCGCTATGCGGCCTGGACACCTAGGACTTAATAAATATAATTACTGCTTACAATTTTGTTTGGGTGTGTGATCGGAGTGTCGCCATGTAATAAGTCGCTCCTTCCTCGCCGAGAGCATTGTGCTTTATCTGCTCATAGATTATACAATCATCTCTTTCTTTGCATGAACTTCCAAGCATGCGATTATAACGATGGCAATTTCCTTCTGCAGTCCTGCTGTAATGTGTAAATGTGACGAAATATTGTATCGGCAGGGCGCTGGTCTGGTGTAACGCTCGCTGTCAGGCACCTGCCCAGTGAGTTGCGTAGGGAACTGAGTGGAACTCACGCATCCACTGCAATTATACCTATTCGTTATATTACACGTACAATTAGTCCAAGGAAATCCAGAAAAAATGGTGGGGTACTCTTAATTTTCTTTTAATGAAAACTTAGGTACAACAACGTACGTACAGTGATCCCTTTTCATTTTATTTTATACCAGCTGTATCCTGCACTTTGCCCGCCCATTCTCATACAAGCTTTTATTCCGTGAAATTCAACCCTTACGCGAAAACCATTTAAATGAATCGTTCCGCTTGCTCGATATCCGAGTGCTGACAATTACCACCAATTGAAAGTGGCTCGATTCTCACAAATTCGTGATGCATAGCTGGCATCTCCGCGGTATGCAATATGTGCTCGGCGTCGAAACAAAAGGCGCTCGTGTCGGGTGTAATCAATGTGCCGGCGATGGGTAAACTGTGCCAGCACGGACAGCGCTCATAGCACACATGCTCACGCCAAGGAAATTGGAATTCTTGTGTGAGAGCTATTAAATATCTCCGAGAGCACCTGCGCACTGAACGTTAAGTGCTTCGAAAATAGGTAAATAGGTATACATGTGCAAGTTGTTGTACTGTCTTGACTTTCAACAACCGTTCCTAGAGACTCTGTTGCGGGGTACAAGAAACGCCACACGGACCATTCGGAATGTTCCTAGTGGCTGCAGTCGGTACAACGACGTCACTCGGTTCGTTCTAAAACCTGACCTACTCGTGCTTCCTAGCAGCTCCGCTGCGTACAAGAAACGCCTCTCAATTCAGTCCGTACGCGGCCACTGTCCGTCTCAATTAATTACTTACCACACAAACACTGAACTGTACTCCTCCGCTAATACTTCAGTCGATCACTTAACGTCACTCTGGTTACTTATAGTCTAGCCCATTATGCACTGAAACTATCTCGTAATCGCGCGACTTAGGGACCACGCACATTTATTCAGCTCCATTCAGCTTATGCCCATATAAAACAACGATTTTGTACGGAAGCTGAACGGACGCGGAAAGCTGAACGGACGCGTACGCGTCTTCATACAAAATCGTTGTTTTCTATGGACATAAGCTGAAGAGCTGAATAAATGTGCGTAGTCCCTTATGGTAGACAGCACGAACGTCAGGGCTCAGCTATCACAACCAACAGGGTGGAAAGTTTCAATGGGCCCTGAAAAAAAACCTACTTTTTTAAGAAAACAATCCTTTATTTTTAAAAGGAAACAAAATGGCATTCTCAGAACCGATTTATATGTTGGTAAAGTAACACTCGGTATTGTATACCTTCAGACTTTCATTTCATTTCATTTTGAATGAAATGAAATGAAAGACGTTAGGGTCATTCATAGGGACTAAATCTCTGTAACAAACATGTTTAATAAAATCTATAATATTAAATGATTAACCGTAAACCACCAATTCAATATCATTGAAATATTGTCGAACAATTATACGTTGGCCACGTCGCGTCGGGTTTACCTAGACACTAGGAACTACAGGGGCAAAGGGGCACGAGCTAACACTGCGCGCTCTGTGTCAGTGACAGATACACCTAAACGAGTCCGTTGTGGGTGCACATCAAATCACATGCACTTATCTGAGGCTCCCAGAGAACGAGCCAGCAGTCGCTCACATTAGCTATCAGCAGAGTGGCAGCGCGTCTATTAGCATTGTGTTCGTCTGTCTGTTATCTGTCACAAACAAGCCACTAATGTGCGCCGTGGCCCTATTTGCGCTACTCATACTTACACTACTTAGGTACAGAGATAATAGGGCAAGCTTAGATTGTAGCCCCAGCCGGCAATGCGCGATCCTTTCACTGTTTTTTACAATACCTACAAACGCTTTAAGATTTGCTCTAATTTTTGACCACTTCTGGTGACTTGCTGCGAACTCTCATCGCCATATTAGGCATACTAGCGATAATTATATTAATGTGGTACAGCCCCGGACAGACTGCTGCACCCGGAGTACCTACTGTTCCTGTGCTATGTACAGTCAGCAAAGTATATAAGTATACAGGGCCGTCACATACAATTAAGGTTTTCTTGAATACCAATGAATGTATTCAAATGAAATTTAACCTAATTGAAGAAGTAGTCATTTGCTACTATAGTTAAATTTTTTTTTTTTAAATATCCGTGGGTTTTTAAGAAAACTTAAACTGTATCTAACGGCCCTGTATACTTATATACTTTGCTGACTGTACATTCACCACCTCAGAATCGGAATAGGCAGTGCTGATTTGCATAAAGTTAGCAAAATAACACAGCATAACAGTAGGTAGTTAAGACACCAAAATGTAATTTATTTGTTTATTCATGAGAATCCCGAGACTGGGCACTCGGGATCGAATCTAAAGGTAGTTAATGCCACGGATTCCGTTAAACAAAAACAACTACTAAAAATCTATTAGTAATGAAACTAATGAATGAAAGTAAAGGAAAATGGGCTTTTTGGTCTACGAACCAATAACGATGGATAACGACGACTTCTATGGCGACAAGTCCCTATTGTTTATTTTCCAATTGTTTAATTGACTATGATTGGTTTTCAGAAAGGTCTGATGAAGAAGTCGGAGGGTAGACATTGCAATTCTATAACGGAATACTGGATCGTAGTCGTGGTTGGGGTTATTAAAAATGTCTTAGGGTCTTCGGTGCATTTTACCCGTGATTAGTTTACAACAACGTCTGATGATAAAACGGGAAGGTATATGTTTTTCCAAATCCGGTGCCTGTAAAGGTACAGACCTGACAAAGGGTCAAGTAATCAAGCTTACAAGCACACTAACATGACGTACGTTGTAACGTAAAAGTTATGTTAGCTTGTTACTGAAGACACCAGTGTGTCAGTGGAAGTTCTCAGTAAGCATGCCACCTGAGACAGTTATCAATCGCGCAGGAACACCTCGAACTACCCGGTCTGCCAGAAGTCAAGTCACGGCTGTACAAGTAGCATCGCATGACAAACAAGTATTTCCTGGTTATGTCTCAGTCCGACAACAGCAAAGTCAGCAAAGTAGCACTCAGCTTCGTATTGTACGCTGACACGTTTACTGGACAGTGGCGCTGCATCATAACGGAAAACATTTCGGAATGTTTTTTTTTTGTTTTTTGTGTATTAAGAGCAGCGGGCGAGGCGCGAGGTGACGCCGGTGTCGCGCGGATCGTGACCGTTACCGACTCACGCTCCGCCCGACACCGGCCGGTCGAAAACACGACATTACAAAAACTGCACACTACAACATTTTTTTAACTGTAGGTAGGCATAACCAGATCGTTTTTTAAGGGGGCACGTGTGAAAATTTCGAAAGAATCGAAAAATTGGCAATATTTCAATTGGGTACAAGTACTTACAAACTTTCGAGAATTAGCGAGCCTCAAAAAAGTGACAAATAGGCCTGGGCATAACTGTGGTTGTTATAGTGTTACGGTTACGGTGAATAATGGGATGAATTCAACCCTAGTCCTCAGGATAAAATGATTGAATTGTGAGAACAGCTAAATTGGTCGTCGTGTGCTGACTCGGCTGTGAGGCGCAGGCCTGCCCCGGCGCTGTGGTCGTCACGGTGCCACGTCACATGTCATATCACAGTCAGACGTTCGTGAACTCGTCACGTCACGCTCTGTTTACTTACACAAGGATTCAACTGCAATTTGTTGGGACCATGCGGCGAATCTAGAATTTGTTTAAAACCCTTCATAAGAATAGTCGTTGTCATAACAATAAACGTACTCCTGATTTTATAAACATACTTTTTTTTAAACTTTCTGTTCAAACCGTATGGACATCTAATAATAATACAAACCTATTCAATTATAATAATTACACGACACATCATGGCATCACACGCATTTACAGCTCACCGTGTCGTGTTTACATAACTTAAATAATAAACAACTATAATGATAGTCTTTTGATGACGTCAGGCTCTTTGTTATGGCAGTCACAGAACCACTGTGTGATGCATAAGAAGTGTTGTAAGAACCTGAATAGCCTCCGGCAGTGGGCGTCGCCCAAGTATACCGACCTAATAAATTCAGCTTATAGTTGTAGTATGGTGCATTTGACCCACAGGTCCAGTGCTGCCTCGTTTGTACTCGCTAACAATAAGCAGCACGCTCAGCGCAGCCGCATCATCGGTGTGAAGAGTTGGAAACCCTCTATCTGCCAGATGTAACTGCAGAAGCACACCAGTGAGACTCGTGCTAACTCTGACACTGTGGTATTAGGGTCAACGCAATGCTCTTTGTGTGTAAATTGTAAATGTTGATCATTTTGATTGATTGTGTAATTTCCGATCACAGTATAAGTAAACAAGCTATACCTACGTGCAGAGTGACCTCAATCACTAATTCATTTTAGATTACCTACACAGATTATTGCGTCGGCAATGCACACGAGCACGCCAGCCGCGGGCACGAGCACTGTCGCGCGTGCATGTGTGAGACTATCATTATTATGTATTACAAGTCGCATAGCTAAACAACACTAAAAAAAAAAATTTACAACTGGGAAGAATACTTGGAAAACTTGGTCTTACGCGAAAATTCTAAGAAAGAATATTTTTTATCTCAGAAAGATTGTGCTATTCAATATTCATACACCCTTTTAAAAAACCCCAGATTGTTGATAAACATTTGGAAACTTGATCACTTGCCATTTGATCTGAGGTTGGTCCAGAGTAACTGTTGACAAATCAGAGCAAACACACTGCATTACGTTCAGCCAATCAGCGCTCGTAACGTCACCGCTCATTGATATTCGACACTTTCATTTTTATTTCGTGTTTTTTATTTACATTCAAGCTTCAACGTCACGTTTGTGTATCCTTTATGAGGTTGAGCATCGACAACAAGTGCAAGTGGTGACACCCGGCTGCCGGGCGGCCGGGGCGGGACTTCGAGCTCGTTACTAAATGTGAATGAAATAAGGATGACCAATACAAATCCAGCCAAGTGCGAGTCGGACTCGCGCACAAAGTGTTCCGTATCTATACAACATTAAACACTACATGACAACCTAATGTTTTAGTTTACCTAGTGTCTACCTGTCGTTATTAATATTAAACTAGGTAAGTATCTCGCTCACCGTCGCCTACCCCGAGCAAGCGGTAACTATGCTGCTGGTACTCGGAAATGTTATCAAATGTCATGAACATTAAGCTAAATTATTATTAAATTATCATTATTTTAATGATGATTACTAAATGTACAGTTTTGTAAACTTTTGTTGTTACATCAGTTTTTCAAAGAAAGCTAACAACATCCAACTGTGTTGAATCTTTGTTAAATGTTAACTTTGTTAATTATACCTATTAATATTAGGCATTTAACAAAGTTGGATGCATACCTGGTGTAAAAAATACATCACTAGGCGTATTTCTACGCATACTACTCGACAATCCTCAACGATTGTGATGTACCACAGGGAAGCCACCACAGAGGAGAGGAAGGTAGCAACCTATAGCGTTACTGTGCCCGCTTTATCATTTTGGGTTACATTATGACTTCGTTACATCACTATTGAAAGATTAAATATGGTATTTTTAAGGTCATAATTTTTTTACAGGTTTTATAGTAATCTAAATGTTAAAAAAGATATTCTGTTATTTTTAGGGTTCCGTACCTCAAAAGGTAAAAACGGAACCCTTATAGGATCACTTTGTTGTCCGTCTGTCCGTCCGTCCGGCTGTCAAGACCCTTTTTCTCAGAAACGCGTCGAGATATCAAGCTGAAATTAATATCACATACTCGGGTCTGCTATCTCTTAAAGCAGTGAAAAAATCAAGTTTTTAAATCAACGCAATAAAAAGATACGGCGGTTTATATTGCAAATTTGGACATTTGCAAGGAAATCAAAACCTATAGGGTACTTCCCATTGACCTAGAATCATGAAATTTGGCAAAAAGCAAGGTCATGTAGCACAAGTAAAGGGAAAACTCCGAAAACCGTAAATTTGTAGTTCGTTCACACCAGGCGTCCGTCTGTCTGTCAATAACCTTTTTCTCATAAACGCGTCAAGATATCAAGCTGAAATTAATATCACATACTAAGGTCTGCTATCTCTCACAGCAGTGAAAAAATCAAGTTTCTAAATCAATGCAATAAAAAAATACGGCGGTTTATATTGCATATTTAGATATTTTCAAGAGAATCAAAACTCAAAACCTATAGGGTACTTCCCATTGACCTAGAATTGTGAAATTTGGCAAGACGCAAGGTCATGTAGCACAAGTAAAGGGAAAACTCTGAAAACCGTAAATTTGTAGTTAGTTCAGATCAGGCGTCCGTCTGTCTGTCAAGAACCTTTTTCTTAGGAACGCGTCGAGATATCAAGCTGAAATTAATATCACATACTCGGGTCTGCTATCTCTTAAAGCAGTGAAAAAATCAAGTTTTTAAATCAACGCAATAAAAAGATACGGCGGTTTATATTGCAAATTTGGACATTTGCAAGGAAATCAAAACCTATAGGGTACTTCCCATTGACCTAGAATCATGAAATTTGGCAAAAAGCAAGGTCATGTAGCACAAGTAAAGGGAAAACTCCGAAAATCGTAAATTTGTAGTTAGTTCACACCAGGCGTCCGTCTGTCTGTCAATAACCTTTTTCTCATAAACGCGTCAAGATATCAAGCTGAAATTAATATCACATACTAAGGTCTGCTATCTCTCACAGCAGTGAAAAAATCAAGTTTCTAAATCAATGCAATAAAAAAATACGGCGGTTTATATTGCATATTTAGATATTTTCAAGAGAATCAAAACTCAAAACCTATAGGGTACTTCCCATTGACCTAGAATTGTGAAATTTGGCAAGACGCAAGGTCATGTAGCACAAGTAAAGGGAAAACTCTGAAAACCGTAAATTTGTAGTTAGTTCAGATCAGGCGTCCGTCTGTCTGTCAAGAACCTTTTTCTCAGGAACGCGTCGAGATATCAAACTGAAATTAATGTCACATACTCAAGTCTGCTATCTCCCAAAGCAGTGAAAAAATCAAGTTTCTAAATCAACGCAATAAAAAGATACGGCGGTTTATGTTGCATATTTAGACATTTTCAAGGGAATCAAAACTCAAAACCTATAGGGTACTTCCCATTGACCAAGAATCATGAAATTTGGCAAGAAGCAACGTCATGTAGCAAAAGTAAAGGAAAAACTCTGAAAACCGTAAATTTGTAGTTAGTTCACATCCGTCCGACCTCCCGTTCGTCCGTCTGTCAAGACCTTTTTCTCAGAAACGCGTCGAGATATCAAGCTGAAATTAATATCACATACTCAGGTCTGCTATCTCTTAAAGCAGTGAAAAAATCAAGTTTCTAAATCAACGCAATAAAAAGATACGGCGGTTTATATTGCATATTTAGACATTTTCAAGGGAATCCAAACTCAAAACCTATAGGGTACTTCCCATTGACCTAGAATCGTGAAATTTGGCAAGAAGCAAGGTCATGTAGCACAAGTAAAGAGAAAACTCCGAAAACCGTAAATTTGTAGTTAGTTCACATCAGGCGTCTGTCTGTCCGTCTGTCTGTCAAGAACCTTTTTCTCAGGAACGCGTCGAGATATCAAACTGAAATTAATATCACATACTCAAGTCTGCTATCTCCCAAAGCAGTGAAAAAATCAAGTTTCTAAATCAACGCAATAAAAAGATACGGCGGTTTATATTGCATATTTAGACATTTTCAAGGGAATCAAAACTCAAAACCTATAGGGTACTTCTGACCTAGAATTGTGAAATTTGGCAAGAAGCAAGGTCATGTAGCACAAGTAAAGGGAAAACTCCGAAAATAGTAAATTTGTAGTTTGTTCACATCAGGCGTCCGTCTGTTCGTCCGTCTGTCAAGAACGTTTTTCTCAGGAACGCGTCAAGGTATCAAGCTGAAATTAATATCACATACTCAGGTCTGCTATCTCTTAAAGCAGTGAAAACTCAAGTTTCTGAATCAAAGCAACAAAAAGATACGGCGGTTTATATTGCATATTTAGACATTTTCAAGGGAACCAAAACTCAAAACTACAGGGTACTTCCCATTGACCAAGAATCATGAAATTTGGCAAGAAGCAAGGTCATGTAACACAAGTAAAGGAAATACTCCGAAAACCGTAAATTTGTAGTTTGTTCACATCAGGCGTCCGTCTGTCCGTCTGTCTGTCAAGATCCTTTTTCTCAGGAACGCGTCAAAATATCAAGCTGAAATTAATATCACATACTCAAGTCTGCTATCTCTAAAAGCAATGAAAAAATCAAGTTTCTAAATTAACGCAATAAAAAGATACGGCGGTTTATATTTCATGTTTAGACATTTTCAAGGAAACCAAATAACCTACAGGGTACTTCCCATTGATCTAGAATCATGAAATTTGGCAAGAAGCAAGGTCATGTAGCACAAGTATAGGGAAAACTCCGAAAACCGTAAATTTGTAGTTAGTTCACATCAGGCGTCTGTCTGTCCGTCTGTCTGTCAAGAACCTTTTTCTCAGGAACGCGTCAAAATATCAAGCTGAAATTAATATCACATACTCAAGTCTGCTATCTCCCAAAGCAGTGAAAAAATCAAGTTTCTTAATCAACGCAATAAAAAGATACGGCGGTTTATATTTCATGTTTAGACATTTTCAAGGGAACCAAAACTCATAACCTACAGGGTACTTCCCATTGATCTAGAATCATGAAATTTGGCAAGAAGCAAGGTCATGTAGCACAAGTAAAGGAAAAACTCTGAAAACCATAACATTGTAGTTAGTTCACATCCGTTCATCCTCCCGTTAGTCCGCCTGTCAAGACCCTTTTTCTCAGAAACGCGTCGAGATATCAAGCTGAAATTAATATCACATACTTAGGTCTGCTATCTCTTAAAGCAGTGAAAAACTCAAGTTTCTAAATCAACGCAATAAAAAGATAGGGTGGTTTATATTGCATTTAGATATTTGCGAGGGATTCAAAACCTATAGGGTACTTTCCATTAACGGAACCCTCGTTGCGCGAGTCCAACTCGCACTTGACCGGTTTTTTATTTTAGTTTCAGTAGTGTCATGAAAGAGATGCGTAGTTTTTGTTTGCTTTAGAATGTTGTTAAAGTAGTTAATTAGCCGTTGTTTACTTTAACAACATACACGGTCAGACGTACACGACGCACATTCGGTACTTCGGTAGGTACCAAACATTAGTGCCTTATCTACACATTTGTAGATAACTCCAAGTCGCATTGTATGTATGTATCTAAGACTGTCTAAGAGACAGACGCATACGCACGCTGTCGCTGCGACTCCGACCCGTGACGTCAGCGGCGGCGCCGGCGCCGCCACTCGCTACCTGATAACTATTGAATATTTATAGGGATTGGGTCATTTTGACAGGGTGTGACCAAGACCCTTTTAACTAAGATTTTGTAAAACAAAGTATTTAATAGAGTATTCGTAGAGAAACTTGTTTGTTCTTCTCTATAGTGATCTATCTACGTATTGCAACTTGTTCCTTCTTAATGTAGAAAGTCTTGTAGTTGCTTGCAACTAGCGTCGCCTTTAGACTTTTTGACAGTTCATGTGCCTGTAAATCGCCTAAATGAATAAACTTGAATTTTGTTATTTTTTAATTTTGAGTTACGTTTAAACACAAAGTGCGTATAATAATACATTCATGTCGACTTGAGAACTTCCTCATTTTTATCTGTCGGTTAAAAATAGACATTATAATAAACCGAATTATTCCATCGCATAGGAGTGCGGAATGTGAGGATTATCGTCAATTGTTTATGTTCCAGGGACGGCAGTACCGGCTCTGCGGAACTTTCTCTAAACAATGAAGTGGTTCAGGTACGCGGCGCATTCTCGGAATAGTGCGCGGCGGAGCGCTCGCGGCAGGTACTGAGGGGCGCACAGCGCCTGCGACGGACAGCCGGCCCTTGTGAGGAACACAACGAGCTCTGTGGAGAAAGTGGCGCAGCAGCTCCGCCCCACGGGCCGCTAGCGCTCGGCACCCGGCACTGCTCGGGTACCACTTCAACTGGTCTCATGTACATGATGCTAAATCGTTTTCTTTTCAGTTTCGTTCGAATAAACCGGTTTATTTAAAGTTTTTGAAGAAACCTTTATAGAAGGTTTCGTTTGTATGGTAACTGGTTTGGCACGCGTCTCTCATTACTCTGAAATCTGTCATTACTCTTGGGTATTAAGTCAGAAGTATTGGAATTGGTTTATACAAATATTTAGTTTGAGCTACATACGAGTAAACTTGAAATAATGAGTTTGAGTAGAATACTTATTTTTAAAGCTGAACGGATAAGTAAAAGTATAATCATTGAGTTGCCGCCGTTACCGCTCTTTATTAGCAAACCGCACTCAATTTTTTTATTCAATCTACCTATACAGTACTTTTTGAGTTTATCGCGGTCAAACATACAAGCAAACATACAAATAAATATTTAAAAAATGTATTTTTGGCTTCAGCATTAGCAAAGATTATTTTCAAATATTCAATATGCTGTTTCGTCTTCGTTACGGTTTTATTATAATAATATGTTTAGTGGTCCACCGTACTACGGTAATAAAATGAGTAGTCGCCGTCGCCGACCACTTTGTCGTGTCCTAATGTGCACTTATTAAGCATTGTTGCACGCGATAACCGCACAGTCCGGCTGCTCCACTTTGGCAGCGAGTGCGGTCGCCAGTGCAGGCGGCGCCGCGGGGCGCGCTGATAGCCGCCACACGCCGCGCCCTTATCTGCCAGTCTCGACGGACGCCGTCACACGGAGCCACCGATGACATCGTCTTATCTTCTCTGCTCTGCTCCTAACGACCGCACATATTTAGGCGATGTGTGCGCACCAGTACTTCGTGCGCGGTGCGTGGTGTACGCCGTGCATTCAGCTCAAAGGTGATATGGAGACATACCGCTTGTATGCGGCGCGCCGCGGCGGGCGGCCGCGCGCCCGGCGCGAACAAAAGATATCAACGCGCGACACACCGCGGTGCACCGCGCAAACAAAACCACACCATATGTTTTTAACATTTATTTTTTGTTCAACAGCCAATCTATCGGCAAGATTTTACCAAAGCTCGCGTATTGAGAGCTCGCATCGTTCGATTTAGTACACGGTACATACAATGTGTATGCCGCAATCATATAAACACGTATACAATACACATCAGGCACAGTTTTGGGTCCGTCATCAGCGGTCAATCATACGACAACACCGATCGTAATCGTTAAAGGAATACAAAATAATACTGAAGAATAAATATTCACTATAACTAAGTACGTTAAAGTACATTAAAGCTCGAGCCTCTGTGGGCAAAGTGTTCACGTCACTGCACTCAGCACACGGTCTCCATGGGGATGCGCGGCGCGGCCGGCGCGGTGGGCGCGGCCGGCGCAGGCGGCGCGGGCGGCGCGGGCGTGGTGTGCGTGAGCGACTCGCCGCAGGACGGCAGGTGCGTGGACGAGTGCGTGTTGCGCGCGCCGCCGCCGCCGCCCGCGCCGCGCGCGCAGCACTTGGCGACCGCGCGCTTCAGCGCCGCCCACGCGTGCGGCTGGCAGCCCACCACCAGGAAGATGAACACGCCCTGCAGCGCGTTCAGCAGGTCGGTGGCGTACCACACGTAGTCCGGCCCGCCCGCCGCCCACGACACCACGTCCGCGCCCCACGTCACGCCCATCACCACCACCAGCTTGGCGCACACGCGGCCCAGAGCCGCCCTGCAAGCATCACGTCTGTAAGGAGCCTGTACACAGCACAGTAGTCGTGCACAACAAGGTGGCGCCTCACCGTTCGGAAGTGGACTTGACCTCGTCGCGCCGCCAAAGGCCGCAGGTGAGCTGGCGCGTGGTGGACACGAAGAGCGCCAGGTTGACGAGCAGCAGCACGCCCACGGGCCCGAAGAAGTAGACGAGGATCTCCATGTCGCCGTAGAACCAGCAGCGCTGCACGGCGAAGCGCGGGCGCAGGAAGGGCGCGGCGGCGGCGGGCGGCAGCGCGTCGAGCGCGGCGGCGGCGCCCGCCAGCAGCAGCGGCCCGCCCCACGCGTACACCATGTACACGCGCAGCCGCCACAGCTCCTGCCCGCGCTCCAGCGACGTCGGCCGGAAGTCCCTGCGCACACGCTCTTGTACTACACACCACATCTACACTACTAACTAGCTAGGTGCATTAATACATTATCATAGTTATACTTGTATCATAGTATAACATACTCCTCTAGTTATTCTAGGAGCATGAATTTTTTCGCCGAATAGAAATCTTATTAACGTTTTTAGAACCGCATTTAGGCTCAGTTTACTGGACTATTGAGGCAATCGTTGTATTTCGGTAATGTGCAATCGGATTTTATAATTATGTCATTAGGTGCTTTTACAGGATATATCGTCGTGTAAAGGTCTGGTGAGCACACAGACACAGCGACTCGCCGGTGCAGTGAGTCCTGTGCCGACGTAGAGCCTGCACGATGTTAGTAACAGAGCATTCGTTTTTAATTTTTTTTTTACTTCTGTATAATATTATCTATTATTATTATACTAGTCTAGTGCCCCGCCGTTTCACCCGCCTTATGTTAGTGTTTGGCTGTTTGGTTATTGCTGCGTGATTTTATGTTGCCTCTTATTCTGATGTAAAACTTTTATTACTGTAAAGATCCTTAAAAACTGTTTTTGCGTGAAAGAACGCACATTCAAACTGTGCTATGCATGCTAGTTTCGTGCTAACAATTACTTAAACGTGACATGCGTTTCAGACAAATCAATTCTTAAAAATACTTAACCTAAATCATCGACATAAATCTAAGACGTTTACAGAAGTGCATATGTATACAGAAATGAAACAAAACGTTCACAAGCATAAACTATCTTTCACTATAAAATCGTGGTTTGGTGGAAGAAAACTCATAAATGGATTAGTTAAGCTCGCCTTTATACATTTTTTTTTCTGCTTTCCACGCCTTTTTTGGGTTCCATCAAACGGTAAAACTGGACCCTATTACTAAGACATCGCTGTCTGTCACCAGGTTGTATAATAACATCATGAACCAAAATAGTTAGCGTTTTACATAATGTATTGCCGTACAATCAAATGGGTCTTTAGCGCAAGCCGTCTTATGAGACGCTGTTTTTTTTTTTGAGGATGGAAAATTATCAAATGAATTCTCTCGGACGGGGAGTGTCAGACTTCTACTGGCTAAAACCCACCCTTGTCCCTTGAGTTTCCCCTTTTATGTTCTTGGATCGCGGTAACTATTAAAACTATTAAGCAACTATTAAGGTATGAGATGCTGTTTTGAGGTCAGTTATCAACTAATAAGACACGCACACTTTTGAAATTATGTAATGTTTAATTCCTATGATTAACCTTTCAACGACCAACCGACAGCCGGCTGTCGCGCTGCTATTGTCTTTCTATTGTGTGGAATTACCTACGTATGTTCAAAAGTTTAATAAATAAATAACTAGATGTCAACCCAACATAGCAACGCGGAATCACACATGTGCCTATCCAACCCACTACAATCATGTCATGCTAATAACAACGCTGATAAGTGATAACCATAACCTATCTCAACACGCTGAAGGTGAAACCTCTGCCTTACACACAACGCGCGCTTGCGCTACACTGCTCCGTGTAGGTACGTATAATAAAATAAATCCTAACCATGCATTATTTTTCTTTCTTAAATTCTCATCAAATTGTCATTTTCATGATTTTACCTACTACATGCCTATGTACACTTCTGCTGTTGGTTGGTTGCTTGTAACACTTTTACGTCCAAGTCGGTCCAGTCAGTCCTAGTACGTATAATATGTAAACTTAAATCTCAACTTACCGGAAAGTCCACCAGATGTTGAAACACATCGTATTGAGCCAAAAGAACGCCGACAGGAACAGGAAATGCATACACACCGCTGCACAGCACATGAAACAAACGCACACGTCAGTGAGCCGCGCTTAACGACACCGCACAGCACTAGAGCACAACAGCTCACCGAGCGCGCGGCACAGCCCCGCCGGCACCACGTCGCCCGCCAGCTGCGTGGCGGCCAGCAGCACGTCGCCCAGCATCAGCGCCGCCACGTAGTGCGTCTGGCAGCGCCAGTGCAGCGCGTGGTGCGCCGCCGGCAGCGCGAAGCCGGCCGCCAGCGTGGCCGCCAGGAACGCCGCGCCCACCGCCAGCCCCGCGCCGTACAGCACGTGGCGCGAGGCCTGCGCGCCGCGCGCGCGCGCCGCCGCCTCGCACGCCCACACGCGCACGCCGCGCGCGCCCGCCAGCGCCTCCGCGCACCACGTGCCGCCCGCCAGCGCCGCGCCGCCGGCGCCGCCCGCCGCGCGCAGCTCCAGCGCGCCGCGCGCGCCCAGCCGCGCGCCCGCCAGCATGCCCGCCACGGCGTAGCGCGACTTGTGCGGGCACGCCGGCCAGCCCACCACCACCCGGCTGCCGTTGCCGGCCGCGCTGCTGTTCACGAGCGCGCTCAGCTCGCCCAGCACCTGCTGCGCCAGCTCGCTCGAATTGTCTTTTTGGCAATGTTCGCCGTCGAAGAAGTGCTGCGCCCCGCAGCACTTGGCCGGCTCCCACTTGACGTGCTCCTCGCACACGAGCGCCGCGTTCCTGTCGGTGCAGTAGCGGCTCGCCGGCAGGTAGGACCTGGGTGCAGCGCGCACTATCATCAGTCCGTCCCAGAAGCGCAGAGCGTATGGCGCTGCATGTTCGGGTAGCAAACGCAATGCCCCACACTCAGGGAATTTGCCTTTGGTGATGTTCCAGTGGGCTGGGGTGGTGGAAGTAAAATTTCCCGTCCTGGGTACATAAATGCGCATAGCGAAGGTGCCATTGCTGGGCGCGCACGCCGCGGCGGCGGCGGCCGGAGACAGAGAGACGGCCTGCAGCGCCTCGTCGGAGAGCGCGTGGTGCTCCGGGCAGCACTGCTGCAGCCGCACCACGTCCAGCCCGCCCGCCGCCACGTACAGCACGCTGCATGCTGCCAGGAATCTAACTATGGATGACATCGCGCAACGGCTTCACCGATTGCAACCACGACGAAAAGGCCGCTGACACTGCATCTCAGCACTAGTTCGTATTTTTTGGAATAAACACACTGCAAAAATCCCCGGTATTCAGGGCTTCCAAAAAGCAACACTGCGAGATTTCCGAACACAATAATAAACACGTGTTAAAGGGACTGCACAGCACGGAGCGCAACCTTCCACCTCGAGAGCCGGCGCGAGACTGACGGTCGGGGCCGGCGGCCAGCTGACTGCCCCCGCCGACGTCGCCCCGCACGCCGCGCACTGTGCCGCTGTCCTGTCCTGCCGGAGTGCACTCGTCGTTGTGTGTGTGGTACATCATTATAGATATACACACACACACTATTGTACACTGTCCTGTCCTATGATGACTACACCAGACTACACCTATAGCATCACTTCGAAAGTTCGAACTGCCCCACAGTATGGCATGGCCTTTAGAACATTATTTACAACTCGAAATTTCTTCACGATGTTTTCCTTCATCGATGTCCATGAATATGATTTCATAATGTTATTATGGTAGGTACTTTCCGGATTCGGACCCTCTTACATGTGGGGCCTTAGGTTAGGTTATTTTAAAATAAATAAATAATATTAAAAAAAGCTTTTATTTCGTGTAAGGACTTTCTTTTAAATAACCAAATAAAGTTTTAGAGTTATTAAATAAAAACTCACTCAACTCATATTCGTAATGGCAGAGCTTCAAATATCATCATCTCCCTAGCCTAACCGAATTCAGGTGGATACCAGTGTTTTACGTGAAGCGACTGCTTATCAGACCTCCACAACCCAGTTACTGGGCGACACGGTACCTCTTGGTTAGACTGGTCAGTATTTCCAGTTTGGCCGTAATTACTGTCAAAGTTCTACGAATGACAACCGGGACCAACGGTTTTACGTGCTTTCCGAGGCACGGGATGTCAGTGACGTCCAAGATAAACTTTAGAAAGTACATATGAATTGAAAAAGTCACATTGGTACTTGCCCGGATTCGAACCCACAACCTCTTACACGAGAGGCCTTATCCACTGGGCCATCACGACGTTCAAATATAAAATAGTTGGCTGAGCTTCAAATATAATTTATATAAAATAGTTGTTTAGTTAAAGATAACTTAGAAACTTAAGAAACTTAAACTTAATAACTAACCCACACTGCCGGAGCCGGCGCTGTTCAGCAGTTACGCCTGCGAGCACGAGACCAAAACGGTACGAACGGTTCAATGTAAGCATAAGCTTCCGATACATTGTGTGTGCTCTCTGCCAGACCCCTCCATCTTCGTGCATCAACACCTGCGTGCTACCAATTCTTACATTTATGATTGCCAAACCTGGGCTCTCACCAAAGTGCACAACAAAAAACTAGAACCTTGCCAGCCTGCAATGGTGAGAAGCAAGCTGTTTACACGAATATCTGAAAAAATACAAGACCACACTATTAGAAAACGCACATAATACGAAACTTAAGTGGCAATGCACAGGTCATACAATAAGAGGCACTAAAGATAACGAGGCATTAGAAGGTTGGAAGATGAAATAAAGGCAATAGCATTAAAAACATTGAGAAGGAAAGCGTTAAAGAGAAACCAGTGAAAAAAGGTGGAGGCCTTTGCCAAAGCTGGGCGAAGTTGTCGGAGTCAATGACTTAACAGAGTCACTAATTTAACATTATTTGTAAACTTATTTTTTGTCTGAATAAAGGCTTATACATGTTATTAGTGTACCATTACACCATTTATAAGTGCGTGAAGAACGGCTAGACAAGTAATGTTTTTGGAGTTTCTAGATTTGTCCTCATAAAGTATATTAAAATAAAGTAATATTCATCATTAAAAACACATCAGTGAAAACCACAAGTTGAGCCGGTCAATGCTCAACTGAGATTCGTCGCCGGCATGTGGTAATAAAATTAAGCATTCGCGGTTTTATTACAACTTAGTTTTAAAAACCAAAAAACGTTTTTGTGTCATATTTTACCGAACATTCGCATGTTACATTACTTTATTATTGTTTTTTTTTTATAAACTGAGTATTTGGGGGTAACGTTCGTAAGAATGGTATTACAAAGCAAATGCTCACGTGTATATAAATTTCCCTAAAATAGTTTCTAAACGCTAAAAGTTCTGACTTAATTGACACCCGAAACCTTCTACTGTGGGCCTGTGTGGCTTGAGCTTAGTCCTAGATAGTTTTTTATCTTTATTTATTTACGGTGTTTACAGAATATGTCACCCCGGTGGGTGATTGAATATCCTAGATGGATAAAAACGACACTAAACACTGCCGTACATTTCTGCCTCTATCTCGCACTCGTAGTTAATATGCTTGAAAGTATGCACTATTCACTAAACTATATTCCCATGAGTTACACCCACAATACATTTTGAGTTCAATAGTGCCTATTATTATATCTCTCTTGTTACAAAGTACATAATAAATACGAAATTAAAATATTTAAAAAATATCTTCGGACAACTCACACACGGCTATCAAAATAAATCAATCTGATCCCACGGAATGGGCCGGGGTTGCGGAATGGTTATAATAGTTACCGTGACCCCGGGACATAAAGGGCAACCGAAGGAACATAAAAAAAAGAAGAGAAGAGAAGAGCCAACCAATGATAACCATGCAGACAACTACTAATATACGTAATTTATAAATACATACATCTCTATAGTAATATTATATAGCTGAAGATATGTTTATATTATATCAGTGCTTTAGAGCTTATTTATCGAGGAAGGTTATGGGACAACACGCTACGACTTACGGTAGTGGAGCAGAACAGATGACGGGACTAAAGCCGCGGGGGTAGCTAGTTACAGATGAATTACACCCAGATACATAACAAGCAATCATGCTCATTACAGCCATCACCAAAGTGGGCGGGGATCGAACCCACGACCACCTGCTTAGCAGACAGAGCACTAATCACCAAAGTAACGGCCGTCAAAACTTAGAAATGTAGATAGAATACATTCTATCTACATTTCTAAGTTTTCTAAGCCCTACAGGGCTTGATCATCAAATTGCATAACAATACAATACAATACTAACAGCGCAAACACGAGTAACACATGTTCTGTTCCTACCATATGCTCAGGTCTGTGCTCCCTAACTACTGTAAATAAAAAAAAAACAAATTTCTAAGCTAACGAAAAAAAGATACGGCAGTCAAGTCGCACAAAACTGAATAAAAATAAATAAAACAAACCGGCCAAGTACAAGTTAAGCTCGCACACCGAGGGTTCCGCACATAATTATACTTGTATGTAAAGAAATCTTGTTACCGTAATCATATTTTTAATAGATTCATCTTAAGGTTTCCCGGTTTAGGGTTCCGTAACTCAAAAGGTAAAAGCGAAACCCTTATGGGATCACTTTGCTGTCCATCCGTCTGTCAAGACCCTTTTTAGGGTTCCGTAGTCAACTAGGAACCCTTA
Source organism: Athetis lepigone (assembly GCA_033675125.1). Taxonomy (NCBI): domain Eukaryota; kingdom Metazoa; phylum Arthropoda; class Insecta; order Lepidoptera; family Noctuidae; genus Athetis; species Athetis lepigone. The sequence continues at coordinate 17,008,066 of CM066239.1, read as the reverse complement.
TAGTATCGCCATGTCTGTCTGTCCGTCCTCGCTTAATCTCTGTGACCGTTAGCACTAGAAAGCTGAAATTTGGTACCAATATATTGTATATCAATCCCGCCGACAAAGTGGTAAAATAAAAATTGGAAAAAAATGATTTATTAGGGTAGCCCCCCTATATGTAAAGTGGGAAGTGTTTTTTTTTTATTTTCAACCCCAACGTGTGACATATTGTTGGATAGGTATTTAAAAACGAATAGGGGTTTACTAAGATCATTTTTTGATAATGTCAATAATTTCGGAAATAATCGCTCCAAAAGGAAAAATCAAAGCGTCCCCCCCCCCTCTACCTTCTGACCCGTAGGTTTCAGGTTTCAATAATAAAATTTGCCAGAGTGGAAAAATGGGGGTTTTGCCCGGGTTTTCCCGGGCTGACAAAAAAAGAGGAAATGATCGGCTAATTGAGTGTTAAATAAAATTTAAACTTTGTTGAACTACACATTTATTTAGATCATCAGCGACTTCCTTAAAACAATTAACGTAGTTGATAAACAGAAAAAATATATATGCACCTATATTTCAAACAATACTCCTACAAACTTAGGAATTTGGAAAAAAGGATACTTATCTGGTGTCACAGACAAAGCAAAACAAATGGTCAAAGACAATTAGAATCAATTATCATAGACCACATTAAGGCGCGTTTACATAACAATTCATCCTTCTTATTTTATGTTGTTCTATTTATCCTGATATCGTGTAACAACTTGGGGAGGTGCCGCTAAAACTAAAATGTTGGAAATTGAAAGAGCGCAAAGGCTAATACTAAAAGTTGCCCTTTCTAAACCACGACCCTTCCCCACCGCGGTATTATATCAAGAAGCGGAGGTGTTAACCGTGAGACAAATCTATATTCCTAACACAATACTCCGGCAACACTCACACCCAAAATCTTTTGATGTCTCTACTAAATTAACCACAAGTAAGAAGACGGTATGCAACATAGATATATTAAAGAAGGTATGCAATATGCAATACAATACGATCAAAGACTAGCTCTGCCCAAAATTTCTACACTTTTAGAGGACCTGTGATGGACAATGAATTGAATAAAGAATTAAATATTTTCAATTGTAATAAGGCTAAAAGTAAATAAATAGCTTTAAACTATTTACTAAAGTTGGACTACACGAAAACAGAAAATCTCCTCGTCAATAAAAACACAACATAATTATTACATCCTTCATCTATTTTCACACACTTGCACACTCACAACACCACACACACTCACAACACCTACACACTCACAACACCTACACACTCGATACACCACGCACACTCACAACACCTACACACTCGATACACCACGCACACTCACAACACCTACACACTCGATACACCACGCACACTCACAACACCTACACACTTGAAACACCACGCACACTCACAACATCACACGCACACATACTACATTCAACAGAAATACATATTTTACTATTATTGTACTTTCCTTATTTTTGTTTTGTTATTTTTACCTTCTTCCAACAACAGTTGTCTAATTAAAATTAAACCATCTCCCTAGTATTTATATAAATTAATATTATTTTGTTTTGTTTCTGTACTAACTTAAAAGCTGATAACTTCATGCCATCTAAACTGTAGGGGGAGACCCTGTGTCCTAAAGTACAGGCCTCGGCTTAGTTAAGGCACCAGTCTCGCTTGTAATGATATCGAAGTAGTTTATTGGAAATTGTTAATTTTACTAACAAAACTTGCAGCCTTAGTTACTAAGTTGAGTAAGTGTTAATTGAGGAAGGAACTAAACATTTTTTTATTAAAAAATAAAACATCTACACCCACACGCGTTCTCGAGATAAGGGTCTTAAGTCTTAAAAGACAACAAAATGATCCCATAGGGGTTATATTTTTTCTCTTGAGGTACGGAACCCTAAATATAAATAAATATCTCGGGACAACCCACACAAGGCCATCTGATCTCAAACTAAGCAGATAAGAAACATGGTTATATCAGTTAAAGGACAACTATGAAAACTGAAGAATATTATACCAATGGGACGAAAATTTTGGTTAAATTCGCCTTTTGATTCAAAAAGTAAATATTTCATTCATGGTTTTCCTCTAAACCTTCGAACACACGTGATTCGAGACACCATAGAAAGACAATAGCAGCCCGGCAGCCGGCTGTCGCTTGGTCGTCGAAAGATTTGATCCCTATAAGTGACGCTATCAATTGATTTCAAAAAAGTACAGGGTGTTGTTTTCTGCATTTTAAGCCAGTTCGATTCGCAGTTTTATTTCTTTTTAAAATAAAGGAATTTTCGATTTAAAGTGGTTTTCTTCCAGGGCCCATAAAAACTTTCTAACCTGTATACTTATATGGTTTAATATGTACATAAGACTGCCTATCAGACCTCCACAACCCAGTAACTGGGCGACACGATACCTCTTAGTTTAATAAGACTGGACAAAGTTTCTGGCTAACCAGTAACGACTGTCAAAGTTCTAAGAATGACAACCGGGACCAACGGCTTTACGTGCTTTCCGATGTCAGTGATATCCAAGATAAACTTTTGGAAGTATGAATTGAAAAAGTCACATTGGTACTTGTCCGGCTTCGAACCCACAACCCTTTACACGAGAGGCGGGTGCCTTATCCACTGAGCCATCACGACTTATTTTAAATAACCAAACTCTTTTAAAATTAGGAGGTTCTCGATTCGTCAGGAATCTTTTTAAGTTTTTCCCGCGTATGAGTGGCGCCACCTCACGGATTATTTACGTGTGAGAGCGGGGCGGCGGAGGCCGTGCTAGTGACTGCGCGCGACACTAGCGGCGAGCACTCCAGGCGCGCTCAGTAGTGCCGGTGGAGAGCAGTAGATGGCGCTGACGGCGGGCGACAGTCTTGCTATCTATTGATGACCCTCGCAATGCACCATTTCACCGCACCTACACTACTTTTCCCCAAAATCTATTTAAAATTCAAAGCATTTATTTCACTTAGGGCCGATTTTTCAATCGCCAGATAACTTTTATCTGAAGAGTAAGTTTGACGTTTTGACAGCTTTTGTATAGAAAATATGTCAAACCGACATATTTATTCCTCAGATAGAACTTAACTGATGATTGAAAAACCGGTCAAGTGCGAGTTGGACTCGCGCAACGAGGGTTCCGTTAATGGAAAGTACCCTATAGGTTTTGAATCCCTCGCAAATATCTAAATGCAATATAAACCACCCTATCTTTTTATTGCGTTGATTTAGAAACTTGAGTTTTTCACTGCTTTAAGAGATAGCAGACCTAAGTATGTGATATTAATTTCAGCTTGATATCTCGACGCGTTTCTGAGAAAAAGGGTCTTGACAGGCGGACTAACGGGAGGATGAACGGATGTGAACTAACTACAATGTTATGGTTTTCAGAGTTTTTCCTTTACTTGTGCTACATGACCTTGCTTCTTGCCAAATTTCATGATTCTAGATCAATGGGAAGTACCCTGTAGGTTATGAGTTTTGGTTCCCTTGAAAATGTCTAAACATGAAATATAAACCGCCGTATCTTTTTATTGCGTTGATTAAGAAACTTGATTTTTTCACTGCTTTGGGAGATAGCAGACTTGAGTATGTGATATTAATTTCAGCTTGATATTTTGACGCGTTCCTGAGAAAAAGGTTCTTGACAGACAGACGGACAGACAGACGCCTGATGTGAACTAACTACAAATTTACGGTTTTCGGAGTTTTCCCTATACTTGTGCTACATGACCTTGTTTCTTGCCAAATTTCATGATTCTAGATCAATGGGAAGTACCCTGTAGGTTATTTGGTTCCCTTGAAAATGTCTAAACATGAAATATAAACCGCCGTATCTTTTTATTGCGTTAATTTAGAAACTTGATTTTTTCATTGCTTTTAGAGATAGCAGACTTGAGTATGTGATATTAATTTCAGCTTGATATTTTGACGCGTTCCTGAGAAAAAGGATCTTGACAGACAGACGGACAGACGGACGCCTGATGTGAACAAACTACAAATTTACGGTTTTCGGAGTATTTCCTTTACTTGTGTTACATGACCTTGCTTCTTGCCAAATTTCATGATTCTTGGTCAATGGGAAGTACCCTGTAGGTTTTGAGTTTTGGTTCCCTTGAAAATGTCTAAATATGCAATATAAACCGCCGCATCTTTTTGTTGCTTTGATTCAGAAACTTGAGTTTTTCACTGCTTTAAGAGATAGCAGACCTGAGTATGTGATATTAATTTCAGCTTGATACCTTGACGCGTTCCTGAGAAAAACGTTCTTGACAGACGGACGAACAGACGGACGCCTGATGTGAACAAACTACAAATTTACTATTTTCGGAGTTTTCCCTTTACTTGTGCTACATGACCTTGCTTCTTGCCAAATTTCATGATTCTAGGTCAATGGGAAGTACCCTATAGGTTTTGAGTTTTGATTCCCTTGAAAATGTCTAAATATGCAATATAAACCGCCGTATCTTTTTATTGCGTTGATTTAGAAACTTGATTTTTTCACTGCTTTGGGAGATAGCAGACTTGAGTATGTGATATTAATTTCAGTTTGATATCTCGACGCGTTCCTGAGAAAAAGGTTCTTGACAGACAGACGGACAGACAGACGCCTGATGTGAACTAACTACAAATTTACGGTTTTCGGAGTTTTCTCTTTACTTGTGCTACATGACCTTGCTTCTTGCCAAATTTCACGATTCTAGGTCAATGGGAAGTACCGATAGGTTTTGAGTTTGGATTCCCTTGAAAATGTCTAAATATGCAATATAAACCGCCGTATCTTTTTATTGCGTTGATTTAGAAACTTGATTTTTTCACTGCTTTAAGAGATAGCAGACCTGAGTATGTGATATTAATTTCAGCTTGATATCTCGACGCGTTTCTGAAAAAAAAGGTCTTGACAGACGGACGAACGGGAGGTCGGACGGATGTGAACTAACTACAAATTTACGGTTTTCAGAGTTTTTCCTTTACTTTTGCTACATGACGTTGCTTCTTGCCAAATTTCATGATTCTTGGTCAATGGGAAGTACCCTATAGGTTTTGAGTTTTGATTCCCTTGAAAATGTCTAAATATGCAACATAAACCGCCGTATCTTTTTATTGCGTTGATTTAGAAACTTGATTTTTTCACTGCTTTGGGAGATAGCAGACTTGAGTATGTGACATTAATTTCAGTTTGATATCTCGACGCGTTCCTGAGAAAAAGGTTCTTGACAGACAGACGGACGCCTGATCTGAACTAACTACAAATTAACGGTTTTCAGAGTTTTCCCTTTACTTGTGCTACATGACCTTGCGTCTTGCCAAATTTCACAATATTCTAGGTCAATGGGAAGTACCCTATAGGTTTTGAGTTTTGATTCTCTTGAAAATATCTAAATATGCAATATAAACCGCCGTATTTTTTTATTGCATTGATTTAGAAACTTGATTTTTTCACTGCTGTGAGAGATAGCAGACCTTAGTATGTGATATTAATTTCAGCTTGATATCTTGACGCGTTTATGAGAAAAAGGTTATTGACAGACAGACGGACGCCTGGTGTGAACTAACTACAAATTTACGGTTTTCGGAGTTTTCCCTTTACTTGTGCTACATGACCTTGCTTTTTGCCAAATTTCATGATTCTAGGTCAATGGGAAGTACCCTATAGGTTTTGATTTCCTTGCAAATGTCCAAATTTGCAATATAAACCGCCGTATCTTTTTATTGCGTTGATTTAAAAACTTGATTTTTTCACTGCTTTAAGAGATAGCAGACCCGAGTATGTGATATTAATTTCAGCTTGATATCTCGACGCGTTCCTGAGAAAAAGGTTCTTGACAGACAGACGGACGCCTGATCTGAACTAACTACAAATTTACGGTTTTCAGAGTTTTCCCTTTACTTGTGCTACATGACCTTGCGTCTTGCCAAATTTCACAATTCTAGGTCAATGGGAAGTACCCTATAGGTTTTGAGTTTTGATTCTCTTGAAAATATCTAAATATGCAATATAAACCGCCGTATTTTTTTATTGCATTGATTTAGAAACTTGATTTTTTCACTGCTGTGAGAGATAGCAGACCTTAGTATGTGATATTAATTTCAGCTTGATATCTTGACGCGTTTATGAGAAAAAGGTTATTGACAGACAGACGGACGCCTGGTGTGAACGAACTACAAATTTACGGTTTTCGGAGTTTTCCCTTTACTTGTGCTACATGACCTTGCTTTTTGCCAAATTTCATGATTCTAGGTCAATGGGAAGTACCCTATAGGTTTTGATTTCCTTGCAAATGTCCAAATTTGCAATATAAACCGCCGTATCTTTTTATTGCGTTGATTTAAAAACTTGATTTTTTCACTGCTTTAAGAGATAGCAGACCCGAGTATGTGATATTAATTTCAGCTTGATATCTCGACGCGTTTCTGAGAAAAAGGGTCTTGACAGCCGGACGGACGGACAGACGGACAACAAAGTGATCCTATAAGGGTTCCGTTTTTACCTTTTGAGGTACGGAACCCTAAAAATCAGCCCTTAGACCATTTACAGGTACTTATGAATTGTCAAAGAGTCGGTCGGTCAGTCAGAAAAGAAAAGTGACGCTAAAGGATTTGTCACACTGGATGCGTTCTGCGGCCTACGGTCAGGCCAGGTCAAAGTGAACGCAGCCCGCATCATGTATGAACAACGCCGGCCGCAGCCCGCAGCCCGTGCTTTTCTTGATAAATAAAGATGTCGAACAAAAAGTTTATAAAACAAAAACCAGTCGAAATGTTCCTGACTGAATCGGTTAAAAACACCGGGGTTACGGAATGTTTATAATAGTTACCGCTGTGATTATTTTTTTTAATTCTGTGGCATATGTATGGCGCTAATTGCTTGAGAAAGCATGTGATCTCGGAAACGATCCTAACGATTTCGCTGAAATTTGTTATGTGGGGGTTTTCGGGGACGAGAAATCGATCTAGCTCAGTCTTATGTCTGGGGAAGCGCATGTTTTCGAGTTTTAAGTTAAAATGTTTGGCGCCCAACGAAGTGGGCACGGGCCACGGCCAGCTAGTACATTATATAATCAAAGAGTTACCGTGACCCCGGAACATGAAGGGCAACCGAAGGAACATGAGTGGATTTTAATATGGTTTTAGTCAGTAAAAGTCTGACACGCCCTCCCGCCCCGCCCAGGAGGGGAGAAGTCATTGATAATTTCCCACTCCCCAAAAAAAAAATCGGTTAAAAACAGAAATTGAAATTGTAACATTGTCGATGAGTTTTTGTTTTGTTTTTGTTGAAACTTTCAAAACACCGATTTGACAGATTGCCGTAAAATTATTATGGGACCAAAAAGCAACTATTCTGCATGAAACTTAATTAGAATCACGTAAATCGGATCATAATTCTCAACGTAATCGGTGTACGCAAATAAAATACAATCGAATTAACTACCTCCTCCTTTTTGAAGTCGGATTTTTCTCTCTCTCTCTCTCTGTCTCTGTCGAACTAGAGCAGTCGCCAAAGATAAACTTGATTAACTGAAATTTATTGCATTTTATTGTAATTTATGTACAATGCACGCCACGCTGGTCGTTATAACACGCCATGGCGAACCTACATTTTTAGAAACCTTATTTTTGATCGTTGTGTTGCTTATATTGAAGGGAAACAAACCCGTGCTCCCTTTGCTAAAAGGTTATATATATATGAGCAGCACAGTTACTAAGATTGGTACATACTGACTTGTGTGGACCAATACCGGTACAGTCTATTGCGTGTTAGAAGTTTTTTTTTATTCATCATTGAGTAGAAAAAACATTTGTACGTAGCGACAATGTGGTGGTGCATTTGTAACTTTAAATTACAGGCTTAAGGCTGGCAGGCCTGGAAGAGAACGGAATCATCACACAACGGTCCCGTATTCTCCGCAACAAAACGGTGTGGCAGCAAGAGCGAGCCGAACTATTGTCCAGAAAACTAGGTGCTACGGGATGCTGGCTTGGACAACAAATTCTGGGCAAAGGCGGCTAATACTGCTGTGTATCTCAAAAATCGGACGCCAATGAAAGCGCATATTAGATAGTACCAAAAGATAGATTAAGAAGGAGAGAAGGTGATAAAGGTGTTATTTACGTATTTTTGGCTTCTCCTCAAAATGATGCTTCGAGGAAACCTGTGAATGTTGTTTATGATGGCCAGTACTCACAGCAAATTGAACAACCTGAGCCGAGCCAGTCTGAACCATCCACTGTAGCACCAGAGAAAAACGCGGTCGAGCACAAATTACATATTACAGTGCATGATTCAGATAGAGATTGACACGTATGAAGATCTCGACGAGGCGGTAACTCTGTTGGTTAAAAAACTATGCAATGACGATGACGAACCATGCTGTATGGCTGGTACGGATGCAGCTCAGTGGACAGAAGCAGATGAGTATAAATCTTTTATATTCAACAAATGTTGGACTCTAGTAGAGACCAATCAGGAACCAATAAAGTGCAGATGGGTTTTAAAAAGAAGATAGTTCTAAATGGAGAACTTTTGAAGTAAGTACAAAGCACGGCTGGTAGCAAAAGGATACTCACTTCTAACATGTGCTACGAGAGAATAAACGAAGTATTATTACAGAAAATGCACTTCAAAAGGATGACTTCGAAACCCTGTGTTTTTTACATGAAAACTAAGAGTGATTTCGGAAGTTGGTGGCAATTACATGAAACACAAACAAAAGCCATCGACTTTCGAAATTGCAGTTGGGTTTTTAATTATTTATTTCACAAATTTTCATGGATTTTCGCTAATACCTTTTTGGTTCTACGCCTAAAAGTTACATGGCAAAATTTTCGTACAATAAAAAATCAAACTTTACTGTTTGTCTCTTCTATCTGTCTCTTCTTTACGCCTAAACCACTGAACTGATTTGAATGAAATTTGGTACAGATATAGTCTGGGACCCGGGAAAGGACATAGGATAGTGTTCATCCCGGAAAACCCCTCGGGAACGGGAACTATTAATCCACGCGGACGGAGTCGCGGGCAAAAGCTAGTAGTAAATAAATAGGCTTTGTTCAGGGCAATACCTGTCCCTGTCGGACCGTCTGTCACTTGACATGTGGTTCACAATTCCAACCCGGAGGATGCATTTCTAAAGTTGATTCCTGGTTAAGGTCTTTATTAGTTTTCTTTTTGGTATTTCGGGCAGACGTTTACACGAGTATTGAGTATTGTGCACAACCGGTCAAAAATCAGCTTACTATTCATAATGACTTCGTAATTCTGCGTCGTTCCCAAGTACCCGCCAGGCGCGCAGCAGCACCAGCTGCCGGTGAGGCGCGGGGGGGCGCGGCGGGAGGCGCGAACAAATGTTACAGGTTTCCGCAAAATTAAAAATATAACATTGTCAGGTAAATGTATCATATATTTTTTCTATTAACAATAAAGTCCATATTACGTTCACGGCACTAATGTTCCCGCACAGAGGAGGGCGGCGCTGTCGGGCGCGCTCGGGCGAGTTTGGAATAAAATACTGTGTTGGTGATATAATTTATTGCACGTGTCTCTGCTAGGGCGGGCGGCGCTCGGTGACGGCGTCGGCCGTGGCGTCGTAGCGCGGCGGGTTGGCCCAGGGGTCGTAGCCCAGCACCGACAGCATGGGCGCCAGCTCCGCCATGTCGGCGCGCACGTCGCCCGGGATCTGCCCCACCCACTTGTCCAGCGCGTCCAGGTTCACCGGCCGCACCACCTGGTCCGACGAGCGCTCCACGCTGCGGGCGAGCAACCATCATACACACGACTTACTATCTACGCTTCTGGGCAAGCATAAAAAAAAACAATCGCGCACCTTGGCATTTTTTCATGAATGTAAATAAATAATAATAACGCCCAGTCTATTACTGTCCCACTGCAGGCAGGACTAAGGCCTCTCCTCATACAGAGAAGGCATGAGCATTGATCACCACGCTTGCTCAAGGCGGATTGGCGATTTCGGAATAGTATTTATTACAAGTCCAGTTTTCCTTACGATGTTTTCCTTCACCGATATCAGTGAGTGATGTCCAAGATAAACTTTAGAAAGTACATATGAATTGAAAAAGTCGCATTTGGCACTTGCACTTGGCTGCGGGAGCCTTAACAACTAGGCCATCACGACATTTACTAGTGAATGTAAATAAATATTAAAATGAAAATAATACGATGGGACGAGAATTTTGTATACGAATGCTTTTTATAAAGGTTTGTGCAAGTGTCAGGTCAATCATTAATCGGTTAGGTCTTACACAGGCTAACGTTGCACAGTCCAGAGGTCCTGACAGCGATATCAAAAGAGAAACTGTCCTCCGCACCTTGCGAGAGTGCTGATCACGGCTTCCTCTTAAGTCAGGCGTTGAGAAATAGAACATCTCCAGTGTCGACAAACTGAGAGATGTGCAAATTAGTCCGGAGACGCCTATGACATATTTGGTTGTAATATTTTCCTTGTCCAGTGCTAAATTTAGCTAAATGTACATAACATTTTGCGATTTACTTTCCGGTAGGAAAAAAACATTGGCAAAAATTATTAGCAAGTATTGTAATTAACCACTATATAAATCGATGGTTCTATGTGAACGTAGCGCCCGTGTGTTGTCGATGTGTGTTGCGGGTGTGTGGCGGGTGCGTACGTACTTGGAGAGCGCCACGCCGTTGGGCTGGTTGATGTAGCGCTCGTGTGTTGTGGATGTGTGTGGCGAGTGTATGGCGGGTGTTTGGCGGGTGTGTGGCGGGTGCGTGGCGGGTGTGTGGCGGGTGCGTACGTACTTGGAGAGCGCCACGCCGTTGGGCTGGTTGATGTAGCGCTCGTGTGTTGTGGATGTGTGTGGCGAGTGTATGGCGGGTGTTTGGCGGGTGTGTGGCGGGTGCGTGGCGGGTGTGTGGCGGGTGCGTACGTACTTGGAGAGCGCCACGCCGTTGGGCTGGTTGATGTAGCGCTCGTGTGTTGTGGATGTGTGTGGCGAGTGTATGGCGGGTGTTTGGCGGGTGTGTGGCGGGTGCGTGGCGGGTGCGTGGCGGGTGCGTACGTACTTGGAGAGCGCCACGCCGTTGGGCTGGTTGATGTAGCGCTCGTGTGTTGTGGATGTGTGTGGCGAGTGTATGGCGGGTGTTTGGCGGGTGTGTGGCGGGTGCGTGGCGGGTGTGTGGCGGGTGCGTACGTACTTGGAGAGCGCCACGCCGTTGGGCTGGTTGATGTAGCGCTCGTGTGTTGTGGATGTGTGTGGCGAGTGTATGGCGGGTGTTTGGCGGGTGTGTGGCGGGTGCGTGGCGGGTGTGTGGCGGGTGCGTACGTACTTGGAGAGCGCCACGCCGTTGGGCTGGTTGATGTAGCGCTCGTGTGTTGTGGATGTGTGTGGCGAGTGTATGGCGGGTGTTTGGCGGGTGTGTGGCGGGTGCGTGGCGGGTGCGTGGCGGGTGCGTACGTACTTGGAGAGCGCCACGCCGTTGGGCTGGTTGATGTAGCGCTCGTGTGTTGTGGATGTGTGTGGCGAGTGTATGGCGGGTGTTTGGCGGGTGTGTGGCGGGTGCGTGGCGGGTGCGTGGCGGGTGCGTACGTACTTTGAGAGCGCCACGCCGTTGGGCTGGTTGATGTAGCGCTCGTGTGTTGTGGATGTGTGTGGCGAGTGTATGGCGGGTGTTTGGCGGGTGTGTGGCGGGTGCGTGGCGGGTGCGTGGCGGGTGCGTACGTACTTGGAGAGCGCCACGCCGTTGGGCTGGTTGATGTAGCGCTCGTGTGTTGTGGATGTGTGTGGCGAGTGTATGGCGGGTGTTTGGCGGGTGTGTGGCGGGTGCGTGGCGGGTGCGTGGCGGGTGCGTACGTACTTGGAGAGCGCCACGCCGTTGGGCTGGTTGATGTAGCGCTCGTGTGTTGTGGATGTGTGTGGCGGGTGCGTACGTACTTGGAGAGCGCCACGCCGTTGGGCTGGTTGATGTAGCGCTCGTGTGTTGTGGATGTGTGTGGCGAGTGTATGGCGGGTGTTTGGCGGGTGTGTGGCGGGTGCGTGGCGGGTGCGTGGCGGGTGCGTACGTACTTGGAGAGCGCCACGCCGTTGGGCTGGTTGATGTAGCGCTCGTGTGTTGTGGATGTGTGTGGCGGGTGCGTACGTACTTGGAGAGCGCCACGCCGTTGGGCTGGTTGATGTAGCGCTCGTGTGTTGTGGATGTGTGTGGCGAGTGTATGGCGGGTGTTTGGCGGGTGTGTGGCGGGTGCGTGGCGGGTGCGTGGCGGGTGCGTACGTACTTGGAGAGCGCCACGCCGTTGGGCTGGTTGATGTAGCGCTCGTGTGTTGTGGATGTGTGTGGCGGGTGCGTACGTACTTGGAGAGCGCCACGCCGTTGGGCTGGTTGATGTAGCGCTCGTGTGTTGTGGATGTGTGTGGCGGGTGCGTACGTACTTGGAGAGCGCCACGCCGTTGGGCTGGTTGATGTAGCGCTCGTGGTGCAGCACGGCGTCGTGCCAGGGCAGCTGCAGGAAGTCGAGCACGCGCCGCATGGTGTCTTGCGGGCGCAGCACCAGCGCCTCGTAGCGCACCACCAGGCACTTGTCGGGGCCCATCGTCTTGCACTGCTGGTACATCAGCTCCACGGCGTGGTTCCACTTGGTCAGGCACTGCCGGTAGCTCGTCAGGTCGAACCCCGTGATAGTCACCTGCACATCGTACGCGGACACTCGCATCAACACGATCTTACTCACCAACTCAACTATGTTTCGCAGAATTCGTGTTGTTATTCCACTGCAGGGAAAAGACTTCTTCTTCATACAGAGAGCAGTGTTCTCTAAACATCAGAAGAATGAACCTACTGGACATTTTCCGGTAGGTTTCTCGAGGCGGACTAGCGATCTCAAACTAAATACTATATTAATATTAAAGGTCATAGATCATTAGAGCCACCCGGCACCCACTCCGCACCGACTCGCCTCCTGCGGCTAGTATTCTTTATATGGACTTGTATGGGCATGCGCTCACTATTTCATCTCCGTAGCGTCACCGGATCGCCTCGGTTATAAAGCTAGTCGGTGCGGAGTGGGTGCCGGGTGGCTCTAATGAGCTATGACCTTAATTCACAGTCCAGGGGGCGTACCACAAGCCCTTATAAACAGTATTACTTTGATATTACTTTCAGTGGGAAAGAGACGGCGCTAGACAACGTGTCTAACGCTCTCACTTGCACACTCCTGCAACAGGACTAAAACAATGTTACTTTAAACGTCATGGTAAGGGGGCAGGTTTACTCATTGTCATTTGCTTTACCGACCGATTATGTGATTCCCCCAAAAAGTTTAGTCTATTGAACAATACATAAATAAGGATGACAAAGATGATAATAAGGAGTCCGCCTGTTAGAATATAAAAAAATACTAGACACATGTTTTTTGCTTGATCAAATTAATATAGAAATACAAAGCTAGGTTTGTGACTTCACTGTTTAACAATTTTACCTAGGTGTGACGTCACGCGTAACTTAACGCACTGTATTGTCGTTGTTTTTAATTTTAGCTAGCGAGAAAAAGAAAAATGTCCAAAAACTTTTGATAACCTCACAACAAGAGGTTGACTATTGTAGCGCAAGGTAGAAAGGAAATGTTTGTTACGCGGACAAGCATAATTCTTCGAAGATTTAGACCAGCAGCAACAAGAGCTTACTTGGGACTTTTTACCTTTTCATAAAGGAAACAGAAATGTCGTGTCGCTCCACTGAGCGATTATTTTCAACTGTTTTTGGTTCTTGGTTAAAATTATTCCATGTAATATAATAAGAGAAAAGAAATAAATTTGCAACAAATATAAAACATAACAGAAGCACACTGCACTTTCAACTGAATGTCGAAACGCGACACCTAACGGATTAAATCTCTCTGCGAAAATTAAGTGAAAATAATAATGTGCGAAAATGCACATTGTGTTAGTTTCTCGAATTTGTTAGTTTTTCTTATATTCTTGGCGACATTAACAAAGCAGGAACGGTTGATGCTCAAAGCAAGGCGCCTGTCTCTCATGTGGTTGGGTTCAATTCCGGGCAAGTACCAATGTGACGTAATGTTAAGCCCCATTCGTAGAACTTGTTTAGTTATTACAGGTAGCTAGATTCAAAAGCCAGAAAATCTGACCAGTCTAATCAAGGGGTATTGACTAGTTGTCAAGGTCAGAAAGGCAGTCGCTTCACATAAATCACTGGTACCGAGCTGAATCCGGTTAGGTTGTAGGCCGACCCCAACATAGTTAAGAAAAGGCTAGGGAGTTGATGACGAGGCAGCGATGGAGGGACGTGTTCGAACGGTGCCAGAACCTCGAGCTAGGGCGACATTGTTGTAGTGAGCCGCGGCAAGTGTCTCTCGGTCGGTGCCAACTCGCAGCATTCGGTGCGTGTGAGCGCTGACGTCACCGGCCGCAGAGCTAACGGTTACGCGAGCCTACACCTCATAACATAATTCGCTCTCCGAGAACGTAACGCCGTCGCCATTGTTTAAAGCACCTACCTACTCAAGGCAATTGTGAGAATTTATCAATTAAATTGAACATACGCGATACGAGTGGCAATTGTGGCAAATCGAACACTTTGATATGCCAACTTGTTTGTTTCATTAATCATATATAAGTTGAGCGACACCAACCCACACAATATTAAAACAAATGAAATGTATCTAGGTATTTAATTGTTAACGAGTTCAGATCTGTAGCAAACAAAAACTTTATTTAGTTTCGCGACCGCAGTTTACTGAATAATCGAAGAGAATTAACATTTTATTCACTATAATGATTTTTTAATTTAAAATACTTCGTGTTGGGTATTTTCAGATATGTAGGTCTTTTAAAACATTGAGAGGTTGCTAAAAGGAAAATTCGTGATCTTAATCCATATAATATAATTAACTTTGAAGAAAAATAAAAGGGCCTAGCCAAGTGGCATTGTAGAATAGAAAACGAAAACGAATAGATGTATGGAATTGACATAAGCTTTCGCTAAACAATTTGACATCTCCATAGTTATTGGGCACGCCGTTATAGCGGCGGTAAGACCCCTCTTTGAGGGGTGGCTAGGGAGGCGTCATGGCACTCTCACGTTTCGCTTGACACAGGTCCTCACCGGACATGGTCAGTTCGGGAGGTTCCTGTGTCGGATTCGGGCGGAAGCGACGCCTGGGTGTCACCACTGCAGTAACAGTCGCCTGGAGGACACGGTCGAGCACACAGTTGAGGTGTGCCGCGCATGGGCGGAGCATCGACGTGTCCTCGTAGAGGCGATCGGCGGCGGTGACCTCTCGCGCCCGGCGCTGGTTCAGGCCATGCTTCGGGGCGAGACGGAATGGGATGCCGTCGCCTCCTTCTGCGAAGCAGTTATGCTAGTGAAGGAAGCGGCGGCGCGCGAGAGGCAACGACGAGCCTCTCGCCCCGGACTAAGACCCAGGCGAAGACGTCGAGAGTCGCAAGACGACTACCGGCCACCGTAGGCGCGGTTCTGCGGATGGCGAGCGATGGGTTGCTCGCCGCCCGGCTAGGACCAAGACCGCGTAGACGGCGCGTTTTGTTCCACGCGCGCCTCAAAGAGAAGGAGTCAGCACAGGAAAGGGCCCAATAGGGCCAACGCCTGCCGGGGTTGTTTATAATAGTTACCGTGACCTCGTAGAAGAAGTTGTATAATCAGCCCCCCTAGACAAGTGGCATTGTAGAATAGATAGCGAAACGAAAACGATTGTCAAACGTATGGAGATCGGGGTTGCGGAATGTTTTTAATAGTTACCGTGACCCTGGAACATAAAGGGCAATCGAAGGAACATGAGTGGGTTTTAGTCAGTAAGAGTCTGACACGCCCTCCCGCCGCACCCAGGACGGGAGCAGTCATTGGAGGATTTCCCACTCACCAAAAAAAAAACCTATGTAGATTTTTTTTATTTATTTATTTTTTTAAGGATCTCCAACGAAGGAAATACACAAAACATTGCCAAAAAATGCATAAATTTAAATGTAGGTGTTACTCCTTTACTTATTGGAGAGCACAGCATTCACAGTAGAATAAATTAGATAATTATAATTAACCTATACTAAAATAAAATAATGTTGACAATTTGTGATAACCGAAAAATAATTAATACAAATGGAAAGATAATATGGCATAATGAATACAAATAAATGAAAAGGAGAAAAAAAATCTTACTATTAATCAATAATGACATAATTTCATAAAGTACATTTTTTACAATTCATAATTCCATCACATACATTTTTTTTTTGGTGAGTGGGAAATCATCCAATGACTGCTCCCGTCCTGGGTGCGGCGGGAGGGATCACATACATTACATTTCATAACAATGGAATTTTTTTTTTTTTGGTGAGTGGGAAATCATCCAATGACTGCTCCCGTCCTGCGTGCGGCGGGAGGGATCAGATACATTACATTTCATAACAATGGAGTTTTTTTTAGGGTTCCGTACCTCAAAAGGTAAAAACGGAACCCTTATAGGATCACTTTGTTGTCCGTCTGTCCGTCCGTCCGGCTGTCAAGACCCATTTTCTCAGAAACGCGTCGAGATATCAAGCTGAAATTAATATCACATACTCGGGTCTGCTATCTCTTAAAGCAGTGAAAAAATCAAGTTTTTAAATCAACGCAATAAAAAGATACGGCGGTTTATATTGCAAATTTGGACATTTGCAAGGAAATCAAAACCTATAGGGTACTTCCCATTGACCTAGAATCATGAAATTTGGCAAAAAGCAAGGTCATGTAGCACAAGTAAAGGGAAAACTCCGAAAACCGTAAATTTGTAGTTCGTTCACACCAGGCGTCCGTCTGTCTGTCAATAACCTTTTTCTCATAAGCGCGTCAAGATATCAAGCTGAAATTAATATCACATACTAAGGTCTGCTATCTCTCACAGCAGTGAAAAAATCAAGTTTCTAAATCAATGCAATAAAAAAATACGGCGGTTTATATTGCATATTTAGATATTTTCAAGAGAATCAAAACTCAAAACCTATAGGGTACTTCCCATTGACCTAGAATTGTGAAATTTGGCAAGACGCAAGGTCATGTAGCACAAGTAAAGGGAAAACTCTGAAAACCGTAAATTTGTAGTTAGTTCAGATCAGGCGTCCGTCTGTCTGTCAAGAACCTTTTTCTCAGGAACGCGTCGAGATATCAAGCTGAAATTAATATCACATACTCGGGTCTGCTATCTCTTAAAGCAGTGAAAAAATCAAGTTTTTAAATCAACGCAATAAAAAGATACGGCGGTTTATATTGCAAATTTGGACATTTGCAAGGAAATCAAAACCTATAGGGTACTTCCCATTGACCTAGAATCATGAAATTTGGCAAGAAGCAACGTCATGTAGCACAAGTAAAGGGAAAACTCCGAAAACCGTAAATTTGTAGTTAGTTCACACCAGGCGTCCGTCTGTCTGTCAATAACCTTTTTCTCATAAACGCGTCAAGATATCAAGCTGAAATTAATATCACATACTAAGGTCTGCTATCTCTCACAGCAGTGAAAAAATCAAGTTTCTAAATCAATGCAATAAAAAAATACGGCGGTTTATATTGCATATTTAGATATTTTCAAGAGAATCAAAACTCAAAACCTATAGGGTACTTCCCATTGACCTAGAATTGTGAAATTTGGCAAGACGCAAGGTCATGTAGCACAAGTAAAGGGAAAACTCTGAAAACCGTAAATTTGTAGTTAGTTCAGATCAGGCGTCCGTCTGTCTGTCAAGAACCTTTTTCTCAGGAACGCGTCGAGATATCAAACTGAAATTAATGTCACATACTCAAGTCTGCTATCTCCCAAAGCAGTGAAAAAATCAAGTTTCTAAATCAACGCAATAAAAAGATACGGCGGTTTATGTTGCATATTTAGACATTTTCAAGGGAATCAAAACTCAAAACCTATAGGGTACTTCCCATTGACCAAGAATCATGAAATTTGGCAAGAAGCAACGTCATGTAGCAAAAGTAAAGGAAAAACTCTGAAAACCGTAAATTTGTAGTTAGTTCACATCCGTCCGACCTCCCGTTCGTCCGTCTGTCAAGACCTTTTTTTTCAGAAACGCGTCGAGATATCAAGCTGAAATTAATATCACATACTCAGGTCTGCTATCTCTTAAAGCAGTGAAAAAATCAAGTTTCTAAATCAACGCAATAAAAAGATACGGCGGTTTATATTGCATATTTAGACATTTTCAAGGGAATCCAAACTCAAAACCTATAGGGTACTTCCCATTGACCTAGAATCGTGAAATTTGGCAAGAAGCAAGGTCATGTAGCACAAGTAAAGAGAAAACTCCGAAAACCGTAAATTTGTAGTTAGTTCACATCAGGCGTCTGTCTGTCCGTCTGTCTGTCAAGAACCTTTTTCTCAGGAACGCGTCGAGATATCAAACTGAAATTAATATCACATACTCAAGTCTGCTATCTCCCAAAGCAGTGAAAAAATCAAGTTTCTAAATCAACGCAATAAAAAGATACGGCGGTTTATATTGCATATTTAGACATTTTCAAGGGAATCAAAACTCAAAACCTATAGGGTACTTCCCATTGACCTAGAATTGTGAAATTTGGCAAGAAGCAAGGTCATGTAGCACAAGTAAAGGGAAAACTCCGAAAATAGTAAATTTGTAGTTTGTTCACATCAGGCGTCCGTCTGTTCGTCCGTCTGTCAAGAACGTTTTTCTCAGGAACGCGTCAAGGTATCAAGCTGAAATTAATATCACATACTCAGGTCTGCTATCTCTTAAAGCAGTGAAAAACTCAAGTTTCTGAATCAAAGCAACAAAAAGATACGGCGGTTTATATTGCATATTTAGACATTTTCAAGGGAACCAAAACTCAAAACCTACAGGGTACTTCCCATTGACCAAGAATCATGAAATTTGGCAAGAAGCAAGGTCATGTAACTCAAGTAAAGGAAATACTCCGAAAACCGTAAATTTGTAGTTTGTTCACATCAGGCGTCCGTCTGTCCGTCTGTCTGTCAAGATCCTTTTTCTCAGGAACGCGTCAAAATATCAAGCTGAAATTAATATCACATACTCAAGTCTGCTATCTCTAAAAGCAATGAAAAAATCAAGTTTCTAAATTAACGCAATAAAAAGATACGGCGGTTTATATTTCATGTTTAGACATTTTCAAGGGAACCAAATAACCTACAGGGTACGTCCCATTGATCTAGAATCATGAAATTTGGCAAGAAGCAAGGTCATGTAGCACAAGTATAGGGAAAACTCCGAAAACCGTAAATTTGTAGTTAGTTCACATCAGGCGTCTGTCTGTCCGTCTGTCTGTCAAGAACCTTTTTCTCAGGAACGCGTCAAAATATCAAGCTGAAATTAATATCACATACTCAAGTCTGCTATCTCCCAAAGCAGTGAAAAAATCAAGTTTCTTAATCAACGCAATAAAAAGATACGGCGGTTTATATTTCATGTTTAGACATTTTCAAGGGAACCAAAACTCATAACCTACAGGGTACTTCCCATTGATCTAGAATCATGAAATTTGGCAAGAAGCAAGGTCATGTAGCACAAGTAAAGGAAAAACTCTGAAAACCATAACATTGTAGTTAGTTCACATCCGTTCATCCTCCCGTTAGTCCGCCTGTCAAGACCCTTTTTCTCAGAAACGCGTCGAGATATCAAGCTGAAATTAATATCACATACTTAGGTCTGCTATCTCTTAAAGCAGTGAAAAACTCAAGTTTCTAAATCAACGCAATAAAAAGATAGGGTGGTTTATATTGCATTTAGATATTTGCGAGGGATTCAAAACCTATAGGGTACTTTCCATTAACGGAACCCTCGTTGCGCGAGTCCAACTCGCACTTGACCGGTTTTTTTTTTTTGGTGAGTGGGAAATCATCCAATGACTGCTCCCGTCCTGCGTGCGGCGGGAGGGATCAGATACATTACATTTCATAACAATGGAGTTTTTTTTTTTTTTTTGGTGAGTGGGAAATCATACAATGACTGCTCCCGTCCTGGGTGCGACGGGAGGGCGTGTCAGACTCTTACTGACTAAAACCCACTCATGTTCCTTCGATTGCCCTTTATGTTCCAGGGTCACGGTAACTATTAAAAACATTCCGCAACCCCGATCTCCATACGTTTGACAATCGTTTTCGTTTCGCTATCTATTCTACAATGCCACTTGTCTAGGGGGGCTGATTATACAACTTCTTCAATTCAGGACTTATTAAAGGTCTAACTTGAGGAACAAAAACCGAACTAATATTAAAAATGCGAAAGTAACTCTGTCTGTCTGTCTGTCTCTTCTTCACGCCTAAACCACTGAACCGATTTAGATGAAATTTGGTAGATATATTCTGGGACCTGAGAAAGGACATAAGATAGTTTTCATCCCGGAAGTCCCACGGGAACGGGAAATATTAAATTGTTAATCCACGCGGACGAAGTCGCGGGCAAAAGTTAGTAAGAAATAAGCTGTTAAACTGCAACGCGAATTGAATCGTTACGGAACCCTTTTTTATGCGTGGCCAGACACACACTTGGCCAATTTATCGCTGTATGTTTTTCAGTTTTCTAACGTTTTTTATAAATGTCCGGCTGCACAACGAAATTATGTTGATTTATTTTAAATAGAAATGTTTGTTGTGATTGAAATAGTTACTTTGATAAAGATGACAGATTAAAAACATTCCTTAAACAGTTCTTTATTATTAATCAAGATGTTTTCAAAAGTATAGGTATTCCTGAGACGTCACCATTGAACTAAAATCCCGGGAAATGATGTCGATACTACAATATCTACAATCATGTTCTATCTATACTAATATTATAAAGAGGTAAAGGGGTTTGGGTAAAGTTGGCGTCTTTTTGAAGTTACGCGGCCAGTAATGAAACTTAGATATTATGAAAGATCAGAATACAGCGATCAAAAGCTATTATGGACAAATTGCTCTAAACCATATCGGAACTGAGATATTTGGTTTTGTATTGGTAATTAAAATCGAAGAAGTTATTTTATGTTATTGCACTCTTTTAGGTGTCTGCCGGTTTTTTTTAAGAATTCTAAATAAAATAAATCAAATACAGTGACGTAGATGAATGGCATGGACGCCCAATGTCTGATAAAATCCATATGATCCATTTCATTGGTTCTTTCAAGAGGACGATGCCGATGTGCTAATCTTAGACAGAGGATTCAGAGACTGCATCGAAGATGTGTAGTCATGTGGATACCGTGATACCGTACATATATGCCTTCGTCTAAAGATGAAAATGAATACCAGCTTACTACACAACAAGCCAACGTAACAAAAAATTAACCATGTGCCGTAGGGTCGTTGAAACCATTAATGGCAGATTAAAAAATCAGTTCCGTCAGCTTCGGTCTCAGAATTTTAATGTAGCTGCAAGTCATTTATTTGAAGAAATATGAATAGCTGCAGCATTAATAAATGCGTTTGGGTTACCACTGACTGATCATAGGCTAACACAGGAAATAGTAAATCGTATTCCTCACCTTAGTCCACATAATCAACTAGACGAGTACGTGATTACGGATAATATAAATAGAAGAAGGGCTGATTTTGAATCTATGAATGCTGTAGTTCCTGGGCTGGATGACTTTCCTATTTTATGCACTTGGAACGTATCAAGTGCAAACCTAGCTACTACGGAGAACATGTAAAAAGTGACGGTTCAGATGTGATTGAAGTATGCAAAGAACCCAATATGAATGATTTTTTGGCGGAAACCTATAACTGGATTGATCCGTGGCTTCTTAGAGGCAGGATCCAATCCAGACATTCATCTAGACGAACATATTACGTGTATATTCTGGTAGAAAGACTGGAAGGGCAAGATGCACAAGGGCTGGATGCAATATTGGGTCACTATTGCTCATGTATAATTGGGAAACAGATCTTGGGCTGCTGTTCGCATATAATGTCCATTATATGGTACATGGGATAGGGCGGATATCAAAATAATCTGGCCCTGCCGGCACAATTTTTAGATACAACTATTCGACATGACATTGAGAACGAAATAGACGAAGAAAAAAGACGGGTTGCACTCCGGGAGTGCCGGCAGAAGTGAAAACTTGATTATAGCTGTCTACTATCCATCCGTCCTACGCTTTTTCGATCAGGTCACGTGTCCTGACGCGAGTTTAAGATTTTATACCCATTACAGAAAAAGTGCTCAACGCCGCTAAAGAAGTTTTCACTTCAAAACACATTCGCTCATTTATTTACGAGTGTGCCTTTGGCTCGCCTGCCCCAAGCCATTAGCAGGACCACTATATCTCTCTCTCTCTATCTACAGCAAGCTTATATTAAGCTGTTTCGCCAAGATTTTCCAACACTATTACTCCACGGGTTAAAATATAAACAAAGGACATTGCCATGCGTCCATACATTGTTTGCCTAAGAACCGATATATGATATATATATTTCAATCGAAAACATATATATATAAGATATATATATGTTTTCGATTGAAACTAAATTAAAACTACGGACACTTGAGACTTCTAAAAGCCATCAAAATACTTAAATAACAACATCATGTCACATCAAAAGTATCATCTATATTTTCGACCAATATATTTGCAGCGGCAGAAGTCTTTCCAAGACACTTATTGATGTTCCCTTTCTCTTTTACATGGAGCCAGAAGCTGATCCGCAATTTACACAAAATATAGGATAATTTTGGGAATCCATGTTAAATCTGCAATGTCCGTTTAATCTCTTGACACCCACCGCCATGCCAGGTCGTCGTTCTTAGTAGGTCCGTACATCAGTCAATCACAGCCGGTGGTCGCTATTTCAAGAGGAAATCACAGTCCGTAGTTTAAGCGAAGTGGGTAGATAAAATCGGAAAGGAATAATAATAAAATGCAAACAACCAGATTACACAGAACCTGGTGAAATGTTGGCATCTGTCAATTCAATTGACGAAAAACAATTGACTAATATGTTGATCTTTTTTTCTAAACAAATGGCTTGTTCATTTGACACAGCGCTTTCAATCGCTTTAATGCCCATTTCACACGAGGGCAGAACAGTGGGCAGAACAGTACTGCTACTGTGTGAATGCACAAAACAGTACTGTTCTGTGCCAGCTTCTTAAAACGATGACTCGTAAATATTATATGTTTCCCACAACCAAACTATATGACGAATGTAAAGTTTTAACCGTGAGGCAACTCTTTATCCTCCTACCTTTCTACAGAAAACCTTCTCATATATGGCTATTAAGCTGTACACATGCAATGGATTACTGTTACTTACCAATTTTTACATATATAACACCTAATATACACACACTGACAATCACAAACATGCACACAACACACATACACACACATGCACGCACTCATGACTCGAGAGTTTATATGAATATAATAATTCAAATCGACACTGTTCTCACTTGTTAAATCTTATTATATAATCAATTTAGTTTAAACCAATGGCTGAACCCTGTCTCTTAAGATACAGGCTAGACCTAGTTTAAGGGATAGAGTCCAATAATGTAGTTCTACATAATTATACAATATAATTCTAAACTGTTTAGTGTAAGCCTTTATGTATAGGTGCACTGTTCCATGTTTTTATGAAATAAATACTTATTATTATTATAACTGTTCTGCCTCACTGTTCTGCCCTCGTGTGAAATGGGCATTATATATTCGTATTAAAACCTTATTCATAGATCAAGCGCTGAGAATATTGAGTTTTTCAATTTCGGTATACATACTTATTTTAATACTTGGCTGCATGAGCTACGATACCTTAGTCTACTACTAACTTCAAATTAAATCAAAATATCTGACACCGGAGATTGAAACGAAATTGAGTTACTTCTGAAATTAACACCTGTCCATTGTATTGTAATAGTAGTAAAGTACTTTATAAAAAAAAAACTACTATGACTATGACTATGACTATGACTATGACTACGACTACGACTACGACTACGACTACGACTACGACTACGACTACGACTACGACTACGACTACGACTACGACTACGACTACGACCACCACCACGACCACGACTACGACTACGACTACGACTACGACTACGTAGACACGATAAAAATCTCACACACACTGATACAAGGTACAATTTTCCCGAAAATTGTACCTTGTATCAGTGTGTGTGAGATTTTTATCGCGCGTTCAATTGTTATTCGTCCTACGCTTTTTCGATCAGGGTCACGTGTCCTGACGCGAGTTTAAGATTTTATACCCATTACAGAAAAAGTGCTCAACGCCGCTAAAGAAGTTTTCACTTCAAAATTAATAAATGATTGTGTTTTTAAATGAAATATCATGTAATAAATGCAATAAAGTATAATAGTATGTTTTTATTATTTTCTATGGCCCAATACTAACGTCACATTGACAGACGGTCGTGAAACAGTAAAGCCAATATCTAATATCAATCTGCTAAAAACAAAACCAAGATTTTTTTCACACAGGACGGTAATTGAAATATTTATTCTCTATAAATACTTCAATTACCGTCCTGCATTTTAAAATCTTCAAATTCAAATATCTCAGCTTCGATATCACTTAGGATAAAAATAATTGCATATATATGTGTACTTAACACAGCAGAACAAAGCAACATGAAAATTATTAGTGGCCGCTGAAAAAAAAAATGACGCCACAAGTCCATACAAAGTTACTCAAACCCCTTTGTAAGTTTGTAGGTTTGTAAGTTTGTATGTAGGGGGTAATCTCTGGAACTACTGGTCCGATTTGAAAAATTGTTTCAGTGTTAGATAGAACATTTATCGAGGTATGCTATAGGCTATATACCATCACGCTACGACCCACGGGAGCGGAACAGTAACGAAAAAGGCGGGTGAAACCGCAGGAGACAGCGGAATTGCGCGGTGTGTGTGTGCACATACCTTGCGAGTGATGATAGAGTGTACGGTGGCGCGGCCGTCGCGCACCATGAACAAGAACTTGGCGTTGGGGAACAGCTCCAGCACGTATGTGCCCATCTTGAGCACCAGCGGGTCCTTGTTGCAGAGCCGCGGCGCCGAGTCGCCGTGGCGCACGATGACCTCCAGGCAGAAGGCGGCGATGGCGTTATCCAGCACCGCCTTGGACACGCCCGCCTGCTCCAGGCGCACGCTCTCCTTCTGCGAGCGCATCCAGTGCTGGCGCATCTGCAGGATGCGCGGCACCACGCGCGTCTCCTGGCCGCAGCGCACGTCGGGGTGCGCGTCCAGCATGGCGCGCATGAGCGTGGTGCCGGAGCGCGGCACGCCGCCGATGAAGATGAGCGGCAGCTCGCGGCCCTCCACGGGCGCGTCCAGCTCGCGGCGCCGCTGCGCGCCCGCCGGCCGCGCGCCGCCGCGCCACAGCCACACCAGCAGCGCGCCCGCCAGCAGCGCCGCCGCCACGCGCCAGCGCGCGCCGCGCACCATCGCCGCCGCGCGCCGCGCCTGCAACACGCTCAGCTCACTGCCGCATACTGACACGCGCCCGAGCCTGCACACATACCGTGCCCTAGCTCTGCCAGACCCACACTCCTAATCTGTACCTCGCGGCAATATTCAATGATAACATTAATGTGCAATTCTCTAAGTATATATATTTTTTTTATTTAATTTAATAAGATAAACTTGGAAACTTGCAGCGAAGCAGTTATGGAAAATATTTACCTTTGCAACTAAAGTGGTCTTAGGAATGTTCCAAGACCAACCATAACTTTCTATGAAAAAAATCGCCATACCATGATTTATTGCGATTATTTTCAAGAAATTGTTAATTTGGTAAGAAAAACACCATTTTGAACCTTTTTTAGAGTTCCGCAGCTAAATGGCAAATAAAAGGGAGCCCTTGTTTCTAATGTTTTTCGTAGACTGTATAGTTTGCGTTCGCTCGGGACTGGTAAAAGTCGTGTATTGGGCACTGCTACCAGTGAACTAACTACCGGTGAACTAATAAAATCGAGCGTTACTCCCAAACTGAAGAACAAAGACAGGTCATAATTATTTCGCTGAGATTTAATTTAAAGGCCGTTTAGACCGTTGAGGCACAGTCAGCACAGTGCAATGTATTCATATACAGAGACTATCTACTTCTTTCTATCAAATCTACTGGGTCTTAAGCATTACACCAGTAAAACGCCTAATTAGGCATAATTAGGCGTTTTTAGGCCTGTCAAAAACCGATCTTGTCAATTATGACAGACTCTGGAATACCACCACAATCAAGTTAACTTTGGAGCTGGCATGTAATCTGATGATATTTTATGGATTACAATGAAGAATGAGACAGAGTGGATTGTCATCACAACTTATATTCAAGGCTGATATAAATTAATAAAATGTTTCTTGCGAAGCTGGGGCGGGGCGCTAGCGCGCTAGTAACCTCTGAACGAAAACAAATAATGGTCAAACTTAAGCACAATAAATATTGACATTCTTAGGGTTTTACGTTAATGTATAGTTAAATATAATATAAATAAGTACCTCTAATCGGTTTAAGGAGAAACGAGAATCAGGGAAAGTACGCTTTTTCGCAACATCATCATCAATTCAGTTGCATGGTAGCGTTCGGGAAACTACGCATTATTTTAGTCCAGTAGAAGACAGAACTGCTACAACCAGCGTGTGCTGCCAGTGACGACGTACGGAACTGATACGAGGCCGCTAACTATGGGCCTCATAAGAAAGCTCAAAAGGGCTCAGTGCGCAATGAAAAAAGCTATGCTCGGAATTTCGCTACGTAATCGAACCAGAAACGACGAGATCCGTAGTAGAAACAAAGTTGCCGCCATAGTTCATCAAGTCGCAAAGCTGAAGTGCGTGCGGTGAGCTAGGCACATAGCTCGAAGAAGCGATGGCCGATGCGAGAAAAAGTTTCTTGAATGGCGAAGGAATTATTATTGTCAAACGCAGCACGGAACGGCCTCCCGCCAGTTGGTCGGATGACCTCGTGGAGGTCGCAGGTAACCGTTGGTTTAAAGCGGCCCACACCGCATGCTGTGAAAACATTTAGGTGAGGTCGTGAGCTGAGGCCCCCAGCAGTGGAGGCTCACAGGCTGATGATGATGATGAAATCAATATATTGTATTGTTATTATGTTGTACGTTGTACTGCACTAGCTGCCCTTCGTGGTTTCGTCGGCATTTTTGTTTCCTACTTTGCCCCCGTAGGTCGTAGCGTGATGATATAAACTTTTACCCTCTTAACTTAACCCTCCGTCGTGTCATGGGCTACAAATATATATAATATCATTGGCTACAAACACAAAAATGTGCCCGTGCCTCGGAAAGCACAGTTGTCATTCATAGAACTTTGACAGTCGTAACGGGTATTCAGAGGCCAGAAAGTCTGACCAGTCTAACCAAGGGGTATCATGTCGCCCAGTTACTGGGTTGTGGAGGTCTGATAGGCAGTCGCTTCATGAAAAACAGCTGAATCCGGTTAGATTGGAAGCCGACCCCAACATAGTTGGGTAAAGACTAGGGAGATGATGAGACGATGGCTACAAACACAAAAATGATTTTTATACTAGCGCGTTCAATCAAACAAACAAACTCTTCGGCTTTATAATATTTTTTTAAAAATGTAGGTTACTAGATAAATGAAAGAAATAGAAGGAATGTCATTTTGTAAATAAAAACCAATAACGTCATTATTGTTTATAGTTCCTGATAACATACAGGTCATTACCTCGCTAAAACTAACGATAGTATGACAATGGATGAACATAACACACACTACGAAATTCAATTCCTCGCTTGTTGAAGTCGGTTCTAGACGATGCATAAAAAAATTAAATGCACTTTTTGTGTGTTTAATAAGAAAATACGTAATGTGTAACACGTATGTGTGTTTTGTTTCGAACGCTTGTACGCAGTTTCCGTACTGTTCTGTTATTATTTATACTGTAGTAAAAGAATCTGTACTAATATTATAAATGGGAAAGTAACTCTGTCTGTCTGTCTTTCTGTTTATCAGTCTATCTGGCTCTCCTTCACGCCTAAACCACTGAACCGATTCGAATGAAATTTGGTTCAGAAATAGTCTGGGACTCGAGTAAGGACATAGGATAGTTATCATCCCGGAAATCCCTCGGAAACGGGAACTATTATTCCACGCGGACGGGAACTATTATTCCACGCGGACGAAGTCGCGGGCAAAAGCTAGTATTGTATAAGTATACTGTCGACTTTAGGGCTAGCAAAACCGGTTTTGCTAAATACGGAAACCGGTCAAAACAAGCAAACCGGTCAAAATGGGTTCTCCTGTTACGTTATTTTGCTGGACCCTACAGGGTCTACTTATAATAATAATCTCATTTATATTGTTACCACCCAAATATATATTTACTTATGGTAAAGCATTAATGATATTGAGTATTGACCGGGGTTGCGGAATGTTTATAATAGTTACCGTGACCCCGGAACATAAAGGGCAATCGAAGGAACATGAGTGGGTTTTAGTCAGTAAAAGCCTGACACGCCCTCTCGCCGCCACGGCGGGAGAAGTCATTGATATGATTGATATGATTGGTATTATGTCATTGATGATTTCCCACTTTCCAAAAAAAAAATTGAGTGTGTACACTTAAAAGTGTACAATTTTGAGCTATCAAATAATCCAAACACAATCACTTACACTTCTTCCTACTCGACCCCCCACCAGCACCGTCCTGCCACCCTAGCTGAGTAGTTCTACTACTAGAGAGGTGGAGATCAAGACGGTACGCACGGCCAGGGATAGAAATACTGTTAAGTATTCAAAGTCAAATTATTTTATTTTAACCGACTTCAAAAAAGGAGGAGGTTCTCAATTCGCCTGAATGTTTTTTTTATGTATGTTCACCGATTTTTCAGCAAATTATGAACGGACTAGCTTCTGCCCGCGGCTTCGCTCGCGTTAGAAAGAGATAAAAAGTAGCCTATATGTTACTCTCCATCCCTTCAATTATCTCCACTTAAAAAATCACGTCAATTCGTCGCTCCGTTTTGCCGTGAAAGAAAGACAAACAGACAGACAGACACACTTTCCCATTTATAATATTAGTATGGATTTTGATGGTTTTTTTTTTTGTTAGATAAGTGATGTTTCAGAGCTTCTTGAAAATTCAACAAATTTCAACAAAAACAAAAAAGAATCGACGAAATATACATTGAAGTTTCTTCAAGTTTTTATTACCGTTTTATAATTATGATTATAGGTAGTTTTCTTTTGAAAATAAATCACTTTGAAAGTTACTTGTAAGCTTGTAATACACAGTCAGACATTGGGACTTGGCACTAAAAAGGAAAAACAAAAAGGTAGGTGGGTCATTATTATTTTTGGAAAAACATTTTTAATAGTTATTACAATATTGTGTTATCAATTTATATTTAATAGACCATTAAAAGGGCACTTCAGATTGTCATGAAAAAAACTAAGAAAGATGAAACTAGTTGCCCATTCCAAAAAGTTGTTTCTTATGGAGTAGAATGGGCAAGAAACTCCATACTTACTCTGTTAAAATAATGTTGTTACAATATTATTTGTACATGATTAGGTGTGAAGGGAAGAATGAACATTGACATACAAAGGTCCTCAGTATCTCTTTACGTGCCTTGACAGTAGGGAGGCCCGAATGAGTGGTAAAAGAAATGGCTGAAACCATCACATGCACTGTATTGTAGTAAGCCTCTACTTGGAATTGGTACTCATAAATGGCAGATTAAAAAAAGGTAAGTATATCAATTAATTGACGATTTATCGCTAATATATATTACCAAAATGTTGCCAAAACCGGAGCTAGCACCGGTTTCCAGATATGACTCCTAAAAACCAGTCTTTATTAGCCTGCGGTTTTGCACGACTTAGACGACTTGAAAAATTGCTACTTTTTGTTTTGATTTCGGTGATTAACAACCAACATAGAAATTTTGGCATGATATGGTATCTTCCCCTCATAAATGTTTATTTTTGCTTAATCTCATAGATTAATTTCAATAGAGATATAAATCACTCAGAGCATGTAATAAGCGTATCAACATAATATAATAATATTGTGGAAAGTATGCTTGACTAATCCATTGATTCAGCATTGCGCCGTATGAGCCACTTGCTGAGTAGGAAGGATAACATTTTCTATTATAACTAGTACATCAAATTTATTTTAAAATCAAGGGCACTCATTAAACATACATACTCTCTAATCATAAGCATCTATCATATTTTCGATTTGTATGCAGGCAAAGGAATGGGCAGGAGCTAGTTAACTATAAATGACAATGTGACTTACGATTGTTTCTAGCAGTCCCTGTTATGATATTTAAACAGACCCTGGAACAAGTTATAGATAACTTGGTTTTTGAATATCACCGAGGTCACTTGTGGCACTGCACTATTTAGTCGGCGCCAGCACTCCATGTGAACTATGAATGCACAGATTGGTGAAACTACATGTTCTGTTGAGCAAAAAACTACTATGATGATGCCAAACATAAAATACTACACAATCGTAAAACGGGCCTTATCTAAATGTGTTTATCGCAAGTAGGTACCAGTAGAAAACACTTTGAGATATTAACTGCTTTTTCAAACATGTAGCAAGTTTTCATTAAGATTTATGTGTGAAAAATTGCAATTTAAACCATGCGGGAAAAGATATAGTAGCTTGTGCTGAAATGATGCAGTATTTTTAAAATGTATTGATATCTTGTACATGTAAACCTGATATAAATGAAATCGAGAAATAATATTTGTCTGTTTATACTTACCTGTTGTTATGAACAATGAGCGAGAGCTATTTAAACACTTACCTACATTAATGTGCCTGTGATATCGAACAGGTTTAATGACTTCTTTCGTGCCAACACATCTGTTTGCACAAAATATTGTTAATTTTCTATCTGACCGAAGGCGAGCACGACGGCGTACTTAATGTATAGAATTTTGTTGTACAAAGTAATACAGGATCACTGTAAGTAATACTACTTTTAATCTGTTCAAGTACAATTTTTTGAATTCAACAATAAAATGTCACAAGTTATTAATTAATTATTTTGTTATTTCGATTCCTCGTCGGATGACTTTAATATCAAAGAACAGACGGGAACGAGCGAGTTCGTAGTAGAGCTAGAGCTCTTATTTCTAAACTTCATCTCAGTGTTGTCACTTGATGATTACGGGTTTCCACCCACGATCTCCAAAAAAAAAATCACCTAATAATTGTTTTGGAAAGACCTCTCTCTTTATGAAGAATTATGTGTTTTTGTAGACAAAGGAAATAACGGAACCCTTATGGGATCATTTGGTTGTCCGTCTGTCTGTCTGTCAAAACCTTTTAAGTGGAGGTATCGAATTGGAATTAAAACTGTATCTTAGGTTAGGTATGCCGTCTTCTGAAGCTGTAAAAAAATCAAAGTTCTAGGTAGTACAAAAAAAGCTAAAAGAAAAAATCTGAAAATCATGTCGTTGGATCTATAAAAACATTTAATTAGGTACTGCAACAAGATTTCTTTACAGACGTACTTGCTTACTCTCTCTTACTTCTCTTACTTCGTTAGAGACATACTTGTATGCCGTGTCGTGTCGC
The DNA here is from genome assembly GCA_033675125.1 of Athetis lepigone. Taxonomy (NCBI): domain Eukaryota; kingdom Metazoa; phylum Arthropoda; class Insecta; order Lepidoptera; family Noctuidae; genus Athetis; species Athetis lepigone. The sequence goes on along the minus strand of CM066239.1, from coordinate 16,976,481 downwards.
AACACGTTCAGTCAAATGTATGAAAACGCGCGCCACGACACGATAATGTGGTTCCGCCTTAACTCGCACTGAGCCTTTTTTTTATATTACTCACTTTTTCTTTTTACCATCTGACATTGTACACAAATTAACCAATCAACTTCAATTCTTGTTGGAAATAAAACAAAAAAAACTGGGTTTGATAATAAGACGGTTTAATCGCTTTCTAATTTAAAAGGCACTAATCTAACTACACAATATAATATAACATAGTGCACCCCAGTACCATGTAAGTATTTATGTTTGTTACTATTTCACGCAAAAACTACTGAACGGATTCTGATGACACTTTATCTAGAAGACATAGGTTACATAACATCACGCTATGGACCCACGGAAGCAGAGCAGTAACTAGAAACTTAACATAACGGGAAGAAACCGCGGGGGTCAGCTACCTAGTAATACAAAAAAAATGGTTGCCTGTAAAGTCGGTTTTACGGGCGAAGATTTTACGTGACAACGTCTTTTACCGATCATAGTTGAGTGGGAGAGAGACGCAAGGCATTCGGCGGGCCTCTCTCTCGTTCGGTGACTCATCGTAACGTTACCGAGCGTTACACTTTTTCATAAGTGACTCCCAGCCGCAACCTAATTTAAGACGTTGTCACGTCAAAAATTATACAGAAACGCGAGCTGTTATTGAGAAGTTCCATTGTTGGTCTTCAAAGTCTTTAACTTTCGCAAAATAAACATTAGATTCATGGTTTGGTCGTCTTGGTTATAACGTTACTTAGGGTGCTTGTACACGGTGCATGTAGCTGGAGCAAGTAAAGATGCGGGTTACACGCGCGAGTAATACGCGCAAGCTATTTGCTCGAGTTTCTGAGGCACTAGACCCGCTCATGTTTTTAAACGATATGTTTACGATGCATATAACCCGCGCAAGTGCCTCAACATGCGCAAGCTACATGCACCGTGTACAAGCACCCTTACTTACCATGTACGATTTCTACACTAGTTTTAATTTATTTCAAACTTTACGCATGTAATATAAATGTATAATGGCGGACTTAATGTCTTAGGCATTCTCTATCAGTGTATTCAGGGTGGTGCAGAGATTACATAGTGAAGTGCACTATAAAAAAAAGGGAAAATGAAATAGGTAGGTCGGAAGACTAAAACTAAAAATTACAAAAGATTACACTTACATAATTGCCTACTTACATACGTAATAAAGTATATATATATATATACATACATATACAACATTGAGTGTAGTGACTGATCAATAGACTGGTTTCGAAAATGAGTACTTAATTTCCGCTTGAACCCATAACAGCTAGTGGCTGTCCTGACATCGAGAGAAAGCGCATTCCAGAGAAGAATGGTTAGTAATAGGCTAGTTCCCTTTACCAAAATTAAACTTTCTGAATGGAAATTCTAACTGCCTAAAATACCAAAATCACTATGTATGCTAGCAAGTACATAGCAACAGTAAATAGTCAATAAGTATTTGTTCGTATTATATCATAAGTTCTTTCATTCCCTTACTTGGTTGCTCAAAATACAAATTAAAATAACCTTTCAGTATAAAAGATTTTTTAATATTAATAAAACAATCAAATCAGGAATCTCCTCCTTTTGTTAGTCTGTTCAAGTTAATTTAAAACACACATTTTTACTGTGCATTTTTTTTTTTCATATTTTTCAACCATACATTGTCGAAAAACCCCTCAACTTAGAGGAAAATAATCTCAGGTGGAAACATTGTTTATTCTATGTGACATTTATTCCTGTCTACGTCAAAAAGGTGTCAAATCATATCTGACGTCTAAGACGTCAACGAGCATAGAACTATACATTTTAAGACGTCAACGAGCATAGAAGATAGAACAGACTATACGTCCTAGTTACATACAGTCTACAGTTTTAACGTTTAACCGTATGGTTTTAAACAAAAAAAGACGGTGACCTTATTACAGGTAACTTTATTTATTTATGTACACTAAACAAACTTAATGTACATACAGAGGCGGCCTTGCAGAGGCGTAGTGCAGAGATATAATGGTAATATAATGGCTCGTGCATTATAGAAATCTCGGAAAAAAAATCGAACGAAATAAGGTCTTCTTCCGTTAATATAGGGTACGGGATGTCAGATTGTGTTGTGACTTGTGATGATTGTAAATACAGACGTCCGTGTCAGATTATTAATTCCACAGATATCTGTGTTTTTTTTTCGATTCTTATTAGTTGAAAATCCGTTTTTAATCGTCTGTCGGTCTGTGTTGATTTCCACCACCCAGCGGCACATGGTAACGAGGCGTGACTTGTCTGCATAGATAATACTTATATAATAATATGCTTGTCTGCTTGTACCGCAGTCAGTTGCTTTTCATCAGTCTTTTATTTGGGGCATATGCACTGAATATCCATGAGATTATAGAGTTATGTTGCGTGTCTAAAACAGCGATCTAGGATATCTAAACACGTGGGCCCTCTAGGGCCAATGCCTATTGGGGTTGCGGAATTGTTCGAAAGAGTTACCGTGGCCTCAGAACCTAAAGGGCAACTGAAAAAACTTTGAATGCAGTTTTATTTCTTTTAAAATATAAAGGAATGTTTGCTTTATGTAAAATAACCTATCTCAACGATTTAAAGTAGTTTTCATCCGGCCCATAAAAACTTGTCACTTCAAAAATTGACACTCCCTAGAATAAAACGGGCTGGAACAAAAAAAAAACAACAAACTGTACTTTTATGACGTCAGTTATTAGGGTAATTCATAAGGATGAAATGCTTCAAACTAATGTAGTTAATTAAATTAGAGAAAAATAAATAAAATTTTACCTTTTGAAATCAAAGGACAAAATTTAATATAACTGTCGAAATTTTCGTTAAGTTAAAATAAAATTCTTAAGGCTTATGGTTTCCCTTTAATTTAATTAAGTACCCAGCCATGGTTGTTAGAGAAACTTTGTCCTTATGAATGGCCCTAACGTTTGATGCTATAAAAATACAAAGTGTTACTATTTTGGATTTTAGCCGGTTCGATTACCGAGTGTGACAAGAAAATTTTCAAAAATTTCAATGCAAATTTGTTTCTCTAAAATAAAGGAATGTTTCCTTTGATCAAAATAATCTAACTTGCCGATTAGTAGGATTCTTCCAGGGCCCATTGAAACGTTCCAATTCCATTCATTTTTAAAATAGATTGTAACTTGAAATAGTAGCAACACTGATTGCTCTCATGATTTATTAAATTTATTTACGTGAAATTTCGCGTGAAATCGAGAAATAAGCATAAAAATGACATGCATACTGCTGAAAAGTGATCCCACTGTTCTTATTGATTGAACCACTTGGTTTAAACCACTTTTTACTACACATGAAGGCATAGTTTAATTTATAATAGCAAAAATAACACCGAATATCATGCGAGCGCAGTCCGAAGAGAGTATAATATGTATTATATATGCCGAAGAGTAATGGCCGATGGCCGACATACTGTGATGTAGATGTGTGCGTGTTACTGTTAGCTTGTCCATATAGGAGGACTGACATACTATGGGTGCTTCAGTTGTAGTTTAAGGAGAAGGCGTTTTCCTTTTTTTTAGGTTCATGCCATCCTGTATATTTTGATATTTTACCGTGCCCCAGAAGATTGACAACTACCACAGACACTAGCAGTGTCGTCTAAGGTATTAAGCCGGATTTACATTACGAAACTTACTTGAAATTAGTTTTATAACACTAATTTGACCAGTAATTTCACATGTAAACGTTCAGTTTTACAATGCATGCATTACTTTTGTGACACGACTGGAGTAATTTCGTGCTATGCGCATATTTTTTGTTATGTTAAACTAATGTCATGCAACTAATTTCATCATGTAAATGCGACGCGAAATTAGTGTCGCCACAGCACCAGCGCGAAGTGGACTTGTGGTTTTTTGTTGGACTGCACCTATATATGCTTTTTTTCAACCGATCCTCGAATCCACCAACTCAAAAAAATGTTATCTCGGAAGTAAAGACTTTGAACTAATACCGAGATAACTTTTTTATTTTATTTTATATGTTATCATTTCAACAACAACATTTTGCATCGTACAGCTTGATTTTGACTGGGCCATTATCTCCGCGATACTGATAATTGCACGACACTATAATTTAAACGAAAGAAGTTTCACATGTGCTAAAATTTGTTTCACGAAACTAGTTTTATCATGCATGACACTTGTTTCGTAATGTAAATCCGGCTTTATTATTCTGTGGAATGTGTATTGTAGACAACACTTCACAACACAGTGGAGTATATATTTTCCAGTGGTCTCGAACCTACCGATTTTTCGGTATTTCTACCGATATGGGCTCTGTTCTACCGAAATACCGAAATATAACGACTTTTCTACGATTTCACAGAACACCCGAAAACACATAATTTATAATGAAAAAATTACTGGAACATTAAAAACTATTTTTGATTGTTTTTTAAAAAGAGAATATTTAACTAGCACTTCAATCGAAAATATTGATTTAAGAATCCCAGAAATTTTATGGATATTGATGACGTATACTATGGTGCTGCTGCGTCTAATACACTACTAAGTAGTTCAGAAAATCTAAACTCAGATCAAGTAAAGTTTAAATGCAGATGCCTAGATTTTTATATCGAAGCTTGTAAACAAATAACCACGCGGTTTCCATTGAAAAATAACCCAATAAAAGGTTTAGACATAATCAATCCAAAAAATTTTAAAATTGGCAAAACTACTTTGATAGGTTCTGTGAGTAGGCTCTTTCCCAATATTGTTCACAGCAATGATTTCCAGGAAATTGATACTGAGTGGCGCATTTTAAGAAATTGTGAACAAATCAAAGCATTTCCTGATGATGTAGAACTATTTTGGGATGAAGTAAGTTTACTAAAGCGTGGCGATGAAACAAATGTTTCCATTGTTGTCTAATTTCGTCTTTAATATTTTATCACTTCCCCATTCATCCGCTAACGTTGAACGCATATTTTCACATATTAATCTTTTGAAAACAAAGCAGCGAAATAGGTTCTCTACTGAATCAATCACTGGTCTATTACATTCAAAACGACTCTTTAATACAACTAATTGTTACGATTTTGAAATTAATTCGAAGATGACCGCGGCTATGGCCAAAGAATATTGGTATAAAAAATAATTATGATTGTTACAAATTAGTCTGTAAGTTTTTTTTTAATAAATAAACGAATATTATTGAATATTGTATTTTTTTTTGTCAAATACCGAATTTGGGTACAAATATACCGATTTTAGCTGGCAATTCTACCGATCTCGCTCTATGACGTTCGAGACCACTGATATTTTCTTCTGGCAATACTTGAGTGACAATGACAAAGTCTGTGGACAAAGTTTTGCCGATAATACATTCTATCTCTGTCTGTTCTGAATAAAAATATAACTTTTACGTAATTTTTTCATGAATTGTGAATTCAGAAATAAATTCATTTTAGCACGATGTTATTTCAGTGTAGTAATAATTTGCGATTGCTTTTGCCATAAGTACAGGACGCGTTAGGTACGGATTGATTCCATCCAATATGGCGGCTTCATTATCTTTTTAAAAGTTGTTTACTAGGGTGTTAACGGCTATTATGTTTATTATATATAAAGACTCGCAAAAGTAAGAAATAATTTAAGATTATGTCGAGTGCGTATTGTGAATCGTCAAATGAAACGGAACCTTACATTTCAGAAAGCTACACTCTTTATTTGAAGTGTTTTCGGTGTCGCAGACTGGATTGATTGAGTGCAGTTCTCATTATATGTTTTAAAGTGAAGACATTACGTCAGTAGCGAATTCGCCCGCGATGTCACATTATGAGCGGTCGCGATGAGCCCGCCGCTCCACCCACCCTCGGCATCGCGCTGCAACTCATGGTAAGAACTCTTATTTACATCGCTAGTCTAGCCCTTGAACAATAATACTCATTGCAGAGTGCAGTCTTTACAGTAATGTAAATATAATTAGGTACAACAATAATACTATTAGCTCTCAAACTATGTCCTTGTCAAAATAGTAGTTCCCGCAAACCCTGACTTTCAACAACACTGATATGTTTACGGTTTCGTAATATTTAAATTGTGGTTGTATCACGGCATTTGTAACTATAACTAAGATCTGATACAATTCCATCCTTCGAAATTATTGTAAGCTGAAATTCAACTTTATTCCAGAGAGTAGTAGTTCCATGTTGGCAATCCTTCTAGCTGCCTTGACTGTTTGAAATATTGTTTGTGTACCATTATATACATCTTAGTTTTGACTTGTTTTGATTCAACCCAAGTTTTCGTAATATTTTTATAGGAAGCTACTGTTTTGGAACAAGCAGCTATTTCATTCATACTTTCTTACTGACTGATAAAGTGCCTGTAAATTGTTTATTTAAATGAAGTAATTACCATAGATTATGCCAATGCATCATAGTTGTCTTCCTCTCATTTCTTTATTGATATTCAAACATTTTTGAGGAAATAACCTTTGCCTTGCCTCCTTGATAAATCATATCCAACATAAAAATAAATGTTTAATTAAAAAAGTTGTTTTGAGATTAGTGCATGCTACTAAACAAACAATCTCTTCAGCTTTATAATATTTTCACATAACATTAATTATAATATTTTCACATAACATTAATTACGCATAACAGCCACCTTCAAAAACTAAAAACCCAAAAATAACTTAAATTTCGGAAGTTGGTGGCAACACAAATTGACTGGCAGAAGAGAAGCCACTGACTTCCGAAATTTTGTAAGTTTGCAAGTTTTTTATTTTTTACTTTTTAGTGTCGAATCTCAATGTCTGACTGTTTATTATAATAATAATAATAAACCCGCAGGGCAGCTTGTGGCGAGCTGTTGGGCTGTAGCGACCCCAACGGACCTGACCTCCTGGGAGACCCTTTGTTCTTCATCTGTGGCTTGCCTTAATTGGCCGGCCAGAGTGAGCACTGACGAGGAACAAGGCTCCCACCTCACTCTTGCCTTTATTGGCTGGTTTGAGTGGAGACTCGCAAGAGCAAACGTGCTCGGGGGAAGGAAGTATTCCAGTAAGATGCTGGTAGGGATCTTGACCGTAATCCGGGATTGTTCTGATAGCCGTGGAACACCTCTCCACTCCTCCAGCACCTCGATATATGTTGCCCCCTTGTCGCTACGTCACTATGTGCTAGGGGCCGTTTTCGGGGGCCCATTTACTGAGTGTGCAAGTCACCCCCTGCCATTCTATCCTATACAAACATTGATCAGGCAGGGGCCGTTCAAAAGTCTTAGGTAACAAATCCACCTTAACAACCCGAACCCATAGCCCAATATTTTTGAATTCCATGTCCAGCAATAGTCCTTCAGCTTCCGGGGATTGAATTTAGCTGCACTTACATAGCGCATATGAAGATAATCGTTGGTTAATTTTTATTTTATTATTATGTAATGGGACCATTACATAATAATAAAATTATTAATAATAATAAATAATAATAATAATACCAGCCTATAACTGTCCAACTGCAGGGCAAAGGCCTCTTCTCATACAGAGAAGGCACGAGCATTGATCACCACGCTTGCTCAAGACGGGTTGGCGATTTCGGACTTATATTAACTACAAGTCCAGGTTTCCTCACGATGTTTTCCTTCACCGATGTCTGTGATGTCTAAGATAAACTTTAGAAAGTACATATGAATTGAAAAAGTCACATTGGTACTTGCCCGGATTCGAACCCGCGACCTCTTGCATGAGAGCCGGGCGCCTTAACCACTAGGCCATCACGACATCAAAAAAATCAATAAAATTATTAAAAAACAAAAAACCCGACTGCTTGAAAACTAATTTAAAAAAACGCGTGAAAAATATAACTTAAATAAAAACTGAAAAGAAAGAAACAAGCCCAGTAGTTTAGAATAGAACAGAACGACTCACAGTCGGGCCCCTTGGAAAGATTTGATCGGTAAAATTTGAACGGCGCACCTAGTACTTTTGATTGAATTAAGTAGTCAGATGCGAAAATTAAATATTACTGTGAATTTTGAGTTTTCGCAGATGACTACTTCACGTTACTGCGCGCCTAGTACTTTTGTTCTCTTAAGTTTTCAATCTTTAATTATTATTGAAGGTGATTCTTATTACTCGTAAAGTCGTAAGTTTTTTAAGGTTTGTAAAGTTCTACTATGATGATTTTTAATAAAAAAAAACTTAATGAAGTCATTTATTCAATTTAAAATTTCTTTACACTGACTCTTAAACTAGACATAAAACCGGGTGCGGTCGACTGGGATTGTTGCGTTCTGTTCATCTACACTGAACAAACAGAACGCAACATTCCCAGTCGTCCGCAGTGTGGACGACGGGGTGTGGACGAACGGGAAGTACCCATTTTAAAATATCTATTCAAGGACACCCCACTCGACATAGTTTATCGCCATTTTTTTTTTTTCATTTTGACAATATGGCGTCTGGTCGTCGCTGTGGTGAATTTTGATTACTGTCATGTCTTTAGTGACACTGGCAAGGTTAAGACGAATCGATTGACGTAAGAATTATCAAAATCGGCCTACGCGTTCTAGACCGAATGGTCTCTAGAACGCCACATAGAATCAAACAAACATACATACATAGACTGATAAACACATTACCCTCCTTTACGTCGCGAAGTCGGGTAATAAGGTCTTGATCAAGGGGCATCTGCGAGCTGGCTTCGGCTCCTCGCACGCCTTCCAAAGGTCCGGGACCCCTGGGTCCCGAGAAATTCAAACGAATGCAAATAATAATAATAAGCCTTTATTAACAATCTACAATACACATACATATACAGCATTTTATTTTATACATAATTGTTTTTGATTGTCTTGCTTTCCAGCATAGGCCTCCCCAAGTGTTCTCCACAAAGATCTATTCCTGGCTTTCCTTGACCAGGTTGTTCCTGCCACTTGTATTATGTCATCTTCCCATCTACAATATGGTCTACCTTTTCTTCTAGTTTTGTATCTTGGATACCATTCCGTCACTTCTTTTGCCCATTTATCTGTCTTGCTTCTTATTAAATTTGTTATTTTATTTCTTATTGACCAAACCCCCCAAGATGTTACTGACTGTGTATTACAGTATCATATTTTCTCTATCTTAAAGATTTTGTTTGTAGTTATAATTAAGGTGTATTATTCAGTCAAGGAGTACCTGGATGACAAATTTTGACATAATATTTACTTATAATTTATTTTTAAGCATTTTTTAATTTTGTTTTTGCAATCTATTGACATTCTATTATTATTATTTTTTTCTATTTTCATGACATTTTTCTTGTTTCATTGTTATTTTGTAACCTTATACAATTGATTGACAAATAAATCCTTGACATTTCACTCCGACTAAACTAATTTCATAAGTCTGCTCTTTGTATGCCTATGGGCGGGACATGGTTTGTACACTTATATATTTTAAAACATCTGTAATCACCTATGTTCAAAAAATGAATTAAAAAAAAAAAGAAGACACATTTTAGTTTAATCCTGTCAAATTAGACAGCGCCTAAAGAAAATTGACGTATATTTAGAGGCCATGTTTTTAAATCGCGTCTAAATTATCTATGGAGTGTCTAAATTTGACAGGACTTAACTAATATTCTATCTTCTGTCCTTTTCTTAATTGAACGGAAAGAGAAAGATGCCCTTAACTTAAATTTACGTTAGTTTGTGAATAAGAGAATCGGCACCACTGACACACTACAACCTAAATGATTTAATGGAGATTTTAACATACGAGGTGACAATGATTTTGTCTCAGTTGTGGAGTTATATAGGGTACCTATATTATTAAAAAAAAAGGGAAAATAAAAAATAATAATTAAATAATCAAAAAACTCAACTGTTAATTCGGGAGTTGGTGGCAATTACTTAAAACAGAAACAAAGCCACCCACTTTCGAATATGTAGTTGAGTTTCTTGTTTATCATATTTTGAAGATTTGAAACTATTATTCTATAGCCTCAATAGTAAAAGATAAAAAAAGATTTCAATGTTTTACTGTCTTTTTGTTACTGTTTTCCATTACCAATACAAGTCCGTGTGTTCCGCAGGGTGTGGAGCGCCCGGGCGCGGACGGCGGCGGCGGCGCGCTCAATGGAGGCACGCCGCCCGCGGCCGGCGCGGCGCCCGAGCGCGCGGACGAGCCGCCGCGCAAGCGCGCCAAGCTGCCCGCGCCCGCCGACGCCGCCGCGCTGCGCCGCCGCGTGCTGGACGCCGAGCTGCAGCGCCTGAGGAGTCTGCGCGACAGGTACGCCCCGCGCGCCCGCCCGCGCCCCCGGCCCGCCCTCACCCGCGCGCTCCTTGCAGGTTCACGGAGCAACTGAGCGAGCTGTACTTCCTGCAGGCGGGCGGCAACATGATGGACTACGCCGTGTGGCGCAAGCGGCCGCCGGCGCCCGCGCTGCTGGCGTTCCTGGAGGCGCGGCGGCCGGCGCCGCTGGCCGCGAGCGAGCCGCGCGCGGCGCCGGACGAGATGGTGGAGAAGGCCAAGCAGGAGGCGTACGTGGCGGGCCGCGTGGCCGAGCTGGCGCGCGCGGGGCTGTGGGCCGAGCGCCGGCTGCCGCGCGTGCTGGAGCCGCCGCGCAGCAAGTCGCACTGGGACTACCTGCTGGAGGAGATGGCGTGGCTGGCGCAGGACTTCGCGCACGAGCGCAAGTGGAAGAAGCAGGCCGCCAAGAAGGTACGCACGACCGCTCCCAACAAACAATGGTACCATTTTACGGGCCAAACAAATGGTAATTGCAGCGCCATCTGGAGGATTAATACTATATTGCCTATCTAAGAACCATCACAGACAAATCCACTGTAGAAAACTGCATGTCAATGGGTCAAGCCACTCTGGAGAAAAATACGAACATTCGTTTGCACTCATACTATCCTTAATTATAGACGCGCCAATTATTTATAGGTATATTAACTTAGGGAATTGCAAGTATATAGGCGACACGACTTGATCTTAAACCTTTCTTACACTGCTGATAACTGTTGCAGTGTGCTCGAGCGGTCCAAAAATATTTTCAAGATAAAGCTTTAGCAGCTCAGAAGGCAGAAAAAGCTCAAGAATTACAATTGAAAAAAATTGCCGCCTTTGCAGCTAAAGAAATACGAACATTCTGGTCCAATGTGGAAAAGGTGAGTAAGCTATTACATTTTTTGATAATAATATGGTATTTTACATCATCATCTATTGACTTACTTTTTATGAACTGTCAAAACGCTACTGTCCCATAGATTTTGTATGGCAGTGTCACCTTATGACGTCACTAAATACGCAACTCAGTTGACTATTTTTGATTTCAAATGAACTAAAAATCCAATTTCACAGTATATAAAAAATTAACTGCTTTTTTTTGCTAAAATTAAGAGAGATTTTATAGTATTGTATCTTACATTTTGGACAGAAATGTTTTTCGTTGTAATTTGTTTTTAGTACATATCTACTTGCTTAAATGTGATTAATTTGCGTCTTAATTTGAATTTATTTGACCTTTTTCGGTATATGTAATAATTTTTTACTATGTATTTTTTTGATTTATACGCCCTATGTCAGATACGTAAAATGTCAGACACGCAAATTGTCAGATCGAAAGACTTCATCGCTAAATGTCATATTCGCAAATTGTCAGAAACTCATAATGACAAAAACGCAAAATGTCATAAACGTTGAATGACAGATACTAAAAATGACAAATACGCATAATGCCACGATTTTTTTTATCGTTGTAAAATAATCAAATGTGTCGTCTCGCCCTGGGTGGACCGTAGAGGGACTGTCAGACTTGTCCTGACTAAAATCCACAGTGTTCCTTTATGAGCCCTTTACTTTCCAGAGTCACACACACATTATTTTAAGCTTGTTATCAATAAACATAAAGTCTCATTGGTACAAGTAAAACGTAGTGATTATATTCTCTGTGGGTACTTAAGACTTTCATAGAAATATATTTAAAACCGGTACTTAACTAGTATCTATTCTCATCGATATTAGGTATTGTTTTCTATATGTATTAGTAGCCGACAAACAAATAAACCAGCGCAAAATCTGAGATTTTGATCTCATGAAACGGTGTGTAAATACAGTTTCGTATTTATAATTCGTTTGAATTTCTCGGAACCCTGGGGTCCTGGACCTTTGGAAGGCGTGCGAGGGGTCAAAGCCAACTCGCAGAGGCCCCTTGGTCAAGATTTTATATTATTATGTAATGGGACACCGACCGACGATTATCTCCATATGCACTATGTAAGTGCACCTAAAGACAATCCCCGGTTAGTGAAAAAAGACTATTGATGGTCATGAAAAATAAAAATATTGGGCTATGGGTTTGGGTTGTTAAGGTGGATTTGATACCTAAGACTATTGAACGACTATGGCCCCTGCCTGATCAATGTTTATATACATGGATAGAATGGCAGGGGGTGACTTGCACACTCAGTAAATGGGCCCCCGAAAACGGCCGCTAGCACATAGTGACGTAGCGACAAGGGGGCAACATATATCAAGGTGCTTGAGGAGTGGAGACGTATTCCACGGATATCAGGACAATCCCGGAAGTACGGTCAAGATCCCTATACCAGCATCTTACTGGAATACTTCCTTCCCCCGAGCACGTTTGCTCTTGCGATTCTCCACTCAAACCAGCCAATGAAGGCAAGAGTGAGGTGGAAGCCTTGTTCCTCGTCAGTGCTAACTCTGGCCGGCCAATGAAGGCAAGCCAGAGATGAAGAACAAAGGATCTCCCCGGAGGTCAGGTCCACGGGGTCGCTACTGCCCGACAGCTCGCCACAAGCTGCCCTGCGGGTGTATTTATAATATTATTATGGCAGGTTAGGATTAAGAAAAGATGAGGATACATAGAAAAATATTTTTGTACCCATAAACCACTTCATTGGCCAACGTTCAATTGTCATACCTACAAACGTCCTTAAGCAAACTAAAAAAAAAACGAAGAGTAATGCAACATTTGGTTAATTTCTGACTTTTTGCGTATCTGGCACTCGGCGTATCTGGCATTCCGCGTTCTTGACGTTTTGCGTATCTGGCATTCTGCGTTCCTGACATTTTGCGTATCTGGCATTCTGAGTTTCTGGCTTTTTGCGTATCTGGCATTCTGCGATTTCTGACAATTTGCGTGTCTGACATTTTACGTATCTGACATAGGGCGTATAAATCTTTTTTTGATTTATACGCCCTATGTCAGATACGTAAAATGTCAGACACGCAAATTGTCAGATCGAAAGACTTCATCGCTAAATGTCATATTCGCAAATTGTCAGAAACTCATAATGACAAAAACGCAAAATGTCATAAACGTTGAATGACAGATACTAAAAATGACAAATACGCATAATGCCACGATTTTTTTTATCGTTGTAAAATAATCAAATGTGTCGTCTCGCCCTGGGTGGACCGTAGAGGGACTGTCAGACTTGTCCTGACTAAAATCCACAGTGTTCCTTTATGAGCCCTTTACTTTCCAGAGTCACACACACATTATTTTAAGCTTGTTATCAATAAACATAAAGTCTCATTGGTACAAGTAAAACGTAGTGATTATATTCTCTGTGGGTACTTAAGACTTTCATAGAAATATATTTAAAACCGGTACTTAACTAGTATCTATTCTCATCGATATTAGGTATTGTTTTCTATATGTATTAGTAGCCGACAAACAAATAAACCAGCGCAAAATCTGAGATTTTGATCTCATGAAACGGTGTGTAAATACAGTTTCGTATTTATAATTCGTTTGAATTTCTCGGAACCCTGGGGTCCTGGACCTTTGGAAGGCGTGCGAGGGGTCAAAGCCAACTCGCAGAGGCCCCTTGGTCAAGATTTTATATTATTATGTAATGGGACACCGACCGACGATTATCTCCATATGCACTATGTAAGTGCACCTAAAGACAATCCCCGGTTAGTGAAAAAAGACTATTGATGGTCATGAAAAATAAAAATATTGGGCTATGGGTTTGGGTTGTTAAGGTGGATTTGATACCTAAGACTATTGAACGACTATGGCCCCTGCCTGATCAATGTTTATATACATGGATAGAATGGCAGGGGGTGACTTGCACACTCAGTAAATGGGCCCCCGAAAACGGCCGCTAGCACATAGTGACGTAGCGACAAGGGGGCAACATATATCAAGGTGCTTGAGGAGTGGAGACGTATTCCACGGATATCAGGACAATCCCGGAAGTACGGTCAAGATCCCTATACCAGCATCTTACTGGAATACTTCCTTCCCCCGAGCACGTTTGCTCTTGCGATTCTCCACTCAAACCAGCCAATGAAGGCAAGAGTGAGGTGGAAGCCTTGTTCCTCGTCAGTGCTAACTCTGGCCGGCCAATGAAGGCAAGCCAGAGATGAAGAACAAAGGATCTCCCCGGAGGTCAGGTCCACGGGGTCGCTACTGCCCGACAGCTCGCCACAAGCTGCCCTGCGGGTGTATTTATAATATTATTATGGCAGGTTAGGATTAAGAAAAGATGAGGATACATAGAAAAATATTTTTGTACCCATAAACCACTTCATTGGCCAACGTTCAATTGTCATACCTACAAACGTCCTTAAGCAAACTAAAAAAAAAACGAAGAGTAATGCAACATTTGGTTAATTTCTGACTTTTTGCGTATCTGGCACTCGGCGTATCTGGCATTCCGCGTTCTTGACGTTTTGCGTATCTGGCATTCTGCGTTCCTGACATTTTGCGTATCTGGCATTCTGAGTTTCTGGCTTTTTGCGTATCTGGCATTCTGCGATTTCTGACAATTTGCGTGTCTGACATTTTACGTATCTGACATAGGGCGTATAAATCATTTTTTTGAATATGGTGGTATCTTAACCACAATTTTCGTAGAACGAAATGTCTTGTGTTTTGGTATTATAACATTTTTAGATCCTACCAACTTAATAAAATAACGTTGAAACGTTTAGTTCGTCTCATAAATGAGCGAAATGATTTGTGTGCCGGCAGCTGGTGGAGTGGAAGCGCGTGCGGCGCGTGGAGCGCGCGCGCAAGGAGGCGCTGGACGAGCAGCTCAGCTACATCGTGGACAAGACCGAGCGCTACTCGCGCCAGCTCGCCGCCAACCTCGCCGCGCCCGGCCGCGCGCCCGACGACGACGACTTCACGCCGCGCGGCTGCTCCGACGACGACGAGGAGACCATCGCCGCCGCCGAGCGCGACGAGCCGCGCCGCGCCGCCGACACGCGCGACGAGCTGGAGGCGCTGCGCCGCGACCTCAGCGCGCCGCTGGACGCCCTGCTGCCGCCCGGCTACCTCAGCGGCGCGCCCGCCACGCCGCCCAGCGAGCCCGCGGACGACGACGACACGTCGTCCGTGTCGTCGTCGTCCTCGCAGGCGTCGGCCGCCAGCGCGTCCACGGCGGAGTCGTCGGCGCTGGAGGCGCTGGTGGACGCGGAGCACGGCTCGGAGCGGCGCGTGGAGGCGGCGGCGTCGCTGGCGGCGTCGCTGCAGCCCACGGGCACCACGCTGTCGGAGACGGCCGTGGCCACGCCGGTGCCGCGGCTGCTGCGCCACGCGCTGCGCGAGTACCAGCACGTGGGGCTGCACTGGCTGGCCACCATGTACGCGCGCGGCCTCAACGGCATCCTGGCGGACGAGATGGGGCTGGGCAAGACGGTGCAGAGCATCGCGCTGCTGGCGCACCTGGCGCTGGAGCGCCGCGACTGGGGCCCGCATCTGGTGGTGGCGCCCACGTCCGTGGTGCTCAACTGGGAGATGGAGTTCAAGAAGTGGTGCCCCGCCTTCAAGATCCTCACCTACTACGGCACCATCAAGGAACGCAAAATGAAACGTGTCGGGTGGACTAAAGCGAACTCTTTCCATGTGTGTATAACCTCGTATAAACTAGTAGTGCAAGACCATCAAAGTTTCAGACGAAAACGGTGGAAATATCTTATACTTGACGAAGCACAGAACATTAAAAACTTCAAATCTCAAAGGTGGCAGATGTTATTAAATTTTCAAACAGAAAGGTGAGTGATCTTTGTGTAGTTTAGCTTTATGCGTCTATGTCATATCTACTAGCAGACCCCGTGTAATTGACGTGCGTTAAGCCAATTGTGTTGCTTTAATTCGAAAGTATAACTCTTTTTATCCTTAGTATCACGCACTCAATACTATGACTATACTATAAAGGTCAACGCCGCATGTATTCGGTATTTCTCGCACACCTGGCGGATCGTTAAAATGGTATATCTAAACACGAAATGTTGATAATTGATGCTTTGTAGATTTAAGCAAAGATTCTGTAATTTTAAAAACATATGCGAGCTAGATTCTGGGTACCTAATAGCTCTGTCTACTGGGCGTCCCACGACTATGCCATATAGAGGGAAAGTACCTAAAAGCTAACATAACGCGGGCACGCGAGGACCGTGCCTCTGTGGTGAGCTCTCGCGCGCAGCAGTCGTGCTGCAGGAGGCGGCGGCGTACACATCGAAGCCGCAACCCGACTACCGGCCACTGTAGGCGCGGGCCAAGGTGCCAAGTGACGGGGCGGAATAGTTCTAATAGTTACCGCGGTCCCGGAACATAAAGAGAACCAAACGAACATGGGTGGGTATAGTCAGTAAAAATCTGACACTCCTTCAAAAAGTTTTTTTTAATTCATTCCCTTAGGGTTAAAATAGAGGACAGAAGCACGACATCCATGCGGGCGAAGCCGCGGGCGAAAGCTAGCATGATAATAAAAGCTTGTCGTGCGTTTATTTTATTTTCAATTTAAATTTACTACAAACTTTTATTATCATAAATATAAATTGTTAAGGTTATAAGTTAATAGTTAAAATTTTTAGCACATACAATATCAAACCGCCTCTTGTTAGTAATTTTGTATGGAAGCAGGGTATGTTGTTTCAAAACTAAGTGCAAAATAAACAGCTGGCGCACTGTCAGCACTTTGCAGGTCTTATTTATCTTTATATATAATAATATATCTTTTGTTTTTAATGATTTTTTTAGTTATTCCTGGTTAGGTTTCTCAGTCTGCTCATCTCATTTAACTCATTGTTGCAAGGTTGTTTGCCTGTTAATTACAAATTGTGCAGCTTTTCCCATGCCTTTAATTTGATACCCATATTATAGAAGTGCGTATAAAATAAGTACTCCACCATCGTGGAAGGTCTGCCTGTGATCTGTCTTATTGGATTTAGAATGATGTCACATTATTTTTCGACTTGCTCTCAATCACCCATTTTATTTAATACCCATATAATAGTATAAGTGCACTAAAAATAACTAATACTCTGCTATTAAACCAAGTATATATAACCAAGGTATGGTGTAGCTCAGTGACTGGTATATGAAGCTAGGCAGGAAGTCGATTCCAACATAGATGTCGATACCTTTGGGTAGAAAGGTCGTATAAACCAAAACCCGACTTTTCAGGAGAGCAGAAAAACATTTTTTTTTACATAAAAATTCATAACTTTTTGGTTTTTGAAGTTATAAAAAAAATGATCTATGAGAAAGGTTCTTAGAATTTGCAAATGAAAAAGGTTAAATCATCAAAACCTACCTATCTTCTTTAGTTTTAAAGTTAGCTTGGATTTACGACTCAGAATATATTATGAAAATGAAAATGAAGCTTATGGTCACATTTACGGTCGTAAAATCCATATAAATGTAGTTTTTTTTGTATTAAAAACCATTTTTATAGTCATAAATTAATTGAATTCTGACTAATAAACAATCCTGTTACTTCTCAGAATTAGTAGAACTCAGTAATTATTATTCTAATACCCATTAATGGTTGATACAAATAAAATAAAACTACCTGAAATACGCGATCAACATTTTTTAAGTATTATAATACCTTTTAATAACATTTACTATTATTTCAATAATAATTATAACAACTTACACTGAAAAGTAGAAAAAGAAATCTACTTAGTCATCAAAAATGTTATGAATCCAGAAAAGTCGGGTTTTGGTTTATACGACCTTTTTAAACAAAGGTATTGATATTGTACAATTTGATATTTACAATAAGTTATTATAAAGTGTTGGGGACATAATCATCATCTTTTCATGTGTATCTCTCTGCTTTTTGATCTTTTTTTACGTTAATCTTTTTTAAACATGGTTTATATACCAACCTCCATCATCCAAAGGCAATTCCTTTGGATTTACGACATCGAATTTAAACTGTGTTTAAGTTATGCATGTAACACTTTAGGGCGTATAAACCATTTACTTTTACGCCCTGAGTTATTATAAATCATGGTCACTACATCATAACAAAACTAAAAAATAAAAACATTTGACTTATACGTTAATAATTTACTTTTTAGGGTTCCGTACCTCAAAAGGTAAAAACGGAACCCTTATAGGATCACTTTGTTGTCCGTCCGTCCGTCCGGCTGTCAAGACCCTTTTTCTCAGAAACGCGTCGAGATATCAAGCTGAAATTAATATCACATACTCGGGTCTGCTATCTCTTAAAGCCGTGATAAAATCAAGTTTTTAAATCAACGCAATAAAAAGATACGGCGGTTTATATTGCAAATTTGGACATTTGCAAGGAAATCAAAACCTATAGGGTACTTCCCATTGACCTAGAATCATGAAATTTGGCAAAAAGCAAGGTCATGTAGCACAAGTAAAGGGAAAACTCCGAAAACCGTAAATTTGTAGTTAGTTCACACCAGGCGTCCGTCTGTCCGTCTGTCTGTCAAGAATCTTTTTCTCATAAACGCGTCGAGATATCAAGCTGAAATTAATATCACATACTCGGGTCTGCTATCTCTCACAGCAGTGAAAAAATCAAGTTTCTAAATCAATGCAATAAAAAAATACGGCGGATTATATTGCATATTTAGACATTTTCAAGGGAATCAAAACTCAAAACCTATAGGGTACTTCCCATTGACCTAGAATCATGAAATTTAGCAAAAGGCAAGGTCATGT
Source organism: Athetis lepigone (assembly GCA_033675125.1). Taxonomy (NCBI): domain Eukaryota; kingdom Metazoa; phylum Arthropoda; class Insecta; order Lepidoptera; family Noctuidae; genus Athetis; species Athetis lepigone. The sequence goes on along the minus strand of CM066239.1, from coordinate 16,957,493 downwards.
AGCACAAGTAAAGGGAAAACTCCGAAAACCGTAAATTTGTAGTTAGTTGACATCAGGCGTCCGTCTGTCCGTCTGTCTGTCAAGAACCTTTTTCTCAGAAACGCGTCAAGATATCAAGCTGAAATTAATATCACATACTCAGGTCTGCTATCTCTCAAAGCAGTAAAAAAATCAAGTTTCTAAATCAACGCAATAAAAAGATACGGCGGATTATATTGCATATTTAGACATTTTCAAGGGAATCAAAACTCAAAACCTATAGGGTACTTCCCATTGACCTAGAATTGTGAAATTTGGCAAGAAGCAAGGTCATGTAGCACAAGTAAAGGGAAAACTCTGAAAACTGTAAATTTGTAGTTAGTTCACATCAGGCGTCCGTCTGTCCGTCTGTCTGTCAAGAACCGTTTTCTCAGGAACGCGTCGAGATATCAAACTGAAATTAATATCACATACTCAAGTCTGCTATGTTTTAAAGCAGTGAAAAAATCAAGTTTCTAAATCAACGCAATAAAAAGATACGGCGGTTTATATTGCATATTTAGACATTTTCAACGGAATCAAAACTCAAAACCTATAGGGTACTTCCCATTGACCTAGAATTGTGAAATTTGGCAAGAAGCAAGGTCATGTAGCACAAGTAAAGGGAAAACTCTGAAAACCGTAAATTTGTAGTTAGTTCACATAGGCGTCCGTCTGTCCGTCTGTCTGTCAAGAACCTTTTTCTCAGGATCGCGTCGAGATATCAAACTGAAATTAATATCAGATACTCAAGTCTGCTATCTTCCAAAGCAGTGAAAAAATCAAGTTTCTAAATCAACGCAATAAAAAGATACGGCGGTTTATATTGCATATTTAGACATTTTCAAGGGAATCAAAACTCAAAACCTATAGGGTACTTCCCATTGACCTAGAATCGTGAAATTTGGCAAGAAGCAAGGTCATGTAGCACAAGTAAAGAGAAAACTCCGAAAACCGTAAATTTGTAGTTATTTCACTAAAAAACAAATTAACGGAACCCTCGTTGCGCGAGTAGAACTCGCACTTGACCGGTTTTTTTATGAGTGTATGACTGAAAATGTCTGGGTCGTATTAACCCTTTTTGTGCGAATTTCGGCATTTCAAATATACAGATCGACAGAGAAAAAAATTCTGAGCGAAATGTTATATATAACTCAATTTGGCCAAAATGGTTTGTACAACCTTTCTACCCAAAGGTATCGATGTTAAAGTAGTGTGTGTGAAATCACTTGGTGTTGTGTTGTGTGGCAGGCGACTGCTGCTGACGGGCACGCCGCTGCAGAACAGTCTGCTGGAGCTGTGGTCGCTCATGCACTTCCTCATGCCCGACGTGTTCGCGTCGCACTCCGAGTTCCGCGAGTGGTTCAGCGAGGTGGCCGGCATCGCCGACGGCTCGCACCGCTACAACGAGGCGCTCGTGCGCCGCCTGCACGAGGTGCTGCGCCCCTTCCTGCTGCGCCGCCTCAAGGCCGACGTGGAGCGCCAGATGCCGCGCAAGTACGAGCACGTCCTGCTGTGCCGCCTGTCGCAGCGCCAGCGCTTCCTCTACGACGACTTCATGTCGCGCGCCAAGTGAGTAGCGTCCGTGTGGTCCGCCCGCCGCCCGCCAGCCCGCTCACACCCGCCCTGTGCAGGACCAAGGAGAGCCTGGCGTCCGGCCACCTGCTCAGCGTCATCAACGTGCTCATGCAGCTGCGCAAGGTGTGCAACCACCCCGACCTGTTCGAGCCGCGCCCGGTGTCGTCGCCGCTGCAGCTGCCGGGCCTGCGCCTCGCCGCGCCCGCGCTCGCGCTGGCCGTCGGCCTGCTCGAGCGCGCCGAGCTGGCCGCGCGCCTCGGCGGCGACCTCGCCACGCTCGAGGCGAGCGGCGCCGGCGCCTTCGCGGCGCACCGCGCGCGCCACCTGGCGCCGCCGCGCCGCCTCGTGGAGGAGCTCGGCGCCTCGCCCGCGCGCGCCGCGCCGCCGCGCCCGCCGCCCGCCGGCCTGCGCCTGCACCTGCGCCTCGTGCCGCGCGCGGCGCCGCCCGACGCGGCCGCGGCGCCGCGCGCGCCCGGCGTGGCGCTGGCGCCGCGCGCGCGGCCCGCGCCCCCGCCCGCGCCCCCGGCGGCGGCGCGCGGCGCGGGCGCGCGGCTGGAGGCGCGGCGGCGCGCGTGCCTGCGGCGCCTGGCGGCGTGCAACGAGCGGCGCTGCTGGCGCCTGCCGCTGTACGGCGCCGACCTGCGCGCGGCGGTGCACACGGGCGGCCCGGCGCTGCCGCCGCGCGACGTGGCCGACGTGCTGGACGACCTCAGCCCCATCATCGATAGGTGAGTGCTGCCAGATCGGATCGAAAATGTTTAAAACTAGAAAAAAAACAACATTCAGTGTTGAAGCAATTTAAGTTATATTAGTAGTACTTACAGTCCACATTCGATTAGAGTAAATAGCTAGCCGTCGACCCTATTAAATATGATGTATTAATATTTTTTAAGTTAGTTGCCAATAAACACCATCAAAGGCAGACGCTTGTTTTACTCAGTCAAATACTCGCCAAAGCAAATTGAACCGTATTCTACACAACATAATGGTCATATTCGAGCCGCATCATTAGCGAAGTGAATACAAAAGAACCACATTCCATCAGAGATAAGAAGCCGGCGAGTGAATCGTTTAGCGTAAACAAAGTAATTAGTGATTTTTAACTATAAAAACGTTGTTAAATACATCTGCTACTTGCATCGTTGTTCGAATAATATTGAAGATTTACGTAATTAACATTGAAATATGTCTAAATCAGCCGAAGAAGCACTTGGTATATTAGAAGACACGGCAGAGTTACTAAAGAAAACACAAATAAACTTACGTAAATGTCCTAAACAACGTTTATCTAAAGGATACATCCAATCTAGAATTCAGTGCCTTGAAGAATACTGGAAAACATTTAACAGCGCGCATCAAGACTTGGCGAGAATGACACCGAGAGATAAACGTAATTTGTTATCGTATTTCGTTAATGAAGAGTTTTTTATTTACGAAGATCTTTATTTATGTTTGTTGGGTGAATTACGCGATATGTTAGAAAAGTTAACGAGACCATCGCCATCGATGAACATCGACCACGCGGATGAAGATAACCCACAGACACAAGTGAGACTGCCACGTATCACGATACCTACGTTTTCTGGAACCTATGAAGATTGGCCTGCGTTCAAAGATTTGTATGTTTCGTTAGTGCACGACAATAAGTCACTGAGCAACGTGCAAAAGTTGCATTATTTGAAAACCAGTATTAGCGGTGAAGCAGCGACCTTACTTAAACATATACAAGTAACTGAAGGTAACTATTTACAAGCATGGGAAACTTTAAAGAATCGTTACGGCAATAGAAGATTGATAGTGAACTTAATGTTGAAGAGATTAGTATACCAAAAAAAGGCGAACGCTCAATCTGCCAGTCAATTGAAGTCAATTTTGGATACTACTTCCGAAATCTTAGACAACCTCAAAAACTCCGATGTGAACACCGACTCCTGGGATCCTATTATCATATTTCTGGTCGTGCAGAAGTTGGACCCGGAGACCCATAAGGATTGGGAAGAGCACGCCTACAAGGGTAACTCAGAAGAATTACCTAAGTGGAATGAGTTGAAGTCGTTTCTGGATGGCAAATTTCGTGCGTTAGAATTAATAGCACCCTCTTCAACGTCAGCTACGCGAGAAAAACCCGCTAAAGAACGAAGTACATTCCATGTTTCAACAAATGAAAAGGAAACCACTTGTATAGTGTGTAAAGAAAATCATACCCTGTCTCACTGCAAGATGTTTGCGAAGATGCAACCTACTGAACGATTTGATTTTGTAAAAAATAACAAGCTCTGTTTTAATTGCCTGGCATCAGGACACTCGGTTTTTAGATGTCGTGTTCCAATGTCCTGTCGCACGTGTAAACGACGCCATCATTCTCTCATACATCTTACTAAGAAGACGGAGACTTCGGCCTCAATAGAAACTATACAACCGGCGCCGACAGTAACAACCCAAGCAGATGTAGAAGAAAAGGTGCAAGTTAATACAATGATTGCGTCGTACTACAATGCCAGAGAAAATATAGGAATGCTAGCAACCGCAATGGTGATAGTAAAAAGTGAACAAGGACACACCATTGTGCTCAAGGCACTCATTGACCCAGGATCTCAAGCCTGCTTTATAAGTGAAAAAGCAGCACAACTATTAAAACTGAAGAGGCAGGTAACTAATTGCGTAGTAACTGGAATGGAATCCATGAAGGTCGCTGTCAAGCATGAAGTAAATATTGAAGTTCTATCACGATGGGAATCAAATTTCATTCTACCTATACAAGCCTACGTGATGTCCAAGCACTTGACAGTACAATTACCTGCGAGCACATGGTCAACTAGCAAATGGCCACACTTGGCAGATCTGGATTTAGCAGATTCAAAATATGGAGTGTCAGGAAACATTGACCTGCTTCTAGACGTAAAGGGATATGCCAAGATACTACAAGAAGGACTTATTAAAGGTCCACCGGGGTCACCTATAGCGCAGAAAACAAGCCTCGGCTGGATAATATTCGGTGAAATTAGTATAAAAACAAACACAAAGGAAAAATGTTTTACGGCGATGAAAGAGCAAGTCGATGTGAAGGAACTATTGAAGACAATGTGGGAACTAGAAACAGAAACAAAGAGGAAATTTACAAAAGAAGAACAATTATGCGAAGAGATATATGAAAAAACACATACACGAAACAAAGAAGGACGGTACATAATAAAATTACCCTTTAAAACCGATAACATAAAATCACCTGACGGAAATACTAGAGAAATTGCACTGAATAGGTTTCTGCAACTAGAAAAAAGATTGAACAAAAATCCGGATCTGAAAAAAGCATACAAAGGGGTTATTGAAGAATACATACAGTTAAAACATATTGAAAAAGTACCACAAAATGAAATAAATACAAAAAGATCTGTCTACTTACCCCACCACGCAGTAGTCAGGAACGATAAAGAGAGCACGAAGACACGCGTTGTTTTCGACGCGTCCTGCAAGGGTTACAACGGAGTTTCCCTAAACGACGAGTTACTGACTGGTCCTATGCTGCAAGACGACTTACGAAGTTTAATAACAAGATGGCGAACACACGCAGTGTGTTTTGTTTCTGACATACAGAAAATGTACCGAATGATATTAGTAGCCAAGGAGGATACCGATTACCAGAGAATTCTGTGGCGAAACGATCCATCTGAAATCATCAATACAAATAAACTTGAATACGACTTACCCAACATTGATTTTGCCCCAGTCTTTAATTCTGCTGACCCACAGTTTTGTTTGTTATATATTATTAAATCTGTAACACAAGCAATTCAGAAAAACACTGTCAAATATCGGTTAAATAACAAAAATTACAATATTAAACCATGGATCACAGCAGGTCTCATTCGCTGTATGCGGCATAGGGATAAATTGCACATGAAAGCTAAACGCAATCCAGAAAATTCAATTTTGCAAATAACATATAAAAGATATCGTAATTTTTGTAATGATGTACTAAAAAAGGTTAAAAACAACTACGATAAATTGGCATTTGAGAAGGCTGGGACTAGCAGTAAAAAGATCTGGAAGCATGTTAAAAATGTAACATATTCGAATAAACAAAATGAGTCATCTTCAGGTTTATTACACGCACATTCGTCACCGCTGACATCTGCTAACATGGCAAATAATTTTTTTGTTAATGTAGGTAAGTGTCTAGCTGAAAAGGTTCAGCGTCGATCAGAGCACTTAACAAACACTTTTAAAGCGTGTAATACTACTCTTACTTCTTTTGCGCTGCTTGATACTGATGAGGCTGAGGTTAACGGCATAATTATGAGTTTGAAAGATGACTGTGCAGTCGGATGGGATAACATTCCAAATAAAATCATTAAGCAATTTAAGGACATTTTTGTACCACCACTCACTTATATTTTCCGCACATGCTTATCCACAGGTTATTTTCCGGATTGTCTAAAAAAAGCTGTTGTTATCCCAGTTCATAAATCGGGAAGTAAAGATCAGGTTACTAATTACAGGCCGATTTCTTTACTTCCGGCTATGTCCAAGATATTAGAAAAAATTATTAATAAAAGGTTATACAAATATTTAGAGGATAAATCGATTTTGTCTGGGCGGCAATTTGGTTTTAGACCAAAACTATCTACAGCTGATGCTGTACATCAGCTGACTGACTATTTAGTACAGGAACTGGATAAAGGTAACCACACAGTGGGAATTTTCCTGGACCTCGCTAAAGCCTTTGACAGTGTCTCTATTTCTGACCTTTTATACAAACTGGAATCGATAGGCATTAGAGGTGTTCAGCTGAAACTTTTCAAGAGCTACCTAGAAAACCGTACCCAATGCGTAAAGATTGATAATATCCTCAGCGATGACATGGAAAACACGTCCTTTGGTATTCCCCAAGGAAGTATTTTGGGTCCTACGTTGTTTATAATTTACATAAACGACCTTTGTAATATCCAGTTACAACAGGGCATAGTCATATCTTACGCAGATGACACTGCCCTACTTTTTTCAGCTGAGTCGGAATCAGAAGTCTACAGGCTTGCGCAACACGGTTTTAATAATGTTATTGAATGGCTTCAGCTGAATTCACTGACATTGAATGCAGATAAAACCAATTATATTAAGTTTTCTATGCGGAAACAAACATCAAATCAAAATAGTTCATTGCATGCTCATTACTGCACATTCCCCGCTGAAAACCAATGTATGTGTACTAACATTAAAAGATCAAATAAAATTAAATACCTGGGTGTTATATTAGACGAGACTCTTTCGTTTAAACCACATATTGAAGTCGTTAATAATAGAATACGAAAGTTGATATTTGTTTTCAAAAAGTTGCGTCATATTGCAGACCCACATATTATAAAGCAAGTGTACTTTGCTCTTTGCCAGTCGATTTTAACTTACTGTATTACCTCCTGGGGTGGAGCAGGTAAAACATTGATGTTAACTGTGGAGAGAGCTCAGCGAGCTATTCTCAAGGTATCTTCTTTTCACCCTTATCTTTTTCCGACTAACCTTTTGTATAAACACTGTAAAGTATTAACAGTTCGCCAGTTATTCATAATGCACATCGTACTTAAGCAACACGCCGACCTTCCTTACAGCACTGACTTAACTAACAAAAGACGGAAAGATATAGTTTGCACTCAAAAAATAAGAACAAAACATGCCTTTACGTCGAAATTTTACTTCTTCCTGGGTCCCCTTCTGTATAATAGATTAAATTCTGTAGCAAACATCTATTCCTTGGGCTACAACAACTGTAAAAAGCAGATTAAAAATGCGCTTCAAGAGATGTCGTATGAAGATACAGAGAAATTATTAGAAGTACTAAAATAAGTAATATTAAGGTACCTAGTGTTAATTCTTCGTAATTTTTGTATTATAAGTATTGTTATTATGATTGAATAATTTTAAACTATGTGAGCTCTTCTAGCCTGAAACACAGGATCTCCTAGTTCAGGCACATGAAATGTATGATGTATTTTATAGAAATAGATCTTAGTGTTAATTTCATATCTTGTAAGCTTTTTTGAATAAATTATTATTATTATTATATTATTATTATTATTCAAGATTTAAGACTTTTGACTGTTACTTTCGGTACAGCGTCTGCGCCGTATTTAGCAATAAAAACACTTATGCAACTTGCTAAAGATGAAGGTGTCAAGTATCCTGAAGCGGCAAGAGTGTTACAAGAAGATCTATACGTCGATGACGTCATGTCAGGATGTGACGATTTAGAACAAGCCATTAAAATTAGCGAAGACTTGAAGAGTTTGTTAAAACTAGGTGGCTTTCAGCTTAAGAAGTGGTCTTCAAATAACGCAGAATTTTTGAAGTCCATAGATAAAGAGGACAGATCCGTTAATGCACACTTAGATTTAAACATAGATGGTACCATAAAGGCTTTAGGGGTGCAATGGAACTTAGGCAGCGATCAATTTGAGTACCAACTAAACCTAGTTCCCTTTCCTGCGATCATCACGAAGAGAAGCATACTGTCAGATGTTCAAAAGCTGTTTGATCCACTCGGTTGGATAGCGCCGTGTATTGTACAAGCAAAAATTTTGATTCAGAAGCTCTGGCAAACTAAGATTGATTGGGATCAAGAAATTACTCCAGCTTTACAAGAAGAGTGGAAAACCATACGCGAAGATATGGCTAACGTCAATGGAATAAAAATAGATCGATGGATGGGCACATGCAGTTCTAACAAGAGTAGCATACAACTCCATGGGTTTTGTGATGCATCGATGAGAGCCTACGCAGCTGTGGTGTACTGTCGCGCACACAACTTGGATGGTACAGTCAAAACCTCATTGATTGCGGCAAGAACTCGTGTTGCCCCGTTAAAGACTGTGTCGTTACCACGACTCGAATTGTGTGGAGCTGTCCTGGTGTCAATATTATTAAAACAAATTTCAACAGCCATGAGGATCCAATCAACTGATATTTTTGCTTGGACTGATTCCTCAATAGTCATTGCTTGGCTGCAAAGGGAACCTAGCAAATGGAAGACTTTCGTTGCCAACCGAATAGTGGAGATAACGAGCAATGTCTCGAAGGAACAATGGTACCACGTACAATCGCTAGAGAACCCCGCGGATATAGCGTCTAGAGGTGCACTCGTATCAGAGTTGAAGGCATGTGATTTATGGTGGAAAGGGCCAGAATGGCTTTCAAATAGAGATGTTTATTTTACAAAACCTAAAGTCATATCAACTGAACTAGAAAAGAAGACAACTGTACAAACCTTTACTATGACCAAAAAGGAAGAAGGAGGGAAAATATTGTCAGAGCACTTTAAAGAATACAACTCGTTGAAGGAATTACTTAGAAGTATTGCATTTTGTAGAAGATTTTTAAAACATAAAATGTTAAAGGAAGACAAAGACATAGACAGTTCTTTGACGACGGAGGAATTAGAAGGTGCACTGAACATATGCATAAAAAAGGTACAAGGTGAAGAATATGCAGAAGAAATTGAGTCTTTAAGAAAAGGTAAACAAGTAAAGGGAACTAGTACACTGAAGACTTTAGACCCGTTCTTAGATGAGCTACAGATACTTCGGGTCGGCGGACGTCTAAGGTTTGCTAACATAGAGGAACAAAGTAAGCATCCAATCATATTGGGTCATAGAAATACACTGACTCCTTTGATCATTGGCGATGCACATTCAAGAACCCTACACGGAGGAATCCAACTTATGTTGAGCTATTTGAGATCAAGGTATTGGATAACGCGAGCTAAGGCACAAGTCAAACAGTACGTGCACCGATGCTTAATATGTGCTAAACAGAATGCCATAGCTAGAACGCAAGTAATGGGTGATTTGCCAAAGGTTCGTGTGACACCAGCTAGACCGTTTCTACATTCCGGCGTCGACTTTGCTGGACCCTTACAAGTTATATGGAGTAAGGGAAGAGGGGTCAAGACACATAAGGCCTACATCTCAATTTTCATCTGTATGGCGACCAAGGCCATACATTTGGAGTTAGTTGGAGATATGACGTCCGAGGCGTTCATCGGCGCCTTTAAAAGATTTTGTGCACGAAGAGGCAAGTGTGCACATTTATGGAGTGATCAGGGGAGGAACTTCATCGGTGCAAACAAGGAATTGGTAGCCATGTGGAAGGAAGCAAGTTTGGAGTTTTCTGGATCAATCGCAGACTCGCTAGCATCTGACGGCACACAATGGCATTTTATTCCTGCCTACAGCCCGAACTTTGGTGGGCTTTGGGAGGCAGGAGTCAAATCGACAAAATACCATTTGAAAAGAATACTAACTAACAATCTTACTTACGAGGAGATGTCGACAGTGCTGTGTGAAATAGAGGCCTGTTTAAATTCTCGACCTTTGTGCCCTAAAGATGACTTAGATAATGAAAACATCGACCCATTAACACCTGGGCACTTTTTAATCGGAGAGGCACCCATTGTCATACCTAGTCCAAATATACAAAACTTGAAGGTACACACGTTGTCCCGATGGCAATATGTTCAAAGGTTGTTGCATGATTTTTGGTCTAGGTGGCAACAAGAATATTTGTCTAGACTACAACAACGTCCGAAATGGCTCAAACGAGTCAAGGAGTTTGAAGTTGGTAACATTGTTTTGATCAAGCAGGAGAACCTCCCACCAGGCAAGTGGTTACTGGGACGAGTAGTGAGCAAACATCCAGGGCCAGATGGCTGGACAAGAGTGTATAGTGTAAAGAGCGGTGGCGACATAATAAAGAGAACTGTTACTAAGCTCTGTCCACTACCAGTGGATAACGACTGATTAGTCCAATAATTTAGTGTTGATTTGCATGTGTGATATTGAACTTGTAATAAATTTGAAAGGACTCATATAGTCCTTTGGTGGGCGGCTTATGTTGAAGCAATTTAAGTTATATTAGTAGTACTTACAGTCCACATTCGATTAGAGTAAATAGCTAGCCGTCGACCCTATTAAATATGATGTATTAATATTTTTTAAGTTAGTTGCCAATAAACACCATCAAAGGCAGACGCTTGTTTTACTCAGTCAAATACTCGCCAAAGCAAATTGAACCGTATTCTACACAACATTCAGCATTTAAAAAACTGATGGCATTTCAACTTTTAAAATCTACAAAGACACTTCGCCATTCTTAGACCATTTTAGAAATATTGCGAATACCAATTTTTTATCATTTTACTCGTTCCCCTGTTTTTCTTATACTCCCTATATCTTGAAAATTCTATAGAAAATTAACGGAAGCCACAACATTAGTTCATTAACTGTTGCTAATGTTTACTATGAACACGAGGCAAACATAGGAAACACTCGATAGAGACGCCTTTAACTAGTAACAATTCTATTGAATCAGGTAGAACTAAACATTGGGTGACTTTTTTTAACCTCCCACGGTGGAAGACATCCACGAGGCCTTTCTACCCTGAATCAAAGAAAAGGTCAACTTACTGTTGTGCTGACTTACAGGTGCCTAGGCAGTAATATGGGCCTGTATATTGTGGATATTAGGGCCGTCTCATAGTGTGTTCGGTCGTGCGAGCTTGTCCGCAATGTATGTTGTCGTGTGGCAGGTTCTGCGTGATGGTGGCGCACGCGCGCGCCGGCGCGGCCGTGCTGGCGCTGGGCGGCGGCGCTGCGGCGCGCGAGCACCGGCGCCGCGCCGCCGCGCTCGAGCTCGCCGCGCTGCCCACCGCGCGCGCCGCGCTCGCGCTGCTGCACGCGCCCGCCTCGCGCCACGCCGTGGCCTTCCCGCACCCCTCGCTGCTGCAGTACGACTGCGGTCAGTACTTATATATAACAGTACAGGTATGTAACGACACCGGCGCGCTCGAGCTCGCCGCGCTGCCCACCGCGCGCGCCGCGCTCGCGCTGCTGCACGCGCCCGCCTCGCGCCACGCCGTGGCCTTCACGCACCCCGCGCGGCTGCAGTACGAGTGCGGTCAGGCCGTATATATAGCAGTACAGGTATGGAACGACACCGGCGCGCGCGAGCTCGCCGCGCTGCCCACCGCGCGCGCCGCGCTCGCGCTGCTGCACGCGCCCGCCTCGCGCCACGCCGTGGCCTTCCCGCACCCCTCGCTGCTGCAGTACGACTGCGGTCAGTACTTATATATAACAGTACATGTATGTAACGACACCGGCGCGCTCGAGCTCGCCGCGCTGCCCACCGAGCGCGCAGCGCTCGCGCTGCTGCACGCGCCCGCCTCGCGCCACGCCGGGGCCTTCGCGCACCGCTCGCTGCTGCAGTACGACTGCGGTCAGTACTTATATATAACAGTACATGTATGTAACGACACCGGCGCGCTCGAGCTCGCCGCGCTGCCCACCGCGCGCGCCGCGCTCGCGCTGCTGCACGCGCCCGCATCGCGCCACGCCGTGGCCTTCGCGCACCCCTCGCTGCTGGAGTACGACTGCGGTCAGTACTTATATATAACAGTACATGTATGTAACGACACCGGCGCGCTCGAGATATCCGAGCAGCCAACCGGGCGCGCCGAGCTAGACCTCCTGAAAGCTCCCGCCTCGCGCCACGCCGTGGCCAACCCGCACCCCGCGCGGCTGCAGGCCGACTGCGGTCAGTACTTATATATAACAGTACATGTATGTAACGACACCGGCGCGCTCGAGCTCGCCGCGCTGCCCACCGCGCGCGCCGCGCTCGCGCTGCTTCACGCGCCCGCCTCGCTCCACGCCGTGGAATTCGCTCTCGCCTCGCTGCTTCAGTTCGTCTGGGGTCATTACTTATATATAACAGTACATGTATGTAACGACACCGGCGCGCTCGAGCTCGCCGCGCTGCCCACCGCGCGCGCCGCGCTCGCGCTGCTGCACGCGCCCGCCTCGCGCCACGCCGTGGCCTTCCCGCACCCCTCGCTGCTGCAGTACGACTGCGGTCAGTACTTATCTATAACAGTACATGTATGTAACGACACCGGCGCGCTCGAGCTCGCCGCGCTGCACAACGCTCTCGCCGCGCTCGCGCTGCTGCACGCGCCCGCCTCGCGCCACGCCGTGGCCTTCCCGCACCCCTCGCTGCTGCAGTACGACTGCGGTCAGTACTTATATATAACAGTACATGTATGTAACGACACCGGCGCGCTCGAGCTCGCCGCGCTGCCCACCGCGCGCGCCGCGCTCGCGCTGCTGCACGCGCCCGCCTCGCGCCACGCCGTGGCCTTCCCGCACCCCTCGCTGCTGCAGTACGACTGCGGTCAGTACTTATATATAACAGTACATGTATGTAACGACACCGGCGCGCGAGAGCACAACTATTACGTAATGAATGAACAAGTCGATTAATAATTAAAGACGCTTAAAACTGCTGCTGTCACATCGATTTATCTACGCTTCGTTTGAACGATGTTTATTACTATTTTTGGTACATTTCGGTTTTATAAAAGTGCTGTTTGACTGTATCGCGCAGGCAAGCTGCAGACGCTGGACGGGCTGCTGCGGCGCCTGAAGGCGGGCGGGCACCGCGTGCTCATCTTCACGCAGATGACGCGCGTGCTGGACGTGCTGGAGGCCTTCCTGTCCATGCACGGCCACGCCTACCTGCGCCTGGACGGAGCCACGCGCGTGGAGCGCCGCCAGCCGCTCGTGGACCGCTTCAACAACGACCCGCGCGTGTTCGCCTTCATCCTCTCCACGCGCAGCGGCGGCGTCGGCCTCAACCTCACGGGCGCCGACTCCGTCGTGTTCTACGACTCGGACTGGAACCCCACCATGGACGCGCAGGCGCAGGACCGCTGCCACCGCATCGGCCAGACGCGCGACGTGCACGTGTACCGCCTCGTCACCGCCGCCACCGTGGAGGAGAACATCCTGCGCAAGGCCGAGCAGAAGCGCGCCCTCGGCCACCTGGCCATCGAGGGGGGGCACTTCACCACCTCCTACCTGCGCGGCGTGAGTACTGACGCGGTCCCCACTGCAGCTCCTTCTCCTGTCCTGTGCTCATTTCCGTCTCTTCATGTACAGGCTAACATTAAGGAGCTGTTCGGCTCGGAGTCTGAAAACAACGAATCCGGTCCCGTGGAGGCCGAACCTGCCGTCGGCGCAGAGCTCGAGTCCGCGCTCGCCGCCGCCGAGGACGAGGCAGACGCCGCCGCCGCCACGGCCGCGCGCGCCGAGGCGCAGGGCGAGCTCGCCGAGTTCGACGAGACGCTGCCGCTCGACGATGAGCCGCTCGCTCAGTCGCGCGCGCAGCCCGACGACCTCGCCACGCTCATGAGCCAGGTCAGTAGCGCCCCGCGCCCCGCCCCGCCGCGCTCACTCCGCGCTCACCCACCGCCCACTCACCGCCGACTCCTCCGCAGCTCACGCCCATCGAGAAGTACGCCATGCGCCTGGTGGAGAGCAGCGAGGCGGCCACCTCGGCGGAGAGCGCCGCGCTGGGCGAGATGCGGCGCCAGCTGCGCGAGTGGGAGGAGGCGCGCCGCCAGCTGCGCAGCGAGAGCGAGCGGCCGCGCTCGCCCGAGCCGCCCGCGCTCACCTACCGCCGCGCCGACGCGCGCGCCAAGGTGCGCCCCCGCCGCCGCGCCCCGCCCGCGCCGCCCTCGCCCCCGCCCGCGCCCCCGCCCGCGCCCACCGCGCGCACGCGGTCGCGCGGCACGGTGCACATCAACCGGTGGACGCTGGACGAGGCGCGCGGGGGCGCGGGGGGCGCGGCGCGGCGCCGGCCGCTGCGCAACGGCACGCTGGACGCGTGGCTCGCCAACGCGCCCGGCCGCGATCAGAAACTCGATGATGATAATAAATGATTTTGACATAATGCTAGTGCGTTTTATATTTCTGACGTTCGACGTTTCGGTGCCGCTCGATGTTCGTCCGTAAATGCTTGAACTGTCCCCGAGACGGCGGTGTTTCCTGTGACCGGCGAAACCGCGGCACCGATCCGAACGTCAGGGATGTACAGCGTGCAAGCATTTACGGGCGAACCGGCGGCCCGGCCCGACCCACTGTCCCTTACACGATATAGACTACACGAGTACTACGCTTTCAAACAATCTATATTTGAATAACCAATAAAAAAAAAATTTAACAGATCCAACATTTTTTATCATGTTTTTGAAAACACTTATACAAGTGGCGGTAAACGAGAATGACATCGCTTGCCATTCAGATTTTCATTCCAAACTTAAATCGAGAAATGATTACATAGCATTTGAAAATAATATTATATTTGTAAATATTTACACTAGTGTAGGATAGCACTAAAACATCTAACAATTTGTAACATTTGTTAGTAAATGTTTTAGTTAAGAAAATGTTAGTAAATAATGGTTAATAGCTGTGTGGGAGCACCATAACGGTATGTGATAACTCCTCACACATTTGAATGTAATAGTGTTCCGGGGTTGCGGAATGTTTATAATAGTTTCCGTGGCCCCGGAACATAAAGGGCAACCGAAGGAACATGAGTGGGTTTTAGTCAGTAAAAGTCTGACACGCCCTCCCGTCGCACCTAGGACGGGAGAAGTCATTTGATGATTTCCCAATCCCCAAAAAAAAATATTTAATAGTGTTAGAAAGTTGACATTGTAACAGCAGTGTGGGAGCTCACAAGGTTTGTCGGAGCGAAGTGTGACTCGGGCCGCCGCCCGCGGACGATAGGCGCTGACTTCGCGGCACGGTACCGCACGGCTAAGGATTTCATTTTTGATCAAGCCATTTTATACTTATTTCATCGCGTGTAGAGTTCAAATTACTTTATTTAGATACATATTACTTTCTCCGCGGCATGCCGTGGCGTCCCGCATGTTAGTCGCAGTTTTCAATCAGAATATATTTTTCTGTTTTACTTTTGAAAATTTTTAAAATTGCTTTATCAAATCTGAAACCCTAGAAAAAATCGTTTGGTATTAACACAATAAATGTGCAATTGAAAAAAGAATGTAAAAGTGAAAAAAGGGAATGCAGTGAAAAGGCGTAATTAATTAGCATAAAAGAAAAAAAAAGGAAAGTTTGCTACAAATCAAGCGTGACGTGTGTAGGAGTGCCTCAGGGTTAGGATTGTGTTCTACATCATTGAGGGATGGAGTTGCGAAATGAGATGAGAAAGTATGGAATAAGTGAGAAAAAGGCATGACAACAAAAAAAGGCATTCTGTTTAGTCCGTTGATTATTTTATATTTTTACAATTAACATAATAACATTGACATATTTACGCACCATTGTTATGGTAGAATGTGACGGGACTAAAATTATTTACTTTACCACCACTGTATTACCACATTTCTAGTGAATAAATGATTATGATCGTCTAAAAGTATTGGACACGTATTTTTTGCTTGAATAAATTGAGAAAAAAAAAATACAAAGGTAAAGAGCTCGAGATGGAGTGATGTGAACTGTGGCGCCGCCGCGCTAGCCTGCCCACAGCGCGACGTGCCGACTGCGACACAGCGCGGACACGCCACGGCCACGTGCGACACGTGTGTTCTAATGTCATCTTGCCATTGCATTCTATGCACAACTTACGTCATCTGCATAATTATCCAATTCGAAAAAAAATACAGTTTTTTATTTATTAAGATCGCATAGACAAGATTTATGTCGTGAATTATTTATTTATTTATTCTAAGGAGATCCAACAGCTATATCAAAAGGATAAAAACAATATAAGAAACAAATTACGAGAACCTTCTCACGGATAGAAACATATCAAATAACGAAAAACTGACGATCACTAATAAGCACGACAAAAAGAAAAAAAAAAAGACATAATTTAGCAACACTTGTACATACAATCCGTGCTAGGCACTATTGAAAAAGTTCGCATTCAGCTGGGTGCGTGCCGAATAATGGGTTTTCGTATTAAATGGGTCAAAAGAGAATTCCTTACAAAGAACATTAAAATCTTTACCCATGCCCATATTAACTATACTGAAATAGTTGGAAGTGTGCTGATGGGTGTTGTAGCACAGGTTACTAAATAGTTACTACGTAACAGATACTTCACTCCAATACAAAAATGAAAATACCTACGCTATAATAGTCTACAAAATATCGATTTTGTAGACAATACTGACAATTCTACCAAATGTTTGCAGCAAGGAGAAATGTACCATAAGTACGCACAATGAGAGTTGAGATTGTTTTGCCCGCCGCGCGACCAATGAGCGAGTGCTTTATCGAGCAAATGTGCTAGGGTTGGTGGTATGATAAGATTGTTAAAAAAACGAAGTTTTTAGAAAAATCTCATATTTTTTTACTTGTTGATCACTTTAGTTCAATAAAATGATTGATACAATTTTTCCTACCTTAAATTCCCGCTTATTAAATTTTAGGCTCTAAAATTTCCGAAACCGCGTAAATTATTTTAATAAAAAATTTAAAAGTATACAGGAGAATTGGGAAACACCGGAATTGCACAATAATTACGTGGTTTCGGCATTTTGATAGTCAGCGCGGTTACCGTGACGTGCGAGCACTCATACAGGCGCGACAGCCCGCTGTTCGTTGTACCGTCGGCGGTACGCGAAGCGGTATATAGGCATAAAAACGCGTGGCCGTGAGCGAGTGACGGACGCCTGGTTGTAGGCACAGCGTGTCAATGTTATTTTCTTACTAATGAAATTGTGAATTATGATTCGTGTGAAATAGTTTGGAACAAAAGGAAAACTAAGATTCGGTACAAGTGAGAATATTAATACGATTCTTAAGTCGGTAATAGTGCATGTTGCTTGTAATACTAATAATATTTTTATTATTATGATAGTCATATAATTTACTCTTTTTTTTGTCAGATATGGGTGAGCAACAATTCTGCCGAACGCATGCCAGTGAGTAGTCAAAAGACGTAATTGGATATTTTACATCATTAACCAATAAATGCAAGACATGATTTCTATAAAAATCTTCTAATTTAAGCCCTAAAAATCTGGTTCATACCTATTAAATTTACCGTAAAATTAGATTTTTAGATGCTTTGTAATCAATAAATAGTTACAGTTGAGTTGTGTATTTGGTGACGTCATAAGGTGTTTTGCCATACAAAATCAATGGGAGAATATCGTTTTGACAGTTCATTAAAAGTACATCAATTGATAATGGTGTAAAATACGGAATTAGAGGTTAAGGATGTCGGTCAATCCGCACTCGCTCACGCGCCCCCGTTACAGATGTGGTGCCCGCCCACGCCGCCCTCCGGCGACGGCGACGTGTACTGCGACAGCTGGGCGCGCGCCCTCTACCGCCGCGGCGCCGCGCCCGACGCCCTGCTGCCGCCCGTGCACCGCCGCGAGCCGCGCGCGCGCACGCCGCGCCGCGCCCGCGCCGCGCCGCGCGCGCCCCCCGCGCCGCCCTCGCTGTTCGAGCGCGCCGGCCCGCGCCCCGCCCGCGCGCGCGCGCCGCGCCCGCGCCGCACGCGCCGCACCCGCACGCGCCGCAGCCCGACTGGGCGCCCAGCGAGGACGCCGCGCTGCGCCGCGCGCTGCGCCTGCAGCGCCTGCCCGCCGAGCCGCCCGCCGCGCTGGCGCCCAACTGGGAGTGGGTGGCCGAGCTGGTGGGCGCCGTGGCGCGCGCCTACCGCTCGCCGCGCGCCTGCCGCGACCGCCACGACGCGCTCGCCGACCCCGAGCGCGCGCGGCGCCGCCACCGCCGCCCGCCCGCCGCGCGCCGCCGCCTGGACGACGACGCGCCGCGCCCGCCGCTCGCGCGCCTCGACGCCATGCGCGACGCGGCCGAGCGGCGCCGCGCGCAGCCCAAGCGCCGCCACGACGAGCAGGCGCAGCACAACCCCAAGCACGCCGCGCTGCTGCACGAGCACGGCGTGGAGCT
This sequence comes from Athetis lepigone, assembly GCA_033675125.1. Lineage (NCBI taxonomy): Eukaryota > Metazoa > Arthropoda > Insecta > Lepidoptera > Noctuidae > Athetis > Athetis lepigone. Next base: position 16,939,113 of record CM066239.1, on the reverse strand, counting down.
GGACGCGCCGCCCACGCCCATGGAGGTGGCGTCGCGCCGCGCCGAGCGCATCGCCAAGGAGAAGCTGAAGGCGGGCGGCGCGGCGGGCGCGCCGGCGCCGGGCCCGAGCGCGGCGCCGGCGCCCGCGCGCGTGGTGGTGGCGGCGGCGCCGGGCGGCAAGGCGGAGGCGGCGCGGCGCGCGCGGGCGCCGGAGCCGCAGCGCCCGGCGCCGGCCCCGGCGGCGCCCGCCGGCACATCCGGGGCGGCGCAGCTGCTCTATCGCCAGCAGACCTTCCCGGCGAGACATCTAAAAATCCTTCACCAGACTGCCGCGACCCACGCTCAGGTGAGTTTATAAATTTTACATTTAGTATTTAGGTGAATTGAAGTCGGTTAAAAACAAAGAAATGTTTTAAACAAAATAAAATAATCTATCTCAAAAATATAAAACTACAGTAGCTGGCCAAATTATTAGGGACAGTGTCATGATTTTTGTATTATGAAGTTTGATTGATTTTTTCAGAAAAGTGATTGGTTGTAAACTTCAGTGGTATTTTTTATTCAAAAACCTTATTATTTAAGATTATAAAAATAAGAAATATGAAGGTGAAATTATACCTGGTAATTTGTTTAAAAAAATAACGCATTAATAAGTCGAAAGTAAATATTTTGTGTATAACTTAATATTTTGCGACGCCGCCTAATGCTGTAATAACAGCTCGTATAAGACGTTTTATACGTTCTATACATTATATAACAGGTTGTTTAGGCTTGTGTCATGATAAAACTCATTTCTATAAACTGCAATGAGCTGGTGTTTAGTGGTTACGAAGTGCTTAACGATAACCCTCTTGATGAGCTTCTGCATGTTCACAATAGAGTTCGTATCTGGTGAATTATCTAGTTAGTGCAAAAATATTTATTTATTTTTCAGACAAGAATGCTTTAACACTCTTGGCCTTGATATACGATGTAGAATCGTGCATAAAATTTAACTCTCCGGCTACTGGACATCCATTCTTCGACTTGCGGCCATAATTCAGTTTCTAGTACTAACTTGTACAGATCTTGCCTTGTAGTCACTTTCACGAAATATAGGCACCCCATGCTTTTAGCTGAGATGTTAAATCACACAATGATGCTACCTGGTTGTTAAGTTTTCCCTAAAAAGCAAACTGCATGGAGCTGTTCTTGAACAATTCCACGATGTGTACGACTGCAAATGAGCTCTTATCGTCCTCCACTTGAAAAAAATATTCGTCGGAGAGGCATACACAGAAAATAATGCAATAATTACTGAATAGTGTATTTCAGACGTATAGGAATATTAAAAGTAATATTATTAACCGATTCCAATCTGCCGCTGTCATACTTCGGTGTTGCCAGGCCCACTGCAGTCGTTTCTACTTCATGGTCTCGGTGAGGCGCGATTTTTTGATCGGCCGGCGATTTATCCAATTCTTCTCGGCCAACCTCCGTCAAACTGCCCGATCGAATACTTCTATTTTCTTGTCTTATCCCTCGTTTATAATCGTAGTCAGGGAAACAATACACTTTTTATCATGTTTTAGGCAGACATCTTTGTTTTTAAGGTCAGAACAAAGAGTGGTGATCCGTTTTTTGCCACATTTTTTCACACTCTGTGTTTTTAGAAGTTTGTTCTGATTAGATTTTACTTTAATACTGTTTACTTCAGACTTTTAGACACCTGTAATAGCTGTGAAATCTTTCAGAGAATGTGTAAAATACAGAAACAACGTTTTTATTTACATTCGTAGAGACGTGTCTACATCTTTGTCCATTTTAAAAAGGCGAAATTTTAAACATATCACGAAATATCGTTCTCAAAACTTAATATTTTGTATTCAATTTAAGAAAAATAGGACATCATCATAAACAGTTTTTGCCATCAATGAAACAAAAGTAATTTTCAACTGAAGTTAACAAAATTGCTACATATCACTTGGTGGTATCACATATTAAAATTAATAATAATAATACCAGGAGTAAAACCAAACCAGAAAAACCTATATAACATTATTTATTTTCTTGAAAAAGGTGTTTGAACAAAAAAATGTTGCTCAATGAATACTGTCCCTAATAATTTGGCCACCGATGGTAGTTTTCATCCAGGGCCCATTAAAACTTTCCACCCTGTATACCGAGAACTGTTTCATTTATTTTCAAAGAAGATTCAGAGTAAATTGTGTGTTCGTTCAGCAGAGCGGCGGCAGCGCGGGCGCCGGCGCGGGCGGCGCCGCCGACGCCGCGCCCACCGTGCGCAAGCTGCAGCTGCAGCAGCTCGCCGTGCGCGGGCCCGGCGCGGGCGCGGGGGCGGGGGCGCCCGGCCCGCGCCTGCTGGCGGCGCGCCCGCACTCGCACGTGGTGGTGGCGCACCTCGCCGCGCCGCGCGCGCCAGACCCCAGGCCTCAATAAACACTACCACCGAACATAGACTATTATTTACAACCTACTGCTGTCACATCTACACTCATATAATACTTTATAAGCTATAATTATAATAAACCCGCAGGGCAGCTTGTGGCGAGCTGTTGGGCAGTAGCGACCCCTACGGACCTGACCTCCTGGAAGACCCTTTGTTCTTCACCTTTGGCTTGCCTTAACTGGCTGGCCAGAGTGAGCGCTGACGAGGAACAAGGCTCCCACCTCACTCTTGCCTTCATTGGCTGGTTTGAGTGGAGACTCGCAAGAACATACGTGCTCGGGGGAAGGCAGTATTCCAGTAATATGCTAGTAGGGATCTTGACCGTACTTCCGGCATTGTCCAGATAGCCGTGGAATACCTCTCCACTCCTCAAGCACCTCGATATTATGTTGCCCCCTTGTCGCTACGTCACTATTTTTTATTAAACTTTACTACAGAAATATATATCTTGTACATCAGAATAAAGCCGTGCGCTGCGTTAAGCGGGCGTCTGTCTCGGGGACCCGCGCCGTGCTCCGTCGCGGACGCCCGCGACGGTCTCCCGCCTCTCGTAGCGCCGCGCCGCCAGTACAAATTTGATGGCGTGGGTGTACTGATTTCCTAGAAACATCTCCACTCGCGTGCCCCGTCACACGGACACCCGTGCACGCAGCGCTGATCTATGAGATTACGTGAAACAGCACGCCACGTGCCTAACTGCCGCACGGCCTAAGACATAGGCTAAATAACATCCCGCTATGTCCCACGGGAGCAGAACAGTAACCACAAACCTAACATAACTGGTTCTAGAAGTGAAGACTTCATTGGCTGTCAGTCCCACACTGTTTTTTTTTGTATATATAAGTCTTCCATGTTTTCTAAATAAATAAATAACGCAGGTGGAACCGCGGGGGACAGATAGTTATCACACTATAAACCAATGACATTAAAACCTCTTGACTGCTCATACGGGCGACTCAGAACACAAGTCACGACACAAGTGGAATTGCACTTATACTACATGAAACTTGACTAATCAATGATATTTTAAGTAAAAAAGGCGTAGATAGGTTACCCAAACGAAATTCTATCTTCAAAAACGGCACACTAACGCACACATACATTACACGTCAAAGTAGGATGACATGATTGAAGTAGTGCGACTGTGCGACTGTGCGAGTGAAAAAGAGATAAACGTCAAATGTCAACGCAATACTCAGTATCGTGTTTGCCAATTGGCAAACTTTTAATGTGCCACTTTTTGACTGCATATAACCTATATACACTTTTTTACTTAAAATATCATTGTGACTAATAGTCAATTGTCAATAGTCAAATCGTTTATTTTCATTAGGCCAAAAAAGGCACTTTGAAACATCATTTACAAGTGATTCTAGTTGCCCATTCCAAAATGTAGTTTCGGATTGAGAAGAACGGGCAAGAAACTCTATACTTTTTAGGGTTCCGTAGCCAAATGGCAAAAACGGAACCCTTATAGATTCGTCATGTCTGTCTGTCTGTCCGTCTGTCTGTCCGTCTGTCTGTCCGTCTGTCTGTCCGTCTGTCTGTCACATCCATTTTTAGGGTTCCGTAGTCAACTAGGAACCCTTATAGTTTCGCCATGTCTGTCGGTCTGTCCGTCCGTCCGTCCGTCCTTAATCTCTGTGACCGTTAGCACTAGAAACCTTCTGTTTACTAATCTGAGACTAGAAAGCTGAAATTTGGTACCAATATGTATATCAATCCCGCCGACAAAGTGGTAAAATAAAAATTGGAAAACAATGATTTATTAGGGTAGCCCAATGGTGAAGCGTCAATGCCTTTTTATTATTAAAATATTTTAAAATTAAATAAAAACAATATCTAATTTGATGATTCCTCACGCTACTACAAATGGCAGCGCCCTCACTTACTAATGTTTGTCTGGAGTTAACGCGCTTCCGGACGACTAGATGGCGCTTGCGACCATCAAATTTAAGTAAGTTCCGTTGCGCTCGCCGTCGCACACGTCGAATTTCCTTGTGTCTCCCGCTAAAATCTTCTCTTTTTGGTGAACTCCGGTAATTACTGGTCAATTGATGGGGTTATTCCCGCTCGGTAACACCCTTTCGTCACCACTGTTGACGATCGGGAAAAAAAAGTTTCGTTCGTTCACAGTGTTGACGAACGCTACTTATTATTTCGGGTAATTCCCGTTCGGTAACACCTTTCGTTCCTGTCGCCAACACTGTTGACGATCGGGAAAAATAAGTTTCGATCGTTCGCAGTGTCCATGAATGCTGGTTTTTATTTTTAAAATATAGAAATAAAAATAAAACATGTCATGGATTTTTAAAATGTTTTAATGGGTATACCGTCGTTTACACGAATTTTATTTGCCCTAATATCATTTGCCATAATAGTCAACAGCCATAATATCATACGACTTAATATTCATTTGCCCTACTCTCATTTGCCATATTAGTCACGTGCCAGAATCATTGTTTCCCATAAAGTCACTTACCATAACATCATTTGTCATAATCATTGTAAGCCCTAATTATCACATGCCCTAATTATGATATGCCATAACATAATTTGCCATCGACATCGGGTGTGTAACGGTTGTTTATATCAAGAGAAATTGGATGCAATTGGGACTTTAGGGCACCCCGACTCGGACAGGTTAGGTTAGAAGGGGATGGCGGGGTCGTGTGAGCGAGCGAAGCGAGCGAATAGACCCCGCCATCCCCTTCGTGGTTATTTTTTATAAACCACACAGAAGTAGGAGCCCCGCGAAGCGGGGCTCCGTCGACCTAGCCCACCATCAGCTATGCACAGAAAAAAAAACCATGCACAGAATAAATAAGTTTTAAATTTAAATATTAGTCTAATATTAGTCTCCGCACTCCGCACCGCATTTTGCACCGCTGACTGTAGGGAAACTTGCAAAAATTTTCAATTTTCTCTAACATTTTGACCTAAAAAACGGTTTTTTGACCGTTTTCCAAAAATTTTCTTCTTAGCGCTTTTCGGTTTTCTGCGCAGTCCTACAGCCCGCGCCGAGCCGCGTCTTTTGACACCTTGCACGCGCCGATCCGAGCTGTAGAACTTCAAAAATTTTTAAAAACTTATAATTTGGGACTTAGAAAAATTTCGCTTCAGATACGAAAATCCACCTATACCTCGCTAACTAAAACATCAAGTCGTAATATCTCGAATATAGCCTGGAAGGGGTCAGCGCCAGGTGTACTGGTGGTCGCCGCAAATCACGTCACTACGTGAGGCGTGTGTTGGATTATTAAAAAGGAGGGTTAAATATTTTAGACATAAAAGCAAATATTTGGAAAGCATTTGTTGTAATTTAAACCAGTTTTGGTTATAAGTTTAAGTTGTCATTGAAACTAAACCTTTTGTATGAAACATAAGGAATTTATCATTAATAATCTTTCTATTTACTACATTCTGAATATGTTTTTAAAATAAAATAAACTTTATGCAAAACTCAAAATCATTTAATGAAAAGCTATTTGCTGGTTCCAAAATAGTAGGTTCCAATGGAGAAGAGCCAGCAAGAAACTCCATGAACACTCTTTTAAACTTGATAAAATATTACAATTATTCGGTTACATTATTCAAACCACACAATGTAGGTACATAATACACAAAATATAGCCATAACCTAAAATATAATCATAATCTAAAATATAAACCACACAATGTACATAATACACAAAATATAGTCATAATAGCCATAATCTAATCTAAATTTATATTCAGAGGTAACATTATCACAATACACAAGAAGTTATACTTAACTTATAGAGCTCCGCACCGTTCAACGTCTCGATCAAAAAGTGACTCAAGCCGGTCGGAGCATTCCTTTTTATAAACAGTGACAAACAAGTTTGACCTACTTAATTTGAAACCAACGGACGACGACGTTGTTTAGTGGTTTTAGTTTAAAATAATGATTTAACATTATACATATCGTTAAATACCAACATGAAATACATGGATAAACACATCTTTAAATTACAATATGAAATACATAGTTATACAATACTAATTACATCTGTATAAATCTGACACGGCCATACTGACAAGTACTTCGCTCTCGAAGTACCATAACTATAATTTAATCACTATTCAATAACAATATTCTCATTATCATTAGGTTTGCTTAATATCAATAATCGTTTTACAATCATCATGCCAGTCAATAATTAGACCTTACTGGGCAGATCAAACACCCGCAGACAGTGAATCTCAATCACCCGCAGCCAGTGAATGTCATACCACAGCTAAGTTTTCAATCCATCCATATAATAATTGTAACTACTCTAAATTGTAACCTATAAATGACAATGATATAATATCCAGCCAAATATTATAGCTAGGATAAGTTTTTATAAACGAGATACACATATATTTAAGGATTATTATTTGAAAATAATTTGAATAATCTATCACGTGCGTGGCTGCGCGACGCCCGTACACTAGACACCGCAGGCTCCGTATCCGCCCTGTGGATGCGGATGCCATTGAGGCGGAGCTGTACGAGGGGTACAGAGCGGCGAAGGAAGCCCTCCGACTGGAGATATTGCGGGCCAAAGCTTCGGCCCGCCAAGAGACGCTGGGGACTCTGGACCGAGATCCGTGGGGGCGCCCCTACTTGGCGGTGCGGGGCAAGCTCCGTACCGCGGGCCCCCCGCTGACGCAGAGTCTCCGGCCCCAGGTCGTAGAGGGCGTTGTGAGCGCTCTGTTCCCTTCGCGGGGGGAGTTTTCTCCCCCACTCATGGCTCCGCCACCGGCGGTGTCCGATGCGGACCGCGACGGCGACGACGACGACGACGTTCCAGAGGTGACCGAGGTAGAACTGGGAGTGGCGGTGCTAAGGCTTAGGGCCAAGAACACCGCCCCAGGACCCGACGGCCTACCAGGGAAGGCCTGGGTCCTGGCCTTAGGGGCTCTCGGGCCTCGACTAAGGGGGCTCTTTAGCGCATGCTTGGAGGAGGGCCAGTTCCCACTTCGTTGGAAGACAGGGAAGCTGGTCCTCATACCGAAGCCGGGGCGTCCTGCGGACTCTCCGTCCGCGTACCGGCCCATCGTTTTGCTCGACGAGGCGGCAAAGCTCTTGGAGAGAGTGATTGCGAGCCGCCTCGTCGAGCGGCTGGTGCGGGTGGGGCCGGATCTGGCGGACGGTCAGTTCGGCTTCCGTAGAGGACGCTCCACGATGGACGCCATCATGCGCGTGCGAGCCCTTACGACAGGGGATGCGGTGGCACAGGGCAGGGTCGTCTTGGCGGTGTCTCTCGACATCGCCAACGCCTTTAACACCCTGCCTTGGGGGTGCATAGTGGCGGCACTCCGGTATCACCAGATGCCTGCCTACCTCTGTCGTGTGGTCGAGGCCTATCTGACGGACAGGGCCGTCATCTACCCCGGTCACGAGGGAGTGTGGAGTCGACGAGGGATGTCGTGCGGTGTTCTACAGGGATCGGTCCTGGGGCCGCTCCTGTGGGACATCGGGTACGACTGGGTGCTGCGCGCCGACCTTCCCGATGGTGTCAGCGTAGTGTGCTACGCTGACGACACGCTAGTCCTAGCGCAGGGAGGGTCGTTCCAGGCGGCGGCCGACTTGATGACAAGTGGAGTTGCGACAGTCGTGGACAGGATCCGGCAGCTGGGACTCGAGGTGGCCCTGCACAAGTCCGAGGCCATGTGTTTTCATGGCCCTCGGCACCGGCCACCTCCGGGGTCTCAGATAACGGTGGGAGGGGTTCACATCGGTGTCGAGTCGACGATAAAGTACCTGGGACTTGTCCTCGACAACCGGTGGAACTTTACGGAGCACTTCCGACGTTTGGGCCCCAAACTGGCGAAGGCCGGAGCTGCCCTCAAGCGGCTCCTGCCCAATCTCGGTGGCCCAAACGCCTCCTGCCGGAGGCTCTACACGGGGATCGTGCGGTCCATGGCCCTCTACGGGGCTCCGGTGTGGGCGCCCAATCTAGCCGCGGCTCCGGCCCGACTTCTGAGGGCGTCCCAGAGGGTCATGGCCATTCGCATGGTGCGGGGATACCGCACGGTCTCCTGTGAGGCGGCATGCCTCCTTGCCGGCGTCCCGCCGTGGGATCTGGAGGCAACAGCCCTTGCACACACGTACGAGTGGCGCGTGGAAGTGCAACGCCGGGGTGAAGTCCCGATGCCGCGGGTTATCGCGGCACGGCTCACGGAGCTCCGGCGAGATCTCATGGCGGAATGGAGACAACGACTGTCGCAACCTAGTGCTGGGCACGCCGTTATAGCGGCGGTAAGACCCCTCTTTGAGGAGTGGCTGGAGAGGCGTCATGGCACTCTCACGTTTCGCTTGACACAGGTCCTCACCGGACATGGTCAGTTCGGGAGGTTCCTGTGTCGGATTCAGGCGGAAGCGACGCCTGGGTGTCACCACTGCAGTAACGGTCGCCTGGAGGACACGGTCGAGCACACAGTAGAGGTGTGCCGCGCATGGGCGGAGCATCGACGTGTCCTCGTAGAGGCGATCGGCGGCGGTGACCTCTCGCGCCCGGCGCTGGTTCAGGCCATGCTCCGGGGCGAGACGGAATGGGATGCCGTCGCCTCCTTCTGCGAAGCGGTTATGCTAGTGAAGGAAGCGGCGGCGCGCGAGAGGCAACGACGAGCCTCTCGCTCCGGACTAAGACCCAGGCGAAGACGTCGAGAGTCGCAGGACGACTACCGGCCACCGTAGGCGCGGTTCTGCGGATGGCGAGCGATGGGTAGCTCGCCGCCCGGCTAGGACCAGGACCGCGTAGACGGCGCGTTTTGTTCCACGCGCGCCTCAAAGAGAAGGAGTCAGCACAGGAAGGGGCCCAACAGGGCCAACGCCTGCCGGGGTTGCGGAATGTTTATAGTGGTTACCGTGACCCTGGAACATAAAGGGCAATCGAAGGAACATGAGTGGGTTTTAGTCAGTAAGAGTCTGACACGCCCTCCCGTCGCACCCAGGACGGGAGCAGTCATTGGATGATTTCCCACTCACCAAAAAAAAAAAAAAAAAAATCTCGAATATTTTTTGACCGTTTTTGACGCAGTTTTCTGCTGGTACAAGCTAGACTTGGCTATTGATAGCGTTCTGACATATTACGGCAGACCTGCACTCGTTGGATTTTCCACTTTTTTCAAAATTCGTTTGTCAAAATTTTCTAACTCAAAAACCGCTCGTTGGATTTAGCTCAAAATTTTTGCAAAAATACTTACCTTCCGTGCCCGCACTCCGCACCGCATTTTGCACCGCTGACTGTAGGGAAACTTGCAAAAATTTTCAATTTTCTCTAACATTTTGACCTAAAAAACGGTTTTTTGACCGTTTTCCAAAAATTTTCCTCGTAGCGCTTTTCATTATGGCACATAAAAATAAGGCAAACAATACTTATGGCATTCGTATCTTATGGTATCTAAAATTCGGGCAATTAAAAGTATGTCATATGTCTTTTAGGGCCAATGAAACATTCGGGCAAATGAAATTCGGGTAAATGAAATTCGGGAAAATGATGATTATGGCATATAATCTTCGGGCAAACAATAGACAACCGTTTTAATGGATCATTTAAAACACAATTAACTAGAAAATAAAAAAAGCCTTATCATGTGCATAATAACCATTTTACACTTTGATAAGTAATAAAATTGTGACACTGATTTAACATAATCAAATATAGCTGAGAAAGTGACTAATGAAAACTAAGTACACTATTAATGGAAATATTTTATTTTTGCTGTTTATAATTAGGTTTATTTTAATTTTAGGTACTTAATATAAAAATATTAAGGTTTAGGGTTATAGTTTCGTTATTTAATTAGTGTAAATTAGATGATTATCTGTGATACATTAATAGTGTACTTAGTTTTCATTAGTCACTTTCTCAACTATATTTGATTATGTTAAATCAGTGTCACAATTTTATTACTTATCAAAGTGTAAAATGGTTATTATGCACATGATAAGGCCATTTTTTTATTTTCTAGTTAATTGTGTTTTAAAAGATCTAACATAATCCATTAAAACGTTTTAAAAATCCATGACATATTTTATTTTTATTTCTATATTTTAAAAATAAAAACCAGCATTCATGGACACTGCGAACGAACGAAACTTTTTTTTCCCGATCGTCAACAGTGTTGACGACAGGAACTAAAGGTGTTACCGAACGGGAATTACCCGAAATAATAAGTAGCGTTCGTCAACACTGTGAACGAACGAAACTTTTTTTCCCGATCGTCAACAGTGTTGACGAAAGGGTGTTACCGAGCGGGAATAACCCAATTGATGGACCTGAACTTGTGTCATATGCTAAACTTATAGTGCAGTGTTGAATTTGAACATTTGGAGCGACTGTCCGCTGGATTTCATCATTTTTGGTACGCCGGCCGGCTACCCTTACCTACAAGTCGGAACACGTGCACACTGAAAATCCACTTCACCTGGCCAGGAATCTTAGTGGGTGCTCTGGATGACTAGGTAAGTGAGGCTAACCCCTGCTGGCTACCACACCACCTTTAAAGAATTAGGACAATTCGGACAGTCTTAAAATGTTCTCTCTGGATATCTGGTAATCTGAGGTATCAGCGTTACAAATTACAGAGTCTATCCAAAGCGATTTAAAATGCGTGACGCTTCCAAAAGCATATTACCTATAACCACAATATCTTGGTTCATGAGGTGGTATCGGAATTGGCTTCAAAATATAGTGATGATTGGGGAACTTTTTACTGAGTAAATATTTTTGGTTGCGGTCTTCATATAATGATTCAGTACCTACGCAGTGCTCCATCATAATATGCCATAGTTCATATTGGTGGTGGAAATTTGGACCAAGCTCCATACATTTTTGCCCAATCCCCTTTCATCCTAATCGAAGACCGGAACCGGACCGGAAATTACAAACATTGAGCTTGATGCATGAGGCATTTGAGCTTCTCGAATTTTAGGATTTTTGCGACTAGTCAGAGTGTTGTAAAATCCATTGAATTGTATTGGTCAATGGTGACATCATGCGAGGATCATTGAAAACGAAACGAACAATACCAAAGCAAGAACTTTTGGGTAGGCTAGCCGGAACAGACAGGGATCGTGGAAGTCGCATCGCATACTAAACTTACCCGCGATCCTCGCAGAAGAAGGAACACTCGGGGAGTTTTGAAAAATATAACTACGAATGTGTAATAGATTTATATTAAGTGGTATAATAGCCTAACTAATATAACATTAGTTTTGCTCTTATAGTTTACAGGGTGGAAAGTTTGAATGGGCCCTGGAAGAGAACTCCTTTAAACCGATAAGATCTTTTTTTAGGAAATAAAACTCCATTCAAAGATTTTCAAAAATGTGTCACACTCGAGAATCGAGCTGTCTTTAATCTTTGGAACACACGGGATTTGAGACACAATAGTAGCCCGACAGCCGGCTGTCGGTTGGTAGTTGAAAGGTTAAATGGAAATAACAACATTCTGTACTTTTATGACGTTTTATTGACATTGTGATTTATAAGGTTTATAAGGGTCAAATCTTTCAAACAAATAATGGTAAATTAAATTATGGGAAATGCATGAAATTTTAACTTTTAATTTAAAAGAACAATTTTATCTGTCGAAATTTACTTTTTCGGTTTTTAGCCGGTTCGAAACCAAAGTGTAACAAGCGAATTTTCTAAAATGTTTGAATGCAGTTTTGTTTTTCTTAATAAAGAAATTTTTCCTTTTAATATATAATTATTTAGTATAAGTACCTAATTATTTATCTTAACGATTGAAAGTAGTTTTCCTTTAGGGCCTTTTGAAAGTTTCCACCGTGTAGAGTGGGGCGTGTCTACACGTGGTGGGCGCAGGAGAGGCGCACGTCCACCAGGCGCACGGCCGCCAGCAGGCGCGCGAGCGGCTCCAGCGCGTCGCCCAGCGCCGCCGCCAGCGGCCGCAGCGCCTCGCGCACGCCGCGCGACACGTTGCCGCAGAACACCAGCAGCGGCTGCAGCAGCGCGTTGAACGTCAGCGCCAGCGCCGGCTTCAGCGCGGAGTCCGACGCCGTCTGCACCAGCCCCGAGGCTGCGCCGCGCAGCGCCAGCAGCGCGCACCGCTGCACGTGCAGCAGCAGCGCCACCGGCAGCGCCAGCAGAAGCTGCGGCGCCGCCAGCAGCTCGGCCAGCCGCGGAGCAGCCGCGCGCGCGCCGCGCCGTGCCACGCGCTCAACGCGCGTGGGCCGCCCGCCGCCGCACGCCGACAGGAAGTCGGCCGAGCCGTGCTCGAAGTAGTACACCTCCACGCGGTCCGGCTCTGCAGGACTGACACGTCACTACTGTCTCTGTTACCCTGTGTTCGCCATCATGGAACGGCGGCCATATTGAATTTAATCCTATTTAAAATGAGTAATGGAAATCAAATGTCTATTCTAAGCCATGTTGTTGTTGTTCCTTGAGGATGTCTCCTGTATCTCCGAATTTGAGTTAGATAATGGTGCCGATTCTCTTATTCACAAACTAACGTAAATTTAAGTTACTTAAGTGCATCTTTCTCTTTCCATTTAATTAAGAAAAGGACAGAAGATAAAATGGTGCCGATTCTCTTGTGCACAAACTAACGTAAATTTAAGTTAAGTGCATGTTTCTCTATCCGTTTAATTAAGAAAAGGACAGAAGATCAAATATTAGTTAAGTCCTGTCAAATTTAGACACTCCATAGCTTAGATTATTAACTTCTAGATGTAACCATGAGGTTGTAAAGAAGTGTGAAAGTGAGAAGCATATATACGAATTTCGTAAGAAAATTGAGACAAAGCATAACATGCTCTGTCTCGTTCGGCGTGGCCGGTTTTCGCTTGGCGAACATTGAAAAGTTAGCCAAACAAAGGGATGTCACTGTCATTGAATGGTCGGCTCGTATTAGTTTTTACAATTTTATAACAATTTCGATAATTAAACCAATAGTTTTAATGTATATTTGAGAAATTGACTCCAGTAGTCAAGTGTTTAGTGCGTTTTCTGTGCTATAAAATGGGAGGATGCACTATTTTAGGCTGCAAAAGCCGCACAGAAAGAAAGCAAGATAAGAATGTTACTTTTCACTCGTAAGGATGCAAATATTACAAGTTATTGTGCATTGATTGAATAAATACATTTGTGTGTATGTAATTACATAGCTTTCGATCAAAATTAAGGACATTTTCTAGCGATATCGTTTATATTTTTATCTATATAACCTATTACTTGTTTTTCAAAGTGTTACCATACCTCAGTTCTATTTTTCCCATAACTTGATAATAAAATTGCAACTAGTTAAATAAATAAAATTAATCAGATGATTAATTAGTTCTTTGATGCCCTGTGAGGTATCCTCTCCCTTTTAAAAGGAATTTTATATAATTTTTATAGTTGGACATCACAGACATCAGTGAAGGAAATCATCGTGAGAAAACCTGGACTCGTAACTTAAATAATACTTACGATATAAATAATTTTGCACTCAATAAGGATTATGATACGTAACTTAGTACATGAATGTAATAAGTAGTTGTTGCAACGGAACATCTCACGGTTTTGGTCATATTTAGGGAAAATTTTACGTAATGACAACATTGAAATTTTATAGTGCTGTCTCATGTGCGGCCACGCGGTGGCTCAATCTAGAAGTTAATAATCTAAGCTCCATAGATAATTTAGACGCATTTTAAAAACATGGTGTCTAAATATACGTCAATTTTCATAAGGCGCTGTCTAATTTGACAGGATTAAACTAAAATGTATCTTCTGTCCTTTTCTTTAAGAAATGGAGGAGTCATCTCGTGTTCTTGGTTATAAGAACACGTGTATGATCTCCATACTATAATTTAATAACCGAACAATAATTGTCATTTAAACTGAAATATTATTTTCAAACTGGACATTGGCAGAAATCACCGAAAATTCGGTGGAATGTATTTTTAACGTAGATTCTTTACTTTGACATTACTTTACATAATGTAATCACGTATATAAATAAATTGTAACATATTTGTTTTAAAAGAGTATATATGGAGTTTCTTGCCCATTCTTCTCCATATAAACAACCTTTTCGAATGGGCGACTAGATAGAATCAACTATTTTTAATGGTAGGTAATTGACGTTCCAAAGTGCCTTCATGGTCTAATGGAAATAAACGATTTGACTTTTGACTAAAAATCAAATTTTACAGTAAATTGTAAATTAACCGGATTTATAGGGCTAAAAATAAGAGAGGTTTTATAGAAATTGAGTCTTACATCCTCAGATTACTAATCTGAGCTTACATCTATTGGTTAATGGTGTAAAATTCCCAATTGTACATTATTATTGCTTACCATTGTCACACAATTTATCTGTGCTGATGTCTCGAAAAAGTTTCCAATTTTTATTTTTTTTCTGTAAAATATTAAATGAACGTTAGCAGAAATGTTTAAGTATCGCAGAGTGTGTAATGTGTTGACTAGCGGGCGACAGTGTCGTACCGGGCGCGACGGGGGCGCGGGCGGCGCGGCGGGGGGCGCGCGCGGCTCGGGGCTGCGCGCCGCCGTGCTCGCGTCCACCAGCGCGCGCCGCCTGCACAGCACGCAAAACACCACATCATACTCGCACACTACATAAAAGTATTAGTCCACAATGTAGGGAACCCCTGGAACATCCACTTGATCATATTATTAGCTGACAGGCGGACGGATGGATTGGTCTCTATTGGCACATTCGGGAACGGAATTCTAGAGGCACGGTGAGTAAAAATTATGAAAACATCCTTGCCACAAAAAAATTAGGGTTGGGTTAAAAAAAATAAGGTTGGAACATGACGTAACTATAGGAGTGCCTTTTGTACCATTTTGGAACGGAATCCTAAAAACCTGTTTTTTTTTACTCCGTGATGCTCATTCTGGTGCAGCAACTGGTCGGTGTTTGTCTGCCACACTGAGGACGAAGGGATTCGGGAGGTTGAGAAAACGTACGTTCCAACACCTGAAATGTCTAGTGTAGTTCGTTCGTAACTTATCTAGAAATCTTCAGGGTCGGACGGAAATAGATTGTTCCACTGATCGCATAAGTATATGCTGGCCAGTTTTCACCTTCAGCCATATCAAAAACACGTAACCACCATATTTGATGCAATAAATGATTATGATTATGTACTTTTCGATTGGCATCTTCATTTTATCCGGATTTAGGGTTTCGTACCTCAAGAGGAAAAAACAGAACCGTCTGTCAGTCAATGCAAGACCCTTTACTTTATCTCGAAAATGCGTGGAGGAATCGAATTGAAATTAAAACTATTTACACAGGTCCTTTGAAGCGTTTGAAAAAATCAAACTTCAAAAAATTGTTACGGCTGTAAATGTCGCAAGAATCGTCGATACCTCTCCCTTCGTTATCTAGGGAATCAGAACTCATAGAGTAATTGCCGTTGACTTAGAACTATGAAATTTAGGCACAAAGCAATGTCATTAATGTCATTATTAACACCAGTAAAGGAAAAATCAAATCTGTTCACACGTTAAAGACATAATATAAATACACACAATTAGCGGTCAACTACAACTTAGGTATAACGATCTCCCTGTACCTAGCGATTGACCATACCCTGCGGATTAACGAATACATTAAATAATTAGTTCTATATTTGTTCTATCGAATTATGCATAACACGTAATTTGTTCCGTTTTAGTTTTTACAAAAAATGACTTCTTCTATAACAGTTAGCCAGCGATGTACTTTTAAATTAGGTACGCATTAAAAAAAAAACAAAATCTAGATAGGCGATTAGTTATATATTAACTCTAATTACTTATCTACTTTTTACTTATAAAATTCAATACTTTAAGTTAAAAAAAGACAATACAAAGAAGAAAACCTAGCGATGTATTGTAAAATAAATGTCATTGCATTTTTTGCAAATGGCGTCACAGACCGCCATTTTAAAAAAATGGCCGCCACATTTGTGTGGATAATAATAATTTATTTACTTCTATGTATTGACTTTTTTAACTTAAGGTAATGAATTTTATAAGTAAAAAGTAGATAAGTAATTAGAGTTAATGTAGGACTAATCGCCTATCTAGATTTTGTTTTTTTTTAAATGCGTAATTTAAAAGTACAGCGCTGGCTAACTGATATAGAAGAAGTCATTTTTTGTAGAAACTAAAACGGAACAAATTACGTGTTACGCATGTTTCGATAGAACAAATATAGAACTAATTATTTAATGTATTCGTTAACCCGCAGGGTATATGGTCAATCGCTAGGTACAGGGACATGGTATAACGCCCTTATGTTTGGTATATTTTTAACATCTTCTCTCAACTACCTAGTACCTACCATCGACATCTTTATAAAGCCTCCCCTCATGTCCTTGTTGAGTTCGGACGTAATCCAAGATGATGTTTATGTTGCTGCTTACGAAAAATAGGTGTGCGCCTGTAGCGCGGAGCACAGCGGCTCGGCCGTCGGACACGCCAGCAGCACCGGGTGCGGCAGCACGAACACGCCGCGCTCGCCGCCCGCGCCGTCGCCGCGCCCGCCCGCCACCTGCGCCACAGCCCTCGGATACTCAGCGCCATCTCCATCTCTCAATTATAACGACTAAACATAAACCGAGTCCTCCGGTCTCTATTCATCATTGTTTGCCAGTGGAAGACGTACAAGAGAACTACGGCTGCCAGTCCACCGGAGCGAGGCAGTGGAGCGGAAAAGCAGAAAAGAATCCACTTAAAATTTCACTCGCGATATTCTATCCAATGCACATATACTGGTGGAGAGTTTTCTCCGTTTCTCCGCTTCACTACCTCGCTCGTTTCCGGTGGCGGGCAACCTACGTGGTTCAGCACGCTAAAGCTGTTTACTGCTTGACCTGTATGCTGTGGTGACCAAGAGTGACGCTAGGCCTCCAGCCAGGGCGAATAACTTAAAACTAAGCGACTGCGCTAAGTTCATCCCTTGTGGGGGTGCGGACCTCGCTTATAGCCATTACTGTCTGCTTACGTAATTCACTTCGTGTCTTCGTCGCACTCGCATGACATTCATGAGTGCATAGATTAACCATGAGTGACATAATCATTGTTTGTGTGATCCATAGACTATATTTTGTTTTTGTATATAATTAGTATGTTCTCTGCTCACTGTCTTGTCCTCTCTTAAAATTTAATTTTTATTATTGTAATTTTATTGTTTATAATTTTTTTTTTGTTGTTTATGTGCCACGCACCGGTACAACGCCTTTTTTGCTTTTTGCCTCAGAACAATGAGCAACTGACGTTCTCTTGTTCTGAGACAGAAACACGCCTTCGGCTAGCACTGAAAACCAGCGCCGTGGTCTCGTGCCTGTGTATGGGCCCGGCATTGTGCTGAGCGCTAGCCCTTTCGTGCAAGTGAGTGTGTAATATTTTATTTTTATTATTTGTGTTTTCCAATGTAAACTTGCGAACCACGAATAAACTGTTTTTCTTTCTTTCTTTCTTTCTTATAGCGTCACTGAGGGTAGCAAAGGGGGACAGGCTGGATCTGATTATTATTTAGGGACGTAGTTAAAACTACTGGGTCAGCGTCCCGGTAGCCCGGGACGCTGACCCAGTAGTTACGTCCTCCCGACCCTTGCTTACGAGTTAGCACTCGTAAGCAAGGGTCGGGACGTCTCCATCGGCGGCGAGGATGAAATGACGGCGGTGTGTATGCGTTAAGTACTCGAGTCTACTGCTTTCCTGGAGGACAGTTATGGTCGTCGGGCGCGGCGACGTGGTGAGAATATGCCTTGGACGGCAAATCCTACTGATGCACGAAGGTAGGTATCGGGTAATCCCCAATCAGCCAAAGTCCCTTTATATAACAATGAGATAATAATAAATAATAGACAAAAAGAGAAACTTGTTGCTGCAGCGGTGGCGCAAGCGGGCTGGAGGCGGCGGGGCGGCGCGGCGACGCCGGCGCGGCGCGGCGCCGGTGCTTCTCCACCACCACCTGCGGAGTTAGCTAGTTCGTCACTTTTTAGTTTTCAATACACTTCCTCGAAAACTGGCGGCAATTTTTCTTATTGCAAAGAGGCGCTTGTTTTTATCGTATTAATATTTAATGAAAATTATATTTTAAAATGTACTATTATATTTTTGAAGTGAAAACTTCTTTAGCGGCGTTAAGCACTTTTTCTGTAATGGGTATAAAATCTTAAACTCGCGTCAGGACACGTGACCTGATCGAAAAAGCGTAGGACGGATGGATAGTAGACAGCTATAATCAAGTTTTCACTTCTGCCGGCACTCCCGGAGTGCAACCCGTCTTTTTTTTTATATGCATTAGTTGGAGTAAACCGGCCGCCTACAAACATTCGCAATAGCAGGGGAATCAAGGATTTGTTACTGGTGCTACATACCTGCAGGTAGGAGCCGGCATCGTCGGAGACGAGCAGCGGCGCGCTGCTGTCGGGCGCGCGCGGCGACGCCGACGCGTCCAGCTCCGTCGCACACGCGCCGCTGCTGCACGCGCCGCACGCCCCACCTGCACACACGAGTAAGTACATGTCACAGCCATTTGCTTTCAATCACCCTCATATTTTATAATCTGAGGAATCGCCTTTGACATATTGTATTTACTTAGTGTAGGTACCAAAGATCGGAAAAGTCTTAAATTATGTAAAATATACAAATATATTACATATACGTTTGACCGTGAACGACTCCCTATAACTACTAAACCGATTTTAATCAAACTTGCACACCGAGTGCAAATTAATCCAACTTGAAAGGTTGGCCATATTTTATTACGGTAACAACCACAGCAACGCGTGACCGAGTCAACTAGTAATGTGTAACCTTCGAACACACGAGACACAAAAGAAAGACAATAGCCGCGCGGCAGCCGTCTGTCGCTTGATTATCGAAAGGTTAAGTATAAGGTCATCGAACGCAACCTAATCACACCTAATGGCGGCTCGTAGTAAGTCAATCCGCGATCAAAATCAATGATTGCGATCCAGATTGACAATGTACGAATTGATTTTAATTGCGGATCGCTATTGAGATTGCCTGTCTACGGGTGGCCAATAACTCCACACGAGTACTACCGAGTCCGACGCCTTATATCAATAGTTACTGTCTAATAGACCGCCGAGCCGTGCGAGTGAATCCTCGGCGCTCTCGTGCTGTGTGTTAGCTCGGCCGCGCTGTCGTCATAGGTGCGAAGATGGGTATTGTTGGATTGGCCGTAAAAATAAAAATGTATTCAATGTCAACAGCCTTACGTCAAAGTCAAACGTCGACATAACACTGCGGACAATTCGTGTCTCGGAACGTTTGGTGAAATGGTGATAAACTCGATCTGTGGGGCGTAAGTGGCCCTACCATCACCTCCAGGGTCAAAGCCAACCTCACCTGCACGTGGTACACCCTGCTGATTCACTGACGAGGCTCTGACGGACCAGGTCTCTTCATAAGGAGGAGACCATCGCAGTCATATTGCATATATTTTTGTCATATATCTTTCTACGTTTGTGATTGTAAAATAAACATGGTCGTGGCAGAATTGTGGTGTGTTTTCCGCAAATGCCATTAATAAAGAGTTGAAGTTGAAGTTGAACTCGATCTGTTACCCAGGTTCGTGTTTGCCAATTCGTGTTCTTTAGCTTCCACTCCTCTCTGCGCTGTACTGCAACTGTAATGTGTCACGTATTTTTTTGGCGAAAGGGTCATTGTATGATTTTCTTTAGCTAGTATCAGGTATATATCGGTTTATTATAATAGTTTTGTTAATAAACGTGACACTTCGTATCAAATAGCGACCCATAACAACCGCCTACCAACATCTGACAAACGTCAAAATCTAATAAGGTTATGTCCTAAGGTCCTACCGGTCTACGTTTAAGGTGGATGTTTAAGGTAGCCCGCGGAATTCTCGTATTAAAAGTGGCAAATCATTACTACCCGTGCGAGCTAACATGGCACCTGGCTCGAAAACAAACCTCTACCCGCGACCCCGCGCGGTGCCCCGCTCTCGTCTTACCAGTAGCGTTAGCATCACTATTTCAATATACGGCACAAGTTTAACTGAAATAGCGGATGTGCGCAGAAACATATTTTCAGGCGTGCACATAATTTTTTTTTATATCTTTGTTTCTTAGTAGTTTGTCAAAAAGAACGTAAAACGTTACGTAACGTATACGTTAAGATTAGATTGTAAAAACAACCCAAAAAAAAATTTTAAGCCGCAATTCTTTGCTTTTAATTAATTTGTTAATATTTTTAAGAGTCTCCCATTATTTATTATTTTTTAATTGCTGTTAGCGTATATCTGTCATCTGTCATAGTGTTAGCACAAAATCGAACATCTCCTTTTTTGCACTTATTACTTTAAATGTCATCCATTCGAGCCAGGTGCCATGTTATCTCGCACGGATAGTATATATCAACATTCACCTAGACACTGAGCGGCAAATTGGAAAAAACGTTCATATATAAGAATTCCGCGGGCTACCGTGAAGCATCCCCCTTAAACTTGAATGATACTCTGACTGCGACATAAATATTTTACCCATCGTTGTTTGCCAAATTAATGATGATGATTGAGTAATGAACAAATTTCGGAGATAAAAACAATATCATCGTATTTATTTACAGTGCAAACTGACATCACGACCACAGACTAAAGCCCGGTTTCCACCGCGAGCGGAACGGCCCCATTAATGACTTCGCTCGCAAGCGCAAACTGCATACTTGTATTTCCACCAACAAAATTATAATTCTCAATACATACTTTATTATAAATGCATTTATTATTAATTATTATTCGACTATTTGTTGTTTATTTGTTTGACTATTTGTTGTTTGCAGTTTGCGCTTGTGAACAAAGTCATTAATGGGTCCGTTCCGCTCGCGGTGGAAACGCGGGCTTAAATATGGCGTTCACAGGGTCCTGTATTTTCGTCAAATTACGCGCGAAATCTATGGGGTTAAATAAAAATTTTGGGTTTGTAATGGCTTACTAGCACTATTGGATCTAATTGAACACTTTTAAAAAAGACGTGTGGCACTCGGAGACTGCCGCGGTAAAGCTATTGCATAGCATTTTTTATCAACTTATGTTATTATAATAAGTATTATAATTATTTTTATTTATTTTTAACATTTTTCCTCCGGCTTAGCAGTCAGAGCCACTAACCTTTAGACAAACAGGCCCTTTAAAATCACCTCATCAGTGAGAAAAGTGATGGCCGCCATCTCGGATACTTAAATCAACCTCATTTTTGACCTTCGCACCCCAAAAAACCATGAAAACGACACCCATGACGCATATTGTGAGAAAAAACACGGCCGCCATCTTGGATTCCCAAGTCGACTTCATTTTTGACCTCTGCACCCCAAGAAATCATGAAAACGACACCCATGATGCATGTTGTGAGAAAGGTCACAGCCGCCATCTTGGATTCTCAAATCAACCTAATTTTGGACCTTAGCACCCCACACGCACGACACCCATGACGCATTTCTTTCTTTCCTTTTTTAAAAAGTATCACCGCTTTCCCGGACTGGATGGATGGATGGATGGATGGATGGATGGATGGATGGATGGATGGATGGATGGATGGATGGATGGATGGATGGATGGATGGATGGATGGATGGATGGATGGATGGATGGATGGATGGATGGATGGATGGATGGA